>OY728147.1:2140281574-2143203241 GCA_963277665.1 Viscum album | reverse complement strand
GCAAAGAAGGTCACTAAAATTAATTCTCCAAATGGTTTGGAAAAGATTCTTGTAAACCCATTTATACATGTGAGTACAGATAATGTGTTTTCTATCAGTCAAATTGACAGGATAGACCTAAATCCAAACACTCTTATGGAAACTTCCATAATGTCAATTACGGCAGTCAAGCCAGACAACATGGGAGAAATTGTTTATTCACCAAGTAGTGATGAAAGCTTAAATGGAGATGTCTTCATTTCATCCACTAAAATCCAGCAAATCTATACTTCATCAACCAGTCCAGAAGAAGGTATAACAATACCAGAGGAAAACAATGATGTTGATTCTCAATCCATCATCTCCTCTCTATCACCCCAGGAAGACCCTTCATCATCAATATGATCAGAAATGGTAGCCTCTTCTTCAAGATGTTAAAATTTTAACTTCTCCCCTAACCATGGAAATTCTGCTTCATCATATACTATGCAAGAAGAAACAGATGAAGTAAAACATATTGAAGAAGAAGAGGAAGGACTCAGGGATGATTTCTAGCATTTGAAGAGGGTATCTATATTACTGTGGATGAACTCAGAGGAATAAATCTGTGTACAAAAGAAGATCCAAACCCCAATTTAATTAGTGTATCCATGACTCTTGAAGAGAAAGAAATGTATACTTCATTTCTAAAAGAAAATTGAGATGTATTTTCTTGTAATTCTACAGAAATTTCAGGTCTTGATCCCTATGTTGCCACACATCATTTGGGTTTTCTAGAAGAACATCAACGATTCAAGCAAGCAACAAGAAGAACACACCTAACTTATTCCTCCAAAATTGCAGATGAAGTTGATAAGTTTATCAAGGCTAACTTATTTAGAGAAGTTCAAGATCCCAAAATGGATGGCCAATATTGTCCCTAAGAAAAATAAGAATTGAAAAATTAGAGTTTTCATTGACTTCAGAGATCTTAATCAGAATTCTCCCAAGGATGATTTTACAGTTCCAATCACAGAACTCTTAATTGATGCAACAGCTGGCTACAAAGCTCTTTCCTTCATGGATGGTTACCCTGGGTACAATAAAATACGAATGGCCCCAGAAGATGAAGAGTCTACAGCCTTCAAATTTCCTCAAGGTGTGTTTTTCTATCGGGTAATGCCCTTTGGCCTGAAGAATGTAGGTTCAACGTATCAACGTGCCATGCACCATATCTTCAAATTATTTTAGGGAAATTTTTTGAATGCTACGGGGATGATATGGTGGTTAAATCTAGACAATGTTCTGTTCACTTGGCCGATCTTGAAATCATATTCAACAAACTTTGAGAACACAATTTGAAGATGAACCCCTTTAAATGTGCTTTCGGGGTAACCTCAAGAAAATTTCTCACCTTTGTTGTATGCCATCGTGGTATCGAAGCTGATCCCGAGAAGAAAAAATCAATCCTTGACATGTCAACTCCTAGAAATTTGAAATAATTAAGAGTAATTCAAGGACACTTGGCATATATTCGGCGTTTCATTGCCAATTTGGCAGGCAAGTGTTTACCCTTCACCAGATTAATGAATAAGGGAGTCACCTAACAGTGGAATGAAGAATGTCAAGAAGAATTTGATATCCTCAAGATATATATCTTGAGTCCACCGGTATTAATGACACCTATTGAAGGAATATCACTTATTCTCTATGTGATAGCTTTAGAGCAATCATTGGTTGCCTTCCTTTCCAAAAATAATGATTTTAGGAATGAAAATAACCTTTACTATCTCAGTCAGACTATGGTTAATGCAAAAACTTGATATTCAAGTATTAAAAAGTGCTCCCTAGCATTAATATTTGCAGTTCATAAATTGGGACACTACCGGCAACATCACGAGGTCCAATTGGTATCTCGTAATAACCCGCTCAAATTTATCCTTAGTCGTCCAATGCTTATAGGACGTCTGACAACGTGGGTAGTTATTTTTCAGTAGTTTGATATCTTGTATGTGTCTTAAAAGTCAATAAAGGGCCAAGCTATGGCCGATTTCCTTGCTGAATACCCATCTGTAGAAGATACATCTTTAAATATTGAACTTCTTGATGGGGAAGTCTTCTCTATTCAAGATAATCCTCAAACATGGGAAATATACTTTGATGGTGCCTCCATAAGTCCAACAGAGAAGAAAATGGAAGATCATAAATTCAAAAAAGTTGGGTTAGGAATCGTTCTTATTTCCCCAGGAAAGGCAGTGCTACCCTACTCCTTATTGTTGGTAGGCGGTACAAACAATGAATCAGAATATCAAGATCTCATCGCAGGCTTGGAATTGGCGCTTCAGGCACAGGTGAATCACTTGAAGGTAAAAGGTGATTCATATTTGGTAATCAAACAAATCAATGGGGATTATGCCATTCGAAAGGAAGATTTAATCCCTTTTTGTGATTATGTTATAGAGTTAATGGTGGAATTTCCTTCGGAACTGACATTTTCTTATATCCTAAGATCAAAAAATTCCCAAGATGATTCACTAGCTAATGTAGCCACAACCCTGGCAGATCCAAATCGGGACGAAACAATCATCAGTATTGCCCACTGAAATGTAGTTTCACCTTTTGTTCAAATCAGAACAAAGGAAATCAATGAAACCAGTCCCATTTCTGAAAATATGGTCATACTATAGGATGGATGACACCTATTATGGAATACCTTCAAAATGGAACACTTACACCTAATAGAGCTGGGAAAGAACAAGTCCAGTGACATGTGGTCAATTTTACTCTTTATGATAGCCCATATCACCAAAAAATTCTCTAAAAGTGAGGTTTCGATGGAATTATCTTCAGATGTATTGATGGTGAAGAGACAATGGCTGTCATGAATGAAGTACATGTAGGAGTTTGTGGTTCCCACCAATCTGAACATAGACTTTCTGGTCAAATTCGAAGGCTTGGATACTTCTGGCCTTTAATGATGCAAGATTGTGTTGATTTCACTAAGAAGTGTCATTCTTTCCAAGTATGTACCAACTTCATTAATCAACCCCCGGAGTTTCTTCATATGGATAAATACTCTTGGTCGTTTGCTACGTGGATAATGGATGTAGTAGGACCTTATCCTCTTGCTACAGCTAAGCAGTTTATGTATATTCTTACTGCTACTGACTTCTTTTCCAAATGGGAAAAGGAAATACCTCTCCAAGAAGTTGGTTCTAAAATAATTTTTAGCTTTTTCAAGTCTAACATCATTACCAGATTTGGTGCTCCTCATACCATATTGACGGATAATGGAACCAACTTTTTTTCATCCGAAGTAAGAAAATTGTGCCAAGAATACAATATCAGATCCAACCATTCATCTCAGTATCATGCAGCGGCCAATTGTCAAGTAGAGGCTTTCAATAAGACTCTCTCAAACATACTTCAAAAGATGGTGGATAAAGATAAGAAGTCATGGCCTGATAAACTTCTTCATGCTCTATGGGCTTATCGAACTACCACCCGCACTACTACACGATCAACTCCATATTCATTGGTATATGGAACAGAAGAAGTCTTGCCTATTGAAGTCCAATTAACTTCTCATAGAGACTCTATTTTTGATCATTTATCTATAGATGAACAATCTCAAAATCTATTGGATGAATTGGAACGACTAGATGAAAAACGATTGTGCACACTGCACCATTTAGAAGTCTATCAGAATTGAATAGCACGAGCTTTCAATAAAAAAGTTTATCTTCATTAATCCATTTAAAGAGAATTGATATTGGTCCTTAGAACCCCAACGATACCAAGAAAAAACCTCTAAAGCTTGAGCCAAAGTGGGAAGGACCTTACTCAATACATATCGTCTACCCCAATGGAGCTTATTCTTTAATCAAAATGGATGTAGAACTCATTACAACTCTAACCAATGAACGATTCTTGAAGAAGTATTTTGTGTAACAAAAATACACTTTTTTGTCCTTGCTGCAGGAAATTAAACTGCATAGCTGCCTCTATCGTCCAACATGATGTTAAACTGTGTCCCCTTTATCATCCAACATGATGTTAAACCGTGCATCATCCGAGATGCAAGATGTTAAACTGCCAAGAACTCCGTGTCTATGACACATGACATTAAACTGTGATTTCCACAAGCACAATTTTCTTTTAAACACTGTTTCCATGCCTACCTCGGGAAGCTAACCATGCATAAGCCCCACATCATCCTTCTTGGTCGCATATTTCACGGCATGATCGTCAGGTCTGTTGCTACTTCTTGTTTCTCACACCGAGCATGACTCACATGAGCCTAGAATAAGCTTCGACCATGATATTTTCTCTAGGATGCTAACCATCCTTAAGTCCCAACATCATCTTCGGGTCACTATCCTCAAGTACACCCCAATCATAAAAATCCCTCTCAATTGAACTATGCGGACATTGATCCTTGCCTCCTAGGCTGGGTACATAGGCAACCTCCTGAGGTTCAAGCCCGAAACCAATTTCTTCACATTGATTCACCTTCATCCCATATGATGTTGATATGTGAAGCCCATGTAAACCGTCTTATTCATATATGTTCACTTTCGTCCTACATGACATTAAACCATGTATGTCCCATCATCATAGCTATATGACATTAAACTATACAGTCCCTCATTTTCCTTGCTGCAGGACATTAAAATTCATAGCACTGGTCCATGCATATGACCTTAAACTATTTTTAACCTTTTTTCCTATATGAAAATAAACTTCAACAATATCTGATACCCACACTTGAGAAGAATCATTATTGACATGGTCTCCAACCATCTCTTGTTTCATGAACTACATGTGGCTTGATTCTCATACTTATGAGATACGTAGTGACACCCAAGTCTTTAATCTTGGGTCCAACCATAATTGTAATAATGTCTTCTTTACCCATCATATTTATGAACCAAATATGTATAAATGGTATTTCAAGAACTATGTGCAGCTTGATTCCCATCCTCATGGGATACATAGGAATTCCCAAGCATTCCTCAAGTCCAGCCCCAATCCTTTGGGCCTAACCCCAAACTCCACTTTCGGTCCCTTAACTGAAAATTCCCCTTGAAATCACATGGTGTGATATGAAACACCATAGTCTTTATTCACATCAGATTTATAACAAATGCATGTTGTGTCTCCCTTGCTATGGTCTGAGCTCTATGAACCTAAATTAAGATCTTCCATTCTCTCATCCTGCATGGCGTTAAAATGTATTTCAAGAACTATGTGTCGCTTGATTCTCATCTTAATGAGATACATAGTGACACCATAATTTCAATTTAGGGCCCAGCCGCAACATTATACAAATAATATTCATGATCCCCATAACCCTTTTCTTGACTTCTAGTCTAAAAATGTCTGATAGCTGAGAGTTGTTTTGCCTGACTATGTAACACATGCCCTTAGGTGGCCATGCACAAATTGTCTACATAACAAACCTGTCAGCAAAAAGATGCTACTATTTGACTATGTAGTTCATTTCCTAGTTGGCCCTGCATAATTCAACCTCCATAACTGGTTTCTCAGGTAATGGTAAATTAATTCTTAGGAGAAGCCTATTTTGTCCCTATTAGTCATAACGACGATATGTAGGGATCTACAAAAAAACTGACACCCTAAACATATTTGTTCCATACTCTTTCTCATGATCTAAAAGTATTATGTCATATAAATGTTTCTATCTCCGGTTTTAGTCAAATGATTTGAACCCAAATATACCTTCTTTCCTACATTTGTGTTAGACCTTCATAGAAGTTACATTCCTCCAATTCTTTGACAATTATGATTGGAAATATCCTCTCCATATTCAAGTACCTTTTTCCATAAAGAAGACTCTATGATTTGGAAAATTTGAATCCTCATAAAACTTTTTTCCTCTTTTAGTAATAGAAAGTCAAATTTATGAGAGTTCTTTTGCCTGACTATGCAGCACGTGCCCTTAGGTGGCCTTGCATAAGTTGTCTACATAACGGGCCTGTTACCCAAAAGATAATACTATTTTACAATGCAAATTATGCCCCAGTTGTCCCTACATAATTCAACCCCCATAACGGGTTTGTCAAGTAGTGGTAACTTCATTATTAGAAAATAATTTCTCTAATTCATTTTAGCTCTTTTCCAATGTCATTCCTCAGATTCAAAATTTCTCAAGTCACTGTTTATGATTTTCCCCTCCATACTTGAATATGGTAATATGTTTCCAAACCAATTATCAAGAATTGAGTGAATATCATCCATTCGGTCAAAGTTATTCGACCATAAATATTATCCTTTTTATAGTACAACATGCATGACTTTAAACTACCAATAACAAAAGACATGGTACTTATTAAATTAGGAACCTATAAATAGTACTCTGAACAAAAGTCGAGTCCCAGCTCGCTAGACATACATTTTGTATCATTTAGGAAATATTGACCAATTAAAAGATAAAGTTTGTGGGGTTGTTTATATAACCCTATTAAAAATCAAACTATGTTTACCAGGCCCATTGGATTAGGTAAAAATAAAGAACAATTATCATGATTGAAGATGATCTGTTTTTCATTGATGAACAAGATTAGAAGAACATCCACAGACTGAAGTCTCTTCTCTTTTCTTTCATAAATTAGAGAAGACTTTCAACATGACTTCTCATCTGTTTCACAGCATCGCAAGCTTCGTCAGTAGCCACTTGAAGTTAATCTACAAGACCAGCTTTACTCTCTTCATCTCAACGAAGTGATTCTCTGGAATCTTTGATGGATTTTATACAATCTTCTTGGACTTTATCCAACGAATTATGATGCTGGTCAAGCTCCCCAGTAACAACATCCAACTCTTTCTGAAGGTGCAACTATTGGACAATCTTCTCCTTGATCTTTTACTTCAGTTACTTCAGCTTTAAAGCACGATCATCCCCAAATCGGGACACTGGAGCCTGAGATTCACTGATATTGATCAACAATCTAGCTCTGATTAGGTATTGATGACACCTTTGCTCTTTATCCCTCCTTCAAATGACTTTTTTCACTGCAACATGGATTTCTTGATATCCAAAACTACCAATTACCAGCCTGATAAATAGGTATGAAAGTCTTGGAATTTTTGAAGGCAACTCTTCAAGAGGCACCTCAGATATTATCTTCCATATATCTTTCCATGCCTTGAGACATGAGAATTGGAGGGCCTTTTTCACATCTGGGTCTGATTCAGCATCGCTATCACATGGATGAACATTGTCTGGGATTAATGTACTTAAGGAAGTTCCCTATTCTGCTCCTTCCCTGACCCTGGTTGCTTCATCTTCTGCTACTATTTGGGATGAGGCTGAGGCATTGCCTCCAGATCTATCCATTGAAGTTGACATCCCAATTTGTTCAATTTAAAGTATGGTTAGTTTCAAAGGAGAGTAAAATTTGATTGATTGTATTGGTGGTTAATTAAGCACCAAATATCATCATCTTTTACCTAATAGTAGATCAAAAACTTGTGAAGACTCCTCCCCATCTTTCCTAGCTTCAACAAAAATTTCAGGATGGGTTTTAGGAGGGTCTGCCGTGTTAAGTTCCATCTGAGCTAGTGTTTCTGCAATAATAGGATTGACATAAATGTCTACACCCTTTTCAAGCATTGTTGGCTCAACATTCTCCTTATATGGAACTGTACATTTTTAACCAAACAGAGTTAGAAGTGTAATCAAGAGAAGATTAAAAGGAAAAATGATGAAACTCACATCCAGTTGATTCTATAACTATATCTCCAAAATCCTCTAAATCACATGGTAATTTAACATAATCTAATTTTTTTTAAAGGAAATGCCAAGTGTCATCATTTTATCTAATGATTTCCCAGATCCCAGGTTAGTCTCTCCAGTGGGAGCACTCAACATGTCTTCTTCGTGACATTCATCTGGGAATCACTAACCCCAGATAGATTCTTCACATACAGTTGTGGGGTCAGCTGCAGTGGTTTCCAAATTTTATGGTTCATGTTTTGAACCTAAAACATCACATAATGGAAGTAAGTTTCTGTCTCATTTCAAGTTATATGAATTATTGTTATTTTACAAGAATACTTTTCTCTCCTGGCATCAAAAATAGGAGCGGTGTTGGAAACATACGCTGGCTCATCGGCTCTCAGTATTTCTTCAGGAACAACCATTTGAGCAGGAACTTGTGGCTATTCTCCAACACCCTAATTTGTACTATGAGGATGGTTAGTCAATTTCCTTAAAGGGAAAACTAAAGAAGCCCCTGTAATCCTAAGAAGTTTGAGCACTTTTTTATAAGTTAAGATTCATGACTACTAGAAAGACTTTCCACTACTGATAAAGTGTTTGACTGTGGTCTTATTTCTTCGATGCTTTTACTTCTTGGCCTTCTTGGGTGTACCAGCATCATCATGTCTGAAAATAGGTATCGGAGACAACAACACCCTTTATAACACTTTATCCATGGCTTGCTATCTTGGAGATACTTCGCCTGGTTCACGGGGAGATTCTGTGGCTCCAAGAGTAGTGCCATCAAGGCTATACCACGACGAAGGTATTTCAATGGTTATTTCCTTTAAAATTTACAGGATGAAGAAGATTATTTCCTTAAATAACAAATATTTGATTAAATTCAAGTTGAAAAGAAAATAGAAATATGAGAAAAAAGAAAACATACATCTTCTAGAGCCACGTAATCACGCCACCATTCGTCTAATGAAGGACCAATCCCCCCAGTGGTACCACGGTCCATCATTTCCATCACCCATTTGGTGACAAGAACTGACTTACCAGTGGAATATATGATCGTTTCTATCTCTTTTATGTAAACCCTCAATTTATTGGGGTTGTCCTCAAAATGGATGTCAGTGGATGCCCGAAGATTCCCCACTATAGAGATATGTAGCTCTTCACATAAGTCCATCCAGGCGGTTTCAGCATCAAAATATAAAATATTCCATGTCCGGACAGCCTTTGGTCATAAATATTCAGAATGTGCACCAGAAGGCCATGAGGAGTGTCCTACAATCTGAGACTTCAACTTATTCCCAACTCTTGTAATCATAGATAAAAGATAAGAAAATGAAACTTGTTTCTCCATAAAATAATGGATACTAAATTTACTCAATAATATAACTCACCATGAGTCAATGGAGTAGGTCTCTTGACTCTGGCAGGTGGATTATATCTGGAACAAGGCCACTTTGATGCATTTCGTGCCTCATCATCCCCATCCTGGGAATCCGGTGAATCAGCCCCGGGTGAGGAACCCAATGAATCATCTCTGGGGGAGGAAGAATCACCTCCCAAATGAAAAGATTCTTCTCTAATAGTTCTATTCTTTGTCCCCACCCGAGGGACCAAATGATTCAGTACCCCTTCAGGGTATGATGCTACCTAGATCTTGGCATACCATGTAGTCAATTGACTTGCCGCTCCTACAGCTGGTAGATCAAATACTGCCCCAGTCTTCTCCATAGATGTTAGTAACCATAGTTGACGAGAAACCATTGGATGCTGCTCTAACCTGAAATGTACCAGAGGGGATACTGTAATTTTCTATAGAAATTTAAATTGAAGTTTGAATCTATATGGAGCATAGTCCTTGAATATAATTTCTCTATTAATCCTCATGGCTGGCGTACTATCTCTATATGCCATCTTGTATGCCCTTAACTCCAAGCTGACTGTTCCCTCATCAACAAATCGCCATGTTGGCCGATTTCTATAAGGAAAGAAGTGAAACTCCTTGAACATGCTCAGCCTTATTTTTATATCATAAGCATTGTAGGATAAGGGAGAAATTCCAGAAAAGGCCTAAATAGACGGCCAAAAAGAACTTCCAGGAACATGTAAGAATAGTGGGACCATTCCAAGTTTTATGGGGATGGATCACCACTCACTTTAGAACATATTCTATACAAAGTGGGGTACAATTTCTTAGAAGTTCTTTCCAGTAGTCTTTTCAGGCCTTTTCTGTAATTTCTCCCTTATCCGTAAACGCTTATGATATCTAAATAAGGTTGAGCATGTTCAAGGAGTTTCACTTCTTTCCTTATTAAAATCCTACAACAGGGAAATTTGTTGATGATGGAACAACTATCCTAGATTTAAGGGAATACATGCTGTCATGTAGAGATGGTACGCTGGCCACGAGGATTGACAGGGAAATTATATGCAAGGCCTATTCTCTATACAGATTCTCACATCAATTCAAATTTCTGCAGAAAATTATCGTATCCCCTCTGGTGCATGTCTGGTAAGAGAAGCATCCAACCATTTCTCGTCAACTATGGTTGTTGACATCGATGAAGAAGACTGGGGTAGTATTTGACCTACTATCTGTTGGAGCGGCAAGTCGATTAACTACATGGTATGCCGAGATTTGTGTAGTATCATACCGTGAAGGGGTATTGAATTATCCGGTCCCTCAGGTGTGGACAAAGAAGAGAACTATTATTAAAGAATATTTTCATTTAGAAGGTGATTTTTCCTCACCTGGAGCTGATTCACTGGGTTCCTCACCCAGGGATGATTCACCGGATTCCGAGGATGGGGATGATGAGGCATGAAATGCGTCAAAGCGGCCTTGTGCCAAATATAATCCACCTGCCAGAGTCAAGAGACCTATTCCATCGACTCATGGAGAGTTATATCATTGAGGCAATTTAGTGGCCATTATTTTATAGAGAAACAAGTTTAATTTTCTTATCCTTTATTTATGATTGCAGGAGCTGGGAAGAAGTTGAAGTCCCAAATTGTAGGACCCTCCTCACGGCCTTCTGGTGCACATTCTGAATATTTACGACCAAAGGCTCTCCGTACATGGAAGATTTTATATTGTGATTTTGAAACCGCCTGGATGGACTTATGCGAAGGGTTGCATATCCCTGAAGTTGGGAATCTCCAGGCTTCTACTAACATCCGTTTTGAGGATAACCCCAATGAAGTGAGGGTTTACATCAAAGAGCTAGAAATTCTCATATATGCCAATGATAAGTTAGTTCCTGTCACCAAACGGGTGAAGGAAATGATGGACCGCGGTACCACTGACGGGATTGGTCCTTTATTAGACGAAGAGTGGCATGATTACGTGGCTCCTGAAGATGCAAGTTTTTATTTTTCTCATATTTCTATTTTCTTCTCAATTTTAATTTAATAAAAGATTTGTTATTTAAAGAAATAATCTTCTTCATCCAGCAACTTGTAATGGAAAGAACCACTGAAATCCCTTCACCGTGGTATAGCCTTGGTGGCACTACTCTTGGAATCACTGAATCTCCTCATGAGACGGGTGAAGTATCTCCAGGATGGAAAGCCATGGATGAAGAGTTAGAAAGTGAGTTTTTGTATCTGATACCTGTTTTCAGAGATGATGATTCCAGTCTAACCAAAAAGACCAAGAAGCAAAAGTATCTAAGAAAGAAGATCACATGAAAACTCTTTATCGGTAGTGGTAAGTCTTTCTGGTAGTCATGAAAATTAATTTATGAAAAAGTGCTCAAACTTCTCTAGATTGCAGGGGATTCTTCAGTTTCCCCTTTAAGGGAAAGTACTGACCATCCTTAGAGTAAAACTGAGGGTGTTGGAGAACATGCACAAGTTCCTGCTCAAACGGTTGTTCTTGAAGAAATACTGAGAGCAGATGACCCGATGTATGTTTCCAACACCACTCCTGTTCCTGATTCCAGGAGAGAAAAGACTTCTGGTAAATTAACAATAATTCATAGAACTTAAAATGAGACAACAACTGACTTCCATTCTATTATGTTTTAGGTTCAACACATGCAACAGAACATTTGTCAACCACCGCAGCTGACCCCACAATTGTCTGTGAAGAAGCTATATGGGGTTTGGGATTTCTAGATGAAAGTCACGAAGAAGACATGCTGAATGCTCCCACTGATGAGACTAACCTGAGATATGTGACATCATTGGATAAAATGATGAAACATGGCATGTACTTTGAAGAAATTTTAGATCATATTAAATTACCATGTGATTTAGAAGATTTTGGAGGTCTAGTTATAGAATCAACTAGACGTGAGTTTCATCATTTTTCCTTTTAATCTTCTCATGATTACACTTCTAACCCAATTTGGTTAAAAATGTAGAGTTCCATCTAAAGAGAATACTGGGCCAACAACGCTTGAAAGTGGTGTAGACATTGATGTCAACCCTATTACTATAGAAACATTGGATGAGGTGGAACATAACATGATACACCCTCATGAAATCCATCCTGAAAATCCTGTTGAAGCTAGGAAAGATGGGGAGGAGAATTTACATGTTGCTGATCTACTGTTAGGTAAAAGATGATGATATTTGTGGCTTACTTAACCTGGAATACAATCAATCAACTTCTACTGTCCTTTGAAACTAACCATACATTCAATTGACCACATAGGGATGTCAAATTCAATGGCTAGATCTAGAGGTGAAGCCTCAGCCTCATCCTAAAAAATAGTAGAACGTGAAGCAACCATGGTTAGGGAAGGAGCAGAACTGGGCACTTCCTTAATTACATTAATCCCAGACTATATTCCTCCCTATTATAGTGATGCTGAATCATACCCAGAGGTTCAAAAGGCACTCCAATTGTCACATCTCAAGGAATGAAAATATATACGGAAGATAATATCTGAGGTGCCTCTTAAAGAGATACCTTCTAAAATTCCAAGACTTTCATCCCTATTTGTCATGATGGGACTTGGTGGTTTTGGATATAAAGAAATTCATGTCGCAGTGAAACAAGTCATTCTAAGGAGGGAGCAAGAGAAGAGGTTCCGTCAAGACCTGATCAGAGCTAGATTGCTGATCAATATCTATGAATTTCAGGTTACAGTGTCCCAAGATGAGGCTGATCATGCTACAAAGATGAAGGAACTGAAGAAAAATATCAAGGAGAAGGTTGTCCAGTAGTTTCAACTTTATCAAGAGTTAGATTCTGTTACAAGGGAGCTTGAACAGCTTCATAATTTGTTGGAAGAAGTCCAATGGGGATGGTATACAAGCCATCAAAGATGCCAAAGAAGCACTTTGTCGAGCTGAAGAGAGTGATGCTGCTCGGGTAGATGAACTTCAAGTGACTGCTGATGAAGCTCGAGATGCTATGAAACAGATGATAAGTCATGTTGAAAGTCTTCTGTAATTTATGAAAGAAAAGAGAAGAGACTCCAGTCTATTGATGTTCTTCTAATCCTGTTCATTAATGAAAAATAGTTCATCTTCAATCATGATAATTGATCTTTATATTTACTCAAGCTAATGTTCTTGGTAATCATAGTTTGATTTGTGTTAGGGTTATATAAACAACCCCACAAACTTTATCTATTAATTGCTCAATATTTCCTAAATCATTCAAAATGTATGTCTAGCGAGCTGATACTCGACTTTTGTTCAGAGTACCCTTTATAGGTTCCCAATTTAATGAGTACCATGTCTTTTTTTATTGGCAATTTAAATTCCTGCTTATTGGACTATAAAAGGCTAATATTTAAGGTTGAATAGCTTTGACCGAATGGATGATACTGACTCAATTCTTGATAATTTGTTTGGAAACATACTACCATATACAAGTATGGAGGGGGAAAATTGTAAACTATGACTTGAGAAATTTTGAATCTGAGGAATGACATGGGAAAAGAGCTAAAAGGCATTAGAGGAAGTCTTTTCTAAGAATGAAGTTACCACTAAATGATAAACCCATTATGGGGGTTTAATTATGAAGGGCCAACTGGGGATAAGCTGCGTAGTCAAATAGTAGTATCTTTTGGCTGACAAGTTCATTACCTAGACAAATTAAGAAAGGCCACCTAAGGGCACGTGAGCATAGTCAGGAAAAAGAACTCTAAAAAATTTGGCTTTCTATTTCTAAAAGCCGAAGAATGTTTTATGGGGATTCAAATTTTCCAAAGCATAGAGTCTGCTTTATGGAAAAAGATAGTTGAATATGGAGAGGATATTTCCAATCAAAATTGTTAAAGAATTGGAGGAATGTAACTTCTATGAAGGTTTGACCCAAACATAGGGAAAAATGTATCTGTGGTTTCAAATAATATGACTAAAATTGTAGATAGAAACATTTATATGACATAATACATTTAGATCTTGAGACAGAGTATGAAACAAATATGTTAAGGATGATAGTTTTTTTCTTTCATATCCCTACATATAGTCATTATGACTAATAGGAACAAAAGAGGATTCTCCTAATAATGAAGTTACCATTACTTGAAAAACCTGTTATGGAGGTTTAATTATGCAGGGTCAACTAGGGCTTGAGTTGCATAGTAAAATAGTAGCATCTTTTGGCTGAGAGGTTCGTTATGTAGACAACTTATGCAAGGACCCCTAAGGGCATGTTCTGCATAGTAAAGCAAAAGAACTCTCAGGTATCGGACATTTTGTGACCAGAATTCAAGAAAATGGTTATATAGATCATGAATATTATTTTTATAATGTTGCAGAAGGGTCCTGAATTTAAATTCTGGATGTCAGTACGTATCTCATTAGGATGAGAATCAAGCCACACATAGTTCTTGAAATACAGTTTAACGTCATGCAGGACGAGAGCATGGAAGATCTTAGTTTAGGGTCACAGAGATCGGACCATAGTGAGGGAGACACATCGTGCATTTTTCATAAACCTGATGTGAATAAAGGCCAGGGTGTTCCATATCACACCATGTGGTCTCAATGGGACTTTTTAGTAAAGGGACCGAAAGTGGAGTTCAGGGTTAGGCCCAAAGGCTCGGGGCTAGACTCGAGGAATGATCGAGCATTCCTACGTATCCCATGATGATGGGAATCAAGCTGCACATAGTTCTTTAAATTCTTTTTGTAGAGATTTGGTTTGTACATATGAGGGGTAAAGAAGAATTTATTGCAATTATGGCTGGACCAAAGATTAAAGACTTGGGTGTCACTAAATATCTCATAAGGATGGTAATCAATCCACATGTAGTTTATGAAACATGACATGGTTGGAGACCATGTCAATAATGATCCTCTCGAGTGAGAGTATTAGGGATTGTATTAGTTTATTGTCATACAGGAAAAAAGGTGCAAAAATAGTTTAAGGTCATATGCATGGGCCAGTGCTATGCATTTTAATGTCCTACAATAAGGAAAATGGGGGAATGTATAGTTTAATGTCATATAGCTAGGACGATGGGAAAAATATGGTTTAACGTCATATAGGAAGAAAGTGAACCGATATGAATAAAACGGTTGACATGGGCTTCACAGATCAATATCATATGGGATGAAGGTGAACAAATGTGCAGAAATTGGTTTCGGGCTTGATCCTTAGGAGGTTGCCTACGTACCCGGCCTAGTAGGCAAGGATCAAAGTCCGCGTAGTTCAATTGTGAGGGATTTGATGATTGAGGTGTACTTGAGGATAGTGACCCGAAGATGATGTTGGGACTTAAGCGTGGTTACCAGCCCAGAGAAAATGTCATGGTCGAAGCTTATTCTAGGCTCACATGAGTCATGCTCGGTGCGAGAAACAAGAAGCAGCAACAAACCCGATGATCATGTCATGAAATATGTGAACATGAAGGATGATGTGGGGCTTATGCATGGTTACCTGCCCAGGGCATGCCTGACAATAGTGTTTAAAAGACAATTTTTCATGCGGTGATCACAGTTTAATGTCATGTGTCACAGACATGAGGTTCTTGGCAGTTTAATGTCTTGCTGCTCAGATGATGCATAGTTTAACATCATGTTGGATGACAAAGGGGACACAGTTTAACATCATGTTGGACGATAGAGGTGACTATGCAGTTTAATGTCCTGTAGCAAGGACAAAAAGGTGTATTTGTGTTACACAAAATACTTCTTCAACAATCTTGCATTGGTTGGAGTTTTAATGAGTTCTCCATATATTTATATTAAAGAATAATCTCCATTGGGGTAGAACATATGTATTGAGTAAGGTCCTTCCCACTTTGGCGCATGCGCTGGAGGTTTATTTCCTGGTATCATTGGGGTTCTGGGGACTAATACCAATTCTCCTTGAATGAATGAACGAAGATGAACTTTTTTATTGAAGGCTCGTGCTATTCGATTCTGATAGACTTCTAACTAGTTTAGTGTGGAAAATATTTTTTCATCTAGTCATTCCAATTCATCCAATCTATTTTGAGATTTTTCATATGTAGATAATTGATCACAAATAGAGACTCTAAGCGAAGGTAATTGGACTTCAACAGGAAAGACTACGTCTGTTTCATATACCAATGAATATGGAGTTGATCGTATAACAGTGTAGGTGGTAGTTCAATAAGCCCATAGAGCATGAAAAAGTTTATTAGGCCAGGAATTCTTATCTTTATACACTATATTTTGAAGTTTTTTGAGAGAGTATTATTGAAAGCCTCTACTTGACCATTGGCCATTGCATGATATCGAGATGAATGGTTGGATCTGATATTGTATTCTTGATACAATTTTCTTAACTCAGATGAATAAAAGTTGGTGCCATTATCCATCAATATGGTATGAGGAACACCAAATCTGGTAATGATGTTAGACTTGACAAAGCTAAAAATGATTTTAGCACAGACTTCTTTGAGCGTTATTTCCTCTTCCCATTTGGAAAAGAAGTCAGTAGCAGTAAGAATATACTTAAACAGCTTAGCTATAGCCAGAGGACAATGTCCTACTACATGCATTCCCCATGTAGAAAACGGCCAGGAGTATTTATCCGTATAAAGAAACTCCAAGGGTTGATGAATGAAGTTGGAACATACTTGGAAAGAAGGAAACTTCTTAGTGAAATCAACACAATCTTTTATCATTGAAGGCGAGAAGTATCCAAGCCTTTGAATTAGACCAGAAAGTATATGTCTAGACTGGTGGGCACCACAAACTCCTACATGTAATTCATTCATGACAGCCATTGTATCTTCACAATTAATACATCTGAAGATAATTCCATCAAAACCTCACTTGTAGAGATGTTTTTTGTGATCTGGGCTATCATAAAGAGTAAAACTGACCATAGGTTGCCAGATTTGTTCTTTCCTAGCTCTATCAGATGGGAGTGTTCCATTTTGAAGGTATTCCCTAATAGGTGTAATCCATCCTTTAGTATGACCATATGATTCAGAAATGGGACTGATTTCATTGATTTCCTCTATTATGATTTGAAAAAAATGTGAAACTACACGACGATGGGAAATACTGATGATTGTTTCGTCCCGATTTGGATCTTCCAGGGCTGTGGCTACATTATCCAGTACATTAGCTTGGGCGTTTTGTGATCATGGGACATAATAAAATTTCGGTTCGGAAGGAAATTATGCCATTAAATCTCTAATGTAATCACACAAAGGTATCAATTCTTCCTTTCTGATGGAATAATCCCCATTGTTTTGTTTGATTACAAAATCTGAATCACCTTTTACCTTCAAGTGATTCACCTATGCCTGAAGTGCCAATTCCAAACCTACGATGAGAGCTTGATATTCGGCTTCATTGTTTGTACAGAATTCCAACATTAAGGAGTAGGGTAGCACTACCTTTTCTGGGGAAATAAGCACGACTCCTAACCCAACTTTGTTGAATTTAGGATCTTCCATTTTCTTCCCTGTTGGACTTCTGGAGGCACCTTCAAAGTACATTTCCCATGTTTGAGGATTATCTTGAATAGAGAATGCTTACTCATCATGAAGTTCAATATTTAAAGATGTATCTTCTACAGATGGGTGTTCATCAAGGAAATTGGCCAGATCTTGGCCCTTTATTGCCTTTTGAGACACCTACTAGATATCAAACTGCTGAAAAATAACTACCCACCTTGCCAGACGTCCTGTAAGCATTGGATAACTAAGGATAAATATAAGCGTGTTATTATGAGATACTAATTGGACCTCATGATGTTTTAGGTAGTGTCTTAATTTCTAAAATAAAAATATTAATGCTAGGCAAACTTTTTAATACTTGAATATCAAGTTTCTGCCTCAAGCATAGTCCAACTAAGATAGTAAAGGTTTTTTCATTCCTAGAATCATTCTTTTGGGCAAGGAAGGCACCCAATGACCACTCTAAATCTATCACATAGAGAATAAGTGGTCTTCCTTCAACAAGTGGCATTAATAATGGTGGACTCAAGAGATATTTCTTGAGGATATCAAATGCTTCCTAACATTCTTCAATCCACTGGTAGGTGACTCCCTTCTTCATTAATCTAGTGAAGGGTAAACACTTTCCTGCCAAATTGTAAATGAAACGTCAAATATAGGCCAAGTGTCCTTGAATTCTTCTTAATTATTTCAAATTTATAGGAGGTGACATATCAAGGATTGGTTTTTTCTTCTTAGTATCAACTTCTATACCATGATGGCGTACAAAAAAGTTGATAAATTTTCATGAGCTTACCCCGAAAGCACATTTCAAAGGGTTCATATTCATATTGTGTTATCGAAGTTTGATGAATATGATTTTCAAATTGGCCATGTGATCAGAACGTTGTTTGGATTTTACCACCAAATCATCCACATAACATTCAAAAAATTTCTGTAAAAAGGGTTTTAAGATATGGTGCATGGTACATTGATAAGTTTCACCTAAAATCTTCAGGCCAAAGGGAATTACCCGATAGAAAAACACACCTTGAGGAGCTATGAAGGCTGTAGAATTTTTATGTTTTGGGGCCATTTTTATTTTATTGTACCCAGAGTAACCATCCATGAAGAAAAGATCCTCGTAGCCAATTGTTGCATCAATTAAGAGTTCTGTGATCAGAACTGGAAAATCATCCTTGTGAAAATACTGATTAAGATATCTGAAATCAATGAAAACTTTAATTTGTCCATTATTCTTTTTCACAGGGACAATATTGGCCAGCCATTTGGGATATTGAAATTCTCTGACGAAGTTATCCTTGATAATATTATCAACTTCAGCTTCAATTTTGGAGGCATAAGTTGGGTGTGTTATTCTTGCTGCTTCCTTGAATCCTCGATGTTCTTCTGGAAAACCCAAATGATGAGTGGAAACATCCGGATCAAGACCTAGCATTTTTTTTATAATTCCAAGAAAATACATCTCGATTTTTCTTTTGAAATGAAGTATACATTTCTTGCTCTTCAAGATTCATGGCTACACTAATTAAAGTGGGGTGTGGATCTTCTTTTGTATGCAGATTTATTTCTCTGAGTTCATCCACAGTAGTAGAGATAACCTCTTCAAATGATGGAGGAGCATCCCTGAGATCTTCCTCTTCTTCTTCAATATGTGTTACTTCCTCTGTTTCAACTTTCATAGTATATGATAAAGCATAATTTCCATGGTTAGGGGAGAAGTTAAAATATGAACATCTTGAAGAAGAGGCTTCCATTTTTGACCCTATTGATGATGAAAGGTCTTCTTGGGGTGATAGAGAGGAGACGATGGATTGAGAATTGACATCATTGTTTTCCTCTGGTATTACTATACCTTTTTCTGGCCTGGTTGATGAAGTATAGAATTGCTGGATTTTAGTGGATGAAATGATGACATCTCCATTTAGGATTTCATCACTTCTTGGTGAATCAACAATTTCTCCCATGATGTCTGGATTGATTTTCATAATTGACATTATGGAAGTTTCTATAAGAGTGTTTGGATTTAGGTTTATGCTATCAATTTGACTGATAGAAAACACATAATCTATACTCACATGTATGAATGGGTTTACTGGAATCTTTTCCAAACCATTTAGAGAAATAATTTTGGTGACCTTCTTTACCGTGGATTTTTTCTTTCCCTCTAAGTGATAAAATTCTTCCTCAATGTATTGAGATTCACATGTTTTGAATGGGGCCTTGTCACCATAAAATTTCCAAATTTGACCATTGAAACAATATTTGAGACATTGATGGTACGAAGAAGGTATGGCCGCATGTTGATGTAGCCAAGGTATTCCAAGAAAAATGTTGAAGGCTGTGTACTGATGAACAACCATGAAATATGAATTAGACACAAGGTCTCTAAACTGAATTCTGAGTGTAATCTCGCCCAAAGATTCTTGTTCATTCTTATCATATCCTTGAAACATCATAGTAAAAGGAGATAAATCCGATTCGGTGAGGCTTAATCGATGAAGTATACGAATAGGAATGAGGTTGACTCCTGACCCATTATCAATGAAATCTCATCAGATGTCTATGCCATTAGATTTGATAGATAGGTACAAAGGTCTGATATGTCGATGTACAACATCATCTTCATCTTCATCTGTAAAAGATATCACTGCATGGAATTCTGTAGGATCATTCTTTACATGGTAGACTTTAGCCACATCAATTTCAGTTTCGAATTCTTGAGTACTTGACAAAGCCTCAATAGGTGCCTCCCAAATATTTTTTGATAGATTCAAGGAATCCAGAATTGTTAACTTGGCTGGTACTTGGGCCAAATGTTTCATGAAATCATATTTTTGGTCAAAAGGTCTGTGTTTCCCATTATGAGAATGTGGTTTTGCAGGTTCCATGGAAGTTGATGCTTTGGCAGTAGATGCATCTTGTATCAGGGCAGGAATTGGAAAAACTCCTACTTCGGTAGATTAGACCGACTAGTTCTATCTATTTTCTGAGAGGAAGAAGGTGTGACCTCTAACTGGTCTTCCAAAATAACTGCATCAGGACTGAATCTGCCATGTGTGGAAGAAATTTCTTGTTCTTGTTGAGCCCGATGAAGGGATTTTCAATGAGTTTCTGCCACATATACAGTTGTAGCAGGGGTAGGATTGAAATAGTGGCTTATAGAATATCCACGTCTTCCCTTGTATCCTTGACCTCTATCTCTTCCTCTAATTCCTCTATTAGATATAGAGAACTTAAGTTCATCATAATTGAAACTGTCATTGGCATAAGGATCCATTAAATGAATCATGTTAACAGAACCAAAGATCGCTTCTTCATCTGATGAAGATTCTGCCTGATGAACCATTTTAGGCTCTTCCGTTTGGTGGGGCGGTTCCCATGATTTTGTAGAAGATGGCATAAAATATTCCAAATTCAAAGAAAACTTAGGATTTGACATGAGATCTCTTTCTTCTGAATGCTCTTCTTTCTTCAAATTATGCCGCTTCTTTAAGGATTTTACTTCTAATGAAGGGGGTTTTGCTATGGATGACATAGTAGAAGACACAATTGGTTGATACAATTGTGTTAATAAAATGGAATGTTTTCAGTTGATCATTTTCCTGACCTTCCAATCATCATATTTCTGCTCATTTTTTACTTTTGACGTCATGCCACTCTCTTTTTCCTCTGGATCAGTAGCAGTAACACATGCTACCCGAACTGAAGGAACTTTTAGTTTTACTTGTCTAGAGTCCACCATATTTTTTAGGAGGTCTTTGAAGACAAAACAATCCTAAATGGGATGCCCCAACATCTGATGAAATAGGAAATAGTTGGGGAGGTCTTCATCTCCTTCCTTGTTTGGCCTTTCGGGCCTTGGAAACTGAACCAGATTGTTTTTCTAGAGCCGAGATGGAGTAACTAGGAACTTGTTCATTCTGGAAAGAATAAAATTTGTTCTTTAAATCCTCCAACTGTTTTTTCCTTTGATCTCTCTGATCATCTTGACGAGGCGACCGTTGTTGTTAATGATCAAGAGGTAGAGCCCTTCAATATGATGAAGGTTTTGAAGTGGAATCAAGTACAGGAGTTTGTTCAAGTGTAACTGTAGCAGTTTCTACTTTCCCTAATCTCCTTCCTGGAACTGATGAAATTACACGAGTTTTAGCCTTAGTCTTTATAATATAGTATTATATTTGTTGAGCGATTGAAGTAAGGTATCAAAACCCTCCTATGCATTTCACAGGGATCAACTGTGTGTGTAATTCATCACAAATATTTTCCACATAGATTGGTAGAAACTCTTCTTGAGAGAGTGCTAAACTTAAGGAATATGTTAATCCCTTCTAGCGAGAAATGAAATCTTAAACTCTTTCATTTTTCCTTTTCTTTCAATTATTAACATAAAAAACTGTCGTCTTTGGTAATGTTGAGCTAAATTGAAGAAGAAATATTTGACGGAGATCTTCCCACCCAGTAATTGACTAAGATTGCAAACTTGTATTCCAGACTAAAGAAGCTCCTTGTAATGACTTCACAAAACACCTAAGCTTAACTACTTCTTGTTGTTGAGGATTTCCCATCATAGGATCACAACGAGAAACACAATGTGTTAAGTGTTGTTCTGGATCTCCGAACCATTAAAAATTAGGAATGTGGTATTCACAAAAATTTATGGGGGAGGAATTGCATCCACCCATTCAGGGTAAGCTCTATTATTTGGTTGAACTTGTTCATGCTCTCCTTCCATAGATACCAACCGAGCTGTTAATGAGTATATGATAGTCATTAATTTTTTAGAAAAATCTTGTTGAGCTTGGACCTGAGCAGGTGAAATAACTAGAATTTGGATGGGTGGGGCGACCGGTACTACCACTGATGGTAGTATTACTGGTTTCTGTTGCATATCACCCATAATATTAGACATGTGAGGGTGTACTTGTAAAGGGGTATATTCTTGATCCATCCCAGTAGCTACAAAAAATTCACTTGATTGATTATCTCTAGCATGCTTAGGAGGAAGGCTACCTTGAAGTAGTCTTTCATTTAACCTTCTTAATTCCTTCATTTCTTCTTCTTGTTGTGCGAACATTTCCATTAATGGTTGTGATTGGACTTCTCCAGAGGTAGGGTGGGATGTAACTTGACTTTTACCCTTTTCCATGGCATGTGCCTTTCTAGAGTATGGAAGGGAATTACCCGAAGGAATGTATTGCCCTTGGGAAACCCTCTGTCTTCTGGTATGCACACCTCCTTAATTAATTTCTATGTGTATAGCCTCTTGAACAGTAACTTCTTCATCGGATTCCTCTGAGTGAGCCTCATGTTCTGGGGGATTAGTGACAACGACATTGATGAAATTTATCGATGGATAACGCATTGCAACCCTTCTGTCAGCACTTCTGCGATACTGTCTTCTTCCATGTCATTTATGAGACATTGCCTTTTGTTTGGTTGATCCCTCAAGAAATTCTTTATAAACCGTAATTTGGAGGGAATATCCTGATAATTCGGTTCTGCGTTCCTCTTGTGGATTCTTCCCTAATCGAGAGAAGACTGACTTTCGCTGAGGAAGAGATTGAGAATTTGAAAAAGTCTCCAGTCCATTGGACTAGGGCTGTTCCTGTTTTTCCTGCTCAACTCCTCAAATTATTTCTGTTGATCCTGAGTGTTGGATTAAAAGATTCCCCAGTTTGGAAAGATGAGGTGGCTCTTGAGCTGCTACATCTGAAACTTTCTTAAAAGCTATCCTGATTTTGAGGACTTTAGTCTGGAAATTGGCCAGATGCATCATCCTATATCCATTCAAATCACCTGTCTCAGATGACCATTGGATTATTTATGACACCTCTATCACCTGATGATGCACATTCTCTAAACACGAAGCATGTTCGATATTCTCATTTGCTTTATGCAAGAGTAATTCGACAACTTGTTCTTTATATGACTGACTTTGGAAAGAACTTGTTGAGGAATGTTCTTGAGGAAGCCTTTTATTACACAAAAAACCAGTTAGATGTGGATAGACATGGGCAATAACATTGCATGAGACCACTTTTGGCGGGCTTTGTTGACCGAAGAGCACAATGAAATGCAATGCTCCATGAACACCAGATCCCCTGATATGAATACCAGATATAGTATTGGTAATTAACTGGCACAACCTTTTTAATGCGCCAAGACATGTACGCTGACGGGCTCTCTTATGCTTTTCAACCTTTGGGTGTATGTGCCCGACCTGATTGTCCGTATGACATGGGAGAGTATGCCCCGTGACCCAACTAGAATGGAATAGAGGTGTGTATCTTCTCCGTAGTGGCATGTTGATGAGTCACTCTATTGATAGGGATTGATTTATGTTTCTTTCCCTATGATGTTGCTAAGTTGTTATAATATTCTGACATGTATCCAGAATATGGAAAGGGATTTTCTTCTGCTCTTTCACCATTGTCATAATGTTCTCAGTGACTTTAGCTTCCATAATGGGAATATATGTCCATTACGTGTTTGGAGTAGGTGTGTGTTCCTTCTCCTGTCCTCCTTTTCCTGTCTGTGAATTCTGAGAGTACTCATGTGTGGGGGTAGAAAGTTCTGTCTGCCTCTTGTTTGTCATTGGGGATTTACAACTGGCATATCAGGGTGCTAACAAATGAGACTGTTGGTTATCTTTATGAATTGTAGGTGTATGTGCCCGCTGATTGTTCTCCACCAAATATGATTGATGAAATTCCTTCAATACTAGAAGACGTGTAAGAACCCGGTTCTTATTTTTGAGGTACGGGCTTCTTCTTTGCCTTTTCCTTAAGTGATTTTTGAGAGAATATGGAAAAATGGGAAAAATCCTAAATTTTGAAACTACACGCCGTGTACCCTGTCCACATGCCGTGTACTATTGGCCGTGTTGGGATAAGTACACAGGGCGTGTAGCCATGCCGGTGACGAAGGGTGTAGGAACCGACTACATGCCGTGTAGTGGTACCTTACACGCCGTGTAGTCAGTCGGCAGGTTAAAAAGTAAGGCGGTGAAGTCGTCGCCAGCTAGTCGGCAGTACACACCATGTACTTGGGAGTACATGCCGTGTACTCTTGTCGGTAGATGAATAGTGTGGCAGTGCCGCCAAATGAACAGTTAAATGAAAGGAGTACACGTCGTGTACTTTGAAGTACACAACGTGTACTTTGTTTTTCCGGCTTAAAACAGGCAGTAGCCTCCTCATTTGGCAGAGGAGGCACTTGAGCCGTTTTGGATCCAAAGGAGGAGGCCAGGTCTTTGAAGAACCGTCGGGCGTTCGTCAGGAATCCGATTCCGTCTCGGACGATCCCGTTGGAACCGCACGGGTAACGGCTTTCACCTCCCTGGTTGGTTCTTGCCAATTCTTCACCTAAAGTAAGTTATTTATGTTTGAATAGGTTTTGTTCTTCGTCAGATCTACGCCATTCTTGGGCGTTTCTAGAGTCGGCATTCAGGTATAGCATTCGTTGACGAATAATGTAGGTGGCTTTGTGATCATTTTCCAACTGTCGTGTGTTTTTTTGCATTTTCATGCCATGAACCCGTGTTGGGGTGTCGTGTGGCTGAGACCGTTGCTATATTTAATGCCTAGAATTGCATAGGTGATTAAATTGTGATAATAAAATGTTTTTGGGATCGTAGCTTGGATCCAGGACCATCCCGAGGGGTGTGTTCCTCTGTTTAGCCGTTTGGCCAGGATACCTGAGGGTATGCCTTAAATGTAGTAACTGTAGAATTTCCTTGAGAGGAATTTCTTGTTTACTACATTTTGATATGTTGGGCATGGCCCAGTTACCTGTTTAGCCTGAGGGCGTTGTTGTGATAAGCCTGAGGGCGTGGTTACTATTTTAGCCTGAGGGCGTGACTGTTTTAGCCCGAGGGCTGTCATTATTCCACCTGAGGGAAACCTTTCGTGCCTGAGGTCTTGACTTCTGTGCCTGAGGGAAACACTTCATATGCCTGAGGGTGAGAATTCTGTTACAATGCCTGAGGTCGAGATTCTGGATGGCCTGAGGGCAAGCCTGAGGGCGTGGTTCACTATATTAGCCTGAGGGAGAGATACTGGTTGGCCTGAGGGCTTGGTGCTGTTGAGCACAAAAATGTTACTAAATTAAAGGAATTAATGAATAATAAAATGACAATTTAACTGCTAAGTTAGTTACTTTTGAGTACTGCTTAGTTATTGCATTTTACTACTGCACACTTGTTGCATGTTTTACACATAGTTGAGCACGGGCCTTTGGTGGGTGCCTACTGATATATATTTCTCACACCCTATTTGCGTCATGCTTTTCGGCCCAAACAGATTACGTTGCTGCAGGTGTAGATAGGGGCAAGAGTCCCTATATAGGTACTTGACTGTTGCTGAAGAGTATGAGGGCATGGGACCGAGCCTAGGCTCGCGATGCCACTGTTAGCTGTTTTTTTCTTTCTTTGCTGGACTCTGTTTTCTGCAGCACTGTAATGATTTATAACATGTTCTGGATGTTTTCTTAGAACTTGAAACATGTAGCATCATCACTTATATACTGTTGGTTATATCCACTGCTGTAGTTATTTCAGTGGTGTATGTTTACTGCTTCCGCTGTTGTTGAATGTTTATTTTGGTATTCCGCTGCGCTACACTTTGACAAATGAGGGCATAGTTTCCCCACTATCAGACCTGGGCCCTCACTGCTAGTCGGCAGCCTTTGCCGTTTGGGGAAATGCGCTTGAGATCACGTGGAGAACCGGGCTCGGGGCAACCGATGCATGGCACCCGGGTCCGGGATGTTACAAAGTGGTATCAAAGGGGTTTCTTTTCTTTGACTTACTATTTGGAGCCATAATCCGGGATAGGACGGAACGGTAGTTGGTAATAAACTGTGCCCGGGCATAGCTAACCTGTGTACAGGGAAAAGCCAGTCTACCTCGTATTTTGCATTCTTTGGGTTTTGAAATTTTACGGTTGATATGTTTTCACCGTTGGGTGACGCACTTGGATTGTGCAATTTATATTTTATCTGTGGGTCCTATTTAGTTGCAACCCGATGAGATGAGGGTATGTTGTCTCATGCATCATATAGGAACATGCTAGATATCACATGCCATGCATAGTTTCTATGCCATGTAGGTGCATTAGAAATTCGCATGTTGTTGTGATAGTTTTTGTGCTAGAAAAGCATGCTTTTGTGATAGATGCGTGATAAATACCTACCTTGTGATATGGTATTTTTGTTTGTGCTTGTTTATAGAATGGACGCCAAACTTTGGTCTTTGGGGAGTATGGGCCCCCATTGACCGGAATTTGGTGGATCATTGACTGGTTATTGGTTATAACACATATAAGATGTCAAACTTTGATTCGTGGGGAGTATGGGCCCCCACGGGTCGAAATCTGACACTTAGGTGTTGTTTTCAGTATTTTCTGGGTTCCAGAGAAGTTTCTGAGGCATACTGTCTAGAAAACCTAGAATACACGCCGTGTAGGACCTCATACACGCCGTGTGTGTTCTTCTGTTCAGGAAGAAAAAATTGAACTTTTTGAGTACACGCCGTGTACCCTGAGTACACTCCGTGTAGTCTCTTCCCGTGTCACAAACCGTGTGGGCGGCGACACGGGGTAGGGAAGAGCTTAGGTAAAACATGCCGTGTAGTTTTTGTACACGCCGTGTAGTTTTGACCCGGAGTTAGACTGTGTAACTAACAACACGGGTCGGCGAACTCCTTGACAAAACACGCCATGTCAGTTATGGAAACACCGTGTAGTCTTGTTCGACGACAAACCGTGTGGAGTTAAGCCGAGTAGTTGGCTGTGTCACAGACGACACAGGCAGTTGGAAAATAACACCGTACACACCGTGTAAGTATTATACACGCCGTGTAGTTTTGTTAAACGGAAGCCGTGTGGCTTAGCCATGTAGAAGGACCCGGGCAGGGGAAAGTAAGTCAAGTATACGCCGTGTAGTTAGTGTACACGCCGTGTAGTATTGTTTTTGAAATTTTGAAAAGCCTTCTTCCTCTTGTTCCTTTGTGGTTCCTTCGTTTTAGTCTTAATAATATTGAATCTGAGGCATGATTTTGACCTTGTAGATTCATGCCACCTAGACAACCGTGAGTTGTTCGCCAAGAGGGCGGCGACGATTATACTCTGGAGATGGTGGGCCATGGGCTACTAGTTGATCCACCAATAGAGCCAGATGCGACACCAGCTGTTATATCGGACACGGGCGCGGAGGCGCAGTTCCGTGAAGGATTATTGCGGTTCATGGAGACATTTTAGGGAGCACCGCAGGCTGCCACATCTATGGACGAGCTGACGCATATCTTTCAGCAGCAGCATCCACCTACGTTTTCAGGGGATAGTGGACCACAGGCTGCAGAGTCTTGACTAGGATCGATGCAGACTATTTTCGAGCATCTTGAGACGCCTCCAGGGTAGAGGGTCAAGCTCGCGACTTACATGCTGCGTGATTCCTCCAAGAGGTGGTGGGATGTTACCACCTCGTCAGAGCATCACAGGGACATGGCGTGGGAGGATTTTCAGACAGTATTCTATGACTTCTTCTTTCCCGAGACGCTAAGGGCAGATAGAGATCGAGAGTTCATGAATCTGCAGCAGGGCTCTATGTCAGTGATGGACTATTCTGCTCATTTTACCGAGCTTCAGTGCTTTGCACCCGTGCTGGTGGGTGATGAGACGTTGAGAGCTAGACGTTTTGAGGATGGTCTTCGGTATGAAATCCGATCACTGGTGAATGTTTTCAGGTTTCCTACTGTACACCCGATTGTGAATCAGGCGTTGATTACAGAGAGGAACCTGCGAGAATCTAGTGGTGTGGTCCAGGGAGGTTCGGCACCAGTTACTGGTACTATTTCTGCTGGCAAGAGGAAGAGACAGATGGAATTTTCTCAGGGCGGCAGTACCAGCAAGGTAGCTTCTTCAGGTGGCCCGATCAGGTGCTACCAGTGTGGCAGATAGGGGCACAAGAGGGCGCAGTGTCCACGAGACCCAGTGGAGTGCTGAGCTTGCGGCAAGATGGGTCATCTTCAGTGCTTTTGCAGGGCGTATCCACCAGTGACTAGTGAGAGGGGTTTTGTGCATACTCCGCGTGCGGGAGTAGGACCAGTGGCTTCTTACCAGTCGGGGAACTGGAATACGTCAGGGCGTGCAGGAAGAGATGGTGGTCGTGGCCATGGTAGCCAGACACCAGGATCTCAGAGGCAACAGGGCGGGACAGCTTAGGGTAGCCAGGCTGTGTCGCAGGGCCGCAACACTGGTCAGGCATATGCAGTGCAACAAACCCAGCAGGAGAAGGATCCCGGACCTTCGACAGTTAGAGGTACTATTCTAGTATATTCTGTCTTGTCTTCAGTACTTTTTGATACAGGTGCTACACATATTTTTATATCTGTACCCACTGTGGAGAGACTTGGGCTCGGTGTTTCTTCTTCTTCTGATATCTTGACTCTAGACACTCCGTTGGGGACTAGGACGGTTAGTGTGCGTCAGTGCAAGGAGTGCCCCCTTGAGGTTGGTGGGTATCACTTCCTTTGGGACCTCTATGTCCTGGAGATGACGAGCTATGACGTCATTCTTGGGATGGACTGGTTGGTTCCCTTTCGAGCCTTTGTAGACTGCTATCGTCGTAGGGTGCATTTCACGTCACCAGAGGGCGGGGAGTTTCTATACAAGGGAGAGTGGGATGTTCAGGCGAGTTGAGCTAGACCAGAGCATCATGGGTGAGGTGGAGTCACAACCCAGATTGCGAGCTTATATCTGGATGACCAGGGGACTTGTCAGACAGATTTCCCTCCAGTTGTTGATCGTTTCAGGGATGTCTTCCTGGATGACTTTTCAGGTCTACCACCGGTGCGTGAGGTGGATCTCTCTATCAATCTTGTGCTAGGAGAAGCACTGGTGTCCATTCCTCCTTATAGGATGGACACGCCTGAGTTGCAGGAGCTCAAGAAGAAGTTAGAGGAGCTACAGGTGAAGGGTTTTATCCGACCCAGTACTTCTCCTTGGGGTTCTCCGGTCCTCTTTGCGAAGAAGGCGGATGGTACCCTTAGGTTGTGTGTGGATTATCGAAAGCTGAACCAGTTGATGGTTAAGAACCGATATCCCTTGCCGAAGATTGATGATCTTTTTGACCAGCTTCGTGGAGCATGAGTGTTATCGAAGATTGACTTGAGATCCGGATATCATCAGATCCACGTTAGACCATCTGATATACCTCTCACTGCTTTCAGGAGTAGTTATAGTCTATATGAGTATACAGTTATGCCGTTTGGACTCACGAATGCGTCAGCAGTTTTCATGGCTCTGATGAATCGTGTATTCCATCTGTATCTTGATTCATTTGTGGTAGTATTCGTGGACGACATCTTGGTGTACTCGCACACTCGACATGACCATGCCGCCCATCTTGAGATCGTATTGAGTACACTGAGAGAGCATCCCCTTTATGCTAAGCTCTCGAAGTGCCACTTTTGGATGGACCAGATTCACTTCCTGGGTCATATCATCTTAGAGGAAGGAGTTTCAGTAGACCCAGAGAAGGTGAGAGCAGTAGTTTCCTGGGAGCAGCCTAAGAACGTGTTTGAGATACGGAGTTTCTTAGGGCTGGCTGGTTACTACAGATGCTTCATACAAGACTTCTCCCGCTTAGCAGCACCGTTGACTGGTCTGACTAAAAAGGGTGTGAAGTTCGTTTGGTCAGAAGCTTGTGAGACAGCTTTTCAGGACCTGAAGGGAAGGCTGACATCAGCACTGATCCTGATACTCCCAGAGCAGGGGAGGAGCTATACAGTTTACTTTGATGCTTCAGGGATTGGGTTGTGAGCCGTTTTGATGCAGGGCGACCGAGTTGTGGCGTACGGGTCTCGGCAGTTAAGGCCACATGAGAGGAATTACCCGACGCAGGGTCTCGAGTTGGCTGCAGTTGTGAATGCGTTGCGCTATTGGAGACATTACCTATTGGTAGAGCATTTTGTGGTTTTCACCGACCACAAAATCCTCAAGTATATCTTTACTCAGCGTGACCTGAATCTGAGGCAGATAAGGTGGGTCGAGTACCTACAGTCCTTTGATTTTGAGCTTGCCTATACACCTGGTAAAGGTAATGCAGTAACCGGTGCACTGAGCAGGAAGACTCAGATACAGGCAGTGCAGGAGGCCAGTGGTGAGTGACAGCTTATGGACTTGTTCTCTGAGATGCATCTAGAGGTGCATGACAGTCCGGGGCAGACTTATCTTTCCTCGTTAGCTGTGACTTCTACCCTCCTAGACAGAGTGAGGATGAGGCAGCTATCGGTTTCATAAAGCCTAGTTCTACGGGAGTCAGTGGCAAGTGAGGACCCTCCTCCCGGTTGGACGATAGGTGATGATGAGGTTTTGCGTTTCCATGGACATGTATGGGTTATAGGGGATATACGCAAGGAGCTGATGAGGGAGTTTCATGCTTCATCTTGGGCAGTTCATCCCGAGGTTACCAAGATATACCGAGACTTGAGACGTCAGTACTGGTGGCCGGGTATGAAGAGAGAGATAGCTGGTTTTGTTACGAGGTGTTCCACCTGTCAGCAGGTGAAGGCAGAGCATCAGAGACCAGTTGGGCTGTTACAGCAGTTGCCCATTCCAGAGTGGAAATGGGATGATGTCGCGATGGATTTCGTGATGGTATTGCCAAGGTCACCTCGAGGCAATGACGCCGTATGGGTTGTTGTGGACAGACTTACGAAAGTAGCTCACTTCTTGCCGATCAAGGAGACCTTTGGTGTGAACGAGCTCGGAAGGCTGTATATCCGAGAGATCGTACATCTGCATGGGGTCCCTTATTCTATCATTTCAGATAGGGATTCCCTATTTACGTCTCGTTTATGGAAGAGTTTTCAGAGGGCACTGGGTACACAGGTGCTTCTGAGCACAACATACCACCCCCAGACTGATGGCCAGTCAGAGCGGATGATACAGGTTCTAGAGGACATGTTGCGCGCATGCGTCCTAGACTTTGGGGGCTCTTGGGAGAAACATATACCCTTATTCGAGTTTTCCTATAACAATAGTTTTCAAGCAACTATTGAGATGGCACCATACGAGGCTTTATATTGTAGGCCATGCTGATCACCTTTGTGCTGGTTAGAGGTGGGTGAGGCAGCTTTACTGGGACCACAACTTGTGTAGGAGACATCTGAGCAGGTCCAGTTAATTCATAAGTGGATGGCTACCGCGTAGTCTCGTCAGAAGTCTTATGTTGATCGCCGCAGACGACCATTGGAGTTCGTGGTTGGGGATCAGGTTTTATTGCGTGTTTCGTCAAGGCTGGGACACAAACGGATCAAGAGACAGGGTAAGCTTTTGCCGAGGTATGTGGGGCCATTTGATATTCTAGAGAGAGTCGGGCTGGTTGCCTATCGGTTGCATTTACCGCAGCGGTACCGAGCCATGCACGACGTCTTCCACATGTCTCAGTTGCGTCATTACCATTCAGACCCGTATCACACCTTTCAGCGAGAGGAGGTTGAGCTTTAGTATGATGCGTCCTTTGAGGAGCATCCGATCCTTATCATTGACAGGAGCACGAAGGTTCTCCGAGGCCGGTCAGTTCCTCTCGTACGGGTGCTATGGCAGCATGGCCGAGTGCAGGACGAGACCTGGGAGCGGGAGGACGATGTACGTTCTCAGTGGCCAGAGCTGTTCTGAGCTTTATATTTGCCACCCTGGAAAGGGAAATTCAGGGACGAATTTCTATAAGGGGGGAAGTTTGTAAGAACCCGGTTCTTATTTTTGAGGTACGGGCTTCTTCTTTTCCTTTTCCTTAAGTGATTTTTGAGAGAATATGGGAAAATGGAAAAAATCCTAAATTTTGAAACTACACGCCGTTTACCTTGTCCACACGCCGTGTACTTTTGGCCGTGTTGGGATAAGTACACAGGCCGTGTAGCCATGCCGGCGATGAAGGGTGTAGGAACCGACTACACGCCGTGTAGTGGTACCTTACACGCCGTGTAGTCAGTCGGCAGGTTAAAAAGTAAGGCAGTGAAGTCGCCGCCAGCTGGGCGGCAGTACACGCCCTGTACTTGGGAGTACATTCCATGTACTCTTGTCAGTAGATGAACAGTGTGGCGGTGCCACCAAATGAATAGTTAAATAAAAGGAGTACACGCCGTGTACTTTGAAGTACACGTCGTGTACTTTGTTTTTCCTGCTTAAAACAGGCAGTATCCTCCTCATTTGGCAGAGGAGGAACTTGAGCCATTTTGGAGCCAAAGGAGGAGGCCGGGTCTTTGAAGAACCGCCGGGCATTTGTCTGGAATCCGATTCCATCTTGGACGATCCCGTTGGAACCTCACGGGTAAGGTCTTCCAACTCCTTGGTTGGTTCTTTCCAATTCTTCACCTAACATAAGTTATTTACAATTGAATGGGTTTTGTTCTTCGTCAGATCTATGCCGTTCTTGGGCATTTCTGGATTCGGCGTTCGGGTATAGCGTTCGCTGATGAATAAGGTAGGTGGCTTTGTGATCATTTTCCAACTATCGTGCGTTTTTGTGCGTTTTCGTGCCACGAACCCATGTTGGGGTGTCGTGTGGCTGAGGCCGTTGCTATATTTAATGCCTAGAATTGCATAGGTGATTAAATTGTGATAATAAAATGCTGTTTGGGATCGTTTCTTGGATCCAGGACCTTCTCGAGGGGTGTGTTCCTCTGTTTAGCCGTTTGGCCAGGATACCCGATGGTATGCCTTAAATGTAGTAACTGTAGAATTTACTTGAGAGGAATTGCTTGTTTATTGCATTTTGATATGTTGGGCATGTCCCGGTTACCTGTTTAGCCTGAGGGCATTGTTGTGATAAGCCTAAGGGCATGGTTACTATTTTAGCCTGAGGGCGTGACTGTTTTAGCCCGAGGGATGTCGTTATTCCGCCTGAGGGCAACCTTTCGTGACTGAGGGATTGAATTCTATGCTTGAGGGTGACACTTCGTATGCCTGAGGGTGAGAATTCTGTTACAATGCCTGAGGGTGAGATTCTGGATGGCCTGAGGGCAAGCCTGAGGGTGTGGTTCACTATATTAGCCTGAGGGCGAGATACTGGTTGGCCTGAGGGCTTTGTGTTGTTGAGAAATTTTTTTTTACTAAATTAAAGGAGTTAATGAATAATAAAATGACAATTTAACTGTTAAGTTAGTTACTTTTGAGTACTGCTTAGTTATTGCATTTTACTACTGCACACTTGTTGCATGTTTTACACACAGTTGACCACATACCTTTGGTGGGTGCCTACTGAGATATATTTATCACACCCTGTTTGGGTCACACTTTTCGGCCCAAACATATTATGTTGTTGCAGGTGTAGATAGGGGAAAGAGTCCCTATACAGGTACTTGACTGTTGCTGAGGAGTATGAGGGAATAAGACCAAGCCTAGGCTCGTGATGCCGCTGCTAGCTGTTTTTTTCTTGCTTTGCTGGACTCAGTTTTCTGCTGCACTGTAATGATGTATAACATGTTCTGGCTGTTTTCCTAGAACTTGAAACATGTAGCATAATCACTTATATACTGTTGGTTATATCCACTACTATAGTTATTTCAGTTGTGTATGTTTACTGCTTCCACTATTGTTGAATGTTTATTTTGGTATTCCGTTGCGCTACACTTTGACAAATGAGGGCATAGTTTCCACACTATCAGACCTTGGCCCTCGCTGCTAGTCAGCAGCCTCTGGCGTTTGGGGAAATGCGCTTGAGGTCACGTGGCGAACCGGGCTCGGGGAACCCGATGCGTGGCACCTGGGTCCGGGACGTTACAAGACGAGACTACTGATAGAATTGATGAGTATAAGCAAGTGTATGTACCTGTTTACAGGTGGTGACCATATTTGGCTGGAGAGATTATTTGGATGTAGTTAGATGAGATTGCTGATTGGATGATGAATTATAAATAGATATATGTTCCTACCTATAGTACTCCACTAGAATTTCCTGGCAAGATTGGTGTGTTACTGCCAGACGAGTCTATTGGGAAGTGAAATTAGGACGGACGAGTGTATACGCCAGCTCATTGTTTTCCATCAAGATAGATTGTTGGACTTCTCTGAAGGGGGTAGAGGTTTGAACCTGCTCCCTATTGGCCTAATTTCACCTCTCATGGTTCGTCTTTCATGCTCGGGTCTGAGGAACCTGATCCGAACACCTAGAGGCGATACCCTCATCATGTTGAGGGTGCACTACCGCACGAGTCTGGAGGTGATTGTTGGTGGGAGTCCTCAGGAAGGACTCATGTATTCTTGAATAGAGGCCTTGAGTGACCTCTTCATTTACCTCCCTATAATATGGGAGGGACTAGTTGTTGCATTCTAGGGATAACGACCCGAAACGGTTGGAGACAATGGTTGGAAGAACCTGTGTCTTGACCACTGGTCATCACTGTCCAGACAACCAGGGTGATTTGTTAACTTAGAGGTCTTGTAAAGCTGCCTCTAAATATGGGATGGTACCGTGTTGATGGTATTCCCTCACGAATGTATTTGAGACCCAGTGTTGAAGACGCTGAGTAGGTGATGTCTTCCTCGGAGCAGACAAGGATCCAACAGGAGTAGCGGTCGAGGCATTCACAGGTGTGAACTTTAAAAAATCCATTTTGTGTTGCAGAGAGATTTTGGAAAAGAGTGCCTGTTTAATATAGCAGACATAATCAAGATAAATTTGGATAGACTACATCTTTTGGATGAGTACATATTTTAATGATTTCCTTGTTTAAACTCATATTGAGTTTAATAGGGGCCTAACAAGTAAGTAAGACATCATTTAACTTGGTCAGGGATTCACGTCGAGTTCACCATTTTTTTGTTTCTTCTGGAAATGGGGATGACCTTGTTTGTTTAAGGTTCAAAATTTACAATCGGTTTCAAACAGGTTTATTCATAGAATCAGAAACATCCAATGATTATATATCCATTTGGACCTACTTTCCAAAGGTAGGTTCTCCTTAGTTGTGGAACGATGAGGCTTAAGAATTTTCATTGGTCGAGAGGATGAGAGGTCGGGCTCATCACACCTTTTTGGGTGGAATTCTTACATAATCCGGGACACTCTTATAGATTTAAGTTATGTTCACGAATCCTTATTAATTCACCAAGTATGAAAATGATTTTTCCTTTAGATTTAGCAATCAATGATTTATATGTATGGGATTTAGATAATATTTTATATGTATTTTAGGTTCTTCATCGATGGAGAATCATACGTATCTATTATAGATTCTTAGTTAATGGTATCCTTCAATACATTATATAGAAATATCTTGTTCATTATGATAACCATACTGGTTTTAAATCCACTCAGTGAGGCACTAGAAGTTTATTGTCATTCAGAAAGACAGGGATTATTTCAGAGTTGGGATCGTACCTACAGATGGGCTACCTACATATCCTTGTTAAAAAGGAATCAGAACTCACATAGTTCGATAAGAAGGATATAGTTTAACGTCATATGGGACGGAAAATAATTAATGAAATATGGGCTCGAACCTTATAAAGGCTTCCTACGTACTCTACTTTTAAGGCTGAGATCAAAGTCTATATAGTTAAAGTAAAGAAATATGGGGTTTATTCATGGTTAGTGGGCTAAAAAGAGATGTTGTGATTTTTTTAAACTCTAATCTCACGTGACTCATGATCGGTCTGAGAAACAAGAGGTATCAGCAAACTTGATGATGGTGCCACAGAAGATGCAGTTATAAGAAATGATGTGGGGATTTCGTATGTTTGATGACCCAAGTAGATGAAGACAGAGACTTAGGAAAGAAGCCTAGGAGCAGGGTCCATAAATGTATTTTTACTTTACGAAGATTTGGATTTTTAACCCTGGTCTTACTCCTGAAAAGGATGCCCAAATTAAGAGGGACTTATGATTAGGGTTTATTCCTGAGAAGGAAGCCCAAATAAAAATAAATTAAGATTGGGGCTTACTCTTGAAGAGGATGCCAAATGTTTAAAGAATCTATGAATGGGGATTAATCCTGAGAAGGAGGCCCAGGTTAAGGGGACTTGTAACTTGGGGCTTACTCCTGAGAAGGAGGCCCAAAATCAAAATATCTTCTCATCTTAAAGGATGATGTTATATAGGAAACCTCTAACCATGGTGACATAAAGTTTGTAAGTCATAATGTTTTGGCAGAGGTTCTCACAGAATTCCTTTCAGATAAAGAATCCAACAAAGGAACAATGCCCTAAATGGATTTGAAAATGTGTTTGAGGGATAATATATTGAAGAGGAGAGGTTAACGGGAGAGAGGCACACAAATAAATTTGGTGCACAGGTATGGCCGCACAAATCATTTGACGTGCAAGTCTTGTCTACACAAGTGTACTTGCATGGTATTGGTTCACCTGGGTGATGAAGAATCTATAGGGTAATACTTGGGTGAGACTTAACTCAAGCCTTTAGTATTATCCTAAGATATTTCCAAAAGGGAGGCATTCAAGTTTCATTGAAAGGGTAGGGAGGCATGCAAGTGTTTCCACTTTTAAGGATTTATGGACACTTAGGCACACAAGTGTTTATGAATAATAAACACTTAGGACTTATCCTACTCCTTCATGTCTTCCATTCTAGGTAAAAAGTTACCTTAGAAGATTTCAGAAGAGTTGAGTTGTAGACTTGGGCGACTAGAGCTTGAATCTAAGTTTTGAAAAATTCATCCTACAAATGGGGGCCCATAGGGGCTATTTATAGGCCACCAGACACCTTGGTCGAAAAAAAGAATAGGGCATGAAAGTGACTTGCGTGACCCATAGGTGGCATGCAAGTGACTTGCGCGGTGTGTAGGAAACTTACGCGACTCCCTTCAAATGGGTTTGTAGTCCATGCCTTTGTCAATTTTTGATGTTCTTCAAAGGGTGACCCTCTTTGTGCTTAATGTATTCCCCTTTTCCATTCGTTGGACTCTGTGACAGAATGGAGAATCAACACCATTACTTACTGATGGCCTCCCCACCTCAATCAAAAATCCATGATTACCAATCATGTGGTCAAAAACCCTCAAACAAAACCAGACCAAGCCCCACCATATGATCTTATCACCTGAATTCAGGTGGCCATTCCATCTCAATTCCCCAGGCCAATCCCATCACCACCTTTTTTCTCAGTAGTTTATCACTATCATTTATGTAAAAATAATTCACTTAAAATCAAAACAAATTCAATGAAATTGAATTTTACACCTCAATTTCATTATAAATAGAAAAATAAATTTAATCTTATTTAATTTCATCATAAAATAAACATAACAATTCTGTATAGAGGTCTTGAATACCTTATTTTTTAATAACCAGATCAAATCAATTTAAATAATTCAAATTAACTTAAATTGATAACCTGACCAATTTCTCCAAGGAGAGAATTCCTCATACCCAGCCTCACTCAAGTGAAATAGGAATTAGTCATTCCAAACAACATCCCATGGGTCACATAGTCAAATTGATATTATGTAACATATGTAAATGGGTAGCACTAAAAATACCCAGATGCATGCTAAAATCTTCACCACCCAATGAATAAGAAAACAAAAAATCAAGACATGCTCCACCTACCATAGACACATATACATTGACACATCTTATATCAAGCTCTAACATGAAGTTATTTTTAGCAGATATGAGTTTCTATCGAACACCATGAAAATATTTCAAAATAGTTCAAATGGATTTAGTTCTCCATGAGTAGAAGGAGAAAAGAAAAAGATGCTACGGTGAGGTTAGCCTTACCGATGCAGTTATATTGAATCTTATAGATCTGAAATTGGAGCACCAACAATGGAGGGAGAATAATCCTTAGGAGAGGAGGAGGAGGATGGTTCCTTATATGTAGAAGGTGACCAAGAGAGAAGAAAAGGGGAGGAACGAAAAGATATAAGAAAAAAGAAAAACTATTAAAAACACCCTATATAGGCTTCATAGTTTACTCAAATGGTTTTACAAACCGTTCCCACAATGTGCGAGCTAAAATATTGAGCTACAGCTCAAAAGGGATACCTCGCACGACTTGCACACAATTTTACTTATCCATGTGCAAACTGTGAAGATTAACTCTACAAAAATTGTAGCATACATCGCATGACTCTTCTGTTCAATAGAATGGTCAAACCAGACCACAAGGAAGTTTAAAATGAGATGCACGAATAATTGGTAGGGGATGTATGATTTACCTCAAACCCTGCACCCTGACCTACAATTTCTAAATAGGAAATTCAACCCCTAATGCTCCTAGAACCTCTTCTGAACACCTGAGGCTTCAGATAAAGATTGAAACTCTTGTAAAAACATGATATAAAGTTGATGGAACTCTTAGAATTTTATTGGGATCGATAATATAGAAAATGGAATAGTCACTAATTGAAAATTCAAATCCGGAGTGGTATTCAAACTGAATAAAAAGCCCAAGACGTTACAATGTTTCTCAAAAGGACCTATGTGTCTAGGAGAGAAAATGCCTAGATTCCCAAAATGATGATTCCCATGTCGTGGATAGATCATCATGAAAACATGATCACTCAATTTGATCCATATAATATATAAATGAATTTATTTTTTTGAAATTTTGAGAAATCCTTATATGAGTTCCACCATGGACCACTTCATACCAAGACACAACAAAGTCTCTTTAAAATAATGATATATCTTTGAAACATCCAATATAATAAAATAGTTAGTCTATAGAACCTAGGAAAAAACCCTATGGAAATTAATATAGAATAAATAGGTTCACTTGGAATAACTTTTTACATTTACCATCCTCTATCAATATATCATGAAAATCATGTTGAATAATTAAATCACTCCACACCTCCACCTCATGGTCACCAAACTAAAGTTTCTCTATTTATTAATACATGATATAATGAAAAAAATAATACCTATAAAATAATAAATATGTATATATTATGATGTAATATGATTCATTATCCCCCATTTTTTACCAATTTCCTAAACTACATCTCAATATGTCTTGATTCATGACCTGTTTGATAGTAAATTTAAATTCCCTATGATATATGGTATTTAAATATCATAATTTTAGAAGAACACCACCCTTATAAATTTATAAAAAATAAATTATGTTATTGATAATGTATGGTAAATGGCCTTATTATTTTCATATATTTCAGTGTGTTCCCCATGTATGTAACATTTATAATGTTTCCATATAAACATCATTTTGGAAAACTCAAAATCATCAATGATAAAACTTTATATGGAGTATGTTAAACCATGAAAAGTAAGATCAAACCACTCACCATTGAATCAACACACAACCCAATCCATGTTTTAATATATGGAAAGAAACCTTATACATGAATTGGCACTCTAGTAACTAAACAATATGTAAACATTACAAGATCACCTTTATGAAATAAAATGATAACTAAAAATATGAAATAAAAATTAATTATTCATGAATTTATTTATAATATTATAAGGGTGTTAAAATATCATATTATGATTTACTAACCTCCAGTAATATCCATCCAAGGTGAAAATACTACACACTAGAATGAAATTCCTTAGTACATATAATGAAATTGACTAACTTGATCATATATGGAACTATAATTACTCTGTTTGAGGTGAAACATTCACATGTAATTAAATATTTATATAAAGAACAAAAAATTTATTTTATATTTTTAAAAATATAATAAAAATGAACATAAAGAAATATTCATAAATTATTAACATTATTTTCCCCAATCCTCAAGTAGAGAAATATATTAAAAATATTTACCATGAAAAATAGTAAATACATTAACGAAACCTAATAAATTAATCCGATAAACACTATATATGAATTTTAAATATCATTGGGTATTATAATGAATTAAAAATATTTATATTTTGACTATAAGAATGTATTTTGAATATTACTCTCTTTTAGCCTCATCCCTAGATAACTAGAGTCAAAGATTATCTTAAAAAATTAAATAGTTTAATTTAGCTCATAAAATCACCCATTAATCATAATAAAGGGATATTATTTCCTGAAAATAATTTTATTTCATTATATATATTCCATAAAAGACTTAAAACGTAATAAACAATATTATATATTTTTTATGGAACTCTATGAAGACACACTATGGGGACTAAATCAAACTGATAACAATAATTATGTAAGGATCCATATTTAAATATTAAATAATCCTAATTTTTATTTCATTAATTAATTCTCTTACATTTGAGTATATTTTCAAGTTTAGTGTATTAAATAATTAATCCATAACTCATACATTACAAAACTATAAAATACCAGGCTGAAACATCAGATTTGTATCCAATTTTCTCATAATAAAAACCTTTTAAAATAAGGAATCATTTATTTTCATTGAAAATAACCATGAAATTAAACTTTAACTCATCCATTCCATTACCCGTCCACAATTCTTGTTAAAAACAATTTAAAATTTTGATAGGAGAAAAAAAATCACAGCGAGGGATTAATAAATAAAGAAAACTGTTAGTCTAGTGAAAAATTTTAAAACTCATATAAACTTTACCTTTATCATCAAAGTTATTTGGAAATAAAAAAGAAAAAAATTTCACATGAATTTTTTTTTCATAAAGGAAGACTTATAATAAATAGCATTCATTTAAAAACCCTTTTCTATAACAAAGAGCATCACATTCACGACCCATTTTAATGTCATGTCAGAAGTAACTAGAGACCACTTAAATCAAAATAATAAACCCTTTGGTAACTACCATGTTATTTACTATTAAGAAAAGGAACAAAACCTAATGCATTGGATCCCTATATTGGCTCACCCATCATTTATGCTGTAACAAGATCACCTAATTCTATATGAGTTTCCCTATCATATGAGTTTTAACGGGCTCACCTGAAACAATATTGGACAACCAATAATATAAGTTCTAAAAAGATCCCCCTATGCAATTTGGATGCACCCATTTATCAAGTATAATGTGACATCCTGGACCTAGATGCCACTCAATGGGTTCCTTGAACCCGGTGGGCCACATGGCCCCAAGGGCATCTCCCTGAATGCTAGAGGCTAATGACTACCAGCGAGGTCCTAAGGTGTGTCTGTGGGGAGACTATACCCTCATAACCAAAGTGCAGCATAGCGGATGAGAGTAAACATAGATAAATAGTGGAAGTAATATATGTAAATATAAGGAATAATAGAAAATAAAGAAAATAGTAACCATAACTGAAACAATTAGGATAACATTCAACAACTAATGATATGTCAAGTCACTATAAAAATAAAAAAACATGGATACAAGTCATCAAGCATAACATGTTCTAAAAAATTATAGAGAAATCAAAAGACTATGCCAAGAATCCCGAGACCTATCTCAGCCATCTTCTATCAAGCTCCATATGAAACTATAAGCAATCAAGTGTTCGAAGTCGTATGCTTCTCTTTGTTAACAACTGAAACCATGTAATCTATTCTGGGAACCAAATAACTCCAAGAGAGTGTGTGAGATAGATCTCAATGGGACACCACCAATGGTGTCTATAACATCTGTCCCATGTAATGTAAATGTAACCGTGTGCAGGCATGCATATATAAAGTAAAGAAGTACAATGTAACTAAATACCCAAGTACTTGCTTCAGCCCTTGGGTGGTGTCTGAACATATTACTAGTTCATTTAATTAAATAATTACCAATTCATGTTTATAGTTCATGTTATAAATATCCAACACTAACATCACCTCGTGATAGTATAAATAGTGATGGTTCCAAGATGTAACAAGGCAACCACAATTTATGATATTTAATAATGAAGTCACAAGGTTATAACCAAGGTGACGTAGACCTCAAGGGTCACAAAATGAGTAATAAATGTATCTTGGAATTTGTTAAGAGTGTAATCCAAGGAAAATAATCCAAGGCATTCCTCAATGAGGTGCCTACCGAGTCCAAGGTGATCGACCAAGGTAAAACAGGTCTAAGTAGAGATAGGGCCTTATGGGCTGAACCATGGCCCCTACTTATCAATGTTGGATCTAAGGAGTGCATCCTAGGAATCCTTTAATGATATGTAAGGGATTATATTATGTTATACAATGCATTTAAGAACAGGCAAAGATCGAGATATAGGTGGGTCTCAACCTAAGAAATATGAATCCATGAATCAGAATGGGGTTCTTGTGTGCTCATGGCATTCTCCAATAAGAATACAGGGCTATATTGAGTCAATCCATTACTATTTGATTATAAATTCCTGTAATATGTCTTTGAGTTTAAGCCTTTCCTTTCATTATTATGATAAAGTCATGTATCTTCCTACCGTTTTAAGCCTTACCTTTCATTAGTGTGATAAGGTCAAGTACCATGTAACCTCTTTAATCCATTTAGGGTATATTCCATATTCAAGGTTCATTTTTCTACCTTCCATTAATTTGGTAAGGGGTGCTACAGATATGCAAAAGACTATTCATTCCCATTCAATACAGTCAAGTCATATTCTCAATATACTTTCCAATTTCAATTTCACATTTTATTATCAATTAAAGCACTTTCCTTAGGCAAGTCAAGTGGTGAGAATACGTGGTACTCGGAATTATGAAATTTTGATTATAAGACAAAAATTTAATATTGAATCACTTACCCTTAGAGTGGTCATGCCATATCACACCCAAATAGAGACTCAAACATGTCAAAACACTAAAATGACAATTATGGAATAACGTAAAAAGTGGAAGTGATGGAGTTTTGGTAATTAACATAGACAATTAATCCCATATATGTAGGGACCATATCCATATGATTCTAATGATTATATGCATGAAATATAAATTCAATAAATGGGACCCGATGAAATCTATGGGCCCCACACAACAAATCCAAAATCAACGAACATTAGGGATGGGTTATAGAACACCCACCTTGGGGTTTTACAATCCTTCTACTTCTATATTGTCCCTTGATTTGGATTAAATCAGAGTAGATCTAAAAAAATAGGAAAATGAACATTCCCCAATTACCCGATCGAGCAGAAGAGAGTAGGAGAACGTCTCAAGAGGACTTGAGTACTTACTGATGTGCATTCAACGCGTTGAAGGAAAGCTCAAATAGATCTTGGATGAAAGAGATATTTGAATCCCTATCTTTGATCTTCAAAAATCCCTAAATTGATAGAGAAATTGGTTAATCCTACATAATCTTATATTAATGAAGATGGAGGTGGGTTAATAGATCATTAAGAGAAATTTCGTAAAACAATTACCTAGAAAAATGGTTTGTGCATGGTTTTCCTACACGGTTTGAAAACCATTCACAAACCATGTGAGGTTTTCTGGGTAGAAGGTAACATTTCATAGTTATGCCACACAGTTTTATGAAAACTGTGCCAAGTGGTTATGTCTTGAAATTTAATTCAGCACGGTTTTCCTAACCATGCACTGACCATGCGCTAACCGTGCAACCAATCCATTTCATTTTAAAAATGGATTCTAGGCTCTAAAATTTCTTTGGACACCTTCAAGACCTTTTCTAACTCATTGGGCATCCATATTAAGTCCAATGTAAATATTTAGACCAAAATTTAAAGGATCCATACTTGAGTGAAAAACTAGGTTCTTACAATCTTCCCCCTTAAAAGAACTCATCCCAGAGTTCACCTTCCATAGATAGAGGATCACTATTTGAGAATAATTCCGACCACTAAGCTTGTATATTTTATTTCCTCTCCCAAGTCTCTTCTAGTACCCATCTGTGCTTCCATAACACCCGTACTAGAGGGATAGACTGACCTTAGAGAGCCTTTGTGCTTCAGTTAACGATGCATACTAGATAATCCTCAAAGGTAGCATTATCATCTATCTCAACTTCCTCAGGATCAAAATTATGAGACAGATCAACATGATACTACAGAATCTTTGAAATATAAAAGACGTTGTGCATAGAATTATACCTCTGAGGTAGTAGAAACCGATAGGCTACTGGCCCGAATCTTTCTAGAATTTCAATCAACCCTATGTAACGTGGCGACAACTTCCCTTTCTTCTGTAGACGTCTATGTCCTAGCCTATTCTATACCTAAGAGAAAACAAGATCCCCAACCACGAACTCTAGAGGTCATCAACATCAACCAATATAAGATTTTTTTGTTCAGACTGAGCGGTAGTCATACACTTTTTGATTAGATTAACCTACTCTGAAGTGTCCTGAATGAGTTGAGTACCGAATAGGTCCATCTAACCTACCTATAGCCAAAACAGGGGTGAATGGAATGACCTACTATATAAGGCCTCAAAAGGATCCATTTGAACTGTCACCTCAAATTTTTTATTATAGGTGTACTCACGAGAGAGATATGTTTTTCCTATGAACCTCCTAAATCAAGGACACATTCTTGGAGCATATCCTCTAGAACCGGTATGGTCTTCTCTAATTTTCCATCGGTCTGAGGGTGAAAAGTTTTGATAAGAAGAACCTATGTTCCCATAGCATTCTTTAACCCCAGTGAGAACCGTGACGTGATATGATCATCCCTATCTAAAAAAATTGTATGAGGGACCCTGTGGGGTCTTATGATCTCCCAGACATATAGTCTTGATAGATAATTAACTTAAAAAGTCTCCCAAATAGGAATGAAGTGGAATGTTTTAGTTAGTCAGTCAATGACTACCTAGATAGGATTTCAACCCATCATCAACCTAGGTAAGCCGACTAAAAAATCCATATCAAAACCTTCCCATTTCAATTCTGGGACTGGAAGTAGATATAACAATCCTATTGGTCTTTGGTGCACTGCTAAAACTTACTAACAAGTGGAACAACTAGTGATAATGTCTTTTATCTGATGCTTCATCCTATGCCACCAATACTTGTGTCTCATATCTTGATACATCTTCGAGATGCCTGGATGAACTGCCCACTAAGAAGCATGGGAATCCCACATCAACTCCTCTCTCATTTCTATAAGAACCCAAATTCAACCATGTAGATACAGGACGTCGTCTCTATCCATAAACCAATCTAGAGGTGGATTATATCCTGATATACTCTCACGGAGAACCAATACTTTAGGATATGAAAACAATTTACTCTTCACCTTCTCAAGAAGGGAAGTGGTAACTAACAATGTTTAAAGGTAAGACTACTCATGACTATCATGAAAGTCCCGATGCAGATATGAAAATAGGGCCACTAGCTTCCATTCATCACTAGATTCCCGTACTACATGTCCTTGAGTTTTCCGACTTAGTGAATCTATAACCACATTGACTTTCCCATGCATAAAGGAAAGCTCAAAATCAAAGGATTGTAGATATTCAACCCATCTTCTCTATTTGAGGTTCAAGTCACACTGAGAAAATATATATTTGAGGATATTTTGGTCTATGTACACCACAAATATCTCACCCAACAAATAATGTCTCCAACAACACAAGTCATGGACAACTGCTTCCAGGTCAACATCACATGTTGGGTAATTTATCTCATGAGGCCTCAAATGTCAAGATCCATACACAATGAATATGTCTTCCTACGTCAGCAATGCTCATAGGCCGATGCCTGATGCATCATAGAAGATGGTATAACATATACCTATCTACGGAAGGGTCATAATATGTGTTAAAACAACCCTCCCTTTCAACTACTGCAAGGATTTCTCACATGTTTTTGACCATATGAACCTGACACCATTCTTTGTAATTCTAGTAAAAGGTGAATCTGGACATGATAAGTCTTGTATGAAATTCCTGTAATATCTATCCAGCTCTTAGAAACTCTATATATCAAACACCTTCTTGGGATGCTCCCAGGAAACTATACCACGAAATTTTTTAGTGTCAATAGATACTCCTTATTCTGAGATAATATGACCCAAGAAGTGAACTTTGTTGATCTAGAAGTGGCACTTAGCTAGATTGATGTAAAGATGACACTATCTTAGTGTACTCATAATGATCTCAAGATGTTTTTAATTATATCTACGAGTGAAATAATACACTAAGATTTCGTCCACAAATTCTACAAAAAAACAGTCCAAATAGTGGATACCTGTTCTTGACTATAATCTGGTTCAACTTTCTATAATCCATGCATATACGTAAGTTTCTATCTGATTTATTGGAAAAAAGGACAGTAAAAACCTAATAGGATGTACTGAGTTGTATAAAACCATTGTCCTCTAAATACAATAACTACATATAGAGCTCCTGATGCTCTTTAGGTTCCATCCTATGTGGAGGAATAGACACTGAAGCTGCTCCTAGAACAAGCTCAATCATAAAATCTACATATCTCTCAGGAGGTAAGCTAGAAAAATCATTGGGAAATACGTCCATTAAATGATCCACTACTAGAGGGAAATCAGCTTTTCGTAAATGCTGATCATTTCTGAAGATATTATCAATCTAGGCAGTCAATCCACCTAGCCCATGATGCTTTGGTTCAAGTCTACCTAGCTGGACATCCCACTCACCCTTATGTAGATAACTACTTCCCTCTAGTGATGTTAAAGATACCCTACGGAGATAGCATCCTACAACTTTATGAAATTGAACCAACCAATCCTTCCCAAGAATGTCATCAAATCCCTTCATCTCGAGAACAAAGTGGTTTCACAAAGGGGTAACTGCCTAACTGAAGGGGATAGTCCTTACATTGGCGTATGCCATCAGTTCGCACCCCTAATGATGTATCTAGTGTCATTACACCATAGGGATACTATATCTCTAGTCGTAGACTCTCCACAATAGATACATAGATAAAAGAGTTCTAAAAACCTGTATCAAATAAAGAAGACACTGTAGTGGATTCCACTAGAATAGTACCTCATACTGTAGATTGTCTCATTGCATGATCCTCTGGTATCAGCTGCAGTGCATGCAGCTGACCCGATCAATGACCCTGTGTAATAGATGGACTACCATGATCATAACTACTCGGTTGAAACTACTGGTGATCAGGGGTCTGGGTACCATGACCACGACCTCCTCCTCAGCCATACCTACCAGTAATGTTCCAACTCCCTACCTAACACTATGTAAAAGGAATCTCTCTTGAAGGTGGAGTTGGTCCAAATCCTTTTTCACTCAAGGCTGGTGGAAATGTCCTATAGAAATGATAAAGATTACTCATATGGACAAAATCTCGACACTTTAGTGGGTCTATATAACATCGAGGTTTTGAATTACCCTGTCTTCCACTTTGATGAAAAACTTTAGAGCTGTCAAAACAGACACACTAGTTGTCACTGCCCTGATGAGAAACCTCGAGGGAACTCTTCTTACCACTATAAGAACTAATAGCATGATGCAGCACTGATCCTCTAACCCCATTACTATTTTCATCCCTCAGGTTTCACTCAGTGTTAAGAGACTAATTGACCATCTTAGAAAACATATGCAGGAGAAATACATTGACCAGTGTATAGATTGCGTACTGGATCCCATCCTCAAATTGTCTAGCACACAAAATCTCATCACTGACTAGAAGTGTGGAAAAGCAGTGCAACTGCATGAAATGTGCTATATACTTTATAACTAACATAGAACCCTACTTGATTTGCATGAACTCTCTGGATCTATCAGCTACTAGAATCTGATGAAAGAACTAATCATAGAATGAACTCTGGAAATCAACCCATAACATGCCCTGCTGACGACCAAACCGGGTAATCACATCCCACCAACACTTGGCCAAATCTTGAATCATGTATGTAGCAATATTGACTCTCTACTATGGAGGCATCTCTAGATGCACAATGATATATAGGGTGGCTTCATGCCAAGAATCAACAGCCTGCATACCACCATCTCTTAAGAAAGTAGGAGGATGTTGTTGTTGGAACTCATGAGTTAGATCGTCCATTGTTGGTGTATTGTATAGAGCACCATGCATGGACTGCATCAGACATAGGGAACTATCACAAACATGGGGATCAGTTTCCAAATCAGGTATAATATATGGTTCCTCAAGTGGAACTCCAGTAGGTAAGACTGGTAGCTCAAGGCCCACCACATCTGGAGCATGGTCATGGCCACCTTCCTGGCATAAAACACTAGGATTTCTTGACATCATTGATCTACAGTATCCAATCACACACACCATAGAACTATATTAAGTAGAAATATAACATCACTAGCGGAATCTGAACATAAGAAAACTCACTACCCAAGGATTTCTACCCCAACTACCCGCATAGACGGTCATGTATTGAAAATTTCCCAGGTATAAGTTTAATTTAATTTTTGTATTTAATCTTTAGGTTCACTTCATTACCATTCAAAAACATGACAATTTGGGATTAGGATATGCGACCAATTGAGTTTAGAAGTCACGATTCACTTTATAATGGATATCAATTTCTGGTGAATCAGTGCCTATACACCTATCACTAGAAACAACAACCATTTATTTATAGCATAATTGCTAGACACGGTAAATTACTCATCCCAACCCATTAGGGCCCATACACGTCATTAATTGAGACATGAAATCACTCAATTTCAACCAATAGTAACACACACATTATCAAACTATCACAAAATCACTCAACAATCATAGTAATATTATGAAATGAAACGTAGTGAAATGCATCGATATGGCATGGTAATATGCATGAGATAAGAATTCTAGGTGCCTGTATTGATGCAAGTGACAATGAGCCTTGCCCTCATATCATTGGGCCAATAATGAAAAGAAAATAATTAATCAGATTAATAAAAAAAAAACACCACACAACATGTTCATCAAACAATGGTGAAAAAGCATTAACTATAATAGAAAAAATTAGAACAACAATTATATTTTCGGTAACATGGACTTTACCCCAAACATGGGTTCATGACACCCAAGAATGGCTTATGACTAAGGCCCAAGAGTTCATAATCTCCAGCATATTGTCCCCAAATAGTAAAGAATGAAAATAAAACATGTTTAATACCACTTTGTGATGTCCAAGACCAAGATTACACTCAATGGGTACCCCGAGCCTGGTGGGCCACATGGACTCATGCACATCTCCCTGATTGCCAGAGGCTGCCGACTAGCAGCTAGGGCCTATGGTCTGTCTGTGGGGAGACTGTTCCCTCATTACCAAAGTGTAGTGATTCATATGAGAGTAAACATAGGTAAATAAAATAATTAATATAAGTAAAATGAAGTAACAACGTAAAATAGAGAAAATAGTAATAACAACTCAAACAACTAAAATAACATTCAACAACTGATGATATGCCATGTCACTAGAAAACTGAAAAAACATGGATATATGATAATAAGCATAAAATGTTCCAAAAAAGTTTAAATAAATAAAAATACTATCCCAATAATCCCAAGATCCATCTCATTCATCTTCTATCAAGCTCCATAATAAATAGAAAGCAATCAAGTGTCTGAATCCGTATACTACTCTTTTTCGACACCTGCAACCATGTATTATACTATGGGTACCAAACGACACCCGAAGAGGGTGTGAGATAAATCTCAAGGGGTCACCACCAATGGTGTCTATAAAATACAGACTGTGTAATTGAAATGTAACAGTGTGCATGGATTCATATATAATGTAAAGAAACACAATGTAACTAAATACCCAAGTACCTACTTTAGCTCTCAACTGGTGTATAAACAAGTAACTTGTTCATTTAATTAAGTAATTACCAATTCATGTTGATAGGTCATGTGAGTCATATACAAAAATGACTTCACCTTGTGATATTATAAATAGTTAGGGTTCCAATATATAACAAGGAAACTATGATTTATGATATTTAATAATGAATTCCCAAGGTGATAGACAAGGAAACATAGACCTCAAGGTTATAAAACATAGTAATAGCTATAGCAAGGCACGGGTTAAGAGTGTAATAAAAGGTGTGTAATCCAAGTAATTCTACAATGAGGCATATACAGAGTCCAAGGTGATCAACCATGGTAAAATGGGGCCATGTAGAGATAGGGCCCTATGGGCTGTAACCATGGAACCTACTTGTCAATATTGGATCTAAGGAGTGTATCAAAGGAATCCTTTAATGATAAGGAAAGGATCCTATAGTGTCATATTAGGAATCCAAGAATAGAAAAGGATCTAGATCTAGGAGGGTCTCAACCCAAGAAAGCCGAATCCTTGAATCAAAATGGACTTCCCGAGTGCTCATAGAATTCTATGATCAGAATCCAAGGTAATATTGAGTCAGACCATTCATATTTGATTATGAAGCATGAAATATTTCTTTTGGTTTAAGCCTTTCATTTAATTAGTATGATAAGGTCAAGTAGCATGCAATCATTGTTTCAAGACTTTCCTTTCATTAGTGTGATAAGTTCAATTATATTGTAACCTTTATAATCCATTTAAGGCATATTCCATATTCAAGTTTCAGTCTCATACCTTTCATTAATGTGGTAAGGGGTGCTACGGATATAAAACCTACTATTCATTCACATTCAACTCGGTCAAGTCATATAATCAATATTCTTTATAGTTTATATGTCACAATTAATTATCAATTGAAGAACTTAACTTAGGTGGATTAAGTGGTGGGAATACATGGTAATTAAAATTATTCAATTCTAATTATAAAAAATCTATTTAATATAGAAACTTTTACCCTTAGAGTGGTCAAGCCAAGGCACTCCCGAACGGTTTCTCGAACATGTCAAAACACATAAATGACATTTATGGGATAACCTTCGACATGTAAATTATAGAGTTGTGGTCATAAACAAAAAAAATAATCACATATATAGAAGCCGAATAACCAAACTGTTCTAATGATTATAAGCATGGCATATAAATTTAATAAATGGGATCCGATGAAATCGGTGGGCCCCACATGACAAATCCAAAATCAACGAAATTTAGGGATGAATTAATAACCACCCACCTTAGGGTTGTACGATACTTATACTTATATATTGGACCATGATTTTCCTCATATCATATTAGATCTAAGAAAAAGAGGAAAATGATTATACCCCAATAACTGGGTCGAGAGAAAGAGAGGAGGAGAATGACACAATAGGACTTGATTACTTACCATTTCACATGAAACATGATGAATAAAAGCTCAAATGGATCCCAGATGAAGGAGATCATTGAATCCATAGATTTTATCTTCAGAAATCTCTAAATTGAGAGAGAAATATATTACTCCTACATAAACTTGAATTAGGGAAGATGTAGGTGTCTTAATTGATCATTAAGGGAAATTTTGTAAAAAAAAATTGAACAAAAAAATGGCTTGTGCATGGTTTGTATGCACGTTTTGACAAACCATGCACAAACCATATAATTTTTTTTGGGTAAAAGGACACATTTCACTATTAGTCCACATAGCCATGAGAAAATAGTGCGAATTAATTCTGTTTTGAAATTTCAATGTGCATGGTCAGACAAACCACACACCAATTGCACACTAACCTTGGAAATTGTCCTGTTTTCCCAAAAAGATGGGTTTTGGGCTTTAAACAAACCTCAGACATCCCTGAGACATTTTATAACTCTTTTGGCATTCATATCAGGTCCAAAGTAAGGATTTAGACTAAAATTTAAAGGATCCATACCTAAGTGATAAACTAGGTTCTTACACATAATTCTCAAGTACCATATCATGAGTATAATCTTTTTTATTATTTGTGATTTTCATCCTAAAATATTTGAAAAAAACACTTTTAAACATATATGAAAATAAATTATCAATATCAAAATACCCTTTTCTTTTAAAACCCCATGTTAATAATTAAAAATACATTTTTCATTTAAATTTTATATTCAATACCAAAATACCCAAAAATAGGAAGAGGGTTGGTCTATAAAGATTAAATTAATTCTTTAAAATGAATATAGAAACAAATTATGGTTATGGGGGTGGAAAATTTAGGGTCTCAATATAGATCATTCCTTTTACCGTTTGTCAAAATTTTTTGTATAAAACAAGTTAAAAGATTCCTTCTTGGAAACAATTTATATAATTTAAAAGTGAAATAAAATGTATGTTATAAAATATTTTATTTAAGTTCAAAAACATTCATAAAATATATTAAAATACATGGATGCGTAAAATTAAGAGTTGTAATGAAAACATTATATGATGAATTTGTTTAACAAAACATTCCTTATCACTTTGAAGATAATTGAATCATAATACCAATAAAGGAATAACATTAAAAAAACTTTTAATACCATAATAATAGATAAATTCATGACATATAATGTTATTGGAATTATTTATACACCTTTTAAATGAATATAGGTTCGTAATATCAAAATATGGCTAAAAATAATTGAGATGGAATGACTTACCTTGAGTCTGACTTGTCATGTGTGTCATTACCTTTCTAAAAAATAAACTTATTTTAATTATTTAAACTATTTAAATCCATTTTAAATTTTATTATTATTTTTTGTTTCACTTATAACCATGTTACATACAAGCATAAAATAAATTGAGTTTACATCAAATTTTTTGACCACATTCGGCATATGTATCAAAATTTACTATGGTTGGTTTAACTATGGTAAAAGAGGTCATTATTTAAACATATATAGAATAATATTAATGAAAATTTAAAAATATTTAAATATAAATTATTCTTATAATAACAATCATGAATATTGGTTTTTTGGAATGATTTGTGTTATGATCTTGGTTATAGTTTACTGTACATACGAATGAGTAACGTTTCCATTTTTTAAAAATCATTCTGGAAAGGCGGTATGAGATATTTTATAAATAAATAATGATTATAATATCATATATACTATATTATTTATTTAAATATTCTTATATATATAACTTGTGTGGTGTTTTGATGAAAAGAGAGTCACATCGCTTCGTGAAGGTGGTAGTCCACACGTATCCGAACGACGTTACCATCTTGCAGTGAGTGAAAATTAATGGAATTAAATGTTACATTAAATTCTTAAGAATGATAAATAAGTAATTAATATAATATTTTTTTTCCGTTATATCATATGTATTTATTAAATTTATACTTATTACTTTCCCTGTAATGAGTTAGTGAAAACGAATCATATTGCTTCTTGAGGGGTAGTTCGCCTTACACATGAATAACGTAATGACATCCCATAAGGAATGAAAAAATATATTATACTATATAATGGCTCCAAAGGTAAAATTATATTTTCAATATCATATATACACTTTATATGAATCACCATACCCTACTATGAGAGGTGGTATGAAAAAATGAATGACATTAGTTCGTGAGGCGGTCGTTCGTCGTACACAAGAATGATGAATTCAAAACCCATTTGATCGAATTGTATAAGGATAAATATTATTACATAAACAAAATAACATATTATTATGTGGAAAATATTGGTGTTATTATATTTTAAGTGTTAATACATAATTTATGGTGGAAATGGGGAAATAAAATGAAAGAGCTATGTTAAGAAAATTACCAACTCTAAGAAAAACCTCATATGGGAATCCTATTAAGGACCATAGTGTTGGAATGTATGATAAAAAACTCTATAACTTGGATAAGGATTTTTGGGAGGTGTTTTGTGATATCATGTTCATATAATATGTCATTTGAGGTGTGAATAAGTGCGGGTAGTGAGTTCCCTTTTATAATTGAGGAGGAGTTGCATGTTTGAAAATACCTAAAAGTATTCACAATCGGGAGGTAAATCATACCTCATATGACTCGAAAATTGATAAAAAAACGAGGTGATATAGGATATGGTTGATCCAAACCTCCAAAACAAAAAAAATACACTTCTTTAAAAAAATTATCTTTATCATTTATATTTAGGTAACTTTACCTTTTATGTTTTTTCCATGATAACCTATATCATTTAAATTACCTAGGTAATTTAACCTTTAATAAAAAAATTAAAGTGATATTTATTTTATAATTTATAATAATTTTTTCTAAATATTAAATCCAATTTATTAAAATACCATGTGTGTGAAGAGCTATTTTTATGACATGTGCATGTAATGAGAAAAACACTATTTTAAGCTTAATCTCAGTAATTGTTTTTTAATTTTCACAAATAATTATCATAAAAAATTTATATAAACATATTAGATGACCAAAATTATTCTCATTCCAATCATTCTATCTTTATATCTAGTTGAAATCACTAATTTATCATAATTTAAATTAAAATTAAATCCATAGATGCAATAAAAACGGTTTTTCAAGAAGTGCATTTGTTTTTAGAAATAGATGATTCTATTTTATCTCGATGAATAATAATAAAAAATTTATCAAATAAAATTAATATTTACTAATATTTAAACTATGATTTTTATTTAAAACATTTACCATTGGGTTAATTATAATTAATTAAAAATTAGGTACATTATGCATCTTAAAATAGTTTTTATAATAATTCCATTTTTAATCCCAAAAATAAACTTTTTCTAAAATAAAAAATAATTTATATTTAAAATAATTGATGTATATTAAATTTATAAAAACAGTAATTATTTTACTTGAAATGAAATTCAAAACATAATCATACTTTTAAAAATTTTAAATTATCAATGAAGAAGTTTTTTTTTGTAAAAAATTGGTATTATCAGTATTTACAGAAAAAAATAAATATTATCCCAAAAATCTACAAAACAATATCTATAGAAAATTATGATATTATGATTTCAAAAATAGAGTTAGTTCTATCAAATTCAATTCTTAAATGTTTCTAAAATTAATTTAAATAATTCTTTTAAAAATAAAGAAAACATTTTTGGAGAAAACCTATGTTTTAAGAATAAAATAACATTACAAAAGATTGATTCATTATCTTCTAAGAATTAATCAGTAATTTATATTGAGTGGGAAATATATAAATTTAAGAAATTACATTATAATATTTATACCCATAAAATTAACCTCAAGGTTATAATGGTTATCTATTTTTCATGTCGTTTATGCTCGGTGTTTCATGTCTTGGAAGCTATCAAGAATAAAAATATCAGGGATGCGTGTATCACAAGATGGTGAAGAGATTAAATTTAATATAAAATTCATATACTATAATGTCATGGGGTGTTACATTCTCTACAAATATTTTTGATTAATGTTATATACACTATCAAACCTATTTTTCCTTCATTTAAAATATTGGGGGGTCACATACTCCTCCATATAATTAATTGTATTAATCGCAATTTGAACTTTAGCGCGACAATCTATGGATGTACATTTTAAAATTTATTTGTTGTAAAACCACATCATAAAAGGCTTCAATATATCATCATCTTAATAAAAGTGAATGTGATGTGCAAGGCTCTTCTAGAATAACACATACTTAGTTTCCAAATAGAAGAACAATAATGGGAGGTGATGATTTGGACATGGAAGAAAAGAGAAAATAATTATAGAGAGTGATTTAGGCCATTGATAAAAAAAAGGGAATGATCAATGGAATGTTGAGGGATTTAAAATAAATAAATATGTAATTGTTTAAAATACAATCTAATTCAACATATATAAATGTAATAGAAAAATTGATTCGTTTCAAGATCATTTACCTAAAGTTGAGGTATTCATTTGATGGGTTAGAATTTAAGGAAATATAATTAATTGATATGTTTATATTTAATAAGAATAACTTAATCCCTTGATTTTTCTTTGTTCAATTTCATATTCATCCTGAAATCCAAGAAAATGAATATTCAAAAATGTGTTTTTAATTCTTGAAGCACTAAAAGAAATTTTTAATTGATCATATGATCCATAAAAGAGTGACATGTATTTTTATGTGTCTCTAAATGTTTTCCAAAATAGATATAATTAGTAAAAATTATCCAACATAAGAAATTATCTCTAAACCTCAAAATTAACACCACTGGTTCATCATTAAAATATACAATTCATTTTTTATCTAAACAATATTATATTAACCAAGAATCCAAGTAGAATAAGAATAGGGGTTAATCCCATATCATCCTTCGGTCATGGGTTCAGGACCCATAGAATTTCCTATTGTGATAGGATATTGGCATACTTTTAATCTATCCTTTAAAAAAATAATCCTTATAAAATTTTCAAAAATACAATGAATGTTGGCCGAATTTTAATATATCCTTTAAAAACCATAATTATAAAATTTCCAAAAATATGATTGTCATCATTTAAAATAACCATAATATTCAAAAATCATATAAACTCAAAATGTTATCGGTATTATAAAACTCATGTACAAAAAATTAAAAATGTACTTAATATTAAACAAAATACCTACATATACATTTATTGTCTGAAAAAACATCTCCCATAATGAAATTATTCACATTATGATCTCATAAATTAAAACCTAAAAATAAGTGACTAAATATTTGAACATATGATTAAACTTAGAAAAAATATAGAGCTCTTTAGAGCTTCCACTACTTCACGAGTAGGTCCAACATCAACTCTAACTATAAAAAATGACCATGCCACACATTTTTGTTTCTAATCATGATAATTTTCACCCTGAGTAAGTGTCTATGGACACACATTAGCATAATGGCCCAACATAATGTAGATGAAAAATCTCACCATTTAATGGATATCTATTATTTCATTCTTTTATTTTTAAATAACATATTTTTTTTCTATCTAGGGTCCTAATAAAAATAAATTACCATATCGATAAAGCATTCCAGATCTTGAAAAAGATACATTAAAATGGATTTTACCAAATATTGAACAATTTTAGTTCTTACCTCAAAAATATTTAGTTGGTTGTTTTACCTTTTATTGATACTATAAACGTTCCTTACTTTTATCATATCGTGGAACATAAGTGTTAGTAAATTCCATCTCATCTTTCTCAATATAAAAAACCACTTCATCGTAACTTTTAAATTCTTATGAGACCAAATCATTTTTATACTTCATTTAAATCTTGAGTAGAAATGATTTATTTTACTCTCAGTGTATCAAATAAAATCCGGCTCTCCGGAGCACCCTAGGGTTTTAGACAGCACGTTCCCTCGTGGTGTGAGGTGATGGGGATGGTGCAGGTTCTCAACGGGCAGAGGGCTTTGGCGGTGATGGATGGGTACTAGGTTGTTGGCATTTATGGGATAATTCGGTGGCTTCAGTCTTTAAAAATATATATCTTTTCCAAGAAGCAATATCATGTTTATCGACTTGGTTTACGTCTTCAGGCGATCGGTCACCACCTAAATTTTAGCTTTCAGCGGTGACAAGGTCTTTGCGTCGATGGTTCTGAATGCCATCTCACTTTTCTTCTTGGTGGATTCTCACCCAAAAATATTTTTTCCAGCATGAAGTCGTTATAATATCAGCTCTTCATGGGTCTTCGGGTGATGAGGCCATGTTCTCAGCTCATCTTTCCTCTTTTCGCAGAGCAAGGTGGCATGTTCATGTAATAGGATGGCCAGCCTTGGCTTCAATCAACAATGTCACTTCTTCGATTTCATTTCATGCAGCCAATGTAGGTTTTTGTTTCAGACTTGTGATGTGATATTGTTCCATATTTGGTTTGTGGATATTTTTTGGAGGAAGCCAAATAAATTTTTTGGATTATGACCATTATTGAACTTATAGAGGTTATGGATGAGGCCTTTGGATTTTCAGATCTGATGTTCACAACAACCATGATAGGTTGTTTCAGAGTGTAATTTTTTCTCTATGATGGGATTTGGGTTGCTCAATTGGTTTTTTCTAGTGCTGGTTTGTTGATGACAGTGAATTTGACGTGATGGTGTTGAGCTGTGGTATTGCTGAGGATTTGTCCTGCCTCTGTTTTCATGGTTCTCTACTCTAGTGTCAAAATTCCTCCATTCTCCTTGAGACGAAGCAGCACAGTGGTATTCTTAGTCCTTTGGGACTTGAGTTCAAGCAACCAGTTTAGTGATATCAATGACCATTATTGGGTTTCTATCTTTTTGATGACTTTTGGGATTGGAATTTTGGATTATTGTGAGTGGAGGTTTTTGAAATTTAAAATGTGTATGATTTGGGGCATTTTTTGGATTTTCATGTTTTCTTTTGAATTTTTATGGTGTAATAACCCCAGAACTCTAGAAGGATCTGATCCAGATGAGGATACAGATCCTGAAACATTCATCTTTAATGATCATTCAGATCTGAAAAAAATGAGAGGGTATGCCTTTTCCATTGGTACCAGGCCCTTGCAACTCTACGCGGGACAACTTAACGAGCGATCAAGTGAGGTGGAGGATTGACATAATGATATAGTCACTAGGGAGGGGAAATTCCATGTATTCTTGATAAGGGTTAACTATTGTATGATTGTATTTCAGGTTTCACACTTTTTCCTCAAAAGTTATTTTGAAATAAAAATTTTAATTTTCAGTTAGTATCGAATACAATTTGGAACTTACATGTCCAATTTTCAAAGTTTTCTTCATAGACAGACACTTCATATCCATACTTTTTCTACAATTCCATGAATTTTCTCTATATACTTAGATGGAAAACCTTAAGGAAATATTTCGCATGGAATATATTTCTAAATGTTTTTTATTCAATTGAATCAAGATTATCTTTCTCTCAAGTATTCTTAACCAAATACCACCATTGAACAACTTCAACATCAAAATGATAAAGTGAAAAGGTTAACTTTTGTTGTTTAGAACACCCCATTACTTAAAATATCGTCTATATGGGATTTATTCAATATTTGGATACCACTAGATCAGATGACTAACTAAATGGTGGGAAATGTTTCCACAAGAAATGATCCACTTTTGAAATGTTCCTTCATTGTAGATCATGTTCCTCTCTAGAATGGATACCACAACCATTAATTTCTTGTGTAAAATGATCTATCACTACATAAAATACTTTTATTTAATTTCCATCCATATTAAGATACTTATTTGAAAGGATATTTTCTAATCTGTGCATTCACATTACATATTCCCTATTTCCTCTATGGAAAAAAACTATGAATAGACATATCATAGTAGAAGCAACATGATAATATTCAAATGCTATAAAATTTAAACTAAACCATAACATAATTTCATCAATGCTCATTCTATTAATATTATTCTAACCACTAAATTTATCTACAATATCCTCTGATACCAACTATAGTGGTATGAAATTATTTCCAGTGTACTATAATTGATAACAGATAGGGAAATATTTTGGAGGATACACCTCCTAAGTGAAAAAACTACCATCCCTAGTGGCTTCCCATTCCTCATTAATCCCTTTGGTATAGAAACATGATTCATATAATTACCACACATGATATTTACCAATTATCATACTCTTTACTCCCACCTAATAACAACTGTAAGGACCATGCATTGAACACTACATAATCTTGAGTTTTAATTCAACAATTCATTCTCTTACATTTGTGGAAATTTTTAGGTTTAGAGTTATAGAGAATGAAGAATTAAGTCATAAATAAAAAAACATAATATACAATGTGGAGACTTAATATTAGTATAAATTTTCCCATTATATAAAACCCCTTAAAATAAATCATGAATTTATTTCCCAGCAGATCACTGTGAAATTAACCTTGACTTCATCCTTTACCTTACTCATCCTTAAATCGAATTAAAAACATCTAAAAAATAGTATGATCATAAAAATATAATTAAGTTATATAGAATGAAAAAATCATGTTAGTATATTTAAAACATGAAAATTCATATGACATTTATCTTTATCTTTAAATTTTATTGAGCATGTGAAATAAAAAAATTTCACATGAGAAACACACACACACACTCTATTCTCAAAGTAATCCTTATAAAAACATAAAAAGAAACTGATATACCTTTTCCTTAACATATATAATCACATTCATAAAATCTTTAATCAGGTCACATTAGTTAAGTAGAGCCCAGTCTAATCTATAGGAGAAAAACGTTGTTAACTTCCTCCTTCTAGCATGTTAAGATACAAAACATTACTCAATGCTTTGGAGGGATATCTAGGTGAACCTATAGTATAAGATATAGTGGGATATCCTAGTGTTATCTATTCTAACCTATAAAATAAGTTGTAAAAGTCTCACTCAATTATATATGTTATTCCCCATCATTTAAGAAGAAATGGACTTACCCAGCGCTATATGGGTTGCACATCGTATAAGTTGTAATGGGAAAAAACGACACCATCTAGGTGACCCCATTTCTGATTTATAATTCAATAATACCATATCATGAATAATTGTTTTTATAATATCACTTTTTATCATACAAAATATTAAATAAACACTTCTAAACTCATAATCAAATAACTTTTGGATATCAAAATACCCTTTACTTTTAAAAAACTATTCTCAATACCAAAATAGAGATTTTTCAAAAATCCACTTTCAATACCAAAATTCACAAACAAATAGGGAAAAATATTTTTCTTTGACCAAAATATAAAATATAGAGTATGAATCTAGAAATCAAATAATGTTCACGATAGTGGAGAACTCATTGTCAGAGTATAAAATATTCCTTTTTTATTTGTTAAAAAAATTTCATATAAAATATGTAAAAAGTTTACTTTTTAAAAACCATTTAAATAAAATAAAAGATACAAAGAAAATCATTATAATAACTTTAATGTATGTAAAAAATTCATAAAATCATTTTAAAAATATGTACATTGAAATGGAAGAGTTGGTTAGAAAACATTAAAAGAGGATTTTTTTAAATAAATAACACTTATGTATTTGAACATATTTTAATTGTAATCCCCATGGATGAATAACATTATAAAACATTAAATAAAATTATAAAAAATAAATTAATGATATGAAATATCAACAGGGCTCTATATACACCTTTTAAATTAAAATAGGTGCATAACATCAACATATTCTTCGATGAAAGGTATTAAAGATGAAGTCCATTACATTGAGTTAAACTTGTCACATGAGTCCTTATAATCCATAATATTAAACTTATTTTAATTATTTTATTTCTTGAAAAAATTCTCAAGTTTACTATTACATTCAATTTCACTTCTTACCGTGTTATATAAAATCACTTAATCAATTAAGCTTAAATCATATGTTTTGACCATATTCGACTTATGTGTAAAAAATGATTATGGTTGGTTGAATATTGTCAAGGTGGTCATTATTGAAAAATATCTAGAATAATAATCAAAAAATAATTATCATATTTAAAAATTAATTATAATTTTAAGACCATTCCTGAATTGTTGTTTTTTGTGAAATTAATTATAGTATGATCCTGGAGATGGTAGGTCGTACATACAAATTAGTAGCATTTCTTTTTTTAAAAACTGTTATAGAAAGAAGGTAAGTAATATTTTAACTTCACATAATTATAATAATATCATATATACCATACTATTTTCTTAAATATACTTATATATATCATCCATGTGGTGTGGTGATGAAAAGAGGGTCACATCGCTTTGTTAACAGAGTATTCCACACGTACACAAACAACATTATAATCTTTCAGTTATTGAATGGGAATGAAATAATATTATATAATAAGATTTTTTAAATGATAAATGTGTAATAAATATCATAATTATTTAATTCATAAATATAAATTTATTAAATTTATCCTTTTATGTTTTCATTGTAAAACATAATTGAAAATGAATCACATCACTTTGTAATGTTGTAGTCCGCCTTACACACGAATGATGTCATCATACCCTCTATAGAATGAAAAGTAAAAAAATGAAATAATTACTCTAGAGTTTTAATTACATAGTTTTAATTATGATATTAATATCATATATATACTTTATATACATCATCATACCTATCTGTTAGAGGCGTTAATGGAAAAACTAGTGATATTGGTTCGGGAGGCGGTGGTCCGTCGTATACACGAATGATGATTTGAAAACATGGTTGATAGATGAGGATATGGATAAATGTAATGAAATAAACATAATAATGTAATAGTATTTGGATTATGACGATTTTATTATATTTTAAGTGTTAATACACGTTTCATGGTTGAATAAGATGAAATATAAAGAAAGGGTTTTGTTAAGACACTTTTCTTATCTTATAGAAACTTCCTTTAGATATCCAATTAAAAACCCTACGGATGGTATATTTTTATAACATAACCAAAAAAAAATTAAATAAGTATTATGGGTAGGTATTTATATAGGTTATTGTTGAGGAAAATAGTTTTGGATATATGAATTAGCGATGTGAATGCATGTGTTTTTATAATTGCAGTGTAGTGGCTTTTTTTAAATTTTAAAGTGTATTTAATATTGGGACATCGATCTTTACTAATGTGACTCAAAAATTGATCAGTAGAGATGGTAACATTGGATATGGTAGATCTAAACTTCCACCATTCTAAAATAACTCATTTTGATACATATATCTCCTTATCCTTTATGTTTACTCAACTTTACCTAGTTAGTTTTTACTATGGTAACTTGCATCTTCCTAATTTCCTAGGTTATTTATCCTTTAATACTGGAGTAAATATGAAATTTATTTGGTAAATTATAAAATATAATTATAAATATTAAATTCATTTTATTAATAAAAAAATATATATTTGGAAAATTGATTTTAACAGAAGCACATGTAATGTGAAAACGCCTATTTTAACCTCAATTGCAAAACTTAGTTTTAACTATTTTCACTAATCATTATGCTGAAAAATTGAGTTTAAATTACTAGATAATATAAATTATTATCACTAAAAATATCAAATCCATTTTAAAAATTTCATCTCATAGAATACCGCAAATTTAATATAAAACAAAACTAGCTGGTGTGACGAAAATGCAGGTTTTCAAGCAGAGTAGTATTTCTATCAAAAGATGGTATTATATTAACTATATGACAACTAACAATAATTATGTAAAAATAAATTAATATTTAAAGACATATAATGTTTAAATTTTATTTTAAACATTCCCAATTAGTATTTATTTTAATCAATTAAAATAGAGATTCATTATGCATTTTAAAGTAGTTTTTAGAAGAATAAATTTTTTGAACACAAAAATGATCATTTTCGAAAATAAAATATAAATAATATTCCATGAAATTTAAGTCAGTTAAAAATATCCAAAAAATATAGATAATATATTTAGTTATTTTCAAAACATAATAGGACTTTTAAATTATATAAATTTTCCAATATAAGTGACTTTTTTTCAAAAAATGGTATTTTAACTGTTCATCAAAAATCAATATTTTCCTAAAAATAACTTAAAATTAAACCTAAGATAATTTTGATATTCAAATTTCAAAAATTAATTTATTTTTATTACATATATTTTATAAAATTTCTTAAAATTAATTATAAATTTTATATATAGAAATCAATAAAAATCATTTTATAAGAAAACCACTTTGTGAAGATTAAAATGACTATACTAAAAATTGATTGATTATTTCCTATTAATTTTAATTAATTTATATTTATTAAGAAAAAAATATATTTCATAAATTATCTAATTCAATTAATTCCATCCAAATTAAAGGATATGTTATAACAGTTATATATTTGATGTGTCGTTTAAGCTCCATTTTTCATTTCTTGCACGCTATCCAGAATTAAAATCCCATCATTTTTTATACCTCAAGCTATTATAGAGATTAAATATATTGAAAAATAAATATATATTAATTTCATGGGGTGTGACATTCTCTTATAATCATGTTGTTTCATGTCATATACACTATAGAGTATATTTTTTCCTCTTTCATAATATTATGGTGTTAAATATTCTATATAAATGAGTAATTATTGTATCAAAATGGTAGCCATAAAATATTATACCTTAAATTTAAAAGTTATTCCTTAATATAAATTAATTCCAAACTCTAATAATATTTTTTTTTATAAATCGATAATTAATTTCATGAATGACGTTAAAAAATATCTCCAGAGTATAAAAAACATTCTCCTATACTATATATGAAACATATAATTATACATGAATTATTATGACTAAAATCATGGGTTTTTTACATGCTAAAAATTATTAAATATTTCACAATAAAAATAATACCATGTGATTTCCAACAACATATTATAATTTCACCCTCCCCAGATAGAAACCAATTTCAAATTGTATTGAATTTAACCAATATATATCTTGAAATAATTCATATATTATCACAGTAAATAAAACAGAAATGTGTATAATATAAATTTATCAATCACCAATTCATATCCTTGGATCACAATAACTGTATCCCCACAACAATAATTAACATGCATGGTTGAAAATATTTTTAAACATATATATCAATCCCCTTCACTAATCATGTGTTAATAATTGAATGTGATGAAAAAATAAAATAAAATGAATGAACAAAAAATGTATATATAAACTATAGTTTAGCATTCAAATTCACATAAAACTACAATAATACATATCAAATTATTCTAAATGATATATTTATTCTTAATAACCATGGTGATCAACTTCCATGGAATCAAAATGAACTTTTATAGATTATCTTTTCATACATCCATCCCCGTATAGTGATTTTATTATTCCCTTTAATGTCCAAAATCAATATGGAATAAAAACACATCGCTACACTATCAAAATAAAATATATCCCTTATAGAATAGATAACATCTCATATTAGTTATGTAATTAATTTGTAGTGGTATAGATTCTTTCCAATAACTGATATCAATATTACTTCCACCACACCAATGAGATTATACAATAAACTAAATACTCTATACAAAATAATCATTGAATTATATACAAAATTCATATTGTAAATGACACATGATTCTATTTGTCCACAGAACTAATATTTAAGGCCATATCCACTTCCTGTAACAATCACTCTACCACCTTATCTAAACCATACCCCTTATTGTTTTGTTTGACTTTTCATTTTCACGCATTTAAATTAACACTCTATGAATATTACAATACTAGAACCAATAATTTATAGTAAATTATCCATTCACCTTTCATCATATATATATCTCTCTCAAACACACTCTCTAACTACATCACAATAAACACTTTAATATGAAAAATTAATATATATAATCTCATAATGTATTATGAATAGATCCACATTAGTATCTATCATTTCTAAAAATTCTCCATTCCCGTACTAATGATTTAATGGAAATCAGTTCCTATACTTTGAATCATAGTGCCCCCCATCATCACTAGTCAATTTCATTGGTAATTTTATATAATAGGTTCATATAATTTTATTTTTTAACCATTATTGACATATTAAACAACTAATAATATACAATTCATCCATGAATACTTTCTTTGATATCATTTTTTCATGACCCTACACCACAAGGACACTACATGATCCGACATAAAGATCGATAGAGTCCATAGATTCTCACATTTAATAAGTCACAAGGTGGAGATGAGAACAAAGGATATAAGTAACTAATTATTATATTTATTTCCATTTAAAATATATCAATAAAAAATATCATAATAACAACTAAAAATATAAAAATAAATTTTAATATAAATATAAAAAAAATTAAAAATAATAATGAATCATATAATTAAATAAAAAAATTTACATTGATAAATAAATTGAAAACACTAATATATGAATCTAACTACTCCAAACACAATCCAATAAGTTATAAAAGGAGTTATTATAATACTTTTTATATAAGTACACTCAATATATTTCTAATTTAAATACATTTTTTTCAAATTAAAATGCATAGTATGGCCTCTATAAATTTTTATTATGAGCACAAGGATATATAGAAAAATATGACCAAACAAAATTGATCAGAATATCAAGATGTCACACCATATTTATGGTAGGACAGTAACTAAATTAACCCATGAATATTTTAAAATTAATTATGGAAACAATTATGATTTTAACTCATAATTAGTTTCTTTCTATTTAAGGAAGATTTTTATCTCCACATACCACCATATCATTTATGGAACATTACACCCATCCTATATTTCAAATTTCTATGATAATAGTATCATAATTAACATATCATATTGTGAAAACATCTATAATAGATACACATTTCTGAAAGGTATTCATCGATAGACAACCACATCCATGATTAAATGAATTTTGGCATCTCATAACAGCCAACCAATCAAAATTCCCTTTCATTACATGAACCAATATATTAATTAAATACATGTTAATTATTAATATTATTTATATAATCCCTTAAAATATAAGATAAATCATTGAAATAATACAAGTTTACTAAAAATATGTTAGAATGTAAACCAACAAAGAATAGAATATTAAAATATTTAAAATTTATATATATAGAAAAAGAAATAACAAAGAATATTTAATCACCCACATGTTTCTTCCATTACTCCTCCAAATCACCACAACCAAAATAGTCACAAGCATAATGGCCACCACTATATGTTTTCAATACATATTCTTATATTTATTACAATAATAAAAACAATTTTTTTTCTATAATTTGGACCACACATTTAAAAAATAATAATTATTTTTGTTAAAACTATAAAAAATTAAATCAATATATGGGGTGATTATGATATCCCCCAAGTTACACCCACATTAATGAAATAAATAACTCTCTAAAAAATCAAAATTTAAATTGTAATAAAAAACCATTGTTAAAATAGAAAATATAACCATAACACATTAACTGCTACAAATTTTTCTTTCCATGAAATTAAAATCTTGTCCTTTATAACAACATTTATTTAAAATTTGTATTACGACATCAACTATCTACCGTTGAACAGTTTAACACTAATAATTTACCATTACATCACAAAAAAACTCTAATAATACCTTTAAATATATATAATCAAAATCAATTTTCCATTGGAATAATTTTCAATCAATTTTACATATAATTTTCTATAATCAATCATAAAAGGTTACACCATAATGTAGTAAAATATTATCAATCTGATATGTAATTTTATCACATTCCTCTTTGAAGATCATATTATTATTGGAGCCCAAATTCTCCCAATATATTTTTCAAAATTACTCTATTTAGAAACATTTTTACTCACTTTCAATTAAATTATAATATCTATTAATTTATATTAAATATGTTTCAAATACCAGTAAGTATATATAAATATTACTAATTACACACCCCCACATCAATAAGACTATACAGATTTACTAGACATAGTAAATGTACATTTAGAATCCAATAACTCAATTCCTCATTGATGTGTAACATTTGATAATCATATTCCTTATATAATCATAGAAATTTTTTCAAATTTATCTCTGTATTTATTATTAGGAAAATTGTGTTTCGTATTACATGTTTCAAATATATATTTATACCTTTTTATTGATATTCATAAAATCAAATGATATTTTTATTTTTAAAATGAGGCAGATGTAAATTGAATTATTTTTTTGTGTATACCACTTAATAAACCATATATTTAAGGTGGATAATTTATGTTTTAAAAAAGTGTGCTTCATAACTCTAGGTTTAATTATGGATGACTAGTAGCTCATGAATAAGAATTAACCAGATAACTTGGTACATAGTTTAGTGACACATATTACTTATTGTCCGATTGAATAATTTTTTTAAAAAAAAATTAATTTCATTAAAGTTTTTTTAGAAGTTAAACATAACTTCCTTGTTCTTATATTCGAAAAACTTTTGCTACATTACCCTATACTACCCTGTCATTTATTCAATTTTTATTTTTTCACCATTAGATAATATATTCCTTGGATAATAATTTCCTTGGATCCCTATTATTGATTCTATTTATTTCTACCATTATATTTTATTTTTTATCTCAGAGATGTTATTTAACACAAATATATATATTTATAGATATTTTTTCTGATTTTAGCATTCATATAAATTTTATAAAATTCAATATTTGGTTTCCAATGAGTGAAATAATAATAATAACAACAAGTTAATGGTGTTTTAATTTTCATTTTCCATTTATATGTATTTATTGTGTAATATTATATATGTATTCTAGAATGTGTGTCCAATATAATAAAATTGATACTAACATGGATTTATTTACATATTTAGAGTTGAGTTATTGTTTTTATACATGTGATGGTCTAACATAGAATTTCTTTGGTCACATTTCCCTTAAATTATATATTGAATATGATTAGTGCTATTTAATAATAAAATTATAACTCATTAAGGTTATACCTTACTATTAAATGAACATTGTGACCTTGAAAGTTTTATATAGGAATTCCCCCATGATGAGTTAACTCTATTTATCAATAGATAATGGTGTAAATATCCTTTATCATTGGAAAATTTTAAATAAATGTCAAAAGGGATATTCTTTTATGAAATGGATAATGATGGAAAAATATGAATCATGTGAAATGTGAAAATTCATTAACCTCAAGGTAAGACATGGTTCCAACCAAAAATATAGTAATAATAATAGGGTTGTGTAATGTTTTTTTTACTTTTAATTCATCTATGTAAAACTATTTCTCCATCCTCTAATTATGTGTATATGGGTTGTAAGATTGTCTAATAATGTTCATGTAGGATTATGATATGTTTTTTTATTTCAATAGAAATTTATATTATAAAAGGGCCACACTACAGACATAGTGTAGGACATAATGGCACCTAATAGGCTCTGTTAAAAATGGGAAAGGGAGAAAAAAGGAGTATCCATTGGTGTATAGTATTGGGGAAGCATTAATGGTCCATGATATGGGTGAAATAACTATGGCCATGGTGGATGCGTTAATGAGGGAAATTACTATGGAATATATGATATTTAAAAGGGATATTTATGTTAGGATTTCATACTTTAGGGGATTGTATCCATGGAGAAGGATATGGAAGCAGTCATGATCTCATTTCAAATTTACAAAACATTCAAATATTCCCAGTATATTGAATGATTTAGGAGTAAAATTTGAGTGATCATATATTTTGGTTATTAAATATGTTTCTAGTCGATTAATTCCTTAATTAATTGATTCAAAAATATTCCTTTGATTTTTCTTATGATATGGTTAATTTATGGAACAACTTCAGACAAACCTATGGTTATATTAGGCCAAACTTCTTATGACAAGGTTCCTTTAGGGAAAAAAATTTATCTTCTCAACTCTCAATGATTAGTCATTCATGAATAATCTATTCATGCAATATGAAGTATGTTCTTAGTAAATGTAAAATCTGGGAGACTCAACTATTATCCTTTCATCATCAATTCTATTCGGATTATTTTTTCCATAAATTAACAAGACTTAAATACTAGCATTAATAGTAAATGTCGTGGTGTTATTTTTTTTCTACTTTTTTATAATTATTCTTTGTTGAAGTATCATTATATATCCATTTAATGTTGGATTATAATGTGTACAATGAACTCTTAGATTATGATATCCTTCTGTTTAAATTAAAAAGGAGCTTTAGGAGAATATTCTCTTGAAAAACATTTACGTTTTCATTAATAAGAATTAGGTAGGATATTCCATACCTTTTTAGGTAGTGTATATACTTTTTAGATATCTATAATATTATATATCCCATGGGGCCATTTATGACATTTTACCATAAGTGTTTATAAGTCCCCAATTAGACCATGTTAATGTTTGATATTATTTGTGTGTATATGGATACTAATTTTGTTTCTTGATATTATATGTTGTATCTATTTTTGTAATTTTATATTTTAGATATATGTTATGTGAAGTGGAATACTTATTTAGATATATGTTTTTATTTTTTATTTTATTCTTTATAAATGACCTATGCATAGCTAGTGGAACCTTTGTGTCAGTGATCATGATAACATGGGGACTTGGAAGACTTAACTAACTCCTTAGATTGAGACAATGGATGAATTAACTCATTGTTTATCTCTTTTGTAGCATGGTTAGTTCCTTATCCTGCAATGCATTGAAAAATTACACATCACCATTATAAGAGAGTCCATTTTAGCTATCATGATCTACTAATGAGAAGAATACTTACGTATGAAATATTTTGCATTATATGAGTATGGAAATCATGAGTACTATTATAAGAGATACTGAAACTATGATTCATGGATAAAAAGTTCCCTTAATGGTGGAAATGGATTTGTTCCTTAAAGGTGAATGCATATTCTCTAAAAGGAGGTTATGTGGATTATACTTAAAAGTGGAAAAGTTACTTGGAATAATCTATTTTTTAGATACTAATAAGAGACTCTTCAAGAGTGGTACTGAAGGTGGAATGACTAAGATTCATTGATTATTTGTTAGAAAATGTTCTCTGATTGTTTTATTTTTTTCATTATTGTTTGATTATTTACATTTATGACTTGTCACAATATTCTATATATGGGTTAAAACATGTTAATAATCCATTGGTTGTGTCCTACTAGGTTGATACTCACACCCTAAATTAGAATTATGGTTCATGTGATGTCTTTATCAATAAAGAACTATTAAATGTAAATGTATTGAGGATAACATGATGAGGTCAATGGATCTAAGAGATAGATGTGATAATGGGAAAGAATTCAAATAATTATGGTAATGTTTTAATTTTATTTTTTATCATCTCTAGTTATTATACTATACCTAATGAGATACCACATTTGGGTTCTGTTTGTTTATGAGTCATCAAATTTTCATAACAAATGTTATAAAAAATATTTATTATATCTTATATTTTTTTATTCAAATGATATTAATGTCGTATTATTTAGTGATAGATATTGTTAATGTTTATATATTCTCACCATAATATATCAGACTCTCCCTGATAGTCTAAAATCTCTTTCATATAAAGAGTAAAATTTGTGGTTTTTTGGATCCTTGCCTCAAACATGGTTATTTAGTTAGAAGATTAAAAAAATGGTACCAAAGGCCTAATGTTCCATTCTTTATTTTCTAATATTGTTATGGTAGAAAGAATGTATGTTTTATGAATTTTTGGTATGAAACATATCTTGTTCCAGGCTAGATCATGTGTAATGGATCTCCAAGTTATAGATGATGGGATTTTGGTTACATTTTAATGTGATTTTTTTGGAATCATGCATCATGGGTAGGATATTAGGATAAAATTACTAATAAATAAATAAATTATATTTAGAATATATGTTTATTAATTTTATGGATTTATTTTTCCATATATTCAGTATAGACATGTATTCTTTGTAGAGTGATATATATGTGTTCTTGATGTTGTGATATATTTATGTGTTATAAGTTAGTTGAACATGAGAATACTAATATATATATATATATATGATTGTCGGTAACATCCATGTATGGAGGCCTTGGTTTGAGACTTGTGTTAAATAAGGATTATTATAACTTTATTTTGAGTATATCCATGGAAGTTTCTTCAAATATATTTTTATTTAATGTTCCTTAAAACTATATAACTTTTATAGGTTTTTTAACATTGATTTTTCTATTTCATAAAAATGATACCTTAGAAACATTGAATTTTTAATATTATAAATGAAATTATTTTTCCTTAATAGGATGTGTAATCTGATGTATATTAATATGTTCCAAAGCATATTTCATTTGTTCGATAATCGAACATTCCCTATCCTAGAGAGCCACTCATAATGATGGTCAAAGATGCTCATGAATTTCAGCTGCATCATCCACTATAATTCTAGGGTATTTGTGGCCCTTAGGACACTGAGGAATGGATTGATATCATGGAAGAGATATCTGATGTAGTGGAGACTCTCATGGATAGAGTGGTTAATATTGAATCCTTTATGCATTAGGTACTCACCAAGAGGAGGTTTGGTGTTATGGAATAAGAAAAAATGAAAGGTCTATACATTGGTGGCCTAAAAAGGGCCATTCTTACTAGAATTATTCATCAATATTTTCATATTAGAATGCGTTCTGATGTATTTCTAGATTATGTGAGGAATGTTGTATATTTCTGTACATGAAACTTACTCTAAATAGATTCTATGTTTCACTCAATGTTTTTCTATGAAGGTGGTGTAGTTGGTCATGATGTTCAAGATAAGCCTCCATCCAAATTTATAAGATCCAAAGGTTTTTTTGATCTTAAAACATATACACATGAACATTATAATATCATATCATTTTATAAAGGTCTATACTAATATAATATTTCATGTTTTCTACCATTATATTGTTTTTTGACAACCCAAATTCCCATTGCGTTAACTGGTACCTCTTCTATTAGTCAGAATTCAATCATTGACGAGTCACATCAAGGTGACCAAATAGTGGAGTAAGGTTTGAATTATTATACTCCTTTTTTTGTAGGTGGTTCAACTAGATGTTACAACTATGGATGTATGGGAGACATTAGTACATTGTTCCCACAGAAACCTATGAGATGAAATTGATGTTGAAAAATTTGACATAATTATAAACTTTTCTAAAATATTTCGCATCCAAATTTGAGGAGAGCTTGTCATAGATTTAGGAGGGGTCCTCCAAAGAAGTCCCAAAATGTAAAAAATATTAGCATCTTATTTGATTCAAGATTTGGGGTTATTCAAGATTAATGTTATGGATTCTGAACCATCTTTTACTAGAGAGGGAACTTCTATAGTTAGAGTTATGGTTTGGGTTACCACTATGCTCTCTAATTCTATATTTAAAATTTTATTATCCTGTTATATGATATTTTTTATGTCATTACTAACATTGATTTACTAGTTATGTTATGTTTTTCATTAAACACTCCTAATAATTCCTTGGAGATAAATTTAGGCCATTTCCAATGTTGTTTGGACTGTCACACAGTTCTTAGTGGTTATTGACACCATTGGTACATCATGATCCATAAGATGACTATTTTATATGATATTCTGAGTTTTATGGTTGAATTGTTATCAATATCATATTTATGGTCATCAATGATAAGTTCCCACCTCTAGTCCCAGAGGATAGTGGTATGTTTCAACTGAAGAGTGGGTTCCTGACATATATAGAATCATACTATAACTGAGTATGGTTAGAGAAATCACTCCATATTTAGTAGACTTTCTACTTATAGAAGAAATGGTAACAATATCCTCTATCATTACTCTAAAGGTATATTTTTATCAGGATTTTTTACCAAAAAACATATCAGGTATTCCTATAGATATTATAATTTAGTTGGATATTGATCTTGAGAGGAGCTCACAACCGATATCGATTCATATTTATTATAGAACACAAAAAAGTGTTAATATTTATCATTTCATTTAGTTTATTTAGAGTATAATTTAATAAATAGACTAAGAACATATTCTTGTTGTTCTATAGTGTCATTTCCCCAGATAGTTGAGCATAGTCTATAGTTCTATTAAGACTAAAGTTAATTAAATTTGGTATCTCTAAATTATAGTTAACAATTATGCGTAATTGATGATCTTAGTAATAATTTTCCTAGAAAACATGAAATTTCCCTTGATTTATCATCATTCATGCTTCCATTAGCTGTAGGTCTTATAAGTTGATATTTCTCCAAAAAATAATTCAGGAGTTGGTATGAATAACATGTGAATCTTGTAATTCCAATTGGGTAAAAAAATTATCTTGTGGTATTCATGGATCATCTGAATAGGTTTTTTCTTCAATATATTGACTTTTTATTCATTGTATTAAAGTATAATATCTTGATATATTAAAGGATGTTAAAAATAAATGGTTGGAAACAAGAAATTTTCCTAATCACACATGAATCCCATCAGTTATATCTCAGGATGTTAATGTTTTCCTTTTAAATTCATGAGATTAATTCCTTAAGAATATTAATTTAGAGAAAATTATTTTAGTGGAACCGGTTAATGTATTAATTTTGGTTTCATTACCATGTCCTAGGAATGTGTATGAGATCATATGTTTCAATATGAATTTAGTGTATAATGGTAGATTCAATTTGTACATATCCAGTTTAGAAGAACTGATTGTGATGTTAACAAAAATGCGGCGATGTTTGACTAGTCTGATCGGTTTGAAGATTTATTGTTATTGATGAAGGTTTAATCAAATAAAACCATAGATTTTTACCCTTATAGAACCCAGAATTAGATATATATATATATATATATATATATATATATATTATTCCATTGAATTTTTTTTGATATGTTTCAATGAAAATTGATCTTGTATTTTCTTAGAGGTCACATTAGCTGAAACCCCATGATAGGAAGTACCATATGGATGGATTAGAGTTTTCTATAGTGGTTTATGCCCTAAAGTGTTAGGTTAACTATTTCTTCATTATGATATTTTTCATATATATGAATCATATGATATTTTCATATATAATCTCTCATTAGTATATATATCTATGTTAGATAAATTTGGTGGAGTATATATTGAAATTATTATTATTTATTTCTTTATATCTAAGAAAATAAAATATCATTACATAAGATCTTAGTAAGAAAATGTTAGAGGCCCATAATTACTGAGAGTATAATTAAAAGGAGTAATTATATCAAATGATCTTTATAAAATAATGTCTTTTAGAGGAATTTAAAAAATAAGGGGTTTTGACATGTTCTCTTTTAGTGATCATGTCCACTTTGGAGGACAATGTGAAAGAGACCCAAGAGACAGAACCCTAATGCGTGGTGATGCGAAAATTTTTAGTGGGAGGTGATTTGTGTTTTGGTGATCCCTAGATAATGATGATGTCATATACATCCATGGTAGTGTTTTGGGATAGCTTCCCTAATGGAGTATCTGACGAGAGGTTATTGTTCTTCGTAATGGGAAATGAATCTATGGACAACAAATATGTACCATGATATAAGATGTCAGTTTTGGTGTCCATGTATGAAGATAGGAATCATTGGTTTTTTATAACTTACCTTAATTTTGATAGAGGTCGAGAATTCGTATCCTAGTGGGTTTCTTCATAAACTTTAGGTGCCTACATTGAAGTGGGAGGAGATGATAATAGACATTATGATGGTTTTACCCAAGATCTGGAGGAGTCATGATTTCATATGGGTGATAGAAGATATTTGTATAAAAGCATCCCTTTTTGTAAAAATTTCATAAAATTTTATTTATATATTCTAGTAATTATTAATTTTTAGGGTTTTCTAAGACTTCATGGATCTCCAATGAGAATTATATCTAATAGAGAAGTTTGTTTAATGTCACAGTTTTGGGAAGTATTTCCAAAGGGTTTGCATACTCTATTGAATCTATGAATAATTTATCTTATAAAAACCAATGGGAAGTATTATAGAATGATTTATATCCTTGATTCTATACTTTGGGAATGTTTCATGGACTTCAGTAGAGCATGGGATGTGAAACTAGCCACGGTATAATTCACAGAAAGAAATAGATTACACACATCTATAAACCAGTATCTTTCTAGGGATCTCTATAGATGATTGTGCATCTCAGCACTATGTTTCCATAAAAGGGTGAAGAAATATAATTTTTTCCTGAGTATGTTAATGGATACCTCTAAGAGAGTGAGATTTATTAGTAAGCACTTTGTAATATCTCATAGTAGGATATGATTATATTTTACCCTGAGGAAGAGGCCTCAGTTGTTTGCTATGGGAGACAAGGTTTTAATGTGAATTTTACCTTAGTTAGGTCATCATCACTTATAGAAGTAGTGGAAGATAGATCCATGATTAGTTGGACCATTGGAGATCACCAAATATATTAGTTCAGTGAATTACTGAGTGGACCTTACTCTATATTATTGATGAATTCAACATGTGTTCAATGTTTCTCAGATTCATTGATATGGGAATTATCCTTCAAATATATGTACATATAACATAGTAAATTTATTATACATCATAACCATATATGTACATATAAAAAATCCATATCATAACCATATATGTAAGAAATTTTATCCACTTGTATACTAAATTTAAATTTATTATACATATATATCATAACCATATATGTACATATAATATAATAATTGATATAATTACTACATTTAAATACATTTTTATTGATATTTTTTTAAAAAGGGTTATTTTGAGTGTTAATTGTTATGTATTTCATGTATCCTTCAATACAGTAGTTTCATACCCTACATCATTCCCATTGTTAAAAAATCACTATGATGCTATTTATTATAAAATTATAAATATATAATTATTTTGAATCATATTTTAATTGTAGAAATGGAAAAAATAATTACATCATTAATGGATATGGGAGGGCGTACATAGGCATGAATGCTAATTTGACATTTTTACACACTGAAAAATAAAATGTAAAATAGTATTTATCCATTATAGAATCATTATAATATTATATATATTCATTAAAAATATCATTATTACTATATCTGTAAAGGTTAATTGAAAAACGAATCACATCCCATCACGGAGGTGGTTGTCCACATGTATGCATAAGTGATGTTATAATTTTCTAATTAATTGAAAGGTTAGATGGTAAGTGATATAATATATACAATGAACCATACTTATTAAAAAAAGTTCATGTATAATAATTTTTTCATATTTATTTCCATCCATGTAATTTAGTGATTAAAAACCAATTACACCACTATGTGGAGACAATAATACATAGGTTCAAATGAGTAATGTTTTCTAATTTTATATGGTATAAAAGAGATGGAAAATATTTTTTGTAAGATCTAAAACATTCTAGAGACATCTTTTGAATTTTTTAGGTATCCAATTACCTATTTTTGAGTATATATTGGTTGGGTTTTACAATGGGGTTTTTTCATGTGAATTCAAGGAAATATGAAGCACATTAGGGGGGACACTATTTGACCAAACCATTCAGACTCCCTCCCCATACCGTGAACCCTATGGAAGAGGGAGGTTTCATAGTTAGCATATAGTTTCTCAAATTTTCACCCACCTAATAGTAACTGTGTACCCCCTAAATAGAGGTGCATGGTTAATAGGAATGCTTTTGAAAACCATGTGCCTCCTTTTAGGAAACTGTACATGTGGGTTTTAAGACCCTTTAAAATTTTATTTAAATTTTCAAACCACATTTTTTACCCCAAATCATCCCGAATCAACCAAACCTAAAATATTTTGATGTTAGAGTCTCCATAAAGGATTCAAGGGCACCAAAAAATCATTATAGTGCAAATCAATGATCCAGTGGAAGGATTTGACCCCACTTCCAGTATGTGATATCTTCAATTTTGGTTTCCTACCATTCTCCCTTCATTCTCTCTTACCTTAGAAGAAGTATTTACTCTATAGAAAATGGGTTTAGAACTGGGTTTTGGTGGATTTTTTTCAATGGATATTGTTCTGAGTTTTTTATTACATATCACCTCTATCATTTTTGAAATTGACCATTCAACATAAAATTAAGGGTTTTGGTTTAGAGAAAAGTCATCATTGACCTTAAGGTATATGGAATAATTTCTGATTCATATAGTTCTGATTTTCTTGTGTGTGTGTATAATTGTGAAATTTCAATTTAATCATTGGGAAATTCCATTTAAAATTTATTTACTTAATTTATTCCCTGGTGATTGTGAAACCCTTCTTGGATTTCATTAGGCCGTTTGATGATTATGATATGAGACATGATTTCAACCCATGGGGTTTTTCGATATAATTGGAATGATGAGATATATTTTTTTTGTGGTTTATAAATGTGGTTATGAATGTGGGAAAAATGAATTTTTAAAATTTGTGGAGTAATGAATTATTGAATTGGTTGATAAATAGGTTATGAATGTGTAACCATGAGATGTGATATTTTTGACTGGGTTGTGGGAAAGGGAATGATTATCAAAATATCAATGGGGTTTGAAACTACCACTCTAGGCCCCATGATTTACAATTTGTTTCTTGTGATCACTGAGTTGTGGGATCGAGACTACTTTACCCAATAGGCATTGGGTGAAGGATTATTGCTCAAGGACCCCATTTTATGAATGTGAAATTCAAAAACTAATTATTAATGGAATAACATGATAGAATGTAATGTGATATCCCTATAGTGGATGGGTGAGACTTATTCATGCACCAAAGATGATATGATTTGTTTAGGTGTTACACTATCACCTAGGGTATATATGGTTAATTTAAGAATATTGAAATAGGAAATATGTTTATATATTCTTTAATTATTTATTCTTTATAAAACCTTATACGCTGTTATATACTAGAAATATCTTTATACATCATTGGTGGTGTCATACTAAGATGCACTCACACCCCACCCAGGCTTCCTGATCGGTACCAGAAGAGACTTCATATTTACATGATATGATAAAGGGAAGATCCATATGTTATATGGATTAGTGGGACTCATGATGGAGCATGGTTGAGGAGACTATACATGATTTTGGGACCCAAATGGTGTATTTTAGCGTGTCTATAGTCTTGGGGTTTCAATAGAAAATGAAACATATAATACATGACATATTTACCACTTTGGATTATGGTCATTTTCCATGTGTTGGGATTATCATGCATTATTGGTCTTTATTGATTATGGTATTATTTAAATAAGTGATTACTATCCTTTTATATTGTTAAATATTTATCATTTCATGAAGCTTTGATAATGTGGGTGTTTTATCCCCAAGATAAATAGAATTACATCACTTCTAGTCTATAATATCTTGTATATAGGAAGGAAAACTGAGGTCACAGAACTAACCAGTCTTAGGAACCGTTGTTTGGAACCTGATTTAGGATGTTACAAAGTCATATCAAAGGAGGTTTTCTGTAATTTAATTATATCATTCTATTTGTGAAAGGTATAAAAGATATAAGTATTATTTGGTCCTTGGTTATGAGGTCATTCATGGGAGAAGATAACCCATGCGTAGGGGAGGACCTAAGTTCCTAAGGTGGTATTGTTGTTCGTGATGTTTGTTTTTATAGTTGAATGTTACTACACATCAGGTGGTACAATTTTTGTGTGATGTAATTATTTTTCAGAGATTATCCTTATAGCCTAGAATGGAATGAGAGTTGTGTATATGTGAATCATATTAGGAACCCATTTTTTAATGTGACAAGTACCATTTTAGATAATAATGTAAAATTTGGGTTTTGGTGATTTACTGGAATTAAAATGATTTTCCTTTTTGGGGAATATAAAATTTCCTAGTGCCAATAATGGATTTATATTGGTTAAAAGAGGTTAAATATTTTATCTAAAAATGGATCCAGTGGTCATGATAGTTTTGGGTGAAGGTACATGAGATAAATTATATAAGCAAATTTCTCACATTATATAGTTTATGGAGATAAACAAAGGGTTGGCTATGTGAGATATGTCTGAACAGACATGGTAATTCCAATTGAAACACCTAATAAACTTCATCGAATAGGGATTAATTGGGGTTTAGGAGTTCAAAATTGAGTCCATCCAGATGACCCTTGACAATTTAGGGACTCTTATAGAGTGGAGTGGCAAATTGGATACCTATATGATGTGTGGATAAACAAAGAGATAGTGGTATGTGAACGATAGGGTTGATCGGTTGGATAGTATGGTATGGATGGAATTTGACGAGATGTTCCTAGAACAATTTTACCATGAGTCACGTAAGTAAGATAAAACTGAATAGTTTATGAGGTCAACCTAGGTAAGTATGTTAGTGATGGACTATTCTTCTCATTTATCAACTTTTCAGTTATTTTCCCCATTGTTCATAGAAGATGAGGAAATTACGACGAATAATTTTTAGGATGAACTAAAATTTTATTTTATGTCCCTGGTTAATATCATTCAAATGAATACTTTTTCTAAGGTGATTAATCAAGCTCTCATTTTTGAGGGAATCATGATGTAAGATTCTAGTTAAATTTTGGTGGTTTATACTTGACGATTAGAGGGTATGACTTCCAAGTGTATGTATAATCAATATGGGAATTTCAACTAGTGAAATAGAGAGCACAATATATTGAGAGATGGATACGTTAAACAGAGTAGTGACTTAGTATACTACCATCAGTGTGGTAGCTAAGGTCAATTTCATAACCATTGTCCCCAACAATCGATTGTGTGCTAATATTGTTGAATGGTGGGACACCTACCGAAGTTTTTCATAACCCTTAGAAAAATAATTAGTTATGAGGAATTTGGGATGAATCATATTACTATAATGTTGTCTTTTACCCCATAATAGTCTATAAATTGGACTTATGGGACGTGGAATTTGAGGAAGAAGACATGCTACATTAGGGAAGGAGTGCTGGTATCATCAAAGTAATCCATATCAGGGGAATCAAACTACCAAAGATGGTAGAGGGACATGATAGTCATGTGTAGTTCACCCCAGACTTATGGATAGTGAGGTTGGTCAATCAAAAGTTTAAGGTACTATTCTTATAGAATACACACTATCTAGTACTTTATTTCATAAAATATCATGTTATTATTTAATATGGTCTAAAACTATGAAACAATTTAATATGATGATGTAGTTTTTGGGAGGGTTTATAATGATTTACACACATTTGGGAGTATGGATGAGGGAGATCTTCTTTTGTAAGGGGTGTTATCTCAAGGATAAGTAGTATCATTTCTATTGTGATCTTTACAAATTTGACATGTTTGGTATTGACTTGATTTTTGGTACGTACTGGTTGTTATTATACGAATCCCACATATAATGTTACCGTAGGAGGGTGTCCTTTACATCTCCAAAGGTTAACAATTATGTTCATCACAGAGAATGGGATATCCAAGCATGTTGAGAATGGCCATTTCATCAACAACTAGGGTATCTCTCCAACCAGGTGGCAAGTATTTTTTTGGATGGTGGGGTTGTGAAGAATAATGTCATTCCACTTATAGTGGTCCTGTTTCAGGATTTCTTTCCCAATAAATTATCTAGGATTCCTCCTGAGAGATATATTGTGTTTAAAATTGAGATAATTCTTAGATATGTACTAGTTTAAATTAAATTATATCGGTTGGAGGCATCTGCGCTTCAAGAGATTAATAATCAAATGTAAGAGTTGATGCATATGGGATTTATCCATTAGAGTATGTCACCTTTGGGTTCTTTATTTTTTTTTCAAAAAGGGATGGTATGATTTTGTGCTCATAAATTGATAATGGAAAGGTGAAATGGACAATAGTGAAGACCCAATATCCTTTTCCATTTTTGAGTGATCACTTTGATGAGTTGAGAGAATGTTTTCAATTCTCTATTATTTACTTAACATCAGTGAATTGTTAGATTGGATTTTTTATATTCAGATATACCAAAAACTCTTTTCAGAAGTAGGCATGGACTATACCAGTTTTTCATGATATCGTTCGGGTTGAAAAAATATCCTATCATGTTTATGGACTTGATGATGTAAATTATGAACCCGTACCTAGATTAGTTTGAGGTTGTTTTTTTGGATTAATTATTTGTGTACTCCATGAATCATAAAAATCATACTAAACATATTGAAATAATCCTAAGTACACTAAGAGAGAATCAACTATATTTCAAGATATCTATGTGTCAAATCTGGATCAACGTGGTACATTTATTGGGTCACATAATATTTTCATAAGGTGTGTTAGTATAACTAGATAATGTTCAAGAAGTGGTTTCTTCAAAGAAACCAAATATTTTTTTTGATAAATGATCTTTTTTGGGATTGGTGTGATATTATAAGAGTATTATGCATGAATTTTCCATTTGGTAACACCCTTTTTTATCTTGGAAAAAATTCGGTCAACTTTGAAAGGTCTGGATCATCATAGAATTATTTCCATTAATTGAAGAAACACTTGAGTACTGGTGACCTTCATTGGTAGATATATATTGGATAATGATTGGTGATCAGATAATAGTGAATTTACAAGAAGTGGATCATCCTAATTATTGTAGAATACGTTCATCAGCAATGGTTGATCCCATCTCGATGTAGGTATTGAAAATTTTTTTTTCCACATATTTTGATTTAATATTTAAAACATGTATTTTAACGTTCTTTTGATTCAATATTTCTTCACTCATCTCATGATCCCCATTAAAAACTAACTTATTTATTCGATTATTATATTTCTATGCCTTGGATTGCCCATAATTGTCCTCGATTATATTTTTTTAGCCAAGATCACTTGTCCAGTAGTTGATGAACCTTATTTCCTGTGATTATCCTCAAATATTCACCATATTCTTATCCATTTTCCTTTAGGGTCATGGTTCGATATTTCTAGGATGGGTTTCAACATGATCAAACCTTTAGATTCTAGGAGTATTTTTGTATTTTGATTAAACAAGTAATTTGTTGATTAATTAGAATGGATAATGGGTTATAATTCATTAATATAGAATCTATGAATGTCAATGGGAAATGTGAGATACATAATGTTGGGAAAAAATCCCTCAAGGTAACATTGAAGCATTTTTGTGGTGATTTTGTTTGTTGACAAAGTGGGCATTCGTGTTGTGTTTGTTGACAAAGAAAACCATGATGTAACATTTGTTGAAAAGGGGGATTTCATGGTGTCATGTAGAGTTCAAGGGATATGATCAATGATCCATGTTTTATTCAAGAATGAAGACAAATGAATGGATGATCTGGAGGCGGTACAAAAAGAGTAGACACAAGGTGTCACCTTTTTCCAGTGTTTGCCAAATTTTTGGGCCTAAAAATCGACAAATGGAGAAAAGTGGTTTTGAAAAGGGACTTCCGCGCTGTGGTCTTAATGGAAAAGAAATATGCACACCCAATGTTTTTCAAGATCAGAACATCAAAATATGGAAAAGGGAAAAGTGGGGCTCAAGTTTTAGGGTTGATCTCGCAAGTGACTTGCGCGGCAGAGACTTGCGCGCTGAAACTTGCGTGCCAAGATAAGACTTTTGCGCCATCACACAGGGTGTCTGAATACCTATAAATAGAGGCCGACCCCTCGTCATTATGCATGAGTTTAACACTTAGAGAAAATCAGAGCTCCCATTGCGCATGTGTGGTGGTCACACAAGTTGTGTGTGGTCGCGCAAGTATAAGTTGCGAGCCAGTTGAGTGTTACACGTCCAGAGTGGTTTGGGTGAGAAAATATGGGAGTCTCCGAAGTTTTGAGTTGAAGAAGAAGGTGTTGCGCAAGTGATTTGGTGACACTTTAATGCCAGGTTTTGAAGAAGTGCGACTGTTTGATGGTTGCGCACCAATATTGGTTTGGGCATAAAAGGGTGTGAGTCGGGCAAGTTTGGAGTTGAAGAAGAAAGTGTCATGCAAGTGGTTGAGGTGAACTTGTGCACCAGTTTTATCTTTCATGCCGATAATTGCATGCCATCTTAGAGAAGGGCGCTAGGTATAGTTGATGCACGAAAGTGATTCAGGGATGCATGAAAGCAGGAATATTGCCCGATACCTTCGGTGCAAAGTGAGATTCAGCTATGGGTGAAAGTTGGACTTCAACAGAGAATCTACACACAATAGTGGATGTATTCATTAGTGATAATGAAGAGACCTACAAGTCTATAAACTGTGAGTGGATCCTTTCCAGAGCAGTGAGGAATGGAATAGGAAGAAGGTGATCCTCTCCACCGGCAGTGAGCCAGAGAGAGAGAAATAGGGAGTGACCTTTGGGAAAGAAGTGAGCCGACCCTAAACCTTGTAAAGGCAGTGAACATGGGCATAGAAGTGATCTAGCCCGAACCATGTAAAATTCAGCGTGCTTTAGTGTATTTGGTACATCAGCACATTTCTATTGTATGCTCCTTGGACGTAGCCTAGTGAGGGTGAACCAAGTAAAAATCTCTATGTCTGCCTACTTGCTTTCCTGAATTGCATTTAAAGCATCATCATCAGATAAAGAAGAAAAGAAGTGGTCATAATAAACAAAAATGTGAAGAATAGTGACCCTTGTAATAAATAGGTCAAGATCCAGTGGGGTAGGAATAATTTTTAAACAAAATATCCATACCCTGATTCACCCCCCCTCTTAGGGTATATAGGCCTCTATTGGTCCGAAAAAATGGTGTTAGAAGGAAGGTTGCTTTATCCGATTTATTTTCTACGACTTGGTGTAGTCTATTTGTGTGGTTAAATGAGTCTTCTCTTATCTCGGTGTTCTATGGAAAAAGGAAAAACATCATATAAGAATCAGAAGTCATGTGGTATCCCTCAATATGGATGTTTTTATGGATAAAGTTTGATTCAACTAAAAGAATCAAACTGCTTCCTGAAGGAAGGCCTGGATTAATCTGATAGGGAAAAGATTGATTCACTCAATCATGATATAATAATGAGTGAAGTATTTTAACTTCAAAGTGATACCAAAACAAATGATGATGAAGAAGTTTCAAGGAGGAGGCCACTAGTAGATGTTGTCAATATGATAAAGAAATTGGATCAGAAACTAGATGAAGAAGTTAAATCTAAAGATATATGGATTCAAGCATTGGGCATTGAGGTCAACAAGATAAGAGGCTTAAATCAAAATCTTATTGATTTGGCTACCGACCAAAGGGATAATAATGATTCTCAAGGTGAAGAACTACAAAATATGGCTACAATTAAAGGAAAACAAAAGGACAATGAATATGATTAGAATCCGAAGTCATATGAAGTTCAGAATATGAATGCCAGAAATAATGATCTAGCTACACAGTTGTCTGAACAAGTTCATAATAATCAAAAGCTACAACAAGAGAGTGTATCTGTCTCTAAATCTATTTCTCAGGAAAAATTGAATGTAAAGGAGGAAAGTGACATGGTATAAAAGCTCACACGAGAACTGGAAGATGAGATTAATTGTGGAAATAATCTCAGAAGAGAACTCAATGCCCAACTTGAATCAATGGATATGAAGATTCAAAAGTTGGAAGAAGAACTACAATAATTGAAGAAGGAAGTGGAGAAATCCAATGCTAAGGTAATTCCTAAAATTAAGTATTCCTTGCACTTACTATTTGATTATCCTTTGGTAGGTGATGATGAAATGAAAAGAAAATTTTCTATTTCTGAAAAGAGGCAAGACAAGATTTTCTCAGCTCAAAGACCATATAGTTTGGGAAAAACAGGGATTGGATTTGATGAATCCCCTCCCAGTCATGATAGAATTCTAGCCATGAACAGTTCCAAAAGTGGAGAAAATCCTGTTGGTGCTGGAGATAGGCCTAAGAGGATAGTTAAAAGAAGTAGTGACAACATGTGCTATTTCTGTGGGATTTATGTACACACATCAAGCTTCTGTTTAGAGGTTCTGGAATGCATTTCAGGCTATGAAAGTAGAAACATTGATAAATCTAAGAATAAGAAGAAGTTTTATGAGAAATAAAAGAGAATATTCCCTCATAGGAAATCATTTGTTAGATGCTATTACTGTCGAAGAATGGGACACACCATGAGTATGTGTCAGGAAGCTCTGGAGCTCAATGTCAGAGGAAGAACTCAAGATGTATCAACATCTCGACATAGAAATGATGAAATGATGTATGCCTTTGATGGAAAATGTATTATATGTTCTCATTATGGGAATTTGGAAAGACATTTCAGTAAGAAGAAAGAAGTAAAGGAAAAGGAAATCGAAAGGAGATTCTCGACTAAAATGATAAATAATGAGAAATTATACACTGGGAGACAAAGTGGTAAGTTAAAGAATAGGCTTAGAGTCTTAGGGGAATCACATGGAGCTGAGCGAAAGGTGTGTCAATCACCTTCTATACAACATTCACAACTTCTCTCTGGAAGAGAATGTGAACAAATCTGGAATATTAAGGGGAGATCTACTCTAGCTGTGAGTAAGAAGAAGGAAAATTCAGTTGAGGACTCACCACCAGTGAAAAATAGTGTGTGACTCAAGTATCTGATATAAGAATGATGACCAATGAATGTATTTAAAAAAATTCATGTTGTGTGCCATAGCGAGAAGTGGAGGAAAGAGGAAGATCCCTACAATGGTGGAAGAAGAAAGTGAAGATTCCAAGAAGAGAGATTCCTACCCATAGAAAGAATCAAGGGAAGTGGATTATTGGTGGAACATCAAAGATGAAAGTGTGTACCGGTGGGCTTAAGCCCCAAATTGTGAAAAAGTCCAGGCCTATAGAATCTACATATCAGAGAAAGACTCATCTTGTGGGTAATGAATGCATAGTCATATGGCTAGAGCATTTGAAGTTGGCTAGGCAACTAGATGAAGTGAGGAAAGAGTGTGATGCTCTATAACAAAGAATCAAAGAGTTTACCCATCAGGATCAACCACAATCCTTATCTTGAAGAGTCTAGAAGACTACCCTCTCCCTATGAATATAAATTTTATTAATTGATAATTCAAGTGTTTCAGGTTTTTGGGAGATACAATCCAAGTAAAAGTGGCATCTAAAGATTCAAAGTGGAGAAGTGATGTGCTCCAGGGTTTCAATTTCCTTAGATCAGGTACCAAAGTTGAAGAATAAAGGGGGAAAAAGATCACAATAGGAAGTGATTGTGTTATTAGCTTTATCTCTTGTTTCCTACACTGAGTTATAACTCAGTAGGATTAGAGATTCTATTAATAGATCAATGATGAGTTCCAGATAATAAAAGATGTATGAGGAGAAGAATGGTTATGGGTCCATATAGTTGGGCCTAACAACTGGAAGAGTTGCATAACACAGGGGGGAATTCTATATCCTAATCAGATGAAAGATCACAATGTGATATGAAGTATGAATGTTTATGTTCATGAAGAATGACTAGGGCACAAGTAGCAACACATAGGTTTTGATGATTATCTTTTTTGTTCTAACAATGTGGTATCATCTGACTACTTTTAGGATACCAAGAAGCTGCAAGAGAAAATCAAAGGTGTGTCAACAAAAATCTGAGAGAAGAAGTTCAAAGAAATAACGTCATTGAACCATGACACAGTGACATGTTTTTTTGTTAAATGTAAGGAAGTGGTAAGAGACTCAGGGAGAGCAGAAGTGGATGAAGTTGATTCAGAATGACATACTGATGGTGAGTTTGAGGAAGTAAAAACATGATCTGCACAAAAGCCAAATAGTTGAGCTGAAATTGATAGGGAGAATATCATTGGTGATTAGTTAGCTTCAGTTCAGACAAGGAGAATGAAATCATTGTAGCAGACATATTTTCTATCTCAGGTTGAGCCGAAATTCTTGGCTGATGTAGCTAAAGATGAAAACTTGGTTCAGGCCAGGAATGAAGAACTAGATCAAATTGAGAAGAATCAAACATGGGAGTTTGTTTTGAGTCCAGCAGATAAGAACTTCATCAGAACTAAATGGGTCTTCTTCAAAAAGATGAACGAATATGGCACAGTGATTTGAAAAAAAAACACAACTGGTGTGCAACAGATACTCCCAAATAGAGGGTATTTATGTTGAGGAGACATCTGCATCGGGTGCAAGGCTGAAGACAATCAGATTATCTTTAGGCATTGCAGTGAAATGGAAGTTCAAAGTCTTCCAGATGGATGTAAAATATGAATTCTTTAATTCGATTCTAGAGGAATGAGTATATGTCGAGCAATTAGATGGTTTTCTCATTCATGAGGATGAGAACAAGGTTTTTCAGTTGAATAAGACGTTATATGGGATGAAACAAGCACAGAGTGAATGATATTCAATGCTGGATCAATATATGAAGAATCTATGTTTCAAATGAAGCATAGTGAAGGTGGTTTTCAAAAATATGAAATTATGGTTCTGATAAGATTTGGAATTGAAAATTCCAAGGAGACTAAGACTCCAGTTGCTACCCGGATGAAACTATCCCAAGATGAGGATGGAAGGCAGTTAATATCACAGAATACAGGTAAATCATTGGATGTTTGATATACTTGACTACAACAAGGCCTGACATTGTATTCGCCACATGCTAAGAAACGAGATATCAGAGTAATCCCAAGGAATGCCACATTCTTGTAGTGAAAAGAATACTTCGCTATATAATGGTCACGGTGGACTTCGTCTTGACATATAATGACAAATCTTAGATAGAGTTATTGGGATATACTGATGCAGGCTGGGCTGGTTTAGCGGATGATAGGAAATCAATGTCAGGTGGTTCTTTCTATCTTGGTGGATTGTGTATTTCTTGGCTAAGAAAGAAGCAAGATTGTATTTCTCCGAGCACCGTAGAGGCGGAGTATGTTACGTCCACTCAATCATGCACACATCTGTTATGGATGAAGAAGCAACTTGATGATATGGGAGTTGAAGTGAAGTCTACAATCAGAATCCAGTGTGATAACTCAAGTGCTATAAATCATAGAAAAAATCTAGTTCATCACTCAAGGACAAAGAACATTGAGATAAAATACCATTTCATCAAGGAGAAGGTAGAGCAAGGACATATGAAGTTGGAGTATGTGCATACACAGCTACAAGTTGTATATATTCTGACAAAGGCCTTACCCAAGGAAGAGTTCAAAAGGCATCAACTAGCTCTGGGAGTTTAGTTGACTCCCTGCACTTAAAAGAGTGTGGATGTGGAACCCTCTCTCCCTGAGGTATGATTTGTTTTTACCTAATGTGCTGATATGTGTTCTCTACTCTGTTACAGACTGCAAAAGAGTGACCTTTGGGTTCGTTGATGAAGGGGGAGAAAATAGTGATTATTCAAGGAAGAGATAGTGTTTCTATTTGACATATCATGATTGATATGGGGAGAAGCTCAAAGGTGGAGTAGTGAGATAAGGGGAGTTCAATGAGATAGGGGGAGAATATTAAATCTGACGATGCTAGAAGTGATCAATAAAAGAATAGATATCACGATTTTTGAGGATTGTGATAAAAGAAGAAGATTGGTGTTGGAATGAGGTTAGAATATTTCCAAAAATTGGTATTAGTGTGGTGTCAATAGTGGGTGTCAGAGTTGAAGTGATTCATTGATGAAATTTTCATTTACTCTTGTTTCTCACACCAATCATTGCTCATGCGGGCTTATAGTATGTGTTGAGTAAATCCTTGATCGCTATCAGAATTAAAATAAGCGAATGGTGGCTGAAGAATTAAATGATGTATCGTTTTATGGAAGAGTTGTCAATAAACCCAAAGGGGGATATTTTTGGGCAAAAATCCCTCAAGTTATCGTTGAAGCATTTTTGATGTGATTGTGTTTGTTGACAAAGTTCCCCTTCATGTTGTGTTTGTTGAAAAAGAAAACCAGGACGTAAAAATTTGTTGACAAAGGGGAATTCATGGTGGAATTTCTAGTTCAAGGGCTGTGTTTAACGATCCATGTTTGATTCAAGAATGTCGATAAAGAAATGAATGATCTGGGGATGGTATAAAAAGAGAAGATAAATGTTTGCACCGTTTTGTAGTGTTTGCCAAATTTTTGGGCCTGAAAATTGACAAAAAGAGAAAAGTGGCTTTGGAAAATGGACTTGCACGTCGTGGCCTTGAAGGAGAGGAAACTTGAACGCACAATGTTTTTCAAGATTAGTACATCGAAATATGGAAAAGGGAAAATGGGTGCTCAAGTTTTAGGGTTGGTCATGCAAGTGACTTGCGCGATAGAGACTTGCACGTCAAAACTTGCATGCTGAGATGATACTTGCACGCCATCACACAGGGTGTCCAAATGCCAATAAATAGAGGTCGAACCCTCCTCATTCTACATGATTTCAACACTTAGAGAAAATCAGAGCTCCCGTCGTGTAGGTGTGGTGGTCGCACAAGTGGTGTGTGGTCATGCAAGTAGAAGTTGCGCGCTAGTTGTGTGTTGCGCATCCAAAGTGGTTTGGGCGAGAAAGAAAGGGAGTCTCCCAAGTTTTGAGTTGAAGAAGAAGGTGTCGTGCAAGTGGTTTGGTGACACTTGAGTGCCAGGTTTTGATTAAGTGCGACAGTTAGTGGTTTCACACCAATATTGGTTTGGGCGTAAAAGGGTGTGAGTCGTGCAAGTTTGGAGTTGAAGAAGGGAGTGTCGCGCAAGAGGTTGAGGTGAACTTGCGCGCGAGTTTCAACATGTGTGCCGATACTTGCGTGACATCTTAGAGAAGGTCACAAAGTATGGTTGATGCACGATAGTGATTCAGGTCTACGTGAAAGTTGTAAGATTTCACGATACCTTCAGTGCAAAGTGATATTCATCTACGGGTGAAAGTTGGACTTAAAGAGAGCATCTACATACAACAGAGGATGTATTCATTAGTGATAATGAGGAGACATACAAGTCTATAAACTGTGAGTGGATCCTTTCCAAAGTAGTGAGAAAAGGAAGAGGAAGTAGGTGATCCTCTCCACTGGCATTGATCCAGAGAGAGAGAAACACGAAGTGACCCTTGGGAAAGTAGTGAGCCAACCCTAAACCTTATAAAGGAAGTGAGCCTAGGAATAGAAGTGATCTATCCTGAACCATGTAAAAAAAGTGTGCTTTAGTGGATTTGGTACATTGGCACATTGCCGTTGTATGATCCTTGGACGTAGTGTAGTGAGGGTGAACCAAGTAAAAATCTTTGTGTCTGCCTACTTTCTTTACTGCATTGCGTTTAAAGCATCATCATCAGATAAAGAAGAAAATAAGTGGTCATAATAAAAACAAAAGTGCAAACAAAGTGACCCTTGTAATAAAGAGTTCAAGATCTAGTGGGGCAGGAATAATTTTGAAAAACAATATCCATACCCTGACTCACCCCCTCTCTCAGGGTATATAGTCCCCTATTGGTCCTAACACAAAGTTCATGCAGTGGATAAATGAAAGAGTGATGGAAAAAGTTATGTGGGGTTGGGTGGACAGATTCTATCCACTAATTATGGATCTGGAATATAAGGTTTGATATTTAGGATTCTATGAATGATTCACCAAGGAAACATGATAGTGAAGGCATGCCAATTACACATTAATAAAAATTAAATTTCTATGAAACCTGTAACTAGAAGGAATGTTATATAATGAACACAAATCATATAATGTCCTAGATTTAGGTTATAGGGTTTGATTAAATCTATAATTACATTATAGGGTTTTGGTGCTGATAATTATCACACATTATGTGGCCAGACCCACATACTATGTGACATGACCCGAGCGACCAAGTCATTTTCTATCTGGCACACGATTAGAACCCTAGTTGGTCAGACATGACATGTACTCTTGGAGTACATAGTAACACCCTAAGGTATAAGAGAAATACCTGTTACATGGGTATATAAAATGACACTGACATGCACATTGGCATAACTTGAGGTATACAGACACGTTCAAGAGAACACAAGACAACTCTAGGCGGTAGAGAAACATCATGTGATTGTACTATAAACCAATAACTACTACATGGTAATCCATTCCATTTTATGATAGGGACCCAACTATGAGTCCAGATGATGTTAAATTCCATATGAAGACTCATACATGCATTCTACGCCCTTGGGAAATATTCTACCTCTCGTATATCCTCTATCTCAAATCGGATTTCTGATCATGAGTAGCATATCCTAATTTTTTTCCGCATAAAAAATGATGGTTTCATTAAATATGGATTTTGAGATATGATTCATGAAATTCTAATAATGGTTCCTCCTTAGGTGATGTTGGATGATATTAGGGATTGAGAAGGATCCTAAAAGAGATGGAAAGTAGAGGCGAAACTCCCATATCACAACATGGAATATTTCATCTATACACAGAGATGGTACTCCAAAATTGTACTTGGGACTGGGTGATATATATTCATTACGTAGATACAGATCTAGTTCTCCCCTATAAAACATTGTAATGAGTCCTCTATCCCATGAGAAGACACCCCCATGTCGTACTAGATCACGATTCATCCATACTCGTTGTACAAATACATTGGTAAATCTCCCAATCACAGAAATTCACAGTTATTCTATCCATGTAGACAATACTCCCTTTTTATTCCATGTCACATGTAATCTCTGCTCAATATATAGATATAGAGGTGGCACTCCACTGCTACACCAGGGAGCTGGTCATCTATTTGTGGAGACAATACTTCCCTGTCATTCCCGGGCACATGTCATGCCGAGTCATTTTATAGATATAAAGGTGATTCACCTATATTGTACCAAGGAAAAGGTCCCAGTTTCATAGATATAGTTATCCCCTATAAATCCTGGACACAATTCCTCTACACTCTTTGTATAGATATAGAGGCAGAATTCCCCTATCTTACCAGGGTGTGGGTCCTATTCCTTAGATATGGTACTCCCCTATTGGTGATGGGTGTCGGTCCTCTATAATAATTTTATAGATACAGAGGTGGAACAACCCTACCAAACTATTAAACAAGTAATCTATCCATATATATAGTAATCCCCTATCACACCTTGTCTTGATTCCTCCATAGGCATTATACAGATAAAGAGGTGCTACTCCCCTCTCTCACCAGGGTGCAACACCTCTATCTTTTAGATATTACTCTATATCATGATGAAGATAGGTGGAGAGATGAAACAATACTTTAGGAGTACTTAGGATATACACGTGATATTCTAGACAACAATTATAGAACTTTGGAACCATTGGAAAAAAGAACATCCAAAGCTAGGAAGATTGATGGAGATCCAATTTCTCCCCACTTAGTTTTTTTACTTGTGCATTTATCATTTTTTTGGGTTTCATTTACCTATTTATTTTGATTGATATGGATACTTCTATAATTTAATACATTTAACCCTATTCATATTTCGGTTTTTCATACTGGTTATGTACAGAATCACTCAGAAATAGGCTTTTCTGACATGTATTGTGTCTTCTGCAGATGACAAAAAAGTCAACGGTGACATTAGAGGAGCATAGGGATACATGGGTGCATTGATGATGTATAGTGATTGGGGATTGGATATTGGAGATCAACAGTAAGAATCTCTCAGTATTCTTTCATTACTAATTATTTTCTTGTTTGGATATAATTACTAGATGGATACAAATTTTTCTAATTAATTCTAATATTTTTCTATCATACTCTTTTTTTATTCAATAGAAGGTATTACATGCATGGTTCATACTCTAAATGTTTTAGTATTTTATAATTATAAATGTACACATTTTCATGGATATCATTGAGTGTTTACATATAGTTACTATTGAAAAATCCCTCCCATTTTTATTATGTCATTTGAAGCTTGTCACCAGCGCATAACCTATGGATGCAGGCATGAGGTAGTTGCTGATCAGCCTTCTGTGGACTAGAAGGGCCTCAATGGGTTAGGTCATGAAAATTTTAGTGATTCTTCCATGATTAATTCAACTTGAATAATCATCATTTATATTAAATTATTATATTGTGGTGAAAATTAATTAGAAGATGAAATTATAATTGTTAGGTGATTGAATTTCCTTATGTTCTTAGTCTTGATGGTAAAATAAGTAATCAACTATAGGAATTGGAAATTGACACAATATTCTTATCCTATTAAAATCAATTATGATAAACTGGAGGTCTTTTATGTACTTCATTGTCTCCTAGTTTTGTGGATATCAAATTTCTCATGATCATTCACTTTTTTTATTGTTTTCTACGAATCTTCATCATCGTTTGGATACTAATTTTTTCTTCATGTCCATATATTCAAATTCCAATATTTTTTCAGGTTTATAAAAATAATATCTATTATTTTAGATGAACTTCTCATTTCCATTATCCTATTTTAAAAATGATGTTTTTAACTATTTTTATGAGGTGGGCTTTCAAAAAATTTATTTTCATTATAAAACCATATATCAATAAGATCACGATAAAATTGTGAGGTCAATATTTTTAATGTTAGGGAGGGAATTTTTAAACAAGGTATCATAAAAGAACATTATGTTTTATAACATATACCAATGTTAATAAAAATCTTGAAGACCATTGAAATTTTATTATTTAATATTATAATTATAATCTAGTTGTTAAATTGGAAGGTATAAATATGATTAACCATATTATGTAATATATATATATATCACTAAATAAAAATACATAGATAAATTCACTGTATATTAGTTATTGGTTTTTATTTAATTCAATTTATTCTTTAGAAATATACATTTGTGAAAAAAATAATTTATGAATAAAAGTTAATTTTAAAATTAAATTCAAGTAAATATTATAAATTTAATTTGACAAAAATTAGTTCAATTTTTGAAATTAGAATGTCAAAATTTTATTCATGTAAAATTTTGAGATTTTAAAAAGAAATGTTAAATTTTCCATTTAAAATAAAAAATAATTTTTTTTGTAAAATTGACTTACCATTTCATTAAATAATGTTATTTTATGTATAATTTAAATTTAAATAACATAATTAGAGTTTAATTCAATAATATATTTACATACATATGATTAATCATTAAAATTAATTTTGGTATATGTTCATTTTTTGGCTTAAAAACACATTATTCTAAAAAACCCTTTTCATTGAGTTTTTCTTTTGATCATTAATTATTTTATTATACTCATATAAATTTATTCTTGAGAAATGGATACCATATTTGTAGTCAATAGGTCTAAATTTTTTAAATAGTCTATTTTTGGGTAAACATTCATTATAAGTATACATAAATATTTGTCAACATAGTAAGGGTAAATAAGATGATTACATTTTTGAATAATAGGAAAAGAACATAAATGAACAAAAAATATAAGGATCCACACTTTTAATACATAGATATTATGCCTTATTGGATTCATACTCATTTAATAACATAACAATCCATATGAAAAAAGTATAGGTCTAGTATCGTTTAAGACATGGATACATAGAATTGTTTTTCATAAGTAAGATATATCATCTCTGAATAAGCGTTTCATAAACAAAAACCTTATTATAAATATCATGAATAAATCATTTCATAAAAACCTAGTGAATGGAAATAAATTAAAGGGTGATATCCAATGCTCACTAAGGGTAAACAAAAAAAATCCATATGACATGAGAATAAGGGTATGATAACCTGATATTGACATCTGAAAACCATAATGTAAATATAATAATTCCTAATCATAAGTTATGTACTAAATATTTATAGTTCATAATATATAATTTCTAAATGAATCGTGAAACATAATTCATTTGAGTATAACATTGGTATAATAAATATTTTTTTCGATACTCATATGATTTGAAAATCTTATACTAGGGCTACCCAGCATGACAACCATAACATTTTGGGAAAGGGATAACCACTCATGTACCAAAATTGGGCTTGGGATAACCTCAATTATACCCATTATTGTGATTGGGATAAACTATGGTGTAGCCTCTTATTTTCATTCGTAGGGTAAACTTAAATATACCAATTTAGATAATGAAATATCAATCAATAATAAATTATTTTGGAGGGATATATAATTATAGTCCAACTCATCACATAATCAAAATCATACATATGTGTGCCAAAAAATAATTCACCACATCATAACTCATGAAAAGGAAACAGGTTTTATCAATTATATTTATAGATTAAACCGTGGTCATTAACCATGTCTAATAAAATTTAATAACCATAATATAAACTATCTAGATAAATGATAAGGATGGAATCATTAGATAATATCCCTAGTAAATCAAATTCATATTCTGAGGCTTTTAAATTTAATTAATTTAAATACAATAAAAATCATTGAAATATTATTTAGGAAATTATCCATTACATTTTGAATACTTTTTTATAAAATCAAAAAAAATCTTAAATATCCATAAAAAATTTCCTTTTAAAATAACCATATATATGTTTCAAGTAATACTCAAATAAGGGAGTATTCATGCCAATGATAAACTAAGAACATGCTGTATATATTAATATAAATCATCCCTTTCACTCATTTATAAAAAAATTACCTTATTCAAAAAAGGACTAGAATATTCATTTAACCAATTTTTAGAAAATGAAATGGTTATAAAAATGTTTCTAAAAAAGAATAAATGAATATTAAAAAAATTCATGAAAATATTTTTAGAAGGCATGGATATTGAAGAAACATAATATTTTATCTAAGGGAGAAATAATTTTTTTCCCAAAAAAGACTCATATTGGAATGTTCTGTATAATGAGAGGAAAATGAATGGAAATAATGGAATTTCAAGAAATAAACATGGGATAGAAATTTTTATGATTATATTTTCAGATATATCATGAATTTTATTATTTAAAATCAAAATTATAAATAATCCCTATGCACAATGAGAATTTATCACAAAACCTCTACCACTTTTGTAACTTTTCGAATATAACCCCCATGAATGAAGTAACCCCACTTATATATTTATATTAATTGTTTTTCACTATAAGAATCATAAAAATTATTAATGGGTAGTATTTAAACAAAAAAATAAACAAGTTTTGAATATTCAATACATTAAATAAATATAAAAGATAGACGAAAAAATTGTACCTCATGTCCCGATATTATTCATACATGTTTGATCCTCCAATTTAAAAAATATAGGTGTTTTTATAAATATATTCTTGAACCATACTAATATATATCATAAAATATATGATTCACCTATAACCATTTACCTCCCATTTATTAACTATTATTTATTAAAATCAATATTTTGTGTGATAACTATTTCATTATACTTATATGTTTTGTTTGGGTAGTTTTGGTCATCATAATTTTTAATAGATACAAAATATCTAAAATTTAAACAATGATATATATATAAAATAAATTAATTACATATATATATATTTACATTATCTAGACAAATTATAGATATTAAAATAACATACATTGTTCATTGAGAAGTTAGGTCTTATTCAAACATGAGCGTTGTTTCCATTTTTTTATGAATAATATAAAAAGAGTTAACCCTTAATTCACCATTAGAAAATATTTTTTTATTATATATATATAATATATTCATTAAATCATTAATTTTTAAAATCCATGTCAAAATTAAATGAACAAATTTTCACATATTTTATAGAGGTCGTGGTCCGCACATACGAATGAGTGACATTATAGTTGTTCAATGGATTGAAAGGTAAAACAAAAGATGTTATATTATAATTACATAAGTATAAATATGTCATAAATATCTTATATAAAAATTAAATCTATCATTATAATAATCTCTAAGTGGCAGATATGGAAAACTAATTACATTGGTTCACAAGGTGGTAGTCCATAATACATATTGTCGATTATTTTTTCACATATGATGGTGGAGAAGATAGATATAGGTTTTTGAAATAACATAACAACCTAGAAGTTTGTGGAAGATATTGTTATCAATATTTCTTCATATTTGGATCATATTTTATTGAGGTGGAAGACAAAATGAAACAAAAACACATGGTTAAGAAGTAATCTTATTTTTTTGAAAATAAAATTACAATTTTATGTAAATCCCACCTAGAATGATTTTATGAAAAAATTATTCAATTTATTCCATGGGGAGTATAAAGTCCCACCTTTTTGTCTCATAAAGTTTCATTACATTATACAAAACTGAGGATCTTTAAGGGTTAGTGTCTTGGAAACTAGGAACTTAATACATGAAAAAAAAACATTCTTCTTAAACACTTGAAAGGCTTCTCCTTATGTTCATCCTAGGTTCATTACTGCATCTTATAACCTGGGGACATACATGAAAAGAAAGGGTGAGAAGAAGGCCCAGTAAGGGAAACAAGGGGAAACATTTAACATGTGAACTTGATATACATCAACAATTACATGATTAAGAACTTTAAGGCATGAGAAAGAAATCATGAGGCATATCATAATAAAAATAACGTTTTTCATAACATGAAGATGTGGATACAACATGTAACAAATAAAATCATTTATGTTTCACCAAGGTCCATCCCCAAGGTGTCAATAAAAATTACCAATGTTATTCAACAAAGTATCAGTCTAAATGGCCATCTATGGAGATTAAGTCTTTACCCATGGCATTGGAGCGCTATCAGGGCGCACCCTTAAATTTTCCTTTATTATCATGTGAGCCACATATATCATCATCAATCATTTCATAAAAAAACCCATATAGCATAAAATATATGGGTTTCACTTCATAATCATAACTTTTTAAAAACTGCTTTAAAGACATGATCTTTAGGTCACTTAAAACCCATAGAAAAGGAAACCGGGTCTTATGTATGTAAATCCCAAAATTTAAAATAGAAAATTTTGGTATATATGTGAATACCCATTTAAAAGGTAGATCTTTGAGTATTCACTTAATAAAATAAAATAATTTGTGAAAAAGAGAGAGACATTTGAGACGGAAATTCTACAGCATAACGGCTATGTTTCAGGGTTTAAGAAAACATTGAAAAGAGAGGGGACATAGTTCAAACAATCATAAATGACCCATACAACAGTAGAGGGACAGAATATTAAGGATATATGAACATGTTAATGAAATTTGAAAGATATACCATATTAAATGAAGAACATGAAACGAAGACAAAAAACATATTTATCTTATGAAAATTTGGCAGCCTAACGACGTCACTTAAATTTCAAAAACAATAGTTAACAAGATCAAATAGGGACTCTAATAATATGAAAATAAAATATCAGTATGATAGATATATAGATAATACCCCAACATAATAAAAAATAACTTTAAAGACTTGACATGAAAGTAGAACATTGAAAAATGAGAAAGGTGAACGAATCCCTTAAAAATTTGCCAGCCTAACGGCGCCACTTAAAACGTCAAAATACTGAATTGAAGAGATCAAATAGGTTCTATCATCATATGAACATAAAAGATCAGTATGATATATTTAGATATACTACACCAACAAAATAAAAAGGAACTTTAAATACTTGACATGAAATTAGAACATTGAAAAATGAGAAAGGTGAACGAATCCCTTAAAAATTTGGCAGCCTAGCGGTGCCACTTAAAACTTCAAAATACTGAATTGAAGAGATCAAATAGAGTCTATCATAAGATGAAAATAAAAGACCATTATGATAGATATAGATATCATACCCCAAAAAAATAAAAAGGAACTTGAAATACTTGATAATAAAATAAAACATGAAAATGAGAAGGGTGAAAGAATCATTTACAAACATTCGGCAGTCTAACGACGCCACTTAAACATTCATAAAAAAATGATGAGAGTAAGAGAGTATCTCTAATCATATTAAATTGAAAAATGCAGTAGGATGAATATAAAATAACATCCCAACATAAGAACATGGAGCATAGAATAAATGATATAAACGAGAGTACTTGAAAAGAAAGAGAGAGGTAGGATCCCTTACCTTAAAACGTAACTCTTAAAAATCAAAGGTTGGGACCTTGAGGGCTTGGGCGCACCTTGGGAGGACTCCTTGGGATGTAATGAGACCAGATCTTTGTTGGGGGAGAGTTGGGAGTCTAATGGATGATAGGATGGCTTGGTATTTATAGGGAAAGTGAGGGGACAAGGCATTAATGGCCAAGGGACACCTTATTAGTGATTTTGGAAAAACCATGGGCTTTCCCATGGTATTTTCCCATGGTATTGGTCACTTGGGACACCTCATACCTTATCTTACTATTCATAAGTAAAAAATATTGATTACATACTTAATACATCATTTAATGATGTCATTAAACACCTGTAACTTAAAAACTGTATTTTCACTATTCATCGAAAATTCAACTTTCTCAGAAAAAACCCAAAATTTCACCTTAACCAAATATCAATGCTCTGATTTCAAAAATGAACTCAATTTTATAAAAATAATTTTTTTAATTTTTTTAATTTAATTTTTAAATAAATACACTACTCACCAAAAATTCTTTTTTTTTTCAGAAGAAATCCCCAAATATTACCTTAACATAATATCGATGCTCTGAGTTCAAAAATGAAATCCATTTTATAAAAATAATTTTCTAAATATTTTTAATTAAATTTTTAATTAAAAAACACCATTCACCTGAAAAACAAATACTTGAATAATAATTTATGAATCCATTATTTAACCATTTTATTGAATCACATTACTTAATCAGGGTGCCTAGATTATATTAATTCTTTATTTAAGTGAGATTACTAATCCATTTGGTCACATTACTAATCGGAAGCACAAAATCACTATTCGTAATTTACTATTCATAAAAAATTAAGTTGATCTTATTAGACTCTAAATTTCATACTGAACATAATTGTAGAAGACCATTTTATGAAAATCATTACACATTTTTAATTATTTACGGTTTACATAAACATTTTTTTTAAATATCCTTTCTCTAAAATACACCAAAAATATGCATACTATATTTATCAGGACATTTGAAAATTCATAAACTTCATTATAAGAAGAAATAAAAATTTTTATTTAAAACAAAGGATTACACAAGGTAGTTATGGTCTCCTTACATAGCCCCTTATCACAACAGCATAGGACCTAAGTGTAAGGTGTGCTAAGGTGAGAGAATCCGAGGGAGGCTCGACCAACATCGCACGAGTAGTAATTTCTATCAGTTTGAACTTCTCGCGAAGGCGATTCCATTCTAGCTTCACACGATGAAGTTCGGCTTGTGTTTGGTCCAGATCAAAGCCCAGTGGTGCTACCTCCTTCCCAAGTTCTGTTAGATGGGCTTCAATCGGTCCAAGACTACCGGGTGAGGCCATCGAATCTTATTTCTATATTAATTAACCAAGATCACTTGTATTTAGAGACAAAAGTTGCAACATTCAGTTTTCAACGATCATACTGACTAACAGTCATATAATAGTCAAAAATCAACAGTCTCATTTTAATTATACTCATGTTATCAAATGAAACCGTTTTGTTGAGTATGAAAAATAAAATAACACACAAAATTAGGAAACACGATTTATTCAATATTTCGGGTCATTACAATCTTCCCCCCTTAAGAAATTGCATCCTCGCAATTTTTAAAATTGGGTTTTGAAATTTCATTGAAAGTCCCAAATCGGAAAAAGAGTCAGTAACACTATTACTTTAAGAGAAAGAAAAGGAAGTACAAAGGCCACCCGAGTTAACCCATAATAGGATTTCATGTTGTAAAACATGGATATGGAAGAAAAAAAGGGTCATGTTCTGAGGGAGAGTGATAGAAAACATGATTAGGATAAAGTTAACAATAATAAAATCGCAAACTTATGATGTGTATAAACTGCCTTTGATTACCCAGTAGGAATCGTTAACAGACAACGTTTTTGTTTTACATTCCTTTTCATAGTTTTGAGAAATTCATTTACTACATTGAATAAAAACATAAGGAAATATACCTACCTTCAAGTAGAGTTGCATCCTTTAATAAGTTTCTAACAAAACTAATCTTTTCTCCAAACGATGAGCATTCAAAACTACTTGGTCTCATCAAAGCACAAGAATCATCTTATAGAGAATCACATAATCCACAAAAGATTAACTATCTATTTCTTATATCTTTAAACATTATCCCAAAAACAGAAAGGGTAAGATAAAACAACTCTTCCAAAATAAAGAACCCCAGAGGAAGGGAAACTGCTTTAAATCTTCAAAGTTCCACGGTACTACCCAAAGTTCATCATAGACCATTCTGTAAATAACTGTCCTTAAAAATCCTCAAAATAAACCAAAATAAGATTGAAACCCAAATACAAGAAGGATTTGATAACATAGTCTTCCAAGGTAAACTTTATCATTCATCTCCAAACAACATCAACCACTCCTAACATCTTATAACAAAAGTAACTAACCTAAACATATTTACCCCAAGATAGGTTAATCATTTCCATAAGTAACCTAAATTACTATAAGTCCGCCTTTAATTCATCGATATTTCAAAATATAAGTCAACCTTTACTCCTCAAAGAAAATACCGTAGTAATTTATTTTCCTCGATCAAATAGGGTTCCCAAAATAGTGAACATCTTCCGAAATAATAATCATATTTTAATCCCCTAATCATCTCTATCATATTAATATGGAAATCGTCACATTTCCTATCACATTGTTTGCTGGGACATGTTCTTCCATTTCCCACCATTAACTAAGAAAAGAAAGTACAACTAGGGGCTTAAATACTTAGCCAATAATCATGAAAAGGAACTTAATGAAAAAAAAGGATAACTTGTAGAAGAAAATTATACCCTAATTTGTGATCCCCTTGGATCCAATATAGGTTATCCATGATTATATATTCTTATGTGAATATTTATTTTATTTTATCTTTGTTCCTTTAATAATGGTTCATATTAATATTATGAATTTACCAAAGCATATCCCCCGGGAGTGTCGTGACCAAGGGTGCAGCAATGCCCATTGTCGTGTACCAGTTCCCATTTGAGTCTAGCTCAAAGCGGTGTTTTCAGGTTTTACGCCTATGTACATTTGTGCCAGAGCCACCTCTACTAGCTCGTATCCAGACAACGATGTATTTTCTTGGCAACCCCTTACTCAATACTCACTAAAATACCAGGAAGATTTCCTATATTTAAACTTTTATATAGGGTTCTTCCTAATGTTTTAATATCCTAGTTTCCACAAATAACTAAACCATCCTTTGATACCAACTATAGCATCCTGACTTTTTTGTCTCATCAACTTTCATTACATTATACAAAATTGAGGATCTTTAAGGTTTAGTCTCTTGGAAACCAGGAAATTAATACATGAAACAAAAAAAAACATTCTTCTTAAACACATGAAATGCTTCTCCTTATGTTCATCCTAGGTTCATTGTTGCATATCATAACCAAGGGACATACATTAAAATAAAGGGTTAGTATAAGGCCTAGTAAGGGAAACAAGGGGAAACATTTAACATGTGAACTTGAGATACATCAACAATGTCATGAAAAAGAACTTTAATGCATGAGAAAGAAATCATGTGGAATATCATAATAAAGATAATGTTTTTCATAACTTGAAGATGTGGCTACAACATTTAACAAATACAATCATTTCTGTTTCACCAAGGTCCATCCCCAAGGTGTCAATAAAAATTACCAAGGTTATTCACCAAGGTATCAGTCTATATGGTCATCTCTAGAGATTAAGTCTTTACCCAATTCATTGAAGAGATATCAGGGCACACCCTTAAATTTGCCTTTATTATCATGTGAGAGACATATATCATCATCAATAATTTCATAAACAACCCACATAGCATAAAATAAATGGGTTTCATTTCATAATCGTAATGTTTTAAAAACTGCTTCAAAGACATGATCTTTATGTCACTCCAAACCCACGGAAAAGGAAAGCGGGTCTTATGTATGTAAATACCAGAATTTAAAGTAGAAAATTTTGTTATATATGTGAATACCCATTTAAAATGAAGAGATTTGAGTATTCACTTAATAAAATAAAATAATTTGAGAAAAATAGAGAGTCATATGAGACATAAATTCTGCAGCATAACGACTATGTTTCGGGGTTTTAGAAAACATTGAAAAGAGAGGGGACATGGGCCAAACAATCATAAATGACCTATAAAACAGTAGAGGGACATAATATGATGGATATATGAACATGGTAATGAAATTTTAAAGATATAACATATGAAATGAAGAACATGAAAGGAAGACAAAAAATAATATTTCTTTTATGAAAATTCGGCAGCCTAACTGCGTCACTTAAACTTCAAAAAAAATGAATTGACGAGATCAAATAGGGTCTCTCATCATATAAAAATAAAAGATCAGTATGATAGATATAGAGATCATACCCCAAAATAATAAAAAGGAACTTGAAAGACTTGACATGAAAGTAGAACATTGAAAAATGAGAAAGGTGAACAAATCCCTTACAAATTTGGCAGCCTAACGACGCCACATAAAACTTCAAAATACTGAATTGAAGAGATCAAATAGGGTCTCTCAAAATATGAACATAAAAGTTAAGTATGATATATTTAGAGATAATACCCCAAAAAAACAAAAAAAAACTTGAAATACTTGACATGAAAGTAGAACTTTGAAAAATGAGAAAGGTGAACGAATCCCTTAAAAATTTGGCAGCCTAACGGTGCCACTTAAAACTTCAAAATAATGAATTGAAGAGATAAAATAGGGTCTCTCATCATATTAAAATAAAATATCAGTATGATAGATATATAGATCATTCCCCAACAAAATAAAAAGGAACTTGGAATACTTGACAAGAAAATAGAACTTGAAAATGAGAAGGGTGAAAGAATCCTTTACAAAAATTCGGCAGTCTAACGGCGCCACTTAAACATTCATAAAACAAAATGATGACAGTAAGAGAGTATCTATCATCATATGAACTTTAAAAGGGCAGTAGGATGAATATAAAATAACATCCCCAACATAAGAACATGGAGCTTAGAAGAAATGACATAAACGAGAGTACTTGAAAAGAAAGAGAGATGTAGGATCCCTTACCTTAAAACGTAACTCTTAAAACTCAAAGGTTGGTACGTTGAGGTCTTGGGGGAACCTTGGGAGGATCCTTGGGAGGTAATGATACTATAGATTCATTGGGGGATAGTTGGGAGTCGAATGTATGAGAGGATGTCTTGGTATTTCTAGGGAAAGTGAGGGGACAAGGCATTAATGGCCAAGGGACACCTCATTAGTGGTTTTTGAAAAACCATGGGCTTGTCCATGGTATTTGCCCATGGTATTGGCCACTTGTGACACCTCATACCTTATCTTACTATTAATAAGTCGACCATACTGATTACATACTTAATAAATCATTTAATGATTTCATTAAACATGTGTAACTTAAAAAGTGTATTTTCACTATTCATCGAAAATTCAACTTTCTCAAAAAAATCCCAAAATTTCACCTTAACCAAATATCGATGCTCTGATTTCAAAAATGAACTCCATTTAATTAAAATAATTTTCTAAATATTTTTAATTTAATTTTTAAATAAATACACTATTCACTGAAAATTCATTTTTTATTAGAAAAAATCCCCAAAAATTACCTTAACATAATATCGATGCTCTGAGTTCAAAAATGACATCCATTTTATAAAAATAATTTTCTAAATATTTTTAATTAAAGTTTTAATTAAAAAACAATATTCACCTGAAAAAACTAATACTTGACTAAGAATTTATGAAACTGTTATTTAACCATTTTATTGAATCACATTACTTAATCAAGGTGCCGAGATTATATTAATGCTTTATTTAAGTGAGATTACTAATCCATTTGGTCACATTACAAATCCTATGCATAAAATAACTATTCATAATTTAATATTCATCAAAAATTAAGTTGATCTTATTAGACTCTAAATTTCGTACTAAACATAATTGTAGAAAACCATTTTTTGAAAATAATTACACAGTTTTAGTTATTTAAGGTTTATATAAACATTTTTTAAAATATCCTTTATCTAAAATTAACCATGAATATGAATAATATATTTATCCAGACATTTGAAAATTCATAAACTTCATCATAAGAAGAAATCAAAATTTTTATTTAAAACAAAGGATTACACAAGGTAGTTACGGTCTCCTTACATAGGCCCTTAACACACCAGAATAGGACCTAAGTTTAAGGTGTGCTAAGGTGAGAGAATTCAAGGTAGGCTTAGCCAACATCGCACGCATAGTAATTTCTATCAGTTTGAACTTCTCGCAAAGGAGATTCTGTTCTAGCTTCACATGATGAAGTTCGGCTTGGGTTTGGTCCAGAGCAAAGCCCAGTGGTGCCACCTCCTTCCCAAGTTCTGTTAGATGGGCTTCGATCGGTCCAAGACTACGAGGTGAGGCCATCGAATCTTCTTTCTATATTAATTAACCAAGATCACTTGTATTTAGAGACAAAAGTCGCAACATTCAATTTTCAACGGTCATACTGACTAACGATCATATAATAGTTAAAACCCAACAGTCTCATTTTAATTATACTCATGTTATCAAATGAAACCGTTTTTTTTAGTATTAAAAATAAAATAACACACAAAATTAGGAAACACGATTTATTCAATATTTCTGGTCGTTACAGGGAGGGATTTAATGAAGAGTTTTGGGAAGGTATTTTCTTATAAAAAAGGATACTCGTGTTTGGATAGTATAGGAGAGGATGATTTGTTTTATAATATTGGGAGGGAACCCACTAAAAAATTTCATAAAATAATAAAAAATGATAAATTTATTCCCAATTAAAATATAATACCCCACATTTATTAATGTTTACTATGTTTGGTAGCATAAAAAATACACAACAATGGTTGTAAAAAACCCATGAAATATTATTTTTTAAATAAGACTGTAATAAATTATTCATTAATTCGGATTTTATTTATAAGATTAAATAATGATTGAATTATATATTTATAATGTTTCTAATAAATAAAAATTTATTTACTAATTGTTACAATATAGGCACAAATTTTCTATTTTTCCATTTAATTCTTCTAAGATATGTTGTTTCAAAAAGCTATGGTTTATTAATTTTTTAGGAAAATGATATAATTAATTTATAGAAATTTAAGTAATTAAATTTGATAAAATTCAAATCATTTTTGATATCATAATATCAAAATTATCTTATTCTCAAATTTTTAAATTTTTCTGAAAAATTTGATTTCACACTAAATTGTGAAATATTTTGATTTTTATTGGAAACTATTTATCATTTAAAGTATTCAAGAAGTCAAATTTCATATTTAAATTTTTAAAAAATAGAACTAATTTCTTCTTTTTTAAAATAATACTATTGTGGTTAAAAAAAGAATTATATAGGATGTTTATTACAAAAACATTAAGTAAGATCCTGAACTTCTCTAGAGATGTCTCAAGCATGATTCCATATACTTTTTGTTTTTACTTGAGTGCCATTTATGGGAGTTATAGCTTGGGGTGTGTTTTGGTGGAGTATTTAAGAAACTTTTATAAAATGGGTTTGTGAATGATTGGCGCACAGTTTGGGTAAACTGTGTGTCCAACCCAGCTAACCGTGTGATCCTAGGAAGATAGGTTCACACAACCATCTTAAGGTATGAAGAATACATCACCCACACCAAGGTTAGTTTGAAACCCTAGATTGTGAGTTCCACGTGGTGGGTGCACAGTTTCATCTAACTGTGCACCCATTCCCAGGAAACCATGCATGCAATTTCTTTTCACTCAAAAATTAGTTTTAAAATACCTCGTACCCTCGAAACACTTATGATTATTCCTAGACTCTGTACTAATTGTTTTTTGGGAAATTTAAAATATTTTTGTAGGGTTACAACACTGTCTGACCTCCTTTCTTCAAGATTTAAATCCCAAATTGAAGATCCTCTTTTTCCCTGGTAAGTGGATCTCATCTAGATTCCTATTATCTCTATTTCCTTAATATTTTAGAGGAGTTTATTCTTTGTTTCTTTAGATATACTACTAATTGGTGAATTATAGATCTAGTATTATATATTTATATCTATATTTATAATACCATGATATCTTTGATCTTAATTTAGGCATTTAGATCCGAAACTAATATCTACGTCATCGTGAAACTCAGATTTAGGGAATTTCTGTTAAGAAAACATCCATCAACGAATCATGGTATATGGTTCAAATCTAATTACAATTGTCAGAATCTTTTAGAAATTGATTTTCTTAAATTCAGTTTATTAGATTGGAGAATTGATTTATCGAAGCATTGTTGAAATAGGTGATTAATTGATAAATTTTTCAGAATACTAAGGGGCTTCCCTATTAGATAATTAATTTAGGGAAATTTATAATAAGAGGTAGGGGTTGTATTCTAGATAATTATTAAATGGATTAATTATGATATATTGAAATGGGTAAGTTGAGATAAATAACTATGGATTTATTATGTTCCTTTGATAATATGATTTAGATAATTAATTGTGGGATTAATTATAGAATGTTAGGATTAAAAAGAGATAGTTAATTATAGGAAATTTATTATGGAAGATGAATTGTGATATAGATTAATTAATTGATGAATTAAATAATGCTTTCAAGAACTTAGTTAATTATTGAGTAAACTAAATGAATGGATGTGTTTAAATAATTTTTGAATTAGTAATGGGGTTGGGGTGGATAATTAATTGGTAAATTAATTAGGTTTTAAATAATGGGAACATGGTCATTCTAAATAGAGAAGTACAAATGGTAACATGGTCGTCATACTTATCAGTAAAGAGAATGGGAACATGGTCACTCTAAATTGAGAATTATACATGGTAACAAGGTCATTATACTTATGAGTAAATATAATGGTGACATGGTCATCTTACTTACCTTTTTATATTGGTAACTTTGGAAATGTGGCTAAAAAATTGAAATTAAATAAAAGAAATAATGACACTCTGAGTTATGGCCTTACACAAAAATATTAGAACTCCATCATGAGTCGAATCAGGTACTGAGATATAATATCACCATTGAATACTTCAATATTTGTAAATATGTAGGTATTAAGATATGGAATTACATAGGGGACACTTTGGGATCTTGTATGAGGTGAAGTAAGTATTGAGGTCTGGGTATCCCTGGGAACCATGGAGTTATTGTAGTTTGATAAGACTAAATGATAATGTAATAACTGGTTTTTTATTCATTCTACATATTTCTTATAGAACTGCATACACTATATTTTGATTGGAATTATTTGAGAAACCATTGGTGGTGGCCTATTGGGTTGTACCAACCCCTTATTCGGGCTGCCTGATTGGTACCTAAATAAATTATATTGTTGCAGGACTGGATAAGGGAAAAGAAACTAGGTTATATGGATGATTGGGGATGTATACTGGAGAAGGAAACCAGACATGGTTCAACACCCTCTTGGGGAGTCCTAGTGTCTTTATTTTTAGTTGCATTACAGAAACACGACACTTATATTGGCATAACATGTTTTTTCCTTTCAGTTGAGTATTGTTTTCCCATTCGATTATCTTGTGACATGAGAATTGTTATGGTTATATATTCTTCCATGTTTGTTTATTTATTCATTATTTACTTTACTCAGATAAATGTGGGTATATTCTCTACATGAATGAATTACCAGACCCCACTAATAGTCATAATCCTCTAGTGTATGAGGAGGCGCACTTAAGGTTTGGTGGAGAACCAGACCAGGGCACCGTTGTGTGGAAACTGGGCCAGGACGTTACGAAGTGGTATCAAAGGTCTGGTTTTATTTATTCTTATTTTGTTATACTATTTTCTAAAATATAAATGGGAGACTAGGAAGATTCGGGGAATGGTAATGAGATCATGTATGGGAGTTGCAAACCCTTGTACAGGGGAAAACCCAAGTACTTAGGGTGGGATTATTGTTATTGCTATTTTTTGTTATAGTTGAATATTATTTTTGTAATTACCTGACCCTAGTTACCCAGATTCAGTTCATTATTACATAACATTGGCATGATCACAATAGACCATGTGTCGAAATACCGATTAGTTTAGTAGCCATGGAATTACTAGATACATACATATGTTTAAAATTACATCATGAAATAAAAACATAAAAACATTTTATCCCCTTTGAACACACTCATATACATTAGCATATTCCTACAGGTTAATCGTAATATAATTATTCACATACTGGAAAAAATAAAACATAATAAAGTGGGGAGCTCTGATTATCACTAAGGATAACAATATAGTAGAAACTATCAAAATAAAAGATAAAAATTTAAGAAAATGTATAATACTAAAACAAAAGCCTTTTAAAACCAAAATCCATAATAATATGACAAAGATAAATTAAAAATTCCATTTTCTTATTCACATGGATATTCTATAAGTTGAATAATCACATGTAATATCAATAGCTAATTTCATAATGATGGAATGTATAATTCCGGACATCAGAACCACATAGTCCAGGCCTCGTGCCAAGACTACGAATAAATTTTTTTCAAGGCCCTATGTCAAGACCCTAGTCTATCTCATGAGACCTACTGATTCATCGAGGAGCTATAGTGGGCTCCACCCATCAATTACTAAGAACAATGCATTCTTCATTTGAAAAGGTTGAAACATAACATAAACATTCATATTAAAAACAACATAAAGAATGTTAATAATTTAACCATAATACTTGAATGGTATAAAAATAAAACATCCACAATAAAACATATCACAAATACTTTAATACAATATGGATTATTGTATCATAATAAATTAACTTCAAACTAGGGTAAAATCCATTAAATGATGTCGACAAATATGAAATAAAAATAATTTGAGAGAAATATATCTTTTTATTTTGAAATCATTTAAAAGTTACATAATTATAAAAGAAAATATTTATGGTGAGAATATTCTTATAATATTATAAGGGATTCTTCAAAGGTGTTATAATGGTGGAAAATAGTTGCATCCGCTGTATAAGTTAAAAAACATTCTTACCTTAATTTGTAAAAAAGGTCATAAAGTACCCTGTTTTGAAAATGATGGAAATTTACCTTTAAAAACATTTTAAAAAAAAGTCAAAAAAGGGTATAAATGACTTTAACCCATACTATAAGAAATCTTAATTTTTTTTTGAAATATATTTTTAAGAATCACAGATGAAGATGATAAATAATTCCTAGTAAATGCTTACTTATAAACAACCTTAAATAATAACGAGATTGTAAAATTAAGCCTTACCTCATACTTTTACTTAGTCGAGGGTATGTTAAACTCTCATATAATGGTGAAATAAATGTTATTAAATTAAATAATAACCACATACACAAATATGATATCATATACGATCATATAATATTGTTTTGTTAATGATATTTCAGTAGTATCATTGTTTCGGGTGTTAACTGATTCATTTTCCTTTATATGTTTTTTACGTAAGAAATGTTTTTAAGGATAGGATGTATTTGATTTAGATACAGAATGGTATTAAGTTTTTAAAAAATTTTATAATCCTAAAATGAAGATTATACTTGAATTGTTATGATGGGGCATGAATCCCATCACTTTCGTGGAGACAATAATTCATATGTATGCATGAGCGACAATATCTTTATTTTAATGGTGAAATCGTATATAATTGGATGGTATATTACATACAAAGAGTCATTAACTTGTTATATTTATTATTTACCTCAATTATACCAATTATTATACCCATTAAAATAATTAAGTGTTGAATAAAAAACTACACCATGACGTGGATATGGTAAGCCATACGTACCCATATATGGTGAATTTGTCATTCATAGGATGCATAGAATTATTAATATTATTGTACCATATGTATAATAACATCACAGTATGTAGATGGTACTGGAGTTATTATTTTGGTATGAAAATAACAAATAAAGGGGAAGTGTAAGAAGAAAAGAACGTGAAAGAGGTGATGAAATAATTACCTCTTCTTCAGGTGTTTCCTTTTTATTTGATCAAAAGGGCTCCATAGGTTGGATTTATGATCAAAGTAAGGCCACTAGGTTGAATTGAGGGTAGTTGGTAGGATATTAAAGTGGGACTTGGCTGATCCAAAAGGCTATGGAGGTGTGAAATTTGTAGAAGGAGAAGTACCCTTTTATAAGAGAGGTGAGGGCCACTTTAGGAAAAGCATGAAAAATTATTTTATTATAAAATATTGTTTTGGTTTCTACAGGCTAAAAAAGTATTTATTCATAGGTTAAGGTGGGTCTGGGTCTAAAAACTCTGAACCAATAGGTTTTATGGAATTTTAGGTCACCATATTAACCTTATCTTTTAGATTTAACTCTTAGTTAAATAGTTTAACTTTTACCATGTCTTCTTGTATTATTATAATAAATGGTAAATAAAATTTCAATAAAAAGACCAGAGAACCCAATTTTCTTCAGTATTGACATATGAAACTTTATCTATGTTCATTGTCTGATCCTTAGTTTTTTAGGACTATTATATCATTTAATAAAATAGTATTTGTTTTAAAAACTCATTTATGTCAATTTTGAAACTATTTAGTATTTGGTTTTTGGTTTTTGTGAATTTATAAAAACTTTATGACTTCAAATTTTTTTTTAATCAACCCTAACATGTCATATTAACCTATAAAATTCATGGAATGCATCAAAAGTCCCAATTTACATTTATTTTAATATTTATAATATCAATGATTTTAATCATTTATTAATAATTTAATTACTGCATCATAATTGTGTCATAAATAAATGTAACTATTTAATGTCTAAAAATTATAAATAAAATACCAGGAAGTAGAAATATTTTTATCTTTCTAATTAATAATTATAGTCAAATTTATCTTATGTATAAACCTATATTAATAATGTATTGGTTATTAAAATTTGAATTTAACAATTTTAACTCTTCTTTAAATAAAATAATAATAAATATCCTAATCAAATCCAAGTATATCAAAAGGGATTATATTTTACTACTATGGTTTATTTTTGTCTAAATAAACTTTTCTTATAGAATTAGATATGTAATAGGGTAATTATAATATCATTTTTAACTTTAATTACCCTATTTACTTTTAACCTTGGTAAATAAAATTCATAAATTAATCTTCACCAAAAATTATTTTCATCCTATTGAACCAAATTTTAATTAATGGAGTCAACCATGTATCTAGTATTTTTTAAATTTAATTCACAGAAGTAGTAAAATTACGTTTTATCCAAATTTGCAAATGTGCCTAGAAGGTGGGTAAAAGTCGTTAAATAGTTTAATAAAATTTTATATATCTAATATTATTATAAAATGACTCTGATGAATTAAATTTAAATAATATAGGTATTATGTATCTATTTTTAATTTAAAATAAATTTAAATAATTATAATTATTATTTAAATAAAATTCGGTTTTAAACAATAACACAGTGTTTTTCACTATTCATCAAAAATTAAAGTTTTTAGAAAAATACTATGAATTGAACCTAAGATAATTTTGATATTCCAAATCCAAAAATGAAGTCTATTTTAAAAAATAAAATTTATAAAATTTCAAAAATTGGGTATTACTATTCATAACTGTTTTTTAAAAGACTAGTTTGATAGGTCGTGGTGTGCTAGAACTCAAAGTTTCATACAATGCAATCAATTGTACTATTTAAAGAGAAGCGTACCATGGAAGTTTGGGGTGTTACATTCTTCCCTCCTTCAAATAATTTCATCATTAAAATTTCTAGAATATTAATGCATAAAAATATTTATGTGGTTCTTCACCATACGTTCATTCGCTTCCTACGTTGCCTCTACCATTTTATTATTTCTCCATAAAACTTTTTCCAGATGAGTCATCCGGTTTCTCAAAACATGTTATCCTGTATCAAGAATCTTGACATGCTCTTCACAATAAGATAGATCGGGTTCCAGTTCTATTTCTTCATAGGTGAGTACATGGATTGTGTCAGGAATGTATTTTCTCAACAGTGATACGTGGAACACATCGTGAACTTTGGAGAGACTTAGTGGAATTTCTAAATGGAAAGCTATAACTATAATTCATTCTATAATTTCGAAAGGTCCGATGTACTTCAAATATAATTTACCCTTCTTTCTGAATCGTACAACACACTTCAATGGAGATACCTTCAAGAAACCATGATCTCCTGCTTGAAATTCCAAATCCTTCTTTCGGTTATCAATATAAATATTTTTCTTAATTTGAGTTGATTTGATGTGGGTTTGGAAAATCTTCCCCTTTCCCTTTGTTTCCTAAATATGTTCTAGGCCAACGAGTTTTCTTTCACCAACATCATCCCAAAAATTTGGTGTGTAACATATCTTTCCATATAACACTTTATATGGTGCCATATGGATACTTGAATGGAAGCTATTATTATAAGAAAATTCTACCAAAGGTAAATATTGATCAAACATACCTTTAATGTCAAGTGAGAAATATCTCAACATATTTTATAATATTTTAATAGTCAATTATGATTTTCCATAAGTTAGTTGGTGGTAGGCAGTGCTCAAATGAAGTTTAGTATCCAGGGCTTTCTGATGACTTTTCTAGAATCTAGATGTGAAACGAGGATCACGATCAGAAAAAATCGATATGGGTACTCCATGAAGTCTTACAACTTCATTAATATATATTATTTCTAAACATTCAATTGGTAAATCTTCTGTTATAGAAAGAAAATGTGTTGACTTGGTATGAAGATAAATAATGACCCATATTGCATCATTCCTTTTAGGAGTCTTTGGTATCCCCATGAAAAATTCCATCGTAATATCATCCCATTTACTTTTAGGTATGGGAAGAGGTTGAATGACTTCTCCATGATGTTTTCTTCTAGTCTTAACATGTTGACAAACCGTACATCTTGACACATATTAAGCAATCTACCTTTACATGTTGTCCCAACAAAAGTATTCCATAAAATCCTTACACATCTTAGTGCTACCAAGATGTATAGAGAAATTGGAGCTATCAGAATCATCTAAAAATTCCCTTTTTAGATCAGGTATATTAGGAACACAAAGTCTCTTACCAAATTTCCAAATTTCATCTTCATATACGTAGTTGATCTATCTCACATCATTTGCATATTTAATTTTCTTTTGAAACTCCTCATCATCAGTTTGAGAACTTTCTATCCTTTCAAATAAATATGGATTGGAAACCATTTGAAAAATTATCGATGTTTCACCTTCCATGATTATTCCCATATCCTTTTTACTAGATCCATGATAAAAAGATACCTTTCAACGCTCATCTTTCTTAGAAGTCCATGATCCTTTCTACTCAAAGCTTCTGCCACCTTATTTTCCTCTCCTGAGTGGTTGTGTATAGTTAAATCATAATCCTTCAGTAGTTCAAGCCATCGTCTTTTCATCATGTTGAGTTCTTTCTGTGAGAAAATATACTTCAAACTCTTGTGATAGGTATATATCTCACATTTTCACCATAGAGACAATGTCTCCATATCTTCAAAGAATATTTTACAGCTGCTAACTCAAGATCATGAGTAAGATAGTTTTTTTGATGAATTTTTATCTACCGTGATGCATAGAAAATAAATCTATCAATCTGCATAAGTTCACAACCAAGTATTTCTTTGAAGAATCACTATAAATAAAAAACCCATCATTCCCGAAGATAGATTCATGATAGAATAATTGAATTTATTTATCTTCAGTTATTAAAAACATTATTCAAACTTTTTTTCCAAACAAATTCATCCCTTTTACATGTGGAATTGGTTAATGGGTTAGCCAATCAGGAAAAATTCTGGGCAAAACGCCGGTAATAATTTTCTAAACCAATAAAACTACATACCTCATTTATACTCTTTGGTGCTGAGCATTTATGTATTCCACTTTTCCTAGAAAGATCAACATAGGTTCCATCCTTAGAGAAAATATGACCAATAAAATTAATCTTCAAAAGCTATAATTCACAATTTCTAAACTTCTAATATATTTTATTTATTCTAAGAGTCTTTAGAATAGTGAACAAGCGATTTTCATGATCTTCGTAGATTTTGGAGTATACCAAGATATCATCAATAAATACCACTACAAATTCATCAAGATATTCCTTGAAATCTATATTCATTAGATCCATGAAGATAGAGGGTGGGTTAGTTAGTTTAAAAATCATTACTGTAAACTCATAATTCCCATACCTATTACGAAGTGCTATTTTTAGAATGTTTTCCTTCTTCACACACAACTGATGATATCAAGATCGAAGCTCAATCTTTGAAAAATATTGAGATCCATTAAGTTGATCAAATAAATCATTAATGAGAGGTAATGGATACTTTTTATTTATTGTTATAGCATTGATCTCCATTTTGTCAATGCACAACCCCCTAGATCCATCTTTCTTCTTAACAAAAATAATAGGGGATCCCCATGGAGATACACAAGGGGGAATACTTCCTTTATTACTCAATTCATCTAGTTTTTTATTTAGTTCCACTAATTCCACGTTGGCCATTCTATAAGAGGTATTCGATATGGGCCTCGAAGCAGGAATTAAATCAATGAAAAACTCAAATTCATGTTCTGGAGGATGTCCCAGTAAATCCTTGAGAAACACATCAACATATTCATGCACAATAGGTACATCATCTATTTGAACATTCCTTTCCTCATCCATAGTTATTTCACTCTATTCCTCCCTAATAATTGAATTCAGTTGATCTAATGGGGATGGATCTAGATGAGAATTAGATGGTGATGTTTATGCTCTAAAGATAATGTATTACTTATCATAATCAACAATTTTAACCTCCTTCTTAAAATAAATTTTAGCATCATGGTACAAAATCCAATCCAAACCACAGATTATATCAAATTAAATTATAGGTATGATGATAAGTTCTATAGATAAAGCACATTTATATTCCATAATGGTAATTGATTCACAAAACATGGTGGCAATGATACTTCACTTAGGAATTTTTACTGATTACTCCCTTGTAAAATAAAATTGGAAATATCAAATTTTCTTGGAGAACTGGTAAGATATGAAAGAATGCGATGATCCAGAATCAAATAAATCATTGGGTAAATTTGAGGAAACAATTAATGTACCTACCACCATGTCATTCAGAACTTCAAACTTTGTAGTTGTGATCGCATAATCTTGGCCTTGATCCCTTGGAATTTTATAAGGTAAGTTTCCTTGATGCTTAGGACATTCATTTGAATAGTGCCCCATTTCTTTACAACGGAATCATTCAACATTGAAAGCCTCTTTATTCCCCTTTCAATCATGAGTTTGGTGGCCTTTTTCTCTAAACATGTAATAAACTACCATTCCCTTTAGGCAAGTACCAGGGTGTTTCTTCCCACATTTACTATAGGAAGGAAATTCAACTTTTCTCTTCAACCCCTTATTTTCATTTCCAAAGTGTTCAGTAGATCTCTTCTTCTCTTTATTTTCTTTAAAGTCATAAGAATTAGATAATTCCTTTTTTGTCTGGACAACACATGAGACAATATATTCATACAATGATAAGGATTGTGAGAGTAATTCTTGATGGAGAAATGGTTTTAAACCATCAAAGAATCAATCAATATTACTCCTTGGACTCTGTGTATAATTTTTATCATGCCATGCTATCCTTGTAATGTTAGTCTCATACTTTGCGACATCTTCATCCTCCTTTTTCATTAGACTCAGAAATTATCTTTATATATCCCCTCGATGGTCATGAGGAAAATTATTTTTATATGAAAAGATATTTGAACTCCATCCATTATATATTTGATAACTCTCCATCCTCCATTTTGTTTTGAATTAATTACAACCATTGATCTGCATCTCCCGTGTGGTGATAAACTACCATGAAATGTTTTCTCTTTTATCTACTCCCTAAAGGATGAAATATTTTCTCTAAAGAACTTATCCATTGTTAAACTACAAATGTATTTTTAACCCCATTGAATATTAGTGGTTGTTTCCTCATGAAGCAATATAACATTGATCCTTTGCATTGTAGATCAGGGTGCTCCTTACAGGTAAGGTTATTATTCATAACCCAAGTGAGTTCTCCAAGTTTGTTTATAAGCTATTCAGCACCATTTGCATCACCAACTACACTATAATTATCATGAGTAGGATGGAAATTCCTACATGGATTATGTGCATTGATATGGTTTCTATTGCTTCCACTATTAACTGTTTCTAAACAATATCATAAACAAGATTTTTTTATGTATCGCAATTTATAATTCCAAACTATAAAAATACCTAACATAAATTGAAATATTTATAAATATAATCCGTAATCACAAAAAAATATCGTCGAGGAAGTATTTACTCATAAATCCTTCATAATGGTTTGTAAAGAAAATGATAATTATCCTAGGCATATCCTCCAGGAGTGTCGTAACCAAGAGTGAAGTAAGGCCCGTGTTCGTGCACTAATCCCCATTCGATTCCAGCTCAAAGCGGTGTTTTTGAGTTTTACCCCTAGATAAATCTGTACCAGAGCCACCTCTACCTTCTCATATTCATATAGAGATGTATTTCTTAAAAAATTTACAAAATCATTACATTAACTATATTTTAGAAAGTTCTTCTATACTAATCCTGAAATTCTATCATATGGTAATGTTCTCTAATTAGAGTTTTTCTAAATCTAGTATCCAAGGTTTGTACTATACTTCCTCTGATACCAACTATAAATCCTCGACCTAGTTACCTAGAGTTGGTGCATTGTTACATAACATTGGAAATTTTACAAGAGATCGAATCTCAAAAGATCAATTTGTTTAATAGCCTTGTAATTACTAGATATATACATAAGTTTTATATTAAATCACAAAATAAAAAAAACATTGTGTCCCCTTTTAACTCACTCATAACCCGTAGCCTATTCCTCCAGGTTAATGGTAATATACTTCTTCACATACTGGGAAAAATAAAACATAAGAAAGGGGTGATCTCAGATACTGAGTAAGGATTTGAATATAGTAGAAACTATCAAAAGAAAACATAAACATTTAAGGAAATGTAAAATACTAAATCACAATCCTTTTAAAATTAAAATTCTGCATAATATGGAAAGATAAATTAAATAATTCCATTTACTTAACCACATGGATATTCTACTAGTCGAATAATCACATGTAATTTCAATAACTATTTTCATAATGATGGAATGCACAATGCCGAACATCATAACCACATAGTCAAGGCCTTATGCCAAGACTACAAATAATATTTGGTCAAGGACTTGTTCCAAGACACTAGTTTGTCTCATGATACCAACCGATTCATCGAGGAGCTATAGTGGCTTACACCTGTCACTTACTAGGTCCAATGCTTTCCTCATATGAAAAGGTTGATACATAACATAAACATTCGTATTAAAACTAGCAAACTAAATGTTAGTAATATAACTATAAACCATGAATGGTATAAAAATAACACATCCACAATCAAACATATCACAAAACCTTAAATATAATATGGAATATTGTATCATAATAAATCAATTTCAAAAAAGTGTAAAATCCATCAAAGGATGTTGACATAGATGAAATCAAAACTATTTGAGAGAAATATCTCTTTCTATTTTAAAACCATTTAAAAGTCACTTAATAATAAAATAAAACATTTATTTTTAAAATATTCTTATAATACTGTAAGGGATGCTTCAAATGTGTTGTAATGGATTGAAATAGTCACACCCACCATATAAGTCAAAAAAACATTATTACCATAATTTTTCGAAAACATTATAAAGTACTTTTTTTGGAAAATGATGGAATGATTCCCTTAAAAACATTTTATAAATAGTAAAAAAGGTTAACAATGAATTTAACCCATATTCTAAGAAAAAGTAAATTTTTTTTGAAATTCATTTTTTAAGAGATAGAGATGATAATGATAAATAATTCCTAGTATATTCTTATGTGTAAAAAACGTCAGATAATAAAGAGATTCTAAAATTTATTTTTACCTTATGATTTTCCATAGTAGAGGGTACGTTAAAATCCTTTATAATGGTGAAATAATTGTTATTAAATTACAAAATAACCACATACATACATAATATATCATATATGATCTTTTAATATTGATTTGTTAATGATATTTCAGTAGTATCATTGTTTCCGGTGTCAACTGATTAGTTTTCCATTATATGTTTTGTTAGGTAAGTCATGTTATTTTTTGGATAGGATGTATTTGATTCATATTAATAATGATATTAAGTTCTTAAAAATTATTTTTAATCATAAAATTAAGATTATTCTTGAATTGTTATGATGGGGAACGAATCTTATCACGTTCGTGGAGATTGTAATCCGCACGTACGAACGAGCGACAATATCATTATATTGATGGTGAAATAATGTCTAATTGTATGGTCGATTACATATACAGAATCATTAAAATTTAATATTTATTATTTACATCAATTATACTCATTATTATATCCATAAAAATAATGAATTGTTGAATAAAAAACCACACCACAACCTGGAGATGGTAAGCCAAACGTACACACGTATGGTGACTTTTTCATTCATATGATGGATAGAATAAAAAATATGGTAGTAACATATTTATAATAACATAATTGTATATAGAAGGTACTAGATTTGTTATTTTTTTATGGAAACAACAAATAAATAAGAGGTAGACAAAGAAAAGAACTAGAAATATGTGATTAAATAATTACCTATTCTTCGGGTGATTCCTTTTGACTTGATCAAAAGGGCTCCTTATATTGAATTTATGATCCAAGTAAGGCCTCTCGGTAAAATTTAGGGTATTTGGGAGGATATTTGAGAAGGGTTTCACCGAGACAAAAGGATTTGGAGGTGTAAAATTAACAGAAGGGTAAGTACCCTTTTATAAGACAGGTGAGGGTCACTTTTGGAAATGCTTGAAATATTATTTTATTATAAAATAATTTTTGATTTCTTATGGATCAAAAAGGATTTATTCCGAGGATAAGAAGGGGATGGGTGTAAAACCTTTCAATAAATAGGTTTTAGATAATTTTAGGTCATCATATTAACCTTATCTTTTAGATTTAACTCTTAGTTAAATAGTGTATCTTTTACAAAGTACTCTTGTATTATTATCATAAATTGATAATAAACTTATTGTGAAAATCTAAGAGAACCTTAAGTGGTTCATTATTGATTTATTTGTCCTTATATAAGTCCTCTGTTCAAGACTTGTATTTTTGTGAATATTATATCATTTAATAAAATAGTATTTGTCTTAAAAACTCATTTATGTCAATTTTGACACTATAGAGTATTTTGTTTTTTTGAAAGTCCTAACAACTTTATCACTTTGTAAGAAAAGTATTTAATCAACTCTAACATGTAATATTAACCTATAAAATTCGTGTAACTCATAAAAAGTTTCAATTTTCATTTATTTTAATATTTATAATATCAATTATTTTAATCATTCATTAATAAGGTAATTACCGTATCATCATTGTGTCATAAATAAATTTAATTATTTAATTTTTAAAATTATAAATAAAATACCATGATTCAGTAAATATTTTTTATATTTCTAATGAATATTTATAGTCAAATTTTTCTTATGTATAACCCTATATTAAATTTGTTTTAGTTATTAAAATTTGAATGTAACACTTTTAACTCATCTTTAAATAAAATAATAATAAATGTATTAATCTAATAGAAGTGGATAAAAAAGGATAATATTTTTTTCTTAAGGTTGATTTCGGTCAAAATACACTTATCCGATAGAATTAGGACATGTGTTAGGGTAGTTAAAATATCATTTTAACCTTTAATTACCCTATTTACTTTTAACCGTGGAAAATAAAATTCAAAAGTTACTATTCAACAAAAATTATTTTAATCCTATTGAACTAAATTTTAATTACTGATGTAAATAGTTCCTCTCATATTTTTGAAATTAAATTCACAGAAGTAGTAAAATTACATTTGATGAAAATTTTAAAATGTGCCTAGAAGGTGGGTAAAAGCCGTTAATAGTTGAATAAAATTTTATATATCTAATATTATTATAAAATGACTCCAACTAATTACATTAAACTAATTTAAGTATTATTTATCTATTTAGACTTTAAAATAAATTTAAATAAAAATAATAATTATTTAAATAAAATTTGGTTTTAAACAATAACGCACTGTTTTTCACTATTCATCAAAAATTGAATGTTTTTAGAAAAATAAAAAAAATTCCCCCTAAGATAATTTTGATATTTCGAATCCAATAATAAAGTCCATTTTGAAAAAAAAATTAAAAAAAATTCCAAAAAGTGGGTATTACTATTCATAACTATTTTTAAATGGCCTGTTTGATTGGTCATGGTGTGCTAGAAATCGAAGTTGCGTACATCGAAAGCTATTGTATATTTCAAAGAGAAGAGTACCGTGGAGTCTTGGGGTGTTACAATTTCACATTGGGTGATGTCCTTGTAGTGTGATGTGATTATTGTTTCTGATAATTTTTGATTATTTATTCGTGGCCTAGAATGACATGAGAGTTGAGTCTATATGAATTCTTCTAAACTCTCAGGGTTATTGTGACATGAATCATTTTTTCCATGTATGGGAAAATGGGTTAGGGGTAAGTTGATCAACTTGAATTGTTTTCCTTATTGGTGAGATTAAAATGAAAAATGGTTCCTAACATGAATTAGAAGAGGTTGTTAAAAAATGATGTGAAATTATAATAATTGATTCTCTAAATGAGAAACTTAAATATGATTGTGTGTTTTACCTTGTTAAAAAAAACCTAGGAGTAGGTTTGTTATGTGTAGTGAGAGTACCTCAGTGTTGAATGTGAGATGAGGTGGGTAAAAAAGACTTGATGTTATTTGTAAATGTTATAAGGATGTGTTATGAGATCTAAGACACGTGTTTGGAATTATAGAGAGTATTAATCCATGACTCTTGTTGAGGGGGAGACTGAGGGCCGTGCCTAGGAATGATTTTATAGTTAGGGAACTCGAGGAACCAATCATTCCTACTAAAGATTAAGGGGAGAATATTTGATAAAAGTTTACTCACTTATAGAAATTCATGGAAAGAGACCGAGGGTGAGTTGTGAAAATTATGTCTATGTTGAAAAGGATGTTTTAGTTGTAGCACTATCTAATTTTTGCAGTAGAGGGTGGGAATGAGGGAGCTGAATTATGGGTTGCGTCCATAGAAAGAATACTTGACAATTTGGAGACTCTGGCTAAGAGGAGATCCAAGTGGGCTGCATGGCTACTATGAGGATCAGTGAAGTGCTGGTGGGACATTCAGTTGCAAACTGCATAGACTGACGATATGTTATTGAAAGAATTCTTGGAGAGTTTTTTGGAATAATTTTATCCTGAGATGACTAGACAAGAGGAAACTGTTGAGTTCATACATCTAACACATGGTAGTATGTCGGTGATAGACTATTCTAGACTCTAAACATATCTGGAATGCTTTTATCCAAGGTTAGAAAGAGATGAGGTTGCTATAGTGAAACATTTTTATGATGGGATTAAGTGTGAGATTATGTGCCAAGTAAATATCTATAGGGTGAAGAAGTTTACGAACATAGTGGATCAAGCTCTCACAGTTGAAGGGAACCTGAGGGAGTCTTCTAGTTCTAGACAAGTATTTGTTACTAGATGATCAAGAGGGGAGACTTTAGAGATCAAGAAGCACCATTAAGACATTTTAGCCAAGGCAGTTTGAAGCATAGTATGCCGAAAAAAGGGTCAGTTAGATAGGACCTTAATGGGTTGATTAGTAATTAGTGTGGTAGTTTGGGACACTATCATCAAAACTATTCCTGACCACCAATGGATTGTCAATCTAGTGGTACGACGAGACATCTACAAAAGTTTTCAAGGTTACAACGACAAACTTGTACTGAAGGAGAAGTTGGGAAGAGTTAGAGTGTGGGAAGTGGATCTTCTAATCCATATTGGGATAATAGTTGGAGTTCTATAGGGCGAGGAGGTAGAGGCAATGGACTTGGTGCTTCTGGGCATGTGCACCTACATCATAATGGCGGTGCTACTCAGGGGAGTCAGATAACATCACTGGGAATAGGGGCATCCTAGTTACTATTTGTAAATCCTACACTTGTGGATAGTGAGGCTAGACCATTGATAGTTACGGGTACTATTATAGTACCTTCCATTTTAGCTAGTTACTTTTTTGATATTTGTACCTCAGATTCCATTATATCTTCAATATTTGTTGATAGTATGAGCCAAATAGTGAAGTTTTTCGGTGTGGTAATGAATATAGATACACCATTGGGAGTGTAGTCTAGAGATATCTATCCTTGAAAGGATTTTCACTAGAGATCGGGTAATATCGTTTTCTATGGGATCTCCATGTTCTTGATATGATGATCTTTGACCATATTATAGGGAAGGATTTTATAGTCACCTATCGAGCCCACATCATTTGTTACTGCAGTAGAGTGACCTTTGTGTTTACTAAGGGTGACCAATACATTCATCATGGAGAGTGGAATATCTTGGTAGGAAGAGTAGGGACAATTACTTAACAACTAGGAGAGAGCACAACCCAAGTTCCTATTCTATTATTAGATGATGGTGGTGTTAGGAAAGATGTTCTTCCACTAGAAGTGGAACTAATTCGGGATGTTTTTTCTGAAGAATTATTATGGCTACCACCTGTGAGAGATGTACAGTTTACTATTGATCTCATGTTGGGGGCTGAGCTAGTCTCTATTCCACTATACTAAATGTCACTAATTGAGATTAAGGATCATAATACTCAGTTAGAGGCGTTAGTGGACAAGGTTTTTATTCCTCAAAGTGTGTTGAGTTGGAGATCTCCTGTTTTGTTTGCAAATAAGTATGATGGGAGTTTATGATTATTTTTCAATTGACGGAAGTAAAAAACATGGCTGTAAAGAACTGATATCCTCTTTCTCATATCGATGACCTATTAGAACAATTGAAAGGGGATTGTATGTTCTCAAATATAGATTTCAGGTTATGGTATCTTCTATTTAGAGTATGAACCTCTGATATACAGTGGACTGATTTCAGAAGAAGGTACGAAATCTATGAATTTGTCATAATACCGTTTGTGTTGACAAATGAACCAGTAATTTTATGGTCTTTATGACCATGATCTTTCATTCATATATGGATCATTTTGGGGTAGTGTTTTTGGATAAAATCTTGGTGTACACCAAGAATCATGACCATCATACCCAATATCTTGACATCGTCCTGAGTACATTGAGAGAGTATCTTCTATACACCAAGATATCTATATATCAATTTTGGATTAATTAGTACACTTCTTGGGGAACATCATCTCAGAGGAAGGTGTGGTAGTTGACCCAGATAATGTTTATAGAATGGTTTCTTGGGAGTATGTTTTTGATATCTGAAGCTTTCTGGGATTAGCTGGATATTAAATAAGATTCATTCTAGAATTTTCTTGTTTAGTAGTGCCACTTTCATGCTTTTCCAAAGAGAGAGTAAAGTCTGTATGGTATGAGGTTTATGAGGGTTATTTTCAAGAGTTAAAGAAGTGCTTAATAACTGCATCAATTTTTATCCTACCAGAGTCAAGTGAGGAGTATAAAGTTTATTATGAATATTTTGGGATCAAACGTGGAGTTGTGATGATGTTGGGAGATCGAGTTGTGGTGTATGGGTCTCAGAAGTTAAGGGATTAGTAACAGAATTACCCTATGCATGAACTTGAGTTGGAAGGTGTGGATTATTCTATTATGTAATGGAAAACTATATTTTTTGGATAAAATTTTATAGTTTATACAAATCAAACGAGCTTGATGTATATATTTTCATATTGTGATTTGAATCTTCGGCAGCAGATATGGGTTGAGTATATGAAATCTTTCAATTTCAAACTACCATATATTCACGGGAAGGGAAATACTATGGCGAATGCCTTGAGTAGGAAAAATCAAACTCAAATGGTGTAAGAGTCAGGTGAAAAATGGAAGATGATGACGTCGCTGGCTGAAATGCATATATTGGTTCATGAGAGTAAGGAACATATGACTTTGGTTTCAATTATAGTGGAGTCTACACTCTTGGGATGAATCAGGGAAAGAAAATATGAGGATCCAGAGTGCTTAGTCTTGAGGGAATGATTTTAAGGTGGGGATACATATTTAGAATAGTTTATAGATGATGATGATATAATTTATGTCAAGAATCATGGTGTGGTACCAAAAAGCATACGAGATGAGATCATGAATGAATTTCATTCCTCGAAGTGGGTGGGGTATCCCGGTGAAACCAAAATATTTTATGGACAACAAAGATAGTTTTGGTGGCCAATCCTGAAAAAGGAGGTTTTTGGATTTGTTACAAGATGTTTCACCTGTTATTAGGTGAAGGTTGAGTATCAAGGACCAAGAAGTTTAGTACAATCATTTGCAATCCTAGAATGTAAGTGGGATGATGTGACCATTTATTTTTTGGGGAGACATCAAAATATTCTTAGGAAGAATGGTTATATTTGGTTCATTGTGGATCGATTAAAAAAGGTAGTGAATTTCCAACCTACAAGGGAAACCTTTACAACAGAATAGTTGGGAGGAATATACATTCGAGATATAGTTCATCTACAGATAGTTCCATAGAATATAGTTTCAGATCATGATTCACACTTTAATTCATTCTTCTATAGTGTCTTGACAAAATCACTTGGTACACAAGTATTTTTGAGTATGGATTTCCGCCCATAGACTGATGGGAATTCGTGACGTTCTATACATGTTCTTGAGGATATTCTACGGGTATGTGTGCTTGACATCAGTGTATATTGGGAAAATAAATTGTATTTAATGGATTTCCCCTATAAAAAAAGTTAACAGACAACTATACAGATGGAACCATATGCGGATCTTTAAGTTAGGCCATGTATATTATCCCAATTCTTTATAGATGCTAGTGATTTAGAGTTGTTGGGACTGAGTCTTGTGCATGATACATCAGATCCATTATTGTAGATTCAGAAACAGATAGCTATGACTCAGAGTAGACGTAAGTCATATACTATGGAGGCATGGAAAGTTGACCCCTAGAGTTTAAATAGGGCGATCATGTTTTCTTTTTGGTATCACCTAGGTTGGGTCGTCATAGGATATGGAGGCATGGAAAGTTGACACCCAGATTTGTTGGACCCTTTGAGATAGCAGAGATAATCAGGTTGGTGGCATATCGATTGGCTCTTACAGAGAGATAAAATGCTATGAATAATGTTTTCCATGGAACAAAACTTCAGTTATATAATCCTATCCCTTCTCATGTGATCGACATGGATGTGGTTGACCTATAGATAGATGCCTTCTTTGAGGAGCACCCGATATATGTGTTGGATCACAGTGAGAAAGTGTTGCGAGGAATGGCCCTTATGATTTTTCGTGTGTTATTGCAACATGGATGTGTGAAAGTGGAAGCATGGGAAAGGGATTCATATAATGTGGCTCAACAGACTATTTTTTTTTGGGATTATAATCTTAGAAAGGCTTGGAAGTGAAGCTTGAGGATGAGCTTTTATAAAGTGGGGAGATTGTAAGATTCTATCCTTTTCTTGAGAGGTCTCGGGCGCGATTCTAGGCACATTTTGTTTTTAACATAAGTACCATTGATGGGAGTTATGTATTGGGGTTTGTTTTCATGGAGTTTTTTTGAAAATTTGAGAAAATGGGTCTGTGCATGATTGGTGCACCATTAGGGTAAACAATGTGTCCTGCCCAGTTATCTGTGTGAACCAAGGAAGAGAGGTTCACATGGTTGTTGCACGGTTTGAGAAAATGTGCACGAAATCCCATGAAAGAGTGCAACCTTATATAGTGAGGTCCACACAGTTGGTCCATAGTTTCATCTAACAGTTTTCCCCTACTGAGGAAAATGTGCACACAGAATGTTTTCACTTAAAAATTATTTTTAAAATCCACAAAACCTCTAAAACAACTCATATTCGACCTAGAGTCAGAAATAAACCTTTTTCAAAAATTACATAGATTTATGGAGTGGTTCCAAAGCCTTTAGACATATGTGTTTGAATATTCAAATCCCAAAACAGTGATCCGCTCTTCTTCCGGTAACTGGATCTCATCCTGATGTCCATCCTCTCTCTTTCCTTGATCTTTTGGAGGGTTTTTTATATTTTTCTTTAGATAGAAACCTAATAAGTGAGATCTTGATATCAGATTGGTTATCTAGATCTATATTGATAATATCTTGATATATTTGATCTTGATTTAGGGTTCTAGATCTGGTACTCATATCTATATCATTATGCTGCTTGGATTTTGGGAATTTTTGTTAGGAAAGCATCCATCATCTAATCGAGGTAGGTGGTATAAATCTAAATCCCATAGTCATGGATTATATATATATATATATATATATATGAAATTTTGTGAATTTATAGAATACTTTAGAAATTTATTTTCTTGAATTTGGTTTATTAGATTGAACAATTGAGTTATCAAAGCTTTATTGAAATAGCTGATTAATTGGGAAATTTATCATGAGAATAAGGGGATTACATTTTAGATAATTAATTTGGGAAAATTTATTATAAAAGGTAGGGGTTGTAATTAAGATAATTAATCATGGGGCTAATTATGATATATTGAAATGGGTATGTTGAGATGATTAATTATCGATTAATTATGTGCCTTTGATAATATGTTCAAGATAATTAATTTTGGGATTAATTATCTAAAGTTTATATTATAATGATATAATTAATTCTGGAAAATAAATTATGGAATATGAATTTTATATTGAATAGTTAATTGATGAATTAATTAATGGTTTTATGTACTTAGTTAATTTTTGAGTTAACTAATGGAATGAATAAGTTTAACTAATTATTGAATTAGTAATGTAACGATGATGGATAGTTAATTGATAAATTAATTATGTGATAAATAATGGGAAAATGGACATTCTTTGTTGAGAAGTAAAAATGGTAACATGGTCACCATACATATGAGTAAAGAGAATGGGAACATGGTCATTAAAAATTGAGAATTATACATGGTAATCGGGTCATTATACTTATGAGTAAATAGAATGTGAACATGATTATTCTATTGAGGGGTAAGCATGGTAACTTAGTCATCTTTATTAAATTTTTGATATTGGTATCTTTGGAAATGTGGATTATAAATGTGAAATTACAAAATGGAAATAATGGAACTCTGATTTACAGCCTTACAGAAGAGTATTAGATCTTAGACATGATTTGAATCGGGCTTGTAGATATCATATCACCTTTGTATACTACGAGATTTGGAAAGAATCATGTAATAAGATATGATATTACCTAGGGAACACTTCAGGATCTGGTATGAGATAAAGTTATTATTAAGGTATAGGATTCCTTGGGAACCCTAGAGTAAATGTATTTAGATAAAAATAAATGATAATGTAATAACTAGTTATTTATGCATTGTACTTATTTTTTATAGAACTGCATATAATATCTTTTGACTGGAATTGTTTCAGACACCATTGGTGGTGGCCTAATTTATTATACTCACACCCTATTCGGGATTCCTAATCTATACCCTAATCTATTATACTATTATAGGACTAGATAAGGGAAAAGGCCATAGGATATGTTTTTGATTGGGGATGGATCTTTGATGAGGTAACCACACATGGTTTGACACCCCTCTTGGGGAGTCATAGTGTATTTATTTTTTTGGTGAATTATAGAAACTTGAAACTTATATTGGCATATTATGTTTTTCCCTTTCAGGTTGGTATTGTTTTCAGGTTTGCTTATTTTGTGACATGAGTATTGGTTGGGTTATATATGCTTCTGTGTTTGTTTATTTATTCCAGCTGGTGCTTAACTCTAATAAACGAGGGTATAATATCCCCATGAAGGACTTACTAGACCCTAACTGATAGTTGGAAACCTCTATTGTATAGGGAGGTGTACTCGAGGTCATGTGGTGAACTAGATTGGGGTACAATCACGTGGAACCCATGTCGAGATATAAGACATTATTAAATTAGAAGGCATTTTTCTAAAAAAATGTATTCATCATGTTTTTTGGTAAATTTTAAAATTAATTTGTACCACATATGTGTTTAGGATTTTTAAAAATAGATTCTATATTTTTAATTATGAAATCTAAATTTAGAAAATAGTTCCCTTTTATTTTTGGTCAATGTTTATAATAACCTTTGTAAATTTTGTTTCCATAGTAAATTATAATTCAACAATTGAAGTTTTAATAAAATGATAAGGATTATAAAATAACCCAAACAAATGTCTATGTTTGATTTTATTCTTTCATTTCATACATAATAATTCAATACTATGTTTTATACACTTTTTTAATTTGGATATGATTATAATCATTATAATATTTTATTTAATGAAAAGTCCAAAATGCCAAAGTATTGTTTTAAATTACTATAACATTTTTATGATAGGTTTAACCAGTGGATATTTTTAGTTATAAATATTATTTTTAATTAGGTATTATATATCTTTATTAGGGTATTTTATTTTTAATTTTTATTAAATAAATAATGATCTTAAATATTTATAGAATGTGGATGTAAAAATTATTTAATTAATGAAACAATAAAAATAATGATATTAAAAATTTTAAAATTATTAAAATTTGAGACAATTAGTCTAATAAAAGAATTTTTAGATGAACATTACACTATTTTCTTGTATTTAAAAATTTGGATCTAGTTTTACTTTTTTTTAAAACCAATGTAATGAATAGTTATAAAAATTGACATTAATTATATATTGTAATAAAAAATAATTTTATAAATAATAAAAAATTCACCAAAATAATATATTTTCACAATTTATTATCATATAGTTTTTAATACCATCCCCGGTCCATTTATTATCTATTTTTTTATATTAACTATATTTTACCTAAAATATTAAAATTCATTATTGTCACTATAAGTGTGAAGGGGTTTAACGAAGGCGTTAAACCAAAAACATATGTTTAAAAATGTTATAAAATATTTTCTATTTTTTATTATATGATATTATTTTCACCTATAATGATCTTATATTTTATATAAATCTATTTTAATCCATTTGGAATTGAAAAGTAATTTAAATGAATTAAATATTTTGATAAATTCCATGTATGCCCGAATCTTATCTTATAAAAGTGAATCTATTATTCACAATACATCACACCAAAAAAGCACATTTTTTTGTCCAATACCTTCCCAAGTCACATACTATAATACCTATCCGCAATATTGAGGTCTTTCTTTATGTATAATGGAAACCTTAGAAATATTACTCTGTTATTTAAAGGATTCCATTAAAAGAATATGTATAGTTTTTAATCATAGGTTGTAGATTTATTTGTTCTTCAACCTCATTAAAATATTCTGTTACTATAATTATATAATAACACAACTATATTTTATATAGTTCAATGTTTTTATTTAAATTTTAAAACCGATATATATATATATCTCATCTTCCTTTAAATGGAATCAAACCCATCATTCTTGTGTGCGATGGACTAATGCCTCGTGAAATGATGTAATTAGTTTCCGATAACCCATATTCATTGATGGATTATATTTATTTAGTTATTTTATATTTATTATATTCATTACATAATTATTATACTGTAAATATAATATATCATTTAACTTCCTACTTATGAATTCACAAAAAAATGATAATGCCAATAGTGTGTATATGTGGACTACACCCTCTATAGAGCGACACGATTCTTTTTCATCACCAAATAAAATGGATTAATTGTGTACATATTTCTAAATATGTAATATGATATTTATAATATTATTATATTTATGTAAAATTTAAATAATACTTACCATTGTTCCATAATAATAATTGAAAAATGGGAATGTTACTATTGTGTTTTTATGACCTACCATCTCTGTGATTGTAACATAGATTATATTTCATTACCATATTTACTGGATGGAGTTAAAGGTATAATTTATTTATAAAAAGGATAATTATTTTTATATTATTATTTTATATATGATGGAATAATAAATTCATTGAGTATAGTCAACTAACCGATCTCATTTCAAAAGGAATCATTTTATTTAATGTTTGATTTTTTTAAGAAGACAAAAAGGGATTTTTTTGACTTTAACTTATACGATGATAAATAAATTTCCCACCACTATAAAAATTATTTTAAGTTTGTATTCATCTACAATATTTCATGTTTTCATTAAATAAAACTATCATTATTTTATTCGGAGAGATTTATGTTTTGAAAGTGGGGTTTCAAATAAATATAGTATTTTGTTATCCGATAGTGTTTTTGACACATGTTTAAAACTATATTACAATGATTTTCATTTATGATATGGTCAATAGAAATTGTTTAAAAAGGTTTCAGACCCATTATTGCTCCTTGGTGATCCCAATATAACTTATAAAAATTGGTAACCCCCATTATTGATCACGTGTAAGCCCGATATAGCATTTAATATGGGTGCACCATGATTGTCATCTAATTTAGAGAAATCCCTTTTTTGGTTTCACATGATGCATTTTGAATTATTTTTTTAATGATTCATGGACCCATTATGGATTTATAAGTTTAAGGTTTATTATAATATTAGATTTATAGAAATGCCTCTTTTGGTTTCACATGATGTATTTTGAGGTGGTTAATGGTAATTTGGATATTTAATCTTGATGGTTAATTGTATAAGGTAAAAATGATTTTAATGGTAAATTATTATAAAATTTCATAGTATATTTTCTTTGCAGGTAATTTTTTTGTTTTAATATAAAATAATTCATTTAATGTTTTAATGATGTTTTTTTATACATATTCAAGATCCTTCACACGATTGAAGGAAAGTGATCATTCATAAACTTTACATCCCTTATTGATGGTTTGATTATAATTATTATTTAAAAAGTATTTTTAAATGTCTTGGACATATTATTTAATATTAATATCACATAAAAGAAACTTTTTTACCTATCTAATACCATTAAATTTTCAAAAACATTCTATACATAATTGTTTCTATTTTATTTAATTTCAAAATATCAATTTATTAATCTCATTTTACAGGTGATATATAATGAAGGAAATGACTATTTATTTTCTAAAGACTTGTAATTAATTACTTAAGATATATGGGATATAAACATCCTAATAGATGACCCAAATGTTTGGAATCAACGTATGATTTATTTTCAAGTGTTTTAGGATTTAAACATCATTGAGTTTTTATTGAAAAATTATAAGAACATATTTCACATAATTGTATGTAAGAATCATGTATTTCAGAATAAGAAATTGAAACATGGTTAATCGTTTAAGGTTGTATTTATGAATTGAGTTTTAAGAATTAAGATATAGTGGTATTTTAACAATAATATGAGAATCATGAAATGCTTTAGGATTATTAAATAGTTGTTTTTTTTGAAAATAAGTGATTATAAATAAAATGGAATCAATACATTTTAGTGATGGTGTAATGAAAAGGTGATAATCAATGGGTGTCATTTATTAAGTGTAGATAAGTTTATTAGGTATATGTAATATTCATTTTTAATATATGAAAATGGTTTTTTGAGGAATAATTCCATTACATTTGGCGGAAAAAAGATTAAATGTGTTGGTAGGATTTTGTGTTAACACGTTCTCTAATTAAGAGGAAATTATGGTTTATTAAAATTTTTGAACTTATGATTTATCATTTAAATAACAATGGGATTTTATATTTATTTAGTGATTAAATTAATAATGTTATTTCTGAATAATATAGCTATAATATTTGGAACCTTATATCATTAATGTTAGTTGAATTTTATGGGATTTTATTTTATGAAAAAATATTGAATTATCTTGTTGAATGAAATATTAGTTTATTGTACCCTTATGGTGATTTATATTATTTATGTAAATTGTTATAATATCTTGGAGATTATATGATTAGGGTATATACATTTTTTATTATGAGACCTTAAGAATGGTTATTATAAATTATAGATAATATGAAGTCTTTATTTAAAGAATATGTCATAAAATGATTCTAATTTTTGGTTTTCAATATTAGTATAGAATATTTAGATGAATTTTAATATTGGATTTTTTTGAATGATATATGTAAATATTTGGGAGTTATTATTGAAAATTTTGTGATTATTGATATATTTATTTATCTTATGTTTTATTTCTCTTGGGAATTATTTTACCTTTTGAAAACCATTTTGGTCTGATTTTATATAGAAAGATAGGAGGAATAATTTTTATCATTTTTTGGAATTATGTGATCTATGAAAAGTTTATATTATTGCTTCATGTATGAAAAAAAATTCATCAGTACTCATCATTTTTAGAAGGAGATGATATTGGTGTAAAAATTGATTAAATGATGAAAAAAATTAACATGTAATTTTATTTTCTTATGATTTTAATATATAGGATAAAAAAAATTAAAGAACACTATGAAATGTATATTTAAATAAATAAATTTTAACTTTTTCATTTCATACTGATAAATCAGTCGTCCTTTATACAATTAGATATTTACCTTTTTGATGGTTAACATTCTCATTACAATGTTTTCTATTATCCTATATATTTATTTTGGAATTAGGTACCCCTTCCACATACTTATTTTCACTTCCCTCTAATGATTTCCTATTGGAAACAAAGTAATGTGTTATTTAAAATGACATACTGATTTTTCTATCCATCATTCCATGTGAAGTTTTATTAAATCTTTATAAGATATGGGATTTCATCAAAGGTGTTTTGGAAACTAAAACCCTCGGTTTTTTCGAGTTCAAATTATGAGGAAATATTTTATAAAATTTGTAGAATTTAATATCTTATTTTTTAAAATAATACTTTGTATGGCATCGTAAAAAACACAAAACAATGATTTAAAAAGCACAAAATGGTTAATTTAAATGTTTCTATAATTTCATATATGTTAAATTGGAAGGTATGAATATTATTAAACAATTTTTGAAATATATGAATATTGTTTCTAATCAAAATAAATATTTTTATTATTTTTTTAAAAATAACAACTCAATTTTTAGTGAATCCAATTTATTCTTCAAATTTATGTTTCTTTGAAAATATGTTTTTTATTTTTTTATGAAAAAATTATATGATTATTTTTTGAAACATTTATAAATAAAAATTGATAAAATAAATAAGATTTTCTAAACCATCATGTCAAAATTATCTTATGAAGAATTTTCTCAAGTTTTCAGACAAGTTTTACTTGCCTATAAAATGTAGAAAATATAAATTTTTATTTAAATTTAGTTATATTTTTATATATTTATAAAGTAAAATTATATTATCAATAAAATTTAATTTCCTGATTTAAAATAATACAATTTTGGTTTTAAAACTGAATTTTATACTTTAATATACTATATAGAATGTTTTACATTAAAAATAGATTTTTTATGTAAAAAACCATCATGTTTTCCCTTTTATTTTTTAAATTAGATTATTATGCTTATTTTTTTAAAAAAAATTCAATTTGGATTCCATATTTTCAATTTGGAAGTAAATATTTTTTGAAATATGTACCTTCAATTTTTTCTATATATGATTAGTATGATTTGTAGTTTTTGTTACCATGGCAAAGGGTAAATCCGAAAATTAAAGTTAAAAATAAAATGATAAGTATAATAAAATTATCATAACACTTACATAAATTTCATTTTATTAGGCCATTTAATCTATTTAAATACATTATTCTATAAAATTTTCACTTGGATGTAATTTTAATCATTATAATATTTTTTAAAATGAATGTAAAAAATGTCACACTCTTGTTTTTAATTAGTGTAACATTCATATACTTGGTTTAATAGATGTAAATGCTATATTATAAATATTATTCATTAATTTAATTGATTTATCTTCATCTTGATAATTTTTTTTTAATTTTGGTAAAGTGGTAATTACCTTAAATATTTACACACAATTTGAATTGAAATTTTTATATTAATGAAAAACAATGATATTAAAAATAATTACAGTAATAAAATATTAGATAATTAAATTTATTAATGAATTTTCATGTTTATTATTACATGTAAAGACTATATTAAAATATTTGGTTCTAAATTTATTTATTTACATGATGTTATTATGAATAATGTAATGGAAACTTCTATTAATTAATAATATTGATCTATTATAATTTGTAATATGTTATTAACTGATATACATTTCATAATAATAATATATTATCCCAAATTATTAGTATATTGTTTATAATATAATATATATTACATTTATGGTTCTTTTTCATATATATTAATTAGGCTTACCCCCAAAGAGTAAAAATCATTGTTGTCACGGTAAGTGTGAAAAGCGTTAAAGAGGGGTTGAAAGAGAATTATATGGGTAAAAATATTTAAAAATATTTATATATTTTATTGTAATAGTGTATTTTGTTACATAATCATACTCTATTCTAAATAAATTATTATTTTTACATTTTTAATTGAAATTTAATTTATATTTACTTAATATTTTGAGAAATTCCATGAGTGCCCATCCCTTCTCTTATAAATGGATATCTCTTCATCCATTTACTTCACTATAAAAAAACCTTATGGTTCATCCACATAATTCCCAACTACATTCAAAGAATCCCTCTCTTAATTCTAGATATCTTGGTCTAGGAGAATACTACCCATAAAATGATTAAGGAATTAATCATTTATTAATATCTAAAGAAGAGTTATAGTTTTTAATAGCATTTTTTAGTTTTATTTCTACATCCAACTCATTATAATAATATTTTTTAACTGTAGATACATATAAATTAAACTACCATATATATATATATTGTTTTAATTATATGTTAATTTCACAAACTATATATATCTAATCTTTCATAAAACATAGAATGAAACCATCATTTATGTGTATTTTAGACTGCCGCCTTGCAAACTAATTTAATTCATTTTCCATCACCATATCTAATGGATGAATAATAATTATGAAATTAATGTTTTTATATGAAATTATTGATATATTTTTCATTCTTAAAATATAATATATCATTTACCTTCCCACATTTCCATTCACTAAAATATTATAATGTTGTTTGTGTGAAAGTGTGGACGACCAGCCCTACCAAATGATGTGATTTTTATTTCATCACCACATCAAATTGGTTATATATATAAGTATATGAAAATATGTAATATTATATCAATAATATAAATATAATTATTAAAATATAATAAAATACTTAGCTTATTTACAAAATGATCATTGAAAAATTATAAATGTTACTTTGGTGTTCATAAAACCCATGATCTCGATGATTGTATCATAGTTAATTTTTAATAACAATATATAATAATATGATATAAAATTGATATATTAAAATGTTAAATATTTCATGATTATTTTTCTAGACATGAAGGAATAATAACATCTTTTACAATTTTCATCCGACTGATTCTATTTTTGAAAAATGAACCGAATATCATCAATACCCCCCCAAAATGAATTTTATTGATTTATAAATTGTGTATAATAAACTATTAAATGTAATAAAGGATGAATAAACATGTAAAATGTTCTTAATAAATTTTAAAATTCACATAAGTTTTTTTATTTAGGAAGATAAATAATATAATTGATGAGTTAGACTTATGGTAAGGGATTTTTTTATAAAAACACATTTAATATTTCCTTTAAATCTCTATTTCTCTTTCATATTCATATTTTAATAGACTTTATGTATTTTTTCTATTTTAATAAAAGAAAATTTTATATCACTTTTTAGGTACATTGAAAGGATTTTAAAAGCACTCTTTTTATTGAATGATTGACTCTCTTTAGAAAGAGTTAAAAATGAAATTCATATTTAACATGTACTATGAAAACAACTTTTCACTATGTCGTAACCATTACATTATGTTTGGATTCCTCTGCAATATTTAATGTGATATTTAATTAAATTATTTTCTTCAATAATTCTGTGGGATTGGTATTTTGAAACAAATAAATTTTAAAGGAATGATTATTTTGATATCATAAAGTGTTTTTTCACACTGGTTTAAAAGAGGATTACAAGGATTTTATTCATGATATTCTACTCAGGCATTTTTTTTAAAATGTTTTATCCACATTTCAGCTCACTAATATTCCTGGTTCTTATTATTAAAATGTTTAAAACCAATTATTGCTCATAGGGGAGCCTAATATGATTTATATGATGGGTGCACCTAGATGACACTCTAATGAATTTGTTAATTATTATTTAAACCATAAGATTGTATTTTATGTCATCCATATGGTAATTATAATTAGATGGGTTCACAGAAGGTGTATATAACATCCCAAATCCCACTCTCTACGATTAAGTGTAGAAATAATAATATTTACATTTAATGCTTTATTGATGATAAGGGTGACCCATTATTTTCCAACCAATCCATACAAAATCAAAAGGGGAAATCGTATCACGTATATCCTAGAGGACCTTCTAGGTTTAGAGTTTTATTTAATTATGAAAAAATCTTATATATGCAATTAAAATGAAATTAAATAAGAATTTCCCCCAATTACATTAGCTTTTATTTTCAACATTAAAAAACCATCATTACACATATGACATCCCTTACGGACATTATAACTTCATCCTCGTGAGATGAAATTCTGATGAAGGGAAATCATAAGAATTAAGAAATGAACGAAATCAATGAGAATAAGGATAGAATATGGGTTTTATGGCCTAATAAAAGTGTGTGGGCATAAAATATGAATATTCATAACCATTTACTCCTTGATCATTAAAGATGAAAACATGGAATAAGGAATTACAAAAGCGTAAAAGTCCCAAAAATCATGTTCTATCAGATATCTATCTTAATAAAGAAGAACACAATCTTATAAAAAGCACTGATAAAACATTTTGGAAACATGGAACATCATCTCATAAAACTGTTACAGAATCCTTACTGAATCATTATATTACCATTACAAATTATAATAACCATACAACCATCTTACAATATAATTATCTGGATAACATAGTCATTACTTAATGAATTGCATTGTTATATAATAGAACCTATCTTGTAAGCTAAAATAGGCTCACCCAATTCTATAGGGGCCCAACCATCATTCATATTATCTAAGAGCAAAATATTTAATAAAGAAAATTAATAAATAATTTAATCGTAAATCATTCAAACAACCCTTATTATTTTTAGAACATTATTAACCCATGTAAAATAAACGGGTTATAGTACAATGATTATATCAAGGAAAATAAATGCGTTCCTTGACAATCTCATTGAGACATGAGTTTCCACTGGAAAAGTTACAATTTCTATAAAATATCATTCATAAAATCATAATTTATCCTATTAATGAATGAGTATGGTATCATTAAAAAATATACCTTATAGAGTAAAATTATAAAATAGGATTGTTGACATTTATGAATGGAAATATAATTAAAATATCATTAATGAAATTTTGACAAAAATACTATTTTTTATTTTGGAAATCACTTATTAAAAACATATATTTTTTGAATTATTTTCTTTGAAAAAAACTTTGATACGTATTAATAATATTTTAAAAATAATTTAATACACTTATTGAATAACAAATCCTTTTTTCTAAGAAATAATATTTTAAAACATTTTTAGAAAACTTGGTTTTGGATGATGAATACTTTTCATATAGAATGATGAATTTCCATAAAAATATTTTTTTGATATCTTAGGTAAATAAAGAAGAAAACATTAAGGGGAAAATATATTACCCTAATATAAATAGAGGAGAGGAAAATTTGGGAGAATTATTTATAGGTAGACTATATAATTTCAATGTTGGAGAGTTAATCACAAGAAATCCTGATAATTGAAGATATTGTAACAGAAGACTCATACTACTATGGAAACATTGTATGAAAATCCTGATAAAAGGTTTAAATTAAAAGATATATAATATAACATTATAATAAATTAATTTATTAGATAAATTATTAAAGGTTATGTATAAACACCATATAAAAAAATACTATTTCAAAAAAATGTCTCAAATAAAGAAAATTATAACCAAAATCCATTACTACTTTGGTAACATTGAAACCGTAACACCGCCAAAAGAGAGATCCTAAAATGGAAATGAAAATAAAAATATATTTATCTATAATAATCCTAAACTAAATTCATGGAAATTATATAAACTAAAAAGAATAATTATTGAATATGGAATATATCTCATTGAAATAAAGGTGTGTTTAAAAAAGAATTACCTTATGCCTAATTAAGCACGTATGTTCATTATATTTCTGAATAATAAAAATATTTTAATTATTTAATTTATTTATAATATTTTACCAATTTTATAATTAATTTTATTTTACCTAATAACAGGATTTGTGTAATTAGATAATTAATATTCTCAAAGTCATATGTTTTGACCATATTCGGTTTGTGTGTCAAAAACTACAGAGGTAGGTCGATTATGGCCAAAATGGTCATTATTTAAACATCTCCAAAATAATAATCATAAACTAATTATCATATTTATAGATAGACAATAATTTTATAACCTATCATGAAATATGATAATAAAAAATGAACCAACATTACTATTATGAAGACGGAAGGCCATACATATGAATAAATAACATTTCAATTTTTTAATTTTAATTTTGGGAAGAGGGTAATTAATATTTTATCATTCCATAATTTTTATTATATAATAAATTAAATTATATTTAATTATATATACTTCTATATATCATTATTGTAATATAAAAATAATCACATCACTTTGAGGAGGTAATAATCCAAATTTCTAAGAATGATGTTTTCACTTTTTCAGTCTGTGAAATGGTAATATTGAAAATGATATATTATTTTAAAAAAAATATAACTTTTTCATGAATATCTTAAATTTTTCATTAATATCATATAAATATAAATATATATTTTTTTCCCTTATTATCTTCAGTGTAATACTTTAGTGAAAAATGCATTACATCACTTTGTGAGGTGGTAGTCCACCATACACATGAGTGATGTTATTATATACGCTAAGGAATAGAATATTAAAAAGGGTGTATATTTTATAATGAATCTAGTGGTATATTAATTTTATATATATAATATATATCATATATAAATAGTATTACCATCATTATTCCCAATCTTTAATGGTGGTGATGAAAACATGAATGACATCGGTTTTTGTGGTTGTTGTTAGCCATACACAAGAGTGATGATTTTTTAACCCATTTTATGGAAGTGTGTCTGGTTTTAGGTCATATTCATAACTTTAATAGACCCACCTGTATCAACCATACTAGTCACCTATGTAATCCCATAATGATGTGGTGAAAAACAAAGAAAATCAAATACATCTCATATAAATGGATATTAATGCATACAAACATTCGTTGAAGTGGAAAAAATGTGAAAGAACTTAGCCAAATACAAAAAATATCATAACATTTGATTGTTCAACACAAATATAATCTCTTTGTGACCAACTATCATCTCCAATCAAAAATATAATTCTAAAGAGAAGCCTTAATGATATTTAATAATATTTCCATTACCCTTATCTTACAAAATAAGCTCCACAGTAGCCCAAAATTAGTAGTAGGGTGTGAGAAACAATTCCTAGTAGGATACAACAAAATAATCTATATTAATTCTAATAACTAGACCGCATAAGTACAATATTTAAAATAAACAATTTTTACATGATTTTCTATAAATAATCAATTCGAAATCCTATTACAAACAATCCTTGTGTTATTACAAATTGGATAACATGTTTCCAAAAAATAGGAAAAGAAGTTAAAATTATAAAATATAAATATACATGTGGGACAACGTCCAAAAAATAAAATATTATGTAATAAAAAACGAGAAACAAAAATAAACCTACTATTTGGGCACTATCCTATTAGAAAATATTTTGTAGACAATCCCAAGTCTGACAAAGCATAAGTTTGAATCCAAGTAAAATCAAGGTTTGTTATAGAGCATAGACATAGAATATGTTCCCTTATTTTGGTGTCATGTGCACTAAGGCTACCCCTACCTCTTTCTTGGTATACCCAAGGTTCCCACTATGTAGTTTTTGTCAATTTATGTTTTAAAATAAATTTATTCATTTTTAGAAAAGATCACTTCAAATAAAATACCATCCAATTCAGTGTTTGAAATTTCATTTTCCATTTCAAATCAAGGAAATTACCTTTACAAAGAAAAAACAACTTTTCAAATGGGGGCCTATGCACTTTTCAATTTCAACACATGAAATCACACTTAAAATCTCTAGGAATAAATAAGAACAACTAAGTAATTCATGGATTTAGAAAAATTTGACATATCCACATACCACAAGAGTATAAAAAACCTTACCATCTTTGATAATCGGGATTAAAAACCACATGATCTTTCTTTTTGTAAGACAAGGAATGAATAAAGACTAAAAATGATCGATAAAATACACCTTCCATTTACTAATCCCTACAATTTTTTCCAATATCAAATAAGAGAGAGAAACCTAGTGGACATATTACCCAGAGAGATGAAGTGCCTAAACCTTGAAATCAATCATTGAATGGAGGGATTTAGAGGGAAGGGAGTAACTTAAAAAACACATCGGGTAAGATATTTGGTTGAGAGGAGGAGTCTAAGAAATACAATTAAATCTCAAAAACCTATAAGACCCCCTTAAAGATGGAACTGGGGGTATTTCAAGGTGTGTAATACCTTAATATGCAGTGAAACCATTTCATTTTATATTATTCCAAAAAACATTTATCCTTATATAAAAAAATATTTTTCACATCATGCAATGTGTAACCCTTAAAGACATGTAACATTCTCATGTTGTGTAATCTAGTTCACAATTTATGTCCATCGGCTATTAAACATTGTGAAATATAATTACATGTTGTGCAACTACACAATGAACATGAAAAATATCCAGGTAAATGATAAAAATCCAAAAAATCCTAGACTTCACCATTACAATTATCTTCCAAATTTAGGGTCAAAGACACTCTCCCAATGACAAACGGAAAACCAAAAATAGAGATCAAAACCTACATAATAGAAAGGTAATGGTGCTTTTTAATATCACCACCATAAAATCTTTTTTCTCTAGAAAGAGATCCACATTCTAGATAAGATAGAAGAGAATTACACTACTGCCTCATCAACAACTCCCTCCCACATGCCTCAAGTTGATGCTGCCTACACTGCCATAGTACCCTGACCCGAGTGATCAATATTTTGCAAAGTACATTATCTATGTGATCCATAATCTATACTATATCGAGATCAACGAAAACAACCTCCCATATAATCACATGGGTAAGAGTGGTATATACCTTCTTAATGGATAACATGAAACACATCGTTAATTGAATTTAAACCAGATGGTAAAATACAATGATAGTTCACCGTCACGAGTCAATCAAAGATCTCAAAGGGAAACAAAAACCTCAGTGCCAATATACCCTATATATAGAACCGACGATGTCCTATGCATGGTGAAAATCAGATAAAATCCCTTCCACCAACCGTCAACTCAAGTGCCTACAAAAAATGGTCTACATAAGATTTTTTATATCTATGGGAAATCATAATATTCCTATAGATCAAATACAGCACCTTTATCATCTCATTAAGAAAACTCATCCCAACAAAGGACTAGTCTCCTAACTCCACCTATAATAAGGGAGATTGGAATAGATTCACATAAAAAGCCTCAATGGGAACCATCATGATCAAATCCTGATAACTATAATTATAAGAGAAAATTAACAAAGAAAATTTCAATCCTAATATCCACCAAAATCAAGTACAAAATCATAGAGCATATCCTTAGAAAACTGGATACCCCTCTCTATCTATTTATCCATCTGTGGATGATAAGTTGTGCTCAGTTTCAATTTGGAACATATGACATTCTTCAAATATTTCCAGAACCTGGATGTGAACCATGATTCTATGTTAGAAGAAACGTTATATGGAATCCCATGAAGCCACACAATCATTGGGACACATAAGTCCTAATAATTTTTGAATTTCATCATTTTCTTTATTAGAAATAAATACACTTTTTTAGTGAGTCTGTAATAATCACCCAAATTGCATCATTCCCAATTAGATTATATGGTAAACCGATGAAACAATCGATGGAAATATACCAATTACATATCAAAATTTGTAAATGCAGCAAAAAATGGTAGGTATCTGATTTTCTTCCACAACTGTTTATCAAGTGAGACACCATGATATAAAACTTAAAATTGACCACCTTATCATTATCCAATATTTTAGATGTCTCAAATTATTGTACATATATTCACCCTTAGGGTTTACAGACCATCATTATTGGTTTCCAAAATCAATCCCCTCCTATCTCTAAAAAGACAGAACAACCAAGCTGCTTGAGAAGCACAAAGCTCCGCTAAGAGACCAAGAAAACTCGTATGAGCTCTCCTATACATTTTTTATTTCACATAAATGGTTGGATCTTATTATATGTAATATTCTGAAGTATAAATCCATCATCAAAAGATGATTCAACTTTTATCAAATCCATGAAAACTTTTCCACCAGCCTCCTCCACTTGTAAACTCATTTTAGAAAAATAAACTCATTAGTGACTAGTACTCAACTAAACACTTCAGTACATCTGTTGGTAATTTTATACTCAATGCATCTGCTAGAAAATTTCCTTTCCCAAAGATATATAAAACATCAAAATAAAAGGTATGATGATACTCATCCCAATGTTTATGTCTCATTTTCAATTCTCTCTAAGTGAAAATTTATGTTATGGGTTTTTGATCTGAATACACCGTAAACCACTCTTTAAAGGGATAGTATCACCTTGTTTTGAGTATATTCATAACAAATACCAACTCAATATCATGGGTATGATTGTTTTTATAATGAGGGTGTAAGAGAAAAGTAGAATAATCCCCAACCTATGTCCCCTATACCAAGACACATCCCAAACCCATATCAGAAGTGTCACATAAAACATCAAAACCTGATCCTGGTTCTATAAGAGTCAAAATTCATGCTGAAGTAAACGTCATTAGGATATCCTCAAAATATATATAAAACTATCATTTCATTAAAAATTTACACCCTTATGGGTTAAAGATTTCAAATAATATGTAATGATAGAGAAGTCCTAAACAATCCATCTAGAATAACTATTCAAACCCAAGAATATATAGATCCCAAACACATTTCTAGGTTTTTACCATGAAATAACTAACTTGAAATTTTTAGTATCAATTGAGATTCCCCTTTCTGACATCCCATTCACTAAAAAATTATCTTCTTGGATCCAAATATGATACTTAGAAATCATACCATATATGTGGTGTTTTATTAATTTTTGAAGAATGATATCCAAATGGTTTATATGCTCCTCCTCTTTCTTGGTGTACAACAATATATCATCTATGGAAAAAATGAAAAAATATTCCATGAAATGAAGAAATATTTTTTTTCAAATCCATGAATACCACAGGAGTATTAGTGAGTCTTTATAGAATAAAAAAACATAAAATACACATATCAATTCCTGAATGATATCTTTAGTGTATCATCATCCCAAACTCTAAATTGTTGGTACCCTGACCATAAGCCAATATTAGAAATATAGTGATCAGTTCTCATTTTATCAAAGAGATCATCTATTCAGAGTAAAGAATATTTTTTCTCAATTTCCACTCGATTCGACTTATGATAGTCCAAGAAATTCCAGGTCATCAAACATCCTTATTTAAAAATAGCACCAGAAATTACTAGGGTGTCATGCTAGGATAAATAAATCCTTTCACCTCCAGGTCCCCATGATAGAAATTATGATCTTCCAAGTCAGTATTGAAAGGAGAATCATTACAAGTAACATGTAAAATGTAAATTTGACATCTCTATATAGAGAAAAAATAGAAAAATATTCAGAAAATACATCAGGGTACACACACAAAATGGTAGGTAATTGACATTATAAGAAAAGGATAACTACATTAAGAAACATTTCGGACAACTGACATGAGATTATATAGGAATAAGTTAAAAAATTACCTTTCTCATACCGATATAGAGTCCCATTCACCCTTGATAACATGGGTATCCCCAAAGGTATATAAGAACTGTACGTAATGGAGATAATAGTATATATGGGAATTTATGATAATCATCCATTACTTGATAATAATCATGTCAATTATTTCATAACTAGGAACTAAGAAGTCCTAAACCACATCAAAGTCACCCATCACAACATAAGACATGGGACATTTGTACCCATTTTTATATCTCTTTCTAAAAGTTGTTGAATAATCCAACAAGAACGACATACTTCATATTCCTCTAGTTCACACTCTTCCATATAATTCTGTGCTAACCTAGACTCCTAGACATCTCCCTTAAAATGAGAATGAGACCCAACCCATTGGAATAATCAATATGATCCAGCAACCCCTTAGTAAAAGTGGATCACACTTTACTACCAAGGGATATCTTGTCACAGAACTGATTCAGATATCGAAATCACACAAAAAGATAAATAGTATAGGAGCCTCTAAATATTGAGGCATATAATGACCAAACCAACGAAACAAATATAAAATTATATGTTGATTCTCCATAAAAGCCCACAAAATTATTCATATTGGAAATCGAACACTCTTGATCTTCCATTTTAGACCTGAAGATGTACCATGGATAACTACTGCATCTATGGAAGCTCCTACAAAGAATATCCTTCCAGATCTATGTGACTCAATCAATGATTATTTATCCACTACCTCCATAATGTTTTGAAGGAACAAAATAATAATAATCGACTAAACATCGACCCTCATACCCATTTCAATCCTCCGAGCCATTTAGTTATACATTGCTGACAACTTCCATTATAAGATGCAGCAATTCTATAAATTGGGTGGAGTACTCCAAAACATTATGCTCCCCTTCCTAAAATGTAAGAATCTCTTAGGACTTTATAGCATGTAAAATATCATGATAAAAATAATTATTAAAGATCTACATGAAAGTAAACCAGGATGGAACTTCATGAATATTTTTATGAACTATTCAGTCCCTAATCTTATTCTTGATTCTTCAAGCGTATACATATAAAAAACAAGAAGAGAATCATCAACAGTCCTAAAAAAGTCTATGATCATCTCTATCCAGTCAAGCCACTCCCCTGCATCTTGTCGTCCTTTGTCACAATAGAAGAAAAGTGGATACTTCTTGGTAAATTCTAATACATAAAAAAATACCCATGTTATGTTCAATGCACCCAGTAACCCAAGAGTATAAATTATACAGATCATTATTATAATTAAATAAGGTACCACTTGCGGATCTTTATACGAAACCTTCCTCACAAATTCCCATCTTATATTTAGAATAGATCTTTGAGGAGGCATTTTCTATTAGACCCAATACAATAACTGATAAATCATGAGAAAAATCAAAAACCATAGAACCAAAAACAAGAATAAGAAACATTTATTTAATGTAAAATAAATTTTAGAGAAACTATGAATCTTCTTAGGGAAAGGGAAACTCCTTTTGAAAGGAACATATCCATACAAATAAACTCTCCACTTAGTTTATTCATTCAAACTTAGACACTGAATGTCTCAAGACATTTTAGATATGTTAATTTAAATAAATATCCTATACAATTTATTAAAATGAATCTAAATACTATGACTTATTTAGGATTTTCTGATCACTCATTGAGAATGATATTCATTAATGAGAGTAAGCTGGCCATAAATCTTTTCCATACCTATTTTTTGAATTTTGAGGATCCTACTCATGTATAACTAAGACAAAAAACACAATCAAAAACTACTGACACACATCGGGATATGTAAACCCCTTTGATACCAAATTTCAATAGACCAACTTGAGTTAACCAGACCAGTCACACAAGTCATACAATCACGTGGTGGTGTAAAACTAATACAACAAATCAGTTTTCGTATAAAAGGATAAAAAGACATAAAACCAGAGTATTATGTATAAAATAGTGATATAAAACCTATAAAAATAGAAAAAACCAAAATTTATGAAAATTATAGACCAAACCAGTCTCAATCTGACCAATCGTCACCACTAAACCAAAAATAAAAATGTAAAGAGGTGACTTTAGGATACCAAATTATCTCACCCTTAATGGTGTCCTACATAAAAATTTATAAATATTTGAATTATAGAAATTATTATTTGTGGAATATATCCTAGTGGGTTAATACAAGAGAATCCACACAAGTTATAATAACACAAATGCAGAAGTTTAAGATTTAAAGAAAACTTTTTTAAAGCATTTTTATAAATAAAAAATAGAATAAATTTTTAAAAAAATCCATGAGTTTTCAATATTTTTAAAAAATCATGGAAAATATAGAAGAAAAGTAGGTAAAAATACCAAATATAAATATATATGTGATCAAAAATCTATGAAATAAACTATTATGAAATTAATAATAAGAAAGCCAAATTCACCTACCAGCCAATCTCTAGCCTATGGGACTATTCATACTAGACACTCACAAGCCTAAAAAAGAATATAGTTGGATCCAATTATCATTGAGTCCTATCCCTAACCATTTACATACATGAGGTTACATCCTAGTGGTGTAAAACACACTAAGGATACCCATGGATCCTTCTCAATATATAAAATCTTCTAAATGTGAAATGTTTGTCAATTTCAATTTAAAAAACATTTCACACATTTAAAAAAATTCCATTTCATATCCAAAAAATATGATATAGGGTTTCTAAATCCATATTTACATTCAAAGTTAAGAAAACTCCATTTTAAATGAAAATAACGCACTCCAAACATGAAACCATGCCATTTTCAATTTCATCACATGAAATTACATTTCTAATTTGAAGGAATCCACAAGAACACCAAGAAATTAAAGAAATTAGAAGAATTAAATATATCCACCTATCTAAAGAGTGTATAAAACCTAACTGTATTTGAAAATAGGGATTAGAAACCCCAATATCAGCTTTTAGAAGATAAGGAACAATTAGAGATTAAAAAGGATTAATTGAAAACACCATCCAAATACTAATCTCTAAAAAAATAGTTCCACAACCACATATGGGAGATAAATGAAGAAGATAGATTATCTGAAGTGAAGAAGAACCTAAAACTACCAATAAATTGCTAAACAGAGAATTTAATTAGGAATGGAGTCAGCCAAAGATGACTAGGGTAAGAACTTTGGCTAAGAGTAGAAGGCTGTGAAATAGAATGAAGCCCAAAAAACCATATGAAACCCAAAAAGCTACAACATATATTATTATATGGAATATAACAATTTATGCATAATGAAACCCTTTAATTTGTATTACACTGAAAAATGCGTTGCCTTGGTTTAAGAAACCAATTTTTCATATTACATAACATGTAATTCTTACACGACATATAACATTCCCACTTTGTGTAATACACTTAATTAAATTTTTCCACTAACCGTAATAATTGTGAAATTCCATTAAAAATTGTTTAATCCTCTAAATAAAAGTAGAAAATACTATGGAAAATCTGAAAATCCTATAAATCCTTGACTTCACAGTTGTAGGTAACCTCTAAATTCTAGGTTAAATATACTCTCCCAACAAAAAAGGGAAAAAATAATATTTAGAGCATACCTGATAGAATGATAATAGGTTGTTTCATTAATATAACAACATCTAATTAAACTATTTACACTTTTGTTGTTAAATAGTCATGTTATAAACAGAATTATTGGAGGTGGAGAAGGAAATAAAATTAAAAATATTTTAGAATAACATCCCATCCTCTTCTGATATCCTCCTTAAGTTTGTAATAAAATCAATAAAGTATTTATTTAAACCAAAAGTAAGCCTTATAGGATGAGGAGAGGGAATTTATGTGGTTATTTGGTGATTTTTATGGATTTCCAAAATCCTTGAGAGTTGTGAAGTAGTGTGGCGAGCGAGTGACTTTTTATAGTAGAGGAGGAGTGGGATTCATGTAAATGCTCAAAAGTATTTACTATTGAGAGGAATCCCATACCTAATGTTTAATAAATATTTAACTATAATTATTTTTAGGGATGATATGTTTTAGAGTCACCTCATACACAAAAAATAAATACATTTTTAATTATTATTCTCCTGACCACCAATGTTTCCATATTTTTTTCATATTTTATTTTTCATTAAAGTAACTTATTTTCTAAACTATGTAATTTATAAATTTAGACTAAATTAATGTGAAAATTATTATAAAATTTATAATTAATAACTTTAATAAGTTATATAAATAATAAAATAAAAATACCTTGTGTGTTTGAAATTAATTAAAGAAAACTATGTTATAGGAAAAATGCGGCATTAACTGTAAAGACCCGTAAATTTCAAGGAAATGTTTTTCTTAATTTTCTTGGGAATTTTACAAGAGCGTAGTTTCTGATGGCACCTGATTCCGAGGCCCGGTGTGCCCGGAATCATTTTCCGAAGTTTGGATCATGTACGTTCAGTGAACGGACGAGCGGGTTTTTCTAACTTTTGAACCGGTGCCCGAAATCAAATTCTGAGGGCACCGATGAAATCGCAGCACCGGTATTTTCTTAGAAACACCTCTTCCAGAGTTTCATTTGATCGGGTGTGGTTTTTAATTTTCGGGCTTAAAGTTAAGAAATAAAATAATTGTACGACAAACTTTATTTTATTTCACTTAAGCCACTTGAAGTCGCTTGAAAGCCACTTAAACTGAGTTGCAACAGATAGGGTACTATCCAAAAATATCCTACCCTCTTGGTAGGATATTTGCGAGGTGGGGCCCTCATGAGCCCCGCCGTTTCTTTTCCGCTAAGTAACGCACCCGCGAAAACCCGTTATTATGAAAGTCAACTGACGCGTTTTCTTAAATTCTTAACGCACCATTTAATTGGGCGGTTTTATTTGTGAATTAAATGGGTTGTTTCTTTCGTTGAATTAATTCCATGAATTAATGGGTTGTTACTTACCTCTTTTTCGTTTGTTGGCGTAATAATAAAATAAGACCAACACGACATTTGGAGGATTACTCGTTGAGAGGTTTTTGACAGAGGTTCTTGAGCCTTCATCCTCTTACACAAAGAACGCGAAGAACGCGAAGAACGTCGTCACCCTCGGAGTTGGACGACGCTTCATCCGAGACGTTCTTCCCCGCCCCGATCTCCGATCACCAACTGCTTGAGGTAAGAGATCTCGGGTTTCTTTTTAAACTTCCTTGTGGTATATAACAACACACAGATTTAATTATTTACAATTAAATATGTTGTCTCTTGGTCCGTTGAGTTTGTCGACGCAATGCCGGATTCCGCGACGACGTGACGCCCTTCCGCGACGACGCGACTCCTTCCGCGACACGACGAACCCCTCCTTCCGCGACGAGCAATTCCGCGAAGAACTCTCACGCACGACGACTTGTCGAGGTAGGGATTTTCTTTTGGAAATGCCTTTTTCCCGTGAACGTTTCTTTAAAAATTAAAGAACCAGATTCAAATGAGCAATTTTAATTTATTAAAATTGTTGTTTCATGTGTTGAATTATTTTCTCCCATTGTTGTTATCTAACGCGGAGGGTGCGGGCCAAATGAACACGGCCCGACAATCCTCTGCCGTTCTTCGTTGTTGTGCGGAATTGACGGGTGATGATGGAACGTGCCGCAACAGAAATTTGATGGTTCTGCAGTGAAGAACGAGTCCCGGGAGGAGCAGCGGCGCAGAAGGGAACGAAATCGGACCACCGGAGCGACTCCGGTGGCCCGCGGAAGCCGCCGGCGGCACGGGTCGCCGGCGCGGCGGCACTGGAAGCCGGGGGCGGCGGCGCCCACGGACCCGCGGCCGCGCGGGTGTGGCGCACTCGGACGCGGCAAAGCCGCGTCCTTTGATCTAGCGCGGCCCCACGTGGGGGGCCGCGGCACCTCCAGACCGCGGGGGCAGCGCCCCGCGGCGCACGACCGCTCGACCGAACCGAGCCAGGCCAGTCTGAACGGCCGGGCCGCGCCCTGGCCGGACCGGACCGGGGCGGACCGGGTCGGGTCGACCCGGTTCAGACGACCCAAGGGGGGGGGGGGGGTGGGCGGCCTGGGTCGGCCCGGGCCAGGACCCCCCGTCTTCGGACCATTTTCAGTCAAATGCCCGTATCTTGAGATACGAGCCTTCGAACGACGCACTGTCAGCGGAAACACGATCCTTGGATCGAGACAGTCGTTTTGGTATATCGCACTCAAGGTTTCGGAATACTTTGAGTTCGGCCGGGTTGGTTCGTACACGAAACCAACCGGGCCCTCGGAGCGGAAATGCTCATATCTTGAGCTACAGACATCCGATTGACATGCCGTCAGCTTTGTTGAATTCCTCTATGTAAGATGAATCTTTTGGCTCACTCCGCCTGAGGTTTGGATGCAGGTGGAGTACGGTCGGGTTGGTTTTGCCTTAAAAACCAACTGGGCCCCTGGGACAAAAAAACCAATAACTCTCAGACCGTGCGTCCGATTGACGCGCCGTCTGCGACGTTGACTTCCTGTTGACGATACGGAACATTTGGATACGTCAAATTCGGACTTTGTGATAGTTGATTTATCGGCCTCTCGGCTCGTGGAGTGGACCCTCCCGAACGAGCTTGCTGTGTGCGGGAACCCTAGAGCTGGCTGCGACTGCTACTGCGACGACGACTATGCAGAGATCCTCAGTGGACTACGACGACAACAGTACAGAGATCCTCAGTGGACTGCGGCGACGGCTGTGCAGAGATCCTCAGTGGACTGCGATGACAGCTATGCAGAGATCCTCAGTGGACTGCGACGACTACAGCACTCAGCGATCCTACGTGGATCAGTCCTATAGGTCCTATGTGGGACAGATCCTGTGTGGGTCCGATCCTGTGCCGGTCAGCGCTCAGCGGTTCTGTGTGAGCCAGCGCCTACAGGTCCTGTGTGGGCCCGATCTTGTGTGGGTCATTGTGGGGGTTAGTTACCTATCGATCTTTTGTGGGTCCGACGACTTAGATGGATCAGAGATCATCTTTATCATCATTCGAAGATGTATACCTATGTGAGCTAAATCCTGTGTTACTCTCCTTTGTGGATTGTGTTGAGCTATCCTTTGTGGATTTACTGTTTACTATCCTTTGTGGATTGTGTTGAGCTATCCTGTGTGGATTTACTGTTTACTCTCCTTTGTGGATTGTGTTGAGCTATCCTATGTGAATTTACTGTTTACTCTCCTTTGTGGATTGTGTTGTGCTATCCTGTGTGGGTATACGTTTTACTTTCCTGTGTGGACTGTGTTGTGCTTGGGCTCGGACATTGGAGCCGAACGGGAATTGATGACTTAGGTATATGTATGGGCATATACCTAAGCAGTGTCGGTTGTTACTTCGTGATTGTATCTTTCCTTGTGGATTATCCTTTGTGGATTTCGGAATACCTTCAGGGGTCTTGGGGTCCCTACTGAGTATCTTATACTCACCCCTGCACGGGCTATGCCCGCACATCGTTGTGTTGGTTGCAGACGACGGGCAGCGCTGATTGTGGTGGAGGCATGCAGAGCAGGACGGTACCTGGAGGTGGACCACTGGGCGGGACATACTCGGAGCGGACGGCTGGACCGAGGAGCTATGGAGGCTATCTGTACCCACCCTTCAGGTGGGACCTTCCGAGGACGGCTCGACGCTGCGGGTTTTCCTTTCAGCTGTTGTTTTCCCCTTTCAGTTGTACTTTACAGTTGAGCTTGTATTTCCGGCCCCTTTTTACTTTCAGCACAGCTTGTTACAGTTTTTACTTAGTGTTTACTTTTCCGCTTGCTTACTCTGTGGTTCTTGTTTACTTTTCAAAGGAAATGCCTTCCCTTTTTTCGGGATTTACGCCTTGGTGCTAGTCGCCAGCCCCTGTCCTATGGAAGGCGGGCTTGGGGTAGTCACGGCACGGGCCCCGAGGACAGGTCGTGACAAATTGGTATCAGAGCGGTCAGTTCTACCGCAGACTCTAATCTTTCTTCTATGTGAAGCAATAGTGTTTAGCGTATTGGGTGTGGTTATCAGTCCAGGGAGTCCAGTGTTGGTGTGGCGGCCGACGTATCCGTACACCAGGACCCTGACTTCTGATTTCCGACTTAATGCACGAAAACATTGATTGCATGTGTGTTTCAAGTTTTCATTGTGATTACTTGTGTCAGCTCACCAGGTATACTGTTCTGACCGTGGCTCACTTGTTTCCTTTTCAGGATGTCCCTACGACGGCAGCCAGCTAGGGTTCCGAGAGTAGAGCGCGACGACAGCCCGCCGAGCGATGAGGCCTCGGTACAGGGCCCGTTGACAGCAGAGGCACCGGCGGTACCTTTACTCGCCGAGCCCCCGATGCTTCCAGCACCGACCGCTGACGATGCATGTCACCTCGGAGCTCTGCACGAGTTCCAGCGCTAGCGACCACCCAGGTTTCGTGGGGAGACAGACCCCCAGGCAGCCGAGGACTGGCTGGAGGCGGTCGTCCGAGTTTTCAGGCTAGTGAGGACACCAGCAGACCTCATGGTGATCCTCGCGGCGAGCCTACTACACGCAGCAGGAGGACGATGGTGGACCTTGATGCTCTAGGTGAATGATGAGGCCTCTCTCATCTGGACGGACTTCGAGAGCCTCTTCCGCTCCGAGTTCATCCCGTGCACCCTCCGTGCGGTGCGCAATCAAGAGCTTCTTCAGCTGCGGCAGGGCAGCTTGACGGTCGCCCAGTACGCGGCGAGGTTCACCGATCATTCTTGCTACTCGACCGACATGGTACGGGTCCCCTTCTTCCAGGCCCGTACCATCAAGCAGGGATTGCGACACGATATCAGTGCATCGCTGATCTCCCTCAGCATCCCGACCCAAGCAGGAGTGTTGGAGCGAGCCCTTCTGATCGGGAGCTTTCTGGCTGAGTCCACAGCGAGACCTACCGCAGGGCGGCAGGTAGCGGAGTCTTCGGCAGCAGGTAGCCGATGGATGACTCAAGGTTCCAGACAGACCAGACCTTCCAGCAGATGACCTCGGGACACTGGCTCAGCCGTGCGGGGCACAAAGCGCGGAGCCAGTCTTCTGAGAGGCAGGCAGTGCTACGCATGCGGCGGGCAGGGCCACATGGCTCGTGACTGCCCGACCCGCCGTACCGAGGAGCAGCAGACGGTAGAGGGTCCACCCGGGCAGAGGCAGAGGGTCGACCGTGGCGGTCCGCAGGGAGGAGGCGAATGAGGCAGAGGAGCTGGCCGAGCCTCAGGTGGTGGGCGACGCTTTGAGGCTCTGCCACCACCACCACCAGGTGGTCCGCCCCGACCACAGGGAGCTGGCGGGTAGAGACAGGCACAACTCCAGGCAGTGGAGGCCTACAACCACGGCACACCAGAGATGATTCGAGGTACGATCTGTGTCTATTCCACCCTTGCTGTAGTTCTTATAGACACAGGAGAGAGTCACTCTTTCATAGCCACTGCCCTTGTTCGGAGCTCGGAGATTCCGACGGAGCCGTTGGCTCGATCCTTACAACTAGAGACCCCTACGGGAGCAGACTCGACGATTACACACTGGTGCCGGTAGTGTGAGATTACTCTAGGAGGCGAGAGCTTCGGCTGGGATCTTCTTGTAGCGGCGTCGAGGCCTTACGACTTCATCTTGGGCATGGATTGGTTATCTACAGTCCATGCTCAGATTGACTGCATTAGGCGCAAGGTGCGATGTGCGCTCACCGACGGGAGCAGGTTCACCTTCACCGGCGAGAAGGGAGCCTTTGCAGCACAGGATGGACTCTCGCAGAGGAGGGGACATCCCATCACTCATCAGTTGGCTAGCCTCATCCTTGGAGCAGTTGACGTGCAGAGTCCTAGTTTTCCTGCGGTGGTGGATCAGTATGCAGACGTCTTCCCCGACGATGTTCCAGGGCTACCTCCTCCCAGAGAGGTAGACTTTTATATTGATTTGTACCCCGGGACAGCCCCGATATCCACTCCAGCATATCAGATGGCCCCCGCTGCGCTTCGAGAGCTGTGGGTACAGTTAGAGGACTTGCAGGGCAAAGGGTTCATCCGACCCAGTGTTTCCCCCTGGGCTTCCCCGATTTTGTTCGCCAAGAAGGCGGACGAGAGCTTGCGACTGTGTGTCAATTATCGTCGCCTAAACCAGGTGACAGTGAGGAACAAGTATCCTCTACCGAGGATTGATGACCTTATCGATCAGCTCAAGGGAGCACGATGGTTCTCGAAGATAGACCTCAGGTCAGGCTACCATCAGCTCAGAGTTCGAGACGAGGACGTGCAGAAGACGACCTTCAGGTGTCGGTATGGCCACTATGAGTTCTTGGTTATACCTTTCGGCGTAACCAATGCTTCAGCAGTGTTCATGAGCCTCATGAACAGGATGTTCTAGCCATACCTCGATCGATTTGTCGTGGTCTTCATCGATGACATTTTGGTGTACTCGACCACGGAGGAGGAGCACGCCTACCACTTGCGGGTTGTACTAGACACACTCCGAGAGCACCAGATTTATGGAAAGCTCTCGAAGTTCCAGTTCTAGTTACATGAGGTCCACTTATTGGGGCACGTCATTTCTGAGGGTGGAGTTGCAGTGGATCCCGCGAAGATTGAGGCAGTGCTAGCTTGGGAGCCACCCAGGAGCATGACGGAGGTGTGGAGTTTCTTGGGTGTAGCCAGATACTATCAGAGATATGTGCCGGACTTCTCCAGAGTTGCGGCGCCACTCTCAGCTTTGACGAAGAAGGGGAAACCCTTCGTGTGGTCAGATAGATGTCATCAGAGCTTTCAGGAGCTGAGACAGAGATTGACCAGCGCACTTATCTTGAGGTTGCCTGAGGAGGGAGTTGGATACGTAGTCTACTGCAATGCATCAGGGACCAGACTCGGGTGTGTCCTAATGCAGGAGCGGGCTGTGATTGCCTATGGATCACGTCATTTGAGTCCGCATGAGAAGAACCACACTACCCATGACCTGGAGTTAGCAGTAATGGTCTTCGCTCTGAAAACATGGCGGCACTATCTGATGGGCGAGCGCTTTATAGTCTTTTCTGACCACCATAGTCTCAGGTACATCTTCTCTCAGAAGGACCTGAACCTGAGACAGAGGCAATGGCTCGAGTTCCTCCAGGACTATGACTTTGAGATAGTCTATACTCCTGGGAAGGGGAATGTATTAGCCGATGCCCTCAGCAGGAGGACGGGCATTCAGCTGCTTGAGGAGGCGACAGAGCAGCTAGCCGCCTTGCAAATATCCTTCGTGGATAGGGATGGAGCAGCCTTCCTTTAGTCTCTCACAGTCTCTCCTCCACTTCTGCAGCGGGTCAGAGAGGCACAACATGGGGACACTGACTGTGAGACGCGGCGTGCACAGATATCCCCGAGACAGGCACCTGATGGTTTCTCCCTTGGAGCAGAGCACAACGTCCTTTTTAGAGGACTTACCCTGGTACCAGTTGATTTACGAGAGGAGGTTCTGAGAGGGTTTCACATTTCTCCTTTAAAGGTACATCCTGGAGTGGCGAAGATGTACCAGGACCTCAGACGACAGTACTGGTGGCCGCGCATGATGAAGGCTGTGGCAGAGTTCGTTTCACGGTGCCTCACCTTCCAGCAGGTGAAGGCAGAGCATCAGGTACCAGCAGGCTTGGTACATCCCTTGGAGGTCCCGGAGTGGAAGTGGGACGGGATATCTATGGACTTCATGACTATACTTCCATGCACTTCCAGAGGTCACGACTCCATTTGGGTGATTATTGACCGACTCACCAAGTTGGCACACTTCTTACCCATCAGAGAGCAGGGCTCAGTGGAGAGCTTGGGGCGTCTCTACGTTCAGGAGATTGTATGACTTCACGGTGTTCCATCGACTATCGTCTCTGATCGGGACACTCGTTTTACTTCCCAGCTTTGGAAGGGATTACAGGAGGCATTCGGGACGCGGCTACGTCTGAGCACCACCTTTCACCCTCAGACGGATGGTCAGACGGAGAGGACCATTCTGACTCTTGAGGACATGCTCCGCGCATGTGTCCTCGACTTTGGTCGCAGCTGGGAGGACCACCTACCCTTGGTGGAGTTCACGTACAACAACAGCTACCACTCCACCATCGGGATGGCACCATACGAGGCGTTGTACGACAGACCTTGCAGATCTCTTTTGTGCTGGACAGACCCTGGGGAGTCAACACTTGTGGGACCAGAGATAGTTCGGGCCATGACAGGGAAGGTCCAGGTCATCCAGGAGTGGATGAGGATAGCTCAGAGCCGACAGAAGTCATATGCTGACAGGAGGCGGAGGCCATTAGAGTTCGAGGATGGAGACCAAGTCTTCTTGCGTGTCTCACCTCGACGTGGTTTGCAGATATTTGGCCAAGGCGGCAAGTTGTCTCCACTCTTCATCGGACCTTTCCAGGTCCTCAGCAGGATTGGTGAGGTGGCTTATCGCCTGGCTCTACCACCTCAGTTGCACCGGGTGCACGACGTCTTCCACGTATCTCAGCTGAGGAGATACGTGCACGACCCGACGCACATCATTGACCATGGGGAGCTAGACGTGGATGATGGGGCGACTTTTGAGGAGGTCCCAGTGGAGATAGAGGATCGACAGGAGTGAGTCCTATGTGGACAATCGATTCTTCTTGTGCGCATCAGATGGCAGCACGGGAACCTCCAGGAGAGTACATGGGAGCGGGAGGCTCAGATGCGTGCTCAGTACCCACATTTACTTCCCTAGTTTTTGATGTATCTTTACGGGGACGTAAAGCCTTGAGGTGGGAGTAATGTAAAGACGCATAAATTTCAAGGAAATCTTTTTCTTAATTTTCTTTGGAATTTTACAATAGCACAGTTTCTGACGGCACCTGATTCTGAGACCCGGTGTGCCTGGAATCATTTTTCGATGTTTGTCTCGGGTATGTTCAGTGAACGGACGAGCGGGTTTTTCTAACTTTTGAACTAGTGACTGGAATCAAATTCTGAGGGTACTAATGAAATTGCAGCGCCGATATTTGCTTAGAAATTCCTCTTCTGGAGTTGCGTTTGCCCGGGTGTGGTTTTTAATTTTCGGGCTTAAAGTTAAGAAATAAAATAATTGTACGACAAACTTTATTTTATTTTACTTAAGAAACTTGAAGCCACTTGAAAGCCACTTAAACTGAGTTGAAACGGATAGGGTACTATCCAAAAATATCCTACCCTCTCGGTAGGATATTTGAGAGGTGGGGCCCACACGAGCCCCACCGTTTCCTTTCCGCTAAGTAACGCACCTGTGAAAACCCGTCATTATGAAAGTCAACTGATGCATTTTCTTAAATTCTTAACGCACCATTTAATTGGGCGGTTTTATTCGTGAATTAAGTGGGATGTTTCTTTCATTGAATTAATTCTATGAATTAATGGGTCGTTACTTAACTCTTTTTCATTTGTTGGCGTAATAATAAAATAAGACCAACACGACATTTGGAGGATTACTCGTTGAGAGGTTTTTGACAGAGGTTCTTGAGCCTTCATCCTCCTACACGAAGAACGTGAAGAATGCGAAGAATTACGTCACCCTCAGAGTTGGACGACGCTTCATCCGAGACGTTCTTCCCTGCCCCTATCTCCGATCACCAACTGCTTGAGGTAATAGATCTCGAGTTTCTTTTTAAACTTCCTTGTGGTTTATAAGAACACACGGATTTAATTATTTACATTTAAATCTGTTGTCTCTTGGTCCGTTCAGTTCATCGACAGAACGCCGGATTCCGAGACGACGCGACGCCCTTCGGCGACGACGCGACGCCTTCCGCGACACGACGAACCCCTCCTTCCGCGACGAGCAATTCCACAAAGAACGCCCACGCGCGACGACTTGTCGAGGTAGGGATTTTGTTTTGGAAATGCATTTTTCCTGAGAACATTTCATTAAAAATTAAAGAACTGGATTCAAATGAACAATTTTAATTTATTAAAATTGTTGTTTCATGTGTTGAATTATTTTCTCCCGTTGTTGTTATCTAACGCGGAGGGTGCGGGCCAAACGAACACGGCCCGATAACACTCCGCCGTTCTTCATTGTTGTGCGGAATTGACAGGTGACGAAGGAACGTGCCACAATGGAAATTTGAAGGTTCCGCAGTGAAGAACGAGTCCCGGGAGGAGCAGAGGCGTAGACGGGAACAAAATCGAACCACCGGAGCGACTCTGGTGGCCCGCGGAAGCCGCCGGCGCGGGTCGCCGGCGCGGCGGCGCCAGCAGCCTGGGGCTGTAGCGCCCGTGGACCGGCGGCCGCACGGGTCCAGCGCACTCGGACGCGGAAAAGCCGTGTCCTTTGATCCAGCGCGGCCCCACGCGGGGGGCCGTGACACCTCCAGACCACGGGGGCAGCGCCCCGTAGCGCACGACCGTTGGGCCGCTCGGCCGAACCGAGCCAGGCCGGTCCGACCGGCCAGGCCGACCAGTCGGGCCGCGCCCTGGCCGGACCGGACCGAGTCGGAACGGGTTGTGTCGACCCAGTTCGGTTGACCCAGGGGGGGGGGGGTCGGGCTAGGTCGGCCCGGGCCCGGACCCCCCGTCTTCGGACCATTTTCGGTCAAATGCCCGTATCTTGAGCTACAAAACTCCGAACGACATGCGGTCAGCGGCAACGCGATCCTTGGATCGAGACGGTCGTTTCGGTATATCGTACTTAAGGTTTTATAATACTTTGAGTTCGGCCGGGTTGGTTCGTACACGAAACCAACCGGGCCCTCAGAGCGGAAACGCTAATATCTTGAGCTACGAACGTCCGATTGACGTGCCGTCAGCTTTGTTGAATTCCTCTATGTGAGACAGATCTTTTGGCTCAGTCTGCCCGAGGTTTGGACGCAGGTGGAGTACGGTTGGGTTGGTTTTTCCTTAAAAACCAACCGGGCCCCTGGGACGAAAAAGCCAATAACTCTCAGATCGGGTGTCCGATTGACGCGCCGTATGCGACGTTGAGTTCCTGTTGACGATACGGAACTTTTGGATACATCAACTTCGGACTTTGTGACAGTTGATGTATCGGCCTCTCAGCTCGTGGAGTGGACCCTCCCGAACGAGCTTGCTGTGTGCGGGAACCCTAGATCTGGCTGCGACTACTACTGCGACGACGACTGTGCAGAGATCCTCAATGGACTGCGGCGATGACCGTACAGAGATCCTCAGTGGACTGCGGCGACGGCTGTGCAGAGATCCTCAGTGGACTGCGACGACGACTGTGCAGATATCCTCAGTGGACTTCAACGACTACAGCACTCAGCGACCCTACGTGGATCAGTGCTACAGGTCCTGTGTGGGTCCGATCCTGTGTGGGTCAGCGCTCAGCGGTTCTGTGTGAGCCAGCGCCTACAGGTCCTCTGTGGGCCCGATCCTATGTGGGTCATTGCGGGGGTTAGTTACCTATCGATCTTTTGTGGGTCTGACGAATTAGATGGATCAATGATCATCTTTATCGTCATTCGAAGAAGTATACCTGTGTAAGCTGAATCCTGTGTTACTCTCCTTTGTGGATTATGTTGAGCTATCCTGTGTGGTTTTACTATTTACTCTCCTTTGTGGATTGTGTTGAGCTATCCTGTGTGGATTTACTGTTTACTCTCCTTTGTGGATTGTGTTGAGCTATCTTGTGTGGATTTACTGTTTACTCTTGTTTGTGGATTGTGTTGTGCTATCCTGTGTGAGTATATGTTTTTCTTTCCTGTGTGGATTGGGTTGTGCTTGGGCTCGGACGTTGGAGCTGAACGGGAATTGATGACTTAGGTATATGTATGGGCATATACCTAAGCAGTGTCGGTTGTTACTTCGTGATTGTATCTTTCCTTGTGGATTATCCTTTGTGGATTTCGGAAGACTTTCGGGGGTCTTGGGGTCCCTACTGAGTAGCTTATACTCACCCCTACACGGGCTATGCCCGTACTTCGTTGTGTTGGTTGCAGATGACGGGCAGCGCTGATCGTGGTGGAGGCGTACGGAGCAGGATGGTACCTGGAGGTGGACCACTGGGCGGGACGTACTTGGAGCGGACGGCTGGACCGAGGAGCTGTGGAGGCTATCTGTACCCACCCTTTAGGTGGGACCTTCAGAGGACGGCTCGATGCTGCGACTTTTCCTTTCAATTGCTGTTTTCCCCTTTCAGTTGTACTTTACAGTTGGGCTTGTATTTCCAGCGCCTTTTTACTTTCAGCACAACTTGTTACAGTTTTTACTTAGTGTTTACTTTTCTGCTTTCTTACTCTGTGGTGCTTGTTCACTTTTCAAAGGCAATGCCTTCCCTTTTTCCGGGATTTACGCATTGGTGCTAGTCGTCAGCCTCTGGCCTATGGAAGGCGGGCTTGGGGTAGTCACGGCACGGGCCCTGAGGATGGGTCGTAACATCCCCAAATGATAAAGGGTTAAATGATTAAATAATATGACTCATGTCAACAAGGTGCACCTTCCTTTTCGGGAGCCTGTCTGATTAGAACTCCACAGTTAAGCGTGCTTGACCTGAAGTAGTGATCAGGATGAGTGACCTCCTGGGAAGTTTCTCAGGATGTGTGTGGGTGAGGACAAAGCACACTGGAAAGGACATGTGTTGGCCTGTGGGGAATATCATTAGTCAGATGACCTGTTCGGGCACATGGGTGGACCCTGGGGTGGGCCCCATGTGTCTGCGGGGGCAACTGGTGGTACCTGGTGGGCCAGGACCCGATGACCATGTTAAGGCGGGGTGTCTGTACAGTCAGCGGGACCCGGTTGTCACATTTGGTATCAGAGGAGGAACCCAGCCTTAAGTGCGTGGTGCACTTCCTGGGTTGAGATTTAGGGCCCACAACGAGGGTGTTGTGCTCTAAAGGGGGGGGGGTGATTATAACATCCCCAAATGATAAAGGGTTAAATGACTAAATGATATGACTCATGTCAACAAGGTGCACCTTCCTTTTCGGGAGCCTATCTGATTAGAACTCCACAGTTAAGCGTGCTTGACCTGGAGTAGTGATCAGGATGAGTGACCTCCTGGGAAGTTTTTCAGGATGTTTGTGAGTGTGAGGACAAAGCACACTGGAAAGGACATGTGTTGGCCTGTGGGGAATATCATTAGTCAGATGACCTGTTCGGGCACATGGGTGGACCCTGGGGTGGGCCCCACGTGTCTGCGGGGGTAACTGGTGGTACCTGGTGGGCCAAGACCCGACGACCATGTTAAGGCGGGGTGTCTGTGCTGTCAGCGGGACCCGGTTGTCACATTAACCATAATTATGTCAACATTGTTTTTACAATTTAGGATTAATTTTCCTAATAATGTGACCTAAAAATAACTTATATTGATTATATGTTCATACATTTTGAAATATTTCTATAAAATTTGTTTTGGAAAAGTGTTGGGTCATTTTACACCCTATATTCAATGTTTAACCACTAAGTAAACTCAATTTTACCTTAACTATTATATCTAATTTTAATTGTTTTTACTAATGAATTTGGTAAAAAATTAATTTGAAAGAATTATAAAATATAAATTACGATGATTCAAAATATATTATCCATTTTTTCAAATTCCATTTACAGATTTGGAAATATTTAATTGAAAATTTTTCATATGTACGGGACGAAAAAGAAAGTTTGTAATGTGAGAATTATGAAAAGACCACAATGTTTTTATATCAAATTCAGTATAAAAAATATTAATTGTAATATATTGGAATAATATGTATATTAATAATTGTGACTTTAAAAAAATGAATATATAATTTATAATTGTGAAAAATATTGGTGAAATGACAATTTTCCATTAAAATTAATTATTTTTAACAATTCCTAAAAACATAAAACTTTATAGAATAATACAAAAAATTCACTCTAAGATAATTTTGGTATTAAAAATTAAAAATTTATGTTTATTATTAAAAATAAATATTTTTATATAGTCAAATATTAGTTTTAAAATACGCACACAAAAAAAGGTGATAAAATATATTTTTAAGAGAAAAAAGTTGTTAAGAATATAATTGGATTTATTTGTTTCTATTATATAGAAAACACATAGGATGAATGTTAAAACTCATATGAAATATATTACATATAAATTTAATTAATTTAATATAGAAATTTTTATTTTTTATTTTATTTGTATAAAACACACTTGGGAACATTAAATTTTTTTCCAAAAAAATATTTCTTTTTTATTTTGAAAAGGTATTTTTTTATTTTTAATTAATTCATAAAAAATAATTAATTATTTAATCATTTTTGAACCATATTTTTATAATTTAGTTAATCTTGTTCACACCCACCATACCATCGGTTTTTTATAATGCTAATATATATCATGGGTTATGTAATGTTGGTGTTGTGTGTTGATTACGACTTCAATCATAAAAAATAGGGGTGGTTTGTAATGAAAGAAAAACTGAGTGTTGTTTTTAAAACATGTTATAATATTTATTTCATGTAACATATGATATTTGATAAAATGTAACTACTTTATAATTTTTTGGGGTGCTATATCCTGCCCCTTTAATTAATTTCATCCTCAAAAGTTGAACTATATCACGATAATCAAAGGATGGACACTTGAAAATTCTTATTTTGTAGACCTGCTTTGAAAAAAAGGTTAATAAAACCCACTCTTAATAATAATGATATGTAAGAAAAAAGGTCATATGGAATAAAACATACGAAGTACCCAAATATGATAACATAGGTGGTATGTGAATATTTGGACAAGAAAGAAAAACATAAATCCCAAATAAGGATATTGAGTGTCCGGGATCATTGATCAGTATAAGGTGAATTATTAAGATAACATGAAAAAAAATGAGAAACATAGTGGTTGTAAAATGGTTATTGATATCATGATAGATAATGGTAGTGGGATTACATTTTTTTCAAGCTCCTTTTCCTATAGTATAGAAATTACCTAACCATCTCAACTATGAGAAAAATTGATATATACTTACACGAGGGGTAAAATTTCTTCATGTCAACAATTTTCACAAACATATCATCATTTTCTTCAAATTAAGAGTATTAATTAGGAATTTTGAATGCTTGGGACACTAAAATAAACTATTAACGAATACATAACCATAAATGGCATAGTTAGTATTTCTCACCTATCTTTAAACATTAATAAAAAAAAATGGATAGAACATGGTAAGATAATTATGAAAAATAATAATACTTCAAATGATAAACTAGTATTCAAAATTAAATAGTAATACAAAAATTTCAATCTAAATTATTCAATAAATTAGAATCTTTAAAACTCTTCAAACATTTCTTAACTAAGTTAAAAACCAAATGATTAGAAGGATTTGATCAAGTATTATTTTAAGACAAATCAGCCCTAATTCCTCAAATGAAATCCCATATGATTTCAAAATAGACAAAATCTAGACATGTAAAATTTTTATACTAGCTAAGACATCTATAGATTAGTGTCAGGCGCTACACCCCTATCACTCATTGGTTGTTCATTTAGACCTCGCATCCTTGATGGATGTGATATTTTATCAACCAGAATTAGGGTTGAAAGAATGTTTTCTTTAAAAAAAATTAATTCCTCTATAATAACACTTCTTGTTGATATTAAGGGTTATAAATACCATAACCCAATAAAATCGATCTAAAATGAAATTAATGACCTCAAATTTTATACTACTAAAAACACTCGAATTTGGTGTCCAATATATTGAAAATTATCATTAATTATAAGATTATATACCAATGATCGTATCCATAAAACTTAAAAAACCTCACAAAGGAAAAAAATACAATGTTTTCTAAACTAACCATTGATGCCAAATATATCATCCTATAAGCCGCATTCACAGATTTAGTGCTGATATCATAAACATTATATTTTTATATTATTATTGATAAGGGTGACCCATTTTTTCTCATCCAAACTATAAAGCATTATAAGGATAAATTTGATATCTTACATTCTGTAAGAGAATTTATGTTTAGATTTTATAGAACAAAGTCAAAATCCTAGAGAAAAAATTCACAAGAATTTAAATGAACATTTCTCCCACTTAACCTATATCTTCTTTTTTCACAATGAGACACCATCATCATCCATATAATATCAATTGTAAAAATAATTCATTCAACTGATTCCATTATATCTTATGGAAAAGGAAACATAAGAGTGGTGAGCATAAATTATTTATAAGGGAAAATTTAAGCATTAATAAATGGATGTCATAAGTGAGAAGAAGAAGAGAATAATGGTATGATACCGTAACAAATGTGCATGATTATAACATATGAATATTCATAACCATTAATAACAAGATAATTAAACATGCAAACATGGAATAAATCATTAATAAAGGGAAATTTCACAACATTCATGATCCATGTGCTATAAAGGTTCATTAAATTAAACATCATAAATCCATATAAAGAATAGATAAAACATATTGGTATCATGGAACAACATCTCCTGATACCATTATAGATACCATAAAAAACCAATAAAAATATAAATAACTATAAATAAAAATTAAAATATAATTTTTATAGAATTTAATAATTAACCAGTGAATTATATCCCTATCTCGGCTCATCCATCGTATAAGCTATAACAGGCACACCTAGAGCTATATGGGTGAACCCATCATTTATAATGTCAAAAAACCAAATAATGAATAATGAACAAAGTTAATTCATTTCATCATAATACATTGACACAAAATTTATTATTTTCAAAAAATTATTACTCCATGGAAAGTAAACTCCTTCCATAATAATGATTAAACCACTAAAAAGAAACATGTTCCATGATAATCACTTTTTGAAATGACCAACCCATGGAAAAGAAACATGTTCCATAATAGTCTCTTTTAAAAAACCATGATCCATATAGAGAAATAATGAGGATTTCAATATTAGAAAATATCCATAGTGTAAAATATATAATGAAAAGTGTTTTTAAATAAAATAAATTAAAATACCATTGAATATCATTAAATACATTTAGAAAAAAATCCACCTTTTATTTTAAAAATATATTTTTGAAAATAATTTTTTTTTGAAATTTTTTTTCTAGAAAATATTCTTGGAAACATTGAAAGATATTTTAAAAAAAAATAAAATAACCTTAGTTGTGGAAAATATCCTTTTATATTTGAAAAATATTTTTTAAAATATTTTGAAAACATTTTTATAAAACTTTGGTTGGAAGAAAAATAGTTTTTAATTGAAAAGTTTATTTAAAAAAAAAAATATTCTCTTAAACCATTGATTAAAAAAATAGAGGAATATGGTGGGAAACCATATAACCTCCAGAAATAAATATTGTAAAATAAAATACATCAAAATTATTTAGAGATATATCATAAGATATCAGTATTGAATTCTTAATCATAGAAAATCTCGATAAGCATTGTGATTTTAACAAAAGACACATACTACAATTATAATGCTAAATAAAATTCCCCATGATAATATTACATTAATATAAACATAAAATAAAAATTTCATGATATTTCATGTTATTGGATATTTATATAAACCTCATAAAATGAGATACATACATAACATGGAATTAGTCTCAAATAAGGAAAATTGTGACAGAAATCCATTACCACTTTGGTATATTTGAAATCGAAAACCAAAAGAAGATATATCCTCAAATCGATATATAAATCCCCATAGATGTAGGGATAATAATCATATAATAAATTCATGATAAATACAAACACCCCACAACATTGATAAGTGGTGAATATGACGTGTGTCTCATCAAAATAAAAGTGGGAGAAGAAAAACCAATGCAGCGCGTTCGATTTGTCATGAACATTCTCTATATTCATGAATAATAAACATATATTAATTATTTACATTAATTATAAAATTATAAAATTTTATTATTTATTTAATTTCACTTATTGAAAATCTATATACAATAACATTATTGAATATTTTTATGTCCGATGTTTTGACAATATTCGACTGGTGTGTTAAAAACTACTTATGTAGGTTGATTATCATCAAATATGAAATTATATAAACTTATCCATAAATATAAAGTATAAATATTTTTCATTTTTATATTTCAATTATTCTTTTAAAAACAATAATGAAATATGGTTATAAAAAATTATCCAATGTTACAAACATGGAGATGGTAAGTTGTATAAATGCATGAGTAACATTTCCATTTTACAATGATCATAAAGAAATAAATTAATTTTTTATACTAATATATTTTTAATTATATCATAAATATGATGATATTTAATTATATATAATTACATGTATCATTATTGGGATATAAAAGTAATCACATCGCTTCGAATAGAATGTAGTCCACACATCCTTGAATAACATTATCAGATTTTCAGTGTGTTTAAATGTAATAATGAAAACGATCTATTATATTAAAAAAAATTAATTATTTAGAAAATATAAATATTATTTAATTTATATCATAAATATTTATTATATTAATACTTATTACCTTATATGTAATTTTTTTTAAAAATGCTTCAGCTTGCTTCATGAGGTTGTAGTTCTCCATACCCACGAGTGACGTTATCTTATGCAATAAAGTATGGATAGAACAAATATTATAATTGATATATTTTTTCAAGAGGTATCATAATGTAATACATATCATATATAACAATATAAATATTGTTTCCATAATTATTCCCATACATGGAATGTGGTAATGAAAAAACATACGGCATCGGTTCATGAGGCGGTACTCTGTCGTACAAATAAATGATGATTTTGTAAAAAAAATTAGTGATTGGTGTGTGGATTTGTTTAATAACCTAAAAATAAAAACATATTACTATAATGATGGTAACTATTTTATTATATAAACATGTTATAACAATAATTGAATGAGGTGGACAAGGAAATAAAATAAAAACTATTTTAGAAGAACATTTTATCTTCTTTTGGTATCCTCCGTAGGATTTCACTTAAACCTAGAAAAGAATTATTTATGACCAAAATAAGGTTTATAGTATGAAGAGAGGGAATTTATGAGTTTAGTTTTTCTATTTTTGGATGAAAAAAATGTCTTGATAGATTTAAAGAAGTGGGGAGAGTGAGTGATTTTTAATTGTTGAGGAGTGACATTCTAGAAAATACTCAGAAGTATTTAATATTGGGAGGATCTCTAACGTCAAATTACTCAAAAAAAGAATAATAAATTAGGTAATATATAATTTTGTTGATATAAAAATCCAATAAAAAATATAAAATCATTTCAAAGCACATTTTTTTCCTTAAATCCAATGTTTCTTTTTTTTCGTTTTGGGTTTTCATTAAGTTAGGTAGTTTTATAACATATGTCATTAATAGATTAAGAATAAATTAAATTAACAATTATTAGAATAATAGTAATAACCACTTATTTTATATATGTATTATAAATTATTAAATAAAAATATCATGTGTTTTGAAAATTAATTTTAACTGAAGCACATGTAACGTGGAAGAACACTGCTTTAACCATGGCCGTTCCAATAATGTTATTAATATTAATGGTTAAATTTCATTTGAATGCTTAAAAATAATTATTAAATTTATATTTTATGGTCATAAGGTTAGAATTGTTTCCATACAATTTGTTTTGAATAGGTTTTAGGACATTTTCACAACATATATTATATGTTCAACCACTATAGAAATTCATTTTTACTTTAGTCGCTGAAATTAATTTTTATTGTTTTGAATAATCAATATGGTCAAAACAATGTTGATATTATTAGATAATATAAATCATTATTATTCAAAATATTAAATTTATTTTTATAAATTAAATTTAATCAAGTTTCATAATATAATTTTAAATTAATCCCACAGACATGATGAGAAAACTAGTTTTTAAAGTGAGAAAGTTGGAAATATCACAACATTTTTATATAAAAATTCAACTTGAAAATTATTCCAAAGAAATATAATAATTTTTTATATTTATAATATATTAAATTTTCAATAAAAACCAATTTAAAATATAATTTATCTTTGTAAATAGTTTAGTCTAAAAGAAAATTTTGAACTATAATTTCGTATTTTTCATTATTCATAAAAAATGAATCTTTTCAGAAAGATAAAAAAATTCACAAAAATATAATTTTTATATCTAGTTTTTAAAAAATTATTTTTTTCCAAATTAAATTTTTATAATTTTATAAAATTATTTTTAAGATAAATGTTCTATAAACATGTTCCAAAAATGTTTTTTTTATAAAATTAATGTTTTTAGTGTCAAATTTGATAAATTTTTATTTATTTACAAGATAACACATATGATGAATGTTTAAAATTATGTGGAATATATTAAATCAAAATATAATTAATTAAATAATAATACATTTATTTGTTTATTTATTGGGTATGATACACAGATCTGCACATTAAAATAGTTTTCAAAAAAATAATTTTTTTCCAAAATGGTTTCATTCTCATTTATAATAAATTGGTCACACAAAAATTAATTATATACATGTGTAAACCAAATTTTCATAATCTATTTAATCATTTTCATATCAAAAATTCCATCAGTAAGGTTATAACGGTAATATATATCATAGGTCATTGATGTTTAGTGTTTCTTGTTGAATACACCTTTATTAAAAAAATATAAGGGTTTCATGAAAAGAAAGAAATGATGACTATTGTATATAATGAACGATAAACTTAGTATTTAATATAATATATTTTATAGAATAAAATGTTACTCTTATAAATTTTTATTATGTAATAGTGTAACTACTTGTGATTTTAAAAGAGGAATATCATATTCAACATCATATTTGACACACAACACTAATCATATAAGAGAATATGACAACCTAATAGTCTATAATATATTTAATTTTAAATAAATTAAATATATTTAATATATTTATATTCACACAACACTTGGCCTGAATAGAATATGATACCTGATTAAAATATTATTATTTTAAAAAACTATTATAACCAACCCTTTACATAGGCAAATATGAATAGTAGAAACTATATTATTAAAATTATATGTTTTAAACATATATAAAATCATGTAAATGAGTATCTATTAGTTAAAAATAAAATAATAACTACTTTAAATTTAATGAAATGTTTTATAGATAAATATATTTTTTTAAAAGGAGATCTAGTCACGCTTTATGAAAATAATATAAAATAAATATTTAACTCATTCAGAAAATATATTTGAAAAAATAAAAATCATTTTATGGAAATAAATTTCCCAAATTATATTGGGGTGATACTAATAGAATGTTTTCATATGATTAATTTTTTTGAATAAAGAAAAATAATATTTTTTAGATAACTTTCCTTTCATATAAATTATATAAATTGTTAAATTATAATTTTAAATAGATTTAAAGTGAAATAAGTTCAAATTTATAAAAATTTAACTAATTCAGGTGATGGGATTTAATTTTATTTTGAATTTTTATATTATAAATTCGCATAATTTTGAGAATTTATCTTTTGAAACACAATATATTGTCATTTATTTTGTTTAAATTTAAATTTAACTACACCACTTCTATAAATTTAAATTGAAAAAATAGATTTATAATTTTGAATAATCATAATATATATTATATATTAATTTAACCATAATTTTTAATCATAATTAATAGTGAAAATCATAATAATTAATTATAGTTTTTAAGGTAAAAATGGATTTACCATGGGATAAACTATGAAGATAATGTTTAAAAAAATTAAAATATGCGAAAAATAAGTACTATGAACATTTTTGATCTTATCAACTCTATAGAACTATAATTAACATTTCTGGAGGCATTTTTTCAATAGAAAAATGTGTGTATCACTTTATCTTCTCAAACATTCAATATTTGTCATGTCCCCCATGTGAAAAAGGTGACCCCCTATCCTCCACATTTTACACTTTCAAACCCCTTTGGATCAGAAAATATATAAAATGATACCATACTAAATCAACTCCCTACATATTAAAGGTCTTATTATTTTTATGAATGTCTCTTATGAAGTATTTTTATAACAATCCAGAACCCACACTCCCGAATTCTGTTATGAAATTAGTAACACTACATTATCTTCTTTGATGACAATAATTATGAACCAAATTATCATTTAAAACATCAAAAATCAAAAGGAAAACATAGATCACACACACATATATATATATATATGAGTTAATTTTATGTTTATTGTTTTAGAGAATAAGGAGAACTCCTACATAAACAACTTTCATGAATTTAAATGAGAATTTATCTTTCTTAACCCATATTATCTTTATCACATTAATACTTCATCATTATCCACATGAAATCCTTTCTAGATATAACTTTTTCAACATCATTTCTTAAAATTGGTGGGAAAAAAATAAGAATGGTGAGAAATAATGTTTTCTATTAGAAAACCTAAGAATAAACATAGAATATAACCCATGTAGAAAAGTGTGAATAAGAGTATGATAAAAAAATCAATGTGCACGAGTGAATCATAAAATAATTAATTCCCACCAATACATCGATATAAAAATATTAAAAAATGGAAAATTATTTATTATTAGGAATCACTAATCAATGGACATGGGATATCAATCTACATCACTTGATACATTATAAAATCATAACAATCAATTTAAACTCTTATTGATAAAATGGTGGATCACTTTAATAAAACCCTTTCAAAACACTTTTAATTGGAATAAACATACGAAAAAAATCCAATAATATAATTACCCAATTAATCATAGATATATTATTGGGATCACCCTACATATAATATATATCAGGATAACCTATTTTCCATGATCTATAATGGGGCTAAACCCCTCGTATAATCTATATCTGAAACATCACTAAGCTATAATGCACCCAGTCCTTCATATAAGATGTATTAAAATCACTTGTTTCATATATTTATCATGTATCATATCACTCATAAAATAAATTCATCATAAAACTAATTGAGATAATAATAATTCATTTATAACCAAATGAACCCATGGAAATGAAATGCGTTTAATGTCAATCCAGTTTGAAATGTGATTAACTTATGGAAGAGAAATGGGTTCCATAAAAATATAATTAAAATACCCATAATACATCAAAATAAATAATTAGGATAGAATAAATAAAAAGTAACTACAGTAGAGGATAATTAACATTTCAGGTTGTTGACTTTGGTGAATGAAAATATCATTAAAATATAATTAAAAACAACTTGAGGAAAATAAACTTTAAATATTTCAAATCTTCACATACCACATTGAAAAATATGAATTATTAACCCATTGAATAGAAAATTATTAAATAAAACATATAATATCATGAGAATAAGGAAATTAATCTTATAAAATTTCAAATGAGTTGAACATACTCCTCATATAAGAATATACGTGTATAGAATAATGAACCTCTTAGAGGCAAAATTGTGAAAAAAATCCATTACCACTTTGGTAACATTAAAAACATGAAACCCATGGAAGTGAAATCAATAAAATGAAATGTATAAACCCATAAATTTAAGGTTAAAATTTTCATATAAATTTATAGACAGTATATAAATAAAAAAATGTTCTAAATAGGGAATATATCTCACATAAATTAATGTTTGATGAGAAAAACCCTTAAAAAGATCTTATCATTGGATCCAGAATAAATCAATTAAATAATTATTTTTAAGAAATATAAACTGAAAAAATATAACAAAAAATAACTAATAATACAATTAATGTTAATTTCTCATGTATTCATGTAATAACATAACCAATTACATAGAAGTTTAACCCAATAAAATGAAATTGAGGCATGGAATCCCATACATTTATTCTGATTTGTTATTCTTGTTGTATATCATCCTAAATAATAATTTTATGTTAATATTTAGTTGATTAATAACCATTTCATAGTTTATAATAACTTTTATTTTATATATAAATGAAATATATACAATTACTTAATCAATAATGTTTAAGTAAAATTCTTTGACCATATTCACCTTATATATCCAAACTGACATTGATACATTGACTGTGATCAATGAGGTCATTATTTAACAATACATAGAATAATAACAATGAAAATATTATCAACATTTTACCCCAATTATACTTTTAAAATTATATATTAATTGTGGGTATGAATTATGAACCAACATTTTGATCATGGAGAGAGTATGTCATATACATTCATGAGTAACATTCAAAATTTTTAATGATCATTATAGAAAGAAGGTAAGTAATTATTATCATTAAAAAATTTCCATTACACAAAAAATAACATTTTATTTAATTATATATACTTATATATATCATTATTGTCATACGGTGATTAAAATTAAGAATTAAATCTCATTGAGGAGGCGATATTCCACATGTCTACAAAAAATGTTATTACCTTTTCTGTTTGTGTATTTGGAAATTGAAAAAATGAAAATTTATATTTTCAAATAGATAATAATTTCAGAAATACTATAAATATATAATTTAAAACCTATATTTGTATTAAACCCCAACTTAATACATTCTATTTAATGTGTGAACCAATCACTTTTATTTGAGGAGGTGGTCGTCCACACGTCCACAAACAATGTTATCGTATTCGATAAAATAGAAAGCCTAAATGTATGTGTTATATAATAATTATTCAATTATTAAAAAATATTAAATATAATATATATCATATAAAATCATTACTTACATTATAATTACAAACTATGAAAAGTGGTAAATGAATAATGAACAACATCTTTTCATGAGGTGGTAGTACATCGTACAAACAATCAATGGTCTCATTCCACATTTGATAGATGTGTGTGTTGGTTTAGGTTGAATCAAAACAAAAAAAGAGTTATTAGATATAGTATACATTTTATATTATGTATTAATGTAATAATAATATTTTAATGGGTGGAGAAAGAAATAAAACAAAATACCTTGTTGAAAATGATACCTCTTTAATAGGTAACACCTTTTGTTTTGAACCAAATGGAATCTTTGGTTTGATTTTTTATATATTTTATTCTTCTAGGATGCTAGGAATGATGTCCAGAACATATTTGGGAAGGGTTTTTATGAGAAAAAAATACTTAAGAGGTATTTCATAGATCATGTGACCTCAATAGTGAACTAAATTTGATACTAGTGGGTATATGTTAGAAACATTTCAATATAATGGGTTTTTATATATTTCTAGTTAATTTACCCACATAATTTTACAATTTGTCCACTAATTAAACACATTTCATTACCTTAATCACTCTAGATAAATTTAATTTATTTCACTAACATATTTTTTTAAAAACTAAAATGTCCAAAATTGTAATTATAAATTTTCTATTTCCAAAATGGAATAAATTTTTTCATATTAAAATCATATAAGTTGAAGATATTTTTTTTTAAAACTAATCTTATAGACGTGATGAGACTTCAGGTTTTTAAAGTGAAGATTTCAAAAGTTTGAAATGTTTTTTATATCCAATGTCAATGTGAAATTGATTAAAATTACCTATGTTTGTTTATATGAAATAATTTTTAGATAATAAAAAATATAATTTAGAACTATAAGATATTTTGATTTTAAAAAAGTTTTCAATTAAAATTTGATGTCTTTCACTATTCATCAAAGTATGAAAGAAAACCGAAAAATACCCAAAAATATATCACTAAGTAAATTTAGATATTATCTATTAAAAAATTAAGTTTTTTTTAAAAATATAGATTATAAAAGTGTAAAATATTTATTTTTAAATCAATCATTCTATTAAAAGGTAGAAAAACTACCTTTTAAAAATATACAGATTTGTTTTCTTAAAATTGGATTTATTCTTATCTTACACATATAAAAATTATTAAACGAATTTAATTTCTTTATGGAAAATATAACATATAAATTCCCTTAATATATTATAATAATAGTGATTAATTAAATTTATTAATATAAAACTCCATTATGGTCATAATAATAATTTTTCATAAAATACATCAATTAAGTTCAATTGATTTTTATTTTCATTTCTAATTAATTTTTCACCAAACAATTAATTATTTAAATATGTGTGAAAAATATATTAAAATTTTATTTTATCATTTTCAATAACTATTTTCAAATGGATAGGTGATAATTAAGATATTAAATATTAATATTATATTTTTTCATTAAAACATGGTTATACATGTAATATATGAAATCAAAGAGACTCAATGTTATGTGAAATTCAAGATAAAAATGTTGTTGACTAAAATTCATGATAAAATATTTATTACATATAACATAAAGTATCAAAAATATTAAATTAATTATATAGAATATATTTATTAAAATATCAAGATATTATATCCTAGCCCCCTTTAAAATGAATTTTTCCCTTGAAATCCATCTTGGTTATAAAAGGATTAACATTTTTAGAATGAATTAATTGAAACCTATATCATAAAATGGTTAATAAATCATACTCTTAAAAATAAATATTGAGAAATATAAAGCTCAATGGAAGTTGTACTTTACTATTATTCCATATAGGGAGAATATAGACAGGAATATAGTAAAAGCATAAATAACTATAGAGAGTGATTAACATCATTGATCATAAAAATTTAAATGATAAATGGAATGTGAGGTGCCTAAAAATTAAATATGTGATGATACAAAGATCATATGTACATCAGAATTGAAGGTACTGTGATAATACTTTTGTTTCAAGATCCATTTCCAAGATTGAAATATTTATCTTTCAATTTAGACCAAGGAAAAAAATAAAAAGGAAATATAGATACTTGATGAGTATAATTTCATCCTTCAATAAATTTACACAAAATATAAAACTTTTATCCTAATGGTGTGTGTGCAAAATGAATTTTTAATTCATGAAGAAGTAAAATAAAATTTTAAGGACCAAAAAACCATAAACGAGATAGAAAATATATTCAACCTATCATTAAACATTAACGAAACCTAAAATTGTTTTAACATAGTTAGCTAATTAAAAAATTTATTAAACAATAAAATTATATGAAATTTTTCTAAATTAAATAGTAACATAAAAAGGTAGAACTAAATTATTCCACACATAATTATCCTTAATATTCTAAAAACATTTACTGATTATGTTTGATACCCAATGATTAGAAGGATTTGGTCATATATATTCAAAAAAAAATCAATCATTATTCCTAAAATAAAATACCATATGTTTTAAATATAAACTTAATATTAAAATGATTTTTTGTCATAATAACTAAGAAATCATTCAGGTCAGTGGTTCATGATACAACCTTATGGACCTTCAGTTGTGGTTATAAGCATTTTGGCCCTGATAGATGCAATAGGTTGTCACCCATCCTTTGGGCTGTCATTTTTTATATAATCCTAAAAAATATATCCATCTTAAAATACTTCATACTAATTGTGGGTTTTACAAATAACTCAAACCCAAAATAATGTCACCAAAAATGTTATATATAACTTCAAAATTTTTACTATTTAAATCCTCAAGTACATTTCCTTAATAATTTGAACATATCATAAACCTGAAGCTTATAATTCTATTACGGTTTCCAAAAATATTAAGATAACCTCATATGAATACATCCTTATCTCCAAAGTTATTGAAAATGAACTTTGATACCAACTATAATAACCTAGACCCACATTATTGTATCCTATAATGAAATCTACAACATTACATTCCAGACATTGATGATGATAATTGTAACCAAAATTATCATCTGAACTATACAATATAAAAGGGAAAACATAGATCACATACATAATAGAGGGAATTTTAGGATTATATTTATATAAAATTATGGAAAACTTCTATATAAAAATTTCAAATGACTTTAAATGAGTGAATCTCCTTCTTAACCTCTCTTTTCTTTGTCATATTAATACATTATCATCATCCATATAAAATCACATCAAGTCATAAATTATTCATCATATATCTATAAAACTTTATTAAAAGGAAACATAATATTTTGTGAGATCAAATTCTATATGAGTTAAAACAAAATAATTAATTATTTAATGTAATCAATGAGCATAAGAGTACATAGTGGTATAGTGACATAATAAAAATCCATGAGTAAGTCATAAAATAACTAAAATTCATCAATAAATGGATAAAAAAATTTCAAAATAGTAAAACTTAATGAGTTAATAGTATCAATAATAATAGGAAATAATATATCAATCACTATGATTAGAAACCTTAAAAACTCATAACAAACAATTAAAAATCTTTTTGGTAACTTGGAGCATCCCTTTCATAAAAACCTTGAAATACATTTCAAAAACATTTTTGTTAGAATAACCCTACATCAAAAATTTTAAATTATCAATACCCAATACACCTTAGATATATAATGGGGACCACCATTTTTATATGTTATATTTGGATCACCAATTTTTTTTGTGATATATAATGGGGCCGAACCATTCATATAATCTATATCGTTCTCAGCCATGAGTTATAATAGAAGTCATCCCTTCATATGAGATGTATTTGGAACACCCATTTTATATATTTCTCAAGTAACAAATCAATAATAATAAAAACTCATCATAAAACACAAATAAATGACAAATATTCTTTTATAAACTGATAAAACCATTGAAAAAATTATTTTAATGTCAATCCCTTTTGAATCGTGATTGACCTATGGAAATGAAACAAGTTACATAACAATATCATTGAAAAAATCATAATCCATTAAAAAATAATGAGGATAGTATGAATAAAAAATATCCCTAATAGAGGGTTTGTAATAATAATGTTCTTTGATGTTGATGAATGTAAATACCATTTAAATATCATTAAAACATTTGTGAGGAAAATATTTTTTAAACATTCAAATAAATTAATACCAATTTGAGACATTGGAATCACTAACCCCATGAACGAAATGACATTAAATAAAACATAAAATATCATTATATTAATGATATTCATGATATAACATGTAAAAGTATCTATATATACAACATATAAAATAATATAGGTGTATAACATTATGAATGTCTCAAAAAAGAAATCTTTGAGAAAATTCTCTTATCAATGTGGTAAATTTGAAATCATAAAACTGACGAATGAGAGATCATATAAAATATATGTAAAAAACTATAAATTTAAGTATAAGAAAAATAAAATTAATTTCGTGTCATTATATACACCACAAAACAAATATAAGTGGCGAATATGAAATATATCTCATAGAAATAAAAGTGAGATGAGAAAAACCCTTACAAAGATCATATCATTGGAGTGAGAATTAATTAAATAAAAAATTATGTGTGAAATATTTATGTCCAAAAAATAAAATCATAAACAAATAATTATACAATAATAGATTATTTCCCAAATACTCTTATCTAAACATAACCAATGAAAAAGAAGTTTAACCTAATGAATGGAAACCGGTATAAGAAATCCCTTAACTGAAGTCCAATTTGGAATTCTTATGCTATATCTTCCAAATTAATAAAATTTAGTTATATTTATAAATTATTTAAAACATTTTACATTTTTATAAACTCTTTTATTTCTTTAATAAGAATAATATATTGAATTACATTATCAATAATGATAAAGTGGAATGCTTTGACCATATTCAACTTCTGTGTCAATACTGACTTTGATATGTTTACTATGGCCAATGAGGTAATAATTTTAACATATCCACTATAATAAAAACATCATAATTATAAATTTTTTACATAAATTATAATTTTAATATCACACTGGAATGATAGTTATGTAAAATTAAACAATGTTACGATTATGGATATGGTTGGTTGTACGTACACATGAGTAACGTTCCCATTTTTCAATGATCATTATGTAATTAAGGTAAGTAATGTTTATATTTAAATAATGACAATTATACCATAAATAATTTTTTTAATTAAATATACTTATATATATTATTATTGTGATGTGGTGATGAAAAAAGAAGTATCACATCGCTTTGAGAAGGCAGTAGTTCACACGTCCACGAACGACGTTATCAAATTTTCAGTGTATTTAGTGGAAAGAAGAAACATGTTATGATATTTTAATAGATAGATAATTATTTCATGAATATAATGAATATGTCATATATATTGTATATTTTATTTAACACATCTTTTATACATTCCATTTAAAGTGTGAACGTATCACATCACTTTGAGGACGCGGTAGTCCACATACCCACAAATAATGTTACCATATTCGAAAAATGTAAAGAACAAATATATGTGTTATATATTAATTTAATAAGTTTTAAGACACCATATATATAATATATATATCATATAATGATAGTAGTTTAATTATACATCCCATCCATCAGAGGTTGTAATGGAATTACGAGCGGCATCATTTCAAGAGGCTGTAGCCCACCATACACACGAACAATGATGTCGTTACACATTTGATGGAAGTGTGTATCGGTGTAGGTATAAAAACTATCCTAAAAACATCTCAATATATATATATATATATATATGATACTGAGGTTATTATATAATCATTGAATACGAATAATTTAAGGGGTGGATAATGAAATAAAACAAAAAGATCTCATTGGGGAATGTTACCTCTTCCTCGGGTTACTACTTTTGGTTTTTACCAATGGCCTTCCTTGGTTTTATTTATTCCCAAGTATAGGATTATATTATTAGAGAAGTAATTATGGGTACTTATTTGGTTAGGTTTTGGATAATCCAAAAGGATTTAATGACTGAATAAGTGGGTAGGTTGATTGCCATTTTATAGTCGAGAGGGAGTGGCGGTCTTGTAAATATAAAAAGGAAAATATTATTGTGAGGTCTAACTTACATCATATAATGTCTGATGTTTTTAAAAAAGTTTAAAATATTTTTTTTAGAATCTTTCGATTAACTATCGGGTCAGATTTAAAACCATGATTCAGGATGATGTTTCACAAGATGAGTTCATTTTAAGTGTTGATATATGGCAAGAGTAAAGGCCTAGGAGATTCTCGGGTGGCTCGATGGATTTTGGGAGCACGAGACCCATAAATTATGTTTTAAAAAGGAAAGGAAAAGGTGTTCAAATGAGCTACACACAGTTAGTCAAACTATATTGGTCAACCATGTAGGATACTCTAGGTATCCGGTAACAAGTTCATGGTCTATTCACGGTTTGTCCGAGTGTGCGAGTTAAACCATGAGACTTACCCAATTTTGAGTTTGAGGTTAATTTAATTTAGTTAAATTCATATTTGAATGGAATTGAATAAAATTACCTATTTTAGGTTTAATTTAATTAAATTTATATTGATATAATTTAATTAAATCATGTTGAGATGGAGAAGTTATTTAATTAAATTGAGATAAAAAGAATTAAATTAAATTTAAATAATGACGAGCTGGAGTTATTTTTTAATTAAATTAATTTGATATAAATTTAATTAAATTATGTGTAAATGAGGAGTTGGTGTTTCATTTAAATACATTCAAGGCAATTTGGAATGTAATTAATTAATACAAAATGGAGGTTTTATTTAATTAAATTCAAAGATAATAAGAATCTAATTTTTCATCGTGGAATGGGGGTCATTATTTAATTAAAATTATGTTGATAGAATTTAATTAAATAATGTTTATGAGTTGTATTTTTTAATTTAATTAAATTATGTTAATATAATTTAATTAAATAACATGAAGTAAAGAAATTATTAAATTAATTTCAGTTATAAATAATTTAATTAAATGATGATTAATGAGGTGTCAGGTTTTTTTAATTAAATTATGTTGATATAATTTTATTAAATAATAATGATTTGAAAAATTTATTTAATTAAATTTGATTGGAATGAAATTTAATTAAATGATGTGTTAAATGTGTAATTTGGTTTTTATCTAATTACATTAAATGTTAAGATGAATTTAATTACTGAATGAAAAATGGGGTTTTATTTAATTAAATTTTCTTAAGAGGATTTAAGTAAATAATGATGTGTTGGAGAATTTATTTAATTAAATTATTTGGAGAAGAATTTTATTAAATGATGTGTAATTGGGGAGTTAGGGTTTATCGAATATGTGTGATATTAATGCGTAATAATAATAAGATGATGGTTATTATTATTATTATTATGATTATTCAAATTCTTATAAAAAAATTAATTTATTTTATTTGTATAGAAAAAAAGAGGGAGAGGCGCACAACACAAGTGAGGCATGACCGCTATCACTCTCGGTTATCCCATGGGTGGAACACTACCCATTTCTCTCGGCATCCTCTCCACATGTCAGTTTCTCCTCACCTCTTCACAGATGTTGTCCATATCATTATGGTAAGTCCTTATCCACATTTTTCATTCTTCACAATAGTATTCTCAACTCTCCTTCACCTGGTCTCTGTTAGGCCACAACCCTAATGTCAGGGATTGATTTAGTTTCTTCATTTCTTCTGATTCTAGGTAGTATAGATGATGTCTCGGGACTAGTTGGTTCATAATTCAACAACTTCTGCCGAAGGTGAAACAACTTGGCTTGATTTGGTCCCCTTACATCATATTATGTTAAGGCTATATACCTAATAAATGGATTCTAACCCCTTGAATTATGTGTTAATAGTGTAATTGGGTTTCAATTGATTTTTTTAGTGTGAGTTGATCCCCGACGCAACAATTGGGATTCTTGGTTGTTGTAGTTAAGTGATAAGATCTATTCCAAGTATGAGAATGCATTAATGTGGAAGTGTGTATGTGAGAGTGGGTCAAGATTTGAGTATGGAATATTTTACTCAAAAAAATTCATTACGGTAGGGTTATAAACTGTGCATAATTAATAAAATGCAGTTTTTTTGATTTATTAATTTAGGTAAAGTTTACCGAAAGGTTGGAATAAATTATTTTTTGGCGGAATGAGATAATTAATTATGTGCTTTGAAATTATAATTAATTTGGTTTAGTTCAGATAATTAATTATGGATTAATTATGTGATTTGAGATGATAATTAATCGAGGAACTAGTTATGAGATATTAATTTCTTTATGTTGAAATAATTAATTATGAATTAATTATGTGATTTGAAATGATTATTAATCAGGTAATTAATTATGAGTAATTAATCTAGTTAAGTTTAAATAAATAATTATGAATTAATTATGTGCTTTGATATTATAATTAATCAGGAGATTAATTATGAGTAATTAATTTGTTTAAGTTATGTGCATTGAATTGATAATTAATTAGGGGATTAATTATGAGATATTAATTTGGTTAAGTAGGTATAATTAATTTTCTATTAATTTTGCATTATGGGGTTATAATAAAGATAATTAATCAGGGGTTAATTATGAGATATTGATTTGGGATGAGTTGAGATACATAATTTGAGAATTAATTATGCTATATTGAAATGACTAACTTTAGATAATTTATTTCTGAATTAATTATGTGATATTGAAATAGATGCCTAGACATAATTAATTTTTTAATTAAGTATGTGATACTGAAATGGTTTCTTTTGAGATAATTAATTTGTGAATTAGTTATGTAATTTTGAGATCATTGACGTGTGATAATTATTTTTAGAATTAATTATACAATTTCAATAGGGTTTCCTTTTTTATTATTTAATTATTTAATTAATTAGAGAAATTGATGAGATGAATTGATGATCGAATTAATTAATGATTCAATAATTATTATTTATTTTTGAATTATTGAATGGAATTGACATGTTTAAATAATTTTTGAGTTAGTAGTGAATGTGGTTTTGTTAATTAGTTATTTAATTAATTAACAAACTTGATTATTTAATATACAAATTAATTATTGGACACAATCTGGGGGATCTAGAAATGACTTTCTACACCCATGATAAATATATATGTATGATTGATAAATGGGTTGTGAGATTGGGAGTGATGCTACGAATACACATGGGTTTCTAGACATGGTGTTCCAAACCTAGAAAGCATGAAAATATTGTTTTATGGGATATGGACTAATGCTCCAAATACCCATGGGTTGTGAGAAAAAGACTGATTCTCCCAATAATCATGAGGGTGTTAGACATGATGTTCTACACCCATTAATTGACATTGGAATGTGTGTCCAATTGGACTTACAATAATTAAATTAAATGGGCAATGAAAGCCGATTTGATGTAATGTTTTGTGAATTTATTGTGAGAAATGGTTCAGACTCTGACATGACTGATACAATTGTTAAGATATTGGTGTCTAGGAAACCCGATGATTTATTCAGTTAAATAAAGAATAATAAATAACACATTAAACAGATTATTTATGCATTATATATGTATAGTACATGTTCAGACTCTTATTTACAACTATGATATGAATCAGGTTTCTCCATCCGGTGTCCTTTAGAAACATGTATGGGTTGTAGTCTATTTATCCAATTTGGTTATTACTTCATTATACATGCACACAATTTAATTATATTGAATTTCCGGGATCAATCTAGACACTGGTAGTTCTAGCCTATTGAGATTTATATCTCACACCCTACTTGGGCCACCATTTTATTGGGGTACCCAAGTAGAATATACTTGTTTTCTAGACCTTTCATCCTGTTTTTTATGGTTTGATCGTACTTGGGAGTAAGGTGAAAAGGACTGAGAAGAAGCTCGGGATGGTCATGGAGATTGCCCTAGGGGTTTTGAGTCTTTTCCTAATTTCTATATTGAGATGTAAATCATAATTTTTTTTTATTTATTTCAAATACTTATCACAATGACATGTATAGATTTTATAAACTTTCATTGGCCACTTTCTCTATTCAGTTGACTATTTCTTTATATATTCTTTTGTTGTTGTCTGAGATTATTATCCTTTTTTCTGTGCAATATTTCTATGAGTGTATAGTCTCCCTACTAAGTATCCATAGACCCTCGAAACTGTTCAGAATCCTTGAGTGTATGGGGAGATGCGCACAAGGTCATGTAGTGACAAGTCTGGCTACCGGTTCAAGGGTAAGCCTAGCCTCGACGTTACAAAGTGGTATCTAAGTGTTCAGGTTTTCTTTCTTTTTTTCCTCTATATTTCTATTTTGGGTTTGTAGGTAGTAGACTTGGAAAGTTTTGGTGACTGGTTAATAGTCGTTCTTGTGATTAATCACCCAATTTACAAAAAATTACCAAGTGTCCATGGATGGGAATTGATGTTTATACTACTTGATATTACAATTGATAAGAGTTCACCTTCAGTGATTAGTGTATTTTCCACTACTTATCAATTCTGAATTTTTTTAACATTTTCCTTGGCCTGATATGGTATGGAAATTGCATTACATGCATCATCTTGGGAACTTAGAGATTCACAAGAAATGCATATGACATGTCATACAGTAACATTAATAGGATGCATGTTAATTTTGATTGTGTGACCTGGGTGGAATTCTATGTTTTGATCTGCTTTTCCATGACTGCATATATAACATGTTTATATGATTATATTCTATGATTCTTTGTTACAACATGTTGTTGTGTTACTGTTTATGTAACATGTTGGAGATTTTTTGTTGTGTAAATGGCTCCAGGAGTGGAAATTGATTGATTTCATTTACAAAAAGACCTAATTTTAGTTATAAGGTGTATGTGACCCCTATAACTATGAAAAGGGTAAACCAAGTATTGGAATAATTTAAAAAGGTTAGATATAGTTAAAAATGTTAAATAAAAATTGAATATGATAAATGAGAGACAAATTTTGGAACCTTATCAATTGGTAGATGGCCACCCATGTGACTGAGATTTGTATAACCATAATGTGTTTGAAAAAGGTTATAAATGTAAAACTATTGAGTTTTGTGAATGAACTATTTTGGGTTTCTTTTTGAAGAACCTGGATTAGAATTACTGGGAACCTCAGAGGTCTCCTCTATGTTAAAAAGGAATTTAGATGCTGAATTGACTATTTAAAATGAAATGACACTTAATGTAAAATATTTAAAGGGGGGAGGTTTATTTGTATTTTATGTGAGATTTTTGTTATTTGTACTATTTTTGTGCCGTTGTCCCTACTAGGAATTTAGGGTTCTAAAGAATGACACCCTTGTTTTTTGGGGTGGTCATTTTATCTTGACTCCTCATTTGGGAATAAGCATTAAAGAATGCTCGGGTCAGTAGGTTAGACATGCCTTGAACATGGTCAGTAGTTAAAGATGTTCTCAGGTTAACTCTGGATTAGAGATATTGAGGAATTAATATAAGATCATCCAACTAGTTGGGAGGACTTTTGGTACTCGGGTGTTTGGACATGCCAGTCATTTTAAAATTCTAACATTCATGCGAGATGTTGACATGGTGATTGTATTTCATGAAATTTCACATGCGTGTTTAATGTGTTTCCGAAATAGTGTTCTTGATATCATCTATTCTTTTCTTTCCACGACATGGACACTCTTAAGGTGGTTTGTGTCACATCAGTTCTGGTAAATGTGTCAGTGATTTTTGGGGAGAATGACCTGATAAGGATGATGGTGTGCGCATATTTTTTTAAAATCTATTTGTTTTTGGAAGAGTTTCAGTGGTATTATTTTAATGAACACAAATTCCTTTGGTGACATGTGTATCGGGTTTTGGTTGATGACACATCGGTCATTGAAGTCGAGATTTTCATAAAGAGTTGACTGGTGATAGATCATTTGACCTTCTTGGAGACCTGGTTTTACCCTCACTATTCTCTTATGATTCAGATGAGTATGTCCCCTAAATTAACCTCATCTTAGAGGCACTGATATAGTGTTGGAATTATGCTTTTCTAAAGTTTTAAAAGTCATTAGATTTGATAAGTGGTTGTTATCTGGGTTGTATGTGGGATACATGCTTCATTGAGTTATGCCTTTATTTGTGCTGGAGCATGATGGTTTTAATGTAGCATTGTGATGGCTTGACTTGGAGAGGTCACTAGAAGTGGATTAAGGACTTTACCATATTAACGATTTTTGTTGAAATCTATTTAATAGAATGTCACCAGTTTAACGATGGGTATAGGTTTCATGAGTTGGAAATGTATTTCAAGGAAATAATTGTTTCTTGGGGTTATAAAATGGTTAACGGTTTGTTAGGATTTTTGGAATGAAAAAAAATTGTTCAAAGGAGACTTCTTTATGTTGGATGGTTGGCTAGTTTTATAGATTCTCCTGATTGTTTCTCAGGGATGAGATTTTTTAAGGCGGGTTGATTGTAAAGTCCCATGTTTTTGAATCATGTTAAAATACTATTTTTTGAACATTTTTGTTTAATGATCCGGTCGGTTTTAAAACCATTATTTGGGATGATTTTTCACAAGTTTGGTACATTTAAAGTATTGATATCAGGATTGAGTAAAGGATATAGGATTTTCCCGGATGGCTTGATGGGTTTCGAGAGTGTAGGACCCAAAAACTCAGTTTTGAAAAGGCAAGGTAGAGGCGTTCTCATAAATTGCACATGGTTTAAAAAACCATATTGGTTAGGCATGCATTATACTCTACGTATCTGGTAGCAAGCGCATGGTCTACGCATGGTCTGTTAGACCGTGCGAGTTAAACCATGCGGCTTTCCCAATTTTGAGTTTCATGTTAATTTAATTTAATTAAATTCATGTTCTAAAAGAATTTAGTTAAATGAGGTATTATGGGGTTCATTTAATTATATTAATGTTGAGATAATTTAACTAAATTACGGTGAGATGGAGAATTTATTAAATTAAACTGAGATGAAAAGAATTCAATTTATTTTAAATGATGATAACCTGGAGTCTTTATTTAATTAAATTTAGATGAGAGTAATTTTATTAAATGATGTGTAAATAAGGAGTTGGTAATTCTTTTAATTAAATTCATTGTAAAAAAATAATTTAACTGATTAATGTGAAATGAAGGTTTTATATAATTAAATTCAAGGATAAAAAGAGTTCAATTTATCTTTTCCAAATGTGGGTTATTATTTAATTAAACTGAGGTTGAGAGAATTTTATTAAAGAATGTTGACGATTTGGAGTTTTTAATTTAATTAAATTATGTTCATATAATTTAATTAAATAACATGAATTGGAGAAATTATTTAATTAAATTCATTTAGAATGAATTAAATTAAATTATGATTAATGATGTGTTAGTTTTTTTAGTTAAATTATGTTGAGGGAATTTAATTAAATAATAATGGGTTGGAAAATTTATTTAATCAAATTATATTGAAATGGAATCTAATTAAATGATGTGTTAAATGCATAGTTAGAGTTTTATCTAATTAAATTCAAGGTTAAGATGAATTAAATTATTTGATGAAAAATGGTGGTTTTATTTAATTAAATTGTGTTGAGAGAATTTAATTAAATAATGATGAGTTGGATAATTATTTATTTAAATTCATTAGAGAAGAAATTATTTAAATGATTTGTAATTAGGGTGTAATGTATAATCAAATATGTGTGATATTAATTGGTAATAATAATATGTTGGTTATTATTATTAATAATATTATTAATATTATACTAATTATTATAATAAAATTAAGAATTTACTTTATTTGTATAGAAAATAAGAGGGAGGGGAAAACAGCATAGGTGAGGCGCAACCCCTCATCCTCTCGGATCTCCCATATATGGTGCACCACCCATTTCTCCTAGCACCCTCTTCACACATCGGTTTCTCCCGCTTTCTTCAAGAATGTGGTCCAATTTGTCGAGGCAAGTCCTTATACACAAGTTTCATTCTTCGTATTAGCCATCCAGGCTCTACTTCACCCAGTATCCATTTGGACAAAACCCTAAGGTCTGATATTGATTCTATTTCTTCATCTCGTCCGATTCTAGGTGGTGCAGATGATATATCGGGAGCCGTTGGTCTATATTCCAATGACTGTCACGAAAGAAAAAGTGACTCGTCTTGATTTGGTTAACCACCGTCATATTCAGATAAGGTTATATACCAGATAAATGGTTCCACACACCCTAAATTAGGTGCTTATGGGGTAATTGGGTTGCAATTGATTATTTTGGTGTGCATTCTTTCCTACCGCATAAATTGTGAGTGTTAAATATTGTTGTTAGGTGTCATAATAAATTCCATGTATGTACGCATATTGATGTGGATGTGTGTATGCGTGAGTGGGTTATGGGTTGAGTTAGGAAACTTTGGTTCAACCAAATTTATTGAGGTAGGGTTCAAAACTTTTCCTAATTAATAAAATAAACTTTTGTTCTTTGATTGTTTTGATAAAGTTGAATAAAATTTCTGATTAAATTGTTTATTGAGGGAATGAGATAATTTATTATGAATTAATTATGTGCTATGAAATGATAGTTAATCTAGGTGTTATTTATGATTAATTACTTTGGTTATGTTGAGATAATTAATAATGAATTAATTATGATCATTGGTATGACAATCAATCGAGGAATTAATTATGAGATATTAATTTAGTTAAGCTGAAATAATTAATAATGAATTAATTATGTGATTTGAAATATTAATTAATATGAGGATTAATTATAAGTAATTAATTTTATTACGATGAAATAATTAACTGTGAATTAATTTTGTGCTTTGAAATGATAATTTATCAAGGGATTAATTATGAGTAATTGATTTGGTTAAGCTTTTTTCATTGAAATAAATATTAATCGGGGTATTAATTATGAGATATTAAAATTGTTACGTTGAGATAATTAATTTAAAATTAATTACTTCTTATGGGATTATAATATAGATAATTAATTAGGTGGTTAATTATTAGATATTGATTTGGGTTGAGTTCAGATTAATAATTTTCAAATTAATTATGTTATATTGATACGACTGCCTTGAGATAATTAATTTATGAATTAATTTTGTTATATTGCAATGGATTCCGTGATATAATTAATTTTTTAATTAATCATGTGACATTTAAAACGTTTCATTTGAGATAATTAATTGGTTATTTAAATATATAATTTTCAGATGGGGTCCACGTGATAATTTATTGTAGAATTAATTATATGATTTTGAGAGGGTTTCATTTTTATTATTTAATAGTTAAATTAACAAGATAAATTGATTAGATCAATTAATGGTTGAATTTATTAATATTTTAGTTTTGATTAGTTAATTTTCAAGTTTACTATTTTAATTATGGTGTTTAACTAATTATTGAGTTAGTAGTGAAAATGATGTTGTAAATTAGTTATTAAATTAAACAATATACTCGATTAATTAATTTATGAATTAATTAATGGATAGAATCTTGGGGTTCTAGGAATGATATTATAAACCCATGATAAATATATATGTATGAATGATAAATGGGTTGTGGGATAGGGACTGATGCTCCTAATACTCACGGGGTGAAAGACATGGCGTTCCACACCCAACATTCTTGTAAATATTCTTTTATGGGATAGGGAATAATGCTCCAAATACTCAAGAGGGTACTAGAAATGATATTATAAACCCATTAGTTTACATTACAATGTGGGTCCAATTGGACCTATATGAATTTAAATAAATGGTTAATAAAATCCAATGTGTTGTAATATTTTGTGAATTAAATATGATAAATGGTTCAAACTCCATCACAAATGAGACAAGTGTTGAGATACAAGTTTCCAGGGTAACCCAAGGATTTATGCGGTTAAATAATGAATATTAAATATTGTGTCAAAAAGTTTATTTTTTAATTCTATATATATAGTTCTTATTTAGACGCTTATTTCTGGCTACGATCCGAAGTAGGTATCTCTGTCTAGTGTCCCTTAGGAACCCGATGAGTTGTAGTTTATTTATTCAATATTATTATTACATCATTATACTTACATAATGTTTAATTATATTTAATTTCTTAGATTGATATAGACATCGGTGGTCTCAGCCTTCTGAGATTTATATTTCACACTCTACTTGGGCCACTATTGCACTAACCAAGTAGACTCTACTTGTTTGCATGACCTTGGATCTTGGTTGTTGCTGTTTGCTTGTCTCTGAGATTTTAGAGTAAAGGAGCAAGCTATAGCTCAATATTCTCATAGAGACCGACCTTCGTGCTTTTATCATTTTCTTTTTTTATTTACTGAGATGTAAATCATGATGTTTAGGTTACTTATTTCAAATAAGTATCACCATGACATGTGTGCATTGTATAAACTTATGTGGGACACTTTCTTTATTCAGATGATTATTTCGTTATATATATTTATGTTTTTGTGTGAGTTTGTTATCTATTTAAATTGTACACTCTGTATATGAGGTTATAGTATCCCCATTGACTATCCATAGACCCTCTCTGCTATTTGGAAGCCTCGAGTATATGAGTAGACACACTATATGTCATGTGGTAACCGATCCGGCTACTGGTTCGAGGGAAAGATGGGCCTGGTCGTTAGAAATAACATGCCCCATATAATGAAAACAATAAAATAAAGGTGATGATATATTCAAATAATTTCCATACTATGGGGTTTTAACATATTTATAGTTAATTTTTTTAATTACGATTAATATTTAACCACTAAGTAAACACATTTTTAACCTTAATCTCTATAATTAGTTTTAATTTATTTTACTAATAATTTTAGACAAAAACTAATTTTATATTACTATAAATTATAAATTATTATGATTCAAAATTTGGGATCCATTTTTAAAATTTTATATCACAAAATGTGGAGAAATTTATTTTAAAAAAAACCAATAGAAGGACGAGAAAACGAGTTTTTAAAGTGAAAATGTTCAAAATATAGTGATGTTTTTATATCTAATTTCAATGGGATATTGATTCCAATAACCTAGATTGGTTTATATGATATAAAATTTATTTTAACATTCTTTAAAAATAATATAATATATAATTTACCCCCCATAAATTAATTATAAAAAATAAAATTTTAATTAAAATTCAGTGTCATTCATTATTGATCAAAATTTGAAAACTCTAAGAAAACTACAGACAATAAATCAAAATGAATTTTGATATTCTAATAAAAAAATTAATTTTTTTTAGAATAAAATATATATAATTGTTACAATTTATTTTGAAAAAGGTCTCCCATCAAAAGGCAACCAAATTACATTTTAAAAATATTGTTTTTTTTTCATCAAAAAATTTGATTTATTATTTTCATAAGCCTATAAATATTATTAGATGAAATTTATTTTTTTAAATTTAATATTAAAAATATAATTTTAATTAATATCTTTTATTTATAGTGATTACTATAATTTATTAATATAAAACACCATTCTACTCATAGAAACAGTTTTTCATAAAACTCATCCTTTAAATTCAATTGATTATTATTTTCATTTCTAATTAATTGGTCAACAAATAATTAATTATATAAACATGTGTAAAGCATGTATTTATAATTTAGTTACTGGAAGTAAATAATTACATTACAATGGTGAGGTGATAACAATAATATTAAATATTAATATTATATTTTTGTTCTGTAAAACTGAGTCTTATGTGTAACACTTGTTATCAAAGAGAGTTAAGGTTATGTGCAACACAAGATAAACGAGGTGTTTCATATGATTCAAGATAAACTATGAATTGTGTGTATCAAAATCTATCTAATAATTTAAATTGATTTTCATAAATATATTTCTTAAAATCATGGAATGTCACACTTTTTTAAAACCATAATGGGGCTCTCTAAAGTGAATGTCAAATTATTTGACATGTCTTTTTTTTTAATTTCTTATTCACCACTTAAAATAGATCATAATTTATAATATTATAATGAATATATGTACTATATACAAAAATTATATTATATTTATTTCATTACCCAGATCCATATACACTTTCATCAAATTGGAAACAAAATAGACGATAGGGTGTACGATTGACTTCCCCCCTTCATAAACTGATTTAATTTTTTTTATCACCAACATTGAAGGATTAATATAATTTTAGATTTATAATATTTATATTATATTTTTGGAATTATTATACAATATAATTATGATATAATATATAAATTATAACATTCCATTCATTATGGGATATGATAATATCGATCTTGTGGATGGTAGACTACCGCCTCATGAAGTGATTCGATTATTTTCTCACTTATAACATACATGAAATGTAGTAAGGTTAAAGTTAGAAAGTAGATGGTAAATTTATGATTAGACAATAATTAATGAAATATATTATGAAATCTAGATTCATACCTTCTAATTTGTTTGATAACAATAATCTCACTCATACATATGTGTGGACTACCACATCAACATAGTGATGATAAATTATTTTCATTTTATTTTTTTATGGATGGTAAAAAGAATTTTTTGGATTAAAATTAATTCAATATATGAAATAATTATTATTTATAAAACACTAATTAAAAATTAATTTATTTTGTTCATATCAGTCAATAACTTATTGATACATCATTCATGCATATGAACGACCTACCATCTCTATGAAAGTGTAATCTATTTTCTATATGTTAACTTAATATATAAATTAAAATGACTATATAATGAATATATATGATATTTATATCATTTATTTATTATCTAGATGATGTAACCATGCTCAAAATAGAATCACCAAAATTTAGAAACTAAAACATACACGAAAAATGAAGCAATTATCACCAGAAAAAGTAATTTTAGAAAAGAATTTATGATAAATGGGTGATAAAAGACGATAATAAAATCATATATGGGATTATATATATGAATATATTTCTTTAATAGATTTATAATTAACCTATATTTGTTATATGGGAGTTTCAGACACATATGATGAAATTGGAACATGAGGTAAATGTTTCTATTCTCACTTTTACTTCCTTGAGACATCTTCCATATTCACCACATATTTATTTTGTGTGGAGTATTTAATACCTATTTTGAATTTATCTTGTTAATATTTATCTTATTTGAATTTAATGTAACAATTGATGTTTTTTCTTTAATGGGGATTATGATTCAAAAGCATCTAATGTGGTAAACGTTTATTTCAAAACACATCAATATTCAAGATTGTTTTTGTGTATGTCTCCCAAGGAGAAATTATTTTATATTTATATCTTTAAATAAATATATTTTATTATAATATATATATTAATGAACTCTATCATGTAATAGTAAGTAATGTCCTGACCAGACTTACAATCGAATAGGTTGCTGGACCAGTCACTACATGACCTCAAGAACACCTCCCTATACGCTAGGGGATTCCAAATATTAGTGAGGGTGTAAGGATGGTAAGTAGAGAGACTATAACCGCATATCAATTTTTTCATAGAAGTATAACCATATATAAATAGATGACAACATCATAAGTCATTTATAATATCAACTCTAAAATGAAAATGGACAATGCCTGTTTATACAACGTGTGTATGTCATGGTGGTACATATGTGAAATTAGTAAACAAATAGACATGATTTAAAACTCAACAGAGAAAATATTGAAAATAAACAAAGCCCTACGGGAGATCTCTCCAAGCATCTGGAGATCCTGCTCGATCATTTTCTTCTAAATCCCAGGTATATGGAAACATGGGAGTCAAGATCCCATAGTCCTGTAATAAATTATTGTCTACTTAGGTACTTCGGTACAATGGCGGCCTGGATAGGGTGTGAGATATAAACCACAGTAGTTCTGGACCACTGGTGTCTAGCTATTCCTTGAAAATGAAATTAAATTAAACAACATGAAGGTATATCTAAGCAATAACAGAATAGAATAAATAACCAAAAACTCGTCAAGTTTGCTAAGGGACACCGGATGGCGATACCTGCTTCAGCCCATAGCCGATTCTCTGGTCTTGTTAATTATGTATATATGTATATATAGTAACAATATATATATATATATATTCATATAATCCTCCTATATAAACCAAGTGTGTACCAACACCAAATGAACATATACCTTGGATACTATTTCTGGTTGGACCAAGGCGTAATACATAAACATTCATTACCAGGGGAAGCGGTCATGGTCATGCCCCTAATCCAAAATCCAAGTGCTCTCATGGACTCATGAAAAATAAACATGGAAGATTAGACAATATTCCGACCCCATGCTTTCACCATCCTTTGAAAAATGATGTTGGATATATCAGGACATAACACACAGACATCCATCACCATGAGTAGCACGCACAGTCTATCCCTCTGTCCCAACTCCACGAAATCTCACATTCTTGGGATGATCAGAAAAAAAACTAACATATTCTTTCTCCCCAAGGTCTCTCCTGGTCCCTTGGCTCCCCTTATTATACAAGTCATAACCATTCACAACATATAATTCATGAATTATTTAACCTCTCTTGCATTTCATTAGCCTATTTCCATTACATATAAGAATGAATATACACATCTATACTTAAGGAAAACCATCTTAAGTATTTCAATTAAAACATTAAAATGGGCCTCACATTCAACTCAAAAAACACAAGGCAAGGGCCTCTCATTCAACTCATTTTTCGTACTCAAATCCTTTAGATAAAACAACGATTAACTCGATACATAAATTACATAAATTAATTCATTAATTAAATAATCAAAAACACAAATCATATATCATATTTAATTTTCCAGAATTAATTATCTCATTCTAAATCCAAACTCTCCCTAATCAATTCCACAATTAAAAATATAGATCAAAATACCAAAGGCACATAATTAATTCATAAAAATTATCTCCACTTAGCCAATTCAATATCTCGTAATTAAAATACCGATTAATTACATATATTAAAATCTCAAAGAAAATAATTAATTAAAAATTAATTATCTCATCTTTACCAATTTTTCATAATTAGTCCCCTGATTAATTATCTCAATTACAAAACTCAAAGCACAAAATTAATTCACAATTAATTATCTCAAGGAAACCGCTTCAATATCACATAATTAATTAAAAAACTAATTATCTATAATGGAACCATTTCAATATAACATAATTAATTAACAAATAAATTATCTCGAGGAATCAATTTCAATATCACATAATTAATTGAAAAATTAATTATATCAAGGTAACCGTTTCAACATCACACAATTATTTCATAAATTAATTATCTCAAGGAAAGAGTTTCAAATGTCACATAATTAAATCACAAATTATTTATCTATACTTCAACCATTTCAATATCACATAACTAATTGATAGATTAATTATCACAAGTAAATATCACATAATTAATTAAAAATTAATTATCTCAAGCCAGTAGTTTGAATATCACATAATTAATTCAAAAATGAATTATCTCTAATGCAACTATTTCAAAATCACATGATTAATTCCCCGACTAATTATCTAAATTAAAATCTCAATGCTCACAATTAATTTATAATTAATTTTCTCAATATATACCCCTAATTAATTCATAATTAATTACCTTAACTTATCCCACCCAAAACTCATAATAACTACTTAAACAAAGTGCATAAACATGGAAGGGTAGAAATCAAAAAAATCAACAAGCTAACTGAACATATTAGTCTAATCATTACATTTTTAGATGGAAGGCATCACACCTCCATTGGGTGAGTTTTATTACAAAAATATGATTTTATAATATAATAAAATATTTTTTTACCAATAAAAAATCTATTCAGAATTTGCAGTCAAATGTATCAACAATAATAATTAAACAACTACTATATTTTGATAATTAAAAATAGGTGAGGACCCTACCTCAAGGAATTGGACGAGCCAATGATTTATAACTTTAACTGTCATCTGCTCACATAATCGCACCACAAAAATTGCACGCACACAATCATAATTAATCACTACTGATTAACAACTATAACCATTACCCATGATTAGTGAGGTAGGGATCAAAGCACACTAAATTAATCAACCGTAACTCAAATACACCATAAGCAACAAATTCAAATGGTGAGAAACCAATTATCGGGTATAAGGCCTTACCTGAGTTTGATGATGGTGACCCAATAAAGCTAAACAACCATGTATTTGGCAGAGGTTGTCAGAATACAGACCAACTGGTCCCAAGAAATCATCTACACCCCCTAGAATCGGATGAAAAAAATGAAACCAAATCAATATTGAACCTTAGGGTTTCTTCGTAACTAAGTATGTGTGACAAAGAGTAAATGAGAAGAATGAAAATCTGGGAGAAAGAATTACATCACTGATATGGATAACTTCTATGAAGAGGCCACAAAAATTGGGCATCGAGAGGGGGAACCTAGAGTAGGGATGTTGCGCCACCCAAGGGAGAGCTGGGGGGGCCCACCCAGGCTGGGCACCTCTCCATCATTATTTCCATTCTAAATATAATAATAATTAATATAATAACAATAATAATAACATCCATATTATTATTATCATTTAATTAAAATGATTGTTTGATAAACCCCAAACTCCCCATTTACACCTCATTTACTATTACCATTTATTATTATGCTTCTTTGATATCCCCAACTCCTCATTTACATGTCATTTAATTAAACTAATATCTTCTAAATTTAACATAATAATGACTGTAACTAATCATCTTTTAAAATAAATCTAATTATTTTCATCTCAATTTTATTAAATAACTTCTCCATCTTAACATCATTTAATTAAATTATCTCAAATTTAATTTAATTAAATGAAACCCCAAATATATCATTTAATTAAATTTCTTTCAATTTTGAATATAATTAAATTAATTTAACCCAAAACTCAAAACCGGGTAAACCTTAGGGTTTAACTAACACCGTCTGAAAGATCATGTGCAGACCATGCTCTTACTACTAGATACCAAGAGAATCCCATATAGTTAACCCACAAGGTTTTACTAACCATGCGCAGACTATGCGAATGCCTTTTCTGTGCCTTATTTAAAACATTGTTTCTAGTTCTGGTTCTCCCGAAACACATCAAGCCACCCGAAAAACTCCTAGATCCTTTACAAAAGCCTCATATCAACACTTAAAATGAACCCAACTTTTAAAATTTCAACACAAATCACGGTTTAAAAACTGACCAGAGCATTAAATGAAACATTCCAAAAAAAAATCATATTTTAACCCATATTTAAAACTAAGGACATTACAATATACCCTCCTTAAAAACATCTCATCCCCGAGATGTCATCAGGAGCTACTACAATAGTATCTAACCCTCCAAGGGAAAGAAGTCTCATTTGAATGATTATGTTGCATTCCCAAATTCCCAACACACCTTTAACAATTTTAGAAACCCAAGAATAAGATCTTTCCTTGAAAGACATCACCAACCCATTAAAACCATACCCTTCATTAAACCAGTGATGTGACATTAAAACAATTTCAACAACAACTATACATATACCAAAGTCCCTACCCATCTTCCAGTGACCTTCCCAAGCCAAGCCATCACACAGATATTTCCAAACTATCATTCCCCAGTATGAAATAAAGATGTAACCCACAGAACCAAATATCCCACATACAACCCAAACAATAACCATATATGAAGCCCATGAGTTTTAAAACATTTTCAGGACCTAAGATTGATTCTATCTTAGTGCCTTTAAGATGAGGTCAAGATAAGGTAAATTCTTGTCTTATTCAGAAGAGAAAAATAATAGTAAACCAAGACAACCAAAAGATCAGTTGAACCAAAATCGGTCTACTCATTACAAGAAGATTGGATTCACCTACTGATGTGTCACCCACCAAAACCCAATTCCAAAACCACCCAAGAAATCCACATTATTTCAATGATTACAACTAAAATTGTTTCAAAACTAAAAAATAATCTATAGGTTTATGTATTCAACCAAAATCATCAAGTTCGTGCTTCGACGAAAGCACTAACATGTACAACAAAACTGATGTGACACTACCCGCCATAGGAGTGTCCATGTTGTCAAAATAAAAGACCAATCACTCACAAGCTCAATAGTTCAGAAACACCATAAATGAACATGTGAAATTACCTGAACCACGATCACCACATCAAAATATTGTATGAAATCCATAAGTTAAATTGACTGGTGTGTCAAAACGGCTGAGTCCCAAAAAAATACCCCTCGAGTAGTGGGATGAACATGCCATAATGCCCCAAATGCTCCACTTACAAGGTATCCTAAGAACATCATTAATGACTTACCATGATTAAGGCATATCTAACCAACTAAACCAATAATTACCTAATGCGTATGCCGACATCAAGAGTTAATATAGAATGACCACCCATCCGAAAAAGGGTATATTTTATTAAAACCCAAAAGTCTTAATAGGAAAAAAACACAAATGGAACCAACATAAAAAAAATCATAGTGGAAACAAGACATCTCTACTCTAAGGGTGATACCTACTATGGGCTAGTCCCTTTTGAAGCATACGTGTCGAACCTATCTCTTGGTCATGAAAAATAGAAAAAACTAGGATAAAAATACCTTTTTAATTTCATCCATTTCATTAATTAATTTCAACCTTTTAAACATTTTATATAATTTTAACGAACCCAAATGTACTATTACATAACAAGGAACTTGGTTGTTAAACAACTCCTCATGGAAAAAATATGAAACCCATAAAAAAATTCCTCTTTAACATTTAACATTTATTGTCAATTCATTTTAAATAGGAAATTTATCATTTAAATTCTTTTTTATCAATGTGGTGACCTCCGTGGGTCCCATTTATCGAAAAAATGCATGTTCTTCATAAAGAAACCCTATTATAGTTCATTTCAATAAAAAAGAATTGGTTTTTCATTTATAACCATTTTAAAACACACTATGGTTATACAGGGACTAGTCTCATGGGTATACATCTATTAATCGATAAGGCGCCCATACACTTTTCCACTGACATTTGGATCCCATTTATCATATCCAATTCCAATTTAACATTTTTAAATTTAGAATCCCACTTTTTTGTTATTAAAATACACATGTTACCGTTTTCCCAATTATTAGGCGCCTATACACTTTAGGTATAAAATTGGATCCTGTTGTAAACTCAACTAATCAATTCCCACTTAAGAAGCCATTTACATATCAAAAAATCTCTAGCATGTTATAATAACCAGTAACACAAAAACATGCTATAACATGGAATCATGGAACAAAAAAAATGATAATATTAGAGGCATCCTGACATATAATCACCTAAATATGTTATATAAGCAAGCACACAAAAGAAGGTCAAAACATGGCATTGCACCCAAGGAACACAATCAAAATTTGCTATAATACTACTAATGAAACTACATGGCATGTGATATGCCTGGAATTTGAATATTTAAGTACCAAAGATTATAAAAGTAATGAAATTTAATTTTTATATCAAGCCATTTTTTTTAAATTCTCACAATCAATAAGGGGTGGGAAATACACCAGACACTCAAGGTGAAATCATATCAATTATAATCTGAAGAAGTGTAAATATCAATTCTTATCCCTAGAAACTTGGTTATTTCCTTGACATGCAGTGATCAGTCAAAAGAATGTCTATTAACTGAGCCCCGATAATTTCCTAGTCTCCTGTCTACCAACCCAAAATAGAAAGATAGAGGAAAAAAGAAAGAAAACCTAAACCTCTCATACAACTTTATAATGTCCCGTCCCGTCTTACCATCAAAAATGTAGCCAGAGCGGTTTCCACATGATCTCAAGAAATCTCCCCTATAAAATAAATGATGTCGACTAGTATAGATTGTGTATTTATAGTCATAGGGGAGTATATACTCTCATATTAGTGTTTTCAAAGAAACACAACAATATATAAGTAGAAGAAAACAACTAAATTAATTCGAAATATAAAATCAATAAAGAAAATGGCCAACTGCAGTGTATAAAATGTATGAATGCCATGGTGGTACATATCTAAAAGTAGTAAACAAATCAGAATGCTTTAAATCTCAGAACAAAAAATAACGAACAAATCCAAGTCCCCAAGGGAAATATCCACCACCATCTTATGTTCCCACACAGTCCTTTTCACCTAACTCCCGGTTATATGGAAACAACACTTTAAGATCCCATAGTCTTGCAAACATTTAGAGATTAATCGGGTACCCTAGTGTAATGGAAGCTTGAATATAGTGTGAGATATAAGTCTCTATAGGCCGGGACCCCTGGTATCTAGCTCAATCAATAAAATTCAATTAAACTAAAAAAAATTAAAGTATATCAAAGAAATAATATAATAGAATAAATAACCAACAACCCATATAGCTTCTTAAGGGACACCAGACAATGATACTTTTTGAATCCCACAACTCATATCTCTAATCATATAAATTATATATATAGTAACATTATATATATATAGATAGATAGATAGATATTCTTAGCATCCTACTATATCAACCAAGCATGTACCAATGGAAAATGGAAATATACCTTGGATTCTATTTCTAGTAAGACATAGACATAATGCACATACATTCTTTACTAGGGGAAGTGCTCATAGTATTTCCCCTGGTCCAAACACCATGAGCTCTCATGGTCTCGTGGAAAATCAACATGGAAGATCACACGATCATCCAACCCCATGTTCTCATGGTCCTTTGAAAAAATTATGTTCAATGGACTGTGATATAACACAAAGACATCCACGACAAAGAGTAGTGCACATGGTCTATCCCTAGGATCAACTCCATGAGATCTCATGGAGTTTGGAGGATGAGTGTATAAACTAACATATTCTTTCTTCCCAAGGGCTCTCCCAGTCCCATAGCTCCCCTACCCACATAAGGCATACTCATTCACAACATATAATGCATGAAGAATTTAACCTATCATGCATTTAATTATCCCATCTCAATTAAATATAAGAAATAATATTCAAATTTATACTTAAGGGAAATAATATTAAGTATTTCAATTAAAACCTTAACATTGGATTCACATTCAACACAAAAACATGCGGCAAGGGCCTCTCATTCATCTCAATGTCCATACTCAAACCCATTTGTTAACTCAACGATTAACTAGGTTCACAAATCCAATTAATTAATAAACAACAAAAATCATATGTCATAATTAACTTTCCATAATTAACTATATCATTTTAAATCTCAACTCTCCATAATCAATTCCACATTTAAATATGTAGATCATAATATCAAAGGCAAATAATTAATTCAAAATTTATTTTCACAACTTATCCAATTCAATATTTCATAATTAATCTCCTAATTAATTATATGTATTACAATATCAAAGAATATAATTAGTTCAAAATTAATTATATCAACATAACCAATTTATCGTAATCCCCCGATTGATTATCTCAATTACAAAAAAGAAAGCACAAAATTATTTAACAATCAATTATCTCAAGGCAACAATTTCAATATCACATAATTAATTCAAAAAATAATTATCTCTAATGAAACCATTTCTATATCACTTAATTAATTGAAAAATTAATTAACTCAAGGAGACCATTTCAATATCGCATAATTAATTCAAAAATTAATTATCTCATGTAAACCATTTTATAATCACATTATTAATTAACAAATTAATTATATCAAGGAAATAATTGCAATATCACATAAATAATTTACAAAATAATTATCTCAATGAAACTTTTTCATTGTCAAAAAATTAATTCAGAAATTAATTGTCTCTAATGAAACCATTTCAATATTAGTTAATTAATTAAAAAAATCATTATCTCAAGGAATCTGTTTCAATATCAAATAATTAATTCACAAAATTAATTATCTAAAGGCTACAAATTCAATATCACAAAATTAATTATCTCAAAGAAACAGTTCCAATATCACATTATTAATTTAAAAATCAATTATCTCTAATGGAATTGTTTCAATATATATATTATTTATTCCTCTATTAATTATCTAAATTAAAATTTCAAAGATCACAATTAATTCATAATTAATTTTCACAATATATACAACTCATTAATTAATAATTAATTATCTCATCTTATCCCTCCCAAAAATAATAATTACCACTTAACCTAAGTAAATTAAAATATAAGAGAGCCAATATAAAAACACGAATCAGTAATCTAAATGAACATATTAGTCTAATTATTATGTTTTTATCTTGAAGACATCACTCCTCTGTTAGAGAGGTTTTATTACAAAAATGCGATTTTTTAATCTAACAAATCATTTTATACCAATAACCAATCCATTCAAAATTTACCGTCAAAATCATCAAAAACAGTAATTAAAAAACTACTTTGTTTTATTAATTAAGAAAAGTTGAGGACCCTACCTCATTAAATTGACTGATCCATTGAAGCCTAACATAAACCGTCATCTTCTCACGAACACGCACCTCAACAATAGTGTGTACACATTCAGAATTAATCACAACACCTTAACAACTACAATAACCAACACCCATGATTAGTTTGGTAGGGAACAACGAACACCAAATTAATCATCCACAACTCAAATACACCATAATAAACTAATTCAATGGTTGTGAAACCAATTATTGGGTATAAAGCCTTACCCAGATTTGACAATAGTGACCACATCGAGCCAAACCACCACTCCTTCGGGAGAGGATGTCTAAATGCGGACCAAAGAGTCTCAAGACATCATCTGGACCACCTAGAATTAGAAGAAATGATAAAAAATAACGAACCTTAGGGTTTCAGCCTAATAGAGACCAAGTGATGAAGATCCAAAACGGATGATACGAATAATGGAAATAATGGAGAAATAATTACCTCGCTGAGATAGACAACTTCAGTGAAGTGACCACAACAATCTGGTGTACAGAGAGGGAACTAGGAGGATGGGTGGTGCACCACCGATGGGAGAGCCGGGGGGGGGGGGTCACGTCTCAACCAGGCTATACACTTCTCCCCCATTATTTCCATTCTAAATAATATAATAAATAATATAATAATAATAATAATAATAATACCCATATTATTATTATTATTCTTATCATTTAATTAATAGTATTCTTTGTTAAACCCAAAAATTTCCATTTAGACCTCTTTTACTAATAATATTTAGTATTAACCTTCTTCAAAAAACCCTAAATACTCATTTACATGTCATTTAATTAAATTACTCTTATCTCAATTTAATTTAATAAAGACTCAAACTCGTTATCATTTAAAATAAATTTAATTATTTTCATATAAAATTAATTAAATAACTTACCTATATCAACATCATTTAATTAAATTCTCTCAACTTTAATTTAATCAAATGAATACCCCAAAAAATCATTTAATTAAATTCCTTTCAACCATGAATTAAATTAAATTAATTTTACCTGAAAATCAGAACTGGGTAAGCTGCACTATTTAACTCTCACTGTCTGAGAGACCGTGCGTAGACTATATGACCACTACTAGATACCTGGAGAATACCACATGTCTGACCCACATGGTTTGACTAACATTGAACCACCTATGCGGACACCTCTACCTTGCCTTTTTATAATTGAGTTTTTATGTTTTGTGCCCCAAAAACCCATCGATCCACCTAGGAAACTCTTAAAGCCTTTACTCAAGCCTAATATCGACACTTAAAATGAACTCAACTTATGAAACTTCATCCCAAAGCATGGTTTTAAAAGTGACCTAAGAATTAAATGATTTTTTTTAAAATAGTATTTTAACCAGGAAAAAAAAAACATGGGACTCTACATAGTGCCATTTTCCCGCATGTTTTTTGTTAAAAGGATTGTGAGTTTTTTTTCAAGAATGTATGATTTTATTTTTCTTTTTGGTCAAAAATCCATTTTAATCAAGAATATTTTTTTTCTAAAAAAACTATAAAGTGTTTATAACCTTTTAAAAATGATTTATTAGATAAAGTTTTAAATATTTTTTAATTTTTAAGAAATTTTTTGAAAGGAATCATTATGTCATTAACAATTAATGGATTATTTGTCTTTTACATAAAATATTAATGAACCCATTGTTTTGTCATCTAAGGCATGTATTTTTACAGAATCATGATCACCCATTCATTGAATAATATTTTTGATGTATTGAAATTAAAATTTCAATTAAAATTAGTTTCAAAATGTGTTGTCAATTTTTTTATGGTCACTTCCAAAGGGTAAATGTTATTCTCCTAAATTATTTTTTAAATGAAATTTATATGATATTTATATTCATCAATGACATAAACCATTTCATGCTCATGTGATCCAATGGGTATATATTATATTGATATCATCTTTATTATTTTATTTTATGGTTTTTGATCAGTTTTACTAATGTTGTATGATTTTTAAAGATAAACATTATTATTCTAGATGGATTGTGATTGTGATTATTTGAATTGGGTATGTATAAAAAATTTATATGGTAGTTTGTAATTTGAATAATTCAATTGATTATGTTTCTCCCATTTTATATGAGGAATACATTGAACTTTGAATGTGATGGGTGGGGACCAGTTATAGGTACCACTCTATGCATCGAGAAGTCTCATAAGACATATCAGTAAGAAAAATTAGAGAGGTTTCTTTGAATAGAATTAAACTATATTGTGAAAGGTATTTAATGTTAGTTTAAGATGTATGAATGTATACATTACCTTATTTTGATATTCTTTTTTATTTATTTGTTATTATTTTATTAGTTATAATATCCATGTTTATGATTCAAGATTATGTGGTTATTTATAATCCATTATTTGATTTTAGTTTATTTATATGAAAATATTCTCTTTTTATTGATTATATAGAATGTGTTTTATCTATTTATCTACCCATATTTATTATTCTTATCAAATAATGATATACTCTGATGTATTATTTACCTTAATACAAATATGAACTCACCCGTTTCTTAAGCTTTACTTTCCCCATGATACAAGGATGTGTTTTTTGATTGATATACAGGAATACACTATGATTAATAATAGTGTTCTCAATGAAAACAATTTGGGTAAGTTATTTTTTAAAATATAATGATAATTTCATGTTTTTATACTGTTTACAATCATTAAAAAACTAATCAGTCCTTCAGTATGTGATTCCATGCATATATTTCAAACATAATCAAGTATCTAGTGACTCTGGGATCTTGGATTTGGTGACATTACAGTTGGTCTTAGAGGAAGACAAGTTGAATATTTGGGAACTATATTTAGGAAATACTTGACTAGGGAACAAAAACATATAATAATAATTGAGGATAATTAAAGGATAACAATGTAATTTTATTGGTAAGGTAAATATTATGCGGGTATTCCCGTCAATACATCCATGTCAAGATACTATAACTAGATGTGCTTCTAGAATAGATATACATTGGTGTAATAACTCTAAAAAATACACTTTATGTTTGTCTTGATCATTACCAGGTACACAAAAATGGGCCTTATGGGACCCCTGGTTAGGCACACTAGGGGGATACCCTTGGATTAATTCAATTATTCTTTATGAACCATCATTATAGATTTAAATTGATAAAAACAATTCATGAAATATTTTAAATCTATGGTTCAGTAAATAGAAACAAATGATTCATGATATAGATATCCTATAAATTATTCTATAGAACTATGTGATTTCCCTATACTTTTGTGGTTCTCACAATGTAATTGTTTAGTAAATGGATGGAACCAGAAATAACTATCATTACATTGAATGAAATTTATTGTGTGTTGATGAGAAACCAAATGGGTTTATGACTATAGAGAAGGATATTTTGGTTATTCATAATCGATTATCATGATATATTATTAAAAACATTCACCGTAACTAGATTTTAGACTCACCAATGAAGAGAATGATTGATTCTTGTTAGAGCTTCAATAGTTTTGATAATGGTGGAAAGAAATCCTAATTTAATCCATGTCAAAAATTTTGGGAGAGGGGTCAGGGAGACTGCCTCAATGGAATAAGAAAATGACTTATGTGTGGATAATAAGGATACGAAGTATGAAATTATTGATGAAAAATGAAAATTTCAATTAATATTATGGATGAAGTTAATGGACTCCCTTCGGTATTCTCAAGAGTTAAATTTTTCAAATGTGGAAATTATGGTAATTTTGATAATAAATTTCACAGAGGGAAATTATATGAAAATAATTAGAGTGTTTTTATGATTATTGGTTTTATTTATTATATTTAGGAGACTAAAATTAACATATTAAAGGAATTAGGTATTATGAAAGAATACGATGAATACTAATTGAAGGTATATGAATAAATTTGAATGATTATTTTGAACATTTGAAGACTCATGGAATATTTAATAAGAGTGTTTTATCCATTAAATTATAGATATAATAATATTTAAATATATAAGTATTATACTTAATTAATTTTTTTTAATGTATCTGAGATCAAATGTTGAATTATACTGATAATCCAGAAGAGTGTTTCAGTGGGGAGTTAATTTTCTTGGAAAATACATGATTGATAGAATATAATTCTTAATATGTTCTTGATTTTGAAATAATAATGATAAAGTGATGTTTATGGGATGGTATTGGTGAAAATTAATTTGGTTAGTGATTTTATGGTTTATCCTATCTTTCCTAGAGTTTACTTCATGTTTATATTTATGGAATACATTTGAATATTGATATTAGATTTTTAGTATAATTCTTGTTTTCTTTAATGATTTAGGTTGATCAAGTTATTAAAATGTTTTAATGAAACATTATAAATCAATTTATATAGTATGGGGATAATAGTTTTGATTTAGTAACCTTACATATAAATTTTTAAAAACATATTTTGGAATAACCTTAAAGATAACCATTTAAGGAATGGATCAATTTGAAATTTTGGTGTTGTTGGATAAATTTTTCCAACCATTTATTATAATGGATAGGAAGAATTAATTTATACTATTTTATAGATCTTATGATCTATACATTGTAAATTTTATTGATTCATGAAAAAAAATTAAATTTTGGATGTTCAGTTGTCAGACTAATAGATGAAGTGAAAATTGATCAAAGTACAACTGAAGGATCAAAATGTGGTTATCAAATAAAAAATATCATGAAAGTATACATCCTTATACTATTATATAGTAAAATAATTCCACATCTGAAAGAGAATGATCTCAAAACAAAAATTTTATCCTAATACATTCATCCTTAATGAATCGATTGTATTATCCTTCATTATATATGAATTATTTTTTTGGTTAATAACATTTTCTATATCACGCAATTTCTATCAATCAATGATATCTTTCACTGATATTAATTATTTAAACTTTCTTCCATGTCCATATCTTCACATCACACCTATGTTATACTTCTTGGAAATCGTGTTATGTTACTATTATATATGACCTTGTTACACCAATTTCTCACTTACCATGTAAATATTTTATTAACCATTATCATTATATCAGATTCCAAGAAATGTACATTCAAATTTCAATCAACTGATTTCTGAGATCAATATTAAATTCAAAATACACAATTATTTATGGTGTTATGACCTAAGAAACTAAGATTCTAAAATAGGAACACCACATTTTAATGTGTATATAACATGAAACACCAAGATTAGAAGATAATGAAACACCCGAAAAAATTAAAATATATTTATTTCTTAAAAATTTCAATATATTTGATATCTGGAAATGCATGCAACAGTTGGTTTGAAGGAAATGTGATACTCTGTTAAAATATTATTATTCAAACAACATCATTTTAACATAATTGTTAAGTTGGTAGTTTTGATTAGTGACTAAATTATGAATAATTTAAGGCCCTATCCTTAAACCTTACTTAATCTTGAGTTATTACAAGATTACACATTGAGGATCTTTTCAGGTTTAGAGTTTTAGAGAATTAGATCATAAAACATGCATTACATTCCACATTTAAACAAAGTGGTTACATAAAAGATAGTATTCATTTTTCCCATCAACGGAAACATATTTAAAATAAAACATGGATTCTCTCTTGACACTTCCTTGACACTATCATCATATCATGTACCCTTCCCTTGACCTGTGAAAAACATTTCAAAAACATGGGATGAACATAAAAAATCTCAGTAATGGATATAAAAATATGGAAAGGAAACATGAGTAAATGTATACATAAGAATGAAATCATACTTTACCCAAAAAACATAAGCACCTTAACATACCTCAAAAAATTAATGAATAAATCATAGTAATCATAATACATAAATGTAACTTGAGGCATTCATAACATTCTTATGTACGGAGTAACCCTCTTGGTTACGTTTGGAATACCCACCACAGTATATTCCCTAAATCTCTTCGGAGAAACCTTAACATTTCACTCCTTCGCGTTACCCAATGCATTGGAGAGCTATATCGGGCTCACCTGCCCTTAGTTTATCACGGAACCACCCATATTCATAATAATTTCCAAGAACCATAACATAATCTTATCACATAAAACAAGCATAAAGGAAACATAACATTTCCACCTTTCAATAACAAGATATCAATACAACACATTGATATAAAAACACTATGAAAACCATTTTCAATACCAAAATAAAAGAAAAGTAAAACATGGTATTTATTTTTCTTTTAAAAAGAAGGTATGGCTTGTATAGGAAGTCGAAACTCAAATAATGGTCACGGAGGCGGAGAAGTCATTGTCCCCGCATACGTACGACAAAAAAACATTCCTTTTGTCGTTTAGTAAAACACTTCGTATAAAAAATATTCCTTTTTAATAATCATAAAATTCAAAGGGGTTTATACACCGTATTAAAAAATTTGTGTATCAAACAAAATATTCCTCAGTGAAAGGAGATTGAGACGGATTCCCATACAAAGATGGTATCCTTTGTTTAAGGATAAATAAATTACATAATTATGTGTGACAAATGAATACACCAAATATATGTGGATATTAAGTGTAAAACAATCAGAGGTTTTTCAAACATATTCATAGAACAACATATTCAAGGAGTAAAAGTTTATCCCAAAGAATCAAATTTGGGTTAAGAAGTTCCCTTGCAAAAATTTGACAGCCTAACGGCGTCACTGCAAAATTCAGAAAACGAGTTGATGAGAGATAAAAAGGGTATCTCATCACATGGAAATAAACTTTAAATAAATAAGGATATAGAAGAACATATCCCAACATAATATTATTTGAATTAAATGACATAACAAAAGAAGTCTTTTAAAAAGAGGAGGGTGAAAGGTTCCCTTACCGACATGGGTATCTTTCGAAACATACACCCCGTGAAAGAAAGACAATACAACATTGATGTAAATAATCATAAATGAAAGTATATTACTCAATGTGTAAAATAATGGGCAGTACATACACCACTCTAAGGAAATTGTGGCAAATCTAGCATAAATCTCAAGGAAATAAAAGTGAGATGAAAAATCCCTTACAAAAACTCGGCAGCCTAACGGCGCCACTTAAAACATACAAAAATGGATTGATGAGATCAAATAGGGTCTCTCATTATATTAACATAAATTTTATAGAAAAAGGAATATAAAAGAACATCCCCAAACATAACAAATATGAGCTTAAAATAAGTGACATAAAGGAGAGTACTTAAAAAGAAAGAGAGAGGTTAGATCTCTTACGAAAATTTGGCAGCCTAATGACGCCACTCAAAACTTCCAAAATGGATTGATGAGATAGAATAGTGTCTATCATAATATGAAAATAAAAATTATAGTAAGACTAATATAAAAGAACATCCCAAGAAAGATGAGCTTTAAAAGGAATGACATAAAAGAGTGTACTTAAAGGAAAGAGAGGAGTAGGATCCCTTACCTCGGGTCCGACTTGACTCGATTGTTCTTTAACGTCCTGAATAATAAACATGAGTTAATTTCTACTTGCTTAAGAACCTTTTTCAAGTTCATTATTCCTTTTATATCACTTATTGACATGTTATAAACATTATGTAATCATTTAAGTTAATAATGTTTGTTTTGTCGATATTTGGTTCTTAAGTCGAAAGTGAACTTCTTAGGATTACATGTTGTTCGTGTGGTCAAAGATTCATTATATCCAGAATGATATTCATGATTTGGATATCATATATATAATATATATCCAGAATATAAATGTATTTATAATATTACATAATCATTTAGAGGTAAGAAATGAAATGCACCGTTCATGGAGACGGTAAGCCGTACGTACGCATGAACTCTACTTTCATTTCTATGTTATTTTAATGGAATTAAAACTATCTGAGAGGTATGTATATTTTAATTCCAGAATTATATTAATCATTTATATATAACATACAACATATATAATAACTTTAAATACATCCTTTATACATCCCACATATGGCATTAACGAATCAAATCACTTTGAGGGGGCGGTAGTCCGCACATCCTAAAATGAAATTATCGTGTTAACCCATAATGGAAACCATAAAGGTATGAGACAAAAGAAAAATACAGAAGATTAATTAAAACATAAACATATTATATATCATATATAAATATAGTGACATCTTAATGGCCACCTTTTAATGTGTTATATGAGTGTTGAACAATCATCGTTTCGTGAGGCAGAAATTCGCCATCCACAGAAACAGTATGTTCTTTAACCATTTGATGTAGGTGTGTGTAAGTGTAGATCTAATGATTATTATTAAAACATCCTAGTATATTGATGATACTGTAGTTGTTACAAATGAAATGAATAAAAAGAGTTTAGGGGGTTGGAGAAGAAAAATAAAACAAAAGAACACAAGTGAAGACATTACCTTAAAATCGGGTAACTCTTTATGATTTGAGATCAAAGGATTCATTGGGAAAACTTCTGCCCAAATTGAGGATTCTAGGAGTAAGAGAGGGATATTTAGAGGAAACATGAGTAGGTTTTGGCCGAGCCAAAGGCTTTGTATGTGTGGGTAAGGAGGTAGAGGTGGGGGCCTTTTATAAGAGGAGAGGAGGGGCACTCTTGGAAAGTAATGAAATGTTACTTTATTTGAAGATGAGTTTCAGATTTAAAAGGTCCCACATTGATATAATTTGAGGATAAGGTGATAAGGGTTCTAAATATACCCATACAATAGGTTTTTTACAAGTGTAGGTTTTATATTTTACATTATCTTTTCATTTTATTTAAATCGTTAAATAATGAGATAATCGCTGCATCACCATGATGTCATAAATAATTTAATTTATTTAATTTCTAAAAATTATAAAACAAAATTATACGATGTATTAAATCTTTTTATCTTTCCAATTACTATTTATAGTTAGAAATCTGACTTTTATAACCCCATGTAAAAATTGTTTTAGTAAAACATCTCATGTTTGTGTCATTTTTACTTTAACATTAAATAAAAAGATATTTATGTCATTTTCCAACCAAAGTGGCTCTATGGGGTCCCCAAGTTGACCCATGGATTTTTTTGGTCGGCCATGACACATCCAATGAGGGTAGGACATGTGTCTATGTCATTTCATATTATTAAAACATTATTTTTACCTTAAACTACACTAATTACCTCTAATCGTGATTAAAAACTAAATAAGTTACTATTCCCCAAAAAATTATTCTAATCCTATTGAACAACATTTTACTTCTTAATTACAACCATGTATGTCGGATTTTTAAAATTCAAAACACAAAGATGGAAAATTTTCATTTAAACGGAAAATCAGTTTTCATAAGTACCACTTAGTGGTTTCACTATTCACCAAAAATTGATGTTTTTTCGAAAATTACCAAAAATTCACCCTAAGATATATTTGATATTCCGAAATCAAAAATGATATATATTTTACAAAATTAAAAACATATAAGTTTCTTTAATTAATTTAATAATTAATTCCCACTGTCAAAACAAATAGCGTGTTTTTATGAAACAAAAAGTATCAAAAGATTGACACTAGTTTAAGTCCGATTTCAAAGTGAAATTAATTCCAATGACCACTATTGGATTAAATGGTAAAAATACATTCTAGTTTCACTTTAAAACCAATTAAAAATATATTCTAAACATATAAATAAATTAGATTAAAAAGAGGTTTTGAATTAAAATACAACATTTTTCACTATTCATTAAAAATTGAACTTTTTCGGAAAAATACCAAAAATTTACAGAAAGTAAATTTTGATGTCCCGATTCTAAAGAAGAATTTTATTTTGTCAAATATAACACATAAAATTTTAAAAAAGTGGATTTAAAAGAGGTTCTCCATCAAAAGGCGATTAATTGACCTTTTGAAGAATATTAGAATGTTTACGCTTAAAATTGGATTCATTCGCATTTTTAATCCTCTAACATTAATTCTAAAAAGTAAAAATCTTTGACAAACATATATAATAATTTTTTTAGTAAGTTACTTTCCTTCCTGCCATTATAACGGATAGGCATTAACTACTATTTAAAATAATATTATTTTATTATTAGAATGCAACGTAAGATTCCCAAGAAACTCATTGTTGTGTGTTGGATACGCCATCGAGCATAGCGTCCTCTTTAAATTAATATTAATATTTTATCCACAAATATGGATAAATGTGAAAATGTCATACTTTTATTTACCTGGGGTGTTACATCCTTCCCCCCTTTTGGGAATTGCGTCCTCGCAATTTTTTAAAATTGAGCTTGGAAACATCCTTGAAAGTCCTACATCGGAACGAGAGTCGGTAAAACAATCACTTTAAAATAAAGGAAGATAAGTACAGAGGTCACCCGTGTTAACACATACTAGGATTTCATGTAGGAAAACATGGACATGGAGGAGAAAATATAGGGTCATGTTCTGATGGAGAGTGATAGAAAACATGTTTAGGAGAAAGTTAACCACACGAAAATCACAAACTTGTGATGGGTTAAACGGTATTCAATTCCCCAGTAGGAAAAGTTAATAGACAACATTTTTGTTTTAAGAGACTTTTTATTGAGGAATTTATTCATAAGGAAACATAATCACTTATCATGTTGACTTTCAACTTTTATTAGATTCCTTACACAAACTCATATTTTCTCCAAAAGACGAGTATTTAGGAAGACTTGTTCACATTAAGAGTACTATAATAAACTTCTAGAGAATCCCCTAATCCAAAAAAGAGAAAAATATAATTCCCATGTCTTTATACTTTAACCAAAACCAAAACCAAAAAGGTTAGTACAAGATCAGATAATCCAGAAAAGGATAACCCTTTATAAAAAGAAAATCTATTCTTAATCTCCAAAATTTGTCCAACAAAACCCAAAGTTCAACGAGGACCATTCGATAAACAATTTGTCCATAAAATTATTCAAAGTAAACCAAACTAAGATTGAAACCCAAATATTTGAAGGATTTAGTCACATAGTATTCCATGTTAAATCGTAACATTTATCTCCAAACAACATCAGTTGCTCTTAATTTCTCGTGTTGAAAAGTAATTAACCTAATCACATATCCTCCATGATAGGTGAATAAATTTCCATAGATAACCCAAAATCAACTTACACTTAATTCATAAAATCATCTAACTAAAAAGAATTAGTCAAACTAACCAGGGACTTCACGTAGTCTAGTGGTAGGCGATAAATACCAGTTGCACTTTGGTTGTGGGTTCGATTCCTGTAGCTTTGTCCGACGCGACGGGTTGTCACACGGTCTGCGTGTTGTCCTTTTTCCAAAACTATATAATTCTTAAAACATTCCCCAAAATGAGATAAAATCCTAAAAAATGATCATAACGTATTTTAACCTCAAGTTTATCTCATTCCTTTCATTTTACATCATAACATATAATAACCCATAATTACCTCAAAAGTAAGGCTCATATAAACTCTAATGGTTACCTTTATAATTATTACCGGAACTTCCACATCGATTGGTCATCTCGTACATGCTGCATTAAAGATCATACCAAGGTTCAAGTGGTTGATCATGACTCCTTGATAGTTGGTTTAGAACAACCATGAGTTTCCTCATTGAATCCCTCATTTTATCTAGTATCTTAATTAGAGAACCACCACAGTTTTCTTCAAACCTGTTGTCTCTTTGGTGCCTGATAGATCCATCCATTCACTAAAAATAGAAATGTCAGTGTGAGTATATCAACAAAACCATCATGTACTAATGAGGAAGGTAAACACTAAGACATACTTACTCATTCACTTTATCTAAAACTAGGACTCTTTCTAAAATCCTATCCATTATGGTACTGTCACTTATGATTAGATAATACCCTAACCTCTAAAGTTATCTAAACCGACTTCTGATACCAACTATAAGGCCCCAGCCTTAGACCTTAATCTTGAGTTATTACAAGATTACACATTGAGGATCTTTTCAGGTTTAGAGTTTTAGAGAATTAGATCATAACACTTGCATTACATTCCACATTTAAACAAAGTGGTTATATAAAAGATAGTATTCATTTTTCACATCAATGGAAACATATTTAAAATAAAACATGGATTCATTCTTGACACTTCCTTGACACTATCATCATATCATGTACCCTTCCCTTGACCTGTGAAAAACATTTCAAAAACTTGGGATGAGCATAAAAAAGCTCAGGAAGGGATATAAAAATATGGAAAGGAAACATGAGTACATGTATACATAAGAATGAAGTCATACTTTACCCATAAAACATAGGCACTTTAACATACCTCAAAAAAATAATGAATAAATCATAGAAATCATAAGACATAAAGGTAACTTGAAGAATTCATAACATTCTTACGTAGGGAGTAACCCTCTTGGTTACGTATGGAATACCCACCACATTATATTCCCTGAATCACTTTAGAGAAACCTTAACGTTTCACTCCTTCGCGTTACCCAATGCATTGAAGAGCTATATCGGGCTCACCCACCATTATTTTATCATGGAACCACCCATCTTCATAATAATTCCCAAGAACCATAACATAATCTTATCACATAAAACATGCATAACGGAAACATAACATTTCAACCTTTCAATAACAAGATATCAATACAACACATTGATATAAAAACATTATGAAAACCATTTTCAATACCAAAATAAAAGAAAAGTAAAACATGGTATTTATTTTTCTTTTAAAAAGAAGGTATGGCTTGTATAGGAAGTCGAAACTCAAATAATGGTCATGGCGGCAGAGAAGTCGTTGTCGCCACATACGTACAACAAAAAAAACATTCCTTTTGTCTTTTAGTAAAACACTTCGTATAAAAAATATTTCTTTTGAATAAGCATAAAATTAAAAGGGGTTTATACACCATATAAAATAAAGTTGTGTATCAAATAAAATATGCCTCAATAAAAGGAGATTGTGACGGATTCCCATACAAAGACGGTATCCTTGATTTAACGATAAATCAATTACATAATTATGTGTGAAAAATGAATACACAAAATATAAGTGGATATTAAGTGTAAAAAAATAAGAGTTTATTCACACATATTAATAGAACAACATATTCAAGGAGTACAAGTTTATCCCATGGAATCAAATTTGGGTTAAGAAGTTCCCTTGCAAAAATTTGACAGCCTAACGTCGTCACTACAAAATTCAGAAAATGAGTTGATGAGAGATAAAAAGGGTATCTCATCACATGGACATAAAATTTAAATCAATAAGGATATAGAAGAACATATAACAACATAATAGTATGTGAATTAAAAGACATAACAAAAGAAGTCTTTTAAAAAGAGGAGGGTGAAAGGTTCCCTTACCGACATGGGTATCTTTCGAAACATACACCCCGTGAAAGAAAGACAATACAACATTGATGTAAATACTCATAAATGAAATTATATTAATCAATGAGTAAAATAATGGGTATTACATACACCAATCAAAGGAAATTGTGGCAAATATAGAATAAATCTCACGGGAATAAAAGTGAGATGAAAAATCCCTTACGAAAACTCGGCAGTCTAACGACGCCACTTAAAACTTACAAAAATGGTTTGATGAGATCAAATTGGGCCTCTGATCATATTAACATAAAGTTTACAGAAATAGGAATATAAAAGAACATCCCCAAACATAACAAAGAGGAGCTTAAAAGAATTGACATAAAGGAGAGTACTTAAAAAGAAAGAGAGAGGTTAGATCTCTTACGAAAATTCCGTAGCCTAACGGCGCCACTCAAAATGTCCAAAATGGATTGATGAGAGAGAATAGGGTATCTCATAATATGAACATAAAAATTACAGTAAGAGTAATATAAAATAACATCCCAAGAAAGATGATCTTTAAAAGGAATGACATAAAAGAGTGTACTTAAAAAGGAGAGGAGTAGGATCCCTTACCTCGTGTCTGACTTGACTCGATCATTCTTTAACGTCCTGAATAATAAACTTGAGTTAATTTATACTTTATTAAGAACCTTTTTCATGTTCATTATTCCTTTTATATCAATTATTGACATGTTATAAACATTATGTAATCATTTAAGTTAATAATGTTTGTTTTGTCGATATTTGGTTCTTAAGTCGAAAGTGGACTTCTTACGATTACATGTTGTTCATGTGGTCAAAGGTTCATTATATCCAGAATTATATTCATGATTTGCATATAATATATATCATATATATCCATAATATAAATGTATTTATAATATTACATAATCATTTAGAGTTAAGAAATGAAATGCACCGTTCATGGAGACGGTAAGCCGTACGTACGCATGAACGCTACTTTCATTTCTATGTCATGTTAATGGAATTAAAACTATTTGAGAGGTATGTATATTTTAATTCCAGAATTATATTAATCATTTATATGTAACATAAATCATATATAATAACTTTAAATACATCCTTTATACATCCCACATATGGCATTAATGAATCAAATCACTTTGAGGGGGCGGTAGTCCTCACTTCCTAAAATGAAATTATCGTGTTAACCCACAATGGAAACCATAAAGGTATGACACAAAAGAAAAATTCAGAAGCTTAAGTAAAAAATAAACATATTATATATCATATATAAATATAGTGACATCTTAATGGCCACCTTTTAAGGTGTTATATGAGTGTTGAACAATCATCGTTTCGTGAGGCAGAAATTCGCCATCCACAGAAACAGTATGTTCTTTAACCATTTGAGGTAGGTGTGTGTAAGTTTAGATCTAATGATTATTATACCAACATTATAGTATATTTAAGATACTGTATTTGTTACAAAAGAAATGAATAAAAAGAGTTTAGAGGGTTGGAGATGCAAAATAAAACAAAAGAACACAAGTGAAGACATTACCTTAAAATCGGGTAACTCTTTTTGATTTGAGCACAAAGGATTCCTTGGGAAGACTTCTGCCCAAAGTGAGGCTTCTAGGAGTAATAGAGGGATTTGGAGAGGAAAAATGAGCAGGGTTTGGCCGAGCCAAAGGCTTTGTAAGTGTGGGTAAGGAGGTAGAGGTAGGGGCCTTTTATAAGAGGAGAGGAGGGGCACTCTTGGAAAGTCAAGAAATGTTACTTTATTTGAAAATGAGTTTCGGATTTAAAAGGTCCCACATTGATATAAATTGAGGATAAGGTGATAAGGGTTCTAAATATACCCATAAAATAGGTTTTTGACAAGTTTAGGTTTTAGTTTTTACATTATCTTTTCATTTTATTTTAATCGTTAAATAATGAGATAATCGCTGCATCATCATGATGTCATAAATAATTTAATTTATTTAATGTCTAAAAATTATAAAAAAACTACTATGATGCATGAAATATTCTTATATTTCCAATTACTATTTATAGTAAAACATCTTACTAGTATAACCCCATGTAAAAATTGTTTTAGTAAAACATTTCATGTTTGTGTCATTTTTTACTTTAACATTAAATAAAAAAGTATTTATGTCAGTTTCCAACCAAAGTGGCTCCATGGGGTCCCCAAGTTGACCCATGTATTTTATTGGTCTGCCATTACACCTCCAATTAGGGTAGGACATGTGTCTAGGTCATTTCATATTATTAAAACATTATTTTTACCTTAAACTACACTAATTACCTCTAATCGCGATTAAAAACTTAATTAGTTACTATTCACCAAAAAATTATTCTAATCCCATTGAACCAAATTTTACTTCTTAATGAAAACCATGTATGTCGGATTTTTGAAATTAAAAACACAAATATGGAAAATTTTCATTTAAATGGAAAATCAGTTTTTATAAGTACCACTTAGTGGTTTCACTATTCATCAAAAATTGAAGTTTTTCAGAAAATTACAAAACATTCACCCTAAGCTATATTCGATATTCCGAATTCAAAAATAATTTCTATTTTACAAAAATCAAAACATATGAGTTTCATTAATTAATTTAATAATTAATTCTCACTTTCAAAACAAATAGCGTGTTTTTATGAAACAAAAAGTATCAAACGATTGACACTAGTTTAAGTCTGATTTCAAAGTGAAATTAAATCTAACGACCACTATTGGATTAAATGGTAAAAATACATTCTAATTTTACTTTAAAACCAATTCAAAAGATATTCTAATCATATAAATAAATTATATTAAAAATAGGTATTGAATTAAAATACAACATTTTTCACTATTCATTAAAAATTGAACTTTTTCAGAAAAATACCAAAAATTTACACAAAGTAAATTTCGATGTCCCGATTATAAAGAAGAATTTTATTTTGTCAAATATAACACATAAAATCGTCAAAAAGTGGATTTAAAAGAGGTTCGCCATCAAAAGGCGGTTAATTGACCTTTTAAAGAATATTAGAATGTTTACTCTTAAAATTGGATTCAGTCTCATTTTTAATCCTCTAACATTTATTTTAGAAAGTAAAAATATTTGAAAAACATATATAATCATTTTGTAGTTAGTTCTGTTTCTTCCCGCCATTACAACGGATAGGCGTTAACTACTATTTAAAATAATATTATTTTATTATTAGAGTGCAACGTAAGATTCCCAAGAAACTCGTTGTTGCGTGTTGGGTACGCCATCGAGCGTAGCGTCCCCTTTAAAGTCATATTAATATTTTATTCACAAATATGGATAAATGTGAAAATGTCATAATCTTTATTTACCTAGGGTGTTACAAATATTATATGGTTTATTTTTTTTAATAAAATAAATTATTATCAATTGGTTATAAATAAAATATGATCTATTTTAAAAAAATAATAGTTTTTTGACAAAATAATTTTTTTTCTAAGAGACAACCTAGTTGTGTTTTTCTAACATAATTTATAATTATTTTTACCAATTTTAGAAAATTTATTTGATAAAATAAATAACTTCATTGAAATATATATTAAAAAATTTGATTGGTTGAATTTTTTAGAATGTTCTAAAATGAATATTTTTTTGATAAATTGTGAAAAATATAGATTTTTATTAAAAACTGACTTTTCCTTAAAATATTTTTCCATGATAAATTATGTTTCAAAATTTTTTAAAATAAAAATTATAAAACTTATATTAATATTTTACAACCATTAAATCATTATCTATTTAATATTTAATTTTTATATTAACATATTCAATAGTTATGAGAATTTTCCATTTGGAAATTCTCTCTTTGATCATGTATAATGCTTAATTTTAAATTAAATTATTCTACTTATATGAACAGAATTTATAAAAATTGATTCCATAGTTGGAATCAAAATAATTTCTATTATTTATGAAAGCCTATTAATTTATTCCATTATGAATAATGATTACTATAAATATTAATTAACATGGTTATGGTATAATTTGGTTTACTAGAGGTAAAAATTTTATAATCGTTAAAAATTACTAAAAAAAGGTCTGAAACATGTTATTTGTCCATATATAGATGATATAATGTGTGAGGTTGATGACTATACATTTTGGATGCTTAATGAGTGAAAAAAAACCGCGGTATCATATTATCTTTTCAAAAATTCCTTTTTGTGCCCACTACCAACTTATAAAATACCACCCATATCATCCCATATTCAAAAATCCAAAACCATTAGGTTCATAAAATACATCTCAGAATCAATTCCATAATTCCATATCCTCATATTAGTATAATAATATTTATTTTTAAGTCCTCCATGTAGGCTTTAGGTATAAACATAAAGAAGATCATAGAAATGAGGAAAGCTTTCTAAACATGCATATATTTTTTATTTCTTCTTCCACATCCTAGAAACCATATCTAGATATTATAAAATAATATATTAAATATATACTATATACTTATATTTTATTCTTTTTATGACATAAAATGGATCCATCTCCACTTTAATCAATTTGTAAATGAATCTGTTGATTGTGTGTACAACACAAATCCCCTCCTAAACCGATGTAATTTGTTTCCTATCACCACAATTCAAGTCTAGAAATAATAATGGATTTAGAATATTTATAATATATTATATATATTATTATAATTATGTAATTAAAATATGTAAAATAACTTCATACTTTCCATTTAGTAGGGGGGATATGATAATGTTGCTCATTTGTACAGTGGACCATCGGCTCATGAAGCCATGTGATTCATTTTTCACATAAGAATTAAATTTATGGTAGTAAGGATAAAGATTATAAATATATGTTATATTAATAATAAAACTATTATTATATAAATATAATATGGCATATAACATCTGACTTTAAAATCCGCTGGAAAATAATAACGTCGCTCATGATTTCGTGTGAACTATCATCACCTAAAAAAATGTGAAATATTTTTCATTTTTTACATGGATAGTAATAAGATTGAACTTTATTGAGATAATTTATATATATGAGAAAATATTATTCTATAATAAATAAAAAATATTTATTATACTTTCATTGCATCCTCTAAAAATAATTTAAATAACGTCTATGTATACGTACGGTCTACAGTTTCCATGAACAAAGCAATCCAGTTTCTATCTATAACATTAATAGATAACTATAAAAATATATATAATGAATATATATGATATATATATCAATTTTAAATTTTTTTGTATTATTATACCATGATCAATTAAATGGAAAAAATTTACTGAACAAATGTATACATTAAATATGAAGTAACTATCACCCAAAATAATGATTTTAACGATGTATTGACAATACATGTGTTATAATATAATATAAGTAAAAAAATATATGGTATGATATATGTTATTATTTATATATGATATATTTAAGATAACAATGTATTTATTATTTAAAAGGATTATACACATAAGAAGGACATCAAACCTGAGGTAAGGGTTTCTCATCTCACTTTCTCTTCCATGAGACATAAGCAATATTCACAAATAATTTATTTTATTCGGTGTATATAAAAACCATTTGATAAATTATATCATGAATATATTTATAATCTTGGTATTTTTAGATTCATTTTATCTTATTTGTTTTATGGGGCTTATGATTCAAATGTTACAAAATTGGAAGGTTTTTTTCCATTCTGATCAGTAATCACAATTATTTTTCTATAAGTCCACCTTGGGGTAATTAAATTTTATTTATATATAAAAATTAGTATATATTTATATCCTCTAGTTATTATTGTAATTTTTCATGTAATAGTTTCATTTTTTTACTCATTGTAACATAAAAAAGATCAATAAAATGTTTTTATGAAAATTACACATTATTTATCTTTGGCCATAAATACTTCTTAATTAAAATCAATGACATCAAAAAATAATATTTTTATCCTTTCCCTAATTATTTATTAAATATATTTTTACCTATATTTATTTTTAAAAAATACTTCAAAATTAATATTCATGTTACTCTTGACAGTTATTTTCCTCAAGAATGTTTTAAATATAAATTTTAGTGTATTTATATTCATTAATGACATAAAAATGTTCTAATTTATTTGATAAATAATGGATATATAGAATTGATATCACTTTTATTCACTCATTTTATCATTTTTTATTAGTTTGAGTAGGAATTTATCATTTCATTACCATTCACTATATTACTCTCTATAGTTTATTATTATGTATATTTTATTCGGTTAACTATTTAAAGTTTTTTTGATTGTCTTTTTAATACAACTGTATATATTGATAATATCTCACCCATTTCATATAAGAAATGCATTGGACAAAGTAGGTGATATTTGGGAATAGATAATAGATATCTCCATGACGCATAAAAGACAAATTAGTTGGCCAAATTAGTCAAGTTTCTACCCACAGATTTAAACTGTTTTGTGAAACGTCTTTATATTATGATTTATATGTCCAATGTTATGTATTACCTCATTATGAGAACATTTATTGATGTATATGTGATTATTTTTTAGTTATATTAATTGTGGATATGTTTCAATCTTATTTGATTTATAATATGTCTTTATTTTATCATAATTCATTTTTATATATTATTTTCAGTTTATTAGTTAAAATAAATGTGTTTCAGTTAATTACCTGGCTATATTTATTATTATTCTATATTTATGGAAGATGTTTTTTATACTCTTACAATTATTAAGCATATGAGATTACCCCTTTCTTATGTTTTATTTTCCCCATAATAGCATGCTGTTTATTGTTATTGATATGTTGGGATACAATATGAGGAATAATTCCATTCTTGAAGAAATGAATTTTGGTATTAGATGATTTAATTATAATGATAATTTAGATTGTGTATCCTCTTTACTATGACTATTAAATATTCACCCATTTTGGATGTGATTCTTTTTCCTAGTTCCATTGTAATAAAGTAAACACTATCTCCAAACTATGGGAGTAGTGATTAAAAAAGGGTTCTCCAATGTTTTTTTGATGGCGATGTCATATGGCACTAGCATGAAATTTCAATGATTACCGGTGAGTTTTTATGGAAATAGTTTGAGTTTAAATGTTATTATTGTGATAGTATAATTGAAAAATAATTATCTTTCCCAAAAAATAAATGTTTGAAAGAAAAGGGGTTTCAAGGTTTTTTATATTTTTCACATGAAAAATAGATTTCACTTTCTAATTTCTCTTATTGTTATTTCTGTGCTGATACCCTATTTCAATTTTTTTCAACGGGCTTAAGGATAGGTTAGTTTAGCGATAAGTCATATATAATATTTTGAGGATTTTTCATGAAAATAAATCATGTTTTATTTTAAATGATTTATATTATGAAAAAATGGATACTAAGTTGAAGTGTCCAATTTTTATTGTATGGTATTGATATCTAAGAATTTTAAACAAGATATCTAAAACAATAATCCTATAAAATAATTTGGCTAAAAAGAAGATAAAATATTATCTAAAAAAACTAGAGTATGAATGTTTAAGGATGAGTCCTATGTGATTTTTTTTAAAATAGACATTAATTTAATGGTGGGACTATATTAGTATGAAATATGTCCATTGAAAAAAGCAGAAAAGGTTTTAACTCGATAATATACACAATTATTTTGGTTTAGCATCCCACTACCCATGGTATATTTTTTTAACTTTAATTATAATATTTTTTTCCATTTTTACTATTTATTAAAATACTAAATTAAGAGTCTCCTATTATCAAATATTTATTATGATTTTTAAAAATATTTAATTAATTTAATAAAATTCATCTCACATATGTTTCTAGAAATAATTTTCAATTAAACCGGCATACACAATGAAAGGTTGATTTATTTAGGAATTTTATTTCCAGAGTACAAAATGATTTACAACATATTTAAATACTAAATTTAATCCCAGGGAATAAATAGGAATAATAAAAATATATTTTATGTAATTTTACTTTCAGAACATTTTAAATCAATAAAGGGATTTTGAATGATTTTAACAAAAAATCAGTTTTTACTAAGAGTCAATATTTTACACATTTCATCAAAAACTTTAATCTTTTTATAAAATTCAATAATATAATAACTAATATAACTTAGAAATTTTAATTTTGAAAATTATTTTTATTCCATTTAAATGATTTTGTAAAATTGAATCAAAATCAATTATCTATGAAAAAATATATTAAATCGCATTTTACAAAAATATAGTTTTAATCATAAAACTTGATTTATGCTTAAGAAATTCCAAAAACATATTATTGAAATGATAAGATAATTTATAGAAAATATTATATATAAATTTTAAAAAAATAATAAATATATATATATATTACTTTTTACTATGATAAAAAAAATTACACGTAAGAAAATTTATTTAAAAAAACATCTTTTAAAGTCAAATTATTTTAACTTACATTTATAATAAATCAATAACAAATGAATTTATATTACTCATGTGTAAGATATATAATTTTAATAATTTATTTATTCCAATTCATACCCTAATTTTAAACTGCAGCATTATGTTGATATAATATATTATTATTTGTTAAAACTCTGTGTATTGTGTACCACATTCTATTTAAGAACTAATATTAAATTGTAAAATAATATTTCCTAAAAAATAAAAGGGTTTCATTCTACCGCTTTAAAAAAATTTATCCTATGAAATTTTATTACTCTGATACAAAAAAGGTAGGATACTTCATCCTCACATTTTTGTAAGGTACACATGTACCTTCCTAAAATTGGGGGTTTTCTAAAAAACAATAACCAGTTTAGTTGTCTTTTTTCCTATCCATTTTCTATATAATATTGTTTTTAAACTATATGTACATCATATGTTATATCTTTCTTCAGTTGTATGAAATTTTAGTTCAGTACATGTGATGGAGTAGGTAAGAACTACCTTAATAGAGTTATAGAGAACATAATATGTATATAAGAGAGGTTCCATGGGAGAACCAAGTGATGATCGACTTTCAGTACTAGAGCAAGAATATTAAATGAACCAATATAAAATTTTCACATTATTTCCTTATTTCTTAATCCAATAAACTACTTCCTTGGGCAGAGTCATATAACTTCTCACCAATATCAAATTTCAGATGACACTGATTATTTCAAGATTAACTTTTCTATTGACTCTGAGATACCTGGAGGTTCTGCTGAATGACTCTATCTTTATCATATATTTACAAAGATCACTCAGTTCATAATATATTTCCACTGACATCATCCAAAAATATTGGAGTACTAGATTTATTTCCATTGTGTTCTTCTTAAGGATCCATCGTAATGATCTGGTAAAACATGTTGTAATAAAAATAGAGTAGAAGAAGATTTCTGTAACATCCCACCCCACCTCATTGGAATGAGATGAGGAGAAATTTATACTTATACTTAGGTGAAATCCCCATGACACCAAAGGATAACAATAACTTCAAAGGGCTTCAATACATTCAGAGGGTGATTTTTCCTTTAAAAATAAAAACATCCATAACCAAGCATACCATAACCAAAACCTCTATATAATGCTTGATGGAAATGTAATAAAAATTAATTTAATACCAATTAATATCAAAACCGAACTATTATAGAGTACCTAAGTAGTTGGATACCAACACCAAAGTATAATTTTTAAGGTGAAAGCACAAATATAAAATTATAAAAAAAACAAACTCCACATCTCCTAACACAATCCAAGATAACTCCACAACACAACCCAAAGTATCATTTTTCATCCCTAAAGAAATGATATTCTTTTCCTTTTCGAATGTCTCAATAAATTCTATCTTCAAATGAACCAATGCGCCAAAGCCTAGGGTGAGTAATGTAACTCAGTAAGTTTTCTAAAAATGACTTCCCAACTCACAATAGTAGGATATAAGATGTTAGCACAATTATAAAAAATAATTTATATGAAACAGTTTAAAACATTTTTAACAGTTTATATCCAATCTAAGAATTTTCTAAAAAAAAATGGTTTATGTGAAAAAAACCAAATAGGCATCTTCAAATATTTTACCAATCCATTTGGAATAACCCATTCCCATCCACATATCAACCCATGCATCCCCAGAAAAAATTTCTATACTCAGGAGTGGTCTCTCATTGATATACCAAGTAGTCACAAGGAAACCATATACTAAACCCCCAATTTCACACCTCCCTTCCATGGGGACACCTCAATGAAGAAAACACACACCAAACAGTTATTCCCAAAAATTTAAAAAAATGATCCAAAAAATTCCAACAATATAAATTTTTTATTTAAAACCATCGGAAAACATTATCCATAAATCAAACCGGAAAGCTAATTTTAGAATAATCTTTTTAAAACCACTCAACAAATAACTTGTCACAAAAATTCCAAAATTTCCCAGACCATCGCAAAAGATTGTTTCTAAAACTATTTTAACAACACTTTGATAATCAATTCATACAATTCAAAAAATTTGAATCTAAGAATTAATTTTATAATCAGACAAGTCATGAGTAAGGCCACCTACCTCGGAATCTATAAATAAAATGAAGAACTACATGAATTCTTCTATAAAGTGTCATTAAAGCTATAAAAAATAACAATATACCTCATTACATATCATAAACATATCCAAATATAATAATTATTGGAATTAAATATCATAGATATATCCCAAAAGAATTTTATATACGAATATAAGGTAGAGAAGAAGAATATATTTAAGGAAAACAACTAATGATGAAGACATACTGAGAAATTCATCCTTCAAAGCACCGTGATTTTCCAATGTATTTATCCTAGATTTAAAGGGAGAGTCCCCACAGTACATTAGTGAATCAAATACCAAGGTAGTCATAGAATAAGTTAAAATAAAAGGTTTTTGGGAAAATTTGAGTTAGATCAACTTTTTATGTATCTAAAAATTAACTGTGAATGGTTGGGTCACACGGTTAGGTAAACTATGTGCAAAACACTCACCCCAAAAATACCACTAAATTCCATTCTCACAGTTGTATAACATGGTTATAAAAACCTTGCACCAAATGTGTCTTTCCTTCCATTCCAAAAATTATGGTAAATTCATGTCAGTCGCACGATTTAGCAAATCTGTTTGCCCACCCAGTAGGATCTGATTTCTTTTATACGGCTTCTTGAAGGAGTTTCACAGTTTCTCCTAACATTGCTCAAACCATGGTCACCAATGAAAATCCCCAAAATATTTAAAATTGTTATAAAACCTCTAAAACATCACCCAAACACTTTATATACATAAAAAACAGAATGAATAGGCCACTTACTTGAGATCAATGTTGATAAATTTTCCCCACCATTTTCTATTCTCTACAAAAAAAGTAGATAACAACCATTTAATGATAGACTTTTGGCCACTACTAAACCATTTTTTCCATTTTCACAAGTCTCTTCATGAATCTAACCATGTTCCCTCAAAATCTATACAAGATAAATTCTTTTTTCCATGCTTGACATTCTCTTTCCTATCCATAACATGTACTTACATGTGCACAAATTAAGCCCCCTTCTCCAGGTCCATGTGATCCCATCAAATCACTTGGTCAGGCTCAGGCTTATATTTTTTCAATGGTGATACATGAAACACATTTCCCACTACAATGAATCACTGTGGAAATTCAAACCTATATACCACCTCCCAAACCCATTCAAGTATCAAAAAAGGAACCAAGTATTGAAGAGATAACATTATCTTCTTCCTAAAGCGATGACAACCAAGCCTTTTAGGGATTCCCAAGAAGACATGATTAATCATATAGAAGGAAAATGACCATAATAAATGATACCAATATGATTTTAGACGACTATGATCCATCTTAATTCTATTCTTAATCAAATTAAGCATCATCACTGTCTCTTGGACAAGGCTCTGAACCAAAAGTGAACTATCACCTGTTTCCACCCAACAAAGTGGAGAAAAGAAATGATAACTTAAAATTCATTAAAAGAGGCTATATATATCTAGGTATAATAATTGTTGTTATACAAGAACTCTCCTAATGTTATCTTCTCCTCCCATGTGCAACCAAAATCCATTACACAAGACCGAAGAATTTCTTCCAAATATTGTATCATGCTTTTAGATTTTACATCTGTCAATAGATGATACACTACAGTCATGGTCAACTAAGTCACAATGGAAAATATAAGGATTTAAATAAATAATGCATAAAACTATGATCTCTATCTGACATAATCAAAATCAATATGCCATGCCTCTTTACCACTTCTCAAATATAGATTATAGACATGTCATCCACCATATGAGATTAAAAAATATGAATGAAATGGGAGGAATTTGTGAGTTGATATACTATCACACATTATTAATATTATCTTGGAATCATTAATGGGACACCTATCAAAAAATCAATTCAAATATGCTGCCATTTCCAAATAGTAATAGTTAATGAATTCAACATTCTAGTTGGCTACTAGTGCCCTTCCATAACTTGCTAACAGGTGCTGCATCTTGAAACATACTCATCCGCCATCATTTTCATATAATCCCACCTGATGTATGATTTAAACACCTTATAAATCTTCTGTATTCCCAGATGAACAACCCATATAAAATGGTGGTAAGTATGAATAACTTATTATTGACAAGACATAAGCACGACCGTCTAATTTTAAAACCAGAAAACTAGACTCCCATCCAGGTTCCATCCCTCAATGGTCTCCACACCATTGAGCTTTCACTACATTTAATAACATTAAAAATTATATATTCATGCCTTTTTAACTATCTCCACCATGTAAGGGAAAAGATAAACCATAAAGTAAAAAAAAACACAACCTCTATCTTCACAATCCAATTGAAGGCCGTCTATCACCATCATCAACATCCAATTGTTTATAAGCCCTCTCCAACTAAGAATATGACATTAATCTTAATGCATATGAAAATATATTTCATTTACCCAATGTATACATCAAGTAAAATTTAAAAAACAATTATATACTTCATGAATATCATTTGTAGTAGATTGAGATTCCTTTGTGAGAAAATATGTCTCACAAACTTATGATCTGTAAACACTACACATTTCTAAAAAAAGGCAATGAAGGCATGCATTCAATTCAATGATTAAAACAGCTAACTCCAACTCTATTTTTGGTTAGTTCTTCTCATAATACCATAACTACCGTTATCTATAAGAAACAATATGTTCTTATTTTATTAGAACACATTCCAAACCTGGTCCCAAAGAATCAAAATACATAATAAACCCTTTTTTGGATTCTCTAAAAATCAAGAATGGAACTAATAAAATATGAAATTGATTCTTTTAAAAAGGATTCTGACAGTCATTATTCAATTTAACTAGAAAATTTTTCCTTGTCAAATCTATCAAAGTTGAATCTAGTAAAGAGTATTTAAGAACAAAATAGAAATAAAAATTAGAAAATCTAAGGAATACAGATATCTTGAAGACATTTTTTGGAGGTTCCCAAGAGATGGAAACCTGTATTTTTCTGGATCCAAAAAACACCTCTTTCAAAGATAACATGGACAAGGAAACATAACTCTTGTATAAAAAAATCATAATTTTATAATTTAGAATATAGATGAAAATCCGTTAAAATTTACAAAGCAATCACCAAGTGATGTTCATTATCATTCATTTTCCAAGAATACACCAATATGTCATTCAATTAAACAACCAAAAAATGAATCCATATATCTTTAAAATATGTGATTCTTCAATTATGTAAGGAATTTTGGGGAATTTTATAGAACAAAAGGAATAACCACATACCCCAAATAGCCATATCTACTCCTGAAAACTTTTTTTAGAACATCCTCCTTAAAAACATGCAATTGGTGATATCCTAAGTGCACTTCTATTTTAAATAACTATTGGGATCCCCTAATTTGATTGATAATATCATAAATGTATTTAAAAGGATACTGATAATTTTTTGTAAATTGGTTATGTTTACAATAATCCATACACTACCGAAGAGTTCCATATTGCATTTTCACAAACAAGATCGAAACTACCCATAGAGATGTGTTAGGATGAATGAAATATAATCATTATTTCTCTTACAATTTCACCATTAATTAGCTTAATTTTTTAGTTATATTTAATAAGATATATGTGATATAGTTCTATTCCCTGAGGGGAGATCAATCATAAATTCTACTTATCTTGTGGGTGGGAACACTATGAATTATTTTTGGTAAAATCATCAGAAAAATGGTCAAAAACCATTAGAAAACTTCTATTCTCGATTAACATCATTGTTTCCAAAGTCAATGCTTCCAGATGGTATGAGTTTGTTCCAATTAATTGCGCTGATAATCCAATTTCCCCTACCTTCTCATTCTACTCTACCTTAAAGAGATGATCGACAATGTCATCAGTCGTAAAACTATCCCTTTCGGTATAACATTTGATTCGATCTTTGAACATATTCAACCAATCCATACCATATATTATGTCATTGAAATATAAATCAAGTATAGATAGATCCAATATCAACTCTCCTCCATCAATAGTTATAGAAAATTCTCTACCCATAAAGGCTCAACATTCTATTTGACTAATTGGAGTTTAAAGTTTCAAAAGATAAGGCATTATCTCAATATGAAATCCAAAAAAATCAAAAATATAAGAAGAAATAATAGAATGGGATGAGCCTCTATAAATTAAATCTTACATAGGTATAGAATTAAAAATAATCATATCTCACACTATTAATGGTCAAGATTGATCATCAACAATAAATTTCTTAGATCTGTATAACTACTTACTTGATAAACTTTGTTATTTATTTACCTATTGATATATACCTAGTTGAGGAGTTATTGTATTCCAAGAATCACTATCTCTAGATTAGTTCTTATGGAAGGATATATTCTACTTCCCTCACCCCATCGGAGCATACAACATCTGCGACACATGAGATGTTTCCCATACACCCATCCTTGGAGTACTATAACAATAACACTAAAGTTGTCCATCGGTTTGAAATTATGGCCTTCACTTGTGGTTTCTTAAAATCACACTTCACATGATAAAAATATCCACATTGTAATCATCCTACATTATTGTTTGGTTTTGGATAAAGATTCACCAATAAAAACATTCAATTATAAGTCATTATAATACCTTAAAAATATTTATTCCTTTTCCTCTTGTTATTAGTATTGGGGTTACCACCGTTTCAAATAAGAATCAAAACGATTCTCCACTAAAATTTCTATAGAGGTCAATTTCTACCACCATGAGTCCTTTGACCAGATCTATATAATCTATTATATAGAGAAAAAATCATTTATTTAATCACTTTCTTTAGTCACAATTCAAAAAATACGCACCTTCAGGGATGTGCTGGCAATAACATCAGGCACAAATCAGACTGAATTCATAAATTTATCCACATTAACTTGCCCTAAGAGATTCTTCTTATTCAGTATGAAAAAGTGTTCCAATATCCCATGCAAGGCCTTTTTCTAATTTTACTTGAACTACTCAATTCGACAACTAGAATGCAAGATCCTCCAGCATATACATTTCTGACTTGGCATTCAGTTCTACTTGTGTTTAATGAAAATCTATGATTCGTTTCATCCTATTTATCATCACATATTCTTCTTCTAGTTATAAATGACCCTGAATGATGAGTGTGGTGTTCTTATATAACTGAACAGAATGATCCAATTTCCTCAGTGCATCCCTTTAGTTACCTCTATCCACATCTTGAAAATATTGTATAGTACTTTTAATTAGTTTTTGGCTCACCTATGGCTTAGGTGGATCCAAATTATAAGATTCTAATTCCAATTTTGTTTTACAATGCCTAATGGGTACAATTTTCTATAATAAATACAGAATTCCATAAGTTTCACACTCCAGCAACTAAAGAGATAACAATTTAAAATTTACCACATCCCAACTATCACAATAAGGCTTTCCCAAAATTCCATACTCTCAGTTTTCATATTTTTTTCGAATATCCCTCTTTATTTTGGAGATCAAACCATTTTAAAAATATCAGAAACATTCCTTTTCAAAATATCACATTTAAAAACATTTTCAAAACTTTTTAAAAATCAAAATTTGTTAACCAATGGATATATCATTAATCAAAAATAAAATATGCACTCCTAGTGGGAATTCATGTCTATCAATGCATTTATTGTTCCTCTCATTAGCTCAACCCATGATAATGGGATTAAAGCTCTTAAAAGTGTCTCCCCAACACTTAGGTGCCCATATCCATGGTTAACTAATGTTTAGATTAAATATTTTAGGTACGCCTCTTTATAAACTACATTTCAATTTCCAAAAAGCATACTTTTTCCCATCCCAACGAAAAAAATAAACTAGAATAAATATTAAACTCCAAGACCCTGACAACTCACACCCAAGGATCAAATAAATCAATACCAATTGTAACATCCCACTTATCCTCATTGGAATGAGATGATTCAATATGGATACATGGCCATATGTGACATACGCTAGACAATAAATGGAAGACATCAAAAAGTTAAGGGCTTCAATAAAATTAGAGATGATTCGGTTTTCAAAAATAAAACAATCCATGAACAAGAATACCACAAAAACAACTATACGAGGCATGATAACAATGTCATATAACTTTATGTAATACCAACTAATATCAAAACTCAACTATTCCATAGTACCGAAGATGAAGAAAACCAACACTAAAGTACAAAGTGGATGACAAAACCAAAAATGTAAAAGACTCCAAAGAAACCAACTCCACTGCTTCCAACATAATACGTGGTCCAACTCCACAATATATCCCAAAGTATTATGATTCATAACTATTTAAATGAGATAATTTTCAAGCATGTTTCTTGATTAATGATACCACCAAAATCCTGAAAGTGATAAAGTAGAGGGAGGGTAATGAAACTATGTACATTTTCCCCAAATGAAATCACTACTCATTCCACTAGGATAGAAACTTTTAGAAAAATTATATAATGAAATTTATACAAGACACTTTATAAAAATTGTAATATATTATATATATATACAAAAATTTTTTCAACAAAATAGTTTACATGGAAAATAACTGAACAAGTCTCTCAACTAATTTTACAAATCCATAGGGAATAACCGACTACAATACACAAAACCACACATTCATGCCCATGTAATTGTTCCATACTCATCAGTAGTATCTCATAGATCAACCAAGTCATCAAAAGGTAACCATATACCACTTCCCAAATGAAACATACCACTTACACATGGGTCACATCAGTGAAAATGAATGTAAAGACCCAGAAATTCTGTGGAATTTTTTTCTCAAATACATGGGATTTTTATGAGTCTGCAAAAAATTTACGGCGCTTGATTCTGAGGCCCAGTGTGCCCGACATCAATTTCTGATGTTTTGTTCGCGTACATTCAGTAAATGTATGAGCATATTTTTATAACTTTTGAACCGGTTCTTGGAACTCAAATATGAGGGCACCGTTGAACTCACAATGCCAGTATTCACCTAAGAAGACTTTCACCTCGACGGCAAATGATTGGGAATAAATGTTGGTTTTTTGCTTTTTATAAAAAATAATAAAATAAAGTACAACACTTAATTTTATTTTTAAACTACCATGTTTTGAGTTTGTTGGTTAAAACCTCCCCTTGAGAGTTGGTGGTGGGACCGCGACACCCTAACCTCCCATGAGAGGTTATGGTGGTGGGGCCCACCCGAGCATAACCTCCCATGGGTGGATAATAGAGGTGGGGACAACCCGAGATGCATAACCTCCCTATTAATGATAGGGGTGGGGACCATCCGACCCCTATTGATAGTGGAGGATGAAACCTCCCCACTCTCCCTAATTAATGAGGAAGAGTCTCTTGACCTCCCTGCACAATTAATTGCACCAACACATGTGTTTTATTAATGATAGCCTCTTGGAATCCTCCAAATTAATGAGACAACACTCATGCATTTAATTTGGTGGATCTAGGTTTTTAATTATCCTTTTTTCAATTGGTGTTCCAACGTAATATTAGATGACTAATCTAATATTATTTCATTGGAATTTCTCTTTTGGTGGAATTGAGAGGACCTTGGGAAGAAAGTACTCCCAACGAAGAACGCTCCTCCCATCAAAAAATGTGAAGAATGCTAGATTTCTTCTTCGACTTCTTTCCTTGAATCCTACCGACGTGGAGCGCCTTCCGCGGCCGACTCAACTCAAGATTCGGAGAGTGTGGAAAATGCGACGAATGATGAATTATTTCGTCTTCTTCCCACGACTTCAAACGTGAAAAAATGACGAACGGAAAATAATAAAGTAGCGGTTACTACATGTTGATGCTTCCCTTTTCTTCACCTCATCATCGAATGAAAAATTGATATAAGTGTTATAATTAATTGTTGAGTTTCATTCTCCTGATCCAAATGATATCATCCCTAAATGTGGAGGGTGCGGGCCAAACTAACATGGCCCGACTCCCTCCACCATTCTTTCGTAAAGATTCTTCGGCATGGTGATGAGGAAAAGACAACAAAGGTGGGAACGATGAAGGTCGCGCTACCCACGAACTCCATGAATCGCACTGCCCCAGCGGCACACCTATACTTCTGGTCACGCGTCGCCGCCCGCACGCTACCTGCCCAAGTGGAACCGCGCCCCGTGCCGCCCACCCGGACACTGCCGCACCCAATGCTGTCGGCCCACGTGCCGCCCGCCCATGCGGCCGGCCCTCGCGCCGCCTGCCCGTGCCCCGCCGCACCCCAGGCTGCCTTTCCATGCGCCGCCTTTCCGCTCCCTGCGACGTCCCGCGCCACCTGCCCACGCGCCGCCTTTTCGCTTTGCGCGGCACCCCGCACCGCCTGTTGCCGCATCCCACGCCGCCTGCCGGCACGCTGCTGCGCCCTTCCCCGCGCACCGCCGCCCCCGACACCTCTTGCCCGCATGCCGCCTACCGCGCACCGCGCCGCCTGCTCCGCACCAGACAGCCTGCCGCGCCCCGCGCCAGTTTCCCTACACACTTCCCGACTCCACCGTCTCTCTGCCCAGCGCCCCCGCGCACTGGACGCGTGCCACTACAGCCTGTCCAACCCTACCGGGGGCCTTCCCGACGCCACCGCACCCTGCAGGGAACCCCCACTCGATGCCCGCGCACCATCGCGGCCTTCCCAGTGCACCCACGGCCTGCTCGGCGTCCTACCAGCCTGCCCGCTTGCCTCCCAGCCACCGACCTCCTTATCCGCGCCCCTCACAGCCCTGGTCGAACCAGCCCCGACCTTTGGGCTGAGTCTCCTGCGTGGCGGCATCCGGGCCGAACCACCCTTGTATTCTGCAAGGTCGGCCCCAGCGGACCAGGCCTAACATAGCGGGCTGACCCACCCAACGGGCTGGGTCAGACCCATTGGGTCTGTCTAGGTTGACCCAGACCGGGTCGGACCGGACCCAGGCTCACTACCCACCCTTTGCTTACTTTGGCCATATCTTTGGCACCAGATGTCCGTTTGAAAAGCCATTATCGGCATTTGTAATCTCAATGAGATATGGTCCCTTTGATTATACCCCACAAGAGTTCGAGGTATATTTGAGATACGGTCCGGTTGGTTCGTACACGAATCCAACCGGCCCCCCTGGACTAAAAAGGCTCATAACTAACAGACCGGGAGTCCGATTGACACGTAGTCTATTGAATTGAGACCCCTATGACGTGGAGGACCACTAAGATACTTCTATATGAGACTTCGTGAAAGTTGGAGTATCGACCAGTAGCTTATGGAGCATATCTTCCAGAGACGAGCATGAATTTTTGTGGGAACCTAGTAGCTGGCTGAGACTTGATGACAGCTGACCGATTCGACTCGGAGTGATTCGAATAGCCCTGTGGGGAGAACCTATGTGTGAGCGCGACCGAACCGTGGTGGGGAGTGCCTCTGTGTGAGCACGACATACCCACGGTATTCGACACTTGGAGTACCTCAGTAGACCCACAGTGGAGAGTGCCTCTATGTGAGCACAGTAGATCAACAATACTCAATCGGAGAAGTACCTCAACAGTCCAAGTTAGTGGGAAGCACTTCCGAGTGACACGGCATGCCCACTGTACTAGATAAAGGATGAGTTCTCCAACAGTCGAGGGTTCAGATTAATAAAAATTCTAGTTTGGGCTAAGTCAATTAATTTTGTGTTTTCCTTATGATTGAAATGGGTTACTAGATATCTTAGGTATATATATGGACATATACCTAAGTAATGGTTATATTTTGATTTTCATACTTTGTGATTTATCCTTGTTGGATTTTTGTGATACCTTGAGGGTCTCAGGGTCCCTACTGAGTATTGTTATACTCACCCCTGCATGGGCTATGCCCACACCTCTTTGTGTTGGAGGCAGATGATGGACAACGCTGACAGGGGCTGAGAGCACTAGGTCTGGACAGTACCTGGAGGTGGAACTTACGATGAGTCGGTTCACAGAGGAGTCTGACGGACGTGGAGTGCTAAGGTGTCCATATGCACCTACCCTTTAGGTAGGAACCCCGAAGGACGATCCAAGAGCTGCTCTTTACCCTTCAGATATTTGTCCCTTTCTCAGTTGTACTTGTACTTTACAATGGGGATTGTATTTCCGGCCCCTTTTACATTCCAGTACACTTTTTTTATACAGTTTTTACTTAGTGTTTTACTTCCAGTTGTGTACTCTAATGTGTTTGTTTATAGTTATAAAGGTAATTACTTCCTAGTTTAGAGATATGCGCCTTTGTTCCTAGTCGCTATCCCCTGGCCAATGGAAGGCCAGCTTGGTGTAGTTACGACACAGGCCCCGGGGGACAGGTCGTGATAATGAACACATTAAAACAAATTATATAAAAAATGAAAAAACAATCATGCCAATCAATTTCAATAAAACAATATTTTTTTTTGAAATGTTATTATTATTTTTTTCATTAATCAAACCAAACAACCAATTCTAAAATCATCATTTTAAAATCATTCAAAAAGAACGTTACACAAAAATTCCAGAATCTCAGAAGTGATCTCTAAAGAAGGTTTCTTCTAATATTTTCAGAATAATTGTGCAATTAATTTTAATGAATTAAAATATTATGAAACTAAGAAATCATGTTATAATAATAGGAATCGAGATTGAATACATCTATCTCTAAAAATATGGTTAAAACAATGAGGGATATGAATTATTCCACAAAATGGGATCGAAACTAAAAAAAAACCAACTTTAGATCTAATTTCCTATCCTAAATATTGCCAATTTTTTTGAGAATAACTCTAATATATCTATTGTGAACATACTAGATCAATGAATCTTAGAGAGGGAAGAAGAATAGATTTATTGAATACCACTATGAAAAGAGAGTTTCCATGTAATTTAGCCTTCAAATCACCAATATTTTCCTAAAGATCACTCTTGGATCATAGTTGAGAGTCTTCACAAAATTTTGGATGAGATAAAACATTATTAGTGTTGAAATAATTGAAACCAAGACGTTTAGAAGTATTTATTAGTGAGATCCACTTTTTAAGATCTACAAATTAACCGTTCACAGTTGGGTGATATGCTTATTAAAATTGTGCACCAACTCTATTCCAAACACTACCTCCCAACAACCTATTCATGGTTGGATAGAATAGTGAGACATCCCATGAACCAAAAATTATTTTTTCTATGTTCCAAAATCATGGATATTTTTAGTTGACCACACAGTTTCGCCAAAATAGGTTCCTGACAATGTGCCTGCCTAGTAGCCTCTACTTCACTTTCCACAGTTTCCTAAAGGAGTTTCATGGTTTTCACTAATAGTAATCAAACTATAAACCACTAGAAAATTGACAGAAACATTTCAAAATTCTGCTAACCAATACTAGACATCACCAAAACACATTATTTACATACAAATCATAACTAATGGGTTACATGATTTAAACATGTGGTGATATAGTGTCGATACCAATATCTATTAGAATCCATAGAACAAAATTTCATGATATAAATTATGGTTTAAATGGTTCAACCAAACATAAAATCTATCTTTCAATGATATTCAGGGCTAAATCTCAACTCTGTATTAAGGTTTTGCATAATCCTTTTCTAGAACATTAAGGGAAACATTTTTTCCCAATAATATATAATAGAATGTGGTAGTCCATGGAACCATTAAACTTCCCTAATGTACATCTTGGAATGTTGATCTTGAGTGAAGTATTATCTAATTCTAAATAGGTGTTTTAACCTCATATGTAAATTGGAAATACCTAAAATAGAATGTTGTCATGTAGATATTTAGTGTAGTCTTATGAAAATATAAACGATGATGTTTTACAATTTCCATTCTAGTATTGGTAGTACTTGTAACATCCCATTAAACATTTTTATCTATACCATAACATAAATAAATAAAAATACAAAGATAAATAATCAACAACACCAATGATCATGGTTTCAAATAGTATATATTATTTTCGTTCTCTATAAAACATATTACATTATAGATGAAAATATAATAAAGGACTAATTATAAAAACCCCATTGTTTGTTATAAATTATTTAGTGATTTTTTATTTAATATTACATATAATATAACATATAATATCAAAAATTATAGTTTATTTAGTAATTCAGTACATTACATAACAACTTAAATCAAGTAATACATCAAATTTATTGAAAACCTATTTAAATTGTTCATAATATTCCTTAATACCTAATACATCATGGTACATCATGGGGACATACATATGAAAGAGTTGATCTATACATCCCATTACGAGAATAAAAATGGAATAACATGAAAAAAGTAAAAAATTTATACAATAAGCATATAAACGGGGCATACAATTATTGATAATCACAAAAATGAACAATGTGGCTTGATATAGCAATATAACCATAAAGGCAACATAAGAAATGTCAAAACAACTTAAAACACTACATCTTAAACATATGTAAAGGATAAATGAAAATACATCAAGATAGAGGAAGTCCCATAATGGACTAGGTTCACTCCCTAATCCATTGTATGATATATCATTATTCTAAAACATTACCCAATGCATGATAGTGCTATATAATTCTAGGCGCATCTTCCAAATTCATTTCATTATCATGATTTTATGCGACACATAGATCATAGAACATGGAATAATTTTTCATCAATTTTTATTCTAAAATAATTTTGTGTGAAATAAATACATTTAATTTAACAATAAAAATTTATATGGTCATAATATTGAAGACCCTTCATAGGAAAATAGTTTGAGTGTTCAATACAAACATTTTTTTCATGTAAAATCATTGTGAAATTTCTACAGAATAATGGTGTACATAAAAATTCATAAAATAGTTTGATGATATTTAAATGGTTATCTCATAATTTGGAAATAAAATGTAATGTATTAGGGATATATAAAAAAATATCCCAACATTTGAAATTTTGTAACAGAAGGGATAAGATAATTAAGAAACATAAATAAAGAAGAGAATAAAAGGATCGGTTACCTTAAGAGTGTGACACCAAATGATTAGGAGGAGTTTCTTGGGAGATTCAAGGAAAATATTTAGGACTGTAGAGAAGTGAGGGAAGAGTATGGACGTGATCCAAGGATTTTGAGTGATAATTAGTGAGAGTTTGTGTGGGTTTTCATACGAATGATATGGGAATTCATTTTTATTTCCCAAACATAGGTTTTGGAATCAATATAATAAAATAACCAAAACAAAAAAGCATACCATATATTTTTCCAAAGGGGGTTGATTTTAAAAAATTTATAATTAACAAAGATCATCATAACAAAATAAAACCCTCGCTGATGATGATGTGATTTATACTCTCAAATAAATGATATTAAAACCTTAAAATATATTAATGGTTTTGGAGCATTCATAAATGCTTTATAAAATTAATAAAATAAACATAAAATCACTTATTATAAATTAAAAACATCTATTTGTTCATTTAAATCCTATATATAATTTATAACATCACTTTAGGGTCATTATTATGTGATAATACCCATCGGAAATTCATACGATATTTAATTTTTACCCGAAAATATGAATGTCTTAAAAAATTATGAAAAATTAATAGTTGGATAATTTCGACATTTTGATTCCAAAATTAATATTCATTTTATCATAATAATATTTTTAAATATTTTAATTTTTAATAGTAATGTATGAATCTATATTTATTTTGAAATGTTGGATTTTCAATAGTAATAGTTTTTGAGCCCTTATAAAATTTACATTTGACTTCATAAAAATTATACGATCAATTGTATTTAATAAAAATTATTTAATAATAATATTTTATAAAAATATTATTTATTTCAATAATATATTAATTTATCAAAATAAATTTATTAATTAAAATTAACAACTAAATAAAAATAAAATTTTTGTTTTATTGTATACATATCAAAATATTTTATAAAGAAATTATTAGAAGAAAATATGAAAATTATTCTATGGAAAATAAAATATTAATATTACTTTTTATTTTGGTTTTTATACGTATCCATTTGATACACTGAAAATGCCCCATGGTTAAGGTGAAAGATGGTGAGATTTTAATGGGGGTGGTTTGGCCTACTGAGTTTTGGCTATGATCTTGATAAGATTGATATTCTTCTCTAAATAGGTTTTTTCTTACATAAGTTGTCAGATCTTTTCTTGGGATTGGAAAAAGGAATAACCCAATTATGCTATCTCCTGTGGAATCTTTGATAAATGGGATTCATAGGATTTAATCCTACTAGTTGAGGCCATTAATTCGTTTGTCTATCTCAAATGGATTTATTAGAATCCAATATTTATACTAATTATATGTTCAATGTTAAATGGATATATTATAAATTGCAGTGATTCTTAATATTATTTTAAATCCAATTGGATATAATAAAACCAAATATGTTCATGTGTTTTATATATCAATAATCTATAACAAGACATTTAATTAAATCTGAAGGGGAATTTTATTTATAAAACATTGAGTCATTACACTACTAGCCTCATCCAATGTATCCTATAAATCTACTATAGAATAAACAAATAGAATATTCTTAAACCTCTTTATTCTATAAAAATCATTGTTAAACTCATTAATATTTCTCACAACCTTATATAATTCTATATTTTTGGTCTACATCTCATTAATCATAAAATAGGGAAATTTTTGAACACATATTTGAGAAATATAATATTTATCCTTTTACTTCAATATTACAAGATATATCCCCTACAAATCCATAAATGTTGGTTTTTTTATCCTCATTATAAAATTTTTATCATGACTATTTTGACTCAATGTATCATCCACCATGTACACATTTCCAGAGTGGTAATGTGTTGAGTAGTCATAAATTTAATCAATGTTATTAATATTCTCTAGGGTATAATCTTATATCTATAAGGGAAAATATACATTAAAAAATTAGTATCAGTATACATATATATATATATATATATAATATCACTATTCTTAGAGATGAATCCTTCGTATCATTAATGAAAAAAATACCACATATAACACAAAATAATGAGTTGTGTGTCTTCACATTCCATGAGGTTTATTATATAACCATAAATTATATATGGGGATGTACCTATGTCCATTCATTGATGTATCACAATATATTACATACCCCTCAACACTATAGTATAATTTATGAAAATATTCACTTACTATTATTCTCTTGAATTTATTGAAATATATATCACATTAATAACTACAAATGGATACAAACTAAGAAAACTATAGATCTTAAACAATGTGGTTGTTTTTATCCAATTTTCAATAACTTTAGTCTTTAATGGTTGCATACATATACCCAATCTTTTTATTATACCACCAGAAATTGTATCATTTTGTTGAAAAAAATCACACTTAGTAAATTTCACATACAAGTTAACCATCCTCAGGGTCTTCAAATGAGTTCTTATGTTATCATATTTCAATTAAATTATATTTGAATACATATAAGAATTTAATATATAAATAATAATATAAATTCATCAAGGGAATATTTATAGCCTCTATTCATTAAATCTTTGAATATAGTTGGGGATTTAATATGAACAAAATGAATAACTCTACATTCCTTGATTCCATACCATATATATGATGTTATCATAATTATATATTAATTCCTCACCCTCAATTTATGATATTAATATTAAAAATAAATCTAGAAAAATTATTTAGATTCATGTAATTATTCAAAAAAATCATCAATATGGTTTAGAGGATACTCTCTCTTGATTGTAAGACTATTCAGTTCCCAATAATCAATGCAGAGTTACATAAATAATTATTTATTCTTTATAAAAGTGTCACACTCATCCAAATTAATTCATTTTCATGATTCTCCAGGATCTTCTTCCCCACTTATTGTAATAAATTTAGGTTCATTTTATAGGGAGTTATTAAAATAGGTGTTGTATCAGGTTTGGGTTATATTGAGAACACAACCTCATAAATCAATGGAAGTTATGAAAGTCATAAATAGAGAATTTAAATCACTCTTATATAATATGAATATCATCAACATTGAGTATTTTCCCATACATCATAGATAAAAAGAACATTGAATATTAATTAAGTCCAAAATAGTCGTAGCAATTTCAATAGGATGTGTATACATATGATCACAATTATAGATGATCATTGGATGGTTCCAAATATCAAATGTGTCTTCCCACCCTCGGAAATTGATTTGTTTTTTGTATGGAAATATAATCCATGCAAAAGATAATATCAAATTCAACCAGAGAGAGAATAAAAAGATTTGGAGGAATCACATTTTAAAAAATTTTAACCTGATATGAAACGTAGACTTGAGATATAATCTTCCAACCATTAAGGATTTTATCTACTAATTCCTCTTGAATTAATGAAGGATATGTGTAAACATTCCTTGATGATTTTACTGTTATATAATAATTAATATTACTAAGATCATATTGAGAACAAAAATATTTGAGCACTCCCATTACTACCTCAACATTACCATTCTATCAGGAATATCATACTAAATAAAAAATGGTTAACCTTTCCATCATTCGTATTTTATCAACGTGATAAATCATGAAAAATAATTAAAATGATTCCTAAATGATGATAAATTATATTAAATTGATATAACATTTCGTTTAACACATTTCAATTATTTTCTTCATCTATAAAAATAATTCCTGATAGTTCATAAATCATTTTTTAATATATAAATAATAACCCCAATAGTTTCAATAAATTTTTGATTCAAGGTCCATATTCATCCAATATGTGGTGATCAAATAATTTCCTAATATTACTTGTTTAGAGTTATTAACCATAGGTACAACTGTATCAATTCTACATCCACTTGTAGTTTTTTTATAGGGATGTAACTTCATTAAAACCACTCACACAATCGTTCACCAAAATTCCATGACATATTACAATACCTTGACTTATCCTTGGGGTTCTCACTAAATATTTATTTTCCTAGTTTCCAATGTATGACTAAACCTTAATAATATTTCACTATAACTTCCCACAATTATCATACATAGATATTACATATTATTAGATGAATATCCATTCCAAAATATAACAATACACACTATAAAATTATAGGTTTAGTCTCTTTGGAAACATAGATACATGGAAAATTGGTTCATAAGTGAGCTACATCATATCTTACCCTTTGTTTTATAAATAGAACCCCTCTTAGACAAATCATACCAAATACATTTCTTCATAACCTGATAAAATGAAACGTAAGAAAGTGTGAGATAAATTTCTTAGTAAATATAAACAAGTGATATATTAAAATAACTTGAGAATTAGTCTACAATTACATTAGAATAATATTTTGAAACCATACAATATATATCTTAGATCACAATATCAATGATTTTCAGAAATCATGGAAACCCATATGACTTGAATCATTATGGAATCTAAGAAAATAATATTCATGAAATAATTAAGGCTTTGGAATGATGTATATAGTCAAATTAATAATTAGTCCATCATATCATGATTATTATTCATCACATAATAATCAAATTTATAGACCAATTATAATTTTAATTTAATCCATTAAAATGGGTATTTAAAATTAACTATGACACAATCATTAAAACTTGATGTCGTACATACACATGATCAACATTTTCGTGTTTCAATGATCATTATAGAAAAAGGTAATATTATTATGTATGAAAAAATTATAATGATATAAGTATATTTTAATAAACATTTAAATATACTTATATATATTTTCTATGTGATGTGGTGATGTAAAATTAATGACGTCATTTCGTGGAGGTGATAGTTCACGTGTACACACGAACGATATTACCATTTTTATTTTTTTGGAAAGGTAAGAAAATAAATGATATAATATTATTTCATAGTAATAAATATCTCATGAATATCATATAAAAACACTAATTAAATCGTTATAACAAGTGATGATAGATGGAGATGGAAAATGAATTACATCGGTTCATGACCTGGTAGTCCATTGTATACATGAAAGACTAATTCTTGTCATATTTTATGGAAGTTGATATGGATTTAGGTAATGATATTAAAATTATAACTTATTGTTATTTATAGGACGATGGATTTATTATTTCATCATGTTTGAATAATATTCAAAGGAAGCGGAGGAATAAATAAAATGTAAATACTTGTTTAAAAATTAGAACTTTTATTTGGACAATATCCATTGTTTAATGCCTTAATAAAACTAAGTATGGTGTTAAGATTGATCTAAGAGCTTTATAATGTGTTCCGTTATTCTAGGAAGATATTTTGTAATAATATTTCTTGAAAAAATATATTTTTAATATTTAATAAAAGATAATAATTCATGACCTTCTTTAAGGGAGGGGAGGGGAACTCTTGGAATTATTCAAAATATTAAATTAATATAAATTAATTTTCTATTAAAAATGTATTAAAATTGATTTATTTAAAATATAGGAATATTATTTGTAGAAATAAATTCATCCAATTCAAATTAGATAATTTTTTACTACTTTATAATCCTTATTAGTTTGTTTAACATTATTCATCCACTTTAGCTCTTACCATGACAACAAGTTTGTTTACTCATTGAATGATAATATAGCTACTATAAAATTCCAAATGACCAAAAAATGGATCATCTATGAAAGATTAAAATCTTATATCAAAATTTTAATATAATTTTATATATTTATGAATTTTATATCATTTTAATAATTTATTTTATTTAAAATATCATTATTCTCAGTTTTAAAACTATTCATTTCTAGAATTTTTAAAAATACCATAAAAAATAATATTTTGTAAGAATATCATATAAAAGATAACTAACATATCAAATTTACATAGAAAATTTCCATTATTACATTGAATATCCAAAATTGTATTTATATTAATATTTTTAATATCATTTATTTGATACATTTATTAATTAAACAATTATTTCATTATCATTGTGCAGACCATTAAGGTAATTATGTTATCACTTAAAATTTATAAATAAATTACCATTATATATATATATATTATCTTTTAAATAATTATTTATAGTTGAATATATATTATAAATTGACCTATATTAATAGTTTTATAGTTATTAAAACATAATCCTTACATATTTGACTTTTCTTTTAAATAAAATACAATAAAGGGAATAAAATCATTCAAGTGAATCGAATTGGTCAAAAAATTGACCCAAGAATGTTTTTTGTCAACATTCAACTTCTAAAAATATTAGAATTGGTTTTTGGGTAATTTATTACTATTTATAATATTATTTTACCCTTAATTTCCAAATTTACCATTAACCATGATAATTTAAAAAATTATGAGTTTCTATTCATATGGACAAAAAATAATATGATCCTACTTAATTTTTTGTGAAATTATTATTAAAAATGTGGAATAAATTTTTATACATTAAATTCAATTAATTTTCATAAATTAATTCAAAATAAATCCAACAGATCAGACAAAACATGGTTTAAAGTAAAAATGATTAAACATTGAAGTGTTTTTATATTCAATTTCAAGCTGAAATTGAATTAAATAACCCATAGTTTATTTACTGGTGTATTTATAAACTATTAATTCTTTCAAAAAACATAACTGTAATTTAGAAATATATATAAGTTAGTCAAAAAAGTAGTTTTCAATTAAAATACAATATTTGTTTCAATATTCATCAAAATATGATACTTATCAGAAAAATATAAAAAATTAAACTAAATAAAACTTTGATATCACACTTTAAAATTTGATGTTTATTTGGTCAGATAGGATTTATAAAAGTGTAAAAAAATAGATTTAAAACATGTGCACCATCAAAAGGTACTATAACTATTATTTTATAAAAATTCATATTTTATGTATAAAATTGGATTTGTTGTTATATCATGTGTATAAAACCCATAATATGAACTTGAAAAATTATATTATATATATATGTATATATATTTCATTAATATAATCCAACAGGAGTGATTTTTTTATTTATTTCTTTAAAAAACACTTTTTTCATATTTAAATAGTTTTCTTGGAAAAAAATCCTTTTATTTTAATAAAACTTTTATATTAATTTATTATTATTGTTCATCGAAAAAATTATTATATTTAAATTTATAAACCACATTTTTCTAATTCAGTTAATCCTATTCATATCCACCATTCCGATGGCTATGTTATAAAGGAATAATTTAACTAATAATATCTAATAGTTTATTTAAGCTCGATGTGGGGGTATGATGTATTATATAGAACATAGTGTCTACCTTTTAAAACACAGGATGTTATATATCATACCCATTAAAATGAATATTTATTTCATATTATCGATAAAAGTCAAATGATCAAGGTTTTGATAACTAATATATATTCCATTTAAAAAATAATGTAAAAAGTACAAAGAGTGTATTAAATAAATAAAAAATATACAGGGACATTAAAACAGTGATGTATTTATTTAATAAAATAAGGACATGGATAAAAAATGTATTCGAACAAAGATAAAAATAAATCCGATTTTCATTAAAAATAATCTTATTGAATCATGAGTACATAAAGAAAGTAAAATCATGGGAAAAAACTTCATTTGCATAAATAACCAGTGGAAAATAAATTTCATGATATTTGTTTATAAATATACTATAATCTATTATCATATAATGAATAATCATAAATAACCCTGATAAATATTGAAATTGTAGGATCAAACCCTTACCTCTTTGGTAACATCTAAATTGTAATCCCCATGAAAGTGGTAAATTTATATGCATATTTATAGGATGAAATTCTCATGATTTGAATCATAAAATATATTCATGTGTAGTACATAAACCACCCAAAAGAAACATTTTTTCAATTTTGTATATGTCACCAAGAAATAAAAGAGAGACTAGAAATTCATTACATTATGTGGTAACTTTTGAATTTTAATCCCCATAAGAGAATAAAAATAATTTTGAACTTAAATGTCATGTGAATAAATAAATTAACAATATAACTGTTAAAAAGGTTTCTATAGATCAATCATAAATGAAGATAGGTGCATAACATCACATATATCACAAAGAGAATAGTTTTTGATAAATTCCCTTACCTTATGTCTCAACTTCCTTCTAATAATATTGAATATAATTTATAATAAATATAAGTTTATAATAAATATAGGTGTGAATTATAATCATCTTTTTCATGAAATATATTTTTTATATATGACCTTTTGCTAACCATTTATTAATAATGAATTGTTAAAATCACGTTCCTGGTAATAATTTCCTTGTTATTCATAATAGTTCTAATTGGTATTTTTTTTAATTTTACATAGATTATGGTTGAATAATATCCAAAATTTTATCCATTATAAAAATATCATATGCATTAAATATATATGTATTTATAGTTATCCATTAATGTTAGATATAGAAAATGAATTACATCATTCACAGAGAAAATTGGTCAAGAATATACATGAACTATGTTTTCATTTTCTCGATGGATAAAAAAATAATATATAAACAATATATAACCATTATATAATATGTTTTATTATATATATGTCCCATATGTTCATTAAACACATACTTATTACCTTCCATGTAAAGCATAAGTGAAGAACAAATCACATCACTACACGAGCCGACAGTCTGTCGTACACAGGAGTGACTTTATCATATTCCAACATAATGGAAAGTAATTATAAGTGATAATTTGAATAAATAAATATAATTATGTCATAAATATATTATAAATATTTTAAATTCATCAATATAACCAGATAATATAGGTGTTGATGTAAAATGAGTTACATCAGTTCACGAAGTGGTAGTTCATCATACACAAGATCGACAATTTCATTTCCTATTTGATGGAAGTGGGGATGGGTATAGGTTATGAAATATTCATAATAAAATATAAGTATAAGTTATAAAATTGGTATTTATATTGGAATTATAAGTACATGTTTGAAAGTGGTAACAAAATAAGGATAAAATAAAGACCATATAAAAGATAATTACCATTTCATAGAACAACCGCCTTTGGAACTCTTATTAAGGATCATAAGATTGATATTTCAGAAATATACTAAGCTCTGTAAATTTTATAAAGATGTATGGAAGATATGTTTTTATGTTTTTGTTGATCCTAAGGAATTAATAGGTGTGATTATGTGAGGTGTGTAAGTTCTCTATTATAATTTAGTAGGAGTGGTTTATTTATAAATAAACAAAACAATTAAATAATGGGAAGTTAATATCACCCAAAATCCCTCTAGAATTTATAAATTAGGTATTATATGGATGATAAGTTCAATCCAAACCTCCACCTAAATAGACATATCTTTTAAACATGTAATTATGTATCCTCTAAATGTACCTCATTTTATACTTTTCGGTTTCACCAATGTAACCTGTGTCTTCATATTTACAAAGATAATTTATCTAGTAAGAAAAAAAATAAATTGATAATTATTTGATTATATGATAAAATTATTTAAAAATATTAATTCAAATGTTATAAAATAAAAATCTTTTGTGTGTGGAGAACTAAATTTATCACTAGAAAATTAAATGCATATAACCCAGTTTTAATATTAATTGCGATAATTATTTTTTATTGTATTTATAATTCATTATGACCTAAAATTAATTTGACCTTATTATATAATATAATGTAATTTGATTCCAAATATGGAATCCTTTTCAAAAAAAAATTCACTAAATTGGAAGAATATAATTTAAAATTAATCCTACCGTCACAAATAAAAAACGGTTTTTGGAAGAGAAAATTTTCAAACATATAGAAAACATCAACATCTAAATTCATTAAAAACATGAATACATTGAACTAAAGTGTATTAATACATATAATATTTGACTAAAATTTATTTTTAATACCACCATAAATTAAAATTTCATTTTCAAATTGTTGAAATAAAATGTAATTTTTTTAAAAAATTATTTCATATTTTTCTATTCATCAAAAAATAAATATAATCAGAAATTTATAAAAAAATCTCTAAAAGTAATTTTTTACATATAGATTTCAATAAATAACTTTATTTTTTAATGAAAACTTTATAAAAATCGAAATAATTATTTATTATTCTTTTTGAAAAATCATTAAAAGCATTTTTTAGAAAAAATAATTTTGAAACATATAGACTTTACCAAAAAATAATCAACCTTTTTATCAATATTTTTTATTTATATAAAACCATTATAATTAGTCTTAATAGTTTTTTTTTCTATTCACAATAAAATTTTAAACAGAAAGGTTATAATGATCATGTTTAAATAATAATATTTAAGTATATCATGGTTCATTAAGACATGGTGTTGTGTATAACACATTAAATAAAAAATAAATTATTTGATTAAAATTCATAAAATATCAAGGTGTTAGATTATTCTATAACGTAAATAATTTTTTCCCATAATTTTTAACTTTACATCAACAGTAAAGGTTTCGAAATTTGAAAATACTTATTTTTAAATAACACATCCTATAAAGAGTTAATAAAATATACTCTTCATAAGGGAGAAAGTGAATTTTGAATGTTTTCTAGAATAACGGAAAAAAAGCATTAGAAGTGGGAAAAATTATTTGGATTTTAAAATATAGATATTAAGGATAAAAATAAAAACTAAGGACTTATAGAGAGTGATATATAACACTACCAAGATATTGTTCAAAACCCCAAATCCAAATGCCTGTGATGAGTTAAAAGACCACTGATTAAAAAGAATTGAAATTAATAAGATAATGTTTTTTTGAAGATCCATTTTACTAATGTTGGTTGAATATTTAATATCATTATTTAAAAAATTAGAAAATATATTTAATTGATTATCATTCCAATTCATCAGAAATATCTCATCCATTGGTTGTTCTTTGATCAATTTTAACTTCATCTCTTACTCTAAAAAATTATGGTGAGTTTTTCATTCCAAAATCACTATTGAATCACATGATCTATAATATAATTACAATTCATTCCTTTTATAAATTTTAATATAAAATCTAATATAGATATAATATGATATTGAATATGGATAAATCATAAGATAATAAAATTATGCACTACTATCTAAAACCTTGTCCATATTTTTTAAAACACATTAATAAATGGTTAACATAAATACCCTTAAAAAATTTAAATTTTTACACATAATGTCCCTAAATTTCAAAAATCAACATTACATTAATACCCAAATATCATAATATGGTAGTTAGTGGTCACATTCAAAAAATTATGAATACTTCTCACATTCATTCCCTATAAACCGGGTAAAAACAAGAATTCCCTTAAAATATTAATTAAAAAAATACTTCCTCATTCCTCAAATAGAATCATATATTATTGAACATACTCTATAAATCCAAAAATATTGTAAACTAATTCAATTATAAAATAAATTACTGTGTCTTCAGTAATAAGTTTCATGATTTTAAATACCATCAAATTAGACTTATCCATATCATTTTTTCTTTATCCAAACGCCATTATCGTAACATCAACAACATATTAAGGGTTATATTTTCACTAATCATGTGTTTTGCAAAAAATAACACATCTACATTTAATAAAATTTTTACTTCATCTGGGTCATTCAATGTATTCTTACAAATCCTTATGGTAGAATATCCCTAGAAATATAATTATATATTTCATAATATTGTAAGTCCAATACATAAAAACACCAATCATTATACATTTTTTTAAACCATATAATTGGATTCATCCTTTTATCCCTTAACAACTATGTCCAATAATATTTTATTTGTAGTCCCTTCATAGTAAAAAATAGTTCCATTACCTTTTCCAAATTTCAAATCCTCTTATATATCTTCCCACATATGACACAAATTTTTATAATGCACATACTTTGTAAATTTCTAACAAACATCCGTTTAATATTTCCTAGATAAAAAATTATTCTCATCTATTGAATTAACTGAGATTTTTAATTTATAGATAGACATCACATACCCTATTCCCTTCTTCTCCACACATAAATAATCTTATCGTTCTATTACAAAATTCATTGGAGTGTTCCATTCCACATTCTCGACATGTAATAAACTTAATATTATTTCTCTATGGCATCCAACACAACAACTATCAATGTAATCTAATCTTAACTTTTATTGTGTGTTTAATAGTTTTTTAATATTAATATTTCCAATCACATATCTTGATAATAGAAAAATAATAATCATAATATACATCGTTCTTTTCATTATCCCATCTGGTTGGATGTCAAATCATAATCGATCACATTTAACACTAACCCAATCCATTCTAGTTCTTTCCATTATCTAAAATAAAAAAACTATTTTGAGGAACACGATTAATTGTAAAGACCATATAGCCTTTGAAAATCATTTTTAGGACAACTAAATCATGAAAATAAATTTTCAATCAATGAGAACATATTTTTAACCTTGGTTAAACCTGATTGTCATATATTTAAATTCTTTGTAATAATTTTTTATGAAAATTTATATTGACCAATAAATATCTACTATGAAAATAAAATATGGTTTGTTGTATAGGAACCCTCTCTGTACACCATAATAATAGTGGAGATAATCTCAACCAACTATTTTTTGGGTTGTATCACTAAGATTGTTTTCAACCAAAACCACCTAAACTTGTTGTGTCTATAAAGGTATGTACTTCTAAGAAAAACAAATACTCTCTTCCTTAACTAAACATTTGGATGTTATAAAATGTTTAGACTCATCCTATATATTCTTCACTAAGGTTTTCCCATCCTAGTTTCTAAAGGATAATTAAAACTTTATTTTAGCCATTCTGTAATAACCCTTCATTTTCATAATGAATATTAAATCATATTATATTAATATTCCTTAAATAACATAGATATCTATTCCATAATTAGTTAGGTTTAAGGAATTTAGATACATGGATACATAAATAACTAGAATGTGCATGAACTGTACCGTCTCCCTCTATGTTATTGATAATTAACACCCATGTTAGACCTGTCATACCAATTACATTTAATCATAACCATGGGAAAAAATATTTCAATGGATGAGATCAGATAATCAGTAAGGGTAGTCAAGGGAGATATCAAAATAACATTAGAATAAGGGCATGTTAACAAGAGAATAACCTTCAAAAATAAAAAACTGAATATAATAGATTATAAACATTAGACATGTAATAATTCATGGTAGTTAGAAAAATCCTTAATCATATATGAATCAATGATTATTATCAATGGGATTATAACATTATCAGGAGAAATATATTTATGACATATACATAAGAATATAACATTATGAAAAAGAATAAATAGAAATAGGTCCACTCATTATAGTAAGAACATGAAATATGACTCTCACATAATCATATGGACATAAAAGTGGGTCAACACATAAATAAATGAAGATGAAATATGGTACACCCACAAACAAATGAACCTAAAACCATATCCACTTATAAAATTTTGAATATGAAATCATGTTGATTTATAAAATACTTAACACCAGATTTATGAACATTTACACAACTCATTAGAGGGAGATATAGTTCCCACCCATTTCATAATGAAAATAATACATCTGGTTTCCAAAATATTATAGAACATTAATCATATCAAAAACCATGAAAAGAAATAATTTTCATAAACATTTCATCATAGCATAAACTATAGAAAGGTAATGGTTTTATAATCACATCATCAATTTATCAAATGATTAACAATGGATATAGAACAAGTTTCATATTCATATATTCTTTATAATTGTAAACCATATCTGGGAGGAATAAAAATGGTACAATTAGATCATATCTCCAGAAAATCATAATCAAAACCAAATTTTGTTGTATTAGATTAATTTAAATTCCATGAATAGATAACTAAGAAATTCATTAAGAAAATATTTATTCCACTTAGAAAACACATATTTAAATTTTATAAATTTCAAAAATATTAATGATAAAATGTTATCTGACATAAACCTTAAAATATTTCATAAAACCATTAAAATTATTATTGGTCATGAAAGTAAAGAATACCATTCTTACCATACATGTTAAATTAATATTATGATAAATTTTTTGGAAGTAGAATATCTAAACTAGCAGAAAAAACAACATGAGGGTTCCTGTTAAAATATTATGTAAAAATGAAAAAATGTAAAATGAAATTAAGAAATAATAATGTAACAATAAAATAATATTTTAAATTCCATTATAAAACATAGATGTTGAATAAAAATAAGTTTTGACTAAATAGAGAAAGAACATTAATTTTCATTAAAAATATTATTTTTTGAATAATGGGTCTATAAATAGGAGAAAATGATGGGAAACTTTTATTCTCAAGGAATAACAATATGATTGTTAATTTCATAATATATTTTTTACAAATAGACCATAATATTTCTTCCTAGAAGTCAAAATCATAAATAATCCCAATATACAATGAAACAACTATGGTGAACCATTAACACTTTGGTAACCCTAAAATAATATGGCCCATGAATGGGGTAGACATTGAAGGATTTTTATACCTAATGATTTAATGAGAAAGATCAAAAAATTAATATATTTTTTTTATATACATCACATAAAATAAATTTGACTTGAATAAAAGATATGTCTCCCAGAAATAAAAGAGAGACTTGTAAAAAATTATAGGCATTGGTAACTTTTGAATCATAACTCCCATAAATTAATAAATATAAATGAAACATTACATAAAATAATAAAAAATAAATTCCCGATATAACATGTACAATATTTATTTTATACACCTCACAAAATAATAAAAGTAAATATATATATATATATATATAATAAGACAATTGGAGAAAAAAATCTCCTTCCTTATGTTTTAAATTACTTCATTCACATTTTAATATAATGGATAATAATTTTGAGTTTATAAGAAAATAATTAAAAAATAATATTAATATATATCATACTATATATGATTTACTTATCTCCTTTTATTACCCATTTATTAATGTTTTCCTATTAAAATCATGTTTCATGTAATAACATCAGTATTTTTCATATATATTTTGGCTTGATATTTTTGGTCCTTGTACTTTGATCTTGGATACATAACCATCGAAATGATAAACATGATATAAATATCATTTATATTCCCTACATGTGTATTTAGATAAATCCATTAATTTGATGTATAGAAAATAAATTACACCATCCAGGGATACGGTAGGTTGTATATATGCATGATCATTGTATACATTTTAGTGATAAATGAAAAAAAACAAATATATATAATATATACCATTTAATTTTTTATGTAATATATAACTCATATTTACATTAAACATGTCCTTATTAAATTCCTTGTAAAAAATAAGTGAATAATCAATCACATCACTTCGTGAGGTAGTAGCCTTCCGTACACATGAGTGACATTGTTGTATTCCCACATAATGTAAATAAAGAAGATATATGGTTTATTATAAATTATAAATTACAGTTATCTCACATATATCATTTACATATTTCAAATATATAATTTTATGCATCCACTTTAGGTGGCTATGAAATTCAAATTACATAGTTTCATGATGTTTTACTACACCATACACATGATCGGTGTTTTTGTTTCACATTTAATAGGGGAGGATATGAGTATAGTGTATTTCTTAAATATAATAACATCCTATAATATGGTAGTAATTTTTTTAGTAATATTTTAATTATTAATAGATGAATTCGGGTGGTAAGAGAAGAATTTATAAGGTGAATTATTGTTGAAGACAATTAAATTTTCTTAGAATAACCTCCTTGGAATCTCATCAAAGGACCCTGGGAATAGTTATTTTGGTTGAAAAAAATTAAATAATTTTTTAGGTATGGATTTTTTATAGGGTTGGTCCAACCATATGGATTAATAGGTGTGAATCTATTTTGGGAGGAAGTTCCCTTATTATAAATGAGGTAGATATTTATTTTTCTGAAGATCTAAAACAATTCAACAATGGGATGTTAGTCTCACCCCCAATGCCTCTAAAATTAATAAATAATTTGACGGGGGGATTATATTGTTTAACACACTAAAACCACAATTTTTTTGAACATTTTATTCTTTAGAATTTATCTATACTTAATTTGATCATTTTAGATTTCAATATAGTAACTTTTATATTTTCATTTACCGAGATAATATATCATTTAATATTAAAATCAGAATGAGCCTCATTATATAGTTTTTCACAATGATTCAAAATATTAAATCTATTATATTTGAAAAATGGACAATTTTTTTGGGTAAATAATATTTACATAAGGGCATGTCATGCACAAACCCCCCTTTTTACCTTTAGTCATAATAATTATTTTTATTATCTTTATTTATATTTAAAAAAATAAATTAATTTGACCTTATTATATAACATAAATAAATCTAATTCCAAATATCGAATCCATTATATATTTTTAAAATCATATTTGTGATAAAATATTATTTATAACTAATCTAATTAGTGTGATAAAAAAGTATTCTTTTAGAGAGAAAATATTCAAATTTAAAGAATGTTTTAATATAAAAATTCAACATGAAATTCATTACAATGACATAAATTGTTTTAATAAATATATTATTGAGATAATTTTATTTTTAAATCAATAATAAAATAAAATTATTTTATAAATTTTGTAAAATAAAATAATTTTTTTATTATAAAAAAATATAATTAATAGTTATTAAAAAATTAATATTTACATAAAATTATCAATAATTATCTCAAATATTATTTTTGTATTTAGATTAGAAAATTGATGTTAATTATTTCCTTTACTATTTCCAAAAATGTTAAATATTAATTGTGAAATTTTTTATATAGAGAAATAAATATCTTTTTCTTACGTTATTAAATTTTTTAAAAGTATAAAGGCTTTACCAAAGTAAAAAAGTTCATTATTGTTAATATGAATTCATTATAAAAACCATTATAAAGAATTTTTAAAATGTTGTTTTTATAATTCAAACTCTGACATTTAACGGATGGGTTATAATGGTCATGTTTATGTAATAATATTAAAAGTATATCATAGTTTGTTAAAACTCATAGTTGTGTGTAAGACATGATATTGAGTAGAGTAAGTTATTTAAAAAAATCATAAAATATTAGGGTGTAATATTGAAGATTTATCAATGATGATTCAGAGTATTGGTTTTGTTCCTCTAATTATAATTCATCTGATACTGACCGAATGAGGCTACAAAATTTGAAAGAAAATGAATGTAAGATGGAATGTACTTCAACCATGTGGTGAAAAATTCATCAGTTCCAATGATTGATGCACCCAAAAAATGTAATTTTATATTTATAGAAAAAGAAAATTTTCCACTTATGTGGAAGAAAGAAACTTTATGGATAATCATAAACTCATCATTAATGTTTATGACAATGGAATTAATATTAACAAACAAAGAGATTCAAGTTGAGAAAGATAAATTACAATTGAAATGGTTGAAGATAGATCTGATGATGATTTTTATATTCTACAAATGTTATCTCTATAGAGTAAAATAAATGTATATAAGAAGTTGTGTGGAAGTGGTATGTTTTTTCCTCAATTTTTAAAATTATAGGTCTTGAAAACCTAGATATATTGAGTATTTAAACAAAAGAAATTATGAATTGTAAGAGCTTTAAAGTCCACTATAATTGAATATCAAAATAATATAAAAAGGGAATGCATTCTTAAAGTATTCATTGAAATATGGCCAAATCCGTTTGAAGATGATGTCATGTGGAAGAAAATGAAAATTGAATGAATGAACGCTCAATTCCTACTATTAGGAAATAGAAACCACCACAGAATGTAATGAGTGAATATAAAATAATTTAAATGCCACCCAGTAATATTTACTCTTGTGAAACTAAGCGTAACATTATAAAAATTATGTTATAGAAGGAGTTTCTATGATTAGAAAAAATTCTAAGCACTATTTCTATAACTAATGAGAAAAAATTCTAACATATTCCTATATAAATTATGAGGAACTTACATTGAGAAAGGAATTATAGCTGGTTAACATTAGGGGATTCTTAGTGTCTAACTAGTGATCTCAATATAAAATGAAGTTGTAAATAGAAGACTAAAATTCAGATTTTTTTAAAAAAATGTGAAAATGATGTTCAGGTATAGTAAATATTTATGTAATTATTATATTATGATCCATATTATGAAGATGTTTTTGATACTAATAATCTTGAGAATTGATGAAACTATCATCTTGAAATTTTTTTCATATCCTTACAATCTCTTCAAATTGTGTGGATAATGAAAAAAGGATGATATTTTTAATATCTAATGAATTTTTTAGTGTTTTATAAAGGGGGTGATAAGTAATATGTGATAAATGTTATTTATTTATGTGATGGATTTAGAGAACATTTATAAACAAATTCCTCATCAATATCCCTAAAAAATAGTGTTATTTTTTTTATCAATTTGTGTGTTTTTAGGGAAAATTATATTGCCTATGTAACAAAAACATGTTTTTTAAACTCAGAATTTTCTGATATAGATGTAGGGATAGTTGATTTTTCCCATTACTTAGGAAAATAAATTCCATCCTTCTCAATATAAATTATTTACAATGGATAAAAGTGAGATAATGAAAAACATTATGATGGCATCTTCCTCCCCACCACATGATGTTGATAAGGGGGAATAAAATTTAAATAATCTAAGAGTATATGAACAATAATATTCCTCAAAAGAAAATATTTTTAATTATGTTCAATAATGGGGAGTGAAAAATAATTTTATTTTAAGATAATTGTGTTGGTAAAAAAATATGAAGGGTAGATGAAGTACCTATTGGATGATAATGGTGGAAGTGTTATATTGTTTTAAAAATATGATGATAATTTAATTATTATTTGTATTAATATAGATATAGGGTTTATTATAGAACTTCCTATAATAGTTTTTTGGATGCATCTTTTATAGTGTCATATAGTATTTTTATGGAGTTTTTATGTATATTATGATTATATTTTCTATGTATTTTTCGATAGAGTTTATTATCGATTACCGTAAAGGTTTTTCTATATAGTTTCCTATATATTATTCTATAAAGTTTCTTAGAGTGTCTGATAAGGATTTTTTTATAAATTTTTATAAGAAGTTTCCAATGGGGAATCTTTTAAATGTAAGATGTTGCTTCTATGTTTCTGAATGTTTCTACCATTATGATTTCTAGTTGTCTTTCATCATTCAAGATGAGTTGTTTCATTATGTTTCTAAATAAAGAAATGGTTTTACAAAATTAAAGATGTGGGTGGAGAAATATCATGGTACAAAGTGGTGATGTCAAATCTAATGGTTAGAGTAAGAATTACTAGATACAGAAATAATAATATTAATGAAATGAGGATAACATAATCATTAAATTGTTTTCTAGATTATTGGAAAAAGTATGATCAGATAAAGGGAATTGTTAGATTATATTAGATAGTTAAAACCATTTATATCAGATGAAAATTTTCAGAAGTTTTATTAGACATAATTCATGATATATTATCATAGTACAATACTTAAAATATATTTATGTATGGTTGTATCAAATTATGAATGATTCAATATTGTAATATAGCGATAATGTTATACTATTCTATAAGTCTGAGGTGGATTTAATATTTTATTAAATTGGAAAATATTAAATATTGTACAAGATAGGGAAAATAAAAAGTTATTCAACATAGTGAAATATGTAATATTGTGAAATACTAAGAAATCTATAAATATATATATCAGATATAAAATAGAAAAACATTTTTCCAAAATGAGACAAATATTAATTTATATAAGATAGAAAAAATACAATATTTTTCCAAAATAGAGGAAAATAAAAAGATGGTATGAAGAAGAAATTTGAGAATATTTATATGATTTAAATATAAAGAAGTGTGAGCATACCATATAGAGAATGTTTATTATAGATACACAAAGATCACCTAATAAGGCATTTTAATCATAATTTTTTTGATATATAATGTTGATATTTATGAATTTTGAGTTATAAATTTGAGTTTTATAATGTTAGTTTTATAATTTTTATCCATATAATGATTAAATTACTATATTTAGTTGTGTAATATTGATGTTATATTTTTTATGATATAAAATATTTTAGTAATAAGTTTTAGATGATTTATGTTCATGAAATGAAATTGAGATATAGAAAGATAGAATTATAAAGTAGGAATGTATTACGTTTGAATTATATTTTTAGTTTTATAATGTTTGTATTATAATGATGAGTGGTAAAAGATTGTGTTTTAATGTTGAAAAATATAATGATTATGACTATGTGGATCTATACATTAAATTTTCATATATATAGAAAATATTTGAGGAATATTTTAATATAATATTTATAGTTAAATCTGAATGATATTTTTGTAAAAATCTGACTAAGAATTTTTATGAAGTTTTAATGGAATTGAAATAAATGAAAATATTATCATGCAATTAAAATTTAGAAAATATATATAGCCATTAATTTTAAATGTATTTTGTTCCTATAAAAAATTCTTCATATTCATGGAGATATAAAAAAGACGAGTGTTTTTGAGAAGAGAAATTGAGAGGAGGAAAAAAGTGAGGGATTTCAAGGATGATTTAGTTTAGTGGATGTGTTGAGGAAATTGTAAAAATTGGTTCTATATAATGTTTTTATGTCAGCAAAACACAATGTGATAACATATAGAAGTCCATATCACTAAATCTTTTCATGATGATGTTTATTTAATTAAAATTTCATAAATAATGATTGTATTATGTGTATACAAATTCAATGTATAATCACAGAAAAGTGTTTTTTGATCCAAAAGGATGATTATAATGAGTATTGATGAACTAGTGGTACTAGTATGAATAAGTAAATTTTATTTAAGAGGATACAAACCTTAAAAATATAGTATTTGAATACTCTACGTGAATTATATAAAAAGGAATTATTATTAAGAGTGACTCTATCTGACACCTCATATAATATGTGATAGAGATTTTAATTTAAAATCAATTTCAAAGTGATTCCAGATATAATAAAAATTTCGGCACACAAATTGGGGAAAAACTAAAAAAAATAAATATGTGTTGTTTAGATTACATTATCTACATAACGTAAGTGAAAAGTGGTGAGTTTTAAAAGTAAGCTATCCACAAATCAAAGAAATATAAAAGTGGTTCAATCAACATAATAAATTTAAAATATTAATGTTAATTATGTGGTAATATTTTAGCTAAAATAGACCAACCCCCATCCCAACTTGAGGGACCTCATGATTTGATGGTTATGACACATTTAATTAGAATTATTTTAATGTAACTATTCTTCTATATCATTGGATCAATGATTACTTTATAATTGCATATCAAAGACTAGATTAAAGAATAAATTACTAATGTGAATTCATTATAATAATTTCATTGAAATTTTGGTCATCAAATGATTTTGGATGTTAAAGTAGATTTGAAAATTACGATAATTTATTTGACATCCATATATAGGTAAACAATAAATTTCTTATATCACATAATATCTTACCAATGTATGACTATCACTATTTATATAATGTATCATTCCATAAAAATTATTTGAAGAATTTATTTTTACATTAAAAGAAATCATTACAATACTCTGTCACTTCACTGATATAAAAACATGGAATATTTGATGTTGTTAAATAATATTCACATAAAATTTCAACATATAATGGAATAAAAATGATAAAATCAAATATGTTATCTAAAATTCAATATTTTCAAAATAGATTCATTTATTAAATAATTATTAACATCCACTTATGTGGTAGTAAGAATATATTATTTCTATTAGCACCACTGTTTTTAAGAATATTGGAATCAATTCTAAAATATAACACTTTGATCATCAAATTAATTTTTATATTTATCAAAATGATAACCTTTTACTCATTAATGCATGAAAGCAATGTAAAGATAATATTTCATTCTCCCTGTTATATTAATTTTCATCTTTTTTTCTATTTTATGATATTGAGATCAATTATCTATTCCATGTAACATGAATCAAATTAATACTCCAAATATTAAATTTCATGGGTGTTTCAATGATTTTTTTGGGTTATTCTAAATTGGAAAATCATTACACCGTGTGTCTTATCATGTGAACATGGATAAAAATATATATTTTAACAAATAATAAATTTGAATACTGAGAGTTTCCTTGTTTTACTTGTTATCACAATATCATAGAATATAATTTTATCAAAGCTATTTTTCTTCAAGTTGAGAAAACATTTCAAAAAAATGTTTAAATCCAAAAAGAAATGATATTTTAAAGATAAATAATAATAATAATAATAATAATAATAATAGAGTTATTACCTACAATTATCCTGAATTATAAATCGTAAATTACACATGATTCTTACCCAATTTTCGTATTTGTTAAAAATTCAATCTATATTTTGTGGAAATGGACCAAGGAAAATATGTATTTATGAATATATTCATTTAATTCATATATTCTATTGATTCAATTTCACCATTGGCCCCCATTTTTTAAAATAATTTCCAATATTTTTCAACTTATCCATTCAAATTATAAATATAAAAAGTAAAAATTTTATATTCCTCAAATTAAAGAAATAATAAATCATCTCAACCAAATGTATCCATTTCATAAAAATCAATGGGGAAGATAATTTATTAAAAGAATATTATCGTTGACTCATAAAAGAATAGATAGTGATTTGAACCTTTTTAGCGAATTTGGGATTCAAAAAGGTTTAAAGTTATTAACCATATTAATAAATTTTATATCTATAAATTTTTTCATAGATTTTCCAATAAACGTTTTCTTATTACTAAAAATCCCACATTGAATAGCACATTCATTGTGGAAATTATTACTCTTGGGTTTATTCTTGCTATAAAATAGACGGGGTTGTAATGAGTAAAAAATAAGAATATATTATTAAAATAAATGATTTCATTATAGTTTAGACCTTTTATGAAGATGTCTTGAGATCCTTTATGGGTACACCTTTTCCGAGTTTTTGTTATAATTTTTTTTGGAATGCATTGATGGATTTTAGGAAAAATTTGGAAAAAGAATCTCAAAACCACATATAACAATTTTTAATCAACCCAACTCAGGCCAAAACTCATTTCTACATTTATTTCAGGAACCCAAAAAACATTCCAAGGGCATCCAACCTCTGTTAATTATGAATCATTGACTAGAATAAAGAACATGCACCTCTGTCAGTAATAAATATATTCCCATTTGGTTTCCTCTCTCTCCGATGTCTCTTATCATATTAAGAAGAATGTTTTATTTCCTATTGGAAATTTATTTGGTATAATTTATGATAGATCTAAATTTATTTGATCTTGATTCTACTATTTTTTTCTATATCTGATTATTCACTGTGTTCTTGATCATTCCTCTTTAATTGGGGAATTTTGTTGGCGAGTACTCATGAATGATCTTGAGTTAGATGGTTCAAATTGAAAATCCTATAGTATTGAATTATAATACATTGTATGTACTTCCAAATCTCAACTTCCAATCTTGGTAATTGAATACTGAATTAGATTCATTAATTTTTTAATTAATGAATTAAAAAAGAAATTGATTAATAGTTATTCCATGTGATAATAATATGGGTTGATCGTGGGAAAATGATTTTGGTAAATTTATTGAATTGTCGAATTAGTTTATTAAATGAGATATTGATTTTATATAATAATGGAAATTATGATATTGTAGGATTAACCTTAAAGGGGTTAATAGTATATATGAATAACTAATTATAAATGGATTAATGGAGAATTATCATATTATTAGAAGTGATTAAAGTGTTGAACCATGTTTGTTATGATAATTGTCATGGTATACTATAATATGTAAAATTTATAAGAGGGATAATGTTGATTAATCTTCTTAAATGTGATATGTGTGATTGATTGTGATAAATTGATAAGTGGGTTGTGGGATATAGACTGATGCTTCAAATAACCACAAGGTTCTAGAAACTATGTTTTAGACCCATATGCATTCATGTGGTAATGAGCAGGGACATTGAATTATGCATCAAAATCCCATGTTTTATTGATTGATAATTGGGTTGTAAGATATGAACTGATGCTTCTAAACCCTTGGGGTACTCACCTTGTAATTATAGGTAAAAAACATTGGTATTTTACTATGGTTCTAAGTATTCATGATATTAAAATTGAAATAAGATGATAAACGAAAATCCAAGAGTTATATGAAATGTGACATTCCTTGGGGATAGTTTAGACTCTATCATGGGATGAAGCAGGTATTGTTGGTTAGGGTGAAATTTTGAAATTGTATATATTATGTTGTTAGATAAACAATAATTTATCATATAAAATTCTTATTATATCCATTTTATTTTATTCTTTATACCGACACATACACATTTATTTACTAGATATTATTTTAGACATCGTTGGTGGTGGCCTACTAATTTTTACTCACACCCTACTCGGGTGGGTAGATCAATATCTGAATAGAATTAATGTTTTCATGACAGGAAATGGAAAAAGGCCTATGTTAGATGGATGTGTTGGGATATAACAAGGATGATGAGACTGAACACGGTGTCGGTACCAACTTGGAGTTGTTAGTGTCTTTTTTTGGTTTTTTTAATTTGACACATGAATCTAATTATGGAATAACAAATATGTATTTTTTGTTTGGATATTATATTCATATTTTGGTTCAACATGTGATATTGGTCTGTTTTAGTTACAAATTTCAATTTGGTTATTTAGTTGGATAATGTTTATTTATTTTTATTTTTTACTACTTTGATAAAGTGAGTATAATATCCCCAAGATCTATATTAGACCATCACTACTAGTTGGCTTCCTCTAGCATACTAGGAGGTACACCTAAGGTCATGAGACCAATTGGCTCAGGAAACACTGCCTGGAACCTATATTGGGAAATCAATAAGTGGTATTGAAGTGATTTTATTTAATTCTCGTTCTTCTTACTATTTGGGAATGGTATAAAAGAGAATTTGATGTTTTAGGGCTTTGTTAAGATCTTATGTATGATAGTAACTAACCCTTGTTCAAGGGTAAATTCCCAGTACCCAAGGTAGGATTGTTGTTATTGATGATTTTTGTTATAGTTTTATTTTATTTCATCTCAATTTATCATCTTGTTGTGTGATGTGATTATCTTTTTTTTTATTTTCTAACATTTGAATCATGGCCTATCATGGAATGATATTTGATTATGCATGCATATTTTAATGAACTCATTATTATGTTTTCACATGGATAAATAAATTTCTAATTACAAACCTCAATAATGACGACTCTTAGGTGATTGTGATAATAAGGTGTTTAAATGTTTTCTAAAATGCGTGCTTGGAATTATATAAATAGTCCTCCATGAGGAATCATGTTGGTCAGGTGATAGGAGGACATACCAAGAAATTTACCACTATTTGTGCAACAAGAGGCCCTTATAGTTTAATGTCAAGAATCCCGGGGGTAGTTACATGAAAAATTGACTTAGTTTATGAATTTTATGGAATGTGACCAAGGATGGGTTTTGAAAAGTTTGTTTGACAGGAAACATGTGTTCTAGTTGTGGAACTCTACAAATTTCACCAGATATGGTGGACCTGTAGTAACCGAGTTCTAGTTATAGTCAATCCAGATGATCCTTGTCCTTATAAAGAGTCCTTATGAGAAGAGAGTCAAGCTACAATCTTATTTTTTATGTGGTCTGGTGATGCCATAGTGGTACAACCAAACTCTAGATGTATAGTTTTAGAATGAGGAGTGGATGGAATTTTTTGAAATATTTTTTGAATACTTTTATCTTGATATGATTATGAAGTACTGGGAATATGAGTTTATGATGATGACCTAGGGGAGCATGTTTGTGATGGAATATGTTGGATTCTTTATAGTTTTAAAATGATTTATTCCAACCTTATAAAAGGATGTGGATACTGGTGAAAAGCGGTTTCAGGATGGGATTAATTTTTAAAATAATTCACATTTTAACATCTCTAGACCAAAGAAGTGTTCAATACTATTAAATCGAGATCTCATATTTGTGGGGAACGCGAATGAGTATTCCAATGAAGGATATTTGGTTTCTGTTGGATGATTAATAGGTATGTCTTCTGAGGGTAGGAAGCTTTGATTTGTGAATAATTACCAAAGAAGTGGAAAGAAGATTGGCCATGTGAAATGGACAATTTGTAAGGACCATATCTGAGTGACCTTACCCTGGTGCAGTTGGCCGAGGTACGTTTGTAGATAATTTACTCAACCACTTGTAGAGTTCCTAGCTTGTGTCTATGTGGATCATAGAAAATAGTTATGAAAGAACCCATGCTACATAGTTAGTGAGCGATAAACATTCCCGAAGAAGGCTATGTGAGAGGTGGCTTCTACATAATAAAATTCTAACAGTTATAGTTTTAATGGCCATGGAGGTCAAGGAAGTGGAAGAAGTACGTATGGAAAAGAGTTCCAGTATCTGCAGAATGGTGTAGCTCATGGGGCACTGACTGCATCACATGGAAGAGGAGTAAGATATTTCTATTTAGATTAGGGTACACCTTTGTATAGTGAGTCAAAACCATCTCTAGTTAGGGGTTCTATTCTTATAGATTCTATAATTTATAATTCTTTATTTAATATTACTACCTATAATTTCTTTTTATCTTTTCAACTTGTGAATGGATTGATTCGGGAATTTGTGTCTATAAGTGGCGTTATAATGATCGATGCACCCTTCGGAGTATAGTTGGGGGATATCTATCTATGAAAGGGTTTTTATATCAAGTTTAGGGAGTACCTTTTGCTCCGGGATATTTACATTCTGGAGGTTTAAGAATTTGAATTGTTTTTGGTTATGGATTGTTTAATTTTACCCTAAAATGTCATATATTGTAACCACTGGAGAGGGAATTTTACATCTCACAAGGTTTACAATTATATTCATCATGGAGAGATGGATACCCATGAATGTTGTTTAGGCCCAAATCATCAGAAAATGGGGGAGATAATTGACCAGGTTGATAATATTTTTCTAGATTATGGTGGTGTAAGGAATGATGTCTTTCCACATGTAGTGTATATGTTCTATAATGTGTTTATTGAGTATATATCATGGATTCCACATAGGATAGATATGGAAATTACAATTTAAGTCATGTAAGGGTTTGTGCCTATTTCTATTTCATTATACAGAATGTCACCAGAAGAGATTCCAGAGTAAAAGACTCATTAGGAATAATTTATGGATTATGTGTTTATTATTCCATGTATGCCTTCTAAGGGTTATTTAATATTGTTTTCTAAGAAGGATAACATTAATTTTTTACTTATGTGTTTACTATAGTAAGTTGAAATGGATGAATGTAAATAATTGTTATCCACCTCTACACATTGAATTTTTTTACCTGTTGAGGAATTATTTTGTCTTACATATGATTAACATGGGATAAATGTAACATAATTTGAGTGTTTTCCCTTATGATAACATAAGAACTACTATTAAAATAAGTTATGGCCTTTCTAAGTTCCTTGTGATGTCGTTCAGGCTGATAAAAACACCAGCTATGTTTATGGACTTGACGAACCAAACCTCCCACCTGTACCTAGATCAGTTTGACGTTGTGTTAATGGATGACATCTTAGTTCACTCAAATGATAATGATGATCATGAAATAAATCATGAAATCATACTAAGTACAATGAGAGATAATGATCTGTAAATCAAGATATTTAAGTTCAAATTATATATCGATTCAGAACACATTATGGGTCACATCAACTCAGATGAAGAAGTGTAAGTGGACTCAGAGAATATTTGGGGAGTGGACTATTGGGAGGTTCCCAAGAATGGTTTTGATATCCATAGTTTTCTGGGATTAATGATCCATTATTAATGGGTTATCTATGAATTTTTCCATTTCAGAGCCCCTTTATGGCTTAATCAAGATGGGAATAAAGTTTGAATGATATGAATAATGAAAGAATGATTTCCAGGAGATGAAGAAGAATTTGAAAAATATATTGATCATGATCCTACATGATCCAGGGTAGAATTATAAAGTGTTTTGTAATGCACATTGGATTATTCCTGGAGTAATGACGATGCAAGTAGATGATGTTTTTATATATCAGTCAAGGATATTGAGGCCACATTAATGATACTACCCTATGCATGCCCTGAAGTTGGATGTCATATTTTCTTCCTTGAAGTGTTTGTAAAATTATCTATTGGGTGAGAAATTTAATTTTTATACTAATGAAATGTGTGTAAATTATATATTTTCATAGAAATATATTAATCTTCAAAAGAAAAGGGGGGTTGATTATATGAATTATTTTTATTTTGAGATATAATATATGATTGGAAAGTGGACAAGTGTTTATGAGGAACTAAGATAGAATCCTAATATGAAATAACATTAAGAGTATAGTATTGAATGGAAAATGATGACTTTACCAGTTGAGATGGATATTTTGGTTCAGGACGGACTGGAGAAGATGAACCTCATATCAGTTTTAGTGGATTCCACAAATTTGAGTTGGATCAAGGAATGGTGGTATTATGATCCAAATTTGTTTTCCTTGGGGGAAACACTTGAAGGAGGGGAGGCACATTCATATTGGTACATAGATGATGAAAAAATCAACCTTTTCATAAATCATGGTTTTGTGCATTTTCTTTTGTAGGAAGATCTATTGCATGAATTTCATGCATTTATGTGGGTAGTAAATCTAGGTTTGACAAAAAATGTAATGTTACCAATATCAACATTATTGTTGGTCGGACCTAAAAAAGGAGATAACAGAGTTTTTGACATGATGATACATCGGCCAACATGTTAAGGTTGAGAATAAAAGACATGGTGGATTACTATAGCCACATACCATTCTAACATTTTTGTGGGAAGATATTACTATAGTCTTTCTTGTGGGTTTCCTGAGGATGTGTATAAGGAATGAAACTGATTTGGTGGTAGTGGATCAATTAAAGAAAGTTGAAAATTTATTTTATACATGGGAGGCTTTATCAGTGGATTAGTTGGAACACTTTTACTTTTAGGAGATAGCCCATCTTTATTGGGTGCTATAGAGCATAGATTTGAACTATGACTCACATTTTACTTCGGGATTCATGTATTTTTTCTTATGAAGGTTCTGGTAAAATGTTTTTACTAAGTAAGAATTTATATCTAAAAACCGATGGGAAGTCCGAACATACTATACAAGTGTTTTAGTATATGGTATGGGCGTGTGTGGTAGACTTCAGTGGGTCTGGAGAGAAGAACCTAGAATACATTCAGTTCTCATATAGAATAAGTTTTTTTATGAAATATTAATATGGGAAATGATGAGGCACTTAATATAAGGTCATACAAATCAACTCTATTTTGGATTTATGTAGGTGAGTCAGAGATATTTGGAAGGAGTCTCATGCTTGAAACACCAGAGCTGGTTCCGATGATATAGAAACACATGGAAATGACACAAATAAAGAAATATTTTTATGTTTATAGAAAATATAGACCCATTGATTTTATAGTTGGTGATAGTGTGTTCCTTAGGGTTTATCCTAAATTGGGTTTTGATAAGATTCAGAGATAGGGAACGCTGGGACCTAGGTTAGTTATGTTGTGTGAGGTTTTGGAGATAGTCGACTTGGTGGTGTACTGATTAGATCTTCCACATTTGTATAACACTATTAATTATTTAATTCATGTGACACAATGTCGCTAGTATCATCTTGTCCATTCTCATGTGATCAATGTGTATGATGTTTATCCTAAGACTAATGCTTCCTTTGAGAAGAAACCAATACATGTGATGGATCACAGTTAGAATGTGTTAAGTGGAATGATTGTGTCGATAGTTCAAGTATTGTGGAAATAAATATATTATTAGGAGGAAACATGGGAGAGATAATAATATATGATGGATCTGGGCCCTAACATTTACCCCTGAAATCATAGTGATTTTTGGGGGTACAAATCGAAGGTGAGCTATTATAATTTGGGGAGTTTTTAAGATCCTGACCTTTTATAGAGACATCTAATGCCCATTAACAAGTAATATTTTTCCATGGTTTTTTTCATACATTGGTTGAGGCATGTATTGGGTGATTTTGGGTGAAATTCTAATGTTTTGGGGAGGTTTTGGGCAGTGTATAGTTGGAGGATAGATTTCCAAAATCATGCCTCCTACCCTAGAAATCGATGTCACACCAGGACGAGGGGGATTGCAGTGTCGTCCCATGGTTTTTCAAACTATAAAACCTACTAGTTTTATGTGTGTGGACCCTAAGTGGTTGAAAAAAATTATGATGAGAATTATGGGAAACCAGATGCACTGTATAGGAAACTATACATGCACTATTTTAATCACTTAAAAAATTGAAAAAAAACATGAGACCTTTGGAATTAATCCCAAAACCCTAATAATTATTTTTTTAACTCAACTATACATTTTTATGAGGCTCCTAGATGGATTCTGACTTCTTCATAATTTTATTCATGAATAATTAAGGACCAAATTTTAGAATATTCCGCTCTCCCATTATGAAATTTATTCCCATGTGGTTTTATCTCTTTCTTATATCTATTCCTAGATGAAAATTAATGTTCTATTTTCCACGATAATTGTATTAGATCTAGTTTATTATAGATGTATCTATATTTGATCATGATTCTAGGATTTGGTTCTTTATCTCTTTATTCATAATGTTTATGATCGTTCTACTTCAATTGGGGAATTATATTTGGGAAATCTCATCAATGATCTTAATGAAGGTGGTTTAAATTTAAAATCCCATAGTCTTGAATTTTAACACTATGTATGTATTTTTTAATCTAAATCTACACTATGGGAAATTGAATCTCTAATTGTATTAGTTTATTGTTTAATTAATTAATTAAACTTTTAAATTGACTAATTATTTTTCATTGTGATAATGACTTGGGATGAGTATCAATAATTGATTTTGGTCAATTGATAGAATTGTAAAATTGTTTGATAAAATCGGATTTCTATTTGATTGAATAATGGTAATGTTTTATTATAATTAAAGTGGTAAATGGTTTATATGAATAAATTTAGAGAAAAAAATTAACAGTGAATTCTCATATTATTCGACATGATTAATGTCTTGATCCATGTTAGTCATGATAATTGAAAAGCTATACAATGATTTCAAATGTTGATAAGTGGGTTAATGTTGATTTATCATGTAAAATGTGATAGTTGTGACATATTGGATTGATTAAAAAATGGGTTGTGGGGAATGAAATGATGATTCAAATACCCATGAAGGAAAACATGGAATTATATACCCAAGTTAAACCATATGATAATGAGTGTGTGACACATAATGATGCTCTAAAATCCAATGTGTGGTTTATTAATAAACCAATTGGGGAACACTGACCGATGCCAAAAATACCCATGGTTTTCTAGCCCTGGTATTCTAGGCCCAATAATTTTAGCAATAGAGTAGAATTCCATGATGATTTGATATTAAAATTGAAATGAAAGGATCAATAAAAATCCATGAGTTTTATGATATGTGATATCCATTTTAGATGGTTTAGAAGCCAACATGGGCTGAAGCAGATATTGTATATTTTGGTGTCATCACATACCCATGTAAATTATGTAATTTAATAAAGAATAATTGATCATGTAAACTTCTTATTTAATCACTTATATTTTATTCTTTATACATAAGCATAATAAATTAATGATTGGATATTAATTTACAAGATGTTGGTGGTGGCCTAATGAGTTGTACTCAGACCCTAATCAGGTTGCCTAATTAGTACCCAAATATACTTCATGATTTTAAGACACGATAAGGTAAAGATACTTGTGTTAGATGGATGAGATGGGATAGATAATGGAAAAGGGAACTAGACATGATGTTGGAACACACATGTAGTTATTAGTTTATTTGTATTTTTTTTATTAGAAACTTGGAAACTATTTTGGAATGATATATCTTCTATTTTGGTTTCGATATTTTATTCTTGTTTTGGTTTCAAATAGGATATTGGTCAATTTTACTTAAGAAATTCAGTTTGGTAAACTACTATGCTATTATGTATTTATTTTCATTGTTATACCTCTAATAAAGAGGGTATAATCACCCCTTGTTTGGTATTAGAACCTCGATGCATGTTAGAAGTCGTGGAAATATGGGGTGGCACACTATTGGTAATGTTACCAACCAGATTGGTGCCATAATGTATAGAACCCTTGTTAGGATGCCACATAATCATTTTTATGGATTTGAATTATAAAAAAATTTAAATCTTATGTTGTGGAAGCTATTTTAAAATATATAGTAATTTATACTCAACATTTATTTATTTTATTTTTGTTATCTTATATTTATAATATATTCATAGAGAATAAATAATCCAAGCCACTATACCATCTGATATAGTACAAACATATAAAATATATCATTTCCATCATATCATATAAAAATTCATTTCTTCTAATGATTAAAACTCACTTAAAAATCCTAATGGTATAATGTAATTGGTATATATAGATATTTAAATCTTTCATACAGTAATTCTACTTAATCACCATCAAAATTTATAATATATTATTTCAATCTAGCCACAATCCTATATATGATGTACATGGGAATGATGAAACCTATGATGGTTTTAATATAATTTCTGCTGTTGTGAAAAATCTATTTAATTGTGATCATATATAACCACATCTTTCCCTAACAAGAAATGAAATCATAGCTGTCCCAAAAATGTTTACAAATATCATTATATAAATGGTAATTTAATTTCATACACATATAATTGAAATATCAAATTTTATTTTGACATTTACTCAAATTATTATATGGATATATAATTCTTATATGACCACTAAAATAAAGATAAACAATTCACGCGTATTCTCCATGATATCAAACAAAAATTTAATTATGATAAACACTTGAGAAAAAATGGGTCTCCTAACATTTACATGTGCTATAAAATAAAAAGTTATCATGAATTGTATCAAAATGTTAAAAATTAATCAACTACCGAAATGAAACATATCATATTGTCATTTATATTTTAATACAAAGAATATAATTATTAAAATATAGATTTTTTAGATTTATAGAGAACATATAAGTGAATCATAAAAAGAGTTATATATATTTTTTAGAAAACATTTCAAGAAATAAACCTCAAAATACATCTTTAAAAAAATTACATAAGTATAAAATAACATATGAAACATTATTTTAAATGTACAAGCACCAATAATATATCCTCGAAAAGAAATAATCAAAAACTAAAATAATCCTTAGGATGATGGATAATATTTTAATGGATGTTGAATGAATTACATATTAGGATTTTACCACTTCTCAAAAAACCACTCTTAAATAAAAGGTATAATTTTCTTAATATTGAAAATAGTTTAATATATATATATATATAATTATGAATTATGGAATATTCTTGGGATTTGTAAAATTACAATGACAATGGTGATGAATTAATCAAAAGTAATTGAATGATATATTTTTTGAATGGAATTTTTAATAAATTGAAACACATATATATTATGATATATTAATTCAAATGGTATGTGAATAAATTAAATTAAATTGATGTGTATACTTTTGAAATTGTCATGGGAAGAATAATTTCAGACAAAAAACCCATATGATGCATGGATGAAATTGAATTAAAGGATCTATTTTTGTTGGAATTTTAAATAGGTAAAATAAATATTAATTTATATTAAAATATGTCAATATAGTATAATATAAATAATATAAAGAAAATAATATTCCTAATATTAAACGTGCATCAATAAATGGAAATTCCAATAAAAATTCATTTATATGAGGTTATAGATCAGTCTCACACAATCATTCTTTTCATATAATCAGTTTATGTGAATTAAATATATTTAATGGTGAATTTTTTATCTTAATTAAGTAATACCTTTCATTTATATTTTCTTATTACCCATTTGTTAATCAATCGCTATTAGAATCATATATAGTGTGTTAATTTTTTTTCAATGTTTTAGTCGATAATTTTTTGAGTCCCTTGATCTATTCTCTTGTATTCAACATCATAAAATTGTCATTAGAGAATATATAAGAGTTTTCTATATATTTATAATGTTATTTGATTATTACATGGATTTTTAATTTATTGTTTTTAAATTGTAGTTAGCAATTACACTTTTTTTGTGAAAATTTAATTAGAAAATAAATTTAATTTTTTGAGTGTACTAGAATATATTTAGTACATTAAATTAATAATAAAATATAAATTTTTACTCTATATTAACATATATTATAATTATTAGTAATTTATTTATCATTCAAGATGGAAATGTAGTAGAATAATTCATGTTTTTAGTAAAATGACTACCAAGAAAATGTATTATAAAATTAAAATTAATAAGAATATGTCTTTTTCTATTTTAAACATCATAATTAATGAATATCAGTGATGAAAATTAATTTCCACTAAATAAATAAATTATTTCTTTAAATAATTTATTAATAAGATTTAATACCCCACTTTGAATCCAATGAATGTCACTACAGATAGGTTCACACATAATATTTTTATTCTAACCCATACAAAAGAGGATACTAAATTGATTTGACTGAGAAATAGTCAATAGGATAAAACTACCTCAATTATAAATCAATGGGGAAATTCATAATAAAACAAAAATTCTACATGCCTCATCCATATAATAGATATCACAAAAATGTATACCTAAAATCGGAAACATATGGGTCACTATAGTTTAGAATTAAAAAGTAGAAAATCATTTCTATGGTAAAAATACAAAACAATCATAGATAAACTAGGAAATATCCTAAAATTAATAAAAAGGGGTATAGTTCTCAATATATTAGTCAGAAAAAGCATTGACTTGAAAAATGTCCACTTTCCCAACTCCTAGGTTCCACCCTATCAAATATCAAACCTTTAGAACCTTCATAACTATAATAATGAATCCATCAATATGTGATACACATAACATAATTAAAATAAGAATATGTGAATGGAAAGATTAAAAATTTTATCATGTGTCCATATTTAGGGTGACTCTAATTACAAATTTGACTTTTCAACCTATCCATCACACGTATAGTATTGATACAATCAATATGATTTTAATATTATATAAAATAGTTATTTTATGATCATCTAGAACACTCAATTAGAAACATATCATAATATTCAAACGAAAAACGGGTCATGTAACCTTTTTATAATCATGATAGACAAAAAAACCATCCTTCTTCATCCATCTCATGAATAAATGGAATCTAATCAATTTTAAATACTATATATTCCCCCTCAACAAGGGCATAAAACTTTTAAAATATTTTTTCTCCTAACCTATAACTAAGGGGATGGTCTATTAAGATGTTCATATATGATATATAGTTTGACAACTCTTTCATCCCACAAAAGTAAATATATTATATGAAAATTCATTCACATTCCCTCTTAAATAGGGTATGTTCTCATATCATTTCCATGAAAATTCCCTCTAAACAAGTGATGTCCAAAAACCATTTTTTTATATCTTACCCCAAAATCGTTCACTCAATGATAGTTACACATTATGTCTTATAAAATCACATCTCACTTATCAAAATCAACATATCAAGTCCCATACAATAAATTCTCACACATAAGTGTCCATAGATAAACATAAAAAAATCCCCTATATTCATTGGGTGTCACAAATGAACATCTTATATAATATTTTCTCACTCATGATAGGTGATACATCAATATCTTATACAACCCCATATTATTTTATGGTAGCCAATTTACAAGATTTTGTGCCCATCCCACTAATTGTATGTGTCCCCAACAAAAATTATCTCATTGCATCACATAAAATCTATAAAACCACCCACTCAAGATGTGGTGACAACTATCAGGGTGAAGAAAAAAATAAATAGGTATCCAGAACCTCCAAAACCGAACAAATATAAAAATATTAATGTATTAACCAATGGGATATCAGAATAAAAAACCACAAATTTATAGAACATTGGATTATACAAAACTAACCCTTTATGGTTTTAAATGATAGTGTGATTTCTATGCATAATTCCTATACAACTAAATGAGTTTTCACTAAAAACACAAAACAAACCACTTTGAAGCTCAATATGTATTTTACAAAATAGTTAAATCAACACAAGAACTATATAAGATTAAACCCCCACCTCATATCAAGGATCTAGGTACTTTACCAGCCAACTAGATCCATTTTACATATCCCTAAAGTCTATGGTGTCTGTCATATCAAATGACATAATCATGAAACTTTAGAACCAAATAAAAAAATCATCTGGGAAATTAACACACCTACTTTCAAATTAAACAATAATCTTAAAAAGAAGGAAACTAAAATAGAAAATATATCAAATTTGATCATTAATCATTATTCTACATGAAAAATCAAATAATTATTCATTATTTAAAATCACATAAAAAAGAAACCATGCCTTTTAAAATTGAGTTTTTACTATATGGGGTGAAATATACCAAAATAAATACAGAAAAATAATTTCTATATTCATAATAAATATGATGTATAATCATATTAAAAATAATTTTAAATTTATATCACTATCTAGATTACTCATTATAGGCTTCCAGATGAATCCCAAGGACACAATTCCTTAGAAAAATCAACATTATGAAGATTCCAATTCAAAATAATCATTTGAAGCCACACAATTATCCATGAAACCATATGTTCAAGCATTTTAGTTTTATTTTTTTTCTAAAAAAATTCTCCTTCCGTATTTAGTAATGAAAAAAAGTTACCCGTTTTTTCAATGACACCAAAAAAATTCATAATGAGATATATTTACTCTCATTTAAAAAAAGAGTCACCAAAGTAATCTTTTCCATTTTATGCAGGCCTTATTGGATATTAGGTTTATGTAAGGTCATCCCAATTTATTATACAAGGTAGTAGAAGTCATGAAATTGTTCTACTAAAAACAATAATGGATGAATATGAATATAGAATCCATAAATGATTATTAAAAATATTAACGATAAGTCAACCTACAACAACATGTGATGTGAATATTAACCAAAAACTCATATCCACCTCCCCATGAACATCATCAAATTTCTCATAAATTAATTACATAAATTTTATTTTTATCCCATATTATAACAATTCACCCATAATGAATTAACTGAAATAAAATTATCTATCCATTTAAATGATACTACATTTTCATGAAAAAGGGGTTGTCAAATCAGGAAAGACACTGTGACCTATTCCATCAAAAATCCTAAATTTATTTCAAACATATCCAATAGTATCACCAATATAAATTAAATTAATAAATAACTCAATTATTAAAAACCCTTTAAAAACATAGAAAATATACTACATTCATACTTATCATCCCTCCTTCGGAAAATAAATTCAAAATCCCCATTATATCATCTATATTTGAAATGGATTTAATTTAATTAGTATTAGATCATATTAGAAAGATAAAAAAATTTGTGGCTAAAAATATATGTGAAGAAACATAGAATAAGTATAAATTCTTTAATAAAAAAATTGTGAAACCACCAAAATCATAATGGATGAAGGAGGATGATGGGTAGTAGAGAAAGGGATGTGATGGATAACCTCCCCTATTCTCACATCATAAAACATTAGATCCTTGAAATATTTCTATAATTTAAAACCCTCAGATACCATCTTTTACATATATTTGTACAATATAGATCTCCATGATATTTTTTAAATTTTTTTGGGAAACCTTACGTATAATGTAACACTTATATACAAGCCTTATTTTTCACTAGGTTACATTTATGTATCAAAACATATATATCATAAAAATTTCTAAAAAACAATGAGGTCATGAAAAAACATTTTTTTAATTTTTATCAACCATTAAACATCATCCGTCGCCATTCTTTTGACCCTTATATTTATAAATGACTCTTACATTTCAACCAAATCAACCTTGTATTATGAAATACATTACCAATTTTTAGACTCTAATGTATCAATGTAATCGAAACATATCCTAATGTAGTTCTTTCATATCATGTTAAGATTATATATTACAGTATGATCATGAACCCATGTACATTGATATATTAGAGGGTGACATATGGACAATATCTCTATAAAACAATTGGCATATTGTCTATATATTATAACTTATTTTATTTAACCTTTTTTATAGGATTCATTTATAAACTCATAGTGAAGAAATACATTCTATATAGATACATTTATGATTCCTTTTATATTTACTTGTTCACCTTTATTCATTCACTAGAGATCATTTAAATGTGGGCACATATCCAATTTAAAATAATCAGGATTATGATGTTTGAGGACCATTAATAATCATGAAAAAACTATTTTTTTACAAATCATAAAACTTATGATTATTTATAGATGTAGATAAAAGAGTTAACCATTACAGACTAGAGTCTACCAATACATACCCAACACCATTACATAATGAAGATATTTGATTTTCTTGTTTGTAACTATTAATCCAATTCCCCAAATATTCATTTCTAATAATTTCCAAACACCAATCTTGTCCTGATTCCCAAATATCCAAATAATATACATTTATTAGAATAACAATTTTCAATACAATAATCATGTTACACTACCCATTGTCTAAATTTTAACCAATATGTTACCCAAAACTTCATTTCCCTAGGTAACACCTAACTATGATATTTTTAGCTTTATATAAGTGTGGTTTTCAAACACATATTAAATTCTAGTCCTAAACCAATGTCAACACATGAGATTGGATTTACTATGCACACTAACACCACAATATGGTACAAATACACATTATTGATATGTGGTAAACCAATATGTAAAATTCTGGAATAACATGACCACTACAAAAACCATAATCTAATAGTTAACAATTCATAAGACATCAATGGGAATTAAATAACATTCAGACACATATTTCGTGGATTTTACGTATCTAAAAATATAAATTCAAAGACAAAAATTATTCATAATTCTGATATTTTAATAATTATTCGATTAACTTATATTCCTAGGGAACTTCTTGGGTATGGGCATTAGATAATGAAGAAATAAATAGTATATAATAAACCCAAAAATTATATGTGTACCCCTATACTTGGAATCGAATTTCGAAACAATATTAATCTTTTAAAAATAATAATAGTTTCATTTCATGATAAATGTTCATGAATTTCACGATGGATTTTTGTTTTTCTTGTTCATCCATAAATATTGTTATTTTTTTAATAATTTTAGATGAAAATAAATATATTAGTAAGGGAAATAAAAAATGAAATTTATTTTTCTGATGAAAAAAAGAAAAAATATAAAAAATATAACATTATCACATTATTCTCTACCCAAATTAAATTAATCATTTGAAAATTAAAATGACAAAGTATTTCCTCAATGAAATTAATTAAAACCCAAGGAATACATTTTAAAAGTAAAATTTTGGGATATTTTGGGATCATATTCATAATAAGTTTTAAAAAAATTCTCATATATAAAAAAAGCTCAATTATATCCATAGGAAAAACCACACTTGTTAACTTTATAGTTGTTTTATGTGGGGGAAAAGACAATAAAAAATTGATTTGAAAGATATAATGGGGATAAAACTTCATATAACCTATATCAAGGTCACCCATATTCATGATAAATAATTGGTCTCATCCCATTTTAAAATATTTACCTGGACCATCCATTTCACACATATAATAATGAAATACCATATCATGTTTTTTTATTTCATCACATTTTCATTATAAAATCATTGAAAAACTATTTTAAACACACATTTAAAACAATATCAAATATTATAAAACCCTTTAATTTCATAGCCCATTTGGAAAACTAGAATATATTGTAGAGGTTGAAATATGGGTTTTCATTGAATTAAACAGAAAAACTATTAAATTAATCCAAAAACCAAATAACAGTTATGGTAGTTGGGAAAGTCATTATTACTGAATATGTAAATATAGTGTATTTTTCATTCATTTTTAGAGAATGTGAAAATATTCTGTAAAGATATTCATTTTGAAACCATTGAATGTAATTTAAAACATACATAACATTTATTTTTTAATAATTTTATGATAATATAAATACATTAATAAGATTAATTTTTAAAACATTTACATGGATGGAAATGAGTTTTATAGGGAAAACTAAAGAATATTTCTAAGATGGTGAATCTTTCATTAGGTTTGACTTATAATGCACATTAATAATTATCCTGAATAATAAACTTACGATCCTAATTTAATTAATTATTGAAAATTTTCTACTTAATTATTCTATTTTTATTGTTATAATCCGTAAACTAATCAATTTATTTCATGTCATATATTTTTATGATATTCAACTTATTTTCCCAAAATTACTTCGGTAAGTTGATTATGGTCAATAAGGTCATTATTCAATCATCACCATAATAATAATAGTGAAAAAATATCATTTTTACATAGTTTATACCTTGAAAACAAACCAATAGATATTTTTTATAAAAAATATTGACTACATTATAATAATGTATATAGTATATCGTACGTATGCATGAGTAACATTCACATTTTTCAAATAACATTATGAAGAGAAGGTTTGTTTTATGTTATGTTTCCAAAAATGTAATCAGGTCATATATATACTATTTTTTATTTAAATATACTGTGATATATCATCCATGTGTTGTCGTGATGGAAAATTATTCACATCACATCATGGAGGCGGTAGTCTTCATATATGAATGAAAAACTTAATAGTTTTTCAAGAATAAAAAGTTAATAAAATTGATGATATAGTATTTCTCAAAAATTCAGATTAAAACCATTATTTTACCCATATGTGAGATATAATTATTTAAAATTAATTACATCAGTTGATGAGTTCATAGTCCTTCAGGAACATGGATTATGGTTTCATGTCCACGTTTATAGAATTTGGGATCGATACTAGTCATGAAATAAACATACTAAAATTTTATTATATGATTTTTTTTCATTTCTTCATAATGTTGGAAACAAAATTTAGGTTAGATTTCTAACAACAAAAGGGCACTATGACATTTATATGGATTTAATTAAAATATTTTTTCATGTGTTTTATGAACCATTTTTTAAAAGTGTGAATAAATGGGGATTGGTTATTCCCATTTATAATATAGATGAGGAAAAATCTAGGAATTTAAGAATGTATTCAACTAATTTAAATTAATTTACAAATTCACATAGATAAAATTTAATATTATTTGAAACTAATAAGAATACAAATCAAAATGAACTCATCCATTAAAAATTTTTCTTGTTTAGGTGATGTATTTAACCTTATGTTATTTTTTCATTAATGTTAACCCTTTTTTACAACTACCACCATATCAATGTTTTTACTATTTAATAGTGATTAAAATTATTACAAAAGGAAAAATGGATCGTAAATGGACCATGTATTTATATCCTTCTATATCCCATTTATATGGTTGAAAAAAAATGTTTTTAAGAATTTTAAATCATTTAATAATACAATTTTATTATAAAATATAATTAATGTGCCTTTTGATATTATTCAATCACTATGAAAATAAAAAAGCATGAAAAATATATAATTTTATTTTAAACTATTAAATCACTTTTAATATGATATAATTTCAAAAAATGTTTTCTAACATGATAATTCATTAAAATTATAACTTTTTTAATTTTCAAAATCATTTATTTTATTTTCACCTTAAATAAATAAATATTTCATTAGTGTGGTGTAATCATATAATGTAATTACATAAGCAATAAAAAATAGAAATAAAATAACATCATCAAAATTATTTTATATTTCTCAAAATTACCATTATCATTCTCTCACAACATTATTTTTTAACTTTATGAACACAAAAAAAATATTTAAAACCAAGAGGGTAAATTTTTTATTTTTCGTTAACTAAAATTTGATCCAGGTAACATTCATATATAAGTGTACTAGAAAATAAATATAGCATAAGGTGATATTAGTGGATTTTAAATCTTAAAATATGATTAAAGATGAAAATTTTTGGAATTATCAAATATATTTTACCTAAGTTTACTTGATTTACATTTTTAACATGGTGAAAAATGTTTACATTTTTTAAAATTCATTTTCATATAAAATTTTGATGAACTTATTAAATTACATAATTTATTATGATAATCAATGTAGATTTCAGCTTACGATATATAGTCTATATAAGTGATAGAAATTCATTTTATATGTATTCTATTAAACATGATTAAAGAGAGTTTCACAAAAAAATTCACAGATAATTATAAATTTTTTATTCTAAGGTCACCTATATTCATGATTAATATGTAATTAACCATTTTATTTCTACGAAAATAAAATTTATAATAATTTAGGATCAAATTCAAAGTATTATTCAGGTATTTCAAATAAAAAATGATTGTTTTATAAAAATCGGGATTTTCACTATTCACTAGAAAATCAATATTTTTATAAAATTTACAAAAATTCATCATAACATATATTTTTTTAATTCTGATTTCCAAGATGATATAACTCTTATAAATTTAAATTCCTTAAATTTCTAGGAATTAGCTATAAAAATTTCCAAATGAAATAAATAAAATTTTTCAAGGAAACTTATTGTGATGTAATAAAACTAGTTCAATAAAATTGAGTAATAATTTTCTAAGAATTCACCAATACATTTAAATTGATTATAACAGTTATATATAGTTCAAAAATAATTTAATCATATTCATACCCAAAAAGTTTTCATATATTCTATAATGATCATATATAAAGAGTAATTTTTCATGGTTTGTTTAGGATTGGTTTTTCATATCGTATGTTCTATGGAATATTGTTTTATTTTTTCAAATATTGTGGTTTTATATTGTCCAAAATTTAATTAATTTAATTATTTATATATTACATTGACCTCTGTAATCAAAATTTAAATATAAAAAATATACATTACATGAAATCCAAAATCGTAAGATGTTTTATTGGAACCTCCAATTGAAAATTAAGAAATGTAAGTACGAATTTCACCTTGAAAAAGACATAACTATGATTCTAATGATGATAATATTAGTAGGAGTTGAAAATATTTTCATTGAATAAATATTTTTTTATAAAATAATGATGGAGGGTTAAAGAGAAAATTGATCATAATAAAGTGACGGATCATTGGAAATCCAGAAACCATAAAACCATAAAACAATAAACCAAAGTGGTGTGAAAAGTACAATCATTTAAACATAAATGAAGATAATATGAAACAAATTACACTTAAAACTCTTTTGCAAGAGTTGAATATTTTCATTACCATTAAGAATAAGAACCTAAGTAAATATACCTACTTTAAAAGAATAATTTCACCCATGAATCAATTTACACGATAATAAATTTATTAAATAAGAACTAAAATAAACAAATAATTAATAAAAAATTACAAAAAAGAATACAATATATGTTTTCAATCCTTATATATATACAATGGAATAGTATCACAATGTAACATAATTTAAAAAATGAATAATCTTTCATACAAATAAATAATACTCTAATGAAAAGATAAATTGTTATATAAATGATCAAACTAAATCATTATATAAATTACTGGAAATAAATACATAAAAATATTCATGAATGAGATTAAAACCCAATGAAAAGAATGATTTTATCATATATTATTCCAATATATATTTAACATTAATCTTCAACTAATATTAATTAATCGAATTCTCTAATTCCAAAAAATGTATATGCCCTAATCATATAATATCCAAGATATGAAAATCACTTCGAAATATAACATAAATAACCATAACAAAACATGAAAATAATATAATACTATCTAAGATAAGATAATTCTTTACTTAAATAAAATCCCATAATTTTATATTTACCTTAATTATATAAATGTACATAACTATAGAAACTCTTCCAAATTAACAATCAAATCACAAAATCAAATTTCAAGAACATGGTTATCAATGCGATAAAACATATGTTCCGAAAATCATCATAATATTTATATTTAGCATCATTTTTTAGAAAGAAATAGAATACTAACAAAGAAAACACATAGTCCATTTGTTGGTGTTGCACCCTTATTAGCTATTAGTTGTTGGTTCATGTCCCACAACTTTACCAAATTTTCTTATTTTAAAATAATTTTTCAATTAATATTCTATAAAATTTCCAAAAATAACAAGATCATATTCAATAATATCATTAATCATCAAGGATCATATAAACCCTAATGGTTTTGATAACCATTAAATATATTTTCTCAAAATGAGAACTAAATTATTTCTAAAATAACAATTTGAAATGTCAAACATAAGGTTTAAATATGCATAAATCATCCATAAAACGTAAATAATTTCATACCAAAGTCAATCTATCATATAAAACATCACATGGTTATTACTTATTTTAAACATATGATCATTTATAAATAATCCAATACAATATAACTCCTGAATTAGTATATATGTTTTCGGACCCAACCAAAAACATTATATATTGTAGTGATTTTAAAATAGAATCCACATTATTAAATTAAATATAATATTTTTTTGTTTTTATTTTTATATAATTAGTTCATTAATGTAAAATAAATGCTAAAATATTACAAAGCAGACACTTGTATGCAGTATCCATTATTTTCACAAACCAAATCATTTTAAAAATAAAACATTACATATTTTCATGACCAATATTAAAAAATGTCATCTCGTGCTCATTCTTTCCCATAATTATTCTTTACCAAATGATTTTTCAAAAAAATTGGGATCAACAAATGTTCTCAAAAAGTGACATAATATAAGGGAATAATCTATTCCACTGAAAATTCATAATTATTTTCATAAAAACGTCCCATTTTATTCCAAAATATGGAATCACCTTTTCAAAATGGTCATTATCTTACCTTCTGAAAATCAATCAACTATACTTAAAACCCATTAGAAAACATCAAAAATATATGTGGGTAACTTGGGAAATCATTTTCCATATCACTCTTACAAACCTTGTAGCTCTCTCGACTAAAAAACACACAACCATCATAGTTATCATTTGAATAATCACCACATCACTATTCCTTAAGTCTCTTAGGAGAAACAAAGTTGGTTAACTCAATACCATTACCCAATTAATTGGAGAGATATAACGAGATCACTAGAACTCGTTTTATCATAAAACCACCCATAATTATAAAAAATTCCCATGAAACATAACATAACAATAGCACATAAATCTTACATAAAATATAAATTCTTGAGGAAAATAACTTCTAAATTGAAATAATGTTTCAATTTTCACAATGTCATACATTCATAAATGAAAAAAATATTGTTTGAAAACTAAATTATAAATTTATAATGAAATATTTGAAACATTAATTTTACAAGAAATTTGGATAAAAACCTCTCAAGTCATATAAGTTAAAAAAATATTCCTTCAAAATTCTTATCAGAAAATTCACAAATAACTTTGTTTATGAAAATGAAAAATATATAACATTAAATATTATTATAAAGTAATAAATGATTATAAATTACCAAAATTAATAATTTGATATTAGTAAAAATGGTTTTGGAATTTATTTTAGAAAAAATGGAAATCAAATAAAAAGGCTGTTTTATGGGAAACTTTTAAAAGATTGTTTTTAAAAGAATATCCCATATAATTATCATATCATTGAAGTGAGAATAAATAGAAGGAAAAAGATATTTTTATCCCTTATAAATCCAAATTATATAACTCATAATTAATCACAATATATAAATATTCATTTCAAACTCAATCATATCCGGACATAATGAATAAGTATATGTTCAACACAAAGAATAGAAATTGGCTTAAGAGAATCCCTTACCACACGTTCGACATTCTTCAAAAGTGTTCGAAACTCATTTATAATAGTATAAAGAATTTTATTAACTAACTAATTAACTATATGAATATTTATAATTCCTTAGGAGATTATTTTAAATTGTATTATGACACGTTCATTAATAATATTTCATTATTTCCATGGTTTAAGGTATGTTTGTTTCATGGTTTCATGATCGGTCGACTTTTTTATAATTACAGATGTTCTTATAAAAATGACTTAAAACTATAGAAGTGTAATGAAATATAATTAATACACATAAATTAATATTAATGGTCCCATTTATCATTTTTAGTTGTTACATTATGAGGATTAATTAGATAAAGTGTTAGTGATACATATTTATTTTATTTGGATGATTTTTCTGAAAATAACAAATTTGTTTCATCTGATTTAAAAATATGTGTATATATTAGAACCAAAAAATTAAATAGGTTATTATATACCTATTTAAATATTATTTAATCTGAATAAAACTTTTATGACCATAAATTAAGGTGGTAATGTAAAAATAAAAATCATTATTCACAGAGATGGAAAACTGACATTTGTTCGACAATAGTTTCGTTTCTTTTAATAACAAGAGATGAGAACTGGAATAGAAATAAAAAATTCCTCAAGAAACATAAAACACAAATATATAAATTATTATTTTATTTTCATTCATTTACGGATAAATTAGGTTAGGAGAAGTTATAAGAAGAAAATTAGTTTAGATAGTTACTTTGAGAAAATTACCACTTGAATATCACCTCTTTTAGAGACCCTTAAGAACATTGGATTTGGTAATTCAGGGATTATAGAATCACTTGGACATGGGGAGAGTGTGACAGATAATATTGGTCAGATATTTGAGGTTTTACAAGTCACATAGGATGAAATGGGGTGGTGATGGGTTATATATATATTTGAGAAGAGGCGAGTTTAAGTGGTTCAAATAATGATTATTTTATATTTAAATCCAACCACAATGTGGTGAAATTAATTTCCATGAATTATATTGTTAATTAATTTTGGGAAGGATGGTGAGGCTCTCTAAATACCTTATATAAGTATTAAATATTATAATTTTTATGTGTGTTAAAATTATACCTTTCAACATTATCTGTTACCAATTTTTTATATATACTATGATAAAAACTTTTTTACCATGATAATTTTTTTATACATAAAAATGAAATTTAAATTAAAACCAAATTTTGACCTCCTGATTCCAAATTCTTAATCCATTTATCCTATGGAAATTAAAATAAATATAAAAATTATATTAAAAAATAATCCCGCAAGAAAAATGAAAATGGTGGTTTTTAAACTGAAATGTTCAAAATTTCCAAATGTGTTTATATCCAATTTAAATATGAAAATGAATACAATGATTGAAATTATATTAACTTATTTATAATTTAACTGATTATAATTTATAATAAATTTCATATATAATATAAATTTATAAATAAATTATATTAAAAAGTTTTTTTCAATTAAAATGAATTAATTTTCGCTGTTCCCCAAAAAAATTAAATTTGTGAGAAAAATACCAAAAAATCACCTTAAGTAAATTTTTATATCCCACATTAAAAAAATAAAGATTATTTTTTCAAATAAAATTCATAAAAGGGTTAAATTTGAGTTTTAAAAAATGTGATTCATTAGAAGGTGACAATATTTCCTCTCTGAAAAATATTTATTTTTATTCTTAAAATTAGATTTATTCCTATATTAATGATATCAAACTTATTGGTTGAATTTAGAAACATAAATTTGAATATATATAATAACAAATTAACTAAGAAAATTCACTAAAAGTAAATAATTTATGTTATGAATACTTATAAATTTAAAAATAAAATATTCTATTGGTACTTAGGTTATGTCATTCTTCCCAACATTAAGAAATTACATCCTCAAAATTTTATTTTCTTACAAAAAAAGTGGGGATATTTTTCCATAATAGAATTTTCATAATCCAATGTGGCTTCTTCATCCATATTGTTTTTATATAAAAATTTAACCTCATGAATCAACTTATTCCGCAATACTTCTCTTTGCAGACAAGAACCTGATGTGGTTGTTCCTCATAAAAAATATTTTTTACCAATTGAACTACTTAAGGGTTCAAGAATGAAATGAATATGTAAAATACTTTATTAAAAATTATACATGACAACATTTTGTTCTTGGGAAAAAATAATAGGCACAACCACTTGGTAAGAAACTGATCAAAATTTCTCTCGGATTTGATATGGTCTAATGAATCATGGACTCAACTACCCCTTCTTGACAAAATGAATCACAATTTTCTCGGGAGAAATATTGAGAAATAAATGATCACATACATCAAATGAAATATTTTTCCTCTAATTATCCACATAACATTTCTATTTTATAAGAGATGAATTCATGTGTTTCTAAATTATCTTAACCTTGTCAACCTTTTACTCCACCATTTCTATTCAAAAAAATATTATTTCTCATACTTCATCCAAATATGCAATTTTATACAATGCTTTCCATATAATGTATCAAAAGGTTCCATCTAAATATTGGAATGAAAACTGTTTTTATAGAAAAACCAACCAAAGAATGATGTTGATTCATAATACCTTATTATTCTATAAAAAAAGATCAAATAATATCCTTCAATTAATGATTTTTTCTCAAAATATACATTAAATCGAGGATGTAAAGCACTGCTAAAATGTAATTCTATACCCATTGACTTATATAGATGTTTCCAAAAATTAGATGTTAACCTTAGATCACAGTCTGATATAATTGAGAGATAAAAAAAAGTAACCTGAATATGTCCCTAAAATATATTAGATATGGTAAATATGAAGAAATATTATTTTTGATATTATGTAAATGTACAGATTTTATCAATTGATCAATAATAACCCAAATTATATTGTTACCTCGAGAAGTCATTGGAAATATCACTATAAAATCCATGTACAATTTCTACCATTTCAACTCCAGTACTGGAAAAGGATGAAGCATTAAATTAGGTAACTATCATTCCAATTTAAATTATTTATATCTCAATCATTTGATGATATATTTAGAAATGTGTTTTCCCATTCCATCCCACCAGAAATATTTTCAAATGTCTCTAAAAATATTAGCACTACACTGATGAACATGAAAAAAGAAAACCACAGGATTCAATTAATAAATCATTATTAAATTATAAATCAAAATTCTTACATAATATCTTACTAAATATCAAAAAACAATATTTATGAATGTTAAATTTAGAAAAAATACCCTTTTTATGAAACTCTACCTATTTCTGTAACTCTTGGTTATCCACGGGAGCATGCTTAATTCTGTTCGACAGAGATGATTATATTGAAACCTGAAACAAAAGAGAATAATTCCCTATATCAAAAAATTTTAATCCATAGTTTTTCAATTCATTAACCAAATTTTCACATTAGAAATGTAACATGGCTAATGTAGAATTATTTTTTAACTCAAATACAGAGCTACCTTGTTTTCTTTTCTATGATAATAATGAATCGTGCAATAATAGTCTTTTATTTCTTATAGAAATCTTATCTCTCTCATGTTAAATTATTTTTTAGTGAATATATATTTCAGTATTTTATGATCAATATATATTTCACACATTACTCTATAAAAATGAAGCCTCCAAATTTTTAATGAAAAAACATAATCTAATTTCCAATAATGTGCGGGGTAATTTAACTCTTGTGGTTTCAACTAAAGTAAACCATAATCATTTACCTTATCACTTTTCATTAGTAAAAAACAACTTCCTTTCAAAAAATCAATGTTATAGATGATAAATTATCCATTTATGGAAGGTATGGGAAAAATATAACATTTACCATTCTTCTTTTCAATTCATAAAAACAATTATCACATTGTTTTTCCAAATAAATTTAACTCCTTTCCCTATTAACATAGTTAGTGGGATAAAAAATGTGATTTTTTATCAAAAAACAGTGGTAATAGTATACTAATCCAAGAAAACTATAAATCGAACTAAAATTTGTAGGTAATATTAATCCATAAACCAATTTTTTGGTGGATAAAAGTCTACACGATCTTTATAAATGATAAGTCCAATGAATGAAATTTGTTACCAAAAATTTGACTCAAACAATACTTTCCATATAATTTCATTTCATTCAAGGATTTCATAACAATCATTAAGTGCCTTTAATTTTCCTCTTTCCATTTAGAATATAACAGAAATATCATTAATAAAAACTAATTAAAAAAAGTATGTTAAGAGTTTATTCATAAGAATCATCAATACATCAGGTGCATTACATAACCCAAGGGTCATAACTACAAATTCATAATTCCCATATCTCTTTAGAAACCCTCTCCTTAGAATGTCATCCTCATTCAAATTCAACTTATGATAACCATATCATAACACAACCTTTTTCTAAGATCCCAAGAGCTAATCAACGACTTCATCGATATAAAGAATTAGGTACTTATTCTAAGGAATAATGATATTGAATGCTATACAATCAATATAAAGACATATAAAACCATATTTCTTTGTAACAAACAAAATAGAGTCTCCCCAAGGTAAAGTTCTCAATTGAATAAAACCATTATCTAATAATCATGTAAATTATTTTTCAACTCTATAAGTTCTACTTGTCCTATTCGATATGGGGGTTTTGAAATTTTATAAATATTAGGAACTAAGTAAATAGTAAATTGAATTTCTTTGTAACACCCTAAGATTTTATGAGAAATATTCTTTTTAATTTCATTAATGTCTTGTGTTGTACGCTACATCAAAAGGATATTGCACAACACACATCCTTGACTTGCCTTGCATTACACACAATCGCGACCTTCCTCGATAGCGTGTGTAGTACGCAATACCGAGTTTCACTAAACAATGATATGCTACTAAAATATTATTAAAACTAAACGTTATGAATAGAAATAACCACTTTTTGAAATTTTGTAAATTTTATTTTTCAAAATGGACTTCATTTTTGGATTCAGAATATCGAAATTATCTTAGGGTGAAATTTTGGTACTTTTCGGGTACCTTTTATATTCTGATGAATAGTGAAAATTATTAAATTTTGATTTAAAAAAACTTTTTTTAATCGAAATAATTAATAGTGATAAATTATTAATTTGAGTGGTTTTAAATTATATTTAGAATATATTTTTACAATTTAATAAAATGTTGTTCATTGGATGTAATTTCACATTTTAACCAGACATAAACAAGGACAAAAATGTGGTAGTTAAAAAACTGAGTAGTAGTTAAAAAACTGAGTTTTTCATAAAACATAATTTTACCGCTTCTGTGAGTAGAATTTGGAAAATACGAGAGACACAGTTAATATCAAGGACAAAAATGTGGTTCAATGAGATGAAAATAATTTTTGGTGAATAGTAACTTTTTACTTTTATTTACCACGGTTAAAAGTAAATAGGGTAATTAAGGGTAAAAATGATATTATTATTATCTCAACACATGTAATAATTCGATTGGATAAGTGTAATTCAACCAAAAACAACCTTAGGAATAAAATATGACCATTCAGGCCCACTTTGATTAGATTAGGACATTTATTATTAATTTATTTAAAGAAGGGTTAAAATAGTTAAAATCAAAGTTTAATAAGTAAATCATTTTTAATATGGGGTTATACATAATATAAATTAGACTATAAATAATCACTAGAAAGATAAAAACATTTCATACATAATTATATTTTATTTGTAATTTTTGGACATTAAATAATATAATTTATTTATGACACAACGATGATGCAGTAATTATCTTATTAATGAAATATTGACATAATTGATGTTATAAATACCCAAATAAGTGTAATTTGAGACTTTTTATGAATTACACTAATTTTAAAGGTTAATATGACATGTTAGTATTTATTTAATAAAGTTTTTTTGAACCAATTATTCTGTTATGATTTTCACAAAAATCAATTACTAAATAGTGTCGAAATTGACAGAAAATAGTTTTTAAAACAAATATTATATTACTAATTGTTATTTTATTCCTAAAAATATTAGGTTCAGAAAAATGACTTAGATAAGGTTATATATATTAATAATAAACAACTTGGGGTTCGTTTGTCTTGTTATAGTGAGTTTATTAACCTTATAATGTAAGAACACAAGAAGACACGGTAAAAGTAAAATTAATTAACTTAATGTTAAATCTAAATGATAAGGTTAAAATAGGAACCTAAACTTGTATAAATTATATTGGATGAGTTTATTTCGAAACCTATCCACCTTATCTTTGAAATAAATCAATTTGGAGCTATTCAAAACCGAATTTGGCTTTATAATAAAATAATAGTTTTAGTTTTTTCAAAGGTGCCCCTCTCCTCCCTTATAAAAGGGCACCTCCTCCCTCTCTTCCTCACACCACTTTGAGCCTTCATTCTCGTCCAAACCCTGCCAAATTCTCTTCTCCACTTTCCTAGAAACATCCTATAGGTCCTGTTCTTCTTCAAAGACCAATTTTAGTTCCATAAAAGGAGGTATCAAAGAGGTTCTTCAAAGAAGAGGTAATGTCTGTTACCGATTGTTTCAACTTTATTTCTTCTGCCACTTCTTCTTATTAGGATGTTTCATTATGAAGTAATAACATCAGTATCACTAATATACTGATATGTTATTATAAGTATGAAACAACATTATTTCACCATCTATCCATCCTACGGAAAATAAAATCACCACGCGTGCGTACGTACGGAATACCGTATCCACGCCGTGGTGTAATCTATTTTCCACCACCACCTTACTTGGATGGGTATAATGGTGTACATAATAACTATATATGATTATTGTAAAGTGATATTGATTCTGAAATATTATACATACACTCCAATATAATTCCACGATCATGAGAACGATATCATCGCTCGTGCGTACGTACGGACTACCGTCTCCACGACGCGATGAGATTCATTCTCCACGTTATCCATTCATGAATGATTATAAAGTATATATAATATGTAATCATGAAATAAATGACATAATAATGATACTGGATTTATGTGTGTATATATGCATGTCATCTACTTAATTCCATTCAACTCAATTAGGAAACGAAAACAACGTTCTTGCGTACGTACGGCCTACCGTCTCCATGAATGGTGTATTTCATTCCATTTACTGATCTATTATATATATGTATATTCTGAATATATATTATATATAAATCATGTTTTATATTCTGGAATTAAGTAATCATGATCTAAGTAATCATATGAATAATTACAAGTCAAAACACGGATGACAAATGAAATGATTTTACCCAAAATGCTCTTTAACATGTAATTTACAAAAGAATAGGTAATATAAAGTCATAAGTGTACCATATATAAAATCATAACAATGTGTATGATTATGGAATAAGTCAATGACATTATTTAAATAATTATAAAGGAGGTTCGGACACTTACGAAGAAAATCGGACCTAAGGTAAGGGAAAATATCACAATCTCATTTTTATCTGAGATTGTTTATACTTTGATATTTACTGGGATGTATTTTATCATCCACATCCTTGTTTCCTCAACATTTAATTTTATTTTCATCCACCTACAATTTTTTAAATCCAATTTTACCCTTAGGTGAGTTTTTAGTAAAAGATATGAAAGGAATGTTTTGTCATTTTTCATACGAGGTACATTTTGACTTTTCAGATAAAAGTACGAGAAGAATATTTTTTTAACTTATACAGAATGAATGGATTTTTAAATTTTTTTTTTCCAAGAATCTTCCTTTACAAATTTTCATGTTTATTTTTAATCAACTTCTTTTATTTTAAAATTGAATGAAATGTTAAGAAAGGTAAATTGTTTTGAAGTAGAAAGGATATTTTCCTCAAGAATGGAGTTCAAGTGTTTTATCAAAATTATTTTCCATCTAAGATAATATAGGGTTATGTTTCTATCCCTATTATTACATTGATTTGATTATGTTGTGATGGAATTATTTTTATGAATTCATTTATCTTATATGAATTGTTTTATGATGTCATGTTGTTTAAGAATCCCATTTTTATTACATGGGTTATGCAGTGATGTATGATTTACGATTTTGTGGCACACATAATAATGGTATCATTATGAGATGGGTGGGACCTATATCTCCTTCAAATTCATTGGGTAAAGATTTTATATCTCATGAGATAGACATGGCTGGAACGACAGGTTAAACTAGTCCAGTGAAACAGGACTGAAAAGAGGAGTGAACTCGGTTCAGAAATGGACTTTGTCCACTAAGATAGTCTTGGCAATGAGTCTTGACTAATAAGAAATGATTCTCTATGATTATGTGTGTATGCCAAAAAGCTTCATGTTTTAAGTTATGATTACTGTAATTACTTTTCACTACTATGATTTATCCCATGTTATGAAATTATGATCTCTTTTGCAGGTTAAGATTTCCAAAAGTTATGTTCTTATGAATATGATGTGATTGATATTTCTTTTGTTTACACTTACTGAGCATTTGAGCTCACCATTTCATGTTTTCTTTTCCCCAGGATATAAAGAAAGGTTTTAGGTAATAATAAAAAGGGAAGCTATTTATGGTAGATGTTAAAGATCTTTCACCACGATTAGAAGATTATATTCCGAGTTTTTCAAAGACACTAAACTATTACAGTCCTTGTGTGTGTGTTTTTGTAATTTACTAAGTATTCCTCAAAAGTAATGTAATGTCTGTGTATGTCAAGCTGAGGGTCTCTACATTTGGTATCATAGGAATGGTTTAGTCAACCTTTGGAAACTAGGATGTGAGAACTTTAGTGAGATCCCTAGAGATATTTCTAAGGTATTTCTAGGGATTTACCTAAGGTGAAGTATACGTATAGGTTATATTCCTAGAATTACGCTAAATATCTTAGAATTAAACCAAAGATGTTAGATATTGAAGTTACTACCCCTTTATTATGTTGTTTTCCCTAGCATGATTTTTACCTCTCACAGTATTCTTTTTGGGTTTTAGAAAATGGCTGGAAACAGGAAGATTCATGATAATGGAGGATATGACGGACAATGGAATAATATTCTTCATGAGAAACCAAATAAAATGGGATTTGGAAGTCCAAACATCGTTATTATGCCTAATCAGCAATCTCATAATATGATCAATAATCTCAACTTTGGTAAGTTTCTCGACTCAGATAATAAGAGAAACATGGAGTTTCATGATGATCATAGAGGGAAGAAAGTTCAATTTCCCTCATGTAAATCATGTGGGAAGAGGCATCGGGGAGATTGTTTCAAGGGAACTGGAAGATGATTTGGGTGTGGAAAGGAAGGACACAAAGCTAGTAAGTGCAAAGGAAAAGGTTCAGTTAACACCATGGATGAGGACAATGGTATTGCTACGACATCAACAATGGTTAAATGTTTTAAATGTGGAATGTACGGGCATTATGAAAACCAATGCCCTAAGGTAAAGTCTCATGAAGAGAATCAGTACGGTCATATGGGTAGTATTTATGTTGATGATGATGAAGAGACTACAAATGATATGTGAGATGAAAGAATTATTGAAGCTCGATCAATGGTTTAAGAAGGTAGTGGAATGATTACATGTTTATCAAGTGTAATGTTGTATAAGTAATCTCATGGTACTATGGAATAAAGAGAAATATAAGGATTGTTACACTGTTATCTTTCCTAGAGTTTTGAAAGTGTATGATTAATAGTACCAGTATCCATGATAGGTTATTCAGATATTTTTTGAATGTAGATGATATACGCATAATGAAGCAATAAGGAGAAAATTAAATGTTTGATAGTATTCATGAGCTCATGACTGTTATAAGGATAAGGTTATATCATGGTTTGAGTATATATAATTATTGGATTTTTGTGTGAGGAAAGAGTTAACATTTGAGAGCATTCATGTTTTCACGATGGTTTAATGGTTATTCATTTTTCAAGAGAATACATGATTAAAGTATTCACAGGATTGGAATGTGACCAACAAGATATATGGGGGATAAATAATGGTATTCACATGCTTGGTTGATGATATTTCAAGTAATCATTTTCTTTATACTATGAGCTTGGACCGAAGTATTTTAGATAAGACTAAAAATTAGAATGGATTATGTTGGACATAATTTAGTATTGTTTAAGGAAAGAACTTTTTTTTGATATATTGATGGGTTGTTATAGTAATATAGATTTAGAAAAAGGACAAACTGTAGGACGAGCGACAGCCCATCGCGTCGGACAAGGCTATGGGAATAGAACCCACAACCGAAGTGCGACTGGACTTTATCTCCTACCACTGGCCTACAAGAAGTCCATGATTAGTAAAAACTAGTTTTATTATATTAAGCTGTATGATATATGAAGTATAAGTCCATTTTAGGAACCATATATGATTAATCTCACTATAGATGGACTTATGTATTTTTTGATAACTTTTCTGACCTTTTGATTGAGATATATGGAATGACTCATCATTCTATCACATGATCTGCTAACACATCACGAATGACAAATTAAACTTCATTTCTTTAAGAGATGAAGTGGAAATTGTCCAAAGAATGACCAATGATTAGACTATACCAGAATCACGAAGGTATTTCTTCTAATTCCAATTTCATCAACTTTAGGGAAATGATCTTGAAAACCAAAAATGTTGTCCTAGTGCTCTTATATCTGATGAATCAGATGGTACCTTAGATCATCACAAATTTATGGCTTTGTGATTTCTGGATTTTCCATAGCCATGTTCTCTACCACTCTCCATCAGAACATGGTGGTTAGATTTCTCTTCTATATCCATATTTTCACCTATGTGGAAACCCAGTGATTTGTTTATTTGGGTAACCGTTACGTTTCATACTTTTGTTTTCAAATATTGGTTTTGGTATTCCTTTTTACTATGTGGGTTTCTATTAAAGAAACATTCGAGTAGTAAACCATTTATTACCCCGACGAATTTCGAGGGCGAAACTCATTTTAAGGGGGGTAGAATATAACACCCTGAGATTTTATGAAAAATATTTTTTTTTTAACTTCATTAATGTCTTGTGTTGTATGCTACACAAAAAGGAGCTTGCACAACACACATACTTGACTTGCCTTGGATTACACACAATCACAACCTTCCTCGATAGCGTGTGTAGTACGCAATACCGAGTTTCAATAAACAATGATATGCTATTAAAATAATATTAAAACTAGCTGTTATGAATAGTAATAACAACTTTTTGAAATTTTGTAAATTTTATTTTTTAAAATGGACATCATTTTTGGATTCGGAATATCGAAATTAGATTAAGGTGAAATTTTGGTACTTTTCGGATAACTTTCATATTCTGATGAATAGTGAAAAGTATTAAATTTTAATTAAAAACAACTTTTTTTAATAGAAATAATTAATAGTGATAAATTATTAATTTGAGTGGTTTTAAAGTATATTTATAATATATTTTTATAATTTAATACAATGTTGTTCATTGGATGTAATTTCACATTTAAACCAGACATAAACTAGTGTCAATCTTTTGATAGTTATTATCTTTTAAAAACACGCTATTTGTATGGATGACGGGAATTAATTTTTAAATTAGTTAATGTAACTAATATTTATTGAATTTAGTAAAATAAACATCATTTTTGAATTCATAATATCAAATATAGCTGAGGCATAATTTTTGGTATTTTTCTAGAAACTTTCATTTTTTTGATGAATAGTGAAACCACTAAGTGGTAGTTAAAAAAACTTAATTTTTCATAAAACATAATTTTACCGCCTCTGTGAGTAGAATTTAGAAAATCCGAGAGACATGGTTATTATCAAGGACTAAAATGTGGTTCAATGAGATGAAAATAATTTTTGGTGAATAGTAACTTTTTACTTTTATTTACAACAGTTAAAAGTAAATAGGGTAATTAAGGGTAAAAATGATATTATTATTACCCTAACACATGTCCTAATTCGATTGGATAAGTGTAATTCGACGAAAAACAACATTAGGAATAAAATATGACCATTTAGGCCCACTTGGATTAGATTGGGACATTTATTATTAATTTATTTAAAGAAGGGTTAAAATAGTTAAAATCAAAGTTTAATAAGTAAATCATTTTTAATATGGGGTTATAAATACGGTAAATTCAACTATAAATATTCATTAGAAAGATAAAAATATTTCCTATATAATGGTATTTTATTTTTAATTTTTAGACATTAAATAATTTAATTTATTTATGACACAACGATGATGTAGTAATTATCTTATTAATGAAATATTGACATAATTGATGTTATAAATACCCAAATAAATATAATTTGATACTTTTTATGAATGAAACGAATTTTACAGGTTAATATGACATGTTAGTATTGATTTAATAAACGTGGTTACAACTAATCATTCTGTTATTAGTCTCACAAAAATCAATTACTAAATAGTGTCAAAATTGACATAAAATAGTTTTTAAAACAAATATTATATTATTAACTATTATTTTATTCCTAAAAATCTACGGTTCGGCCAAATGACTTATGTAAGCTTATATATATTAATAATCAACAACTTGGGGTTCTTTTGGCTTGTTATAGTAAGTTTATTAACCTTATAGTGTAAGAACAGAAGAAGACACGGTAAAAGTAAAATTATTTAACTTAATGTTAAATCTAAATGATAAGGTTAAAATAGGAACCTAAACTTGTCTAAATTCTATTTTATGAGAGGATTGCGACTCATACCCACCTTAGATTCGAAATAAATTAATTTGGAGCTATTTAAAACCGAATTTGTCTTTATAATAAAATAATATTTTTAGTTTTTCCAAAGATGCCCCTCTCCTCCCTTATAAAAGGGCACCTCCTCCCTCTCTTCCTCACACCACTTTGACCCTTCAAGCTCAACCAAACCCTGAAAAATTCTCTTCTCCAATTCCCTAGAAACATCCTAGATGTCCTGGTCTTATTCAAAGACCAATTTTAGTGCCCTAAAAGGAGGTCTCAAAGAGGTCCTTCAATGAAGAGGTAATGTCCGTTACCGATTCTTTCAACTTTATTTCTTCTGCCACTTCTTCTTATTAGGTTGTTTCATTATGAAGTAATAACATCATTATCACTCATATACTGATATGTTATTATAAGTATCAAACATACCTATTTCACCTTCTATCCATCCTACATAAGATGAAATCACCGCGCGTGCGTACGTACAGAATACCGTCTCCACGCCGTGGTGTAATCTATTTTCCACCACCACCTTACTTGGATGGGTATAATGGTGCACATAATAACTATATATGATTATTGTAAATTTATATTGATTCTGAAATAGTATACATACACTCCAATACAATTCCACGATCATGAGACCGATATCATCGCTCGTGCGTATGTACGGACTACCGTCTCCACGACGCGATGAGATTCATTCTCCACATTAACCATTCATGAATGATTATAAAGTGTATATAATAAGTAATAATGAAATATATGACATAATAATGATACTGGATTTATGTGTATATATATTTATGTCATCTACTTAATTTCATTCAACTCAATAAGGAAACGAAAACAGCGTTCATGCGTACGTACGGCCTACCATCTCCATGAACGGTGTATTTCTTTCAATTTACTGATCTATTATATATATGTATATTCTGAATATATATTTTATATAAATCATGTTTTATATTCTGGAATTAAGTAATCATTATCTATGTAATCATATGAATAATTACAAGTCAATACACGGACAACAAATGAAACAATTTTACCCAAAACGCTCTTTAACATGGAATTTACAAAAGAACGGGTAATATAAAGTCATAAGTGAACCATATATAATATCATAACAACGAGTATGATTCTGGAATAAGTAAATGACATTATTTAAATCATTATACAGGAGGTTCGGACACTTACGAAGCAAATCAGACCTAAGGTGTAGGAAAATATCACAATCTCATTTTTATCTGGGATTGTTTATACTTTGATATTTACTAGGGTGTATTTTATCATCCACATCCATGTTTCCTCAATATGTAATATTATTTCCATCCACCTACAATTGTTTAAATCCAATTTTACCCTTAGGTGAGTTTTTAGTAAAATATATGAAAGGAATCATTTGTCGTTTTTCGTACGAGGTACTTTTTGACATTTCAGGTAAAAGTACGAGAAGAATGTTTTTTTAACTTATACAGCATGAATGGATTTTTAAAACATTATTTCCAAGAAGATTCCTTTTAAATTTTTAAAGTTTATTTTTAATAAACTTGTTTTAGTTTAAAATTATATGTCATGTTAAGAAAGGAAAATGTTTTTGAAGTAGAATGGATATTTTCCTCAAGAATGGAGTTCAAGTGTTTTATCAAAATTATTTTCCATCTAAGATAATATAGGGTTCTGTTTATATCCCTATTATTACATTTATTTGATTATGTTGTGATGGAATTATTTTTATTAATTCTTTTATCTTATATGAATTGTCTTATGATGTCATGTTGTTTAAGAATCCCATTTTTATTACATGGGTTATGCAATGATGTATGATTTACGATTTTGTGCCACACATAATAATGGTATCATAATGAGATGGGTGATACCTATATCTCCCTCCAATGTATTGGGTAAAGATTTTATAACTCATGAGATAGACATGGATGGAACGGCAGGTTAAACCGGTTCAGTGAAACGGGACTGAAACAAGGAGTGAACTCGGTTCAGAAATGGACTTTATCCACTAAGATAGTCTTGGCAATGAGTCTTGACTAATAAGAAATGATTCTCTATGATTATGTGTGTATGCCACAAATCTCATGTTTTAAGTTATGATTATTGTGATTACATTTCACTACTATGATTTATCCCATGTTATGAAATTATGATCTTTTTTGCAGGTTAAGATTTCCAAAAGTTATGGTCTTATGAATATGATGTGATTGATATTTCTTTTGTTTACCCTTACTGAGAATTTAAGCTCACCGTTTTATGTTTTCTTTTCCCCAGGATATAAAGAAAGGTTTTAGGTAAGAAAAAAAGGTATGATCTTTATGGGAGATGTTGAAGATCTTTCACCACGATTAGAAGATTATATTCCAAGTTTCCAAAGACACTAAACTATTATGGTCCCTGTGTGTGTTTTTGTAATGTACTAAATATTCCTCAAAAGTAATGTAATGTCCATGTACGTCAACCTTAGGGTCTCTACATTCTCGATGAGGTATAATACCAGGAAACTCACAAAAAAACACAAAGATACTCATTAACCACTGAAAGATCATTAATATGAACAATTACCTTTTTTCAACAATATGTGAAAGATAACTATCATTTTTATTTATTAAAAATTTTTGGATTCCTGATATATTATAGATTATATGGGTTTATAATTTTATAAAAACTCAATCTTAAATATAACTTCTATATCTATAAAATACATCATAGAACGGTAAACGGAAAGTAAATACATAACTTGAATAACATCAAACACTACTAAGGGTAATACAACATGGTTGTTCTGTAATGTCCATCCACAGACAATGATAGAATGATTAAAATAATTTATTTTCTCCTTAATATTTACCCCTTATTTTTTTACCATTTTTTTTCATTTTATGATGTGGGATTTCCAATTGACCAGAAAATTACTCAGAAATGAAAGAATTTATACACCGTATATCAAACAATTCATTAGCATCATCTGAATAAACCTGAAATATACATTAAAAACTTCATTTTGTGGAAAAACATCTAGTGAAGTAGTTGAAAATGATTTCACCACACCGTTCAAATTATTGTCTTATCCATCATTGGGTTTCTTCTTCAGACACTCATTTTCATAATTACACTTCTCATTAAATTTAAAACATTTTACGAACTCTATATAAAAATTTATTGGACCACTACCATGATCATTTTCATTATAATTACGAGCCATGGGCCAAAGATTACAATATCAAAAACACCTACCAGACAACAATAGTCATTCTACAATATGGTTTTGATTCAATTATCCAAAATTAAAAAAATATAGTTTTCTTACTCTCAATATCACTTGATGAATTCTGCCCTTTTTCCGACCACAATAACCAATTTTTCTGCTACTTTTAAAATAACACATGATCATATGAAAACTCAATTTCCACATTATCTACACATCAAAAAAGTTACTCGTAACATTTGAATTCATGTGAAGACAATGCCCTTAAATTTTTTTTTCTTCGGGCCTACTTAAAAATGATTTTTTTACTATCAATACCCCATATAAAATTTAGAGCGTACCTTGCCAAATGAGTGAATTTTTCTTCATATACCACCATTAAATCCTATTAAATCCTTAATTACTATATTTTTTTCCATCTTAAGTTGAGTTACCTTAGGATAGTATTTCTAAAAATTGTTGTTTTAAATTCATCCCATTCCACGTCATCAATTTCCTCACTATCGTATATATTTTTCACCTTCAACCACCACTGAAAAAATTGACCTACAATAGGGTAAATAAAAAGTCTAACTTTTTTATGGGATAAACATCCCATGAGAGAGAAAACATTTTAAAGGGCCTAAATCAACCCTTCTTCTACCACTAGGTCAGAGGATCCACTAAATGTGGGGGGATGTTGCCTCGTAAGATGCTATACTATTATTATATTCCTTTGTGGTTGATCTTTCTGATCTTATTGATAGATTCTACAACTATTTATGGCCTCTATAAATAGATAAATCAAATCAAATAACTATTCTGTTCCAATTCGGAAAATTTTAGGATGCTGATTTTGAAGGTTGTTTTCCTCTCCATGCCTTCCCATCAAATATTACTTGTTTCCTATGTGGAGATCCATTATGTTCAATAACATCTTAGAGGAAGAAACATGGTAATTATCTAGTGATATACTATTTTATGTTAATCATAATGTAAAAAATCATTTAGGGGTATTCTTTTAACATTATAATTACCCCTAAAGTTATCTAAACCAAGAAATGATACCATCTATAGGTAACTGATCATAATCATTAATTATTATAGAAATTTTAAACTCAAATCCAAATTATTAAATTCCCCTCATTATTATTATCTTAGAGTATTAAAGAATTAGGTCATGATTGAGAAGTAAAAACTAAAATATTAAAAAGTAGACACTTCTTTTCAATATCCATTTTCTCAGACACCATAACACTTTAAAAATTAAACGTTGTTTGTTCTCACTCTCGATCTTCAAAATTTTTATTTTTCCTCATCCTCATCCCAACTTATCTATTACCTTGTGGAGATGTTTTAAAACATGGGATGTGTAAAAAAGATCCGCAAGGGTTATAAAAGAAAGAAAAAAGTTATTCTAGTGAAAATACATATAAAAATTATCATTAAAACATACATTTTTGTTTTCCATAAGTGGTAATCATATTTTCAGAATGTTCATTATATAACCTTTTCAAAATTAATGAAATTTTTTAAAAACACCTTAAAAATAATGAAAATTATAATTAGGTAACTTAGGACCTCATTTTTATGTCACTCTTACAAAAATTTTAACTCTCTTGGCTACACTAGGAGTAACTATAATAGTTATTATTGGAACAATCACCACAAAACTATAGATAAAACCTCAAAGGATAAACCTAACTGTTTAAAAACATCCCATTAATTAGTGCATTGGAGAGCTATAACAAGATCAATTGCCCCTAATTTATCATAGAACCCCCATATTCATATAAAATTCACAAGAACCATAACATAAAAATTACACACACAGTTTTCATAAAAGAAACATTCTTCATGTAAATAACTTCTATGATGAAATCACTTTTCATTTTTCAGAAACCCACAAACTCATAAATAAAAAACTATAATTTGAAAAAAAAAATTATAATGGTAAATAAAGCCTCAAATCATTAAAGAAACAATATATATACAAAAACCACTCTTTCTGAATAAGTTAAAAACTAGTCTTTTACTATTATTTTCATAAAAGTTACAAAGAACCTTGTTCTAGAATGCTAAAAATATAATACAATAATTTTTTTGGTTAAAAGTGAAAAAATGATTATAAATCTCAGTAAACAATAATTGGATAATCATAATATTATTTTTGTAAATAATTTCTCAAAACAATGAAATTAATGGAAATGTTAAATTCACATGTAACTTTTAAAAGATATTTTTTTAAAGAAAGTCCCTTATAATTATTATATCATAGATGTTGGAATTAATCAAATGAATAAAATGTATGTTTCCAATATAAATTCACATAAAACTGATTAATATACATTATAAGGTATAAATAGTCATTTTATACATAATCCTTGCACAATATGATCAAGAATTAAATTTTCACCCAAAGTATAGAAATTGGGTTAAGAAAACCCCTTAAGTTAAACTATATTAAAAATTATTAAAAGCTACTATATAATGGGTTTAATAATGTTTCTACCTCATTTAATAAGTATTTTAATTTTTAAAAATCCCTTTTTGATGATTATATAACATATTACAACCCATTACTTAATAACATTTCAATATTTACATGGTATCAAGTGTGTTTATTCCAAGGTTACATGATCGGTCCATTTGTGTATAATTGGTTATGTTCTCGTAAAATGAAATTAAAACTCTAGAAGATTAATCTAAAATATAAAAGGTCATCCATAAGTTTGAATGGTCCCAATATATCATTTTATTTTTAAATGAAGATGATTCATTAGATAATGTGTTAACGATAAATGTATTGTTTATTTTAGTGATTTTTCACAACATAATTGACTTGTTTCATCTTATTTAATATTATATGTGTATATTTGTTAAAAACCATGAAATAATACACCTCAATATTTTACGATATGTTTTTTTCAGTTAATTTCTTCGATATCATATTTTTCACACCACAACAAACTTATAAGAATAATGAAAAAAATTAAATATATTTATTTTAAAAAGAACATTATATCCTTTCTGTTAAATTGGTGGAAATCAATATTATTATTTAAATCTATATATTATATATTTAATCAATTTTATTATTCATAAAAATAATTTTATATCCATACGATAAAAAAAATCTAATTTAACACATAACAGTGTATGTTTTGGTAAGCAATTTTTATGGACTTTTGAAGCGGAATTTTTTTAAAAAAATACATTTTTACACTTATGTAAATTATATATCAAAAATTAAACATTATTTTTTAAATCATAATATCCAAATTCACTGTGGTTAAATTTTTGGTATTTTTATCGTAACTTTCATTTTTTATGAATAGTTTTGTTACCATGAGAATAGTAATGTGACCATTAAGAATAGTAATATGACCAAAATAATAATAAAATCACCTATGAATTTTCAAATTAAAATTTCGGTATGTTATAAAGGAAAATATAATAAATTTATATCAAGGAAAAAGTAAGTAAATGTGTCAAATAAGATAAATTAATTGTTGATATTTTTGTGAAATGTAAATGTTTATTTACAATTTTATATTTAATAAAATTGTTTAACAAAATATATATTCAAAAAATTATATTCATAAATTAATATTTTTCCCTCTTATTTTTATAATATAATTCTATGAGACCTTAATAAAATATTCCTTGATTCAAAAAATCAATTATAATTTTAAAATCAGTATTTTTTCAATAAATGATGTTTTTAATAAAAAAACAAATTTCTCATATTTAGAAAATTATTATCATAAAAGGGAGTTGATTTTTTAATTCTACACATCCAAAAATAGTTAGGGTGAATTTTTCGGATTCTTCTAAAATAGTTGAATTTTTTATTAATAGTAAAATACAACAGTTTACGGTATATATACATTATAAGTAAAATACAGTATTCCTCAAGTCATGGATTATATTAGAACTAGTGGTTCTAATTCACATGAAATAGTTACTACAATTAGTAAGAAGAATCAAAATATTCAGTCCCCATAAAAATAATCATCAAATGAATAAAATATTCAACACACACTTCTCTCCTCCACTATAAACACCACCCCTGACCACCTATTCTCCTCATACATCCTAAGCAAAAAACATTTTCAAAATTTTTCCCAATACCATACAAAACATATAGGATCATTTTGTTCTATCAAATTATAAAAAACAATCCCTTTATTGAGGTTGTTAATGAGGATAATTCAATAGGTAAAATCATATTTTTTTTCTTTTTAATTTCTTTTACTTTCTTATTCTCCCCGCACCTCCCCTATCAAGAGATACATGATAACTCTAGTATAATTTATATAATATAATTATATAATTTTAGTTAAATATTCATCATGATACACTTTAATCTCTCTCTTTTATTCTATAATTGAAAACATCCCTAGTGATGTGTCAATTTACTAACATCATGGATGATGAATTTTAATTTTCCATTTACACCTTCATGGTTGATAATAAAACCATTTTTATTGTTATAAATTTTGTAATATATTTATTTCACCTTATATAATGTTCTATTACCATTATATAAATATTATATAATCTAATAAGAAAAAACTAGTTTGTGATGATGAAAAAATTGACAAAAATAATCTAAATTATTATCACTAGTATGTAATCTAGTGATTTATTCTCACCTCAAATAAAAAACGGAATTATATAACCATTTAATATTCTGGAACACTATTTATAAAATATAACTTCAATTCTGAATATTTATTTCCATTTGAAAATATCTTTTATATATGTATACAAGTGAACCAATCATGAAAACCAAGGAAATAAACACTTCAGAATGACACAGTTAAATCTTTTAACTCATAAAAAACCCTAATTGAAATTAATAAAAAAATAACAAATTAAATAAAAGTAGAAAACTATCTTAAATAAATAAATAATTAATTTAATTTAATTATCCAGGATGATAAGGTTAATTGAAGAACACTTCCACACATAAGGTAAGGGTTTCTTCCCTAACCTCTATTTTCCATTCGGGGCACACTTCATATCTCTTTAACCAAATGAAATTATTAGACCATTATATATATATATATTCTAAATTTTGTTTATATGTACCCAAATCATATATCTAGATAATTTCATCCTTTTTTTATTATAGAATACATGTTTTTTAAGGTTCAATTTTTGATACCTCCCAATAAGAAAACTCGATTCAAGGTAGCCGCCCAATTTCATACCCATTTTCAAGTAACACACATTATCTATTTAAACCTAGATTATTTTCTTATAAAATCAAATATTTTGTCATAAAAATATATCACTTTTCATTTATATTTTTATAAAAATAATTTATCATTTTTTTTATTTGAATGACTCTTCAATATTATCCTTAAACCACATTAAAAGTGGTCATTTCTAAAGTTTCTTAAACAATCTTTTATCATGTTTTCAATCTAGATGGACAACTTTTATGACTCAAATATAATTTCATTTTAATTACCATTTATTTTATTGGATGTAAATATCTAATATATTATTTTATACCAAATAAAAACGATTTTCCAAAATAAATCATCTTTCTAAAGTAAAAAATGTTTTTCTCATCTCACCTATACTTCTGTGAGATATATTAATTGTTCACAACTTATTCCTTATATGTGATTTATGTAATTCCGTTTGATATATCATCTTATTATTATTATTATTATTATGATATTCTATGTTTAATTTAATTTTAGTCCTTTATAGGAATTATAATTTAAATGTTTCGAAGTTATATGGGACATCGTGGAATGTTTTTAGATTATTTCCTCAAGAATTTATCAATTATTTTGTTAGAGTATTTTCAGATATAATTATTTTTTAATCATTTAAAAGTTTTACATTGAAATTTATTTGATGATACTTTTTTATTATATATATTAAGAATTCATTATACTTAGTATGTGATGGGAATGTTGTACTATAGCACCACGATGCATCGCTAAGTCTCACAAGACAAATTAGATATGGACATAGATGAGGCCCTACCTATTTTTAGATACCTTTTGTCCAAGGCCATAAACATTTATTTTTTTATGTCTTGGATAATACCTTGTTGGCATATTTCAGATTTCTAACACATGCATTCCCTCATTATGATATTCATAATTGATAAATACTATGAGCATTTAAATATAAAAAGGTACATCGTTTTGTTTCATGTGATTATTTAAATAGAATTTCTTATAGGTATTTTATTCCTTCCATTATATTCTCAATATAATGTTTTATTATAATGAGTTACAGTTATTCACCATGCCTTATTATTTATGTTTATGATATATTCCCCCATATTGTTTACCCATATTGAGCATCTGAGCTCACCCCTTTATTATATTTTATTTTTTATGGGATTTGAAGATGAATAGTTTGAATGAATTGTAATGATAATCTTGGAATTATGTATATAATGAAGTTTTTATGTCATTTTAAATTTAAATTTTTAATGTAAAAAATATGTTCATATATGGTTTTCAAAAGGTACTAAACAATTCGGTCATTTAAAGTGTGACTTCCTTGTTTATTATACATGTGTAATTATGTAAGGCACTGGCTATAAACTGTGGGGTTCAGGGTCTTCCTAATAATACATCACTGTCTAGATACTACAAGTGAATGTTGTTCTAGAATAGATGTATCTTGGTGTAAAAACTCAAACATGGTGTCCTCGGTTAGACTTAGGGTAAACTAGTACATGATAATAGACCTTATTTTCCAATTGGGTTGACACTCCTGAGGGATATTATTAGGATAATTCACATTTTCTATACAAACAATTATGGAGGATTTAAAAGTAAATTTTCCCTAAAAAATGTTTATCATTATGATATTAGATATGAATAAATTTTTAATTTTTTAAGTGTTTTTCTAGTTTGAGATAATGTATTATTATTCATAACCTAATCTATTGTGTATAATTATTTTTGGGAAAATGAACATCAAAGAAGGATTTATAAGCTTGAAAATGCTCATGATATAAATTGTATTAATTATCATGTATTTTAATGTCTTATGTGATTCATTCAACTAAAAAAAGTATCCCAGACATTCTCATCATAAGAGGTTATATTATAATGTGATATATATATATGAAAATAATTATGTAAGTTTTATTGCTTATAAATGAAGCAAGATAAGAATAAGAGTACAAAGAAAATTATGGATAAAGTAAAGAAGATAAATAAGTATTTTCACAAAAGTGATAACTGTGGAAGAAAACACCATGGTACTTTCTTAAAAGGAATGATATTTTTCTAAACTTTTATAGATAAAGGCCACCAAGTTTTTATTAAAAGAGTAAGAAAAATTCTTCCTATGAAAAATAATTCATTTCAAAGGAGATGATAAAATATACAAATCAATGTCTCGAGCATCAAAGAATATATCCCAAAAGGAATAATAGATATTGTTTATGCTAATTCTACTACCACAAATGAAGAGGAATGATAATTATGCATGCGTTTGGATTAGGGAATTTGGTTATTTGAGAATTTAATCTTTAATTTTTTGGTTATAATAATTATAAGATAGATAAATATTGTACAGAAGTACTACTTCATTAAGGAATTAGACGTATGTGATGTCTAGAACCCATAATCAAGAGGAGTGATTATGTTGTATGTTAATCCTATTGAGAGCACATGAATTGGTAAGGATGATAGTAAATACATTCTTTATGATGCGATTATAATAAATAGATGTTTATTGGATAGTATTGGTGACTGTGAAGGTGGTTAGTGACCTAATTGGGTATACTATTTTGGAATTATTAGATGTTTGGATTTAAGGACTTTAATCATGGAAGATTTCATTTTTCATAACTTTTTAAAGGAGAATATGGTATTTCTATATTTGGAATGTCTCAATAAGAGCAACATTATTTGGGAAATTTTATAATATGCTTATTTTGGGAAATTGGTGACCTTAAGTCTAAAGTTTTGGTCTTTGAATTTGGATATAAATATTTTTGACGAGTCTTATGTTTTACTTCTTATGAATGGATTAAAGATATTATTGATTAAGATTAATACATGATTTATCATATTAGAAAACTTGTGCTAACCATATTAATTTTATAAAAACTTAAATGGATGATGGAATTAATTAATGACCATATGATTTCTTATTAGTGATTCATTTGTGGGAAATTCATTAGGAACTTCCATTTTTAACTGTAAGGGATGAAGTGAAAGTATGACCAAAGGATGAGATCATGCTTATGAAATGAAAAGTAATCAAGTAATTTAATTTTATTAGGTTCTTATATGTATATTAAATGAGTCCATAATATATATAAAAATGATTTTGGATGAATAATATTACGTTTTTACATTTCCTAGAAATGAAAGATCTTTTAACCGATAAAAGATTTACGAAATTTTCATTGTTAACATTCCAATAATAATGTTCTATATTAGTATCTATCAAAACATGATGGTTAGATTATTCTTTAATTTCCAAATTTTCAATTTGTGCTAATTTTAACCTAATATAATACTTTTTTTTGGTAACCTCATCATTCTTCCTTTTCTTATTATTAATAAAATATTTTATTGACCTTAATTCCAATGTGAGTTTCCCATGAAATAATTTTAATGTATGAAACATTGATTTTTTTCTAAGTATAATTTAAAATCATGAAGATGAAATTAATTGAAGGATGGGAGAATATAACCCCCAAATATTTTATGATATCAATTTTTTAATTTAATTTTTCCGATAACATAGGTCTCGCACAACACCAAGCTTAAACAAATAATGAAATATAAATAAAAATCATTATTGTGAAAATACAGTTATAAAATAACCATTAATTTCAGGGGAATAAATGGGATTACTTAAATATATATATTATATATTTAATCAATTTTTTTTACATTAATGAAAATGATTTTATGGGCATAAGATATGAATAAATCCAACTTTACACATAAAAGGCTATATTTCGCTAAAAGCAATTTTATGAACTTTTAGTGGATTTTTTAAATATTAATTTTTTCCCTTATATAAATTATATTATACAAAATAAACATTATTTTGTATTTTTTATTATTAAACTTTACTTTGGTTAAATTTATGGGGTTTTTTTGATAAATTTCATCTTTGATGAATAATAATGTTACCGTTAGAATAGTAATGTGACCATTAAGAATAGTGTTTTGAACACTAGAATATTAACTTCACCTATGAAAGAATAAATAAAATTTAGGTATCAAATGAAGGAAAATTTAATAAATTTATAGCAAGGAATAAGTAAATAAATGTGTTTAAAATGACTAACTAATTATTGGTATTTTTAGGAAACATAAATGTTTATTTACAATTTTATAATTAATAAAATAATTTAAAATAATTTTTATTTTCCCAAAATATATTTAGAAATTTATATTTTTTTGTTTTATTATTTCAAAAAAATTATCAAAGGCATTAATTAAAAATTCGAAGTTTCATAAATTTAGTTAAAAATTTTAATTAGTTTTTTTACAACAAATGATGATTTTAATTTAAAATTACCTTTTCTCAAATTTTGAATTCTAGTTTTAAAAAATCAAGTACAATTTTGATTCATACACATTGATAAAATGTTAGGATTGATTTTTTCAAATCTTCAAATATAGTTGAATTCTTGGATAATAATGAAATATGATAATTCATTGTATATATACATTATAAGTAAAATACACTATTAATTAATTCATGGATGATGTTGGCCTTATTAGTTTAAAATCACATGCACTGTTTATTGTAGTTTGTCAAAATAATCAAAACTATTCAATGTCTTGATCCAAAATAATAAACAATTGTGTAAAATTTAAAAAAACACACTTTTCCTCCACTATAAATACCATGCCTCATGACACCATATCCTTACTCGTTTCAAGATTTGATCCTTGTAAAATTTAGGCACAATCTTATTACCATAACCGCCATTTGAAGGAGACTTTTTTCAAATCGAAATATAAAAACTAAACCCATTAATAGGGTTCTCAGCGAGGATAACTCAAGAGGAAAAAATATAGTTTCTTTTCTTTTATATTATTTTAATTTTATTTTATTTTATTTTCATACCCTTCCATCACCTCCCCTATCCAAAGACACATGTAAAAAATGAATTATATATAAAATTAATCATTTGGACTTCGATTAATAACATATAACTTCAATTATATATATTTATTTTCATTTCACATGATCTTTTTTACATGTACAGATGTGAACCAATCATGAAAATAAATGAAACAAACACTTTTGAACGTCGAAATTAAATATTATAAATCAAAGAAAATGCCCTAAAAATATAATTATAATAAATAAAATAAATTTATAAAAGGTTATTAATTAATTTATTAAATTATTTAATTTTATTATCCCAGATTTTATGTTCATGTGCATAACTCTATCGAACATAAGGTAATAGTTTCTTCCCAAAACTCTATTTTCCATTCGAGTTACGCTTTATCTCTTCTTAACCCAATAAAATTAATAATACTTTTTATGTATTTCTTATAAATTGTTTTTTTAGTTTCCAAACTGATATATCCATATCATTTAATCTTACTTAGTTGAATAATATATGTTTTATAAGTTTCTATTTTCAATACCTACCAATATGCAAGCCTCATTTAAGGGAACCTTCCAATTTCTTACCAATTTTCAAGTACCACCCATAATATGTTATAAGCTACCAATTATTCTATAAATTCATAAAAAAAATCTTTAAAAAAAATCTTTGGCCATTTATGGTTTTTACGTATAAGTATTCTATTTTTTGTTTTAAATACTCTTTTATATTTTCTTTTAACAGCATTAAATATGATTATTTATAATTTCATTAAAGACTCTATTTACATGTTTTCACATATATTGGACATAATTTTTGCCTAAAATATAATTTCATTATATTTCCATTTTATTTTATTGGATATAAATGTTTAAAATCAGATTTTATGATAAATACAACTTATTTTCCAAAATAACTCTTCTTTCCTAGGTAAAATGGCTTTTACTCATCTCACGTTTTCTTCTATGAGATATATTCTTTTTTCACCATTTATTCCTAGTATGTGATATATGTACTAACCTTTTATATATCATATAATAAGTATTTTTATTCTTCTCATTATTATTTTAATTTAATGTTATTCCTTCATCGAAATTATGATTTAAATGTTTTAAAGTGGTATGAGACTCTTTGGAATGATTAAAGGTGATTTTCCTCAAGAATATATCAACTATTTTATTAGATTATTTTCATATATGATTATGATTAAAATATTTCAAATGGGTTCAGGACACTTTAATTTACTTATATCATTTTAGTAAACAGATAAGGAATGCATTGGTTTTAGTAAGTGATGGGAGGGGCCCAATATAGCCCCTCGATGAATCGACAGATCTCATGAGGCAGAATAGATATAAACTTGGCTAGATATTTTTTACAATTTATTTAAAAAAAAAATTTATTAGTTGAGGCTTCAATTGTATGTTTCATATTTTTGTTATATTATTTCCCTCATTATGATATTATTAATTAATGAATCTTGTGATTACTCAATTAGTAGAATTTCCATGGTTTTGTTTCAATGGATTATTGATATGGAATTGTTTATATAGATTTATTTATTAAGATTTTATTCCTACAATTTTATGATCAATATTATATGTTATTGACATGATTTCTAGTTATTCACCGAGTTTTATTGTATATGTTTATGATATCTTCCTCTGTATTGTTTACCCTTACTGAGCATCTGAGCATACCCATTTCTTATGATTTATTATTCCCCAGGATATAAAAATGAATTTTATGAATGAAATGTAGGTATAATGTTAGAGATTAAGATTTAATGAAGTTTCCATGAAGTTTTTCCTTTAATTATTAAATTTAAAACTTATCTATGTATCTAGTTTTTCAAATATACTTAACTATTCAGTCCTTTGGGATGTGAATTTCTTGTTTACTATACCAATATAATTAAGTAAGACACTGGCTCAGGGATACTTGGGTTAGGTTATTTAAATGAAATATGTTATAATATACCTATTTAAAATTTATAAATATATAATGACACTTTTATGACCATCTATGTTGGCAGTAATGGAAATTATAAAATCATTACTCATGGATATGGAAAACCGACATAACTTGGAAAATTATTTTGTTTCTCTTAATAAGAGCATATGAGAAATGGAATTTAAATTAAATATTCAATGTGAAAATGATTTAAAAAACCTAAAATGTATTAATTTATTTATAATATAAGTATTTATACTTTAAAAACAATTTCATGTATAATCTATGTAAATAGAAAAAAATATATTAAAAAAGAGATTGTAATTAAAATGAAGTATTTTTCACTATTCACCAAAAAAAATAAACCTATAAGAAAAATAAAAATAATTCACCCTGATTTAATTTTGATATCCATATTTAAATAATTTGGTTTATTTTTTCATATAAAATTAATAAAATATTCAATTTTTTTAAAAAAATAGGTACACTATTAAAAGGTAAAAAATTACCTTTTTGAAAAATATAGATTATTATTCTTAACATTGGATTTATTCATATCCCAGTCCTATCAAAATTATTGGATACATATATAAAATAAAATTTGAAGAAATATAATATAAATTTCATTATGAAATTTCACTGAAATAATAAATTTAATTTAATAATACTTACAAGCTTCAAAACAAAATTTTCTATTGGTAGTTGGGTGTTCACATATATCGAATCATTAATCATATAACAAACATTATAATCCATTAACCAAGATTGTAGATCCTATTATATAAAATTTAATTTTCTGGGAAAAAATGATTATATCCTATGATTTGATAGTATCAAGAAAAAATAATTAATATAATTTATAACATTTATATGTCATTTGAAGTATACCCATTATCAACTATAATTGATTTAGGAATTTCTAAACATTTATAGGTATGATCTTATTGATCCCATTATTTATATCTACCTATAGTAAATAGATTTTTAAAATTCCCATACTACCTATATTTAAATAATTAAACTGATACATTTGATAGATATTTATTCACTTTCATAGCAACAACCCATTAATTCAATTTCCTTTGACATATTATTCTTTAATTCCCTCCTTTACGTTATAAAAATCATCATACCATTAATTTAAGAAATTTTCCAATATGTCTAATTGTGCATTATAGATATAAAAGTTTGATATATATATTTACCTTTATGATCATTATCTCTAGAACAACCATGGTCATTTATTTCTCTCTAATTTAATTTTTAAGAAAGTCACCTAACATCATTTTTTAATCATTGTAATGATATGTGGTTAAAAATAACTATAAGAGGCATCACTAAAGATCACATTCTATCCTGTTGTTCCTTTTTAAAACCAAGTCCTCTTTCTAAACATATATTGTCAGTTTGTTTCCTAGTATCTCCATCGGTTTAATTAAACAAAAAGGATTGTGTGATTATATCAATAAAATAAAAGTAAAAAATAATATGAGGAAATTAAACAAAATTATATATGTAACCATGTTATCTTATATTATTTTAATTTAACTAAAATAAATATAATTCTCCCAATAAAATAATCCATTATTGTTATAGATTAATTTTAATGTATGTTTAGATAACATATTATTCACAACAATTATCTAAATTGTTTCTATGATACAAACTATATGGATATGAAAATAAAAAGTGTATAATTATAATTTTTTTAAATTAGTAATTAATTTAGTTATAATTTCATATTATTTATAGTTTATATATTTATAGAATAAGGTCATAACATGTATATAATAAACTGATAAATTAAAATAAAACACTTTAACCTAGTTTCCATTCCTCCTACAATATAATTCATTTAATATGAATCACATTTTTTTATGAGTAACTATTTTTTAATTTCAATATGAAATATTCTTGGTTCTTATCAATTTTTAAAGCCTATGTTTTTTTAAGAAAAAGTGTGACGAAAAAACAAATATCAATAAGGGACCCAGAAAAGAATAAATTTATTTTTCTTTAAAAATATATGAAAACCCCAAAAATGCATATATTTATCACATTAGTCTTTGAGTAATTGAAATAAATCATTTCCACATGAAAATCCCCCAAATTTTTAAAATATAAAATTTTTAAAACATTTAGTAAAAAACTGGAAACCCAGTTTTAGGAAACTTATATATAAACATTAAAAATTTATTTCAAACCCATGCCCTAAATTACTAAATCCTAGTCAAATTCACACGATAAACCACACCATTGTACTCCCTTCTTCACTCCATTAAGGAAAAATGGATTTACATAAGGATATATAGATATATAATTGATCTTACACATTTTATTATATATATAATACTTACTAGAAATTATAATATATAATGGGGATGAACTCATTATATAATTTGTTCCATTCCCACATGTTTTTCATATATAATTCTCATGTCATATATTTTTAATAAAACATTTTATTCTTCCAAATTTTCAAAATAAAAGCTTTTAAAATTTTGTTTAAACACGTAAAATAAAAAATTTCATATATTATAATACTCATTCATTTCAAAACCATTTTTATGAAAAAATAAAAAAAAATGGTATGAAATGTCTATATGGGTTTGATTTTAATAAAAAAAATACTTTAGTGACCTAGACCCTAATATCATAAATCCAATGCCTAATACCATTACAATAACATATTATACATGGAAATACATCATGATAGACCGATCAATTTAGTAGTCATGGTAATCTAGATGCATACATGATTCATATTTTACATTTGGAATACATAAATTATGACATATTTTTTTGAGAATAAGGTTACTTAATCTAGTGTATCTCTTTTCCCTATTAACAGTAAACCTCATGGAATCCTGGTGAAAGGAAAAAAAATTAGGGTGAGAAAAAATTCTCAGTCAGGGTTAAGTATAATGGATGAAATAATGAATCAATGAGCATAATAATTATTCCAAGGTAAATAACTGAACATGAATACCATTTAATCAGTAAAGTGAGAAATAAGTGTATAAAAAATTTGGAAATATAAATAACTAAATAAAAAAAATCATATTTTCAATAATGTGCATATCAAATTGGAGAAGGAAAAATCAATATACTGAAAATGAAATGCTTCAATAGATTTTTTCATAGTGAAAACTTCATAGATAATAAGAACAAAATTTCAATGATTGTAATGATTAAATATTATATTTCATGTTTCCCAATAACATAGAAATTATACATTAAAGGCCTTTCATAATTTAGTTTAAAATATATTAGATACAAACCCAATTGTATTTGCTATCTAATAGATCTTCCTAGTGGGACAATCTATGCTTCAAAGGGCTTGCATTAACTGGTCCTCTACCCATGTCATTCTGGTCCAAACAATTCATCATATGTGGAACAATCGAATTAGTTAATAAATAAACACCCTTGTCAAATATCCACATTTATTATGGGATATATATTTATTAATATTTCATGATTTAATAAAATAACATTCAATGTAATCACTATATAAAAAATGATATATGATTTATTAAATAATCATATCCATGATAAAATATATGATTATTTAGGGTAAATTCAATTTTCAAGGATCACATAAAATTTAATAACTCAAAGGTATGTTAATGACCAAAAATATTATTCAAGGAAGTGAATATAATTACTATCATTGGTCAAAATAATCATAAACATTTTAGATAAAGAATAATGATGATATCAGAATAACTTAAAACCATTACAGAAATAATAAATGGTTTTTTCATTGATGAAATAAAAAATACCTTCAAAAATATTATTTTTAAAAATATAAATTTAATTTTGAGAAGAAATTTTGAATATAATTTTCTCTAAAATTAAATTTTAAAAATTTTTTCATTAAAATTTTTTCATAAATATTCAATAGAATTTTCATATAAAAATTTTGTGGGTAATTCTGTACAAGCCAAAAAGAAGATTCCTTTTTCATGGTAAAAGTATATAGAAGTTAATTTTTTAGAAAGTGACATGAATATTCCATCAAATTTTTTAGAAAAAGGAAAAATGGGTACAAATGTGTTTTAATAAATCACTTTCAAATGATTAGTGATTTCTTTTTGGAAGTCATTTTTGAAATCATAGTTTTGTAGGTAACAAGATTTCTGATCCAATAAAAAATGAAGCTGGATTTTATAAAAATATTTTCTCAATGTTTTTCTGTTCCAATTTGTATAAAAAATTTAATATTAATTGAAGAATATGATTAATAAATATAGTAAAATAAAATTAAAGGGTTTATTATAAAATAATAATATAATTTACCTTAATATAAATTTAAGAATAAACAGCCACAATTATAATCAGATATTGACTTAAACCCTTTCAAAGATTATAAAATTAAGGTTATAATCAATCCACGAATAGATTATGTGTATCAAATATAAATCCGTTTTAAAAAGGTGTAAATTAAAAAATTTATAGTCACATGTACATACACACATAATATTATAAGAATAATTACAAAGAAGAAGTAATATTACCCAAAATAAATAAATTGAGTTATGAAATTCAGTACCACTTATTAAAATGTGTTTTTAATATTCATAAATGCAATAATTCAAATTTAAAAATAAAATACCATTAATAATGAATTATTCATGATATTTTAGGAAAATGGAAAGTATATAAAATATATAAAAGTTATTAGATTCAAAACATTACCACATGCCAAAATGAATTGAAATTGAGACAAAATACCTTACCTTATGCTCCCTTTTGATTTAAAATGATTTAATCAAATATATAAGTATTTTAAAAATGTTATTTAATTATTCTTGAACCATTTTAAAAATTATAATATCATATACTATTCACTTAAAATATATAATTACATGTTTTTTAATAATTCTTCATTATTTTTATTCCTTAGGGTGTTATTGACCTTATTTTTCTATAATGTTTTGACTTATTATTTTTTTTTTAAACATACATTAAAATCTATTTCTACATCTCCATTATGTGAATCATAATTTAAATATCATATATATTTAGTATATGTGTATTTAGATTAATCCATAAAATTTGGCAATAAGAAATGAAATACACTATTTTTGAAGACGGTAGGTCATACACAGGCCTGGACGATGTTTTCATTTTCAAACTGTATTTAAAAAAAAGAAAATTAAATTATATATATATATATATAATCATATAGTATCATTATAACTTTTTATATATCAAATTTTTATTAAAATTAGTCATAATATATTCAATGTAATATGAAAAAAAAAAATATCTCTTTGCGAGACGGTAGTCCACCGTACACATAATCCACCTGATCATATTCCCACCAAATGGATAGGATTAAGGTATGTGGGATATAATTATTCTAAAAGCATAAATAAATCATAAATATATGAATTATTAAATATAAATATTATGTCCATCATTATTACCAAACATGATAGGTGGTAATTTTAAAAACAACATCATCGGTTCGCTATGTTGTAGTCCTCCATACAGAAAAAGGATGATTTTGTAACCTATTTTTTTGAAGTGTGTATGGTTTCAAGTCACACCATTAACACAAAAAAATATCATTATATTAAAGATTAATAGGGTGTTATATTATAATTACATAATAAAAATTGAAGTAGATGGTGGAGGAAATAAATTAAAAATGATTTCAGTATGATTTCAGATACAAGGAAAAGTTACCTTTTGTTTTAGAGGAGGACTGGAATTATAGTAAATACCAAATAATAAAAAATATTGGGACTTCTTCCTTACCAAATGTTCCTACAGTAATGAAAAATTTCATATTTGAGAAGTTATTTAGTCAAAATATTTCCATATAATGGCTTTTGAAAATGTGTTTTCAAACTCTTTATATTTAAATATTAACCCCTAAGTAAACTCATTTTTAGCATAATATCTGTAATTGATGTTAATTATTTTTACTAATTACTTTGGTCAAAAATTAATTTGACCTTATTATAAGTTGATAAAAATTATTATTCTAAAAATGGAATACATTTTTTGAAATTTAAATTCTATAATTAGTAGAATTTATTTTAAAATTAACACTAGAGATGGGTAGAGAAATAAAGTTTTGAAGTGAAAAAATTCTAAAGTATACTATGTTTTTCACCTAAATTAAATATTAAAATAATTTAAATGAACTAAATTGAATTAATTGATTTATTATTTAACTACTTTTTACAATAATACCAATTGAAAACATTTTTTATCATTTTAAATTATATAAAAAATAAGTTAGATTTCTACTAAAATACACTATTTTTCATTATTCATCAAAATATTAAACTTCATAAAAATATTTCGAAAAATTCAACCTAAGATAATTTTGAAATTTTTGTTTCACACATGGTTTTTAGTTTTTCAAATAAAATCTATATATGTTTCAAAAATTAAATTTAAAATAAGTGCGGAATAAAAAGGAGTGAAAACTTCTTTTAGAAAAAATAATTATTTTTATTTGTAGAATTGTTTTTCAGTATTATAAGAAAACAAAATCATTTAAATGAATTTTAAAATATTTTATTGAATATATAAAATATAAAATATTTATTAACATCAATTAATTAAAAATAATTTAATAAATTATGGTAAAATGAATTTAGTGTATAAAATTATCTACCCTATATTTTCGTATGTTAGTTAATCCAATTCATAATTTCAAATTTATGAAAAAGGATATAATTTTATTTTTAAATAATAATATTAATTTTATTTTTAATAACACAGTCTTTCATGTAACATAATGCATCCAAGAAAGTCATTGTTTCATGTAACACAAGATTACTAAGTGTTGTATGCATTGTATTCTATAATGAAAATACTATTTAATTCAAATAGTAAATGTATTGTAAAGTCTCAATATGTTAGATTCCCAATTATGATTGGGGTTTAATGTCATACCTGTATTGAATAAAGTTTTATTCTTTTAGAATTTTGGCATGTTACAATCACCCCACCTTAAAAAAATAGTATCCTCTGAGTTTAAACTTGATCTTGGTAATTCAGGTTTGATATTTAAAAATTAGTTTTTTTCTTTTCAAAAACGTAAAATGTATAATGTTTAATAATATTTGTTCTTAATAAGATATGAATTTAAGTATAGTGGTCAATTGAAATAAAATATAACTAAGTTTCTATGTTGGAGAACATTAGTGGAAATTGATGATATTGATATTGAATAGAAAAGTGTAAATAATTAAAGGTAGTTAATATGGCCATTGGTCACAAACAAGTGATTTATAAATGGAAAGTGACGGGCCTAAAAATTAAAAATTTGTGATCATATGATGGAACATATTATTCATCATATATAAAAGTAACATGATAAATTTTTTTTTTCAGGATAATTTTCAAAACAACTATTATTTATTTTACTATAATAGAATATAACTAAATATACTTACGTGATATTTTTATATTTCATAAAAAATTTATCTTCTGGTTGTGGTTCAATAAATTTTAAAATTTTATTTTTAATGTAAGAAACTAATTTCCAAGGATTAATTTTTTATTCCTGAAATGCAAAGGATAATTTTTAATGGATTGTCAGATCTATAATTGGGATAAAATTATTTCTTCATTTCTCTAACTATTTTCAAAACCCAATATGGTTAAAACATTGATATATAGATCTCAAAATTAATATTACGAATTTATCAAAAATATTTATTCAAAAAATGACTTAGTAATAAATAGTGACACTTTAACTAAGATATTTTTTATTACAATGGTTGGAATTAAAATCTTTTCATCCTTCAGTTGTAGGTTCAAGACCTACGTCCTTTCTATATATAATGGGTTTTTATATAACATATAGGTTATAAATTTTTTGAATATATATAATCCTTATAAATTTCCCAAATGACATGATTTATATCATTGTAATGAAATATTTAAATAACATTTTTATTAGTGTTTTTATAAAACATATTCTTTTCTTTAAAATAGTATAATATTATTATTTTTATATCAACCCTAATGTAAATAAATTCCTTGAAAGATATTTATATAAAATATTAAGTCATTGTCCACCCTAAAGACATACGTTTGATAAATCTATCCAAAATAACCTTAATCATAAAAGACTCTCAAAAAATACAACCTAAAAAGAGATGTTATTTCAATGAACCGATGATCAAACTTAAACTCTTAACCCATTATAGTAACAATGAATATTTTATTAATGGAGACATATAATCTTATGAATGTTTCAATGTTTTATGATTCTTATACAAAAAACAACATTTGAAAAAATATGTATATAATATAATTCTATAATCCCAATAAATACATCAAACATTTTATTTACACTGATATCATTCTTTGGTATGTGGATTATCCTAGTCCATTCATTTTTATTGTCTACTCATATCCTTCATAATGGTTTTTAATGAAAATTTAAATTATCCTTATAATATACCTCATGATTTTTAATCCAGGTATTAATAAATCATATTGTCGTGTACCTTCTTACGCTCGATTATAGCCTCATATGTCCATTTGGAGTAATTAACACAAGGTACATCTCGGTCAGAACTAAAACCTCTTATAGTATATATATAGGGATGTATTGTAAGGGAATAAAACATATTCTCTATCATTCCAAAATATTAGAATGTCATTATAAACCTATAATCAAATTTAATTTTAGGGTTATTATCCCTAACCAATGTTTTAATCTATTTCCCAAGGTTTCAAATAAACATTATTTGATACCAACTATATCAACTTAGACCCCAGTTTCTCGGAGCCAGTTCCTACTACTATTAAATTGGAAAATGATAATAGGTATTTAATCCCAAAGACCAAAAAATTTAATATACTTTGTAAACTAGAAACATACATGACAATAGCATTAAAAATGGAAAAAAAAAATTCAAAAATATTTTTTATAATAACTTAATTAAAACTAGTGTACATCCGCATAATAGATTTACTAAACACAACATCCTTGGATAAGGAATGAAATAAGTCTTATATAAAATGATTACTGAGGGTTATGTATAGCGGAATTAATAATGAATTGATGACCATAATTAATATGGAAGTCTAAATAACTAAGAGAAAATCCATGTAATCAATAAACATAGAAGGTGCTGTGTAAACAATATGGCACGATAATTAACTGAAAATACATTCTATATAATCAATAGCAAGACTATCACAACAGGATAACACATAATCAATAGAATGAATAATTAAATTCATTAATATGTATTGTCCTAGTGAAATACGCATGGATAATAATAACTAAATATGAATGAAAGAAATGATTATTTTCTTGATATCATGTTTTCAATGAATATGGAACTTACTAGCAAGACACGTCCTAAGGTAGTTTAATTCATATTGTTTTAAATCCCATTATATTAGGATTGATAAAAAATTTGTCCCATGAGAATACTAATGTATAGAGGGGATTGGATTAGTATGTCCCAATCTCATGTCATACTAGTCCAATATTTCCTCATATACCCAATAATCGATTTAATCCCAAAATATTGAACCTTATCAAATATATGTATTGTGTAAAGGTTAAGGATTTGTCAATATTTCCTCAGATAATCAAATAACATTCAATCTAATCATCATATGTAATAATTGTATAAAATTTAGGAAATAATCATATCTATGATAAATGATATGGATATTATAGAAAATTTAATGCTCAATGATCATAAAGAAGTGAATGACTTAGGATAATGTTAATGACTATGACCATGATTCAAGGTAGTGAATTTTAATATTATCCTTGGTTGAAATAATGATAATCAATACTGAGGATGAGTGAGTATGAAATTAAAATAATGTACACCCATTAGAGTTAGAATAAGGGTTGGTGTAATTGATGAAATGAAAATACATTTAAAATAAATCATAAAGATTATATACTTTTAATTTTTTATTTTTTTGAAAATACAATTCTTTGAAAATTACATTTAATAAATTTTTATTTAAAAAATTATTGTTAAACATCCAATGTGCTTTTAAAATAAATATAGGTAGGAAATTCTGTATATGACGTAAATGAAATTTTTTTTTCAGAGTAAAAAGAAATTAATGTGCCATTTTCTGAAAGAGACAAGAAGATTACATTGAATAAATTTTTTAAAAATAATTAATGGGTAAAAATGTTTTTTAATAATTCATTTTTAAGAGGTTAACAATTTTTTTTGAATACATTATTTAATAAAACATAGTTTTTTAGGAAAAATGATTTGTAATAAAAGTGAAAATTAATATTAAATTTTATTAAAACATTAAATCAACAATTTTAAGTACAATATAGTAGAAAAATTATACAATTACATGAATAATATCATGAATAGCTATAGAAGAATAAAATTAGTGTTCTTATTAAAAAATGATTATATAATTCTCGTTAAAGAAAATTCAAGGATAAACATTCATGTTTTGATAGAGATTGTGAAATAAACACCTACAAAGATCATAATGTCGAATTGAGAATAAAATATTGAATAAATTATGTTTATCAACTATAAATGCACATAATAACGTGTAAATATAAAAATAGATAGTGTAAATTCTACACACACATAAAATTATAATATTAACTAAAACAAGGAACTAATATAACCTAATGAAAAACATTTAGTTATGAAATTATTTACAACATGGAAACTCTTACTTCAAATCACCATTGATGAAATAATTAAAATTGAATCATGAAATACCATAAAGAATGAATTTTTTATGATATCAAATATCAATAGTATGTATATACACCATATAAAACTTATTAGGTTCCTAACATTACAATATGTCCCAATAAAATGCAATTGAGAAGAAATCCCATACCAAATGGTCTATTTAGGTTGAACATGATTTAACCTCTATATTAATGGTTTTAAAAATGTTAAAAACTTATCCCATAACTTTAAAAACATTCATCTTATCATATATGATCCTTTCCAAAGATATTATTATTTTTTGTTAATAATCATTCATTATTTTCATTGTTTCAGGTTCTAATTTCCTTGTTTTTTATAATATTTTGATTTATTTTTTTCAATTCACATCAATTGTGATTTCATCACCTCAATAATTCAATCCATGATTTCAATATAATTTATTTTTAGTATATATTTATTTATGTTCATCTATAAAATTTAGAATTATGAAATTAAATACACCATTCATGGAGATAGTATATCATACGTATATATGAATAATGTTTTCATTATATTTTTTTATAAAAATAAAAGAACATAATTTCATACATAATTTCATTTAAATATAATTTTTATTTCATATATATCACAGAATTTTATTAAACTCATTCTTAATGCATTCCATTTAATGACTGAATGAATCACATCGCTTCACAATGTGGTAATCCACCGTGCAGAATACTGATGTTGTCATATTATCATAAAATAGAAATCATGAATTTATTAATGATATAATAATTAATTAATATTAATAAAATATTAAATATTATAAATATAACATATAATTAGTTTTTCCATTTTTACTCCGAACCTTAATTTGGGGTAATGGAAAAACACGTTACATCGGTTCTCGAGTTGATAGTATACTAAACACAGAAATTGTGATTTTGAAACGAATTTTATGGAAGAGACTGTGGTTTTAGATAATAACATTAACATAAAAACATATAAATATGTTTGAGATATATTTTTTTATATTATAATGATATAATAAGAGTATGAAGAAGTGAAGAGGAAGAAAATGACTTTAGGAAAATATTACAACTTTTTTTCAGTATCCTCATTAGGTGTGCTCTCATGCCTTATTATGTTAGATTTATTCATAAGATAAAGCTTCTTGAATTATGTTTGACAAGTGTTCAAATGATTTCATATCCATAAGATAAAAATAAATCTAATTTTACACATAAAAATGTATATTTTTATAAACAAATTTTTACAGCCTTATGAAGGAGAACAAGTTTTAAAAATACATTTTTACACCTATATAAATGATATATAATAAAATAAACATTATTTTTGAGATCATAATATCAAAATTCACTTTGGTTAATTTTTTTGTATTTTTATCATACCTTTCATTTTTTATGAAAAGTATGGTTATCGTGTGAATAGTAATGTTACCATTAGGAATATTAATATGAACAAAATGATAATAAAATCATCTATGAATTTATAAATTGAAATTTAGGTATGTTATAAAGGAAAATATAATAAATTTCTATCAAGGAAAAAAGCAAGTAAATGTGTCAAAAAAGTTAAATTAATTATTGATATTTTGGTGAAATGTAAATGTTTACTTACAATTTTATATTTAATGAAATAATTTACCAGAATATATATTTAAAAAATTATATTCCTAAATTAATATTTCTCTCTCTTATGTTTATAATATAATTCTATAATACCTCAATAAAAGTTTCTATGATTCATAAATTCAGTAATAATTTTAAAATCAGTATTTTTCAAATAAATGATGGTTTTAATGAAAAAACAAATTTCTCCTATTTATAAAATTATTATCATATAATGGATCTTATTTTTTAATTATACACATCAAAAAATGGTTAGGGTAAATTTTGGGGATTATTCTAAAATAGTTGAATTTTTTATTAATAGTGAAATACAATAATTTATGTTAGATGTACATTATAAGTATAATACACTATTCCTCAAGTAATGGATTATGTAAAAACCATTGCTTCTAATTAACATTAAAATGTTACTATAATTATGAATAATAATCAAAATATTCAGTATCCATAAAAAATAATCAACAAATGAATAAAATATTTCAAAGACACTTATCTCCACCACTATAAACACCACCACTAACCACCCATTCTCCTCATACCACCCAAGCACTAACCAGTTTCTAATTCCTTCCCAATATAATCCCCCATATATAGTATCCTTTTTTGTAATAAAAAGTCCAACAACAATCCCTTTAATGAGGTTTTAAAGGAGGATAATTCTAGAGCTAAAATCCTCTTTTTTTATTTTTTTCTTTTCAATTTATTTTATTTTCTTATTCTTACCTAAAATCCCCTATCAAGAGATACATGATAACTCCAGTATAATTTATATAATATATTTTTATAATTTTAGTTAACAATTCATCATGAAACATCTGACTCTCTCTCTTTTATTTGGTAATGGAAAACATCGCCAGTGATGTGTCAATTTACCCACATTATGGACGATGAATTTTCATTTTCCCTTAACACTTTCAAGGTATCTAATAAAAACAATTATGGTTATAAAAGAATTATATATGTATTTTACCCTATATAATGTTCTATAAACATTATATATATATATATATATTATAATAACTAATAAGAAATCACTAGTTCATGATGATCAAAAAATTGAAAAAAATAATCTAAATTATTATCACTAATATCGTATCTAGTGATTTATCTTCACCCCAAATAAAACACTAAATTATATAACCATTTAATATTATGGAACTCAGTTAATAAAATATAACATTAATTCTTCATATTTATTTCCACTTCAAAATATCTTTTATATATGTATACAAGTCATCCAATCATTAAAACCAATGAAATAAACACTTCAGAATGACATAATTGAATCTTATAACTCATAAAAAACTATAATTGATATTAATAAAAAACAATAAATAAAACAAAATTATAAAAGGATCCTAATTAATTAATTAATTAATTTAATTTAATTATCCATGATGATAAGGTCAATTGAAGAACGCTTTTAGACACAAGGTAAGGGTTTCTTCCCGAACCTCTTTTTTTCCTTTCGGGGTACACTTTATTTCCCTTTTCCCTAATAAAATTATTAATCCTTTATATATATATATATATATATTATAAACTTTGTTTATATGTACCAAACTCATATATCTATATAATTTCATCTTTATTGATGAGAGAATAGAGGTTTTATAAGGTTCACATTTAGATACTTCCAAATAGGAAAATATGATTCAAGGGATCCATCCAATTTCTTACCCATTTTCAAGTACCACTCATAATCTATTTTAACCTGGATATTTTTTTATAAAATCACACATTTTATCATAAAAATATATCCTTTTTCATTTCTATTTTTACACAAAAAATTATTCATTTTTTTTGTTTTAAATACACTTTAATATTTTTCTTAGACCACATTAAAAAGGCTCATTTTTAAAGTTTCTTAAACAACCTTCTTTTATGTTTCACTCTAGTTGGACATAATTTATGACTCAAATATAATTTTATTTTCCATAAAATTTATTTTATAGGATGTAAATATCTAAGATGTCATTTAATTACAAATAAAAATGATTTTCCAAAATAACTCTTCTTTTCAAAGTAAAAAAGTGTTTTTCTCATCTCAATTATACTTCTGTGAGATATATTCCTTGTTCACAACATATTCCTTATATGTGATTTATGTAATTCACTTTTATATATCATATTATTATAATTATTATTATATTTTATGTTTAATTTAATTTAATTCCTTCATATGAATTATGATTTAAATGTTTTAGAGTGGTATGGGACACCTGAGAATGTTTTAAGATTATTTCCTCAATAATTTATCAATTATTTTTTCAAAGTATTCTCTGCTATGATTATTTTTAAAACATTTAAAAGTTGTAAATTTAAATTTATTTGATGATATATTTTAATTATACATATGAGGAATTAATTATACTATGTAAGTGACTGGAAGGGTCTGCTATAGCACCACGATGCTTCAGCAAGTCTCACAATAAAAATTAAATATGTACATGGATGAGGCATTCCCCATATTAAGATACCTTTTTGTCCAAGACCATAACCATTTATTTTTTATGTCTTGGATTATTCCTTAATGGAATATTTCAGATGGCTAACAAATTCATTCTCTCATTATAATATTAGTAATTGATAAATCATGTGAGAATTCGACTATAAAAATATACATCGTTATGTTTCATGTGATTATTTAAATAGAATTATTTATAGTTCTTTTATTCCTTCTATATGATTCTCAATATAATTTTTTATTATAATAAGTTACAGAAATTCACCATACCTTATTATTTATGTTTAGGATAGATTTCCTTATATTGTTTACCCACATTGATCATCTGAGATCACCCCTTTATTATATTTTATTTTTCTTAGGATGTGAAGATGAATATTTTGAACGACTTGTTGTGATAATCTATGAATTATGTATATAATGATGTTTTATTTTGTTTTTACTTTCAATTTGTAATTTAAATGTTTTTTTGTATATGGTATTCAAAAGGTACTATATAATTAGATCCTTTAAGATGTGACTACCTTTTTTATTATTCCATTGTAATTAATTAAGTCACCAGCTGTAGGCTGTGGGGTTTGGGGTATTTATAGATGGTATGAGAGTAATTTTAGTTTAACCATGGTAAAATAGATTTATAAAATAAAGATCAAGTAATATAACCCTAATATTGACTTTTATGATAAACATAGAATAATGTCCTAGAATTCGGGTAAGGTAAGACTATGTGGGTCTTCCTAACAATATATCCCTGTCTAGATATTACAAGTGGATATAGATCTGGAATAGATGTTTCTTAGTGTAAAAACTCTAACAAGGTGTTCTTGGTCTGACATAGGGTGACCTGGTACATGATAAGGGACCTTATTTACCACTTTTGTTGACACTCCTGAGGGATATTATTAGGATAATTCACATTTTTTACAAACCATTATGGAAGAATTAATATTAAATTTTCCCCCAAAAAATTATGTTTATGATTGTGATATTAGATATGAATAAAATTTTAAATTCTATTAATTGTTTTTCTAGTTTGAGATAATGTATTATTATTCATAAACTAATTTATTGTGTACAATTATTTTTTTTGGAAAATGGACATCAATGAAGAAATTAGAACCTTGAAAATGCACATGATCTAAATTGTATTAATTATCAAATATCTTAATGTCCTATGTGAGTCTTTAAGAGGGAAAAATTTTCACAAACATTATCATCATAAGAGGTTATATTATCACGTGATATAAAGACATAGAAATAATTATCTAAGTTGTATGAATTATAAAGGATGAAAGAGAAGAATATTAGTATAAAGAAAATGATGGATAAAGTAAAGAAGAGAAATAAGTATTTTCACATAAGTGATAACTGTGGATAAAAACAATCTGGTACTTTCTTAAAAGGAATGACATTTTTCTACAATTGTATAGATTAAGGAAACCAAGTTTTTTATTGAAAGTGTAGGTAAAAGGCTTCTAATGAGAAATGATTCAACTAAAAAGAGATGAGAAAATATATAAATCAATGTCTTGAGCATCAAAGAATATATCCTAAAAGGGGTAATAGATCATGTTTAAGCTCATGATACTACCAAAAATGAAGGGTAATGATAATTATGCATGTTTTTGGATTGTGGAATTTTGTAATTAGATAATTTAATCTTTAATTTTCTGGTCATAAGAATTATAAGAAATATAAATATTGTATATAAGTACTACTACATTAAGGAATTGGAACCATGTGATGAAAAGAACCCATAATCAATAGGGGTGATCATGTTGTATATTAATCTTCTTAAAAGCACATTAATTGGTATGGATAACACTCAATACATTATTTATGATGATATTATAATAAATAGATTTTTATGGGATAATATTGGTGACCATGAATGTGGTTAGTGACCTAATAGGGTATGATATGTTGGAATTATTAGATGTTTGGATTTAAGGACATTACTCATAGAAGAATTCATTTTTCATAAATGTTTAAATCAGAATATTTTATACATATATTTGGTATGTCACAATAAGAGATACATTATTTGGATAATTCTATATTATGTTTATTTTGGGAATTTAGTGACCTTCAATATTAATTTTTGTTCTTTGAATTTGGATAGATATATTTTTGAAGAGTTTTAAGTTTAACTTCTTATGAATGGATTAAAGATATTATTGATTAATATTAACATATGATTTTTCATATTAGAAACCTTGTGCTAAACATTTTAATTTTAGAAAACATTTAATATATGATGGAATGAATTAAAGACCATATGATTTCTTAAAAGAGATTCATGTGTGGGAAATTCATTAGGAACATCCATTTCTAGGTGTAAGGGATGAAGTGAAAATAGATCAAATCATGATCAAAGGATGATATCATGATTATAAAATTGAAATTAATCATGTAATTTAATTTTATCATATTCTTATATGAATATTAAATGAATCCCTGAAGTATATAAAAATTATTTTGGATGAAAAAAATTACATTTTTTCATTTCATAGAAATCAAATACCTTTTAACCGATAAAACATTTACAGATTTTTTATTGTTAACATTCCTATAATCATGTTCTATATTAGTCTCCATCGAAACATGATTTTTATATTATTCTTTTATTTAAAAATTTTTACTTTGTGCAAATTTTACACAAATATAATACTAGATTTTTGGAAACTAATTCATTGTTTCTTACCCTATTGTTAATAAAATATTTTATTGACCATAATTCCAATGTGGGATTCCCATCAAATAATTTTAATTTATTAATCATTTATTTTTTTCTAGGCACAGTTTCAAATTCATAAGGATGTAATTTATTGAGGGATGGAAGAATGTGACACCCTAATATTTTATGATATCAATTTTTTTAATTCAATTTCTTTGATAACAAAGGTCTCACACAACACCAAGTTTAAACGAATAATGAAATTAAATTAAATATAATTATTTAAAAAATATAGCTATAAAATAGACATTAATGTGGGGGAAATAAATAAGATTATTTAAATCTATATATTATATATTTAATACAATGTTATTACATTCATCCAAATTATTTTATATGGACAAGATAAGAATAAATCAAATTTTACACATAAAAGGCTATATTTTTCTAAACACAATTTTACCAACGTTTAATGGATTTTTTTTAATATTAATTTTGACCCTTATATAAATTATATTATAAAAAATAATAATTATTTTGTAATGTTTAATATTAAAATTTACTTTGGTTAAATTTATTTTATTTTTTGATAACTTTCATCTTTGATGAATAGTAATGTGACCATTAGAATTGTAATGTGACGATTAGGAATAGTAATTTGAACACTAGAATATTAACTTCACATATGAAAGTATAAATATAATTTAGGTATCACATGAAAGAAAATATAATAAAATTATCGTAAGTAATAAGTAAATTAATGTTTTTAAAATTACCAACTAATTATTGGTATTTTTATGAAATGTAAATGATTATTTACAAATTTTTAATCAATAAAATTATTTAAAAGAATATTAATTTTCCCAAAACAGATTAAAAATTTTATATTTTTTTGTTTTACTATTTCAAAAAAATTCACTAAGAAATTATTTAAAATTAAAAAGTTTCATTAAATATAACACCCCAAGCATCCATAATACGTTTTCCTTTTAATAATTCAGTAGCTTGCATTGTACACAACATCGAGATTCTAACACACTGTGACCAATCAAACTAGTTGTTATGAATAGTAATACCCAATTTTTTAAATTTTTTAAATTTTATATTTCAAAATGGACTTCATTTTTGGATTTAGAATATCGAAATTATATTAGGGTAATTTTTTGGTATTTTTCAGAATACATTCAATTTTTGATAAATAGTGAAAAAACACTGCGTTATTGGTTAAAACTGAATTTTAATTTAAATTATTATATATTTTATTTTAATTTATTTTATGTAATAATTGATACATAATAAATTTATATGTTCAACGTAATTCATTCGAGTCCTTTTATAATAAGTTTATATATATAACATTTTGTCGAACTATTTACCGTATTTTTCCCTACCTCCGAGGAGCATTTGAAAATTTGTATAAAACTTAATTTTACCACTTCTATGAGTTGAATTTCAAAAATCCTAGAGACACAGTTAATATTAGTAAGTAAAATTTGGTTCAATAAAATGAAAATAATTTGTGGTGAATAATAACTTTTTTCTTTTATTAACCATGGTTAAAAGTAAATTAGGTAATTAAGGGTAAAAATGATATCTTAATTACCCTAAAACATTTTCTAATTCTACTGGATATGTGTAATTCGACCAAAAAAAACGTTATTAATAAAATATGATCCCCTTTTGTCCACTTGGATTAGATTGGGGCATTTATTATTATTTTATTTAAATAAGATTTAAAAGAGTTAAAATCAAAGATTAATAACTAAACCATTTTTAATATATAGTTATACATAAGATAAATTTAACTATAAATATTAATTATAAATCTAAAAATATTTCCTACATAATGGTATTTTATTTATAAATTTTCGACATTAAATAATTAAATTTATTTATGATACAATGATGATGAAATAATTGCCTTATTTACGAGAGATTAAACTCATTGATATTATAAATATTTAAATAAATATAATTTGAGACTTTTTATAACACCCCAAGCTTCCACGGTATGCTTCTCTTTGAAGAATACAGTAGCGTGTGTTGTACGCAACATCAAGTTCTAACACACCACAACCAATCAAAGTAGCCATTATGAACAGCAATACCCAATTTTTGAAATTTTATAAATTTTATTTCTTAAAATGGACTTCAGTTTTGGATTCGGAATATCTAAATTAGCATAGGGTAAAATTTTGGAACTTTTCAGCTAACATTTATATTTTGATGAATTGTGAAAATTACTAAATTTTAATTAAAAACAACTTTTTCAATAGAAATAATTAATAGTGATAAAATATGAATTCAAATGGTTTTGAAGTATATTTAAAATATATTTTTACCATTTAATACAATGTTTTTCATTGGACATAATTTAACAATTTAACCGGACATAAACAAGTGTCAATCTTTTGATATTCATTATCTCTTAAAAACACGCTTTTTGTTTCAACAACGAGAATTAATTATATATTAATTTCTGCCACTTCTGTGTTTTGAATTTGGAAAAATGGATTCAATATTTGGAATCAGGATGTCCAAATTGTGTAAATAGGTAGCTTTTATTTTCATACATTTTGAATAATTACTTTGATAAATGTTTTATTTACCATGGTTAAAGGGTAAATCTGATAAATAAGGGTAAAAAAATAATATTATAATAAAAATAAATTACCGTAAAACGTGTCCTAACCTAATTTTTTGATACATGTCTGACCATGGGCATCTTTTGGTCGATTTTGGGGCCCCATGGATCCACTTGTAAGTGATAAGGACACTTTATATTAATTAAGCTAAAATAACTACAAAAATGACAAAAGCATATATCTTTTAGAAAAACAATTTTTTCATAGGGTTATATATGTTTTATTTTCGACTATAAATATTAATTAGAAATCTAATAATATTTTCTTCATAATGGTTGTTTATTTATAATTTTTAGACATTTAATAATTAATATTATTTATGACAGAATAATGATGCATTATTTTCTTTATTAATGAAAGAATCAAATAATTGGTATTATAAATGTTAAAATAAATATAATTTGAAAGTTTTGATGGAATCCATGAATTTTATTGGTTAATATGACATTATATGATTTCTTAAATAAATTTTGTTGGTAATGTTTTTAAGACTTTAACAAAAATCAATTATTGAATAGTGTCAAAATTGAGATAAATGGGTTTTTAAAGAAAATATTATATTATTAATTGATATTCTATTCCTAAAAATATATGGTTCTGACAAAGGACATATATCATGATATCTGTATCATTAATAGACCACTTAGGGGTCTCTTGGATGTATATAGTATGTTTATTAACTAAATAATATAAAAATAAAAAGTGACATGGTAAATTTTAAACTAATTAATTAAGAGTTAAAACTAAAAGATAATGTTAATATAATGACCCAAACCTGTCTAAATTCTATTGGTTGAAATTATTTTGATCCGTCTTCACCTTAGACTTTGAATAATCCAATTTTGAACCATTAGAAACCTAATATGAATTTATTATAAAATAATATTTCCAGCTTTTCCAAATGTGCCCCTCACACCTCTTATAAAAGGGAACTCCCCCTATCACTAATTCACACATTCAATGCCTTTTGGCATGGCCAAACCCTGCCCAAATACTCTCTCAACTTCCCTAACTTCAACCTAGAGGCTGTAGTTTGATCATAATGCCATCCTAAGGATCCATTTTGATCAAATCAAAAGGAAGAACTCGATAAAGAGGTAATGTTTTCACCACCCTCTTTCAAGTTCCTTTCTTCTTCCACTTCTTCTTTCATTGTTATTCCCATTCTAAAATAATAACTCTAATATCTTATATATACTGTGATTTTATTATAAATATAGTACAACCATATTTAGTATTCTATCCATCCTTTGAATGACATGTCACCTTGCGTGCGTAAGTACGACTTACCGTCTCCACATCGTGGTGTAATTGTTATTCAAAACATTATTATTTGGATGGGTATAATAATGATGTGTAATTAATTTAAATAATAAATATAACATGATAATTATTCTTTATATATGATATACCATACAATTATATATTATTTTAATATCAAAAGAATGATATTGTCGCTCGTGTGTATGTATGGACTACTGTCTCCACGAACGCGATGAGATTCATTCCCCATCATATCCATTCAAGACTAATTCTCATTTAATTATTAAAAATAATGTTTAAGGACTTGATATCATTCTATATATGAATAAGATACACCCTATCCATAAAAAACACGGCTTATGTAACCAAACATATAAAACAAACTGAGTAAGTTAACACCCGAAAGGACGATAATACTTAGATATTATTAACAAATCAATGTTAAAAGATCATATATGATATCATATTAATTTATATGATTATTGTATAATTTAATAACAATTATTTCACCATTATATAGAAGGTTAACCTACCCTCAACCAAGGAAAAGTACAAGGTAAGGGTTTATTTCACAATCTCTTCATTATGTGAGGTTGTTTATACGTAATTATCTACTGGGACCTCTTTATCATCCACATCCATGTTTCATAAAAATGTATTTCAAATCATTATTAATATTTTAAAGACTATAGGATAAATACATTTATACCCATGTTGACTTTTTATAAGATGTTTATAAAGGAATCTTTCTGTCTTTTTCCAAACAAGGTCCTTTTTAACCTTTTCGAAAGAATTAAGGTAAGAATGTCTTTTTTTAACTTATAAAGAAGGTGTGACTATTTTCCACCGTTATAACATCATCGAAGCTTCCCTTAAAATATTATAATAAAATTTTCAAAGTAAATGTTTTATTTAATAATTATCTGACTTTTAAATGATTTAAAAAAAGAGATATTTCTCTCAAATAGTTTTCATTTCATCTATGTCAACATCCTTTGATGGATTTTAAGTTTATTTGAAGTTGATTTAAAGTGATAGAAAACTTCCATATTGTGTTGAAGGTTTTGTGATATGTTTGAATGTAGATGTGTTATTTTTATACCATTCATGGTTTATAGAGAAAGTATTTACATTTCATATGCTAGTTTTAATACGAATATTTATGTTATTTTTAAACCTGTTCATATGAGGAATGCATTGGACATAATAAGTGACGGGTGGAGCCTGCTATATCTCTTCGATGCATCGGTAGGTCTCATGAGAAAAAATAGTGTCTTGGAACAAGGACTTGACAAAATCTTATTTGTATTCTTGGAACAAGGCCTTGACTATGTGGTTATGATAGTCTGGCATTATGCATTCCATCCTTATGAAAGTGGTTTTTGATATTGCATGTGATTATTTGACTAGTAGAATATCCATGTGAATAAGTAAATGTAATTATTTAATTTTATTATTTCCATATTATGCTGAAGTTCAAGTTTAAAAGGCTTTTTTAGTTCTACGTTTCCTTAAATGTTTATTCTTATTTATGAAAGTTTCCGCTATATTGTTATCCTTACTGGGAATTTGAGCACACCCCTTTCTATGTTTTATTTTTCCCATGATGTGAAGAAGTATTTTATTAATGAACTGTAGGGATAGTATAAGGGGATATGAGTTTGGAGACAATATGTTGCTGTAGTTTTCACTTTATTTTGTAACGTAAACATTATGAATGTATCTAGTGTTTCCAAGACTACTAAACTAATCGGTATTTCGAGAAGTTATCTTTTGTGATCATGACAATGTTATGTAATAATGCATTGACTCTGGGTTACTAGGGTCGGGGCGTTACAGTTGGTATCAGAGGAAGTTTAGTACAAACCTTGGAAGCTAGATTTAGATAAACTATGATTAGAGCATATAGATCTTAGATGGACTTTGAGGATTAGTATAGAAGAACTTCCTAGAATTTTGGTTTTGTAGAAATTTTATGTTTTTTCCGAGAAATAATTCCATTTCTAGGTACGAGCAGGTAGAGGCTACTCTGGCATAGAAGTACCTGGGGGTAAAACCCAAAAACACCGCTTTAAGCTAGACACGAACGGGAACTGCTGTATGATAATAGGCCTTGCTGCACTATTGGTTATGACACTCCCAGGGGATATGCATAGGATAATTCTCAATTTATTTACAAACATTTATGATGGTTTTATGAGTATATACTGCCTCAAAGGATTTTTTTTATAATTATGGATTATATCAATAAATAGTTCAATTTATGTTAAGTGTTTTACAACTATGGAATTATGTGTCTTGATTCATAAACTAATCTAGTTTATGCCATTGTTTAGAAATGGCGCCTAGTGGAAGAACTAAAAACTGTATCAATACACACACTCTATGTAGGGATTTCCTTCCTACTCAAGATAATTATAGTGGAGCTGGTGATGCAACTGGTTCTGATCAACTAATCACCATACTGGGACAAATCACTCTGGTTAAGAATAATAACCTTACCCGTATGGAGCACCATGATACATATCGTGGAGGATCAATGTTAGATCACTTCATGAGGTAGAAACCACCAAAATTCAATGGGAGTACAAATAAATTAGTAGATAAGAAATGGATAAGTTCCCTAGAGAAAATATTTCAGGCTTTGGGGAGTAGTGAAAGGGAAAAGGTTATAATGGCAGTTTATCGCCTCATTATAGATGCTGATCAATGGTGTTCATTGATACAAAACAAAAAGTAAGATGATGAAGTATCAAATATGTAATGGAGAGAGTTGAAAGATATTTTCTTAGAAAAATAATTTCATCATGACCATCGAGCAGATATGGAAAGGAAATTTCTTTGTCTGAGACAAAAAGAGGATGAGAATGTTGCAAAGTATGAGGCTAACTTTAGAAGGTTATAAAGGTATGCTAGAGATTATATACGCAACCCAAGAAGTAAGATTGATCATTTATTTTATGGGTTAAAACCATTTCTCCATCGAGCATTAGTCTCACAATCCTTCTCGTCATATGAAGACATTGTCTCAAGTGCTGTCAAGATAGAAAAATAATTCTCTAAGTCTTATGACTTTAAATCAAAGAAAGAGAAGAATAGATCTGCTGATCACTCTGGGAATGGAAATAAGGGGAATACGGGAAAAGTTGAATATCCATCATGTAGTAAATGTTGGAAGAAACACCCTGGTACTTTCTTGAAGGGAATGGGAGTCTGTTACAAGTGTGGTGAAAATGGTCACCAAGATCGTGATTCCAAAGGGAAGAAAGAAGCTACTGATGTCCTGTACTAAAATTGTAGGGAGGTGGGGTATGCAAATTAATGTCCTAAGTGTTAGGAGAACATACCTTAGAAAAGGCCAAGGGATCAAGGCCAAGCTTATGTTATCACTACTGCAGAGGTAGAATTTCTGAAAGAGGTGGTGGTAGGTAATTTAATGGTTTTCTCAAGTTTAGCAAATGCATTATTTGATTCTGGATCATTGCATTATTTCATATCTTCCCAGTTTTCTATGAAAATTAGATATTTCCAATTTTATTTAACAAGGGAGTTTTCAGTTAAAAATCCTAAGGGAAGTATCATTGCAATAGAGTTTTGTGAATCAGTCCCCATTAGAGCACATAAATGGTCTTCATCTGCTGATCACATCGCCATTCCTATGATTGTGTTTGATATAATACTCGGTATGGATTGACTTTCAGACCATGATGGGAAGATTTATTGTAAGAAGAAGGAGGTTACTATTTTTGATGATGATGATAAGGAACACCTTGTCTTTAGAGTAGAATCGTCACCACCTAATTCTTATCTAGATCCACCCCCAGTAGATAAACTAAATTCAATTATTGGGGAGGAATAGAATGAAATGATTATGGGTGAGGAAAGGAATGTTCAAATAGAGGATTTACCTATTGTAAAAGAATGTGTAGATGTGTTTCCGAAAGATTAATTTGGACATCCTCCAGAATGAGAAGTTGAGTTTTCCATTGATTTAATTCCTGGATAAAGGCCTATATCGAAGACCCCTTATAGAATGGCCACTGTGGAATTAGTTGAACTAAAGAAAAAACTATAGGAATTGAGTAATAAGGTATTTATTCCCCCTAGTGTTTCTCCATGGGGATCCCCTGTTATTTTTGTTAAAAATAAAGATGGATCTATGAGGTTGTGTATCGACTACAGGGAGATCAATGCTATAACAATAAAGAACAAGTATCCCCTAACTCGCATTGATGATTTATTTGACCAACAGCATGGAGATCAATAACTTTTCAAAGATTGAACTTTGGTCTGGATACCATCAGTTGTGTGTGAAGAAGGAGGAAATTTTGAAGACAGCATTTCAAACCAGGTACGGGCATTACGAGTTTACAGTAATGCCTTTTAGGTTGACTAATGCGCCCTCTATATTCATGGATCTAATGAATAGAGTTTTCAAGTAATATCTAGATGAATTTGTGGAGATATTTATTTATGATATCTTATTATACTCAAAAATCTATGAAGATCATAACAATCACTTGCGCATTATCCTGAAGACTCTGAGAAGACATGAATTATATGGGAAGTTTAGTAAGTGTGAATTCTAGATTCAGGAGATTTCTTTTCATGGCCATATTTTCTCTAAAGATGGAATCTATGTTGATCCTTCTAAGACCAAGGCAATCCAAGAATGGAATGCACTGATGAGTATAACTGAGGTATGCAGTTTTATTGGTTTAGCAGGTTATTATCGACGTTTCGTCCAGAATTTTTTCCGATTAGCTAACCCACTAACAAAGCTCACACGTAAAGAGGTTAAATTTGTTTAGACAAAAGAGTGTGAAGAATGTTTCTATGAACTGAAGAGAAGATTAGTCAATTCCCCTATATTGACTCTACCATCGGGGAATTATGGGTTCATTATTTATAGTGATGCATCGAAGAAAGGAATTGGTTGTGTCCTTATGCAGGATGATAGAGTTATTTCCTATGCATCACGATAGCTGAAAATTCATGAGAAAAACTATCCTAGTCATTATCTTGAGTTAGCTGCTATAATCTTTTCTATGAAGATATGGATACACTATCTCTATGGAGAAAAATGTGAGATTTATACTAATCACAAGAGTTTGAAGTATATTTTCTCATAGAAATAACTTAACATGAGGCAAAGGATATGGCTTGATCTACTCAAAGATTATGATTTCATGATACACTACCACCCGGGGATGGAAAATAAGGTGGAAGATGATTTCAGTAGAAAATATCATGGAGGTTTGAACAAGTTGAGAATTGAGAGGGATCCTATTTTCATGGATGTAGTAAAGTTGGATATGGGAATAACCATGGAAGGTGAAACATCAATTATTTTTCAAATGGTTTTGCAGACCATCTTTACCAGAAAGGATAAAGAGTTCTCAAACTGACGATGAGGAGTTTCAAAAGAAGATTAAAGCTATGAATGATGGGAGATTGAATGACTTTGTGTATGAAGATGGAATTTTGAAATTTAGGAAGAGACTTTGTATTACTGATATACCGATCTAAAAGGGGAATTTTTGGATGATGATCATAGTTCGAATTTCTCTATACACCCTGGGAGAACCAAAATGTATAGAGTTTTGAAGGATCATTTTTGGTGGGACAACATGAAGAAGGAGATTGCTGATTTTGTGTCAAGATGTATGGTTTTTCAACAAGTGAAAACTGGAAGGCAACAGCTTGGAGGAGTATTGCAACCTCTTCCCATACCAGAGTGGAAATGGGATAATATTATGATGGACTTTGTCCTGGGGATACCAAAGTCTCCTAGAAAAAACGATGCAATATGGGTTATTGTTGATCATCTTATCAAGTCAGCAAATTTTCATTATATAAGGGAAGATCTACCACTGGAACATCTACAAGACAATATATTAATGAAGTTGTGAGACTTCATGGAGTACCCATGCCGATTGTTTCTGATCATGATCCCCGTTTTACTTCAAGATTCTGGAAGAGTCTTCAGAAAGCATTGGATACTAAACTTCATTTGAGCACTCCCTACCACCCCCAAACTAATAGAAAATCAGAATAGACTATTCAATACTTAGAACACATGTTGAGATATTTCTCACTTGACTTTAAGGGTATGTGGGATCAATATTTACATCTACTATAATTTTCCTATAACAATAGCTTCCATTCGAGTATTCAGATGGCACCATATAAAGCGTCATATGAAAAGAGATGTTGCACACCAACCTGTTGGGAGGACGTTAGTGGAAGAAAACATGTAGGCCCAGAACTGGTGGAGTAAACGATGGAAAAGGTGAAGGTAATCCAAAAGTACATCAAAGCATCTTAAAGTAGTCATAAGAGCTATGTTGACAACCGAGGGAAGAATTTGGAATTTCAGGCAGGAGATCATGTTTTCTTGAAGGTATCTCCATGGAAGGGTGTTATACATTTCGTTAAGAAAGGAAAATTGAGTCCCAGGTACATCGGACCATTCAAAATTATAGAATGAATTGGGGCTGTAGCTTACCATTTGGAAATGCCGCCAAGTCTCTCCAAAGTTCACGATGTGTTCCATGTATCACTGTTGAGGAAATACATGCTTGACCCAATGCATGTACTCACCTATGAGGAACTAGAACGGGAACCCGATATATCTTATTGCAAAGATCCCCTCAGGATTATTGATACGATAGAACAAGTACTGAGAAACCGGACGACTCGTCTGGTAATAGTTTTGTGGAGAAACCATAAGATTGAAGAAGAAACGTGGGAACCCGAGGAACTTATGATGAAGAACCACCCGAGTCTTTTCATGTAGTAGTATTATAGAAATTTCAAGGATGAAATTATTTAAAGGAGGGGAAAATGTAACACCCCAAACTTCCACGGTACGCTTCTCTTTGAATAATACAGTAGCATGTGTTGTATGCAACATTGAGTTCTAACACACCGCAACCAATCAATGTAGCCGTTAGGAATAGTAATACCCACCTTTTGAATTGTTTTAAATTTTATCTCTCAAAATAGACTTCACTTTTGGATTCAGAATATCAAAACTATCCTAGGTTAAAATTTTGGAACTTTTCAGATAACTTTAATATTTTGTTGAATAGTGAAAATTACTAAATTGTAATTAAAAACAACTTTTTTAATCAAAATATTTAATAGTGAATAAATATGAATTTTAGTGGTTTTAAAGTATATTTAGAATATATTTTTACCATTTAATAAAATTTTATTCATTGGACATTATTTCACAATTAAACCGGACAAAAACAAGTGTCAATATTTTGATAGTTATTATCTCTTAAAAACACGCTTTTGGTTTCAACAACGGGAATTAATTTTAAATTAATTTCTACCACTTCTGTGTTTTGAATTTTGAAAAATTGATTCCATATTTGGAATCAGGATGTCCAAATTGTGTAAATAGGTAACTTTTATTTTTAGACATTTTGAATAATTAGTTCGGTAAATATTTTATTTACCATGGTTAAATGGTAAATCCGATAAATAAGGGTAAAATAATAATATTATAATAATAATAAATTACCCTTAAACATGTTCTAACCTTATTGGTTGATACAGTTCCGACCATGGGAATTTTTTGGTCGATTTTGGCACCCCAAGGATCCACTTGTAAGTGATAAGGACCCTTTATATTAATTAAGTTAAAATAAATACAAAAATGACATAAGCATATATCTTTTAGAAGAAATTTTTTTACATAGGGTTATATATGTCGGATTTTGGACTATAAATATTCATTAGAAATATAAAAATATTTCCTACATAATGGTAGTTTATTTATAATTCTTATACATTTAATAATTAATATTATTTATGACATAATAATGATGCAGTATTTTCCTTATTAATGAAAGAATCAAATTATTGGTATTAAAAATGATAAAATAAATATACTTTAAAAGTTTTTATGACATCCATGAATTCTCTTGGTTAATATGACATTATAGTATTTCTTAAATGGTTTTTTTTCGAATTAATAATGTTTTTAAGACTTTAACAAATTCAATTGTTGAATAGTTTCAAAATTGACATAAATGAATTTTTAAAACAAATATTATATTATTAATTGATATTATATTCATAATAATCTAACGTTAGGCCAAAAGACTTATATAATGATAGGTGTATCATTAATGGACCACTTGGGGGTCTCTTGGATGTATATATTATGTTTATTACTATATAATATAAAAATACAAAGTGACATGGTAAATGTCAAACAAATTAACTAAGAGTTAAGACTAAAAGATAAGCATAATATAATGACCCAAACCTATCTAAATTCTATTTGTTGAAAGTATTTCGACCCATACCCACCTTAGACTTTGAATAATCCAATTTTAGGCCATTATAAACTGAATATGAATTTATTATAGAATAATATTTCTAGCTTTTCCAAAGGTGCCCCTCACCCCTCTTATAAAAGGGCACTCCGCCTTCTCACTAATTCACACATTAAAAGCCTTTTGGCTTGGACAAACCCTGCCCAAATACTATCTAAACTTCCCTCACTTTGACCTAGATTCCTTAGTTTTCTTAGAAAGACATCCTAAGGATTCCTTTTGATCAAATCAAAAGGAAGAACCCGAAGAAGAGGTAATGTTTTCACCACCCTATTTCAAGTTCCTTTCTTATTCCACTTCTTCTATCTATGTTATTAAAAATATAAAATAATAAATCCATTATATTATATATACTGTGATGTTATTATAAATATGGTACAACCATATTCATTAATCTATCCATCCTTTGAATGACATGTCACCATACGTGCGTACGTACGGCTTACCGTCTCTACGTCGTGGTGTAATTGTTATTCAAAACATTATTATTTGGATGGATATAATAATGATGTGTAATTCATGTAAATAATAAATATAACATGATAATAATTCTTTATATGTGATATAACATCCAATTATATATTATTTTAATATCAAAAGAATGATATTGTCGCTCGTGCATACGTACGGACTACCGTCTCCACGAACGCGATGAGATTCATTCCCCATCATATCCATTCAAGATTAATTCTCATTTAATGATTAAAAATAATGTTTAAGGACTTGATATAATTATGGATATGAATAATATACAACCTATCTATAACAAACATGGCTTATGTAACAAAACATATTAAAGAAAATGAGTAAGTTAACACCCGAAACAACGATAATACTAAGATATTATTAACAAATCAATGTTAAAAGATCATATATGATATCATATTAATATATATGATTCTTGTATAATTTAATAACAATTATTTCACCATTATGAAGGAGTTTAACCTAACCTCAACCAAGTAAAATTACAAGGTAAGGTTTTATTTCAGAATCTCTTCATTATCCGAGGTTGTTTATACGTAATTATCTACTGGGACCTCTTTATCATCCACATCCATGTTTCATAAAAATGTATTTCAAATAATTCTTAATATTTTAAATACTATGGGATAAATTCATTTATACCCATGTTGAATTTTTATAAGAAGTTTATGAAGTAATCTTTTTATCATTTTCCAAACAAGGTCCTTTTTTACTTTTCGACAGAATTATGGTAAGAATGACTTTTTTTAACTTATACGGCAGGTGAAGCTATTTTCCACCGTTATATAATCATCAAAGATTCCCTTAAAATCTTATAAGAAAATTTTCAAAGTAAAAGTTTAATTTTATAATTATGTGAATTTGAAATGATTTAAAAAAAGAGATATTTCTCTCAAATAGTTTTGATTTCATCTATGTCAACATCCTTTGATAGATTTTAAGCTTATTTGAAGTTGATTTATTATGATACAAAACTTCCATATTGTATTTAAGGTTTTGTGATATGTTTGATAGTGTATGTGTTATTTTTATACCATTCATGGTTTATGGAGAAAGTATTTACATTTCGTATGTTAGTTTTAATACAAATATTTCTGTTATGTTTAAACCTGTTCATATGAGGAATGCATTGGACTTAACAAGTGATGGGTGGAGCCTGCTATAGCTCCTCGATGGATCGGTTGGTCTCATGAGACAAACTAGTATCTTGGCACAAGGCCTTGACACAATCTTATTTGTAGTCTTGGCAAAAGGCCTTGACTATGTGGTTATGATAGTCTGGCATTATGCATTCCATCATTATGAATGTGGTTTTTGATATTGCATGTGATTATTCAACTAGTAGAATATCCATGATAATATGTAAATGGAATTATTTCATTTTTTTCCATATTATGCTGAAGTTCATGTTTAAAAGGGTTTTTTTAGTTATAAATTTCCTTAAATGTTTATTCTTATTTCTGAAAGTTTCCGCTATATTGTTATCCTTTCTGGGCATTTGAGCTCACCTCTTTCTTTGTTTTATTTTTCCCAGGATGTAATAAAGTATTTTATGAATGACCTACAAAGATAGTATATAGGGATATGAGTGTGGAGACAAGATTTTGTTTTAGTTTTTACTTTATGATGTAATTTAATCTTTATGAATGTATCTAGTGTTTCCAAGACTACTAAACTAATCGGTCTTTCGAGACTTGATCTTTTGTGATCATGCCAATATTATGTAATAATGCACCGACTCTGGGTAACTGGGGTCAGGGCGTTACACTTTTAATGAATTCTACTAATTTTAATGGTTAATATGACATGTTAGGGTTGATTAAATGAATATATTTTGAACTAATAATGCTGTTATGAATTTTACAAAAATAAAATACCAAATAGTGTCAAAATTGACATAAAAGTGTTTTTAAAACAAATATTATATTATTAATTGATATTCTATTCCTAAAAATTTAAGTATCTGCCAAAGAGCTTAAATAATATTATATATGTCATTAATGACCCACTTTAGGTTTTCTTGGATGTTTACAGTATTTTTATTAACCATATAATATAAAAATACAAAGAGATATGGTAAATGTCAAAATATTTAACTAAGAGATAAATCTAAATGATAAGGTTAATATGATGACCTAAACCTTATTTAAACCTATTTGGTGAGAGGTTTCCACCCATCCCCACCTTAGCCTTTAAATATTCATTTTTTAGCCCTTAGAAACCAAAAATGACTTTATTATAAACTAATATTTCAAGATTTTCCTAAAGTGACCCTCACCTCTCTTATAAAAGGGCACCTCCCCTTCTCTAATATTAACACCTTAAAAGCCATTTGGCTTGGCCAAACCCAACCCAAATATGTTCTCAATTGTAGTCCTTTATTCCTAGAGTCCTTCATTTAATATGAAATCCATTCTTTGGATCCCTTTTGATCAAATCAAAAGGAAGAACCCGAAGAAGAGGCAAATATTTCATCACCTCTTTCATTTTCTTTTCTTCTTCCACTTCCTCTATCATTGTAGTTTCTATTATAAAATAATATGCCCAGTATATTCTATATATTGTGATGTTATTATGAAAATGGTACAATCATATTCATTATTCTATCCATCCTATAAATGACAAAGTCACCATACGCGCGTACGTACTGGTTACCGCCTCCACATCTTGGTGTAGTTTGTTATTCAAACACTTCATCATTTGTATGGGTATAATAATGAGTATAAATGATATAAATATTAAATATAAAATGATAATTATTCTGTATATATGATATAACATCCAATTATATATGATTTTAATATCAAAAGAATGATATTGTCGCTCGTGAGTACGTTCGGATTACCGTCTCCACGAACGTGATGAGATTCATTCTCTATCGTAATCATTCAAGAATAATTTTTAATTTTTTGATTAAAAATACTTTTTATGAACATAATATAATTATTTATATGAATAAAATGCATCCTATCCATAAAAAACATGGCTTATGTATCCAAGAATATAGATGAAAATGAATCAGTTAACACCAGAAATGATGATACTACTAAAATATCATTAACAAAGCAATATTAGAAGATCATATATGATATCATATTAATGTATATGTTTCGTGTATAATTTAATAAAAATTATTTCATTATTATAGATGAGGTTACACTACCCTATTCTATGGAAAATTACAACGTAAGGGTCTTTTTTACAATCTCTTTATTAACTGAGATTGTTTTATACGTGGGTATCTACTAGGACCTCTTTTTCATCCACATTCTTGTTTTCTAAAAAATGTATTTCAAATTATTTTTACTATTTTCTAGAGAATGGGATAAAGTCATTTATACCCTTATTTTACCTTATATTCTTTTAAAGTAATCTTTCCATCATTTTCCAAACAAGGTATCTTATGGCCTTTTCGACAAAATTAAGGTAAGAATGTTCTTTTAACTTATACGTCGGGTGCGGCTATTTCCTGCCGTTATAACATCGTCGAAGCTTACCTTACAACCTTATAAAAATATTTTCAATATAAAATTTTTCTTTTATAATTATATGACTTTTAAATTATTTCAAATTGAATGAGATATTTCAACAAAAAAGTTATGATTTCATCTATGTCAATATCATTTGATGGATTGTATGCTTATTTGAAGTTGATTTAGTATGATACAAAAATTCCATATTGTATTGAGGGTTTTGTGATATGTTTGACTATGGATGTATTATTTTTACACAATTCATGGTTTATGGATAATGTATTGACTTTTCATATGCTAGTTTTAATACGAATGTTTATCTTATGTTTAAACCTTTTTATATAGGGAATACATTGGACTTTGTAAGTGATGGTTGGAGCCCGCTATACCACCTCGATGTATCGGTAGGTTTCATGAGACAAACTAGTGTCTTGGAAGAAGGCCTTGAAAAAATCTAATTTGTAGTTTTGGAACAAGGCCTTGACTATGTGGATATGAAGTCTGGAATTATGCATTCCATCATTATAAAAGTGGCTATTGATATTTCATATGATTATTATACTAGTAGAATATTCATATGAATAATTAAATGGAATTATTTGATTTTATATTTTCCATATTATGCTAAATTATAAGTTTGAAAGTATTTTGATTTATTCTTAAATTGCCTTAAATGTTTATGCTTATTTATGAAAGTTTCTACTATATTGTTATCCTTACTAAGCATATGTGCTCACCCCTTTCTATGTTTTATTTTTCCTAGGATGTGAATAGTATATTATAAATGACCTATAGGTATAGTCTAAGGGATATGAGTGTGGCCTATGTAGACTATGTTATTTTAGTTTTTCATTTTATAATGTAATGTAAAACTTAAGAATGTATCTTAAATTTACAAGGCCGCTAAACTGATCAATCTTTTGAGATTTGATCCTTTGTAATCATGGCAATGCTATGTAATAATTCACCAACTCTGGGTAACTGGGGTCGGGGCATTACAATTGGTATCAGAGGATGTTCAGTAAAAACAATGGAAACAAGATTTAGAAAAACATTACCCTAAGATAGACTTTGAGGATTATTATAGAAGAACATCATATAATTTTGGTACTGTAGATATTTTGTGAGCTTTCTAAGAAATAAATCCATATCTGGATATGAGTAGGTAGAGGTGGCTCTAGAACAAATGTATCTAGGGGTAAAACCCAAAAACACAGCTTTGAGATAGACTCGAACGAGAACCGGTGCATGACAACGGGCCTTGTAGCACTCTTTGTTATGACACTTCTGGGGAATATGATTAGGATAATTCTAATTTTCCTTAAATTCCATTATGAAGGTTTTATAAGTATATACTTCCTCAAAGAAAAAATTTTTATGATAGTATATTATATCCATAATCTGTTCAATTTATGTTAAGTGTTTTACAAGTTTGGAATTATGTATTTTGATTCTTAAACAAATCTCACGTATTCCATTGTTTAGAAATGGCACCTATTGGAAGGAATGAAAACCATATCAACGCACGTAATCCATGTAGAGATTTTCCTCCTACTCAAGATAATTATAGTTGAGCTGGTGAAGCAACTGGTGCTGATCATCTTATCACCATGCTGGGACAACTCACTCAGGTTATTAATAATAACCTTACCCGTATGGAGCACCCTGATCCAAAACGTAGAGGATCAATGTTAGGCCGATTCATGAGGCAAAAACCACCAACATTAAATGGGATTAAAAATCCATTAGTAGCTGAGAAATGGGTAAATTACTTAGAGAAAATATTTCACACTTTGGGGAGTAGCGAAAGGGAAAAAGTTGTCATGGCAGTTTATTGCCTCACGGGAGATGCAGATCAATGATGGTCATTGATTCAAACTACAAAAGAAGATTACAAATTATTAAATATGTAATGGATGGATTTTAAAGATCTTTTCTTAGACACATACATTCCTTGTGACCATTGAGTGGATATGGAAAGAAAATTTCTGAGTCTGAGGAAAAAAGAGGATGAGAATGTCGAAAAATATGAAGCTAACTTTATAATGTTAGAAATTAATGTGGTAGATTATATACGTAACCCAAGGAGTAAGATTGATCGATTCTTTGAAGGGTAAAAACCATTTCTTCATTGAGTAATAGTCTCACAATTCTTCTCATTATATGATGATAATGTCTCATGTGATATCAAGACATAAAAAGAATTCTCTAAGTCTTTCGACTTTAAAGCAAAGAAGGAGAAGAAGAGATCTGCTGAACACTCTGGAAATGGAAATTAGGGGAATAAAGGAAAAGCTAAAAATCCATCCTGTAGTAAATGTGAGAAGAAACACCCCGGTACTTGCCTGAATGGAATGTGAGTCTATTACAAGAGTAGTGAAAAAGGCCACCAAGCTCGTGATTGCAAGGGGAAGAAAGAGGATGTCAATGTTGAATTCTACAATTGTAGAGAAAATGTAAATTATGCAATTGAATGTACTAAGTGCTAAGGGAACATACCTCAGAAAAGTACAAGTTATCAAGGCCAAGTTTATGCAATTACTACTGCTGAGGTTGATGCTCCAAAAGATGTACTGGAAGGTAATTTATGGTTTCCTCAAGTTTAGCCAACGATTTATTTGATTCTAGATCATCGCATTGTTTCATATCTTTCTAGTTTTCTATGAAAATTAGATATTTTCAATTTTACATAACAAGGGAGTTGTTAGTCAAAACACCTATGAGAAGAATCATCGCAACAATGTTTTGTGAATTATATTCCATTAGGGCATATAAATGTTCTTTATATACTAATCTCATCATTATAACGATGATTGAATTTGATATAATCCTCGTTATGGATTGTCTTTCAAACCATAATGTGAAAATTTATTGTTAGATGAAGGAGGTTACCATTTTTTATGATGATAAGGATTTCCTTATCTTTAGAGCAGAAATTTCACCACCTGATTCTTATCTAGATCCACCACCAATAGCTCTTTTAAATTCAATTATTGGGGACGATGATAATGAAATAATTATGGGAGAGGCAAATATTTTTCAAATAGAGGAAGTGTATATTCTTCAATTATATGTTGATTTGTTTCCAGAGGATTTACCTGGACATCCTCCAGAATGAGAAATTGAGTTTTCAATTGATTTAATTCATAGTTCAAGGTCTATATCGAAGAACCCTTATAGAATGGACACTTCATAATTATTGGAACTATAGAAACAACTAGAGGAATTGAGTATTAAGAGATTTATTCTCCCTAGTGTTTCTCCATGGGGAGCCTCTGTCCTTTTTGTTAAGAAGAAAGATGGATCTATGAGGTTGTGCATTGACTATAGGGAGGTCAATGCTATAACAATAAAAAAGTATCCCATACCACACATTGAAAATTTATTCGACCAACATTATGGAGCTCAATATTTTCCAAAGATTGAACTACGATCTGGATATCATCAGTTTTGTTTGATGATGGAATACAGTTCGAAAACAACATTTGTAACCAGATACAAGCATTAGGAGTTTACAGTAATGCCTTTGGGATTGACTAATGCACCCTTTGTTTTCAGGGATCAAATGAACAGAGTTTTCATGGAATATATTAATGAAATTATAGTGGTATTTATTGATGATATCCTAGCATACTTCGATATCTATGATGATCATGAAAATCACTTGCGCACCATTCTTAAACCCCTCAGAAGAAATGATTTATACAGGAAGTTTACCAATTGTGAATTCCAGATTCAAGATATTTCTTTTCTTGGCCATATTGACACTAAGGATGGAATATCGGTTGATCCTTAAAAGGACAAGGCAATCTATGAATGGCTTGCATCGATGAATATAACTGAGGTACACAGTTTTAATGGTTTAGTAGGTAACTATTGGCGTTTTGTCCAGAATATTTCCCGATTGGCTAACCCATTAACCATGCTCACCTATAAGGGGGTTAAATTTGTTTGGACAAAAGAGTGTAAAGAATATTTTGATGAACCGAAGAGAAGATTAGTCAATGATTCTATCTTGACTCTACCATCAAAAAACTATGATTTTATTATTTATAGTGATGCTTCAAATAAATTACTTGGTTGTATCCTTATGCAGAATGATAGAGTTATTACCTATCCATCACGACAGCTAAAAATTAATTAGAAAAAATATCCTACTCATGGTCTTGAGTTAGAAGCTGTAATCATTTCTCTAAAAATATGGAGACACTATCTCTATGGTGAAAATGTGAGATTTATACTGATCACAAGAGTTTGAAGTATATTTTATCAGAAAAATAACTCAACATGAGGAAAAGGTGATGGCTTGAACTACTCAAGGATTATAATTGCACAATACACTACCACCTGGGGAAGGAAAATAAAGTGGCAGATGCTTTGACCAGAAAGGATCATGGAAGTTTGAACAAGATGAGAGTTAAAAGGGATCCTATTTTCATGGATCTAGTGAAAATAGATATAGGAATAATCATGTTAGGTGAAACATCAATACTTTTTTAAATGTTTTCCAATCCATCTTTACTAGAAGGGAAAAAATTTTCTCAGGAAGATGATAAAGAGTTTAAAAAGAAGATTAAATCTATGAATGATGGGAGATTTAGTGACTTCATATATGAAGATGGGATTTTGAAATTTGGGAAGAGAATTTGTGTTCCCGATATACCTGATCTAAAAATGGAATTTTTAGTTGATGATCATATCTCCAATTTCTTTATAAACCCTGGTCGCACCAAGATGTATAGAGATTGGAGAGGACCTTTTTGGTGGGTCAACATGAAGAGGGAGAATGCTGATTTTTTGTCAAGATGTATGGTTTGTCAAAAAGTGAAAGTCAGAAGGAAACAATCTAGAGGAGTTACGAAACCTCTTCCCATACCTGAGTGGAAATGGGATAATATTATGATGGACATTTTAATGGGGATAACAAAGACTCCTAGAAGGAATGAAGCAATATGGGTCATTGTTGGTCATCTTACCAAGTTAGCACATTTTCTTGCTTTAAGAGAAGATTTAACACTTGAATGTCGTGTAAAACTATATATTAATGATGTTGTAAGACTTCATGTATAACCCTTATCGATTGTTTCTAATTGTGATCCCCATTTTATATCAATATTTTGGAAAAGTATTCAGAAATCCCTGGATACTGAACTTCATTTGAGCATTGCCTACCACCCTCAAACTGATTGAAAATCAGAATGGTCTATTCAAGCCGTATAATACATGTTGTGATCTTGCTCACATGAATTTCAAGGTATGTGGGATCAATATTTACCTCTAGTAGAATTTTCCTATAACAATATCTTCCATTCATGTATCCATATGGCACTATATGAAGCGTTATATTGAAAGAGATGTCACACACCAACTTGTTGGGATGATGTTGGTGAAAGAAAACTCATAGACCCATAACTTTTTGAGTAAACAATGGAAAAGTTAATGTTTATCCAAACCCACATAAAAGACTCCCAAAGTAGGAAAAAGACCTATGTTGATAACTGAAGGAAGGATTTGGAATTTCAAGTAAAAGACCATGTTTTCATGAAGGTATCTTTATGGTAGGGTGTTATACATTTCAGTGAGAAGGGTAAATTGAGTCCCTGGTATAGCAGACCTTTTGAAATTCTAGAACGAATTGGAGTTGTAGATTATCTTTTGGAAATGCCTCCAAGTCTCTCCAAAGTTCATGATTTGTTCCATGTATCACTGTTGAGAAAATACATTCCTGGCCCAACGCATGTACTCACCTATGAGAAAATTGAACTAGAACATGATATGTCATATTGTGAAGAGCCTGTCAAAATTCATGATACAAGAGAACAAGTGCTGAGAAACCAGACGACTTGTCTGGTAAAAGTTCTATGGATAAACTATAAGATGGAAGATGCAACGTGGGAACCAGAGGAACTTATGATGAAAAACCACCCGAATATTTTTGTGTGGTAATATTATAGAAATTTCAAGGACGAAATATTTTGAAGGAGGGAAGAATGAAACACCCCATGCTTCCATGGTATGTTTCCATTTCAATAATGAAATAGATTGCATTGTACAATACTTCGAGATTCTAACACACCGTGACAAATAAAACTAGCCGTTATGAATAGTATTACCCACTTTTTGAAATTTTATAAATTTTAACATTTAAAATGAACTTCATTTTTGGATTCGGAATAAAGAAATTAGCTTAGGGTGAATTTTTGATATTTTTTTGAAAACTTTCAACTTTTGATGAATATTGAAAAACAGAACGTTATTGGTTAAAACTGATTTTTTATTTAAATAACTAGTTATTTTATTTTATTTTATTTTAGGTCAAAATAGATACATGATACAAATATATGTTCAACGTAATTCATTTTAGTCATTTTATAATAAGTTTAGATATGTAAAATTTAATCAAACTATTTACCATCTTTTACCCACCTCCTAGGAGCATTTGAAAATTTGTATAAAACATAATTTTACCACTTCTGTGAGTTGAATTTCAAAAATATAATAGACACGGTTTATATAATAAGGTAAAATGTGGTTCAATACTATGAAAATAATTTTTGGTGAATAGAAACTTTTTACTTTTATTTACCTCGGTTAAAAGTAAATTGGGTAATTAAGGTTAAAAATGATATCATAATTACCCAAACACATGTCCTAATTCTATTGGATAAGTGTAATTCGACCAAAAAAACCTTAGGAATAAAATATGATCCCCTTTGGTCCACTTGGATTAGATTTGGACATTTAATATTATTTTATTTAAAGAAGAGTTAAAAGAGTTAAAATCAAATTTTAATAAATAAAATTTTTTTAATATAGGGTTATAAATAAGATAAATTCGACTATAAATATTCATTATAAATATAAAACTATTTCCTACATAATGGTATTTGATCTATAATTTGTATATATTAAATAATTAAATTTATTTATGACACAATGATGATGCTGTAATTTTCTTATTAATGAACGATTAAAATAATTGATATTATAAATATCCAAATAAATCTAATTTGAGAATTTGAATGAATTAAAAGAATTTTATAGGTTAATATGACATTTTAAGGTTGATTAAATTAATTTTTTTAAGTAATAATGTTGTTTTGAATTTAACAAAAACAAAATAACAAATAGTGTCAAAATTGACATAAAAGAGTTTTTAAAAAAAATATTATATTATTAACTGATATTCTATTCCTAAAAATCTTAAGTTCATCCAAAGGGCTTAAATAATATTATATATGTCATTAATGAACCACTTGAGGTTCTATTTGAATTTTAGAGTAAGTTTATTAACCATATAATATAAAAATACAAAGAGACATGGTAAATGTCAAACAATTTAACTTAGAGTTAAATCTGAAAGATAAGGTTAATATGATGACCTAAACCTGTATAAAACATATTGAAAGAGATGTTTTCAACCCATACCCACCTTATAATTTAAATAATTAATTTTGGGGTCATTATAAACCGGAAATGATTTTATTATAAAATAATATTTTAAGCTTTTCTTAAAGTGACCCTCACCTCTCTTATAAAAGGGAACCTCACCTTCTCTCAAATTCACACTTTCGAAGCTATTTGATTCGGCCAAACCCGGACCAAATATTCTCCCAACTTTCCTCTATTCATCCTAGAGTCCTTCCTTTAGTCATAAATCCATCCTAGGGAGCCCTTTTGATCAAATCAAAAGGAAGAACCTGAAGAAGAGGTAAATATTTCATCACCTTTTTCAGGTTCTTTTCTTCTTCCACTTCATTTTAATTTGTTGTTTCCTTTATAAAATAATAACTCTAGTATCTTATATATACTATGACGTTATTATAAAAATGTTAAAACTCTATTAATTATTCTATCCATTCTATAAATGACAAAGTCACCATACGTACGTAGGTACGGATTACCATCTCTACATCGTGGTGTAGTTTGTTATTCAAACACTTCATCATTTGGATGGGTATAATAATGAGTATAAATGATGTAAATAATAAATATAAAATTATAATGAGTCTGTATATATGATATATCATCCAATTATATACGATTTTAGTATCCAAATAATGATATTGTCGCTTGTGCGTACGTCCGAATTACCGTCTTCACGAACCTGATAAGATTCATTCCCTGTCGTAATCATTCAAATATAATTTTCATTTTATGATTATAAATAATGTTTATGAACATAATATAATTATTTATATTAATAAAATACATCCTATCCATAACAAACATGGCTTACATAACCAATCATATAAAGGAAAAAAATCAGTTAAGACCTGAAATGATGATACTACTGAAATATTAATAACAAAGAAATATTAGAAGATCATATATGATCTCATATTAATGAATATGGTTATTGTATAATTTAATAACAATTATTTCACCATTATACAGGAGTTTAACCTACCCTCGACCAAGGAAAAGAACAAGGTAAGGGTTAATTTCACAATCTTTTTATTATCTGAGGTTGTTTTATACTTGAGTATCTACTGGGACCTCTTTATCATCTACATCCGAGTTTTCTTAAAAATGTATTTCAAAACATTTTTTACTATTTACTAGACAATATATTAATGTAATTTATACCCTTATTTGAACTTATATGTTTTTAATGGAATATTTTCGTCATTTTCCAAACAAGGTACCTTATGACCTTTTAGACAAAATTAAGGTAAGAATGTTTTTTTACTTATACGATGGGTGCGGCTATTTTCTGCCGTTATAACATCGTCGAAGCTTCCCTTATAAGCTTATAAGAATATTTTAAAAACAACTGTTTTCTTTTATAAATATATGAATTTTAAATCATTTCAAATAGAATGAGATATTTCTCTTAAAAAATTTTGATTTCATCTATGTCAACATCCTCTAATGGATTGTAAAATTATTTGAATTTGATTTATTATCATAAAAAACTTCCATATTGTATTGAAGGTTTTGTGATATGTTTTACTGTGGATGTGTTATTTTTAAACCATTAATGGTTTATGGATAAATTATTGACATTTTATATACTAGTTTTAATACGAATGCTTATGTTATGTTTAAACCTTTTCATATGAGGAATGCATTAAACTTAGTAAGGGACGGGTGGAGCACGTTATAGCTCCTCGATGCATCGATAGGTCTAATGAGACAAACTAGTGTCCTAGAACAAGGCCTTGACGAAATCTTATTTGTTGTCTTGGAATAAGGCCTTGATTATGTGGTGATGAAGTTTGGAATTATCTATTCCATCATTATTAAAGTGGTTATTCATATTGCATATGATTATTGGACTAGTAGAATATCTATGTGAATAAGTAAATGACATTATTTGATTTTATCATTTCCATATTATACTGAAGTTCAAGTTTAAAACAGTTTTGTTTTATTCATATATTGCCTTAATTGTTTATGATTATTTATGAAAGTTTCTACTATATTGTTATCCTTAGTGAGCATCTGACCTCACCCCTTTCTATGTTTTAATTTTCCAAGGATGTGAAGAAGTATGTTATAACTAACATGTAGGGATAGTCTAATGGATATGAGTGTGACCTATAGAGACTATGTAGTTTGAGTTTTTAATTTTAAAATGTAATGTAAAACTTATGAATGTATCTTGTATTTATAAGGCTACTAAACTAATCGTTCTTTCATAATTTGTTCCCTTGTGATCATGCCAATGTTATATAATAATGCACCGACTCTGGGTAACTAGGGTCAAGGCATTACATAAAATCAGTTATAATTTTATAATTATTATTTTTTCATTAAATGAAGATTTTAATTAAAAATTAAATTTTCTAAAATTTAGAATACTACTTTAATAAAATCATGTTCAATTTTGATTCATACACATTTAAAAAATCTTAGGATGGACTTTTGATATTCTTCTAAAATAGTTGAATTTTTGGAGAATAGTGAAATATAATAATTTACAATATATATAAATTATAATTAAAATGCACTACTCATTAAGTCATGGATAATGTAGGAAGAATTGGTTTGAAATCATATTCACTATTTATTGTAATTAGTCATAACAATAAAAACTATTCATAGTCTTGACCCAAAATAATAAACAAATGTGTAAAATTTTCAAAAAAAACACTCTTCTCCTCCGCTATAAATATCACGCCTCAAGACACCTTATCCTTAATTGTTTCAAGTTTGAGCCTTGTAAAATTTATGTTTAATCCTATTCAGATGACCCCAGGTGAAGGATACTTTTTTCTAATCAAAAGATAAAACCCAACCCCCTTAAGAGGGTTCTCATGGAGGATAATTCAATTAAAAAAATATAATTTCTTTTCTTTTATATTATTTTCATTTTATTTTATTTTCGTAACCTTCCATCACCTCCCTTATCCAAAGACACATGTTAAAAAATGAATAATACATAAAATTAATCTTTTGGAATTAAATTAATAAAATATAACTTCAATTATATATATTTTGTTTCAATTTACATGATCTTTTGTACATGTACAGAAGTGAACCAATCGTGAAAACCAATGAAATGAACACTTCTGAATGATGTAATTAAATCTAATAACTCATTGAAAATTCCATAAATAAACATAATATAATTATAATAAATAAAATAAAAGTATAAAAGGTTATTAATTAATTTATTAGAGTATTTAAGTTGATTATCTAGGATTTTATGGTCATGTGAAGAACTATTTCAAACATAAGGTAACAGTTTCTTCCTAAAACTCTATTTTCCCTTCGAGTTACGCTTTATCTCTCCTTAACCCATTGAAATTAATCATTATTATTATGTATTTCTTATAAATTATTATTTTTTATTTTCCAAACTCATATATCCAGATCATTTCATCTTTCTTAGTTTGATAATACATATTTTATAAGTTTCTCTTTTCAATACCTCCCAATAATAAAGCCTCTTAAATAAAACCTTACAATTTATTACCAATGTTCAAGTTCCACCCACAATATGTTTTAAGCTACCAATTTTTTTTATAAATCCAAAAAAAAATTCCATAAAACCTATCTTTCATCATTTATATTTTTGAACATAAAATTATTTCATTCTCTATTTTGAAGACTCTTTAGTATTTTCTTTTAACCACATTAAAGAGGATTATTTATAATGTTTATTAAACACTCTATTTACATGTTTTAACTTATATTGGACATAATTTATGCATAAAATATCATTTCATTGTACATATATTTTATTTCACAGGATATAAATGTTTAATATCTGATTTTATGATAAATACAAATTATTTTCCAAAATAACTCTTACTTCCAAGGGAAAATGGCTCTTACTCGTCTCACGTTTTCTTCTATGAGATATATGATTTGTTCACCATTTATTCCTGGAATGTGATATATATACTGACCTTTTATATATCATATAATGATTATTATTACTCTTCTCATTATAAGTTTCATTTAATGTTATTCTTTCATATAAATTATAATTTAAATGTTTCAAAGTGGTATGAGACTCTTTGGAATGTTTAAAGGTTATTTTCCACAGGAATTAATCAATGATTTTATTAGAGTATCTTCATATATTATTATGATTAAAATGTTTCCAAGGGGTTTGGGACACTTTAATTTACTTATATCATTTAATTATACAAATGAGGAATTCATTGGATTTAGTAAGTGATGGCAGGGGCCCGATATAGCCCCGTGATGAATCAACAGATCTCATGAGACAGAATAGACGTGGACTTGGGTGAGGCCATACCTAATTTTAGTTATTTTTTTACGATTTATTAACTATTTATTTTTTTATTCATTAGTTGAGGCCCTAATGGTATGTTTCATATTTCTATTATATTAATTCCCTTATAATGATCTTAGTAATTGATGAATCATGTGATTATTCAATTAGTTGAATTTCCATGGTTTTGTTTCAAATGAATTTTTATATGGAATTTTTTTGTTTTGAATAATTTATTTAGATTTTATTCCTAAAATATAATGATCAATATTATATGTTGTTGACCTAAAATCTAGTTATTCACCAAGCCTTATTGTGTATGATTTGGATATCTTCCTATTTATTTTTTACCAATACAGAGCATCTGAGCACACCCATTTCTTATGATTTATTTTTCCCCAAGATATAAAAATGAATTTTATGAATGAAAAGTAGGTATAATGTAGGAGATTAAGATTTAATGATGTTTTAATTTAGTTTTTTATTTAATTATTTAATGTAAATCTTATGTATGTATTTGGTTTTCCAAATATACTTAACTATTCAGTCCTTTGGGATATGACATTCTTGTTTACTATACAAATATAATTAAGTAAGCCACTAGCTCAGGGATACATGGGTTAGGTTATTTAAATGAAATATGTTATAATATACATATTTAAACATTATAAATCTATAATTATAGTTTTATGACCTTCCATGATGGTGGTAATGGAAAATATAAAATCATCACTCAAGTAGATGAAAAACTGACATAACTTGGAAAATTGTTCTGTTTCTTTTAATAAAAGGATATAGAAAATGGAATGTAAATGAAATATTCCATAAGAAATATAATAATCATTTATATACCTGATACTAGATTTATCATTCATTTATTAACGAAGGAAGTGAGAATAAATAAAAAGAAGAAAAAAAATTAAGAGTGGTACTTAAAGAAAATTACCTCTTCAATATCAAATCATTGAGTGACCATTAAGGATCATTGATTTGGAATTCTCATGAACTAGAAGCACTTGAACAAGGTTAGAGTGAGTAGGATATGTTTTTGAATATATTTTAGGTGCTACAAGTCATGTGGGTCGAAATTGGGTGGTGAGGGGTTGTATTTATACCCGAGGATAGGTGGGGTTTTTTATGATTAAAAAAGTGATTATTTTATACTTAAAGCCAACCACATTGAACTGGAATTAATTTGAAAAAAATATTTTTCTAAATATTGTTTTGGATGATAGATAGTGTCGATAAATACATCAATCCACCATTTTGTTTTTTTTAATTTATTCATATATTATGCTTTTACCTTTTTCTTTAACTTTTGTCACTATTTAACATATATTATGGAAATTATTTTTTTACCACGATAATTTTTTTTCAACTAAAAAAGAAATTGATCTCATAAAATAATTTAGACCTTATTATTCCAAATATATAATCCATTTTACCAAATTAAATTCTGATTATTGGAAAAAAATTAAATATAATCCCTTAGGAAAAAAAATGAAAAAGCATGTTTTTAAAGTGAAAATTTTAAAAGATCTAAATGTTTTTATATCTAATTTCAATGTGAAAATGATTAAAAAAAACTAAAATGTTTTAATTTATTTATAATATAAGTAATTATACTTTAAAACCAATTTCATGTATAATCTATCTAAATAAAAAATAGATTAAAAATGAGATTTATATTAAAATGAAGTATTTTTCAGTATTCACCAAAAAATTAAACCTATAAAGAAAAATACAAATCATTCACCCTGATTTTATTTTTATAACCAAATTTAAATAATGTGGTTTATTCTTTCATATAAAATTTATAAAATACTCAATATTTTTTGAAAATAGTTACATCGTTAAAAGGTGAAAAAATTACATTTTTTGAAAAATATAGCTTCTTATTATTAACATTGGATTTCTTCATATCCTAATCCAATAATAAATATTGGATACATATATAAAAATACATTCGAAGAAATATAATATAAATTTCCTTATGAAATTTCACTCAAATAATTAATCTAACTTAATAATATATACAAATTTTTAAACAAAATATTCTATTTGTAGATGGGTGTTCACATATATTGAATATTTAATCATATAATAAAATTTAAAATCCATTAACCAATATTTTATATCTTATTAGATAAAACTTAATTTTTATGGATAAAATGAATCATATCCTATGATTTGATAATATTAATAAAAGGTAATTAATATAATCCATAACTTTTATATGTCATTTGAAGTTTACTCATCATCAACTATAATTGATTTAGGAATTTCTAAACTTTTATTGGTATGATATTATTCATCCCATTATTTATATCTACCTATATGAAATAGATTTTTAAAATTCCCATACTACCGATATTTAAATAATTCAACTGATTTATTTGATATATATTTATTCACTTTCATAGAAATAACTTATTTCATCAATTTTATTTGACATATTATTATTTAATTCCTTAATTTACCATATACAAATCATATTACCATTAATTTATGAAATTTTCCTATATTACTAATCATGAATTCTTGATATAAAATATTGATAAATATATTTACCATTATGATCAATATCTCCAGAACAACTATGGTCAGTTATTTCTCTCTCATTTGATTTTTAGGCAAGTCGCCTAAATTTATTCATTATTCATAACTAATGATATGTGGTTAAGAATAACTATAAGAGGTTTAAATAAATATCACATTCTATCTAGTTGTTCCTCTGGAAAACCAACTCATTTTCCTTATCACATATTGTCAGTTTGGTTATTGCTGGGTCTATCTACTTACTAAAAGAAAAAGTATTTTGTGATTTTATCAATAAAATTATAATAAAAAAGAATATGAGGAAATTAAACAAAAGTATATATGTAACTATGTTATCTTCATATAATTGTATTTATCTAAAATTAATATAACTCTCCCTAAAAAATTATCCATTGTTGTTATAGATTAGTTTTAACATATGTTTAGATAACATATTATTCACAAAAAGTATCTAAATTTATTCTCTGATAAAAAGTATATAGATATGAAAATAAATATTATATAATTATATTTTTTAAATTAGTAATTCATTTAGTTATTATTCTATACTATTTATAGTTTATAGATTTAGTGAATTAGGTCATAACATGTACATAACAAACCGATAAATTAAAATATGACACTTTTACCCTGTATCCATTTTTTCAACAATATAATTCATTTAATATGAATCACATTTTATCTTATGATAAAATATTTATCAATTTCAATATGAAATATTCTTGGTTATTATCATTTATTAAAGCTTACTACTTTTTTAGAAAAGGTGTGATGAGAAAAGAAAGATCAATAAGGGACCCAGAAAGGAATAAATTTATTTATCTTTCAAAATATATGGAAACCCAAAAAATACATATATTTATTGCATTATCCATTGAGTAATTTAAATAAATCATTTTCACATGAAAATCCTCCAAATATTTAAAAAAGAAAATTTTAAAACCCTTAGTAAAAAATTGGAAACCCGTTTTTAGGACACTTAGATAAGAACATTAAAATTTTATTTTAAACCCATGCCATAAATAACTAGATCCTAGTCAAAATCACACGTTAAACCACACCATTATACTCCATTCTTCTCCCCTTTAAGGAAAAAGGGAATTACATAAGGATATATATATTTATAATTGATCTCATAGTTTGTATTATCTATATAATTGTCACTAGACACTATAATATATAATGTGGATCAACTAATTAAATAAGTTGTTCCATTATCACATGTTTCTCATATATAATTCCCAGGTTAAATATATTAAATAAAATATTTTATTCTTCCACATTTTCATAATAAAACCTTTTAAAAATTAATTTAAACCCATACAATAAACATTTTTATATATTATAATATACATTCATTTCAAACCAATTTTTATGTCAAAATAAAATAGTGGTATGAAAGGTATATATGGGTTTTATTTAAAAAACATTACTCTAGTGACCTAGACCCTAGTATCATAGATCCAATATCTAATACTATTATAATAACATATTATATAGGGAAACACACCATGAAAGACTGATAAATTTATTACTCATGGTAAACTAGATGCTTACATTAGTCATATATTACATTTGGAATACCTAAATGATGACATATTTTTTCGAGGATAAGTTTATTTCGTTTAGTGTATCTCTGTGCACAATTAATAGTAAACCTCATGGAATCCTGGTGAAAGAAAAAAAAATTAGGGTGAGCACAAATTCTCAGTAGGGGTTATGTATAATGGATGAAATAATGAATCAATGAGCATAATGAATATGTCAATGTAAATAACTTTACATTAATACCATTTAATCAATAAATTGAGAACGAAGTGTATTCAAAATATTGAAATATAATTAACTAAATACAAAAATCATATTATAAATAATGCGACTATCACAACTGGAGAAGGAAAAATCAATATACGGAGAATGAAATGCATCAATTAATTTTTCATAGTGAAAACATCATAGATAATAAGAAAAAAATTCAATGAAGGCAATGATTAATTATTAGATTTCATATTTCCCAATAACATATAAATAATAAATTAAATACCTTTCAGAATTTAGTTTAAAAAATACTACATACAAACCCAATTGTAGTGGCTATCCAATAGATCTGCACAATGGGACAATCTATGCTTTGAAGGGCTGGCATTAACTGGTCCCCGACCCATGTCATACTAGTCCAAACAATTCATCATTTGTTGAATAATTTAATTTTTTAATAAATAAATACATTTTTTAAATATCCACATTTATTATGGGATATATATTTTACAATATTTTCCTAGTTAATAACATACCATTCAATGTAATAACTATATACACAATGGTATACAGTTTAGTAAATAATCATACCCATGATAAAATATATGAATATTTAGGGGAAATTAAACATACAAGGATCACATAAAATTCAATAACTCAAGGGTCTGTTAATGACCAAAAATATTTTTCTGGGAAGTAAATTTAATTACTGTAATTAGTCAAAATAATGATAAACCTTTTAGATAAAGAATAAGAATAATTTCAATATGATTTAAAACTATTACAAATATAATAATTTTTGTTGTCATTGAAGAAATAAAAACTAGATTTAGAATTTTTTTTTCAAAAATATCAATTTATATATTAAAAGAAATTTTTAAGATAATTTTCTCTAAAATTAAATTTTAAAAACATTTTCATTAAAATATATTCATAACAATTCAAGGAATTTTCATTTAAAATTTTTGTGGGTAATTCCGTACATGCCAAAAAGAAGATGCATTTTTCACGGTAAAAGTATATAAAAGTAAATATTTCAGAAAGTGACAAGAATATTCCATCAAGTTTTTTAGAAAAAAAGGTAAAATGGGTAAAAATGTTTTTTAATAAATCATTTTTAAATGGTTAGTGAATATTTTTTTGGAAAACATTTTTAAAGCATAGTTTTGTATGTAAACAGATTTTCAATCCAATACAAATATAAAGTTGGATCTTATAAAAATATTTTCACAATGATTTTAAATTCCCATATGTATAAAATGTTTAATATCAAATGAAGAATATGATTAATAACTATCATAAAATAAGATTAAAGGTTTTATTAATCAATAATAATTCAATCTCCCTTAATTTAAATTTAAGAATAAACAGTCTCTATTATAATCATATATTGTCTTAAAACCTTTCAAAGACCATAACATTAATGTTATAATCAATCCATGAATAGATTATGTGTATCAAATATAAATCCATATTAAAAGAGTTTAAATTAAAAAATTTATAGTCACATGTACATACACACATAATATTATAATATTAATTACAAAGAAGAAGTAATATTACACAATGAAAATAAATTGAGTTATGAAATGCAATACCACTTTAAACAATGTTTTTTAAATACCCATATATGTAATAATTAAAATTTAAAAATTAAATACCATTAATAATGAATCATTCATGATATTTCAGGAAAATGGGAATTATATACACCATATAAAAGTTATTAGTTTCAAAACATTATCATATGCCACAATGAATTGAAATTGTGATGAAATACCTTACCTTATGATGCCTTTTGATTTAAAATGATTTAAACCGATATATAATTATTTTTAAAATGTTATTTAATGATTCCCAAACCATTTTAGAAATTATGATATCTTATATAATTCACTTAAAATATTTGATTATATGTTTGTTAATAATAATTCTTTATTTTTATTCCTTCAGGTGTTATTTACCTTATTTTTCTATAATGTTTTGACTTATTATTATTTTTATTCAACTTACATTAATATCTGTTTCCACATATCCATGATGTGAATCATAATTTAAATATCATATATATTTAGTATATGTGTATTTATAGTAATCCATAAAATTTGGTAATTAGAAATGAAATACACTATTCATAGAGACGGTAGGTCATACGCAGGCTTGAACGAAGTCTTCATTTTCTTACGGTATTGAAAAAAAGAAAAATAAATTATATATATAATATATAATAATCTAGTATCATTAATACTTTATAAGTCAATTTTTTTATTAAAATCATTCATAATACATTCAATGTAATATGTGAACAAATAGTATCTCCTCATGAGGTGGTAGTCCCCCAGACACACAATCCACCTAATTATATTCCCATAAAATGGAATGGATTAAGGTATGTGGTATATAATAATTCTAGAAGAATAAATAAATCATAAATATCTAAAATATAAAATATAAATATTATTTCCATTATTATTACCAAGCCTGATAGGTGGTAATTTTAAAAACAACATCATCGGTTCACAATGTTGTTATCCTCCGTACCGACAAATGATGAATTTGTAAACCATTTTATTGAAGTGTGTATAGTTTCCAGTCATACTCTTAACACATAAAAATATGATTATATTAAAGATTTTTAAGATGTTATATTATAATGACATTATAAAATTAAAGTAGATTGAGGAGGAAATAAATTAAAAATGATTTCAGTATGCTTTCAGATCCAACGAGGAGTTTCCTTTTATATTGGAGGAGGAGTGGAATTATAGTAAATATCAAATAGTAAAAAATATTGGGAGTTCTTCCTCACCACATGTTCCTAAAATAATTAAAAATTTCATATAGAAGAAGTTATTTTGTAGAAATATTCCCATAGAATTGATTATGAAAATTTGTTGGGTCATTCAACCTCTTTATATTTAAAGATTAACGACCCAGTAAACTCATTTTTACATAATATCTATAATTGATGTTAATTTTTTTACTAATAAATTTGGCCAAAAATTATTCCACCTTATTATAAATTGATAAAAATTATTATTCAAAATATGGAATACGTTTTTCTAAATTAAAATTGTAGAATTGGTATAATTTATTTCAAAATAAACCCAAGAGACAGGTTGGGAAATCAAGTTTTTTAAGTGAAAAGGTTCCAAAGTATACTATGTTTTTATACCTAAATTAAATATTAAAATAACTTAAATGAACTAAATTTAATTAATTTATTTATTATTTAACAATTTTTTAAATTAAGACCAATTAAAAATATTATTTATCATTGAAAATTATATAAAAAATAAGTCATATTTCTTCTAAAATACAATATTTTTCATTATTCATGAAAATATTAAACTTCTTATAAAAATAATTAAATTCATACTAAGATATTTTTGATATTTTTGTTTCACACATGGTGTTTATTTTTTCAAATAAAAGCTATATATGCTTCCAAAATTAAATTTAAAATAAGTGCACAATTAAAGGGAGTGAAAACTACATTTGGAAAAAATAATTATTTCTATTTGTTGAATTTTATTTTTTCTATATATTATGAAAATAAAATCATTTAAATGAATTTAAAAATATTTTTATTGAATAGAAAAAATATAATATATTTATTTTCATCAATTAATTGAAAATAATTTAGTTAATTGTGATTAAATGAATTTAGTGCATAAAAATATCTACCCTATATTTTCATATGTCAGTTAATCCAATTTATAATTTCAAATTTATGAACTAGGATATTATTTTAATTCTAAATAATAATAATAATTTTATTTTTAATAACGCAGTCTTTCATGTTACAGAATGAATCCAAGAAATTCATTGTTTCATGTAATACAAGATTACTAAGTGTTGTGTGCATTGTATGGTATAAAAAATATACTATTTATTTCAAATAGTAATTATATTGTAAAGTATCAATATGTTATATTCTGTTATACGATTGGGGTTTAATGTCCAAACTATATTCAATAAATATTTATTCTTTTATAATTCTGGCATGTTACAATCTCCCCACCTTAAATATTTAATATCCTCTCAATTTAAACTTGATCTTAGTAATCCGGGTATTGATAACTGAAAATAATTTTTTTCTTTTTAAACAACTAAAATGAATAATGATTAATAATATTTTTTCTTAATAAGAGATAAAAGTAAGTATAGTGGTCAATTGAAATAAAATATAACTCAGTTTCTATGTTAGAGAACATTAGTGTAATGTGAAGATATATACATTGATGGAAAAGTGTAAATAATTAAAGGGAGTGAATGAGGCTATTGGTCACAAAAAAACGAATTATCAAGGGAAAGTGATGGGACTATAAATCATAAATTTGTGATGATATGATGTAACATCTTATTCATCATATATAAATGTAACATGATAACATTTTTGTTTTGAGATACTTTTCAGAACTATTACTATTTATTTTACTATAATAGAATATAACAAAATATACTTACTTGATATTTTTATATTTTATAAAAAAAATTATCATTTGGTTGTGGTTCGATAAATTTTAAAATTTTCATTTTACTATAAGAAACTAATTCCCAAGGATTAATTTTTTATTCATGAAATAGTTAGAATAACTTTTAATGGATTGTAAGATCTATAAATGGGATAAAATTATTTCTTCATGTCTCAAAATATTTTTAAAAAGAAAAATTCTTAATACATAGATATATAAATCTCAAAAGTAATAGTATGATTTTATCAATAATATTTATTCAAAAAATGATTTAGTAAAAAAATAGTGACACATTAACCAGGACTTTTTGGATGACAATGTTTGGAATTAAAACCTTATCATCCTTCAGTTATAGGTTCTTGACCTACATCCTTTCTAAATATAATGGTTTGTCAGGTACCATACAGGTTATACATTTTTTGAATATATATAATACTTATAACTTTCCCAAATGAAATGATTTATATCATTGAAATGAAATCTCCGAATAACATTTTTTATTGGTTTTCTATAAAACTTCTTTTCTTTATAATAGTTTAATACTATTATTTTTATATCAACCCTAATGTAAATAAATTCCATGAAGGATATTTATTTAAAATATTAATTCATTATTCTAAAAATACTTTTTCCACTAAATGATATACTTTTTGATAAATCTATCCAATATAACATTAATCATAGAAGACTCTGATAATATACAACCTAAAATGAAATGTTATTTCATTGAACCTATGATAAAACATAAACTCATAACCCATTATGGTAAAATTGAATATCCTATTAATTAAGTTATATAATCTTATGAATTTTTCAATGTTTCATGATTCTTATACCCAAAACATCATTTGTAAAAATACATATATAATATAATTCTATAATCCAGATAAATACATAAAATTTTTCATTTACACTGATATCATTCTTTGGTATATGGTTTATCCCAGTCCATTCATTTTAATTATCTACTCAAATCCTTAATAATGGTTTTTAATTAATATTTGAATTATCCTTGTTATAACCCTCATGATTTTTAGACCTGGTACATAATAAATCTTTTTGTTATGTATCTTCTTACTCCTGATTGAAGCCTCATATGCCCTATTGGTGTAATTAACCCAAGGAACATCTCTTTCAGAACTATGACCTCTTGTAGTATCTATATAGGGAATTATTTCCAAGGAATACCACATAATCTCTATCATACCAAAATATTATAATGTTCTTATAAAAATAAAATTCAATTCAATTTTAGGGTTATGATCCCTAATCAATGTTTTTAATCTATTTCCAAAAGTTATTAATAAACATTTTACGATACCAACTATATCAACCTAGACCCCAGTTCCTCGGAGCCTGTTCCTACTACTATTATATTGGAAGAAGATAAAAGTTATTAAATCCCAAAGACCTATTATTTTAATAGTCTTGGTAAACTAGAAACATACATGACTATAACATTAAAAATGGAATACAAGAATTTCAAAACAATTTTTATAATAACTTTATTCAATCTGGTGTTTGTCTGCATATTAGTTTTACAAAACATAGAATCCTTGGGATAGTAATGAAATAAGGCTTAGATAAAATTCTTAGTAAGGGTTATGTATAGAACAATAAATAATGAATCGATGACTATAATTAATATATAAATCTAAATAACTGATAAAAATCCATGTAATCAATAAACATAGAAGGAATAGTGTAAACAATATGGCACAATAATTAACTGAAAATACATTCTATATAATCAATAACATGACTATCACAAAAGGATAACACATAATCAATAGAATAAAGAATGAAATTAATCAATTTGTGTTGTCATAGTTAAAACCACATGGATAATAATAACTAAATATTAATGAAAGAAATATTTATTTACTTGATATCATCTCTCCCAAGAACATGTAACATTTACTAGAAAGACATGTCATAAGGTAGTTCAAAACATATTGTGGGAAATCACATTAGATTAGTATATCTCTCTAATTCACCACATGAGAATACTAATACATAGAGGGGCTTGGATAAACAGGTCCCAATCTCGTGTCATACAAGTCCAATATTTCCTCATATACCATATAATCGATTTAATTCATAAATATTGAACTCTATCAAATATATGTATTCTGTAAAGGTTAAGTATTTACCAATATTTCCTTATATAATCAAATAACATTCAATGTAATAATAATATGTAATAATTGTATATAGTTTAGGTAACAATCATTTCCATGATAAATGACATTGATTTTAAAGATTATTTAATGTTCAATTGTCATAAGAATGTGAATAACAAATGGTAATGTTAAGGACTATGACCATGATTCAAGGTAGTGAATATTGATATTATCCTTGGATAAAATAATCATAATCAATATAGAGAATGATTCAGTATGTTATTAATATATTTTACACCAATTTGAGTATGAATAAGGGTTAGTGTCATTGAGGAAATAAAAATACATTTAAAAGAAATCATAAAGAATATATACTTTTAATTTTATATATTTTTTAAAATACAATTCTTTGAAAATAACATTTAATAAATTTTTATTTGATATATTATTTTCAAACATGCAATGGGTGTTTAAAATAAATATAGGTAGGAAATTCTATACATGTCTTAAATGAAATTCATTTTTCATAATAAAAGAAAACAAATGTGCCTTTTTCAGAAAGAGACAAGAAGATTACATTGAATAAAATTTTAAAAAGAAATAATGGGTAAAAATTCCTTTTAATAATTTTTTTTAATAGGTTAATAATTTTTGTTTGAAAAAATTATTTACTGAAAACATAGTTTCAAAGGAAAACCGATTTCTAATTAAAGATAAAAATAATGTCAAATTTTATTAAAACACTTAATCAACAATTTTAAGTACCATATAGTAGAAATATTATAATATTATTAGAATAATGTCATGAATAACAATAAGAGAATTAAATTTGTGTTATTATTAAAAAATGATTATATAATTTTCATTAAACAAAATTCAATGATAAACAATCATGTTTTGATTGAGATTGTTAAATAAACACTTTCCATGATCATAACATCGAATTGAGAATAAAATATTGAATAAATTATGTGTATCAAATATAAATACACATAAGAAAGAGTAAATATAAAAATAGATAGTTGAAATTCTACACAAACATAATATTAAAATATTAACTAAAACAAGTAAGTAATATAACTAAATGAAAAACATTTAATTAAGAAATTATTTACAACATGGAAACTCTTAATTCAAATCAAAATAGATGAAAAAAATTAAAATTGAATAATGAAATACCATAATGAATGAATTTTTTATGATATTACATATCAATAGTATGTATATACACCATATAAAACATATTAGGTTCATAACATTACAATAGGCCATAATGAAATGTAATTGAGACAAAATCCCTTACCATTTGGTCTGTTTAGGTTGAACATGGTTCAAACTCTATTATATTGGTTGTAAAAATTTTAAAAACTTATCCCAGAAGCATACTAACATTCATAATTTCATATATGATCATTTAAAAACAAATTATTTCTTTTTTGTTAATAATCTTTTGTTATTTTCATTGTTTCCGGTTCTAATGTCCTTATTTTCTAAGAATATTTTGACGTTTTTTTTCACTCACATCAATCGTGATTTTATCTCCTCAATAATTCAATCCATGATTTCAATATAATTTATTTTTAGTATATTTTTATTTATGGTAATCTATAATATTTGGGATTATGAAATTAAATACACCATTCATGGTGATGGTATACCGTGTGTACGTATGAATGAAGTTTTCGTTATATTTTTTATCAAAATAAAAGAAATTAACTTCAAACATAATATCATTACAATATAATTATTATTTCATATATATCATATATTTTTATTGAAATAATTCTTAATTTATTTCATTTTATGCGTGAATGAATCACATCGCTTCACAAGGTGGTAGTCCACCGTGCAGATGACTGATGTTGTCATATTATCCCAAAATAGAAATCATGAAGGTATTTATGATATAATAATTAATAAAGTTTAATAAAATAATAAATATTATAAATATAACATATAATTAGTTTGTCCATTATTATTCCCAACCTTAATTTGTGTTAATGGAAAAAATCTAGACCTGTTCTCGCATCAATAGTATACCAAACAAACAAATGGTGATTTCAAAACGGATTTGATGGAAGTGAGTGTGGTTTTAGATAATATCATTAACATAACAACATAACAGTATTTTTAGGATATATATTTTTATATTATAATGATATAAGAATATTATAAATAGGTGTAGAGGGAAAAAATGACTTTAGGGAAAGATTACTTCTTTTTTTGAGTATCCTCCTTAGGTGTGCGCTCATGACTTACTATGTTAGATTTATTCATAAGATAATGATTATAGAATTATGTTTGATAAGTTTTCGATTTATTTTTTTGGTTTTTCAATGATCAAAATGGGTTGGGATGTTTGAATAAGTGAGGGCAGTGAGTTCCCTTTTATAGTAGAGGAGGAGTTGTATTCTTGTAAATAACAAAAAGTAAACACTATAGTGAGGTCCCCAATACCTCTTATTATTCTAATAATTAACCATTTTCATGCTAATTTTGGATAAGAGAAAAATGACTTAAAATAGTTTTGTTACATGTTTTGTGCCATTTCCACACCATATCTTTTAATATTAACCACTATGTAAACTATTTTTTTATTGACTTTAATTAATTTTTCCTTTTTTTCTAATCATATATGTCAAGAATTATTTTTAAATTATTATATATTATAAACTATTATTACACAAAATATTGAATCCATTTATAAAAATTCACCTCATATAAGTGGCAGAATTTATTTTATAATTAATCTAACTGATAGGATGAGAATGTGGGTTTTTAAATTCATAATATTAACAAGTATAATATGTTTTTATATAAAAATTCAATATAAAAAAGATTAAAATACCCTAAATTATAATTAAATAATTATAAATGGACTAATTTTTATTTAACTGAAATTATAAATAGATTTAATCATTGTAAATTATTTAAATGAAAATCCAATTTTCAATTAAAATCAAATATTTTTCACTATTCATCAAATGATGAGAATTCTTTGAAACAATAACCCAAATATAATATTGAAATTTTTAACTCCAAAGTTTCATTTTTAAAAAAAATATTTATAAAATGGACAAAATTTTATTTTAAACCAAGTGAAACATTAAAAGGAAGTCAATTTTCTTTTAGAAAAATACAACTTTGTATGGGTATAATTGGATTTGTTCTTATCTTATGCCTGAAAAATAATTTTTTTTGATAGTAAAAAACTTTTTATTCACTATATAATATATAAATTACATTAATTTCATCCAGTAACTGTATTTAATTTAATTTTTTATGATCAAATTCCTTTCATGGATTGAAATATTTTTTACAAAACCATTTCTTTTATATACAATTATTTTTTATATTCATTTACAATTAATTGTAACTAATTGTTCAAATAAATTTTTTATGATATTAGTTAATCATATTTATAACCACTAATTTAATTTTTGTGAGTTAATCGACATTTTAGTTGATAATAATAGAATTATTTGGTAAAACATGGTCTTGGATGCAGAACAAGTCGTCAAAGAAAGTTCTTATTATGTGAAACTTTAACTAACTCAGTATTTCATGGATTGAAATATATATCATAGAATTATTTTATTTAAAATAATAAATATATTGTAATGAATTGGTATGTTATATTCTATTCTATTCTAGGTGCTTCATCTCTTACATGATATTGAATAAAATGTTATTCTTTTAGAATTTATGGGAGTTACAAAGAAAACATATTAAGGAATCGAAAATTAAATATCGATTATAATGGCTGTAAAAGTCATTATAGCCATATATGTTAAAAGATATCATTTTTTCTTTTGTAAATAAAGTAAAAAAAATCTGTAAAATTTTTCCTTTTTAAAACCATATAAATAATGACAATAGTAACCTATAATTTCTATTATATTAATTTTATGTCTATATAAAATCATTAAAAATATATATTTTTAAAACTATAGGAATGGGGAAGAATATTATGAAGGGAAACATTAAAAGAGTAAATTTAAAAGAAAGTCCCTTATATTGAGTATAACTCATCATTTACATCCTATATCTTTTTGCATATTAAAAATATTTGAATAATTTAAATTCAAATTTATCTTTTTCATGTTTATTATTTTTTAAAAAAATTATAATCAATTACATAATAAAATATGATCTATTTGGATGTTTAATAAAACATGGAACATTTTCCAAACATTACATTGGTAGGTTGACAATGGTAAACATGGTAGTTATTCCAGAAACTCTAAAATAGTAATCAAGGAAAAATAATATTTGTTACAAATAAATTATATTTTTAAATCAAACCTTGAGATATGGTTACAAAAAAAGAACTATGTTACAATCATAGTGACGGTAGGTCATACATATTCATGAGTAACGTTCCAAATTTTTAGTGATCAATATGGAAAGAAGATATGTACTATTTTATATTTACAGAATTTTCATAATATCATAAATTCCTTATTAATTTTTAAATATACTTATATATATTATCCATGTTATGTAGTGACTTAAAATTAATCAAATCCCTTCATAGAGATGGTTTTCCACATGTTCACATGAATGTAGTTTTTATTTTTTAGTGAATGAAAAGTTAAGAAAATACATGATATAATACATCTCAAATATGAAAAATATATAAATAAAATAATTAATATAAACTAGTCCATAATTATTACTATCCACAATAGGGAATGATTGAAAACATATTTCATCAGTTTATGAGTTGGTTGTCCTCCATAAGGGTGAATGAAGGTTTCATTTCTAATATTATGGAAGAGGGTATGTATATAGTTAATTACATTAATTTGAAAAAGATATCATTTTATGTAAGATAATGGTGTTATTATTTCATAAATTTTGATGAATGTTTAAAGGAGGAAGATAATGTAATAAAATTAAATTTATTTATTATTATTTATACCTAAGATTTTTAAAACCTATTAAGGATTACTTTAAAATCCTTCCAAAGTTGGTTTTTTGAAAAACAAAAGTACCCTATGACATGTTTGTTGATTAAGATGATGGATATAGTAATGTATTGTCTCGTAATTGTTTTTTGTGTTAATAAAATAAGATTTAATGTGGACTCTTTTAAGAGAAGAGAGGGGAACAATTGAAATTTCTATAGGTATTAAAATAATGTTTTTTTATTTCCATATTATGATTGTTTCGATTTTATATTATGGTATGATAAGAAGAGGACGATACAAAATCCACTTATAAAGTAAATTTTTTACTTTTTTACTGTCTCATTTAACCCTTATATTTTTTATTTATTTTTATGTTAACATTTTTGGACAATTAAAGTGTTCTTGATAATTTTTCTCTTTACTAAAAATCATAGTTGTTATAAGTTGTAAAATAGACCATGTGTAATTCCCTATCCTAGGTTGATCAGTGTTGGTGCATTATTTTTTTACATTGGCATGACTAAAGGGAATACAATTATGAAGGACCAAATAGTTTAGTAATTTTGGAAAATAAGATACAAACATATGTTCAAAATTACAAATTTAAGTGAAATAAATTATATAATTTCCACTATAGACATACACAACTTCTAGATTATCCATTAAATTCATTCATAATATACTCCCTTGCTTCATGGAGAAATATATAACATTAGAAATGGGTGAGCACAGATGCTCAGTATGGGTAAGTAATATAGTGTAAGATATCATAAACCTAAAAATTAAGCATAGTGACAAACTAACAACATATTCCTTTAAAAAAATAAGCTTGAGTATAATGTGGAAAGAATAAGAGATAAATAAATAATTCCATAATAAACCATAACCACGAGTATTTTACTAGTAGAATAACAACATGGAATATCAATTACTTGTTTCATAATGAGGGATTTAATAATGTGATACATCATAACCATTAGAACAAGGCCTCATTTAAATGCCACACATTCACGGGTAAAAACCCAATTTTTTTTGTCTTATGAGACCTCCCGATGCATATATGGGCTATAGTGGGCCGAACCAATTAATTACGATGTCCAATTGAGACCTAATGTGAATGGGATGAGAATAACCCACATATAAATTCATATTGAAGAAAACATATGAAATGTAAATAACATTCCCTATTCATTAAACATAACCACAAACCATTGGGAGTAATATAGTGAATGGTATAATGATTCCACTACCATGGTAAAATTGAATATAAACCCTTAATCAAAACATCTTAGATGATATAATAAGATATAAACCTATCTTAAGTATAAAATTAAACAATGGATGTTGACATAGATGACGATACATTTAAATGAGACCATTGAATTTTTTTTAGGAAATAATCCTTAACCATTCCAAATATTTCCAAACCCTTATCGAAAAATTCAAATCATAATATCTTATTAAATAATTATAATTATGTGTATCTTGATATGATACAAAATATAGATTTAAATACAACACATGAAAGGAAAAAGTGGTGAACTAGGCATATATCTCATAAAATTTAAAATGATACGATAAAAATCCTTTTTTACTTTGGAAAGAAGAATTCATTTTGAAAATTATTTGTATTTGTCGTGGAATAATTTTGTATATATATATATCCCATAAAATTAATTTGAAGGAAATTTAAATTATATTTGAGGCATAAATGTTTTCCCATTGATGTTAAATCATGTCAAAAAAAGTTTTTTAATATTATTTAGAAATAAAACATTTTAGCGCTGTTTAAGGAAAATATTAAAGAGATTTTGAAGCAGAAGGGCATGTTAGTTTTCATAAAACCATAAATTAACCATGATATTTTTTCATGATAAATTTTTTGTTTTTTAATAAATAATGATATTTTAAAATAGAATATAGAGGACATTTGTAAATGGGTAAGAATTCAAGAAATTACCTTCAATCTAGCTTGTTTATTGGAAAGAATTGAGAAAGGAACCACTTTAAAACATTTATATCCCCCTAAAATAAGGTTGATATAATATGGATATATGAGTTTGAGACATATAAATAGAATATTGGAGAAATATTTTAAAAACTAACTAATAATTAAATTTGATTAATAGTAGAGAAAGTGTAACCTGAAGGAAAATGGGGTTTGGGTAGAATTCCTTACTATATTATAATTAATTAAACCATATTCCTGAAAAGTAATAAACATAAAATGATTAATTTCATTAAATGAAATTAAATAGATTCATTATTTGATACAATGATGGGCAGTGTAAATAAACCATACAAAATATATAGTTGTGAATAAGTAATATCTCACAAAAATGGAAGTGAGATGATAAACCCCTTACCTAATGTTCAGACGTATTATGCCCTTGACCTAAAACTCATGGATAATCAAATCAAATTAATTAATTAATGAATGATTAAACTTATCTACAAATATTCTATTAATTATAGTTTTATTAAGTTCATTAATATATTTATTTATAAGTTGTAATATTGAATTATGTCATTCTGGAGTGTTTTTTTCTTGGTTTTCTTAATCAGTTCGCTTGTTTATACATAGTGGAGTTCATGTGGAATGGATATAATTTTCAAGAATTGATTTTTCATGATACTAAATAACATTAATAATATTAACTGGTTATATAATTTATCTGTTTATATTCTATTAGGATGATTTATTAAATGAAACATTAATTAGAATCATTTAGATTATTTTGGCAGTATTTCGATTATTATGAACATTTTATGTCATATGAATTAATATTAGGTATATATACTAGTTCCAAACTATGATAAAGGTTATAATAAATTTATTTTAGTTTATTAAAACCAAAAAAGGGTTTTATCACCAATATTTATGGTGAAATTAAAGACTGAAGGTTCTTCGTCCACAAAGGTTATACATCATCACCTCCCAAATGATGATTTTGTTTTTAAAATTAATAAGAGGGATTAAGAAGATTTATGAAGTGTATTTGATTAAAATTATATCATTTTAGTATATAGGTGATATGGGAGTTATAATGATCATTTGGAAAGAGGAGGTGAGGAGAATATAAGAATATAAAAGAAATTGGAAATGAAATTAAAAGAAAATGGGAGAGGGTTTACCTATTGAATTATCCACCAAAAAAACCTCCTTAAGGGAAGCGTTTTTTGTGTTTTGGAAAGACCAATACCACTTGGACATACATATATATGAGGGAAGAGTATTTGGGGAAAAAATTAGAATATTCAAGTCTTAGAGGAGTGAAGAGAAGAGAGATTTAGTGGAAATTTTTATAATGGAGGAGATGAGTTATTTTTTCATATCTTATTCATTGTTTTATTATTTTTCTCAAGACATAGAAATAGGGATTCATTATTATGAAAAAAATATTTTTGTTTTTAAATTTTCACTAACAAATAAAATAATTGAGAAAAATCCCCAAAAAACCCCATAAAATTTTTAGATTTTTATAATCCAAAAATTTCTTCCATTTTATCAAAATAGTTTTCTAAATATGATAAATTTAATTTTTAATTAAAATCATAATTCTCTTGAAAATTATAGTCTTTACAATTAAAAATCATTTTATAAAACATTAAAAATTAACTAAGCTCTCATCAAATTATGCTAAAATCATACTACAAGAAAATATTGATTTAAGAATATATTTTATGAAAATTAATTTATATTAAATATATTTATTAACTATAAAATTTTAATTGAATATTTATTATTCATAATAAAAATACCAACAATTAATTATTAAATCTACTTCATTTATAAGGTTCTTAAATATTATTTATACATTCATGGGTGATGTTACTATTCATAATGGACATTTTACTATTCATAAGGGTATCATTACTATTCATAATTGTACATTATTTTTCAAAAGGGTCTTGATAATCTTCACTAAAAATTATGTTGATCCAATGAGACATTAAAAAATATACTGATCACAATGGTGTATGTCCAATTTTCAAAATTCAATAAAAAAGTGTAAAAACTAAGTTTAACATTTAGGTTATAACTATAATAATAATTTCATTCAGTGAGACTAATTTTAGTATGCATATAAGCTATCTAATGAATTGACATTATTTATGATTAAATATAACATAAAATCTTGGGTTTCAATATTAATAATAACTATATTCATAAAATAGTTTAATATTTATCAAAATAATTATAGTAGCTGATATATATATTTATATATATATTATTTAAAATATTTAATTAAATAATAAATTGATTTAAATGAATAAAAAACAAATATTTATATTAAAATATTTTTTTACAAAAAATAATATTGTGAAATAATTTTTTATAACATTAATTAATTATTTTGAAAGATATAAATTATAATTACTTATAAGTATTATTATTAATTAAAACACTTAATTTTAAATTATTATTTTTCATAACATAATGTATTCAAAATTATAAAAAAAATTACTAGGGTTTTATATTATTCCCCTTTAATAGAATTGCATCCTCACAATTTTAAATTACACTTCGAAAGTTAAAGGATGATACTAGAAAATTCCATTGTGGGAAACCGATATCCGAACTAGGGGTTATAAAATATCTTCTTAAAAGAGGTTAATGGAAATGAGATGGTCACCACAGAAATTATTCTTTGGAATGGGGTGACATTAATTGGTAGTAAAACCTAGACATGGAAGATAAATCAAACTTTAATGTATTGATGGAATGTAATAGAGGGAATGTTCAAATGAAAGTTGATTACTATAAATCTATAAACTTTTTTAAAGAAAAAAAATCATTAATACTATAAAAGATTATGATAATAGGATAAAAATTTATTTAAGAGTATTTTCCCAGTGTTAAGGAATTATTCCACTCTATAAGTGTATAAATATACATTTATATTTCTTAAATACAATCTTATCCTTTGATTATGAATTTAACTATCTATACTTCATCTCTTAGAAGAGTTTTCATCATGTTGTGAAATAATACAATATCCTATAAAGCCTCATACAATGATCAACATAAAAAATTCATAAATGGATAAATATTCCAAAATATAATGACCCAAAACTTTAGAAATAAGTTCATTGAATTTTGAAGATGAACTTATCATTATCCCTTAGTCAAATAAAGTAGGTCAAAAAATTTACATTAAAAACTGGTCAATAACTACATCATGTATCCTCTTAAAATATTCTAATAAATTGAATTAAATTAAAACCTTATTAGAAACCTACATTCTTCCATATTATTTAAGTAAAATACATGTTATTAGATATATTCATTAAATCCAAAAGTGTTTTAAACTCCATCGATGATAACATAGACCACATGTTGACATGTTGTTAATCCTGAATGGTTTGATGGCCTTCATTTTTTATTATTTCAGATAATATGCCTTTTTATTGATAAAGTGGAACCCTAAAATTACTTTTAGGATTAATGAAACATTACATGACCCAAAGGCCTTAGAGGAATTCATCCCAAATAGACTACATAGAATTATCCATCCCAATTATATATCTCGACATCATCTCTTCACCTTCACAAGGATGGTCAGATAGCTATCTTATATAGATATGCACATGATAGGTAGCAATATAAATTCCATACACTCTCATTATTATAACATTGATTCGCTCACATCTAGTGAATTATGCTGCTATGAATCCTCATTTGGAGCCTTGTTCCTTTGAAATTTATATGGTTGCATCTTCATTTCATGTTGTTAGAAGGACTTGAGGTGGCCTAAAATCCTTACTGTCCTAAACGTATTGGGTGCCCGAAGGCCTTGAAGGACATGAGGACAAAACTGGTGAAACATATGAATAGTTTTGAATGATACAATACTAAAGAATACTAGCTACAGTACATGATATATTACCTACTACAATACCTTCCACAATACCTACTAGTGTACCTTCCACTAAATATTTGTCTTAGGTACCATTCAACTTACAGTATCAAATCCTTAATGAAAAAGTAATTCAGCAAAATCCTCATATATTCAAAAATTGTTATGACTAGTACATAACTGATAAAATATTCAAATGACATGATTCTTGACTAGGAAGATTAATTATTAAACTTCATATATAAATGAATCATCACTTGATCATTATCAAAAAAATTAATTTAATGTTTATTCCCTTGATACTTGGGACATTGATTTTTATACAATCCCATCTCTGTGTAGTTGAAGCATTGTAGATCATAAACCTCTTTCTTAAACTTAAAATCATGAACTTGGTGTCCTTTTTTCTAAACTTATAAATAACTCCCATTCCTTTCAAGAATTTTCAAGGGTGATTCATTCCATAGTTTTCACATGTGGGAATAACCTTATTTCCATTCTACCCTTTATCCATGTTTTTCTCTGCCATCATCTTTATATCTTTCTTCCCTTCAAAGCCATAAGAGTCAAATAATTCTTTAGACACATTATTATCAAATGATATTATTTCCCCATATGATGAGGATACATGAGAGACTATCTTCCATCAACATTATGGATTAAGACCATGATTGATATCATCATCCTTAATCTTTTCATATCAAGTGTCGTTGATGTTCTCATTATTTCTTCAAAGAATAATTTTTAATCAATTCCATATACTATATTAGCTCATAAAATTATGAACTTTATATAAATCTAAACATAGTATAACACATAACATAAACTTCGTCATTATAAATCCTAGAACTCTAAACTTTGGTAACATTAGGGGAATAAATCCTTCATAATGGTGGGTAATATAAATGTGAATTATCCTAATAATTTCCCCCAAGATTGTCAAACATGGTTCCCAATAAGGCCCATTTTCGAGTACTAGGATACCCCTAGTCAATATTGAAACACCGTGTCGGAGTTGTTAATCCTAGGTACATCTGTGTCAGAACCATGTCCACTTGTAGTATCCATACATAGATGTAATTTCTTTGAAGATTCACATAATCTATTCCTTACCAAAATTATAAGATGTTATTTTTTGTTAGAATAAAAAACTTCTTAGGGTTTTGTTCTCTATTCTACATTTTCTGAATCCAGTTTCCATGGTATCTACTAAAATTCCTCTAATACCGACTCTAATTCCCCAAACCTAGTTGCCCAAAGATGTTGAGGTATTTTATTACATTTTCATGATTACAAGGAATCAAATACCTTAGGGCCAAAAATTTTAGTATTTTTGGAAAACAATATACATTAACATGTTCAACTTTACAACTTAAAATAAAATACATTATATAATTTCCATTAGAAACATCCAAAACTCTTAGAATATCAATGATATTCCTTCATAATATCCTTACTCACTTACTAAGGAAAAATTAATCCTAATAAAGGAGTGAGATTAGATTATTACTAAGGGAAAGTAATATAGTGGAAGATATCATTAACTTAAACATTAGGCATGTTTAATAACAAAAAATTCTTGTCTTTAAAAAAATAATCTTGAGTATAACATGGAAAAAATAAGTGATAAATAAATAACTCTATAATAAAAGATTAGCATGAGTAATGTATAAGTCCAATAACCACATGTATTATCAATTACTAGTTTCTTAATGAAGGAATTATTAATTTGGGACATCATAACCATTCTTCCAAGGCCTCGTGCCAAGGCCATACATAAATTTGCAAAAACCCAAACTAGTTTGTCTAATAAGACCCACCGATGAATAGAGGGGATATAGAGGGTCCCAAACATAACTTATAAGGTCCAAATAATTACTGATATGAATGGATTTTACATAATCACCATATAAATTCATATTTAGACTAACATATGAAATTTTAATAACCTTCCCCAATTGTGAAACATAAACACGAACATTCTGAGTAATATTGTAAATTGTATCAAGATAACACATTCATAGTTAAACTAATAAGAAACCCTTCAACAACATATTTTAGAAGATATCATAAAATATAAATCTCAATGATGAAAAGGATTCCACAAATTATGTTTACATAGATGAAGATACTATTAAATGATACAATTGAAAAATTATAAAGGATGTAATCCTTAAACATTCCAAAGTGTCTCATACCACCTTTAAAAATTCAAATCATAATACCTTAGAATATCAAGAGAATAATGAGACTCTTGAAATGATAAACCAAAGGGCAGTATATAAACCACATTCTTGGAGAAATTAGTGAACAAAGTATATATCTAATGAATGTTAAATTGAGATGAGATAAATACATTTTTACTTTAGAAAGAAGAGTTATTTTGGTAAATCATTTGTATTTATCCGGAAATTAGATTGTAAACATGTATATCCTAAAAAAATATGGTAAGGAAGTTGAAATTATATTTTAGGCATAAATTTTTTCCAAATTAAATGAAATCCTGTAAAACGAATTTTGAATAATATTTAGATACAAAACATTTTAGTTCATTTTAATGAAAATATTGACAAATTTTAAAGTGGAAGGGCATATTTTTTTTATAAAAGTTGAAATAAACCAAGTTAGTTTTTCATCGTAAAAATTTTGATTTTTAAAAAATAATGATCGATTAAAATAGATTATATTGTCCACTTGCAAATGGGTAAGAATTCAAGAAGTTCCCTTGAATCATGCGTATTTATCGGGAAGAACTGAGAATGGGACCATTTTGAAACATTTATATCCCAATAAAAGATGGATGATATGATATTTATAAATGATTAGGGACATATAAATATAATTTAGAACAAATATACCAAAAAATTAATGAATAATTACATTGATTAGTGACAGGGAAAGAGTAACCCGATGAAAAAATGGGGATTCAGGTAGAATCCCTTACCACTTTGTAATCAATTGAATCATATGCCTCAAAATTAATAACCATATAATGATATATTAAATATCATGAAAATGAATAGATTCCTGATATGATACAAAAATGGTTAGGATACATACACCATATACAAGAAAAAGTGGTGAATAAGTAATATCTCACAAAAATGAAAGTGAGTTGAAAAAACCCTTATCTTATGTCTGAACATATTCTGTACTTAACCATAACATCATGAAAAACTGAATTAAATAAAAAAATAAATTAATTCATTACATTATATTTAAATATTTAATTCATAATAGTTTTATTAAGTTCATTTATATCAATATTGATAAGTTATAAGATTCAATTCCATCATTCTGGAGTGTTTGTTTTATTGGTTTTCGCTTGTTTATAAGTAGTTGAGTTCATGTGGAATGGATATAATTCCCTAGAATTGATTTCATATTATACTGGAGAACATACCTAAGAATAATTGTTCATATAATAATTTTTTTGTATGGTATGATGATGATTTATTATATGAAACATTAATGAGAAACATTTTGATAATTTTGGCAGTATTTCAATTATTACGAACTAGTTTTTTTATTTACCATTATTGAAAGAGAAATTTAATAATGAAGGTTCGTCATACATGAAGGTCTTAAATAGAAACCTCCAGAATAATGTTTCATTTTTAAAATAAGAGAGATAGAGAGAGTAAGGAGATTGATAATGAGTATTACATTAACATGATATCATTATAGTATATAGGTGTTAATGGAGTTATCATGATCATTTAGACAATGTTGGTGAGGAGAAGAATATAATATAAAATAAATTTAAAATTAAATTAAACAAATAAAGGGAGAGGGTTTACCCCTTGAAATATCCTCTTTGAGAACCTCTTTATGCGAAGGGGTTTTGGTCTTTTGACATGACCAAGAGCACTTGGACGTGGGGAGAGTCTAGGGAAGGGTACTTGGGAAAAACATTGATAGGCTTCATGGCTTTGGGGAGTGAAGTGGAGAGGGAGTGAGGGGTGGTTTTGATAGTAGAGGAGAGGAGTGATTTTTTAATATCTTATTCATTATTTTATTATTTTTCTCAAGACATGAAATAGTGTTTGAATATTAGGTGAAAAAATAATAACAGTTTCATATATGTTTTAACTAGTGATTTCTTACATCATCGATAATGCACACCATAGTTTATTTAACATGTAATGTATATTTATAGTAAATTATTATATTTCACTATTCAAAACAATTAAAATATTTTAAAAAAATTCCAAAAAATCACCATAAAAGTTTTTTGATGTTTAGAATTGAGAAATAGAATCCATTTTAACAAAATAATTTGAAAAATATGAAAATTTTATTTTAGTTAAAATAATCATTTAATAAAAAATGTAGTCTTTAAAATTAATAACTGAATTTATAACACCTTAAAAGTTTACTAGGGTATCATTAAGTTATCCTAAAATCATATGACTACGAATATTGACTTAAGAAATTTTTTTTCTTTAAATGAATTTTATTTTAAATAAATTGATTAATTATAAAATTTTAATTAATTATTTATTATTCATAATAAAAATACCAACACCAAAATATTTATTATATTTCCATTACAAGGTGGAAAAATATTATTTATAATTTCATGGGTGAGGTTTTCGTCATAAGAATCATATTTATTTTCATAGGGGTAAAATTACTATTCATAAGGGTACATTACTATTCATAAGGGTCTTCTTACTATTTGCCAAAAATTTAGTTGATCATATTGGACTCCAAAAAAGTTACTTATCACAAGAATGTGTTCTTATTTTTCAAAATTCAACTCACAAAAATGGAAAAATTAAGTTCAACGAGTAGGTTGGTACTATAAAAAAGTTTTGTTTCATAGAGACTCAGTGTTTTGTGTATATAAGCCATCTAATTAATTGATATTATTTTTGAAGAAATATACCATAAAATATTGAGGTGTCATATTAATAGTCTATATATTCATAATATAATTTTATATTTAGTAAAATAAATATAATAGTAAATATATATTCTTCATTAAAATAATTAATTAAATAATCTATAGATAAAAATTAATTAAATACATATATTCATATTAAAATATTCTATGGAAAATAATATTTTTAAATAGTATTTTTTAGAAAATTAGTTAATTAATTTGAGGGTTATAAATTATAATTATTTATAATTATTATCATTAATTAAAACACTTAATTTTAAATTTAATATTTTTCATAAAATAATGTTTTTAAAATTATGAAACAAATTATTGGTGTGTTACAACATAAATCAGCCATTATTTATATTATCAATCATAGAGATGTTTCATTTCCATTGATAATATTTTTTGTAATTTTTTTATTTTAATTAATTATATTTTATTTTAATTAATTAGTTTTTATCATAAAATATAATTAATGTAAAATTTTACAATATTTGTTTAATTTGACATTAAAAACATCAATACAATGTTAGAACTATTATATAAACATTTTACCAAACCAAAATATGTTATACTGATATAAAGTAATTTTTTTACTCTCTAATTAACTAATATTATATTCTTTTTTATATTTTTAAAATATTTTATTTCATTTTCCTTTTAATTAGATAAATATTTTTTTGGTGTTTTATATGAATTTAAAGTAATAGTAATATAACTAAAAATTAGAAATAAATTAACATCAGGAAATTTCTATTATTATTCTCAAAATAAATATTAATTTTCATTTAATACATTCAATTTTCCCCTTTTTGAACACATTAGGTACATTTAACAGTAAGATGGTGTTATTTTTTCTATTTATTTATAAAAAAAATAATATATTTCACATTCAATGAAATATTCCCCGTAAATAATTTAATATTAATAATAAAGTGACATATTTCTTAATTAATTAATCCAATAGGATTTAATATGTAAAATAATGGACTTGTAAGTTTGTTTTATCCAATGTTATCCCCATTTTTCCTTTTATTATGGTGACAATTTATTATAGTTTTAACTATTCATTATAATTAAAAATGAATTTAAACTTATCAAATGGAAATAAGTTTGATTATTTGAAATAAGGAATTCAATTTTCTCAATTAAATCTTTATAAATTGAATAATTAAAATGACCCAAACTTTTTTCCATGGATATTATAACTACTTAAATAATCATATGGAAATAAATATATAGTTTTGTACTGATGTAATGAATTATTCTAGAAGTCATTAAGTTATCATCAAGTCTTTCTTCCTAGACCACATAAACATATCATCATGGACTAGTTCTGAGACATCAAAAATATATGGGTATGTTATATAAAAAATACCAAAACATCCATGTATCATGAAATCTATTAATGATTCGTGGATCTATAATGGGCCCCATCCATCATTTACTATGTCCAATGTATAAATCACACGAATAAATATTATATCATAATAATTATTCTTTAATTATCAGTAATGTTTGGTATTGAATGAACTTGTATACATAATGTAAATTTTTTCTTGGATGATAAAACAACCAAAAAAAGTGTGGTATGATTAAAAATATTTCTGATGGAGTAAAAAAATTGTTCTTTGTTTAAAAATATATGTAATATAAAATATCCTTAAAAATATTATTAGGAAAAAAGAAATTTCATCATTGATTTTTTTAAAAATATACATAAATAATCTGAAACATTTTATTTTATAAATCACCAAGGAAACCTATAAATTAACCGAGAATCATTTATTATTCCCGATGACTTGAAATTTTGTTCATTTTGTAATCATTATAAACAGATATACTTTTCACACTTTTAGTAAGATGTACCTTGTTCAGAAAATTAATGGAAAATAATTTAATTTTATTATAAAAAGCTAAATATATATATAAAACATTAATAAATCATTAGATAGTATAAAAAATATTTTGTAAAACATTTTATAGAAAATATATCATTGGAAGAAAAAAAATCATTATTAGAAGATTTTTTTGGTTTTTCACAAAGTTTTTTATATTGATTATATGGGAGTAGAAAATGTATAGATGACTATTTAATTTAAAAATAAAAAAATAAGGATATAATAGATTGGATTTATTATATAAATATCAAATTATTCTACCAAAATTTATTTAAACATATAAATTTATGAAAAAAAATTAGATTGTTAAGAAAACATTTACAACATTAGTGACATTTAAATAAAACTCCCAAGAAAGAAATAACACCGTATAACTATTTAAATACAATGAATATATTGATAATCATGATATATTATATCAAAGTTGTACTATATATTATAGATTATTTAAATAAGTGGGTAATATATAATATTTCCCACATAAAGAAACTTTACTAAGAAAACCTAACGTTATGACTGAAATATTTAGTATGTGTTTTTAAAAAATAGTGTAATAAATTAGAATTTATTATAACTCTATTAAAAATATTTTAAAAAATTATAATATCATATATGACCTCTCTGTAATATTTCAAAACGCATATAAAAATAATTCCATATTAAAATATTCCTTTTAGGAGTTAATTGTTTCATTTATTACTGAATTATTGGTTATATATTTATTATTTCTATAATTTGAACATGGGTACGTCATCACTATATCTTTCAATATTATATAAGTAACATATATATATATATATATTAATTATATTTATATATATCCCTCCACAATATGTATATATTGAGAAATTTATTTCATATTTTATGATGATGGTTGGATATACGTACACATGAACATTGTTTCCACTTTTTGATGTATAGAACAAACAAATAGTAAACAATATTTCACCATTATAAAATCATAATAATTTAACATTATTTTATATGTTTGTTGAATCCTATATTATATTCATTTATGTTATGTGTTGATGAAAAATTTAATTAAGATGATATGTGTATATTAGTAGGCATACGTAAACCAATGCGATGTTTTCTAATTAAATATAGCTGAATGAATGTGGATAACAGTTTTAGCATCATGATAATAAAATTTATATTTATATAATTAAATTAATTAATTGTTTTATAATGTATAATATTTATTTATTAGATGATGAATAAGAATTAATGTTCAAAACACCCGATTAAGAGTTATACCTCATCATTGGTAAACCTCCTTTGACTTACACCTTAATTTATTAATTGATAGTATTTTTTAAGAAGAAAAAGATCTATGACTTTGTGGAGGTGTATTTAATGGTATTATATTAAGGATTTTATGATCTATAAGTATTAATTTTTTTAGAAATAGTAGGGAAGATGATCCCTTTTATATTTTAGGGGAGGGACACTCTTGGAAATAAATAATGTATTAACCTAATATAAATATTTTATTAGAATTATTTAACTCAATGTTAAAATTAATTAAATATAGTATTAGTATAATATTAAAACATATCATCTAATTATATTGAAGTTTTGGTATGTGATGTTTTACCCCTATAATGTTTTTTGAACCAACTATGTACCATTTTTACAATTACTACAATATTAATGATTTTAAATATTCAAGGGTCAAGAATATAAACCTGAAAATAAAAGATACTAGTTAATGGAACATTGTTGAAATTTTAATCCCTATAACATTCAATTGATAAAAATATATAATTTTTATTAATTTTAAACCATTTTATTAAATATTGTTAATTTTCAAATATTGTTAATGTGAATTTTTAAAATACATGAAATATTATAATACAATATGGGTCTAACACATTTAAAATAGTTACATATATATATATATATTATAAGATAAATAATATTTGGTATTAATATTATCATCCAATCAATAAAAAATGTTAATATTTCCTTTTAAAACTTATATTTTCCTTTAATTCCCTCGTTACCTAATTCTATTCTTATCTATGTTAATGATGTTTTTAATATTTAAGGACTATAATTTTACAAATATGTCAAAAAAATTCTCATAAATTTGAAATTAATAACATTTTAGATCATTTATTATCATTCATTTCCTCTTGAATGATTTTTATTATTTTAAAATAATTTAATAAAATGAATTAAAAAACAAAAAATATTTTAATTTTAGAAACTATTAACAAAATATGACTTTGAAAACAACATTAATGAAATTTAATTAAAATATAATTCTTTCAAAAAGAAATTAAATGATATATTTGTATTCAAAATTCATGCTTCTCTATAACTGAAATATACAATATTAATTTTATTGTTTTTAAAAACATTAACATGATTTTTATACTTCTTACAATGGAGCGGTGATGAATTTTCATATTATTTTAAGGTAATTATTTAATCAAAAAAAATTAAAAAAAATTAACATGATAAAAGAATAATTTATCATTAATAAATATATTTATAAATGTGTATATATTGGTTTTATCAGGAAAAAAATATTATGGACATTAAAATAAATAAATAAACATTTTCCCTTTATTATTTAGTTCAAGATAATTAAGGTCAAAAATAAAATATTAATAGATGAGCCATATTTATAAAATAAAAATTATTTTGGATTATATATATTCTTCAATTAAATGAATGAATGTGCTAGAATGAATTTAACTCCGTAGAACATTAGTTTTATCCCTAACATCCATGTTTAACATTTTCAATGGTAATAAAAATTTACTTTTTTTATTATTAACATTGAAATATATAAATCATCATTCCAAAATATGGAATCCATTTTTCTTTACTTAGTTTCTAGAAGTGGAAGAAATTAGTTTATGATAAAAATACCAACACAATGATTTTTCATAAAAACATTTATTTCTTTAAAAATGTTTTTATAATAAAATAAACCATAAAATTTATTATAGTGAACATAATTGGTTTGTTATAAGTGAAATATGTAAAAATTTACATGAAATAATGTTTATATAGAAATTTGACTTTTTTTTATTGCTGGAAACAAATCTAGAATTTTTTACAAAATTTAGTATTATTCACTATTCATTAGAAAATAAATATTTTATTGAAAATAAAAAAAACATCCTAAAATTGTATAATAAATTCTAAAATAATATTATCCAATATATGATCTTATTTTTTATTCAATAAAATTTATAATTATTTAGGAAACAATTTATAATATTTTGCAACAAAACGTAATAAAAACAATTTTATAAGAATATGAGTTTTTGAATAATAAAATGGGATTTATAAAACTAAAGTACCCATTTTTAAGAGTTAAGTAGTCAATTTTTGTTATATATTACCTTTATATTTTTTTAAATGTTGTTTATAATGTTGATAATCAATAATTTAATAATTATGTTAGATATATAAATTATAAATAATAATATTTTGATATTCATTTAGGTTTGGTGTGGCATGTTTTGTATTTTCTGGAATATATAGTTATTTTAAAATATTAGGGAGTAACATCCCACCCAATGAATTGTGAAATCCCAATATAAAGTTTATTTAAGAAATAATTGTTTTTATATTGGAAATGATATTTGATGGAAACCCTCATTAATAAAAGGTTTAATAAATTATCCTCATAAAAAGAAAGATTCTAAAGTATATAAGACATCTTCTATAACACGTAACTAGGTTTCTAAATCTGAGAACAAGAGTGGGAAGTGGTAATATTAACATTGGTGAAAAAAATTAATTTCAAAATAATGATGGTGAGTGAAAAAGAGCATGGATACCAATTAAATGAATTATCATGAGAAAGTTAATGACTGAAAACCAATAATTCAGCATGGGATGGAAAGATCATCAATTCATTGGAAGATAAGTTAAAGCGATATGATTTTTATGTCATCATAATTTTGACTAATTTTGTGGAATTCCTTTTCCATCTAGACCAATAAGACTAATAAATTTTCTTAATTAAAAAGTATTATTCCATGATATAATAAATTTTGAAAAAAATATCATATTATCCTGTAAAACATGAGTATTAAAGTTAAGTCATTGATTACTAATACATTAAAATGAACTTCTAATAGATAAAATAATTGACAAAAGAATAATAAGATATCACACATGTCATTAAAAAACCTACATAGTGATACCAATATAAGAAAACCCCCAAAATAATTAAATCATCATACGAGGAAATAATAATATTTCCTATAATTTAAAGTAATAAATAAATGTTTAACATATATCATTCTATAAATAAAAAAATTACATCCAAAATAACCATGATAACATCAACACTAAACCGTGTTTTAACCTCTATAGTTATCACATAACCTTATTCCTACACCACAAAAAATTTAATATATATCATCCCAAATAATATTTAATGTTATAAATGAAGGATATTTATATTTCAACACAAAAAAATCATCCTAAAATATAATTATTCTCCTAAAAATAAAAAAAATAAAATATATTTTATCATATAATATATTTAAAAAATAAAATTAATCATTGTATATCAAATAATTTTAGAAAAAATATCTCACACTAACCAATAGATCACATAGGTTAGGGGTATGAATTTAACCCTTTTCAATCTTATGTTCTGAGTTCATGCCCTAGGATTGTTTCAAATGAATAATTATTTCTCTTGGCATGTGCATTTTCATTTTTGTAAATATGTATTCAACAAATCAAATAAAATTAAAAATATATGTTGATGGTCTTAAAAATTTAAAATATTAATTAGAGAAAAAAATTTAAAAAAAAATTTCTTTTAAATATTATTTCTCTGATCCTTTATTAATTAAATTATAAACTTATTAATGATCGTAATTGAGAATTCCTAACTGAAAAGATGATCATATTAACCCTAATGGTTATTAATTTATTTAAAATAATGTTTATAAAATAGAATTTCATTAATCACTAAATTACATTCTCACTAAACCGTATACTTAACCAAAGGGTTGTATTATAAACAATTTCTCCCAAAATATCCAATATAATGTTGAACTGGCATCACATTAAACCTAAAAATTGGTATTTAGGATATTAAACATCTGATCAACCTTAATATTATCATCCATAGAAAATTTATTTTTATCTATAATTATAATTTCATATTATTGAATTATATAGGTTATATTATTCTATTCATATTAATGGTTCAAAGAGAAAATTTTAATAATCCATAGAATATCCCATGGGAGTGTCAAAATAGTGTATAGTAAGGGTACAGTCAACATGCACTATGATGTTGGCCAATATATATTTGACCAACACTTTTTTTTGGTGTTGTTAACCCAAGATGAATATGTTATAAAACCACATCCACATATATTATCTATAGAGGGATGTGTTGGTTGGAAAACCACATAACCTCAATTTTACTAAAAAATTTACAATTTATCATCTACATAGAAAAATAACAATTTTTGTTATAGTTTTATGTTCCAAAATCATCTTTTTACTAAATATACTTTATATGAATTCTTCTAGACTTCATATAATATAATAAATAGGTATCATGACTATATAATCCCAGAGATGGTGGTTATTTTAATATATTAGGACTAGATACAAGAAATTGGTTCCCGATTGATAGAATGGTTTATTAGTATTATTAAACTAGATATAAAAAACGTCTCATTTTACATTGGTAATAAGATATTAAAACATAATGAATGTAAATATTATGAATCCTTGAACTCATTCATATATTCCTTCTTCATATCCTAAGGAAAAGAAAAAAAATAAGGGTGACTTTAGATTATATTTAAATGTTAAATATAGTGGAAGACATCAGGAGCGAATAAGTAATAATCAATAAATAAAGGTAAATTTCTAAAATTACATTCCATTGAATCGTTAACTTTAGTACAATGAATAATAATAAATGAATAAATGGTGATTAATTCATTCCATATAAACAATCACATGAGATTAAATCATATCTAGGGATATAATAAATATTTAATTAATAACACGTATATAAATAAATGATTCCATAATAAATATCTTCATAATATATGACATCATAAGCTTACATCTTAGTCCTTGAGTGATGATATCAAAAACATACCATCAAGGCCTCATTCTTAAAAATTATAAAAAAATGATTAAGAATTTTCTAAAATACATGGACTACATTTTCTCATGGGATATACTAGTTCAATGAGAGGCAATAATGGGTCCTTCTAGTCACTTACTTTGTCCAGTGTAATCATGTTATAATAATGAAACATCTTAATAAACATGACGTATTAATCATTTATAGTCTTTATTTTAAGAACTATCTTTTAAAATGTAAGTACATTTGATGGGAATATATTATCCAGAGGAAGAATAATTGTTGTATTAGTATAATATATCCCCAGTGGAGTATAATAAATGGGAATTATAGTTTATGAATTTAAATGAAATAATAAAATCATTAAAAACATTATTGAAGGAAATAACACTTTCAGATCAAAAATTAATTTCAAAAAACAAAACATTTAAATAATATTATGAAATTAATTTTCTTTGTAATAAAATTGTGGAAACTACTAAAGTAGTATTCAAATAATATACTGGTCATGAAAATGTGATATTCAAATCATATTTTAATTTTAAAAAGTAATGTCTATTGTTATAGTTTTGGTAAAACATAACTTAATCTAGAAATGAAAAGAAGATTCATTGTCTTCCTCTTAATGGAATTAAAATAATGGTTATAAATTTGTTTAATAAATTATTTTTGGAATATTAACACTTCGGTGAACTCATATTAAAAAATATTGCTATGGAATTATAAGATTCAAGAACAAAATAAAAACAATTTTAGATTTACATTAAACCATTATTAAGGTTCCATGAGTGCATGTGTGAGAAAAATGAAATGAAAACATGTAACATCTAAATATAACCAGAAGAGATAAAAATAGGTTGGGATCAAGATAAAATGATTTTATAATTCCTTTATGTGATAATTAAACATAAACAATCCCAAATAATGATGGGATTATGAAATAATCACATACAATTTTGATAACATTTGAATCAAGTAATAATGAAAGAAATGACATTTGATGAAACCATAAATTATTTGAATATAAATTAAACAATTATATGTCATTGAAAATGGGTATCATACACACCCCCATTAAAGAAATTAGTTACCAATAATGCATACGTTTCATGGAAACAAAAGAGATGTGAGAAACCCTTACTTAACAGGCATCATTAGTTCTACTAGAATCTTGAATAATAAATTTGAATATATTATAATTCAATACCAGAATTAGGTACAAACCTATAATATCACATACGATCCACTTATAAAAGTTAATAAATAATATATCAATAATTCATTATTAAGGTCGATGATTCCTTATGTCAGATATTTTGTTTTTCATAGATGATTTGTTTCTTTAGATTAGGTCCGTATACATTAATAATGGATCCATCATCTACATGACACTCTTCCTGATATAAATATCATATTTATTTAGTAAATAAACATATAGTCATCTATTAAATTCCAATATTGATAAATAAATTACATTATTTATAGAGATGGTAGATCATATGTACACATGGATGTTATTTCCTATTTTTAGTGGATGTAATTATGGATAGATAATTAATATTTTAAATAAAAAAAACATAATAATTTCATAAATATTATATATATATTTTTAGAATACTTCATCATAATAATAAAACTAATGTTGTGATTGAATATGAATTAAACCGCAATGTGGAGTCAGTAAGTCTTATATATGTAAAAGTGTTGTTTTCACTTTTCAAGGGATATAAAGATGGGGAAAAATGGTTATTACATATTATAATAAAAATAAAAATAAAAATATATGATGGATTAAATATTTTATAATTGATACCTTATATTTACATGAGGTGGAATATGAAAAATAATTGGGAATTTTTTGTCAAGAGTTGTATCACATCATTGAGAAACATCTATTGGCATGTGAATTAATCCATGAATGGATGTTCTTTTGGTAATACCATAAACTATATGATGTGGTTATGGAATCCGTGAAGGTATCATAGTGTGGATTTCATGATCTAGAAGACACAGAATTACTGAGGAATAGAGGATAAGTGGTTTCCTTTTATATGTGAGGTTATGGGAAATCCATAAATTACATAAAGTACTAAATAAATATAAATTAATTTTTATAATTAATTGAATCCAAATTAATATATATCAAAATTAATATTTGTAAACATCAAAATAATTTCATATAATTATATCTAATAATTTTAATGTCATGTTTGAAACATTATCTATTTGTTTTAACCTCACATTAACCCATTTGGAATTTACTAAAATATCAATGTTAATAACTATTTATAGGTCCTGAATATTAATATAAAAAAATTGATCAATAAATAATATATGATATATATTTCCCACTATATTTAAGTCATTTAAATGAAGTAATCTTTTTTCTGATTTTAAATCATTTAATAAATTATTTATTATTATAATATACCCTTAAATTAATTTTTTCAAGTACATGACATATTATATTGTTATAAGTGTATAACTTACGTCACATGCTTCCAAAAATACATATATTTCTAGATAAATAATAAATTCTTTTAATATAATCATAAAATAATGTTTTAATTTTTTTTTCATTTCAATCCTAATCTTTTGGATTATACATTAGGTTAATAAATTTTTAATCGTAATAGTGGTAGAAGAGTTTTTAATATTATGTGGTTATAATATTATTTATATGATAAAAAATAGTTCATAAACATACTAGGGATTATATATAATACAATTTTACATCCTATGTATCCTATTTCAGAAATTTCAAAAATTTTAAATGTTTTGATAAGAAAAATTTAACATAAAATAATATTATTGTAATTTTATAAAAAATTCACATTAATGGATTTTAATAGAACACGAGAGTAATGAAATTAAAATATGCAACTTAAAAAATCTAAAATATTTTTTTTAATATAATAAATTCATGTGATACTTTTAACTCACAAAAAAAATATTAGTTTTATAGTTTTCAATATAATTTTCCTTAATGTTATACTGGTTACATAAAAGATATGTCAGTATTGGATAAGAAATTAATTTAATTACTTTATCATTAAAATGATAAATAAATTACTAGGAAAAAATAAATTATTTTAAAATTAACCATTTAGAAACTAACATATTTTTTCAATCATAGATTATGTTATATACTAAATGAAATAAATTTCTATTTTTGGATTTATCTTTTATATAGATATAATAAAGCTATAATATAAAGATTAATGGCCAAAAGTTTCAAATTTTATATAATTTGAAGATTATGTATGATATATCCTCATAAAATGAAGACATTTTAATATTTTCAATGAATTTACATTTATAAGATCGTTGTTTTTACCCTAATTACTAATTTAACATTTACCACAGTAATAGAAATTTAACCAGTCCACTATTTATTATGAAAAAGAGACATATTTACCAAATTGAGAACTCTGGATTTCAATCATGGAATCCCCTTTCCATTATTCAATTCCTTGATGTTTTAAAAACAAAAATAATATAAAATGATGCACAATGTAATAAAAATAGATTGGTAAGAAATATTACCTAGATAAAAGTGTATCTAATTAAGTGGATATCATATAAATGAATCCTTTGAAAAAAAATCTGGGGTTTGTTTAGGATCAGGGATGCATACTGTTTACGCTATCAATAATACTATCGTTTTAAATACCATGGTGTTATATGATCCATAAAAAATTCATCTCACTCAATGATCCCCCTAATATCAAAATTTAATAAACTATAATGGGTCATATATACACTCATGAATTAAAAAACCTAAAAACCCTAACAACTATCTGTCTCCTATAATATAGGAATTACCACTTTATTACCAACTATTGATGGGAAATTCTATCTAATTATGCTACCAACCATAAAACTATACAACTTAATGAAAAATCAATTTTTTCTATAATGGATCTATACATCCCACAAACAGTCACATGAGAAGAAAATAAATGACACATCCAAGATTCCAAAAATATTTGGTTTTATGAAAAAATATTTTCATTCCAGCTAAATGTGTAATTCAAAAACATGGATCAATATCAATAAAAAATAAAAATATTAAAAACCTGTATATAGAGTCGTAATTATATTTTCACAATCACAAGGGAGACCTCATGAACACAATTCATCATTACATGGTGTATTATTTAAAAACATGATACAATAATGATGAGATTAATTCAAACTGTTAGGTCATAGATTATCAAAATAATGAAAATCAAGAAACCAATTTAAACATTAAATAGATATATATTCGAACAAGATCAATTTTTTTAATGAACACAATGATTAAGTGGGGTTTATAATGCCAAATGGAAATCAAGAGATGTCCCCTAGGATAGAATATCTAAAATTTATACCAAATATGGTCTTTTTTTTCTAATAAACTAGTATCATTTATAAAACCCTATATCGTGAATCATATAATAAAATTTTCATAAAATAATATTATTACTAATGATTTTAAAGTAAAAATTTATATTGAATGTTTTTTTAATTAATAGTGGAACCCAATAAGATAATATGTTAAAAACCACCCATATGAGTGTCACATATTCCATATGCAGCATAAAATCATGATTCATGTCATACCAAACAACACCAAGTTAAGACCTATTCCAAATTATTTATCTCAGCAATATCACATTGGAATTCATGATCCAACACCCCAAAAATCATAGTGTTCATATTCACCATAGTACATATATTTTCATTATATCAATAGTAAATAAAATGTGATATAAAGGTTTTTTACATTGATGAATAAAAATACAATTTATAGACCAAATAATAATTTTTCATAAAAATGACCTTTCCATTTTTCAATCACCAAAAAATCCACTACATTTTAAATGAAAAACTTTTCATTAAAAATAATAATTTGAAAATTTATATAAGATTTATAATTAAAAATTATTTATGATGGTGGTAAAATTCATTCATTCCAAATAGGTTACAAAAACATTCCTTCTATACATTGGTCAGAAAAGTCACAAAGTACATCATTTAGAAAATGAAAAAAATATTCATTTCAAGCAGTTATTAAAATAAATAAAAAACATGTAAAAATAAAATGAAAATTTAATTTAAAAATATATTATAGATCATTATAAATGTTTTATAAAACAAGTTTATCTAATAAATAATTTTTTTGACTGATGAGTGAAATAAAGTCGATTCTCCCTAAATTGTTTTTACTATATTTTGAGTATAAAAGGAGGGTAAAATGAAATAAAAACATCTATTTTTCGGAAACAAAAAAATGGATAGGTAATCTAATTAGCTCCATCATAGATATATAATTAGATTTAATCCTTAGAAACATAATCAATAGAAATGTTAAGAAACACTGATATTATAACATATAATGCATAAATTGAGTTCACCTTATTTCTAAATCCCTTTATCCTCCGGTTTAATAAATATATATTTATTATAATTATTCAAAATATTAATTTTAATAATTATTATATAATATATAATCCCATTATAACATTTCAACTACCCCTTTTATCCGTAATTATATATTGAAATTCCCATTTACATGTGTCAACTATTTCGTTTATCAGGAGCATTTCAGTTCATTAGTTCAGAAAATAGTACATTTTTATGTGTTCTATAACTTTTAGATTATTAATAATGAATTAAATTTTATATATTTTCATTATATATGGTGATTAATCTATAACATTTATAGATAGATAATAGAATTACACTATTTATTGAGATGGTATGCCTTATATACGCATGAATGCCATTTTTATTCATAAAATGATTGAACAAAAGAAAGTTAAATATTAATTAAATATTAAAATATAATTAATATATCTTATATAATCCTAAAATTAAAAATATTTACCATCCATGTAAAAAATAAATGAAAATTAAATCACAACACATCATGGTGTCGATAGTTGACACTAACACTTGAGTGATGTTATCATTTGAAAATGGATTTGATGATAAGAAGGTTGAAATGATACAATCATTCTAAAAGTATAAATACATCATAAATATCATATATTTCCATTAAACCCATAATAATAACCATCCCTAATAGATGTTGATGAAAAATGAATTTTATCGCTAGGTGGATATCCTAAAGATGTATGTATTCACATGTGATAATGTGACTTCTTGTTTGACGAAAAACATGGTTTATAATGGTAAATTGAAAAACATAATATCATTCACCATTTTAAGGATACTTAATTTTTTATTTTATTTAAAATAAATTATATTTATGAGAGATAATAAAGATTATAAAAGAATTCCACCATGTAAGGTGATTCCCACTTCGTTGAAACCAATCCCTTAGATCTCTCATAAAGGGCCCTATGGATAGTCATTTAGGAATACCAAAACCTCTATAATTTTATAGGGAATTTTAAGAAGTTAAATTAGTTGGTGCTTTTTGATATATATGGCTCGATTTGGTGTAAATAAATAAGGGATTTCTTTTTCTTTCATAATTCAATTGAGGGAAAAAATTTAGATTTTCCAAAATTATTAAATTATAATAAATTCATTTAATTAAAAAGATCCTCTAAATGGTTGGGTAACCAAAGATAATGTTTTAACAGATTTTATTCCCATCAAATAATTGAATATAGAAATTGATTTTATGAAATTTTAAACCTAATCATTTTGATTAACTCTTAGTTAAAAAATTAAAATTTTTTCTACGATGAACATTTAATCAATATTATTGGTTATAATTTTGTTATATAATTAAAAATAGTCCCATAAATGAAAAATTAATAATATTTTAAACAAAAAAATATTCATTTTTTCATATTAACCGAATTTCCCTTAAATAAGGTGATAATTATTTTCACAATTACAACTCATATTGACCTAAACTAAAAGGGGCCTATTTACTATATATGAACCCCTATAATCCATATATGTAATTAATTAAATTTAATTGATTAACTATTATGGAACGAAATTAATTTTAAGTTTTTTTTGATAAATGTGAAAATATCTACATTTTAGAAAAAAATACACGTTAACATAAAAAACGATTTATTCTTATCATATTTAGAGGAAATTATTTTTTAAATGTTTAAAACATCAAATAAATTAAAGAATATATAAATTTACCTATAATAAATCCCAAATATTTTTTTATTTAATTTATTGATATAAAATAAATTACACACTTTAAAATTTTCCTTTATAAAAACTACAATTTCTTTACAATGAATTTTTTATTTTAATTTTAGTCATTTGAAAAATAATAAATTGATTTTTTAATTGTGTTGACAATATTTTTCTCATAACTTTTTTATAAAATTAATACCAAAAAATAAAACTACTATTAGATAATCAAAAAATATTATTTTAAAAATTTTACATGGTCCATCCAAATGTGATATTACATGAAACATAATAAATTGACCAATTAAACTGTTTCAAGAGAAAGTTTTTAAAAAACATTTGGATGTTACAATATACCACCCATAAAAATGAATTTCTCCCTTAAAATTAATCAGTCATAGAAAAATATTTGAGAATAATTCTACCTTATCACATTCTCATGTTTCTATGTAGCATCATCAAATTGGGGTTTTCTCCTAAAATAATTGACTATGTTGGTGGTATTTATTTTATTTAATTTTAATTAACACTGAAAATATCTTCTAGTGGTTATTGTATTGAAATTTCATTCTTAAGTAGAAATTCCTATGAGATATATACATGTGATGAATCGTTGTTATTCTTCTCTCATTGGATATTCATTTAACACATCATGAAAAGGAGAGACATTCAATGGAAGTTCTAATTGATAAGATACTATCCTAATGTTATTCATAATTTCTATATTGTGGATGTATGCAAAAATTTTACTTCCCTTTATTTCAAAATATCTTAACCCGCTTCCAAGAAGATATTATTAGGAATATCTTTTCCCCAAATTAAAACTCTATATATTTTATATATTTTTAGGAGAACTTTTTTCATCTTTGGGATTCTCTAATGCAATGTTAAATGGTTCTATAATTGTCTCCCTTTTTTCAGCTAGATCACGTACCAGTAAATTTATTTCTCCAAATTCATTCCATCATATTGGGGTCTTCATTTCCTACCATAAATATATCATGAAGAGTGATATGAATACTGTATTGAAATATATTTTCATAGGAAAACTATACCAATTGAAGGTGTTGATACAATCCTCCAGTTAATTCATATGAGAAGTGTATTAACATGTCTTATAAATTTTTAACTGTTTTTCATATTGAAAATCTCTCATATATTGATAATAAGAGTTGTATAATAACTTTTTATCTATAACCTACTGAATACATATTCAAAAACATTGAGTAAATCCTAATATTTCTATAATATACAATTTATAGTGGCACAATATTCATTCTTACCAAATCCAAAAAGTATATATTAATAATATGATCAAGGGATAAATATTATCTAATGGTAATGAAAAATGTTGACTTTATAAGATGATTTAATAAAAACCAAATATAATAATTCACTTTATATTTTTTAGTGATTTTTATTAAAAAATCCATGTTTCTATTTTTACATTTCAATTCTAATATGGGGAACGATTGTAACATACCTTTATAATTCAATCTCTCAACCATACCATAAATACATTACATAAACTGATAATACTAAACTATAATATATCTCTTCATTTCACACTACAATAAATAATCCTTAAAATATTTATAATACATCATAATTTCATGATGGATAGAAAATTAAGAACTATGAACTTCATCAATCAGATCATTATTCCAAAATGGTTTCAAATAGACACAAAAAAAGTTACCAAACCTTAATATTTAATGACAATCAATGTTGAACAGAAAAACATTTATCAACTTGTTTTTAATCTCAACATATTAGTTATTCACCTCTTTAACAAGCATTGGAATATATAATTAAAAAATCATTTAGAGAGTATTATCTTTATCTCCTTCTTTCATGATTTTAAGATTCATCCCTTTCTAGTATTAGAATACCCAATACTTTTTTATCCTCATCATAGATAATCTAGGATGATTATTTCTTCTTATAACTTCTCCCATGTAAAAGCGAATAATTTTATCAATTAAATTTTCATTCATATAATTATTTCATGTATTATAAATTACTTACATTACAAAGATATCCAATGAAAAATTATTATAATAAATTAATAATGATACATTAGATAGAAAATAATCTAATATGTATAAAAAATTACATTCAGATGAGATATATAAATTAATATAATTAGAATAAAAAAATATGAGTCTTCTCAATCCACCAAAATGACAACAGTAATGAAAAAAACTACAAAAATAAAACATAATGTTAATAATTAAATATTTATTTGGAAGATGAATGAATATATATACATGAGAAAAATCAATGTGAATGAATAATGAATGAAATAAGTCGTATTTATTGGATTTAGGTAACCCATATGACCATTATAAATATAAACATTAGAATAGTAATCATACTATTAGAATAATAACTTGGTCATTGGAATTGTAATCTATCCATTATGAATAGTAATATTAATCTTAGAATAGTTAAATCACCTATGTAAATGTAAAATAAAATTTTTGGCATCATTTAAAATTAAAATATGATATTATTATATCATTTTACAAGTATATAAATGTTTTAAAAATGATGGATCATGTGTTTTTTTAACATAACTTTTTATTTTAAATTTCATAAGAAATATAATTATTTGAAAGAAAATTTTATTTCATATAACAGATTAGTACTATTATATTATCTTCTATTATATTTATTACTAAAATTTATGACACCATAATAACTATTTCATGGGGTCTTGGAATCAACATTAATATTAGAATTAGTATTTCTTGAATAAATAATTTTTTTTAAAATAAATTTAAATGTAACATTTTTATGAAATAGTTTTCATTAAATGGATTCCATTATTAAAATCTAAATTTCAAGAAAGGTTTTGGGTGTGTTTTTGAGATATTAATGGAATAATTGAATTTTTATTAATTATGAAATATGGAAATTTACTTTATTTAATATTTAAATCCAAATACATGAATTTTTCAGTCATGGATGGTTTAAGAAAAAAATAATTCAAAATAAAATAACCAATTAATTTATAGTCAAAAAAAAATACAATTGATTTTATTTTAGAAAAAAATAAACTAATAAATATAATAATCAAAACACCCCTCTCTTCTCTTTATAAATACCATCCCTCATAAACCCTTCCCCTAAAAAATTATATTAATTGAATCTTTCCAAACCTCTTATAATACTTCTCTTACACACTCTCCCATCATCCAGGTGCATCTAGTCTCAGCAAAAACTAATTCTGTGTTCCTTAGTTGGTCATTCAAAGAGGTGATATTTAGGAGGCAACATTCTCAATCTACCTAGTTCTATTTATTTTATTGTTCTATATTCTTCTCATGTCTTTCAAAAATAAAATAAAAATTAAACTAGTTCCATGTATATATTATAATTTAATATTTATAATGGAATATCTTATATCCATCTCGTATCTTATCCTCACTTATCCAAAGAAACAAAACCATTATTCAAATTATGGAAGGTAACAGTCTTCAGGGATAATGAGAATTCATTTTGCATAACCACAAAACAAAAGGTCATTAGATTATTCATAATTTTTAATAATAATTTAATAATTATATTATAACTTATTTCATGATCTTTAACTGATTTATGTATAGAATAGTAAATAATATGAAACTAGATCGATATGGTCAGAAAAACTGCCTAAATAAACAAACCATCTATCATTAATGATTAATTTAAGAAATCATTCACATGTTAGAAAGAAATGATATATTTTATAATTTATTATTATTTAATTTCATGAATACCATTTCATTTCACTTACACTATTTTAATTATAATTTACAAGAATATCCATAATAATACAATAGTGAACCAACCATGAAACAAAGAAACAACCACTCATAGAACTATAAAATTGTACCTTCAAACTCATCAAAATAGAAATAAATGAAATTAATAACATTATAAATTATAAATTATATAAGGAATAGGTTCTTAATTAATAAATTAATGAATATATACTTATTATCCATGAAATTAAGAGATTTGTAGAATATATTTTGACATATGGTAATAGATATTTCTAAAAATCCATATTTCATTAATGTGATACTTTAACTGTAATATCTCCAAATTATATTTTCATTCGTATTATATATATGTTATATTTTATGTACATATTTCTAACACATGTATATGTTGCTTAATTTATCTTTTTTATGGTAAATATTTTTTTAAATGATTCCGTCTCAATTACTCTCAACATGTAAACCTGATTAAAGGGAACTTCTATATTTATTCTCCATTTTCAAGTAAAATCCATAAAAAAAATTTAATCCAACACCATATTTTTTAAAATTAGAAATTTTAAAATGAAAAAAAATGAGTTCAATTATTTTTTATGGGAATTTTTTTTCAATTTTCCCCTTTAGGGACTCATTAATCTTTTTCCATAAACCGCATAAAAGTTGAAAATTTTAATGTGACCAAAAGTCTATTTTTCACTAATATTAGAAATAATTATTCATGATCTATTATTTTTATATATTATGATAATTCATGAGTGATTTAAATTAGTTTTTTCATGGAAATCATTATGATACACCCTTTGGTTATTCCAAATGATATGATTATGAAACCCAGTTCTTTCCATGGGTGACCCATATGTTTATTCATTTTGTTTTATTTTATTATATGTAATGAATTTTCATCTATGTTTTATGAGGGATATTCCCAGATAGTTATTTGATTCATTGGGTTAAATTTTTCCTCCTCATATGTTACATATGGTATTAGTGAGTAAACATAATGTAATATGGGAATCCTTCCACAATTTGATATTATCTTATAAGTTAGACTTTAATCATGTATATTTCATGACATATATTTATAATACATTACTATATTTCTATGATAATATGATTACATGTTATATATATTATGATTTTATATTTTTATTCATGATACAATTCATTTATGTTATCAGGCTATGTTATATGACTCATTTTCATGATTTATTCCCATGTTTATTCCTATACTGGTCTTTTTTTCACATCCCATTTGTGAATTCATTCTTAAGTTATCCTATGAATTTGTTGAAAAAAGTTATGTTAATATCTCCTCATGAATACTAATAAGAATATTTTTTCTTCTAGTTTTATGAATTTTAATTTTGTTCCAAGTATTCCAAATATAATAAGTTTTTTTAATCATGGTATTTATTAATAGATAATTATGTTTAATATCATGGAATTATACCTTTAAAAATCTTGCATCACTGTAGTTTGTATGAGAAAAAATTCTATTTATTTTGGGGAATTTGGAATAGAAAACATTAATAATAACTCATGTGATATTTCTATTTCAATGGATAATATTGATAAAAACTTAGTGAGTCATATATTAAGATATAATTTTCATCTATGTGTTTATCTTATTATAATAACAGTTTTAAATTTATATTTTCATTATAAATGTTGTTAATTCTCCCATAATTTAAATTTTCATTTTTAGTTAATTTCTAGAAATAAGTGAACTCATGCTACCAACCAATGTGATAGGAATGTTTTGATTTCCCTATTTATATACCAAACCTAATGGGAGTGGGATCTTGGAACATAATCAATGTACTAGATTAAACCTCTCATGTTATGAATAATTACATGACATGTATGTAATAACCTTCTTTTATAGATAAAGAGCATGTCACAGTTGAATAATTTTTATGAAAAAGTCCTTTGAAATTTATGGGGTCTTATTATCCCCTCTCCATGAAACTACAGATTAACTACTTCAAGAAGATATTCATTGTTAAATAGTTATTATATGAACATAAATTAATACTTGAGGTTTATCTTTTTGATGAGGAGTTTGATTTGTGGTGGAAACTAATAAATAATGTGAATTATAAAGAGGAAATGATACCATGTAAAGGGAATAATTATATAATAAATTTCCCATTAAATATTTTCCTTGAACTCGCAGTACTAATATAGATATGTAGTTATTTGCATTGATGATAAAAAATTTTGTTATCTTGGGATAAATTATGAGATATCACATAGATTCCATGATGCATCTCCATCTTTGGAATGATCAATAAATGCAAGGTGGATTGAAACCTGACTAGATTAAATTTGGGAGTATAATAATCTTTGGCGATTTGAGAATTTTGTAGATATGTGTAGATTTTTTGTTAATCCCATCATGTTGAAATAGTTATTAGAGACTCTCAATAGTCTCATGGGATTAATGAAAAAAAGAGTAAATTATAGTTTAATATTATTTTTTCAATAGAAAAATCAGTTGTATGCAGTGAAAACCAAAATTCCATTTGAAATATGTTTGGGAAGAAAAATCATGTGAACTAAAAAAAGGGAACCAGAATATTTTTTAATGTTTGGAAATAGGGAAATACAACTAATAATTGACTAATGGATATGAAGAACCCCAATAATGGAGAAAAATATAGCAATGTTCAAATCAACACTTCACCTATATTTTAGTTTTTAAAATATAAGAAACACATTCATTATGATATATAAGGCCACAATACATGTTATTTCTAAGACTTTCTATGATAACAACAACCGTGGATGCAAAGAAGGTCACTTCCTACTCCTACGACTGAGGTCGATCCTTAAAATTACATTGTTATATGTATTCTAATTATTAATTTGAGAATAAAGAAAATAATTTTTTTCTTTCTCTACATATTCTTTCATATGTTTCATGTTCTGTATAAGTATACAAAAAACAACATCAAAATATGGAGGTCTTCTCATCCATGAGAACAATTAATAGGGAAATTATTATATATAAATTATTTAACTCCTCTTAGTTCATTGTTTGTGGATTAAACCAATTAGAAAAAATAACCATACACAAATTAGTGAGTTTTATTGTATATTATTAATGGATTGGGTATCATTATATAAATCCAACATCAACTATTGGGAGAGGGAGATCACTCATAATATCCTGAAGTATCTTTAAATTTTATAAAAAAGTAAGGAGGAGGATAAATAACTTTTGGAATACTCTTATAAACAATGGATATAATTTAATTATGATAAATAATATCTAGGTCAAATTTTTGGGAAAAAGGAGAGGATCATGCTTGATGACATGCCCACTGTGACACACCACACTAATGTTCTCCGTAAAAAATTTAATACTATTCCTCCAGATCGAGAGGTTGTTTTCATAGTTGAATATACATATAGATAAATAATCATATCAAATAGTTCATAAATAATTTATAACATTGATTTGGAAGAATGGAAAAACCTTTTATAAGAGAATTTAGACAAGGGTTTAATATATTCCTAAGATCTTCACTATTGGGTGTTCGGATCAGCTTCATCAAGATGAATGATTGATCAATGTGCCTCTACTATAATTATCAGGAGATCAAAAAAATCTAGATAAAGAAAAAATAGCATCTTCCATTGATATATGAACTATTCTATCAATAATGTCGAACCAATTATCTCTTTAAGGTGAAACAATAGTTAGGATTAGGCCAATTAAAGGTGAAGAATGTAGATATTCCAAATAGTAGCTTTAAAAAGGGGTGGGAATACTCTGATTTCATAGTGATTCCCATTATAATAACAGATGATCAACATGTTTTCATATAAATAATTAATATATTATTTAGATATTACCACAACAAACATGTGGTAGTATTTATTGATGATATTATTATATACTCCAAGAGAAAGGAGGAGAATGATGATAATTTGAATTATGTGATAGTGAATTTTTAAAGGGAGAAAAAATACACAGTACAGTAAGTGTGACATACAGATAGGGTAAGTATCTTTATTAGGGAATTATATGACCCATAATGGGGAATTTATATACCCTTCTATGAAAAATAAAATTCAAGAGTGTCCCAGACCTATATCATTAATGGAGATCCATAATTTCCATGGTACAAATGTTTATTAAGAGGGATTTTAAGTATATTATAACTATTTTAAAACCATCTATCCATGATGACTTGGAAGGGAGTGAATTTTTCTGTCGCGACCCGACCCTACCCAGGCTCGAGCCGCAACTACCCCAAGCCCACCTCCATAGGCCAGGGGCTGGCAACCAGCGCCGAAGGCACAATAACTCAGGGAGGCCTTTGCCTAAGCACCTGTACACACAAACGCAACAAACTCAATGCAAGAGTGCAGAGTAGAAGAAAAGACAAACAGAGTAAAAAAGAAAGGGCCACTGCTATATAAATACCACAAAGTGCATCGACCTCTACAAGTACAAAGTACAAATTGAAAAGAGAAGGGGAAAAACACGCGCCCAACCAAAAAGTGCCACAACCCGGCAACAGGTAAACAAAAAGAAACAAGTGATGGGTCTCCCACATGGAACCCGGCCACGACCACCGCACGCGGTCCAAGATCCCAAGCTCCTACGCTCCACTGAAGTCACGCTCCACATGTCTGTCATCTTCAAGGGCACACCAAGTGCGGTCAAAGCCTAAGCAGGGGTGAGTATAAAATACTCAGTATGATACCCCGAATGCTCAAGGGAGAAACAAAGAAGGTACAGAAGGGTGAGCAGTAGAGAGAATAGAAAAATTAGAGGAGTACAACAAGAAGTGCAATAGAGTAACAGTAAAGAGTCCAGCTCAACCCAACAAGAGGAAATAAGGTAGACTCATCCAGACACAAGGAGCTGGAAACAGTGAGAAGATGAACTTACCATCGAGTCTTCACTACCTATATCAGGAGAGTAGACTTATCCAACCACGATAAGCTAGACACGGAAAGCACGTGGCATACCCCACGCGTCTTCACCTCTCCTGGAAGGAGAGTAGCCAAAACCCAAGGAGTGGGTACTCGTACGAGGTATATACATATGTATGCTCTGTCAAGAAGCCTGAACAAACTCGTAAGGGGATCTCCGTCCCATAGCTCAGACCAAGAAATAGTATCCAACAGTCCCAGAAGTAACACCATCGATGCCCAGCATCCCGCACATCTGCCCCAAACCGCAAGCTAAGGGGCTCAATCACCACACCTCGACACTATCCTCTTTGGGCGGAACTGACTCGCCCGTACGGTTTTAGGTCGCGTCACAAGGATGCGTGTCGGTGGGGGAAAGCGCTCCCCGTACTTGAGATTTCTGGGGGAACGTCAACCACAACTCGTCACTGTCCCACAGTCGAGAGGTCTGCTCAAAGTCGACAGGCGACCCCCTGCCCAGCCCCGCTGGAGGATCCCTAAAATTCAACGGGTTCCCACTACAGGGAGACCCAAAAAGCCGACGGGTGCCACACTTCCCAGTCCCGTAACAGGGTAATCCACTGGAGGGAGACCCGGCTAATGTTGGCGACGGGACCACTGCCCAGCCCACCTGGAGGTAACCCGGTATCGGGGACCACTGCCCAGCCCAGCTGGAGGTAAGCCCGGCATCGGGGACCACTGCCCAGACCAGCTGGAGGTAAGCCCGGCATCGGGGACCATTGCCCAACCCAGCTGGAGGTAAACCCGACATCGGGGACCACTGCCCAGCCCAGCTGGAGGTACGCCCGACATCGGGGACCACTGCCCAGCCCCGCTGGAGGTAAGCTCGGAACTGCTCTGGCAATCCCTGCTGGATGTTACTGCTCGGTGAACCCTGCTGTTCTGGCAATCCCTGCTGGATGGTAACCCACTGACGTGCCCTGCTCGATACAACCTCAGCCCTGCTGGAAACAACCTCAGCCCTGCTAGAACAACCTCAGCCCTGCTAGAACAACCTCCGGGGTAGAGGATCAGTGCCCGCGTAAGGTGTTGGTCACACCGAAACCACAAGCTCTACCAGGGAACACAGAGAAACAAGAGAAACTCCCCAGGATTCACAAGGAGATCCCGCTCCAATCCGCTGAGTCACTGTCGAAGCGGACTGAGACTCCTTATCCCAGAAAGTGGGGAAAACGCACACGCTTCACGAACACCCGTAGTCACAGACGGTGTCGCAGTCCGGTGAAAGGGAACAGTACTGAAACCCCTCACAGCCAAATAAGTAGAGGAACCAAACCATCTCTGCCGGCCAAACCATAGAGCACAAGACCAGGGGGAGACTGCTCAACCCTGCTGGTCAGACAAAAGAGCATCAGGCCAGGGGAAACTCTGCCCTGCTGGTCAAACAGATGAGCACAAAGCCAGGGGAAAACTCCACCCTGCTGGTCAAACAAACGAGTACAAAGACAGGGGAAAACTCCACCCTGCTGGTCAAACAAACGAGCGCAGAGGGAACCTCTACGTCGCGAGAGGTCAAAGTACGTCAAGAAGATCATGGCGCGCACGTAGGGCCCACATGACGTGTGGCCCCAAGTCAACCCCAACTGAGTGCACAAACATCCTCAGGTACAAACAACCACACATACCTCCAAGCGCTCCCGTATACTCCCGGAGTATACCTCATTCCATCCCAAAGGCTATCATGCACACGGCACCCAGCGTCAACGCGAAGGCGTGACGTAACAACTCCACCTCAATGGCCCAGGCACGGCCAAACACATCTCGTGGCCCAATTATATCACTCTCCCAAGAGTGTGTGATCACACACCAGGGGTCCTCTATAACAAGGTAGGGTGAACCACCACTAGAGCACCTTCCATGCTTCCACATTTAACAAGATCGCGCAAGAGGCTCCGCACAGCCAAATGGTTCGCACCGTTTTAATCCTCGTGGAAAAAACACGCGAGATCGACTACTTACTTGCCTCAAATGGATATCCGATGAAAAAGTCACCAACACCGCCTCACGCCCGAACGGCGTCCCTTGATCCCGAGCCTCGGCCCCGAAAACAGTCGGGCGCATCACACCATTGTGATCCCCTCGGGAAAAAACGTCAAAAGCGCTACTCACTTGAGTGCAACAGATAAACTTAGAAAAAGGTACATCCCGGCGCACCGCACACGAGTGGTGCCACATGGGGCCCGCATCCTAGTCCCGAAACTCAATGAACTGATCGTACTGTTGCGATCCTCTCGAAAAAGTACACGAAATGGACTACTCACTTGTCCAAGATGGTCACCCGGTGATAAAGCTGGAAATCACCGTCAACTCCTGAAACGGCCCTCGCGGGGCCGCACCATCCAGCCGAATTACAGCGAGCAGACTGCGCCAACGCGTTGCCCTCGGAAAAACACCCAACATCGACTGCTCGCACGCCCCAAACGGACGTCTGAGGAAAAAGTCGTGAAACGCTGCACGCAGCTCAAGAGACGGGCCGTGGGGCCCGCACCTCAACTTCAGCCTCAACACCTGGAACTGCAATGGAAACCTCCACCTCAGTGCCAGGGTCACAACGCCGCTGACGGCACTCAAAACGGACGTCGGACGCGTCCGCGCCGTCCAAAACAAGAATCCCGGAAAAAACTCTCGTCAACTTAAGGACGCGTCGCGCCTCCGAGGCCCCTCATTTCGAGAATTAAAATTCCCAAAACCATCTCAAAATCATCACCTCGACGCCAGGAAGGCTCTGCCGCAGACGACACTCAAAACGGACACCCGTAGCGGAAAATACGGGTGTCCGAACACTGAGGGGGCAAGGCCCCTGGGGCTGGACCGGCCGGTCCGCCCGGCCTAGGCCGGCCGGAGCGCAGACCGGCCATGAGGGCCAGTCGCAGCTGCTGCGTCAAGACCTGTGCGGCGCGGGTCTTGGTCGCCGCACGGGGGTCGCGCGGCGCGACCCCGCGGTCGCCGCTCCATGGCGACCGCCGCCTCGCCGGGCGCTCCGCCAGACGCCCCTGCCGATGCCCCAGCACCCCGCTGCCAATTCCCAACGCCCCCGCTGGACACCCGCTGCCGCGCCTCGCGCTTCCACCGGACACCCGCAGACACCCCGCTGCCGCACCGTCCGCCCTCGTCGCGCCGCCGCTCGATCCCGCCCGAAACCGAAAACCCGCCAACTTCGGCAGACGATTGCAAAAGCCTCCGATCTCTTATTTCAAATCCGAAATGAGCGTTGGAAAGAGAAAATTGTATAATACACATTCATGGGCTTCGTTCGAATATCTGACAGAGTTCCAATACAATTATTTGAGTTCGAAGTAGGTGCGGTGAATGAAAACGCAAACGACAAATCCTACCTCGTGGGCGTTGCCTGAAGATTCACGAGCGATCTGCCGGAGCCGCGCCTTGACGGAGAGGAGGAGGTGATGGAGGGGAGCTTCCTCCTTCAGTGTGGGGAGCTTCTGGCACCAGGGGAGAAGAGGGGAGGATGGGGATTAGTTAAGCGTTTAAATAGAAAGCGCCTAACCACCCGCCCGTCGGTCCGAACCCGAACCCTCACCAGGGTCGAGGTTAAGCCTCCCCTAGGGTAAACACCACCTCCCGAGCACAATGGAGGCCTCGGAATTTTAATCCGAGACCCCGTTCAAAAGTTATAAAATTTAACGTCCGAAGCCACTAAATTACGAAAATGCCCCTAGAGCCATTTTTCACAAACGGCCCGCGCCTACGAAACTTATACCCCTCCTAGGGTAAACGGAACGCTCTAAACTCAACGGTGCTCTCGGTTTCCCGATCTGAGCCACCGTTTAAAAGATACTAGCGTTTCTCTATTAAACAGATTAATTAATTTATTTAATCCGTTTAACGTTCCAGAAGCGGGCGAGGGGTCCAAACATCCCGCGCCGACAAGTTTTATGTCGTTCCTTGGGTAAACACCCCATTCCGAACCCATCCGTACACTCAGATATCTGATCCAGAACTCTGTTTAGGAGTTATCCCAATTTTTTTTGGCGTTTCCAGTATGAACGCACTAAAAATATAATTCTGGCCACTCCGGGGCTCGGAATCGCACGCCGTCTGAAGGCGCTGCTCTGGAATATCATCAAAAATATTTCAAAGTCATTCACAGCAAAAACGGGTTCTTACATCATTCCCTCCTTCAAGATTTTCGTCCTCAAAAAGAAAAATTAGGGAGCAACACAGGGTACGAAGCCCACACCTGGCTTCCGCATACCCAGAAGAACCCACGCACAGCTCTGTGTCACCGCACACAGACCAAGGGATTGATCTGTCCATTCTAGGTCGGCCCTTGCCGATTTTTTGCACCCACTATAGACTTTGGGGTTTGGGCAAGGTGGTAGGGTACCTCGACATCCCTTTTCACGATCTCAAACGACCCGAAGGCCCTCGGGGGTAGCTCACCTCCCCGGTCAAACCTCTATGTCGCACGCCACGACTGGAATCACCGCCCGCACCTGGAACAAGGCCCTGTGATTCCCTCCTTCTGAATATCCATATGGTGAAACACCCAAGGATATCTGGTCACGCAAGGTTACATAGTCGATGCTCTCTTACATGCTCAAAAGGCGAAGGAGTCAACACCATCGACTAAAGGAAAAGGTCTCACTCCTTTTTCCTTACCAACACAGGGTTACACCCGACGCCCTGCGTCACCCTGGTAACACCTCAAACAAGGAGCAGGGAGAAAATCCTTTACCACACAGAGCCTAACAATTCTACTGAAAAAAAGTATAAGAGCTATAGAGCGTACCTCTTATCACCTTATGCTCTACAGGATAATAGACTTCCAAAGCTCGCGGCTGCCCGCGGTCCCAACAGTCAGCTCCCAGAGCCTGACGTGGACCGCCTAGTGGTGATGGGGAGATCTCGTAACGTCGTCCCCAACCTCCATATCCTCCCGATCCTCTGCTAGCACCACCTCTCTGGCCACTACTCCGATCACGGTGCTGCCTCTGCCGTGGTGGTGCGCCTGCTACCTGCCCGAGGCTCTCAGCAACTAGGGTCGGGCAGTCTCCTGGTAAGTGACCTCACCCATCACAAGCATAGCACCGACTCTCCCTGTGCTTCCCTGGTGCCCTCTAGTGCCACTATGGTGTACGACCACGCCCCTGAGTCCGGTTGTCAGTAAGCCACCTCCGTCGAGGTTCTGCTTGCCGACGCCCACTAGTTGCGGCAGACGTCTCGGCTCCAACGTGCCTGCTGCCACCACCAACACTAGGATGCGACAGGAAGCCCTCTGTCACCAGCGCCTGCTCTAGCACCCCAGCATATGTGGAAATTACTAAGGGTACTATGACAGCATGAATCTCTCGGCGGAGACCCTGCTCAAACTTCCGCGCTCGGAGGTTGTCGTCATGGACCAAGTCAGGGTAAAAGTGTGCACGGTCTGCAAAACTAGCCGCGTACTCGGCCACCGTCATCCCTCCCTGCTGAAACATCAGAAGATCCTCAATCCGAACGGAGCACAAGCAGGAGGGGAAATACTCCTCACAGAGCAAAAACTGAAAGTCGTCCCATGAAAGCGATGACTCGTCAAGAAGCTGAGTCAGCAGATTCCACCAACGCCATGCTGCTCCACGAAAAAGGGTGGCTGCCAAAGCCACTCTCTGATCTGTCAGAGTCTGCACAAGCCTGAAAAGGCGAACCACTGCCTCGAGCCAAACCTCTGCTACATAAGGGTCTGACTCACCACTGAACCTCAGCGGTCTCTGCCGCTGGAACTCATGGAGCGCGCTCAACCTGCGCTCAAGCTCAGCCTGCTCTGCTGAAACTGCATGCTGCTCAACAGGTGGGGGTGCTGCTACCGGCCCACCTGGAGAAAGGGGCTCGCATGATGGGTTCTGGACTATGGCCTCCTAGCTCATAGGGTTGTCATCACGAACCAAAGATGGTATCCTGGCTGGCTGTCCTCGCGGAGACATCCTGAAAATTATCAAAGAGTGTCGTGGTCAGATGAGCATATATGTATATACCAATAGCAACAATGGGGAGCTGACTCAAGAAGGACAGTCAAAGACTCAATCCTATGTGATGAAAAAACAAAATTTTCCCTGCAACAAGTGTCTCAGCATGCCGAGTCGACAAGTGGGTTATCAAGGTCCTGGTGAATGGACACGTCGGCCGCCGCACCATCACTGGACTCCCTGGCCTGAGAGCCGCTCTCACGACACGTTAACACTATTTCCATATATCCCAACCAATTCCTCTTTTAGGGACGTCTGCACAACGCCCCAAGGAACGAACCACCTCTGATACCACTTTGTCACGACCCAACCCTACCCAGGCTTGAGCCACAACTACCCCAAGCCCACCTCCATAGGCCAGGGGCTGGCGACTAGCTCCGAAGGCACAATAACTCGGGGAGGCCTTTGCCTAATCACCTGTACACACACACGCAACAAACTCAATGCAACAGTGCGGAGTAGAAGAAAAGACAAGCAGAGTAAAAAAGAAAGGGAAACTACTATATAAATACCACAAAGTGCATCGACCTCTACAAGTACAAAGTAAAAACTGAAAAGAAAAGGTGAAAAACACGTGCCCAACCAAAAAGTGCCACAACCCGGCAACAGGTAAACAAAAAGAAACAGTTGATGGGTCTCCCACCTGGAACTTGGCCATGACCACCGCACGCGGTCCAAGCTCCCAAGCTTCTACGCTCCACTGATGTCACACTCCAACTGTCCGTCGTCTGCAAGGGCACACCAAGTGCGGGCAAAGCCCAAGCAGGGGTGAGTATAAAAATACTCAGTAGGATACCCCGAAGGCTCGAGGGAGCAAAAAAGGAGGTACCGATGGGTGAGCAGTAGAGAGAATAGAAAAAGTAGAGGAGTACAACAAGAAGTGAAGTAGAGTAACAGTAAAGAGTCCATCTCAACCCAATTAGAGGAAAGAAGGTAGACTCATCCAGACACAAGGAGATGGAGAAGGTGAGAAGACGAACTTCCCATTGAGTCTTCGCTACCTATTGCAGGAGATTAGACTCATCCAACCACGAGAAGCTAGAGACGGAAAGCACGTGGCATACCCCGCCCGCGCATCTTAGCCTCTCCTGGAAGGAGAGTAGCCAAAACCCAAGGAGTGGGTACTCGTACGAGGTATATACATATGTATGCTATATCAAGTAGCCCGAAAAAACTCGTAAGGGGATCTCCATCCCGTAGCTCAGCCCAAGAAAGAGTAGTCAATAGTCCCATAAGTAACACCATCGATGCCCAGCATCCCGCTCGTCTGCCCCGAACCGCAAGCCAAGGGGCTCAATCTCCACACCTCGACACTATCCACTTTGGGCGGCACTGACTCGCCCACACAATTTTAGGTCGCATCACAAGGACGCATCTCGGTGGGGGAAAGCGCTCCCCGTACTTGAGAGTTTTGGGGGAACGTCAACCATAACTCGTCACTGCCCCGCAGTCGAGAGGTCTGCTCAAAGTCAACAGGAGACCCCATACCCAGCCCCGCTGGAGGATCCCTGGAAGTCAATGGGTTCCCACTACAGGGAGACCCAAAAAGTTGACGGGTGCCACACTGCCCAGTCCCCTAACAATGTAATCCACTGGAGGGCGACCCGGCTAATGTCGGCGACGGGACCACTGCCCAGCCCAGCTGGAGGTAACCCGGCATCGGGGACCACTGCCCAGCCAAGCTGGAGGTAAGCCCAGCATCGGGGACCACTGCCCAGCCCATCTGGAGGTAAGCCAGGCATCGGGGACCACTGCCCAGCCCAGCTAGAGGTAAGACCGGCATCAGGGACCACTCCCCAGCCCAGCTGGAGGTAAGCCCGACATCGGGGACCACTGCCCATCCCTGCTGGAGTTAAGCCCTGAACTGCTCTGGGCATCCCTGCTGAATGGTACTGCTCGGTGAAACCCGCTGTACTGGCCATCTCTACTGGATGGTAACCCACTGACGAGCCCTGCTCGATACAACCTCAGCCCTGCTGGAAACAACCTCAGCCCTGCTAGAACAACCTCAGCCCTGCTGGAACAACCTCTTGGGTAGAGGATCAGTGCCCACGTAAAGTGTTGGTCACACCAAAACCACAAGCTCTATCAGGGAACACAGAGCAACGGGAGAAACTCCCCAGGCCTCACAAGGAGATCCCACTCCAATCCGCTGAGTTACTGTCGAAGTGGACCGAGACACCTCATCCCAGAAAGTGGGGAAAACGCCCATGCTGCACGAACACCCATAGTCGCAGAAGGTGTCGCAGTCTGGTGAAAGGGCACAGTACTGAAAGCCATCACAGCCAAAGAAGCAGAGGAACCAAACCATCTCTGCCGGCCAAACCATCGAGCACAAGACCAGGGGGAGACCGCTCAACCCTGCTGGTCAGACAAAAGAGCACCAGGCCAGGGGAAACTCCGCCCTGCTGGTCAAACAGACGAGCACAAAGTCAGGGGAAAACTCCACCCTGCTGGTCAAACAAACAAGCGTAGAGGGACCCTATACGTCACGAGAGGTCAAATTACGTCAAGCAGATCACGTCATGCACGTGGGACCCACACGACGTGTGGCCCCAAGTCAACCCCAACTGAGCGTACAAACATCCTCAGGTACAAACAACCACATGTACCTCCAAGCACTCTCGTATACTCCCAGCGTATACCTCATTCCAACCCAAATGCTATCGTGCACACCGCACCGAGCGTCAACACGAAGGCGTGACGTAACAACTCTACCTCAAAGGCCCAGGCACGACCAACCACATCTCGTGGCCTAATTATATCACTCTCCCAATAGTGCGTGATCACAAGCCAAGGGTCCGCTACAACAAGGTAGGGAAAACCACCACTAGAGCACCTTCCATGCTTCCACATTTAACAAGATCGTGCAAGAGGCTCCACACAGCCAAACGGTTCGCACCGTTGTAATCCTCGCGGAAAAAACACACGAGATCGACTACTTACTCGCCTCAAATGGATATCCGATGAAAAAGTCACCAACACCGCCTCACGCCCGAACAGTGTCCCGTGATCCCGAGCCTCGACCCCGAAAACAGTCGGGTGCATCACACTATTGTGATCCCCTCAGGAAAATAGGTCAAACGCACTACTCACTTGAGTACAACGGATATCCAGAAAAAAAGGTGCATCCCGGCGCACCGCACACGATCGGTGCCACGTGGGGCCCACATCCCGGTCCCAAACCTCAACGAACGGATCACACTGTTGCGATCCTCTCAAAAAAGTACATGAAATGGACTACTCACTTGTACAAGACGGTCGCCATGTGATAAAGCTGGAAATCACCGTCAACTCCCGAAACGGCCCTCGCGGGGCCCGCACCATCGTGCAGAATTATAGTGGGCACACTACGCCAATGCGTTGCCCTCAGAGAAACACCCAACATCGACTGCTCGCACGCCCCGAACTGACGTCCGAGGAAAAAGTTGTGAAACGCTGCACGCAGCTCAAGAGACGGGTCGTGGGGCCCACGCCTCAACTCCAACCTCAATGCCTGAAACCACAATGGAAACTTCCGCCTCAGTGCCAGGGTCACAATTCCACTGACAGCGCTCAAAACGGATGTCGGACGAGTCCGTGCCGTCCAAAACAAGAATCCCAGGAAAAATGCTCGTCCACTTAAGGACGCGTCGCGCCTCCGAGGCCCCATGTTTTGGGAATTAAAATTCCCAAAACCATCTCAAAAACATCACCTCGACTCCAGGAAGGATCTGCCGTAGACGGCACTCAAAACGGACACCCGTAGCAGAAAATACGGGTGTCCGAACACCGAGGGGGCAGGGGCCCTAGGGCTGGACCGGCCGGTCCACCCGACCTGGGCCGGCCCGCGCGCAGATTGGCCACGAGGGCCGGTCGCGGAAGCCGCGTGAAGACCCGCGTGGCGCGGGTCTTGGTCGCCACACGGGAGTCGCGCGACGCGACCCCGCGGTCGCTGCTCCCTGGCGACCGCCGCCTCGCCGGGCGCTCCGCCAGACGCCCCCACCGACACCCCAGTACCCTGCTTCCAATGCCCAGCGCCCCCACCGGACACCCACTGTCGTGCCCTGTGCTTCCACCGGACACTCGCGGACACCCCACGGACACCCCGCTGTCGCGCCGTCCGCCCTCGCCGTGCCGCCGCTTGATCCCGCCGGAAACCAAAAACCCGCCAACTTCGACGGACGATTGCGAACGCCTCCGATCTCTGATTTCAAATCCGAAACAAGCATCAGAAAGAGAAAATTGTATACTACGCGTTCATGGGCTTCGTTTAAAAATCTGACAGAGTTCCAATACAATTATTTGAGTTCTAAGTAGGTGCGGTGAATGAAAATGCAAACGACAAATCCTACCTCATGGGCGTTGCCCGAAGCTTCACGGGCGATCCGCCGGAGCCGCGCCTTGCCGGAGAGGAGGAGGTGATGGAGGGGAGCTTTCTCCTTCGCTGTGGGGAGCTATTGGTGCCAGGGGAGAAGAGGGGAGGATGGGGATGAGTTAAGCATTTAAATAGAAAACGCTTAACCACCCGCCCGTCGGTCCGAACTCGAACCCTCAGCAGGGTCGAGGTTAAGCCTCCCCTAGGGTAAAACCCACCTCCCAAGCACAACGGCGTCCTCAGAATTTTAATCTGAGACCCCATTCAATAGTTATAAAATTTAACGTCTGAAGCCGCTAAATTACAAAAAATGCCCCAGGAGCCATTTTTCACAAACGGCCCGCGCCCGTGAAACTTATACCCCTCCTAGGGTAAACGGAACGCTCTGAACTCAATGGTGCTCTCGGTTTCCCGATCAGAGCCACCGTTTAAAAGATACTAGCATTTCTCCATTAAACGGATTAATTATTTTATTTAATCCATTTAACGTTCCAGAAGCGGGTGAGGGGTCTAAACATCCCGCGCCGACAAGTTTTATGTCGTTCCTGGGGTAAACACCCCATTCCAGACCCATATGTACACTCGGATCTCTGATCCGGAACTCTGTTTGGGAGTTATCCCATTTATTTGGCGTTTCCAGTGTGAAAGCACCGAAAATTTAATTTCGGCCACTCCGGGGCTCGGAATCGAACGCCGTCTGATGGCGCTGCTCTGGAATATCATTAAGAATATTTAAAAGTATTTCACAGAAAAAACAGGGTTCTTACATTTTCCAACAATATTGAATGTGAATAATTCTTCAAATAATTGAAAATCTAGCTTATAATTGCACTAGGACTTATAATACCCACAAGTGGGGAACTGTTTTTGGTATACAACAATGCATCAAAAAAGGTATTATGTTCTGTATAGATAGAAAATGATAAATTGATTTATATTCATAAATGATTTAGAAATTTATTGTGAAGACCTATCCCATTATTGATTTAGATTTGGTAATAATTATCATTGTATTGAAAATATGGTTGCATTGTCCCAATGGGGAGAAATGTGAGATATTAAATGTCCACAAGAGGAAGAAATATATATTCATGAAAAAAGAGATTAATATTCTACAATGAATATGGCTATAGATCATTAATTATTATGACGACTAAATGAATTTTCATCATGTTAACTCAAATATAGTGTAAAATTCTAGAAGTGGAACAGATTATACAATAATATCAATGATAATAATTGAGATAGATCCAATCTTATTGGACATGTAAATGATGGAAATGGTAATAGTTAGGTGTATAACATCATCCTTCGGTTTGTAAATGATTTCTTATCTATAAAATACTAATATTTTGTGAGATATACTTGTTCAAATAAATTTATATTCTTTAATAGATTTTGATACAAGAAATATAATTATTATCTTGAATCAAGGATAATAAAAAATTTATCTTTAATTTAATGCAACACAGAGTCCCTTTGATGTATTAAGTTATACATAAGGCCGAGTATTACCGGGCTACAATATATTATTAAAAATATTTGTATAATATATTAGTTATCACCTAGTAATTGGAATGGAAGGAATGAATATGGTTAACTAAATTATGAAATCATATATTACACTTTTTAATAAAATGAATTCATTGGTTACCAATTATTTAAAAATGAAAATAATGTCCAATTTTATAAATGATGTGTTTTTGTGAAAACTATTTTTATGATCAAAATGATGTTTTGTCTTCATTAATTAAATTATTCACTATTAGTGAAGTATATTAATTAAATTTATATGTTATATATTTAATAATTTTTTAAAATTCATCTAATATTTTTGATAGTGTTAATGTAATAATAAGTATAATTTTAAGAATAAAAAAATTTATATTATTAAGAGGTAGTTTTACCGCCTTTTATGGCACACCTATTTTAAATCTATTTTTTGAAATTTTATTAATTACTATTTGAAAAATTAAATATTTTTTGAAAGAAAAATATTATAATTTACTTTTAGATAATTTTTTGTATCTTTTCAGAAAACTTTTTTATTTTGATTAATAGTGAACAACTCTGAATTTTAATTGCAAATTGATTTTCAACTGAATAATTAATGGTGTTAAATAATAATTTTTAATTTTTGTTAAAGTATAATTATATAAACTTAATATCATTTAATTAAATTTAGGTAATTGGAATCACTTTTATAGTGATTTTAGATGTAAATACATGGAAAAAGTTTGAACATTTTCACTTTAAAAACCTGCATTGTCGTCTTGTCTACGGGATAAATTTTAAACTATTTTCTGCCACTTCTATTAATAGAATTATAAAAAATGGATTTTTTATAAAAAATAATAAATTATATTATCAAATAAGGTCAAAATATATTTTTTTGAAAGTCATTATTCAATGTAATTAAAAATTAATACAGCGCTTATGGGAAAAATAACTCCACTTATTGTTTAAAATTTAATCTTAAGAGGTATAATGACCTATACCCCTTTCCAAAACCAATTGGATAGAAATTGTTCATCCATGTCACCTATTTTATCAAATTTTTTTAATTATTAGGCTCATTATTTAATTGAGACCTCTCAATAGTGTTTACCTTTTAATTTTGCAACTCCCGTCCCACTATAAAAAGGCACCCACCCTCAATCATTCATTCACACCAATCAAGAAATTGGTGTAACACCATGAGTTTTTATAGAAATATTATATCATGAATGAATCTATTTTTGTTCATTTAATTCGTTGAACTAATTAAAAAATTCATTTTACATGATACCAACTCAACATACGTCGCACACAACACCAACTTGGCGTACATTACACACATCATTGAGTTTCTACGAAACATCATTTTATTATTATAATTATTTAAATGGAAAAATTGTAGTGTATCCATTAAAATCATTATGATGAATTTTAATATATAATTTTTTTATAACGTATTAATATAAATAAAACATAATTATAATGAAACTTATAATTTTTGGTAATGTCTTTATATGTTAACAAATAATGTTTTCTCAAATGAACTACTTTTTATATGCTTATGTGAAAATTAATAAAATTGACTTTATAAATATTTATAAATTTAATTTGACAAAATAAACGTGATTTTTGAATTTTGAATGTTATAATTAGTTTATAGTGATTTTTTATTATTTCCAGAAGCTTTATTTTTAGATGAATTGTGAAAAATATGGAATTTAAATTGAAAAATGTTTTTAATATAACTTATTTATAGAGTTTTATGGTTTTTTAAATTTATTTAAATGTATAATGAGTTTATATTTTTTTAAATTAATCCAATTTTGTTCATTGGAACGAATTTCACACAGAAATTGGATATAAATACTTTGCAAACTTTTAATCATTTTTACTTAAAAACATTATTTTCTTTTCTGCAGGATAAAATTAAAATTAATTTATTATACTAATGTTATTAGTATTTGTAAAATGGATTCCATGTCTAGGATCATCATGATTTATAATTTATAATTACCTAAACTTTGTTTTTGACTAAAAACAATATTTAATTTAATTAAAATTTATTACAATGATTAAGTGAAAAATTAGGTTATCAAAGTACTTGACCATTATCTTAAGAAAAAAAATGTCTTATAAACATGTAAAAAACTTATTTTCTAGAAATATTTCAGTAATAAATCTTCCATTATTTAATTTGGTTGGTTTTCTATTCTTTATATAGGTATGGCTACATCTAACTTGTTTTTAAATTCGCCATGTGTGTCCCCTCCCTACACTATAAAAGGTCACCACCTGTCACCCTTTATCACACCTTTCAAACCCCATATATTCAGAAAATATCTCCCCAAAAAACATAATAATATTCCTCACTTAGTCTTTGATTCCTAACCTTTGGAATATATCAATCCATGGAAACCCTTTTTTGAAAACAGAAATAAGTTACCAAAAGAAGAGGTAACATCCTACCTCGAGATTTTTTCATTTATTTTTTTATCCACCCCTAATATATTATTATTAAATTATTATAGAATAAAAAATATTACATCAATATAATGAAATTTTTTTTTATAATTTTTTGACCTACACTTACACACACTTCCATCTAATTGGTAACAAACATACGACTTAAATATAAGGCGAACTACCGCCTCATGAAATGATGATAGTTCATTTTTCCATTACCAACTATAATGGTGGGAATTATAGTGGAAAATATGTCCACATATGATACATATGATAAATTTTATATCTTTAATATTCATTAATTATTTCAAAACACATATATTTATGCTTTCAATTTTGGGTAAATATGATAATTTCGTTTGAGGAAGTGTGGACAACCACCCCTCAAAGTGATATGATTCGTTCACATACTACGTGGAATGTATTAAGGAAGGGTTTTGTGAAATTATATGATATATAAAACATGAAAATTATACTATGACTATATTATATAAATATATACATATATTTTCTTATCTTCTTTTCTATCAATAGGATATTAAAAATAAGAACATTGTTCATGTGTATGTACGACCTACTATCTCCATGAAGAGTGTATTATATTTAATATTTCTATATTGTATGAATATTTATAATAAAATTATAAGGAATATAAATTATATTTTTATCATGGTTTGAATTTTGGAAATCATGGTATAAGTATAAGTACCAAATATTTTACAAATTAAGACAAATTCAAAGAACAAAGTAGACATTATCTGAAGTGAAACCTTAACATAGAATTGTTAACAATAAGTAATATAAATAAATAATTAAACCATGTATGGTATTATATATAATAATATAATTCAATAAAATATTTATAATAATCTTAAATTTACTAAACAGGAAAATTTTACGAGTACAAAGAGAGTCAAGACATATGTTAAGGTAATTTCATCTCAGTTTTTATATTCATGAGACTCATGACTTATTCACCACTCATTTCATTTTAGTGTTGTTGATACTACCCATTAATGTATTATATGAATATTATTATTAATTATATGGGTATTAAAATAATCATTATATTATTTTTCTTTTATGGGGTTAATGTTTCAAATGTTACCAAATCAGTATGACATTTTTGTCTCAATTTGCCTTTGTTGAAACACATGTTTTGTTATGACAAAAATTGTTTTTTGAAGTGTATAGAATTCAATTTGAAATGTTATATATTGACTCCTGTTATTTTTATGATATTTTAAGCTTTATTTAATTTCATTTTCTTACATGAGGAGTATGATTTGACATTACCATGTGATAATATATTTGTTAATCAATGTCATTATTTATCGAGATTGTTTATGATTATTCGTATACTGATGAAATATTATGATCTATATCTGAAGAATGATCATGAGTTTCCTTGTACTTTATTTAGTCAATATATCTCCATATATTAGTTTAAAATTTTCATGCTTTGTAAATTAATATAATTAATAAAATTTTCTTCCGATAAATATGATCTTATTTCTCTCTTTGGATATAAAAATATTTTATTAAAAATAAAATGTTTTCAAAAATGTTTGAAAATGTACCATAAAGTTAATTTTCATTGTAAAATGATTTTAAAAATATTTTATGGTCTTCAAAACTTCCATTATTAGTTTTAAAATCAGTTTTCATAGAAAAAGGATTTAAAAATAATTTATGATTTAAAAATAACTTTTCAATGCTGAAAGGATATTTTCCTCAAGAAAGGTTTTTAAAATACCATTTAAAATTATTTTCCAACTATTGTGAAATCTGTTGGTGTTATCCATCATGTTGTAGTGAATTTATTTAATGTTTCTATTCATATTCTTTCTATGAATGATTTATGTTTTTTGGCCTGATATTTCTGAAACTCATTTTTGTTTCAGAGGTTATATGACTTTAAACCCAAGTTTTTTCATAGCTTAGGATTTTGATGAAATGATTATGAAACCTATGTATTTTTTTATAATATGATATGATTAATTTTTTTATGATACCCATTTTATTTTATTGGTTATTATATGATTTTTTATGATCATGTGGAACATTTATGTATGATTTCATTATAATATGGGTGGGACCATTATCTCCTCCCATCATATTGGGAAAATATTTGTACCTCATGATATATAATAATACGATATTGAGAGTGAACCTTTACTATTTAAATGGATATGCAAGTGAACCATCCCTACTAAGATGGTGTGAGGAGTAAACTCATGCTACTTAGATGCCTGTGGGAGTGAACCATGACTACCAAGATGGTAAAGCGAGTGAACCCCTACTACAAATATGGTCTTGGTAGAAAAACCATGACTAATATGGAAATCATTTTTAAATTCTTATGTGTTTTTCAAAATTCCATGTTTTATTCCTATGTTATGACTTTATAGATTATGTTCTCTATTTTCTTATTGTTCATGTCTTATGAATTTCCATCCATTATTCCATGATTTATCTATATGATCCTTTATATACAGGAAATGATCTTCTATTTTCAAGATCATGTTCTTATACAATTATTCTCATGATTATGCTTACATATATCCCTTGTTTACCCCTACTGAGCATCTGAGATCATCCATTTTTATGTTTCATTCCCCATTTTAGGAAGATATTTATTGGGTTTGATATGTCTAAGAAGGGTTATATTCATGAAGAACATAGTCATTGATATTTTATCTCACATTTGTAATAATTTTTATGATTCCATGCTTCCAAAGGAACTATCTTAGGATGGTCTTCAGGAAACTATTTGTATAATGTTTTAAGTATTATGAATAATTTATGTAATGTTAATTTATGAAAATAGATGGTGTTTATAGTTGTTATTAGATAATAGGTGTAGTTATCCATTAGAATCTAGGATGACAGTACCTTAGTGATAAACCTACGGACACACCTATGTATAAGTCAAAAGACAAGAAAAAGTATTGGAAAATGTCTTCAAATTTTGATAAAGGATAGAGTATGTGGTTTCCTATAAATAAATCCCTTTGAAGATACTGCATGTGGATGTGGATCTAGAAAAAAATTACAAAGGAGTAATAGCTCTAAAAAGGTGTGTTTGGTCTGACTCGGCATAACCTGATACAAGACAATAGACCTTGAAACACACCTAGTTTGACACTCATAGGGGATATGATTTGGGAATTGACAAACTCTTCATGAACCATCATGAAGGATTTAAATAGGAGTTGGCATGAATAAACTAGGATAAACTGAAGGTGTCAAATTTATACATCATACAATACACTTTTCATGTTTATATAGTTCCTCATTATGATAACAATATCTTAATATAGGATTTTGGATTTTGTTAATGGTCAGAACCTGTAGTGACATTGTTAATGGTGATTGAATCAAAAAATGAAATAATTTATCTTTTGAGAAACCAAATTATTTTGGATAAAGAAAAGAAAATCTCATTGATATGGTCACCCACTTATATCAAGATAAGAATCGTGATAGACTTCCGAATGATAAAAGGAGAGAAAAACATTTTATTGAGTCGTTCATGAGGCAACATCCACCTTATTTCAGTTAGTCTTCTGATCCACTTTTTTTTGAACAATGGATCATTACCATTGAAAATTGATTCTTCACTCTCCAATATTCAGAGCATGAGGATGTCATTCTAGTTGTTTATCTGTTAGAATGTGAAGAAAACTAGCGGTGGAAACTAATCAATAATAGAAGGTGGCATGATGATATTGAATACATGGATAAGTATGAGTTAAATAACATATTATTCAATATGTACTTTCCTTGTATTATTCGTACCAATTTGGAGAATGATTTTCTTGATTTAATGAAAAGTAATGATCAATCAGCTGGTAGTTATAAGGATAATTTCACAAGACATGAGAGGTATGCTTCATGAATTATCTTCTAACCTGAATGTAATATTGATAGGTTCTTCAATGTATTAATGATAAGTATCAGAAGGGAATTATCTATAAGAGATATTAGAGGCTATTAGTAGATTAGGTGTTGCGAAATCAAGTTTTAAATAGACGTTGGGGTCACGTATCAATCCGATGATCTTGAAAAGAAAAGGAAATTTATGTTTAAAGGAAATTATAAGAACCCCAAAGATAAGAAGATGATATTTTATTTATGCTATCTATATGGGAAGAAGCATTGATGAAATTTATTTTTTGGGTTTAATAAGTAATTTAGGTGTGCAATAGAATGCCATGAGGAATTTTATTTCCAAATTGATGGAAATAATTTATCAAAAGGATCGAGTGGAAAAAAGTGACCTTGAATATACCTACCACTATTTTGGAATACAAGCATAAGGAGAATGAGAATTATGATATCTCCTACCCAAACCAAAGATGTGATGATGATGATAGACTTCACCAACCTATTAAATAGAGTTAAAATGGTAAATCTCATGAAATCTTTATTTTTGACCAGTGGTATAATAATGATGTGGTAAAAGATACACTTACTATCCAGTCTAGTACTGCTAAAGTATGATTTGATTTTGGATCTACAAAATCATTCATATATAATGAATTTTATAAGGGTGTTAATATTCCACCAAAAATATTAAATGTGAAATTTTATGTTCAAACCTCTAATGGTACAATGATTACATTACATGTTTATGATTCATCTCTAGTTGAAGTTTGTGGGAATGTGATACCTTCAAATATTTTAATTCATTCTTTGGTTGAATTTGATGTCATATTAGGCATGGGTTGTCTTTATCTACATAATATCACATAAATTATCAATAATGGAAGTTACATTTGTTATTTCAGACCCCTCTATTATTAGGAATTAATGAAATGATACGTATGAATTTCCAAGGGAGATTACATCTAGTGTATGGGTCTTGATTCCCATTCAGAAGGGTTGTTTATCTCAAATCATTGGGGAAAAAATAGGCATTTATTATATGCCTATTGTTCAATAATTTATGGATGTATTCTTAGAAGAGTTTCATTGCATTTTACCAAACTATTATGTTGATTTTTCTATATAAATCCTACATTATTCAAAACCAATTTAATATACTCACTACAGAATGACCCCGATTGAGATGCAGGAATTATTGAAGAAACTATAATAAAACCTTGATAAGAAATTCATTTGACCAAGTTTTTCACCTTGTGGTGTACCTATTATTTTTCTGAAAAAAGAATGTGAGATTAATGTGGATATGCATTGACTATTGGGAGTTTAACAAGATCATGATCTACAACTAATATCATCTACCCTGTATTGATGACTTGTTTGATCAACTACGTGGATTTCAATACAGATCCAATATTGATCTTCATTGTTGATACCATCAATTGAGGGTCAAGAAGGAGGATATACCCAAGAACAAATTCTATACATGGTTTGGATACTATGAATATATAGTGATGCCTATTGGTCTTACTAATTCACCTACCATCTTCATGAATTTTATGAATACAGTCTTCAGTGATCACTTAATCGAGTTTGTGATAGTCCTTATAGATTATATTATTATATTTTCAAATGGAAAGTAAGATCCTGAATCTAACTTTATAAGTGTACTAACAAACCTAATGGGGGATAAAATATATGAAAAATTAACAAAGCATGAATTTCTACTGAAAAAGGTTTCATTTCTGGGTCATATAATCTCAAGGGATGGTATATCAGTAGATCCATCAATGAAGGAGGCTATTGAATGCTAACCTAAACCAAAAATAGTGACTGATATCTATATATTTCTTATATTAGTTGGCTATTATTGATCATTTGTGGAGAATTTATAAATAAAATGTAATCCCATGATCATGTTAACATGTAAGGGTCTTAATTTCCTCTAGATAGGTAAATGTGAATAAAATTTCATGTTACTAAAGAGAAGGTCAGTCAGTGAACTTGGGATTACATTATCATGTAGTAGAGAAGAGTTTCTAATTTATAGCAGTGTATCCAAGAACGGATTAGTATTTTTTTTGTTATGAAAAATAACATGATTATCACTTATCCCTTACAGTAGTTGAATATTTATAAAAAAAGTTACCCAAATCATGATTTGGAGTTAGCAGTAGTAATTTTTTCATTAAGAATATTGAGGCATTATCTTTATTGATAAAAGTGTTATTTATATAATGATCATAATATTTTTAAATTTATATTCACATAGAAGGATTTGAACATGCACCAGATAAGTTTGTTAGAGTGGATAAAGGATTATGAATTCATAATAAATTACAACCTCGTGAAAGTGAACAAATTGGAAAAATATTTTAGTTGAAATGATTATGATAATTTATCCATGATGATGAAAAAAATGATCCAATATTTTTGGATTTTCAAAGGATGGAGTTAGAGGTCTTGAAGGAATGGTAAAAAAATTCCTTTCTCAAATGAATGTTCAACCCTCTAAAAAAGATAAGATTAAGGAGAGGAATAAGGAATATGTAGAGATGTATAGGAAAGTTATAAATTTTCATGTGTTTAACCTTGATCATAGAGGAATGATAATGTTCATGAATCGTGTATGTGTTCCTTCCCTACCAAATTGGAAGAAGGTTCTGTTAGAGGAAGATCTTATATTTTCATTCTATGTTCATCTTAGAAGTATAAATATGTATAAGGATTTGAAAAAAATAGATGGGATGACATGAAGAGAGATATCATAGAGCTTGTATATATGTTCTTGGTATGCCATCAAGTTGAGGCTGAAATAAAAAATTATAAAGGGATGTTTCATCCATTACCCCTATCAAAATTTAAAAAGTAGAACATCACTATGGAGTTTTGTCATTGGACTATCCAAAACCTATAAAGGTATTAATTCTATATGCATGGTAGTTGATCTCCAAAAACATTTAACACACTTCATTACTATTCCAAAAGACTTATATCTGGATCAACTTTGTAGGATATACATTAAATAAGTGGAAGGGCTGCATGGAGTACCACATTCTATTGTACCAGATCAGGATCTGAGGCATTCCTAAATATTCTAGTGAAGTATTCTGCAAGAACATGTTACAAAATTGAGTTTCATCACTGCTTATCTTTATCCGATAGATGATCAGTCTGAAACGAAGATTCAAACCCTAGAGGATATGTGGAGATCTTCTTCTAAGAATTTCAAAGTTAGTTGTGATCAAAATCTTCCTGTAGTTGATTTTTAGTACTATAAAAACTTTCACTCAAGAATTCATATATCACCATATAAATCAATATATGGGATGAAATGTAGAGATCAAATGTTCTGGGATGAGGTTAGAGAAAGAAAGCTATTGGAAACTGAGATTGCTGAAGAAATGGAAGATAATGTTAGAACCATTCAGCTGCATATCATGGCAGCTAAATGTTGGAAGAAAGTTTATATCTATTACCATTAGCTTGTCTAGAATTTGAATTTTGTGTAATGGTGTTTATATGAATCTCACCCAAGATGAATTTCATGTGATTTTTAAAGAAAGGGAAAATAAGCCCTAGGTATATCGGCCCACATCTTATTCATGATCATATAAGGATAATATCTTATCACTTGGGACATCCAAGAAATCTCTCTCAAATCCATGATGTGTTTCTTGTATATCTCCCAAGGAAATACATACCTTAAACTTCACATGTACTAAAATCGATGGACATACCGTTGGAGCATTATATTTCTAATACGGAACAAAAAATTGAATTTATAGATCATACAAAGTAAAATATATGAAACAGAACCAGTCACCTGATTAACGTTTTATGGAGAAATCACAAGACAGAGGTATCTACATGGGAACTTGAGGATATGATATAGAATATGTATCCATATTTTTTACCAAAGTAATGAATTACGAGGGAGAAATTTAATTTATGGGGGTATAATGTAACACCCTTAGTTTTATAGTACTTTTTTCGTAATGAAGTAATTTTAATTGATGTATTTCATTCCAATCCTCCAAACATTCCATTAACATGAAACCGAATCAATGTACATTACACTAAACACAGACATGGTGGACGTTAATCACAACACTAAGTTTCTATGAAGCATAATTTTATTTTTATAATTTTATAAATGAGATAGTTATAACCTAGCCACTGAACATAGTAATATTAATAGTAATAAAAAATTTAGATTATTGTTCACAATGGGTTTATATAAATAAAATATAATTACAATGAAAATTTTAATTCTTGGTAATGTCTTTATATGTTTTAAAATACTATTTTCTCAAATGAACTTATTTTTATATACTTATATTAAAAATAATAAAATTAAATTTAAATAAATTTATAAATTTAATATGGTAATATAAAACTCATTTTTGAGTTCATATGGTAAAAATTATTTTTGGGTGAATTTTTACGATTTCTCTGAGAAACATCATTTTAGGATGAATAGTAATCATTTCTGATTTTTAATTCAAAAAATCTTTTTAATATTTTTTTCATAAAGTTTAGTTATATTTTAAATTGAATTTAAATTTTAATTAGATAATATTTTATTTAATTAATCCAATTTAGTTAATTCGAACCGATTTTACTTTGAAATTGGATATAAATACTTAGCAAACATTTGATCATTTTTTCATTAAAAAACTGCGTTGTTGTCCCATCTACGAGATTAAATTTAAATTTATTTATACAATTTATGTTATTTAAATTTTAAAAAACTGATTCCATACTGGGAATCATAATAATTAATAATATATAAATATGTCAAAAAGTATTTCTACCAAAAATATTAGTGAAATTAATTAATATTAATTACCAAAATTAAGAGAAATATTAAGTTAATAATGTACTAAACCTTAAATTTAAGAATCAAAACAACCTAGTAACTTTTCCAAGACACCTTTTCTAGACATATTTCAGCCATAATGCTTCTGTTATTGAGTTTTTTTTGGTTTGGTATGACATTATTTATGTAAAAATGTGGGTACAACTAACTTATTTCAGAAAATTCCAAGTGTCTCCCCTTTCTTCCCAATAAAAGGCCAAGAACTCCCCCCTTCCAAACAGAACTAAAACTAATTAGGTTAGGAAAGTCGATAATAATATATTCCCAAAATACCCCCTTACACATTTAAGACGCCCTTTGAGCTGAAAAAAATCCAATTAATCACTTTGTTGAAAATGAAAAGTAATTATCCAAAGAAGTGGTAACATCCTCCCATAAAATCCATTATTTTTTTTCTTTATACACCCCCTAAACACTCCTTATTATATTATTATAAAAAATAGTATCATAAATATACTGATATGATTTTATTTTATGGTTTTGACCAACACTCACACACAATTTTATCCAAAGGGTAATGAACATACTATATATATATATGTACATTGAACCACCACCTCACGAAATGATGGGTTTAGTGAAATTATATGATATAAATAACTATGATATTTATAATTTTATGAAATTATATACATATATAATTATATTTTATTTTCATACTTTTTTTCAATATGATAATAAAAACAAAAACATCATTCATGCAAATGTAAGACCGACCATCTCCATGAATGGTGTGTTCCATTTCAAACTTATTTATTATATTGATTATTTTAATAAAAATATAATTAATAAAAATGGTATTTATATAATTTTTATCATTCTTGAAATCATGATAAAATTATAAGGACCAAACATATAACAAATTTATACAAATATGAAGAACAAATCAGATATTACCCAAAGTGAAACCACAACATATAATTGTTAACAAAAGGGAAATATAAAGTAATATTAAAACCATATATGTTATTAGATTTAATAATATTTTTTTAGAAATATATATAATAAACTTAAATTTATTATATAAAAATATTGTACATGTATGTAGAGAGTTGAGGCATAGGGTAAAAAAATTCATCTTATTTTTTATTTTTGTTGGATTCAGGCCTTATTCAACACTCGTTTCATTAGTGTGGTGTGTATAATTCACATGAATGTATTATAATAATATTATTATTAAATATAAAGTTATTTAAATATCCATTCAATTATAAATATTTCATGGGGTTAATGTTTCAAAAGTTACTAAATCAATAAGAGAGTTTGGTCTCAATTTCCCTTTGTTGTGAAACTTGTTTTATTATGTTTCAAAATTATTTTTAGAGGTGTATATACTTCATTTTTAAATTTTATATCATTAATAAACATATTTTAATGAAATTTAAAGAAAAATTAAATTTAATTTCCTTTCTTGGGGAGTATGATTCAAAGTTACAAAGTGGTAAGATTTTGTCGAATCAAACTAATTGTTTTTCCAGATTTCTAATGATTCTATTTCTATTGATGAAATAATATAATTCATATCTCAATAACACTAATATGTTTCCTTGAATTTTTTTTATTCAATACATATCCATGTATTAGTACTATTTACCTCTATTTTGTACTTAAGATAATTAATAAAATGTTTTTATGAAAAATCTGACCATATTTTTCTCTTTGATCATAATCCTATTTTATTTCAAAAACCATGTTTTCAAAAAAAATCTAAAATGTAATAAAATGACACATGAAGATAATTTTTATAGAATAAAGATTCTAAAAATGTTTCATGGTCTTAAATGCTAGCATAATAAGATTTCAATTATATTTTAATTTTTTTTTCAATTTTTTTCATGTTTAAGAAATAAATAAATACAAAAATTATATTTTCATCATGAAATGTTTTTTAAAGATCATTAAATATTATTTCCCATCTATGATGATATATTTTTCTGTTACTCAGGAATTTCTTGGGATATAAGTCAATTCATTGATTTATATTCATTTTATGAAATGTTTATGTTTTTTTGAAATGATGTTTGTGAAACTCATTCATCTTTCATAGTTTATATGCCTTTGGAACATGATTCTTGTAAGGGGTTATTATTTTTATGAAATGATCATGAAACCTATATCTTTTTCCACATGTTATGATATGACTAAATGTTTATGATACCCATTTAATTTCATGTGTAATGATATGATATTTAATGATCCTCTAGAACATTTATGTATGATTCCATTATGAGTTGGGTGAGACCTATGTCTCCCAAAAATCCATTGCGTAAAGATATAAATCTCATGAGATAGACATAGTTGATCTGGGGTGTGATCATGACTACTAAGATGGACAAGGGAGTGAGCAATGACTTCCAATATGGTATGATGAGTGAACTCATGCAACTAAGATGGTCATGGGGGTGAACCCTAACTATTAAGATGGTATGGGGAGTGAACACAAACTACCAATATTTTGTTGGAAATGATAACTTCAATACTATGGATTTCATTTTTATATTAAAATGTGTTTTCCACATTTCCATTTTTTATTCTAATGTTATGATTTTAAGGATTATGTTCATTATTTAATTATTGTCGAGGTCATATGAAATGTCAATCCTTATTACATGATTCATTTACATGATGTTTATCATGCAGGGTATGATCATAAATTTTCATGATCATGTTATCATTACCTTATTCTCCTTGTTATTCCAACATATCTCTCTTATTTACCATTATTGAGAATCTGAACTCACCCCTTTTTTATGTTTCCTTCCCTAGGTTATGAAGATATGTATTACGTTGGATATATCTAAAAATAGTGATAGTATAGAATAACCTATGGGATATAATGCATCTCACTTATGTATCAGTTTTTATTTTTCCATGCTTCCAAAGGAAAGAGAAAATTACAGTCTTTGGCCACCTTTTTGTATAATGTTTTATGTATTCCTAAAAAGTTATGTATTGTTAATGTATGAAAAGTGATGGTCTCTGATAATAAAACCCCTTCCCAAATTATATACCAAAATGACATTTATTATGCTATACTCCCCACTTTTGGATAAAATCCAACCAAGGAAGCCAATTGGTTAAAACCAAAAGTATGTACCTGAATGAAGAAGTAACGTTCTTCAACATGTATTTTTGTTTAAATTACTTATAAATCAATTAAATTATCCATATCCCATGATTAAATAATAATACAGTTATCCCCAATATATTGATATGTTGTTATTTAATGGGTTCTACCTATAACTATATACACTTCCATCAAATGTCTAATAAACTTACAAAAAGTAAATGTGGCGGATTACCACCTCATGAAATGATATAATTACTTTTTTCTTTTTCCACCTATCATGGTTTGGAATTATGATAAAAAGATTAAATTTTATATATGATAGTTATTTTTTCGTATTAATTATTTATTTCTTATATAACACAAACCATTATGCTTTTCATTATCTATCAAGATGATAACATCATCTGTGGACATGGGGACTACCACCTCCTCCAACCAATGTGCTATGTTCACACATTACATTGAATTTATTACGGATTTTTTAATTAAAATATGTTATATAATTGAAATATTTATTATATTCTTGATATAATTACCTTTATATAAGTATAATATATTATTTTTTATAATTTCATTTCCCACACACTAAAAAAGTGATAATGTCAATCATGTATATGTTGACTTCTACCTACGAAATGTGATGTGATTACTTTTACATCAAAATAATTTTACACATAATTATTTTTAATTAAATAAAATGTTATTTTTTATATAAATATAATTCTATATGGGTATATTTCACCTACCTTATTTCCATAATGATCATTGGTAAATGAGAACGTCACTCATGCGTACGTAAGACCTACCATCTCTATAATTGTAGCATTGATTCTTATTTCAAAAAATGATTCATTATTGTTTTAAATATTATACTTTGTTTATAAATATTATAATTATTTCATGTTTTTTACTCTGAGTAATTTTAAATAATTTCCCATTGACCATAGTTGACCAATTAGTGTTAGTTTTTACAAATAATCCGATATTGGTCAAAACATCCGACTTAAACATTATTGACTAAGAAATTATATGTGACATTTTTATAAGACCATTTAAATTAGTAAAAAACTTTTAAAAGGATATGAATCATGTAAATAATTGACATAAGTTTAGTATTCATGAATATAGCTGACAAACAAGACAAATCAGACACAACTTAAGGGGTTTCTTCTCTATTTTCATTACATTAAGAATTCATTGTTATTATGAACCTTGTTAATTTTATATAGTGTATCTAAATCCCTATGACCTATCATATCATGAGTTAAATTTATTTAATGATATTAAATGTTGCAATTAATTTTATTATTCTATGGATCTCATGATTCAAAATATACTCAAATAATAAGGGGATTCTTCTGAATCTCCCTTCATTGAGTCATATCGTGATGTTATGAAATTTTATTATTTTATGACATATATTTCCACCGCCATTGACATATTATATCAAAAATTTATATAATATAATTACATTTAATTATTTTTATGATAGTATTTAATGATTATTAAAATTCATGTGTTTCTCATGTGGAAAGGGATTCTTTTCTCCTGTTTACTATCGTGAGACATAATTCATAATAACCACTTATTTTTTTTGTTATTTATCAAATAATCCTTTTTATATATTATTTAATGAATTGTTTTATCTTCATGATATGTAAATGTTTCATTTTATGATTATTAATTTGGATATTTCTGCTTTATGTTTTACCGTAGTTGTAAGGGATTTCGTCTCAATTTAAATTCCATTAAGACTTAACTGTTATTATACACATAGTTACTTTTACATGGTGTATATACTACCCTATGAATTTCTATATCATGAGTTTCATTTTATTAATGATATTGAATTTCTTAATTTATGTGATTCATTCATGGATATCATGATTCAAAAGTTTCTCAAGCAATATAGAACTTCATCTCAATCTCTATTAATTGAGGTGTATGATGATGTTATGAACCTTTATTCTCTTATTAGGAATATACCTAGCCCCTTTTAATTTTTATATCATGAATTTATATATTATCATGAAATTTGTGGTATTTTTAATTATATTATATAGTGATTTTTATAATCTAAATGTTTATCATGTGGTAAGGGATCCTTTTATCACTTTTAATTTCAGGAGTAATACATCGTAATCATCCATTTTTTATTTTTAATGGTGTATTTAATGAACCTTTTGGTATATTATATAATGAGTAATTTGATATTAATTTTATTTAAATTGTTCTTTTTATTATTTTTGATTTTAGGTGTTCATATTAAGATGTTACTAGAGTTGTAAGTGGATTCATTTCAATTTACATTCCATAGAGACATGATTGATTTTATAAACATAGTTACATTTTTACAATTCATAAAAATTCTAACGAATTTTTATATCACGGTTATCATTGATTTCATGATAGTTAAGGTGTCAGTTGATTTTATTCTTCCATGTATATCATTATTAAAAAGATACTCAATTAATAGGGGACTTTGTCTCAAGATCCTTTTATCAAGCCATGTTTTGATGTATTGAAATTTTTATCATTTTATATGGTGTATTTATATCACAATTGGCACATTATACCCTAAATTTATATGTTCAATTTATATATATACTTTTTATAATACTATTATTTAATGATTTTTATAATTTATGTGTTTCTCATGTGGTAAGGGATTCTTGTTTCACTTTTACTTCTATGAGACATTCACCATTTTCCCCAATTAATTATTTTATAGGTGTCTATACTACTCCTTTTGATATATTATGTCATGAATTATTCTATATTAGTGGTATTTTAATGTTTAATTTAATAATTATTCATTCATTTTGTTTATAGTTTCAAGGCTACCAAAGCAGTAATGGATTGTTGTCACTATTTACTATATTTATGAACTTTGTTATGTTATACACCAATAATCTTTTTTATGGTGTATATAATTCCTATATAACAATCCATATAGTGAATATCCTTTTTATAGGGATATTATAATTCTCATATAATTATTATTCATTCATGGTGTTTTTGGTTTCAATGTTACCGATGTAGTAAAGGATTATTGTCATAATTTTCCATCCTTGTGAGGTTTGTCATGTTTTACAACTATATTATTTCATGAGGTGTATATAACTCACTATTGAAATGATATATACTGATTATCATTATTCTCATGATATTATATGATTTGTTTATCATTTTTACATCATGGGGATTATGATTCAATTATTTTAATGTGGTATGGGACACTTTGGAATATTTAAAGATTATATTCATAAATAATGTTTTTAATGATATTTAGATTGTAATTTTATTCATAAATATAAAAAATACTTGTTGTTAATTATCCTCCACTAGGGATATTTTTTATTGATACCATCCTCATTATTTTATATATGGATAATTATTCCATAAAATAAATTTTAATAGAAACCATTTATATTCATTGAGCTAACCATGTTTTGAAGGGATTGTTTATTAAACCATTTAATTTGCATGGATAAATATTGATATAAAGAGATATTTATGAAACCCATTTATTTTCCTTGGTTACATAATGTTTTCATGATATTGTTTTGTAACACATTTATTTCTCATGGGTTAATCATGTTTTCTAAAAGGTAATTTTGTAACACATTTCTTTTCAATTGGATAATCATGTTTCAAAGAGGTTTTTTCGTAGCCCATTTTAATTCCATGGGTTAAACTTGTTTTTAAATAGATTATTCTATAACCCATTTCTTTTCCCTTAGTTAATCAATTTTGTAAAGATATTATAGTGGAATTTATTTCCTTTTAATGGGTTAATCATGTTCTAGAATGAATAAATATTATTTCAATGGATAAAAATGAATCCCTTCTATATCATTCTCTTAGACACTACAAATTATTTTGGAGAATTGATAGCACCATGTGTACCCAAAATATTTTAATTGATGGGTTCATGTTGGAAACACTCTGATTTATTGGGTAATGATTATTTTATCAAGACAATTATATTGGAAGTTAGTGGTATAGTTAATCCAATTTCTAAAGGCTCCGTAAATGTTCAATGAGATGATTTTCATAGATTAAAATATTTTTTACCTATGTATTATATGATTTTATAATTTTTTTAATATACATGTTTTAAATCTTATGGCTCATGTTTATTTATTTTTATGACTCTTTCCTTTTCCATGTTTCTTGACTGATGGTCCATGTATTTATGGGTATGAGTTCTTTTAAGATTAACTCATTGTTGGCACAAAAATTTTGAAAGAGGATGTGAAAACAAAAAGCCTTTGAGGTTGCGTCATGAAGCTTGTTTATAGATCCCTGTAGCACCGCGACTAGTGTAAAGATACCCCCTTTAACAAGCCGATGTGGATCAAGGAGGTGGGAGGGTTTGCAATCATATTTGAAATTTGCGAAGCCGCCGTATAGCAAGGAGATAGGGGGCTCCGCAATCATATTTGGCATTTGCAAAGCCACCATAGAGGAAGGAGGTGGGAGGTTTCGTGATCAGATTTGATGTTTGCGAAGCTATCATGAAGCATGGAGGGGGAGTCCCTGTGATCGGATTTGATGTTTGTAAGGCCGTCGTGGAGCAAGGAGACAGGGGGATCTGCGATTAAGACAAAATTTCATGAGTCTTAACATCAAGCTAGATCTACTTTTCGGATCCTCTTGCCTTAAAATATCAGGCTCCCCTTGAGCCCAATAGATGGATCCTATGACCTTTCGCCTTCTTAGCTCTCAAATCACGAAGAAATTTTTTCATTAAAGGCCATGACCTCTTAATGGTACTTTATCATAATGAAGTCCATTTCCATTTTCTTAAATTCAATAACTCTTCAAAGAGGGATTCCCTTCATGAAGCCCACAAGCTTCTACAAAGGAAGGGGATCCCCATGGGGAATCTGGTCTTCATGGAGTAGTTATTCTTTGCGAAGTACCCTCCATGAACATGTAACTCAGATGCCAAGGCAGGGTCACTGTTCTTCACAAAGAACACCCCTTCACAGTGCTATGCTTCGCAAGGCACCCTTGCTTCGTGAATCCCTACCCTGTGAAAGCCTTTCCACTTCACGAAGCACCTTCCATGTGCACCTGGGCCCTATTCCTAGGCCAGGACACAACACTTTGTGAAGCATAACACTTCGTGAATAACCTCCACTATACGAAGCAATGGAGCATCATGAGGCTTCCTCCTGTGAACCCCTTTTACCGTGAGACCCTCCATGCTTTCACAAAGTGATTTTAAAGTCCCATGGGCGGTGCTTCATGTGGCGTTTCTTCACCTTATGCTTCTTCGCATAGGCATGATTACGGATATTTCTTCTTCTCATAGCCACACTAACATGGGCCCCTCAGTGGATCGCTCCACAAAACCCCCTCATCATGACATTTTCAGTGCCTTCCCATCACCAAGGGTTAAAGTGTTCTGATTATATATTTCATAGGTGTGCAGAGTGAACCCGCCTCTTCCATGCCGCATGTCGTTAAACTGCCAAGAATCATCGTCCTCATCCCATGATGTTAAATTGTGGCATCACCCCATGCCTTATACTTAGGGATACCAATCTCAGATATCTTATACACCCTCTCGTCCCCACCAGAGTGAGATCTTCCTCACAAATAATGAGATCTTCTTTGTCAGAGTGGCGTCTGTATTTGGGGATGGGAAACCATCTTGGTGTAAGCCCCTAGCTTTCTTGTATGAGGTAGTACCCTTACTTCTCTTTTCTTCTTCCATGCCAAAGACCCGAGGGGGATATTGGTACCGATAATTTCATTATCTCATCTCTCTCCCTTTGGGCTTTACTTCCACCCAGGACTCCATCCTGAAGTAAGTTCTAATCTTCATCTCCCTGGGCTGCGAACCATGCGTAAGCCCTTGTTTCCTTTTTGGGATGTTATCCATGTGTAATACCATGTTTCCTCTTTGCGCCACTAACCACATGTAAGCCTCAGTCTAGTTTACATGGACTCACCTTTTTCGATGTGATCGCCAAGTCGTTGATGCCTCTTATTTCTCACACCAAGCATGATTCAAATGGGCTTCGAGTAAGAATTGATCATGGAATCCTCTTCAGGATGCCCTAAAATGTAATACCCATCACCTCACCGAACTAAGTGGACTTTGATTTTTACCAAGACATGGTATGTAGGTAGCCTCCAAGAGGTTCAATCCCAACACATATAGGTCCTGACCCCCTTCATGTTGGTTCACCAAACCAACCTGAACTATGTGGACATTGATCCTTTACAAGGAAAGGTACGCAGAAATACTCCCTGTGGTTCAAGCCCAACACCTATTGGTCCCAACCCCCTTCATGTCGGATAACCAATACAATCACGAACTATGTGGACTTTAATCCTTTCCAAGTCAAGGTACGTAGAAATACTCCCTGAGGTTGAATCCCAACAACCATTGGTCCCCACCTACATCAGTCGGTTCACCAAACCATTGTAACTACGTTGTCTTTGATCCTTGACAGTGAATGTTATGTAAGAAGCCTCTCTAAGGTTCAATCCCAACTCCAATTGGTCCCGACCCCTTTCACGAAGGTTCACTAAACTTCGCCGAAATACGTGGACTTTGATCCTTACCAAGGCAAGGTACGTAGGAAGACTCTCTAAGGTTCAAGCCCAATGACTATTTGTGCCGACCCCCTTCATGTCTTCTCACCAACACCATTCAGAACTACGTGGAATTCGATCCTTCCCAAGGCAAGGAATGTAGGAAGCCTTCATGAGGTTCAAGCCCAAATCCCATCGGTCCTGACTACTTCACATTGGTCCAACCCCCATCCAACATGAAGTTAAACTGTATGCCCCTTTTTCTCCCACATGACACCAAACCATCCCCCAATAAATGGTAAGCCACTGTCAACCCCAATTGATGGTATTCCATCATGTTCCCCAATCAACGGTTAGTCATTGTACTGCCCTTTATTTGGACCCATATCTCTGGTAATCCCTCGAGCATCAGCACACCCTTGGACTGCTAACTATGCATAATCCCAAGCATGTCGTGGAGTTTCTATCCCATGTGCACTCCCTGATTCCATGCCCCGTCCGAAACCATAGAGACTTTTATCCTTTCCAAAGAAAGGTATGTAGAAAGCCTCCCTAAGGTTCAAACCCATCACCAATGTCTCATCCGAGTATTTCACTTGAGCCTATGTGTTTCTGGAATGTCATGCCCCCAACCCAATGGTTACACTTCCTCTAGGTCCCCTCCATATGGGTCGCCTCCTTAGGTGTCCCATCGCCTCACATAACTATACGAACTTTGATTCCCTACCATGGGGATACGTAGGAAGTCTCTTCGAGGTTCAATCCCAACATCACCATCACTCTTAAAACAATTTCAAATCATTATCCATCCTATATCAACAATCTATATCCATCCTGATTCTTACCTGATCCACCACATCTTAGTGAGATCATGTAAATTCACCTCTTCACTTCTCTTAGCATCACTTGGGTAACTAACCCAGTCTTATCCCTAGCATTAGTGTTCTTTCAAGGGGTTTCACTCATATGATCTACTCCAGTCAGTGTTACAATCAATCCGATTTGTCCCTGTAAGGTGTTATACTTGTGGCATACCATGTGTTAAACATGGGAAGCTAAGGAAAACCTCAGAGACATGCCTATGGAATATAAATCCCTGCATTTCACGTGGGATGCCTCAGGATTCTGTGCCCTCAAGAAACCCTATAATAAAAGGAAAAAACCCAGAAGCCTCAGTGTTCCAGCATCCAGACATGGATGTGATGTCCAACTGGACTACTCCCCCGACCGAAGGTTGCTACCCTGACCTGACCCCATGGAATGTCTGGACATAAGTAGTGTAATTAACCAGAATCCATGAAGACATGGCACCGTGAAGAATTTCACGAACTAATGAGATCTGAGGAGGAATCCACGAAAGGAGGAACCGACATCCCATCATATCGTTTCAATCAAGATGAAAATGTCCCTGAATAAGCGATGGATGTTGCCTGCCTTTGGATAGAAGGAATGCCGAGTAACAATCAGCACATCCTCATCCTCTACCGAATAATGGATGGATGTGGGCCCTGATGAATGTTTCAAAACCCAAAATGGTGAACCCATTGTGATGTTCATATCCTCCATGTGGAGATTAGTTTTTTCGAGACATCAATGGACTAGCATGTCACCAGATCAAGTTATCTAGCGTCGGCTGCTTCCAAGAAAATAGTGAGCCTCGCGTGAAACTCACCAGATGTCAGAGTAGTTAAAACATTGGACATCTCGATATGTGAAGTTGTCAGTGTGGATCCTCAATACTAGCCATGGGATACAGAATGACATTGGGGTACTAGATGTTAATTTATTTTGTGTATCACTAATGGTTTATTCTCCCTGACTTACAGAACCCAAGCCGCCATAACAGGAAATTGATCACTGCCCATCCACCGACATAGGGGTACATGCAATTTCAACATGACAGTCCCTCGTGACTCCACCTCTTCTGTGAAAGTATCTACTCTCACAAATAATGGGTGCTCATGCCCCATCTCCCAATCTGAATTCCTTTAATTAAGGGTGATAAATGACCTAGTCTGCCGATACATGGAGGGGATCATCCCAACCAGGGCCATGGACCACTAGGATTTAAAGGAATATGAACCTTGCCGCCACTGCCGCCCCCAAGGGCTATGTAGGGAGCCACTATTACCCACTCTGATACACAACCGTTTCAGGAGCCTCTCCCTGGAACACTTTGATGACTCCCTCCCCTACATTGATGAGGTGGGGGGTGTCCAAGCCTGTCGGGCTAGGATCCCATTCTAGGGACTCCCAAGGAGGGATCCTACTCATTTGTGCCAGCACCGCCACCTAGCCCCACGAGTTGAGGAGAACGTAAGCTATGTTCCTGCACCGCTATCCCCAGTCTGGCTGACCTGATGCTAGCGTCGAGTGTAGGCCAAAGAGGATGCCTTCCAAGTGGTGTCAACATCAGCAACTAATGTGGCTCGTGCACCACCGACATATCCCATCAGTCCTCTACCTATGTTGAGCAGGGACACTCATATACCCAACTCGGATCGAGGCCCCAACCGCCCCATGGGCAGACTGGGTTGAATCTTCTGGTTGTTGGTGCTGTGAGTTCCCTCCATGGATCGACACACGACAACAACACCCAATATGGAGGTCATCCACATTCTACCACCATTAAGAATGCGGGTCCCCCCTTCTTCCAATATTGGCATAGATGTTCACCCCAGGACACCTTCAATCTGAATGAGGTTCCTCCCCAGAGTAGTAAAACTCAGTACAAAAACCTCTTTCATGCTCATGACAATGGGTATGAAGTCATTCCCCATACCATTGACCGCTGATGTCGAGAGGATACACATTTAGTCAATCTCCATCATGGGGGCCTCCCCCATGTCATTACAATAGCTGGAAAAGGTCCTCCTCACCCCAGCAATCAGAGGAGTGAAGGTAGGCCTCGCTTCATTGAAATCCATCACGGAGGTCCTACCCGTGTTCGGCATGACCAGTATGAGGTCCCTCCTTGCATTGACACTACTAGGGGAAATAAGAATGGAGGCCCTACCCATGATCCTACCCACTGTAGCACTTCCCATAGAGGTCCTCTTCATGTATCAGCCAGTGGACACAAAGGTCCTCCCCATGTTCATTTTGATATCCATCAAGGTGCTCCTCGCACCCCAGCTCACTTAGGCGGAAGTCCTCTCTGCCCCAACACCTATTCAGCTGAAGGACCTCCCTGAGAAAAAAACATATCCTATACCGAAGATCCATCTCAAGGCAAGAAGGCAGGTTGTCATCGCTATAAAAAAAATGTTGGGAAGATTCAGACAGAGATTAAACATAACTACTTCATAGATTCTGAGGCAGAATATGACTCAGCAATGGAACTCGTGCCTCAATCCTCCGTGTCAAGGGTCGGGTCAGGAACGAGGTGCATCGTCCTTGTACTTCCAGAATGTGAGGTCCACCAGATCCCTGCCTCCCCCAGAAGATACATCAAGGAGTAGGAGCACTTGGCGTCTCCCTAGGTTCTAGCCATGCAGTCGCCACCGTTATCACAAGGAGTGTTCTATACCTCAACTAGAGATCATGGAGAGTTGTTTTGGAGACCAATGGTTAATGAGAAATAGTATGGTCCACCGCCAGTAGCCATTGTCTCCACACTTGAAACTGAGATCACCAGACCATCTTATAGTGATGTGGTGGCAAAGTCACTAAACTCTTCGGAGGATATCCCGAGATGTGGTGGCTTATCTACCCTCTTTCCATATTCTCCAAAGACCATCCTACCATCTAAGTGATCTACTTTAGTGTTGCTACAGGTTCCCCCGCTGCCTCCAGTTGATGAATTGGGCAATGATGGGCCAAACCCTTAGTTTGGACCAAGGAAATTGTGGGACATTTTTGTGGCAGACCATTTCCCAGAGATGTTTTGGCTATTCACAGCACCAAAATTAAATGCACAAGAGTTTCTCATCCAAGAGGAAGTTGTATGCTTTCATTAGACCCTCAAGTAGACACACATCCATATTCTTCATTGGAAAGTTGATTACCCCAAAAGCCAATCACATTTTGAAGACATCAGCCAACAATGTCGTCTAGTTGATCTGACCATAATATCTATGGCCTAGCTCCCTGAGTCACTAGGCCGCCATAGGAACCTCTAATATAAATGCTTCCAAAGCATTAAAGTGCTCTGCAGGATTATCAGGGAGGCTTCCCCGCACATGTAGTTCCCTGGCTAGGGGTAGTATGCTACCCTCCACTTCAGTTCCATCTGCCACCAGCCCGACTTCCTAAGCGATATCGAGGATATGTCTCCAGGTAGGGTTGTGGTTTACATAATGACATACCAGGAGAAGAGAACATGCTATAGATTCTTGGGTAAGACATACCCCCACAAGGGAGTCTCACACCTATTAGATCTATTGGGAAGGATCACTCCCCAAAAAAGGAATTTAATGGGTCTTCCTATACCTGCCAAGTCATTAACCTTCAATCGGAATCATAATAAGGGCAAGGATCACCATGTATCCACAAACCCCCTAACCTTCCTGACTCAGTACAAAAGACAGATGACTATCTCGAGAAATCCGCATTGCCTCAATAGCTTGTGGAGCATAATAAGATGAATGATGACCTCCTCACTGAGCATGCCATAGACCGGTGACCAGACTACGGGGATCCTAGGCTAGGGAATTAGGGGTAGACATAGCTTCCCCCTAGAAAATTTCCTCTAGGTGACCCTTACCATCCTACCCCCACTGATAGGGTTGAGGCTAGAACTTATAGAAAGAGGGTTTAGTATGTGTCGCCAAATCCACCGAAGTGGTATGACAATCCCTGAGATCAGGCTCAGATTCCCCCAGCTCCTCTGCAAGTCATCCCACCAACTGCACCATTAGTCTCCCAGCATGCTTATCATGTTGAAGAACCTTCACACGCACTAGTGGTTAGGGAGCCCCATCAAGACAGGAACCCCCAACAATATGATCCCATGGCAGTACTCATTTCCCACCTCGAGGCGTTGGAAATGCGACAAGTGGAAATCATACCTTATGGTAAGCTGTATCTTGAATGGGTGGATGATATTCCAGCACCCCCAAGTTTTGAATATCCTACCTCCCCCAACTTTAATGGTTAAAGTGACCCACTGAAGCATCTAGCCCACTTTATTTCAGGTGGAGACCCATATTGGGAACCCCGACACAACAAGATGCTTCCAATCTTCGATGCTTTGTACAGACATTGGGAGGTCTTGCGTTTGTATGGTACAACCAGCTACCCATTGGATCTTTAGCTGGATGGGAAGATCTTCATAGGAAATTTCTTTACTGGTTCAATTACACCACTTGGAAGACGAGTATTGCAGACCTCATGAAGTGCAAGAAGAGGTCTGATGAGTGTTTCGCGGACTTTGTCACCTGGTGGGAAAGGATCAAAAAATTCCTTAACATGACACTGACTTAGGAACAACAGCTGATGATGTGTGCGGGGAATTTCAAGAAAGAATTGGTACCCTCTATAATAAACCAGAGATACCCTGGGGGATTTCATGACTTCTCTGATAAGGCCCAGCACCTTGATGAAACCTTACAATAGGGCAAGAAAGCATGCCCATTGCCTCCTACGATTCCCACAAGAAGGGACTCTAAGGCAAAGCCTTCCATGAGGGAACAGATAGAGTCCCCTAGAGAACTGAAGTTGAAACTAGTAGAGCTACCTCCACACCCTCATAGAGGCCCTCCATCACAGGTGTAGCCTTCGGCCCAACAATGACCACCTCAGAACCCGCAGGCGCCCCTTTGCAATGCACCGCCACAGCCCATGCGAGATAACCAGGCTCCACCTCCTTGAAAGGATCCTCCAGCCCCTCTTTAGTGTTTGGATCCTAGGGCCCCTTTCCCAAACAATAGAAACTAGACCTACTCATTCAGTGAGGCTTAGGTCCCTAGTTATTACTGAAGTGATTTGGAATAGGGGATTGTACTTTTTCCTGAATACCAGAGGCCAGAATAGGTGGGTCTCATTGATATCCCCTACTACTACCCCTATCATTGGACCCTAGGGAACACTATTAAAAATTTCTATGGGTTTGAAGACTAGTTTCAAGACCAGTTCGACAAAAACATAGTCATTTTGGGACCAACTCCAATACATGTGGAATGTGTGTTCGTGAAGCCCGATATCAGTAGTGACAGTGAAGGTGAGTGTCGTCAGGTTTCTAACCACAGATCCCAAAAGTAGAATGACTGGATGGCTCGTAATATAATTTTTTGTGACCATGGTATTATCCTTGAATTTTTAAATCAACTAGAGACTTCAGAAGATGCGGATAATACTTTTTCATCATCCTGTCAATCATCCTCTTCCTAGAAGAGAAAGCATTGGCGATGCAAGAGAAAACAATGTCCCCTACCAATTATGTTATCATCCTGTACCATCGGCGACTTCATGACCCCATAGTTGGATATTCCTACCAGGATCTGGCTAGTATAGGATAATTCTTGAAGTGACAGTCAAGGGTATGCCTTAGTTAAAACTGTTGAGCTGGTAAACACCTACCTGATTTCTGATAGTGAGGAGTGCCAAGAGAATCCCCCCAATGTTCCTATCCATCGTCAGCGTCGACGGAGCCATGAAAATATGAGTCATTAGAGTTCCTCTATTAGTATTTCCATCCTAGCTATGCAAGAAACCAAAACCAGGAAGCAATCCCAACGTAGAGCTCAGCATGCGTAGCCTTCTCATCTCATTTCATCATATCCGCCTTCACCGCCGTTTATGCTGCCTAATCAGGAGGAGCTACCTCTTCCATGCCATGAATAGATACTCACTACTATAGACCGGTCTCAATCATTGGGCCCTCATCCAGTGGTCACTCCATAAGAGTTCACTAGTGAGTATCAAGATATTCCCAGCACCAGTCAGCCATCGGTCTAGCTGGTAGGGCCCACCATACATCCTATCACAGAGCAACCTCTTTTGAGAGGAACCTCATGCCTAAAACAGATGTATGATGTCCTCAAACATATTTCTAGTATTTCATAATGGATATCTATCCTTGAGGACATTTTCCTGTTAATTGATATACGTGAATCCCTCGCCGAAGCGTTTAGAATCCCCCTCCAGTTTGAGACTGATGTAGCATCCACAGAATCCTTCCATGCTGAGGCAGTCAAGCATGTTGAATACAAAGACATCATCTCGTTATTTAGAGAAGAAGATGGATACCCCATATAGGGTCACATTCTCCCACTGTACATCACTTTCCAGTTTAATGGCATAGAGGTTCGTCACTATCGAGATGACATTAGCTTCGAGATCAGCCTAATCGTAAATCAGACACTGTGAGAAGTAGGGTTGCCTGAGGATGATCTGGGTCCCTCTGACCTGAAAATTAAGGGTTATGATTGGAAGGAACAAACATCGGTTAGAAATATCCACCTTAATACCAATTTCGGTAGCTAGTTTTCAACATTGAGTTCATGGTGGTTTCACAGAACACTGCTTACAATGCATTGATGGGTAGTTCATGGCTCCACCTACATGCAGCGGTTACTTATTCATATCATCAATGTCACAAGTACTCCCATAATGGTCATGTTGGTCTACTTCATGGTGAAACATCTCCCTTTGCATCTTGTGAATCCTACTATCTGAATTTTGACTATTACAAGAGACAGGAAAAGTAGATTCTGGATAACAAGGTTGATCATGAAACGACTATGATAGACCCATGGACAGATCGGGATGATGCCTAAATCTTTCCACTCAACTGATTGGAGGCTACAACCCCAGACATGGGACATTGATTTTTTGTTTATGGAATGAGGGGGGACACATTACTATGTCCAAGTGATGTCGGAAGGTTACCTCATACTCGTATATGAATCAGGCATGGGTAATCCTGGAGCCCCCTACTTCCATAAGGTATCGGGATGTCGGCCCTATGAAAATGAAAATAAGTTATACATGTTTGTTTCTCTAGGTTGGGATAAACTATCTCAAGCCTATGAACCACTATTTCTTCAATATCATCAAGTGTGTCCCCTTGGGACGAAGAACAGAAGGGATTGGATTAGCAGCCTTCATCATTTTGGTTTTGGCAGCATAGGAGTCCCCGATGCTATGTCCACTACCGCTCTGGTGGGTACCAGCCTCCCATCAAGATTTGTTGACTCGGAGAAAACTCATCCCACCAAGTATCCCTCCCCCATAAGTGGAGAAGAGTATTTAGAGGATTCTCCCCCCGCCTTTGAAGAGGGCGTCTCCACCACGGTTGATGAATTTCTACAGGTGGACCTCGATAGCGAGGCGGATACGAAACTCACATTGATCAGTTCCTCTATTACTCTTGAGGAGAAACAATAATGCATGGAATTTCTAAAATAGAACCATGATGTATTTTCTTGGAGTTACGACTAGATTCCAGGACTAGATCTTTAGGTAGTCATCCACTACCTCGGACTCCCAGAAAATCACCGCAGGTTTAAGCAGCCTCCTATAAATATGAATCCTTCCCATGGTGCCATGTTCGAGGCCGGATTTGATAATATCATCAGAGAAAATTTTGTTAAGAAGGTCCAATACCCCAAATGGCTACCAACATTTTGTCACTCAGGAAAGAAGAATGGACAAATCAGAGTCTGCATTGACTTCCAGGATCTCAACCTTCATTTCCAGAAGGATGATTTTCCCCTTCCTGTGATGAAATTGTTGATTGATGCTACCATTGGGTTCTAGGTCCACACTTTTAGGGATAGTAACTTTGGGAATGACTAGATTTGAGTGGCTCCCGAGGATGAGGAGTCTATGGTATTTAGGGAACCACATGTTACATTCTGTTACCAAGTCACTCCCTTTAGTCTAAAGAATGTAGTTGCCACCTATCAGCAGGCTATGCATCGCATATTTTAGTCGATCCTCAGGACACTGGTAGAATGCTATGTAGAAAATATAGTGGTCAAATATCACCAGTGTCAGGACCACATCAAATACCATGAGAAAGTGTTCATCTTCCTCTGATCTTAGTACCTAAAGATGAATCCATTAAAGTGTGCCTTCGAGGTCACCTTTGGAAAGTTTCTCAGCTTCGTTGTCAGATACATGGGCATCAAGATTTACCATAATAAGATCAATTCCATTAGCCAGATGTCTACCCCATGAAACATCTGGGACATTCGAGGATTCCAAGGCCTGTTAGCCTACATACGCCAATTCATCGCGAATCTGATCGGCAAGTGTAGGCCCTTTTCTCAGCTCATGAAGAAAGGCACTATCTATGAGTGGGACAAATAATGCCAAGAAACTTTCTAGGAAGTCATGTAGTATCTTATCTTGCCTCTAGTATTAATGCCACCTATCACCCAATAGTTGCGGGTCCTTTTTGTGACCATCTTGTAATAATCTCTTGGTGCCCTTCTCACCCAAAAGAACAATGAGAGAACATAGAATTGTCTCTACTATCTCAGCCACATGTTACTCGATAAAGAGACATGATACTACCCTATCGAGATGAGCTGCATTGTGATGGTATTTTAAGTACAAAAAGTTTGACATTACTTGTAGCACTATGAGGTAGAGTTTGTGTACCGAGTGGATCCACTGAAGTACATCATGAACCAACCAATGTTGACAGGCTGTCAATCTCAGTGGGCAGTAATCATTCAATAGTTTGACATCATGTTTCTCCCTCCAAAGTCTATTAAGGGGAAAGCATTAGAATATTTCCTTTTTGCTCATCCATCTCCTCTGAACCAGTCTCTGGACCTTGACTTTCCAAATGAGTCAATCCTCTTGTTAGACAAGGCCATTCCATGTTGGAAAATTCACTTTGATGGTGCTTCCCAGAGCCCTACCGGCAGAAGGCTCAATAACCCCAGGCTCAAAAGAGTAGGCATGGGTTTCTTCTTCATCACTCCAGTATAATCCTTTATGCTATATTCATTCCTTCTTTCAGAAGGCTACACAAAAATTGATGCAGAGTATCCGACTCTCATCACTGGCCTCGAGCTGGCCATCAAGATTGATGTTCCCCACTTTCATGGGAAAGGGGACTCTGAACTAGTCATCAAGAAGAACAACAGTTACTATTTCATCATAAAGATAGAGCTCATACAACAGTTGGAACACACCCTCCAACTGATGGCCCAGTTCCCATCTCGTCCAGAAGTTACTCATGTCCGTCGATCTGAGAATGGTCGAGCTAATGCCTTGGCCAGCCTACAGGCATCACTTGTAGAGCCTGAAAAGGAAGATTTGATTATCCATGTGGTGCACCAGGGATTCATCACTCTCGTTACTCTAGATGATGATGACAGCCCATAGGTAAGCCACCTTACTGCCAATACATTCATATCAGGACCTACAGGTTCCCTAGATTCTGTGATTGAGGTGACTCCCGATTGGAGAACCTCATTTATCGAGTACCTCCAAAACGATAATATCTTGACAGATCGAGCTGAGTGCGAGTGAATACAATGCCGCGTATTATAGTTTACCCTAAAAAGTGGTCCCGATCATGAGAATATTATCTACAAGCACAGGTTTTATGGGATTATCCTCTGTTGAACTCAAGGAGCTGAGATTCCTCAATTCATGTAGAAGGTTCATGCCAGTTCCTGTAGGGATCGTCAGATTGGGCTGAAACTATCTCACCAGATCTAGAGGCTGGGATATTTTTGGCCCTCCATTATTTGTAACTGCATCGAATTTCCCAAGAGGTTCCATGCATTCAAAATTCATGCAAACTTTGTGCATTAGCTGCCGGAGCCTCTCCACACAACCACGTAATCTTTGTTGTTTGCAGTCTAGGGACTCGATTTTTTTGGACCATATCCACTAACGACAACTCACCAATGTTGTTTCATCATGAAAAATACGGATTTATTTTCTAAATGGGTAGAAGAAGTTCCACTCAAGGGGGCCAAGGCCCATTCTGTCGTCGACTTTGTGAGATCCAATATCATCTACTGGTTTGTAGTCCCTCACGTCGTACTCACTAATAATAACCCCAGCTTTCAGACAGTAGAGTTGAAGAAATTGTACGCCAAGTACAACATATGTTCTAACCATACCTCCCACTACCACGTTCAAGAAAATGGTCATTCCGAGGCATTCAACAAATCCCTCTCTAAAATTCTGCAGAAAATCGATGGTCATAACAAGAAGCGTTGTATATAAAATCTCCCCAAAACCCTATGGGATTATCGGATGACGACTCGTAATTCCTCATAGGTGACCCCATACTCTCTGTTGTACAGAACATAGGTCATCCTTCCCATCGAGATTTAGTTTCCTTCATTACGCACAACTGTCTATAATCAACAAGCACCACATAAAGTATGTAAACTCAGTCTGGCTGAGTTAGAAACACTTGACGAGAACAGGCTGCATGCCCTGCACAATATTGAAAGGCATCAGAAATAAATATCTAGATCTTTCAATAAGAATGTTTTCCTCCACTCTTTATATCAAGGGTACTTGGTGTTGTCCTTGATAACAACAATGATACCTAGATGAAAACCACCCATGTTGGAGCCCAAGTGGGAAGTACCTTACATTATTCACAAGGTTATCCCAATGGAGCACACTCTCCGGTTACCATGGATTGTGAGCATATAAATCCTCCCACCAATGCCATGTTCCTCAAGAAATACCTTACCTAAGAAAATGTGGTCCTACATGACATTAAACTATCTCGTCCCACCTAAACTTAAACTACTCGGTCCTACATGACCTTATACATTTGGTTCTGACATGACCTTAAACTATTGTTTCCCATAGTACATTAAACTGTTTGTCGTCCCGAAGGATGTTAAATGGTACCTTGTCTCACAAGACCTTAAATTTTTCTATCCATACCACAAGACGTTAAATTTTTTGGTTTGTTTGATCTAAAAAACATAAACTATTTAGCACCGGTCCAACATGATGTTAAACTACATGTGGTAGAAGTACCCTTGCAGTCCTACGTGATCATAAACTGTCGAGTCCTACATGACCTTAAACTGTTATTTCCTTCATGAAATTAAACTGTATGTCACCCTGTGGGACATTAAATTGTATCCAATCCAGCATGACCATAAAATGATATTCCCCAAATGACATTAAACTGTATATCATCCTACAAGACATTAAACTACAAGAAATACATATGGCTTGATTTACATCTTCAAGGGATACGTATGAATGCTTAGAATCTTCATCTTGAATCCATACCACAGTTTCCTCTTTGACTACCCCTACATATATTTCTCTTTGAGGATCTCACATGGTGTCGTGTAGGATTCATTGGCCCCATCGTGTTAGTATTACGATGATCGAACCATGTGCTCCAATACTTGTTCTTCTATTCCCCCATTTCCTCACCACATCACTCTAAACTGCATGGCATTCAAGAACTATGTATGGATTGATTCCCATCCTTTTGGGATACATAGGAACTCCTGGAAATTATTTCTGTTGGCCCAGCACCAACTTTAAAATCTCCCCTCAAGTCAGAAAACATGGTGTGGTGCTTGATTTTTCCCACCCTTATGTCATATTTATCATGATCGCACCATATTTCCCCTTCCCTAGAGATCTCCACCTATTTCTCCATCCATCTTGATGTAAAATTTCATGGTCACATTTATGCTCCACACACTCCATCATTTGATTTTTCATTATCTTTCACATCTGAAATGGCCCCCAAATGTTATGGATACTTAGCCTATGGTCTCTCCTATCATTTTGGGCCAATACCCTCGAGGACCTCGAACGACAAGTTGATATAAGTCCCACATTGTGAATATGGTCATCATTAAATGCTCATTGGTTGTTCCCATTTAAGGTCACACGATATTGATGTTGTGTTTTGGACCTAGTCAACAATTATCCTTTGTCGTTTTCACAACCCCCATATGTCCCAAATATTGGGTGTATTGGTTCATTCTTCCTCACTGTCTCTTCAATCATCAGTCTCCCTAGGCCCCTATATATTGTGGATAGCCAGGTCCCACTCCTTGTTTCTCACACTAAGCATTACATACATGGTCTTAGGAGTTGTGGTAAGGAAATACTCGTATGAGGGGTCATATGGCTACAGTTGGTCAGGACTCCCAACCTCAGGTCCCTTGACCCTTTCAGTCCCTATCCCAAGTTCTCATCTTGGATTATATAGTGTGGTATGAACTCATGTCCTGATTCACATCAGGATATTTTACCACACCACACATATCCCATTGAGATATATATCCTTCATCTATTGTTCTTTCTGTGAGCATAGGCCTAGCCATGCTTCGCGTGCCCCATAATTTGGTTTCCATCAACATTTATATCTAAAAATACCCCCTGAATAGTGTAGATTATTTTCCCAAGGGCTCTCTTATTATTTTGGGCCCACTTCCCAATGGATTTCGAGTGAAAATTTTATACAAGTCCAGTGTTGTGAATGTGGTCAACTGTTGATGTTCAATTGTTTTCCCCCCAAACTCCAGTCACATAAATACAGATATTGTGTTGCGAACATGGTCAATATTTATCCTCTATTATATTTTCCATTTCATGGTTTTCTATAGGTATGATAAGTTGCCCTCACCAATCAGCTTTCCCATGCATATTACATTAAACTAGGCATCTACGGTCCGCACCCTATGAACTTAAACTAAGGGCACCATCATCCTCACTGCAAGATGTTAAACTGCCAACTGGTTGGGACTTCTCGTTTCAGGTCCCTCGATAATTTCGTCCCCTTTTCCCATGTTTTCATTCAAGATTGTAGGATTTGGTATGATCTTACACACTCATTCACATTAGGATACTCCCCACCCTATACACATCCCTCATTGGGGGTTCCTTTCCCCTATTTGCGTCCTTACAGCATGACATTAAACTGCCCAACATCCTTCATCTTAACTTCGTGTGGCTTGATTCCCATCCGTATGGGATACGTAGGACCGCCCAAACATGTAGTCTTCAGGTCCAGCCCCATATTTTAGATACCTCCTTATAATTATGGCCTGTTGACTTGAGTCCTTCTAGGGGTGGGGTACATAGTGTGGTATGGGAAAATGCCCCCATTCACATTGGGATTTTGACAACCACACCGCATACCTCTCTTTCTTGAGCACCCTTAACTTCCATTACCTACACACATCTTTTCAAGTCATCTTCTCTTAAGTTGGGTCCCCCCACCCACTTCGTTGATTCACCAATTTTCCCAAGAGTACTATAGTTCAGAAGTTGGAGTGTCAAATTCTACCTGGACATGATTTCACCCATTTTTCAGGATTCGTTTTCCCCTTAATTTGGGATTTCATCATCATTCACTTCCAAATGGACCCCCAAATGATATGGATTCGTGGCCCAAGGGATCTCCAAAAATCACGAGCCAACGTCCTTGAGGGTTTTAAACAACAAATTGATACAAGTCCCATGTTGCGAATATGGTCAGCAGTTGACACTCATTTGTTGTTCCCATTCCAGGTAACATGATATGGATATTGTATTTCAAACATGTTCAATTGTTATCCTCCATCGTCACACCAACCCCATCAAGTCTTAAATGTTGGTTTCACTGTTCACATCATTTTCTACCCCATCATGTCCAATTAGAATTTCGACACTCTTGGTACTATCCCTCAATGATCATTTTCATGTTAAGAGGACAAAGTTGTAGTAAGGCGTCATTTGGGGCTCCGCACTGACATACCATTTACATGTATCCCATGTGTTGAAAAGACTTCTTCTTCCCTTTTTTCCCACACCATGTTCGACTCACATGGACTTTGGGATCCGATCGAGGTATGCACTCACTTGGAAGAGTTTCACTTCCTCATGGTCCAAGATCTAAGACCACAAACTAAGACCTCCTTCTATGTCCCCTCCTTAAAACTATGTATGGCTTGATTCCCATCCTCATGGGATACATAGGAATAACCAGACGTCTCGTCTTTGGGTCCAACTCAGGTTCCACTAATTATTTCTTCTGTTCATTATTTTTGGCCCTGACTCTTATAGGATTTTGTGGTGTGGCATGTGTGGGATTATGTCCTCGTTCACATCGATTTTGAAATAGCCTCACCATGTACTCCCCTTCTAGGATCTAGTCCCTCTAACATCCTGTCCTGCATAACATTAAATTGTATGGCGTCCTCCATGAAGTTGAACATTATATGGTCCCACATGAGCTTCAACTCTTACAGCTTGCATGAAATTAAACTTCCACTCACAGAACTATGTATGGATAGATTCCAATCCTCATGGGATACATAGGAACACCTATACATTTCTTTCACAGGTCCAGCACCATATTGTATGACCTCTGTTGGCCCCTCATCCCGAGGTTTCTTCCTCAGAATCACGCGTGGTGTGATATGGGCCACATCCTCATTCGGTTAGGGTATGATTTATAATTTCAATTGCATTCCCCCTATGGTCTCACATGCCTTTAAATTGTTGTGGCTTTTTTGCATGATGTTGAAATTAATGGTTGGTCATATTAAATGACCCTAAACAGTGACATTATCATTCTGGCCGCACGACGAAAAATGGCACTACATTTTGATGTCCTCACTCAAGGGGACATCATATTAGGTATTTTTCGTCCACCATACCATTTTTCAAGGCCTAAATGTGGCTTGATTTCTGTAGTGACACCAGGATTTTTTATCCTCTATTAATCACTTCACAAAAAAATACACATCTATCTGAAAGGACAAACAAGATATATCAAATACCACTTTTTTGGTGCGTGGACCAGACCTGTGCGACAATATCTTTCCGGTCACTGACACCTTACCATGCCAATTATAAAACTACATATGGATTGATTCCCAATATCATGGGGTATGTAGGAATTCCCAAAAACATTACCTTGGACCCACCCTAACTTTCATTTTATGTCCCTCAACCTAAGACCTCCTCAAGAAACACATGGTGATATGGACTTGAGGTCCCAATTCACGTTAGGTTTTATATTTACCTCACCATGTGTCTACCTCATTCCATAACATTTCTAGTCTGAGCTCAATGACCATAAACTAAGACCACTCCATGTCCTTTTTGCAAGATGTTCAATTTCACTACATCTTCTAGAACTACATATGACTTGATTCCCATCCTCATAGGATACGTAGGAACACCCGGGCATCTTGTCTTCGGTTCCATCACCAATAATCATAAATCCTACCTCCTCCTTTTTGTCTCTCTGGACCGAACTCTTTTGGAAACATGTGTTGTGGAGAGTACCTCATGGGTTCTCATTCACATGATTTTTTTGCAACAACTTCACCATGTTCCTCCCATGTATTTTCCCAACATATTCTAAGTTTTATGGCCCAAAATTATGATCTACGTATGGGAACTACATGTTGGGTTTGGATACTTCACCACCCTATGTATATTCGATCCTCCCAGGCCCCCTCTTAATGATATACTCTATGACCTTAAGCTAGGAGCATGTGACCCCAGGACCCTTGTACCAATAAAATGGATTTGACTTCCTCTATCTGACACGTCTCTTTAGCATACTCAAATGTGGAGGGAGAAAGAGCCCAAGGTTTGGAGTTCTCACATAAACATTCCATCATTTTATGTCCATGATTCATGGGAAATTTATATGGATCCCCATCCTCTTCTACTTATGAAAGGTACCCCATGTATGGCATGGTCTCATGCCACATTGGGACAATGCCCCTGAAGACCTCAGATGACATTTGCGATAGGTATCGTGTTTTGAATGTGGGCAGCTGTCGACCCTCATTTGCATGTCCCTATTCTAGGATAATGAAAAATAGATACAGAGTTTTGAACATGGTCAATAGTTATCCTCTATCATCATGACACTATCATTATTGTCTAGATCTCGAGCATCATGATTCACATCTTTCAACTCCCTTATGCTCATATGGAATTCCAACATACTCTTCATTACCCTGTCATGCATCTAGGTGTGTTAAGTAGGCATGTCGATATTATTGGGACATCATTCACCTAGCATCCCATAGCCCCTAATGTGTGCCTCCAAGTAATAGGAATGTCCCATCACTACTCCTTGTTTCCGACATCGAGCATGACTCACTTTGTCTTAGTAGTTTTGGTAGTATGTGTACTGGTAAAACCATGCCACACATGCCTTTCATCCCACGTAACATTAAACATCACTCTAACAACTATGTTTTCCTTGATTCCCATTCTTATAGGGTATGTAGTAATGCCCAGACAACCTGTCTCAGGCCCATCCATTTTTCAACTTTGGCCCCTCAACCTAAGGATTCTCATGAGAGCGTGTGGTTTGACATGGACTCTTATGGTCCTCATTCACGTCGGTTTATGTACCGCACCATACATTTCTTTTCTGGGTAGCCATATGTCCTCAACGCATAACGCTAAATTGGGTTCTCCCCTGAACAAGTTCAGGATGCCCCATGTTAATCATGGGATGTTTCTGCTTCCTCACTAGAGAGGATTTCCCCCACCGGCATTAGCACCCTACCATGATACATCAAGAATTATGTTTTTATTGATTCTCATTCTTATGGGATACGTTATGAAGCCTAGACATTTTGCCTCGGACCCATCCCTAGTGTAATAATCCCTACTGGCCCATTGGCCCTGATTTTGGTTCAGGCATTATAACCTTAAAACTATGTGCACCATCCTTATCGTATGATGATAAACTATGTGTCTATAATACTTGATGGTACAACATAAAGATGTATATCATTCCAAGTCCTTACTGGAGAGGTCCTATTCAGAAGTATGTTTGATCCTTGATCAGACCTATGTGCCCACCTAATGTGTTTCCACCAGAATGGCATAATTTCTGGAGTGTTGGACTCCATTCACACAACCAATCACTCCACCAACAATTATTTTCATGCCCCTTTGTTTAGATCCTCATCCTATTTCACGTCTAAAGAATCCCCTAACAGTATAGATACTCAGCCTATGGCTCTCCAAATGTCTTGGGATGATGTTTTGGAAGACTAATGGGTAACATTTTGACTCAGGCCCCATGTTTTGAACATGGCCAACAGTCTGCCCTCATTTGGTATATCCGTTCTAGGCTAATGCAGTAGGGTTACTGTGTTTTCAATATGGTCAATAGTTATCCTTCATTGTCCTGCCACCCCCATATTGTTCCGAATTTTGGATATCATAATTCACACCTCCCAATACCCTCTTTTCAGATAGATTATAATGCTGAGGTAATTACCTCACTCATGCACTAGAGAACATTGGGATGATGGAACTTCGATTGTTCTGATACCTTCATTCTCTAGTCAGGCCTCTCCCTTTCTTCCTGGAAATCTGGATTGGTTGTTCAAACCCAGGACTTCCAAAGCAATATTTTCACTCTCATATTTGGGTGGGATATCATGTTGGTCATCTCTTGTTTCTCACATTGGGGATGACCCTTATGAGCTTAGGGATTGATCACTGAATGTTTCACTAATGTGACAGATGTGTAGTTGGCTAAATAAAATAACAGAACTCATTCATGCATTCAGCATAAATAATCAAAGCATGAAAATTTGTCCAAAAGTTGAATGCATCATAGCACCCAAGGATCGACCCCTCCAATGGATGGGTTGACCTCGTAAAAATAGAATTTTAGATCTTCCAGGCTTTGGCTTATGGGATTAAGGATTCGCTATCACATATTCAGTTCCTGCTCCTCCTCGGAAACAATGGAGTTCAGTTCATTAGCTGTGATCCGGGACCAATCCTTGTTGGTTCGGAATATAGTCATCTCCTCGTAGGCCTGCTTCATGTCCTCTTCGACCTCTTCCAGATGGGCCTTCAGATGTGATATGATCTTTGATTTCACAGTGAGGAAATCGGAATTCTCATCTGAACGAACCTGCAGTCGTTGAATCTCATTTTCAGCCTCCTTTAGCCTCTTTATGTTAACCACTTTTATCCACTGACATCCCACACCAAGTCCAAGATCATATTCCTGAATCTTCTCCTCCATGTGATCTCAGACACGCATGTGAGGAAGCTGGGAATCCATTCACCAAGCGCACAATTCATGCAACTTGGGTTAAAGCCTCCCCATATGGTCTATCCATTTTTCAAGAGGGGAGTCATCATTGAAGCGCTAAATCAGCTTCAATGACTGGAAATGAGCGATTTTTCTATCCTCTTGATCAGAGACCGTCTCTTCTTGATCTGCTGGGTCAGCATGTTCATATGCGGGAAACTCCCCCAAGAACTCATCAACATATGGTCTACATTTGGTGTCTGATCGAGTATGGCTAGAACCATGCTATCTGATTGATCTTCATCATCGGATCCCAACTCAATGATCTCATGCTCTATCCTTCTAACAGTTCCACTAGTGATCAAGAACACCATAGCTTGGTTGGTTTGTATATTTTCCTCCACGGCCATCAGCTTTCCCATGGGAAAGGCACCACCAAGAATACCAACCATCCTTGCCAAGGAATCCCAAGCCATTTGAGGAATTATGCATACCCAAAAAGTTCATGGACCTCAGTTAACCGGATCAATGGGTGGAAATCATGAATTGCGTAAAGGAGACTTATGGAGATTAAATTTTTGGTCTCACTCCTGGGTGGTTTCCATTGGTACCCCTAGGAGTGTACCTTCGTATATTGTTGGGAAGTCTGAAAACTCTTGAAGAACTACCTTGGGTTCCTCATCCCCACTTGATATGGTAGTCTCCATAGCCGTGGGCATAGATCCTGAAGGCACCACAGCTGAAACTACTTTAGGTAAGGAATGAGTTTTGTGTATGAGTCCCTCATGCACAGTTCAAATATTAACGAGGAGCCAAAAGTAACCAAGAAGTGGACCTCACGGAAGGGACCTAGGGTTTTACCTTGAGAGCCTCTACAAACTCTTCTTGTTTTGGGTCTGAATCTCCAAATTCACCCTCCTTGAGAGGACTCCCTCTTCCAACCTCCTCCCCCCAGGAGGATATATACAATTCTTCTGGAAGAGGTATGGGCTCCCTCAATTCCGTAGGTGATAACTAAAGAGGGGTCATTCGATCCAAAAATACTTTTAACCAATCCTTCAATAGACGTGGGGAACCCTGGGAGTGCACGAAGTCCCCCAACTCGGTAAGGTATAGCTCTTCCTTCACCTGGGATACTACAAAGTTGGCCTTGACAGGGAAGATCCTTGGAAAACCAATTTCGAGATGGTTCAGGTGTTTCCACATCTTGGATGGGTTGAAGAATTTCTGGTTGACATCCCTAATGTCCCAAGCTTCCTGGAAGGTAGCATTCTCTGTCATGTCATTGTGGAACAGCTGCTTCCCCGGAGCCCAAGTGGATATCCTATAGAACCCCTTGGGTGGCCTCCCCTATGGATGACTTTTCTCCTTTGGTACATTTGGGTTTGTCGCTACCACCTCCAATTTGACCATTGTGGGCCTCACCGTAACTGAAGACCCACCACCACAAGAGGTCCTCACCACCTTCCGACCCTGACCTCGGGGTTGGAGAGGCACCCCATTGCCTGCATAAATGGTTGGATGCTTCAAAATATTCTTAGGGTAGGCCGCCTCTCAGCTCTTGGCGTACTCCTTTACCAGCCCAAAGATGGCCATGGGTGGAGGTAGCTCATTTCGCATCTTCACGTCTTCCCGTGTGAACCTGAGCCAAATCTGCCTCATCAAACATGGTTGATCCGCATGGATCACCCCCAAATATATCCATGGGATCGGTCACTGCATGCATCGAAATTGATTTATAAATTGGTGCAAGGTGTATGGCTTACAGAGGGACGCGTGGTCAACCCACACCACCAGGACTCCACCTCAAAAGGCCAAGAGGTTGGACCGATTCTCTTCCATTCCCAAACCATCATTTGTGAATTCACCTATTGAAAATGAGAATGACTGGAAATTGAATACATATGCCTTCTAGACCCGGTTCACCACCACTTGCAGGGTCTGCTTAGCTGGAAAGCTCCCCACAATATTCATAATGGATGGGAAACAATTAAATTCTAGAGGGGAATTGTGGTTTGAATATTCATGGATGCCCCTGAAATTCACTGTAATCCACATATATAGGATGTGGAATGAACTGCATATCCTCTGTGTCTTCTTACCCTCGTTAATATACAACAACATCTTGTACAGCTTGGTGAGCATCAGGATCCTAAGGTTGAACTATCCCCCTATCTCCAACATGGATTCCATGATAAACATTATCGGTTGCACACCCATGTTCATGTCTCTCACCAGCAGGATCCAACTATAGATGAGCACTGCATTGAATGTAGCCAATCTGACTACTGGTTTCTACTCGGTACAGACGTTGAATCCCCACATCTTCCACTAGCTATCCTACAAGAGCCACCAGTATGAGTTCTTTTTGCCTCATTGATCCCACTTCGCGCAAGTATGAGGCCTCACAGGGAACTGCCTATTTTCTGGGATGTTCAATAACTGCTTGAACCACCATTTGAAATGGACATCCCTCATCAACAGCTTTTCCTCTCCCATCACCAGATCCACCAATGTCGTCACTAGTGGCGTCATCTACTCCGGATCCTCCGACACACCCACAACAGGGAGGAATTCATCATACGTTTATCCCAGTATTGGGACCCCAAAAATCTGGTGCATATCTCATTGGATAATACTGAAATCTTCGTGGTGCAAATGGAAGGTATTGGTCCTAGACGACCACCTGATCAAAAACTCTAGAATCATCTGATTCATCTGAAATATATGGAATTGGGAGGACCAAGCCTCCACATACAGGCCCACTCGCCTCATCTCTACCCTAAAATATTCTCACAAGGCACCTACCCAGTATGCCCCAGCCGAGTCATCTAAGAAGTTACCTCCTTGGTGTATATTGAACTCATCGGACCATCACTTCTTTGGGTTCCCCAAGGATACCTTCCAAATAGTATGGTACATAGGTGAAGATGTCTTTGGATTCAGTTCATTCATTTCATCTTTATTCACATGATTGTATAGACAGTCAATGTTGACAGGCATGAAGTCCTACTGGGCATGGCCTTCAATAATCCTAAACCACTAGTGTTGGCATGACAAGATCCTGAACAAGTAAGCTGGATCATCCCTGCTCACTTTAGGGATGAATACGTCATCCCTTAGTCCAAATCCATATAGAGGCGGGCTACTGCACAGTGGATACTCCTTCTGACACTTTGACAGTAGCTCTATATGTGAATTATGGTCAAAATGTCTTTGTACGAACTCCCCTATACCCGATATATTAGCCATTTCGTCCCTCTGGGCAGCATCTTCCAGGACCCCATGGCGGCCTCCTGGTGAGCCATTTTGTTTTTTTTTGAAATTCAAATTTTTTTTGTTCTAGTTCACCAAGAACTCTCCTGAATCCCATTTGCGAAGCCTCTTCACAGATATCAGTCCTGAAAAATAAATTGTGAATCCATTCTCCAACCTTCAGGCGCATTCTATAGAGTGTACCGCAGCAGAGCCAAGGGCTCGTTTTGCGTCGTGAAGTAGATAACCCGATTCACCGAGAGAAATCATGGAGTACATTGAGCTTCACAAGTAGAGAGCACTAAATTCCAAAGCAAAGAGTTAAGAATGGAAAAAAGAGAGTTCAAACTCCCCTATTTATAGGATATGACCCATGTTGCTTCACGATGTGTCCGATCATGGAATAATTCATGGTGCTCTCAGCCTACGTATCGCCTCTCCACATTGTGAACCTCCTTCGCGATCCTCCTTCACGATCATTCATTGCGATTGACCCTCAGGCATTGACCCTCATTTTTTTCCTAGGATCCAAGTATGAGAGGGGGAATTTGTTGCCACAAAAATTTGGGAATAGGAAGAGAAAACACAGATCCTTTGAGACTACCTCGTGAAGCTTGTTTGCAGAGCCCCATAGCAATGCGACCTCCATAAAACTACCCCTTTGTGAAGCCACCATGAAACAAATAGGTTAGAGGAACTGTGATTGGATTTTACATTGGGGAAGCCACCATGGGGCAAGGAAGCAGGAGGATCTGTGATCAGATTTGATGATCACAAAGTGGCTGTAGAGTAAGGAGGTGGGAGGCTACGTAGTTACGATAAAATTCAATTTGTCTTCAATCCAACAGAGCTCTCCTTAATGGCACCTCTTGCCTATAAATTCCAGGATCATGTAGAGCCAAACAGACGAATCCTCCGACCTTTCACCTTCTTAGGTCTCAAATCACGAGGAAATTTTTTCTCTGAGAACCATGATATTTTCAAGGTTCTTTAACATCATGAAGTGCCTTTCCCTTTGCTTTAATTTATCCCCTCTTCAATGAGGGATGCCCTTCATGGATCCCACACTCCTCTGCGAAGGTAGGGGATCCCCATGGGTACTTGGGTCTTTGTGGAGCACTTATGATTCGTGAAGTACCCTCCATGAACATGTAACCCACATTCCAAGACAGGGTCACTCTTCTTCGTGATGCACACTTCTTCACATAGCTATGCTTCATAGGGCACCCTTACATCACTAAGCCCTTCTCCACGAAAGCCTTTCCACTTAATAAAGAACCTTCCATGTGCACTGATTACCTATGCTTAGGCTAGGCCACTTCACATTGTGAAGAACACCCCTTCACAAAGCCCCTCCACTCTCTGGAGTATTAGAGCATCATGAGGCTTCTTCCTGTGAACCCCTTTTCTCCACAACCCTTTTCCCCGTGTGACCCTCCATGTTTTCAAGAAATAATTTCTAGGTCCCTTGGGTGGTGCTTCATGTTGTGTTTCTTCGCATTATGCTTCTTCTAATTGGCATGCTAAAAACTATTTCTTCTTCACATAGCCATGCTAATGTCGGACCCTCAGCAGATCACTTCACAACACCCCATCATGACGACAATGTTGGTACCTTCCATTCACCAAGGGTTAAAGCGTGCTGGTTATGTAAGTCCTAGGGGTGCAGAGTCATCCCATGATGTTAAACTATGGCCTCACCCCGTGCCTTCTACACGGGGATACCCATCTCGGACATTCTCTATTCCCACTCATCTCCATAGGAGTGATAAAACCCTCACATGGAATGAGATCCTCTTTTCTATAGTGGAACCTATCTGCAAGGAAGGGAACCCATCTTGGTGTAAGCCCCTAGCTTTCTTTCAAGAGTTATTACCCTTACTCCTCCTTTCTTATTCCGTGAAAAGGACCAAAGGGGGGATGGGTACTAGGACCTTCCTCATCCCATCCATCTCCCTCTAGGCTTTGCCTCCACCCAGGCCTCCATCTTGAAGTACGTCACAATATCCATCTCCATGGGCTGCGAATCACATGTAGGCCCGTATTTCTTTTTTGGGATGCTAATCAAGCATAAGCCACTATTTCCTTTTTGGTCCGCTAACCACGTGTAACCCTCAGTCCACTTCCTACAGACAAACCTTTTGCGATTTGATTATCAAGTATTTTCTTCATGTTATTTCTCACACTAAGCATGACTCACATGGTATTAGAGTAAACATCGACCATGGCATCCTCTTAGGGTCTCCCTAAAGTGTAAGACCTATCTTCTCGCCAAACTAAACAAACTTTGATCCTTTCCAAGACATGGTACGTAGGAAGCTTCCAAAAGGTTCAATCCCAACACCAATAGGTCCCGACCCCCTTCATGTCAGTTCACCAAACCATCCTGGACTACATGAAATTTGATCCTTTCCAAGGCAAGGTACGCAGAAATCCTCCCTGAGGTTCAAGACCAACACCTATTGGTCCCAACCAACTTCACATCGGCTCACCAACACCATCCTGAACTACGTGGACTTCGATCCTTTCCAAAGTAAGGTATGTAAGAAGCCTCCTTGAGGTTCAATCCTAACAACCATTGGTCCCAACCTAATTTACGATGGTTCACCAAACAATTAGAAACTATTTTGACATTGATCCTTTCCAAAGAAAGGTACCTAGAAAGCCTCCCCGAGGTTCATACCCAACACCTATTGGTTCTAGCCACCTTCACTTCAATTCACCGAAATCCGTCAAACTATGTGGACTTTGGTCCTTTCAATGAAAGGTATGTTGGAATCCTCCCGGATATTTGTGCCCAAAACCTATTGGTCTCAACACCCTTCATGTCGAATCACCAACACCATCTATAACTCGGTGTATTTTTATCCTTGAAAAGTTAAGGTATGTAGGAAGCCTCCCTAAGGTTCATGACCAACTACCATCAGTCTAGACTACTTCAGGTCGGTCCAACCCCATCCTGGATGACGCTAAATTATACGCCCCTTTTTATACCTCATGACACCAAACTGTCTCCTAATAAAATTAAGTCGTCTTCAACCCCAATTTATGGTAAGACATCGTGTTCCTCAATCGATGGTAAGTCGTTGTAGTCCCCATTAATGGGACCCACATATATGGCCATCCATTGAGTGTTAGACCAACCTTGTATTACTAACCATGTGTAAGCCCCAACATGTCATCGGGTCACTGTCCAGTGTGCACACCCTAATTCCATGCCCCATCCTGAACTATAGGGACATTGATCCTTGATAAGGACATGTGTGTAGGAAGCCTACCTGAGGTTCAAGCCCATCACCCATGTCTCATCCTGGTGTTTCCCTCAAGCCTATATGTTTTGTGGAGGTCTTTCCCCCAACCCTAAGGTTCTACTTCCTCTGGGTCCCCTCTATACAGGTCACCTCCTTAGGTGTCCCATCACCTCACCGAACTACGCAGACTTTGATTCCCTACCAATATGATATGTAAGAGGTCTCTTCGAGGATCATACCCAACATCACCATCACTATTACAACGGTTCCACATCTTTATCCTTCCACTCTCAACAATCCATATCCATCCTGATTCTTAGCTGGGCCACCACATCACGGTGAGATCATGCCAATTGACCAAATCACTAATCTTAACAGCACTTGGGTAACTAACCATGTGTTATCCTTATCATTAGTGTTCCTTATAGGGGTTTCACCCATCTGATCCACTTCAGTTAGTGTTCTGATTAGTTTGATCCATCTCAGCTAGATGTTAACTTGTGGCATACCCTTTGTATAACATGGGAAGATGAAGAAAAACTTAGAGGCATGCCTATGACATATAATTCCCCGCATTTGATGTGGGATGCTTCCTGATTTTGTACCCTCGAGAGGAACTATTATAAGGGGGGAAACCCCAGATGCGTTAGTGTTCTAACATCCAGACACGCCAGTGATGTCCAACATGACTACTGCCCTAACTGAAGGTTGATGCCCTAACCAGAATCCTTGAAATGTCCTGACAGAAGTAGTGTAATTAACCAGCATCCATGAACACATGGCACAAGGAAGATTTTCGTGAACAACTTATTAATCTTTGAAGGATACCCAGACAAGGTAACGAGCTCCAAGGAGGAATCCACAGAAGGATGAACTGACATCCCATCATCGTGTATTGATCAAGGGGAAAACGACCCTGAATATGCAATAGATGTCACCTACCTTTAGAAAGTGGGATTGTGGGGAAATAGTCAACACGTCCTCATCCTCCTCCAAATTATGGAGGGATGTGCGGCCCGACGAAAGCATCGGAAGCACTCATTCACTTTGATTATGTCATCATACCATTATGAACTATTATGCTCATTCAGGAAATTTAATTATTAATTATTATGTTTACCCTTATTAAAAATTTGATCTCACCATTCGTATGTTTCATTTTCCATAGGTCTTAAAGAATAATGTTGAATGATTTATGTATACAAATTATTTCACAAGGATGTTGTTAATGACCTATTATGGAATAAGAAAAAATGTTTTAAATGGGAGAATTTTTTTTAAGGACTTGTGAATTGTTTATATAGGATTTTTTCATAATTCTCAAAAACTATAAATCTAAATTTTTTTAGTATATATGTGAACCATGTTTTCCTTTTGATGTTGTATAGTTTAGATGAAAAATTTGGGTCACAATTATCAGCATCATTGTCAAGAATGTAATGTTGTATATTTTAGCACAGGATCCTTAAGTGTGGGTTTAGGGTTGTTATATTTACCAACAAAGGTAAGTTTAGATAACATTGGTGATTATGATGTTTTAATATGAGTTTATGTTAAAAATAATTAACAACTTCATAAGTCTATATTATTAAGGATGATTTTTAGTTGAAATTATTAGACATACCATTGTGGTTTTGAGAGAGGAAATATTAACATAATTTCTGGATTAGTTTTTTTAGATTAGTTATTTATAACCCCTCGGATAAAATTGATGTCTTTTTAGGGAGGAATTAGTTTTCATATTTACAGAAAAAAGGAATGACTCTATGCTTTGGGACAACCCATAACATCTAGAAAGGGTTTGGGGCCTGAACCAATTACAAAAGGATTATAAGGGTTTGACGCACTGCCACTATCCTGTATGATGTCCCTATTAGAATGAAATTTTTTTAATGTCATTATATGTTTTATTAAAGAAGATTATGGTAGTTTATTTGAAGAATAATGGTTAAATTATCATAGAGGAATATATTATCAAATTCATTTAATATTTTTGTTTAATGATTAATTAGGGATGTTTTGAGAACATTAATGATTGTTATTTATTGAATTTTTTTCAATATAGGGTATTAAATGAGAATATTGATGTATCATTTCAAGGTTTACAAATTTTTAGAATTACCTTACAATGTGAAAAACATTTTGGTGTTGGTTTATGTCTAAAGGCATGTGGAATAGAATAATTATCCCTTTTATGGTTATATGGTTCTTAAATGTTTATTTTGGTGCTTTATGAATTGAAAATACTTCTATAATACTCATTTTCTCGAGACAAATATGATATTTTGGGGGAAATTTTTTAATGGGTGAATTTATAGTCATAATGTAAGTATATTTCTTTTTTTTCTATTGGTATAGATTGTAAGATAATTTTTTAGCTCTAAGAAGAGGATCTTGAAAAAAATATTATTATACTAGTAACTTTGACTGTGATGAAACAATTATCTCCTAGTCATCACATATTTCTGTTTCAGTAGCCCTTAGCTGTCCATTGATCATTCAAAAGTTTATGATAAGTTTCCTCAATCACTCTATATAATTTTTTTACTCTTTTAATTAATTCCCACATGTGTTATCCTTCGGGGTAATCCTAGTAAAAGTTTACTTCTAAGGTAATTTTTTTTCTACTTTACCTATTTGAAATTATGTTTTATTAGCTATTTTTACAAATTTGGATTCAAAAATGTAATTCTAGAAATTTGTATCCATTCAAAACCAAGATGAATTTTAGGGAATAAATTCATTTATTTGGGGTGTATAATGTATCATCCTGAGATTTTATGAAATATAATTTTTAAAATAAATTTAAATTTATTAAAATAATATGTTAAATGAAATACATATTTCATATTGACTCCCACACAACAATCTGTTTATCTCTTATTTCATGCTACATTGAGTCTCTTTGATGAATTATGACACCCACAAGAATGAGTCTTAATAGACAAAAATATACTATTATTATTATATTTTTAACACAATAGTTATCACATATCCATTGAAATAGAAGGAATGAATATTGTTAAATATAATATGAAATCATATTTTAAACATTTTTATAAAATTAATTAATTTGTTATCAATTAATTATAAATAAAAAATTATAATTGAAATTAAAAGTTGTGTTTTTATGAAATCAATTTTTATGACTAGAATTGCATTTTATCATAATAATTTAAATTATTAATTATTAGTGAAAGATATTAAATATAATTTTTGAAAAATTTATAATTTTCTATGAAAAAAATCCTTTTTTGTATGTTTCTAACAACATTCATCTTTTGGTGAATAGTGAATGTCAGCAAATTTTAATTGAAAAAATCATTTCACTAGAATAATTTATTGTGATAAATTAATTTTTTAATTAGATTTAAATTATTATTATATCAATTTTATATAATGTAATCTAATTTATGTAATTTTAATCATTTTCATAGCGACTTTAGATTTAGAAACGTAGTAAACCTTTAAACATATTAGTGAATGTAATTAAAAAATATTTGTAACAATTAATGTGAAAAATAGTATGCTTAGTGGTTATTGTTTAATATTATGAGGCCAAATGACCGATAAAATTATCAGAAAATCAATTTTTGTGATATAATTCGACAATATATCCTATTCGATCCAATTTTAACATTATTTTAGAGAAATTATGAAATTTATACCGCTCAGCAGGGCTTATATTTTTTATCTTTACAAGAATTCCTCTCTCCTTACAATTTTAAAAGGTACTCACCCACCCTAATTTATTAACACATATCAGGACCATTGGTTTGTCAAAACCCTGAAAAAATAAGCTGTAAACATCTCTCCCCTAACCATATATTCCCCACTTTGGTACAAAATATGACCAAGGAACCCATTTGGTGAAATCTAAATGGAGTAACCCAAAAAAATGTATCATTCTTCAACTTGTGATTATGTTTTTCTCTTTATCCACAAATGTAATTATTCATGTTAATTTATTATATAATAACATAGGTATCCTAATTTTTTTATCTTTATAATTGTTTATACCTACACCTACACACACTTCTATCAAATGGGTAACACACTTAATGTTTGTTTGTACGGTGCATTACCACCATACGAAATGATGTCATTAATTTTTTCCATTACTATATCTCATGGTTGGAAATTCAGATGTAAAAATATTTTTAATATTATATATATATATATTAAATTTATGTAATTTTAATACTTGTGTAATTTTTATATAACTCATACATTAATGGATTACATTTTGTGTAAATATGATAATATTATTTGTAGATGTGTGGACTTTAATGCCCCGACCCTAGTTACATTGAGTCGGTGCATTATTAAATAACATTGGTAAGATCACAAGTAAATCATGTCTCAAAAGACCGATCAGTTTATTATTATTGGAAACAAGAGTCATACATAAGTTTAACTTTACAACTTGAAAAGAAATACAACACGACTTTTTTCCATTAGAAACATCCAAACCTCCTAGATTATGCATGAAACACACTCGTAAATAACTTCTATATATCCTGTGAAAATGAAATATAAGAAAGGGGGGAGCTCAAATGCTAAATAAGGGTATGAAATATAGCAGAAGATAACATAAATATTAAGCATAGAGAAGAATTGAAACCACATGCCTTTACCAATAATAAACATGAATACTTTTATGGTAGAAATATGATCTCAGTAAAAAATTCCATAATAAAACATAATCATTGTTTTCTACTGGTTGAATGACTACATGAACCATTAATATTATATTCATGATGACGGAATTTATAATGTCGGACATTATGAAACATTTTGTCAAGGCCTCGGCCAAGACTTCTAAAAATGATCAAGGCCTCAGCCAAAACCATATATCAAATTAGGAAAAGCCTCAGCCAATTCCATGTCTAGTTGTCTAATGAGATATAACAATGCATCTAAGAGCTATAGTGGGCTCTGTCTGTCACTTAATAAGTCCAATGCCTTCCTCATATGAAAAGGTTGAACTATAACATAAAAATCTGTATTAAAAGTGGAATACGAAATGTCAATACTTTAAAAATAAATAATGAATGGTATAAAAATATCACATCCACAGTCAAACATATCAGAAAACCTTCAATACATTATGGAAGTTCTGTATCATAATAAATCAACTTCAAATAAACATTAAATCCATAAAAGGAAGTTGACATAGATGAAATCAAAACCTTTTTAGAGAAATATATCTTTATATTTTGAAATCATTTAAGTGTCACATAATTATAAAGAAAAAATTTATTTTGAAAATACTCTTATAATTTTTTAAGGGATGTTTGGATGATGTTATAATGGTTGAAAATAGCCTCACCCACCGTATAAGTTAAAAAAACATTCTTACCTTAATTTTGTCGGAAAGGTCATAAAGTACCTTGTTTGGAAAATGATGGAAATAATCCTTTAAAAAAAATTTATAAAAATTCAAAAAGGGTATAAATGACTTTAACACATAGTATAGTAAATAAAAAAAATATTTTGAAAAACATTTTGAAGAAGTATGGATGTAGATGATAAAGTGGTCCCAGAACATAATTATGTATAAACAACCCCAGATAATAAAGAGATTGTAAAATTTACCCTTACCTTGTACTTTTCCTTGGTCGAGGGTAAGTTAAAATCCTATTTAATAGTTAAATAATTGTTATTAAATAATACAAGAATCATATACATTAATATGATATCATATATGATCTTTACACATTTGTTTTATAATATCTTAGTATTATCGTCATTTCGGGTGTTAACTGATTCATTTTCCTTTATATGATTTGTTACATAAATAATTTTTGTTATGGATAGGATGTATCTTATTCATATTCAGAATGATATTAAGTCTTTAAACATTATTTTTAATCATCTAATGAAAATTACTCTTGAATGGATACGATGGGGAATGAATCTCATCGCGTTCAGGGAGATGATAATATGTACGTACGCACGAGCGACAATATCATTATTTTTATATTAAAATAATATATAATTGGATGTTTTATCAGACATAAAGAATATTTATAATGTTATATTTATTATTTACATCAATTACACATCATTATTATACCCATCCAAATAATAATGTATTGAATAACAATTACACCACAACGTGGAGACGGTAAGCCGTACGTATGCACGTATGGTGACATGTCATTCAAAGGATGGATAGAATAATGAATATGGGTGTACCATATTTATAATAACATAACAGTATATAGAATATACTAGATTTATTATTGTATAATGGAAACAACAAAGAAAGAGGAAGTGGAAGAAAAAAGGATCTTGAAAGTGGTGATGAAATATTTACCTCTTCTTCGGGTTCTTCTTTTTGATTTGATCAAAAGGGATCCTTAGAGTGTAATTATGACTAAATTAAGGCCTCTATGATAAAGGTAGGACGGTTTAGAGGGTATTTTGGTAGGTTTTGGATGATCCAAATGGCTTTGAAGGTGTGAATTAGAGAGAAGGGTGAGTTCCCTTTTATAAGAGGGGTGAGGGGCACCTTAGGAAAAGCTAGAAATATTATTTTATAATAAAATCATTTTCGGATTATAATGGATCAAAAATGGATTCTTTAATGGATAATGTGGGTATAGGTCCAAATCCACTAAACCAATAGGTTTTATACAGGTTTGGGTCACTATATTGACCTTATCTTTTAGATTTAACTCTTAGTTGAATAGTTTGACATTTACCATGTTTCTTTGTATTTTTATATTATATGGTTAATAAACATACTATATACTTCCAAGCGAACCCCAAGTCATTCATCAATGATACACCTATCATTATAAAAGTCTTTTGTCCAATCCTTATATTTTTATGAACATAATATCAATTAATAATTTAATATTTTTTTAAAAACTCTTTTATGTTAATTTTGACACTATTTGGTATTTTGTTTCTGCTAAATTCATAACATCATTATTACTTCAAAAAAAATTCACATAAACAACACTAATATGTCATATTAACCTATAAAATTAGTTTAATTCCTAAAAAGTCTCAAATTACATTTATTTGGTTATTTATAATGTCAATTATTTTAATCTTTCATTAATTATGTAATTACTGCATCATTATTGTGTCATATATAAACTGAATTTTTTAATGTCAAAAAAATATAAATAAACTACCATTATGTATGAAATATTCTTATATTTCTAATTAATATTTATAGATTAATTTATCTTATGTGTATCCCTATATTAAAAATGTTTTAGTTATTAAACCTTGATTTTAACTCTTTTAACTCTTCTCTGAAATAAATAATAATAAATGTTCTAATCTAAACTAAGTTGACCAAAGAGGTTCATATTTTATTCCTAAGGTTTTTTGGTCTAATTATACTTATCCAATTGAATTAGGACATGCGTTAGGGTAATAATAATATCATTTTTACCCTTAATTACCCTATTTAGTTTTAACCATGGTAAATAAAAATAAAAAGTTATTATTCACAAAAACTTATTTTCAACTTATTAAAACACATTTTACTTAAAGATATCAACCGAGTAAAATTATGTTTTATGTAAATTGGAAAATTATCCTAGGAGGTGGGTTAAAGACTGTAAAAAGTTCAATTCAAATTTTATATATCTAAAATTATTATAAACTGACTCCAATGAATCAAATTGAACTTATATAGGTATCATGTATCTATTTTGACCTAAAATAAATTTAAATAAAATAAATAATTATTTAAATAAAAATTTAGTTTTAAAATATAACTTAGTGTTTTTCACTATTAATCAAGAATTGAATGTTTTTAGAAAAATACCAAAAATTCACCCTAAGCTAATTTCGACATTCCAAATCTAGAAGTGAAGTCCATTTTGAAAGATAAAATTTATAAAATTTCAAAAAGTGGGTATTAATATTCATAATGGCTAGTTTGATTGGTTGGGGTGTGTTAGAACCCAAAGTTGCATACAACACACACTATTATATTATTCAAAGAGTAGCGTACCATGGAAGCTTGGGGTGTTACATTTTCCCCTCCTTCAAATAATTTCATCCTCGAAATTTCTAGAGTATTACTATGTAAAAAGTCTCGGTTGGTTCTTCATCATAAGTTCCTCGGGTTCCCACATTGCCTCTTCTATCTTATGGTTTCTCCATAGAACATTTACCAGACGAGTCGTCCAGTTTCCCAACACTTCTTCACTTGTATCAAGAACCTTAACAGGATCTTCGCAATAAGACAGATCAGGTTCCAGTTCTAATTCCTCATAGGTGAGTACATGCGTTGGGTCAGGCATGTATTTTCTCAATAGTGAAACGTGGAATACATCGTGAACTTTGGAGATAATTGGCTGCATTGTCAAATGGTAAGCTACAACACCAATTAGTTCTAGAATTTTGAAAGGTCTAATGTACCTTCAACTTAATTTTCTATTCTTACTGAAACGTATAACACCCTTCCCTGGATATACCGTCAAGAAAACATGATCTCCTACCTCAAATTTCAAATCCATCCTTCGGTTATCGGCATATCTCTTCTTCCTAATTTGAGATTATTTGATGTGGGATTGGATTACATTCACCTTTTCCATCATTTCCTCCAGATGTTCTTGGCCTCTGAGTTTTCTTTCACCAACATCATCCCAACAGGTTGGAGTACGACATCTCTTTCTGTATAATGCTTCATATGGTGCCATCTAAATACTTGAATGGAAGCTATTGTTATAGGAAAATTCTACCAGAGGAAAATATTGATCCCACATATCATAAAAGTCATGTGATCATGATATCAAAATGTCTTCTAAGGTTTGAATAGTCCATTCTAATTGTCCATTATTTCAGGGGTGGTAGGCAATGCTCAAATGAAGTTCAGTATTCAGGGATTTCTAAATACTTTTCTATAATCCTGATGGAAAATAGGGATCACCATAAGAAACAATCGATAGTGGTACTTTTTGAAGTCTCAGAACTTCATTAATATAGTCTTTCAAGGATTTCAAGTGGTAAATCTTCTCTTATAGTAAGGAAATGTGCTGAATTGGTAAGATGATCAACAATGACCCATATTCCATCATTCCTTCTAGGAGTATTTGGTAGTCACATGACAAATTCCATCCTAATATTATCCCATTTCCACTCAGGTATGGGAAGAGGTTTCAAGAATCCTCCATGTGGTTTCCTTCTAGCTTTCACTTGTTGAAAAACCATACATCTTGACCCAAAATCAGCAATCCCCCTCTTCATATTGTCCCACCAAAAATGTTACTTCAAATATCTATACATTTTGGTGATCCCATGATGTATAGAAAATTGGAACTATGAGCATTATCCAACAATTCACTTTTTATATTAGGTATATTGAGAACACAACGACTCTTCCCAAATTTCATAATTCAATCTTCATACACAAAGTCACCCAATCTCCCATCTTTCACAGCTTTAATATTCTTTTGAAACTCTTCATCATCGGTCTGAGAACTCTTTATCCTTTCTAGTAATGATGGTTTGGAAACCATTTGAAAAAGTATTGATGTTTCACCTTCCATGGTGATTCCCATATCCATCTTTACTAGATCCATGAATATAGGATCCTTTTCAACTCTCATCTTGTTCAAAACTCCATCATCCTTTATGGTCAATGCATCTGCCACCTTATTTTCCTTCCCTGAGTGGTAGTGTATCGAGAAATCATAATCCTTGAGAAGTTCAATCCATCTACTTTAACTAATGTTGAGTTCTTTCTGTGAGAAAATATACTTCAAACTCTTGTGATCAGTATAAATCTCACATTTTTCACCATAGAGATAGTGTCCCATAATCTTGAAAGAAAATATTGTAGCTGTTAACTCAAGATCATGAGTTGGATAGTTTTTCTCATGAATTTTTAGCTATCGTGATGCATAGGCAATAACCATATCATTCTGCATAAGGACACAACCAATCCATTTTTTGAAGAATCACTATAAACAACAAACCCATCATTCCTAGATGCTAGAGTCAATATATGATCATTGACTAATCCTCTCTTCAATTCTTCAATACATTATTCACATTCATTTTTCACAAAAAAAATCACCCCTTTACGTGTGAGCATGGTTAATGGGTTAGAAAATCGGGAAACATTCAGGAGAAAACGCCGATAATAACCTGCTAAACCAATAACACTACGTACCTCAGTTATACTTGTCAGTTCCGGCCATTCAGGGATTGCTCCTGTATTAGAAGGATCAATAAACATTCCATCCTTGGAGACAATATGGACAAGAAAGGAAATCACCTGAAGCCAGAATTCACACTTGATAAACTTCCCATATAATTCATGTCTTCACAGAGTCTTCAGGATAATGCGCAAGTGATTTTCAGAATCTTTATAGCTTTTGTATTATACCAAGATATCATCAATAAATACCACAACAAATTCATAAAGATTTTCCATGAAAACTCTATTCATTAGATCCATGAAGAAATAGGGTGAATTAGTCAATCCAAAAGGCATTACTGTAAACTCGTAATGCCCGTACCTAGTTTGAAATGATTTTATTCGGAATGTCGTTCTTAATCACACACAACTAATGATATCCAGATCAAAGTTCAATCTTTGGGAGGTATTGAGCTCAATGAATATGGTCGAATAAATCATCAATGTGAGGTAGGGGATTCTTGTTCTTTATTGTTATATCATTGATCTCTCTATAGTCAATGCACAAACTCATAGATCCATCTTTCTTCTTAACAAAAAGGACAGGGGCTCCCCATAGAGAAACTCTAGGGAGAATAAATACCTTATTACTCAATTCCTATAGTTGTTTCTTTAGTTTCACTAATTCTACAATGGACATTCTATTAGGGGTCTTCGATATGGGCCTTGATCCAGGAATTAAGTCAATGGAAAACCCAATTTCTCATTCTAGAGGATGTCCAGGTAAATCCTCTAGAAATAAATCAACATACTCTTGCACAATAGGTACATTATCTATTTGGAAACTCTTTTCCACACACACAATTATTTCATTCTCTTCCTCCCCAATAGTTGAATTTAGTTGAGATACATGGGGTGGATCTAAATAAGAATAATATGGTGAAAATTATACTCCAAAGATAAGGTGTTTTTTATCATCTTCATCAAAATTAATAACCTCCTTCTTCATAAAATAAATCATTGCATCATGTTCTGAAAGCCAATACATACCTAGTATTATATGAAATTAAATCATGGGTATGATGATGAGATTAGCAGATAAAGAAAATTTTTATGCTCTAATGCCAATGCAAGGTACTGTAGCAGTGGCATAACTGTAGCAGCCGCAGCACTGTAGTGGTGGAGGGACTGTATAGGTACTGTATTGGTGGCGGTACTGTAGCAGGTACTGTACCAGTACGGGAACTGTAGCAGTGCTATTCACTGAGGAGTCCATTGGGCTAAAAATGGGCTTTCAAGCCTTGTATTCATTCCACTTTGCCTTGGGACTTCAGGAAATGTAATGGGTCTCCCTCTACCTAGTAAAAAGAGGTATTTGATTTAATAATAAATTAAGGATTCAGCCCCAACCTTTAAAAAATGCCCTAATGGGAACTAATTCACAAAAATTTCTAGCAATGACACTTCCCTTATGAGTTTTGACTGACAACTCCCTTGTTAAATCAAATTGAAAATATTTTATTTTCTTAGAAAACTGGGAAGATATGAAACAATGAAATGATCTAGAATCAAATAAAGCGTCGGTTAAACTTGAGGAAACCATTAAATTAACTACTGCCACATCTTTCGGGGCTTCAACCACAGTATTAGTGATCACATAAGCTTGGCCTTAATCCCTTGTCCTTTTCTATGGTCAGTTTCCTTAACACTTAGGACATTCATTTGAATAATTTCACATCTCCCTGCAATTTTAGCATTAAACATTTGTAGCATCTTTCATTCCCTTACAGTCACCAGCAATATTGCATTTCGGTCTACATTTTTAGCATACTCCTTTTCCTTTTAGACAGGAACTAGGGTGCTTCCTTCCACAATTATCACAGGGTGGAAGTTCAATTCTTCCCTTCTTCCCTATTTGCTAATTTCCTTTCCCAAATGGTTTTGTAGATCTCGTCTTCCCTTTCTTTTCTTTAAAGTCATAAGACTTAGAGAATTTCTTTTCTGTCTTGATAGCACACGAGACAATATCTTCATATGATGAGAAGGATTGTGATACAAATTCTCGATAAAGAAACGGTTTTAACCCATCAAAGAAACATTAAATCTTAATTCTTGGGTTACGTATATAATCTACAGCATTCCTCGCTAACCTTGTAAAATTAGCTTCATAATTAGTGAAATTGTCATCATCATTTTGCCTCAGACTTAGAAATTGTCTTTCCATATCCACTTGATGGTCATGAGGAATGTATTTTTCTAAGAAAATTTCATTAAACTCACTCCATTCCATATTTGATACTTTATTATCTTCCATTGTATTTTGAATTAATGACCACCACTGATCAGTATCTCCAGTGAGGCGGTAAAATACCATGAAAACGTTTTCCCTTTCGCTACACCCCAAGGTGTGGAATATTTTCTCTAAGGAATTTATCCATTTATCAGCTTCTAATGGATTTGTACACCCATTTAATTTTGATATTTGTTTCCTCATGAAGTAGTATAACATTGATCCTCTGCATTTTGGATCAGGGTTCTCCATACAAGTAAGGTTATTATTCATAACCTGTGTGAGTTGTCCTAGTATGGTGATAAGGTGATCAGCACCAGTTTTATCCCCAGCTCCGTTATAATTATCTTGAGTAGTAGGGTAATCCATACATGGAGTACGTGCATTGATGTGGTTTATATTACTTCCACTAGGAGACATTTCTAAACATTGTTATACACTTGATTAGTTTATGAATCGCAATACATAAATCCAAACCTATAAAACACTTACCATAAATTGAACTGTTTATGGATATAATCCATAATCCTAAAAATGTATTCTTTGAGGAAGTATATACTCATAAACTCTTCATAATGGTTTGTAAAAAAATGAGAATTATCCTAAGCATATCCTGTAGAAGTTTTGTAACCAAGAGTGTAGCAAGTCCCGTTGTCGTGAACCAGTTCCCATTCGAGTCTAGCTCAATGTAGTGTTTTTGTGTTTTACCCCTAGGTACATCTAGGGTAGAGCTACATCTACCTACTAGTATCAAGAAAGAGATGTATTTCTTGGAAAACTCATAAAATCTCTAAATTACCCATATTCTAGGATGTTCTTCTATACTAATACTCAATGTTTATCTTAGGGTAATGTTCTCTAATGAAAGTTTATATAAATCTAGTTTCCAAGGTTTGTTCTAAACCTCCCTCTAATACCAACTTTAATTGCCCGACTCTAGCCACCTTGAGTTGGTGCATTATTACATAACATTAGCATGATAACAAGGAAATCATGTCCCTAAAGACCGATTAGTTTAATATTATTGGAATCAATATTCATACATAAGTTTAACTTTACAACTTGAAAAGAAATACAGTACGAATTTATTCCATTAGAAACATCAAAGACTCCTAGATTATGTCTCAAAGTCACTCATAACTAACTTCTTCCTTGGTCAAGGGTATGTTAACCTCCTTTATAATGATAAAATAATTTTTATTAAATTATAATAGAATCATATACATTAATATGATATCATATATGATCTTTAACATTGCTTTGTTAATAATATCTTAGTATTATCATCATTTCGGGTGTTAACTAATTCATTTTCCTTTATATGCTTTTTTATATAGGTAATTTTTCTTATGGATAGGATGTATCTTATTCATATTTATAATGATATGAAGTCATTAAACATTATTTTTAATCCTCTAATGAAAATTAGTCATGAATGGATACGATGGGGAATGAATCTCATTGCGTTCGTGGAGATGGTAATCCGTACGTACGCATGGGTGACAATATCATTATTTTTATATTAAAATAATATATAATTGGATGGTATATCATACATAAATAATAATTATCATGTTATATTTATTATTTACATCAATTACATATCATTATTATACCCATCCAAATAATAATGTATAGAATAACAATTACACCACAACGTGGAGACGGTAAGTCGTACGTATGCACGTATAGTGACATGCCATTCAAAGGATGGATAGAATAATTAATATTGTTGTACCATATTTATAATAACATCACAGTATATATAAGATACTATAGTTATTATTTTATAAAGGAAACGACAAATAAAGAGGAAGTGGAAGAAGAAAGGAACTTGAAAGAGGTGATAAAATATTTACCACTTCTACAGGTTCTTCTTTTTGATTTTACAAAAACGGCTTGTTAAGTTGACATTATAACTAAAGTTAGGCCTCTAGGATAAATGGAGGACAATTTAGAGGGTATTTGAGTAGGTTTCGTCCGAGCCAAATGGATTTGAATGTGTGAATTAGAGAGAAGGGGGAGTTCCTTTTTATAAGAGGGGTAAGGGGAACCTTTGGAAAAGCTAGAATATTATTTTATAATAAAATGATTTTCAGATTCTAATTGATCCAAAATAGATTATTTGAAGTATAAAGTTCATATGGGTATAAAACCACTCAACCAATAGGTTTTAGATAGGTTAGGGTCACTATATTAACCTTATCTTTTAGATTTAACTCTTAGTTAAATTGTTCGACATTTACCATGTCTCTTTGTATTTTTATATTATATAGTTAATAAACTTATTATATACTTCCAAGAGAACCCCAAGTTGTTCAGTAATTATACTCATATAATTATATAAGACTTTTGTCCTAACCTTAAATTTTTAGGAATATAATATCAATTAATAATAATATTTGTTTTAAAAACTCTTTTATGTCAATTTTGACACTATTTTGTATTTTGTTTTTTCTAAATTTATAACATCATTATTAATTCGAAAAAAAATTCATCTATCCAACCCTAATATGTCATATTGAAGTATAAAATTATTGGAATTCATAAAAAGTCTCAAATTACATTTATTTGGATATTTATAATGTCAATTATTTTAATCTTTCATTTATTAGGTAATTACTACATCATCATTGTGTCCAAATTAAATTAAATAATTTATTGTTTAAAAATAATAAATAAAAACCACTATGTAAGAAATATTTTTAGCTTTCTAATTAATTTTTATAGTCAAATTTATCTTATGTGTAACTCTATGTTAAAAATGTTTTAGTTATTAAACTTCGATTTTAACTCTTTTAAATTTATTTTGAATTAAATAATAATAAATGTCCTAATCTAAATCAAGTGAACCAAAGAGGTTCATATTTTTTTCATAATTTTGTTTTTAGTCAAATTATACTTATCCAATATAATTAGGATATTTTTTAGGGTAATAATAATATCATGTTTACCCTTAATTTCCCTATATACTTTTAACCATGGTAACTAAAAGTAAAAAGTTCATATTCACCAAAAATTATTTTCATCTTATTGAACGACAATTTACTTACTGATATCAACCATGTCTCTCAGATTTTTGATATTCAACTCACAGAAGCGGTAAAATTATGTTTTATATAAATTTTCAAATGCTCCTATGAGGTGGGTAAAAGATAGTGAAAAGTTCAATATAATTTTTATATACATAAAAATATTATAAACTGACTGCAATGAATCACATTGAACATATATAGGTATTATGTATCTATTTTGACCTAAAATAAATTTAAATAAAATAAATAATTATTTAAATAAAAATTCGGTTTTAAACTATAACTTAGTGTTTTTCACTATTCATCAAGAATTTAATGTTTTCAAAAAAATAACAAAAAAATATCCCTAAGATAATTTAGACATTCCAAATCCAAAAATGAACTCAATTTTGAAAGATAAAATTTATAAAGTTTCAGAAAGTGGGTATTACTAATCATAATGGCTATATTTATTGGTTTTGGTGTGTTAGAACTCGAAGTTGCGTACAATACACGCTATTGTATTATTCCAAGAGAAGCGTACCGTGGAAGCTTAGGGTGTTATATAGACTACTTCATCCTCCATGTGATGTGATATATTCAGAAATTACATGGAATTTATTATGTATGGTTTTAATAAAAATATGTGGTATAAATACAATATATATTATATTAATTAAATAAAAACACATCATTATTTAAAATATATCATTTTCTTTATTACCTTTTCCACACACTAAAAAAGTGATAATGTCATTACTAAACATGACAACCACCACATCGTAAACACAATGTAATTTTTGTTTACATCACATGAATTGTATATAAAGTTATATATTATTAAATAAAATAATATTTATGATATAATTATCATTATGGAAATATAATTGTTTCCTACCTTCTTTTAATAACGATCATTGAAAAATGAGAGTGTCACTCATGTGTACGTATGAAATACCATCTCCATGATTGTATGGTTGGATAATTTTTAATAAATATTATACATAGTTTGTTTTAGAAGTGTAATTTATGTACAAATATTATAATTATATCATGTTAATTTTTTTGGATATGTTTAAATAATGATATCATTGTCTATACTCTACCAATCAATATCTGTTTTGACTCCTAAGCTGTATATGGTCAAAACATCTTACTTAAAAATTATTGAATTTGTAATTATATGTTACATGTTTATAATTTTATTAAAATTAATAACAAACAAGTAAAATGTTCAGAAATAAGTAAATAAATAACATAATTCTATTATTTAGGAAGATAGAGGATAAACATGACAAATCAGACTCAAGGTAAGGGGTTTCGTCTCAATATACTTTGTATTGAGACATAATTTTTATTGTTCACCTAGTTACATTAATCTAATTTATCTACTATCCTATTAATTTTTATGTCATGAATTTGATTTATTTAATTATATTAAATTTTTTAATTGATGGTTTTCTCTCATGGATCTCATGATTCAAAAGTTACTCATGTAATAGGAGACTTCGTTACAATGTATCTTCATTGAGGCATGTCTTGTTGTTATTAACCATCATTATCTTATAAGTTGTATGTCCATACCCATTGACATGTTATATCATTAATAACAATATTTTATGGATTTTTAATGTTTGGATTAATTTTATTCTCTAATGAGTTTATAATTATTGTTTTTATCATGTGATAAGAGATTATTTTCTCACGTTTACATTCAATAGGCATATATCACAATAACCCCTTATTTCTTTTGTGTGGGGTGTCTATGATCAATTTTGAAATATTATATCACTAATTATTTTATCATCATGTTATTTATATTTCTAATTTTATGGTTATTACTTTGGTGGTTTATGATTCATATGTTACTATAGTTGTAAGGGATTTCATCTCAATTTGCATTCCACTGAGACTTAATTTTTATTATGTAGCTAGATGCTTTTATATGATTTTTCTACTACCCCATGATTTTTTATACCATGAGATTATTTTATTTTATTATAGTAAATGTTTCATTTAATTTTATTATCTTATGGATCTTATGACTCAAAATTTACACAAGTAATAAGGGACTTCTTCAAAATCACTTTTTATTGAGGCATATCTTGATGTTGTTAACATTTATTATTTTATATGGTGTATTCCTCTACCATTTGATATGTTATATCTCTAATTTATATATTATAATGATATTGAACTTATTTTTAATATTATTCTTTATTTATTTATATAATTCAAGTGTTTCTCATGTGGTAATAACAACATCCAGCTTTTTTTATTATAAAACTTTTTATTTCATTTTACAAATAGAGGATATTTTATGTCTAGTTTATTGGAATTAAGGTACATAATTCATGTGAACATATAACACAATTTAAATCCTCTTGAAATTATCCTTGAAAATTTCATCATAAGACCAATTAATTTATCTCATAACCAGGATACATACATCAAAGGAGAGGGTGAACAGAAGGCCTAGTAAAGAAAACAAGTAAAAATTTTACATGTTAACTTGAGCGATATCAATAAGAACATGGGGAATATCATAAAAATATTATAAATAGGAATACCATAATAATAATAACTTGAAAAAAAACTTGAAAATGTGGCTAAAACATTTAATTTACACATTCATAAGATTCTCACCAAGGTGTCCTAAAAATTAGCAAGGTTTTTCACAAAGGTACTATAGAACATTTTATCTCTATGGAATAATTTTTCACCCAATTTATAGGATCTATATCATGGTGAACCATTAATATGAATTTATTTTCATTTTATTGAAAAATATCATAATCAAAAATTTCATAAAGAACCCAAACATAATAAAATAAATGGGTTTCATATCAAAATCATGATATTTTAAAAGGTGATTAAAAACAAGATCATTATATAATTAATAGGCCATGGAAAGAGAATGAGTTTTTATTTATGTTCAATAAAGAATAAAATATATAATTTTTATGTCTCGATGAAAACACCTAGAAAGGAAATATGTTTGGTTATTCACATAAATAAAATAAGACAATTTCTTGAGAAAATTTGATAGATTTTGAGACGAAAGTTTTGTACTATAACGACTATAAAATATGGCTTTAGAAAAAATTAAAATGAGATTGGAAACAATTATTGCATCCATATATTACATATAATAATCTAATTGGAAAGAAGAAAAGGTGTATAGGAACATTTTATTGAATCTTCAAAGATATACCTCATAAAAGAGAACATGAATGTAAAAAAGGAGAAATTGAGAATTTCCTTACGAAAATTTTACAGCCTAACAGTGTCACTTAAAATTATGAAAAATATATTGATGTGAGTGGAAAGGGTCTCTCATAATTTAGACATAAAATTGAAAACAATAAAGATATATAAATACATACCCTAACATAATAAAATGAAAACTAGAAGACATAACATAAAGGAGGTCTTGACCTAAAAATGAGGGTGAAAGGTTCCCTTTCATTGAAGAGTAACTTCAAAAACATGATGGTTAGTACCTTGGGGGGATTAAGGGAACATTGGGAGGACTTCTTGGGAGGTAAAAATACTATATATTTATTGAGGTAGAATTTGAAATGAAAGGACTGGATGAAATGGTTGGTATTTATAGAAAAATTGAAGGATTAATTTATTAATTACCAAGGGACACCTCATTAGTGGTATTTGAAAAACCATGGGCTTTCCCATGGTATTAGACACTTGGGTAACCTCATATAATATTTTTATATACAATAGTAGACCATCATTTTATATTAATTAATACATCATTATGATTTCATAAAACAAACTAAAAAATCAAAACTTTATTTTTAATATCCCCAAAAAATTCAAGTATTTTAGAGAAATCCATAAAATTCATCCTAACCATTTATTGACAAGTATAATTCAAAAATTTAATCTATTTTTTGAAAATATTTTTTTAAATATTTTTTATTTAATTTTCAAATAAAATCATAATTTATTCAGAAAAATAACTTTAAAACTATAACTTGTTTTATAACTCTTTGAGAAATTAATCAAGGTCCCATTTAATTATCAGAGAACCATAAGACAATAAAGTTACAAATTATGATTATATTTTATGAAAATAAATTTCTATTTTGAAATATTAAATAAATCATAAAATTGTAAATAAATTTTTTATGACATGAAAATATAAAAATACATAGACTATGATCGTTTATTTCACATATAAGGTTTTAAAATTGTATTGATACATTTAGGGGTGGATATTCTATTTTTTGCCCAATTTACTATTAATTACTACTCATTATTATTCATAAAGGTCTCTTACTATTCATAATGGTATGTTACAATTCCTAAAAAATTAAGTTGATCTTATCACACTCTAAATTTCTTATTGATCACAACTGTATATGTCCAGTTTCTGAAACTAATTTCACATTATTAACTATTTAAAGTAATAAAAATATTTTAAAATATAATTTTTACAATATTCATCAATAGTATGAAAATTATAAAAATTCAACCTATATTTAATTGGACATTTGAAATTCAAAATTTTTACCATATTAAGAAATTAAAATTTAATTTATACAAAAAGATTACACAAAGTAACTAAGGCCTCATTACATATCCCCTTATAAAACTTGTATATGACCTAAGAGTAAGGTGTGCAATGATGATAGAATCATAGGGTGGCTCAGACAATATTACTCGAGTGGTGGTTTCTATCAGCTTGAAATTATCTCATAGGTGATTCCGTTCAAGCATAACATGTTGAAGATAAGCTTGGGCATGGTCCAGTGAAAAGCCTAGTGACACTACCTCCTTCCCAAGCTCAGGAAAATGGGCTTCATATGGTCTGAGTCTACTGGATGAAGCCATCAACTCTTATTTTTTCATCATTAGTTATAAATTACTAGTTCTATTTTAAACAACAATTATAACATTAAAATTATCATTATTTCCAATAGTCATAATTGTTAAAACACAATGGTTACATTTCAATTATTCTTATATAGTTTATTGATATTTACATAGTAAATCATACATTTTCTGGAAGAAAAATATTATTCAATTGTTTTGGTCGTTACAATAAGATATTCTTGTCTAAATTTTACTTTCATAGGGAATATGTCACAATAATCACTTATTTATTTTGTGTGGTGTATATGACAAACCTTATTATATAATATATCGTGATTTTTATGGTATTTAAATTTTTCATTTTATGGTTATTACATTTTGGGTTTTTGAATCATATGTTACCACCATTATAATGTGTTTCATCTCAATTTATATTCCATTGAGTGTTAATTGTTATTTTAAACCTAGTCAATTTTATATTAAGTATATATTTCTCTACTGAATGTTATATCACGATTTTAATTTATTTCATGAAATTAAATGTTTCAATTAATGTTACTAATTCATGGATCTCATTATTTAAATGTCACTCAAGTCATAAAGGACTTTAAATCAATATATATTCGTTGTGTCATATCTTGATGTTGTGTTATTTTATTATTTTATAAGGTGTATGACTATCCCCATTGACATGTTAGGTCATGAATTTATATATTCTCATGATATTTAATTTTTTAATATTATTATTTAATTAGGTTCATAATTCAAGTGTTTCTCAGGTGGTAAAGTATTTTTATCTTAATTACACTTCCATGAATCATGATCCATTTTCGCCACTTACTTTTTTATATGGTGTTTATACTACCACTTTTTATATATTATTTGATGGATTATTTAATAAAAATTATATTTAAATGTTTCATTTAATTGTTATTCTTCTATAGGTATTATGAGTTCTATGTTACCAAGGATATAATGGATAGTTGTAACAATTTTTCATTTGTTATGATGTTTTTTCTTTTATAAACCTATATTATTTTGTAAGGTCTATATACCACCTATTTGATAATTAATATCTGAATATAGTTATTTATAATGATATTATTATTTTCATTTAATTATTATTCATTCAGAGGATTCATGGTTTCAATGTTTACAATGAGGTAATGGATTGTTGTCATAGTTTTCCTTTTTTTGTTATGCTTGTTATGTTTTACACCTATTTTATTTTATGAGGTGTACATAATTCTCCTATGAAATGATATATAATGAATATATTTTTTCTCATGATATTATAGTATTCATTTAATATTTTTTATTTATGTGGAAATTAATTCATATGTTTGAATGTGGTATGTGACACTTGGTAATGTTTAATGCTTCATTTCCTCTAGAATGTTTTAAATGATATTTAAATGGTATTTACATTTATCAAAATAAAAAACCATTATTTTAATTATACTCCACTGGGGATATTTTTTATTGATAACATCCTCATTTTTTTATGGATGGATTAATATTTTTTCAAAGATATTGTTGTAGATACTATTTCTTTTCCACGGGAAAACCATGTTTTAAGAGATTTTTACAAAAACTATTTATTTTCCATGGGTTAGTCATGTTATAAATAGATTGTTATGGTATCAATTGTTTTCCATTAGTTAAACATTTTTTAATTATATTTTTCCATAACACATTTATTTTCCATCGTTTAATCATGTTTTCAAAGGGATTTTTTTCTAACCCATTTCTTTTCCCAGGGTTAATCATTTTTAAAGAGGTTTTTTTGAAACCCATTTCTTGTCCCTTATTTATTCATGATTTTAATGAGATAATTCTGTAACCCATTTATTTTATATATGTTAATCATGATTCAGGGATATTGTAGTGGAAGCAATTTCCTTTTCACTGATTAATCATCTTTTTGACTGACGAAAGAATGATTCAATGGGTTTTGAATAATTTTACCAATATTGGTTTCTTAGAGATTATAAATGATGGGTGCAAAAATATTAGACATGATGAACCTGATATAACTTATATGATGGACATTCTTAAAGATCGCTCTGATTCTTTATGTAATGACTATTTTGTTTGGATTATTATATTGGTTATCATTAATATGGTTATTACAATTTGTAAGGATTATATAAGGGTTCAATGAGATGATGTTAAAATATTAAAATATATTTTTTTATGATTTATGTGGATTTATAATGTTTTCTAATAATCACTATTGACTTCACATGGCTAACATTTGTTGATTCTGATGGATCTCTCCTTTTTAATGTTTTTATCTGATAGTCTAGGTATTGATGGGTAATAATTATTTTATGATTTGGTCATACACATTTATTATTTGATCATTAAATTATTCACTCTTATTCTCATTGATGTAATTCAATTGTTAATTATTATACTTACCCATATTGAGTGTTTTCGCTCAATATTCTTATGTTTCATTATCCCCAGGTTTCAATGAATGATATTGAAGGATTTGTGTCTATAAGGGATTTCAACAAAATGATGGTTATGACCTATTGTGAAATGATAAATGTTTTATTAAATGAGAGAAATTTTCTTCTGATGAATTATGATTTGTTTACATAGGATTTTTTCATTGTTTTGTAAGACTGTAAACCTAAAAGGTTCTCTAGTATATATATGATCCATTTTTTCATTTTGACGTTGTAATGTTTAGATGAAAAATTTGGGTCAAATTTTTCGACACCAAATCCTATAATATAATGTTATGGATTTTAGAACTTTGTATTGGGGTGTGGGTTTTGGGATGTTATATCAACCATTCCTTTTTGAGAAGAAAATGTACGCTTAAAGAGACAATGTAGAAATTCAGAATAAGGTAGAAGATATCTGTAATGGTAAATAATAAAATTTAAAAATTAATGAGTAAAGATTCATATGATTTTATTCATGAGTATGAATACTATTATATTCAAAGATATAGAGTGATATTTTAAATGATTCACATAGCTCGACATTCATTATCAATACATGGAGCACAATGATCTATCAAGATCTTGAATATTACTATTGGTGGAATAATTTGAAGAAGAAGATAGTTTAATATACATAAAATTTTATGGTATCTCTGTCAGTGAATGTTGAAAGAAGAAATCCAAAGCGGATGTTAAAACCATTAAGCATACGTATATGAAAATGGGAAAATATCACAATAAAATTTTTCACTAGAATTCTAAAGACATCTATCTAGAGGAAATAATAATATATGGGATGTTATGGATCATCTTTCCAAGGAATATTTATTTACTATAATTCTATCGGAAATATTAATCGATCAACTTCCATGGTTAAACATCATAGTGGTGGTGAAGATGCATGAACTACTATTACCGATTATATTCGATAGAGATATTTGATTTAGATCCCTATTCTAGAAATCTTTTCAACATTCCATATATAATGAGTTGAGAAATTTTATTGTTTACCATCCTTATACATATGGAATTTTTATGTGTACTATTCATAAATTAGAATATATATTGAGAGAATGATCGATGGAAATAAAAATAGGAGGGGACCGACATATTCCTATGATCGAAGTCACTTACCAAAAGAGTTTCCACTCAGACATACAAATTGATCCATATAAAGCCTTAGGTAGAGAAAGATGTATACCACATGTATGTTGTGATTAATTCTATGAATGATATATTCTAGGACATGAAATGATCAATGAAGCGACCAAAGAGATAAATACAAATTAGTAACACATCATGGATTCCCAAAGTTGATATAAAATATTTCCAAAGAACTATATACGAGAGATATATTTTGAGGTTTATGATAAGTAATTCCTTCAAAAAATATCATAGTAGAGATTCATGTGATTTGGGAAGAATGGAACACTAAGTCCCGTGTAGATAGATACCTTCTATATTCATGATCATGTCAAAGATGTATCATATCTACTAGAACATCGACCAACCAAGTATCTTGTACAATATGTATTCTATGTATCCCTGTTGAGTAAGTAAATACTAAACCCCTCACATATATTGAATTTATAGGTTGTATAGATACAAAATGATCTCTTTCATAAGGAGTATCTGGTAATGATCTTGGACCATGAAGATAATATTATAGACAACAAAGCTACAAACTTTCTCAATATACATTAAAACCCCATAAATTCAATTAGGCAACATGGGAACCAAAGAAAGAGATGAAGGATAGACAACCTCACATTTTTACACCTTAGTTTGTAAAATAAAATTTTGATGGAGAAACTTTATAAGGAGAGAAGAATGGAATGGCCCTTAATTTTATCAATTTAATTTCCCTTAATATAATTTTTTAGTATAAAGTGCATACATCAAATAAAGATCCAAAAAAACTTATTCCCATAACAGAATATTGATATATTCTTCATAAATTATACCAATAAATATTTCAAATATTATATTACGGTAATAAATAATAAGAGAATAAGAATTGAAAAAATTGGATGTTATCGATCCACCAAAATGACCAAAATCATGGCCAAAACTGTAGAAATAAAATATAATGTTAATAAGACAATATTGATTTTCAAGATGAATTTATTTTTATACACGAGAAAAAATATGTAAATAAATAATGAATAGACTAATTGGTATTTATATGATGTATTCAACACACATGACCATTATAAATTCAATAGTTGGAATAGTAATATTACTATTTAATCAGTAACACGAACATTGGAATAGTAATTAGACCATTATGAATAGTAATCTAAGAATTAAAATTGTATCACCACATATATAAATTTAAAAAAAATACTTAGGTATATTATAAAAAGAAAATATAAAATAGTTATATCTTGGTATAACAAAATTAATGTTTTATTTATGATAAATTAATTGTTCGTATTTTTTTGATACATAATTATATATTTGCAAATTTATTATTAACGAAATGATATATGAAAACATTTATATTCAAAAAATAGAGACATATATAAATATTATGTTGTAGTATAATTATAGAATAATTTTATGAAGCCAAAAGTAACTTTTAAAAAGGCCATTAAATTAATTCTAATTTTAAAATCATTATTATTTGAATAAATTACAATTTTGTTTGAAAATTAAATATATCATATTAAAAAAATTATTTAAAAAATTTATTCAATTTTTGAAATATAAATGTTGAGAAAAGGTTTAGTTTTTTTTTTGGATTTTTCAAAAATAGTGGAATTTTTATGAATATAAAAATATTCTAATTTATGGTATTTGATATTTTAAGCCAAATACATAACATTTTCATTCATTCGTGATGTTAGTTAAAATTAGATTGCAAAAAATTAACCATCTGATTTGTATACTAACACAAATAAGTACCATTTAAATTCATGAGAGAAAATAACTAAAAAATTAATAAAATATATACAAACACCCCTATCATCATCTTGTTAATACCACTACTCATAGACCCTTTTACACACACTTTTTGAGCCAAAAATCCCCAAAAACGCTTAAAAACACTATCTTAAAAACTCTCCCCATTTCATTATTCTTTTTATCACTAATAGAAAAACTCTATCTTCCTAATAGGGTCCTTCAATGAGGTGATATTGAATAGGTAACATTTCCATACTAAAAGATTTAATTTATCTACTTATTCTACCTTATCCTCAACTTCATCCATCAAATAATAAGAAAATGAAATGAAATTATTATTATATAATTTAAAAATAATAATGTAATATCTTTTATCCATCACATTTCTCATATCATCTAATTTAATGAAATGAAACCACTGTCCAAATTATAAATTTTAACCTTCTCCGTGGATAATGAGCATTCATTTTCCATTACCACTTTCAAAGATGGCCATAAAAGAAATATTAAGGTTAAATATGATCTAAATAATAATATAATAACTTTTTTACTATTTTGTAACTAATATATAGACATAATATTAAATTAAATGAAACTAATTTAAGATAGTTGAAAAAACAAACAAAAAACTAACCATTTATCATTAATATTTTATTAATTAATCATACACATATAAGAATGAAATGTTATATGGTACATTTAAAAATTAAGTCTACAAATTAATACCATTTTTTCACTTATGGATTTTTATTTCTAATTTATAAGAACATCCCTAACTATACAATGGTGAACTGGGTATGAAACCATAAAATGATGTATATAAAAATAATGAAATTGAACATTATAACTAATTAAAAAGGCCATAAATGGACAATATAATTTTATAATAATGAAAATATATGTGTAATAGGTTCTTAATTTATCAATTAAATGATACAATTTTATTTTTTTGAACACTAATTTCACGTGAAGAACAGATTCGAACATAAAATAGAGGATCTATCTGAACCACCATATTTCAATTTAGTAACAATTTACCTCAATCTAACTCAATTTATCTATCCATAATTATTATATAAATATCCCATACTCTATATATATTACCACAAAATATATATCATTGTCAATTCAAAAAAAAGTTTTTCAGAAATACATGTTTTTAAAAGGTTCTCTTCTCAATTCCTCTTTACCAGAAAACTAGATTAAGGTGAACTTCTTTATTACTTACCCATTTTCAAGCACACTCAATAATTTACTTTAATCCACAAATTTTTTTCTAAAATAAGTAATGTTTTCATGAAAAAAAAATTCAGTTCATTTTTGGATTTATTAAAAAACATTTATTTACTAATTTATTGAATCTTTAATCTTTTTCCTTAATCACTACTATTGTGACACATTTATAAGGAAACCCAAACAATTTTTTTTCATGATTTCACTTTATATAGTTATCATTATCCATGATCTATATATATATATATATTTTATTATTTTCCACAAATGATTTAATACCTTCTTTCTTGGACACCATTTTGCTAAACCCTTTCATTAAGCATTATAACATGACTAAACAACCCATTTCCATCCTTGGGAAATCCTTATTTTTATCCCTTATGTATTATTTTTTTTGTGGAACACATGTGATTTTACATTTTATAATTTATGATTTCAAATGAATTGGGTGGTTTTTTTGATATTTTTCATTTTTTATCATAATTGGAAATAAAGGTAATCCATTATGGGACTATGTCCTCTATGTGATATCATCATGGATGTTACACCTGAGTAAAATGTATAGCATGAAATATATTTTTTCTACATTAATATATTCCCCTTTTAATATAATTCCATGATATATATGTTATTCCTCTTTGTGTTAACTAATTATCCATTTCTTTTATGTTATATTGTTATTCATTATAACTCTTGTTTTATGCTTATTTACCATTTTATTCAATTAACCAGTTTTATAGATCATCCATTTTTCCTATGCTTTCCAAGGGTATCCTGTGAAATTTTAGGAACTAAAAGAGAGTTTTTAGATCCTTATGAAAATTAATAAAATGTTTTTTCATTCTAGTTTCATGTTTTAAAATTATATACCTAGTCCTCTAATGAAATAAGGATTTTCAATCCTTGGTTTTTTATTTAAATTACAACTATTCATAATATCATGTAATTATATGGGTAAAAGTATTGTGTTACTATATACTACCTTTTTATATTTCACAATATGGTAACAATTTAGCAGTCATAAACTTTTATCATACCCAATAGTCTTCTTTGCACCATGCTTATATATTTTTGTGTGAATATATACATTAAATTTCTGAGATCAGTGTATATGTCATACCATTATTAACAGAGATAATACATAAAAATATTTAATGGAAAAATTACCCAAATTAAATTTATATCATGAGTTGGTAATTTTTCCCATAGACAAAAAATTATCACAAGGAATAGGCTATAACCATATTTTTATACTTGAAGAATCAACCTATTCTCCTCATTGATTCATAAATATATATTAAAAACCTTAACCACAATAGTTTAGTGTAGGAATAGGTTTATAGACTACCCATCTCTTCAGTTTCCTAAAAAATCATGACATTATTCTATTCAAAGTACCCTAGATCTAATCTGAGTTAAAATAGTGGTTTTATTTGATATCCATGAAAATTTATTCACCAAGAACCATTAATATACATCCAAACCAAGAAAAATAAAGATCTAAATCATAATAATTCCTATGGGGAAATGTTTAACAACTTCAATTATTTAAGGTTCTATAAATATACCCTCACATAATATTATATGTCCCATTAATACAACATTCAAAAGAGTAAAAATTCCCTTGAATGTTTTTCATAATTTCCCTATTTTAAAAGGTTATTAAACACAATTTTCAAATGATATTCATGCTCTTATGTGATCATTGAATATATAAGAATATAATCCATTATATATTCCAAAACTAATAAATTATTTCTCTAATGAATTTATTCATCATATCAATGATGATAGAGGAGGAATTAGTTATAAGAAATGGCATTGCTATAAATTCATAATGTCCATCCTTGTACAGAATGATCTCCCCATTATATCATCATTCTTAAACGTCAATTGATGATATCTATAATGAAGATCAATCATAAATATATGTCCATATCCCTATGGTTGATCAAATAAGTTTTTAGTATTGGGTAGAGTGTACTAGTTTTTGATAGTGATCTTGTATGGTTCTCGATAATCAATAAAGATTCATATTGATACTTCCTTATTTGAAAAAAAGAATCGGCACACTCCAAGGTGACACAAAAGAAGAATGAATCACATTTAAATGTTCTCATGGGGTTACATCATTAACTCTTGAAACTCAATTTTTTAATTCAATTTAGAGTCATGGATGCATGTGTAGCACAATTTCACATTTCCATTGAAAACGTAGCTTCATAGTTTGGTAGAATACTAATTAACTCTTCATGAAATACATATATAAACTCTATACTAATATTAATATCTTTGATTTTGAATTTATCCCCAACCATCATAGATAAATAACACTTTTTAATAGGAATCATGTCCCATATGATGGATATAATTTTCAATGGAAGACCAAATTTACATCATATTGATATAAAATCACAAGGTTTTTCATAATAATAAATAAACCTAACCTTAATAATTTATGATGTTTTTAATTAAAGAATAAAAATAAATTCCGAAAATTACATCAAATTAAACAAGTGTAAGAATGAATAGATTTTTAGGATACACATTCCCACAAATATCAACCAGAGAAGAATATTATATTTAGTATGGGTTTATCATACCCGTATTTGTTTGTAATGACAACTCCACATATAATTTTTTAGATGGTACAGAGATATTCATAGAAAAGTATTTATATATAAATGAGTGGGTATATCATTAAAAAATGAAGACATTATTTTTTCTTGATTATATGATAAGTTTACCATTGACCATGTCATTATTGTACCACTCATTATAAATATGGTTTTTTAAGATTTGCCTTATTATTTAGTCATACAAGTTTATTGAAACAGATCATCATCATTAAAATTAAAATTTGAACATATATTGGCATAATTATCAGACTCCTCATATTAAAAACCCTAGAGGGTGGTTTGTGAATTCTATAGAGTTTTCTATCTATTTTCATCACTAACAAGCATCAACCCATCAACTGATCATTTAATTTTCTGATTATGTTCCTTTCCTCACATGAATCATTTAACGGTTCCATTAGAAAAATTCACTATATGTTTCCTTCAACAACTATACATAAATAAAAGCACATATTCATTAATATATGAGTTTTAGTATAATAGGACAAGGCCCGTAATCCTAGATATGTGATAAAATCTTAAACTTTACATATTAAATTTTTTTAATGATAATTGAAATAAATGTTTTCAAATTAAACCTTACAACATCAGATGAAAAAATAGGACAACACATGCTAACCAAGACCATTTTGGTTTTGTGTTCTAGATAATTAGGAGAATATATTACGTAAAAGTACCTATGTAATTAATTAATCATTTATCCACCTTTACCTACATTTTCCTATTTCACATTAAGTAACCATCATCATCGATATAAAAATAGTTATAGAAATTCAAATTCAAATTATTTCATTATATCCTATGAAAATGGAAACATCAGAAGTGTGAGTTCAAATTATCAGTAATGGTAAATAGAAGAATTAGTAATTTAATGTACTCAATTAATATAAAAACTGAATATGGGTGTGAAATCCTTATCCAAGTACATGAATTAATAATAAAATAATTGATAGCACTCAATTCCTAGATGATCAAATTAAAAAATGGAAAATGAAATAGGTATAAAAATAAATAACCACTAGATATTTGATATCAATATCTATAATGATAAAATTTATAAACCCCTTACAAGAATATTAAATAGTTTTCTATATCATAGTGCATCATATTCATAAAAACCATTCAAAAATATTTTTAATTGGAAAAAATTTATTGAATAAATCCAGTATACTCATTACCTAATGCATTGGAGCGCTATCATAGGTCACCCATTATATAATATATAATATCCTAAGACTGCGATATTTGGGAAACCCAATTTTTAGGTTTTAATGGGATTACCCATTTCTATCTAGGACACCTCAGGTATTCTGTAATGGGGTTTCCTGGATCTATCTAGGTCACCTCATGTTTAGGTTTTAAATACCAAAACCATGACATGAATAAAGTTAATAGATATTTCATTTCATTTTAAAAATCATTGAGAAAATCATTATTATTTTACAACATAATGAACTCATAGAAATAAATGGGCTTAATGTCAATATATTTAAAACATGGTTAATATGTTGAACAAAAATAGCTTTCATAACAATATATTTGAAACAATATTAATCCATCTAGAGAACTAATTATGATGGAATCACTACCAAATAACATCGTCTAATCATATATGACAATATGTTTTGGGGATATTTTTGAGTGGAAACACCATAAAAATATCATTAACTAAATTTTTAGGAAAATATAATTTTCATTTAGAAAATCAAAATTAAAAACATAAAAATATTTTTTATGGGAAAAAAACTATCAAATAATATGATAAAAATTTTTAAAAAACAATTTCATGTATTTTTTAATAAAAATATAAATTTTTTTCTAAAAAATATTTTGAAACTATTTTGGAAACAATTTCTAAAAAACAAGGTTTTGGATGAAAATAGACATCCAAACTATCAATACATGGCCAAATCTAGGACTCAAGCCACATATAACCCAAGATCACCTCCATAGGTTATGGGTGATGATGAGGTCCAAAGTTATAACTCACTATGGGAGGCCTTTTATTATGTATATATACATAGAAAAACAACCATATCGATCAAAATGAGAATTGGGAAAGAGTAAAAGATGCAACCCTGATATAAAATAAATGAAGCATGCATGAACCTCTAGGATTTCCAATATTATGATATTTTAAATGGAAAATAAAAGTGAAAAAATACCCTCCAATCCAAAAATATGTCCCAAAATGAAAAAATAGGAAAAAATAATGGACAAGAAGAAGAATCTCTTTAATCCAATGTTACGAACATCATATGTGGTCCATGAACCAAGTATCCCTAAGCTCATTTTTTATTCATAGTGGACATGTTTTTATTTTGAATAAGACACAACACATGCGGTAAAATCCCATACATGGGTTAGTATACACATACCTAATAGTAAATCCCAAAAGTTGATGGGGGAGAAGTAAAGACACAATAGGAATAGAAACACAGTACACATGAGATATAGTCAAAGTGAATAACTCAACCTAAAACAATAGTGATAGTTAGATCATCCAAATAGAAATAGATATACATGGGTTGTAGATGATCTACCCATTGATTATTTTCCCCTTATAATATGAGAGTAGACTAATCCATCTATGAAAATATTTAAACAGAAAGTATAAGTCATACCGCATGTATTTTGGCCTCTCCAGGGGGAGAGTAACCAAATATATAGTGTGGGTAAATAAATAAATAAATATATGAATATACTAATAAAAATGATTCCCAAATTATTATTTAATGGTATCTCCAACTCATAGCTTAACCCAAGAATAAGAGTAGAAAACATTTCCAAATTTCTATCAAAGATGCCTATCACATCACTCATTTTCTAAAAAGTAATGAAACCAGTCTAACCATGCCTCGTCACCATGTCTCACATTTGAGTGGATAGAAAATTGATGTTGAGGACCCATGCCCTAGTATTTTAATGGGTTATACTATATAGTGATTAATGATGCCACTAACCAGATTCACAGGTTGTTTGAATAGTTATCTTTCAAGGATTCCACTACACAACTTTACTGGAGGGACAACATGGTATCCATCGATGATAGAATTTACTAGATATACTGGATGGTCAACTCAGTATCCTTTGAGGAAGCCACTTCCTAGCTATCTTGGATGGTAAACTCAATATCCATAGAGGACTCCACTTTCCATCACTATTGGAGGGTAGACTTGGTATTTGTCGAGCTTTCACTTAGAATCTATACTAGAGGGTCAACATGGTATGCTCTAAGAACTCCACTTCCCTGCCCCTCTAGAGGGTACCACTTGAAATGGCCCTAGAAATCCTATGTGATAACTTCCACCATCATGTATTACCATATTAAGAACTGTGCCCAGGAATATTTCAAATCATAACTCAAAAACGCAAGTGAGGGAACCATCATGTTCTACATGAAAGAACATTTAGGATAAGTTACTATTGGTTCAAAATCTGAGTTTAAATAAATCATATATGGACGGTCAAAGATTCCATAAAAAAACTAGGAGTATATGGTTTGTGAGGGGACCCACACAACGTGTGGTCCCACTCCACCAATTGACGTTGTCCCTGGATGACACATGGATCCATCCCATATAGAAGTACACGACGTGCAAGTGGAAAACATGATGTGTCTAGGCTAACAGGGACTAGGACATGTCTTACTAACCTTTTCTATGTACCAGACCCCATGTCCATATACTAGACCTTATGTTTTTGTACTCGAGTACATAGTCATGTACTTCCATAGGTTTCCCAGTCGTGTGATCCAGCACTTGGGTTCCTTTAAGTGAAGGGTTACTGGCATGTAGGAGGGATAAACACAATATACTCCGTATATTTTCCAAAATCATTGTTTCTGCTGCTTTAGGGAAAACATGTCACATGTTAAACCATATACATGCCATGTATTAGGTTTTTCTCCAGTTCTCTGGATCCAATTCCTATTATTGAATATATCTATTTGACCTTCTATTTTGTCCTATATCTAGCCAAAAATGGTAGATCCTGTCATGGTTCACTGATAATGACTATTGCTCACTGAAAATCAGCTTTATTGGTTCATCAAGAATTCTTCGCACATCCCACATGAAACCACACCTTAAATAATTGATTCCTTGATCTTGATCCATTAATGATCATACATGCCTCACAATCTTCATAAATCTATTCTTAGATCACCAATTCATTCCTCTTTCATTGATCCTTTGGGGTTCTAAGGGTCTGATCAGGCTTATTTTTGATGAAAATGTCAAACAAAAATAAAAGTGTCCTACTGGTGATGAAAATTAAGAAAAATAGGGGAATAGCACTAAAACAATTGATAAATGATAGATTCCAATCATTATTTTCCAATTGACCAAGAACATGGATCTTGAGGATATAAAAAAAGAAAACAATTTAATTTCCATACACATGCACATGAAATTTGGCCAAAATTCTCACAAATATAATAAAAACAATGGAAATTGTTAAAAAAATTAATCTAGGGGTATAAAACCACAAATTGATGAGCCCTACCACAATTATGGATTGTTGGTTGAAGATAAACATTTTCAAAAACATTTGAGGGAATCCATTTAATTCAATGTATTCTGTTCTAATATAGTCATGTGTTTCATCTTCATCAGATGATATTCGCCAATGGAGTAGATATGAAGAGCTACAGATTTCTCCTAGGGGATATCTAGAAAACCCTAGAGAATTATTCCTAAAAAAATCTTATATATCATTTTTCTACATCACAAAAAATTAATTAATAAAATTTATATTTAATTAACTCAATAAATGTATCACCAATGAGTGAGTAGTATAACTTCCACACTAAAACTAATTTTATGATGTTCCTAGGCTTAGAACACATTTGAGACTCATTTTTTGTGATATATTTATGATTAGAGCTTCTATTTATTAGTTATCACATTTTATTTGTGATGATGCACACACAAAATATGAAATATATTTAATATTTATTTCAAATTAATTTCAGGCACTTCAAGCTAAGAAATCACACACTGTCTTATCGGCAAGATCTGGAAATATATATACAACTATTTTGGTGTTTTAAAAGGAAAAAAAGTATCTATATTCATCCCTCCATCAAGTTTTCATCCCCAAAATGAAAAAATTACACAAAAATTTTGGGACACTGAGCTCACACATGGCTCTGACACTCTTAGAAACTCTCATGTACATTATTATTTTTTCATAACACAAAAAACCAGGGGATGGTCCTTTTATACAGAGTCCACTATTGTTGATCCTAAATTGTAACTGGTTTCTCCACAAAAGTGGATTCATACTCAATGTACAACATACCCCAGTAAATACCGTATATAGGGTCATGCACGTATCAACTAAGCTACAATACATGGAACACATCGTGCACCCACACCAGTTGTAGGTGTAGAGAGAGGTGGTAAGAAACCTCTCCACCCTATGCATGATCTCGAACATCCAGATAAACCATAGGGATAGGTTTCCTTATAGGCCAGACCTTCATAATCCCTATCATCAGGAGACAATTAATAAAACATGGTCTCCATTCTCAAACGTTGTAGGATTAAAAAGGTTATATGAATAAGATTTTAATCTACTATGGGCTTTCCTCATCCCTTCACGGATGACCTTAGATTTTTTTCAATCATCGCATGTAGCTTCTCTGGAACAACAAGGGATGTACCACCAATCTCAATTCATAAAAAGGGTAAACTATAGGGTCTCCTGTATAAGGACTCGAAAGGGTCCATACAGTTGGAATTGGTACTTGTTTTTTATACAAACCCTACCAAGGGTAGGTGATCATCCCAAATCTAGATAAAGTGTAACATGCACAACCTCAACATATCATCAACCGACTAGATAATAAAATCGATCTACCCATCATTCTAAGAGTGAAAGGTTGCACTAATCCTCATATGGGTCCCAAATGAGTCTTTCAGGACTTTCCACAATTATGATGTAAACCTCACAGCACAATGAGAGACAATAATCTCAGGAATCCCTTTGAGGTGAATGATCTCATCTATGTAAAACTGACTGAAACTCTCCACTAAAGTCAACTATCTGATTTCAATGATGTTTTTCAACTTCATGTGTAGGTAAAATATCAACCATGTGTATTCATTTCCATTTTTTGTGGAATAAATACAAAAAAGTACATGGATAGGTTTTCCCACTTCCACTCTAGTATCTCAATGCACTACCACAAACTGTTAGGAACATGGTAATATGCCTTTACATACTGACATGTGAGGCACTGAGAGATGAAATCTAGTATGCTTCATATCATAGAGGAAAACCAAAACTTCCCCTAAATGTCTCTATATATATTACCCACACTAGGATGTACAACGATGTGAGATGTGCTGACTCTTACATCACCTACTCCTATAAAGTGATTGAAACCAATGTCCTCCTCAAGAAAAAGATGACCTAATTCTCAAATTCCTTATTTCCATTTCATGAGTCAAATATGGATATCTTATCACGTAATAAATCATAGTCTATTTCTCCTAGCTAGAACTCCCTAACATGTTCACTAAGTCTAATAGTCAACACCATCGACTGTTGAGAAGTTATACCCTCTTAATCTAACATAATCAACTTCAAGGAGACCAACTTTTCAAAATTGCACTACACTAAACAATCCCAGTACTTCCTACTAGGGGAATCTTCTATGAAATTACCCTTTCCTAGAATTTTGGGTATCTCGAAGTCATAGTTCAGTAATAACTGTAACTAGAACTTTTTTCATTGGATTGAGTCTCTCTATGTGAAGACATACCCAAGACTCTGTTGTTTTGAGTTTATTACAATTCTCCCACCTAGAAGGTAGTGCCTCCATATCCCTTGAGAGAAGACTAACACTGCCAGTGTTAGGTCACGATTTGCATAGTTATTATCATGTGGCACCAATTTCCTAGACTTGTATGAAATAATTACATGACATAACATCAACGTGTATTTTAGACCATCTCCTCCAGAAGCATAATACACAAATAACTCCACACCTTCTTCTTCTAGTCTCAACATAGGAGCACTTATGAGCCTCCACCTCAACGATTCAAAGTCCCTGTAGTAGTGCTCATACTAGGTAAACAACTACCCTTTCATTATCAGGGTAATTAGAGGGACATTGATTCTAAATAATTCTACAAAAAACATTAGGTAGTACCCTACTAATCCAAGAAATAACTTTTTATATGAATTACTCTTGTGTGGATCCCATACAACCACTATTTCTATCTTCACAAGATCCATGACTAAACCATTATCGGAAATTATAGTCCCCAAAAAGTGAACCTTGGGAATCTTTATTGTTCACTTATAGAGATTTATATTAAGCTGATTCTATCTAAGATAGTCTAGGTGTAACACCCGAGACATTTATGTTATATTAATAATCAAAGGAATCTTTTTCTACAAAACACTTGCTTGGCTTTCTTTATACGAAATCGCGGCCTTCCTCGATAGCTTGCGTCGTACGCAATACCGAGTTTCACTAAACAACGATATGCTATTAAAATATTATTAAAACTAGCCGTTATGAATAGTAATAACCACTTTGTGAAATTTTATAAATTTTATTTTTCAAAATGGACTTCATTTTTTTATTCAGAATATCGAAATTACCCTAGGGTGAAATTTTGGTATTTTTTGAAAACATTCAATTTTTTATGAATAGTGAAACCACTAAGTGGTAGTTAAAAAACTGAATTTTTCATAAAACTTAATTTTACCGCTTCTGTGAGTGGAATTTCGAAAATTCGAGAGACACGGTTAATATCGAGGACTAAAATGTGGTTCAATGAGATGAAAATAATTTTTGGTGAATAGTAACTTTTTACTTTTTTTTACCACGGATAAAAGTAAATAGGGTAATTAAGGGTACAAATGATATTATTATTACCCTAACACATGTAATAATTCTATTGAACAAATTTAATTCGACCAAAAACAACCTTAGGAATAAAATATGACCATTTAGGCCCACATGAATTAGATTAGGACATTTATTATTAATTTATTTAAAGAAGGGTTAAAATAGATAAAATCAAAGTTTAATAAGTAAATAAATTTTAATATGGGGTTATACATAATATAAATTCGACTATAAATATTCATTATAAAGATAATAAGATTTACTACATAATTGTATTTTATTTGTAATTTTTAGACATTAAATAATTTAATTTATTTATGACACAATGATGATCCGGTAATTATTTTATTAATGAAATATTGACATAATTGATGTTATAAACACCAAAATGAATGTAATTTGAAACTTTTTATGAATTCCACTAATTTTCTAGGTTAATATGACATGTTAGTATTGATTTAATTAACTTGGTTCGAATTAATAATTCTGTTATGATTTTGACAAAAATCAATTACTAAATAGTGTCAAAATTGACATAAAATAGTTTTTAAAACAAATATTATATTAGTAATTGTTATTTTATTCCTAAAAATCTAAGGTTCGGCCAAATGACTTATATAAGGTTATATATATTAATAATAAACAACATGGGGTTCGTTCGTCTGCTTATAGTAAGTTTATTAACCTTATAGTATAAGAACACAAGAATACACGGTAAAAGTAAACTTCTTTAACTTAATGTTAAATCTAAATGATATGGTTAAAATAGGAACCTAAAATTGTCTAAATTCTATTGTATGAGAAGATTTCGACCCATACCCACCTTATCTTCGAAATACATCAATTTGGATCTATTTAAAACCGAACTTGACTATATAATAAAATAATATTTTTTGTTATTCCAAAGGTACCCCTCTCCTCCCTTATAAAAGGGCACCTCCTCCCCCTATTCCTCACACCACTTTGAGCCTTCAAGCTAGGCCAAACCCTGCCAATTCCTCCTCTCCACTTCCCTAGAGACATACTATAGGTTCTGGTCTTCTTCAAAGACCCATTTTAGTTCCCTAAAAGGAGGTCTCAAAGAAGCACTTCAAAGAAGAGGTAATGTCTGTTACCGATTCTTTCATCATTATTTCTTCTTCCACTTCTTCTTCTTCAGTTGTTTCATTATGAAGTAATAACATCAGTATCACTCATATACGGATATGTTATTATAAGTATGAAACAACCCTATTTTTCCATCTATCCATCCTACGGAAAAAGAAATCACCGCGTGTGCATACGTACGGAATACCGTCTCCACGCCGTGTTGTAATATATTTTCCAACACCACCTTACATGGATGCGTATAATGGTGTAAATAATGACTATATATGACTATTATAAAGTGATACTGATTCTGAAATAGTATACATACACTCCAATACAATTCCACGATCATAAGAACGATATCATCACTCGTGCGTATGTACGGAATACCGTCTCCACGATGTGATGTGACTCGTTCTACATGATCTTCATTTCATAATGATTATATAAATGAATTGAGTGAATGAATATGATATATATTACACTAATACCATTCTGTAAATGAGGTATCTATAACCTAAATATAATAATAAGAATTTATTCGACAAGACACGCATAAGAAACAAAAGTTATAAACACCCGAATAACAAGTAGCAATGAAATATTACTACTAAGAAGCTAAGAATATGACCATATATGATATCATAAAAATAAGTATGATTCTGGAATAAGTCAATAACATTATTTAAATCATTATACAGGAGGTTTGGACACTTACAAATAAAAATGGACCTAAGGTAAGGGAAATATCACAATCTCATTTTTATCTGAGATTGTTTATACTTTGGTATTTACTGGGGTGTATTTTATCATCCAAATCCATATTTCCTCAATATGTAATATTATTTCCTTCCACATACAATTGTTTAAATCCAATTTTACACTTAGGTGAGTTTTTAGTAAATGATATGAAAGGAATCTTTTGTCGTTTTTCATACGAGGTACTTTTTGACTTTTCCGACAAAAGTACGAGAAGAATGTTTATTTAACTTATATGACATGAATGGATTTTTAAAACATTATTTCGAAGAATAATCCTTTACATGTTTTCAAGTTTATTTTTAATCAACTTCTTTTAGTTTAAAGTTGTATGACATGTTATGAATGGAAAAATGTTTTTGAAGAAGAAATGATATTTTCCTCAAGAACGGAGTTCAAGAGTTTTATCAAAATTATTTTCCATCTAAGATAATAAAGGGTTATTTTTTTATCCCTATTATTACATTGATTTCATTATGTTGTGATGGAATTAATTTTATTAATTCTTTTATCTTATATGAATTGTTTTATGATGTCATGATGTTTAAGATTCCCATTTTTATTATATGGGTTATATAATGATGTATGATTTATGATTTTGTGGCACACATAAGAATGGTATCATTATGAGATGGGTGGGACCTATATCTCCCTCCAATGCATTGGTTAATGATTTTATATCTCATGATATAGACATGGCTGGAACGGTAGGTTATACCAGTTCAGTGAAACAGGACTGAAACGAGGGTGACTCGGTTCAGAAAGGGAATTTGTCCACTAAGATAGTCTTGCCAATGAGTCTTGACTAACAAGATATGATTCTCTATGATTATGTGTGTATGCCACAAAGTTTCATTTTTTTAATTTATGATTATTTTGATTACATTTCACTGCCATGATTTAATCCATTATATGAAATTATGATCTCTTTTGCAGGTTAAGATTTCCAAAAGTTATGTGCTTATGTATAAGATGTGAATGATATTTCTTTTGTTTTCCCTTACTGAGAATTTGAGCTCACACTTTTGTATGTTTTATTTCCCCAGGTCAGGAAGAAGGTTATTAAGTAGAATATGCCAAAAAGGGACTCTAGATATGATGAAATAAATGGGAGGCAAAGTAGATGCTTTATGAACCAGTTGTTTATGTTTCCCAGTTTCTAAAGACACTATACCTATACGGTCCTTTCTTGGTTTTGTTATATGTTGTAATAAGTGTGCTTCAATTTTGAAATAATAATAATGTATGTAAAGTATGGGTCCTTATAGTTGGTATCAGAGGAAAGGTATAGTCAACCTTTGGAAACTAGGATGTGAAAGCCTTAGTAAGAACCCTAAGGATAAGTCTAAGCATAGAACACAATCTTAGTGTTTTAGAAATGGCCATGAATAACCTAGGATAAGACATTAAGTGTGAAATTTTATTCTTGAGTTTGTGGTTTTCCTATTATAATTAGTGTTGCTCACACTATTCTTCTTGGTTTTAGTCAATGGCTGGAACCTGAAGGAATCGTGTTAATGCGGAATGCGACGGGCAATGCAATGATTGTCCCCCTGAGTAACCAAACATTATGGGAGTTTGAATTCAAAATCTTGTAGCCATGCTCACACAACTTTCTCAAGCTATGAATAATGCAGAACCTCCAAACGAGCAAAGGAAGGAGCAACATTCTCTTGAATCCTTCATGAGGCAGCGTCCACCTTTCAGCGGGTCTACTGATCCATTAGTTGATGAACAATGGATTAGTACTACTGAAAAGATATTTTCAGTTCTTCAATGTTCTGAACATGATAAAGTCATCCTAGCAGTGTATCGTTTGCAAGGAGATGCTGATCAATGGTGGAATCTTATTAAGAATACGAGGCAAAGAGATGAAATTGAGTCCATGGAATGGGACGAGTTCAAGAACTTATTTTTCAATAAGTACTTCCCTCATATTCTCCGAACAAAGATGGAGAAAGAGTTTATTGAACTGAAGAAAAAGGATGATGAAACTATTGGTGCCTATAAAGAAAATTTTACAAGACTTGCAAGGTACGCTTCTAGTATTATTATCCAACCAAAGAGTAAGATCGATCGATTCTTTAGTGGCTTAAAACCAAGTCTTCAAAGGGCCTTAGCCATAAGGTACTTCAATAGCTATGAGGAAATCGTTCGATGTGCTCTTAAAGTTGAGATGGAAATCAGAGTAACCCATCAGTCATACGGGTTTGATAAGAAGAGGAAAATGGAATTCAAAGGAAAATCTAAAGAGCACACTGAAAAGAAGATGAGATTTCCCTAATGCTCAAAGTGTGGAAAGAAACATGGAGGGAGTTGTCTTAAAGGGACAAGTAAATGTTTCAAATGTGGAAAGGAAGGTCATCAGGCATTTGAATGCCGCGATGATGTGAAGAAGATGTCTAATGATACAAACAAAGGAAGGGATACACAGAATGAACCTAATGCACTTCAATGTTTCAAGTGCAAGGAGATGGGACATTATGCCAATAAATGCCCTAATCCAAGGGTTGATGATGATGGTCGACGTCAACAAACTCTTAAGGATAAAGACAAAGGAAAGTCCCATGCAATTTCTATCAGCGATGTGGAGTACGATAACGATGTGGTGAAAGGTACACTTACCATCCACTCTAAAGTAGAAAATGTTTTTATTTGATTTTGGATCCACCCACTCTTTTATTTCTGAAGAATTTTCTAAGGGTATCACCGTATTACCTCAACAATTAGATGTTGAGTTAGCTGTGACAACACCTAATGGCACAATAGTTTCATCAAAAGTTTATAATTCTTCTCCGATCGAAGTTTGTGGGAAAGTGCTTCCTGCAAATCTTGTGGTCCTTCCTATAGTGGAATTTGATGTGATTCTTGGCATGAATTGGCTTTCTCTACATGGATCTCATATCAATTTCCAAAAAAGGGAAGTCACATTTTATATTCCAGATCAATCTATGATCATCTATCGATGCAAGGATGATCATAACCTTCCAATGGAAATTTCTTCCATTTTATGGGTATTGATTCCACTAAATGAAGGTTATTTATCTCAAATGGTTGGTGAGAAACTCACGATTAAGAATATGCCCATTGTATGGGAGTTTGATGATGTCTTTATGGAGGAATTACTGGGTCTTCCACCAAATCGTGAAGTTGAGTTTTCAATAGAACTCGTAGCGGTTGCTTTTCCTATTTCAAAGACACCTTATAGAATGGCCCCAATTGAGTTGCAGGAATTGAAGAAGAAACTCCAAGAGAATCTTGATAAGGGATTCATAAGCCCTAGTGCGTCACCTTGGGGAGCACCTGTTCTATTTGTTAAGAAGAAAGATGGATCAATGAGACTCTTCATTGATTATCGAGAACTTAACAAGATCACTATCAAGAACAAATATCCTCTCCCGTGCATTGATGACCTATTTGACCAACTACTTAGAGCTCAATACTTTTCCAAGATTGATCTTCGCTCAGGGTATCATCAATTAAGGGTCAAAAGGGAGGATATACCAAATACAGATTTCCGTACAAGGTATGGACACTATGAATTTATAGTGATGCCATTTGGTCTTACTAATGCCCTTGTTATCTTCATGGATCTAATGAATAGAGTCTTTAGAGACTATCTTGATCTATTTGTGGTAGTCTTTATAGACGATATTCTTGTCTATTCAAAGAGAAATGAAGAGCATGAAGATCACTTGAGAATTATATTGAAGACCCTGAGAAAGGAGAATCTTTATGCCAAATTTACCAAGTGTGAATTATGGCTTCAAAAAGTTGCATTTTGGGTCACATAATCTCAAAAGAGGGGATATATGTGGATCCAGCAAAAAAGAGGTTATCGAAAGATGGTCGAGACCAACAACAGTAACTGAGATCGGAAGTTTTCTTGGTTTGGCTGGATATTATCGACATTTTGTGAAATATTTTTCAGGATTATCTAATCCACTCACCAAGTTGACTCAGAAAGGAGTTAATTTTGTTTGGACGGAGGAATGTGAAGATAATTTCAAGGAGTTGAAAAGAAGGTTATCTAGTGCACCTGTTCTCACACTGCCCTGTAGTGGAGAAAGGTTTGTGATCTATAGTGATGCATCCAAGAAGGGATTGGGGTGTGTTCTTATGCAAAATGATATGGTGATAGGTTATGCCTCACGACAGTTGAAAATCCATGAGCAAAATTACCCAACACATGATTTGGAGTTAGCTGCGGTAATCTTTGCATTAAAGATTTGGAGGCATTATATTTATGGTGAAAGATGTGATATTTATACTGATCATAAAAGTTTAAAGTATATTTTCACACAAAATGAGCTGAATATGCGCCAAAAAAGATGGTTGGGGCTGATTAAGGATTACGACTGCTCAATCCATTACCACCCTCGGAAAGCAAACAAGGTGGAAGATGCATTAAGTCGACAAGACCATGCTAGTTTATCCATGATGAGGATCACAAAAGATCCAATATTTATGGATTTACAAAGGATGGATCTTGGAGTTATAATGGAAGGGGAAAAATATTATCTTTCTCAAATGAATGTTCAACCATCTATACATGTAAAGATTAAAGAGGCACATAAAGAAGATGTCGAGTTACAAAAGAAGGTGAGAAATGTTCCTGAATTCAACCTTGATTGTGATGGGATAATAAAGTTCAGGAATCAGGTTTGTGTTCCTCCCATCCCCGAATTAATGAATGAGCTGCTGGATGAGGCTCATAGTTCTTCATTCTCTATTCATCCTGTAAGCACGAAGATGTATAGGGACCTGAAAGAGTACTTCTGGTGGGATGGCATGAAAAGAGATGTTGCTGAATATATCTCTCGATGCTTGGTTTGTTAGCAAGTTAAAGCTGAGAGACAGAAGTCTAAGGGGATGTTACAACCATTACCTATACCCGAATGGAAATGGGAAAACATCACTATGGACTTTGTCACAGGACTTCCTAAAACATCCAAAGGCAATAATGCTATCTGGGTCATAGTTGATCTTCTTACAAAGTCTGCACAATTTATTGTTATTAGAGAGGATTTCTCTCTGGATCAGCTTTCCCGGATATATGTAAAGGAAGTGGTAATGTTTCATGGAATACCACTTTCTATTATATCTGATCGGGATTCGATATTTACATCGAAGTTCTGGAAAAGTTTTCAGCATACTCTGGATAGATAGTTGAGTTTCAGCACTGCTTATCATCCTTAGACAGACGGTCAGTCTGAGAGAACAATTCAAACCCTAGAAGATATGTTGAGAGCTTGCTCTATAGATTTCAAAGGTGGTTGGGATCAACATCTACCTTTGGTGGAATTTTCTTATAATAATAGCTTTCACTCCAGTATTCAGATGGCTCCTTATGAAGCTCTCTATGGAAAGAAATGCAGGACTCCAACTTGCTGGGATGAAGTTGGGGAAAGAAAGCTATTAGGACCCGATCTCGTTGATGAAATGGCAGAAAAGGTCAGATCTATTCAACAACACATAAGAGCAGCTCAGAGTCGGTAGAAAAGTTATGCCGACAACCGAAGGAAAGACCTAGAGTTTGAAGTGGGTGATAATGTGTTCTTACGAATATCTCCCTGGAAGAGGGTCATGATATTTGGAAAGAAGGAGAAGTTGAGCCCTAGATATATCGGTCCTTTTGAAATACTGGATCGTGTTGGGAAGGTAGCTTACCGATTGGCGCTTCCACCGAATCTCTCTCAAGTTCATGATGTGTTCCATGTATCTCTCCTGAGAAAGTACATACCTGATCCTTCACATGTACTCAGCTCAGAAGTTGTACCGCTAGAGAAAGATATTTCTTATGAAGAACAACCGATAGAGATTCTGGATCGTAGCAAAAAAGTCCTACGAAACAAGACCACTCGATTGGTGAAAGTTTTATGGAGGAACCACCAATTAGAAGAAGCTACATGGGAGCTTGGGGATATGATGATGGATAGGTATCCTCATCTGTTTGTTACAAAGTGACGAATTTCGAGGGCGAAATTCATTTTAAGGGGGGTAGAATGTAACACCTGAGACTTTTATGTTATATAAATCATCAAAGGAATATTTTTCTACACAACACTTGCTTGTCTTGCTTTACATGAAATCTCGGCCTTCCTCGATAGCTTGCATCGTACGCAATACCGAGTTTCACTAAACAACGATATGCTATTAAAATATTATTAAAACTAGCCGTTATGAATAGTAATAACCACTTTTTAAAATTTTATAAATTTTATTTTTCAAAATGGACTTCATTTTTGGATTCGTAATATCGAAATTAGCCTAGGGTGAAATTTTGGTATTTTTCTGAAAACTTTCAATTTTTGATGAATAGTGAAACCACTAAGTGGTAGTTAAAAAACTGAATTTTTCATAAAACTTAATTTTACCACTTCTGTGAGTTGAATTTAGAAAATCCGAGACACACGGTCAATATCAAGGACTAAAATGTGGTTCAATGAGATGAAAATAATTTTTTGGTGAATAGTAACTTTTTACTTTTTTTTACCACGGTTAAAAGTAAATAGGGTAATTAAGGGTAAAAATGATATTATTATTATCCTAAAAAATGTCCTAATTCTATTGGACAAGTGTAATTCGACCAAAAACAACCTTAGGAATAAAATATGACCATTTAGGCCCACATGGATTAGATTAGGACATTTATTATTAATTTATTTAAAGAAGGGTTAAAATAGTTAAAATCAAAGTTTAATAAGTAAATAATTTTTAATATGTGGTTATACATAAGATAAATTCGACTATAAATATTCATTAGAAATATAAAAAGATTTCCTACATAATTGTATTTTATTTGTAATTTTTAGACATTAAATAATTTAATTTATTTATGACACAATGATGATTGAGTAATTATTTTATAAATGAAATATTGACATAATTGATGTTATAAACACCAAAATAAATGTAATTTGAGACTTTTTATGAATTCCACTAATTTTATAGGTTGATATGACATGTTAGTATTTATTTAATTAACTTGTTTTGAATTAATAATTCTGTTATGATTTTCACAAAAATCAATTACTAAATAGTGTCAAAATTGACATAAAATAGTATTTAAAACAAATATTATATTAGTAATTGTTATTTTATTCCTAAAAATCTAAGGTTCGGCCAAATGACTTAGATAAGGTTATATATATTAATAATAAACAACTTGGGGTTCGTTTTTCTGCTTATAGTAAGTTTATTAACCTTATAGTATAAGAACACAAGAAGACACGGTAAAAGTAAACTTATTTAACTTAATGTTAAATCTAAATGATAAGGTTACAATAGGAACCTAAACTTGTCTAAATTCTATTGGATGAGAGGCTTGCAACCCATCCCCACCATAGCTTCGAAATATATCAATTTGGAGCTATTTAAAACCGAACTTGACTTTATAATAAAATAATATTTTTGGTTATTCCAAAGGTGCCCCTCTCCTCCCTTATAAAAGGGCACCTCCTCCCCCTCTTCCTCACACCACTTTGAGCCATCATGCTCGGCCAACCCCTACAAATTATTCCTCTCCACTTCCCTAGAGACATACTAGAGGTTCTGGTCTTCTTCAAAGACCCATTTTAGTGCCCTAAAAGGAGGTATCAAAGAAGCATTTCAAAGAAGAGGTAATGTCTGTTACCAATTCTTTCATCTTTATTTCTTCTTCCACTTCTTATTATTTAGTTGTTTCATTATGAAGTAATAGCATCACTATCACTCATATACTGATATGTTATTATAAGTATGAAAAAACCCTATTTCACCATCTATCCATCCTACGGAAAAAGAAATCACCGCGCGTGCGTACGTACGGAATACCGTCTCCACGCCGTGGTGTAATCTATTTTCCACCACCACCTTACTTGGATGCATATAATGGTGTAAATAATGACTATATATGACTATTATAAAGTGATACTGATTCTGAAATAGTATACATACACTCTAATACAATTCCACGATCATGGGAACGATATCATCACTCATGCGTACGTAGGGAATACCGTCTCCACGATGTGATGTGACTCGTTCTACATGATATTAATTTTATAATGGTTATATAAATGAATTGAATGAATGAATATGATATATATTACACTAATACCAATATGGAAATGAGGTATCTATAACCTAAAGATAATAATAAGAATTTATTCGACAAGACACGCATAAGAACAAAAAGTTATAAACACCCGAATAACAAGTAGCAATGAAATATTACTACTAAGAAGCTAAGAATATGATCATATATGATATCATAAAAATAAGTATGATTCTGGAATAAGTCAATAACATTATTTAAATCATTATACAGGATTTTCGGACACTTACGAAGCAAAATGGACCTAAGTTAAGGGAAATATCACAATCTCATTTTTATCCGAGATTGTTTATACTTTGGTATTTACTGGGGTGTATTTTGTCATATAAATCCATATTTCCTCAATATGTAACATTATTTCCATCCACATACAATTTTTTAAATCCAATTTTACCCTTCGGTGAGTTTTTAGTAAAATATATGAAAGGAATCTTTTGTCGTTTTTCGTACGAGGTATTTTTTGACTTTTCTGACAAAAGTACGAGAAGAATGTTTTTTTTAACTTATACGACATGAATGGATTTTTGAAAGATTATTTTCAAGAAGCATCCTTTACAAGTTTTCAAGTTTATTTTTAATCAAATTCATTTAGTTTAAAGTTGTGTGACATGTTAATAAAGGAAAAATGTTTTTGAAGAAGAAAGGATATTTTCCTCAAGAACGAAGTTCAAGTGTTTTATCAAAATTATTTTCCATCTAAGATAATAAAGGGTTCTGTTTTTATCCCTATTATTACATTGATTTGATTATGTTGTGATGGAATTATTTTTATTAATTCCTTTCTCTTATATGAATTGTTTTATGATGTCATGATGTTTAAGATTCCCATTTTTATTACATGGGTTATGTAATGATGTATGATTTATGATTTTGTGGCACACATAAGAATGGTATCATTATGAGATGGGTGGGACTATATCTCCCTCCAATGAATTGCGTAAAGATTTTATATCTCATGAGATAGACATGGCTGGAACGGTAGGTTATACCGGTTCAGTGAAACAGGACTGAAACGAGGGTGACTCGGTTCAGAAAGGGACTTTGTCCACTAAGATAGTCTTGCCAATGAGTCTTTACTAACAAGAAATGCTTCTCTATGATTATGTGTGTATGACACAAAGATTCATGTTTTATGTTATGATTATTGTGATTACATTTCACTGCTATGATTTATCCCATGTTATGAAATTATGATCTCTTTTGCAGGTTAAGATTTCCAAAAGTTATGTGCTTATGTATACGATGTGATTGATATTTCTTTTGTTTACCCTTACTGAGCATTTGATCTCACCCTTTTGTATGGTTTATTTTCCCAGGTCAGGAAGAAGGTTATTAAGTAGAATATTCCAAAAAGGGACTCTAGATATGATGAAATAAATGGGAGGCAAAGTAGATGATTTATGAACCAGTTGTTTATGTTTCCCAGTTTCTAATGACACTATACCTATACAGTCCTTTCTTGGTTTTGTTATATGTTGTAATAAGTGTGCTTCAATTCTAAAGTAATAACAATGTATGTAAAGTATGGGTTGTTATACTAGGACCATCTCCAACTACTCTGTATGCTCTTCATTCGATTTAGAGTAGACGATTATGTAGACAATGAAGGAAACAACAAAACGGGTCCATGTTTGATTGGAAGACCTAGTTCATCAAATAATAAAACACATCGGGGGTATTTTTTCCACCAAAGTAAATAACCCAGAATATATAATTTCCATCACAATATTGGAATTCCAAATTTGGAATATTTTCCCCACGAACCCATAACTAGTGGTATCATGACAAAAGATTAATCTTTGGGAACCATCTCACTCTTAAATATTGGTCAAAGAGGCCATTAATCCTAAATAATTTATAACTTTTCATTATCAATTCATGGTTTGAGTGATGATAATCTACTCAAAACCATAATAGCATATCTCACTTTTCATGAAAAAGACTGGAGCCACCCAGGGTGACACACTGGTTCTGATGAATCCTTTCTCGAAGGTTCTCTAACTACAACCACAACTCTTGAAGCTCAGTATGGGAAATATGATTTTCCGAAGAAGATATGAATGTTGTTAAAGGATTTAAGTCAATGTAAAATTATAGGTCCCTTCTGGAAGGTAGTCTGAGAACGTTCTTAGGGGAGATGTACATGTAATCCTCCACAATTGAAGGAACCAAGATTCTTAAAGATCCTACTACATGAAGGGATATAAACACCAACTGATGGGTGATGGAACGTATCCTAATTCTTGGAAAAACTGCTTTTCCTTCCACAAGATATCTCTAAAAAAAGGAGAATCTCATTATATCTGTGAATAGGAATCTGACAAGTATATAGTGATAGTCAAACTAGTTTCAGACCATGAACATGAATTCCAAACCCAATATGACGTAATAAGAGTTCATCATGATGACCAAAAGGTCCCACATTAACCTCTCTCCATCAAGCGATATCTCACATTATTATTATATGAACGATATGGAAGAGTCATTCCTAGTTGGAAAATCATGACAGTGTTGTTGGGATAGCACCTCAACTTGGAGCTATGACTCTCACACCAAGATAATAGAGATAAAATAATGACTAAACCTATGTCCTCTAAAAATGAATAATGATTAGAAAACACATAGATCATACCTATTATCATCGTGTCTTCTACGAGATCATAATCCAACAAAGATTGTAGTTGTTCATGGAACCAACATCCATCTCCCTTTTCTTGATAAGGGCCACCATGTTGCAGTGGTGGAAGGACCTCATAGAGGATTCCACCACCCATATCTTCCCTTTCCCATCCTACTAATCCTCCACCCTAGGAACTATAATGTACTTACCTGGAAAATCCCTGATCACAGACATTCCTCCACCATAGTGGTCCATCAGTTATCAACTTGTGATGCTCAGACTGTCTAGTTGGATAGTCATTCTCTATATGACCTTGCACATAACAAGTAAAAAACCTCTCTTGTATGGGCTCCCATGGTTCTCTATGTTTTCCCTATACCTCACAAAACCATGATTGAGGTGAATAGTGAAAGGGATTCGAATGATGACATCCTATTTTATAGCATCTGGTAGATGATGATGATGATTCAGCTCTATGATACCCACTTCTAGATCTATCATCATAGTGTCCCTCTAACAGAAATATCCATGTCACCAGTGCCCATTCCAACACAATGTTATAGGTGGGGATGTACAAGGACACTATGCTATAACATCTATCACTACGAAGTCCCTGTCTAAACATTCATACTCGAAAGTAGCCATCTTGAATCATGTTAGGTGTGTACAAGGTAAGGTCTATGAACCTTGTTTCATACTCATCCATTTCCACTCCTCCCTTCCGTAGCTACAGCAACTTGTGAATCTAACCATAGAATAAGCAGTAAGGGTAGTAAACCACACAAAACAAATAATGGATGTTAGTTGATAACAGTGTTGATTCATCATGCATCTACAAAACAAGTCTCCACCCGCAATGAACTGCTCCATTGAAAAAGTCCAGCTTCTAATGTAACAACCTAATCCATCATGATTAGAACATGTATGATGTTACATTCCTCCAACCCTATAAAATCCTATGCTGCAAGGGGATCCAGCTCATAGTATAACCTTAGCAGCGTCATATACCATAACTCATAGAGTGCGCTAATACTATGTGTATTCCCATCCTGATCTGTAGGAATGATATGCTTCTTGAACGGTGTAGGTTCTACTACCTAACTAATTGTTGGAAGTGGATAGTGGGATGGACCCTAAAAAGATATCTCATCACTCATTAGATCATTATCATGAACCAAAACAAGTATTCTGGATGTATATCATCATGGAGGTATCTTAAGATTTATCAATATGTACCGCAATTATATGAGATCATATGTCAATATATATATATATATTAATAAATGAGGATTTAGCTCATGAAGTAAAATCAATAAATCAATGATTTATGACTAATTCACCATGAATCCCATCAAAAAATGTCTCAGAATTTAAAGTCAATAACTAGGCAGTTTGGGTTATAGAGAATGGATATGTTAGATGCCACGCTATCACTAGATTCCCTGGCCTAAGACCTGCAATCAAGACACTTCTTTATTCTTTCCTGAAACCCAAATAATTCCTCTTAATGGGAATAGTCCATAAAATGTTCTAATGAAGGAACATTCAATAAAAACAATATGTATGACCCGAACCAACATAAGGATTTATCCCCAAGTACCCTAAGAACCACTACATAGGCCATGGAAGGAGACAAGAAACCAAGGCATAACTAACCCGGGGAGGCCTTTTCCTATCTACCTTTACGTACACACTCGTCTTTCTCAATGAAAAAGTCTATAGGGAAAGCGTAAAAGATTAAATACTTCAATAAAGTAAACCAAACAATCATATACCTCTAGGAAATTCAAAAGTACATTAGTCTAAACTAAAATGAAAAGGGGAAAAATATATTCCCCATAATAACTATGTCCCAAATAGAAAAAACTGGAAAATTAAATAGCCAAGGGAGCCTAACTCCTGAATCCCAACCCATAACCACTGTATGTGGTCAGGGAACCCAATATCCATAATTTCTTATGAATTTAGGGTATACTTATCCATCATGTTCATAAGACACCATACATGCAGAAAATGAGCTCGTAGGGGTGAGTATACACAGACCCAGTAGGACAACCTGAATGATGGAGGGGGACCAGTAAGATACACAACAGGAAAGGAAATGATGTTTATGCAGAATATAGTCGAAGAGAAAAGCTCAACCCCCAACAAAATTGAATTTAAGATCATCCAAACACAAAGGAAATAACTTTGAGATTACATTAACTTCCCATAAATTCTTCACCACATATATTAGTAGAGTATACATACCCATTCATGATAATCATGGCACGAAAAGCATGTGACATACCCCAAGAATCTTCGCCTCTCCTAGATGGAGAGTAAACAAATCCATGTGATGGATACATAATGTTATCTATTTAGATATAATTAGTTTAAAGATTCTTATATGAGAGAGTAAGATGATATCTATCTCATATATTACCATAATAATATCTGTATAAAATAGTTCCAAATGTCCATCAAAAATTCTGATTATCTCACGTTTCTTCCCATATGTAACCTTCCATGTGTATCCACACATAGTAACAATGTTTTATAGTCAAGGGAAAAAAAGATGAAGTAGAATAACCACAACCTATTACATCAGAAGGATTCTACTCTGTAGTCATAATGGATTCCAAATCCATGATCCACTAGAGGGTAAACTCGGTATCTTTTGAGGATTCCATGACCATACAATGGTGGTGGGTCAAGTTGGTATTTATCAAGGAAATCATTTACAAATTTTGTTTGAGGGTCAACATAGTATCCATCGATGAATCCACTTACTAGAAATTATTTAATTTCCATTATGTATCCCTATAGGGTTCTACAAGCCAAATATGCTAGAGGGTCAACTTGGTATCTTTCGAGGAACTCCTTTGGCCAGCCCTAATGGAGGGTAGCACTCAGAATGTTCATGTGGATCCTACATGATCACTGTCATCATCTGAAATTGTATTATCAGGTTTCATGCCTGAAACTTTTTAAATCCTAACTCTAAATCCCCATAAAAGGAAACCATCATATTCTATGAAGAAAAAAACTCAGGATAGAATACTCACAAACCAAAATCTGAGTTCAACCGAATATGTTACAGATGTTTTATGTTTCCTGAAAAAGGAACTATGGTTACATGACATGTGACTGGACCCACAGAGAGTGTGGACCTACCCCACTATGTGGTCGTGTCCGTGACCGAGACTTGGCTCAAACCCATGTAGTAGTACACACCGTGTAATTGGACAACACTGTGTGTATTGTACTACTGGGATCGCTCCATGTAATTCTTTCGATGTTCGGGTACCATACCATATGTCTGGGTACCAGATCCCACATCTTTGTACTCAATTACACATTCATGTGCATGGATTTTTAATTCCACATGCTTTCCCACCCGTGTGATCCTTCACATAGGATCCCATCCAATGAAATGGTTTATGGCATGTAAAAGGAATACAAGTCATCACATCCTTATATTTTCCAAAACCCTACCCATCGATGCGAAGGGGGTTATACACCATGCATTCATCCACACATAGGATATGTAGTTGGGTATTCAAAAGTTTTATAGACCCACTTATCTTGATGAAATCTATTCATTCATCCTTCCATTTGAGATTATATTTGGTACAATGTTGTGGATATATTCAGGTTTTTCAAGTCCAATCCACCACTCACCATAAATCATCTCTATAGGTTCTTCATATATTGGTCACACATCCTGCCTGATGTTATACCATAAACCTTCGATCCCTTGATCTCAAACAATAAATATAATCATCACTTACTTTAAATCATTCTAGATATACTTTTGGGTCATCGATCCACATGTCTTTCATCAATCCATCTTTGTTCTGGGGGTTTGACCAGGCTCAGTACTTCCCAAAAATGTTGAATAGGGATAGTGGTGTCCTACTATAGATAAACGTGAAGAGAAATTGAATAAAATCACAAAAAAAGTTCAACTGATATATGATATCCATTCTTGGATAATCAACCAATAATGGGGAACTTGATGTTAGAAAACAATTTAATTTATGTACACATGCCCATGAAATTTTGCAACAATTGATGCAGATCGAAGATAAATGATGGATCTTATCAATAAATTTAATCAAGGGGTGTGAAAGCACTTATTCATGACTCCTAACTCAATTATAGATCATTATTTGATAAATTATATGTCTTACAATGATCAAGGGAATCTTTTCCATTCACTTGATTTTGATTTATCCGGTATCACATTTATTCTTCATCTGACGAGATTCACTATTGGAGGAGGGAAGATAAGAATTTTATTTCTCCAAGGGTTTATGTGACAAAGCATAAAAAAATAATATGTGTTGTGGTCTTATTGATCATTTCTCTACATTACAACAAATTAATTAACAAATTTAATAACCAATTAACATATTGAACATACATCCAATGAGCTAGGAATCCGAACACCTCCCACCAACACATTTTATGTCATTACTAGGGTGAGAACCATGTTATGGACTCATCCAAGGTCTTAAATTTATGATCAAATCCAACATTTAAGATTTATCACATTTTCATTAAAAAATTTCCACATAAAATATAAAAATAATCGAACATTTTTATAAAATATATTATGAGAACACTTATCCTTGGAATCACATTTTATCTCATCTCCTTGATCTAGAAATATATATATAAATATTATAATGTCTTATAAGGTAAAAACGGGGCCTCTATACAACAGAAGAAAGAAATGATGTTAGATTCTTATAAAAACACAATCGAAAACATTTTAATTATAAAAATGTGGGAATATACTGAAATTAAATGGTAAAATAATCAATAACCATGTTACTGGAGATTTTAGGCGAATTAAAATATTTCAACATTATATACTTAACTATACACAATCTTGATAAATGATGAGACTATACCAAAAGTCTATTACCACTTTCATAAATATCAATGAAAATACCCATGAAATAATAATATTTTGTGTATCATGAAAATAAGGTAATTCATTATATAAAATGATAACGTGGAATAATATACACCTCATATCTTATGGTAGATTTATAACATAATATACGTATTAAATAAGGTAAATTGAGAGAAAAATACCTGAACAATTTGGTAACTTTGAAACCATAAACCCCATGAATGATAGATTATTAAATGGATATTAAAACCCATTAGATATAATGATAGTACTCAAAAAATAAATTCACAGGTATTGAATAAACCACATAATAAAAATAATTTTTGAATATGGAATATATATCAATGAAATAATTGTGAGGCAAGAAAAACCCTTACCTTGTTTTTGATTAAATAAACTTGTTCTTTATCTTCCTGAATAATAAAATTATGTTAACTATTTAAATTCTTGAGAGAAATTTTCATGTCTAATAATAATTTAATTTCACTTATTACCATGTAATATAGATTTATTTATTCAATTATGATTATCTTGGTTGTTTTGATAATATTCAATTTATGTGTTAGAAATGACAATGGTAGTTTGACTATAGTCATGGGGGTTATTATAAAAAAATATCCATAAAAATAATCATGAAATAATTATCATATTTATGGATCAATTATAATTTTAATAAGAATCATGGAATATTTTTATGAAAAATAAAATAGCATTACGATCATGGAGACAATATTCCATATGCACCCTTAAGTAATGTTCCCATTTTTCAAGGATCGCTATAGAAAGAAGGAAAGTCAAATTTAACATTCCAGAATTATAATTATATCCTAAATAACATTATATCAAATTATATATATATATATATATATTAATATAGTAATTTTGGGAAGAAAAAAGGAATCACATCGTATCGAGGAGGTGGTTGTCCACATATCCACGAATGATGTAATCTCATTCATAAGGAGTAAAAATGTAAGAATAAAAAATGTTATATTATACTTATATAATGGTAAATAAGTATATAATATAATAAATATATCTTTAATATCAAATATTTTTATTATTTTTACCCGTACTACCTTCCACATAATGCGTTTCTGAAAACTGATCATTTTGCTTCGTGAGGTGGTAGACCACAGTACACCTAAGTGATGATCTCACATATCTTATATATTGGAATATAAAATTGGTATATATGATATAAAGAATACATAGGTATATGAATTTTATAAATATAATATATAAACATTATATACAAAATTAATCCAAAACATGAGCTTTTGTAATGGAAAAATGAATGAAATCAGTTCACAAGACGGTAGTCCACTATACACCTGAACGGTGATTTTGTAACACATTTGATGGTTGTTTGTGTGTGATTGTAAGGTGTAATCTTAAAATTAATGAATCTCGTAATATTTTTTATAATTAGTTTTTTATTTATTAATGTAATTATAACAATTACTTTTTTTGGAGAAATACGTAAAACAAAACACAGATTGAAGAGTGTAACATCTTCCATAGGTAACTTCAATTAGTTTTTGCCAAAGGTATTCCTTGGTTAGATTTAATACCAATATAAGTATTGTAGGATGAGAATAGGGAAGTAGAGAATTTATTCAGATACATAAAATAAAATGAAAATTTCTTGAGACTTGTTAATATTGGTTGATAAGGGGAGGACTTGTATAAGTTATTTGAGTGGAAAACATATAATGTTTTTAAAGAGTGAATTTCACACACATATTTTCTATGTCATGTGGCTCTAATAATGAACAAAACGTTGTAAAAGTATGTTTTTTGGATGAAATATTTCAATTAAATGGGTTATTGACATTTCTAAAAGTCATTTTTCACTATAATATTAATGTTTAGTCACTTCGTATACTCATATTAACATTAATCAGTGTAATTAATTTTAAATGTTTTCACTCGTCATTTTTGTAAAAACAAATGTTGAAATCTATTTTAGAAATTATAAATTAGTTTTAATAAAAATATTGATTGTATTTTTCCAATGTAAAATCACTTATGTTTCTAAAAGTAATTTGGAAATCACCCTATAGATGGGATGACAAATTGGGTTTTTGGAGAAAATGTTTTCAAAAGTCTATAATGTTTTTATATCAAATTTCAATATGAAATTGATCCCAATGACCTAAAGTGTATTTATATTTCTATATTTTAATTAATTATTTTTTTAAAACCATTTAAAAAAAATGTTTACATTATAAATAAATATAAAATTAAGTCAGTTTTCAATTAAAATTCAATATTATTCAATATCATTCCCTATTCCTCACAAAATGAGACTTCATTGAAAAATAACCAAAATGTACCCTAAGATAATTTTGAAATTATTTATCCAAATATGAATTTCAGTTTTTAAAATAATATTTATAATATTTTAAAATTCCTTTTATGATAAGTGATCCATTAAAATATGGAAAAACATGTTTTCGAAAAATACATCTTATAATGTGTAAATTAGGATAAACTTTTTATCTTATGCCTATAAAATCTACCTGATCAATGGTAAAAATTAGATTTAATGTAATATGTATATATATTTTATTAATATAATTAGATAATATTAAATAATTTAATTAATCATGATAAAACACCTCTGGGAGCATAAAATAGTTATTTTATAAATACAATTAATTTATAATCAATTGGGTTTGTATATTCCTTTATAAATAATTTATTACCAATAAATTCTTCTTATAAAAACTTGTAAAAAAATTCATAATTTAGTTAATATTTGTAATTACCACCATTATAATGACTAGGTGATTAGATTCATGTTAATTTATAATAATAATTATATTTTATTTCTCGTATGACCTGGTCGTGCATGTAGACAAAGTTATCAATGAATCACAATGTTATGTGCAACAGATGATAAAATTTGTGTTTCATATAATGAAAGATAATTTTATAATTACATGTAATGTGATATATTAATGAATTTAAATTAATATAAAAGAAGTAATTTTATTAAATCATATTATGTTACATTCAACCCACCATAAAATTAATTTCTCCCTCAAAATTCAATTTTGTTATTAAAGGATTTACATTTTAAGAATTCCTTTATTGTAACCCACATCATATAAATAAAATAATGAAAAAATTAATTAAGAGGTAATGTGGGAAAAATTAGCGTCACTTGATGTTATGCATGTCTATGATTTCCCATAGGGATAACATTGGTGGGGAATTGAAAGATGAATTTTGAAGGGAAAACTAAATCTCATGGACTAATAGAGAGTGATAAAGGACCCGGTTTAGTAGAAGTAAATTACAAATAAAACACTAGATACATATGCATGGTAAAGGTCATTGATATCATCATAAATGATTGTTATATGATTAAAATTTATTTAAAGATATTTTTCCTAAATTTAAAAGGATTCATTCACCATCTTGAAAGAAATGATAAGGAGATATAATTACTTTGACAGTAGTTTTTAATCTATTAACTAGTATCCTCTAAAATCTCAACATTTTCTCAAGAATTCTTTTATTCGAGATGAATTATTTATTTCAAAATTATAAAAATTAATTTTAATTACCAAATAACTATAAAAGGTGTAAAACTAATTAGTCCAATGTTTATATAATAACAAAAAATTAAATGTTTTGGACATGGTATGATAATTATCAATAAAAAGAAAAATCTACACATTAATATCCTTATTTTAATAGTAATACTTAATGTTCCAAGATAATAATTCCATTAGTAATTACCCTTAAAATTATTCACACATTTCTTGAATAAGTTCATAATAAAAATATTAAAATTATTTAATCATATATTTTTCAAGGAAAAATAAAAATTCATTCCTCCAATATAATATTACTTTCTTCTGAAAAAAGTTTTTTCCTACTTGTAAATATGTCATACTAACTAGGAAATCACATTGTCCAGTGTTAGTCACTATACTCTTATTAGAATTTGGTTGTGGGTTCAATCCCTGCAGCCTTATTGAACACGACGAGTTTTCACATGGCCTTCAGGTTTCCCTTTTTTTCTCTAAACATGAAAAATAAATTCCTCACTAAATAAAACATCATTTGGATACTAGGGGTTACAAATACCTTATCCTAATTAAATGAATTAAAATATTTCATCAACTACCTTGAAAATTTTTATACATAAATCTCTTAATGGGGTGTCTAAAACTTTTAACTCTTGATCACCCTTAAGATCATAGACTTCTGAATATGTTCATAAATCTTATGAATACCTCACATGAAAATATTATAATATCCAGTTATATATAAAACATTCCCTGATGTCGTGTTTATAATCAAGAAACCAACACTCATATATCAGGTTCTAAAATCATACACATAACATTTTCATCTTTGATTCTGATTAATGAGACCCAAACTTTCCCCATCGAATCCTAAAAATATCCAAAATAAAAATTTCATCATAATAATTCGGAAGAAACTTTTAGGTTTCGAGTTTTAGATAAATATAAAAAAATCATACAGAAATATTCTTAATGTCATTAAATGAGCATTTCCAAGAACACAACCCAAATTTTCTTATTTTTCCATAAAGTCATCATAATCATACATATGAAATCATTATATATATAATTTTTTCAATATATGACTTAAAACACAGGGAAAAGGATACATAAAAAGGATGATAGTAAATTCACATTAATGGTAAAAATAATCTTTAGGAAAGGAATTTCATCAATTATTATAAGATGTTCATAATGATATCATAATATAATATGAGAGAATGAGAAAATAATAAAATAACTCATACCCATCAATACATGGATCATCAATTATGAAATCATAAAAAGGGAAAATGTAATTAGAATCATTAATAACAAGCCATGAGATATGAATACCTATAATGATAAAAATTAAGAACATATAAAAATATATTAGAACACTTTTAGGAAATATATATTATAATAATGGTATAACCCATTCAAACCTATTTCTCATTGGAATAATCATATAAATGACTTATAATACAATCATTATCCAAAACATTGGAGTTCTATATTAGTGAATCAATCGTATAAGATGTATCAGGCTTACTCAGTGCTATCTGTCCCACCCCATGTTTAATATATTAGGGGTGTTCATAATGTTATTTGGCCCAACACATGTTATGATGTAACGGTCTTTCCCTATGTAATTTGGGCCACACCATGTTTAACCATTCATGTCTAAGAACAACTATATGAATAAAGTCCCTGGAGATTTCACATCTTCATAAAAATCAGATAAAAAATTATTATTATTTTATAACCTAATATTCCCATGGATAGTAAATAGGTTTCATGTCCATCTCTTTGAAACATCGTTGACTAGTGGAAAACAAATATGTTCCATAATAATATATTTTAAAAAATGTTAATCTATCTAGAGAAATAATGACAACGTTGTTACTAAAAAATATCCCCATTTCAAAATATCTAAAAACACGGTTTGTTAACATAGAGGAATGTATATAAAATTAAAATAACAATAAATGCATATTTAGGAAATACATTTTTGATTTTGAAAATCAATTTATAAAACATACATCCTTATTAAAATAATTTTCATTGAAAATAACCTTGAATGATTATAAAGGATTATTTTAAAATATAATTTAAAACTTTTATTGGGGAAAATATCTGATTATTCATTTAAAAATAATTTCTAAACAATTTAGAAAATATTTTTAGAGAACTTGATTTTGGAGGAATACAGGTTTCAAATAGGAGAGATAATAAAGTCATAGATTCATAAAAAATAATTTCTCAATGATTTTAAGTAAAATAATAGTGTTGTAATGGTAAAATTACTTGTAAATATACTGAATATATATAAGATATAATATTACATGATAATTATAAGATTTTATCATTGGAAAATTAATCATTTACAGTCTATATAAAAGATTGATTGTAACAAAATACACTTACCTCTATGGTAACATTGAATAAGAATCCCCAAGAAATAGTATCATATATAAAATCATAAAAATATGTATATTCATGATATAACATGTTAAATGTACATAATATTCCCCTCATAAATGAAGGTAGGTGTGTAACACACCTTGAATCTTAAAGAAGGAAAATTGTAACAAAATTGACTTAATGGTTGGTAACATTGAAACCGAAAACCTCATGAAAGAGTGACTTTATAATAGATATTAAAATAAAAAAAATTAGGACAATAAAAAAACTTTAATTTTATGTATATAAAATACAAATATATTGTTGAATATGTAATATATCACACTGGAATAATGGTGAGATGATAAAAACCCTTACCTTCAGTCTGATTCATCATGTTTGTTTTTTTATCATCCTAAATAATAATCTCATTTTATTTATTGAATTTATTATTAATATTTTTATAGTATATTATTACATTTATTTATCTGATTTCCATTTTATATAAATTTACATAGTTAATTAATTTTAAGTCATATGTTTTTACCATATTCTGTTTATGCGTCAATAAATTCTTTGGTTGGTTGACTATGGTGAAATGGATTTATTATTTAAAAATATATAGATTATTAATCATGAAATGGTTATCATATTGTTAATTCAATTATAATTTCAAACCCAATCATGATATTATCTTATGAAAAATTAACTATCATTATGATAATGGATGTGGTAGGTCATATGTGCGCATGGGTAACAATACCATTTTTCAATGATCTTTGTAGAAAAAAAGTAAGAAAAATTTAACTTCACAAAATGAAAATTATATCAAAATTAAAATAAAATAAATTATATATACTTATATGTATCATTATTATTATTTTGTGATTAGGAAATAAATATCATCACTTTAAAGAGGTGGTATTCCACACATCCACAGATTACATTATCATTTTTTCACAGAATGAAAAGGTTAGAAATATAATGTACTATTATTATTTATTAATTTTAAATATATCATTATTATAAAAAATATGTAATTTATATCATATATATGTTATAATTACCCTTATTACATATCATGTAATGCATTAATAAAAATGAATCACATCGCTTCATGAGGCGGCAGTCTTCCTTACACATGAGCGACATTATCACATTTTTTACATATTAGAATTTAAAAAGGTTATATATGATATTAGTAAAAAAATATATTTATGTTATAAATATCATATATAAAATTTATATCCATCATTATTCACAACTATGAGTGGTGGTAATGGAAAATTAACTACCTCATTTTGTGAGATGGTATCCAACAGTGTACCCAAATGATAACTTCATAACACATTTGACAGAAGTGTTCGTGGTTGTAATTAAAAACATTAACAGAAAATATTCTCAATATATTATATATATATATTATATAATACTTTTATAATAAAAATTTTAGGTGATGGAGAATGAAATAGAACAAAATTCAAATTGATAAACATTACCTCTTCTGTGGATAACTCATTTTGGTTTGCACGAAATGAATTCCTTGGTTAGATTTGTTCCCATAGTAAGGATTATAGGATGATTATATTTAAGGTAAAAAGTTGTTTTTCAGTTATTTTTAGGGAAAAGTCTCTAGAGGTGTCTGAAGAGAGGAGGGTAGGTGGATACTTTTTATAATGGATGTGAGTGGAAGACATGTAATGTTTTTAAGAGTTAATTACACAAACATTTTTTTCAGGTCATGTGGCTCGGATAATGAAATAAAAATTATCATATAAGATATAATTTATAAATATATATATAAAATTGGTTCTTGAAAAATATATTTTTCATTTGGACCCTTATATTTAATATTTAGTCACATGGAAAAATCATTTTTACTATAATCACTTTAATAAATTTTATCTATTTGAAGTAATCAAATTCGTCAAAAAATTTAGGTGACCATATCATATATTATATCTTATATGGGATAAAATTATGGAATATGTTATTATAAACTAAAATCACATAAGTGGCTAAAATTAGTTTAATGTTAATCCCCTAGATGAGATGAGAAAGAAGGTCTTTAGTGTGAAATTGTTCAAAAGTATCAAAGTTTTAATATCCAATTTTAGTATTAAATTGATAACAATGGCATAAATTGGATATATATTTATTTATAATTGAGATAATTATAATTTAAAACCAATTTAAAATATAATTTAATTTTCTAAATAATTTAATCAAAAATTAAATTTTCAATTAAAATTCATTATTTTTCACTATTCATCAAAAATAAAACTTCCCATAAAATTAACAAAAATTTACCCAAATATAATGTGGAAATTATGATTCCAAAAATTTATATTTTTTGAAAATAATATATTTAAAAAAAAATAAAAAAATATTTTTTATTGCAGTTGGCCTATTAAAAAGAAACAAAAATTCTATTTAGAAAAAATAATTTTTATTTATGCATAAAATTGTATAATTTATTATATTATTACTATAAAATAAACATGATGAATGCATAATTTTTTTTGAATATATAATATATTTATTTCCTTAATATCATTCAATAAAAATAATTAATTAAATTTATTAATATAAAACTGCCATTGGTGCATGGAAATAGTTTTTTTATAAATATAATAACTTTATATTCAATTGGTTTTTTATTTAGTATTAATTGGTAATACTTGAATTCATTTTACAAAATATTTTAATGCATATGTTCATTATTTTTTTATATTAATAATTTAATCCATTCCAACAGCTGGGTGATATCTATCATCCTAAAAATATTAATATTATATTTTTTCTAGTAAGAATCGATTGTGCATGTGATACTAGTTATCCTAGAAACATGATTTTATGTGAAATGAATTTTATAATTTGTGTTGCATATAACAGAAGATAAAATTTTAATGTTTTGTAACTCTAGCTATTAAAGAATATAAATTAATTTTAATGAATATATTTCATAAATTCTCATTATTTTATATTTATATTTTCCATTGAATTACATTTTTATTTTCTTATAAAAACCATGACATTGATGAGTATTTCCAACATCTATATCCACATTGATATTGAATATAGTAATTTTTTATTAAATTACATTTATATTAATGCTAAAAATATACTTATAATTTATTTTAAGTTCTTGATGTATCAATCATCATTAATTTTAAGATGGATGATAATACATTAGGAATAGCTTGGAAGTGCTATACAAATTTTCTCATAGGTACATATGGAATTATAATCCATCTATTTCAACTCAAGGAATTTGATATCCATTTACGTTTTAAGAATATGTGGAATATAATTTTTAAAAAATAATCTTTTAAATTCCTTCCACTCTATATATTAAAATTATTATTATTCTCTTGTTGTTCTCGGTAAGAGAACACTAATATTTTTAATCTCCTTCCAAACCGTATGAATCCATAAAAACATTCTAATTTTCTAAACACTAAATATTGGAAAATATTTTTTCAATTGTAGTAATCCATTTATATGATATTATTAGATCAGTAGACCAACTAATATAAGGTTTATGTTGTCTCATGAAGGACTCACAATAATATCGGTCACTCTTTTTATCATTTGTATGCTCAAAATTATTCATATATGGATAAATATATTTGATAATAACAATATTATTTTACATTCTATCTCCCATAATATTCTATTCCTTATGAAGTAATTCATTTTACTATCCATCACATTCATTATTAAAAAAATTCCCTAAACTTATATTAAATGGATTGAACAAAAAACATAGTATGGGGAGCTATAGTCATAGTGGGAAACCACATAATCCTAAAATATCATTTATAGGATGTCTAAATCATAAAAAATTCAACCATGAAACCTAATGTGTATCCTAGTTCAATCTTGATCATTACCAAAAAATAGGATTTTATTCTATACATAGATATTTCCTTTGGTTTCTTCTAATAGTTTTGTAATCCTCTTTTCTAAATTTTAAAAAAAACTTACTCTCATATAAACTATAGAAACCCATAATTTTCATAGATATAAATTAATTCTAAATAAGTGATTATTATATATAGTACATAATTATCCATGCCAAAATTTTATATTTATAGTATCATTATAAACATGAAACATAAAAATATTTTTCATAATAATATAATATAATCTCCCACTTATTATATCATCAAAAGAACCATTCAATGAAAGATAATACATGAAAACATTATAATTAATATGGGGAAAAAATAAGACAATATTGGGAGGATATTCTCAGTAAGTGTTAACAAGGAGATATCAATGATCATGTAACTGTTACATGATAATATAGGTATAAAAATATGATCATAACAATTGAAAACCATATACAGCCTATAAAATATTGTATTAATAATTCATGGAATATATCATGGTCATTGAAAAGGAATGAATAATATGTAAATAAAATAATAGAAACTAGTAATGTTTAATATATTCATAAGATATTTGTTTTTGGAATACAGATAAGCGTAAAAAATAATTTCCTTATTAGTCAAGGCTCATTTATAAGGCTATCATAGTTGAATGGATTCACTCCCAAAACCATCATTGTAACAAGGATCACTCCCATGTTTATCATAGTGGATATATCCCCTTACCAAAATCAACTTAACCCCTATACTAGTCACATTTATCTCATAAGATATCTTTATTTACCTTATTTATTAGAGGGATATATAAGTCCCAACTATTACATAATAAGAATCATAAAAATGTTTACCATAAAATCATAAATCATTCTTCAAATTAAAACTAATAAAAATAAATCTATTTCTTAAAATTTTGATCATATCATATCCAATAGAAAATATATGGTTTTCTTCATAGAATAAACCACGGTAAAGAAATGGTTTTCATAAAAAATAATCATTTTTTTATATAATAACCCATGTAAAAGAAGTGGGTTTCATAAAACTTTTGTCATTGTATTCATAAACCACCTAGAGAAATAATAAGGATTACACCCTCTGATTATATACAAGTAATGAGTAAGTGAAGACCAGGGTTTTTGTCTTGATGAATAGAAATATCATCAAAATATCGTTAAAATTTTCTTACAACATATAACCATTCAATTATATAATTTAATATTTCGAAAAATATCATAAATATAATGGAAAACATTTAATTTTCAATAAAAACGTAAAATTTTAATATATTATTTAATTAAAAAATCACGATGGAGGGTAAATACATCCATAACATATAAGTTAAAAAATAATTCCTTCAATACATTTATCAGAAAAATAAAAAATAACCTGATTTGGAATAAAAAAACTATATTCAACAAATTTTTTAAAAATTAAAACACGGTTACAAAATAAATGAATATAACATGGAATAATTATAAAAAAGATATTTAAATATTTTTTCAAAATCTTGGATATGAAAGAAAATATCTTTGCCTCTGATGAGAGAAAAAAAGTTGAACTTTCTTTAAAAATTTCTTTGGTATCATGAGTAATAAAGGTTAAGAAGATGAAATTAAATAAAGTATATTCGTGAAATAAATAGAGTAAAATAAATTTCCAATATATATTGAGGTATATATCATAATATTTCCTCATTTTAAATATAATCAGAAACAATGTTGATAAACAATGACATTATAACAAGGAACCCATACCTCGAGTTCCCCTTACTCTTAAAGCACAACGACCTCTAGTATAAAAAAAATTAAATTTTATTATTACATTATACCAGTGTTTTTATACTTATTATATCATATATAATCCCTTTAAAACATTTCAATGCCACTTTTTTCAATAATTACCTATTAGTATCTTCATTTTTGGTTGTTAACCATATTATTTATCAAGAGTATTTCAGTTTAGTGGTCTAGGTGCTTATGAATATATATTGGTTACATCAACTACAGAATAATAATCATGATATAAATTTCTTATATATTCATAATATGCATAATTATTTTCATCCAAAAAATATAGATATTGAAAATTGAATTACACTATTCATAGAATGAAACAATGATAAATATTAATTCCAAATTACATAATCATTATTATATCATATATTTAAATTAATTCATCAAATCCAACCCCATTAAAATCTATATAATATATAAATGAAAAATTAAACTCATAACTTCGTAGATGTGGTAGTCCACACACACTCACAAGTGATGTTATCATTTCCCAAAAGATTGGATGGTAAGAAGGTAGAAATAATATTATCATTATAAAGGAATAATATTTTCATAAATATCATATATAAATATTTTGGCAATAAAAATGCCCATCCATCAAAAAATAGTGACGTAAAATTATTTTTTCCCTATGTTGATATGTTATGTCGTATGTACACACGAGCAACAATTTAACATCTCATTTAATGGTTATAATTGTGTATAACGATTTTTATGTATTCATAATAATATTTAATAATATTTATAACATGTAAGTTATTATTTATAGATTAATATCATAGTTATATAAGAGGTAAGACATATTATAAATGAAATTTATCGGATGAGGCAATTATATATTATTTGAAATAAATCATAATGATATCTAATAATGTACTCTAGATTTGTATTTTGGGAAGAACTGATCCTCTAGAATGTTGATATTTATATTTAGAAGTTAAAATGCCATATTTTTGTTAACCAGGTCATCTTAATTCAGGGTAATGAAGTGAGGGATGAGGTTCTATTTTATAATTGAGGAGAGGGAAACTTTATTATATCTAAAAAAATATTAAATTATAATGAATTAATTATCAAGAAAAATTCCTTTCAATGTATAGGGAATATAATATAATGTAATAAATATTTTTTATAACATAAATTAATATAATTTTCATATTATTATATAATTTCATACAATAAAAGTTTTTTTATCCCATTGTTTTAAAAGTTAATTTTATCTCTAGTAACTACATTTTAAATATTTATTGTTATAATGTTTACTTATATGGTGAAAATTAGCCCATAAATGTCTAGTTTTTAAAACTTTAGTCCACATCTTATTCACCATGTATTATTTCAAGATTTTTTTTTATAAATAATTTGATAAAATATTACTTTAATTAAACACTATTATTGAATATTCCTACAATATTAATCTAAATTGACATAAAATTAATAAATTAAAATTTTAAATTTTATTATAATCATTTAATTTAAAAATAATATATAATATTAACCTAGAAAATTATTCAAACACTATAAATTAACCAAACAATATCACTTTGAATATTTTAAAAATCAATTATTTTAATTTTCCATTAATTGAATAAATATTTTTTTGTCGAAGTGTAAAAATTTAAAGTAATTATATCGTTACTAAAATTTTGAAATAAATTACCATCATAAATATAAATTCATTATTCAGAAAAATATTTTTAATATTCATTCGAATCTTTTCCCCTAGGTGGACACATAAAATATATTTTAATATAAGATAGTGAAATATTCTATCATTCTTTAATCTAAATAATATATATATCATTTTCAATGAAGATATTATATTAATGTAAAAAATTTCTGGATATAGTGAAATTGGTTCAATAATCTTCATCCAATAAGAATTAGGATAAAAATTATATTCTTATAACTTATTTGTAATTTAGATTAAATCAATTTATGCTTTATTGTGATAATAAAGTTTGCATGATTTTCCATTCATATTAACATACATAGTAGTCTATTTACAAAATTTGAACATCCTAATTATAAATAGTAAATTATTTTAATATAATTTAATACCTATAAATAGTTGAAAAAATTCTAGTATATCTTCTCTAAATGGGACAAAATATAAATTTTATAAAAAAATAATTTTTACAATAAAACTTGATTTTATATTATCAAATGCATAGAAAATATACTTTTTTTTATTTTTTAAAACATTTTACCATGTAAATAATTTATAAATTTAAATAAAATAATTCACAAATATGGATTAATTTAAAATTTTTATAGAAATTTCATTTCATGCACAAGAATAATTTCAGATGAAATATTTCATTTTTATAGAATTTTTATATTAAGTAATGACAATTTGATCACAAATTTATTTATTTTATAACTATGTAAACCATATATTTTCATTATTTAGATATTACTATTCATAATGACCAATCCAATCACTATGAAATAATAGACACATAATATTTCCCAAAATGTTATACAGTTTTTTTAAACATAATATTGCGTAAAAAACAAGATAGCAATAAAATAAAATTATTCAAAGAGAAACATTTCATAAAAATATCAGGGATTTACATGTTTTTTCAAACATCAAGTCTCAAAAAAATCCCTAATACTCATGAGAGTCTAAAAATCATGTCCTACACTATCCCCTCTCACTCAGGGGAGACAATGAGTCATCCCAAGACCCACATTCTCTGATATGGTGCTAAAAACGTGCAATGTATATATTTTTTATAAAAATTAAATAATAAATATACATTAATGCACACACACATTAGTATATTTGACCTATGTTTTAGAGATCTCTAAAAATATTTACAATATATCAAATTTTATAGAGTTTTCTTCACAAAATTTTGATCCATTTAACCTCAGCTATCTCCCAGATATGAAACCAAATACCATTGAAAATTCTAATGAGCTTATGAAAATAATCATAAAATATATGTTGACCATAAAATTTGTTGGAAGGGGTTTCAAAAATACATTTCTAATCCTTTATAAAATAATTTTTCAAAATGATACTTTCATATAAAATAAATTTGATAAAATTCATTACTATTTCTAAAAAAATTGAGGTTTTTTATTTAAATCCAAAATAAAAGATACATAAATAATTATTATTAGATTTATATATTTTTGAAAGCCCGTTTCTATTTAAAATATATGATTATTGAAATTAAATCAATCAATTTCTTAAAAACCATAATACAATATCATTAATATAAAAAATATTTATGCGATATAATGATACTTTGAAAATTATAATAAATCTATGTGTCCATGAGCTATATTAATTTTAGAATAATTTACTCTTGAGATTGTGGGTTGACACCTCATTCCCCATTATCAGATTTTATACCTAAGTTCCAAATTTTTAAGTAAAACGTTTTTCAGTGCCTTTCTTTCTCATTAAAATTCCATTGAAAATCACAAATAAATATTTGAGGTATGTAATAAAATTTCTATAATGAAATCAATTACATATAATAATGAAAATAAGATGACTTAAAATAGAATCCTTAATTTATAAATAAACTAAACATTCATCAAAAATATTTATTTATAATTTTATTAAATATTATCAATTATAATTTCTCTTCATGGGTTATATGGAATTTAAATATTATATATTGAGTATATCTATATATATAATCATGATTATTATCCATTTATTTGAAATAATTTTTATATAAAATTAAAAAAGTAAAGGCCTATTAAAATAGCTAAATTAATTATATACAAATTAGAGAACATATTATAAATGGATAAACTTTATCATTTTAAATTCATCCTTGAATTATGAAAATAAATCAACTAAAAAATATTTCATAAATATAAAATGGGGATTTTAATGGGATATTTGAAATATTATAATTATATCACACTCTATTAAATAAAATAATGTTCTGTAAAGAAAAGAAGATAATTAAATTAACTAACTCCTAAGAGAATAATTTTAAAATAATATATAATGTTAATGAAAAAAAATTCCATTGCATTGTTTTTTTCAGAATATTTTTGGTTTTGAAGGAAGATTACTATTTAAATACACTCAATCTTTCTCTCTTACACAATTCTCATATATTTTAGATATCTTTCACTAGATAAGTAACTCCTGATGGAAGCTCTAAATATACCCACCACTAACTATTCAATTTTATATAAAATATTAGGGGGTGTTTCCATAAATATTATCTCAAAATATAGTTTATATATTTAGATATTTGAATATATAATTTCCAATAGCTATTAAAAATCGAGATCACTATTAATAGAGATCAAGAATTTAAAGATCAATATATGATGCTCAAGCATATTGTTTTATGAGAAATTTGAATAATATTCTAAAAAGGTATGATTTAATAATGATTGTAATATATATATTTGAATATCTACAATATATCTAAACTAAAAGATCTTACCACCTTGTTCATATTAAGGGACTATATAGTGAATAAAGGCATTGATGTAGAATATATATAGATATAGTTGTTTCCACTTGTATAACCTAATGAAATGGGAAATAAATTAGGACTAATGGATTGTAATCCATGATAAAATGGTTTTATCAACATATATTATTTAATTTTTAAATTCCATCAACAGTGATCCTATAATGTTCCATTGAAAATTAAAGGCATATGACTCCCATCATGCATGTATTTTTTCATTTTGATATATATATATATAATGGTTTCAAGTCCATGATAACAATAACACATAGCCTTGACATTGAGTTCAATTATCCACGAGTCATGCGTGGGGATAAAGTATTTTGTCATGAGGAAGATGGAGGGATGGACTATTTTAAGGAATGACTTGGTCAGGAATGAGGTTAATAATGACTCTATAAGGTGATCATACACGCATGTTTTTTGAACAATTGATGATGATATTAATATATGATTTTGACAAGGTTGAATAATACCCATATCAATGTTCCTAAATTGAAAAAAGGGATGTTTGCTTCTACATGTTTAAACTACTCCACTTAGTATCTCATTACATGGTAGCAAGTTATCAAAACCTATAAAACATAGTTCTTACACACCCCTTATGGGATACACCATTGTATTGAGTTTTCCACTCGAGCACCATATGGGATCAATGGGTGTTAATTTTCTTATCCTGGCACATGCCCATGCCCATCAAAAGGCACCAAGAACCTAGCCAGGTTGATCCTCAACCATATGGTATACCCTATGGTTCCAACACATGTGGCTGAGAGTGTCCTTAGTTAGACTATTTTTTGGAATTTTCTTTATATAAACAAAGTAAATTTTATATTTCTAGAGAATTTAAATAAATTATATATAATAATTTATGTATGTATTTTGTCCCCCCTTGTATATATTTACACAATATATCTTTCCACATATAATATTTAGTCTAAAAATAATACTGTAAAATATTATGAATGAATATTAAAGATATACAAATTAATAATTATAATTTCAGATAAATATTATTAATATTCCATATTAATTCCTAACTTATTTCAAGAAAACAATATGTTATTTAAAATTAAAAATACTAAAAATTAGTTTTTTGAAATGTAAAAAATTTCATATAAAAATAAAATACAATTTAAATTATTATTAATCATTTATAATGTATTTTTTAAAAATATATATTATTTAAAAATAAATTTCAAAAGGGATTATTATGTAAAATTTATATAATTATTAAAATCTTTTTACATATTGAATGAAAATATATTTTATCATTATTAATTCAGTTTTTCACTAAAAAAATTCTATATTTAGACTTGTGAAAAAACTATTTTCAAAAAATAGAAATTAAACATTATAATTTGGTTATTTTTAGTTAATTTATAAGAAATATTAAAAAAATTTATAGAAAACAAACTAATTTTATGTTAAATCACAAGACATATTTTAAATTTATGAATCAATTGAATAAAATAATTCTTTCTTAAAAACAATAAAATGAAGTAATTATTGGTATATTACATTCATCCCACCATAATATAATTTCAACCTCATGATTATTTCCTTGTACATAAAAAAATTATAAATAATACTTCTCAAAATTTAGGATAAATATATCATAAAATTTCTTATTATTAATATACACATAGAATCTGATTTTCCTATAACCTAAAATAAAGTCCTATAACTCTTAAATTATTTTCAATTGAAAACATTATAATCTCAAAATATTTCTAAACCATTTATATGATACCAAATGAGACATCCATATACCCGCACTCATAGATCTGGTTCCAGATACATGGTGTGTAGTTTTTTAATATAAAATTAACTAAAATATATATACTCCATTTCATAGTTGAAGACATATTTCACCATGGTTTTGGAATAATAGGGAAATACATAAAACATATCATAGTCTAAAAAGATTATTTACAAAAAATTATATGTTTCACGTGAGCTATATCTATTAAAAAACATTGTTTCCTCTAATCATCATATGAAAATATTTTTAAAATTTTGTTTGGGATAAAAATTTCCTAGTATGGGGTTTTAAAAATAGTTTTTAAATATACTATATGATAAATTTTGAGAATCATGCAGTCATTTCAAAAACATTTGATAATTTTTTTTGTTCCCCCCAAAAAAATTGGGTATTTTTATTTAAATACATAATTAAAGATAAATAAAAAATCATCCATAGATATAAATAATTTTTAAAATATATTTATTTTTAAATAATAATATCTTATAAATGAAAGAAATATTTTTCATGAAAAAATTAAACATTATATTGAAAATATTACGTTTTTATTGAATATATTAATAAATATAATTCCATAATAAATCCATAGGGAATCTTTAAATATTACTATTAGAACAACACTCCCTTTTAGGTCATGGGTTCACTCCTCATTTCTCATTATCACACTCCACTCCCATGTGCTGAAGATTTAGATTAATAATTTTGGAATGTATTCCTTTATAATTTTAATCCTACATTAAATTTTTTAGTTTATTATTTTTGTATATAATGACTTTTTAATTTCCAAAAGGATAATAATTTCATATAATCATAAACATATGTTTCATAAAAATATTACCATTACTTTGATAAATTATCATAACATTCATAGGAATCAAATAATTATATTTTTTTAAATTAAAATTTAATATTTGTTTTCATAGTATTAATGGAATAGAAATATTAAAGATAGACTATGGTTATATCTATAAAAAAATTTATAATCCTTATATATTATGGAATATTTAATCAAGAATTTGATAACATTATATCCCACTTGAAACTTGTAAATAATAGTTAGGAAATTAAATAAAATTTTCTAAAACAATAAATGTTATCATTTTAAATTCATCACTGAATTAGGAATGAAATTTCTTTATTCCTATATAACTTTCTTAATATGAAAATGGATATTTTTAAAACACATTTGAAATTTAATAATTAAATTATATTCTATAAAAGAAATCAATTTCAAAAAATATATTTTTAAAAAATAATAATATTTTCCTCATAAAAATCGTTTTAATATAATTTATAATCCTAATGAAATCAAATCCCATTATATTAATTTTACTAAAAATTTAATTTTCATAGAAAATTAAAAATTTTAGAAACACATCATATATATCTTAATCACTAAATTTATATTTTGGACTAGATTTTTTAAGTGATTAACCCTCTAAAAAAGAAGGTTTATATAGCCACCCTTTTTAAATTTTGTTTCATAATATATGATAAAGGATGTTTCCAAAATAATTATCCCATATCATTAATGATATATAGATGGAGCTATATAGATTAACTGAAAATCTTGATGGGGGTCGTGGAAGATCATATTTTTTAATGATCTAAATAAGAGTCTCATGAAAATGTATTGATGAGAAAGGTGACTATTTTGTGGGAAAAAATCATTAATATTGACATTTACACACACACACACATATATATATATATATATGAATATCATGATTAATTATGGACTAAGATATCTTCAATATTTATTTTCTATCATTTTCATCACTGATGTTTTGTAGTAAACAAATATATTTATTGAGAATATATATATAATTATATATTGTGTTATTAAAACTTGTGTAAACTAAAGTGGAGATAAATACTGCACAAACTGGGGTTGATATTTTGTGATTGAGCAGTTTTATCAATACAGATGATATCATTTTTAAATTCTTTAACAAATGAAAATGTATCTTTCAATCAAAAATGAAAGGATGTAGACTTTTTTCATGCATGTATAGTTTGAATTCGATTGTTATATATATATATATATATATATAACTCTTATAACTTTTTGAAAGACAATAAACAACTCATTGGCATGCTTGAACTTGAGTGAGGACATTCTTGTGAAATGAGTATGGGTAAATTATTTTGTTGAGCGGAAGAAAGGGAGTTGGATGGCATCGATGGTTAGCTGGGTGGATAATGAGGTTGATGATAAACCTATGAGTATATCAAACATTTGAGATTTTCATAAGGAAATGGTGATGATATAGAAGGTTTATTTTAACATTAGTGAACAGTGCCAACATTTGTAACCCCACATAAAAAACTCTTGGTGGAGGGATACTATATATTATAAACTCTCCCTTTAGATTATTGTGAATAGGAAATGGGTGATGGACACCCTCAACACATTCCTCGCAAATGTTCACCATGTACTGTGCCTCCCCATTCAATATTCCACTAGACACCATTTGGGCACAATTTATACCCACCAACCTATCCATTTTTAGATGCTCAAACCACCCCAGCTTTCTAGGAGATATCCATACTGATCATCTCCCTCATAGTAGAACCTACAGGTCTCACATGTCTGTCTATGTGGGTCTGTGGATAGCCTATTGGTTGAATAATTTTTTTATATGTTAATAGAAAATTTAATTTTACTAGATATTTCAAATAAAAAATTAATAATATTACATGTTTGTATATATTTCATCCCAATATTAATTTTAAAAATATATTTTTTAACAAAAAATCATAATTTTATCTGTATAAATGTTAAATATTACAATTGGAAATGATAATATACACATGAAAATATTAAATTTTAATAAAAGATCAACACCTTTTTCAATTAATTTATAATATATTTCATGTAAATAATATTTTATTTTATTGTAATATTATTAAGATACTTGTTTATGAAAATTATATATTTTTCACTTCAAAATAAAAGAACTTTTAAATTATTATTAACAACTATTAATTTATTTTAAAAAGTATGTTTAATTACGTGTTATTATATAAAAAATTAAATAGTAAATCACATCTTTTAAATATTGAATGAAACTATAATTAATGTTTCACAATTCTAATAATTAATAAAAATTATTATATTAACATTGTCAAAATAAAATAGAATTTATATGGTGAAACAAATATATTTCAAAATTTAATTATTTTATCATAATTTATAATCAAAATTTTAATATTCTATTGAAAATAATTGTATTTTAGGTTAAATTTTAAGTTTATATGTTTGATTTATAAATCAAACCAATAAATAAGTATTTAATAAAAATTATACTATGGTAGAATTATTTGGATGTTAAATTCCTCTATTATAATTGTAATTGCACCTTCATAATTCATATGCAAAACTTATGTAAATTATGAATCATAATATCAGAATTTATGAAAATTGTGATCATAAGATACAATATTATCAAGAGTTCATAAAAATATAATTTTCATAGTATATAAAAAGAATATATTTAACGATTAAATTATTCAAAAATGAAAACATCCCAATCACGAAACTTTATATAAACCATTTATTTGATAGATAACGAGATATCCTAAGACATTATAACCTAGATCCAGGGCATAAAATATGTCTATATACATAGTTTTATATAGCGACAAAAAAAATAAATAGAACATTGTGTAATTGAGAATACATTGGTTCAATTATTTTAATAACAAAGAATAACCTTACAAGATATTAGTTTATATACAGATAGTTTAATAAATTACTATCTTATTTACACATGCATTCACCCATGTGTGAAACCAAAAAAATTGGAACTTATAATGGGGCTACAAAAATCATTATAAAATATGGGTTGGGAATAAAATATCTTAGTCAGGTGTTTTAAAGATATATTTGGAATCCTTTATAAAATACTTTTTGATAATGATACATTTAAATGAAATACAATTCTCAAAAAAAATATTCCTTAAATATTAAATTTTTTGTTTATATCTATAATTAAGGATACATTCAAAATAATTAAAATACATTAATAATTTGAAAACTGTTTAAATTTAAAACATAACATCCTTTTAAGGAAATAAATTTTTATGAAAACCTTAAATATTTTGATTCAAGAAAATAACATTTTTCTGGTGCCCGTCAGTTTTGTGGGAGGTTGCCTCTACTGTTGGTTTCCCAATTAAGGTGGAAAAGGAAACAGAGCATCCCAGGTATGGCCATTTTGCTCGTGTATTGGTAGAGGTTGGTTTAGCTCAAGTTCTTATTGACACATATTTCCTTATTGCGGGTGAAATTAAGTTAGAACTAGATATAAAATATGAGTGGTTGCCTAAATTTTTTAAGTCTTGTATGTGCATTGGTCATGGTCTTGAGCACTGTCACAGGAAAATGAAATGCTCCTTATGCAAATCATTAGGTCATGCCCCATAGCAGTGCAAGAAGAAACAAGTTGATCCTCATTATAGTAAGCAAGTTCTCAGGAGGAATGATCCTCACAAGGATGGTATCTCCACATTTGTTGAGGTTGTCTAGGAAGGTCTGCTGAAGTCTGATGCTTTTCAGCAACCAGACAATGCTGCTACTGTGCCAGTGAATGTTGGATCATTTGAGCAGGACATCTTTGGAGTTACCAGGGGTCTAGATAACAAGTCCTGCGCTGATGTGGCTGAGGAGGAAGAGGGGAATCAATATGATTATGAGGATGCTATCCAAAATGAATTAAATCAAGAGTTGGAGTGAGCTACTATAGCCTCTGCTAGTAAAAAGGTTAAGATGAAGATTTTGGATGTTGATGGCTTCCAGTTGGTGTTTCCTAAGAAGCTGAGGGAATGTCCATTTACTCATGATGAGGTGAAGAATTCTAAGCTGGATAATTTTGCTGCAGGAGATGTTTCTGTTCAATAGGGGATTCAGGATGAGGTACAGGTGGCCAATGTGGATTCTCTGCTGGAAGTGGTGCTGAGGATGTACAATAATGTTGTAGGTGATACTTTTGTTAAACAGGGGGTTTAGGTTGATGTGCAGGTTGATACTTCTGTGGAGAATCTTGGTGGTCTGAAAGTTGTTCTACGGGGATAGGGTCTTCTCCGATCTTCTACTTCTAAAAAGGGTGTTAGTATGGCAGGATTCCCCCCTAAAAACATGGAAGATGTGAATACACCTAGTCATGTTCTGGACCTAGTGCGATCTCCCCCAATGGTTACTAAGTAGGGGGGAATAATATGAATGTCATATAAATGGATGAACCTAGTATTACGGAGTTGCAAGGACCTGTAAAACCAACTATCAATTTTGTTTCAATGTTAGAGTCTATTAATACTCCTGAGTTTGATCTTCTTAATCTTGAAGGACTCAAGAATGCAGGATGTTGTAACTGAACGTGCTCCTCTTCGACACCTACTACTGTTGATGGTCTGGAGACCCAAAAAAGGGGGACCTACCTATTTGTGTGGCGGTGCAGGAGTCCAAGGATGTTCAGGAATCTCCTCATGAGCATGAGGAGCCTACTAATGATACTGCTCATCAAGATGTTATATCCCCTATTGAGGTTGTGCAGTCAATGTTGCATCAGAAAGTTCCTCATGATGAAAATGATTGGCACACGATTGAGGTTCTGGAGACGGATGATGAATCAGCGATGCAAAGGGGAAGAGGGCGACATCGAGCTAATCGGGGAGGATCTAGGGGTCGAGGCTGGCCCAGAAAAATGTAATAATTGGGAATCTGATGTGGTTGTTCTGTTTTCTATCTGGGTGTGTTGTTTCACATGTAATCATTTCCTTCAGTTCATTGTACCTTTACACTTTTTAAATAAATTGTTGGGGTCATGGGTTTTCGAACCTATGTCTGAACCGCGTTTAGTATAAATATATAAGAAATCTATGCATCCAATGGAATGATTAAATTATGGATTATTCCATTCTCATTATAATTCCATTTGTGGACTTTCAAAAAACTCATTTATATGTTATAAAATTTTAACAAGAAAAATAATTACATATAATGTTTATCATATTATTCCTTGAAAGAGAATCCTTGGATTAATAATGAAACTAATAATTCCTAGGAAACATCAATTTATTTATGCATAAATAATTGAAAATTAATTTTTTTATGAAATATATGGAATAAAAATATTAAATATAGTGTATCACCATATTTATATTCATGATTCTCATCATTATATTTTAAAAATAAAAATAACAAAATAACAAAAAAATCCTACATAAAATGTGGAAATAAATTAATTGAAATAAGAGAACATTTTAGAAAATGAAATTATTTATAATTTAAATTTTATCCATGAATTTATAAAAAATGTTCTTTTTTCTATAGAACATTATTATTTTAAATAAATTTATGTTAAAGATGGAATTTATATTAAATGCTTCAATATTTTTATATGTATGAAAATTATTTTCAATAAAAAAAATTTAATTAAAACATTTTAAAACATTTCCCCCCATCCCAAGGCGATTTACAGAATATAGAAGCATAATGAAAAAAATATTTTCTTTAATTTTGTTGAAAATTCATTATTCATGGAAGACTACTATTTTTCAGACATTCTACATTTCACTCATACTCACTTTCTACATATTTCATATTGGACTATATATGTGAGTATCTCTTGATATGAGAACCTTATATAGCCACCCTCTTATTATCTAGTTGTATATAAAATTAAAGAGGATGTTTCTATAATAATTATCTTATATCGTTTCTTATATAAATATCAATGTACCTATATATTTCATCTAAAAATGATGATCGATATCAATTATGATATAAAATTTGAATGATAAATATATATGGCTCATGCCTACATCTTACTGAGGAAGATGAATAATGTTCATTAGAACCAGGAATTAATATGGCTAGTTACATATATTTATATATATTGATATAACTAATACATGAGGAAAATGAGATATTATATGATGATTTTCATAAAATTTTATACCAAAATTATGTACAGTAAACAAATCTATTGAATGATAATTTATATATATATATATATACAACAACTTCTATAACCATATTAACTAAGAAATATAGAAAGAATGATCCATGATATTTCATGAGAGACTGATTTCCTTTGGTGTAGATTTTATCATTTTTAAATTATATCAATAATGACACAAAAATTTTCCAATGAAAATGATATTTAGTAGAAATCTATCAAGTGTATGTGGATTATATTGGAATATTACAAATAAATATGTGTAAAACCAATTTATTAGGATTTCACGGTCATGTAAACACTCAATCCCAATATTTTCATCAAATTGGACCATCCTCAGGTCATGTGTGAGGATAGTTGATTATGTGATAAGGATGAGGGAGTGAGGGTGGAATCGAGGGTTTGATAGGTCAGTTGTGAGGTTTTAGACATAGTTATAAAGAGATTATACTATCAAGATATATCTTATTGAATGATTCTAGTTATATAAATGGACTATTTTAATATGAGTGAACAATTACCTCATCAATGATCCCATATTAAAAAAATGGGTTGAGTGATTCTATATATTAAAACATCCCCTTTGTATCTTTTTGCAAGGAAACGAGGGATCATCACCTACAACACACACCTCACACACTCCCACCACTAGCCACAACACCCCATTTTATGGGAAACAGAGGTACCCTACAAGTAATATGTATATTTAATATCACTTCCATGCAAAGGTTCTCTCAACTCATCTATTATAAGAAACTATCATGGTTTATACTCTTTCATGATGTAGACCATATGGGTCCCACATGTGTAATTCAGGGGCTCCTTGGTTGGCCTTTGGGAAGGAATGTTCCTTTTATATATACAAAGTAAACAAAAAAATTCTCGATAAATAAAATAAATAATTGATCATATTTTATTTATTTATTTATTTAATACTTCTATAAATTTTTAATTTTCATTATTTAAAAAAATATATTACTTATAACTATATAACTTATAAATATTACTAATGGTTAATAAAATTATGCACATCAATATTTAAAAATTTTAACTAATGATTAAAGTTTTATTATAATAGTGCATCACTTATTCGTTGAAAATAAAAAAGATGTTTATAATTAAATTCATTTAAAATTGTATTTTAAAAAATATAAATTTTAGATAAAAATAAATAAATTTTAACTAATTATTAATCAATTTTTTCTTTTTATATAATAGATTAATTATTTATGTAATGATTTCAAATAGAGTATTAATATTAATTAAAATAATAATCCATATCATTATAAATATTGAATTAAAATAAATTTTAGTTTTTTAAATTTTATTATTTAATGAAAATATATAATAATTACATTGATAAAATAAAGAACATTTCCTTAGAAAGGAAAATTTGTATTTTACAATTTGAATTTGATTACATACTTTATAATCAGTACTTAAATTTATAGAAAAAAATTAATTTTATGATAAATCAGATCATAGTTTCTTTTTTATAAAACATACTGTTAAATAGATATTTAATGAAAATAACACTATTTTGTATTTACTGGGATATTATAGTGAACAAATTTATATTTTGAACCATTCTCTATTAATATATAAATTAAAAACATGTAAATCCCTAAAAATCCCCTCCAATATATCACAACAATATATAAACATAAAAACCATTCCAATCTCACTTGGGGAAGGGAAGAAAAATAAATGTCAGGATGAACCCTTTCACTCATGGATGCCCCAACATTGATGAAACATGAAATAAAGATGTAACCTACTATCATATACCTCAGGAAGTTGAATCAAAAATCCTTTTTAATACATTAATAAATAAGAAGCATGATAATAGAATGATAATTTAATTCCATGTTTGAAATCATTATACCACTGAGACATCTGATGAAAAACTAAAATTATTATTTCACGTATCTGTACCAAAAAACCCACCTAGGCTAACCAAGAAATACATTATTATGAATATAATAGCCCCATAATAAATGGAGTGATCAATAAACCTAAAATACAAACAATTAGTTCATTCAATTCTTATCCATGTCTAAATAATACTCTCTATGATCAATTTACCTTTTAGGTCGTCCCTACTATAAATAATAGAACATGGAATAGTCTCACGAGACTAGACTAATATTACTAATCTCTACCCTCTTGGGGGAATTTCAAATAAAATGAAACAAACTCAATAATTTGATACTATATAAATAATATTATATTCCAAACCTGCATTCCTGTATTCATGTTTGAGATTACAACAAGATATAATTTTTTTTGACAAGGAATGAAAATATAATGAAATATGTTATCTCTTATAACAAGCAAATTCATCTGGAAAATAAAAATCCTAAATCACATTGAAATTAAACTATTATCTACCAGATTTTTACCAACAAAATTTTTCCAAATAATTTAGAATGAATTTCAAAAAACTAATTTTTTTTAAATAAACATTATAATGATCTTCAAAAGGCATTTAAAAAACTCCTAACAGTTCGTATTAAACTATCCAAACACATGCCACAAATCCAAATGAATTAATTAATTAAAAAACTAAACATTTGAAATTATTGCATTGCGAAAAAATCGTTTTAAGTAACTTATTTACCGCAAAACATAATCATGAACTAATACATATATAGATAAATGTTTCTATAAAAAACCCAATATATATCATCAATTAAATATGAGGACCAATTTACATTTAGTGACCACTCGCATAACTATTAAATTCATAGAGAATACCATAAATAGCAGTTCAACCAAGGAACCATTAATATTACATTTCACCCATCCAAATTTATTTGGAAATAAAATTTAAGCCATGTAAACAATATGAAATTACAATAATGAAATCACGTAAACCTAAAACCACTATACGAAAAAATATATTTAATAATACAGTGTCAAATGAATAAAAAATATCATTCATAAATTGATCCATATATTATACCCAACACCATGAATCCACATGCACATATCTCAAAAATAAATTACATCATATGTATCAATGAAATTTTGATAATAAAAAACCATGATTTTTGAAATTTTTATATTCAAAATAGATCTAATAGAAATACAAAAACACTAAGAACCATGGTGAGGTCAATTATCAAAACACACTTAGAATTAAGCCACATATAATAATGATTTCTATTTTTTTGGTATATTAATTTATTGAAATCATTTTGGAATCCCTAAATAACTCATTTTTTGATATATTTCCATCAATCTATAGGATATTGGGTGATTTTTTTCATATGGAACCTCATCTTGTGAAACCCCAAGAATAGTCCAACACATTAGGTCGATCCACCATGATTTGGTGGAATCAGCATTTAATTCAAGTTTACAGATACTAAAATTAGTTTAAATGAGGAATATGGATGATCCATTAAGGAATGAAAAATAATACCTCAAAAAATATTTAAATCCACTTTTAATTCCATGGGTCAAGGAAGATAAATCGGATAAGTTGAACAGAAGGGGGAATCAACCTTACCCTATTCACAATTCTAAAAAATGAGGAACTACATTTTATATTTATAATTAAATAAAATAAAATACTATCATATTCCCAACCTTGTGACATATATATTATCACCCTAATTTTTTCAATGCCTGAATCTACCTATATAAATTTGTTAAATCTCACATATGACCCTTTTATATTATATATGAACAAATATATATATACTAATAAATTTAATATATATATTACGAAAATACTTTATGTATAGAAAAAATAAACTACTACACGACATCTATTTTTATTCTAGTCAATAATACATTTCAAATTATATCCTATTTACTTTCAAGATCAACCCTTACCATTAATGTAGATTACAAATTTCCTTATTCAAATGTATTTTATTTTTCATTACATAATATAGAGAAACCCATACATATCAATGTACATTTTTCTATGTTTTTGGTTATATATACATGGTTTATCAAATGATAAACATTATATATCATCGATGGTATCTAAAACATCATAGGGATAGTCAACATATATGTAAATACATAGAATTTCTGTGGAAATTTTTTTCTTAAATACATGGGAATTTTACGAGCATGCGAAAATTTACGGTTCTTGATTATGAGGCCCAGTGTGCCCGGATTCAATTTCTGAAGTTTTGTTCAGGTACGTTCAGTAAATGTACGAGCAGGATTTTACAACTTTTGAACTGGTGCTCGTTCTTGAAATTCGAGGGAACCGTTGAACTCACAGCGCCTGTATTTTCGTAAGAGGTCTTTCACATCGACGACAGTCAGTCGAGAATGAAAGTTAGTTTTTTGAGTTTTTATGGAAAAAGTTAAACAAAAATAAGTGTGAGCTTATATTTATTTTTGAGGTAGTTAAAACCTCCAAGAGGTGGTTACGGGTGGGGACCACCACACCATAACCTCCCATTAGAGGTTATGGATGTGGGGCCCACCCGAGGTTTAAACATCTCGTGACAGTTAATGAGGTGGGGACCACCCAAAGATGAAACCCTTGGACCCCCCCCCCCCCATTTATGTGGGATGAAACCATTGACCTTTCCCACTAATCAATAGAGCTATCTCCACCCATTAATTAAGTGATTTATCTCATTTAATTAATTCTTCATTGGAATTCTTTTGAATATTTTGGCCAACACATTAAATAATGGGTTAGCTTAACCCATTATTTGTGGTTGGAAATTCATTTGGTGGAACATTGAGAGAGGATTCAGAAGGATTTGGAGAAACTAATTTTCCCACGAAGAACGACCTTAAAGTGTTCCAAAAGAGAAGGAGTCAACCGCAAAGAGCACCATCCTCGACTTCACCACCTCTAAACGCTCATTTTTTAATGATGGATATCCTCTTCCTTTTCCGACATTGATGAATCGACGCCGCCTTTCCGCGACTTCATCAACGATCATCAATACGAGGTAGGGGTTTGAGTGTAAATTGTTCTTGTCCTATGTTGTTCAATTATTGGATTATGTTATGCCGATTGAAATCAACGTATCATGGCGGGCTCAGACCGCATAAACATGTCTCGACCCTCCCCCTTGATTGTTCTCGTTTGTTGACAATGGTGACGGTGCAACAGCGCCCCAGGAAGAGTGGACCGCGGCGGAGCAACGTGACCGGCGACGGGCCGGCCGTGAAGAAATTGGTGGCATAAGGCCACCGGGTCGCCGGAAGAGCATGGCTCCATCGTGCTGTGCAAAGGGGAAGGGGTCTGCGGCCCTGCCGGGCCGCGGAGGAAGGGCGTAGCGCCGTCGCGCTGTGCGGAGGAGAATCTGGCTACAACCAGGGCGGGCTACCGTAGAGGGTCGTGGTTCCGTCATGACACACGGAGCAAGGGTGCCACGACCAGGGAGGTCCGCGGTGGACGAGCTAGAGTGGAAGACCGCTCGGCCAGCCGGGAGGAGCAGGACCCATCGGGTCTCGCGTGAGCTGGTCTGTCGCCACCTGGCACCGGTTCGATTCCACCCAAATGGTTCAACCATTTCGGAATCTAGGGGGGCACGTTCCTCCCACCCTGGACGCGGCTCGGGCAGGCCGCCAAGCTGCCATCCAGCAGGGCCGTCAGGTCGCCAGTCAGCGGGGCCACGCGGGCCACCCGCTAGCCGGGCCACATGGGTCGGGCCGCCCCCTTGGGTCGGGCTACCCACTCGGGTCGGGCCACCCCCTCGGGTCGGGCCAGAACCTCAGTCCGGGTCAGACCCATGGACCAGGTCGGACCCCGGTCCAGACCCGGGTCGGGTCGGGTCGGTCCAACTAGGTCGGACCGGGCCCAGACCCGTTTGACCTGATTACACTTTTTCACCCATATCTTGGCCTACGAGTGTCTGATTGATGAACCGCCTACCGAGATGGAAATCTTGGAGCAATATGATTCTTTTGGAATACACTAATTGAGGTTTGGACACATTTGGGGTATGGTCAGGTTGGTTTGAACATAAAATCCAACCAGGCCGCTAGGACAGAAATGCTACTAACTCACAGACTAGGTGTCTGATTGACGCGTCGTCTGTTGCGTTGAGACCCCTATGATGAGGTTGACCTTTGAGATACTTCTACACATGAATATTTGATGTTTGGGGTATTTACTTGTAGCTTGTGGAGAGGATCCTCCTAGAGATGAGTGTGTGGATTACGGAGACCTAGTAGCTGGCAGATACCTGACAATTGATGACCTTTTGACTTCGAGTGTTTCGACTAGACCAGTGGAGAGCACCTCTGTGTAAGGCAGTAGACCCATAGTGGGGAGATCCTCTTTGTGATGCGGTAGACCCATGGTACTCGACAGGAGGAGTACCTCAGCAGGCTATGAAGGGGGGCGCCTATGTGTGAGCATGGTAGATCCACAATGGGGAGTGCCTCTGTGTGACATAGTAGACCCACAATACTTGACAGGAGGAGTACCACAACAGTCCAGGAAGGTGGGAATCACCTATGTGTGACACGGTAGGCCCATTGTACTCGATAGAGCAGGAGTACACCATCATTTGAGGTTCCGATATTTTGATTGGGGTAGTTACATGATACTACCCCATAGAATAAAATCCGGGTTTTAGTTGAGTCAATAAATTTTGTGTTTTCTTCATGACTGAGATGGGTTACTAGATAACTTCAGTATATGTATGGGAATATACCTATGTAATGGTAATCAGTTTACTTCATACTTTGTGTTTCATCCTTGTTAGATTTTGTGAGACCTTGAGGGTGTTGGGGTCCCAACTGAGTATCGTTATACTCACCCATGTGCGGGCTATGCACGCACTTCATTGTGTTGGTTGCAGATGACAGACAGTGCTGACTAAGATAGAGAGTAGTAGGACTAGATAGTACCCGGAGGTGGACCACTCAGCGTGATGGTACACGGACCGGACGAATGGACGTGGAGTGATGAGGAGGTCATATGTACCTACCCTTCAGGTAGGAACCCCGAAGGATGACCCAGTAGATGCTTTAATTTTCTTCAGTTGTACTTGCTTTCAATTGTACTTTTACCTTATTGTTGGCCTTGTATTTCTGAACCTTCTACTTTCGAGCAATTCATTTTTATACAGTTTTACTTAGGGTTTTTCTTCCAGTTGTGTACTCTGATGTGTTTGTTTACAATTATAAAGGCAATTACTTCCCAGTTTAGGGATTTATGCCTTTGGTGCTAGTCGTCGGCCCCTAGTCTATGAAAGGCGGGCTTGAGGTAGTCACAATACGGGCCCTAGGGGATGGGTTGTGATAAATTGTTATCAGAGGAGTTGGTTCTACTGTAGAACTTATAACTCTGGTCTTCTTTTTCTATGAAGAAATAGTGTTAATGGTATTAATAGTGGTTTTCAATTTAGGGAGACCAGTCTTGGTGCGGGTAGCCGACGTATCCATACACCAGGACCCTGACTCTTGATTTTAGACTCAGTGCATGAAAACACTAATTGCATGCGTGTTTCCAAAAGTTTTCTTTAAGTCATCTCAAACTGTTCAGCTCACCAGGTATAATCTTTTGGTTGTGTCGCATCTGTTTCTTTTGGGACGCATCCCCGTAGAGCCCCGAGAGTCGTATGCTCTGACATCCCATTGAGCGATGAGGCCTCGGTGTAGGGCCCTTTACCAATTGAGGCACCAGCGGTACCACCTCTCGTTGGGCCACTGATTCCACTAGCCCCAGTAGTAGATGATCCACACTGCTTGAGTGCATTGCATGAGTTCTAGCACCAGAGGCCACCTAGGTTCCAGGGAGAGATAGACCCATAGGCGGCTGAGGATTGTCTAGAGGCTGTGGTGAGAGTGTTCAGGATAGTAGGGACACCAGAAGACTATATGGTGATCCTTGTCACGAGTCTCCTTCAGGCAGCAGTAGGTAGATGGTGGAGCCGGATGCTCCAGGTGCATGATGAGGCAACACTACTACAGGTAGACTTTGAGAACCTGTTCCGGGTAGAGTTTGTACCATCCACCCTTCATGCGGTGTGGATACAGGAGCTACTGCATCTACAGCAGGGTAGCATGACGGTGACTCAGTACTCAGCGAGGTTCACCGACCTCTCACACTATTCCACGGATATGGTACATGACCCATTCTTTAGGGCCAGGACCTATGAGAAGGGGGTCGGGAGAGAGATCAGGGCTTCGATGATCTCACTTAGTATCCCGAAAAAGGTTGGGGTGTTTTAGAGAGCCCTCCAAGTGAAGAGTTTCCTTACTGAAAAGTCACCAGTAGCGAGACCCAGTAATAGTCGACATGAAATGGAGTCTTCTACAACTAGAAGTAGACAGATGATGCAAAGGTCCAAGAAGATTAGTCCCATGGTGGGACGACCGCAGGACTCAGGATCTGTTGTGCAGGGCACCAGAGGCAGTGACTTACCTGCCAGGAGTAGTCATTGTTACTCATTCGGTAGGCAGGGTCACATGGCATGTGACTATCTGACCCGCCATTCAGATGATCATGAGACAGTTGAGATACCTCCCAGGAAAAGGCATAGGTTCGATTGAGATGGTTCTTAGGGCATAGGTGGACGTGGAAGAGGAGCTGGTCAGGCAGCTGTTGGTGGACAACATTTCAAGGCGGTGCCACCACCACCACCTGGAGGTCCACCCTGACCACAGGGAGTGTGTGGACAGGGTAGAGCTCAACTTCGGGCATCTGAGGCTTATGAACATGGTGCTCTGTAGATGATTTGAGGTAAGATCTTTGTCTACTCCACCTTAGCTGCAGTTTTTATATACAAAGGTTTCAGTCATTCTTTCATTTCCACTGCCCTCGTTCGGAGGTTGGAGATTCCGACGGAGTTGTTGGCTCGATCGTTACAGCTAGAGACTCATACGGGAAAAGACATGACTATTACGCACTTGTGCCAGTAGTGTGAGCTTACTCTAGGAGGCAAGAGCTTCGGCTGGGATCTCCTTGTAACAGCGTCGAGGCCTTACGACATCATCTTTGGTTTAGAATGGTTATCTACAGTCAATGCTCAGATTGACTTTATTAGGCCAAATTTCCATGTGTCTGCATGTATGGGACCATGTTTACCTTTACAGGCAAGAAGGGAGCCTTTGCAGCACATGACAGACTTACTTGAAAGAGGGTGCATCCGATCACTCATCAGTTTCCTTGCCTTACCCTCGGAGTAGTTGATGTGGAGATTCTGTCATATCCTATAGTGGTGGACCAGTACATGGATGCATTCCCTAACGATGTCTCAGAACTACCTCCTTGCATAGAGTTGGACTTCTACATTGACCTGTACCCCGGGACGACACCGATATCTACTCCAGCATATCGGATGGCTCCCGCTGAGCTTCGTGAGCTGCAGGTACACTTGGAGGGCTTGCAGGGGAAGGGATTCATCGGACCTAGTGTTTCTCCCTGGACATCCCTGATTCTATACACCAAGAAGGCGGATGGGAGCTTGAGGCTCTATGTCGACTACCATCGCCTGAACCAGGTGACCTTGAAGAAATAGTACCCTCTCTAGAGGATTGACGACCTCTTTGAACAGCTGAAGGGAGCATGGTGGTTCTCGAAGATAGACCTCAGATCAGGATATCACCAACTCAGAGTTCGAGACTAGGATGTGTAGAAGATAGCCATCAGGAGTCATTACGACCACTATGTTTTCTTTGTTATGGCCTTCGGTGTAACCCATGCTCTAGAAGTGTTCATGTGTCTCATAAACAAGATCTTCTAGCCTTACCTCGATCGCTTTGTCGTCATCTTCATCGACAACATTTTGATCTACTTGACTACTGAGGAGAAGCATGCCTACCATTTGCAGGTAGTACTGGACACACTCCTAGAGCACCAGCTTTATGGTAAGCTCTCAATGTGCCAGTTTTGGATTTAAGAGGTCCACTTCTTGGGACATGTCATCTCAGAGGTTGGAGTTGTAGTAGATCCAGTGAACACTGAGGCGGTACTTTCTTGGGAGCCACCCAGGAGTGTAACGAAGGTATGTAGTTTCCTGGGCTTGGCTGGATACTACTGGAGATTCATTCCAGACTTCTCCAGAGTTGCAACACCACTATCAGCCTTGAAAAAGAAGAGGAAACCCTTCGTGTGGTCAGAGAGATGCCAGCAGATCTTTCAAGTGCTGAGGGAGAGGTTGACTAGTTTCCCCATCATGAGGCATCCAGAGGAGGGTCTAGGGTACGTAATCTACTGTGACACATCAGGGACTAGAATCATGTGTATCCTGATGCAGTAATGAGCTATGATCACATACGGTTCTTGGTAGATGAGACAACATGAGTAGAACTACGCTACCCATGAACTAGAGTTAGCAGCAGTGGTCTTCACCTTGAAGATGTAGATGCACTATCTGATGGGCGAATGTTTTACCGTGTACTTTGATCACAAGAGTCTCAGGTATATCTTCTCTCAGAAGGACCATAACCTGAGATAGTGGTGTTGGCTTGAGTTACTCTATGACTATGACTTCTTAATAGTCTATACTCTAGGGAAGGGGAACATTGTTTCAGATGCACTCAGTAGGAGATCGTGTATACATCTTTTAGGAGAGGTGACAGAGTAGCTGGCTGCTTTACAGATTTCTTATGTGAACTAAGATGGGGAAGCCTTCCTTCAGTCCCTTATAGTAACTCCTACACTTCTTCAGCGAGTCAGGGAGGCACAGCGTGGGGATGATGACTATGAGACACAACGTGCTCAGATATCCACAGGGCAGGCACCTGATAGATTCTATAAAGGTGGGGATCACATCATCCTCTTTAGAGGACGTACCATGGTACCGGTTTCACATCAGGAGGATGTGTTGAGGGAGTTCCACACTTCCCCTTTAGTGGTACATTATGGAGTGGTGAATATATACTAGGACCTCAAACGACAGCATTGGTGTCCAGGGATGAAGAAGAAAGTAGTGGAGTCTTTCTCACGGTGCCTCACTTTTCAGCAAGTGAAGGCAGAGCACCAGGTTCCAGCAGGCTTTGATCATCCCTTAGAGGTACCAGAGTGGAAATGGGATGGTATATCCATGGACCTTTTGGTGGGTCTTCCACGTACATCTAGGAGTCACAACTCGATTTGGGTGATTGTTGACCAACTCTCCAAGTCGGACCACTTCCTACCGATCAGAGATCAGGGTTTAGTAGAGAGTTTGGGATGCCTCTATGTGCAGAAGATTGTGTGTTTTCATGGAGTACCTACTTATATTGTCTCCAACCGGGACACACGGTTTCCTTCCCGGCTATGGAAGCGGTTGCAGGAGGCTTTCGGGACACAACATCACTTGATCACCGCCTTCCATCCACAGAAAGATGGTTAGACCAAGCGGACCATTCAAAATCTTGAGGACATGCTTCGTGCATGTGTCCTCGACTTTGGTCACAGTTGGGAGGATCACTTACCTTTGGTGGATTTTTCCTACAACAGCTATCACACCGTCGTCGGTATGGCAACTTTTGAGGCCTTGTATGGTCGACCTTACAGATCAGCATTATGCTGGACAGACCCAGGGGAACCCGCACTAGTGGGACCAGAGATGGCATGGGCTATGACAGAGAAGGTGCAGATCATCTAGGAGTGGATGAAGACTCCACATAGTTTGTATAAGTCATTTTCTGACAGGAGGAGGAGACCTCTGGAGTTGGAGGATGACAACCATATCTTCTTATGGGTCTCACCTCGACGAGGTCTACAGTGATTTGGCCGAGGTGGAAAGTTGTCTCCATGATTCATCGGACCATTATAGTTCCTCAGTAGAGTAGGAGAGGTGGATTACCTACTATCTCTTCCACCTAAGTCGCACCGGGTGCAAGACGTCTTCCACGTATCTCAGCTGAGGAGATACGTGCATGACCCGTCCCACATCATTCACCATGGGGAGCTAGACATCAATGACAGGGAGACTTTCACAAAGGTTCCAGTGGATATTGAGGATTGATAGGAGTGGGTCCTTCATGGACAGTCGATACATCTGGTGCGCGTTCATTGGTAGCACAGGAACCTCCAGGAGAGAACATGGGTGAGGGAGGCTCAGATGCGTGCTCAGTACCCCCATTTGTTCCCTTAGTTCTAGTTATAGCTTAAAAGGACGTGAAGCCCTGAAGTGGGTAGAATGTAAAGAACCGGAATTTCTGTGGAATATTTTTTCTTATATATATAGGAATATTACAAGTCCGTGAAAATTTACATCGCTTGATTCCAAGGCCCGGTGTGCCCAGAATCAATTTCTGATGTTTTGTTCAGGTATGTTCAGTAAACGTACGAGCGGGATTTTATAACTTTTGAACCAGTGCTTAGGATTAAAATCCGAGGGAACTTTTGAACTCAGACCGCTGGTATTCGCTTAAGAGGGCATTCACCTAGATAGAAGTCGCTTGAGAATTAAAGTTAGTTTTTGAGTTTTTAAGGAAAAAGTTAAATAAAAATAAGTGTTATCTTATTTTTATTTTTGAGGTAGTTAAAACCTCCAAGAGGTGGTTACGGTTGGGGAACACCACACCATAACCTCCCATGAGAGGTTTTGGAGGTGGGGCCCACCCTAAGTTTAAACATCTCCTGAAAGTTAATGAGGCGGGGACCACCTGAAGATGAAACCCTTGGAACCCCCCCCCCCCCATTTATGTGGGATAAAACCCTTGACCTTCCCCACTAATCAATAGAGCCAACTCCACCCATTAATTAAGTGAGTTGTCTCATTTAATTAATTTTTCATTTGAATTAATTTGAATATTTTGGCCAACAAATTAAATAATGGGTTAGCATAACCCCTTATTTTTGGTTGGAAATTCATTTGGTGAAACGTTGAGAGCGGAGTCGGGAGGACTTGGAGAAACTAATTCTCCAATGAAGAGCGATCTTCCACCATGCCAAAAGAGAAGGAGTTGACCATGAAGAACGTCATCCTCGACTTCATCACCTCTGAACGCTCATCCGTAAATGACGTATATCCTCTTCCTTTTCTGACATTGAAGAATCTATGCCTCTTTTTGGTGACTTCATCAATGATCATCGATACGGGGTAGGGGTTTGAGTTGAATTTGTTCCTGTTCTACATCGTTAAATTTTTGGATTATGTTATGTCGATTGATATCAACATAATGTGGATGGCTCGGACCGCCGGAACACGGCCCCACCCTCCCCCTTGATTATTCTCATTTATTGATGATGGCGAAAGCACAACGGCACCGCCGTAAGAGTTGACCACGGTAAAGCAACACGACCGGCATCGGGCCGGTCGTGAAGAAACCGGTGGTGCAAGGCACTGGGTCGCCGGAAGAGCGTCGCACCGTCGCGCCTTGCGGAGGAGGAGGGGGCCGCGGCCATGTCAGGCCGCGGCCATCTCGGGTCGCGGTGGAAGGGCACAACACCATTGCACCGCACGAAGGAGAAGTGGGATGTGGCCAAGGCGGGCTGCGGTGGAGGGGAGCAGCGTCGTCGTGCCGCATGGAGCAAGGGAGTCATGGCTAGGGCGGGTTGCAGCGGAGGAGTTGGAGCGGCTGACCGCTCGGCTAGCCGGGAGGAGCAGGACCTAGTGGGTCCCACGTGAGCTGGACCGGCACCACCTAGTGCTGGTTTGGTTCCACACGAACGGTTCAACCATTCGGGAATCCTGGGGGGTGCGCACCTCCCCCTGGATGTGGCGAGGGCAGGCTGTCGGGCCGCCAGACAATCGGGCCATGTGAGCCGCCAGCCAGCCGGGCCATGCGAGCCGCCAGCCAGCTAGGCCACACGGGTTGTCGGGTCGGGCCGCCCCCTCGGGTTGGACCTCCCACTCGGGAAAGGCCGCCCCCATCTGGATGGGCTGCCCTCGGGCCGGGCCGCCCACTCGGGGCAGGCCGCCCCCTCAGCCCAGGCCAGACACTCGAGTTGGGTTAGACCCTTGGGTTGGGTCGGACCCATAGACCGGGTCGGACCCTGTTCCAAACCCGGATCAGGTCGGTCTGACTGGGTCGGACCGAACATGGACTTGTTTGACCCGATTACACCTTTTCACCCATATCATGGGATACGAGTGTCCAATTGACGAATCGCCTAAGGCAATGTAAAGCTTGGAGCGAGACGATTCTTTTGGAATACCCCACTCGAGGTTTGTACACAGTTGGGGTATGGTCGGGTTGGTTTGAACCTAAAATCCAACTGGGCCCCTGGGATGAAAATGCCAATAACTCACAGACGGGGCATCTGATTGACGTGCCATCTGTTGCGTTGAGACCCTTATGATGAGGCGAACCTTTGAGATAATTATACATAGGATTAAGTGGTGGTTCGGGTACAGAATTTTAGCTTGTGGAGAGGATCCTCCCAGAGACGAGCGAGCAGAGTAAGGAGTCCTAGTAGCTGGCTGATACCTGACGACTGCTGACCTTTCAACTTGGAGTGTTTCGACCATCCCAGTGGGGAGCGCCTCTATGTGGCGCAGTAGACCCACAGTGGGGAGATCCTCTATGTGACATAGCAGACCCACAATAATCGACAGGAAGAGTACCTCAGTAGGCTACGAGGGGGAGTGCCTCTGTGTGAGCGCGGTAGAACCATAGTGGTGAGAACCTCTGTGTGACACAGCAGAAACACGATACTCAACAGGAGGAGAACCACAGTAGTCTAAGAAGTTGGGAAGCACCTCTGTGTGACGCGCCAGGCCCAATATACTCGATAGAGTAGTATTACACCATCAGATGAGGTTCTGACAATGTGACTGGGGTTGTTACTTGATACTACCCATGGAATGAAATCCTGGTTTAAGCTGAGTCAATGCCTTTTGTGTTTTACACATGATTGAGATGGGTTACTAGATAACATGTGTATATGTATGGTAATATACATAAGTAATGGTTATCCATTGAATTCATACTTTGCGGTTCATCCTTGTTGGATTTTTTGAGACCTTGAGGGTCTCGTGATCCCTACTGAGTATCGTTATACACAACCTTATACGGGTTATGCACGCATCTCGTTGTGTTGGTTGAAGATGAAAAACAATGCTGACTAAGGCAGAGATTGGCAGGACTGGATGGTACCCGAAGGTGGACCACTTGGCGTGACGATTACGGAGTGGACGGATGAACGTGGAGTGCTGAGGAGGCCATCTGTACCTACCCTTCAGGTAGGAACCCTAGAGGATGAGCCAGTAGCTACTTGTCAGGACCCCCTCCAACCAAAGATGCCCATCCTGAGCTAGAAATGGTGAAAGGGAGATAATGACCCACAAGTCCTGCCTCCAGTAGGCCCCAGAGTGGCGACTAGCACCAAGGGTATGAGTTTTCACAAATATGGGAGGCATGACCCTTTTTTATTATTTAAGGTCGGAAATAAGATGAGTTAAACACCAAAAATAAAAGGAACAAGTAAATTAAAATAAACCCAAAACCAACTGATATGCATGTATTATACAAAACTGAAACAAAAGTACAGGTACAATAAAAGCTCCCAAGTATGATACCAAAAAGAAAGTAAAAACTGCAACCAGCAGAACTCCAACGCCCAACAAGCAAGGTCCCATACGGTCCCTAAAGTCCTCCTGAAAACCTAAAAGTAAACGTAGGGTAAGCATACAAGTATACTCAGTAGGAAAACCTAATGCTCTCGTGCATAGGTGGGGAGATATCATAATGCCCCGTGAGAAAACAGAAGGAACCAGATCCTAGAAATGAATCTATCCATCAAACCTTACAAGCCACACTCACCAAATATTGCAAGTCAATAGAGTAGTATAGTAATATTATCAAAGTATGGGTACCCCGCACCACCTTCCCACTGATTACTACCCATTCCCTCATGCCTAATGCTCGGATGCTTCCCCCTCTTGCTCAGCTAGTGCCTCAACCTGGCCAAACGAAGCTCGAGCTAGTGCTGCAACCTGGCCATACAAAGATCATAGTATCCCACCGACACTCAATACTTGGCCATAACCACATATCATCTCGTATCCCTTAGACACTCAATCCTCGGCCATAACCACATCTCATCCTGAAGACACCTGGGAACCACAGCACATCCTCATCCCAAAGACTCTTGGGAAAACATCACATCCTCATCCCAAAGACTCTTGGGAAATATCTGTCATAACATGCCCAAAGGATCTTGGACTATAGAACCTGCAAGAAGGAGCACATGGAAGAACAGAAACCAGCCATCCTTTGGATGTTGGGAATCTCACCCCTTGTCCCATGAGTGTTCAGCACATAGTGCTCAATATGGGTGGGGCATGTAAAGAAACATAAAACATACAGGTTTATATAATTTTGTCAACCACTCAGCCCATCCTAAGGCTTCTACACAAGGATCTGAGCACATGCCTCGACATTTCTACCACAAAAGTATGCACACAATAAATACCCCCAACCCCCACTAAGCTTTTCATGTTTCAACCGTTTTAGTTTATTAGTTCCTTATCTACCGAGCAACTAACAACAACCAAACCAGATCAAACATTCGTAAAACAAATCCCTTCAAACCACAAATAAAGTTAGGGAAAACACAAGCAATGCATTACCATTTTGTTTTATCATTCAATCAATTCCATTGATTTTCCATATTTAATGAACTACCAAGTCCCATAATTCATTAGCTAAATCTTCCACTTTTTATTCATATGCACAACCATCCCTACAGCCCTTCTGCCAACCACCATAACCACAAAAAAAATCAGAAACAACACCTCTACCACATCATCATCCCTTCGATACCATTTCCTGCAGCTCTGCTACCCATCACAACTATATCATACATGCCAACCCACAACCAACCCAACCGCAGCCCAGCTTCTCACCCGTTCCAGAACAACCCATGAAACACCACTTCACATAATTAGACCCCAACCAGCACCCATAAAATTCATTCTTTCATTTAGTTTAATTGGGGTGATCATACAAGGGTTCCAGGTATTCATTTAATCATCCAACTTTACAAGATTTACCAATTTCCACATTTTATGAATTCCATCCACGAAATAATCTAGAAAAACAAGGAAACATTTAATTGAGAAAGAAAAGGCCCCCAAAGACCCTGATTTTCAATAGGCATAAGCCCATTCAATTCACAACATAATCAAAGGATAAGCATTGATGGATATAAAACAAAAATACCAACAAAAATTTCCCCAAACCCGTTCTGTTGCCAGTAATTATCATTATTTACATGTTCAACTATATCTCACGAAAACAAGAGGATAACCACCCCACAAGATGAAAAAATAGAGAGAGAGACGAAGGTAAGATCCCAACCTCAAAAGTTTTTGACGAAACCACGATGGTCGAAGAACGCTCAAGAAACCCGGGTCGATTCTCCATAAACCCGCCTTAGATATCTCCTACTAGAAATATCAAGACCAAAACTCACCATAATTGGCATCCAGAAATTTATATCTACCAATAACAGACATAGATCTAAGAAACCAAGAGAAGAGAAGGAGTAGATCTAAGTAGATCTAACAACTAAACAAGAACGATCACATACCTCAAGAAACCGGCTTCAATTCTCCAAGAGAAGCCTTCAGATCATTTCCAAAACACTTGGGAGAGGTTATCCTATCATCAAGGAAGGGTAATCCGTAGTTATGGATGCTTAACGGATAAATAGAACCATTTAGAGGCCAAACGAGTTAGATCCACAATTTTAGGAACTAATATTAAGTTCTCGCACGATTAGTCCACACAGTTTGACAAACTGTGAACTAATCGTGCGTTAGCTACTGCCACGCCAAACAATCCTCACGTGGTTAGTTTGCATGGTTAGCCAAACCATGCGCTAACCATGCGTTAGCCACTGCCTCTAACACCAACCTCGCACGGTTTGGCCGCATGGTTTAGACAAACCGTGTGCAGCCTGTGCGAAATCTACTGCCCTTTAGTCTTCCTTAAAATTCCACCCAAACACGTCCCAAAGTCTCCTAGACCATCCAAAACACCTCTAACACCGTATTTTCTCAAAGTAATGGACTGGAGAGGTCCGGGCCATTACATCAGATACCTCTCAAAACATTCTCATCCTCAAAAATCCAAAACCCACCTACAGAAAGGAGAGGGGTCCGAACAACTCCCCCTTGAAAGATACCTCTCAAGAGAAAACCTCCTTGTTACCAAGGAGCACACCCTTCTTCAAATATCTTTTGAAAAATCACAAACATACTGCTCCTATCTCCTGTGAAACCATGGAAGGCAAAATATTAGACCATCCGGTCATGTGGGTGAGGGGTTTTCCTTCCTCCACGTTAAGATACTATCTGCTTTGGGCGGCACTAACTCTCTCGCATGGGTTTAGGCACATACGCTTTAATGTGTCTTAACTATGGATTAGGTCCTCCCCTACCCACATTTCTGGACACTTCTTATGCACTTGAAACACATTTCCTAGTTAACCAGGTCAAGCATTACATCGTAAACAAGTAAGAAACAAAACTAGATAAAACTCAAAACAACTCTGGGTACTGGGCACACATCTATGCTTCCCATTCCAAGGTACTCTCCTCAAGCCCACCATGCCTCCATAGCACATGAACCAAAGGAATGGTTTATCCACAAAGCACCTTCTCTTCACGACCTTCGATCATCATGGGTTGCTCCACGAATGTTGCATCGTCCCTGATATCAATCTCTCCCCAGTCTAGGACGTGTGAATCATCGTGCAGGTAATGACAGAGCAGAGACACATGGAAGACATCATGCACCCTTTATAGCGGTGGAGGTAATTCCAGTTGATAATCCACCTGTCCAACCCGCTGTAACACCTCTAAGGGCCCGAAAAACCTAAGAGAAAGCTTGCTTCCTTTTCCGAATCTTCGCTGCCCGCGCCGAGGAGAGACCTTGAAGAACACGTGGTCCGCGACCTCGAACTCCAAGGATCTCCTCCTATTATCAGTGTATGACTTCTGCTGGTCCTGAGCTTCCTTCATCCTCTCTCATATAAGTTGATCCTTCTCCGCCGTCCTCTACACCACCTCCGGGCCAAGAACGCCTACTTCTCCGACCTCTGTCCAGCATACAGGTGAGCGGAATGGCCTCCCGTACAAAGAATCAAAATGAGCCATGACAATGGTAGAGTGATAGTTGTTGTTGTAATAGAACTATATCAGAGGAAAGTGTTGTACCCATGTTTCTCCAAGGCCCCAAACAGATGCTCGTATCATATCTTCCAATGTCTAGATGGTGCGCTCTGTCTGGCCATCTGTCTGGGGGTGGAAAGCAGTTTTGAGCCATAGACGGGTTCAAAAGCAAGTTAAAATCCTCTCTAGACCCGTGAGGTTAACCGGGTATCCCGGTCGGTGATTATAGATCTCAGAACTCCATGCAACCTCACCACCTCATTCACGTACCTCTGAGCTAGGGCCTCCACCGTACTTGACTCCTTGATTGCTAGGAAGTGGGATTATTTCATCAGCTAGTCCACCACTACCCAAATGGAGTTGCAACCCCCTAGAACTATGGGCAGTCCCGTGATGAAATCCATTGATATGTCATCCCACTTCCACTTAGGGACATCTAAAGGTTGTAACAGACCTCCTGGGACATGGTGTTCAGCCTTCACCTGCTGACACATGAGGCACTTTTCTACGAACTCTGTTACTACCTGTTTCACCCCGAGCCACCAGAACTACCCTCTCAAGGCCTGGTACATCTTGGAATCTCCCAGGTGTACTTCCAGGGGTGAGATGTGAAACTCACCAAGAACACTATCGTTCATTACCTCTGGAACAAACAACATCCCCAGAAATTCATCTGATTCAGACCATCCTCCGACCATCCTTCCAGAGCATTGCCCTGGCTAGCCCGATCGTGCATCACTTCACTCTCTGTGTCTCCCCACTGAGACTCCTCCACCTACCATAGTAGGGTGGACTGCATTGTCATCTGAAATAGACAACACGTACCACCATCTTCCCATACATCAAGGTGTAGTGCATCCAATTCTTCCATCACCTTCCAGACATTTTCCGAGTTCCGAACCTTGTTCTTCCTCTTACTCAAAGCGTCAGCCACCATATTTCCTTTGCATTCGGTGTAGGATATTTCGAAGTCGTAGTCCTGAAAAAACTCCATCCACCATCACTGCAACAAATTGAGGCCATGTTAGGAGAAGATGTACTTCAAACTCTTTTGATTCGTGAATACCATGAAGTGCTCCTCGATGAGGGAATGCCGCCACAATTTTGGTATGAACAAAACCGCCGCAAGCTCTAGATTTTGGGTGGCATAGCTACGTTCATGAGGATGTAACTTCCTAGACCCATAAGAGATCACCCCTTGTTGTTGCATCATCATGCACCCCAATCCTTGGCCAAAGGCATCACAAAATACCTCAAACGTTACTCCCTCCTCTGGTAATCCCAGAACTGGTGAACTAACCAACTTTCCCTTTAGATAAATGAAGGTTACCCCACACTTCTCATCCCACACGAAATCTCTATCCTTCTTTGTCAAGGGTGTCAAAGGTGCTGCAACTCGGAAGAAGTTGGGCAGAAACCTAGGGTAGTAGCCTGCTAGTCCAAGGAAACTATGATCTTCTGCCACGTTATTGGGCGCTGCCCAAGAAACAACCGCCTCAACCTTTGGTGGGTCTACAATTATTCCCTGCACGAACCCCACATGTCCAAGGAAGCAAAATTCTTGAGTCCAAAACTTTCATTTGGACAACTTCCCTTAAATTTGGTGTTGTCAGAGGACCTCTAAAACCGTTCTCAGGTTCTAAACATGATCCACCTCTGATCTTGAGTAGATCAGGATGTCGTCGATGAGGATGACTACGACCTGGTCTAAGTATTCCTGAAAGATGGAGTTCATGAGTCCCATGAACACAACCAGTGCATTTGTAACACCGAACGGCACGACCACAAACTCAAAGGGCCCATATCTGCACCTGAAGGCAGTCTTCACGATTTCACCCTCCTTCACTCTCAACTGGTGATATCCAGACCGTAGATCAATCTTATAAAACTAACCTGCTCACCTCAGCTAGTTGAAGAGATCGTCTATCCTTGGGAGGGGGTAACGGTTTTTGATCATTACCTGGTTCAGTCTTCGGTAGTCTATGAACAGCCTTAGACCACTATCTGCCTTCTTTGTGAATAAGACTGGAGCACCCAATGGTGATGCACTCGGTCGAACAGAACCCTTCTTCATTAGACCATCAATCTGAATCTACAACTCTCGTAGCTCCGAAGGTGTCATCCAATAGGGGGCCATCGAAATCAGACAGGCATCAGGTTGTAAGTCTATTCTGAACTCATTGTCCCGTTGAGGGGGTAGAGTCACCACCTCCTTGGGGAAGACTTCCATGAATTCACTGATGATCTTGGAGACTTCTACCATTTCTGTATCTTCCGACTCAAATGATATCCTGACAAACAAATAAATAAAGGTCTCCCCTCGCTGGCTGCCCTTCGGTAAACCCCGCTCACCAATGAAAGTCACACGTCGGCCTCCCACGCCTAAAAACACAACCCTTCTTCGGAAACAATCGATGACGACACACACCGAGAATAGCCAGTCGATGGCTAGAATGACGCCGTATGGATGCATTTGCAGTAAAAGGAGATCTCCACTGGATTGGTGTGGCCCCAACATCAAGCTACATCCCCAGAAAACACGAGACAAGCTGGTCTGACCTCCGACTGGCATACTCAAAACCAGGGGTACAGAAAGTTTCTCTATGTCTAGGAATAAGGCACAGGATGGACTGGGAGAAACAAAAGAGTGTGAAGCTTCTTAATAAAAAAGGAATATGAAAGGTTACTAAACTTGATGATTGTACCTAGAACGAATTCTAGCCCTGCTGAAACTTCTACCTATGCGGCGTGCAACTACCCACACCCAACTCCTCTTCCCCTCAGCTGTCAGCCACCTCCCCGACCATGCCCTGGTCGAGGTCCCTGAGGAGGGACCTGAGGTCGGCCTCTTACTGCAACGTCTACCCTTAATGGAGCGGGAGGCCGCTGCCCCAGCTGCTGCTGCTGGAAGGGCCTGGCTGGAAAATGCTATGGCTGATGCGGGTGTTGTACTTATCCACCTCCACTATAATGTACTCGGTCCATGCACTGGTTCTGAAGGTGCCCATGACTTCCATAGATGAAACACCTCAGTCCCGGGACCGAAGAAAAAGGGTGAGGACTAGGAGATCAGAACTAAAACTACTGAGGCATGCTCCCTACTGGTCGAAACATAGAGGGACCTGATGCTGGAGGCCTGCTGCTGAAAACTTTCCCCTTCAACCATCCCAACTGGATTCCCTCTCGCGACACACCTCCCAGAGTGTGAATCCTCTCCACCACTTCAACCTTCTTCTGGACCTCCAAGTAAGTCGGTAGGGTGAAGGGGGTAAGAGCATACTGGAGAGGAGGTCGAAGTGCCTCCTCTAAACATCTCGCATGCGACTCCTCATCTGGAAGAAGATTCGAAGAAAATTAGAGGAGATCCTTGAACTTGATCGCCAAATCTCTCACCGACATGCTCCCCTACTAGAGGGAGAGTATCTTCTGCCTCTCCTCATCCTTCATTGTGGATGAGAGGAATTCCACCCAGAACTCCCTCTCAAAATCTGCCCAAGTAACATCAGTCTCCCTCTTCTCCATGAGATAGAGCGTCCACCACTGACGCACCGCTCCCCGCATCTGGCTCATATCCAGAGGAACCCAGTACTCCTCCGGAGCCCGGATCAAGCTGAAATCTATCACCAGCTCCTCTAGCCATCTCTCTGTCTCCATGTCAGAGATGCTTCCCTCGTACTTCCTGAGGGCCTGCTGCTGAAAGGCACAAAGCATCTTCTTCCACTGATCGTCCTCCTACTCTCAGTCAGCCCACTGTCGATCGGCCAAGTCAACCACCTGGGCATCGATCACCTGCACTACTTGTGGTCATCTCCAAGGTGCCATAGCTACAAGGTAAACAAGGAATGCCTAAGACAGAGTAGTGTAGAATATTTTTCTTAACTTTTCATAGATTCCTTATTCATTTTAAATCCCCAAAATTCCCTAGAACACAAGAAAACAAGTCATTATGATTCTTGTACCTTTCTTAGGGTCTCTACCCTACAATCAGTGTAGCCTCACTTGGTCATTCGGTAGGTCCAAAGTCCTTGCATCGGGTCACAAGGGGCCCTAAAATCCCATGTTCCAGCCAGTCTTCCCTGTCCTATTTCACGCTCCAAGATCACCCGACACTGTTTCCCTACCATCCCATGCCATCCTCGTTGTGCCTAACTCTAGACTCCATCCTATCTCTCAGCCTCCTCCTCTGATACCATTCTATCATGACCCCCTCCCACCAAAGATGCCCCTCCTAAACTGTAAATGCTGAAAGGGAGATAATGACCCCCGAGTCCTGCCTTCAGTAGGCCCCGGAGTGGTGACCAGCACTAAGGATATGACTTTTCCCAAATATGGGAGGCATTACCCTTTTTTATTATTTAAGTTTAGAAATAAGATGAGTCAAACACCAAAAAGAAAAGGAACAAGTAAATGAAAATAAACCCAAAACCAACCCATATAAATGTTTTATACAAAACTAAAATAAAAGTACAGGTACAAGAAAATCTCCCAAGTACGATACCAAAAAGAAAGAAAAAGCTGCAACCAGAAAAACTCCAACGCCCAACTAGCAAGATCCCTCACGGTCCCTAAAGTCCTCATGAAAACCTAAAAGTAAATATAGGGTGAGCATACAAGTATACTCAGTAGGAAAACCTAAAGATATCATGCACCGGTGGGGAGACATCCTAATGCCCTGTGCGAAAACAGAAGGAACCAGAGCCTAGCAAGGAATCTATCCACCCAACCATACAAGCCACACTCACCAAATATCGCAAGTCAATAGAGTAGTATAGTAACATTATCAAAGTATGGGTACCCCGCACCACCTTCTAACTGATTACTGCCCAAGCCCTCACGCCTAATGATCTGATGCTTCCCCCTCTTCCTAAGCTAGTGCCACAACCTGGACATACAAAGCTCGAGATAGTTCTGCAACCTGGCCATACGAAGCTCATAGTATCCCGCCGACACTCAATCCCCGGCAATAACCACGTCTCATCCCGTATCCCGCCAACACTCAATCATCGGCCATAACCACATCTCATCCCGAAGACACCTGGGAACCACATCACATCCTCATCCCTAAGACTCTTGGGAACACTTCACATCCTCATCCTGAAGACTCTTGGGAAATATCTTTCATAACCTGCCCAAAGGATCTTGGGCTCTAGATCCTGGAAGAGGCAGAACAGAGAAGAACAGTAACCAGCCATCCTTTGGAGGTAGGGAATCTCACCCCCATCCCACGGGTGTTCGGCATGTAGTGCTCAACATGGGTGGGGTGCGTAAAGGAACATAAAACGTACATATTTATATAATTATATCAACCACTCAGCCCATCCTAAGACTTCTACACAAGGATATGAGCAAATTCCTCGACACTAGTACCACGAAAGTATGCACACAATAAACAGCCCCAAACCCCATTAAGCTTTTCATGTTTCAAAAGTTTTAGTTTATCAGTTCCTTAACTACCGAGCAACTAACAACAACCAAACCAGATCAAACATTTGTAAAACATATCCCTACAAACCAAAAATAATGTTAGGGAAAACCCAAGCAACACAATACCATTTTCTTTTATCATCCAATAAATTCCATTGATTTTCCATATTTAATCAACTACCATGTCCCACAATTCATTATCTAACTCTTTTACTTTTTATTCATATGAACAAAGATCCTTGCAACCCTACTACCAACCACCATAACCACAAACACATTGGAATCAATACCCATACCGCATCATCATCCCTTCGATACCATTTCCCACAGCTCCGCTGCCCATCACAACCATATCATACAAGCCAACCCACAACCAAGACAACCACAGCCCTGCTGCTCACCCATTCCACAACAACCCACAAAATACTACTTCACATAATTATACCCTAACCGGCACCCAAAAAATTCATTCTTTCATTTAGTTTAATTGGGGTGATCATACAAGGGTTCCAGGTATTCATTTAATCATCTATCTTTACATGATTAACCAATTTTCACATTCTATGAATTCCATCCATGAAACAATCTAGAAAATCCGGGAAACATTTAATTGTGCAATAAAAGTCCCCCAACAACCATGATTTTCAGTAGGCATAAGCCCATTCAATTCACAACACAATCAAAGGATAATAAATGATGGAAATATAATAAAAATACCAACAAAAATTTCCCCAAACCCATTCTTTAACAAGATATTATCTTTATTTACTGGTTCAACTGTATCTCATGAAAACAACAGGATACCCACCCCTTAAGATGCAAAAAAGAGAGAGATATATGAAGGTAAGATCCCTACCTCAAAGGTTTTTGACAAAACCACGACGGTCAAAGAATGCTCAAGAAACCTGGGTCGATTCTCCAAAAACCCACCTTAGATCTCTCCTCCTTGAAAAATCAAAACCAAAACTCACTGTAATTGGCATCCACATAATTATATCTACCCATAATGGGCATAGATCTATGAAATCGAGAGAAGAGAAGGAGTATATCTAAGTAGATCGAACAACCAAACAAGAACGACCACATACCTCAAGAAACCGACTTCGATTCGCCAAGAGAATCCTTCAGATCGCTTCAAAAAGTCATGAGAGAGGTTCTACTATCCTAAAGGAAGGGTAATATTGAGTTATGGACGCTTAGGGGATTAAACGAACCATTTAGAGGCAAAACAAGTTAGATCCACAATTCTAGTATCTAGGATTAAGTGCCTGCACGGTTAGTCCGTACGGTTTAACAAACCATATGGTAACCGTGAATTAGATACTACCTCGCCAAGCACTCCTCACATGGTTAGTCCTCGCAGTTAGCCAAAACTTGCACTAACCGTGCATTATCCACTACCTCTAACATCAACCTCTCACGGTTTGGCCGCAAGGTTTAGAAAAACCGTGCGCAGCCCATGAGAAAGCTACTGCCATTTAGTCTTCCTTAAAAGTCCACCCAAACGCACCCCAAAGTCACCTCATCCTTCCAAGACACCTTTAACAATGCATTTTAACAATGTAATGGACTGGAGAGGTCCGGGCCATTACATCACTTTACTTTTCTTCAGTTGTACTTGCTTTCATTTGTACTTGTACTTTCCTGTTGGGCTTCTATTTCCGGCCCCTTCTACTTTTCAGCACTTCTTTTGTATACAATTTTACTTAGTATTTTTCTTCCAGTTGTGTACTCTGATGTGTTTTTTTATAGTTATAAAGGAAATGCCTTCCTAGTTTAGGGATTTACCCCTTTGGTGCTAGTCGCCAGCCCCTGGCCTATGGAAGGAGGGCTTGGGGTTGTCATAATACGGGCCATGGGGAACAGGTCGTGACAATATATTAAATTTCACATTGATAACCTATTAATTACTAAATGATATCCCTTATATATCATTGGGAAACTTATGATTACTAGAATATATTCTCATATGATTCCTTATGCATGTAATGTGCAATATCTACAAGTGATGGAATTTAATTTTTTTTAATAAAACACCCATATTCGTGAGGACTCTATCAAATAAGGATGTTTCCAATATGTTCAAACTCTAGACTAGTATTCATGGTTTCCCATATAAATCACATATTTAACCATTATAAATCAATATTTATCCCACAATTATTATACGCCCTATTTTTCAACAATTTTCCATTTTCTAACAAAGAATTCAATGATAAATTTCCACTAATATTCATCTCCAATAATATTTTAACACATATCGGTTCCTAGTCCCCTCTTATCCATGTGGTTTCCTTTGATTAAACATAAAAATTCAATTGTGTCCTTCACTATTTAGATCCCATTATACATATTGTCTCACAAAAGAAATCTAAAATTTTATATCTCCTTGTAACCCATAACTGAAACCACATTTCTCTATATCAAATTTTTCATCAGTTTATTGAATTATAACTCTTAGAAAATTTAAGTACCTAAAACTCAATTCCTTTCTTTTACTAAAACGTCCAAAATAAAAAACATTGTCCAAATACCCCTTGTTTATCTAAGGGATAACCTATATTAATATGCCTAAATACTATGTAAATTTTATGAACACTTTTACAATACTCACTCAAGAAAGAAAGAAACATCTTGGGCCTCTTTTCAAAACTAAAAAACACCACAATGTGATGTTTTAATTCTTGAAATGAAAATTTGAATCCCATTTATGAAAACAACCACTCATTGTGATGGATTAATTTTGAAAAAAATGTAATTTTATTGATGAAAAAATGTATATAAATTAATGTTATAATAGTTGATGGGTTTCTATTTTAGTTATTTCAATAAAAAAATTGATTGAGAAACCTATTGATTTAAAAAATGAAGAGTAAAGAATGATTTAATCTACCATTTCATTTTACATTCATCCATCAATCTTTTTTGCTAATTTTATTAGTGATACATTTTTTATTAACTTAGAATCCCTATTGTTAAAAAATATCATCAAATATTTAGAAAACATACCCTAATATAATTATGTCAATTTTTATCATAAAACCCCTCATTAATTAAGGTTACAAATAAATAACATGATAACATGAGAATAATTGATGCACATATATTTTTGATATAATAATTTTTTGAGTACAAGAATTATATTTGAGGCTAATTATTCTATACAATATTTATTATTTTTTGTTATTAATGATTCTATAGAATAATTTCTATAGGTCCATTATCACTATATTAATTCATATTAATAGTGTTTAATTAAAATTCATACCATATTTATTTATCTAAATATATTAATTAGAGTGAGTTCATGGAATCTAAAAAATTAATGATAAAGATAAGAATTAGATCAACCATAATAAAAAAATAAGGCCAATGATTATTTGAAGACTAGAAATATAACAAAGATAGTAATAAACAAAAAGTCGATGAAGGTGAGAAAATTGTTGGGAGAGGTCAATTCTTGATTAATTCCTTAATCAAATTATTAGAAATTTGGAATAAAAGCATTTTATTTTTCTACACTATCCTAATTATATTTATACCTCTATCCATGAAAAATTGAATAAATAGATAGGTTGAGGTATACGGCATAAAATATCACCAAGGAATATGATAAATTCTATCATTAATATTATTCAAATGTTTAGTACATTCAAATAATAGATGAAAATGTTATAGCAATTGTGGTGAGGTGTGAATAATTTTGTAGAATACATTTTATCATATATTTCTTATACTCATTACATACATCGATCATGGTTTCAATATATTATTTTAAAAATTAAAACATAGGTGAAATAGTTTTTCATTCATCTAAAATATTCAAACTAAAACTCATTAGATTAAAAATGTTTTGATGAAAACACTAGTGGAAATTCAAAATGGTTAAACGTGAATTCTCATGGAATTTAAAAATTAATGATTGAATTGTAAATTTCAAATCTATATTCAAATAGAGCCTAATTTTCCAAAAATAAATCAATTAGTATCCAAAAATATTAAAATAAAATCATGTTCTATCAACTCCTAGACAAATAAATTCTTCCATAGCGGAAAAAATTCACATGCCTTATATTCCATAAAATTCGTCCTCTTATAAATTTTAAATCCTTTATAGAAATATATAAATAAGATAAAAAATTGAGAAAATACCCTAAGTAGAGAAATAATTTATAGAAAATAATATCATGGAGTTTTACAAGAATTATGGGAGAAATCCTCTTCAATTTTCATTGTAATTATAGTAGTCAAATAGGATTATCCCTATCCAACATCATGATTACCCAATAAGTACATAATTTTTTACATCTACAAAGGTGTAAGAAATTAGAAATTTAATCTTATTTTATTCTTCCATGAATTCATTCAATTACACCATAAGTTTCAAAAGTTATATGTAATGTTGTTTTAAAGGGTTTATTTAGTGATTGTAGAGTCAAACTCCAGACAATGCTTTCTCCAAATTTTGAACATTTCTATTTAGATTCCCATTAATAATTATTAGATTCCAACTTCACATTCCACTACTAATCTACTATCCTTGTGAAATAATAAAATGTATCCTAATTTTGATATATGAAGACCCATCTATGGAATGTCGGTTCTAGACATCCATTTTTGTGTCCATCCATATTTATTTTTATCCAACCAAGAAAATAATGGTTTATTAACAAAACAAATATGACCAGCATAATATTTTTAATTTTCTATGACATCAAATCTATCAATAATTAAAATATCATTTATCTCAATATAAGCCCAGCCATTCATTAAGAAACATGTGTTTCTAATAGAGGGGATAATTCTAGTACATTATTTTCATATATTAATTTCATAATACTAAAAAATTATATTTTTCTTATACATTCAAATGACTTGGGGAGATTCTATAATGGATAAAAGTAGTAATTTACTATCCTATTTTTAGATAGACTAACTAATGATGTATTAATTAGAATATATAAAGGAATTAACTTTTAGGGATTTGATCTCAAATAGGTTGAAGTCAACAAAAATGAATTCCTCTTCATAACAATATAATAAGAAAGAATAAAAAACAATGTACATGACTTTATTAATGAATCTTATAATATAATATATGACTATTCTATCTTTTATTAGGTATTAATTATATAGAATCCTATTATTACTAATTATCTATATAAGAACAAATCTGGATAGAGCTATCCAAGGATTATTAAGTGGTTTTCACTAGAAATTTAGCTTTAATATTCCCATAACAGATTAGAAATACAATTTACATATGAGCGTGTCATGCCTCACTATTTATTATCATATAAACTTCTTGTTGGGGATGAATAATTAATTAAAAATGGATTCTTTATGATTTATACGATATTGTATAATATATATGTAATATGGTCCATGGTAATAACATTGGTATTTGTAAAGAGACATTTATTTCTATATAAAATTCCTTGAAATAACCATATGTGTGTACTTACTATTTCAGCATTATCTCCCAACCAACTATTAAATATATTCTAGGGAATGAAAAATATTATAAATATGATTTTATTTTTATTAATTTCAATATTAGTTGCAATACTATTTCAAAACCTACTAATATAAGCATTCCTCGAAATAAAATCATAATCACTTTACCCAGATATCTCTATATTATACAAATTTTATAACTACCATCAGAATTAATATTTTTTTGTCTTTATTATTTTTTATTGTAATATATCAGTTCAATATCATTTACCCACATATATAATAATAAATTGTAGTAATTATATTATGTTAAAGTGAAATGAATATTTTGAAAATATATTCTTCTATGTCAACAAAATAGAACATGATAATATTGTCAACTTCATAAGAAAAATTCAGAAATGACAAAAATCTTTAATGATGTGTGGATGAATAATACTAGACAATGTTCCAATTAATTTTTTATGAATAATTGTTTGAAAACATTAATTTTTTATAAATAAAAGTCATTATAATCATTGATTGAATTTAATTTTCACTAAAATCATCCTCCAAAGATGATAAATTCTAATTCGTTAAATTATTCTAATGAAATTGCTGAAATAAATCATTGGAAAAATATACTTTAGTGTTCTTGCTTATGTGATTGGCCACTATATTCTATGACACATCCCATTCATTTATCTTGTTATTAATCTAATTATAAAATAGAATCCAATGAATATTCTCATGTTTAATTACTAGAATCTTCAGTATGTTCTTAAAAACATCATGGATATGAAAAATAACTACTCATTATATCACTACATATGAATTTTATATATATAATGACAATATTAATAAAAGAAAGAATTTTTAATTTTGGGTTTCTTAATTAGGAAAAATCAAGTATCCTTAAATAATATTTAGTCACATAAGAATTCAATTATAATCACACTAAATTAAGTGATTTAATCCTTAGACATAATATTTTGTGGGATCTCCCACCATGAGGGATGTATTTTTATTGGTGATGTGATAATTTTGTTCATATGAACAATAAAAATTGTATTGGAATCATATAAAACAAAATTAAAATAATGTTGAAGTAATATTAATAATATTGGAGAAATATTAGAGAAATATCAATAAATGATAAGAAAATAAAATGCATGTACTATGAAATATATCACCCCACAAATGCATGTTGTATATGAACATGTTGGGATTATATCAATATATTCTCTATAAACCTCTATTAAAAGTTTGAAATAGTTCCACAATCTAAATATAAATATAAATTATAAATTGTTAAAAAATAATTCTACCAATGTAATATTTCAGTTTATATTCCAAATTTGAGTGACTAAAATTAAATATACCATCCCAAATAGTAAAATATCCATAAATACCTCCTTGAATGACTAAATAAAAATATAACATTCCAACTACATATCTCATGAATATAATTGGGTTTCTAGAATGTTAAAATGGAATACTTGAGTATTAAATTTAATGAATATAAAAGTGAATATTAAGTTTTCATGATCCTATAGAGGTATATATACAATTAAATCACCAATGAATCCACAAAATTAATAATAGCATCTCTTTAAAACATTCCTATCAACTAGTTAACTAATCGATGTGAGGTGTAAATGGTGATTATCAGTGTATTAATTGGTTTATGTACATTTAATTCACAATAAGAAAGTAATTTTCACCCTTAAAATATATCACTTCACCAATTTATTTCATGAAAAAATAATTTTAATACTCTTATGGATAACCCTAAAAAGGTAATCCCACTCAAACTCACAAATTTTTTAATTTATATTAATGAAATCAAAAATTTAAAAATATTATATTAGAATTTTCTAGAGTTTTATCTATTAATTTACATTATTTACAAATAAAAATTTTAAATCAGGGAAATGTTTTGTTCCTATAAATATTTTATAAGAAATATTTTATTAAATTTTTAACTAATTTATTCGTTTTTACTAATATGAATAGATTCTAAACTAATTATTATTTAAAAAAAATATGTGACCTCTAGAAGATATATTTGTAGAAGGAAGAGGAGTTTTATAATGTTATAGAATATTATGATATGTATTTCTTGTGATTATTATGAGTTAATAAATGATTTCACAATTGGAATAAATTAATTTGGGTCTTTTTAATTTCATAATACTAATTTTTAGGCTACTACTCATAGAAATTTATCTAATTCATAATTTTATAACACAAAAAATAGATTCACATAATACTCTGTATAATACATTAAATGAATTTTTTGTGCTGAAATAAAACAAGAAAGATAATCCATGAGTTTTTGAAAACATATCAGCTAGTTTACCTGAATTTTTACATTTTATATCACATTTCCTAAAATCTAGAGCACCCACATAAATATTTTAAGCCTCCTCCTTGGCCTTAATTTTTTTTTATATTACATAAAATATTCTCATTATTGTAATACATAGAATCAAATTTTTCTCAAAATTATACAAATCTACATTATTTAATACTTATTCCCAGTTTATTAGAATTATTATCCATTTTATATGATAGTATTGATTTTATAACTCAATTTTTACATCATTATACATCAGAATAATTTTTAAAATATTGTTCCACTTCATGAGACATTATATTCAATGTATAGGAAGATATAAATACAGACATTCCAAACAAAGGGAGAATAAAATTCAAAAATCCTAAAAATATTTATTTCTTTACATAAATTCATATTTAACCCTATATTTTACCCAATTATGCAAACAATTTATCTATATTACACATAAAATATTTACAATTATGGGAATGGATGAAAATTATATTAGGTATTTTATTTAATGGATGATTTTAGAAATTATCATTGAAAATTTTCACACATATTATGAAATAGATTTGAAATCCATCCAAGAATACGTGGAGTCCGGCACTAATTCACAAGAGGTATCTTATTAAATTAAGGGGAAAAAAGAATTCAGTTGTGTAAGGAGAGGAAGTTTGATTCACCACTATAAAAGTTAGAACATCTAGGGAATGCATGAATATCATCTCAACCATAGGGATCAATTATGAAATGTTCATACACCATTATAAAAGGGAGAAAGACTTAAAATATAGTTAAACAACTAATACTATTTAATAATTTTTTTAATTTTATTTTATTATAATTCCTTTATTGAATATACATATATCATCTAGTATTATAACATAAGTTATTTCAGAAATCCATTCTAATTAACTCTTTTGATTAATTTTTCATTTAACGTCTATTTGATCTTATATTAATTGGACATTTCTTCTTATTAGGATACACACACAATCCCCCTATATTTTCTACAATACCATTCTGATAGAGTGATGTGGTTATTATAGGAGTAATTAAGATTTCATATTACAATTTAAGGGAGAACATCCAATGCAAGGATAAATTCATATCCATGTATACATAAAAAATCTATAGACATGTTGATAAGTTTTGTTATAATAGTCTTACGAGAGAAAAATATAGTTTTATTTAATGAATAATAATTTATTATGTTGATTATGAGAAAATTTGATGTTATGAAACAATTTTTATATTGAATTTAAAAACTCTTTTTATTATGATCATATGCACAAAAAATGGTTCTCTTTCTATAATCCCAATTAATCCTACACAATAATACATAGAATAAAATGACAAATATTTCCCCTATTTGGAAATCCAAAGTCACAATATTTTATATTTTTACATGTTTTGAAGAATAATTTCGATATTAGGCCCTTATTAGCAGACACATTGTAAAGAAACCTCAATAAAATATCTATTTTAATTTATTTGAACATCAAAAGGAGTGGTATTAATTCAAATTTGCGGTAGTAATACCAGTTTATCTGTATCCTAAAAACTAAATCCTTGATATTTAAAGAGATTTCCGAATATCAGATATGCTATTGATGGTTAAAAAAATTTCCCTGATGTCCTTCCTATTTTTTTAAAGGTTTATCATAATGTTTTTGAGGGAGAATAATGTAAGTTTTAATTTTTAGTACATATATAAAAAATATTTATCTTTAATTAATATTTTTAAGAAACTATTTTAGTTCACATACATGTGGATAATATTCTGGAAGAGACATTAGAGGATCTCAAATATGGGAAAAATTAATATTAATATTAGTAGAATACAACATCAAAATTATAATATAACTTATCAAATTTAAAAGAATAGTCATTAACCATGTCATTTTCATAAAGAACATCCCATAAATTAGATTGAATATCTATATAAAATCATAACAATATATGTTTTCTTATAAAAAAACAGGTGTCAAGATACTCATAGGCATCAAACTAGGTCAAATTGATATAATTTCCTTAAAAGTGTTATAATAAAAATCCATGTTTTGTTATAATAGGTGTAAACATATGAAACAAAAAAATAGAAAATGTTCTAATAAAGTTCATAATATGGAATCTATAAAATAAAATCTTATATATTAATTACTAAATTACATGGAAATCGAAGCCTCTTGGATATTTATGATTATTTTGGTAGTTTGAGTATGGACCTACAGAATGTATTGGGACAATTTTAATATATCCAACCAAGATCAATTTAATGGACATATAAATATGAAAGATTGATCATTAATATTAATTAATCAAAAATATATCCTTAATGAGACCTACTATATATTTGAGGGTTCTATTTTTATATTAGATCACAATTTTGATCATTTTTAAGGCACCAATGTTTGTGGGAGAGAGATAAGAGTATGATATTATAATTTTTGAGGTTAAGAAATAAAACAAATCATCTAAAAATTGTAACTCTCCTATGATTCATTTTATGATTCAGTGTGGTAAAGTATCACATACATTTTACATCACATGAATCTCATCAATTAGTGCACGGGGTTCCTACACATTCATTCCAAGATCAAAATATTGAGTTCTCTTATTCCATATTTTATGGATAAAAAATTTTTTGAATAAAAAATTATTCATTGGTATATTCTCAATAGCCTTTATTAGTATAATGTTGATCCCAGTATACTAAAATGTGTCAATTATTCTATTTTAAAATAAATTGTATATCGATGTTATTGGTTTTTACTACTCAAATAATAATATAATGTTGTTCATATGTCCAATCATAGAGGCATTTTCTCCCTTACCTATTGGATATGGTTGTGGAACATCATAGACTAATTGAGGAATCATGCATGGTGGGGGTAAATCCTAGTATAATTGTGAGGGAAGACTTTTATAAATACAACGAATCAATTGATTTAAGGTGGTGGCCATATGAATCATTTTTTTTCATCTCCAAAAATTAATTATTTAAACTTATAAAAAATTCCCTAAAAATATTATCAATGTAAGAATATCAAATTAAGTAAGAATTTCATTTTCCAAGTTTTTTTATTCATGGGCTAGAGATATTTTTAAATTTTATTGAAAATAATATTTGTTTTTAAGAGGTTGTTGAGTTTTTTTATAAATGGGGAGTTTATTTGCTATATATTTTAATACCACATTACAAGATTATATTTCCATAATAATTTATATATTAGTTGGAAGGTATCAAAATTCAATGGATGTGGTTTTTTCTTTTTCTACTATAATATTCTCTAATTGAATTATCATGTTCAATTGTCCCTTTCTTTTAATTTTGGGTGAAAATGTATTGGATAGTTAGGTTTTCTCAAAATAACACAAACCATTATTTCTGTTGATATATATGTTTTTAGAATAAGTTATGTGTATAAAAACATTTTTTATTTGATATAAAATATAGTCAATATATATATTTTTGAGAGAATAAGTACATACCTGATATATTATCCCTATACCAGCGTATAAGATTTTTTAATTAAATGGGGAATTGTTTCCTTTTATCGGTCAATGTTGAAATATCCAATGAAGTACTATTAACTAATATTCATATAATTTCATCCACTTTAATCTACTCTATGGGATTGAAACCAGTTCTGATATATTGGATAAAGAGTTTTAAAATATATTTTTTAATGTTGGAATCTTTAACATCACATCATAAACCGCTTCTTGTAATCATAAATCGACACATCATGTTCATTCAATGTTCCTAATATATTTGTTCAAATTGTTTTCTTCCATGACAGGAGAATGAATCCCTATAAGAATATACATATCAAATAATTAAAGCATGTATCATGTTTATGCTATAGATAATATGTCTAAAATTTTAGGTTCCATCAAGTATGAAGGAGAGTGTAATTAATTTTAATTTATCATTACAAAAATTCCAAATTATTAACAAAATGTAGAAATTATTATGATATTTTTTATAACCACATCATAGTGTTGAAGAATTTTTTTTTGAATGGAAGTTATCTTATATTTAAGATAAATCTATTATTTTATTATTGTAATACAAATCAGGTTTGTTGAAAATTAATTTCAGGTGTATCAAATAATTAAATATAAGTTTCATGATCATTTTTTTATAAGAATTTTGGGATAAAAATTTATTGGTTATGATGTTAAACTAGAATAACTACTATAAAAATGATTTAAAATATGAAATGAATAAATTATGACAACTAATTAATTTTAAAATTTTCATATTTGTTCTCTAAATTATTTTTTAACCCCATGTCCAAGATTAAAATGGATATTAGAGGCCAATTTTTTCTTTTAATAAAGGAGAAAATGAATCAAAATAAGTGGTCCACGATATCATTAATTGATGATTTAATTTATTTTTAGGTATTGAATTTGTATTGAAGGTCGATGTGAGAAGAAGTGGTAGAAGAAGAATGTAAACTACATAACAATGAAAACAAGATCATCATAATAAAGGGTTTAAGAAACAAATTATTTGTATAATGACTATAAATAATCATTTAGAATTTGTGTGGGTACATTCAAAAGTTTTAAAATTTTCAATATCTTTAACATATGAGTATGGACATATTTTATTCCCTTGAATTACAATAAAATAAAAAAAGTAATTTTTCCAAAAAATAAATAAAATAAAACATTATATATATATATATATATATTGAATATAGTGGGTTTGGATGATTTTTCAATAGAATATGTTGAAAAAGAAAACAATTTCATATCAAGAAACTATATATTTGATTATAATGTATATAATAATGACCATAATTATTCATTTAGTATTATCCGTTATTTTAAAATTCATTTAATTTTGACCATAAACAATTAACCCATAATAATTCTGAAGGAATCATGCCAACAATGACTAGAATAAATGTAAAATTATATTACTTTTTTATTTTATATTTTAAATCAATTATTGGATTATAGTCCCAAAGATATGTTTTGATTAATGGAAAAATTAGATCACACCCCCACACTAAAATTTAGTATTTTATAATATTGGTTGTCAGTTTTCAATGATATAATTATAAAAAAAATTATTATATTCAAAAATTATTTTTTATCACATGACTCACATAATCCTGGACCCACGGTATAAGGTCATATTGATCAAGTTATTTAAAAAATATTAAAAATAAATTATTCATAATTATGGAATTCTAGTGAGTTAATTTATTAAAGAAAATGATGTTGAAAATACTTATATCAACTAGAAAAAAACTAATCTGCTTATGATGGATTCTACATCATGTTTATAATTGGAAAAAGAATGTTCTTCAAAAGGTGTAATGAAATATTATATCTATTATTGAATTATATGACAAAAATTCATTAGAGAATGATTCAATTATCTATTCATATATGTTTTATAAAATATTAAAATAAATAAAATGCATTAAAAATAAATAAGACGAGGAATAATAAAATGATATCCTTATTAGAAGAGATATATTATATCTAATATCATTATTAAAAATTTATATAGACGATAAAGTACATCACTCAAAGTGGTTGCACTATTATAATTCCATGAACAACAATCCTCATGTGAGGAAAAAATATTAAGTTGAATAAAGATTTTATATTAAATTTAAACTAGGGTGAGTGGGGATTTATACCACTAAAATATCCAATTAATTTCCATACCTACAGCAATCAAATAGAGGATACCTTGATATACTGGCATAATACCTAATCCGCCACATATATGAAGGACGTCCTCAATCCCTACATGACACTAACTAGCACCTTGTAATGTAACATCAACAAGAGGAAATTATTTTGACTAACTATAACAATATATATGGAATATATACCTATATATACCTAGAAAAAATATCAGATGAATAACTATAAGAAATATATATTATTACATGAAGAAGAATTAAAAATTAATATATCTCAAGTAGTCGTAACCAATACTGCAGTAAAATACATACAATAAGGGAAAACAAAAAAAACATGAGAATTCCATATAATAATGTGTGGAAAATCCCCCATAACACCACTAGAATATTGTAACAACCACACATAAACCTCTCCCCCTCAATGTGGTGCCTTTCCTATTCTGTTATAAAAAAACATAGCTAGGTCTACACACCACCAAAGACGTCAATAGAGTGTGAGCTAACCAAGCTCTATAAGACCCATCAAGGCGGTCCATACCATGTAAATATACAAAAAAAATTAAATTGATTAGTATTTAAAAATTATTTAATGACTAAATATAAAATATTTTATATCACGAGAATTGTAAATATTTCCTTTTTTACACATTTCCAAAATTATCCTTGAATAATAATTCCATATTATAATTTTTATAAATATTTTTCAAATTAAATGATGAATTTCAAAACTAGAATAATAAAAATCCAAATCATAATGATAAACATGATAGGGATGACAATAGTCCCAATGGGAAAACTACTTATACCACAATCGATGACAATTGAACAATCAACCCCGTCAAACAGTGGACCAGGGAGTACAGGATCACCCAATGAGTGAACCCAAAATGGAATTAGATATAAAGTCCACATAATTATCATACATGGTATTATATGAACATCCCATGAGTGAAAACTATGATTGAAATATGAATGATGACCCAATGATACATATCAAACCTAGGTGATGATGGAATCCTATTTTATATATTTCTTAAACCATTTGAAAATCAATTCATTAAAATAAAAATAAAAACTTTTCATATATCAAACATAAAATAAAAAAAATATTCTCTATTCCCCAAAACAAAATAAAAAACTATCATTTTTTAAAAAATCCATTAGAACACACAATAAAAGCATTCCAACAAATTTTTAAATCAATTTATAAAATAGGGGAAATCGATGCTCATTAGAAAAATTGTTGGATATGGATCACCCAAAACAACTTGGGTCAAAATCTATTGGAAACGAGTTCCAAAAATACCAAATAGAATAAAAATACTATAAATCTGTCCTTAAAAATGGTCCACACATATTATAAACATGATAGATAACAAATGGGAGATATCGGAGAGGATAGATCACATATACCTCAAAAAATTCACGTACTGCACCATAAAAAAATAAAGGATGAGGAACATTAATAATATCATAGAATAGATCTTGATAAACCACTTTATATTCAATATATGATCAATGAATTTTATAATCACATTCCAATGTCGTTATCATGGACAATGGAAAAGAAGAATTCAATAAGTTTATTACCTATATAGATGCAATGTCGCCTCCATTGAGATCAAGACTTTTTGAATGTAGTATAAAAGAAGCCGATAAACCCAAAATATCCTAAAAGAGAATAGGGTTTGAGAGACAGAAGAAGTAAATTGAGTGAATTTGGATTTAAACATGTAGAGAAAATATTGTACTGGGAAAGAATGGTAAATATCTTAAACCATTACTTATAGTGTGAAATATAAATGAAATATATATGCTAAGAAATATCTCACAACATGAAACAAATCCTAGCAAATATATTTTTGATCTAAAATAGAATTTCTAGTCTAAATAGACATAGATAAAAAAAATTCTTGGATTCATCCCCAATACCAAGTTATGTCATAAGCTACCAATGTACATTGTAAAATACACATTTATAATGTAAATATTACCTTTATAATTGAACCATCCCATTTTATACTTTGAAACTAAAAATTTATTACTAATTTTCTCTGAACCGAAAGAACACACTTTTAATAAAATAAATAGTTCATTCCATTTTATTTGGGATGTTATAATGTCCTAACAATAAGACGGTCCATCCCTACAAAGTCATGGAGAGAAAGGGAAATCTAGAAGGAGTTGGGGCCACTAAAAAATATTTATTGATTTGAAATCACATGAAACAAGATAATAACATCAATTTATCTATAACACAATTAAAAAAAAGATATACTTACCTCATAAGGTATTCACCAAAAAATCATCAAACTCTAATAGTTTCTCGACAACTGTAACTTATGGATCTTTAAAAATATATTCCCTTATCAGAACATGAGGGGGACTAGTTTAATACTTACTGATAAGTCATATATGGAAATAATAATTAATACCTATATAATAATAAGTAAATTCCAAAATCTGGGAAAGCTTCCCATGCCACTTAGTGAAACGAAATGGTAAAAACCATAGATTTATGTTCCCATATTCTTAAGTTGGTGGTGACCCAATTGAGGATAATATTTCAAGAAATCATATATTCTTTTTGAATATTCCAATGGTGTTCATAAACAATATACATATGTTTTCTAATAACATTTTACTATAAATTTAAAATGATGAAAATCATGAGTCATCACTTATGTCTCTTAATTGAGATATGACCCCACAAGAGAGGCCTCTCTAGATCTGTTGAACAAATAGGTGACATACTTGTAAAACAACACAACACCTAGAAGGTATCCATTCTGACAAATGAATGATAACCATTGTAATAAGAAAACTCAACTATTATGAGATAGATCTCCCATGATCCACTAAAATTAAAAGTTCATGCTCAAGGAATCTAAATTGAATTCTATGTAAGAACATCTATCTGTGGATGATATTCAATTCTCAAATAAAATTGTATATAAATCACCTCATTAAGAATATTCTAGAATCTGTATGTGAACATGGTTTCACATTATAATATAATAGAATAGGGAAATCAATTTATCCCTATTGTATTCTTCAAATACTTCTTACCTATACCCTCTTACTCGGAGAAGTCCCTAATCGAAATAATATGGGATGACTTTATTGACTGATCATCCCCTTCCTAGATGGAATTTAACCCCATGTGAGTCCATGGAAATCTAAAAAAAATCATGGACATCCTAACCTATTTTTAAATAAACACTAAAAGAGGTTAGACCATAATATATGTTTTCAGATATTCTACCACTATCTTTTGGTAGGTTTAATAGTGGGAGACATAATTTGAAATGTTATGATTCATACTCAACAACTAGAATCTACATCTCATGGAATAAATCATCTTCATAGTTATAAGATGAATGGACTACATAGAAATATGATATAAATAAAATTAAATCATTACAGATACTGATATGATCAACTGATCCCATAACTATTGAATATGATCATTAGGGAGAGACCAAGTAGAAAATGTATCCTCATCATAAATGGTTTCTCATATTCCATTGTACCCATCTACCCATGTGTTACTTTTCAGAATAGACTTGAGGTGAGATTATAAATATATAATTTTGGTTACAACTATAATGGAAACCTTTTTATGAGAATCCCTATGCAACTGAGTGACGAGTCCCATTCGTTTCCACTCCTCTGTCAATTCCTAAACTGCATGTGATGAAACTTTCCATATGTGGGGATTTGTGATGAAATTACCATTCCCCAGGGTGTAAAAAATATCAAAATCTTGTATCTAGAGGTTCCCACAAAATCTTCTATTTTGTATTCATGTACATATGTGAAAATATATAACTTTTTATCTTATTGTTATAAAAAATGAATCCCTCCTCAAAACGGTAATGTATCCACAACTCTGTTCACACATAACTATAAAAAACTAAAAAGAATTTGTATGTTAGTTCTTCTAGGTCAGCCAAAGCTAAAAAAACTATTGGGCATAACATTATTATCCTGCATAAACACAAAACCCAGACTATCCTCATAAGCCCCATTTTATACCACATGCCCCTTATTGGGATTCAGTAAGACAAAAATATCTATCAATGTATAAAATCATTTTAAATAATATATTAATGTATAAAAATTTACTTCACATTTGAATTTCACCACATTCTTATCAGGGTTAGTCAAATATGTCATCATCTTTTAGGATATCCTTGATGAAGAAACAAGTGTATCTATTAATGCCCAGGAATGTCAATATCTCAAAAATGTTATGTTTTTTTATCCCAGTATAGGGAAAACTTCAACTTATTAGGTTATACTCATAAGCCATATTCAGAAATCATTTTTCCCAAGTACTTCCCTTCCTTAAAATATAAAATACATTTCAAAATATTTTAATATTGATAAAGAATCAAAAAAACTTCCAAAAAAATACTATGATTATACTCATTATCACCCTAAAACATTGAATAAACCATAATATAATCCAAAATAACTACAATAGAGGTGTTGAGACACTAATGGTATATCTAATTCATTAGACAAAATAATTACTATAGGATCTTTATTCAAACCAATAGACATTAAAAGATATTAATAATTACTATACTCACTCGACTAGACCATATTTTCTATAACAGACTCCGGAAAAAAAAGATGATTATAACTTGGAAGAAGATCTATAATTGAAAACCAATTTCCCCCTTTACCGAGTCATACAAATAATCCAAATGTGAAAAAGTATAATGTTCCTTAAAATTTAGACAATTCAATTTTTTATTGTTTTTGCACAATCAAAGTGAATCATTATCATTATTGGTAATGAGCACTAGGGATTCCCATTACAAATCTTGAGAGTGAAAAAAATTTCTATGTTAGGCCATAATATTTAATCTTGAGATCCTTCAGTTTAAAAGTTTCATGAGAGAAGAGGTTATCAAGAATAGATTTATACATAGAAACATATAAATTGTAAATTCTATCATAATCTCTAGATTAAGATCAGAATAGTAATCTAGGAAAACAAGATGAATGCCCCAAACCATAACTAGAACATTAAGAAATAGAAACCACATCATGATTAAGAACAACCATAGAAAACATACTTGTATGATTTGGGAAGTACAATTGTTGCATGAAAAAAACTTGGATACCACTCTCTATGAAACACCCGATATCTCACATTGACAAAAATAATTATGACATACTGATGATAAAAATTAACATCATAATAGTGAGAAATATAAAAATCCATCCTGATGATGATATGAAATGTATAAATATCAATAACAAGGAAATGAAATACTAACTCAATGTTATATTTCAATCAATAATTAAAATGAAAATAAAAAAATTTCTCTTTCCTATTTTTTGAGATATGTCTCTAACTCCATGCCATAGAACATTATCTCTATTAAATTGCTTACCAAATAAATAAAATCTTATTGTAAAATGAGTGGGAGGAACCTATATCGAAAAAATAACTCACTAAAGAAGATGTAATAAAAATGATACCTCTAACAATCACTAGGCCCATTTCATCCTCCTTAGAAAACTCGTCCATTATGTAAAGGTGATTCACATGTAAGGCATGTAGTTAGAGGACTATGGACCACAAATATACTAAATTTGATACATTGGTCATTTAATTTGTTGAATAAAAACGACAATGAGGCATATACATAGCCTAATAGAATCACTATATATTTTTGGAGTATGCATAGTAATTATACATCACTACATGTGAAAAATATCAATGTAGGATGTTCCCAAACATAAAAAACTGATAGTAAATTATGGGAAAACTAACTTAAGTAAAATATAGTTAAGAGGAGGCATAATGATGAGAACCACACCCACCACTCCTATGATGCTCATCCAACTTCCACTTCTCTCAATGTATGCCAATGATGCATCTAATGTGTGGAAGAATAGGTACACAATAACCAATTTTTACTGTTTTTTTAATCAATTCCATCATAAAAATTTCTACCATCACATCATATGTAGAAATCATAATTATAAATAACTAAAATAAAATATATACATTCAATCCCTACCGATACTTTTGACAACTGAGTTCATTTTAATCCACTGCCTCTAGGGAAAAAATGCTCCATGAACCTATTTGTCTACTCCAACATTTAATGATCTTATAGTGAAAAAAGATTGTAACTGTAGAGATTTATCCATCACTAGAGACTATTGGAAAATATATATAAAAAAGAGGGTCTTAAAAACCTTTCGGTCCAATCCTGTATTCCTTTTTCATGCACCATATAATCCCATAACCATTTGTTAGAATCATTAATTCTAAATACAAATCACTTCACATTGATGATATTAGGAATATCTATTTATTCAAAGACCTAATAAATTTTTTTTCTAGGCATTGTTATACTTATTGGGATCATTTTTACCCTTAGAAGATGGTGGATTCTATTTTTTTGAACTATAGAGAATAAACATTGTCTCCTCAGGAACATAAATTTACCTCAAAAACCAAGTTATGAACATGTGAAACATATTGATCTATGGAATTATCTACTCGAACAATAGTTTATAATTGATTTTTATCTATAGAATGAATCCCTTAAAAATAATCCATTGTTCCCTCTCATGGTACCTTTGAAAGATATATAATAGGCGTATCATGGTATTCCAATAATAATATAAATGATCATATAATTGGATAATCTCATAAAAACCAAAAATACATTAGAAAAAATAAGTTTAAGGTCATAAAATGAACACAGAGAACACACATCACAACATCAGTTGGTTAGATGAGTCTCTTCATGGAAATATCAAAAAACAAACTCACCAAAACCCACCTATCAAGTTCATGTTGATCTATATTCAGTCTAACAAAATTTCTAATACAATTAATCTTGGGGAAAATTAATTCTTTGATACCAATTGTTCATGAACCAACCTAGGTTACACATAAAAATTATCACCTTACATGATCCAACACATACCCAATGGGTGTTCCTAAATATTATTAGCTGACGATTAGAACTTCGGAACCAAATAATAACCACATAAACTGATTTTTCACAATGACAACATTATAAATGTAATATAAGTATACATATAAGAAATAAAAAATGAAGGAATAATTAGAATAAATGAATTCTATAATATTCAAAACCAACCTCGTAGTACATGTTGAACATTAATGGGAGATTTAAAAAAAGTAAACTTATTGATGTGATAATCTATCCAACATCCCACCAACTAACCAAAATCTACCCATTCTTGATGACCCAAACCATGCCACCTAATTATGGTTGGTTTCATTTTCTGGAACCAAAATTCATAAATGGTACCACAGACCATTGATGGGGTTTGTAGGGTGTACTCAAAATAGGTCTATTACTTTCCCACATAGGTTTTCATACTATCTATCTACAAAAAATCCCAACATTATGATTTTATTTGGTAAATTTTATGACAAATTATAAATCAGTTTATATATAGAGAATTTTAAATATTTCACTTTTTCTCCAATGTTCCAAAAAATCTAGAAATTGTTTTTCTAATAGTGGTCTCTATAAAAAGTAATCAAAATATAATAGTTATATAAATGTAATAATACTAAAAATGCAATAGATAGTTGTAAAAAAGACACACATAACAAAATATCAAGCTAGAAGACTACTCCTACAATAATCAATGACTTGTGAAAAATCGATAACCTATATTAACAAGCATGTGGAGAAGAGAACCCCCGCAAGAGTGAACCAAAAAATGATGTCAATATCATTTCTATGAATGGAGAACATTGAGAAGAAAGGAACCACACATTACTGAATCCCATAACAAAAAATGGATGTTATATGTAATAAGAAACATCAATATATGTACCCAATAATCCAATGTAGAAAATTTCCCCAATTATTTGGAATGGGATTCTAAAAATTTCAAAAAAAATTATATTATCAACCCTACATTGACAACACCATTTTTTATTACCCAAAACCATAGTTAAACCCAAATTTATTAAAAATCATATTTACAAACATGAATCAATAAACCCAATTTTTCTATAAACAAATTCATTAAATGGGATAAATTATAGTCCATTTAAAAAATTCATGGTATGGATACAACCACCTCAATTCGCGTCAAACACTATCCACAATATGACCACCAATATCGGAAGGAAATAAATCATAATGGTGGAGTCCCTAAAAAAGATTCCCACATCTCAAAATCAAAATATTGAATAAACTAGATCTCATTGAGAGGATAGATAACATACACATCAATAACCTCACACAATGAACCACGAAAAAATTATGGGCCCTAGGAAGAATAAAATACAAAAAATACAAAATATTTACAAAAAATAAATACACGGCTAATAAATTATATAAATATAGTCTAGAACCAATACTATGACAAATAGAATTGAAAAAGAAGAATAGTCACTTTCTCAATGTGAAATGAAAAGAAAAACATGGAGGTCATGCACTAAAAAAAGTGATCTAGAAGGAGAGAAAACACCCAAAACCACAAGGATGATCCAAGGGTTCGATAGAGGGAAGAACAAAAGCGAGTGAATTATGATTAAGTCTTGGAAAACATAAAATTTGTAGTATATAAAGGGTTTACATAATTAACCAAGTATTTATGACACATAATCCCTATGAAACATATATAATAAAAAATAAATCAAGTTGGGTAAAAAATATTGGATGATATATTTAAAATTTAATGTAGGGTTTATAGAATAAAAAACAATTACACTACAAAAGGTTTACATGACATGATCCCTCAGACTGATTTACACCATAAATGTTCCCTAAAGGTTATAACCAGTCCCATTTCTACTAAAAACATCACAAAAGAGTTCATAATTCCCTATTAACCCAAAGAAGACACTCTCAAACATAAAAGTGTAAATTACTTTTATCCTTGATGTTACACATTTTCTTTTATTGATATCACACATTAACATGTTATCCATAAATTTTAAAGAAAATTCCTAAAACTCTTTAAAAATGGACAGTTAAATTTAATCACATTACATGAAATAAATATAAATCTTTTCCAAATGTTAAAGAAATGTATGTTACGTCAAATATGGACCATAAATGAAGTTTGGGCCACCTTTACTCCATAAAATGTGGGATCCATCTATCTTAGCCTAAATTTAAAATCAATTCATATAAGTGTGTAATTTTTTCACTTAAAATTATATAAATATATATCGTAGAGAAAAATTTATGATAAATAATCAACAATGATATTAGATGATGAAAAATAAATTTTTTATGCAATTGAATAACAAAAGAGAATATTACCAGTTTCTATTTAAATTTTAAATAACCTTTCCAAAAAAAGTATATAATTTGTTATCATAAAATATTCATATAGAATATAGATTATTATTGACCATAAAATTCATTTATTTTTATTCTATATTAGTTAAGAGACACATTAATATGCATGAACCTAATTAATTTTTTAAAAAAATTAAACTCATAGAGGAAGTGATTTGATTAAGGGAAATAACTACCCCTTGAATATTAGATCATAAAATTCATTATTCATCATGTTCTTATATATTTTTCAATTCACCAAATTAATTTTAGTGAAATGATTTAGAAAATAATTGGATCTATGAACATTATAAATAGTAAATTATATGAAGGATGATCTTTTTAAAATATATTGGAAAGTAGGTTTCATGATTGAATTTTTATGTCATTGTTAGAAACATTAAACATGTATCGAAAAAAAATTATAAATTACTCCCAATTTACAATTATCTACAATGAATATATGAATGTTTTTATTCTATCCTTTTTTTATTTAATATTTTTAAATTAATATTATTAGAACATAAAAAAGAATTATGGTCTATGAAATTAATTAATTGTTTAGATACTTTTATGAGCTGACAACATGTGAAATATTGTTTTTATTTATATATTATCATTAACATGAAAAATTATTATATAATTTTATTGATAAAATAGATAATTTATATAATATAGTTTGCAATATTTATTTATTTAATGAATGAAGTGATTTTTTTAGATCCAATATATGAATATAATATTAGGATAGCTAAAGTATTATTTTTATTATGAATATATATATTTATATCATATTTTAATTTTTTTATATATTTTTAATGATAAAATAAAATTATTTTATTATATTTATTATAAATAATTTATAACATGAATTAAATTTTTTTATCTTTAGGGATATTTTTATGGAAAAATTAATGTATGATTAAGTACTATATACCAATACATCAAAACCACTTCATTTGAATATTTGATTTGTATTCCACATGATATTGTTCAAATATTATATGAAATGAAGATACATTGGTTTTTTTATTCATTAAAATTTGACATTGAATAAATGATAATATTTTTTATTTATAGTAGCTCTAATTTGTTCATGTATACTAAAATCATGTTTCAGTGATTTCACAAGGTTCTTCGAAAAAACTGGGTTATATATATATATATATATATATATATATTAATTTACATTCCAATGAATGGTGCTGCACTAGCGGTGGGTGGGTGTGACAAATATTGATTATGAATTAGAATTTTAATTTTCAAGTAATGATAGGGAAAAAAGGAATTTTTATTCTTTGAGTCAGTATCTGAACAATGATTGATCCTCTATCATCTTTATATAATATTTTAATCATTAAATAAACAAATATAATTATTAATATAAATATATTTTTTTAGATTTTATAGTGTCAATTTTTATATAATCAGATCATTCACTTGGTGGGGTGGTGTTTATCTAATCATTTTTTGTTTGTTTTAGGTTAATATAATCCTTATGAATTATGAGAATTAGTTTTTTTATTTATCAAAATGTATAATTGTCTAGTAATATCATTTTATGTTCTATATCATTTTAGTGTATTATGTCAATTATAATTAATCTGTAATCAATTAAGTATTTATAACAGTATATTCCATAGAATCGATTCATATGTAGATGTGAAAAGATGTTTAAGACAAATTTTTTCTAGGATAATGTGAAAATATATTCGATGAGTAAAATATATGAGCATGGATTTTGGATTTTTATTTATTATAGTGGTAGTTATCATTAAATTTTATTATATTAATATTTATTTAATGTATTATGATAATGGAATCATGGTTGAGTATAGTTTGTTGAAATCAAAATGACATCAGGTTGATTATAAAATTTCAAATTTTGATTGACTAAATTATTGCACAACAAATAATGGGATAAACATTATCAATTAATAGTTTGATTATAGTTTATAGTCACATTTGTTCACTATTAGTAGTGAAATGGTAAAATAGTGTTTTATATTACATAATGAGATATCATATCTAATTTTATGTGAATAAATTTTAAAGTATACTAATTTAGTATGTTATTTAGTCATTATACAATTTAGTATGATAAATTTGAAGAAAGGGTTTGATTAGCCAAAAGAAATTTTTTTCATTATTCAATCAAGGATTACATATGGAATATGACTTATCTAAATAATGACAATTAGATCCAAAGGTAAATGTATTGTCACTGATTAATTTTCACAGGGGTTGGTCAACCATGGGGATTCATCATACATGATAAAAAATATTTTTAAATGTTGTTCTAAAATTTTATGAGAAAAATGATATATTTGAATTTATATTTATTCCATGTATAAAATACATACATGGGTGATGAATTATTTAGTGGATAATAATATTGAATCACTCGGTCAAGAAATGTAGTTTTTAATTCATTACTAGGTAGTTTGACATTCTATATAAAATTTTTTAAAAAAAATTGAGTATTATTTGTTGGTGATGTCTTACATGTTATTCATAGTTAATATGTTTCATATTCATAAAGTAATCATGGTTTTTACCTATCATAATTTTTTATAATTAATTAGAATAATATAGGTAATGAGAAATAAATATGTAATGGTGTGTACTATTACATTAATCATTCAACGATATATATTCATTATAGATTCCAACATATTTGTAATTTTTCAATATAAAAGATGGAATTTTTATTTTAGAATGTTATGTATGTTATCATTGCCTTATTATTTTACAATTTTCCCTTTCTAAAAATATTCCTTAATAGGGTAATATTATAGTTGGATGTTTCTTCTAATTGATTTTCATTATATATTTTTAATCAACCCCACACACATATATATTGTTATATGAGGTTATCAAAGTACATAATGGATGGTGATGCTGATATAATATATTTTTTAGAAATGAATAGTTTTTTCAGTCATCATCTTTATAACATCATTTGATAATCAAGAGGTATATAGGATGAGGCTGGTCATATCTATATTGATGAAAATGATCACAATATTCATGATATTACATCGAATGATAGAGTTTTGATAGATTCTAGATCAAATACTTGATGATATACACAGAGGGTGTCGAGTTGATTTTTCCAGAAAATATAATAGATGATTTATAATTATTTATAAGTATAATATGAGAGATAATATTTGAATAAAACATAAGTAAAAATTTCCCATATGCGATGAAGGAAGATGTCAGACTTTTGAGTATATGTTATTCCAATATTTTTTCAGAATCCAATGTTCTAATAATTTTTTTGGAAATAATAATTTTTTGAAGTTAATGAATACTGGAATAATGTGGGGATGTTTTGTTTCAAAAGAAATATTATGTGTTTTCATTGAATGGATGTGATGTTTTATCAAAGTTGCTATGGATAAAGATGTGTTTGGTGAATGTGGATGGAATAAAATTTACATATCAGGTGAATTGATATATTGTATTATAGTAGATAAAAATAATTATTATATAAATTATAGAATGTAACAAAATAATATTTGATGATAATTTATTAAGGTAGTAAGAGTTATATTAAATAAACAAATATAAATACCCTTATTAAATGGATATCAATGAAATATAATAGGTATTGATCAGAAAAATTACAGAGTCAAAGGATCGATAATATATTATAATGAATGATGAGATATATACATTTTTTAGTGATTTTATTGAAAAATTAGACAACACTATAACGACCCATACTCTACATACATTGTTATTACTTCAAAATTGATGCATACTTATTACAACCTATAACAAAACCATGAAATTACCGTATAGGTATAGTGCCTTTAGAAACTGGGAAACATAAACAACTTGTTCATAAATCATCTACGTTGTCTCCCATTTATTTCACCATATCTAGAGTCCCTTTTGGCATATTCTACTTAATACCCTTCATCCTGACCTGGGATAAGAAAACAGACAAAAGGGTGAGCTCAAATGCTCAGTAAGGGTAAACAAAATAAATATCAATCATATCATATTCATAAGAACATAACATTTTGAATATCTTAACCTACAAAAGAGATCATAATATCATAAATGGAATAAATCATAGTGGTGAAATGTAATACCAAATAATCATAACTTAAAACATGATACTTGGTGGCATACAAACATAATCATAGAAAATCATTTCATATTAGTGAAGACTCATTGCCAAGACTATCATAGCGGACAAAGTCCATTACTGAACCGAGTTCACTCCTTGTTCCAGTCATGTATCACTGAACAGGATTAACTTGCCATTCCATCCATGTCTATCTCAGGAGATATAAATCTTTACCCAATGCATTACAGGGAGATATATGTCCCACCCATCTCATAATGAAACCATTCTTATGTGTTCCACAAAATCATAATTCATACATCATAGCATAACCCATGTAATAAAAATGGGATTCTTAATCATCGTGACATCATAAAACAATTCATATAAGATAAAGGACTTCATAAAAATAATTCCATCACAACATAATCAAATCAATGTAATAATAGGGATAAAAATATATCCCTATATTATTTTGATATAACACATGAACTCCTTTCTTGATGAAAATATCCTTTCTACTTTTAAAAAAACATTTTTCATTTCTTAACATGTCATACAATTTTAAAATAAAAGAAGTTGATTAAAAATAAACTTTAAAACTTGTAAAGTGTGCTCCATGGAAATAATGTTCTACGTAATCATAAAAATCCATTCATGCCATATAAGTTAAAAAAACATTCTTCTCATACTTTGGCCGGAAAAGTCAAAAAGTACCTTGTACGAAAAATGACAAAAGATTCCTTTCATATCTTTTACTAAAACTCACCAATGATTAATATTGGATTTAAAAATTTTTAGGAAGATAGAAATAATATCACATATTTAGGAAACATGGATGTGTTTGATAAATATTCCCCAGTAAATTCTAAAGTATAAACAATCTTGGATAAAAATGAGATTGCGAGATTTTCCCTTACCTTAGGTCTGATATGCTTTGTAAGTATCCGAACCTCCTTTATAATGATTTAAATAATTTCATTCACTTATTATAGAATAATATACATTTTTATGATATCATATATGACCATATCCTTATATTTTTATTAGTACTATTTCATTGCTACTTGTTATTCTGGTGTTCATTTCTTTATGTTCTTATGCATGTTTTGTCAAATAAATTCTTATTAATCTTTTTAGGTTATAGATACCTCATTTACACAATGGTATTAATGAAATATATATAATATTTATTATTTCAATTCATTTATATAATCATTATTCAATTAAGATCATGTAGAATGAGTTGCATCACATCGTGGAGACGGTAGGCCTTACGTACGCACGAGCGATGATATCGTTCCCATGATTGTGGAATTGTATTGAAGTGTATTTATACTATTTCAGAATCAATATTATTTTACAATAATCATATATAGTTATTATTCACACCATTATACCCATCCAAGTAAGGTGGTGGTAGAAAACAGATTACACCACGGTGTGGAGACGGTATTCCGTACGTATGCATGCGCGGTGATTTCATTTTCCATAGGATGGATAGAAGGTTAAATAGGGTTGTTTCATATTTATAATAACATATAATTATATGAGTGATACTTATGTTATTAATTCATAATGAAACAACTAAATAAGAAGATGTATAAGAAGAAATAAATTTGAAAGAATCGGTAACGGATATTACCTCTTCTTCAACACACCTCTTTGAAACCTATTCTTAGGGCACTAATATTGGTCTTGGAAGAAGACCATAACCTCTAAGATGTTTCTAGGGAAGTGTAGAAGAGAAATTGGTAGTTTTTGGACGATATTGAAGGCTCAAAGTGGTGTGATGAGGAGAGGGAGGAGGTTCCCTTTTATAAGGGAGGAGAGGGGAACCTTTGGAATTATAAGAAATATTAATTTATAATAAATTCCAAACCCACATAAAAACCTCAAAAATGAATCAGACCCAAATATTAGATGATATAGGGTTGTAATATCATGAACCAATAAAATTTAGACAAGTTGGGAATTTATTTTAAACATTATCAACTTGATTTATCCTTATATAATATATTTAATTTTATTTGTGGTAATAATATTCTAAATTTTAAATCATTATAAATAATTACATATATGTTGTGAATTGTTTATTATTTTATATTTTATTAAATTTTAGACCATATAAATTTTAATTTATAATTTTTAAATATTTTTGTGATTTTTAAAAGATTTTATAATATGTAATTTTTATAAAATAACAATAGTGTCAATTTTGACACTATTCATTTATTTGAATTTAAATAAAATATACACAGAAGATATGGTAGAAATAAAAAATTTAATTGATTCATAACATGTCATATGTATCTAGAAAATTATAGGATCTCATTAAACAGTTCATATAAAATTCATTTTAATACTTTTAAAATCATTTATTTGATAATTCAATCAATAAAATTATTTCAACATCACTATTGTGTCATAATTAATTATAATTATTTAAACACTAAAAATTATAAATAAATTCATATTCTGTAGATAATTTTATTATATTTTTGGATACTATTCATGGTCTAAGTTTCATGAAGTTTATCACTAAATTAAAGTTATTATACTTATAAGATTTAAGAGAGTGGCATGTTGTCATTTTCTTTGGTTTTAATAATAATTAAATTACTTTAATGGTAAAAAGTCAATAAAATGATATTATTCTGACCCTTATCTGATGAGGGTAGATTTTTAGTCATCCAATAGAATTTTTGAAGGTGTTAGGGTAATTTTATAATCTTATTTTTACCCTTAATTGCCCGATTTACCTTTAAATGCAATAAATAAAAATTACCGTAGTTACTATTCATAATATCAAAATAAAGTAACCTATTAACATAATTTGGAACCAATTAATCCAAATATGTAATCAATTTTTCAAAATTCAAAACCCACAAGTTGCAGTAATTAATTTAAAATTAATCACGTTGTTAAGAAAATGGGTTTTAAAAGTTAAAACATTGCCAAAGATTGAAATGTTTTTACCTATGAATTCAATGTAAAATTAATGATAATGACATAAATTATATTAAATGGTGAAAATATATTCTATTTCTACTGTAAAAACATTCAATATTATAATATAACCATATAAATTATTATGATGAAAAAAGTTGTTTTTAATTAAAATATAGCGTGTTTTTACTATTCATTAAAATATGAAAGTTATCAGAATAATATGAAAAATTTATCCAAAGTAAATTTTTATATCCTTCTTCCAAAGAAGAATTTTATTTTGTCAAATTGAACTTATAAACATGTCAAAAACAATATTTAAAGTGGGTACGCCATCAAAAGGCTGTAAAACTGCATTTTTTTTAAAAAAAACTTATTTTAAAGGAAATATTTATTTTGTTCACATACCCTGTTCTAGAAAATATGTACGATGAATAATAATGTTATAAAATTTAAAATTCAGTTAATACTATTCATAACAGCTAGTTTATAATATTATAACAATATATCATTGTTTAGTGAAACTCGGTATTGCGTACTACACACGGTATCGAGGAAGGTCGCGATTGCGTGTAACGCAAGCCAAGCTAGTGTTGTGTGAAATGAAAGATTCCTTTGATGTTGTGTATAACATAATACATAAAACAAAATATACTTCTCATAAAATATTAGGTTGTTACATTCTACCCCCCTTAAAATGAATTTCTCCCTCAAAATTCGTCACTTCGTAACAAACAGATGAAGATACCTCTCCCTCATTATATCCTAAAGCTCCCATGTAGCTTCTTCTAATTGGTGGTTCCCACATAAAACTTTCACCAAGTGAGTGGTCTTGTTCCATAAAACTTTTTCTCTATGATCCAGAATCATTATTGGCTATTCTTCATAAGAAAGTTCTTGCTCCAGCGGTACAACTTCTGAGCATAGTACATGTGAAGGATCAGGTATGTAATTTCTCAAGAGAGATACATGGAACACATCATGAACTTGAGAGAGATTTGGTGGAAGCTCCAATCGGTAATCTACCTTCCCAACAAGATCTAGTATTTGGAAAGGACTGATATACCTAGGGCTCAGCTTTCCCTTCTTTCCAAATCTCATTACTCTCTTTCAAGGAGATATTTATAAGGACACTTTATCACCCACTTCAAACTCTATGTATTTTCTTCGGTTATCGGAATAACTTTTTTATCGACTCTGTGCTGCTCTTATGTGTTGTTGAATAGATCGGACCTTTTCTACCATCTCATCAACAAGATCCGGTCTAAATAGAATTCTTTCCCTAACTTCATCCCAGCATGTGGTAGTTCGGCATTTCTTTCCATAGAGAGCTTCATAAGGAGCCATTTGAATACTGGGGTGAAATCTATTATTATAAGAAAATTCAACCAAAGGTAGGTGTAGATCCCAACCACCTTTCAAATCTATAGAGCAAGCTCTCAACATTTCTTCTAGAGTTTGAATTGTTCTCTCAGACTAACCATCTGTCTGAGGATGATAAGAAGTCTTGAAACACAACTCTGTATCTAGAGTATGCTGAAGACTTCGCCACAACTTTGAGGTAAACCTTGGATCCCGATCAGATATAATGGAAAGTGGTACTCCACGCAATCTTACCACTTCATTTACATATATCCTAGCAAACTGATCCAGAGAGAAATCTTCTCTAATAGAAATGAAGTGTGCCGACTCTGTAAGACGATCAACTATATCCCAGATAGCATTATTGCCTTTGGATGTTTTAGGATGTCTAGTGACAAAGTCCATAGTGATGTTTTCCCATTTCCATTCTGGTATGGGTAATGGTTGTAACATCCCCTTAGACTTTTGTCTCTCAACTTTATCTTGCTGACAAACCATGCATCAAGAGACATATTCAGCAACATATCTTTTCATTCTATCCCTCCAGAAATACTCTTTCAGGTCCCTATACATCTTCATGCTTCCAGGATGAATAGAGAATAAATAACTATGAGCCTTATCTAGTAGACCATTCATTAATTCTTGTATGGGAGGAACACAAACACAATTCCTGAACCTTATTATCCCATCACAATCAGAGTTGAATTCAGGAACATTTCTCACCTTCTTTTGTAACTCTACATTTTCTTTTTGTGCCTCTTTAATCTTCACATGCATAGATGGTTGAACATTCATTTGAGAAAGATAAGATCCTTCCATTTTAATTCCAAGATCCATCCTTTGTAAACCAATAAATATTGGATCTTTTGTGATCCTCATCATGGATAAGCTATCATGGTCTTGTCAACTTAATGCATTCGCCACCTTATTTTCTTTCCCAGGGTGATAATGAATTGAGCAGTCGTAATGCTTAATCATCTCCAACCATCTTCTTTGGCGCATATTCATCTCTTTTTGTGTGAAAACATAATTTAAACTTTTATGATTAGTATAAATATCACACCTTTCACCATAAAGATAATGCCTCCAAATCTTTAATGCAAAGATTACCGCATCTAACTCCAAATCATGAGTTGGGTAATTTTTCTCATGGATGTTCAACTGTCGTGAGGCATAATCTATCACCATATCGTTTTTCATGAGAAGACACCCCAATCCCTTCTTGGATGCATCATTGTAGATCATGAACCTTTCTCCACTACAAGGAAGTGTGAGCACAGGTGCCCTGGATAACCTTCTTTTCAACTCCTTGAAATTATCTTCACACTCCTCTGTCCACACTAACTTAACTCCTTTTCGAGTCAACCTGGTTAGTGGATTAGATAATCATGAAAAATGTTTCACACAACGTCAATAATATCCATCCAAACCAAGAAAACATCAGATATGAGTTACTGTTGTTGGTCTCGACTATCTTTTGATAACCTCTGTCTTTGCTGGATCCACATATATCCCCTCTTTTGAAATTATGTGACCCAAAAATAAAACTTTTGGAAGCCAAAATTCACACTTGGTAAATTTGGCATAAATATTCTCTTTTCTTAGGGTCTTTAATACAATTTTCAAGTGATCTTCATGTTCCTCCTTTATATTTTAATAGACAAGAATATCGTCTATAAAGACTACCACAAACTGATCAAGATAGTCTATAAAGACTCTATTCATTAGATCCATGAAGATAGCAGGGGAATTAGTAAGACCAATTGGCATCACTATAAATTCATAGTGTCCATACCATGTATGGAAAGCCATCTTTGGTATATCCTCTTTTTAACCCTTAATTGATGATACCCTGAACGAAGAACAATATTAGAAAAGTATTGAGCTCTGCGTAGTTGGTCAAATATGTCATCAATGCGTGGGAGAGGATATTTGTTATTGATAGTGATCTTTTTAAGTTCTTGATAATCAATGCAGAGTCTCATTGATCCATCTTTTTTCTAAACAAACAGAACAGGTGCTCCCCAAGATGACGCACTAGGGTGTATGAATATTTTGTCAAGATTCTCTTAGAGTTTCTTCTTCAATTCCTAGAACTCAATTGGGTCCATTCTATAAGGTGTCTTTGAAATAGGCATAGCACCCGGTATGAGTTCTATTGAAAACTCAACTTCACGATCTGGTGGAAGACATGGAAATTCCTCCATAAATACATCATCAAACTTCCGTACAATGGGTTTATTCTTAATCGTGAGTTTCTCCCTAACAATTTGAGATAAATAACCTTCATTTATTGGAATTAAGACCCATAAGATGGAATAAATTTCCACTGGCAGGTTATATTAATCCTTGCATCGATTTATGATAGTAGATTGATCGGGAATATTAAATGTGATTTCCCTTATTTGGCAATTGAATTGATCTCCGTATAATGAAAGACAATCTATGCCAAGAATCACATAAAATTCCACTATAGGAAGGATCACAAGATTTTTAGGATTCACTTTCCCACAAACTTCAATCGGAGAATAATTGTAAACTTTTGATGCGACTGTTGTGCCATTAGGAGTTGTCACAGCTAACTCAACATCTGATTGTTGAGGTGGTATGGAGATACCCTTAGAAAATTATTCAGAAATAAAAGAGTGGGTGGATCCAGAATCAAATAAAACATTTTCTACTTTAGAGTGGTTGGTAAGTGTACCTTTCACCACTTCATTATTGTACTCCACATCACCGATAGTAATTGCATGTGACATTCCTTTATCTTTGGCCTTATGAGTTTGTTTACGTCGATCATCATCAACAACCCTTGAATTATGGCATTGATTGGCATAATGCCCCGTCTCCTTGAACTTGAAACATTGAAGTGTTGGAGGTGTATTATGTGCATCCCTTTCTTTGTTCGCATCGTTAGACATCTTCTTCCTGTTATTTCGACATTCAATTGCCCGATGACCTTCTTTTCCACACATAAAACATTTTCTTGTCCCTTTAACATAATTCCCTCCATGTTTCTTTCCACAATTTGAGCATAAAGGAAAACTAATCTTCTTTTCAGTGTGGTCTTCAGATTTTCCTTTGAATTCCATTTTCCTCTTTTTATCAAACCCATATGATTGACGGGTTAATCCAATCTCCATCTCAACCTTGAGAGAAAATCGATAAATTTCCTCATATCTATTCAAGTCCCTTATGGCTAACGCCCTTCGAAGACTTGGTTTTAAGCCACTAAAGAATCGATTGATCTTACCCTCAGGTTGGATAATAATTCCAGAAGTGTACCTTGCATGTCTTGTAAAATTTGCTTCGTAGCTACCAACAGATTCATCATCCTTTTGCTTCAGTTCAAGAAACTCTTTCTCCATATTTGTTTGAAGAATACGAGGGAAGTACTCATTGAAAAAGAAGTTCTTGAACTCATCCCATTCCATGGACTCAATTTCATCTCTTTCCCTCGTATTTTGGATAAGATTCCACCATTGATCAGCATAACCTTCCAAATGATACACTGCTAAGATGACTTTGTCATGTTCAGAATATTGTAGAACTGAAAATATCTTTCAGTGGTACTAATCCATTGTTCAGCCACTAATGGATCAGAAGACCCACTAAATGAAGGTGGACGCTACCTCATGAAGGATTCAACAGAATTTTGCTCTTTCCTTTGCTCATTTGGAAGTCTTGCATGGTTCATAACATGAGAAAGTTGTGTGAGCATGGCTAAAAGATTTTTCATTCTAGCTCGCATAACGTTTGGTTTCTCAGGGGGACAATCATTACACTTCCCACCGCATTCAGCATTAACACGGTTCCTTCGGGTTCCAGCCATTGACTAAAACCAATAAGCATAGTGTGAGAAACACTAGTCATAATAGGAAAACCACATAATCAAGAATAAAATTTTGCACTTAAGGTCTTATCTTAGGTTATTCATGGCCATTTCTAAAACACTAATATTGTTTTCTATGCTTAGACATATCCTTAGGGTTCTTACTAAGGCTTTCACATCCTAGTTTCCAAAGGTTGACTATACCTTTCTTCTGTTACCAACTATAATGACCTATACTCTACTTACATTTTTATTACTTCAAAATTTAAGCATACTTATTACAACATATAACAAAACCATGAAAGGACCGTATAGTTATAGTGTCTTTAGAAACTGGTAAACTTGAACAACTAGTTCATAAATCATCTACGTTCTCTCCCATTTATTTCATCATATCTTGAGTCCCTTTTAGAATATTCTACTTAATACCATCCATCCAGACCTGGGAAAAGAAAACATACAAAAGGGTGAGCTCAAATGATCAGTAAGGGTAAACAAAATAAATATCAATCATATCATATTCATAAGAAGTTAACATTTTGAATATCTTAATCTGCAAAAGAGATCATAATATAATAACAAGGAATAAATAATAGTGGTGAAATGTAATCCCAAATAATCATAACATAAAACATGATACTTTTTGGCATACAAACATAATAATATAAAATCATTTCATATTTGTCAAGACTCATTTCCAAGACCATCATAGCGGACAAAGTCCACTACTGAACTGAGTTCACTCCTCATTCTAGTCCTGTATCACTGAACCGGATTAACTTGATGTTCCAGCCTTGTCTATCTCATGAGATATAAATCTTTACCCAATGCATTGGAGGGATATATAGGTCCCAACCATCTCATAATGAAACCATTCTTATGTGTTCCACAAAATCATAATTCATACATCATTGCATAACCCCTATAATAAAAATGGAATTCATAAATATCGTGACATCATAAAACAATTCATATAAGATAAAGGACTTCATAAAAATAATTCCATCAGAACATAATAAAATCAATGTAATAATAGGGATAGAAACAGAACCCTATATTATTTTGATAAAACACTCGAACTCCATTATTGAGGAAAATATACTTTCTACTTTAAAAAAACATTTTTCCTTTCTTAACATGTCATACGATTTTCAACTAAAATAAGTTGATTAAATATAAACTTGAAAACTTGTAAAGGGAGCTCCATGGATATAATTTTCTATGAAATCATAAAAATCCATTCATGCTGTATAAGTTAAAAAAACATTCTTCTCGTACTTTATTTAAAAAAATTTATGAGGATAGAAATTATATTACATATTGAGGAAACATGGATGTGGATGATAAATATTCCACAGTAATTTCTGAAGTATAAACAATCTCGGATAAAAATGAGATTGCGAGATTTTCCCTTAACTTAGGTCTGATTTTATTTGTATGTATCTGAACCTCCTGTATAATGATTCAAATAATGTCATTGACTTATTAAAGAATAATATTCATTGTTATTATATCATATATGATCATATCCTTATATTTTTATTAGTAAAATTTCATTGCTACTTGTTATTCAGGTGTTCATTTCTTTATGTTCTTATGCATGATTTGTCGAATAAATTATTATTCCTATTTTTTGGTTGTAGATACCTCATTTACATAATGGTATTAATGTAATATATATCATATTTATTCATTCAATTAATTTATATAATCATTATTCAATGAAGATCATGTAGAATAAGTCGCATCACATCGTGGAGATGGTAGGCCGTACGTACGCACGAGCGATGATATCGTTCTCATGATCGTGGAATTGTATTGAAGTGTATGTATACTATTTAAGAATCAATAAGATTTTACAATAATCATATATAGTTATTATTTACACAATTATACCCATCCAAGTATGGTGGTGGTGGAAAATACATTACACCACGACGTGGAGACGGTATTCCGTACGTACACACATGCGATGATTTCATTTTCCGTTGGATGGATAGAAGGTGAAATAGGGTCGTTTCATATTTATAATAACATATCAGTATATGAGTGATACTGATGTTATTACTTCATAATGAATCCACTAAAGAAGAAGTAGTAGAAGAAGAAATTAATTTTAAAGAATCGGTAATGGATATTACCTCTTCCTCGACACGCCACTTTGAAACCTCCTCTTAGGGCACTAAGATTGGTCTTTGAAGAAGGAGAAGACCTCTAGGATGTTTCTAGGGAAGTTTAGAAGATAAATTTTCATGTTTTGGTTGAGATTAAAGGCTCAAAGTGTTGTGAGGGGAAGAGGGATGAGTGCCCTTTTTTTAGGGATGAGAGGGGCACCTTTGGAATTATAAGAAATATTAATTTATAATAAATTTCAACCCCACATAAAAACCTCAAAAAATGACTCAGAACCAAATATTAGATGATATAGGGTTGTAATCTCATCAACCAATAAAATTTAGACAAGTTGGAAATTTATTTTAAACATTATCAACATGATTTATCCTTATATAATCTATTTAATTTTATTTTTGGTAATAATATTGTAAATTTTAAATCATTATAAATAATTACTTATATGTTGTGAATTTTCCAAAATTGTATACTTTATTAAATTTTAGACCATATAAATTTAAATTCATAATTTTTTAATATTTTTGTAATTTTTAAACTATTTTATAATATGTAATTTTGATAAAATAACAATAGTGTCAATTTTGACAATATTCATTTATTTGAATTTAAATAAAATATACACAAAAGATATGTTCGAACTAAAAGATTTAATAGGTTCATAACATGTCATATTTATCTAGAAAAGTATTGTATCACATTAAATAGTTCATATAAAATTCATTTTAATACATCTAAAATCATTTATTTGTTAATTCTATCAATAAAATAATTTCAACATCACTATTGTGTCACAATTAATGATAATTATTTAATCACTAAAAATTATAAATAAATTCACATGATGTAGATAATTTTATTATATTTCTTGATACTATTCATGTTTAAAGTTTCATGAAGTTTACCACTAAATTATAATTATTATACTTATAAGATTTAAGAGAGTAACATGTTGTCACTTTCTTTGGTTTTAATAATTATTAAATTATTTTAATGATCAAAAGTATATAAAATGAATTTATTCTGACCCTTAGGTGATAAGGGTCTATATTTAGTCATCCAATAGAATTTTGGTAGGTGTTAGGGTCATTTTATAATCTTATTTTTACCCTTAACTACCTGATTTACCTTTAACTGCAGTAAATAAAAATTACCGCAGTTACTATTCATAATATCAAAAAACAGTAACCTATTAACATAATTTGGACCCCATAAATCCAAATATGGAATCCATTTTCCAAAATTAAAAACACAGAATTTTCAGTAATTAATTTAAAATTAATCCTGTTGTTAAGCAAATGGGTTTTAAAAGTTAAAACATTGCCAAAGATTGAAATGTTTTTACCTATGAATTCAATGTAAAATTAATGCTAATGACATAAATTATATTAAATGGTAAAAATATATTCTATTTATACTTTAAAACCATTCAATATTATAGTTTAACCATATAAATTATTGTGATGAAAAATGTTTTTAATTAAAATATAGCGTGTTTTTACTATTCATTAAAATATGAAAGTTATCAGAATAATTTGAAAAATTTATCCAAAGTAATTTTTATATCCTTATTCTAAATAAGAATTTTATTTTGGAAAATTTAACTTATAAACATTTCAAAAACAATATTTAAAGTGGGTACGCCATCAAAAGGCGGCAAAACTGCATTTTTTGAAAAATACTTATTTTACCCGAAAATTTTATTTTGTTCACATACCATGTTCTAGAAAATATGTAAGATGAATAATAATGTTATAAAATTCAAAATTCAGTTAATACTATTCATAATGGATATTTTATAATATTATAATAATATATCGTTGTTTAGTGGAACTCAGTATTGCGTACTACACACGCTATCAAGGAAGGTCGCGATTGCATTTAACGCAAGCCAAGATAGTGTTGTGTGCAGTGAAACATTCCTATGATGTTGCGTATAACATAATACATAAAACAAAATATACTTCTCATAGAATATCAGGGTGTTACAACACTAAGTAGAAAAAAATAATTATCTTTTCATTTTGAATATTAATTATAATTATGAAATAATATTTATTTAACTGAACATATATCCTTTGGATATAATATTAAATAATGATTCTAGTTGGGATTCACCATTGCCATTAGAATCATAATTTAGAGATATCCATGTAAGAACCACATATTATGAATGTCAATAAATATTGTAGAATAAAAATTTATATATATAATGAAAAAAATGTATCCTTATTGATATAAATAGATAAAGACATATTGTGAAAATTTGGAAGCTTTAGAGATGAAAAAATATCATGAAAACCTAATCAATGTTTTTATATTCATTTTATTTATTATACAAGTTCTAATTAAATGAGTATCAGTTTTATAATTACATATTAATATAAATCTATTTTAGGTCTAAAAAATATATATTCTAGAACAGTAATTTTTCTATTTTGGTGAAGGAAAAGACTGGATTATATCAAGTATCATGATCTAAAATAATGTTTGTTTCAAAAAGTCGAATATGGAGATTCATGTTGGTGTAACTAGAATTATCTAAAATCTATGTTATGGGTATTTTTAAAACATCATTAACATAATAAATTTCATAATTATAAATCAATATGAGAAGAAGTAGAGTTAGAAATATAGAAAAGAACAAAAATAATCCAGTATTGTCAATTAATTTACATTATGAATTGGTTAATGTATAGGGACATGATCGTCATTCCTAAGATATTTTTTTAAATAGGAATTCACTTTCCTGCATTCCATATAACCATTTTAGATTTTGAGTTTTAGATAATTAGGTAATAATTCTTATATAGCAGACTCATTCATTATAATTGGGTCAAGATGACTATATGTACATTTTTTCAAAAACATTTAAAATAAAAAATTGTTTCTTATCATGAAAAAACATTAATATTATTAATATAACTTCATCCTTATTTATACACATCAATATCTTTAATGAATTTTTTTGAAATCATTATATGAGCTCAATAATATCTACAAGGGTAACAAAAAAAGATTAAAATTAACTTTTTAGTCCATTTAAAAATCTTCATATCATAGATAAAAATTTTCCTATAACATAATGAACATTTAGACAAATTAATCATTTAATTTAATAAGAAAATTATTTTCGAAACAATGATTTTGTATAATACACTCTACCATAAAACATAAATTTAATATAATAATCATGAGGGTTTCACTAAACCCAAGAAAATACATCAAATGTTTTTCTCTAAATTATTACTCTTACCCTAAAGGGAATAATCATTCCTTTATAAAAAATAACATTAGAAATCCCTGTTGAATCAAAAGATTTTAAGGATTTATTTTGAAATCATTTAATGACCAATTGGTGACTTAGGGGAACATATTAATAAAGATATTACAAGATCCCTCTTAAGAATCCTTACTAAATGAATAACCTACTAGGTTAATTAATAAAAATTATTCTGAAAACATTATCATTACTCACTGTATTTCATAGGTATATCAGGATGAATCGTCATCACAAATATTGTTCGAGTACTGTAACATACATGAAGCACATAAAATTATGCATTTTCCTCATAAAAATTTATTAAATATTAAATTTAACACATGTGGAGAATAACTATTAGTATTAAAATAAATATAATTATAAAATCATTTTTCATTGAAAATTATTCAAACAAAAATTCCCGAAAATAAAAATTGAGATATTTTTTCAAAACCCCTTATAACTTAATTTTTATGAATCGTATATAATAAAAGTCATGAATGTGGAAAATACAAGATATATGGTATAATTTATAAAAAAAATATTTTCAAACTTTATTATAAACTAAAGAAACAACCTATTTGAAAAAAAAATTATAATTCATCTTTTAAAACCATATAAAACATACAAAAAATTTGTTTAAATTTTATTTGAACAAAAAATTTATAACTTTATTGATAGAAATGAAACATTTTATTCAAAATGGATATTAAATAAAAATAGAATGAAATCTTTTAGACATAAAAAAATAATCTTTAATGAAAAACCCCTTGCATGAAGCCTGACATGTCATGTATGTTCATTATCTTTCTCTACATTGAACAATCACTCTAGGGATATACTAAAATCCTCCATTTCATTTTATTAATATCAAACAAGGTCGTATTGGAAATATGGATTGATTTTTAGAAGATATTTTCATAAGGATTTTCTATTTTATGGGGATCCCCAAGTGTGGAGGAGAGAGAAGATGTAATGTCCTTTTATATGTGTAAGAGAGGATACACATGGAATTTTGTAAAATATAAAAAAATTTCAAAGTCTTACTCAACTAAAATTGATCCAAAATGAATTATCATAGAATCAAATATGAGGTAGGTCCAAAATATAACAAAAAAATTTTTATTAGAAAAAATTTGGGTTCATTTTAATCCATATCTTTTGTTTGTTAACACATTTAATCTTTTTAAACACTTTTTGGGTTAATAAATTTTTTTTCCAAATATATTATTCATAATTGAAAAAAATGAAAGTGTAATAATTATATAATTTAGAAATAATATATCTAAATATGGAATCCATTTTATCAAAATCAGTTAATATATGTGGGAAAAACTAAATTTATAATAATCCTTCGAAATGTGATGAAAAATGTTTGCCTAAAAATGATCCATTAAGTAAAAAAATGTTTATATACCAAAAAATAATAATAATTATAATTATAATGACCTCAACTGAATTAATTTTATGAATATAAATTGATGAATTTTTAAAATCAATTTAAAAATTGGTATTTATAACATAATTGAAAAGAAATGTCAGTTTACCATAAATTTGGAATTTTCACTATTTGATGGAAGGTCAATATTTTCAAGAAATAAAAAAACATCATCCAATGATAATATTGATATTATAATTAAAAAATGTAATAATTTCTATCAAATAGAGCTTATAATATTTTTATTACATAAAATAAATATCAAAGAAAAAATTTGTTAATTTGAGTTTTTGAAGAAAAATTATTATGGAGGCATAAAATGAAATTATCCTCAATCAATTACAATAAATCATTAAAAATTGAATTTTAACTCATTAAATTGAATATATAATCTAATATTAAATTATAATAATTTTACAAATTTTATTTTTTTAATCAATTAATATATAAATATGTTGTGATAAAAAATTGTTTTTTAAAATATGTCTCTTTTATCATCAAAATATTTTTAATTGATTTCATTACACATGAACTTTAATATAACTAAATAATATATATCTGGTGGATTTATATAAAAAATGGATATGTTTCCAACATACATAAATATAATGGTACTATTACATATATATATATATATATATATATATATATATATATCCTTACATGATTCAATGAAATTTATTCATTTACTTCCAACCTATAATTTCCATTGTTTTTCGAATTTTGTTATATATTTCTATAGTTATAGTTTGGGTCAATATATTTTGGGATAATCAAAAGGATAAATATTTTATGTTTGTGGTATTTTTATATGTATTTCTATTTACAACACTTGTACTTTTCATTATGTCTTAACACATTGTAACCTCGTAATGTATTTGTGTTTATGTTTCACTATCGTATATTATTTAAATTAATTTATCATATACTGTTTTATTTTTATGTTGTGTGTATCAAAATCTATTAAACATAATATTCATCGATGGAAATATATTTTTAATATAAAGGGTTGTTATATTATTCCCCATTGGAAAATTTACATCATAAAAAACTTATCTCTTGCTCATTAGAAAGGGTTTTAAATATTTTCCTAGTAACTTGCAAAGAGGAAATAAAATAAATGATCATGAAACCAAAAATAATTCTAATAAATAAAAATAATTCATTTGGAAATAAAAATTGAATAATAGTATTTTCAAACATGATTTTAAAATATGGAAAATGGAAATATGAAGGTATTCTAGGGCTACACATTATTTGATTTCTTGATATGGAGATGACTAGCTTAAATTTAAATTTTTTACAAAAAAATAAATATTTACAATGAATAATAAATATTGATAGAGATCATGATAATTATAATGTTAAATTCCTTAAAATTTTAAAATAAAATGTGATAATAAAGAATAAAAATTTATCAAAATTTAAGTTATGATGAAATTTTTTTTATTTCAAGATCCATTTAATAGAGTTGAGAGATTCAGTTATGATCAATATTGAGAACATTGGATAAAATAAATATATTATTTATTTTAACTTCATAAGAACAATTTCATCCATGGCTTCTTCATAGACTAGTTTCCAAATCTATTTTGGGTCTTAATCCATGAAATGAATTCTCTGGATGCATTTTGAATTCATGAAGCACTAAAATAAACTTACAATGGATAAAATTATCCACAAAATGATAAAATGTAAGTCATCCAAGGAATCCAAAATAAAAATAACCCAAATTATGGGATCATTTTATGGTAATATATAATATTATTAAACTATAAAATTTTGAAACACTTCATCGAAATCAAAATGATCAACAATAACATGAAATATTTAACATATATATTTACATAATTAATTGAGCTTAGGACACTTGAAATTTTTCCTAACTAAGATCCAAAAATAAAAAATAAACATGATTTTATAATATATTATTACAATATAAATAGAATATATATATCAAAATAACATAGAATCTCTCTTAATGTAACATACTAGACTCTTTCATATACTAATCATATCACCTCAAGAGTTCTCTAATATTTTTTATCATGAATCACCATTAGGTAGTAATAAAATAATATACTTCTATATAAGATAAGTACAAATTTTTAGTCAAATAAAATTCATTCATATCCATAAATATGTATATTCACATTTTTCATATAATGTTAAAAATAAATTTAATTTGATATTAACCAAGTTATTTTATAATTACCTAGTCATCGATATGATAATAATTGTGTTCCAAAGTTTAAATTTCTCTTTTATTGAAAATATATATAACTACCATAATTTTAAAGAACATCTCAACCAAAATGTTTATAAATACCTCTAAAATAATTTAAAAAACTATACAATAATTATTCCTCAAATATAATCTTCACTTAAATAGATGTTTGAAATAGGGGATACATTTACCACAAAAATTCATTGACACTCAATAAATGATTACCAATGTATCCACCTCATATAAAAAATAATAAATTTTTAATGAAACTGAACATATGATCATTCTTAAACGTATCAGTATATCATAACACTAGAATCCCAACATATTGATACCGCAATCATTCAATGTGGATAAAAATAAATTAACCAAACTTTTCCATCATCATCTCGGATTGAACATCGATACAAAAAGAAATATAATTCATGAGATAATAATCATCAGTAGAGATAATTTTTAAAATACATAATCCCTAAATTTTATTTTTTATCTATAGTTTCAAAATGTATAAGATGAATGGATTTATATTTAATTAAACCATTATCTTTATGGTCATATATATCAATATCTCAATGATTCCTACTCAGACATCGATTTTCCCATTTTTAATAATTCACATATTTAATAAATTTAATTAATACATTGTGACTAAAATTATTCCACATCGTGGTGTAAATCTCACTCATCATTTCCACTATGAAAATTATTTATTTATTCCATCATTTACCATATATATAACATCTTTACTATCTTTTAAGGATTCTATTTGAGTGATTATTCCAACACTATTGACACATAAATAACTAAATCATTTTTCCTTACTGATTTATATTATAATAAATTAAAAGGAACTCCATTTTTATATATTGGTACATTAGGAATATCACATGGGTTTAGGTTGTTAGTAATGAATGAGGATAATAGGTAATGAATTCTATAACTGTTTTCACTATAACTGTAAAATTATTTTATTTCTAACTCAAACATCTATCAAATTTTCTTTTTTCATCAATTTTTAATTTGATTCTGTCCAGTTCTCTTTGTATACTAAAAAATAGTTAGTATGAGTATATCAAATAAAATAATAATAGAACATATTATGAGGTGGATAAACACTATCAAGTCCTTAACATTTTCATCTTATAATAAACATTCATTATATATCCATAAGTAACCAAAATTATTTCTATAATTTAAAACATTATTATTATAGGTGAAATAGAACTATTGGTCAAACAACCTAACCATTAAATACATCTATACCATTTCTCAGAGAACAATAATAAGGATACCTTCCATATTCAATAAATAATTTAAAATATATACATGATTTCATTGTCATTAATTACACTACTGGAAATGTGACCTTTCCCAACACTTCTATACCCCATTTCCCAACGGTTTGGCCAAACCGTTGGGAAATCCCACTTTGTTGCCACTTATCCCAATGGTTTTCCAAAACCATTGGGAAAGGGTAGGTTTTCCCAATGGTTTGGCCAAACCATTGGGAAAAGTCCACTTTGTCACCACATTTCCCTACAGTTTTCCCAAGCCATTGGGAAAGGTCCAATTTGTGGCCACTTTTCTCAATGGTTTTGGCCAAACCGTTGGGAAAGGTCCAATTTGTGGCAACTTTTCCCAACAGTTTGGCCAAACCGTTGGGAAAGTTCCCCAATATTTCAACACCCCTTCTTAGATTCCAGGGACCTATACCAATGGTTGTCAAAACCATTGGTATAGGTCCTTTGATTTTTTATCGGATCCTATTAACCAGAACATTCTATAAATCAAAATTTAAAATAATTATGATAATACATATATATATTTATGAAATTATGTTCACAAAAGTCATGTTAGGTTAGTGGTAAGGTCGTTCAATGATAAACCGGAGGTCCTGGGATCAAATCCCAGTGAATGTTTTTTTTGGAAATACATATACCAACGGTTTTAAGGAACCGTTGGTATAGATTTTCATATTAATTATACCAACGGTTTTCAAAACAGTTGGTATAGGTATATACCAACGGTTTTCCAAAAACCATTGGTATAGACCTGTCCCAATGGCTTACTTGCCTACGGTTCTCCAAACAGTTGGTATAGACTATACCAACAGTTTCGAGGCCTATACCAACGGTTCCAAACCGTTGGTATAGGTTAGTTTTCCAGTAGTGTTACTTGGTACATTTTTTATGTTTAAAATTTTATATAATTTTTTTTAAAACTCTTACATAACAAAACCAATCATTGAAAAGTGGTCACTTCTTTTCAATGTTTTTCTACATAATATAATTTTTTTAAAATTTAATCACACTTTTTCAGGAAAAATCATCATTATTTCCAATATTTCTTTATTATAGTTCCTACTAGTCTGTTTTACATGTGAATAATAATTTAGATCATGGGATTATCAAAAAAATGTTATAACAGGAAATAAATAAATAAGAAAAGTAAATGTTTAGTGATTTTTAAAATACTGACATCCTATAATGATTTTACATTTAATATAATAAAAAATCAAACTTGACTAACTATTATGTTTCATATAAAATCTGATTTACTACCAAATTTTTTCCATAAAATTCCTTGTGAGAAAACATAAAAAATAATAAAAAGGATTATGTTTTCTTAAAGAACATGGGAATTCATGCACAACATTTCTTAATAACACACTGTTTACTTTTAATTGGTTTAAGCAGTCAATTAATCAATATCCCATTAACATCCACTACAGTATCATGAACCATACATAAAAATATATCTTTATTCATGGGAAATAAATGCATGTTATTTTGGACAACATATTTATAGAAACCCCCAATGGAATCTAACATCAATGGATTAAAATGAAATATCCTACATGGATAATTTCAATATAATTCCATCAGGAAAATAATCATTTCATAATTCATTAGAGAGCTATATTAGGCTCACCCTTCATTAGAAAGAATGTCAAAAGACTATAACATACATGAAACACATAAGTAATATATTTACATAATCAAATATCATAAGATATCAAACATAATAGATATTTATAATCACTTCATGGAATCTTGTAATGACAAATAAAAACATATATTTTATTGAAAATAATATAATAAAATATCCCTTGATTAATTAAAATTGAGTTGTTATGTTCAAAATCATTAAAAATTATTGGGAATATCCTTAAATAATAACAATCATGATGCCAAGTATTTTTCTCATAATTTTCAAATTAAAAAAATTATTCATTTCACACTTCTTAAAAACTTATGCAACAACCCATTTAGAAAAAAAATTATATGTATTATTTTAAACCCTTCGTAATAATATAAAAACATTTTTCTAAAATAATAATGAACATATATTTCAGAATAGTAATGACATTCCAGAGACATTTTATGGAACATGGAAATGTATAGAAAACATAAGAATAACTTCTAGTCATTTAAAATGTGGTTTAAAATTAAATGACCTTACCTATAATACAACATGTCAGATACATTCTATATCAATCACTTTTTATTGAAACCTCTAATGTTTTATACATTAATAATTCATAGGATTATATTAAAACAAAATCAATAGCTCAATGTTATTTTGATACATTATAATATTGGATTTATTTTTTGAAATGATAGAGCTAAGGGACTCTTTAATTATAGAAAAGAGAGGAGATTTTGGGGTCCTATTATAATTATAGGAGAGGGAACACATTGATGTTTTTAAAATATTAAAATATATTAAGGAATTACACTATAAAAATGCCTCCAAATTGACAGATATTAAAAAATTATATGTTGTTGAGTGAAAATATGTCTAGATAATTTTACTTATTCTTGATTTTAGACCATTTTGACCCGTATCATTTTCAACCATTTTAACCCATTATAACTCTTATAATGGATTTTTTTTAAAAAAGACACTATTAATAATGACAGAAAAGTGTGGGATCATTACTAATTTTGAATAAGTTCATTCAAAACAAGGAATATATTTTTTCAAAATAAATTAATATATGTGGCTAAAATTACTATCAAAATTGACTCAGAATCACAAAGAAGAATTCTTTTATTGTAAGTAAGATTTTTCTATTCCAGAATGTTTTTATATAAAAATTAAATATAGTATTTATTCTAATGAATTAAATTTTACAATATTTAATAAAAACCTTAAAATTAAATTTTAAATCCAATGAAAAACAAAATAGTACTTTTTAAATAATTTATATTTAACAATAGTTTTCTATAACACCCATATTTTTCACTATTCAATATCAAGTTAACCATTCTTGATAAATTAAAAAATTTCAACTTACATTTAAATTTATATGATGATTTAAAAATAGACACACCTTTAATAAAATATGATTTCTAATATTATTAAAAGTTATTTATAATATCATCATAAAAAATTAGTAAATTGGTTTTAGGAAAAGGTATTCAGGAAGAAAAAAGAACATTATTCTCATCACAAAAAAATAACAATAATTACTTGAATCACATATCAAAAAATATAATATATAAATAAATAATTTTCATAAAATCATTTATCAATGGTGATAAAATTAATTTTTTAAAATAAAAATTAATTACTCTTATAAAAAAAGTTTTATGAAGAATGTCAGTTTTATCATCAAAAAATATTATATTAAATTAAAATAAATTTAATTTAAATATACCTAATGATATTAAATATATTTTCAATTTATATGAATATTTTGATTTTCCAACAGACATATATGTGAAGGTCTTATTATTAATATAAATCCTTATAAACATCAATAAAATTTAATAACTTACTTCTCTATCAATATTTCTATTATATTTCTATTTATTTTCCTTTCTTCCATTGTTGTAGTTTAGTTCAAAATACTCATAATGAACCATTAGGATAGTGTTATTTTATTGTTAAAATTTTCATATATTTTTCAATTTACAACACTAGAATTTTTCATCATGTTGTTTCATATTTAAAACCGATAATGTTATTTTTGTATTATATTCATTGTATTATTTTATTTCAATAAAAGTATTACAATTTATTTTAGTTTGATGTTCCATGAATCATAATATATAAAAACTAAAATTTAATTAAATAAAATAAATTATTCAATCATGGTATGTTACATAGTGTGTCAGACGAATTAGTGAATAATTCAAGTATTTACATTATGGAGGAAAAAAGAATTTTGGATTATCCACATCTCTTAAGGAATAACTTTGGTAATTCATTGTCCTGGAAGATGAATATTCAATTTATCTTATATTTAATATCATTTTTACATTCTCTAATGTATATAGTATTTAATGTTATAAATATTTGGTTATTGAAGAGGTTTAAATGATATAATTATTGTTTTATTTTAAGATTATAATTTATTTGATGGAAGGATTACATTACCAGTCATTCAGTGATGTCAAAAATGGAAATTCTAGATTAATAGAATATGAATCTAAATGTATTTATTGTAATATTTCACAATATAGATATCAATAAATGTTATGAAGTAAAGGATAGAAATAATATAAAATATAAGGAGAGAGGGAATAATTATTTAATGATTTAATGTATGTGTATGATTGTCTGATGATTATATAAAGGAAGAAGATGATATTGATGAGTTGGATTGTAAGCAGCTAAATGATTCACGAATTATTTCACAAAAAAATATGTAATGTCAATGTATTCTATAATGATTCTATTTTTTTATTCTAATATGTTATATTCAAGAAAGATATGTTCATGATACATGTCTATATTTTTTAAATATATTGATGTTGAATTTTGTGGAACATTTTTAAAGACTATTACCTTAGAGAGATCAAAATAATTTGATGTTTTAAAATATAGAAACATGCATAACCATGAAATTTTTAATATCTCACCTTTAACATAGGATGGGTTCTATTTATGTTTTTTATGAATCCTATTTAAATTTAATTATTAGGAATCATTTTCGGATTAAAATGACTCTTTAGAGATGTTTTTTGCTTAGAGAACACGATTTAGTGGAAGGTTTGAGGTGGTCTACAACATCAGAGATGGTTCAATATAATCATCTAAAATGTGTAGTCCTCCATCTATCTAGTGATATTCCCCATTCTATTTAAATATAAATTAGTTGAATTATCTTTTCTATGTGACATATAGAATGTGGATCTCTAACATAAGACCCACCAACCAACCAATGGAAACCAATTGTGTAGAAACTGGGGTCTTTTACCTTATAACCATATTAGAAAAACCCAACAGAAAACTAGTAGTTCTCTCTAGATAGATAGTAGTGTGAGTATGGTCGATATTAATGATTATTTAGATCATATTTCTCCAACATAAAACCTTTTTCTAATCCAAATTAACACATCATTCAACCCAAATATAAGATATATGAAATTTAATGGTCTTGATGTGATTATTTTTCTCGTCCAACCCAAATAAATTTATCCTATATCCATTATTATTCTAAATAACTCAAATTGATTGGTTGTTTATTATATTAATAAATTAAAATAATAATTATATTTTATCATCTTTATTCACTTTTAATAAAGTCTATAGATAATTATCTTTTGGGTATTTTTGTGTCTAATTTTGATTTTCGACATGATCTTGGTTTCTTTCATGCTCATTTCTAGTGGTGGGTGGTCTAAATCATATCCATATGGTTTGTTTTATTTCTATACTATGTGTGACCTACTTGATAATTCTCTAACTCCATGAATATATCCTTTTCAAATTTGAATTTTTGAATCTCTTCTAATACCAAACATTTATGGATCATGTTGGGTTTGTTGTCATTAATATATGTACTTGAGTAAACTAACGATGTTGGGATTCTATTGACAGTAGATTGAAATGTGGAACATGGGAACCATTTTTTCATATAATGAATTTTAAATTGAATGTGTATTAGATTATCAATGTGAATCGGTTTTGCATGTCAATTGATGTAATTTTATTGATAAAGAATATCTTTTCTTGAACATAATTAATTAGAAATAGTCTAGTGATCAAAAATGGCATGTTGAAATATAGATAAATTTACTTGGGGAAAATGGTATATAAAATGATGAAACTCTATTTTTTATAATTACTATTATATATGTAAATATTAAATGAAGTTGGAATATAGACTAATTATATAAACACGTTTCATTGAAATAGGTATTATAATTTCAAATTGGTTTAATTTAACTTATTTTTAATATGTAAACATGTTTAGAGTTTTTGGTGAAAATGTAATGAAACAACCCTTATTACATTTGTTTTTGACATTTAGTTCCATCCTTATCATAAGAATTCACATAAGTTATATTGTTCTCATAGCATGTAAGTGTCTTCAGCATTGGAATTATATCTATGTCTAGTGATACACTCTCCCTTGTAATAGTATTATTCCACAGGAACATATGTGTTGATCTAGGATTAGAATTCAGATATATCCAAGTGAATCATGACTTTTTTTCTAGTGCATTGAATTATAAATCACAATGGAAATACAGAGGTCACTCTAGAATGGGAAACTTTATAGATTCCAATATTAATTGATCAATATTAGTACTGAGGTATAGATTTCATTTTATATAAAAAATGCGGTGTTTGATTTATCTTAATAAGGAGAAACCGTAATTAAAAATTTTTACTGAGCCAGTTGATTCATGATCTGGGTGATTAATATTTGATAGGATAATTCACTAATGGAAGGAGATATATTACATCACATAGGATAAGGTATAGAAGACCTTGGATGTAAACCTCGAGGTAATAGTTTAGAAAATATATTTTATGTTCAACAATAATTTTTTATTTATTTACATTGTTTATAAAACTGTTACATGAACTATTTATATAAACTAGATTATATATATATTGTTAATTTTTTTCCAACTAAATTTTACTCACACCATATTTAGTAGTCATTTTTTTCCAATGTAGACCTCATGGATGTAGGGAGATACAAGAGAAAGGAGACATATATAATACTGATTTCATTATGGGGTAGTATTGGATATTAGATAAAATAAAATGAATGGGGTTTAGGAATATTTTTTGGTTTAATTATTATGGGGATTATTTTTATTTGTTTTCTTTCTTGACATTCAAAAAAACATTTAGTTTGAAATATATAATGGATTGAAATAGGTTATTATTAAATCAATTATATATATTAATTTGATATATGTGTATGTTTTATTCAATGATTTGTTTTTATAATTAGAATTTTTTATTTATACTTTATTCATGTTGGAATAATCTCCCCACTATATTCTTTTGAACCATGTTACTAGTCGATATCCTTTATTATATGGGTATTCATGATTGTGGCCACATAGTGACATGTACCGATAATGGGAGGGAGAAGTTGGTTGGGAAAATTTAAATGTGTTACCATAGAATAGATATTTTCTATTTATTTTATAATTATGAATCATATATAAGATTCTATGATGTGTTGTTTCTCTGAAATGGGCTCGTGTATGGGAGTAAGTAACCCTTTTGAGGAGGAAAGATTAGGTTTATTGAGATGTGATTGTTGTTCTTGATGTTTATTTGTTAGATGATATTTTTTATTTTAACATGGTTGATTCATTTTGTGTTTTATGTAAATATTTTATTATATTTTACTTATGGAATTGTACAATATGATTTTCCAATGAATTTAACCGGGTAGGAATGTAGGGAAATATATTTTCAGGAATTTTTCATGCTACGGAAGTTTTTATTTCTTATTAACTAACTCCCTATATAGGGTTTGAAATGTAAAATATGAAAATATCATATTAAAAACCTAAATAGAATTTAAGAGTGTAACAATTATTTTTTAAATTGTGCTTAAAAATAATAAAATTTCGTTGGTTTTCAATTTATAATATGACCTTTTGTGGTTCATCTTGGTATGTATACAGTTATTTAAGTATTTTGTGGATCCATAAGTGAAAATGAGTATATGTTTTCTTATATTTGAGTGTTATATGATTAGTAACTCGTACACGCCTAACATAGTTGAGTGGAAACATCCAATGGGTCCAATAACATACTATACAATTTACATCACAACAGTTTCCTATATGTCATTAGATCTACAGATAAGAAGAATTATTTCTTAATTCCTTCAATGTTATATCTAATGGGTGTGTTTTATCTATAGGACCCACCCATGTTGATTGGTGTGGCATGAACATAGGGCTTTAAGTTTGGGGTTGAGTAAAACAAGAATATATTCAACACCTACAAACACTTGCAGATTAGGGGGGGTAAATCATATTCAATATATTATATGAATACCATCCTTGTGCTAGTGGGACGTCAAAGATAAAGAAATATAAGAGTATAAACTACCAAAAAATAATATCTAAGAGATGTTCTAGAGTCACTTCTATATTACTTCTTCAATAAAAATAGGCCTTTATAGTATATACAACTAACATAGGAGAGAATGTCTTTGATGGACTAAGAATGAAATCTTACCAACCGACAATATGTTTCACCATATTTTTTTATAGAAGAGTAACCAGAGAGAAGAATTTCTAGAATGGGATTCCATATTATATGATGTAAAAGGTGATTTTATTTATCTTTTTTAACATATCTGAGGATATGAATCATGTTGTCATCACTAATGGAGTCCTAATGGTGGCCTATACTACCAATCATAAAATATCAGTTTGATGAACAAGAATCTCTTCATCTGGAAAAATTAATAGCTATTTTTATACTTTTTACTACTGTCATATCTCTAATGTGCAGTGTTTTTATTTTGATAATATATATTATATAAACTGGTTCTATAAGGTAAATCAGTATTCATGTGGTGGGATAAGATTAGGAAAGATATTAATATCTACAAAGGGCACAACAACCCCTTTCCAAATGGAAGCCGGTTCTTCCCAGGTCACTTATGTCGGGGTAGGGGTATCCGAACATAATAGAGATAATATTACTAAGAGGCCACCTCCTAGGGGAGTAATTCTATAGACCAAAAAATATGGGTGATTAAAATTAACTTTACATAGTCTACTCTAACCTGCATGGACATGGGTCCAACCACTATAAGAATTACACTTCTTGTTTCATCTACACTTACCTATGTTTGGTATGATATTGTGGCATTGTATTTCAATATATATACTAAATTTACACATTTCTAGTGTTTGGAAATAGATAATATTTTTAAAATTGACCATAGATATACTATTAGGGGTCTGATTAGAGAGTTTTATATGTTTTAAGGATTGTTCTCTTGAAATTGATTATTTCTATTTACTTTTTGAGATTCTTATATTGGAAATTGTATGATTATTTTTTATTCTAGTTATAGATTAAAATAATGATTACTAGGGTAATATCACATATTCCCAAAGAATATTTGATATTATATATCCATAAGGGATGTTTATATTCACTATGATAAATAAAAAAATTATGATGGTTATTAGAAAATATTAAATGATGACAATATTGTCTCAAAAAGATTATATTTAGACATATTCAAGAATGTTTCAAGTACAAATAGAATATTTTTCCTTGACTAGTGTACCACATTTTGGATTTCATTCTCAAGGAGACATCTAGATTACAACATTTCCAAGATTTTGAGTTCACAATAAAGACACTATCCTAGGAAAAACAATTTATATACCACTATAGAGAGTGGAACCAATGGATATTTTAGATTCAAATGATAAATTGGTTGATTTTCAACCTATGGGATTCATATATTCTTGTATTTCCTTACATGGTTCTCCTATTATTTTCAACATGTAGTCTGATTTTAAATTTCACTTATGTGTGGATTACTATATACTAGACCAAATGATGGTCAATAAACATTATATTCATCGATTCATAGATGATATGTTTGATCATGTGAGATGTTACTAGATATTATTTTAGATTATGTTGAGTTCATGATATTATTAATTGAGTTTAAGACCATCTGATATACCCTAGAGTTATTTTACCAATAGTTGTGCCTTTTACAAGTTCATGGTTATATATTCTATTATAAATAACTGAACAACAGTATTCACAAACATTATTAATTGAATCCCCAATCTATTTTAAGATCAATTTTGGTGGAATTCACCAAAAATTGAAAGGTGTACTGTAACCCTAAAGAATATCATTCCCATATTTTTATTATCAACCAACGTATACTAGGAAAGAATTATTAGTACAAAAAACTATCTACGTATCATTTTTGGTTTAAAAAATTTATTTTCACCTATTACATTATCTCAAAGGATATAGTTTCATTGAAACTAGAGAGGGAATTATACATGGAATCATGTATCTGAACCAATAAAATCAACAAGATTCAGATAATTTTTGTTTAAATAGGTTATTACTAGATTACTATTAGGTACTTCTCTATTTAGGTTGCATTGATATCTTGATTATCCATGAAAGGTGTGTTATTTATTTGGTTTAATTCTTATAAGGACGATTTACAAGAAATAATTAATTATTTCTCTAGAAAACCAATACCCAATATACTTGTGATGGGTAAGGAATGTTATTTTTACAATAACATGTTAGGACTATAGATTATTTAATTTATTATTATGATGTATTGATTGGTTGTTTGGATCTATATTGTTGACACTACATGAGAGGAATTTTCCTACTAAAACCCAAATTTATTTCTGGTGGTATATTTATTAAAATACAAGTGCGATTATTATTTGGGAGAGTTGTTTTTGTGGTACGTGGATATCATTTTCATTTTGTTTATTTTTTATGATTATGACAAAAACCTCTAATAGAGGTGGTGGTAGAGTAGATACTAATATTTTTATTCGATTTGTATTTCCCATATAAAATGAAAAACTTCATTGATGACAAGGTGAGTAGAGAGAAAAATATATAAGTAAAGAAATAATCTTGTGAGGAGTTGTGGATGATAGTGATCTTTATTAATATGAAACTATATTTTCATGAGTCTTAGGAAAGAGTGACATTTAAATCAATACAAATTTTCCATGTTCTTATCGATAGAATCAAGAGTGTGATGAATTTTTATCTTGGGTGGTTATCTCTTTTGGAAAACATATATGGTGGAGATCGACTATCATGTTATTATCATTATAGAATTTAGGTTCATCATTTTTGTTTTTGTATTTGGTTTATAATGGGTTTTTTTGAGGTGATGATGAGGGAGTTCCATTCATCAAATTTGGAAGTACATCAACATTTTCCAAAAATTTATTATGATCCCTAGGTAAAATAATTGTGGATGGGGATGAAAAAAGAGATATAACAATTTTTCATGAATTGCCTCACTTGTTAGTAGTTTAAGACTACACATCAAAGGCTTACTTTGTTACTACATATATTTCTTAAACGGATGCTAGATGATATCACAACGGAAATATAGATAGGATTACATATGAAACCATTAAAAAATGAATTTTTTTTGTTATCATAGATCAACTAATGAATTTAGGACAATTATTAACTATAATGGGATCATCACCATTGATGAATTTTATAATATATATATATGGTAATTAGTTAATATTTATGTTATTATGGGGATTAATATTTATGATAAATATCTATATTTCATAACATATTTTAGGTAGGACCTTAAAAATTAATTTGGATCATATGTTTATCAGTTAACAATCTATAATCCTCACACTAACAACTACTTGTAACAGAAGTTTTATATTTTATATGATATGTTATGAGTATATGTTTTGGTGTTCAGTGATTATAAGGAGTATAATATTTCATTCATAGAGTTCACATATGATAATTGATTACAATAACTTATCCAATGGATCCTTTCTAGTATTTACATGTGAGGTCGTTTTGTTTTCCTTTGTACAACTTACCGGTACACGAGTTAGGTCATGATAGATCATGACTCATATATGATACATATGAGTTGTTTTAGATGATTATAATGAAATTTATAACTAAAATGATCATAGATAAACCAATGTATAGCATTCAACGATGACCTTTGGACTATAAATGTGGTCACTAGGTTTCCATTCAATTATAACCTATCATAGGGACAATCTTTATCCCAGAAGTGGGAATGTTATCACCCAGTTTCATTGGGTCATTATATATAATAGATAGAATTAGTTCAGTAGTGTGTTAATTGAATTTTTTACTACTATATAGTTCTATGCATGATGTGATTCATGTGTCTTATCTTTTAAGATATCACCCTAACCCATCTAACATGTTGGATAATGATGATATTGAGCATCATTTTGATTTTTCCTTTAAAGAGAATATAATCCGTATTGAAGACCATATTGACAAGAATATAAAGGGACTGATAGTTATTATTGTTTTAGTGTTGTGGTAATATAGACATGATCTTGAGTAGAAATAGGATAGAGGGTATGATATGAAGGTATAATGGAAAACATTTAAATTAATAATTTTACATGATTCATGGGAGTAAATATTAAGGAAAAGTTATTATATAGTGGGGAGGATGTAAATTGGGTCTTCTATCATGATTGTTTCTCTTTGATATTTTATTTTACCCTAATTATGATCAAATATTAGGAAAATTTCTTAGATTAAAATAAATATTTGATAGTGTTAGAGGGTGATGTAAGTTGTGACGCCCCGATCTGGGATCCATTGAATGGTGCCCTAAGTTTGTTGGCCATAATACATCAAGCACGCCTCCCCATATGCCCGAGGTTTCCAACTAGCAATGAGGGTTTGGTATGCCTGTCTTTGTGTGACTATACCCTCTTTTATTATAATCAAACACTAACTAAATAAAACAACGATATCCAAGTGTGTATCAATATAAATAACCCAAATAATACCACGTCATATGAATGTCAAACAAGAAAATACAATACTTAACTGGAAGGTAAAACATGTTATGGAAATGCAAGTGTCTGGTGTCTATAATGAAACTACAAGTAAAGACACAACAACTCCCATGTGGGTCCCGAACCACATTTGGTTCCCTCTCCCATTCTTCAATCCCAAATAGCAACCTATGACAAGACCATTCACTTACCATGTCATGCAATAACAAAGTCAATTTGGATGCTGATCAGGCAGCCCAGATAGGGTGTGAGTATAACTCTATAGGTCACCACCAATGGTGTCTAAAATGAGTTGAGTAAATATATAATTCATTTAGTTCTATGAAGTAATAAATACAATTCATAATTAAATTGTTTTCACATTGTCATTTAATCATTAATCATCACATTAGGCTTAGTTTCCATTCATGTTTCCCATTTCAATCATCATTCAATATTATTAATCATTATGTGTATATCATAGTTCCTAGAACACCACATCTCATTAAGTGCAGTTCACCATTACTATCACCCCAAATCTCATTAATTGTAGGTCTCTATGCCTATCACACTATATCTCAATCGGTATAGGTCGACAGTCCTAGAACCCCATAATCTTAAGCATGGATACCTATTGGGGAGGAACTTCATGTCCATGTACCTATATCAAATTGATCTATAACTCCATGTGTATAACCACATAAATTCCATCCATTTAATAAATATTAAATTAAAGAGAATTAGAAACATTAATCCATTACTAATCCAATTATTAGTTAAACATTTCAAAGGCCATTAGTTCACTCAACTATTAACTGAGAACACAACCCATTAACTAAATCATCAAAAATTTAATCAATCAACACAATTCCATTTCCATAATTAAATATTCACAATTAATTATCCATATCAATTCTCAACTTCTCTTAATTAAATCCCAAAATTAATTATCTTTGATCAACATCATGGAACATAATTAATTCTCAAAATTAATTATCTTCCATAGAAAAGCATCATTTCATAATTAATTCCCCTAAATTAATTAACTTAACAAAATAAATTCAATATATCAAATAAAATTTCTCAACCTATAAAAAATCTTGAAAACAAATATCAATTTGGGAAACCCCCTCCATTTGTTACGTGGTTCTATTATCAATTAATCACAACAGAAATCACAAGTCAATTCCACATTCCAAATTACTCCAATATTGGGAATCATTTATCAAGAGAATATAGAAAATAATAAACTCGCATACAAACATCAAAATCACAACTACATGAGTTAGATTTAGACTACCTACCTCATTTTATTGTTCAGAGATATCCCAACAGAAATCCCAAAAATCTGAGCGGTACAATGTCCTCGATCAAGTTTCAGATCTAAATCCCTAAACCAAAATTATGTTCAAAGGCCTCAATATCATTCAAATATATATCTATATACAAAATCCTAGATCTATATATCAACTTGTTGTTTTATATACATAGAAAAAGTAGAGATATTCCATGAAAATTTCAAGTAATGGTTGTAGAATGAACGAGAGAAGTAATGGGATGAAATCCACTTACCGGGAAGAGAGTAGATCATCAATCCAAGATTTCAATCTAGAATAAAGGTGTAAAAATTTCCATGGAATCCCTTCAAAAGGATTTGGTAACTCCTTTAATTTATTAAGCCTGAGGCAAGGATGAAATATTGGAGTCCTGGGGGTTCAGGTGGTTTTAAAAAAGATTTTTGAATATTAAATTCCACGTGTATGGTTTCCTGGATAGAGAGGCATGGTTATTGAAAATCAGGCCCAACCTTGTAGACCCCTCTGTCCAAATTTTCGTGGTTGGAAAAGTTTATTCGTATGGTTTGTGAAGCTATGCGCAAATTGTGTGGACCTCTATATGGGCATTGTTTAGATGAAAATCTTTTCAAATAGTTCAAAAACTATGTGCACCCCAAAATCCATTAGTTTTTCTTAAAATTTCACCCAAACACACCCCAAGTCACTACTCCAAAAAAAGGTACATAAAAACATCAACAGTACATAAAAAATCACCAGATATGAATCCATAAAATTTTGAGTTCTTACAATCTCCCCACCTTATGACATCTCATCCTTGAGATGCACTCTCGAACTTCACAAGGATTTTCATCCAAAAATATTGGTCCATTGAGCCCTCATGCCTGCTTCCAATTCCCATGTATCCTCTTGAACCCCTCTATGTTGAAAAAATACATGAACTAATGACATAGTCTTTCCCTATAACACTTTCTCACTATGACCCACCACAAGTATTAGATTCTTCTCAAAGGAAACGTCTATCTTGTGGTCAATTTCTTCCACGTAAATCATATGAGAAGGGTCGAGGTGATACTACCGTAGTTTTTACATATGGAGAACATCATGCATATCTCTGAATTTAAGTGGAAGTGCTAATCTCTATGCCACTGGCCCGATTCTCTCCAGCACCCCAAACAATCCTAAAAACCTAGGCACCAACATGCCCTACCTCCATATCCTGTAGTGACCCAATCTAGGAGACACACAAAAGAATACATGATATCCCTCTGCAAACTCTAGGGTTCATCTCCATCTATCAGCATACAAATTATTCCTACTCTAAACCGTAGTCATACATTTCTGAATCAACCACACCTTCTCAGATGTCTCCTGAATGAGACTCAGTCCCGACAACTCCAAGTCACTTTCCTCTAACCAAAATAGTGTTGATCTACAAGATCTACCATAAAGATCATCATATGATTCCATCTGTATAGTTTCATGATAAATTTTTTTAGAGGAGAACTCCAGTAAATCTAAATTCTTCACACAAGAACCACTAATGTGATGCACACATGATCACAGGATATCCCCTAACATATGTATTGTATGTTATGATTTCACATTTGTCTGTAGGTGGAAGGATGTTCCTATGAAAACATGTGTACCAAGTGCCTTCTATAATCCCTTCCATAAGCATGAAGTAAATTTCAAATTGTGATAAAAAACTATATTCCATGGAACCTCATGAAAATGAACTATATTTAATACATATTGTTCTCCCAAATATTCTACTTTAAGGGATTCCCTAATAGGAAAGAAAGTCGAATCCTTTGTTAGATGATCCACAATGACCCAAATAGATTCATTCTTCTTAAGAGTCTTTAGAAGTCCTACCATGAAATATATAGTCATTCCATCCCACCTCCATTACGGAATAGGAAACGGCTGCAATTGGCCCCCAGGTCGTTGATGTTATGCCTTCTCGTACAGAGAGGTGAAACATCTTGTTACAAACCCATTTATTACCTTTTCATTCATGGCCACAAAAACTATCACTATATGTCATGGTATATTTTTGTCACCCAAGGATGTATTGCCCATTATGAGGCATTATTTTTCCTGCCAGAGCTCCTCTCACATACACATAGGGAGAACAACCCAATTTTTCACGGTGATGATCTCATCCTCATCTATTATCCAGTCTGAAGGTGTCTCCCTACCTTCAAGGATTTCCCTTAAGGCTAAACACTCCAAATCCTCACACTTCCTATCCCTGATCCATCTCAAGAATGTAGACTCCACTGAACAAAAACCAGAGTCATCGTCTAAGAACTCTCCTCAACTAACACATATATTTTTTCCAAAAAAAATAATCATCTTCCACTCTGAATGTGACTCATGTACCAACTGAGTGTGAGTTTTTCTACTTAAGGCATCAAAAACACTATTCACCTTTCTAGGTGTATATGCCAGTTCAAAATAAAAGGGATTCATATACTCTACCCATCTTCACGTTTAAAGATTCAAATTGCACTGCTAAAAGATATATTTCAAGATTTTGTAATCCTTAAAAACTATAAACTTTTTACCCAAAAGATAGTTTCTCCATAACAGAAGAGCATAAACCACTACTACCAACTTAAGGTCATGTGTAGGGTAATTTCATTCATGTGGACTCAACTACTGAGACTCATAAGCAGTGACTTGATCTGCTTGCATCAACACAGCTCTGATTCTGATCCTAGAAGCATCACAAAACACTGTATACTCCTCACCTTACTCAAGTAAGATGAACATTGGTGTCAATGTCAAGTGATTTTTCAACTTCTGGAAAGCATTCTCACATGCTTCTGTCCGATCGAACTTTATTTTCTTCCTTTTTCAAACCTGAAGTGGTGCTTTAAATCGGGAATCATCAGATATGAACCTCATATAACATAAAACTAGTCCCAAAAATCTGTTTATATCAAACACATTCTTGGGATGCTCCCAAGAAACCCTTGCTTGCACTTTTTTTGGGACCACCACCAAACTTTCTTTTGAGATTACGTTCCCCAAAATATGTACCATGTCAATCCAAAACTGACAATTAGATAGATTGACATATATCCAATTCTTTATTAGTGTACCAAGGATGATGTCAAGATGTTGAGCATGATCTTCAGAAGTCTTTGAGTACACCAAGATTTCTTCCTATAACAACACCACCAAATGATCTATATATAGATGAAAAATTATTTTGATTAAGGATATGAATATTTTTGGATCATTTTTCAACACAAACAGAAATACAACAATCTCATAGAGTTCATGCCTTCTTCTAAAAGTAGTTCTTGGTATATCAGATGTCCAAACACTAATGTGATGATACCTAAATCGCATATTGATCTATGAATACACACAAGTACCCATTATCAGGTCAAACATATCATCTATACGTAAAAGAGGTTATTGGTTCCTCATGGTCATTTCATTCAACTTCCAGTAATCTACCCACAAGAATAAACTTCAGTCGGCCATCCTTACAAACAAAATAGGTGATCCCCAAGGTGACGTACTTGAACTGATAAACCCTTTATCCTCTAATTCATCCAACTACATTTTGATCACTTGAGGCTCAATCATTTGTATTCTATAAAGTAAAATAGATATTGGATCAGCCCTCCAAATGAGCTATATAGTGAATTCCACATCTCTCACAGGTGAAAACCCTAATAAGTCTTCACAAAAGGCACCCTGAAATAGGTCTACCACTAGTGGAAGGATTTATTTCCTACCTCTCTCATCATCCAAAAAAATACTGGCAACATGGGTTGTGAGCTCTCTTAGTTTCTGAGTAATTAACCTAGCTCACCCTGTATGGATATCCCATTCTCCACAATGAACATATTTGTCACCCTTAAGATATACAAAGGTAAATCTTTTATAGTAACAATATATGTGGGAACTTTATGTAACTAAAATTTCCATACCCATAATTATGTTGAAGCCTGTTATATCAAAGACATAGATATCCCAAAGAAAAATATACTCTCCAATATCTAGCAAACATCCCTTGCAAAAACAAATATCCATAGACTTTTTTCCCAATGGTTTATCAATATTCATCACCCCTCTTATAGACTCCACCTCCAAGCTCAATCAATTAACAATATTTTCATATATAGTGGAATGAGAGGAACCTATATCAAACAAGCCTATAACTAAAGTAGAATAAAATATAATAGTACCTTTCACTATTGATGGACTTTCCTCACACTCTACAAGTGTAGGTTTCACTACATGTAACTGTCCCACCCCTCTTCCTTGTGGTGTTGTCTGACTCCCTAGAGTAGCACCAATCTACTGATAAATGTAGTCATACCCAAGAGTACCACATCCACCACTGCTACCGCCTCTTCCAGTAGAACTCCAACTGCCAGACCTATATGGTGTAGAAGACCCCCTTCCTACACTCTGACTCTAAGCATATTCTCCCATAACACCAGCCTTCCGTTGCTTCCTAAAGAACTTTTGTAGGTTCCCCATCCTACCACAAAATAGGAACTCCATTGGTAGTTTAGGAAAATTTATACGATAGTGTCCTTGCCTGCCGAACTGGAGGCAAGGCACATGAGTAAGATCCAGTGCAACTGTTCCTCCTTACATTTCTCCTTTATTTACACCATCTTGACTAAGGTTTTCATAATGGTGCTTCTTTCTCTCAGAAGGCACACTCCTTGATTGTCCAGTGACAACTACCTATCTAGTATTGGAAACCACATTCAGGTTCCCCTATGAAATTAGAGCCTGATTGACCACTTTTGGGAATTCCTTCAACCTAAAGATGATTACTTTGTACATAACATCACACCTAATTCCATCCTAAAATCTTCATGAGGAAGAATCCTCATCTACTACCAAATCTGGATAAAAACACTGTAAATCTATGAAATGTCTTGCGTAATCCATTATGGACATATTCCCTTATTTCAGATGCATAAACTATGAATCCGTATTTTCTCTCAACATATTTATATAGAAGTGCTCCAAGAACTTCTCTAGAAAGTCCTTCTATAACATATCATCAGTATTTCCAGTTCATACCTGATTGTCACAAAATCATTTTGTTGACCCCATAGAATATAAGTAGCCAAATTAACCCTCCTCCTAACTGGTGTCTCTAAATGGTCATGTATCATCCCCATGGATTCAATCTAGGATTCATCTCCCTCAATTCCACCCTCTTTAGTAAATATAGTAGGGTCATACATTTTAAAATCCCTTGTCAACATAAACATGCTTTTTAGAACACACATTGGGTCTCTCACAATGAATTTCATGAAACAAGCAATGTTCTCTCAGAATTTCTCTCTTTCCTCATCAACTTGCACCAATGGTTCCTCAAGTTCCCTGTTTGGAAGTTCATTCCAGGCCATACCCCTTGGTCTCTCCCTCAACAAACATCATGTAGGAATATATATACAATTCAAAACACGCGTCTTAGGTCTCATAATTCACCCTTATAACATTTATGTTATAGGATAAACTAGCCCATAATTTTTCAACAAGTCCTTCCCCATAATTCTTGAAACATGGTCAACACTGAGGCCATATTACTACACTTAACCATCTCACTCCTAGGTCTTGGTTAATAGGGGTACATAAATTCTCATTAATTAATTAAACCATTAATTAATTAAATTATCTCAAATTAATTAATTCAATAATTAATTAATTACTCATACCCATTTCACCTATCAAGGTTCTCATTATACACTCATTTATTCTAATCTTGCATCATTTTTTCAATCTCACAATAACGGAAAATAGTTCAACTACAAAACATACCCATAAACTATTTTATTGTATGTTCCAAGAATAATAAATGACAAAGAACCCCTAAGTTCCTAGAATGATGCATAAAAACTCAATTATCATGCCTCTATAGTCCACGAATCAAAATTCAACAAATTTAAAAAAAACATATAACATCACACCACAAGTGTGTCTCTCATGGTGAAATAATATTCCACTATAAGAACCAAAAACAGTCACAACAATCCCACCATGAGTACTCAGATTTTTCCCCATCCATGGGTTTTCAACTCCCATGCACGAGTTAATTACCAAGCCTCGACTCTTCCATTACTCTTCTCTACCTTTCCCAAAACTATAATAAAACAGCAGAAGAAATAAAAGAAAACTCTTATGATACCACATTTTGAGGCCCCAAGATTTGATTCACCAAATAGTGCCCCAATCCAGTTTGCCACATGCCCTCAATCGCGCGCCCTCATATGCTAGAGTGTGCCAACTGGTAGCAGGGGCCTGGTAAGTCAGTATTGGGGAGACTATACCATATTTTATCAGAATCAAACACTAATGAAAGAAAACAACAACAGAAAAGTGCGGAAGATTATAAATAACTATAATAATACCATGCCATATGATAGTCAAACAAGAAAATACAATACTCAACTAGAAGGTAAAACATGCAATGACAATGCAAGTGTCAAGTGTCTAAAATGCAACCAAAAGTAAAGACACAATGACTCCCAAGTGGGTCCCAAACCACATTTATTTTCCTCTCCCATGCTCCAATACCAAAGAAAAACCTATATCAGGGCCTTTACATTATCCTATCTTGCAACAACAAGGTCTACTCGGGTGCGGATCTGACAGCCTGAATAAGTTGTGAGTAAAACTCAGTAGGCCACCACCAATGGTGTTTAAAACAAGTCCAGTCAAATGGTAGTGCATGAAATTCTATGAAGAAATAAATATAATGGATAGTTAAATAGCTATAATAATGTAATTTAATATTTTATCATCACATTAGGCCTAGTTTCTATTTATGTTTCCCATTTAAATCATCATTCCTTATTATTAATCATTTAGTGTAGGTCATCGTGCCTAGAACCCCAAACATAATTAAGTGTAGTTCACCGTCCCTAACACCCCAAATATCCTTATGTGTAGGATTCCATGTTTATCACTCTATATCTCATTCATATTATACTTTCCATGAAACGATCAAGTAAAGATAGAGGATTGAATGGGAGAAGAAATGGGATCAAATCCACTTACTGAGAAGAGAGCTGATATTCAATCCGATCATTAGATCTTGTTCAACTATGTTAAAATAACCTTGAAATACCTTTAAAAGGTTATGGAAATAACTATAATTTTTCAATCCCAAAGAAATGTTGAAATATGGGAGTAATGGGGCGTTCGTGGGGTTTTAAAAAGGATTTTCTGATTTTAAATTTTGCACGCACAATTTTTCAGTCAGAGGCGCCTGGTCAGGGAAAACTGTGTGCCAACCATGTGGACCCCTCTATCCACGTTGGCACAGTTTAGTTGCACAATTCTCCAACCCATGCAGAAACTATGAGGAACTCTCTATTTTCATAGTTTTGATCCACGATTTTTTCAAAATATGCGCAAACAGTGTGCACCCCACTATCCGTTAATTTTTTTTAAATATCACCCAAATGCATCCCAAGTCACTACACCATAATAAAGTAAATAAAAACCTCATAATTAATTTAAAATTCACCCGAGATGAGTCCATAAAATTGGGGATCTTAAATAAGATGAGTTAGTATAATGTCAGAGGTGGTATACAACACTAGTGTTGTTCAAGTGCCATAAGATTTTCTATGTTGTCAACCATTCATGTAGTGTACTTTCAAATAGTTTAGAAATTATACCAGAGTCCCACTACCTAGCTGGTGAAAAACACTATACATACTATGGAAAAAATAGAGGGGGTCACCCATAAGTGATCCTCCATCCATCCATTGGAGACACACTGACCCACTTTTTTGGGACACATGCAGACACCACAATCTATACAGTGGTTCCCCAGGCAAGCTAGTGGAACCAAAATCTAATGAATTATTGAATGGATGGATCACATATTTCCCAATGGAATCCCTATTTAAGAAAAATTAAAAACACATTTGACCCTAAATTTTCATTTCAAATTTTTTGGGATCTACAGAGCTCCAATGATTCCACTAACAGAAATCCATGGATACTTGTTTCCATTTTTTATCAAGACAACTAAATTCATTGATTTCATCTTCAAATTTAGGAATTCATCACTTATACATCTTGTATTCCTTTATTCTAGCCATGAAAGAGTGTTTATGTTACTTCTCATATAGTATTTTTCTATTTCATATTGATCCGCTTCTTAATCATGGTTTATTTATTCTTCATTTTTTGAGGTGGATGGTATAAATAAACTTTATATGGTATGTTTCATTTTTATAGTATTTTGTAACCTACTTTTTCATAAATGAATACCATTATTGTGACTATTAATTATAGAAATTGTTGAATTATTCATGACTTGAACCTATATGGGTGCATTTTGTTCTATTTTCATTAATACCATGACTTGAAACCGACAAATATATATACTTATATTTAACCCTTAGTTGTATATAAGAACATAAGAACATAGAGACATATTATGAATTTGAAATTCATTATATATTTTTGTAATAATGTGAACTATTTTATCATTTGAATTGATAAATATTTATTAATAATTAATCATTTCTCCTTAATGTGTTTTTACTAGCATGAAATTGGAGTTCTCATAAAGGAATAATCGAATGCGGATATAATGGCATCTGAATAATGATAGATATAACGATAAAATGGTATTTTTTAAATATTATTATCGTAATTTTTAATATGGAATGAAACATGATATTTGATAAAATGGGATAGTGACATGTAATTTATGTTAATATGGTGCATGGTAATAGGAATTTTTTTAATATTTAAGAAATTTTTAATGTGTTAATAATATTTTATCATATTTTGAATGCATTGGATCTTTTTTCATTTTTTGTTTGAATTTTAAAACCATATTTATCATGAGAATTCACATATTAGATGGTGTCCACTTATCATGTAACTTCCCCTATAAATGGTATTCGCAATTTTTCAAATAATAATTTTCCACTTTTTAGGGGTTTGATCTTAGAAATATGTTAATAGATCTATCATGGTAATTATAATGTAACCTAATAAATTTGAATTTTATAACTGTATTATTGAATGATAGATAACCATGGGAACATGATGGTGTCCTTACTAAGGTAATTCACATATATTCCAGTATTTATTTTTCATTATTGATGTTATAGATTGATTTTTATGGTAATGAGGAATATGATAAAAGTGATTCATCCTAGGAAGTACAATAAACCAATTAAAATTCATATATAGTCTATTGAAACATGATGTGGGAAATTCATTATATTAAAAAGAATACACTACTGGATTGAGATATACAGAATCAAGCTAAATTATATTTATCAAGTCTCTATTATGATCCCTATACTCAAGGTTTGGAATGGTTATATGATGTTTGATAATAATATTTTTAATAACTCCCATATTTACTGGTTCGTTTCATGAGTTACATATTCTGAATGGATTATTTATCCATCATGGTTTTCATCCTTTATTTTTTTTACATAGACATTATACATAAACCATTTTATTCCCATGAAAGCATTATGGATGGAGATTATTATGAAACAAGGTTCCAAAATTCTAGATTGATTTATTTTTTAGATATTGCTGGACCTTGGGGAAGTGTCCATGCATTACATTTCAGATCATGAATTCAAGGGTCCCTATTACGGATTTATAGTTTTTTACATATTTGAAATTCATCAGGGAATTTTATTTTGAATACACTATGGTATGAACTCATTTATTATTGATATTTAGATTATATTTATTTATCATTTATATTAATGAGTTGTATTTCCTGATTAATTTAACTTTTTTCCATTTTTAATTAAACTATATTCCAAAGGGTATAATCACCCAAACTATATTATTTATTCCCTCATACTAGATCGTAGAAATTAGTGCCTTGGAAGGTGTTAATGAGGTCATGTATCAACCCATATCAATCATGTGAGGGAGAGTTAGGTTAGGTTAATTAAAATATATGAATAAAAAAAATACATTGAACATATTGTGAAATTTATTATTTATATAAGGTTATGATAAAATAAAGAACTATTACTGAAAAAAGGGAAGAAATTGAATATTATAAAATTATGTGAAAATATATACTTTATATAATATTTTTTTTCCAATGTTTTTTAGATTTTTTTTATTTATTATAAAAAAGTAGACGTCCTATATTTATTGAAGTAGAGAAAGTGAGAAATTCCAATGTTATGAAAACCCAAAAATTAGTACAGAATGTAATGCTAAAAATCTGGGGGATTTGATTTTTTAGGTGTTATAGAAGAATGAAAATATGTATGTTGTTATAAAATTATATAATAGTTCCAACTGAAGAACATTTTTGAGATTCTATACTTGGAAACAAGATATAATATTGGTACCATTATATTTAAATAATTTAAACTATATGTATACTAGATGAAAATGTAGAAATTTTTTTAAATACATGATTCAAATTGGGCCTCTAATAATTATAACCACACACCACATGTAATATGTAATAAGATTATTTCTATAGAGTGTATGTTTTGAGGTAATTACAAGACATAGTAAGTATTAGGTTTCCCACATTAAGGGAAAAAGTTTATAAATAATGTAATATCCCATTTCCATTCATCTCATAGTTTTCAAAAAATAATAAACTAGATGGGTATCATAATATGATCTGTATAACCTATAGGGAAAAATATTTCAAAAAAATGAGATCAATTATATATGATTGTTTTCTAGTTGAATAGTATGTATACATATCCCACATATCATTTTTGTCAAATGATACCCTGAAATAAGTTTGTTATAACAAACTGTAGGTTCCATCTAATTGGATTTATTATTTCCTACCAATATTTTTTTATAATAAATATTATATTTTTATATCTATAATTTATATTTTTTCTTCTTTGTGCAGATAAAAATGATAAATAAGTTTAACACTTATAAAAAATATTTTCATTTATATTATTTTAGAGTATACAAGAAAAATAAAATGAAACATAAAAACTATGGAAGCCCATTTATTTTGAATGTTTTCTTCTCAAATGGATTAAAATAGAATCTACTATTATAGTAAGGCAAGTTAAGAAATATTTATTCAGATAAATATTTTATGATTGATCCACTCGATATAAAAAATGTATGAACAAAATAATTTTAGTGAATCAGGTGAATTTTATATCATCCAATTAATGGATGAAATGAATAATTTATATGTTAATAGAACCAAATATATACTTAAATTTATCATTATATTACATTATGAGAACAAAAAACAGTAATAATTAATCCTATGAGATGCATGATGCATTGTACAATATGTTTTAGAAATGAAAAAACATTCATTTAATATTTTTATAGTAAAATAATTTTTTTATTACCATCCAATGAATATGTATCCTTGGTTTAAGATGGATTTTAGAAGTGTGTTTTTTAAAAATTTGAGATTATGAATTTTCTGGAATAAGGTATTCTTATATCAGATGATAATATCAATTTCAGTACTTATGAATTAGATATTGAATATAAATGGATAAAGAATGATGAAAAAAATAAACATGAATAATATGATTACATGAGGATTATATTTTGAAAATAAATAAGGATTGTGAATAATAGTTTTAAAATATTGAAGATATTGGAAACTCTTCAAATATAATGTGTCCTAATTTAGAATTAAAAATTTGAATAAGGAATATAATAAATTTGAATAAAAAAAATAATTATAAAATATAGCCACTAGAAAAGTCACTATAGAAATTAATACATCAAAAAATGCATGCTATAGTTGAATAAGAAATTAAAACAATCAGATTAAAAATAATTCATTGTAGTAAATATTATTTTAAATCCAATATGGGGAATAATGATTGCACAAATTTTTATTATCCAAATTTTGATGGATAAAATTTATGTCTATAATCATTTTTGTTGGAGAATGATTGAATAAATCCACCACATCCAGGAAGATGGAAAAATATAATTGAGTAATATAGTGTTCCCGAAGATGTTACCTAAATGAAGAAGATTGAATTTTTGAATTGAATGATACATCGTCTAATTTAACTAAAACACAAAGGAGTATTTATTGGATATTGATGTTGTGTTTAAATTATTAGATAAAAATCCATCATCTTTTAGAATAACATATTTGATAGTTTTAGTAAAATTCTATTTACAGTAAAGTGGTCAATATAGATGTTATAAATGATATTACTATGTACAAGTAAATTACATTGGGGAATCAAAATTTATTTACTCAAAACATTTTTTATTTTCATTAATATCTAGATGGATTGTATAATTAAGATTGTTATTTAATTTGTGAGTAATAGATTATTTCTACTACAGAAAACTCGGTTATAACTAGAAGAATGATGCCATAATCACTAAATAAATATACAAGGAAGTTAAATTTTATGTAATCCATATAATGTAATGAAATATTGGATACAAATTATTATGAACAAAATATTATTGTAGTGGATAATGTCACACCATAAATAATTCTATTTTGTTAAGATAAAAATTACACTACATGGTCTATTTTAGGAATTCTATGAATTATTATAATAATATATGTAATATTGAAAAAATAATTATTAATATAAGAATCAAATAATTGATTCATTCTACTATAAGATACCTATGAAAGAGAAGTTAAAGTTGTTTGGAAGTTACCAATGTAAGGTAAAATGATAGAATATATTCTATTTTGTGAAATATATGAGTTAGTATTTTAATATCCTTTAATTTCCATTACCAAACTATGTAGTAATTATATACTTGATAAAAAAATAATTCCTTAAATGATAAATGTAAAAAAATCATCATTATAATATAGATGAACACGTTTTCACGATATATTAATTTTATTTGAAAAACCCTATAGAGAATTGATTTTGAAATATGATTAAAAGAGAAGATTTATTGTCCCATTTTTAGTGGATATAAAGAAGAATTATCCACACATTGTGAAATTTTAATATAATACATTGTAACAAATGCTTCAAAAGAAAATTTGTTTTATGAAAATCATGGGTGAAAAGATGAAGAAAAATGATGAATATGTGAATTATGTTATTGGAATGAGGAACATATCTAAATATTATTTACCTAAATAATGTATAGAGAAAAATCCACCATATTTCGATATAAGATCGAATAATTTTCATTTATCATTGAATTTAAAGTCATTTAATTCAAGTAGAAAAAATAGGTAATTTGTGTTTGGGATGTATGACAATATTCTAAATGTAATTCATTATAGATCACACTATATTAATTAAATGCATGGTTTCCAAAATAATAACCTAAATTAATATCAACCATGACTAAAATAGAATAATAAATTTATCACATTATGTGGAGTAAAGATATAAATATTTATTCCCCTTATTTTCAATATCTTAGTTAATGAAAAAATTCTACATAACCCAATGAATTTAAGTCTTGGAATTCCTATTTTGGAGGATAAATTACTAGAGACTATGTTTTTGGTATATTGAAATACTTAGAAATATAATATGTAGAGATTTATAATGATATTCAAGATACTAAAATTGTGGAATTTACAATTATGGTATACTTGAGTAAAATTAATTATACTCAATTACTCTAACTAGAAACAAATAAAAATTTAAAATGGAAAAAGTGACTTTATATTGTAAAATAGAAATGTATCATTCAAAGTGGAACTAACATGTATATTTTTTGAATATTTTATCACTTTTCTAAGCATTATGTTATATATAAATATATTTTCATTAAACCCTTATAAAAAAATATGTGTTGGTATCATTTCATAATTTTTTTTAATTTTTGTGATGTTTATGTTGCTCACTCTATTTTTCTAAATCAAACATTGATCACAATGACTTTGACATGGATGATGTATGGAACACTACATTATTAATTATGATAAATTCATTATCTAATGAAAATAAAATATTAAATTTATAAAAATATATAAAAATATATAAAAATTTATAATTTATAATTTTTTTAACATTAATATTTGATCGTTTTTATCCCTCACAAATTAAAAATATAATATTTTGGAAACAAGGGTGATAGGTAACTATTAACTACATAAAAAAATCATTGGAATAAAATCCCACAAAGGCATTTGTGAACCTAATGGTTAGTTGTGTCGAGGAAATATATTTTATATAATTAATGGTGTAGATGAGAGTCATCATTTTTGAAACTAATTGTGTAAATAACATGATATTATATTTGAATCCAGTGTTTCCTAGGATGTTCCATATTTACTTGAATTATATAATTGATATGGGTAGATATAATCAAGTGAAATTTATTTTATAATTATTGAGGTGAAATTATTTGCATAATTATTAGAAATAATTAAGGAATTAATTTCTCCATCTCCTATAAGATATTTATTTAGTTCATGTGAATCAATAATTTTGTTTTAAGGGAAAAAATTTCCTATATGTGATATATAATGGATGTTACTCAATATATAGGCCACAAATCATGAAAGTGGGTGGGAATTCCTTTCCAAATGTAATAAGACATGAATATCTAGAAGATAAAATGTGATATTAAAAACAAAGATAAAATTATTAAAAATACAATTTATAAAAAGGATAACTATTGGTAGAAACATTATCAAATGATATGTTTTATACATTTCTAAATGATATAATTTTCTGGATGAATTCTTAAAACTATAGTTTCGGATGTGAAATTTTTCGATTTGGAATGTCACATGGTGTATTCAAGATAAAACGACCAAATTTTATAGATTATGGAAGGTAAATAGTATTTTTGAGTATAAAATTATATGTATAAATGTCTATGAGATTATTTTTTTGAAATAGGATGATGAATCATAATTGTTTATGATAGTTACTTAATATAATTCCCTGAGACCATGCAACCAGACTCAACACATTATAAATATTTTCAATTAGTATTTTATAAATGAAACTGAAACAAGACTTAAAATTTATTACATACCAATAAATTTTACTATTCAATCTTCTGAGAAAATAAATACACGACTTAAATTTCAAAAAACAGTGCAAACTAAAATTAAATAAATAAAATAATCATCAGTGCGTAACCTTCACATAAAAAAATCATTGATAAATATAATAAACTAATAATAATGAATTGAAAATGTAGGCTGGTTGTTTAAAATTCATAGTAAGGGGTTTTAAAACTAAAAATAAATTATTTTAAAAAAAATATTCAAATTATAAAGACATAACATAAAATAGATCTTCAAAACATGTATATATTTTATATGTAATTGAGAAAAAACAATAATTTACCAAACAAATTATAGTTTAAAAGATTATTGGGATTTCTCTTTTGAATACAATAATTTTTAGGTGGGTCATTCATCATACTATGTAGACCACAATAAAAACTATATAATAAGTCCGCTAGATATATCACTTATGGAACAAAGTTCCCTTATGTCTTATGGGTTTACTCTCCATTTAAATCACATAAAATACTAGTTCCAATTTTTTTAAATGAAATTACATGGACCTTCCTTTCTCAATTTAAAAACAAAACATTTCAATTATACATAATATTATTTTATTTAAAAAGAAAATAATTAATCTTAATAAATATCCAACAGATTACTTTGAGAGTTTCTAAAACCGTTTTAAGATAGTATCAGGCTTAAAAACCCGCCACTATTAATAAGACATAAATAAAATAGATAAAGAATTAAAATATGTACTTGTTTTAAAATGTGTGAGATATCATTTATAATATAGTTTATGGGAAGAAATAATTATGAACGACATTCCAAGGGGTGAATATTCAAACTTGCACATGAAATGATAGTTACTTTATAATTTCCACATAAGATGATAACATTTATAATTAAAAAAACTTGGTTACACATAACCATATACAATAAATTGATATATTATAACTTCATATATATTTTTCAAAATAATTATTCACCTTTTTTAATAAATATATATATATATATGAATAAATATCAATACATATATATACATGTGTATATATATACATCATTGTAAACAAAATAAATAGGACAATGATAAAATTAAAACCATGAAAACCATTAACTTTAGAAATGAAAATTTAAATCAAAACGATTTTCTTATTTTATTCTCATATATATATAAACAGAAATATACATATATTCATGTAATTTATATACACATATATATGTAAGACTTGAGAAAAGAAAATAATTTGATAAAATCAACCCTGGAAAACCCTAGGTTTTAGAAATGTGGTTTAAAACCAAAACACATAACTTATATATATAATAAAAATAAATAGTTACATATGTGTATATATGCATATATATACACATATATTTGTAACACTTTCCAGAATAAGAATAATTTGAAAAATAAAATGAACCCTAACAAAATATAGTTTTATGGATTGAATTTAAAATATAACCCTAATCATATAACATATGAAAATATTAAGAAATACAGATACATATAAATTCATATATATATATATCTCTTTATTAAATTTCATAGTTTGATAAAAAATAGATAAACCCTTACATGGATTGAAGATGGAGTAGTTGGACCCCAAGCAAGGAGGGAGATAGGTATATTTTTGGTTGTTTTCATTGGGTTGAAAATGAGGGTTTATAAAGAGAAAAAACATATTTAAAACAATCATGGATGAAAATAATATACAACTATTTTTTAGTGAAATTTTTTGATATGTGATTATTAAGTTTTTTTATTTTTTTAATGTTTATATGTATTATATTTACAATCCTCTATATTTAAAAATTTTGAAGTCCATATAAACTTTTCTTTTTTTAATCATTATACTGTGTTGCTTTGTGATGTTTCATCACTTTTTGGTTTCATAACTCATGCTTATCTTTCCGCTTTTATATGTCATGACTATTTTTATATTATATGTTATTATATCATCAATCAATATTCTTCCTTTTTTTCATTCACATTAAATAATTTTTCAACCCATTATCACATATTACTATACTATTCTCTTGATTAATGATAACATCTTTAAAAAAATTATCATTTTTTGAAAATTTTAAAAAAATAGTTTGATTTAAAAAAATAAATTAATATTTCTAACTATTATAATAAAATAAAAAATATATAATAAGATAATAAAAATGATGAATGTAAATATTTATAAAACATATAATTATATATATATATATATATATATTAAATCATGTTTGATATGTTCTATATAATTATTCATAATTATGAAACTAATACTGTATATATTTGATAAATATATATTTAAAAAATTTCACACTTTTTAAACTTATGTAAAATTCTTTTTTATATTCATATAATTATATATATTTATAATTTCAAAATTTTATAACCAAAAATATAATTTAATTTCATATTATATATATATATATTGTAGTAATATTTTTATTGAAAAAATGTTTTACCCATAATTATTATTACAACTACTATTATTTTTACCATTAATATTTGAAATCAAATAAAAATAATAATAATAATTATTGATTAAATTAAATCACATAGTTTTGAGAAAAATATATATCATGCCATTATTTATTTAAATTATAATCCATTTATTAATTTCATTCAATTATTGGGATGTTACATTCTTCCCCTTAATTTAATTACATTCCCACAATTTATTTATACACACAGGGACAATAATGTTACAGAAGATACATATAATTTTTTTTCAATTTGTTCTAATATTATTGAATATCTAGAACAATGCTCTGCTACAATGTATAATGCCCCGAGCCAACGCAACCAGACTCAACACATTATAATTGCTATGTATGTTTTTTATAAAAGAAACTGAAACAATGGAATACATTTATTACATACAAGGAACTTTTACCCGTTTAGGTTATGGAGAATTAGACACTAGAATTAAATTTCACAAACTGAATAAATTGAAATTAAATAAACAAAATAATTACCAGTGCACTGCATCAAGACTTAATGATGCATTAATGATAAATCTACTAAACTTGTAAAAATGAATTGAAAACATATGGTTAGTATTTAAAATGTCTAGTAAGTAGTTTAAAAACTAAAAAAATTATTTTAAAACATTTAATTAAATTAAACATATATACCTTAAACTATATTTTCCTAACATATGTATATTTAATAAATAATTTAGAAAAAAACCATCATATCCATAAATAATTATAGTTGAAATTATTATTGGGATTTCTCCTTTAAAAATAATAATTTTTGGTGGTTCATTTATGATACTAGGAAGACTATAAAAGAAACCACATCATAAGTCTTCTAGAAATATCAGAGATGGAATAACTTTCCCTTAAATATTATGGGTTCACACCCTATGACAATCAAATAACATACTACTTACAATTTAGAAAAACATTTTCCATGGACCTCACTTTATCAATTTAAACCCAAAATGTGACAAATATGCATAATATTATTTTTTAAAAAATAAAATGATATAACATAATACATGTCAAAAACATAACATTGAGGTTATCAATAATTGTTTTTTTGGATAATCTCTTGCTTAAAATAACTTCCACTATTTGTAATACATAAATAAAACAGATAAATAATTACAATGCGTATTTTTATAAAATGTGTGAGATTTCATTTATAATTTATTTTATCACCATAAATAATTATGAATATTACTTGATAAGGGTTAATATGAAAATTCACACAATCAATGATAGTTATTTTATAATTTTCACATAAAGTGATAACATTTATCATTAAAAAACATGGTAACACCTAACCATATACCATAAATAGAAAGATTCTAACTTCATATATATATTTGAAATAAATATTAACCCTTTTTTGATAAATAAATTGATATACATATGAATACATATCAATATATATATACACAAATTTTTACACAAAATAAATTGATCAATGACAAAATTAAAACCTTGAATATAGTAAGCTTTAGAAATTAACATTTAAATCAAAACCCTTATCTTAATTTTTTCTCATATATGTATATAAACATTCATATATATACCTATATATATATATATTTAATATTTATACACACACACACACATATATATATATATATATAAAATTTCAAAAGAAAATAATTTGATAAAATAAACCCTTACAAACCATAGGTTATAAGATTAAGGTTTAAAACAAAAACACTCATTTTTTATATATAATGAAAATAAATAGATATATTTTGGTATATATGAATATATATACACATATATTTTCAACCCTTTAAATAATAAGTATAATTTGATAAAATAAAAGAAACCCTCCCAGAATATAGGTTTAGGGATAGAATTTAAATCATCACCCTTATCTTATAACATCTGAAAATGTTAAATTATGTAATTAAATATAAATTTATATATACATATATATATATATATATATCTTTTTAAAATTGGATAGTTTTATCAAAACTAATTTGACCCTTACTTTGATTGAAGATGGAGCTGCTGGACACCAAACAAGGAGAGAAAGAGGTATATTTGTGGGTGTTTTCATGGGGTGGAAATGAGTGTTTATAAATAGAAAAAAAATATTAAAAAAATTAAAAATTAAAATACTATACAACACTTGATTGAAATGTTTTGATATGCGATTGTTCAGTTTTTTTAATTTTTTGTTGAATATAGGTATTATATTAACATTCCTATATATTTATACATTAGAAAGTCCATCCATGTCTCTCTATTTTTTAATCATTGTACAACATATTTTTGAGTGAAATTTCACCAATTTTATGTTTTAAACTCATTCTTGTCTTTCACTTTCATATGTCATGATTATTTTTATATTATATATTATTATATCATCAATCAATTTTGTTTTTTTCTTTTACTTCACGTAATCTTATTTTTTCAACCCATTATCTCATATTATTATTTAAATTTTTTGATTAATCATCAGATCTTTTAAAAATAACCTTTTTACCATTTTTTACAATTAAAAAATTCATTTTTTTAAAAGTAACAACTCATATTTTCAAATATAATAATAAATTAAAGCTTATATATGATACAATAATAAAAATGATGATATTAAATATTTACACAATATACAATTATATATATGTATATATTATATTATATTTGACATTCTATATGTATATAAAATAATTATGCATAATTATAAAACATATCATTTATATTTTTAAAATATATACTTATAAAACATATCACGTTCTTTAAACATATTTAAAATTCATTTTTTTATATTAATAAAATTATATATATTTATAATTTCAAAATTTTATAAACAAAAAAAATAATTTAATATCATATATATTTTAAATATATTGTAATAATAGTTTTCTTAAAAAAATCCCCTTAATTATTAATACTATTATTATTATAATTATCAATAATGTGTTAAAATAAATCAAAATACTTGTTTTTGTCTTTGATTTAATGAAATCACATAGTTTTTATAAAATTTATTTCAAAAATTTATTTTTTAAAATTATTATTTATTTTTTAATTACATAAATTTTTGGATAAGTTACACTTAATTTTATGAAATTTGTATCAATGAAATATAATATTCAATAATCTACTGAATTGTGAAGTCAAAATACTATTAATAAAAACTATTGGAAGAATATTTTTATGCATTAAAATGTGATGTTATTAGATAATAAGGAATTTTTGAGTATTATTATGACAATAATATGGGTAAATTTTGACATTATGTTAACATATGTGATGATATTCTAACAATGGAATATATATCATAATTAATTAAGGATAATCTATGACTCTGGCTATGAATCCCCAGAGAATCAGAATTTACATAGATAAGGTGTAAATAGGTTTCCAATGAATCTAACTATAGGAAGAAAATTTTACATTCTTGGGGAAAATTCAGTGGTAATAAACTCTAATTATAAAATAACCCCTATTTTAATTTATCCTTTTATTAATAAATAGATTATAACTACAGAAATTATTTAGGTTGCTGATAATCAATGAAATCAAATGAAAATAAAAATAAAAATTTACTTATTGATAATATAAATTAGGGATGTTCATTTAATTATTGTAATCAGAAATCATGAGTATCATGTTCAAAAATAATGTCTCGTAGAATGAGTTTAATTTTGGAGTGTATGTGCTATAACTATAAGTTAAATAACTATAAATAAATGTATTCTTTAAATTCTAATGGTCACAGTGAATTAAATGTGGTAAAAGCATGATGGGAGAGGGTTAAGTGAGACCCATGGCAGAATGAACCAAATATATTAACTTATGTTGAAGTATTTTCATTATAAATATTCTAATGTATGTGAAAAATAAATGATTGATCAATAACTGAGATGATCATGGAATAGAAAGAGATCATAAGATTCTCTATCATGGGAGATAAACATTGATAAAATATATTAATGAATTATTTATGTTTACAGGATTGTAGAAGGTATATTATGTTATGAAATCACTTATTTTTATATAATTAGGCATCATGGAGAAGTGAATCATATATAAATTCAAATGATATAAGGATGATAAAATCAAAAGATAAGTATTTTATCAAATTAAATTATGTCTTCATCACACAATATGATATTTTAGATATGGCCTATGTCTAGACTATTAGAACATGTGGGGAATGTGAGTTATACTGAGATTATTAAAGGTTATGTGTGAAGAATTCAATTATGTAATCAAACTATTAACACCAAATTCTTAGGATAAATATAAAAATGAGTTAAACAACTTAGAGGATGTGTATAGTTATGTCATGTTGAGGCAAGGATGAGAATAATGTTAAAGACTCAAACATTATTGTACTTATCGATTAAATATTAATTTAACACATCATTTATATTGAGTCAATGTAAATTATTTCATTACTGATCTAGATGTTCATGGACACAAAAATCATGAAAATGGAGGTTTCTAATTTATATAGATATTTACAGAGGATATTTATGTTTAGTTTAAAAGAGATATAATGAATTCAATTTAATCTTATATCTTTGATGATTTTAATACAATATAAAATTTAAATTTTAGACCATTTCTATTCAAACACCACATGCCTCCGACATGGAGAGAATAATATTTTTAATAAAATTAATAGTGATAATCTAGAATATATTGTATGAAAGTAATTGTTTTAGTAAATTAGAAGTGAGAGAGTAGCTTGCCTAATTTTTTTAAATATATGTTGGGTTGATGTTTTTGATAAGGAAATAACCTTGTATTTATAATCAAGGAATATGGATATGATTTAATTAAAATATATGATAATTAATTTGTCTAATATGCATCCAATTATCAAAATAATTGATGGTCAGTTCACATTAATTTTATGGATCAAAAAAATATATATTTTTCTATATTTGGATTGAAAGTATAATGTACATGTTTTTATGAAATAATATAATATTGGAATTGGAATAAATGTTCATGGGTTTATTAGAAACAACTATTAGTGATTGAGAGTCATAGTATAAATAATATAATCATGTGAATGAAATGTTAAAAGACGTGGTGGGATGAATTATATGTGCCATATATACCATGAAACTCGAATTCGAAAATCCACAACCCATTTATAATTGTTAATAATTCATTTAGTATAAAATCTATTGATTTAGAAAATCAGAGCATATAGAATGTAGTAGGATTCAAACATTGGACCTAAACCATGTAAAAAATTTATGAATACTTTAGTGTATTTCATTATCTTTGTTGAATATTAAAGTAATTTGTAGATATGTCAAAATTATATATGTGCAACCAAACTATGAAATGGGTTTAAAAAATATAATATAGGTAAATGTGTATGTTTATTTTGTTGGATATAATGTTGTCAACATAGAGTATACACCCACATATCAATGTTGAATCAAAATTATGATGAATCAAACTGAATACCCTCTCAGACCAGTACCTAACGTGAATCATCATGTTTTTCAAGGGTGTTATTGATCCCAAGGGATGGTAACTAGAATTTGGGCTTTAAGAAACAAATATATGTAATGATTTTCCCAACCATAATCTGCAACATGGCACATATATATAACAGAGACAACAAAGAAAATAAGAAATATCTTCTATAATTGAAAGAAATTATATAAACAAAACTAGAGAAAAAAATCTAATTGTACCAGTCCAACCATAAAGGACAACCAAATAGGAGAAAACCACCACATTTTATAGTGAGGTAAAAACTGCACAATCACACCATACAACTACCCAATCATAGAAGACAGAAAACCCCACCACCTTTCTATGGTTCCTTTACATTCCATGCATATAATGGTATAAAATGGTATATGCACCACTGCATTTGTGCACATGGTGTGAGCTAAGAGTATCAGTGGGATCCCACATAGGTGTTCTATAACAATTCTCTACAAAATAACCCAAGTAAAAAATATTAAAGTAAAACCAGGCATGATACGTAGTAAATTTTTTTTATCAAAATCATAAAAATCATTTTTCATCTTTCCAAAATATCCAAAATAAAGGAATTTATGTAAATTTCAAGAATAATTTCTCTTATCATTTATAAAAATCCAAGAATTGCATATTAAAAAACAAAATTGTACAAAGATAATAATAGTTAAAACATTTCAAGGAACTGAAAAACTTAGTGTAGTAAACTATTCATACCATAAAAAATGACAATTGCAAAAAAGTCACTAGAACACATAACTAAAGGGAAAAAGAAACAACCCAAGATTGAACTCCCAAACAATGTCAAGAAGAAGTCCCTAGAATTAAAATAATGTGGAGAAGAGAAAATACACATGAGAAAACCTCTGGAAGGAAATATGGACGATGACCCAATAATAAACCTTCCACCTTTATACCCAAGGATTCCCAGGTTCTTAATTTCTTAATCTTATTGACTTGTTGATGATACATAAAATCTATTATCCCAAACAAGGGAAACCCCACAATTTCTCAAATGACCATTTAACAAAAAAATAATCAATCCACAATTATTTATAAATAAATTTATAAAAATAGGAGCACTATAGTTCATCCAACACAGGCTACAGATGAAACCACCTATCAAAAAACATGGGGTTGCACATGCCAATAAAAGATCCACTAACATAAAGATCAAAAAAATAGTGTAGGCACTAGAATCAATTTTTCCATCATATAATTGATCCAATTCAGAAATAGTGTTGGTGGAGAAGAGTAAACATAACCTAAATCTAGAATTCACACCCTCCTCACTATAAAAAATGATATAAACTACATCTAGAGCATGATCATGCCATGGATCTAGAAGAAAAACATAGGAATCATCAATAAAGATCAAAAGATCTGATAAGGTAATGCAACACTATTGCTATAATAAAAGTAGTGAAAAAGTATAAAGGCCTACTCAACTGGAGATAAAAATACAAACCACAATAGTTATCAAAGGAATAACTGGTCAATACTAATTAAATGGAGTCTCCACAAATTTTTGGATAAGCCTTCAAGGATAATTTTTAAGAGAGATATAGGAGAATGAAATAAAATTTCAATCGAGCGAAACCCTAAAATCCGACATCTCAACAATTACATGACATGAAAATACTTTATAGAATATACAATACATGATGATCACATACATTGAAATATAAATTTCTATTTATTAAAAATTAAACTCTAATAATTTCACATCCAATAAGTATTGTAGAACATTTAATCAGTTCATGGTATGTACACATTTCATGTATTCTATCTAGAAACCATGTACACGTCATGCAATCCATTTAAACATAGTGTAATATCCCAATAAACTGGAAAAAAACCCCATATTCATACAAAAAATCCCTAATCTAACATGGGCATCTTCCAAACATGGGAAGATACCCACATACCTATTAACACATTTATACGCAGACTTAATCAACTAAAACAAACATCCATCCTAGAAAATCATTTCATTTTACCTAACAAATGCGCTCTATCCATAGGATTCCTAAGAGGAACTAAATTAAAGAAGAAATAATTTTAATAGAATTGATTTACTTGATAATGCATAAATGATGTTACAAACTCCCCTCCCATAATAATTTTAATCCCCAAGAATTCATGTTGACAAATGAAGTCCAGTAATGAGGTGAGGACATTTCTCCCACATCGAAGACATACACATAAATGTTTCTTGAGAATCAGATCTAGGATTCCATAAACTCTGTATATCCAAATATACTTCCCATGAAAGACATTAACTTGATATTGAATAATATCAATAGGTTTTTCAACAACATAAACATATTCATATAAATCAATCTCTTACCATCTCAGAATTTGATACATACTAGGATAACATTTCTCAAGTTGTGATATGTGGAAAATATTGTGAGTTCTTATTAACTGATATAGCAATTCCAACTGATAATCAACCTACCCAAACCACTTAATGACCATTTATGGTCCCACATATATCAAATCCAACTTTCCATTTTTTTCATGCCGATGGTGAAAAAAGAAAATAAATTTTATAGGATAACTGGTCACCTATAGAAATCTTCAAAAGACTAAATAATTGATCTGCATACTAATTCTACCATCTATGCACTGAATGAAGACATCGATGTATATCCTATGTTCACATATAAATCTCCAAAACCAAACTCGTTCCCACAAAATAATTTTCACCCACCTCTTTCCAATGAATAGGTGACCTACACTGGTGAAAATACCAATCCTCAAAAGGGTCCATTATGATTTATGACTAATAACTATTTTTATAAGAAGAAATTAATTAGTCCCAGATGCATATCCCAGGATCCAAAATAATATTAGACACATAATAATGTATAGTATCTAAAATATTAATATCATTATCTATCTAGACATCTTTTTATGGATGGTATGTTATACTAAATCTGAATTGAGTCCCCATCACCTCATAGAGACCTATCTAGAACCTTAATGTAAAAATGGTATCCATGTCATGAAAAAACCATCTATAACACCATTAAATTTCAAATATTCTTACACATATAGCTTACCTCAAGCATCATGTTTTGTAGTTTATTTCATTTGAATAAAATGAACTAACATGCTCTATTGATCAATAACCACGCATATACAATTATTACTTCAAGTATTTTTTGGTAGTCTAACAACAATATCCACAAATACCTCATCCCATTACCAAAAACCCACCAAATAGGATGAAACAAACCAGAATTTTTCGAATGTTGTTCCTTTATCTATTAGTAGGTGTAACCGAAGGACACATAATCATCAATGTCACACTTATTTTTTGGCAACTAGAATATATATTTCATTTCATAATAAATGTTATTACTGACAAGATAAATGGAATATGAAAAAACAATATCAATAAAGAATTTCTTATTTACTTAATAATAATGGGATAACAAATTGATCCACCAAGTAAAGTATAACATCTAAATAAATAGATCAACCCAGGATGGCCTGCCCTATATATAGGGTTTCTTGAATTCTGATGAAATTGTCATACAACATCTGATTATATAGAATACACTCATAGAGAGATTATGATAACTAAACTCTGGTAAGAATCTTACCTACATTATACGATTGAGAATATCTATTTAACTAAGAAAAAATCCCTATAAGGTTCCACTCATATTCTTATTTTGAAATAACACGTGATGAAACTTTATTGATAAGAGTGTATCTAATGAAATTCACCTTTCCTATGGTGTATAAAATATTGAAATAAAATTTCTGAAGGTTTTCCACCCACAACCTCAATCTAAGATTAATCTCATTCTTATAAATGGTATATCTAAAATTTGTATGATTATAAAAGTATATGAACCTTTCCCCCAAAAGATAATGTGGACCACAATTAATAACATTCATAACTTTGGAACACTCTAAAACATTATTGGGGTATTTATTATAATGAATTCAAACATAATGATAATGTTATGCCACCACTTGATCATCCATTATGAGAACGCAACTCAAAATTGTTCCTTAAGCATCATAGAAAAACAAATACCCCACCCTAGGCTCAAATAAGATCAAAATACGAGCCGATGTGAGTAGTCATTGTATCTTTTTTAAATAATACTGACACTTTACATCCCATATGAATGTGAACCCATTCCAGGTATGTGCTACAAAATGTGATTCCAAAATTGTTAAGTCCTTAACTAACCTTAAATAGTATATATATATATACCATGAAATCTATGAATCTCAAATAAATTTTGTGGATCCTCCCATGAAAAATATCATTTAAATTCTTAGGATCAACTGATAATCCCTACATATAATTCATGATACCTAATAATTTGACTTCTTGAATAAAAAAGTTCCATTTTTAAATCATTACACGTAAAAAATTACTCCTGGGGTTTTTTAAAACCGAACTCAAATGATGCTCATGCTCACAATCAAATATTTAATAAAACAAAATTTCCCTTATAACATTACTAGAAAAGTGTTTTTATAATAAGAAAATATCTATTTAATCAAATCCATGAAAACTGGAGGACCATTAGTCAGAAAAAATTGAATTAGAATATTTTTAGAATATATATACCTACACCTAGAAGTTTTCTTCCATATATTAGACTCTCTTGAACTCTGAGCTGTTGATAACCTGATCGAAGATCAACCTATAGAAATTAATTTAACCCCTTTAAAACAATTAATAAAAACGTTAACAAGAGGAACATGTATATAATTTTTACCAGGTTAAACTTCCAATATTCCACACACAACTAGAGTAAACCATATATTTTATTGGAAACGATAAAAAAAGAGTATATTGGTTAAAAAACCATATTTCACCAGACTATCCATCTAAATCATGATCTCTCTTGGCTCTAGATTTTTCATGTGATAATAAGGTATCGATATGAGTTTTGATCCTAGAACTATATAAATCTTAAAATATACCTCTCTATCTAGAAAATGTTGGGAGTAAATATTTGGCGATATGTCAGTAATGTTCCGAAGAACTACATGAAGATTGATGATAGAAGATGATTCATTAAGAATAACTATAACACCATACAAATAACTATTGTACTATATGTGGGAAGCTCTTATATGGCTATACATCAAATCATACTCTCCCAAAAACACTTGTGAGATCCCATCTACTACACAAAACACACAATTTTGATGATATAAATCACTCTTAGATCTATGATAGAGAAGATATTCCTTGCCCATGATGACTTCAAATAGATCTAGATCGAGAACAACAAAATCCTAGAATAGCCCTGTGTTAGCTATAGATAGAGCACAAGAAGGATACGAAAACCTATACTCATTCATTTTCCAAATAATTGTCCCTAACTCATAGAATAAGGACATGAGTTCTACTGGAACGTAAATCATATCACCAAAATGGGTAGGAATAAATTATTTTGAAAAACTAGTTTCAAAAAAAGAAATCATAGTGGGGGATGAAATAATGAGGTCACCTCTCAATATCACTATTCCCATGTCTACCTCAACTGGAAGCTCATATACTGTGTAAATGTGATTAAATCTTGACGCATGTGGATAGAACCATATAGTATTTTAAGAATCTAACAAACTACATAGTAGAATTTTGAGATGAAAATCCCTAACCATATCGAGGAGTGGTCTTTTACGGATAAAAATGACGCAGATGACTGTAATTACCCCAAATATTAAAGATTGTTTCCAGTGCAAGACCGTAACATCGAGTGAGTTTGACCTTTCCACACAAATATTAAATCAGAATAAAATTAATGATATACCCTATATTTCTAAGGAGACCTAATTATATGAACAACCTCTACCACTCATAATATAATCCTTCCTCATTTTCATTTTCCCTTCACTTCCATTGAAGCGACCACTACGTGGAAGGAGAGATGCGGAATTTCAAACCATTCATTCCATATTCATTTTTCCAATAATATACCAATCCACTATCTTCTCATAGGTCAAAAACATTATTATAAATATACTATATTTATATCTATTCAAAAAACCCACATGTAGTTTTTAGCCTTCAACTTATCATTCCTTAATAATACTATTGAAAAAAGATCCATCTCAACAAACAGAATGGTGAATGCTTACCTCCGACACTCCCCCTACTTTAATGATAGGAACTACAGAGGCTTCACAATAATCAGTGACACCAAAAATAATTTCTATTAGAAATGATTCATGATACCATTCCAATAAAAGACCATAATATTATCAGTATATACCTTGTTATTACACCACCTCTTGTTAGACCATCGTGCAATAAAATATCACACTTCACCTTGATACTCTCAGCTATATCCAGGAATTAAATGATAATATGGATCTTTTCTAGACAGTCCTCCCCATCATGAGGTTCATTAATTTATTTAAAGGATGGATTCCTACCATGTAAAAACTCCCATAATCGATTCTTATATCCTCCAACTACGTTTTGTACATCAGCAATTGTATTTTTACCATTTATAATATTATGACCAAATGCATGAAATGCACACACAATTTCCTTTCTTCTATCAGAGGATTCCTTGTAAAAGCAAAATCTATTCCATTCTCAAGAACTCATAAAAAATGATTTGGAGGCATACCACTGCACACCAAAATAGAAAAATGATCTTCTGATAGAACAATATCATTTGAAAATAGAACCCATAAGAAGAAACTGAGATTAACAAAAAAACTCAAAATAGGAGATACACAACACATGGTAGCTTGAGTCTCATCACATAAGGAGTTGTCCAACAACTCATTGATATATAACTATCCTTTTTCAACAATCCAATCTCCAGTATATCAGACATCTGAAGACAAGTACTCATGAAGAAATAAAACCTTTGATAATAAACTATCACAAACCAACCTGAATACCCTCTCAAACGGGTTCATAACCTAACATGTTACATACCCAAAGATTGTTCTGTATCCCCATGGGATAGAGACTAGCACATGGGAATAAAACACCAACAATAAGGAATTTTTTCAGGCAACTAGAAACAAAAAAATGGCACATATATAGAATAGAAACAACATTGTAAAGGGGAAATACATTCATAAAAGGAAAAAAATATTGGTAACCAAAAAACTCAAGAGAATAAAAAATATCCATATTCAATTAAAACCACAAAATAACTACCAAAACATTAAAAACAAACACTCCAGCTGATAGCGTGGGAAAACACAAACCACATCTCCGTCTATATACCCAAATATAAAAAACTAAAAACCTCACTGCCTCCCTGAGGTACCATGAATTTTACTACAATAAAATACATAAAAAGGTATGCACATCACCGAAGATGTGTGCAAGGTGAAAGATAATAAGATTAGTAAGATCCAAACCATGTGTTGTATAATAATTCTCTATAAAATAATCCAAATATTCTCATTTAAAATAAAAGCTTGAATGATTAGCAGTATAAATATTTTTTGAAAATCATGGAAACATTTTTTTATTTTTCCTAAAATTCCAAAATAAAGGATGGTATGTCAATTTCATGCATAATTTCCATTATCATTTTTCAAAATATAAATAATGCACATAACAATAAAAAACTACACATCCATGATCAGGTAAATCATGTTATGGTACTCAACATGTTAGGATAACAGACTATTCCTACTATAATAAATGACTTGTAAATAATATTTCGCTACAACACATGCCTAAGGATTTGATAAACACCCCACGGGTGAAACCCCAAAGAATTTCGAAAAACATTCCCATATTGGTAAAGAATAGGATCATAGAAAATACCAAAGATATAACCTCCCAAAGATGATATGGGTGTTGTCCCAAAGATAAACTTTTCACCCACATACACATGTAGTTCCATGTTCTGCATTTCATAAATTCGATTTAAACTTTTAACATTTCCACTTTTAAATTTTCCAAAAACCAGAGAAAAACAAATTTTATTACAAATAAAATTACACACATAAAATAATAATAATAAATTTATTTTTAAATAAACTTATAAAAATAATATCAATACAGTTCATCCAACATAGGTTAGATAGGGAACTATATACCCTGAATCTCAGGGTCTCACATACCAAAGAAGGATACACTAACATGAGGATTGAAAAAATACAGAAGCCCTATAAAAAGGCACCACATCTTTGAAAACAAATCAAAAAGATCTAATAACGTTACACAACAGTTCCACAATGATCAAATTAGTGAATATGAAGACACTCCTACACACATAGTAAAAAAATAACTAACTAATATGGTGATAAAATGTTGAATGGATCAATTTGGATTGAATGAAGTCTCCAAAATTCTCCAGAGAGGCCATATTGGTTGATATCCAAGAGTGATTCGGGATAATGAAATGAAATTTCAGCTGAGTGACACCCTAAAATCCTACCTCCTTATGGTTACATGACATGTAACTATTTTACACATCGTGTAATCCACACCAATCATGTATGCTAAAAACCCCATCTCCTTTTTATTAAATACTGACCATTAATTGTCTCACATCATGGAACACTGACACTATGTGTAATACATTCATGTTGTGTACATAGTTCAAAACATGTGTCTGGAGACCAAGTACCCAAAATTTCTCCCCTTTACATTTTGTGTAATATCCCATCACATATTAGAAACTCCATATTAATACACAAAAAAACCCAAACCATCTCAGGCATCCTCAAAACATAGAAAAAACCCCACGAAACCATTAGGAAATTTATACAAGGACTCTATAAATTATAAAAAAAATGTATACCTAAACATTAATCCTTTTCCCCATCAAATTCACTCTATTATAAAGAGTCCCATGATTTACCAAATTTAAGAGGAAAATAAGTAATGAGAATAGAATTATCTGAAAGTGACTAACGAGATGTTACAACTATCCCATATGATGAACAATTTTATTTGGAATTCATATGATAAGGGGAAGAAGAGGTTATCGAAAAGGTTAGTTTGTAAAAAGGAAATTAATTGTGATGTTTTAACTAGATCATATGTAATTTAAACTAGAGTTAAAATAATATGTTTTGGTTTTTCAAAGACCAAATATTAGATCTTATAATTGAAATTTTCTATTTTATAATAAGAATAATTCATAATACATATACTATAATGAATCTATAAATTATCCTAAAAATATTTCAAATCCATTTCATCTATAAAAATAACAATTGTATTGAGATAACAAATATAATGGATTTTAAATTTAAATTAATAAATTTTATAAAAAAATACCATAATAATGGCATTAAATTTTTTCTATGTTTTCAAAAATGTTGAAAATTTCATTATTATATTTATTATTGGGGCCATGATATCAAAATCATTAAGTATTCATGTTATAGAAATATTTTTTAAATAACATTATTTCAACAAAAATTTGATATTTGTATTAGTTATGGAATGTAATTTATGCATATTTCCATCGATTATAATAGTGATAAAACATTTAAATGGAATATATTTATCAAATGATTATTTAATTTATATTAAATAAAAAATAAATAATGTGTTTGTAGTTTATGTGATATATATGAAATTATTGGTTTTTATTATAATAGTATAAAATTATCATTTCTCTTATTAAAATATAACTATAATATTAATATCTTATTAATGTTTTATGATTTGGAAATGGAAACCCCACTCCAATTATTTTTTGATTCATGATTAAAATGTTTCATTCACTTCCAAACTTTTCTACCTTTATATTTTACTATGGTTATAAACCCCTCACATATTAGTTTGTATATTTGAAAATATTTTATTTCTTCCATAAAATGTTATAATATAAAAAATTTGAATATTATTATTAATATTCCTTCTACTCAATGTGGTATTTAATTTTTGTGGTTAACATCATCCAGTAAATGGGACTATAGGGGTTTCCAATATAATTTTAGTGTGTGTAATATTAAAAAATATTGAAATCATTTTCAAATTTCCCAATTTTTCCAAAACATTATATAAGAGAGAAAATGATTATCATATTTTTAAAATTTTTATATAGTTATTTTAGAATTTTTAAATGGGTTGTATTTCTAGGTATTTCTTTTCTGGGGATTTCATTCAGTTTATATTTTTTTTCATAATAATTTTTTCTTTAATTAGATAAATATACAGGTATATTTTATTTATTACAAGTCATAATTTTTTTCATTGTTAGTGTAAATGATTAAAAATATATCAAAGTAGGGAATTATTTTTTTAGAGACCTATGTGAATACTTATATACTTGTGATGAAGAATAATCCTTCCTAAAAAATTAATATTGAAATTTTATAAACTTATTTTGGAATTTGATATAAAAAATTTCTATGATTTTTCTAACATGTTGTGCATGAAAAACTCAAAAAATGATTCTCATGTAAATAAATTAATATAACATCAGTGTTATATTTTTTGGACGTTTTTTATTTAGATAATTTATATATTTCATCCATTTTATATTTTTGAATAATTTATCATGCCATGAGATGAATATTATTCTATAACACAAGATATATTTATTATTATACTATGTATAATTTTTTATTTATTAAATGATAGTTATTTTTTATTATTTTCAGAAAATGAAAATTATTGTTTCCTATGATTTCCCATCATATAATTGTTATCTGAATTCAATAAAATATCTCAAACCACTGTGACCCCACATGGGCATGTAGTAGACCAAATTTTCAACACCATTACAAACTCTAATATGATAGGGGTAGAGAAAATGTACCAACAATTAATATCAGTATTATGGGAGGAATTATCCTATGCAGTTAAAATATACACATATGTCCCTGTTGTAATGTATAACATTGATTTTTTTTAAAACATTATCTAATATAGTGCACCATGCATGAGACCCTGTATAATATCCAAATAATTCAATACATACCAATACTATATATATGGAAAATTATAATGATTTTTATCCAAAAATAATGATAGACTATAAAAATGGATTATATAAACACCGTGTAATACAGTCACATACATGATAACCATCAGAGGTGTACACTACTATGTGCCTCTACGTGCTGATTCCATGTCTTCTAAAACCATCCCTGATCAATTAATTGTCTACATAGATAAAACTAATATGGGTATGAGGCCTATGGAAGGAAATGTATAAATATAACTAGTCTAAATCCGTGTTGAGACAATAATTTTTTTTATGTAATTTAATTTCACTATAATAATGTTATATATAAATTTAAGATGACATGTAACCTTGCCCATGATGGATATACTTTCTTATAGGCCATTTCCATTAAAATATGCCAATGAAATGAATCCTTAAATATAAGGAGCCATTAAGAAATATTTTCTCTGGAATAGTTTAAAATATATAAATTCCACACCATCCCTTTGTATTAGATGTAATGAGGGAGTATTTTCTTATTTCAAAGTATATCAGCTGATAGATTTTGTAAACCCTATAGTGGAACTGTTCCTTATCATGTGTAGTGTGAAGTATTCACATGAGTTGAAAATTCCAGGATAGGATGTCCTTTACCAGGACCCTATGAAATTTGTTCATAGTCCACTAGGTAAATATTAGAACTCTATCCTGTAAATGTATACATATTATGATGATTACCAAAATTGTTTCTTGTTTGATTATATGTCCATACACATCATAATCTCTATAATGATTTAAAATAATATACTTTCAAATTTCATGATTATAAACCCTTGATTTAAAAAATATACACAAAGATTCATTCAATATGCGAAATTCTTCATGTTGGACTACAAATACATCATTAAAAAAAACTATGTTGAATTGTGTGAAGAGTTGAGTAATATTCTTAGAACAGAGCCTTTCCATAATGGGAAAAATCATGTGACTCTCAGGATTAGACTTGAAAATATTTTGTTTAGTAAAAACCATTTAGAGAAAGATTACATGTAATATCCAGGATTGATACATTTCATGTGGTTCGTTCATGGATAAACTTTATGGACAACCTCTATGAAGTGCTACCTTTAATGTGGTATGGAGTGTGAAGAGGTACTTGGGACATGTGGTCTCACCACATCAGTCAATCAAGGGAACATAGTATACCCTAAGTAACATGAATCCACATTACAAAATGTGTGGCTTGATATCACATGGAAAGTGAAATTTACTATTATATAAAACACATTCAATACAGATGCCCACTATTCCAAATTATAGTGAATATTAAGAAGCCAATTTTGACATAGATTGATTTATTATTCCATACTAAATTAAAACAAAGAAGAATATAGATTAATAAAAAAAATTAATGTCATTTTTTCACAATATACATTGGAATTTTATTGTATTAAACCTTCATCCCCTTCATATATTAATGGATGATTATGGTAGAATACATTAATCCAAGAAACATGAAGTGATCTTACAACACCATAACTCTAACTTGGATGAGTTGAAACCATATATCGAATTCAGAATTGAGGAATATGAAGTATTTTATCACAATATAAAATATTATTATCATATTAAGTATGACATTGGGAATGGATTATACTCATAGGTAGATGAAATATAAATTATCTTTTTAAATAAATATTCTCGGAGTGCAATCACATTGATCGAATACCTTTATGTAAGAGAATATTATTTATCTAGGATAGAAGATGTGTTTCTATGTAATAAAAACGTTACATTCAAGTACATTCTATTTAAATGACTCTTTAAAATATATATTTACTTATAACTAGATATGGTTAATGATTTTGTGGTTAATTAATGACCATTTTGGCAGGAATTTAGAAATCTGGGCCTCTGGAAATGATATGAAAAGAATTTTGGTCTCACAAGTAAATTCTATCTTTTACATCTATTAATTTTATACCATAATGTTATATACTGTTCCTATTTGAATTATTTTATTGAAATAACTACTTACAATATTATTTCATTATTTTTATGAATCATGTATTTTTCTTATAGGACAAGCTTTGTGCATATTTATATAGTTTAACAAATTGTATGGATGAATGCTTAGTTGTGTGAATACTTTGAGATTTAATTTTTCATAATCTATACTAGTATTTTGTGTCCATTGGTAGTTGTTTAATGGGATAAGTAAAATATTTTAATTTCAACCATTAATGGGGCTATGTTGACTTGTAATGTTGTGGTTTTTAATGGTTGAAATATTTTAATCTTCTTTGATGTTGTTCTATATTTGGAGACTAATTCTAATGTATATGGAATGTGTTATTTGGGGTTATATAATACACTTCAAGAATAATATACCAAATTATTTACCTATCCGTGATAGGATGTAAAAATATATTGGATTTCATTATTATTATCACATATTCACTATATAGGAGTTGACTTTAAATTTTCATGGATCCACCTTCTATTGTGTGGATGGTTTATTTAAATGATTATATAAATCTTTAAATGTTTTATATAAGGTTGGTGAATTATTATAGTGTATTATGAATGTACACACATATATTTTGGAAGAATTTCAGTTTTTCATATTTAAAATGTTCTCTAAAATATTGTTTTTTAAACCCTCTTTTGTATCAACACAAATTAACGAATTTATTGGTCAAAGCATAAAATGATATGTGTAACTATTGTAACCACATAATTTATTTTATAATTTTATGGGGAGAATGATATGTTCTACCGACCCATTCTATAATAAATACTACTTGTTATTATTAATGATTCAATAAAATATTCATTATAACCAATCTCGTTTGGGTTTTATAATTAATTATATACTCATAAGACATGTGTAAAGATAAAGTTATTAAAAAATGTTGTTCATTTCATGTTCCATGAGAGAATAAATAATATAAATTTTTATATTTTTCTTTTCCCATTATTTTATTATTGACATATAAAATTCAATTTCATGATAATTTTTGTCAGAGTCTTCTATGAAAAATTTTATTTTGATAATCCAGATTAAGGAATTCAAAAAATAAAATCCATATATTTTGTAAAAATTGATCACTTTGATAGTCCCATCATTAAACCTTTTCATAATATCCATCAAAAAAATTAATTATGCCAATAATGTGAAGAAACATTATTTTTTTGTGAAGTGGGATAAATTAACACTTTATAGGGTTCGTCCACCAACTATTGAGGGATGAAATATATCATGAATTATAAATATTATTTAGAGGAGAAAATAAATTTTTTAAAGGTGAGATATAGGTAAAATGTTAAATAGTTAATCCATAAATTCAGATATAAATATATCCAATAAATACACTAATGAGAATTATAATAAAACCACATTACTCATGAAAATTTGTTGATATAAAAATATCCTCAAAAAAATTACAGAAACAGGATAATTCACCATAATTTTGGAATTCTAATGTAACGTTACCTTTTAAAAATAATCAAAATAAAAATTCATTAATTATTGGCAAAATATATTTCAAGGTAACATTACAACATTTTTTGGTTGGCATTGATTTTTGAAAATGCAGGTTTTTGTGGTGAATTGTCGAGTTCCAGATATTTTTTTGACAATACATGTTGACAAAGAACTATGAAAAAGGAAGACAAGATCCTTAGTCTATACAAAATAATAGATACATGGAATGACTTTTGCAAAGATGGTATTCTTGAAGTGGATTTCACAGAGACTGGAAGAATGCTATTGGTGAGACCTATGATTATGAAGAACTTCATGAACAACAGAGGTGAAGAGCATTAAAGTGAAGATTTGTGGCAGTAACACAAAGGAATTGACAGAATGCTCCATGATGACAATGAGCTCTGCAATCCAAAAATTACTATGGTTCTTTGCAATATAGAGTGAATTTCAGCAGAAATTTCAGACCATTGAGATTTGAGCTGATGTGGCGCTGGCTAGGCATGGAAGGTTCGTGGGTCGATGAAATCACCTATAAATAGACCTTGACCCCCTCAAGAGAATTAGCGAGATAAAACAAAAAAAATTAAGGTCTCAAATTCCAAAGGAGATTCACAGAGTAGGGAGCTTTGAGAAAGTAAATGGAATTCGCACAGTCGGTTGAGCTATGCGAAAGGAAGGCACGCCGCAATGGATAGTTTGGCGTTGCTGAGGATGTGCGCTTCTCAAAGGGTTGTTTAGATTTGAAAAATCGAAAATACACGTGTGAGATTTTTGAATCAATGAGCTCTGCGATCTAGTGAGCCTTGAAAAATTATGAGCTCAGCAACCCTATGATCTTCACGAAGAGGTATGATCATTGCAAAGGCTTGTTTGAGTTTTACAAAAGTGGGAGCTTCGCGAAGGCTGAGTGCTTAGAGAATGAGTTTTAAGAATAATTTCTTAGTGTTTCAGAGGTAAAGTGATATTCATCAGTGGATGAAATTTGGACTTTAACAAATCATCTATCAACAGTTGAGGATGCATGTATTCATGAAAATTAACAGACCTACAGGTCTATAAACTGCGAGTGGATCGCTTCCCAGAGTAGCGAGAAAAGAGTGTGGAAGAAGGTGATCATTTATACAGGTAGGGAGCTAGAGAGAGGGGAATAGGGAGTGAACCTTGGTAAATCAGCGAGATAACCTTAAAAATTGTAAAGTTAGTGAGTTTGGTCATATATGTGATATAGACTGAACATTATTGGTAGTGAGCTTTAGTGTATTTGGTTCATTGGCACATTATGGTTGTATACTCTTTGGACATAGCCTAGTGAGGGTGAACCAAGTAAAAATATCTATGTATTCCTACTTTCCACCTTGAATTACATCCAAAGCATAATCATCAGATAAATAAGAAATGAAGTGGTCATAAAAAACACAGAAGTGCGAAAAAGTGACCCTTGTGATAAATAGGTCAAGATCTAGTGGAGAAGGAAGATTTTAGAAAAGAATATACATACCCCGATTCACCCCCCTTCTTAGGGTACATAGGCCCATATTGGTCCTAACGTTAACTATTGGATAGTTGTTATTTATATAATAATATTATCAATTGGTCCTGTTGTTCGATGTTGTAACCTAAAATTTAAATAAATTCTTTCAAAATACCCTCATTTCAGGTGTAACTATAATGTCTAAATTTTGATACATATCTATATTTAGGTGTTATTAACTATTTGATACACTAGTGTGATAATAATATATTTTTTATATTATATACTTTTTAGTTTCCCCTGATGAAAAAAATAATTGACTCGACGATAAGGTCACTATTAAAATTATTATTATATATCATTAAATCAAACTTTAAAGAACATAATTTTTCTTCATTATCCAAAAAAATTAATAATTTGCCCTTTTAAAGGAACTTCTCATTCAGGTTTTCAATGTAATTGAGAAGAAACATTTTTGTCATGTAATAATTATCTTATATGGACTTGTATTTAATTCCACAACACTCAAACGACAAAAAATATTCACCTGCAAAGGGTCTTTAATATTTTATCAGTGATAATAAATGGTTATTCCATAGATATAGTGTCTTCATGAATATATAAATAAATATAATGTGTAATGTGTAATATATTAGGAAATAAATATGATAACTGCAAATGGGGATGGTGTTGTGTATCTGACCCATATATTGAGTTAATTATAGGTTATATGCTACCCCACCTATGCAAATAATTTTTTAAAAATGTATAATGAACCTAGAGGATACCATTATACCCCTTACAAGCATCCATAAAAAATGATATAATAATTTTAGGAACACAATATATCATTACCCAAACTCCTATGTACTATATATCCTCTCTTTATAGTATCTCTAATCGATTTGATGTATCATCACATAAAAAAATAGGAATTTAACATTCTCTATAATAAATAATGAAAATTTGGTCCTAATAAGGGATACACAACAATATCTATAATGAATTTGTGTGGCCTTCCTAGTTGACCATATAAATAATTAAAAGACACCATAAGAATAATATAATGGTAGAAATTGTGTTATGTAATCACTAATAAATATTGATGACCCTCAAACCTTGAATAATTACGTATAATTGAGGATCATAGAATACCCTAATGATGTTAAATAGTCCAACCAATCTATTTATCTATCTTGGGGTGGATTAATTTAAAGAAATATATATAGGTTCAAAAAGATGCATATAAACTACTCAACTATCTAGACATTAAATAAACATCACTCTCAATATCAATCATTGAGTGTATAGTATAAAATCTCAAAATGTAATATATGTACTTGAAGACAATATATCTACAAAATAATCCTTAAATATGGAAATAAAGTGATATAATTTGGTTATCTAGTCAATAAGCATCTATTTAGCATCAAAACCAACTTTTCATCTGAGAAGTTTGGTCAAAAAAGAAATCAATATTATATTCTGGTTTAATTCTTGAACATTAATAGCTAAAACCGATTGTTTGGAAACCCAATTTGTAACCATCAACTCAAATCTTGTGACGCACAATGAAATTTTCTATAATATACATTTAGTCTTGGCTGGCCACCATAATTAGATCATAAAATCCTTTTATGTTTTTATCATTTTTTGAATTACCATAATAGAGGAGTTATTCAATTACTAATTTATATTTTGGTTTGAAGATGAATGAACCAATATCCACCCTAGGAAGTGGATGTAATTGAATACACTTCTGAAAAATATTCTAGGGAAACTTCTTAAAGATCCCAATCTCCAAAATTTTTATAATGGATGAAAACCAATTGGGAATCCATCACCCAATGAATAATTTTATATGCTAAAGAAATCAATATATTCAAATAAAATTCTTAATATGATATATAATTCAACCACAATGAAGAAAAATACTCCTAAAGCTCCTCTCTTACAATGGTTTAAGATTTATCTATAAGGGATTAAGCTCTAATGCATCCATTATTAGGTGTATATGAAAAATTAAATTCAATTTCTGTTAGGAATACTAATCATTAATCCACCCTATAATTGAGGTTCATTAGGAAATACAAAAAAAATTAGTAACATAATATTAGTATACCAAAAACATATTTTTGGTTATGTAATATATTTATTTAATTAATGAATAAATAGCATTTGTATTATTGAAATCATGATTAATACAGTATTATTTATGTGGTATCAATTTCTTATAGAAAATATAAATTAAAACTAAACACTAAATTTGCATGAATCCTAAAAAATTAATGGGAGAATAAAAATTTAAATCCTAGTATACTCATTTCTCAAGAAACTAACATGCTCAACCACTGATTAAAATTGTCTTTTGAATCTAGAAAAATTTCATGAATTTATCTTACCAAATGATTTTAAGTTTCTTTTTGTGGAATGGTAATAATATGGGATGTAATCTGATATTTGTTTTATGAATCTTTGGTTGTATAATATTATCTCTAGGAAACTGTTCACCTTAAAAAAATATTTTTTGGGAACCATGATATCACTACCTCGAAAATTAAAAAATTAAATCAAAGACACCATCAAAAATGATTTCCCTAAGATAATAAAGAACATAAATCTAGAATATCTACTTATAGATACTTCTATATAGCTTAATATACTAAAAAATGTTAAGGATAATCCTTAAATTTTATACATTCTCTTTCTCCAATTTAGATTTAATGATGATGTTATTATTGAAGTCCACCATGAAGTTGTCCAAGATTGTTTGAATAATCTAGTTAATGATTTCTATATGATATAACGTGAAATTAAACATGTAAATGAAATCAATATAAATTCATCATGACCGTAGAGTAACATGAACACTATCTAAAGTATATAATCACAAAAAAACAAGAAGTTTGAGTTTCTCAGTCTCAAGAAGATTAATCAAGAAATTTAAAAATTTATTTTTGTTAATGAATGTGATATTTGATCATTGAATGATGTTATATTGATATAGTAAATATGAGCCTCAAACTCCAAAACATAAAGAACACACGTTTTATTGGTGACACAATATTTTTATAAAATCGTTTATCTAGATGTTCTTATAACATCACCATAAATTACTTCAGATCCATCAAGACAATCTAATATGAGAAAAGGATATCACTGTTGTCTCAGGGTGTAAGTACATACAAGTATTGAACATATTTTGGATGTGAAACATAGGATATTTCATAATGAAAAGAACCATTAACTCTTCTACCACTACGGAAAATAGATAGACCTAAGAATCTGTTATGCATATTGATGAACAAATACCACAACTAAAATAAAGGACTCCTAGAAGCATCATTGAGTAAATAATTTTATGATGAAAAGATTATACTGATATATAAAAACATGTTCGATGTAACCTAGAAAAAGATATTTTTTGTGTCAAAATACATCTCTGACTTATCAAATTCCATGCCTTTCATTGTCCTCATATGCATAGTGGTTATTGTTAGTGTATTGTATATTAATGGGGGAGAATCTATGGGATTTTTTTAAATGGTGAGATATTTATTTTATTGATGATTATTTCTCAATAGTTATTTTGAATATAAAAAATTCATTAACTGTCACATAGTTTAAATAAAATCCATAGATGATTGAATTTGATAATTAAAATTTTTCATGAAACTATTGAAATCACACTATATTTATTCGTCCAAGAATTGAGTGTTTATAAAATAATATAAAGTAGTTTAATTATATATATATATATATATTATAAAACAATTTGTATTTTCATGAATATTTGAGTTTTAAAAAACTTACAGCTTCAAGCGATCATGTTCATATTCATATGATATGCTTCTTTAACTGTTATAGAACTAATTCTACAATTATGTGAATCTTATATAACATATACATGATTTTTTTACATTTAAAATCATGTTAGAATTAATATTTTTTAATTACATGTATTCAATTCACCAATATGTGTATATAAAAATTATTATATTACATTTATGAATATATAAAATGAAATTTTCCTACATTTTTTTGTTCACAAAAAATATATAATTTTTATTCTACCATTACATATTAGTTCAAAATGATTATTTACCATTACATTGAATATTCAATTTTCTTGTTACCTATACACAGATCTTAAGAAATATGAAAGATTACTCTTTTTTTTAATTCAATAAAATTATATTGTTGATTTCATCTCTCATAATGGTATGTTTTTTTGAACCATGTGGTAGTATTGGGTTTTATGAGTTGAGGAAATTTTATTGATAAATTATATTCTCAAGCTCATTAAATAATTTCTTTTTTGGCTAATTTTTAATATATATTGGTAAGTGAAAAGGGTAATAGTAATTAGTCTATCATTATACAACACTATCCTGTCTATTTTATTTTTGAAATTAGTTAAAGTACTTTATTTTGTTAACCTAAAATATATGTATTTACTACAACATTACTTGATTCATTAAAAATATATTATATATATTTTATAAACGTGGATGTATATATTTGAATAGAAAGAAAAAACAAAGAAAATATGATCATATAATTTACAAACATTTCATTAGATAAATTCCAATAATCATTGGATTCATAAAGCAATGAATTTCATTATTTTTTACAATAATATATATGATTGATCTAGTTATTTAATTTTCAATAAAATTACATGAGTATCATTGATCATATAATATTTATTATACAGTATTTAGGATTTTATTTATTTTTTTTAGGATTCATCATTAATAGTTCAAGAAAGGATAAAGAATCATGTTCTTCCCTACAATTACATTCATTACATTCCCAGGTTTAATCATTATATAATTCATTTAATTATTTTGATCCCCTATTTTTCTTAATGACTTGTAACCAACTGACTTGTATTTGTGACCGAATTCAAAAAGAAATTACTTGGTTATGAGTCCTAGAGAAAAAATCAAGTTTATCAGGGTTGTTCTTGAATATAGTAAACAGAGTTAGGCTTAGTCTCTCATTTAATAGTATGGGTTATTCCTCTACCAGTGAATGGTTCTTCTAGCATTGGTATTATAATATATAAAAGGATATATATTTTTACTTTTTCTCTTAAACACCTCCCACTATGTTATAATGTCCATGAATAGTATATATCGATTATTTTTGAATTATACAAATAAAAAATTCAGAGTGGTTAGGTTTATTCTTTCTGTAAACTTCATTATCACCTTTAATATTTTACTTTAATTGTTTAATATTTATTTTTTACTCCCCTAATATTAATAATATATTTTTACATTATAATTTTTATTAAAATTATAAATGAATTATTTACCTCTCCCCTCAAGAAAATCTATAGATTTTAACGATGACTGTTTTTTGAGGTTGTAGATCAATACACATTTACGTGGTTTCCACTCTTATACCATTAACTTTTATTGGTTATCCATCCTATCATCATCAAGAAGATACCTAGACTATTCACAAACTATATCAGGGTTGTTTATCAAATACTACACCATGATACACTTTACATTATTATATATTAAGAAAACATGATCCCAACATCCTTTATAAAAACATTAATAAAAATATATCTCTTTTGGATGAGTATAATGACTATTTCATATCATGTATTAAAACATACTTAACTAGTGTCACAAGGTTATATGTAGTTGATGACATAATCATATTAGCTATCACTGAATAGATTTTTTAGAACCTTATCCTCTACAACTATACATATACTACATCGTAAAATGTTTGATCTCCAATGATCACTTCTGAATACTATAAATGGTGGTAATGATCAAGGTTAAATATCCAAATCATACCTCTAGTAATTGATCATTCTTTAACATATGAGGTGAAATATATCTTTCATAAATCTTGTATCGAAAAATATTCATTATCTTAATGAACCTCACTATATACTAATATGTATTCATGATAACCTACAAATGTTCCAAAATTATATAAAGGAAAATCAATATCTATATCATCATATATTCTCCAACATGAATGGATTCTCAAACTCTATTTTAGGTAGATTAATTGTGACTATATGAGATAAATGACCAATATTTTCATTTTAATCCCTGAGGATTACTCAAACCTAGAAACACTATATACTTCTTACATGTCATAGCTATATTAAAGATATGTGAAACTAAATATATCCATTTCATTGTTACATGATCATCTGAAGTCCCATGAAACATTTGATTATTAGTCATTGGGAACTAATTAAGCAAAATAAACACATGGTTAGACTCTTCTAAGTCCATTATCATTATCATTTTCACTATAAGGATCAACCCATGGAATTTTTATAAATTTTCCAATAAATGTATGTTATACTAAATTATTTTTCAAACCAAACACTAAACCAAAAAAAGTCATGAAAAAATTTAAAGATTAAATATAACACTTAAAATATATCCTTTAAATTGGAATGTATAAATGTAGGTTACCATAATATAAATATATTAATAAACCTTCCCAGAAGATACCATTGTTTTCACATCAACTGAAAGAACTAGAGGTATTTCCTTCCTTGAAGCTATTAATGATACAAATTTGTCCAAAACTGCCCTTCAATAGCGTATTTAGTTTGGTAAATTATTTGTTTTGGGTCGTACTTCATATATTAAGGGGGATAAACTTTGGACTTATACTAAACATAAATTGAGAATCTCTCACTTTTGGGGTTTCTCTAATTGGATGTTGGTGATAATTGGCTATGGGTATTTTCATATCCTATTGAAATATCAGGAGGAGTTAGATTGAGTCTATAAGTTTGAGAACATTCATCTTAAACTCGGTCACCTTTGAATCTTAGAATGGGATAGTGCTTTTAATCCTCACACACATAATAATACTTTGGCATAGGTTTGGATTCATCTACACAGTATTAATTAGTTCTTCTCATATCCTAATATCTTGAATAATATATTTTCCAAAGTTGGTACCCCCCCCCCCGCATTAAAATTGAATATTGTAACTTGAATGCCGAATTAGGACTATTTTATCGGGGCATGCTGGAAGTCAACCTAAATTATAAACTCTTGAATCTTATTATCATTAATGTAAATTATTATAAGACAGAAGTTAGAGTTTAATATGAGAAAATTCCCCTATTTGTGATCTATGTGAAATAGTGTGGAATTCCATCCTAAACAATAGGGTAGTGAAAATCCAAGTTGTACATTCCAAGGATAATGACTAGAAACAGGTTAGGAAAAACAATAAGGGAAAGGGTATTTTCATTGCTAATCATGATCCTTCCAAGAAAAAGAATGATTCTTGGGTAAAGATACCGGTTTACACAAACCATATTAGATAAACTCAAGTAAATCCTGGGCTGAACATTTGAAATAAGAGGAGTTTGTTAATGAAGAAAAGGTTATTTTAGAATTCATTGAAAAAATGATATTTGTGACCATCGAGCAGTCACAATATGAGAAGATATTTAAGGAGTCCTATAAAATCTCTTCTAGCGATACTAGGGATCCTTTTATTGGCTTTGTTGACTCCAATAATGTTGATATTGTTAATGGAGATAAATGTGATAAGGATTCTTAGATGAAAGAAATTGAAGGGGAGTCTTCTTCATTGATCGCTTCAGGTAGTCCCACGCTACAACAGGCTGAGAGTACAGAATCTAATTTTGGAATTTCTTTAGCTCATCTAGAATGCAGTGTGAAGGCATCCTCCATAGTTACAGCAATCCCTCTTCCCCCCTCAGATCTAAATGCCCAAAATAGTACTGATACGTCGGGTCTTTCAGCTGATGACATAGGTTCATTTCTAAATTCTGCTTCTATTTCGGTTCCATCTCCTCTAAATATTCTTCTTGAAGGACTCCCTAATTTAGTTGGCACACATAGAACAACTTCCACTTCAAACATTAATGAAAACCAATTGATTGCATTAAGTGGTATCCCATTAGTTTCTCCATTCAAGGTTGTTCCAACTAATGCAACTGATATATATGAGAGTACAAATGATTTCAATGTGTTAACGGTATCTTATAATGGTAAATAGGGTAAAAAATCTAGGCCAGCCACATCCTAAATTTTCAGATGGTTTTCTAGGAGAAAGGGCTCTGGATGTACAAAATGGTGGTTCCTCCATATCTAGGTTCCAATGAATCTTTTTTTTGAATTGACAGGGTATCACAAACTCATACACTATTTTTGTTTTATAAATATTTATTATGACTGATAGACCTAATATGTTTTCTATTATATAACCTAAAGATAACTTTGATTAAAACACAATGCACCTCTTCTCCAGTGGTTGTAATTTTTTGGTGCTTTGAAAGAGGGTACTACTATTGAAACACTTTGGTTTTTTTATAACTCCTCACTTCAAAATGAGAATATTTTCAATGTTCTAGAGAAAATTTTTATATATTATTTCTTATTTTATCTTTCACACATCTTCTTCTCTATGGTATATGCTAAGAAAAAATACCTTTAGAATGACCTTTTCTTCCTATATAGAAATATTCATAATCTTTGGTTTGTAATTGGTAACATAAATGATATCCTCAACTCTAGTTATAAAATGGTCCCAAATCACTCTTCTCTCTCTTTGAGAGAGCTCAAAGATTTTATTGAGGATAGTAACAATATTAAAATCAACCCTATGGGTGCCTAGATCACTTTGTATAGAAGACATTACAATAGGGTGGTTTCTAGTAAATTATATTGAGATTTCATGAATGAATCTTATTAGAATAATTGGATCACTCTCTCAAGAATATCCATTACCATGACGAACTCTAATAATCATCCCATCCTTTTTAGTCATAATAATAAAATCATGAAGCACTCTCTACCTTTCAGATTTAATAATTCTTGGTCATTTGATCCTGAGTGTTCTAACATTATAATTTTTTTGGATTTCTATGCATCATCAAAATGAATCTTTTTCTCACATTATCAAACTCAAACATGTTAAATAGTTACTTAAATCTTGGTACATTAATAAATATATTCAAAATGACAGTGACATTACCTCTAATGAAAATGAACATAAAAAACATCAATACTGCATCACTTTCTCTAACTTCACTGCAGATCCACAACATGAAATAAATACTTCTATGAAACTTAGTTATTTTTTTAACCTTAAATATAACACATGTAAGCATGTTTTAAAAACTAAATGGATTTTATACAGTGATAGGAACACTAAATTTTACAATTCTCTGCCAAGAATCAAGAATGCAAGTATGCCTCTTACTTTTCTGAGAGATGGGGACAACCTCATTGACACTGAGGAAGGTATTTCTAATCATGTTGTCACATATATTGAAAATATTTTCAATTGATTTGGTATAAAAAAAGGATTTATTAATTGATGTCATTAATTTTTTGTTTAATGGGGAATATAATGATTGTCTGATAAGCATTCCTCTTGACCATAAAATCAGAGGCAATCTCTTTAGTCTCAAACCCGACAGTGCCTTGGGCACTGATGGTTTTAACAATGGGTTATATTAGAAATTTTGGGATGTCATCCAATATGATGATTTCAAAATTATTAGAACCTTTTTTCCAATGGTTGGCTTCCCTATGGATTGAATGCACAATTTCACTCTTTAATTCCAAAAGTGAGAAATTCCTCTGAGATTCATTTTTTCGGGCCTAGTGCACTCATTAATTCTCTTTTCAAAATCATCACCACACTCCTTGCCAACAGGGTCAATGAGATAAGAAGTAGAATTATCTCCTAGAATAAATATTGCTTCATCAAGGGTAGGTCTACTTAACAATGTATCTGTATTTCCTTTTAATGTAATAACACCTTAAATAGGTCTACCAAAGGAGGAAATATTTCTATTAAACTTGATACTTTGAAGGATTTTTATACAATTGGCTGGATTTTTATTTTTAAAGTGATTCATAGTTTTGGTTTCAATGATTCATTCATTGGTTAGATTAATACTCTCTTCATTTTTTCTACTATTTCATCCTTATCAATGGCTCCCCCAAGGATTAATTTAAATAAAACAAGGGAGTTAGGAAAGGTGACCCCCTTTCTACCATTAGTTTCTCAATTGCAGAAGTTTACCTTAGTAGATTAATTACCCTCCTTGTTGATCAAAAATTAACTCAAACCTATTCATGAGTATAGAAATATAAATGTTCCTACACATCTCCTCTATGCTGATTATATTTTCCACTTCCTACAAAAAGATAATAGGAAAATTCAAAATCTAAAAAATTCCCTTTCCCATTATGAAGATATCTCTGGGAAAAACATTAACTGCAATAAATCCCTTTTTTTATTTATAAAAAAATTTCCCTCTATAAGAAAGAGTTCCATTATACATCTCTAATGTATCAAAGAAGGCTCATTTCCATTCAGTTACCTTGGTGTACCCATTTTTTTAGGGTAGACTTAAATCTAGTTATTTTTCCAATATTGTGGAGAAAATCATCAGTCAAATCACCACTTGGAAGGGTAAATCCCTCTCCATGGCTGGCATAATATATATGGTTAAATCCATTATTGTCTCTATATTGGTTTACTCTTTAATAGTCTACAAATGGTTCGCTGGTCTCCTTAAAAAATTAAATGTTTATATTAAAAAAATGGTCGAGAATCGCGGTAGATTTGAAACTTGTGACCATCCCCTGGAATACATATTGTAAGCCTCTGAAAAAAGGTGGCCTCATATTTAAGAACCATAATCATTTCAATGAATCCTTGTAATCCAAATTAACTTGGAACCTCCTCCATAATTTTTCAGCAACCATTGATTTTCTCAAAAATTGTTTCCTTAATAAGGTAAATAAGGTCAATTAAAGCTATATTATCTTTTAAATTAAGAATTATATTAGATATAACTTTTCCAACATTATGATTACTTCAAGATAGATGTTTAGAAATGAATATTCCATGAATTGTTTGTTAGACAACTGTAATGGTACCAATTTAATCTCCATTATTCGTTCTAATAATTTTTCAAAGAACATTAATTTTACTATCAGGGAGTTTTTAAATTCTCATATATCTATCATTCTTGATGACATTATGAATATCATTGATAATTATCCCTATTTGAACTCTGATTATTTCCTTCTTTGGGAACCTACTCATAATGGTGTTCCTAACTCAATTTTTTTACAATCAAAACATTCCATATTTCGATAGAAATTTCATCTAGTTAAAATATTCTGATAATCCTTGGATTATGTACTCAATTTTTACACTTGTTTGGCGCACTTCTCACATTAGAGTCCACATTGTTTTTTGCCTCCAATATTTTGGGACTCAAACTTTATCTTAATGTAACGTATGTAACGTACATAGGGAAGATTCTAAAAATCATTTTCTATCTTGTGCAATATCTTCATCCCTCTAGAAATATATTTTAAACATGTTTGACTAAAGTTGTATTTTTATTGAATCTATCACTTTACATATAAATCATTGTGGGGATTTTGAAGGGTCCCCGCAAATCACTAACCTTTTCCAAGCTGCTATTGTGGAGCTCCCCTATGTGATCTGGTATGGTAGAAATACTCTCATTCATAGCAATTCCTCATTCAGTTTAAATGATGGTCATATGCATATCATCATTGTTATTTATGAAGCTTCATCAATTCATAAGGCTTGTTTTGACAACTCTGTCAAATACTTTTAGATTCTTCATCGACTTAGGGTTGATGGTATTTGTCATCAACCTAGTTATACCTTTGAAGTTTTCTAGAAATCCTCACTCCGAGGATGGATTAATTAAAAAGTGGACGGCATCTCTAAGGGAAATCTAGGTCCCTTGGGTTGTGGTTATATCTTCAGAGACCACTTTGGAAAATTCCTCGGTTGTTTCTATGGAAGATGTGGTATTGCATCATCCCTAGAGGATGAAATGATGAGTGTAATTCATACTATTTCCTTCACCAATCAATAGGGCTGGAATAATATTTGAATTGAAAGTGATTAGACCATGATTGTCCGGGCCATTTGGAATGGAGTGGTGCATCTTGCTTGGCCACTCACAACCCAGTGCATTAATTGTCTTCAATCAGTCATGGTGATCAGTTATATTGTCACTCATACCTTCTGAGAAGCCAATAGGGTGGCATATGAACTTTCTAATAGGGGTGTAAACTAGGACATTACTTAGCTGGTTGACCTTCCAGATGATCTTCTTCCTTTTCATTATAATTATTGTAAAACTATTCCATCATTTAGATTTTTGTAATCCTTCACTTTTTTATTATTATATTTTGTGTCTTTGTCTTTGACCAAGGCATCACCTCTTTAAAAAAATGTATAAGAAAAAAATAGTTATTATAATCAAAATAAATTTCTTATAAAAAAATTTCATTCTATTTTCGAATTTAATTTACATGTTAAATTATAAAATTGTATAATTTATTTAAAAAAAGAAATATGTTTTTAGATTTAGTATAATAATATCAAATATTTTTTTATGTTTTGAAGATATGTTATATTGTTTAAATTTTTTATAAAGTGAGACATATTTAGTTATTAATATTTCGGATATAAGAAAGAAATAGTTATAGGAATCAAAATAAATTTCTTATAAAAATAAAACTTCATTCTATTTTGGGATTTAATTTAAAAGTTATATAATAAAATTGTAGAATTTATTTGAATAAAGAAATATGTTTTTAGATTTTGTATACAAATATTAAATTAGGATTAATTTATTTTTTCATTGAAATAATTTTTCTCTAGGTGAATAGTATAAAATACTATTTTAAATAATAACACTGCATATATGCCTCTACCATGAGGTAAATAACAAAAATAATTCATTGAAAAAGAATGAGGGATGAAATTATATATTTAAAATAATAGGTTGAAATTATAAAATATTTTTTTTCCATTTAAAAAATAATAATCATTTACTAGAAGAAAATATATTTTTCATTATTTCCTTTTAAATAATTTCATCAAAGTGTAATTAGATTTTTTTCAAACATTTAAATCAATAAATATTTTTCAAAAAATGAATAAACCAATTAATTTCTTGTAAATAAATAATATTTAAAATTATATCATGTACATTATTCTTATATTTAAGAATATAATATTTCAAATAATAATCTATTTTTAGATGTAGAATACTCATTAAGGGGTTGAATTGAGAATCTAAAAAATATATATTTAATATTGTTATTTGAAATTCGCCCAATATTAAAAAATGAATTTCCTAGTTAGCGAATTATGAATTTATAAGGGCTTGACTATTTGATTAATTTTTCAAAAGAGTGATTAGTTCTCAGTTATATCAATTTTATAATTAAAGAAACTTTGGAATCTAACCTAATAAGTCAATACTATTATAAACAATTCTTAAGACTTACTCTCAGAGTTCAATTTATTTTTATGAAATATTTTATAAAATAGAGTAAATATAAAAGTAAAAAACACAATGAAAATGAAACAAGAGGTTCAGTCTTAAGAAGATATTTAATCTTATACATATGATGATCTCCTGCTTCCAATCAGTTTAAATTAATAAATAGTTGATCCACACCCTGGAACGGGGTTAACAAAAACACACAGGATGTCCAGGTCACAAGACCTCTATCATAGTTCTTCGTGGGTACAAACTACCAAGTCAGACAATGACCACTTCCAAAATTATCAATGGGATTAACAGGTGTAAGAAATTGTGTTTGGAAGGATATATTTTATCATTCAGTTTGATATAGGAGACAGAGTGTTATTAATAGACAAATACACACACTACTCAAAGGTATGTAAAAATGCACACAACTAAGAAAACAAATATGAGAATGGATTTAGAAGGTTTTGTGTGTCTTGAGATGTAGCTCTTGAATCTTCATATGTAGCTAAGATGAAGTCTTAGTTGTCTTTTGGAAGTTGACATAAAAACATTGTGTCATATTCTAGCTTCTAGGTACAAGTATGGTTCTATAGGTATGTTCTTCACCTTCTTCGATAGGCTGAAGTATTGTGTCAATTTGATGTTCCGTTCGGTTCAAATTGCCCTGTGTGTTCTTCTTTTTGTTCTTTAGTTTACTGTGGTTTCATGAGAGCTACATATGTTATTTAGTATATCTTTCTTTTGCTGGAATGCACCGCTACTATGTTCCGTATATCTTCTCTCTTTAAAAAATAATCTTATTTATTTAGGCATGAAAAAGATCTTTTTCTTTTGACATGCATAGGTTCAACATACCTTTAACTGTCTGCTAAAAGTCCTAAATAATATTATAAAATATGTCAGTATTATTAAATGATAGAAATATAACTATTATAAATAATATTAAAAAATGTGGATTTAAACATTCTATCAATTAACCATCTATCAGTGTCCCCTTCTGTAGGTCTATGCTTCTGTCAGTGACGCAACCCATCGGTATGTCATTCAGTCTATCTTTTCATATGTCAGTGACTCATTACATCATTGAATTGTTTCGATGGTGAGTCATTCCTTCTGTCAGTGAGGCAATGGATCTATCGGTGACTCAATTCAACTAACGGTGAGTCCTTGCGTCAGTAGCACCTTGAAATAGTAGGTCACATGGATTGATGGTAGGTCATCTGCTTTAGTGAACCATATGCAATGGTGAGTCATTCCAAAAGTGACTCCTTTCATTGGTGTTAACTTCACATACATAGAACATATTCCTATTTTAATTGTATGTTAGTGAGTCATATGTCTATCGATGAGTCATATGTAAGTCAGTGTTAGTGACTCATACTTAGATAAATTTAGATGTTCTACTTGTCTCATAGTTCAGAAAAGTCAGAGAGTGTTAATACCCATAATTACACATATATGGTCAGTTATAATCTTGTTTGGACTTAAATAAACATAAATAGTTATATGATTGATATGATATGATATGAAACATAATTATTTGAAATAATATATTATATGTCTTGAGGTAAGATATATTTTAATATATTATATGATTTGTGATAATTAAAACCATTATAGTCAGATATAGTGGCCAACAATATCTAAGGGCCAACAATCTCCCTCTTTTTGATGATCCCAAATCATGGCATTGTTATGTACCATGAGATAATGATTTAAGAAAACAATCTGATTATTAGTTCGTATAAGGATGAATAGACTGCAAAATAACTATGGGAAGGGAAATGTATCAGATATAATAATTATTAATAATGTTCTCCTCATTTTGGGATTATCAAAAAGTTTAAGGTTAAAAAATGAAAACAAAAAATTATAAATAATGAAATGGAATTCATAAGAAAATTATATTGAATTATCCAAAGTTCAATCACTCAACCCTATAAAAAAAGTCACTACACACTACTTGGTAGGGTCAAGGGGTTCCTACCCCATTTCAGAAGGAACAGTGGATGGTCCAACGGAAGGGTTAGGTTGAGATAGAGGAGGGTCTGAATGGATTTATAGAGGAGGTAGAGGAACTACTTTAGGAAATGTGGAAGCTATTGTAGGTATTTGCTGAGAAAGATTCCAAGGCTGAATAGGCTCTATAATTATGGGTCTGATCTTAGATATATAATGACAAACTGAAATCTAGGATTCATAAGGAAATAAACCTATAGGTTTAAGTGGTGCAACAATAGGCACGAAAATGGATTCACTTTGGACATGAAGATATGGTTTTAAGGTCTTGATTAAATCATCAATTATTTCACCACCATATTTCATTTCCTTTTCAAAATCATCTTTGTTTTTGATGAACTTGTCCCAAAAGGTATTGAATTATCTTGGCTTCTGAATCTGGTCCTCAAAAACCATTTTTCACTGTAAGAAGAGTATTATTGGTAGCCAAATACTTAAATAGACTATTTGTTTGATGCTTTGTAATGTGTTTGGAAAAAACTCATTAATTATCTTGGTTATCTTCTCTTGAGTCTGTGAAGAAATCCTTGTATAATAATTTACATGGTCATGCACCTTATATTAATTTTTCTCAATATTGGAAACACTGTCAATTAAGGGTTGAATATCCTCTTTCAAAGTTGAACTAACAGTAGAAAGATCCCCAGATTTTGAAGGCTGAACAAGTGGAGAAGAGGTAGAGAAGAGGAGGAATGTTCCTTAACATATTTTCTTAGGTTGGAAAAATCAATAACTCTAAGATGAGATATAAGATCTTCAATCCCTTTCATGACATACTCCATTGTAGTCTAGTACTCATTTGTTAAAGCATTAATACCAGTTGTTAATTTATTAATCCCATTCCCATGAATGTTGTTGTTTTTCTACAATGGTTTCAGTAGTGGTAATCAAATTTTTCTAAATTTCATTTATCACCATCTGTGAGACTAAACCAGCATTAGCTTGACATGCACTTTATGAGGTGGGAGTAGAACAAGAAGTTCTAAATTTCCTTACACCTTCCACCACTGACTGGGTAGCTTTCATATTATCATTTAGCTCAATTTTCTCTCTCCAAGCTTCATCAATCTCAGACCTAGTATGAGACTATACTAAGTGTCTTACTGAGGAACATATGACTTTATTGAATTTTTCAAAATTGGTCTTAGTGACATAGTCACTAGAATAGCTCTCAGTCACTGGTTCCCATACAGTAAGTGAAAATAATTCATCATATGAATCGTCATAATCTAATCCCAGTGACACATACCTTGGATTCCTATACAATTCAGCCATTATATCAGAATTCATAGGGGTAAGAGTATCAGGCCTTACTCTTCCAATATGATTCTCTTCATCATTTTTAGCTACTCTTTCTTGAGGACCCCCTTATTTCCATCCTTCATGGACGTTTTCTCCCACTCACATAATACTTCCATTCTAGGTTGCTTACTCGTATGTAGAATTATTTTTCTAGTATATGCATCTTTAGAAAAAAGATCTTCTAGAGAAAACTATTCATCTTGAACAACACCCTCAACAGATATACTAGCATTAGCTTCAACAATCTCCACACTAACATCATCTTGATTCCAATTAGGATGATTATATTAACTATCACTATTACATTCACTACATTATTCATTTTCCCCAACTTCAACCTTTTCATCACCAATTTTATCATCATATTTCTCATCTTCTTCTTCCCAACTTCATTTTGAACCACTTTCACCACTACCTGATTCCTCTTCTTCATTTTATTCTTCACTAGATTCACTGACATATTCTACACTTCCTTTGACTTCTGTCTTTTCACTTATAGTAGATTTGAGAACATATTTGTTAACAGGTAGGTCTAAAGGTGGACTTGGAGGTCTAATAGAAACTCTTTTTGTCAGTCAAGTTGTGTCTCGATCACTTCTATCATCAATTGGTGTTCCGTCATCTCTGACAGGAGTAGTAGGTTCTTCATCCTCATTTGAGGTATAGATTACTTGATCATTTAGACCGAGTCCAGGATTCTCTAGAATTCTTGGTCTAACTAGATGATACATAGAATTGAAATTTTCATATAGTCTATCTTCATTACTAACTCATTCCTTCCTCTATGGGTTCCAGTTAATTTTTATTCTCTTACAGATGTCATAATTTAAGAATATTCCAATAAATAAAATAACTAAAGCATCATCAACTTCACTTACACATCCTTTCTCCTTTAGAATTTATGAAATAATTCTAGAGTAAAACAACACATTTTATATACAACCATGTTTTATCATCATATTTTTGTGCACCATCAGATATCTTACCATAATCCATTGAACTCTTTTTAGTAGAACATACACCATGTATACATCTTGATATTTGAGAGAATGATCATCCCTTTCCTAGGAAAAATCTAGTGCTGAATAAACATAAATAAAATTATGCACTCACTATTTAACTCTGACACAATAGGTCACTTATGTTCCACATTTCCACTTAGCTCTTTCATAGCTATCCCATAACAAAATAATTCACTTTCAGGAGGAGGAGTTCCATGATAACAATCAAATATTCCTTCGTGGGGAACCTTAAGACATTTAGCCCAATGTATTTTTGGAAAATAGATACTACTCCCTTTTACTATCGACATGACATAAGAGACATCACTTCTTTCCAATAGAAGTTCCATATTCATTTAAAATACATGCACCAGCTTCAGGAAGAAGACTATATCCTTCATTGTGAACTAATCAAGCCGTCATTGATCATGTAGTATCTTAAAAAAAATAATTTCTCGCTAAGATAAAATTCATATAGAACTTCTTTCTCTGAGGTTACAACACAGTTTTCTAGACCGGGATTTATAGGATCTGAATCTTTTCTCAAATCACCTTTCTAGTTTCATAGAATCATGAGACTCACCATCATCAAGATCTCTCTTCACACACTCCATTCTAATCAGTTCAGTTAATATGTTAGATCGTGAATGGTTGGGGGTAAAGAGAGAGAGTGAAAACCGAGAGATTGTAGCGGTAAATAAGTAGAATTGATTGATTCAAATTTTATTATTTAGATATTTTGAAGCTATGAAATCATGATAACATTAACGAGGGTCTACAATATTTATGAAATTATGTCATTTTGATAAAACATAAAACACATCGAAACAATGAGTAATCAATTTTTGAATGACATATTTTACATAATAATAATATTGTCGACATTACATATTTTGAATAACACCAACAGTGTCGGCATGATATGTTTTTCATTAAACTAACAACTTCGGCTTGACATAACGTCGATGTTGGCATGATAATTGGGTTAGTGTCAGCATGAAAACATCACTTAAAAAGATCAAAGAAATTGAAGAACAAGGTCTTATTGATTGATCATTCCTAACTCATGCTTGATGTAATACATTATTTCAAAGTTCAATGGCTTAGTGAATATGTCAGAAAGCTACTATTTAGTTCTAACAATTTCTAATGATTTATCACCCTTTGGATAATGATCTATCAAAAAGTGTTGTCATACATCAATATGTTTGTTTTCTAGAATGAGAAACAAGGATCTTAGAAATGTTAATAGCACTTTTACAGTCACAATTTATAGGTACATGTATAAATTTATATCCATAGTGTAGAAGATTTCATTTCATATGAAAAATCTAATCACAATAGCTACCAACAGCTATTTATTCATCTTTAGTAGTAGATAATGCAATAGAATTTGGTTTCTAACTACACCATAAATGTAAGAACCCAGTTCATGTTTCTGAGGTATGGGTTTCTTCGTTTCTCTTTTCCTTAAGTTTTTTTTAGAAAATATGGAAAATGGGGAAAAATACCAAAATTTGGAAAGTACACATCGTGTACTTTTTCCACACGCCATGTACTTTTGGCCGTGTGGAGTGAGTACATAGGGATTATGGACGTGTCAGCAATGAAGGGTGTAGGAACCAAATACATGCCGTGTAGTGGTCCCTTACATGTCGTGTAGTCAGCCGGTAGGTGAATAGTAAGGTGGTGGCCAGTTGTGTGACAGTACACGCCATGTACCAAAGGAGACACGCCGTGTAGTCACATCGGTAGGTGAACAGTGCCATGCTGGCGGCAGCTGCCAATGGAACAGTTTAAAAATGGGGAGTACATGTCGTGTACTTGTAAGTACATGTTGTGTACTTTGTTTTCTCGCTTAAAATGGGAAGTAGCCTCCCCAATTCATAGGGAAGGCTTAGAACGGTAAGAGGGCTCGGGAGAGGAAGGCTGGAGATTCGGAGATCCCCCAGGCGCACGTCGGGAATCCGTTTCTGCATCGGACAATCTTGTTGGAACCGCACGGGTAAGAGATTCCTCCTCTTGGTGTGTCTCTTACCAATTCTTACCCTAACGGGTGTTATTTACGTTTAAGAAAGAATTATTTTACCTCATATCTATGGTGTTCTTGGATGTTTCAGAAGGCGTCGTTCGCGTATATCGTTCATGGGTGTTTAAGGTAGGTGGCTTGGTGTTTATTTTCTAACTGTCGTGCGTTTTGTGTGTTTTTGAGCTACGAACACATATTTGGGGTGTCGTGAGGCTGAATCCGTGGCTAATTTTAATACCTAGAATTGTATAGGTGGTTAATTAAAGTTGTAAAACTGTTTTTTGGGATCAGTACTTGGATCCAGGACCACCCCTGGGGTGCATTCCTTTGTTTAGCCGTTTGGCCTGGATACCCGAGCGTATGCCTTTAAAGTAAAAAATTGTAGAATTTCCTTGAGAGGAATTGCTTGTGTACAGCTTGTTACATGTTGCTCATGGCCCGGTTACCTGTTAGCCTGAGGGCAGTGTTGTGATTAGCTTGTGGGCGTTGTACTACTTAGCATGTGGGAAACTTCTTCTGTGCCTGTGGGCAGCTGATTATGTGCTTGTGGGCGACACTACTTATGCCTGTGGGCAATATATATGTGTTTGTGGGAATATTCTTATATTGGATACTCTTTACCTGAGGGTAGGGGTTTATGTGTCTGAGGAGATTAGCTTTTTTACTTAGAATATTCACTGTGGTGATATTTTGAATTAAATGATTAAATGGATATTAAAATGGCAATATTATTGGTTATGTTAGTTACTTTTTAGTACTGCTTACTTTATTTTATTTTACTACTGCACACTATTGTTGCATATTTTACACACAGTTGAGCACAGGCGTTTGGTGGGTGCCTACTGGGATTTATTTCTCACACCCTATTTGGGTCATGCCTTTTGGCCCAAACAGATTATGTTTCCACAGGTGTAGATAAGGGAAAGGGTCCTTATATAGGTACTTGATTGCTTCTGGGGTGTAGGAGAGCATGGGACCGAGCATTGGCTTGCGATGCTGCGGGCTATTCTATTTTGATTTTCTGTATTTGTACTTCAGTTGTAATGTATTGTTTGGGTAACATGTTCTGGATATTTTTGTAGAATAGTGACATGCTACATCATCATATATATATATGCCTGCTAGTTTACCTTTTGTTATCGGGTATCCATTTCAGTTAAATATATTGTTACTGCTTCCACTATTATTGTATGCTTATTTATATTCTGTTGCGCTACACTTTGAAAAATGAGGGCATAGTTTCCCCACTATCAGACCTGGGCCCTTGCTGCTAGTCAGCAGCCTCTGGTGTTTGGGGAAATGCGCTTGAGGTCACGTGGCAAACCGGGTTCGGGGCACCCGTGGAGTGGTACCTGGATCTGGGACGTTACAAAGTGGTATCAAAGTAGTTCTTTTCTTTGACTTACTATTTGGAGCCTTAGTCAGGGATAGTATGAGAACGGTAGTTGGAAATAAGTTGTGCCCAGGCGTAGCTAACCCGTGTACAGGGAAAATCCAATTTACCTCGCATTGCAATTTTTCTGATTTTGCAATTTTACAGTTGAATTGATTTTCACCATTGGGTGACGCACTTATGATTGTGTTGTTGATAGATTATCTAGGGGTTCTACTTAGTTGAAACCCAATGATATGAGAGTATGCCATTTTATGCATCATTTAGGCACATGCAAAGAATCACATGCCATGCATAGTTTCCATGCCATGTAGGTGCATTAGAAAATTTAATGTTGTTATGATAGTTGATGTGCTAGAAAAGCATGTTGTTGTGATAGCTCCTTGATCAGTACTTTTTGTTTGATAGGGTATTTTTGTGTGATCATGTTTATAAAATAATAGATTCCAAACTTTGGTCCTTAGGGAGTATGGGCCCCAATTTACCGGAATTTGGTGGATCATTGACTGTTTATTATGTTATAACATAGATAAGATGTAAAACTTTGATTCATGGGGCGTATGGGCCCTCATAGAATGGAATTTGGAACTTAGGTGTTGTTTTGTGATATTTTATGGGATCCAGAGTAGTTTTTGAGGCATACTGTCCGGAAACCCAGTATACATGTCGTGTAGTACTTTAGACATGTTGTGTATAACCTTTTGTTCATGAAGAAAAATAAACTTTTTGAGTACTCGCTGTGTACCCAGAGTACATGCCGTGTAGTCTGTTCCCATGTCACAAACCGTATGGGCAGCGACATGGGGAAGGGAAGATCTTGGGGGAAAACATGCCGTGTAGTTTCTGTACACACCGTGTAGTGTTGACTTGAAGACCTGGCCATGTAACTAACAAACATGGGCTGGTGTAGGCGTTTCTTGAACACTCCATGTCAATGAAGAACACGTCGTGTAGTATGACCTGGGGACCCGGCCGTGTAACTAATAACAGGGGTCGGTGAAATACTTCGTGTACACGCCATGCATATATTAAACATGTCGTGTATTGAGAGTCGTGTTTCCGACCGTGTGACAAACAACACGGGCCGGCGGAGCTCGTCTAGTACATGCCGTGTACCTGTGGGACATGTCATGTAGTCTTGTCCGAGGACAAACCGTGTGGACTTAGTTGTGTGACTGGGAAACAGTGTGGTGTACACACGGTGTACGGGTGTAACATTCCTTATAGTGTCAAGCCGAGTAGTCGGCCGTGTCACAAGCAACACGGGCAGTTGGAAATAACACCATACACGCCGTGTAGATGATATACACGTTGTGTAGTTTTGTTCCACGGGAGCTGTGTGGCTTAGCCGTGCAGAAGGACCTGGGCAGGGGAAGAGGAGTCAAGTACATGTCGTGTAGTCAGTATACACTCCGTGTAGTCTTGTTTTTCAAATTTTGAATGCCTACTTCCTCCTGTTTCTTTTTGGTTCCCTTCATTTTTGGTCTTTGTTAATTTTGTTCTAAAGGTGTGTTTTTGACCTTGTAGTGTCATGCCGCCGAGACGACCATGCGTTGTTCGCCAGGAGAGTGGCGACAACTGTAATCCTAATATGGTGGTCCATGGGCTACCAGTTGATCCTCCAATAGAGCCGGATGCGGCGCTATCCTTTATACTGGACACAGGCACAGATGCGCAGTTCCGTGAAGCCTTTATGCGGTTCATGCAGACCTTTCGGGAAGCACTGCCTGCTGCCACATCTATGGATGAGATGACACGTATATTCTAGCAGCAGCATCCACCTACGTTTTCAGGGGATGTCAGACCACAGGCTTCGGATTCTGGGCTAGGATCTATGGAGACTATTTTCGAGCATCTTGAGACGCCTCCAAGGTGGAGGATGAAGCTCGTGACATATATGTTGCATGATTCTTCCAAGAGGTTGTGGGATGTTACCAACTAGTCAGAGCATCACAGAGACATGGCATGGACAGATTTCTAGATAGTCTTCTATGACTTCTTCTTCCCAGAGACGCTGAGGGAATATAGAGCTCGATATTTCATGAATCTATAGTAGGGCGCTATGTTGGTGATGGAAAATTCTACTCGCTTTACCAGGATTCAGCATTTTTCACCCGTTCTGGTGGTCGATGAGACTCTGAGAGCCAAGCGCTTCGAGGATGGTCTTCGGTATGACATTCGAGCACTGGTGAATGTTGACAGGTTGCCTTTAGTACATCCTATTTTAAACCAGGCACTAATTACAGAGAGAAACCTGCGAGAATCTAGTGGTGTGGGCCAAGGCGGTTCAGCATCAGTTACTGGTACTATTTCTCCTGGTAAGAGAAAGAGACAGATGGAATTCTATCAGGGTGGCAGTACCAGTCAGAATAATGCTTCAGGTGGCCCGGTCTTCTGCTACCATTGTGGTAGAGAGGGGCACAAGAGGCCATAGTGTCCACGAGACCCAGTGGAGTGTCGAACTTGTGGAAATATGGGTCATCTACAACACTTTTTAGGGCATTTTTACCAGTGGCTAGTGAGAGGGGTTCTGTGCAGACTCCACATGCAGGAGTAGGACCAGCAGCTTCTTCCCAGTCGGGGAACTAGAATACGTTAGGGCGTGAAGGCAGAGATGGTGGTCATGGCCGTGGTAGCCAGACACTAGGATCTCAGAGGCAGCAGGGCGGGACAGCTCAGGGTAGCCAGGCAATGTTGCAGGGCAACGACACTGGGTAGACATATACGGTGCAATAGACCCAGCAAGACCAGGATCCCAGACCTTCTACAGTCATAGGTACTATTCTAATAGCTTCTATTTTATCTTCAGTACTTTTTTATACAGGTGCTACACATAGTTTCATATCTATACCCGTTGCGGATGGCCTTGGGCTCTATGTTTCTACTTTTTCTGATATCATGACGCTATACACTCCGTTGGGGACTAGAACGACTGGTGTGCGTCAGTGCAAGAAGTTCCCCCTTGAGGTTGGTGGGTGTCACTTTCTTTGGTTCCTCTATATCTTAGAGATGATGGCTTATGATGTCATTCTAGGTATGGACTGGTTGGTTCCCTTTCGAGCCTTTGTAGACTGCTATCGTCAGAGGGTGACTTTCACGTCACCAGAGGGCGGAGAGTTTCTATACAAGGGTGAGTGGGATGTTCAGGCGAGTCAAGGTAGTCCAGAGCATCATGGGCGAGGTGGAGTCACATCCCAGATTCCGAGTTTATATATGGACGACTAGGGGACTTTTCAAAAGGATATCCCACCAGTATTTGATCGTTTCAGGGATGTCCTCCTGGACGACTTTTCAGGTCTGCCTCCAAGGCAAGAGGTGGTTTTATTTATCGAGATCGTGCCAGGAGTAGCACCGGTGTCCATTCCTCCTTATAGGTTGTCCATGCTTGAGTTTCAGGAGCTCAAGAGGCAGTTAGAGGTGTTACAGGCAAAGGGTTTCATCTGACCCAGTACTTCTCCTTGGGGTTCTCCTGTCCTTTTTGCGAAGAAGGCGGACAGTACCCTCAAACTCTGTGTGGATTATCGAAAGCTGAACCAGTTGATGGTTAATAACTGATATCCCTTGCAGAGGATTGATGATATTTCTTATCAACTTCATGGATCACAAGGGTTCTTGACGATTGAATTGAGGTTCGGATATCATCAGCTACACGTTCGACCATCTGATATACCTTTCACAGCTTTCAGGAGCATGTATGGTCTATACGAGTATACGGTTATGCTATTCAGACTTACGAACACGCCACCAGTTTTCATGGAATTGATGAATCGTGTGTTCCATCCTTATCTGGACTCTTTTGTGGTAGTATTCGTGGACGATATTTTGGTGTACTCTCACACTCGACACGACCGTGCCACCCATCTTGAGATCGTATTGAGTACACTGAGAGAGCATCGTCTATATGGAAAGCTCTCAATGTGCCACTTTTGGATGGACCAGATTCACTTCTTGGGTCATATCATCTCGGAGGTAGGATTTTTAGTAGACCCAGAGAAGGTGAGAGTAGTAGTTTCCTGGGAGCATCCTAAGAACGTGTATGAGATACGGAGTTTCTTGGGGATGGCTGGTTACTACAGACGCTTCATAAAGGACTTCTTATACTTATCAGCACCATTGATGGGTCTGACTAAGAAGGGTGTGATGTTCGTTTGGTCAAAATCATGAGAGTTAGCCTTTCAGGACCTGAAATGAAGGTTGACATCAGCACTAATCCTGATACTCCCAGAGCAGGGGAAGAGATATACAGTTTACTGTGATGCATTAGGTATTGGGTTGGGAGATTTGTTGATGCAGGGTGATCGAGTTTTTGTGTACGGGTCTCAGTAGTTGAGGCCACATGAGAGGAATTACACGACGCATGATCTTGAGTTGGCTGTAGTTGTTCATGCGTTGCGCTGTTGGAGACACTATATGTTGGGAGAACGTTTTTTGGTTTTCACCAACCACAAAAGTCTAAAGTATATCTTTACTTAGAGTGACTTGAATCTGAGGCAGAGAAGGTGAGTTGAGTACCTACAGTCCTTTGATTTTGAGTTTACCTATACACCTGGTAATGGTAATGCAGTAGTTGATGCACTGAGCAGGAAGACTCAGATACAGGCAGTGAAGGAGGCCAGTGGTGAATGGCAGCTTAAGGATTTGTTCTCTAAGATGCATTTGGAGGTGCATGACAGTCAGAGGTAGACATAACTTTCCTCCTTAGCTGTGACTTCTACCCTTCTGGATAGATTGAGGATGAGACAGCTACCTGATTCAGAAGTCCTGGTTCTACGGGAGTCAGTGGAAAGTGAGGACCCTCCCCCTGGTTGGACGATAGGCGATGATGAGGTTATGCATTTCCATGGATGTGTGTGGGTTCCAGGGGATATACACAAGGAGATGATGCAGGAGTTTCATGATTCAGCTTGGGCAGTTCATCCCGGGGTTACCAAGATGTACCATGACTTGAGACATCTATTCTGGTGGCCAGGTATGAAGAGATATATAGCTGGTTTTGTTTTGAGGTGTTCCACCTGTCAGTAGGTGAATGCGTAGCATCAGAGACCATCTAGACTGTTACAGCAGTTACCCATTCCGGAGTGGAAATGGTATGATGTTGCGATGGATTTCGTGACTGGGTTTCCGAGTCCACCTAGAGCCAATGATGTCGTGTGGGTTGTTGTGGACATACTCATGAAGGTATCTCACTTTTTGCCGATCAAGGAGACCTTTGGTGTTGACGAGATTGAGAGGTTTTATATCCTAGAGATCGTACGTATTCATGGGGTCCCTCGTTCTATCATTTCAGATAGGGACGCCCATTTTACACCTCTTTTCTGGCAGAGTTTTCAGAGGGCACTGGGTACACAGGTGCATCTGAGCATAGCTTACCACCCTCAGACTGATGTCCAGTCAGAGCGTATGATACAGGTGCTGGAGGACATGTTGCGAGAATGCGTCCTAGACTTTGGGGGCTCTTCGGAGAATCACATACCCCTAGTCGAATTTTTTCTGTAACAATATTTTTCAGGAAACTATTGAGATGGCACCTTACGAGGCTTTATATGGTAGACCATTGTGTTTACCTTTGTGCTGGTTAGAGGTAGGTGAGGCAGCTTTTTTGGGACCACGTCTCATGCAGGAGACTTCTGAGTAGGTCCAGTTGATTCAGAATTGGATGGCTACCGCACAGTCTCATCAAAAATATTATGCTGATCGTCGCAGACGACCTTTGGAGTTCATGGTCAGTGATCAGGTTTTCTTGTGTGTTTCGCCGAGGTTGGGACACAAACGGACCAGGAGATAGGTTAAACTTTCACCGAGGTATGTGGGGTCATTTGCGATTCTGGAGAGAGTCAGGCTGGTTGCCTATCGGTTGTAGTTACCGCAAAGGTACTGAGCTATGCACGACGTCTTCCATGTATCTTAGTTGTGCCGTTATCATTCAGACATGTCTCACGTTTTTCAACCTGAGGAGGTTGAGATTGAAGTAGATGTGTCCTTTGAGGAGCATCTGATTCATATCGTTGACAGGAGCAAGAAGGTTCTCTGAGGCCGTTCAGTTCCTCTAACATGGGTGTTATGGCAGCATGGTCGAGTGCAGGACGAAACCTGGGAGCGAGAGACCGACATACGTGCTTAGTGGCTGGAGTTGTTCACGACTGTATCTTCACCACCCTTGGAAGGGGAATTCGGGGACGAATTGCTTTAAAGGGGAGTTTGTAAGAACCCGGTTCTTGTTTCTGAGGTACGGGTTTTTTTCTCTTATCCTTAAGTGTTTTTGAGAAAATAAGGAAAATGCAGAAAAATTCCAAAATTTTGAAAGTACACACCATGTAATTTTTTCACATGCCGTGTAATTTTGGTCGTGTGGAGTGAGTACACAGGGCGTGTGGCAGTGTCAGCGATGAAGGGTGTAGGAACCAACTACACGCCGTGTAGTGGTCCCGTACACACCGTGTAGTCAGTCGGTATGTGAATATTAAGGTGGTGTCCAGATGTGTGACAGTACACACCGTGTACTCAAGGATACATGTCGTGTAGTCACATTGGCTGGTGAACAGTGCCACGCTGGCGAAAGCAGCCAGAGGAACAGTTTAAAAATGGGGAGTACACGCCGTGTACTTGGAAGTACATGCTGGGTGCTTTTTTCACTTAAAATGGGCAGTAGCCTCTCGTGTTCACAAGGAAGGCTTAGAACGGGAAGAGGGCTTGGGAGAGGAAGGTCGGAGCTTCAGAGATCTTCCAGGCACATGTCTGGAATCTATTTCTGCCTCGGACGATCTCATTGGAACCGCACGGGTAAGAGCTTCCTCTTCCCGGTGTGTTTCTTACCAATTCTTCCCCTAACGGTAGTTATTTACGTTTAAGCAAGAATTATTTTACCTCAGATCTATGGCGTTCTTGGATGTTTTGGAAGGTTTTGTTTGCGTATATCGTTCGTGAGTGTTTAAGGTAGGTGGCTTGGTGTTTATTTTCTGACTGTTGTGCCTTTTGTGTATTTTTGAGCTACGAACTCATATTTGGGGTGTCGTGAGGATGAGGTCGTGGATAATTTTAATACCAATATTAGTATAGGTGGTTAATTAAAGTTGTAAAACTGTTGTTTGGGATCAGTGCTTGGATCTGGGACCACCCCCGAGGTGTGTTCCTCTGTTTAGCCATTTGTCCAGGATACCCGAGGGTATGCCTTTAAAGTAAAAAATTATAGAATTACCTTGAGAGTAATTTCTTATGTACTGCTTGTTACATGTTGGGCATGGCCCAGTTACCTGTTATCCTGATGTCAGTGTTGTGATTAGCATGTGGGCGTTGTACTACTTAGCCTATGGGAAACTTCTTCTGTGCCTGTAAGAAGCTGATTCGGTGCCTGTGGGCAACACTACTTACGCCTGTGGGCAATATTTGCATGCCTGTGGGCAGATTCTTGTATTGGATACTCTTTACCTGAGAGTAGGGGTTTACATCTCTGAGGAAATTAGCTGTTTACTTAGAATATTCACTATGGTGATATTTTTAATTAAATGATTAAATGGATATTAAAATGGCAATATAATTGGTTAAGTTAGTTACTTTTTAGTACTACTTACTTTATTTCATTTTACTACTACACACTATTGTTGCTTGTTTTACACACAGTTGAGCACGGGCCTTTGGTGGGTGCCTAGTGAGATTTATTTCTCACACCCTATTTGAGTCATGCCTTTCGGCCCAAATATATTACGTTTTTGCAGGTGTAGATAAGGGAAAGGGTCCTTATATAGGTACTTGATTGTTGTTGGGGTGTAGGAGAGCATGGGACCGAGCATTGGCTCGCGATGCTGCGGGCTGTTCTATTTTTCTTTTCTTTATTTGTAATTTAGTTGTATTGTATTGTTTGGGTAACATGTTCTAACTATTTTCGTAGAATAGTGACATGCTACATCATATATATATATATATATGCATGTTGGTTTCCCTTTTGTTATCACGTATCCATTTCAGTTAAATACATTGTTGCGGCTTTCGTTGTTATTGTATGCTTATTTATATTCCGCTGCGCTACACTTTGACAAATGAGGGCATAGTTTCCCCACTATCAGACCTAGGCCCTTGCTGCTAGTCGGCAGCCTCTGATGTTTTGGGAAATGCGCTTGAGGTCACGTGGCGAACCAGGTTCGGGGCACCCATGGAGTGGTAACCGGATCCGGGATGTTACAATGAACCAAATACAATCCCAAAAAGTGACATGTCATAGTGGGGATTTTTATATCAAACTTGCATCCACCAAAATGTACCCAGAATAACTCACTATATCGAAATATTTTCCTTTAGGGTAAAATAAACCTAAATTGATAGTATGTTTGAGGTATTTGAAAATTATTTTAACAACATTTAAATGAGATTATTTTGGATAAGCATGAGAACAGGAACACATACACACACTAAACTTTATATCTGTCCCACTAGAATTCATGTAGAGAAAACTTCCAATCATTCCTCTATAAGTGATTTGATTAACAGATTTACCATCTTCATCAATATCCAACTTACAAGTAGTGCTCATTGGAGTGCCAGTGCTTTTGATGATATCAAATCCAAATATTTTTAAAAGATATTTTGTGTATTTACTTTTATTTAAAATGATACTTTCTTTATTTTGAAAAATATAAAATCCAAGTAAGAATTTATGTTCATCCATAAAACTCATTTTAAATTCACTTTCCAACATTTAGAAAAAAATCAATATATAAAGCATTTTTTGAAGATCCAAAAATAATATCATCTAAATAAATTTGAATTCTAAAAAAACTTTAAAAAATCATTTTATAAAAAGAGTAGGATCAGCAATACCTTTTTCAAAACTTTTTCAAATAATAAAACCACTTAATCAATCATACCAATCTCTTAGAGCATGTTTTAAACCATATAAAGCCATTGTTAATTTAAATACATCATTTGGTAAATGAGGGTTTCTAAAACTGAGGGGTTGTTCAACAAAAACATCCTCAATTATATATCCACTTAGGAATGTACTTCTAACATCCATTTGATAAATTCTGATATTAAGATGGGTTGCATAAGCAAGAAGGATTATGATGGCCTCAAATCTAGAAATAGGTGAAAAAGTTTTGTTATAGTCAGTTCCTTAATCTTGAATATCCCCATGTGAAACCTGTAACACCCGAGACTTTTAGGATAAATATTTTGTTTTTATGTTATATAAATCATCAAAGGAATCTTTCACTACATACAACACTAGCTTGGCTTGCTTTACACGCAACTGCGTCCTTCCTCGATAGCTTGCGTCGTACGCAATACCGAGTTTCACTAAACAACAATATGCTATTAAAATATTATTAAAACTAGCTGTTATGAATAGTACTAACTGAATTTTGAATTTTATAACATTTTAATTCAACTTATACATTTTCTAGAATGAGGTATAAAAGCAAAATCAGTTTTTTTTGGATAAAAGAAATATTTTTCAAAAATACAGTTTTGCCGCCTTTTGATAGAGCACGCACATTAAATATAGTTTTGACATGTTTATAAGTTCAATTTGACAAAATAAAATTCTTCTTTTGAATCAGGGTTTAAAAATTTACTTTGGATAAATTTTTGATATTTTTCTGATAACTTTCATATTTTGATGAATAGTAAAAATACAGTAATTTTTAATTAAAAACAAGTTTTTTCATTGAGATAATTTATATGGATAAATTATAATATTGAATGGTTTTAAAGTATAAATAGAATATATTTTTACCATTTAATATAATTTATGTCATTAGCATTAATTTCACATTGAATTCATAGGTAAAAATATTTCAATCTTTGGCAATGTTTTAACTTCTAAAACCCGTTTTCTTAACAATGGGATTTATTTTAAATTAATTACGACAAATTATATGTTTTGAATTTTGAAAAATGGATTCCATATTCAGAATAAGTGGGTCCAAATTATTTTAATAGACTACTTTTTATTTTTGGGCATTATGAATAGTAACTATGGTAAATTTTATTTACCATAGTTAAAGGTAAATCGGGTAATTAAGGGTAAATATAAGATTATAAATTTACCCTAACACCTGCCAAAATCCTATTGGATGACTAAAAGTATACCCATATCACCTAAGGGTCATATTAGATTCATTTAGTGGACTTTTTTCCATGAAATTAATTTAATTATTATCAAAACCAAAGAATGTGACAACATGTCACTTTCTTAAATCTTATAAGTATAATAATTTTAATTTGGTGATAAACTTAATGAAACTTCGAACATGAATAGTTTCCAGAAATATAATACAATTATCTACATCATAGGAATTTATTTAGAATTTTTAGGTATTAAATAAGTATCATTAAGTATGAAACAATAGTGATGTTGAAATTATTTTATTAATTAAAATATCAAATAAATGGTTTTAAAAATAATAAAATAAATATTATATAAACTATTTAATGTGCTATACTAATTTTATAGATACATATGACATTTTATTAATCTATTAAAGCTTTTATTTTGAACATATCTTCTGTATATATTTTATTTAAATTCAAATAAATGAATAGTGTCAAAATTGGCACTATTGTTATTTTATAAAAATAACATATTATAAAATAGTTTAAAAATCACAGAAATATTTAAAAATTATAAATTAAATTTTATATGGTCGAAAATGTCATAAAGTATCAAATTATGGAAAATTCACAACACATATGTAATTATTTATAATAATTTAAATTTTAGAATATTATTACCACAAATAAAATTTAATTGATAAATAAGGATAAATCAAGATGATAATGTTTAAAATAAATTCCTTACATGTATAAATTTTATTGGTTGATGCGATTACCACCCTATATAATATAAGCTTCGAATATGAGTCATGTTTTAAGTTTTTAAGTGGGGTTGGTATTTAATATAAACTAATATTTCTTATATTTCCAAAGGTGCCCCTCTCCTCCCTTATAAAAGGGCACCTCCTCCCTCTCTTCCTCACACCAATTTTAGCCTTCAAGCTCAGCCAAACTCTGCCCATTTCACTTCCCCACTTCCTTATAAACCTACTATAGGTACTGGTCTTATCAAAACACCAACTCTAGTGCCTTAAGAGAAAGTTTAAAGGAGGCACTTCGAGAAAGAGTTAATACCTTCTACCGTTTTCTTCAAGTTCCATTCTTCTTCTACTACATCTTATTTAGTTGTTTCATTATGAGGTAATAAAATATGTATCAATTATATGCTGATGTGTTATTATAAATATGAAAAAACCCTATTTCACCTCTTATTCATCCTACGGAAAATGAAATCACCACGCGTGCGTACGTACGGAATACCATCTCCACGCCGTGGTGTAATCTATTTTCCACCACCACCTTACTTGTATGGGTATAAGGGTGAAAGTAATGAATATATATGATTATTGTAAAGTGTAATTGATTCTGAAATAGTATACATGCACTCCAATACAATTCCACGATCATGGGAACGATATCATCGCTCGTGCGTACGTACGGAATACCGTCTCCACGATGTGATGTGATTCGTTCTACATGATCTTCATTGAATAATGATTATATAAATGAATTGAATGAAAGAATATGATATATATTACACTAATACCATTCTTTAAATTAAGTATCTATAATCTAAAGATAAGAATAAGAATTTATTCGAAAAACACGCATAAGAACAAAAAGTGATAAACACCCGAATAAAAAGTAGTAATGAAATATTACTAATAAGAAGCTACGAATATGACCATATATGATATAATAACAATAATTATGATTCTTTAATAAGTCAATAACATTATTTAAATCATTATACAGGAGGTTCGGACACTTATGAAGAAAATCATACCTAAGGTAAGGGAAAATATCACAATCTCATTTTATCCTAGATTGTTTATACTTTGAAATTTACTGGGGTGTATTTTATCATACACATCCATGTTTCCTCAATATGTAATATTTATATCCTTATAAAATATTTTATATCAAATTTTACCCTTCGGTGAGTTTTTAGTAAAAGATATGAAAGGAATATTTTGTGGTTTTTCGTACAAAGTACTTTTTGACTTTTCCGACAAAAGTACGAGAAGAATGTTTTTTTAACTTATACGGCATGAATGTATTTTTAAAACATTATTTCCAAGAAGATTCCTTTACAAGTTTTAAAGTTTATTTTTAATCAACTTCTTTTAGTTTTAAATTTTATGACATTTAAAGAAATGAAAGTGTTTTTGAAGTAGAAAGGATATTTTCCTCAAGAATGGAGTTCAAGTGTTTTATCAAAATTATTTTCCATATAAGATAATAAAGGGTTATGTTCTATCACTATTATTACATTGATTTGATTATGTTGTGATGGAATTATTTTTATGAATTCCTTTATCTTATATGAGTTGTTTTATGATGTCACGATGTTTAAGATTCCCATTTTTATTACATGGGTTATGCTATGATGTACGGTTTATGATTTTGTGGAACACATAAGAATGGTATAATTATGAGATAGGTGGGACCTATATATCCCTCCAATGCATTGGGTAAAGATTTTATATCTCATGAGATAAACTTGGCTGGAACGGTAGGTTATACTGGTTCAGTGAAACATGACTGAAACGAGGAGTGAACTCGGTTCAGAAATGGACTTTGTCCACTAAGATAGTCTTTGAAATGAGTCTTGACTAATAAGAAATGATTCTCTATGATTATGTGTGTATTCCAAAAAGTTTCATGTTTTAAGTTATGATTATTGGGATTACATTTCACTATTACGATTTATCCCATATTATGAAATTATGATTTCTTTTTCAGGTTAAGATTTCCAAAAGTTATGTTCTTATGTATATGATGTGATTGATATTTCTTTTGTTTTCCCTTACTGAGCATTTGAGCTCACCCTTTTGTATGTTTTCTTTCCCCAGGTCAGGGAGAAGGTTATTAAGTAAGATATGCCAAAAGGGACTATAGATATTATGAAATAAATGGGAGACAGTGTAGACGCTTTATGAACTAGTTGTTTATGTTTCCCAGTTTCTAAAGACACTATACCTATATGGTCCTTTCATGGTTTTGTTATATGGTTTATTAAGTATGCTTCAATTTTGAAGTAATAACAATGTATGTAAAGTATGGGTCATTATAGTTGGTATCAGAGGAAAGGTATAGTCAACCTTTGGAAGCTAGGATGTGAAAGCCTTAGTAAGAACCCTAAGGATAAGTCTAAGCATAGAACACAATCTTAGTGTTTTAGAAATGACAATGAATAACCTAGGATAAGACCTTAAGTGTGAAATTTTATTCTTGATTGTGTGGTTTTCCTATTATATTTAGTGTTTCTCACACTATTCTTCTTGGTTTTAGTCAATGGCTGGAACATGAAGGAACCGTGTTAATGCGGAATGCGGAGGGCAATGCAATGATTGTCCCCCTAAACAACCAAATGTTTTGGGAGATGGAATGAAAAATCTTGTATCCATGCTCACACAACTTTCTCAAGCTATGAATCATCCAGGACTTCCAAACGAGCAAAGGAAGGAGCAACATTCTGTTGAATCCTTCATGAGGCAGCGTCCACCTTCTTTCAGCGGGTCTACTGATCCATTAGTTGCTCAACAATGGATTAGTACTACTGAAAAGATATTTTTAGTTCATCAATGTTCTGAACATGATAAAGTAATCCTAGAAGTGTATCGTTTTGAAGTAGATGTTGATCAATGGTGGAATACTATTAAGAATATGAGGCAAAGGGATGAAATTGAGTCCATGGAATGGGACAAGTTAAAGAACTTATTTTTCAATAAGTAATTCCCTCGTATTCTCTGAACAAAGATGGAGAAAGAGTTTCTTGAACTGGAGAAAAAGGATGATGAATCTGTTGGTACCTATGAAGCAAATTTTACAAGACTTGCAAGGTATGCTTCTGGTATTATTATCCAACCTGAGAGTAAGATTGATCGATTCTTTAGTGGCTTAAAACCAAGTCGTCGAAGGGCGTTAGCCATAAGGGACTTCAATAGCTACGAGGAAATCGTTCGATGTGCTCTCAAAGTCGAGATGGAGATTTGAGTAACCCATCAGTCATATGGGTTTGATAAGAAGAGGAAAATGGAATTCAAAGGAAAATCTAAAGAGCACACTGAATAGAAGATGAGCTTTCCCTTATGCTCAAAGTGTGGAAAGAAACATGGAGGGAGTTGTCTTAAAGGGACAAGTAAATGTTTCAAATGTGGAAAGGAAGGTCATCGGGCATTTGAATGCCGAAATGATGGGAAGAAGATGTCTAATGATGCAAAAAAAGAAGGGACACACAGAATGAACCTACTACACTTCAATGTTTCAAGTGCAAGGAGATGGGGAATTATGCCAATAAATTCCCTAATCCAAGGGTTGTTGATGATGATCGATATCAACAAAATCTTAAGGCTAAAGACAAAGGAAAGTCACATGCAATTTCTATCAGCGATGTGGAGTACGATAACGATGTGGTGAAAGGTACACCTACCATCCACTCTAAAGTAGAAAATGTTTTATTTGATTCTGGATCCACCCACTCTTTTATTTCTGAAGATTTTTCTAAGGGTATCACCATATTACCTCAACAATTAGATGTTGAGTTAGCTGTGAAAACACCTAATGACACAACAGTCGCATCAAAAGTTTATAATTCCTCCCCGATTGAAGTTTGTGGGAAAGTGCTTCCTGTAAATATTGTGATCCTTCCTATAGTGGAATTTGATGTGATTCTTGATTGTGATGGGATAATAAAGTTCAGGAATATGGTTTGTGTTCCTCCCATCCCTGAATTAAAGAAGGAGATGATAGATGAGGCTCATAGTTCTTCATTATATATTCATCCTGGAAGCACGATGATGTATAGGGACCTGAAAGAGTACTTCGGTGGGATGGCATGAAAAGAGATGTTGCTGAATATGCATCTCGATGCTTGGTTTGTCAGCAAGTTAAAGCTGAGAGACAGAAGTCTAAGGGGATGTTACAACCATTACCCATACCCAAATGGAAATGGGAAAACATCACTATGGACTTTGTCACAAGACTTCCTAAAACATCCAAAGGCAATAATGCTATCTGGGTCATAGTTGATCATCTTAAAAAGTCTGCACACTTCATTGCTATTAGAGAGGATTTCTCTCTGGATCAGCTTTCCAGGATATATGTAAAGGAAGTGGTAAGATTGCATGGAGTACCACTTTCTATTATATCTGATTGGGATCTGAGATTTACATCAAAGTTCTGGCGAAGTCTTCAGCATACTCTGGATACAGAGTTGAGTTTCAGCACTGCTTATCATCCTCAGACAGATGGTCAGTCTGAGAGAACAATTCAAACTCTAGAAGATATGTTGAGATATTTCTCTATGGATTTCAAAGGTGGTTGGGATCAACATCTACCTTTGGTGGAATTTTATTATAATAATAGCTTTCACTCCAGTATTCAAATGGCTCTTTATGAAGCTCTCTATGGAAAGAAATGCAGGACTCCAACTTGCTGGGATGAAGTTGGGGAAAGAAAGCTATTAGAACCTGATCTCATTGATGAAATGGTAGAAAAGGTTAGATCTATTCAACAACACATAAGAGCAGCTCAGAGTTGACAGAAAAGTTATTCCGACAACCGAAGAAAAGACCTAGAGTTTGAAGTGTGTGATAAAGTGTTCTTACGAATATCTCCCTGGAAGAGGGTCATGAGATTTGGAAAGAAGGTGAAGTTGAGCACTATATATATCCGTTTTTTTGAAATACTGGATCGTGTCAGGAAGGTAGCTTACCGATTGGCGCTTCCACCGAATCTCTCTCAAGTACACGATGTGTTCTATGTATCTCTCCTGAGAAAGTACATACATGATCCTTCACATGTACTCAGATCAGAAGTTGTACAGCTAAAGCAAGATCTTTCTTATGAAGAACAGCCGATAGAGATTCTGGATCGTAGCGAAAAAGTCCTATGAAACAAGACCTCCATCTAGGTGAAAGTTTTATGGTGGAACCACCAATTAGAAGAAGCTACATGGGATCTTGAGGATATGATGAGGGAGAGGTATCCTCATCTGTTTGTTACAAAGTGACGAATTTCGAGGGCGAAATTCATTTTAAGGGGGGTAGAATGTAACACCCGAGACTTTTATGAGAAATATTTTGTTTTTATGTTATATAAATCATAAAAGGAATCTTTCACTACACACAACACTAGCTTGGCTTGCTTTACACGCAACCGCGGCTTTCCTCGATAGCTTGCGTCGTACGCAATACCGAGTTTCACAAAACAATGATATGCTATTAAAATATTATTAAAACTAGCAGTTATGAATAGTAATAAATGAATTTTTAATTTTAGAACATTTTAATTCAACTTATACATTTTCTAGAATGAGGTATAAAAGCAAAATCAGTTTTTTTGGATAAAAGAAATATTTTTCAAAAATACAGTTTTGCCGCCTTTTGATGGCGCACCCACATTAAACCTAGTTTTTGACATGTTTATAAGTTCAATTTGACAAAATCAAATTCTTCTTTTGAATCAGGGTATACATATTTACTTTGGATAAATTTTTGATATTTTTCTGATAACTTTCATATTTTGATGAATAGTAAAAATACGCTAATTTTTAATTAAAAACAACTTTTTTCATTGAGATAATTTATATGGATAAATTATAATATTTAATGGTTTTAAAGTATAAATAGAATATATTTTTACCATTTAATATAATTTATGTCATTATCATTAATTCCACATTGAATTCATAGGTAAAAATATTTCAAACTTTGGTAATGTTTAAACTTCTAAAACCCATTTTCTTAACAACGGGGTTTATTTTAAATTAATTAATGCAACTTATATGTTTTGAATTTTGAAAAATTGATTCCATATTCAGAATCAATGGGTCCAAATTATGTTAATAGACTACTTTTTATTTTTGGGCATTATGAATAGTAACTACGGTAAATTTTATTTACCATAGTTAAAGGTAAATCGGATAATTAAGGGTAAATATAAGATTATAAAATTACCCTAAAACCTTCCAAAATCCTATTGGATAACTAAAACTCGACCCATATCACCTAAGGGTCGGATTAGAATCATTTAATGGACTTTTTTCCATGAAAATAATTTAATTATTATTAAAACCAAAGAATGTGACAACATGTCATTTTCTTAAATCTTATAAGTATAATAATTTTAATTTGGTGATAAACGTAATGAAACTTAAAAAATGAATAGTATACAGAAATATAATACAATTATCTACATCATAGGAATTTATTTTGAATTTTTAGGGATTAAATAGTATCATTAATTATGACACAATAGTGATGTTGAAATTATTTTATTAATTAAAATATCAAATAAATGGTTTTAAAAATAATAAAATAAATATTATATGAACTATTTAAGGTGATCCACTAATTTTATAGATACATATTACATTTTATTAATCTATTAAAGCTTTTAGTTCGAACATATCTTCTGTATATATTTTATTTAAATTCAAATAAATGAATAGTGTCAAAATTGACACTATTGTTATTTTATAAAAATAACATATTATAAAATTGTTTAAAAATCACAAGAATATTTAAAAATTATAAATTAAATTTTATATGGTCTACAATGTCATTAAGTGTCAAATTATGGAAAAATCACAACACATATTTAATTATTTATAATAATTTAAAATTTAGAATATTATTACCACAAATAATATTAAATTGATAAATAAGGATAAATCAAGTTGATAATGTTTAAAATAAATACATAACATGTCTAAATTTTATTGGATGATTATATTACTACCCTATCTCATATAATCTTTGTATATGAGTCATTTTGGAAGTTTTTAAGTGGGGATGGGATTTAATATAAACTAATATTTCTTATATTTCCAAAGGTGCCCCTCTCCTCCCTTATAAAAGGGAACCTCCTCCCTCTCTTCCTCACAACAATTTGATCCTTCAAAATCGGCCAACCCCTGCACATTTCACTTCTCCACTTCCTTAGAAACCTACTAGAGGTACTGGTCTTATCAAAAGACCAACTCTAGTGCCTTAAGAGAAAGTTTAAAGGAGGCACTTCGAGAAAGAGGTAATACCTTCTACCGTTTTCTTCAAGTTCCATTCTTCTTCTACTACCTCTTATTTAGTTGTTTCATTATGAGGTAATAACATCAGTATAACTTATATACTGATATGTTATTATAAATATGAAACAACCCTATTTCACCTCTTATCCATCCTACGGAAAACAAAATCACCGTGCGTGCGTACGTACGGAATACCATCTCCACACCGTGATGTAATCTATTTTCCACCACCACCTTACTTGGATGGGTATAAGGGTGAAATTAATGAATATATATGATTATTTTAAAGTGTTATTGATTCTGAAATAGTATACATACACTCAATTACAATTCCACGATCATGGGAATGATATCATCACTCGTGCGTACGTATGGAATACCGTCTCCACGATGTGATGTGATTCCTTCTACATGATCTTCATTGAATAATGATTATATAAATGAATTTAATGAATTAATATGATATATATTACACTAATACCATTCTGGAAATGAGGTATCTATAACCTAAAGAGAAGAATAAGAATTTATTTGAGAAACACGCATAAGAACAAAAAGTGATAAACACCCGAATAACAAGTAGTAATGAAATATTACTAATAAGAAGCTAATAATATGACCATATATGATATCATAACAATAAGTATGATTCTATAATAAGTCAATAACATTATTTAAATCATTATACAGGAGGTTCGGACAGTTACGAAGCAAATCGGACCTAAGGTAAGGGAAAATATCACAATCTCATTTTATCCGAGATTATTTATACTTTGAAATTTACTGGGGTGTATTTTATCATCCACATCCATGTTTCCTAAATATGTAATATTTATATCCTTCTACAATAGTTTATATCCAATTTTACACTTCAGTGAGTTTTTAGTAAAATATATGAAATGAATCTTTTGTCGTTTTTCGTACGAGGTACTTTTTGACTTTTCCGACAAAAGTATGAGAAGAATGTTTTTTTTAACTTATACGGAATGAATGGATTTTTAAAACATTATTTCCAAGAAGATTCCTTTAAAAGTTTTCAAGTTTATTTTTAATCAACTTCTTTTAGTTTAAAATTTTATGAAATTTAAAGAATGGAAAGTGTTTTTTAAGTAGAAAGGATATTTTCCTCAAGAATGGAGTTCAAGTATTTTATCAAAATTATTTTACATATAACATAATAAAGGGTTATATTCTATACATATTATTACATTGATTTGATTATGTTGTGATGGAATTATTTTTATGAATTCCTTTATCTTATATGAGTTGTTTTATGATGTCACGATGTTTAAGATTCCCATTTTTATTACAAGGGTTATGCTATGATGTATGGTTTATGATTTTGTGGCACACATAAGAATGGTATCATTATGAGATGGGTGGGACATATATCTCCCTCCAATTAATTGGGTAAATATTTTATATCTAATGAGATAGACATGGCTGGAACAGTAGGTTATACCGGTTCAGTGAAACAGGACTGAAATGAGGAGTGAACTCAGTTCAGAAATGGACTTTGTCCACTAAGATAGTCTTGGCAATGAGTCTTGACTAATAAGAAATGAATCTCTATGATTATGTGTGTATGCCACAAAGTTTCATGTTTTATGTTATGATTATTGGGATTACATTTCACTATTATGATTTATCCCATATTATGAAATTATGATTTCTGTTGCAGGTTAAGATTTCCAAAAGTTATGTTCTTATGAATATGATGTGATTGATATTTTTTGTTTACCAATTCTGAGCATTTGAGCTCACCATTTTGTATGTTTTCTTTCCCCAGGTTAGGGAGAAGGTTATTAAGTAAGATATGCCAAAAGGTACTATAGATATGATGAAATAAATGGGAGACAGTGTAGACGCTTTATGAACCAGTTGTTTATGTTTCCCAGTTTCTAAAGACACTATACCTATACGGTCCTTTCATGGTTTTGTTATATGTTGTAATAAGTATGCTTCAATTTTGAAGTAATAACAATGTATGTAAAGTATGGTTCGTTATACAACCAATCTAGATTTATTTCTAAAAATAATACCGAATTCATCTACTTTGTTCCTAAACACCCGCTAAGTTCCTATGGTCATGATGTATTTTGGTCTATCCAAAGGTTTCCAAACATTATTTATTTCAAATCGATTATGTTCTTATTGCATATCCATCACCTAAAAAACAAATTTAATTGCATTATTGATGTTTTTAGGTTCAAGCTGTGACAAGAAAGTTTGATGTTCAGCCTAATTTCTAAGATAACCTCAACTTTGTGTCCCTTTTTCTATGTCTCCAACAACAACATCTAAAGGATGGTTCTTGAGGGTTCCTGTTAGTCTAGAATAGGAGGAGCTAGTAATTTCACATTCATATATAGTTTCAGGTTCATCATGATCAAATTATGAAGAATTTCAAAAACTATTTGATTTAATAGATTTATTGAAAAGAGGATTAGATAACTTTTCATTTATTTCTAGTTTTGAAATATCATCTCTAAGGTTTCCTAGGGAGTTCTCCAGTTCATGTGGATCTATTTCATCAAATTTGATATGCACAAATTCTTTGACACGATTTTTTCATTTATTGAAGACTCTATAGGCATTACTAGAGTTTGAGTAACCTATGAAGATTCCTTCATCAATCATGGAATCAAATTTATCAAGATTTTCCTTTGTATTAAGGATATAGACCTTGAAACCAAAAACATAGAAGTAACCATATTTGGGTTTTTTATTATTTCACAACTCATAAGAAGTCTTATTGAGGATATGTCTAATTAAGACTCTATTAATTATATAACAAGTTTAATTCCTAGACTCTGCCCAAAAGTAAATAGGTAAATCATATTCTTTAAGAATTTTTCAGGCTATCTCTTGTATGGTTCTATTTATTCTTTCCAGAAATCCATTTTGTTAATGTGTCCTAGGGGAAGAGAAGTTATGACTATAGCCATTATTTGAGAAAAAAGAATCAAATACTTGATTTTCAAACTCATGACCATGTTCAATTCTTAATGATTTTATTCTATGTCTACTTAGATTTTCCATTGTTTTAGCATACATGGTAAAGTAAGTACATTCCTCACTTTTGTGAGCTATGAAATAAGTCCATGTATACCTAGAATAGTCATCATAGAAAACATTGACACAGTGCTTCTGATTTAAACTAGAAACTTGAGAGGGTCCAAAAAATTCAATGTGAACCTACTATAAAGGTTGAGAAGTATAATTTTATTTATTTTATTTGAAAGATATCTTCTGTTGTATACGTTTTTAACTAGAATTACTAACGTTGTCATTTGGAAACTCATGTTTGGGTAGATCCTTGACTAGTCCTTTTTCAGTTACCTTTCAAAGATAGTGTACATTACAGTGTCTTAATCTCCTATGCCAAAACCATGAATTTTTATGAAAGGTACTTAAACAAGAAAAATTTTGAGGAACTAAAAAATATACGTTAATAGGATATACATTTTCATTACTAAAATCAGAAAATAATAATTCCTTTTTAGATTTAAAAACATTACAGGCATAATTTTCAAATTTAACCAGAAATCCATCATCACATAATTGTGATAAACATTTCAGATTATATTTCAATCCATAAAAAAAGTAATTTAGAAATTAAAACTATGTTAGAGTTACCAATCTGGACTAAGCCAATTATTTTTCATTTAGCATTCTCAACAAAAGTGACATATCCACCATTAATATGGATAAGGTTATTAAAGATTGAGTATTATCCTATTATATGTCTTGAACATCCACTGTTCAAATACCACTAACTATTTTAGGTGCTCTTCAAATATATTTCTTACAGAATAATCAACGAAAAATAGATTTTGGTACCCATAGATGCTTGGGTCCAGTGACATTAGTAATCAGTTCTATAGGAACCCATATTTTCTTAAGAGGTTTCTAATAAGAATTATATAATATATTTGAAAAATAAACCCTATTTAGTCCAAAATAACTAAAGGTAGTAAATGACTATTTTGAACTGGATCTAGTAGTAGAATTTCCATTTTTTGGTAGAAAAATATATTTCCCCTATTTAGGTAAAAAATTTGTTTTAGATAGGTTTCTCTAGTTGTGATTATATCCCATACCAGAAGTGTATTTATAAGCTATCAGTTTAACAAGAATTTTATTAAGAGTATTTTATCAATTGGTAAAAATTAATATATCCTTGTTCAATTTTTCATTAGACATTTTTAATTCATTTTTTTCTTTGAGTAGTAGAGAATTATTTTCCTTTTCAGTAGTAAGTTCAGACATAATAGTTATAGTAAGAGAATTATAATTTTAAAGAATTTATATTTATCATTTAGTTCGTTAAAAGTGTCTTCCTTCTTGTTATAGTATTAAAATAGGTCAAAAATTTTCTTATTTTTAGAATCACTTTCACCTTCAGAATAAGAGGAATTGGGCGTATGATATTATAAGGTTACCTCATATGTGTTTATCATAAAACACATATTTTCCATATCATAGTTTTCATCGTGAGATGATGCTGATTCACTAGAGCTATCTTTAGAGTTTGTACAGGTAGCCTTTATAGCTTTATTATACTTCTTGTCTTTTTTTTTCATACATATTTTTGTATTTTAATATTGGGCAATCAGTTTTGAAATGTCCTCTCCTGTTGCATTAATAGAAAACAATCTCCTCTAATTTTTCATTTCTTTTCCAGCCCTTTTTTCTATTTTACCTTGTTATCATATTTTTTTATAATTGGGCTTCTTGAAGAACTTCTTATTTCTATATAATTCCTTCCATATTCTAGCAATAATATCCATCTCTTCATCAATATCTGATGTTGATTCATCATTACCGGAGGTTTCAACATAGGCTAGCACCTTCTCTTTTTTCCTTCTTCTTAGAGGTAGTATTATTGATGGCTACAGGTTTTATCTTAGGTTTATCATCTTATTTTTTTGAATTTCTGATATTCCTCAAACATCATCATTTTCTCATTAATTTCTTTGATAGGAAGTTTTCTAACATCACACGATTCTCTAATTGAGAAATAAGTTCATCTCCATCTATCATCTAAGTATCTGGGAATCCTCATAAGTTTTTTTTTGGAAGTAAACTCTCTTCCCAGAGAGATCATAATGTTCACAATTTCATTAAACCTTCAATACATGTCAAAATTGTCTCATCGGGATTCATCTTAAAGTTTACATATTTAATAGTGTATGTGTTAAGTCTCTTTTCCTAACCACTATAAGTTCCTTCATGTAAAATCGATAATGTATCCCAAATTTCATGGTCTATATTACAAGCGGAATTTCTATTAAATTCTTAATCTCCAAAATAATTGAATATGGAATTCATGGATTTTCAATTATTTTTATAACAATTCTTAGTTGGTTTATCCCATGTATTTTTCACAGTAGAGGAAATATTATATTCATCTATAATTGAGGACCAAAATTTCAAAACACATAATTTCTATGTGCATTTTCATTTTAATTTTATATTGAGTAATTTTTGTTCTAATAAAAATGAAGGTTTGTTTGTAGCAATACCATCTTGTCAATTATCCATAATAAATTATTAAAACAAGATTATAATGAGATAAAAATTTAGTGTTAACATAAATTTTAAGATCATTGAAATAAAACTAAAATCTTTGTGGAAATTTTTTGAGAAAGCATTGAAAACTGAAAACATCCAAAAACTCTATTACCATATGTTGTTTAGAGTAGAGTACTCAAGAGGGGGGTTGAATTGAGTATCTAAAAAAGTTATGTTAAAAAGTATTATTTGAGATTACCCCAATATTTAAAATTCAATTGCCTAGTTATCTAGTAGTGAATTTATAAGACCTTGACACTTCGATTAATTTCTCAAATAAGTGATTAGTTCTCAATTATATCAATTTGATAAATAATGAAACTTTTTCAATTAACATAATAAGTCAAAACTATTATAAAAAAATTCTAGACTAACTATCAGATTTCAATATAGTTTTATGAGATTTTTGATAAAATAGAGTAAAACTAAAAGAAAAAGGATAGCTGAAATGGAGTAATAGGTTTAGTCTCAAGAAAAGATTTAATCATATCCAATTTTTGATCACCTAAGACCAAGTTTTTTACATTATTAAACAATTTGATCCACACCCTGGATCAGAGTTCACAACAACACATAAGCTATCTAAGTCATAATACCCCTACCATAGTTCTTCATGTGTAAAAACTACCCGGTCACAAAAGGAACTCTTCCACACTTATTGGTGGGAACAATAATTGTAATAATGTATGATTGGAAGGATATATTGTATCCTTTAGTTTGACATAGAAGACATTGTTTTCTTAACAGACATGTACACACACTGGTCAAAGGTATGTAAAAAGGCACACAACAGAGAAAACAAAATTGAGAAAGGATTTTGAAGGCTCTGTGTGTATTGATATTTTTATCTTGAATCATTAGATGTAGCTGAGATGAAGTCTGAGTCCTCTTCAAGAAGTTGATAGAAAAATAGAGTGTCTTATTCAAGCTTCTAGGTATAAGTGTGGTTTTGCAGGTATATTCTTCTCCTTATTTGATATGCTGAAGTAGTTTGTCAATTCGATATTAAGCTCAGTTCAGATTTCCTTTTGTGTTCTTATTTTTGTCCTCGAGTTTATAGTGTTTGCATGATATTTGAAAATGAACTTCAGTATATCTCTCTCTAGAAGGAATGCACCACTAATATCTTCTATATATATTCTATCTTTAAAAAAGATTCTTATTTTTTTAGGGTTGATAAAGATAATGATCTTTTCACATGTATAGGTTCATCATACCTGGTACTGTATGCTAAAAGTTCGACAAAATATTATAAAATATGTTTGTATCATTAAATGACACAAATATAACCAGTAGAAATAATATTAATAAATTCAGATTTAAAAATTCTATCAGAGAAAATTTTAACGGTGTCTCCTTCAGTCGGTGTCTCTATATGTTGGTGACTCAACCCATCAGTATGTCATTCTATCTGTCTTTCCATATGTTGGTGACTCATTACATCATTGACTTGTTTCAATGGTGAGTCATTCCTTTTTTCGGTGAGACAATTGATCTATTAGAGAATAATTTTAACTAAAAGGGATTCCTTACGTCGGTAGAACCATGCAATGGTAGGTTACTTGGACTGATGGAAGGTTTTCTTCATTAGCGAGTCTTATGCAATGGTGATTCATTAGAACTGTGAGTCCTTCCAATGGTGTCAGGTTCACATACTTAGAACAAATGCATGTTTGAACTATTTATCAATGAGTCATATGTCTTTTGGTGATTCATCTATCAGTATACATTAGTGAATCATACTTACATAAGTTTAGATGTTCTATATGTCTCAAAGTTCCTAAATTTTCGAGAGTGTTAATACTTATAAATACACATATATATTCAGTTATAAGCTTGTTTAGACTGAAATACACATAAATAGTTATATGATTGAAATGATTTGATATACAAGAAAATGATTTGACATAATTTAGGATATGTTAGGAGTTAAGATATAACTTAATATATGACATGATTTGTGATAATTAAAACTTTATATTTAAGGATTGTGGTTAATAATATCTATGGTCCAACATAATAATTTGATGCATAATCTGATAAAATATTAAATTTATCATTCCTCATCCTTTAAAAATATATTTGATAAAATTGTTTCCATATTCTAAATTACAATTTAATTATTTTCTAATATTGTTATATTAGTTTTTACTTGAAAAAAATGTCAATCCAAGGATAAATATATAGTCATCGTAGAAAAAATATGTTAAAGAAAAAAAGATTAAGAAAGTGTGAAATAGATAAAACACATTACGAAATGTCTCAAAAAGAGTGGTTTATTTTTAGAATGATAAAAAAAATATCCTACCTATTATTTTCCCCATATTTAATCTACATTCCATTTGAAACATTCACACACATTTTCATAAGAAGTTATATTTATAAATTTCCCATTCCCTTTACAATTTAAAAGTAGTCATCAACAACCTCTCAAAGTACTATCATAAAATTATACTTCCACTTGAAACCCATTAAATTATAGTTAACATGGAATCATATTATGTGGCCATAAGAATCATGTAACAAATTTTTTTCTTATTTCATCAATTTCACTGATAGTTTCTCAAAAAAATATCATGGTCTAAAAGTGTGTACTACTAAATCAATAACCTATTTATTTTATGTCATTCATATAAAAATTTAATATTATTGATTCATTACATAATTGAACCATTATAATTATATACAAAATGTCATTATTTTATTTGAATTTCCATTAACTAAATTCCACTTCATCCAATAAAAAATGAAATCAACATTTTTGATTATGTGTAAACTACCACCACTAAAAACAAATTCATTTTTTTCAATAACATAATGAAGTAGAATTTTAAAAGGTGGTATTTAATTAATAAATATTATTCTTATAAAATTATTTTTATTTTGAATAGATAAAATAATTCATAAACTATTTCCCTTATATGAGAAACCATAATTCCATTTATGAGTACTTAGAGACTACCGCCTCTATAGAGCACGATGTTATTTTTTTTAATTCCATGCAAGTGGTTTTCAATAAATACTATATATATATATATATATATATGATATTATTGAACAATATATGTCATGAATATGGTATCTAATGGATATTAAAATGATCATTAAAATTTTATCTGTTGATATCGGTAAATTACCTAGAATGAGCTCAAAGTGGATTTTATTTTTATGATCTCTTCCTATAGTTTCCATCGAGTAAACATAATGACACATTAATAATAGAAGTAAAATATTTTATTTATATTTTATTTTAAATAAATATGTAATTCGGAACCATGTAATTGGGTTCAACATCACCATTATAAAACATTTACAAAAAATTACTAATATCTGTTGATTTTTTTACAAATTTAAGGTAAAGAGTGAATAGTTTCTAATTATAATTAAATAGAATAAACGTAATGATATTATAATATATCTTATAAACAATGGATTAATATTGTTCATTATATTATATAGGAGGTAAATTACTTTATGTAATGTCAAGTGTAATGGTATGAGATATCGTCTCAATTTCCTTTTGTTGAGGTCTATTATCATATAGTAAATATAATTTTATATTAAATTTTATAAAAACTATACCAATGTATTATATAATTATTGTTTTTGTTTTTATTATTTGTTTCATTTTAAGTATATATATTTTTCTTGAAACACCCCTTCACATTCTATTGATTCACTTTAAATAAATAGTTATGAGTTTTCTAATATAAATTTTTTGTTAAACCATTATCATTAAACTTTGGGAATGGTTTTACCAAATAGGTTAGTCTATAATATGTTGAGAGTATATTTCATTTCCTTAATTTATGGGTAATTAAATTAAGGTATTTTTTCATTATAAAAGTTAATGATGTTAATAATAATTCAGATTCCCCATAATTGAGCTCTTTTTTCTTCGTCTATATTCACTCTAATAACAAATGGTCATCATTTATCAATAAGAATCAATATTTGTTATTTCAAATTACTATAATATTTAAGTTCACCTACATTTAGAAATGATATTTTGCTATACCTTTTATTTTTTTGGGTTTTCAACATAGTTATTTTAAAAAATCAAAAAGTTTTTTCTTTGATTCATGTTTATATACATTATCATCCTATTAATAATTCTTCCAGAAAAATATTTTTTTATTAAAAAGGATATATTTATAACATTGATTTAAAACTAATGTATGGAAAATATTTATTTATATGAACTCAATTGGTTCTGTAACTTCAACTATTTGTGAGAACCCTAAAATATTTTCTCATATATCATTTTAATTGCATTCTATGTAAACACATTCTCCTGATTTCATCGACATTATTCTCAATTATTCTTCCTTTACATGTTTTAAAATGGTTTTTAAAATAAATTCAATTCATTATTATTTTAAAAATAAAAGTGTTATTTCAAATTCTATTTAATGTTATTTTTTAATTGATCTTAATAAGTAATTTTCAATCAATGTCAATATCATAAATTCTTTATATATGTATTTCTAGATATATTTCACATTAAAAAATAAAAAATATTTTTTAATAGAATATAAAATAGGGGATTATACGTGACATAATTCACTTTAAAATGATATAACTAATTGATTTTTGAAATATGATTTTGTTAAATTCATATTTTCTTGTAAATGATTGGATTATTTTTATGTAATGGGTATAGTATAATATTTTAGTAGTCCCAATATCAATTATATTAAAAAAATTATATATTTATATCTTATATAATACACAAAACAAGGTAAATGGGTATTGGATTAGTGGTTGACTATTTGAAAAAAAAAACTAGAGGTGAAATTTTTAGAAATTTTTTGTGAAACTATAAAATAACTCCAAGAAATTGTACATGTGGTTCCTAGCTAGAGAACCATTGGGACATGATTTTTCTTAACCATTTAAAATCCATGAGATATCATGTGATTAGAGACAATGAAAATGATTGCAAGAACATGTTTTGTTAAAACATTATTGAAATCCATGAAAGGGGGTTCCCTTTGAGATATTAGCACCATACTATTGGTGCATTGTTTACCGAACTATGTTTGATAACCATGAAACTCCTAGGGTGATATCCAGTAGAATGATCATGAATGGAACATGGTTTCATAAAAAATATATTCTATCAATTTTATGTGAATTTAATGATAAAAAAATTATAATCTAAAACACATCAAGGCCATAAATGATCATTTTTCACCTCTATTAGGTAGAATAACTCCTCTGTGTCCTAATGAATCCTTGTAAATTCATATTTTTCTATAAATAACTTTTAATGACTCAATTTTTGTTGGATATTTAGAATTTTTATTAAAAACATTTATACCTTGTTCTCCATTTATATATTATTATTCTCTATATCAAGTCTGTCAATCTAATCAATCACACACACAGATATATATATATATATATATCTTATAATGTGTTTCTTGATGGTATCCTATCAAATCTATTAAAGGGAATTTATTTGGAGAACAGATCTAGAGTTTTTTTTCTTTCTATATTTTTTCAATTATTAAGATGTTGTTGTCTTATCTCTGATGTAAACGTGTTCTAGAGAATTAATTTTTATTATTTTTGATGTTTTATATATGGTTTTTAAAAGTAAAAAATGTTTTATTTTTGGAATAAATCAATTACAGCAACTGTTTGGGGAACATGGATGTTTGGAACCTTTTAGAAAATAATTTTTTACTACTATAAATTATGTTCTAAATGTATGATTTTTGTTTAATTTTTAAATATTATAGGATTAAAATTTTAAAATAGAAGGTTTTTTATGTGGAATTAAATTTATAAAACATTACATAATTTGGTTGGAGTATGTTCTTACAGATAGAGAATTGAAAAAATGTACCATTATCAAAGTTAGTCAGAGCATGGTCATGATGTACTAATATCAGTTTGGATTACCATGAATGAGTGTATGAGTGGGTATGAGTGAACATGAATTAGTTATTTCTAGTAATAAGAAATTATAACATGTTTTACTATTGTTATATATATGAGATGTCCTTTGTAGAGATGTATAAATAGTGTATTTAGTTTTCAACTATGTGATATGTAATGTGATAATATGTTCTGGTCTAAGGTTCATGTATCGGGAAGTATCTGGGGATTTCCTAATTAATTTTACACTCAACCACTTCATGGGAACATTAGTGTTTTTTAAAATTGAAATGTATGCTATTTATCTTGTGATTCATATTGATATTGTTAGTGAGGCTTGTCTTGTATGATCTTAGAGCTTGTTCATGTGACGATTTGGATGATTCCACATTTTATTCATTCGTTTATGTCATATTTATTCTTTTATTGGTGGATTTAATTTTTTTCATTAGTAATGTAATATTATTATTTATTTTATTTTACCTTTTAGTTATTTTTTAATATTTATAAATCATACATATGGTTTCTTTGGTTATGTTTTTTTCTACTAGTTTTTATTGTTTTGATAGATAATATTATCATCCAAGGTTCTAATAAACCTATTGAAATTACTGATAGTGTTTGGTGCATTTAGGAAGAAACCTAATGATAATTGTAGTCTAGATCCTCTCAAGATATTGAATTTGATCGGGATATTACAAATGGTATAAGTATTGTTTCATTATTCAGAATAATATGATATTAAAAAGTAATATAATTTCAAAAATATGAAATATATATGATAAATATAAATGGATAACCTGTTTAACATTAACATCAACTTAAAATTGTGGATCAGATAAAAAATTTCTAAATTAAAATTCCATGGTCATTGTAATCTCATCACAATGAGTTTAATTAAGGACTGTATAATATCACGAATTAGTATAAATACATCCTTTTAGGACTAAATATTTTATAATGTGAGTGATTATTTCTAGAAAATTTTTAGATTGGTTGTTGATAATGTCTCTTCTAGAAATTTTTTTATGTAAATATTATATTTTCTTGAATAAAAATATTCTATAGAATTATTAAATATAAAGTAATGATTATATATTTCTATTTTTATTCAAATTTTAAATGGTACTGGGTCAAGGGCATATAAACCAATTTGAAATGGTCATGGAATTATTTTTAGTTGAGAAAAAATAGAACTAAAATATGGTCTAATGTATCTGTCATGGATTTGGAGACATTGATGTCGGATATAAAAAAAGATAATCTTCAATAGGTGGATCAATCTATGAGTTATGTGGATTAAAATCCTAAAAAGGAGGATGTGTGGATCAATTTAATGAATTGAATTTTCAATTTTATTAGTGCACTAGCTGGGATAATGTTCATTTCAAGAGTATATATTCTTGGGGATCAAGCTCAAATATTGTTGAGTTTATTTATCCGAGCTAAAGTCATCTAATGCCTTATGTGGGAGAAATTTGATAAATATTTAAGGAAATGTTCTAAATTCACACATTCAAGGTTTCATGAATGATATAATTCATCTTCATGATGAAATAAAATATATCAGCAAAAGAGTATGGTTCTAATTTTATAATCATAGATTAATTTTCTATAGAAGTATATAAATGTGAATTATTAAAGGAACAAATCTTTGAGTCTAGAATATGAATGATTATTCAATATATCATAGTGGTCCTTTGTATTATTAATTATACGTTGAGTATTAATATAGTTATAATGTGAGAAGAAGATATCTATAGATATCCCTCTATATGGAGTAGGTTTTTTCTAGGGAAAGAAGTTGGATATGCAATGATGGAAACAATTAGAAGATGGAAACCTATATCAATAGAGGTTGATTTTCATATAATAAGGTTATGGGATCCATTAAAAGTTTTATATGACAAAAAAATAATCATGTTTTTATGAGGTAGTTTACAGAAGAATTTCAAAAAAAAATTTATAGTACAATATAAGGCACATCAATAAAGTAATCAAATAGTACATATTCATCTTAATTTATAGTGTATTATTGAGTTAGTCATGTGTAATTCACATTATATTTCTCTGAAATAATATTATTCGAACAGATTATCACGTTAGAATAATTATGATATTTATAGTTGCATTATTCAATGATAATCTTGGAATACCTTGGGTCCCTAGGATATAAAATCTCAAAAATAATGTGAGGATCAAATAGGGGGAATAATATGTAGTATGGTTTCAAAAATATAATTTCATAGGATCATTCAATCTATTTGACCATTTTATGTATTATTCCCTTGAAATCTACTTTCATGGATAATTTTTATGATACTTGTGTATCTAAATATAGATTTTATTATGTGATATGAATCATATTATTTTCATGTTAAAATGATGCCACATGAATTGAAGAATAAAAACCTAGAGGATAATTCGATTTTTAATTTCTTAGGTGTGAAATGTATTCTATGAAAAAACATGATGATGAGTTTTTATGGGATCTATCTATCCACGATATTGACATATATGGACTGATTATTAGGGTTTGTTTATTGATATCTTCCACGTTCTATATTAACATTTATTCCTAATAGGTTATTTTCACATTATATTATGTTGTGTCACATTTTTTTCAAGTGGATATGGAGATAAATTAATCTATATTAGGACCTTTGGTACTAGTTTTCTGGACTATATCTTATATATTGGCCTCATTTACATTGTAAGATATTAATTTAATTGAATATAGATATATTAAATCCATCCAAGACCATTTTTTCAATTCCTTTCTCAGTTGTTTCCCAGGATTATTGCATAAAAGTGAAGTGTAATTTATAATTTATTTATTACCATGGACATGTACAATTTTAATTAAATCATATATATTGAAAAAAATCTAAATAAAGAACATAATTTTTACCAAGAAGATTTTAGTGGAAATGTGTTAATTATAAATAGAATATCTTCATGTAATGTGGTAGTTTTTTGTAAATAATGTTGATGTTGCTCATCATCATTGTGTGCATTAATATAAGATAAAAAAAATTTGAAAAATAATACATACCTAATTCAATGAATTTGTGATTTATTTCATCAATTGAGGTTTGAAACATGGTTCTATAATATTTATTTACAATTAGGGTATCACTATCATTGATTTAATAAGGAGGTTAATACATAAACATCATTTCTAGAGAAATTATGACCACTAAAAATATTCAGTTGTTCTGTTTATTAATTTTGAATACAACTACTATGATTTTGATATTTATTAATCAAATATTTTTAATCCATATTTACACATATGTAGTAGTATCCATTTATTAAACTCTAGTATATTATATGAAAAAGTATATTCATTAGATTCACATTTCTATAGTTTTGGGTATCTTAGGAGAGTGTCTCCTTTAGGAAAAACTATCAATGTTTTTTCCATATATTTAAGAATTATGTTTCCATAGAAATATTATTTACAATTAGGATAATTTTTATAACCTAAAATGAAAAATATTATTATCAATTTATAACCACAAAACATTGTATTTTAGATTCAAAATATCCTCTGTTTAGGAAGATATTTCTAATGCTTTTCTATTAATTTTAAATGAATTTCCTCATTTTTGATATTTTCCAGAAGGAATGGAATTCCTATCCGATGGGGGAATATAATCCATTGATTATTATAAGAACAATAGGTTCAGATTGATTCAACAAAAATTCTTAAATTTATAGTGTTATAATTCAGATAAGTGCTGTATTGTGACACATCAAGATCCATGTTGAGATGTGTTCTAATATAGGAAGATAAATTTGTATTCCATAGATCACGAAAGTTATGAGTGCATGAGAAATTTAAATGAAAAAGGATTTGGAAAAAGTTTTTAGATACCATTCCTAAAATGGTTTTCATCATTATATTTTTTGTTATATATTTAAAGTGTTTTTGGATCAAAAATTCATGAATTTCATTTTATAACATAGATATTTTAGCATTGTTAAACAAAGGAAGATGAATACCCATAATTAGTTTTATATTTACTTAATGTTTTAATTGGGTAAATGGAATTTTTAATGATGAATTGAGTGTAATTTTATATAGTAATGGAGCTAAATATTCTTCCAATTAAGGGAATATAATGACAGTCACATTGAATATTCATTTTTATTATTCTATGAAATATGATTTTATATTTTTGTTTCATGTTTCTTTGAATCATGATTTGATTAAGAATGTTATTTTTAATTAAAATCATAATTTTGAATGTCTCACCACATATTAAAAACACATTGGTGGTGAGACCATTTTATGACAGACACTAACTATATATTTTGGTTGTATTTTAGAGATTAAATTGTCGTTCAATGAACTTATCTGAAAAAACATCATTAAAATTAAACAATTTGAGATTGGTTTTTCATCCTAGAATCTATAATATGTATAAAACCATGGGAAAATATTAATAGTTGAATAGAATGATTATAAATATAATGTAATATGTATTGATACACCTAAAACATTAATAGTTCATGGATTAACTCAAATGAAAAATTGGTATGTTGCATTATATACCTATTACAATGTCAAACTGAGAGTATAAGGTTATTTATTTTGTCCCAGGTCACCATAAAACTATTCAGAAACATGATTCCATATAGGTTATTTTCTATCACCTCATGGGGTCCTCTTACATAATCACTATTCATGAATATAATATGCCTTAAGATGTGTCTAAACTCTATATACGGGATTTTTTAATACCACATAGAATAATGATTTCAATTTTTTCAGACCAAAACCCTAGGCTTTCATATCAATTTTTGATTTCCATGCTACAATCCCTTGGATCCTAGTTAGCCATGGTCATAGATTATCATCCTTAAAGGTTGGCCAATCCTAGTAGATAATATTAACGTTTGAAGGTATCCCCTGTTATTTTTAATATATTGTTCTGGAACATGGGAAGATTATATTTTATTAGTGGAATTTTCCTAAAATAAGTGTATCCTTGAATACATACATACATGTACATTCAGTGCATTGTAAAGATTTACTTATTGTTCACCATTTTTTTGGTAGAAATAGGTGATACTTCATTTATCTAACCAATAATTTTGTATTAGTCAATGGGTGAAATTCATATTATTCATGGTAGAATGGATAAGGCTCTAATACTTTATAAATCATATTTATATAACCATCGTTGAACATTATCATTTGATATGGGTAATCTTGTTTCATTGATTTTAACTATAAGGTTCACACATCATCATTTTGGTATGTAATGAATATTATCTCCTTAGTACATTAGAAATTTTCTGATACATGAAAGTATTGGTGATATAATTATATGTTAACTACTCCATAGTAGTTTTTTCATTGTATAATGTTTTTTATATATTTCAATTTGAAATGTAATATCCTAATTATGACCATGTGACCTATGGGAGAAATTGGATCAGAATTAGGGTGATAAATTAACTCTTTTGTCGATATATAATTAATAATATGATGGAGAATATCTTACATGGATAATTGGTATAGTACATGTCTTACTGAAGCATTGTGGGATTTAGGATGATACATGGAAACAAGAGAAGGATATACCAGAATAGTGGCTTGGGAACTTCCATAGTAATAAAATAATCCCAAATTCCAATGATTGAATAACCAATGGTGGAGATAATTTAATACCAATGGTTTTGGTAACGTTACAATTTTATAATTTATTTTTAACTCGTTTAAATTATTTTTTTAGTTTTTAATGTTTCGTATTAGTTTTATGTTGTTTTGGTACTTTTCTGTTGTTTAGTGATTTGGTGATGGTTAGGTGAAATAATGAATTATCAATTGGAATCCATGAAAGAAGATATAGGTAGGATCATATTTGGGGAGCGGTGTTTCTAAAAAATGAACAATCATTGAGAAACCACGCATTTAGATACAATGTGAGAATAATATCTGAGCATTGTATATTAAACTTTTTGAGGGGTGGTATTGATATAGTAGGATCAAAAATTTGGAACACTATTTTCCAAACCACTAAATAATATTGTGACTTCCTGAATAATTTCTAATATCATGGACATTATTTTCATACTTTTTTAAAAACAATATGTCCTAACCATGTGATGTGAATTAATGATCCAAAAATTAATCATTAACCCACATTTAGGCACAAAATCCCTCATTTTCATTCTCATATATTTTTATAATAAAATGCACTTCCACCCTATAGATTTTTTGTGATTAATTTTAATTTAGTAGTTAATTTTTATGATTCAGTGTGTGTTTGACCTCCTAAATTAATTATAAGACATCATTTATACTTTTCTATCTAGATATGTTTTTCTCCTCTCTCCCTGAGATCCATAGATATAGTATTTAATAGATGTATATTTTTAGTGTGATGTATATTTGGATCATATGTTGTTTGATATATAAAATTAATGTGATATTTTTTTTAGATATAATGGTTTTGTTGTTCTTTTAATTTTTTTGATCTATTAAGTAATTTTTGGATTCTCTATAATCATAATTCATTATATGACATCAAGTTGTTGTTTGTTCAATGGGTTTTTATTATATTTAAAATGGAAACATTGTGTTCTTTCTTGAAGAAACCCATTTGGTATAAGTTTTGGGAACATGAAAATTTAGTTTCTTTTGGGAAACCAAAATCATTTTAGAAATTAAAATTATGATTTAGAATTATGGTATTTGACTTAATCTAATCGAAGTGTTAAAATAAATTGTTACATATAGGACGGTTTTTTATGTTGAACAAATTTATATGGAATTTGGCTTTTATTATTGGCATGTGTTCCTAGAGATGAAACGCAATCATCAAGTAACACAATCCAAGTGGTATGATGCATTATAATAAAGTATCATTGATAATTATATATACAAATATTGACTATATTTGTGGTTTTATGGGAATATTAAATGGTTATTACAAGTTCTAAAAAATGATAATAAAATTTTTATTCTTATATCTCATAGATTTCAATTACAAATTTTCATGATGTTTTTTACTCTTTTGTAATCGATTAATTAAGTAGTTATTTATTTTAGATGCATGTGTTGTAATGTATCTTAATATTTCCTAGGGATTTATATTCACATCCACTAATTAGGAACATTGTTGTTCATTTTTATGTCGTATACAGAGACCCATGATAGAGAAATTTATCTTACTTCTCTAGTAGTTCATTTTGATAATTTAGGCTTGGAATATGGAGTGGGAGCTTTTGCATAATTCAAATGATTCATGGGATGATTAAAAATGGATGTAATTGTGTAAAAACGTTAATCAATCTTTACTAATGGGTGTATCTCAAATCCATTATTACTGTGATATTTTTCAGATTTTTTTTCATCATTGAGTTATATTGTTAATAATAATGAATTATCTTAATGGTTTTGTTGGATATGTTTTCCTGGATATATTTTCTATTTTACTTTGGGGTAATCATTCCCAAATATTCTCTAAATCATTTGGTATTTATTTAAAGAATTCATATTCTTTGGTTTGTCACCCCTTGTCAATGAAAATCCTCCTCCTCACATGCTAATGTGTTTGAGCTATAAGTTACATATATTTCCCTTCATTTTATTAGTCAATAATTTTATCTGAGAATATAATTAATTTTTAGAATATAATAATTGTGGTTAGAAATGATCACTGTAAATTCTGATTAAAATAATAGTGGTTATATATATTTACTATCCTTATGTGTTAGTATATGTATTCCTAGTTATTCTTATAAGTAATTTCTATGAATATATGTGTTGCAAGTTATTATCCAAATGTATTGACATTACTATATGTGTGGTTAGTTATTTTTGAAGTGACTACTTGTGGACATAATAACTAATGGCTATGTTTACCATGTTATAATATATTATACAATTATATATGCAACATTTATAGTATATGTGATTTTATTTCTCCAATTGTTGATATTTATTTCCTCATTTTTATGCACTTTGATTCCACAGAATATTTTGTAACATTTATATTAAAAAAAATTATATTGTGCCTTCTTTTCAATTCCTATTGTTAATTGTTTCTCTTAAGAAGAGAAATCTATAATAATCATGTTTTTATCAAATTTTTATTAGTTTAACTTATTATCACTATCTGATATTTTTTCACATTATGATAATTTATTCTCATAAATTTATTTTGATTTATATTCCCTATGTAATGAATATAAGTATAATATATGTTTTGATTACATATTTATCATTTATTATGAAATTCTGGAGAGTGATTGAAATTATTGTTAAATGTGTTTCTTATGTCCCAAATAATAAAAAATGGTAAACCCATGGTGTATTTATTATGATATATTTTTGAGTTTTATTATTCATCTTATAAAAACATTTTAAAATAAAAAATTCTTATAATGGGTTTTTTTTATGGTATCAAATACTATGTTTAATAATTGTTTTTTTAACATGTGACTTGGGATTAGGGGTATATGGTTTCTTATTTGGAATAATTGAAAGGATTGGTTATTTATGTATATTAGTTTTTCTATTTTTAGTATTAGATTAGTTATTTTTTTCTACTTGAAAACGTTATTAAATCCCCTAATTATTTGTCGATATCTTTGATAACATCCCATAATTTTGTTAAAGAAATTTTTTTTTAGTTTCCCAGAAATAATATCCCTAGGTAAATTTATATAAGTATATTTAGGCTCCAATTTAGATCCACCAATGGGTGATACACTTGAAAAGTAAGGTATTAAATAAAATTAATCATAACCCAGTGTATGAGGAATGTCCTAATTACCTACCTAGGTTGACATCATTTGAGGATATGAATTTTTCAATTCAAATTATATATTTTTTAAAATTATAAATTATTAATTTTTAGAATATACTATTGGTAATAATTTAATAAGTAATACAGAAATCCTCCTAATCAAAACTATACTCTACTAAGGTTAATTTATGAAAAATAGAACAACCTGATAATATGAGGGTGAAAAGAAGTTCAGAAATTTGATGATGAATGTTTCTTAAAGTGACTCGCTTATGATTCAAATAGAAAAAACACATGATAAACACTTTTTTAGTAATAATTGATTCTGGAATAAATAATTTATATTCATGGGTTCTTTGGAAAATGTGGGGATTTATCTAATGAAAATAATAATCCAAAGAGTTATGGTGTGGGAAATTTTATAACAATTTGAAACTAGATATCTAAACTTATTAGTAGCATCATGAAAATAGTTGAATTCCAAAATACAACACTAATGAGATGGATGGAGTGTCATGGATGTTTTGGTGAAAATATGAAATTGGAATCAAATATAAATTTTATTTTTACCATAAACATTATACATAGAACCTAGGTATATGACTAAATATAACATGAATATGTTTTCTATATTGGAATAGATGATATAAAGAAAGATATTATTGAGGGAAAATAAACTCTTCAATTAACTATATGAATATAAATAATGATCATCCAAAGGATCCACATAATGTCTATTGTCTTCAATGTGGATAATATGGGAATTATAAATGTAAATTCCTATATCCAAGGGATAATGAGGATAACACATATCAGTTAGGTCTATGTATATAGGACTATGTGAAAGCAGATGAAATAAAAACTACAGATGTTGGTCAATAATAAAAACGTGGAGAAAGGTACATCAATCATCCACTCGTGAACTATAGCTAACATATTTTATTCTTATTATATCCTCCCTATTATATTTATAAATTTTTATAAAAACAATATATCACCATCCAAAAGAATGTATTTTAAAAAAACATATAGTTGCATGATTGTTCGATTCAAATTTTTAGTTTAATGTAATTTTACAAATTAATATATTATTATTAATTTAGATGAATTTAATTTCCATTTTTATGTGTATTTTTTACCTTTAAAGACCATATTATAGTCCCCAAAAATAGAAAAATTACATTTTATATTTAAAACCAACCAATGAACCCCTATTAGGGTAAGGGTAACAATAATCTATTTGCAAAAGGTAATTTTCTTTTATAGTTCGTAAAAAACAACTATGATTTGTATTGTTCTCAAAGGATTTGAAATAAAGTAAATATTGTTTTATATCTATTTTTAAGGAATGGATAAGTTTCCATGTCTTACCAAAATTTATCAGGAAGATACAACATTATAAATTTTTCCACAAGTCGGGTCCCTCTTTATGCAGGATATTAACTACTTATTAGTACGTAATATTTAAAATTATGAGGATTCATTTTATTTAATATTGGAATAATAAAATACCAAGACATTTTTTTAAAATTTCTCTTAAATATAAACTTCTTTACCTTAATTTTTCTTAGGATATTAAAAAAAATTCTACATATAAATATTTTTAAATAATAAATATACCATTTAAAATGATGTTATTAAATTATAACATAAACATAGAGGTAACGAAGTTGTAAAAAATATTTAAAAATAAATATAAATATTACTAATACTAACAAATATATAATATTTAATTATTGTAGCTAAATAACTAAAAAGAAAATCATATTCTAAAATAATTAAATTAGTTTTTTATGTGGTATATATTTTTATTTCAAGAAAATAAATATATTTTTATTCAAATTTTATATTTTATCTTTATTATGAGATTAATAAATTTACACAAATAAAATTAATAATTGATCATATATAAGAATATATATAAACAATATTTAGTAATTTCAATTTCTAGAAAAAATATTTCCTCATTATATTTAAATAATTACATTAAAATTCATATTCATAATAATTAGATTATGAATTTGAAAAAGAAAAAAATGGAATCACAAAAGAAATATTATCTTAGGTTGAATTTTTTATTTTTTATTTATTTATTCTTAATTGAACAATTACAATATAATTTAATATTTGGTGTAGTGTTTATGACTAAAGAATGTAGTAATTAAAAAATAGAAAGTAATAAAACATTAATCAAGGAGAACAACATCTTTAACTAGTAAAATAATTCATTTAAAATACATTTTATAAATTAAAAACTCTTGTTTCATATTTTGAAAAATGAATTAATATTTTATACTAATAAAAACATATTTTTCAAATTTATATTATAATTTTGTATTCTTGGTATTATTTTGAATTTATTTATATGTGTGTAATTACTATATTTTAGCAGTAACATATCAAATGTCATGAATATAAAAAAATTGATAATTGTTTTATAAATTTATTATCATGCGTAATTAATAAAATATCTATAAAAATTGATTCAATTAATAATTTTTGATAATATTAAAATTAATTTTTATCATGCGTAGAAATTTTATATGATTATATGGTTTTAATATATATTATTTATGTTTACAAGTTATTTAAAAAAGAAAAGTTCCCACTTAATTTGAAAAAATTAGTTACTGAGTTTAAAAATATACTTAACACAATATAGATTTATTATGGTAAAACAGTTTACCTATGAAATAAGGGATAAATAAAATTAAAAATATATTAAAGAATGTTTTTTTTTTGTGTTGTGGATATACCAAAATAATTTTTTTCTATTTTATCTATTATGGAATTGACTTTACTTGGGAAATATTCTATCTCTTTTTATTATGTTGTTACATTTTCTAAAATTCCATTTCATCCAAATATAAATCGGTTCCTCCAGTACCCCATGAATGATGTAGAAAAATAATTACTAATCTTGAAAATATAATAAAATTACATCACATATAATCATATTTAATGAGAAAAATCCTCTAATATGATAAAATTATCCAATTCATTCTATTTTCAAGAAGCCTTATAATGGTAATCTAATGTTCAAAATGTGACTATAAATAACATTCTAGCCTATTTTTTCATTTAATTTGAATATTAATATAAATTTTTATCTCATATCTAATAAAACAAATAAAATATACATTCATAATTTATTTATGTTATTGAAATAATCATTATACACCTTCCACCTATTGAATTAGTAAAATGAAAATTTTGTTGTTACATATGTGGTAAATACCACTTCCAAAAACTGATGAGTTTCAATTTTTTCACCACATTATATTTGTTATTGTAAATAATTACTGAATGAATAAATATGATATATAAAACATTTTTTTGATTCTAAAAAGTTAAAAAATTCAAAACTTCTTTTTATTCCATGAAAACGAATAAAAAATATTTTTGGATATGTAGACTACCGCCTCCTTGGAGTGACTTGTTTATTTTATTGAGAAAAATAAATGGATGTTAAAAAATTATTTGATATATATATTTAATATTATTTGGTGATATATTTCACTGTTATTATTTATAAAAGATTACACAAAAAACTATAATCATTAAAATGTAATATGATTACATTGGGAAATTTCCTTAAAGAAGTTTGTAATGTAATTCATTTTGTTGAATCATACCCAGTGATTCCATAAAGTAAAAATGGGTATAAATAAATAATTAAAATAAAATTTTTATAATATAATGAAAACTCTATTATCGATTAAATTTTCTTTATATAAATAGGTATTATTTCACTTTTATAGAAACACTTTTAAATAATGGAAATTACAAACATATGGTGGTAAAAATAAAAATTAGCTTTCAAATGAAATAAAATTTAATTTTTATTGTTAAAGAGAATAAATGGAATTTGATGTGATTAAAATTTTTAAACAATTGATTAATATTGCTATGATTAGTATATATAATAAATCACTTATACTAAATTCAATAGTAATAATAAGGGTTTCTGGGTCAATTTCCATTCATTGAGGAATGTTTTCATATGATGAAAAAATTATTATATTTTAAGGGGGAATTATTATCCTATTGTATTATATAAAAATTAATAATATTTAATTAAGGTGATTTACAAGTCCTTTCCATTAACCCCATTCAAATTATTTGTCTTCACATAATATGAATTTTGAATCGGGTTTTATTTGATCAACTTATTTTCATGAGTCATAATTATTCATCCATGATTATGGTTTTACAATATATATTTTGATAATTATTTGGTGAAATTATATTCCATTTCCTCATTATTTTATATCAATTTATGTTGATGGATTTATTTTTTCCTAAAAAATGATTATATTATAAGTAATTTTCATTCACTAAAAATGATTTTTTCTTCCATGTTCATATTCAATCATCCCATCAAATTTTCCCTTTTATCTATAGACCTTGTTATGTATTATTTCATATGACGATCTTAATTTAAATATTGTATTTATATAAAATTATAATATACTATATTATATAGGTTATGAAAAATGGTATTTTGGAAACATAAAATTATTTTTTCTTCATTTAACAATAATATCATTTTATTTCACAACTAATTTCCTAAAAACAAATTTATGTGTCTTCCAAAGATCCGTGATTTATATTTCTATCAAAATAATATTTTTAAAAAATGGAATTATCTAGACCAATTTAATGATAGTTTTCAAAGTGAACCACAAACATGTCCTTTCATATACTTTTTCTAGAGTATTTACTAGATAAATAATTTAAAAAACATTATAATTTTTATTTTATAAAACTCTTATATTTCCATGCTTCATTTAATTATATTTTTCTCTAATAGTAATGTTTTTCAAAAATTCTAATAATTTTTCCTTTTTATTCCTCCTTGATATGGTTTACGTTATTTTTTGTTTAATATTACCATTATCTTATGTTTTCTACACCCCAATATATAAATATGGGTATAATATATGATGTGTTTATACAATGTCCAATTATAGTGAAATTTTAGAGAAATGATTAAAATCATTATAAAATAAGTGAAATGTATATAACTAATCTGAAATATCAGTTTGAAATAAAATTTTTTGGACACTTATATATTTCATAGATGAAGATTTTGACATATAAAAATTCTAATAAATAATTATATGTTAACTTTTATTCTCTATAGCTAGAATCAATGAAAATATATAAAGAGTTTATTTTTAGCACTGGACTTAAGATTACATGTATATGGGACCTCATTGGGTGGGTCATATCCAGGACAAAATAATGGGATTCCATACCATTTCCTTATGGGTGATCAAAATACCACCCTAAGAAATGTTTACTAAAGAAAACATCATAATAGCTTACAGAATAGTTTTTCAATACTTGGAATAATTAAAATGAAACTTTTCCTTTTGGTTGATTTGGTTATTTCCATGGTGGCATAATATATTTAAAAATATAAACCCCTGATTATTTTAAATATATCATGGGAACAACACTAATAAATAATTAATAAATTTTAATTTGATGGGATAAATTAGGAACGTCCTCTACCAGTACATATCATAAATAATTTCATACTTTGTAGTGTCTATTATCATGTTATTTGATTCATAATTAATGGGTATATTAGTCTCCAACAGCAATCCTTGGGTTCACACTTATCCAAGTCAACACTGAGTCCCCCAGCTTTATTTACCTAAATATAATAAACTAAAAATCAAAATCCAACTAACTCGAGACTCAATATAAATTAATAAAACTACTTCGGTAATATTTAAACTCATTCTGAACTATCAGGATCCCTCAGGGGAATATCATCTAATAATTGTGACACCCTAATTGACCTCTAATACATCATATCACGGTAAGAGAAGCCAAGATGGAATATATCTCACATGTAAAGTCGTATTCTATACACTAAAAACATCCAAATATCTTCAATTAAAAAACTAAACTGAGGGAAACCATTTTAAATATAATTTAATAATATTAAATCATTACTGAGACCCTAAAAATATTTATCTTACTAAAATTATAAATAATTTAAAAAATTAAATAGTCCAGTCACTAATATCTTATAAAAATACAATCATTATAAAATGGAACTCATAAAATGTTCATTATTCCAACAAAAAACTAGCCCCTTTAATTTATCAACATTACTATAATCCTATATGTACATTTTCCACCAGATCTATATATTTAAAAACCATTTTCCTTCAGTATATGCATGGACACAACACATATCCTCATGAGTTTCATGTATGGTTCATCATAAATATACTAAGTAGGATGGCCGGTAAACTCAAGAACCAAGAATGATTGAGTTTCATCTTTATAGTATAAACACAAATTGGTATTTAAGAAAACAAGTTACCTATGATAATAGGGTTATCATTCATTATTTATATTATCCACATATGTATATCATTTAAAAGTAAATTGAAATTGAATAAGTACTATAAATACCAATATACCTACACTATATCATATCTATAACTTCCCTATAATATCTTTATAGCTATAAGAATGGTTTACATGTTATGTTTTTATGGATATGCTAGCGACGAGAGTTACACACTCAGACAAGTATATTGTACTCCGATGTGTGTAGTGGGGATCATTCAAAGGGTTATAAAGACAATGACATAGGGCCCTCCCCAAATTGAATATTATTTACTCCACTATATATATGAAGGATATAATATGTAGATATAGGTATTCTATGTGAGTGTTATTGACCTTACATCAATTGTAATCATCTTCCCATGTTCATCCTCCTATAAATAATGTTATTGATATCAATATTCCGGATTATATAATATATAGAACCCTGATGATAATGTTATAAACACCATAAATTTTTTCATAGAACCTATCTCAATAAGGAATACTCATAATTCATAAATTTTAATATTGGAAAACATAAAGATTATTATAATCAATTTAGAACATATGGGTTAATTATGATTTACACGATGTTTGAGTCACTGAATCTGTTTGGTCATGTAATATTTCATCCAAAATCAAGTTATTCTAAAATATTGTGTGATTCTAGGAATGTATTTGAATTTTGGTGTATAAATGGATATCAGGATTATACAAACAACACATTTTTATCTTCCTTTTGGGATACATGTTATTTTTATAGTTATAAATGTGGTTTATGTACCCATTTAAAAATTTATGTGTAAGGGGACAACATGACATTGTAATTTTTTTATAATTACTCATTCTTTAACTATATATCCCTCACTGTGTGATATTTAAATTCAATGAAAAAAAAGAATTTTGGACTTTGGAAAACATAATGATATTTTTTGGGAATATATATTATGTTTATTTGTTTAAAATATTGCAATAGAATGATAAACATATATATAATATATTAATAAATTCAAAAAATTATGATCAGAAAAATACAATAAAACTATATGCATTGATTTCAGACCAATACAAACATTATTTACACCATGTTTAATGAGAAAAAATAAATCCATATGAAGCACTAAACATCAAACACCAATAATTTCAATGACCATCTCATATTCCCTAGTACCCAGATACTTGAGTTATAACTAACATGACCTAACGGTAATTCTCGATCCCTATGTGAAGGTGACTAGCTCATGACATTGTATAATCACAATGAGGTAATGATTCTTGCATAAAATAGAGGATGACTAATATTAAATTTGGTATGATCAAAAATTTTCTAGGAAAACCTCCTAGAAGTAAACATGTAAATAAAACCTGAATCAGAACATCGTCAATGTACTAAAAAATAATAGTAAAATCTGATACATCCAACAAAATGAGTTAATATCATCTCTACAGTTCACCTCCATGACTTAGTGTCCTAATGATCTTGAACATACACCACATGAAAATATAAAATTCCATTTCCTTAGATATAGAAATAGATATTATACCAATAGTTAATGGAAATGGAATGTTGTGAGATAAATATCTATATTGGGTCTCACCAAGTGTAAAATAGAAAATATATTGAAAATAAAAAAATTATACAATCAATTTAAATAAATATATCCAACAAAATTAGTTACATATTTTTAAAAAATAATTTTTTGAATAAAAGATAGTAGAAATATCAACACGGGAATAAATGAACATTTTATGCAAAATACGTTACATAATTTTGTTAGCATGAATGAAATATCTCCATAATCAATGACATGTAGAATCTAAACAAGTAATGAAAAACAACGTTCTAAAATGAACTTTGGTATATTAGTATCTAGAAATAGGATCATCTCACTTATCATTCATTAGCACCCCTAAAGATATGTGTTCAAATGCAAATGAACATCCCCTGAGGGGATCCCATTACGATTAAAAAATCTATAAACTGATAGAGTATACACTATAGGTAAAACATTCCAATCATATTTTAGTTAGTGTTTTAATTTTCAATCCATTTATAAGGTATCATATAATAGATTTCATTTCCTAGTGACCTACTAATTACCCATGAACTCATGTCATTCAATACATAAATCAATCAAATTAGCGGGAAAAAATCATTTCATGTCAGTTCAAAATACAATTCCATAAGTTCCTTTTTTAACATTCCATTCTCATTTGAATCCAAAGCATATTATTTCATTAATTCCATAAATTTTCTAATAATATTTAAATTTAATCAATTTTCCATGAATCTATATCCAATAATTTAATCAAATAAAATTCCAAATCATTCCATAAATTTTCTCAAATCCAACAAAAAATTCAATTTCATTGATATTGGATTTTTTTGAAAATTCACTGCCAATATCAAAATAAAAATTCAATCATATAAAATTTGGGTCTTTATGTCATTTACAAACACATTTTAGTTTAATCAAAAAATTTAATGTCTTAATTATATGGTAATACATTATGGAACCACTTACCATTAATCATGGAAAGATATCAACACACCCTATGAGAATACCAATGAGAATAGTGTTGAAGATGACCATGATACCCAAAATAGTAAAATTATCAATAAAAATAGAGTCTATATTTTTAAATTACATGATGATAAATCAAAATCTATAGAAAATATTAATAAAGAATCTTAAAGGAGAGACACATATTTGATTTAGATCCAACGCGATCAACAAAACTTTAATCCACAAGAAAAAGAAACAATTTGAGTCAAACCATATATATATATTGGCTGTAAGAAAAAAAGATCCAATTCTGGGATGAAATATTCTTATTAGGGGTTAATATATAGTGTCTTTGGATTTTAAAATATTTTTTGAGGAATTTATATCTTATGTTTCTTTTTTACTAAAGGGATGAAGACAGTTAAACTAATTTTTCATTCTAACCATGTTCCACTACTATTTGGGGTACAGGGTTTCTACTAGGTGGTTTCATGTCTTGGTTATCAATACTTCAACAAATAAAATCAAACCTTTTTAGGACACATGGTCTTGGTGTTCTAGCCGCATGGTTTTTACAAATGGTATGCCAACGTTTAGTTTACATTCAAAGTGTGCATGGATTACAAGTCAAGATCATATGGATTTACATAACTATGAACCAATAATATACTACCTAATGGGCCAAAACATTCTCTAAAATTCACCTCAAAATACCCAAATTGAATCCTAAGAAATTTACTATTAGAATAAGATCATAGAGTAATTGAAATAGGGTAAGGATATGTTAACTTCTCCACCCCATAATCCATTTATCTCATATGAAATCCTATGAAGATGATTATATATCAAAGAACTGAGTCAATTTCTCTCCCATCAGTGCCTCATGATCTCAAGACTCATGTGAATTGAAACTATGTTTTCATTTAACACGTGCCAAAATTATCATCCTCTAATGAAATAAATTTATTTATAAATCAATAATCATGACTGGATTCATTGTCATAGATAAATCAGTATCCACATCAAAACCATCATAGGTAAAAACCCAATAATAGTTAGAAATAAATTTCATGATCTGTGATACATGGACCAAGTTTTGGATCATAGTCGACTATGGTATGTGTGCTAAATGGTATTCCACTTTCCCCACCCACTCAAATTTTTTCAAAAGGCCCCATTTAGCTTTTCTCAATAATTTTTAGTTTACCAAATTTTGGGGCACTAATAGAGGTGAATCTCTTAAGGAAACATAGTAACCAATTAATAATACCAATATTTTTTTGAAGAAAATCATTATTTAATTTTTACTTACATTGTGTCATTACCATTATCTAATAAATCAACTAAATCTTCATCATTGTCATTTAGATCAAACATGGTCCAACTAAAGAATATTGACCAATATCTTAAGAACATAATATAGATTTACATTGATTTTCAAATAAATCCTAAAAATTATCCATCCAAATTAAAAATTGGAATAAAATATTAGAATAATTCTCTTCAAATATTAAATGGATTCTTGAAGCTCATGAAAAGTCATGGACACATGTAAAAATAATGTATCTATGAATATTTATACGTATTTATATTTGGAAATCTATTTGTGGATGATATTAGGAACTAATATCTAATTGTGATCAGAATATGTCATGGAGGCCCCCAACAAGCATGATTAGTAAAATGGGGATTTCTCTTAGGTACTATAAAAGATAGAACTTCTTATAAATAGATGATCAATGATACATAGATATGTCCTAGGAATAGAACATTGGTTATGTCTCAAATGGGTATAAAGTGATCTGATTTGTTCATCCTAAATATCTAAAACTCCATCTCATTATTTACCTAATGTGTAAAAGATAAACCATACACAATATCTATGGAGATCCCATCCCCATACATGTCTTTTTTAGCCGACTTAATTAATTTCTAATGTCTATTGATCTCATGATTCGCCTGGTTCTATTTATAATAATGAGAAACAAGGTTAGTTACATCTCCTCCCTTACCTAGATACCAGATTTTCACCCCAGTCATTGAATATATTCATTCTACTAGGGTGCATGAACTAGATGTAATTATGTAATCCACTATCATATCATTCCTTGCAACCAAATTCAAAAAAAAATAGTTTTAGAAACACAAGGTATATTCTTAAGCAATGTCCACATGCTGATAGTCACCACACCATAAATAGAGCCCTTAATGTAGTGGAATTCATCATTAAGTTGTTTTACAAACATTTTTTTGAAAGAGATGGGATTTTGACTGAACACCTTCCATGAAAACATGGGCCACTTCCTCATAGACTCAAAAATGTAATAGATAACAAATATCCACAGTGTTCCACTATTATGAGGATTCATTCTTGGCTTTATTCAATGTTTCCTTCCCATCATTTGAGTAACAAAATTTCCCTTCTTCATGGTGATGGAAAATTCAAAGTCAGTCTTCTACTAATACTCCACCCAATACCTCTAATATAAAATCATATATTTATGATAGATATATAAATATTTTTTTTACAGTCATATTAATCGGTAAAACCTTCTTTGATAAGGTAATGTTGCCACCTTTTAAGAGAATTCATTAGGGCTATGAGTTCATGATCATATGTCAGATACTTATTCTCCGGGTATATATATTTCTATATCCATAGGCTACAATGTGATCATACCATATAAGAACATGTCCCTTACCCAAATATGATGCATTACATAAGGTGATATATACCAACCCATCATTTGGAGGATTCAACCCCACTATAGTAGTCAATAGTTGTTTTATCTCAACAATAGAACTTTTAAATTTTTTATTCAATAAGAACATAACTCCCATATAAATTAGAGTGTTAATTGGAGAATCTAAAATTGATAAATCCACAAAAAAATATGTAAATACCCACACCAAACCCTATATTATCCTTATCTCAAAAAAGTTATGTGGTTAAACAAATGTCATAATTGAACTCACATTATAAGGATTGACTGAGATACCATGTTCTATGACCTTGTGTCCCATAAACATCACTTCCAGTATGAAAAAATTAATCAATTGAATGTTTTTTTTAATTTATGTGATCTATAAGGATTTCTATAAATACTATTAGCTAACCTAAATGATCCTCATAGATTTTCGAGTGAACAAAAACATCATCCATAAATACCTCAAACAATTTGTTGATATACTCATGGAATATGTTGTCAATCAGTTCCATAATACTATAGTATCATTGGTCTTTATAATGTCTTAAGAAGATACTCAATGTTATCATACCTTATCCTGAAGGCGGTCCATGGAATGTTAGATTCTTTATTTTAAAAACTGGTGATGAATGGACTCATGATAAATCTTGTGAACAACTTTTCCAATTTCAAAATTTCAATAAGATCATCAATTCAGGGAAATAGATACATGTTATTTAATGCAGCTCGATTGAGTTTTTGGTAATCAAAATAGAGGTTAGGTGTCCTATTAAAATTCACCATGGTGATAAAAAGTTCTTATTATAGTGACACACTCAGGTGAAGAAATAATTTCTATAGAATATTTTGAAATTGGATCACTTACTCTTTCAACTCCACTAGTGCCTTATTTTTAATAAGTAATATGCATTGGTTGAGAACAAGGTACTAAATCAATTGATAACTCTAACTATATTAATGGGGAAGAACCATAGAAATTTGAAGGAAACAGATTGGGAAACTCGATGATGACTTGAGGGATATCATCATTTAATGTTTCTCTATCAATGATGATAGAATAAATAGATATTAACCAACAAAAATATAAAACATATGGCCCATCTATTCTTACCCTTGGGTATCATTCCCCTATGAAACAAATGGAACACTATATCAGGTGCTACAATGAAGACTCCTTAAATGTAAATAATCAATTCATGACTTATTCATAAAGATCCAATTCACTAAAATAATGACATGAAGAGGATTCATTTAGAGTACTAGAAAATACCAGTTAAGCTCAATCTCTGATAAAGAGAAAAAAATTAGGACATCAAAGACCCTATGCCTCCTTTGTTTCGAGGGGAGTTGTAATACCCATCAAAAAATATAAAAGCTATATGAAATGATTTTTCTGTTTCATAAAATGATTCAATATATAAAATGATAAAAAAAAATTAGATAACATAGTTTTCAATAAATAAGAATATTTAGTGAAAACACCTCTCATAATTAATGGACCTACATCGGCTTCCTCTAATTAATCTTCCACAATGAGAAGAATCTTCATTCCTGATGAATTTGGCTGGAACCCCTTAGATATCAAAAAATATTGTTTTACCATTGTAATTTTGGGTTATGATGATCCCATTAAAATGATATATGTATAAAATAAAATGAATAAATTTTGTAGGTTTCATGAGCATCCACAAGAACTAAAAATCATAGGTTCCTCAATGTAAACCCTCTTTGAATGCCCAAAAATTCCATACTAAAATCCAGGCATAGGGTCTCTTCTAGCCACTATAGGAGATCTAGAATATTATATATATCAATATCCACTACACATCTCATAATCCATTATATTCCATAGAATTGAACTCATAGGACTACCACTATGAGAAAAAGATACACTTGTTATCCTTGAAATATATACTAGAACAAGATAATCCATAAATGCTCTATAAACTATGTTAACATAATAAGTTACATTAAATATGATTAATTGAGAGCAGATTTCATCATGATTACCCATCTAAAATATATGATCCTTCAGTTTTTCATTTTTCAGGCCATTTAGAGACAATTGTTTAAAATTAGAAAAATGGTTTTTATACTGCATCACAATCATGTCAACCTATTTTCAATTAGTAAAATCTATAGAAACTGTTGATACCATCAACTCATGGATATAAAATATCTATAAAATGAACTCTGATATTGTTGCACTCCAAGAATTCATTCCTTTTCATTTTCACTATTAACTACCAGAATCTTATTCTAATCCCTTCCAGTCTTATGGAGGTACACATTTCCTTAATCAAATTAGGTATTTTAGAAAAATTAAAAGGAAGATCGATATATTCAAAGAAATATTCTCCCTCTTTATAATTCTTATATCATTTTAAATCAAGTGTAATATAGTGATGTAACTTATTATTATTATTCAGTGATTCTTCCATTTGTGTTTTGACGACTAGAAATTGAATTGGAACATGTTATAATATGAGTCCTAGATCATAGACTATATAACAACTATCTAGAATAAATATTTATCTAGAGGATTCACTTATTATGTTTCCCTAAAAAACATCATTGGTAATTTTAAAATTATATTATCAGGGGCATGATGAAACACATAATTAGAAAAAAAAACTCTAGAAGCATTAAAAAGATTACATAGAAAAGGGATACCCAAATCAATGGTACATGAATAATCATTCCATAAATTATAATTTAAGAGTGGGATCATCAAAAAAGTCAAAAAAAATTATTTAAATGTATAAAATCACATCAAAAACAATCCTTAAATACATATTTTAAAACTCCCATGGTGAAATATAAATCATTACAGTGAGAAATAGCTGGAAAATAACTCACAAAAACCACTTATGTCCCAAAAATCCTACCGCATATATACCAAAAAAACCAAACACATACTAAAATTAGGTAACGATTCACAAATAGATATTGATAGTAATTTTTCATGAACCATCACAATACCTCAGTACCTTGATACCCATGATATCCATGAAATGGATTGAAGGGTTTTCATGATCCCCAGAGGATAGAAAATACTATCGATCATTATTATATTATATAGAAGGAATTATATTTACACATTAGAATTGATGTTAGTGAAAAAATTAAATATGATAAAAAACACTCAAGTAGAATCTAACATATGAAAACATGTAAATAAAACCCAAATAGTACATCATCAATGAAATCAATATCTACCAATATAAAAGCTTATATAACACATGCATTGAGTGGATAAAATATCCAAATATCACCTCCAAGACTTTGAGGCCCAATGATCCAGAACATCAATAAAGTCCATGAGGCATTTGCCTTTTCCTAGACCTGGAATATGAAAGTGAAAATACAATAGATGGGAAAGGTAGTGTGTGACCTAAGTAGCCATATAGGATCTCACCAAGTGATCCATAAATAATAACATATAAACAAACCAAATATTCTGTTAATTTAAAAAAACAAAGTCATCTCAATCATTAAAATAATTTCAAAAAAACATGTTGTTGAATTGAAGGATGAAATAAATATCAAAACTGAATTAAATAAATATGTTATAAAAAATTATATAAATAAGTTAGCTTTAATAATTTATGTATAATAAATGGAATATAAATTAAAATGTAACAAAGTAAAGAACCATGATAACATGACCCTTGGTGTGGCATCCCTCATTTTATAACATAAACTTTCATTACATTACACAAAATTAAGGATCTTTAAGGTTTAGTGTCTTGGAAAATAGGAACATAATACATAAAAACAACATAACAAATTCTTCTTAAACACTTCAAAGGATTATAATTAATTTCATCCTAGGTTCATTACTTCATCTCATAACATGGGGACATACATCAAAAGAAAGGGTGAGCAGAAGGCCCAGTAAGGGAAACAAGAGAAACATTTTACATGTGAACTTGAGATACTTCAATAAGGTCATGAAAAGAACATTAAGGCATGAGAAAGAAATAATGAGGTATATCATAATAAAAGATACTTTTTTCATTACTTGAATATGTGTCTACAAAATTTAACATAGGCAATCATTTCTGTTTCACCAAGTTCCATCCCTAAGGTGTCATTAAAATTACCAAGGTTATTCACCAAGGCATCGTTAAAAATGGCCATCTCTAGAGATTAAGTCTTTACCAAATGCATTGAAGTGCTATCAGGGCGCACCCTTAAATTTTCTTTATCATCATGTGAGCCACATATATCATCATCAATCATTTCATAAAAAACCCATATAGCATAAAATAAATGGGTTTCATTTCATAATCATAACGTTTTAAAACTGCTTTAAAGACATGATCTTTATGTCACCTTAAACCCACGGAAAGGGAAAGAGGGTCTCATGTATGTAAATCCCAGAATTTAAAATAGAAAAAATTGGAATATATGTGAATAACCATATATAAGAGAGAGATTTGAGTAGTTACTTAATTAAATAAAAAAACTTTAGAAAAGGAGAGAGACCTTTTGAGACAGAAATTCTGCAGCATAACAGCTATGTTTCAGGGTATTAGAAAACATTGAAAAGACAGGGGACATGGGTCAAACATTCATAAATGACCCATAAACCAGTATAGGGAGAGATTATGAAGGATATATGAACATGGTAATGAAATTTTAAGGACATATCATTTGAAATGAAAAACATGGAAGGAAGACAAAAATTAGATTTCTCTTATGAAAATTCGGCAGACTAACGACATCACTTAAACATCAACAAAAATGAATTGACGAGATCAAATAGTGTCTCTCATCATATGAAAATAAAAGTTCAGTATTATAGATATATAGATCATGCCCAAACATAATAAAAAGAAACTTTAAAGACTTGACATGAAAGTAGAACTTTGAAAAATGAGAAGGGTGAAAGAATCCCTTAAAAATTCAGCAGCCTAACGGCGCCACTTAAACATTCTAAAAACGAATTGATGGGAGAAATAGGGGGTATATCAACATATGAACATTAAAAGGGCAGTAATATGAATATAAAAGAACATCATCCAACATAAGAACATGGAGCATAAAATAAATGACATAAAAGAGATTACATGAAAAGAAAGAGAGAGGTCGGATCCCTTACCTTAAATTTAACTCTTAAAACTCAAAGGTTGGGACCTTGAGAGGCTTGATGGCACCTTGGGAGGACTCCTTGGGAGTTAAGGAGACCATAAATTCGTTGAGAATGATTTTTGAGTCGAAAGGATGAGATAATGGCTTGTTATTTATAGGGAAAGTGAGGTGATACTTTAATAATTTCAAGGGACACCTCACAAGTGGTTTTCGCAAAACCATGGGCTCTCCCATGGTATTTCCCATGGAGTTAGGCCACATGGGGCCCCCAATATAAAAATTCATCACCTTTGGTCTGCCAACCCATAAAATATCACATTACATCATCATGACAAAATTATGATGTCATTAAACATACTGAAACCCTAAAACTGCATTTTTAGTATTCACTGAAAATTCATCTTTCTCAGAAAAAACCCAAAATTTCACCTTAACAAAATATCGATTCTTTGATTACAAATATTAACTAAATTTTATAAAAATAATTTTCTGAATATTTTTAATTTAATTTTTAAATAAAAACACTATTCACCAGAAATTCATTTTTTCAGAAAAATCCCCAAAAATTACCATAACATAATATTGATGCTCTGAGTTCAAAAATAAAGTCCATTTTATAAAAATACTTTTCTAAATGATATTAATTTAATTTTTACTTAAAAAACACTATTCACCCGAAAAAACTAATACTTGACTAATAATTTATGAAACCGTTATTTACCCATTTTATTGAATCACATTACTTAATCAAGGTGTCTAAATTATATTAAAACTTTCTTTAAGTGAGATCACCAATCAATTTGGTCACATTACTAATCATAAGCGTAAAATCACTATTCAGAATTTACTATTCATCAAAAATTAAGTTGATCTTATTATAATCCAAATTCCTTACTGAACACTTTTGCAGAAAACCATTTTTTTTAAATCATTAGACATCATTAATTATTTAAGGTTTACATAAATATTTTAAAATATCGTTTTATTTTTTCAAAACTCATCAATAAAATACATCCTAAAATTATCCGGACATTTGAAATTTCACAAACTTCACTAAAGGAAGAAATATCAATTAATTCATCCCAAAGGATTACACAAAGAAGCTACGGTCTCATCACATATCCCCTTATAACACCATCATATGACCTAAGTGTAAGGTGTGCTATGGTGAGAGAATCTGAGGGAGGCTCAGATAACATTTCCCTAGTAGTAATCTCTACTAACTTGAACTTCTCCCACATGTGTTTCCATTCAAGCTTGACACGCTAGAGTTCGGCTTGGGATTGGTCCAAAGAGAAGCCCAAAGATGCCACCTCCTTCCCAAGCTTTGATAAGTGGGATTCATAAGGTTTGATTCTACTGGATGAAGCCATCGACTCCTCTTTCTGCATTAACCATTGACATCTCTATTAAATCATTAACAGTACGTTAATATACTATTCAAAAAGTTTGGGTCGTTACATTCTTCCCCCCTTAAGAAATTTCATCCCCGAAATTTTATACTTGAGTCCTTGTTGAAAAGGTGAGGGTACTTTTGCTTCATTGTTTCCTTAGGCTCCCAAGTAGCTTCTTCATACTTATGATTCCTCCACAACACTTTCACAAGGTGGGTAGTATTGTTCCATATAACCTTGTCTCTATGGTCTAATATCTCTACTGGTTGCTCCCCATAAGAGAGGTCATGTTCTAGTTGTACCACCTCTGGGTTCAGTGCATGCGAAGGGTCGGGTATGTACTTCCTCAAGAGAGATACATGGAAGACATCGTGAACTTGAGCTAGGTTCGGTGGAAGTGTTAGTCGATAGTCCAATGCTCCTATGAAATCAAGGATTTCATAGGGGAAAATGTACCTAGGGATGAGCTTCCCTTTCTTCCCAAACCGCATGACTCTCTTCCATTGAGAAATTCAAAGGAAGACTTTGTCGCCAACACCAAACTCCAAGTCCCTTCAATGTTTGTCAGCATAGCTCTTCTGCCAACTCTGAGCAGCCTTTATGTGTTGTTGGATGGCATGAACCTGTTCTATCATCTCTTTCACAAGATCAGGCCCAAGAAGCTTTCTCCCACCAGTTTCATCCCAACAAGTAGGAGTTATACATCGCTTTCCATATAGAGCTTCATAGGGTGACATCTGAATACTCAAATGGAAGCTGTTGTTATAGGAGAACTCAACTAATGGGAGGTGTTGATCCCATACACCTTTAAATTCCATTGATCAGCATCTCATCATGTCTTCGAGTGTCTGAATAGTCCTTTCAGATTGTCCATCAGTTTGAGGATGATAGGTCATACTAAAATTCAATTCAGTATTCAGAGAATGTTGAAGACTTCTCCAGAATTTTGATGCGAATCTTGGATCACGATCAGACACGATGGATAGTGGTACCCCAGGCTGCCTTACCACTTCCTTTACGTATATCTTGGCAAGTTGATCCAGAGAGAAATCTTCTCGAATAGAGATAAAATGGGTGATCTTGGTGAGACGGTCCACAATAACCCATATCGCATTGTTTCCTTCGGATGTTTTTGGGAGACCAGTTACAAATTCCATAGTGATATTTTCCCACTTCCATACTGGTATGGGTAGCAGTTGTAATACCCCCTTAGGAAGTTGTCGTTCTGCCTTTACTTATTGACACACTAGGAACCTTGTAGTGTAATCAGAAATCTCCCTCTTTATGTTATCCCACCAATAATGATCATGAAGGTCTCTATACATTTTAGTCCTTCCCGGATGTATAGAGAAAGTAGATCTATGAGCTTCATCCATCAGTTATTTATTTATCTCTGGAATATATGGAACACATAGTCTTGTACAAAATTTCAATACACCTTCTTGATCAATATTAAAATCAGGGAACTTCCCATCCTTTACAGCCTCAAACATCTCCTACAGCAAAGGATCTTCTTTTTTAGCCTTCTTGACCCTCTCTAGTAATTAAGGTTGAGAAATAATTTGGGATAAGGTTGATGATGTCCCTTCCCTTACAATTCCCATGTCTAGTTTTACTAGATATTTAATCAAGGGATCTCCTAGGATCCTCATTGTTGCCAGAACAACAGGTTCTTTCCTGCTTAACGCATCTGCCACTTTGTTTGCTCTTCCAGGGTGATAATGAATTGAACAATCATAGTCTTTAATAAGCTCCAACCATCTCCTTTGTCTCATGTTCAATTCTTTCTATGTGAAAATATACTTTAAACTTTGGTGGTCGGTGTATATATCATATTTTTCCCCATAAAGATAGTGCCTTCATATCTTTAGAGCAAAAACAACTTCCTCTAGCTCTAGATCATGCGTAGGATAATTATGCTCATGAACCTTCAACTATTGAGATGCATAAGCTATTACCTTGTCATTTTTCATGAGGACGCACCCAAGCCCTTTCAAGGATGCATCGCTAAAAATAACGAATCCTTCTCCAATAGAGGGTAGTGTTAACATAGGTGCAGTAACAAATCTCTTCTTCATCTCTTGGAAACTTTCCTCGCATTCCTTTGTCCAGTTGAACTTAACCCCTTTTCGATTCAACATGGTTAGTGGATTAGAAAGTTGGAAATTGTTTCAGAAACCACTTATAATATCCCGCTAAACCAAGGAAACTACGAATCTCGGTTACTGTTGTGGTTTGAGGCCACTCCTCCACAACCATTGTCTTTACAGGGTCAATAGAGATTCCTTCATTCGTTACGATGTGTCCAAAGATAGCCACTTGTTGTAACAAAAACTCACACTTTATGAACTTTCCAAAGAGCCTCTCCTTCCACAGAGTTTTCAAAATATCCCTCAGATGATATTCATGCTCCTCACGACTTGTTGAAAATATCAAAATATCATCAATAAAAACTACCACAAAGTTATCAAGGTAGTCCTTAAAGACACTATTCATCAAATACATGAAAATAGCAGGATCATTAGTCAAGCCAAAGGGAATAACAATAAACTCATAATGCCCATATCTTGATCGGAAGGCATTCTTTGGGATATCTTCCTTCTTCACCCTCAGTTGATGATAACCAGATCAAAGGTCAATCTTGGAGAAGAATTGAGCCCCAAGAAGTTGGTCAATTAAATCATCAATTCTTGGAAGAGGGTATCTGTTCTTCACTTTGATCCCGTTTAGTTCTCTATAATAAATGCATAGCCGCATTGATCCATCCTTCTTCTTCACAAAGATAAGTGGTGCTCCACAAGGATACACACTCAGTCGGATAAACCCCTTCTCCAAAAAGTCTTGGAGTTGTTTCTCTAACTCTCCTAGCTCCACATTTTCCATTCTATACAAGGTCTTTGATATCGGTTGAGATCCAGGTATGAGTTAAATGGATAACTCTACCTCTCTTTTTGGGGGAGGTCCAGGTAACTCCTCAGGAAATACATCCATGTATTTCTGAACAATCAAGACCTCTTCTATTTGTATACTCCCTTTTCCTTCTTCATCATCACTGATTAACTCCATAAAGAAAGCTATAAGAGGTGCTTCTAGATAGGGATCAGTTTGGGATATCTCTCCTTGGAAGATAATTGTAGGTCGTTCATTCAAGACTACTGAGATTTCCTTACTTCTCCATTTGATCTTAGCATTATACTTTGAGAGCCAGTCCATCCCTAGTATAAAGTTTAATTACAACATGGAAATGACTAATAGATTTGTGATAAGATTTTTCTCACTAAAGTAAACTCTAGAGTCTCTAAACACTGTTGATGCATGGATAATCCCACTTGGAGTCCTGACTGACAACTGTACCTCAAGAAGTTCGGGGATTGATTCTATATTCTTCACAAACATGGAGGAAATAAAGGAATGTGTAGAAACAGAATCAAACAAAGTACTTTCTAGTTTTGAGAGGACAATAAGAGTACCTGCTACCACATCATTTGGAGATTCAACTTTAGTTGTTGTGATAGAAAAAGCACAACCTTGCTCCCCTAGCCTTTGCTGAGGTTAATGGTGATTCCCCTCCACTGCCCTTGGATTTGGACAATGATTAGTAAATTGCCCAAGGTGTCCACACTTGAAGCATTGGACTTCAGGTAGGGCCAAAACCATCTTTCCTCTATCGATAGTGTTGGGGAGTTGAGGCTTCACCTCCCTACGACAATTCTGAGAAATATGGCATCCTCTTCCACACTTGTATAACTTGCCACTTCCGATCAAGCAATGCCACAGATGCTTCTTCCCACATTTATTGCATATGGTAATTTTCATTCTCATTCCACATCTTCCCTGATCAAAAGTCTTCCCTAAACTGGGCTCTAACGATCTATTCTTTTCATTTGATTTATGAGACAACTATTTCTCACCAAACTCTAGCTCGACTTTCATTGTACTCCGCACGATCTCCTCGTAGCTATCGTAGTCCTGGTTGGCTAGATTCTTCCGCATATGAGGTCTTAGTCCACCGAGAAATCTGTCAACCTTCCCACTTGGATCCATGAAAAAGCTAGAGGTATATTGTGAAATTCAGGTGAAGTTCATCTCATAGCTTCCGACAGATTCATTCTCCTTCTACTTCAGCTCGATAAACTCTTTCTCCATTCTCGTTCTCACGGAACAAGGGAAATACTTATTAAAGAATATTCCCCGGAACTCTTCCCACTCTATAGCTTCCATCTCTCTTCTAGGATTCGTATTTTTGACCAGTGACCACCACTGATCAGCTTCTCCCTCTAGGCGGTAAATAGCAAGGGTGACTTTTTCTTGTTCTAAACAAATGAGTATAGAAAAGATCTTTTCAATGGAGCTTATCCATTGTTCCGCAACCAATGGGTCAGTAGATCCACTGAATTTTGGTGGTCTTTGATGCATGAAGGACTCAAGAGAGTGTTGTTCCCTTCATTGTGAGATCGGTCTCTCAGTATGATTCAAGTTATTACTCATAACTTGAGTCAGTTGGATCATCATTCACATGAATGTTTCCATTCCGGCTTCCAACGGAGGGCCGTCAGCACATGGTGCATTGCGGTCACCATCTGCACGGTTCCTCCTATTTCCCGCCATTTTCTAAAATAATAAAACCTTAGTGAGAAACTTATTTCATTTATGAATCTTTTCACTAAGTCTTCATGCTTAGAAAATTACATTTCTCTATAATTCCTTCATAATGATTCATAAAAAGCTTATGATTAACCAAACATATCCCCCGAGAGTTTCGTAACCTAGAGTGCAGCAAGGCCCGTTATCGTGCACCAGTTCCCGTTCGAGTCTAGCTCAAAGTGGGGTTTTTGGGTTTTACCCCTATGTACATCTGTGCCAGAGCCTCCTCTACCTGCTCTTATCCAAACAGGGATGTATTTGTTTGATAAACCCCTTACTCAATACTTACCAAAATACCAGGAAGTTTTCCTATATTTAAACTTTTCTATAAGGTTCTTCCTAATGTTTTTATATCATAATTTCCAAAAATAACTAAACCATCCTTTGATAACAACTGTGGAATCCTTCATTTTATAACATAAACATTCATTACATTACACAAAACTGAGGATCTTTAAGGTTTAGTGTCTTGGAAACCAGGAACATAATACATGAAAACAACATAAAACATTCTTCTTAAACACATGAAAGGATTCTCCTTATGTTCATCCTAGGTTCATTACTATATCTCATAACCTGGGGACATACATCAAAAGAAAGGGTGAGAAGAAGGCCCGGTAAGGGAAACAAGAGAAACATTTTACATGTGAACTTGAGATACTTCAATAAGGTCATGAAAAGAACTTTAAGGCATGAGAAAGAAATCGTGAGGCATATCATAATAAACATAACGTTTTTCATAACTTGAAGTTGTGTCTACAACATTTAACATAGACAATAATTTCCATTTCACCGAGTTCCATCCCCAAGGTGTCATTAAAATTACTAAGGTTATTCACCAAGGCATCGTTAAAAATGGTCATCTCTAGAGATTAAGTCTTTACCCAATGCATTGGAGAGCTATCAGGGCACACCCTTAAATTTGTCTTTATAATCATGTGAGCCACATATATCATCATCAATAATTTCATAAACAACCCATATAACATAAAATAAATGGGTTTTGTTTCATAATCATAACGTTTTAAAAACTTCTTTAAAGACATGATCTTTATGTCACTTTAAACCCACGAAAAGGGAAAGTGGGTCTCATGTATGTAAATCCCGGAATTTAAAATACAAAAACTTTTTATATATGTAAATACCCCTATAGAAGAGAGATATTTGAAAATTTACTTAATAAAATAAAATAACTTTAGATAAAGAGAGAGACATTTTTAGACGGAAATTATGCCGCATAACGGCTATGTTTCGGGGTTTTAGAAAACATTGAAATGAGAGGGGACATGGGTCAAACATTCATAAATGACCCATAAAACAGTATAGGGACCGAATATTAAGGATATATGAACATGGTAATGAAATTTTAAGTACATACCATTTGAAATGAAAAACATGGAAGGAAGACCAAAATTACGTTTCTCTTATGAAAATTTGGCAGCCTAACAGCGTCACTTAAACATCAACAAAAATAAATTGATGAGATCAAATAGGGTCTCTCATCATATGAACATAAAATTTCAGTATGATAGATATAGTTATAATACCACAACATAATAAAAAGGAACTTGAATGACTTGACATGAAAGTAGAACTTCGAAAAATGAGAAGGGTGAAAGAATCCCTTAAAAATTCGGCAGCCTAACGGCGCCACTTAAACACTCTTAAAACGAATTGATGAGATAAAGAGGGGATATATCATCATAATAACATGAAAAGGGAAGTAAGACTAATATAAAATAACATCCTCATACAAAATAACATGGAGCATAAAATAAATGAAATAAAAGATATTACTTGAAAAGAAAGAGAGAGGTCGGATCCCTTACCTTAAATGTAACTCCTAAAAACTCAAAGGTTGGGACCCTGAGAGGCTTGAGGTCATCTTGGGAGGACTCCTTGGGAGGTAAAGAGACCATAACTTCTTTGAGAATGATTTTGGAGTCGATATTATGAGAGAATGTCTTGGTATTTATAGGGAAAGTGAGGTGATACTTTAATAATTTCATAGGACACCTCACAAGTGGTTTCCTCAAAACCATGGGCTCTCCCATGGTATTTCCCATCGAGTTAGGCCACATGGGGACCCCAATACAATAATTCATCACCTTTGGTCGGCCAACCCTTAAAATATCTCATGAAATCATCATGGCATAGTTATGATGTCATTAAACATATCGAAACCCTAAAACTGCATTTTTACAATTCACTGAAAATTCATCTTTCTCAGAAAAAACCAAAAAATTCACCTTAACCAAATATCAATGCTCTAATTACAAATATGAACTCCATTTTATAAAAATAATTTTCTAAATATTTTTAATTTAATTTTTAAATAAAAACACTATTCACCAAAAATTCATTTTTTCATAAAAATCCCCAAAAATTACCATAACATAATATCGATGCTCTGAGTTCAAAAATAAATTCCATTTTATAAAAAAAAATCAAAATATTTTTAATTTAGTTTTTAATTAAAAAACACTATTCACCCGAAAAAAACTAATACTTGACTAATAATATATGAAACCGTTATTTACCCATTTTATTGAATCGCATTGCTTAATCAAGATGTCAAAATTATAATGAAACTTTTTTTAAGTGAGATTACTAATCCATTTGGTCACATTACTAATCCTAAGCATAAAATCCCTATTCATAATTTTCTATTCATCAAAAATTAATTTGATCTTATTAGACTCCAAATTCCTTACTGAACACATTTTCAGAAGATCATTTTCTGAAAATCATTACACATCATTAATTATTTATGGTTTACATAAATATTTTAAAATATTCTTTTTTCAAAATTCATCAATAAAATACATCCTAAAATTATCCGGACATTTGAAATTTCACAAACTTCACTAAAGGAAGAAATCTCAATTTATTCATCCCAAATGATTACACAAAGAAGCTATGGTCTCTTCACATAGCTCCTCATAACACCAGCATATGACCTAAGTGTAAGGTGTGTTATGGTGAGAGAATCTGAGGGAGGCTCAGATAACATTGCCCTAGTAGTAATCTCTACTAACTGGGATTCATAAGGTTCGAGTCTACTGGATGAAGCCATCGACTCCTCTTTCTGCATTAACCATTAAAATCTCTATTAAATCGTTAGGTGTACGTTAATATACTATTCAAAAAGTTTGGGTCATTATATTTGGTACATTATTTTTTGGAAATAGGATCCTCACACTTATAATTTAGAAACACTCCTTAAGATATGTGTGCTCACTCAAATCAACACCCCTTCAGGTTAGAATATTACCTTCAATCAATGCACACCTTCTTTGGGGTTACAATATGGGAAAATCCAAACATGGTTTTATTATTATTTTCATATTCAATCCATTTATATGGATAAGATCCTATAATTATTTTCCTAGTTACCTACCAACTACCTAGGATTATATATTCCTCAATAAATGAATCTATAAATTATGGGGAAATCAATCATTTCAAAAACAATCATAATACACTTTCCGGATTTCACATATAAACATTATTTTCTCATTTCAAATCAAAACATTAGTTTTCATAAATTAATATCCTTTTAAGTTAATCATTAAATTTAATAAATTTTCTATAAATAATATAAAATTATTTCGTAAAATCAATTCACATATGAAGCCATATATTTTTCAAAATCCTAAAAATAATTTATATTATATTGTAATTAGGGATTTCAAAAACTCCATCCCAATATAAAAATCTAACTTCAATCATATCAACATTATGTTTTAAATAATTTAAAACTAATTCCAATTTAATAATGAAAATAAAGGTTTCAATTTTAGTCTATTTCATTATAAAAACCTACATTTTAATAACAGAAACAACTCAACACCTATAATGGGAAAACCAATTATAATGGTGGTGATAGAGATCATTAATCACTTACTAGAATCAATATCCCACAAATCATATTCTAGATCCATCAATAACATGAAGGTCGATAAAAACTCTATGAAGGGGTTAATAGAGGATTAGAAGAAGACGCGTGAGTGGAGAAACACTTTCTATAAGGAGTTCTATTGAGGTCTCCGACACATCAATCCATATAAGAAAGTGGTAGGAGGAGTCAAAACCAAATTTAAGTGATCCTCCAAGGACCAATTATTTTAGTTTGGGTTGAAATAATATGATTTGGGGTTAATCGATGGGGTCTCAAAATTTTAAAATTAATTTTTGTTGGAATAAAAATCAGGTGTACATTTTTTTTTAGGGGGAAGCATTGATAAACTAACTGGGGACCATAACAATAAACCCCTATTGTTCTAGGTGAATACTTTCTCCCTGGAGGGAGAAGAGTTTGAATAACATATCACCAAAAATTAAGTCCTGAAATTTTGAGGCTATGTGGTTGGGGGGTCTGAGCACATGGTGTTTTCAATCCATTAACCTCTCTCTAGTACACCATCATAGGGAGCACTATTTACTGGGCCAAAATTCATTTTTTTTCTTTATCCATGCATCAACCATGAACTACACCTTACACCTTCAAATTTCGTAAAACATAATAAATAAAAAATTCAAATGATCCATAACCAAATTAACATCAAAACAAGGGTCATTAAGTAACTAAAAATATATAATGGAATTTTAAAAATAATGTTTCATTAGTTTCTTTTCAATCCAACTATTTTCATTTAGTTATTTTAAATCCAATTATTCATTGAATTTGGTATACAACCTATCCTGCTATCACTACTATATTTTTGAATCATAGATTACTTTTATTCAATTTGTTGTAACATTATTAAATGATAATATTATATGTGTGTATATATATATATGAGACAAAAATAAGGAAAATATTAAATAGGATATAGTTCTATGACTTACCAAATAACCTAATAACTAATTTGTATTTGGGTTAGCTGATGACTAGGAAAGTTAGGAATAAATAATCATTGATGATTAATATATGGAAATTTTTATATATGGATAAAATTTTAGAAACAACATCAGTAAATCATGTAATAAATTTTATTTCTGATAAATAATATCTATAATAATAAATATTTTCATGAATAATCCTTGTTAAAAATATAATATGCGGAAATTTTTGAAAATAATTTTTTTAAAACATTGAAGAATTACCTCAATAGAATTTATATTTTAGAAATTTTGTAATAATTTTTTAAAGGTAAAATTCTCAAGGATTAAAATATGAATGAAGTATAAAATTATTTTATTATGGATCGTAGAATGCTTTCTAGATTAATAATTTAATCAATCATTTAATAAAATAATTATCATTATAATTTAATAATAATCATCCAATAATTAGTGATTCATGATAAATCATTATAATTATAAAATTTACTTCATCATTTATGGAATGAGAAAATAAATATTATTAAAAAAATTTATATATTTTCTTATGCATTATTTTTTAGTTGTGGATAATTAAAAAATAATTAATTAAATTTTTCTTAAATAAACACTTTTACAATCAAATTTATTTTGATAATTAATAGTGAGGTAGTAATAATAATGTAAGAACAACCTCAATAGAAAAATTCATTACATTGATAATATCATCAGGAAAACTACCCATATATTTCTCCACTATTGTACAAAAAATTTATCATGTGATGAAGTGCTCTTTATAAGTGAAATAAAAACTGTTTCTCAACAACACCCACAAAATATATCTACAATTAATTACCTTAATGATTAAAAATAATGAATCCCCTTCATATTTTATATTATACCCTATAATAATATTATCCAAAATTTAACACAAATAGATCGTGTATCTACATATGTGGTCGGTCAATACAATGACATCATCTATAAATAATAGATATAAAAATATTTTTTTATTGGGATAACTACAGATTTCATGAAAGGCATTTAATTCTTGGTACCATGGTTAAAGAAATAATAATAATTACTATACTAACTTTGGAACATAACCTCATTTTATGGGAAACCATGGTATTGTAATTTTATTGTGGGAAACCATTTTATATGTACTAAATATTCACACACACCAAACTAAGTACAATATATTTCATATTTCATATAGTTCATATTTCATATATTTCATAATGTCTCATGATTCCAAAATAAATTATTCAAATTCACAACCACACATAGAAATGATAATTTAATTTTTCATGCAATGAATACCAAATAATGTTGGAATGGTCCTCTAAATAATAATCTATAATTTTTTAATATATTTTTACTAAATAATAAGACAACAAATTGAAATATGATATGCAACTTTATAAAATGATCAGTGATGAATTCAACAAATGGCTTTATGAGGAATTTGAAAGAAAACTCAAGATATATAATGATACATTCAGTCATTTCCAAACATATATTGAGTTATTAAATAGATTGGTATCTATGAATTGTGATGTGCTAGAAATAATTTTAATTTGGATTATCTCACGTGGGTTGATTTTGCATATATAATTAGGTATCATTATTAATGTCTAATTGGGTGGTTTTGGGTGTGTGCAAGTGTCTGTCATGAAAATTCAACAAGGTAATAAGTCTCTAAACAATATAGAATGGATTGAGCATGGAAAAACTGTTATATTATTAGGATGGAATAAAATTATTTTATTTTCTTGAATCAATCCAATATTATTTTGGGTATTCATGATGAATATAGGGGAACATAAAGTAAGTCATAAATCATTATGTTTACTAGATATATTTATTGATGATGGTGATTATTATATTAATAGGGGAACATATTTTAATAGTCTTTGTGTGCCAGTTTGTATTTTTTAAGGATGTGTCCATAATCTTAAGTCCTTTTTTATGATTTTTTATGTACTCTATAACGAGTAATCCTTTAGGATTTTTATATTTTTTTCATTTTTTAAAAATTATACATAATTTCAGGATTTAGTTATCTAAATTCATTTATTGTGTAGTTTTTAAATCTAAAACATGGTTCAAAACATTTAACAATATTATTTAATATTATTTAGAATTTCTGTCAAGATAGATGGTAATTTAATTCAATATTATAATAGTGATTATGTTTTATTATTATCTATTTAATTAATTTAAATAAATATTATTTCTTGATGAATATGAAAATATCTGTTTTACCTTGGAAATATATATGGTATCTTTACAAGGGTATCAATTATGTACACTATGAAATGTGGGAAAACAATTTTGAAATTTATTGTCTATAGTGACATTTCATATAAGTGTTTTGAAATTAAAACAACATCATTTTAGTTTTTTAAAATTTAATCATTTACGCATGCCTCGATAGGTTATGATAAAAAACACTCTTTCTAAATTTTGTTTCTTAAATTACTAATAATTGTATAATTATCTTGTCAATATCAACTTATTTTTGATTGAAAGTTTAAGTTTATCAACTATGTTAGGGACCAGTGGTGAGATAATATAATTTATGTTTACCAAAATTATGGTCTATTTGAATAATTTACTATAAAATCAAGTCTTAATGAGTAAAATGCTAACTTATATTCTTGTGAGATCATGGTATATCCTTTTAGTATCATGATTTATCAATGTTAAGAAACATTTAGCCTTTGACAATGCTCGGATTCATTTAAAAAGTTTCATAGGATCCTATGATTTAATATGAAGGTCTATTATGAAATCCTAATGCTTTTGGACAATTATATTTATTATTATTAATTATTATATATTTAGGTGATCTAATTATTGTTTATTATTATATTTTTTTCCATGTGGGTTATGTATTTTTTATACTTTCAGAAAATACACTATAAATATTCATTAGTATCCATAATAAATGTATCATGTAATTTAGATTATCATATAATTGGAATATCATTTTTTGTCATATAATAACCCTTTCATGTAAACATTTTATATACATAATGGTATTAATTCAAAACATCATTGCTTGGTGGAAATTTAGTTCAAGGAAACTCAATATCTAGGACAACATATTGTATGGTGTTAACTATAAAATGAATTATTTTTTCTCATTTTTACATTATGATCATTTCTTTTAGATAAAAAATATGTTTATAGAGACTCAAAAAACTAATCATTAATTTTATCATAATATACTTGTTTACAAAAAATTTCACCTTGAAATAATTACTTAATTAATTATTTTTTTATTATGAAATAAATTATATTTATTTCATATAGGGGACCATTGTTCAAATGTTTAACTTAATTAGAAAATATTTCCCATAATATATGGGGGATGATTAACTAATATTGGTAACTTTTTATTCATAATATTTTTTTCTTATAAGAATCCCATTAGGTAATTTTTTTCTTGTAAATTTAGTCCATGTGATAATGTATTTTTAGGAGGGAAAGAATTCCCCCTATAGTAATAAATTATCCATTTATATAGGTCTAGAAATAATATTAATCGCCGAAGAAAACTCTATAAATTTTTGTAAATTAAGTAATGGAAATGTGTTTTAAGATTTAATCTTTATTTGAGTGATGGTTTACAAAAGAAACTATTGTAAATAAATATTAGGATAAGATGGTTAATTCAATAATTAAGTTGATGAAATTATTTTATGATATGAAAACTTTTTGATTTGGGAGTTTAAGAATGAATTTTCATTTATAAATATTGAAAAGGTAACTAATCAATATGATTTTTCATAATAAATGACTAATATTTTTAATTTCATCATTAAACATATGAAAACATGAATGATGGAATGAGAAAACATAGTGGAATTTATGAAATGTAACATGATATCTTTTATGGAGTTGAATTAATGATAATTTGATTTATATAGTAAATATAATCAATTAAAAGATAAATGAATCATTTTTTATATTGTTATCCATTTTATTTGAATGGAAAAATATTAAAATTATCCACTCATATAAATGAAATATAATATGTATGATTTATAATATATTATTATTAAATCAATGTTTGTACATAAATGATATTAAAGTGGAAGAACAAGAAAATAATATTTAAATACTTTGAAATTTCTCTTACTATACATAAAATCAATTAAAATATAAAAATTTCGAATGATACCAAGACTATAAATATAGTATTCTTTATTCCCCAAAAATAAAATCAATATAGAATAGAGATCAGTTTATATGTAATATTCTAATGATATAGGTATTAGTTCCTCAAATAAATGATGAATGTTTCATGTTCCAAATAAAAATTGAACTATCAGTAACTATTTTTAAAATTCAATTAAATGTTTTTTAAATTGAAGTTATTGAAATTTTGGGAATATGATAATTATGTCACAATTTTCATTTAAAGTGTTTCAAAAAAAATATTTAATTGATTACAAATGAATTAATTTGATAGATTTAACATTTTATTTAAATTTCAAAAATTAATAATCACACCTTAGAATATAAATGTTCACCTATAGAGTTTTTTAGGGTTACACTTATTTAAAAAATACAATCTCCAAAATAATATAATTTTAAATTGGTAGTTATTATCATGTTTTTCTATATGTTTACGAATAGTAATAGGAAAATTAATTGTTTTTTTATATTGAATATTTATATTACCAACCTGAAATAAATCACATTAATATTTAAATTTTAAAAATTGGAACACTTATTGTATTTAGTAATCAATATGATATTCTTAAATAAGAAGAATACAACAATAAGACTTTACATAATAAAAAATTAAATGTAATTTCAAATATGGTTTCATTAATGTACATGATAGATAATATCACAAATTAATGAGTTAATTATTTAAGATAATATAAAAGGAGTGTTTGATGATCATTATTTATCTCATATGATTGGGTATAATAGGTTTTTCAAAATATAAAAATAACATGAATGTCTCATTAATGGTTAAAATTTTTAGGAAATAATAATGTTAGAATAATTTAAATAAAGAAAAAATTAATATTTATATGATCAAAACCATTATCTATTATAATTTCAAAAAAAATTGTTTTTTGATATATGAGAAAAGGAGAATAAAATTAATTTTTATTTCATAATATGGTAAATTGAAACCAAAAGGGAGTCGAAAATAGTTACATATAAGGGTAACAAAGAAAATATATAACACAAATGAATGGATACATTTTTTTGTTCTATAATTCATAAAATATTAATTATAAAAATATCATGATAGGAAAAACAGAAAATTGATAAGGTTAAAATAAATGAATTTTTTCTTTTTTATTTATTAACCTCATTTCACCTAATAATGTTTATTTTTCATCCTAAAAATTTGAAATCATTTATTTAATAAATAAGTTTCTAAAAAATAGAATTATAATAAATATTATAAAATATGTTGAAAAAATCATTCTACATAGAAATATGGAATATTTATTAAAGTGAATATGGATGAATTTTTGTTATTGTGTATATATCTCTGTAAAGTTAATATATATAATGATCAATTATTATAACTAAATCCAAAAAAATCATGACCCATCAATGAATAAAACGTACATAAGGTTCATTCACATTAATATATCAAGTTAAAACATTTATTATCGATTTAAAGTAATAAAAATAGAGTAATTCAAATTATTTAATATTTTTTAAAAATATAAATGTATTTAAAATTTAATATAACCAATCATTACATGACCATGTTATCAAAACCACAAGAAAAAAACATATATAATTTTATCACATAATAGATTCAATATATATATATATCAACAATATAATTTAAAATAATTCCAAAATTTATAACATAACAAAATATTGAACATAGGAGAATTACATGATGAAAAATAATAAAACTAAAAGGGTATATATTCAACAAGATGATGACACACTCTTTCTCAAGTAAATATTTTCATAGAGTAGTCAATATATTTATTCCATGTAAAGTGTATCCCAATATATCCTCATTTATTATCTATATTTATAATTAATAGTTTCCATGAAATAATCATATAGAAACAGGTTATAATTAAAAAATAAAAACCTTGATACCATCAGTCCATCTTATGGATGAAAATTAGGTTTATTCATATGATTCTATATGTGGGAGTGCTGTGTAATTCACCTAGTAACACCCTAAATCTGTCGAATTTATGATTTTGATTTAAATTAATATAATTATAATGTATTTATTGAGTGCTGGAAGTGTTTTCAAGGGTATGAGAGGCCATTTCTATGATTTCTTATTGGCATTGGGACTTCAATATTTGTGATTGGAGCTTCTTGAAACACGATGGTCATGTATACGGTACCTAGTAGAGCCATCATGTGTTGTGGTTTCTACTATCCTGCACATTGGAAGGTCTGTACCTCAATGGGGAGTATGCAATTCCCAAAGGGTACTTGGTGACTTGGTCAGGAGAACCATCTATGTGCCTTCATAACTATCTAATTTTTGGGATTAATTAAATAATTGTTTTAAATGATTATAAAATGTGAAAACCTCTCATTTTTCTCTTGTAGTGATTTCATACATCTCCCCTTCTCCATTCATTATCCCTTATCATGAGTAAATTTCATCCATTTATCATTTGAATAGAGATCTATCTAACATAATAGGTAATAATTAGTATAGTTATGACTCTCCTTCCCTCCTTTAGTCGTTTCTCTCCTTATTTCATTATATATATATATATTTTAATTATATTTCTATTCTATTTATGAATTTCTTTTTTTCATTCTGTTAAGTTCGAATCATGGTGTATGGTTTTGATGAGTTTGACCATTATCATCATAATTATGCTGTTTTCTTATCTAATTGAGGTATTTTATCATTTTTCATGAAATTTTTGAAATATAAAATATTTGTATTATTTTTTATGTCTTAATATTAAAATAATTTTCTACTTTCTTAATACATGTGTTAATATTTGTATCCAAATCATTATTAGTACCTTCCAGGGGTGGGCATTATAGATTATTTTCACTAATTTCCCATTCAATATATAAATTTAATGATCGAGACATGAAATTAAATGAAGCATTAGTTCCTAAAAATTCGAACATACCATTTGATTTATATGTGGTGTCATAGTACATAACTTATTACAGTTTAGATTCTATATAATATTTCATTGAGGTGATTTAGTTTACTCTTATACCCTTTATAGGGTTTATATTAATGATATAAAGTACATAGTCTTTATTTTTGTGATATTTCATTCACTTTAATAATTAAATTATGATATATCATTCAAATATAACATTTATATTCAAATTGTAATGTATCATTCAAACGAATTATTGAAAATTTACAATATAGATCACTAGGGAAATTTAGAGTGTGAAAAAACATTCATATTAATTATATTATTAAAAATTATAGATCAATAGTGCTATTTGTTAGTGATATATAGATAATGGACATGTTTTGATCTGGTGGTACATCATGAACACTTTATGGGCCAATGAAATAGTATCCACTTATTGCACATGAGGATATGATGTACCATTTTTTGGTTTATGTTGGAATTAGTGTTATATCCACTAGAATTTTTTTAATAAGAGTATAGAATCACCCATATATGGGAGTAATACTATGAAATTTTGTTTCTATCTATCGGGTATGAGCGGTCATCTTCCATCCAAGATGTCACAACCCCCTAAGGTACCCACATTGGATCTATACTTGATTGAAAATCAAGGTGTTAGATAAATCATTGATTAACTATGAGTATAATGAATCGTGCTACTCAAAATGTGATATTATTAATCATGGTTTAACTGTGTATGAAAAAGGTTATGTTCTCATCATCTCCTATATTTTTGGAGTTATGTATAATCCCCTAGTCATATAGAAACATTACCATGGGAATTCACTAGTCATCAAGTGCATCACACAACATCCGTAGGGCATTTTCAAATCCCTACCTTGTGTATAGATTCCTCATCACTATCATTGCATGTAATTCATACACCCCCTGTAATGATAAACTTGTCACAATGATATACCTATCTTGGGTTCAAAGAAAAATACCTCAACAGAACACATATCATCATACGATACATGAGAAATCAAAACCTATCATCATAAGTAAGGTAGAAAACAGAATACATGTGAGAAAATGTTTTTTAGGACCCAGCCAAAGATAAAGGAAGTTGTTTTCAAATATTCTATTCTTTATTAAGGGGTGTTTTTAAAGAATTAAAATCACCTCACATTGTATTCGGTGATTGTTTTCAACATAATTGGACATGTTTTTCAAAAGAATCAGACTCACTTTTTCTATTGTAATGAGAAGAAACTGTTCTGATGAAGTGGGTCTGATGAGACTCACATTGGGTCAGGTATTGGATATGATCATAACTATGAATTAATCAGTATCTAGAAAGATAGAATCGATCTCATGGGAAATTCATGTTTATAGAAGTAAATGTTCATCAGATTCACTCTGAATTCAATATGAAAGAATTGATCATTTTGGTGGGTAATTGGATTCAACATTGATCCCTTCTAAATGTGATTATGATTTTTTTATTTCTATTCCATAAAAATCATAAGTCGATTGAATAACTTGTAAAACAAGTTTATTTTAAGGAAGGGATATCAATAGGTGGAACTGATTATTTTAAAAATTATCAGATCTGGGTGGAAGTGAAGAAGGAGATGTTATAGATTAACTTTATTATATGATCATCCTTCAAAATCATAAAAACATTGTGTACTCAGGATGATCATACTCAAGATTATAATGATAAATATCATACCTATAATGATCATAACAATAAATGAGTTTATCTTGGATAATCGTACTCATAAAGATCATACTCTAGACAATCATATCCAGTGAAGGAATTTCTTGATGTCAATGTTTGAAAATATATGGTGATAATGAGATCAATAATGTATTAAACCATCTCAAAAAGTGTTGAATTTAATTGTAGGATTCCAAATAATTCAGAAGAAGAGGAGAAGAGGATGTTTTATATCTCAAGTGGTTCAAGAGGAAAGGATGAGTCTGCTAGATGTACTATCAAGGGTATTCTCAACATTCAAAATAATGATTTTATTCAGTATTAAGAAGTGGAATCAATTTCCTTAGACATTTTTTCAATTTATACAAAGATTTTTATTGAAGAAATCAGTTTCATAAAAATTAGACTCATGTATTGAAATCAGGCCAATGATTCAAAATGAATGTTTAAAGAAGGAGACAAAGATTTTAGAAGAATCAAGAATCATCGAAAAGAATTTATGATTTCAAAATTCACATGATTTTTTAGGGGATATTGAGATTAAGGTGAATTTGATAAAGTTGGTAAATTATTTGGATTCCCACTAGATAATCTCAAGGGTTTCCTATAAAATGTAAAAAGTACGTTGTAATTTTTGATGAATGAGGTATTGTTCATGAGAGAGAAGATCCAAGTTTTATAGAAAAGAATAAGTTTTCTTAATCACATTTAATGAACACGCATTGAAGTATTTAAGTGAAATAGATGATACAAGATCGCAACACTATATTCAGTTGATCATCATACTAAGGTGTTTTCGTACTCAATTGATTAGCAAATTCAACATTACTATTTTATTCAACTAATTAACATATTGAGAATGATTAATTATATCAGTATTTCTTTACGAGTATGTATGGAATGAGGAATAAGGAGTATTGAACTAGTGATGATTGATTTTGATTGTATTCTAAATAGAAAATCATACTTGAAGAAATGTACTTGGGAAAAGCATACTCAGAGGAATCAGACACTAAGAATTTGACAATGTTTTCATAATATAATCTATAAAGATATTACATTCTTCTGGGTAAGAATGATAATAATTGTATTTATATTCAATAAATTTATGGAGTTGAAAAGAATAAATGATAACACACATTGATACAAAAAAATTTGTATTACACTATTTGTGATAATCGGTTGAACACACACTATTATAATTTTTAACATAGTTCTTCATTAGTGTAAGGGTATATCCAACTCGTTGTAATCGAAGGATTTGTTTCTAGTGGATTTTATAGTATTGGATCAATTCCAAACCATACCAAGGACATATATATATATATATTGAATAATGAACCTTGTAAATACTTGTGATCCTTTGGGTGTGTGGTTGAATTGTTTTTAGCAAGGAATCAAATATTCAATGGGAGGAAAAGGTTGTTTCAGGGAAACATAACAGAAAATAGTATCACTGATTCACCCCTCCCCCTCTCAGTGATAAAATCATCATGAATAGGAACATTCACATTAAACATGAATAATATTCTATAATAAATCTTGGAAATAAGTGTTACATAAAGTACCAATGGAAACACACAAACTCACACATGCGATCATAGACTAGAACAATCATCAAAATATATCTGCGAATAATAATTTTAAGGAAACATGTATAAAAGGGGGAAAATGTTAAGGAAAATCCTACCTCAAAAGGCATTGATGTAAAAATATGGGGATAAACTTGTTAAGAACTCCCCTTCATGGTGTTGTTATCGAAATACAGGCAATCAAGGTTCCCCAAGTGTTTGTAAATAAACCAACTGTTTTATTTCAAAAATAAATAAAACATCACATGTGATGATAATATATCCATCCTGGAAAATTTATAAATTATCTTTTAATCAACACATTCCCTCAATATATTCTCCTAAAAAACAAATATATTATTCTAATTTATCATAAATTATACTTTTTAATTTCCATTTCAAAATTTAATAAAACTTTTCCTTTTATAATTAACTTATGGTAACTGGTTAAAAATTATCCATTTATAATTATCATTGATAATTTTATCTTAAATTTTTTTTTTATAATTTAAAAAAAATTATCCTTTATAATCTAGGGACTGTAAATTAATAGTTCTAATAATCATCCTTGATAATATCACAAATATTATATAATAATTCTTATTAATAATTTCCTTTTCATAATATAAAATTATTATCATTTGATAATTATAGACAATTATCCATTAAATAGTTTGATAAAATTATCATTTTCTAAATCTTCGTAGTTAATATTTCAAAATTTATCATAGTTATTAATTTCATGATAATTTTTTAAATTGTCATTTTATTTAAATAAAATTATATTTTCATAATTTTACAGTTTATATCCTCTGAAAAAAATTACTTATGAAATTATGGCTAATAATTTAAATATTTACTCATTATAATATTGCAGTAAATTTTTAGACACTCGCTAAATAAAATTTTGATAATTTATAATGAATCATCCATTGATAATTTTTATAAACTATAATTTATGATTTTTGAAAAAATCCTAAAATAATAATACAGTCAAATGATTAAATATTTTATTATATATTTTTTTCAAAATTTAAGAAAAAAAATTATTGTAATATAATAAGGAATAATTATTTAAATTAACAACAATAACTACACAAGTAATTTTTACTAAAGATATAAACTGTAAAATTATCAAAAGATAATTTTGACGAAATAAATGCTAATCACAATGAATTATCAACCAATGATTAATTTTTTGAAATTTTCAATTAATAACTATGAAGAATTAGTAAATGATTATTTCATCAAATTATTAAATGGATAATTATTTACAATTATCAAATTATAATTATTTTGGATTATAAAATGATTATTATAAAAAAATATCAAATGAAAATTATGAGATTATGAGGGATAATTATAAGATCTATTAATCAATAGTCTCTAGATAATAAAGGATAAAGTATATTAAATTATCAAAAGATAATCTAATGTAAAATTATCAAAGATAATTATAAATGGGTAATTTATGAAAAATTATAAACATGTTAATATGTAATATTATTATTTTTTTAAAATTAGCATTGGATAATTAGAAAGAATAATTGATGATAAATTATTTAAATATAATTTCTTCCTATGGATAATATATATATCACATGCGTTGACCTAAACAATAATTTTTAAATTGTACAGAATAGAGAAAGTATCATATCATGTGTTATTTTATTTCATTTTGAAATAAAATAGTTGTTTCTTATTTTAGGGACCCCTGGTTAAACTCAGGTGTCAAATTTTCAATAATAAGTCTAGGGAGATGTGTTTTTTCTAGTTTATCCCAACCTTTTTTCATCAATGACATTTGAGGTGGGAAATTACTTACATTTTTGTCTCTTTTAAACTTATTTCCTTAATATACTTATGTGTAAACATATTTTGAAGACTATTGTAGATTATGATCACTTTTTGGTGTGTGTAACCCTAGGAACCCTATGTTATAGTTGTTTTTTATAGTACTTGAAGCTCATTTTTTGTTATTAATGTTTTTTCACATGTATTATGTGTGAAACCTTATATATGATGACATGTTATACTTCTTGAGTATCTTACTATAATATGTTTTTTTGGTGTATTATTATACGAACCAATGGGATGTGGATCATAATGTCATTTTTATACCTTATAGGGGGAGTACACATGACTTTCCAAAATTATGAATAGGGACCTATACATAGGGTTGGGAAAGTAGTGTACCTCGGGGATGTTGTGTGGTGAATTAGTTGACTAGAAAATTACAATGGAAATGATACCCAATGAAAAGGGGATGTTGAGTAGTTGTCAATTCCTAGGGGATTCCAAGAACATAAACTTCATGGTGTGTATTGATAAATATTTTCACAATAAAATGCTTCATAGTATAATGATTCATTATCCTTATAGGAAATCCTTAATTCTTTGGAAACTATGTTTATCTATCAAGTATAGAGACAGAGAAAGTATTTCCAGGGCTTTTAGAGCCTTGGATAGTGAATGGAAACTTAGTTTTGGATTGTGTGTAACTATTCTTGTTACATATTTATTATTACTATGGAATATTATTTAATACTTGAGGAAATCGTATTCAAGATGATTTGGTTTCATCCTACTAAGTCTAATACTCACACCCTACTAAGAAATTTCGATGCACTTGTAGAATTAATTAGGGTTTCAGAAAAAGGAAGGTCCCTATAAGGAACGACTGAGCAGTGGATTATGAAGATAGTAGTAGACCGAGGAGGACTCTAGAGGACCCACTGTTTATACATTTACTTATCTACTTATTATTACAATTTTTACGCTAGCCACAAAGGGGGATTTTTTTTATTTCATCTATTCTATATTTAATTTTCCACATATTTACACTCAATATTAATTATACAGTTTATTGATTATTATAGATCATGTGAGCTGATATTAATGGAATAGTATCCCCACTGACAGACTCAGAGCATCACTACTAGCCATAAGACTCTTGCATACTGGTATATGTGCATGAGTTCATGTGAACATAAGGCTCTGATATTTTTTTTAGGGATGGGATGTTACAAAATGGTATTATAGGAAATACATATTTGGATGCGAAAAGGCAGTTCCTAGGTTTGAGACTTGTGGTATACAATGACGGAGTTGTGTTTTAAATGGGTTGATATTTTAACAATCCTAAAAAGTAAGACTTAAAAGGTTTAATGTTAATACCAATTTCAAAAAATTTCATTGTTGTTTTCAGGATGGGTGACCTTATAAGATGTTATTTAGGGTTTGTTTGATAGAGTAAAAATAAAACACAAAAGATCATGTGTTTTTGTATGGTGGAAATAATTAATTTGTTGAATCATTCAAGCATGTGGATAGGAATTTGGTAGGGCACCATGTTTATGCAGTGAAAATGGTGGTACCAAGCGGTCCAAGACTTAAGATCCATGTCATATTGAGGAGACTATACTATCAGTGGGTCATAGTTGTTATATTGGTATTAGAAGAGGAACCCAACCAGAAATGTGGTGGCACTGCTTGGGTTGAGAAATATAGTCCACAATGAGGACGTAGTAGTCTAAACATGAGGGGAATCTTAAACCCTATAATGAAAATTACTCAAATGACTAAATGATTTGACTCGTGTCAATAAGGATCACTTTTTTAAGAATCCACATGATTAGAACTCAATGTGAAAGTATGATTAGGAAACCAGGGGTACAAGGTTGTCCATGAACCAATGAAAATAATAAGGTGGGTACATGTACTAGATGTGGGGCCTAGTTTTCACGTTGGTATTTGAGGAGGAACTCTGTTGAAAGTGTAGTGGAACTACATGGGTTGAGATATAGGTTCCACAATGAAGAAGTTTTAGTCTAAACAAGGGAGAATGCAACACCCAATACTGATAAATGGTTATATTAATAAATGACATGAATCATGTCCATAAGGTGTAACTTATTTTTTTGGATAATATTTGATTATAACTCCAAGAAAAATCATTATTTTCTTGGTTTAGTGATCAATATGTGTTTTCTTAGAAAACATTTTTTAGGTTGTGTGTGAGTGATAAAAAATGAAAACCTAAAGAACAATTATTGACTTGTGAGGGAATTCATTTGTCTAATAGGAGACCCCAGTAAGTAATAAAATACGATCTTCTATGAAGTAAATAGAGGTATTATAAGAGACCCATGGGGTCACATGATTATAACTATATATTTAACTATTATTTTCTTGGATAATTTATTAGGATGGTATACCTTATAGGATATTTCACTGGGCATGTTCGAGTGAGGAAACAACACACTATAAACAACATGTGTTGTCCTATGGGAGCATTCACTATAATGATAACACATTCAGGTATGTGGATGAGTCTTATGGAAGGGATAACATGTCTAAAAGTTAACTGGTGGTATCTAGTGGGCTTGGACTTAATGTCCATGTTAGGGTGGGGTGTATGTACTGTCAGCAGGGTTGAGTTTTTCTATTTTTTTTATAAGAAAACCTTTCAATATGTGAATTAGAACTACCTTGGTTGAGATATGGAATCCACAATGAGGATTTTGTCTTTTAATGGGGGTTAATATATCATTTCATAGTGAAAAAGGGATAAAATACTAAGTGATAAAATTCATGTTAACATGTTCCACCTTTATTTCTAGGAGACAACCTGATTTAAAATCCATAGTTGATTGTGATTTTTGTTTAGGTAATGATTAAGATAGGTGATCTTTTTGGGAAGTATACCAGGGTGTGTGGGAGGACATATAATAATAAAAGAACATGAATTAGGCTATGTAGATAGTCATTTTTATGATAAGTGACCCAAGTTAGTAATAACTCATGGGGTGATGAGAAGAAAACCAAAGTATTAAAGAACACCAATCACGTCAGATTAATGGGTTCGTCCAATGGGGAAGGATGGGTTATTAAAAATGAAATCAGAGTAAATAACCATCCAAAAGTAAAAATTCACTCCCTATGTTTGAATATTGTGGTCCACAATGAGGGAATTTTTCTTTAAATGGTATATAGTATAAAAATCAAGGAAATGTGATAAATAAATGAATAAATGTTACTATTCATGTCTAAAAGGTGCAACATTATATTTGGGAGAATAGGTAACTAGAATTATACAATTAAGCATATATAAAAAATGAATAGTTAGTTGGATGGGTAACCTTCTCATTAGTTTTATATGGTGTGTGTCAGTGAGGAAAAATAGCACTTGAAAGTACATGTACTTTCAATTTGGGAGATTCATTATTATGATGACCTTTTAGGAATGTGGTTGGGCCTAAGGGAAGAGAACATCTATCTTTGGGGTAAATGTGGTGTGATGGGATGGAGACAAAGTAATTACAGGAGACCCATGGGGTTAGAAGAATTTGTTCCTGGACCGTGGAAGGTCAGGTCATGACAAATGGAATCAGTTTCAATTCTCATCCAGAGGTGCAGAGGTAATCAGTACCTGGAATGGGGATGGTCGTGTTGTGTAAAATTATATCGTAGTCAATAATGAGACATATTATTTAGTTTCATTTCCTATGATTATGTCTTGGGGTATACAATGAGAGAATTGTGCATTAAAGGGGTAGATAATGTAACACCCCTAGAAAAGTGATACATAAATGGCCAAATTTTGTTGCATATGTCAACAATGTTCAAGTTTCTTTTCTAGAGAATATCTGATTAGAACTCCACAATTAAGTGTACATAGGCCAGAGTAGTGATTAGGATAGGTGATCTTCTTGGAAATTTCTGAGGGTGTGTTTATGTTAGGAAAAACACATTAGAAAGAACATGTATTGTCCACTGGGGTCTTTCATTATTTTGATGAACTTTTCAGTAATTTAGGTGGGCCCCAGGGATGGGACCATGGTTCTATATGAAAATTAGTTGTTCTTGGTGGGCTAGGACATGATGAACAGGTTAATATGATGTGTATGTGTGGTTAGTAAGGCTTGTTTTTAAAAACCCTTTTCATTTGAGATTAATTTTTGTGGTATATTATCAACATGTGATGATTATTCTTTATATAGAACACTTGTGTTTTTGATTTTATTGGTATATCATTGACATGGAATATATGATAGGTTTTGAATTTTCCACATATTTATGAGGATTTAATGTGAATCATTATACCATGGATGTCATCCATGTGGTGAATTATCTACTTGGGTTATCAAGATGGTGGTATGTAATTTTTATTTAGAATAATATCATTTCTTTCTCAACTAATTATTTGATATGTTTATTTGGTCAGTCATCCATCCCTGTTATAAAATAGTGGTAGATTATACACAAATAAATTTATATGGTACTATGTTTTCTACACATTAATGGGGACTCCACATTTGGTGAGTAATAAATTTTTAAGTTTTATTTTTATTTTAGTATTATTTCATTCAATAAGATTCATGTTATAGTGATGTCTCATTCACACAGTGACATTGATGGTGATAAATAATTCTCTATGTGGTATATGATCATGGAGGATCATTCTCCTTTGTTATTATATGAGGAGGACATATCATTTATCTATGAATTGTGAGTTTATAATTGTTGTATCATCTAATTTTTAATTAGAAAAGGAGATCATAATAAGAATAAATATTAAATTATTTTTCATGAATATACATTAGATATCCTAATAAAATATCAAACCATAACCTATAAGTCTAGTATTTTTTGAAATAAAGTCCATATCCAACGTATTTTACAAACATTGACCAACATCACCAATATATATAAATTAAATATGATTCCCATCTTGAAATATCATGAAAATACCATTCTTCATAACAGGGGTAAAATGAATCATAAGATAGGGTTATCATAGATTAATTTTATGGGAATAAACACATGTGTTTTCAACCAAAGATACTATATAAGATTAATTTGAACGTGTGGGAATGAGAACATAATCCCGGTCCATGAAAACAGCATAATCAAATCATACGTAATAAAATAGGATTATATGCAATGAATCATAACATAATGATTTGGAATAATAATAATAAATGATTCATATTGGTTTACTAAAAAGATCATTTAATAAAGAACTAAAAATAATGAAACAGAAATGTGGTGTAGCGTAGAAGTTTTTCAAAATAATTGAAAATATTGAACAATAAATTATTACTTGTCTTTTTACTATGACCTGTGAACTGGATTCTTTAATCATATTCATAAAAAAATGGAAGGATTATCACTATGGATTGGGTTCACACTAAAGACCCACCCATGATATTTAATGAGAACTTTTTCATTATAAAATTCATTATAATACTATATAAATCTTTATTCATCCATTTGATATGGAAAAAATATACATATTTGTGGCACATGGACATGAAAATATTCATAATTCCAAGAAATATTTACTAACAGTTGTGAAATTAATGGGTTTTATGAATCATAAAAGTGACATGATCATTGTAATTTTAGGGAATTATAGTGGATGTTATAAATAAATAATATAAAAAATTCATAATTATAATATTTAATGGAGAATAAAATTTTTTTAAATCACATTATAATTGAATCATAAAATTAAATTCATAAAATGGGTGAAATTATCCTTTAATTATTTTGAGAGGAGATTATTTCTAAAACAATGGGAATGAAAATTAAATTTTAAAAAACATTAATACATGAATAGTATACATCATATGGAAAACAGAAGGAATCATTTTAAATTATGTGAATTTTTTTTTAAATGTTAAAAAATTAATTTACTTCACATTATATTAATAAACGTAATTGTATATATAGAATGTCCCAAGTAGATTAATTATTAAAAGGGGTAAATTCAACACATTCATTAAAAAAGATAATTTCAATATCAAGTTATATAAAAAAATTATTGATTGATAGATATGTATAGTCCCCAAATAATATGAATAATATGGGCACATTAGAGAGTGTTAGTTGACGGAAAACCTGAGATATGGTGAGCTCGAGTTACTGAAAACCTTTATATTTTATAGAGAACTAAATAAGGGTTAATTAGTTTTTAATACATGTAAAAAATGTATTAACATATTCAAATAAAATATATTAGTTTTCAAAATTTAATAATATATATTCCTTCCATAGTCAAAAATTTAGTAAAATACATATACTATGAGATAATAAGGGAACCCTTACTACATCTATTTTTAGGAATAAGTGGACATTAAAAGAGAGAAACAAAAATATATTTCAAAATTTATTAACATAAATTGAATTTTAGATTAAATAAATCAATTAGGAAAAAATTAAAACAAATATCAGAAAATATGTGGTTAATATAGGACACAAATAAATTATAGTAATTTAAGACAAGAACACATTACCGTAAAATTTTCATGGCTCAAACATGTTATAAATCTATATATATAAAATTTATTATTACGATTTCTATGTAATAGTATTATTTATATTTATATATCATACTAAAATTCATTTTGAATTTTTTATTAACCACATTTCAATTGATTAGTGTTATTATTATTAAGATTTATTCATTAATTATTATGTTTATTCATGCATTATTTTATTTGGTTAAACCGGTACTTGAATTTTTTAATGTATTAAAAACCTCAAAAATTCACATTAAGAATAATTATATTTTTTTAAAATATTTTTTTTTTATATTTCCATTCCAAGGAATGTATGGTGATGATTTGTAATGATCACATGAAAATATTCACGTTCATGATTATTGAATTAAACAATTAAAAGAATTTATAATTTCATATATATTTTTATATTAACAATATATAAATATGAATGTAATATAAATATATAATTATAATATCATATTATAAATATTTATGTTTATATATAAATTACATCTGTAAATAATATAGTCATACAAGTGAAAAAAACATTTTTGAAAAAAGAACTAGTTATAAAGACTGAATGAGTTAGAAAATTGTATTTTATTATAATAATATCAACATTAAATAATATTGTGTATTTAAAAAACCTTTATTAGAATGGTAACTCATACTTATAAAGAGGATGAAAAACATGATAATTAATATTTAAAATTGATATAGTAACACGTATGTGGAATAATTAAGCCTCATTTTGAGACCCACCTTGATATTAAAAAAATTTTTATCCTTGATAGGAGTGTAGGATGCCAAATTTGGTGGGGTATTGTTTGGATGTTAATATTTTAATTGATTTAATAATTAACTAAATTAATATTGAATTTTGAAATAGAGAAAGGTGGGGTCTTTTTAGAGGCCATCTTGGTTTCATTTTCATAAATAATCATTCCTTATTATATATGGAATGTATCAATACATGTAAGGTTAACCCAAGGTGGAAAAATAATGTTGATTAGATAATTAGTTGTTAATTATTCATTTACACAATTAATTAGATAAATAGCTTTATTATTATTTATGTTAGTACCCATTGATAAAACACTATTACATAATTTTTGAATATATCATATTGACTCAAATTAATCTTCGTAATATATTTTTATTTCTAAAAATTATATTTACATTCTTAAATAATTTTGAAATTTTATTTTTACTTCCAACCAAATTTTATTTAAATAAATTAATAAAAATGATAAAAATTAATTTCATTATAATTCTTATATAATGCATGATAATATTTTTTAGGAAACTATAATTTTAAGACTGAAATTTGATTTATTCATATTCTATGTAAAATAATAATCATTTAATGAATGCTAATTTGTTTTATAATATATATATATATATATAATATATTCATATCCTTCTTCAATAGTACTTAAGTAAATTTATTTGTACCAAAATACAAAAAAATGGAAAAATATTATAAATTTAATTATGTTTAATAAAAAATTATTTATTTACATAAAATTATTTACATCATTTTAATTAAATATTCTCCATCCCTATGATTTATAACATTTCACTAAATTTTTATAACACATCATATCATTCCTTATAAATGAGAATATTATTAGGTAATGGATTAAAATATATAGTTTAAAAATAATTGTAATAAATATTTATTAAATTTTTTTATTCAATAATATTATTTTATATGAATTATGATGTTTGTTATTTTGGTATAAATAATTAATCAACTTAAAAATACTAACATAAAATAACTATATCCAATTATTATATATCCAGTGACCTTATATCCAACAACTATATATATAATGGGTATATCTATAATCAGTATATTGTCAATGAAAATATGATCAACTATATAATTCTCATCAGTTGTATTCCCATCTCCTGTATAAATAATGACCGTATTAGATTCCTAAATAATTCCATACAAACATCTATAAAAGAAGTAGTAAAATAATCTGATTTTTTTTAGAATGTTTATCATATTTATAACTTGTTTTATTCTATTTATTTTTATATTTTCTGGTATAAGGATCATAGAAATTCAAAAAATAATAATATTTTCAACCATATATTAGTTTTATTTCATTTTTTCATTCATTTAGTAACTGTACAATTTTTATTGCAATTATTTTTTCTCCTCATTCAAATAATTTTGAATTTAAATATTTAAAAATTGTTATATAATTAATTATATATTTTTGTTAGGTGTTCCACATATCATAAGTTATTCAAGAAATAGGATTCATTAAATAGAAATATAGTCAAAATAACTAGATGTTGCATACAACCTCTCTTAAAATAATTCCCCCCTTTAATTGTTATTACTCTTATGAAAATTGGTGAGGGTAGTTTTATCTCCTTAAATATTATTCTTCCCACATTAATTTCTCAAACAACTAAATACTCAAGATAACTTCAACCATTTTAGTGGTCCAGATTCATATAATTCTTCCCTATAATCTATGATTTCTATTTATTCTTCCTCATGAGTAGTCATGTTACATTTGAAGAACCAATATGTTTAGTATATATTATAGATTGATTACATAGATCCTCAAAATTAGTATGTGGACACATAATTAATTTATGATTACTTTTAAGGATGTGGAATTTGATAAGATTTCATCCCCACATGACCAAAATTATTTTTTATAGTCTAATGTAATTTGGGATCCAATATCCCCTCTTACAAAATATTATTACCCTCTTCTATGGTGATATTAAAAATTATACTTTCTCTCCATATTCCCTCTCTAAATATTATTGATAATTTTATGTATAGATACTCTATTGACATTTTATATTTTTAATTTTATAAATAAAGTACTGTGTATGATATAACATCTTCAGGGAATAGTTTGGTCTAAAATAATTATTCTCTCTAAATTTATTAAAACTAGTTGATGTATTTAAACTCTCATGGAATAGATATTCATAATTAAAAATTTGACTTCTATAATATAATTTACTTTTAAATTAGAAGTATCTTTGGGAAAAGTTTTTATCTTAACCTCTATTAAAACCAATTTAATAGGATGTCAAAAAATATTATTATCCTTAATGGTCCTTTAAAATTGGTGATCAGTTTATGGATAATATTTTTTATTAATCCTAGAGTCTATATATAATATTTGATAGATAATTCTACTCATCTTTCAGTTAAAACTAAAATACATTGTGTATTCCCAAAAAATATTTCTATATATATTTTAAACGTGATATAATGATAAAATTTGTTAAATAAAAATATAATGTGATGAATTGAAAATGGTATAAACTATAAACCAAATGTAATTATGAATATATTATGTCTTTGAAAAATCTATAAGGATATAAAAATTGATGGTCTCGTATTTCCACATAGGTTTGGGTGGTGGTTTTGTTATCAAATTATACTTTTATACCTTAACGATAACGTGTTTAGAATCTAAGTATTATGATACATATAAAGAATTTCCATCTAAAATATTAATAATAAAAAATTATCCATGTTATCAAAATATTTTTTCCATCCATGATAGATAAATAAATATATCAAATTTTAATATTTCAAGTCCTCCTTCATTATTTCTAGTATTTATGAGACACATATTCATTTAAAAAATCATTTTTACCCAATAATATAAGAATTTTACTATAATGTATTACTTATTGACATATATTCTTTAATATCCTCCTTCTTCACCTCCATGATCTTCAAATGGATGGATTTCATAGTATTTGTATGGTAGAAGAAGGATTTTAAAGAGTATTGTCTGATAATGACATGTATCAATTGTAGATCAAACTATATTATCTCACATTTAAAAATCATCATGTTTAAGGTAACATAATCATTATTATTTATATCATCAACTAACTTTAGAACCTTTTTATTGTATTGATGTATTAAAGATTCAAAGACCATGATAAACTGTAAAAACCCCATTTTCAATATGTTCAATTACAACTATTTGAATATATATATTAATAACATATGAAAGATTTTTATTTTATATCTTTTCACTAAATATTTCAGGCCACCATATGTTTAATGAAAATTTTACCTCTACTATATACAAATAAAATATAATTTAGTTCCTATCATTAAAAGTTAATTGAAATTTTGTATAAAATACCAAAATGCCTTTTACCATGAGAATAAATCAAAATACCTTATTTTTGGCATCAATATATATTAAAAAATCATCCACACTACATGGTAATGTGAGAACATGTGTATTGAAAAACCCTATATTTAGATCAATGAAATTTTCTTTTAAATCATCTATTATTATGAACATAAATTCCTTCTTTGTTAAATTGGATAAATGATTTGTCATATGTGAGAAATTTGAATAATGGTTTTGTTACTATCTAAAAAATATAAAAAAACTACTAATATATATCGTAAGGGTTTTTATAAAACCATAAATACTCAATAAAATCATTTATATATGTATTGAAATTATCTCAATTATGATTAAATAAACAAATATTTAAATTTTATCTATTAACATCTCATAGTTTTAAAATTTGGCATAAATTTTCCTCATTCATAAGGAATTCACTAGAATCCCCAACTGCTGAACATATTCTTTCATTGTCATATAATATATTGTAATATCATCTATAAATACTTCCAAAAATAGATCGATGAAATATTATAGATAAATATTTATAAAACCCATTAGGATACCAAAGAATTTATTTGTTTTAATGATATTAATATTCATTTAATATATCTATATCTAGAATGGATGAATTTCATGGATATGACCACCCAATTCACTCTCAATTTACAATATAAAGACTGATTTTCTTATCTTTGATAATTTTTAATCCCCTAAAAATTTATCACACATGACCTTGTTTTTTGGTAGAGGATAAGTGTTATTATTCACTAAAATTTTAATGTCATGATAATGAATAAAGTGATGAATTGATCCACAATTATTCATAATAATGTGAACCATATTACCAAATGTTTAAGAAATAAGTAATATAAAACCTTTATCCTGATTCTCATAGAATTTATTCTTCAATTTCTCTAATTAAATTTTGGGGAATTCAGTAGGATTTTATTGATATAAACATAGAAATTTATAGGATTTTTTAAGAAAACTCAACATATTGATCTTAGGGAAGAGAAAAAAATTATAATGATTATTTATAGTTATATTTATTCACATTCATTATACCTTTAATTTTTAGATTCCTAAAACCCATTTGATCTAAATTCCACTCATGATTGGTTACATTAACCCATATATTTAATGTAATTTATATATATAGGTTACAATTATCGATGTATTGATTCATCGTCACTAGTTTTTTTAATATAATAAATATATCATCATTATCAAAGAAATATATATATGATCTATGAAAAAGTTACCCAGTCTCAGACAAAATTTACATGAAATTTGATTAAATGGGAAATAATAAACTTTTATGGATGAAAATTCCCAAAAAAATAGAGAAGAGTTATAGGGAATAAATTTAATAATCACACCACTATTAATTTTTTCCTATAACTTAATATCAAATAATAATGATTTTTAATTGTTTCTCCTTGGAAAAAATATGAAAATGATGTGGTTAGTGAAACTATAGTCAAATAATCAAATTGAAGTTATTCAGTGGTTCATGATTGTACATTTCTTTACTTTATTTATATTACCTACACTTGAAATAGCTATTGCATATGGATTCCCAATATCCCTTATCTTTATAGGATTCTAACATTGATTTTCTTCATTAACACTTTGAATAGTACACTAGTTTGGTGTAATATCCATTGTCATTAATGCTAAAACATTGAAATGTGAGTGTAATATTAGATTAAGACCTCTATTTATAAATTTTATTAGTTTTTATCCTAATATATATTTATAATTCATTTAATTCATGGAATTTTACTATACACATGTATAGTATGCATATTCCATTAAAAAATTTCCCCCTATGATACTTCCCCGATTTTTGATATATTGGAAGATGAATATTAATTATTCTCTGAGTTTTATCAATTTTGATTAATAAAAATATATTTTATATATCATTTTCTCAAAACCATTATAAAAATGGGTGTTTTAAATCTATATTTACATTTTTAAAATCCTTTGAGTTAATTTCTTATACCTAAAAACGTCTGGTATAGGTGTATATTTGAAATACTTAGTCTTATGACACTAAAGAATCAATTATTATTCTATCATGAGATATGTTTAGATAAGAATATTACCATAAATTTATTGTTAGGAATTAATTATTGGTAATAATAGATCCTCCCACCCTTTTTCTAAAACATTTTTTTGTTATTATGTATTGGTTATTATTTATTTTAAAATATCATCTTAAATTAATCTCATTCCATGGAGTCAATTTGTTCTTCATGTGTCATATTTTTTAACAATTTTTTAAGTTTCCCTTCCTAAATTCCAAAATTATAATTAAGTAAATATCATTTTCCCATTAAATTTAATAGAGAGAAGAATTAAAATAATAATTATATTGATCTAATACTTGATTATTAATGGATATAAATACGCACAAAAGGTGGTTGGACGATGATATTAGAAGGGATCAATGGAGTGTTTTTTCCATCATTGGAATGATTGTTAGTTCAAAATGGTTGGTTTTATGGTTTATATCATATAAATTATTATTAATAATATCAATTATATTATTAAATCATTCTCTTATATTGTTTGTTTTAACATTCATATAATCAATTCAGTGTCTATCATACTTTTTCTTTTCCCAATTCCACTAAGATCCATCGATTTGAAAATAAAACCAAGGTGATTTCTTTGAATATTTAGATATAATAATATAATTAATAAATTACATGATAAATAATATCAATACTATTATTTTTCAAATAATTTCATGGAAATTTCATTCAATGAGATTCTGTTATAATATTACAAAGATATAGTGCATCATAGGAAGTTTAATGGTTAATTATCTTATGTGTGGCATCAAAATTAACAAATTTTACTAACACACACTATAATTTAAACATATATAAAAATATAATAACATATATAAATAAAAATTATTTCTCTTCAATATAAATTATATATAATGATGAAATTATTTAGTTTCTTTAATTTCAAACACATAACCAACTTATTTTAAACACATTCAACAACATCTCCAACAAACATTTAACACAGATGTAACCCTTATATACATATAATAGATAATATATTTTAATATTATATTGTGATATTATAATATAAATAATTATGAGATCAATGATTAGTAGGTGGTTAATGTCTCAAATAGACATGAATACCCTTTCAAACTAGTACCTGACCTGACCCATCACAAACCTGATGAGTGTTCCTGATCCCCAAAAACTAGAGACTAGCATCCATGTATCATAAATCAACTAGAGTGGATTATTTCTCCAAATATGATTAAACAAAAAAAATTCATATATACACATAATAGAATGAAACCATGAAATACATAAATATATTCCATAATAGATAAATAACAATAGATGAAATAAAACTGATCATGGTAGAAAAACACTATCCAAGTGACATTTCCATCCCCAAATATTACAAAACAAAATAGCTACTTGAATTTCTATACGTTATAATGTGAGGAACCTACCACTATCTTTCAATCCTCAAATAAAACAAATCTCACAAAAAATAATTTCCACCTCAATGTTTCTCTTTGTTTTTCCTTGCTTCGAATAACATATCTAGTTTTGTGCACTACCAAAGGGTATAGAGGGTCTGAGATAACAAGACCAAAATTTTATCACATAGATGTTCCATATCATTTTTATCATCAATTTCTCATTCATAATCATTTTTATAGAAAATAAATAATAAATATTGTGTAATATTTTTTATTCCAAAATCATGTGAAAGAAATTTATTTTCACATTCTTCCAAAATTTCAAATAAACCAACTAAATAAATTTCAAAGAAATTCATATTCATATATGACAGATGATATATCATGTTAAAATAAATCATGCATCACATATCTCATATCCAATATATGGCAGTACAATCTAGATATTTCAAACGAATAGCATCCCAAATCGACCAAAAGAACAGGTCACATCATTCTTATGATGACACACTATTAGGACATCTAGGAAACTCAAAACTAACCTATAAAATAACATTTTAATCCTTAAAATAGATATATTTATCAATTCTAGAGGGAATAAGAAGACCCAAATAGGTGACCCCCCAACATGTCTAAAAGGTTCCTTGAACAACTATAATAAAGTGTATATTCATTTCCCATGAGAAAAACATCCAATAGTGGATGATACCTATTACAATACATTCCACCTACATACCTAAGGCTTCCCATGTTCCCTTGTTTCCAAATCAATCCATTAATCCATTTTTTATCTTACCATGCATTAATAACCTTTTCAAAAAAAGATTTTCAAAATTCATTGAGAAACCTTTTCATTTACCAAAACAAGGGTAAAACCATATATTATAAAAACAGAGTTTGACACACACACAACGATTCATTTATATCATTCCATTTCAATTAAAAAATAAATTTATCAAAATATGACCAAAGTAGCTAACCATCATAGTCCAGATAACAATCACCTACTTCAAAACATGGGTGTCAAATGTCCATAATTTAATCCACCAATAGCAGGGATATAATAATGAAAATATTGTGCCTAGAATAAATATAAAGGTTTTATAATTAGACCAATTAAACATAAGTTTCAATGAGGAATAGGAAACAACACATTCCTTATAAACACACACCCCTAACCCACAACCAATAAGTAAATGAACCCCATAATGAGATCACACAATGGATCTTGAGGGAATCAAGAGGAAACATCACCCTGTATCAATGGATCAAATAGTTCTATTAAAATTACCCCTATAATATAATCAATTAAGAATCATGAAGGGTTACATATAGAAAGATATGAAATAAAACTAATACGATGATAAATCACTGAACAAATAAATCTAGAATGAACAAATACTCCCAGCAATGCTAAGAAAAGTATATATGTTGAGATCAAGGATGGTTGCTGAAGAATAAAATAACATGTCCCTAAATTAGAACCCTTAAATCCATGTCTATTACATTTTCACAATGTGTAACCCCTTTACACAGATTTTAATCCTTAGGAATCATATTCTCTAAAAAATCAAATTTTAATATTAAATAAATTACCTTTTAACATTATACATCTTGTAACCATTACACATCATGTAACCATTACACGACATGTACTCCTTCGATACTATGTACATAGTTCACAACATGTCTCTAGAGACCAAGTACACATCTTTTAAACCATTTACACACATATAATTTCCCATAATACAAAATAAAATATAGATTATTATATAAACATAAAATCCAAAAAGATAAAACATTCTCTAGAATTAGGGATAACCCCATAAATCCATCAACACATTTATACCCATACTCCACTAATTAAAAAAACATATATCTCTAAACTATAAGTCATTTTTTCTCAGAAACTTTGAAACATAATCCTGAGTCATAATACTAATACAATTAATGAGAAAAATAAGAAAATAATAGATAAATACTTGAGTGAGGGTAACATTATTTTACAAATTCCCCAGCATAAGAGTTTCCATCCCCAGGAAGCAATGTAGAAGAATTATGTCTGGTAAAGAGGGGAGTAAACTACACCCCCTTAAATGAAACACACTCAAATGTCTTAATATAATGTGAATCATGCATGTATAATAGGTGTAGCAACATAATGTACTTCCAAAAAAATATTTCCACTTAAGTTTCTATGATCTCATCTTGTTTCTTAACAATATGAACATTCATCTCATTTACAATCACTTCCTAAATCAAAAGTTTAGATGGGTAAATATTATATTTCCTGAGATGAAATATGAAGAGAACATCATGAATTCCATTCAACTGAGACAAAAAAATTATGTGATAATAGACCATCTCAAGCTTCTTAATGACCTCAAATGATCTAACTTATCAAAGAGGCATCATTCATTTTTCATAATCCTATGATGAACTAATTGAGGAGAAGTTTTTAACAAAACTCCATCACCTATAGAAAACATAAACTTATTATTCCATTGATCCTTATATGATTTATATATAATTTTAAATTGAACCATACAATAACCTATAACCTAAATCCTCAAATAAATCTCTCTTACTAAACTCGGTCTCACAAAAGAATCTTCAACCATGTCTTCATAATAAAGACATGATATTATTAAGTGACCATAAAAATTATCAAAATGATCCTTTTATATAAAAGGATAATACCTACTATTAATAAATAATTAAATAGTCCCATATGTATATCCTAAGATCCCTCAAAATCCATGACATACGCATGATTAATATCCTCCATAATGCTAATGGCATGCTCCCTCTTGACAATTGTCAATGGTTGATAAGTTGTACTCAACCTTACTTCAGCACCCATATCAACTTTGAGACTTTTGAAGAACCTAAAATAAAACCTAGGATACCAATATAAAATATAGTAGAATGAACCCTATGTAACCACAAAATTTCCTACATATAATACTTACAAAAAATAGTCATATGTTGTATTCAATTTTATCTGAATGAAGTGGATTAACATTTCCAACTGATCAATCACTACCCAAATATAATTCCTCCCTCAATTAGTTTTCATAATAAAAAAAATACATGGATGAATTCTCATGTTTTCATACTGGTGCTAGAAGAGGCCAGAGAAATCCAAAAGGTTTAAAATACTCTAATTTAATCAGTTGGTAGGTGTAACAACAAGACACAAAATCAGCAAAGTTATGCTTCATAAAAAACCACTAGAACAACCTTTCTAATGTCCTAAAACAAATTCATTGAACTGGGATAAAAGGTCCATGATAAACTATTATAATAAAAAAATCTCCTCAAATAAACATGTATAAAGAACGATTCCCAATACTAAGTATTCCATATAAAGAGAGAGACCATCCAGAAATAGACTTCCGACTATATAGGGTTTCTGGAATTCCCCTAAGCATGATATCCTACTACTGAATCTGTAGAATAGATATATAGAGGTAATATGATTACTAAATAATTTTCAAAAAATACCCAAAATATCCTCCTAAGTATTTTGATAAATCTATGAAGTAATCCCCATAAGGATCTACTCTTCCTTTAATTTCAAAATGAATTTCAAGGGAACATTCTAATAAAGATCATTATAAAAACATTCACCTTCCCTAGGGTGAGATTGATATAAATTTAAAATGTCTAAAGGTATTTGACCCATAGACTCTATTTATTATTGATATATTTTTTAGAAAACATATACTTCAAACTATTATGGTCATAAAAGACATTGAAAATTTCCACCAAAAGATAATTACACTAACACTTAAGCTCATGCATAACTACAGAAAGATAAAAATACTAATATGGGTAATTATTATCATAAGGTTAAATATTAGGAGATCCATTAGCTACTAAATGATCATTATTTATTTGAACACAACCTAAACTATTTCCAGAGGAAACACCAAAAACCACATACCCCTTACCTTGATCAGGTAAGAATAGAATAGGAGTTGATGTAAGAGTAGTAAAAGTTGATGCCAACTTTGAGAAATTATTTTTAAACATTGATAGTATTCAACAATACAAATTAAAATAATAATCTCATTGATTTTATGTGGACATTTCCATGAAAAATATAACATTCACCTTCATTGGGTCAGCAGATAATCCAGGTTCAGAAAAAACATTCATCATGAATTTCACTTCTTGAATCTATAAATTACCTTACAAAATATGTTGATATAGATGGGGATTTATCAGGATTTATATAACCAAAATCATATTTTACTCATACAAATGATCATATCGTGAATAAAAAATTATAATCTAAAAACTCTACCATAAAATTTACAGGATACTGATGGAATATCTTATTCATAAAATAAAAAAACTATTGGAATGTTACACATAGAAAATGGAATAACAAGATACTGGTAATGTCCATACCTAATAATGAGATTTGTCTTTGGTATATCACACTTCCACACTCTAATGTGATGATAAAATCATCGAAGGTCATTCTTTGAAAATAACTTACACCCCTTTAACTGAGGAAAAAATCATTAACATGATGCAAAGAATAATTGTTCATAATCATTACTCAGTGGAACTTTTTATAATCTATGAATAATTTTCATGATCCATATTCCTTCATGGTAAATAGCACTGGGATTCCTGAGGAGAAACACTTGGGTGAACAAAACCCTTTTCAAATAGGTTATCTAAACAAATCATGAGGTATTTTTTCTCTGATTGTTCCATATGCTTAGATGTTATCTTAATAGAATTCATACATTTCCCAAGTCAATTATTCACTCTAACTCCATCTCTCTAGGAATACCGAGAAAATATTATAGTAAAAAATTACAAAGATCCTGAACACTGATCAAAAGATAAAAAATTAATGAAACACCATCGTGAAAAAAAATTGTTACAGAAAAAACATTTGAGCTTTGGGAAGGATGGTCAAAAATGACCACACCATGAATCCCACTCTCCCTAATACAACCATGATCTCCCATTAAGCATAATAAATGGGGGAAGACAATGATGAAAATTATCCTCAACATGATGATAAATATACCATTACATCATAATTATTACATCAAAAATATCAAATTGGAGAATAATAGAATATTTGAATAACTCCAAATTTTCAATCTATAGCACACAAGAAGGATATCAAAACCCCAACACATTTTTATCCAAATAGGATTCACTAAAAATATGAGAAATTAACATGATATTTTTGGATGGTTAAGACTATAAATACAGGTAAACTATAAATGAGTGGGAAGTTTGAGTATCATATAAAATAACCTCTACTCTGGATGCAACAACAATGGTATATTTAACTTTTATTAGACTAACATTTACCTCCACCACGAACTCATTAACAGCATGGAGGTGGCTCACTATTGATGAATGTTGTTAGAACACTATAGTGTTTGATAAATATGACTTCCTTGATATAGCCTTTGGATCCAATAATCCATGAACATATCAAGGTATATGAATAGCATAACAGAAACATTTCATATAAGCATAATTCTGGAAACTATTAAACATATTTAGAGGTTATGGAAAAGAACTATGAGTGCGTCCACAATTTCCACAATGATTAAAAGTTATATGTAGGCCACTAGTCAAAACGGGTGGTGCCGAAATGGACTACTGCCATGTACTATCTCCACTATTCCTGTGACGACCATTCAACTTCCCCATATATTTTTGTGCACCACTGAAGAATCAACTATAGAGAAGATAATATTCACAATATCCATCCTTTCTAATCATATACAATTAATACATCATATACCTATCTACTATGTCCATATATGTCCTGATATTTACCATAAATACTAATAATCATGTATCCAAGTGCATACCCTATATGTAGTTTTGATATTTCAGTTGGTCATTATTTAGAAACATTGGTGAAAAATAAGCATAATGTACAAACTGATTGGTGTATGCGGACACTGAATTTTCTCTCTACTACAAACAGAGAAACACAAGAAAATTTTTCTTTAATAGAGACACTAGGAGAAACTGATGGAATTAGAGAGTCTTGAATCCCTACCATTACAATCTTATATTCTTATCCACATGCTTCATGGAATCACATAAATTCTTGTTGGGACCCTCAAGTATGAACATTTTACACTGCACCATGATACTCTTAGTTGTATCCTATAAGTAAAAGTTCTAATTGATATTTTCAACATAGTCTTACACATATTAGGGATCATTTGAAACATTAATTGACTATGGTTTCTCATGTGAGAAGTCCTCTGATCGATCACTTTCTCTTATAGCTCATAAGTGTTTCATAATGACTGCGTTCAGAACATTTGGCACATTCTGGTCAACAACACGAACTATTATAATGATGAAATCATTATAGTTATGTTCTGTAAGAGGATTCCCTCATAGGATTATATTTTTGACCACTTATATAAAACATGGGGAGCAAATTGTGGAGGCATTTTTTTGTACAAAAAATAAATTAAAATCCTAGATAAAACAATTTTCTATGTTAAAAAAATAATACCCATAATAAAAAAATAAAATTATCATCAATTCATGAAACATTAGACATATACCCTAATATCCCATGGAATCTCGTGTATTATCATGAAAAGGGTTGGACATGAACTCACCGTAACCTACCTCTCAGATTCCAACTATCATATATCTGGTATACTAAACATTCCATGATAAGGAAAAACCCACAATAACCTGGTCATCTGATACCAAACTATAATGAGAATACTCAAACACCCTCTCAAACAGGTACCTATTTAATCTAACACATACCCTAAGGGTGTTCTCGATCCCCATGGGTGAGCTACTAGCGCATTGACATAAAAAATAACCAAAAGGAATGATTTTACCCAAATTGATGTGACATAAACATGGAATATATACACATAACATGAAGAAATAGTTGAATATATAAATATAATCCACAACAAATATAAAAAATAGAAGTGATAAAATTGAAAAAGGTTTCAAATAAATATCTATGTGATTGGTACAGCCTCAAAATACAACAAAATAATATTACTTCTCCAACAACTCAATGTGATAAGGTGGAAAGCCACCCACAATCTCACAACCAGCTAACCGAAACCCAATAGAAAGAAAACAACCCTTCCTCTCTATGACAAGTTTAAATTCCCTATATCATAGACATAATCAGGTCTATAAATCACCGAAATGGTATATAGATTGTGAGCTAATAGTCTTAATATAGTATCATTTAGGTGTTTTATATCATATCTAGGAATATTAATCAAATGATTCTCAAAATTAAATAAAAAATACATGACAACTATTTGAAAATATATATATCAAAAGAATGGAAAAGAATTAAATTTTTTATTCTTCAAAATTTAAAATTAAAATAGTTAAATAATATTTAATGAACATCATATCCATATATCATAGAAGGTAAAATGTCTTAAAACAAATCATTTTTCACATATCCCATACAAAATATATGGCATTACAATCATAATACTAGATACCAAAATCATCCCAAAATTTCTAAAACCAATGGTCACATCATGCCAACGATCACACTATGTCATGATATCAAGTTGATTAAAACCTAAAATATAAATTCTATAGGCATTGAGACCCTAGACATTTTCATCGAGTCTAGATAGTAGAGTAATAACTGAGAAATTGAAACCCCCAATATATCTAACAAGTTACAAGAACTATAGATGTAAGGACAAGTGGAAATACCCGTGAGAAAACCCAATGGAAGTTGAAGATACCAATTACTATACCTTTAAAATATGTATCCAAGGATTCTCATTTTGTTGGTTTTCCAAATAAATTCATCAAACCATTTTTAATCAAACCATGATTTGAATTCCATTTCAAAAAACCATTTCATAGAGATTTAAAACCCCTTTCCATTTAAAAAACTACAAAACCCCATATCTTATTTAATACCAATTCCAAAGTCAAAAAAATAAATGATTCATATCACTCCCTTTAATTTAATAAAAAAATAATCAAAAGTAGGGAAATACAGTTCCCCAATACGTTTAAGAGAAGAAACGATGAACCTTAAAACTCGGGTTGAACACACAAAAAGTAGGAACCAACATCAAGGATGATCCAAAAATGACCAAAAAGTCCTGAGAAACAATCTACATGACTATGTATGGATCCAAATAAAAAATAAGGTTTATGTAGAAGATGAATCATCACATACCTCAAGAACGTGCACCCGCTGCAACACAAGCAACAAGGAAATAGTCCTCATAACGATATTGCACAAAGATTTAAGAGAAAATATTCAAGAAACATCACCAAGGTTCAATTGATAAGACATATCTATGAAAATTAACCACCAAGCCCAATGTAACAATGAAGCAGAAGGGACTAATCAACCAGAGAGATAAAATCTAACTGGTATGGTGATCAATCGCTGAATAAATCAATTCAGATCGAATAAAGACTCCAATAATTGCTAGATAATGTCTCTATGATGAGATAATGTAGATATGTGGAAGAATGAAATAAAATAACACTCATAAATCACCCTAAATTCCATGTTAGTGGCATTTATATGAGGTATAATCCCATTAAACATCGTGTAATTTTTAAGAATCACATACGATGAAAACCTATCAACTTTTATTAAAAACATAAATTTTAAAATTACGCATCATGTAACAATTAAATGACATGTAATCCTTTCAAGATATGTGACACGTTCACAAATTGTGTCCAGTGAATAAGTAAACATCGTTTAACACCATTGAATTCAATTTAATCGGTCGAAACATAGTTGAAAAACAAGTTTCAAAAAAACCATAAATGACTCGTGTGTTCTCTGAACTCATGGAGAACCTAGTAAATCCATAAACAAATTTATACCGAGACTCCATTAATTCAAAATAACATACATACCCAAACATTATTCCATTTTTCTCAATAGTTATTCTCTATCCTTGGGACTCCCAATAAGCACCCATCCAAAGAAGAATATAAGAAAAGAGAATTTAATTACCTGAATGTTGGTGAAAAAATGAAATAGTTAATAATTAATATATCAATAAAAGATCATAGTTGAGTAACAGATGGAAATATTGTTAATAGAACATAATCAATGTATTGGAACATATCATAAGTAAATAATAACAAAAATTATTAATTATAAATCATAACTCATAACATTTTGATTTCAGTATAATTATATGAATGTTTTTCATCATAATTTGGAAACATGTGAAAATTAACAATAACCAATAGAACATTTCATTGGAATGTTGAATAACATAGAAACGAGGTATAAAATATGGAATAAAAATATAAGCATAAATTATAATAAGAAATAATATAATTTGATGAGGCTGACTTCCAATGATATCATTACATGGAAGGAATTGTCTCATAGTGAATTAATTGTTTTTCTTTTTCCAAAAAACATAGTATATAACATCTTTTATTTAATTAGGTTCCAAAAAAAATCCAATAAATCTATTCTTAGTTGATTGAAAGCATCACCTAATGCATTGTAGGGATGTGTAAATCTAGTAGTAGTTTTCCCATAATGAAAAAAACCTATATGTTTATGTCATAAGAAAATGAAAACAATTATAATTCTAATAAAACATAATTAACCCATATGAAATAAATTTTTTTCATTAAACATATACATGAAATAATATTAAGCTATAAAATTAATAAAGGTAGATGGCATCATTACATAACATCCATAATGAAACATAATAAATGTGGTAGTATATTGACAATGATGAAATATAATTTATATGATAATTAGGAAATTACCATTAAAACAGGGGTTAATACAACATCTACTATTATAATAATATTAATATAAAAAAATAATGAGAATGAAATTTATTTTTGGTAAAAAATTAAACATTAAGAAGACTTTTCCTATAGAATACCTATGAAATTTATGGGAAAAAATATTGTGTATATAATGATAAAAAATATATTTCATTAACAATATAATGATAAATGGAATCCTCAATTATAAATATCTCATTTAGGCAAAATAAAAAAAATATTATTTATTTTACCACTTAATAATGAATGTAAATATAAATAAAAAATTTCATAAAAATCCAAAAAATATTCATAAATTCACTAAAAAAATAAACCACATGGGAATTGGGGTGAGGGATAAATGACTAAAAACAAAGATATAACCATGTGATTTTATTGGAATACATTTGACTATGTTATTAAATAATGATATCAATATTAGAAAGATGAAATGAAAACACATAAAATAATAAAATGATAAGAAAATAAATTTGGTTTTAGAGAGGATTAACGTAATAGGTTTTCCCAAATAAACATTTATTCATTGAAAATTTATAACATGATGTGGTACATAAACAATTACACTTATGGTGATGGTAAAATTTAAATCATAATTTAATGAATGATATAACATGTGATGGATTTATAAATTTCAATAATTCCCTAAATATTATAATAACACACCTTCATAGGGTAGTATATATACCATTTAAATGAAAATAAGTGTCAAATATAGAGAACATAAAAATATTTTCAATTAAGATAAGTGAACCTTATCTCAATCATATAATTAGGATGACCCACTATAACTCCATATAAAATAAAATAAATATAATTATTTAACAATGTATTAACTATATTTATATTAATATAACTACATACCATTAATTTATAATTCTTTATAACCCATATATTAATTTGTTATTATTAACCTTCATATTTGTGCATCAAATATTCTATATTTCTACATATTCACTGGTTTGGATGTTCTATTCAATGATTCTTGATGATTGGTTTATCACCATGAAAATTTTAGTGAAGAAATATTATATAAAATGGATATGTTTTTTGGTTCTCTTTGTAATATCATGAAACATATGGCAATAGTTTTTATGGGATGACTAAAAATATTATATTTCATGATTATTAAATGAACAATAAATTTAAATTATTATTAAAAATAAATTGGTGTAATTTGAAGAAATAATTATTCCATCACACTAAATTAATAATGGTTACAGTATATTTTCAGTAATTAATTTTTTGTAGTAATCCATGAATTAAATTTTACAAAATCAATCATGTTTTTTGGTAAAACATACCCAAATAAAAATATATCATAACAACTGAAAGAGTAAGAAAATGTTATTGTATTGTAATAAAATTTCATTTACAATACCATCATAATTTACCAAAAAAATTACTGAAATTTATAATTAATATCTAATAAAATATAAATAATGAATATATATAAGAATTATTAAATTGAGGATGATAGTTGTAATGATGTCTAGAAATTTTTTTAGATATCCTCTATGAAATGAGTTATGTATGATCCCTTCTTAAGATCAAAGCTAAACTAATATTAAAGAGACTGTTTTGTGTGGAAATTTTAAATGTATATAGAATTAAATTTAATGAATGGATTGGAATTATTTTTAAAGATGATGGGTCAATTTATAGTTTAGGTAGATGTAAATTCCCACAAATACCCAATCCATAATGTATAAGTAAAATATTATTGTGAGTAAAGTGGACTTAGAGTGGATATATTATGTGTAAAATATATATATAGTTCAATAATTCCATGATACACTCATTTATGGGTATTATTTTATGATATATTAGGTTATTACTTCTTAATTTAATAATACTACATTATTTTATCACATAATGTGGGGAAAAATCATTCCTTGGTAAAATATATTATTTCCTAAAAAATATATTCCTTAATTGAAAATTATGAAATTCTTTTTCAAATTTAGATTCCTATTTTATTACAATAAATTTTAAAATAAGATAAAAATTCTTACTACAATAAAAAATGTTTAAATAAGATGAATTATTTCTAATATATATATAATTAATCCAAAAAATAGATTTTTTTCTAGTTCCATATAATATAATAATGACTTTTCAAAAGAAAATTTCTTTCATTATATATACAAGTAGTAAATTTATTATAAATCATTATCTATAAGTGAATAATTAAATTGTATATTTAAAAAATACCAAAAATAGTTGAAAATAAATTTTGGAATATTATACCTTAATAATATAATGGGACTTTAATAACGTACATTTTTTATCTTCTAAATAATCAATTATATCAATCCATCTTTATTATAAAATGTCATTTATATTGTTTATCATATCATATTATACATTATATGTAATTATATAAATATGTAATATGAAAAAAAAAATATTTTATAAAAAATCATATTATTTAATTATTATCTTTTTATTTCATTCCATAATAAATTAATACATTTAAAATAATTTATTTTTAATATTTCAGTAACAATTTTAAAATACCCATAAACATAAATGATATAACAATACCACTAATAATATATTCAGAGACATTATATATGATATAAAATGTTAAAATACCTTCTGTCCAATAACCATATGTATTACAGTATTATTTTATTCCTTTATATAATCATACATACATCTCTAAAAGAAATAATCATATTCTATATGAAATGATCGAATTTTTTCCAAACATATAACATGTTATATTAATTATTTAGTTATTGTTGGAAGTATAATCTTTATATAATATACTAATGTTGATAATTTCATCGATGTACTAATTGTGATTTATTTATTTTTCATATAATCAATAATTTCAAATTTAATATATCATTTAGTTTCCTTTAAATGTATTTTATTTTCTTATTTTTTTATTATAACTCAATTAAATTATTCATTATTCATTTATGTTTCACAGATAATATATCACATGATACTAAATAGGCATGATTTATTTGTAAAGGGATCTAATAGTAAAATCATGTAGTGTCGTATCTTCACTTGGAACAAATATTTATTATCACTATTAATTAGTGGGATTCCTCTATTGGATAGAATTTTTTTATATTATTTAACATACATGTATTGAATATCATATATTTCACTGGATTTAAAATTATTATTATTGATACTATTTTCTATAGAATGTTGAAATTTACTGACACCTTAATTTGTTGCTATGATTGCCGAGTAAACATTAGGTTTTGTGGCCCAATTAGGGAAATGAACCCAAATTAATTAGATATATGTTCTGGAAGAAATTTTTGGAGTTATTATATAGGTATATACTATAATTAGGTAAATTATTGGATGTATTATTGAATTTGGTTACTTATTGGTTACTATTGAATATGTTTTTTAATTGTGAGATACTGCATATTAATTCTTTCACTTCTTAGACTTTTACAATAATTCTTTTTTATATAGGTTAGTATAGTTATGAGCCTCTAATTGTAATATATTTTTGATTTATTTTTTCATTCATACTTTTTTATGATGAATTGTTCATGAAATTTCATTCATTATTATTTCTTTATTATATATACATGAATTGTCACAAACTAAGTCAGGTTGCCATCCGAACCAACACCTGACCTGCCCCGTGGCAAGGCCCGAAGGGCGTTCCTGATCCCCACAGGCTGGAACAAGTGATCGGGGCATAAAAAAATCTTGGGAATGATTTAACCCGAACAAACAAATATAAAGAAACCAAAAAAATAAACCCAACCAAAAGTAAGAGTCGCATCCAAACAAGCCTCTAACCAAAACCATATTTTTGAGTCACATGTAAATCCAAGACCCAAACAACACTCAAAGTATGGTGACCAAAAACCAACCCAAAAACTGTCGCCCGGTGAGAGGACACAACCCTCAAGGCACCACCACAATTCCATGTCAAGAGGTATGCTAATAGCCTGAACCACTGCTCCCAAACTCCAGACCCTTACCTATATCAGACATAAACAAATATACTTACACCAGAAGGTGTAAGTAGGGTGTGAGAAATCGCCCAGTAGGATGTCACTAAGAAGATATTCCACCCACAAGAATTAAAATAAAATTACATTTCCAATGATAAATAAAAGAACGAAAGAAAATCGTAACAACGTTGGTGAAAATAGTTTTCCATAAAAAAACCTTAAAGAAAATAAGTTTAAAGAAAACACATGTTTGGGTAGTAACTAAAGTGACATACTATGTATCATCGATGTGCGTAAAGTAACTAGTAGCACCAAAGTATAGTAGAGGCCCTATGGGTACTAGAAACATATAGGACCCTTGAACATCGTGTCTCGGTGAAACATGGCGTAGAAACCACGTCCCTCAGAAAACATGGCTTAGAAGACTACGACCCTTAGAAAATGTGGCTTTGAAGGACATGACCCTCAGTCATCCTATGTTTAGTTAGTGTTTCAATCATCAATCCTTCCAGTAAAACTGGGCCAAACCATCTCCATAACACTAGCTCGCAAGTCGTAGTTTCCCGACTAATACCTCAGGTTTCCCTCTTTGTGCCCACCTAAAATCAAAGTTCATAGAACATGAGACATTAAAACTTAAGGTCCAAACAAGGCTCTTACAGACAAGAACATATCATTTTCACACTGATATCCTCTTTTAAAACCACAAGCACACCAAAACGTTTTATAACCTAACCTTCACCGCTTAATCATTAAATTAAACCAGATGCATAGTTTTATAAAAACACTTTTTATAATCAGGCAAACCCCTGAAAAAAAATCATTAAATAGTTTCCAAACATGTCGCAAAATATTTAAAGGGAAAAAAGTCACTCAAAACATTTTCCAAGAAAAACACATTTTTAATACTATGCCAAAACATAATTGCACCATCCACACTTCCAAACACACACACTTCACGATTTTCAAAACACCGATAAACAGTCCAAAAGAGGTTTTCACAATGAAATTCACCAACATGACTTAAAAATAACTATAACCAAATAAATGCATATTAAAACTCAGTCAAATATAATTTCTCAGTATGTAAACAAATAGAAAAAAGAGCTAAATTAATTAGATAAGTAATCAAATGATTTTAAATTAATACGTGTGTCTGGAATCACCTACCAGAGTGTCGCAAGCTTCGCAAAAATGGTACGAAAAATCCACTACACCCAATGTACCATAAAAAAACTCAAAACACACCCTAAAAATAAATAACTGCACAAACGCATCAAAATTTAATCAATCTCAAACTAAAACTTATTTTCAACATCACTAAAATTGAAATAATGCATAACTGGTGTACTCCGCACCTACAAAGAGGGTTTCAAAAGATTGGATGGAGGTTGACTGAGGTTGTCTCTGCTTACTCAGTGCCAGAAAATCAAAAGGAGATCCGTAGGGGATAGGCACAACCAAGGTAGGGGTGTATGAATGACTGGACAAAGAGGAAGTGAGGTAGCGGAGGTGGTCGGGTCGAGCAGGAGGTAGCAGGGGAGTCCGACCGAGCGGGAGGGTAGCAAGAGGAGCTCAGTCGAGTGGGAGGATAGCAAGGGGAAGGTGCAGCTTAGGGAGAGAAAAAGGTAGTATGAGAAGAGATCACAGTCGTTGATGGTAGCAGGGGAGGAGGGAGGTGCGCGGTGTCACGGCTAGGAGCAAGAGGGAGGTTGGTGTGAGGAAGTTCGGGTGCAAGGATGGCCCGATGCGAGGACGGACAGATGCAAGGATGGTCAGAGCGAGCGGGACGGCAGCAGCAGGGGGGTCTGGTTGAGCAGGAGGGGATAGGCGGCACTTAGGGTTAGGGAGATCCGCGGATGAACAGTTCACCATAGGAAGGGAGTGTGAGGGAGAGAATAAATAAAATAGAGAGGGGGAAAAAGAAAAAGAAAAGAAAGGATAAAAAAGAGGGAAAAGAAAATAAAGAAAAAGAAAAGAAAATAGGAGAATAAAACGAAAATAAAAGAAGGGATAAAATAAAGTAAAAATAAAGAGATGGGGAAATGAAAATAAATTAAAACCTAAAAAGAAAATCTAACCTAAACTAATAACAATAATAATAATACAAACAATAATGAAAAAAATAACTAAAATTGTAATAAATTTTTTTATTTAGTTATTTAATCATCCGCACACCGGAAAGATCATGCATTAAACTGGAGAAGCCACATGGCTTCGCCCGTGGCCTGCCCACGCGTCGAGCGACGTCAAGTCAATGCTCACTTATCAGTGCCAAAAGTGAAAAACTCATATCGGGTTTGGCCCACCCTTCAAAAAAAAATTGAAATAAAGGAAAATAAAATTTTGGGATAAAAATTAAAATTAAAAACATATCTCAAGAAAATTCCAGGTGTGATAATTCTCCCCACCATGAAATATTTCCACACTCAAAAAGACAATTCAAAGCCTGATCAGAAAATAGAAATGGGTACTTCTACTCAACCCAAGACTTCCACTCCCAAGTATCATGCTCTTAATTCCCATGATTCTAGAGAACACGAACCAAGGGAATAGACTTTCCAGGAAGCAACTTCTCCTGAGAATCCACTCTCTGCATTGGCCGCTCAAACATAGATAATTCTGGCTCAATGTCATACTCCTCCCAATTCAACACATGTGACGGATCGGGATTATACTTTTTCGGTTGGGAGACATGAAATACGTCATGAATCGATATCAATAGAGAAGGAAAAGCTAACTTGTATTCCACCTTGCCAATCCACTTGGTAATCTCAAAAGGCCCAACATACCTCGACATCAGCTTCCCCTGCATTCCCAAGAGGTGGTGACCCAAGCGAGGGGCCACCCTCAAGAACACTCTATACCCCACTAAAAACTCAAGATCTTGACACCTCTGATCTGCATAATATTTTTAGTGACTCTAAGCTATCAAAAACTGATGTCTAATCAACTTGACATTCTCATACATATCCTAAACAAGGCCCAGTCCCAAGAGTGAGGTCTCGGCTACCACAACCCAACACGAAGAAGACCGACAAGGCCGACTGTAGAGCACCTCAAAGGGTGAAATTATAATAGAGGATTGGTAACTATTATTATAAGAAAACTCGACCAATCCTAAATGGCTATCCCATGAACCTCTGAAATCAAACACACATGTGTGAATCATGTCCTCCAGAATCTGATTCACCCGATCTGTTTGGCCATCCGCCTGAGGATGGTATGTCATTCTCATCATAATCTATGACCCCAAAGCCTTATTGAGGTCTCCAAAAAACCAAGAGGTGAAGAAGGGGTCCCTGTCAGAAACAACCACTGACTGAACACCATGAAGTCTGACTACCTCCTGAACATACAAAAGGCCCAGCTCATCCACCTTTGTTGTGTCTCTGATCGGGATAAAGTGAGATGACTTGTTCAAATGGTCAATCACTACCCTGATATCATTCCTCCCCCGAGGTGTACGATCCAAGCCAACAATTATGTCTATGGTGACCTCGTCCCACTTCCAGGTAGAAATGGGTAATGGCTGAAGCAGGCCAGATGGTCTCTGATGCTCTACCTTCACCTTCTGACAAGTGTAGCATCTCGATACAAAGCTGGATATGTCCCGTCTCATTCCTGGCCACCATAACTAGAGACAAACATCATAATACATCTTGGTAGTACCAGTATGGTAGGGCCACTAAGATTGGTGGCTATCCTACATCACCACCATCCACTGATACAACGGCACCACCACAAGTCCCTTGAAGCACAAGATCCTCACGGGAGACAATGACTAATCAGAAGGGGTCTCCCCACCATGAAGAAACTGCATATATTGCTGACACAGCTCATCACTGGGATGCTCCCACTGATTCAACTCTAGAAGGGCAGGATTCTACTAAATGATTGCCAAGAAAGTACCTCCACTATGATCCCTTCTCTCCAAATGCATATGGGCGAAGAGCCCTATCAAAGTCCACTCATCGCTGGACTTCCTCAATGCCTTCACTGGTAACTTCTTTCTCAAAGCATCAGCCACCACATTTCCCTTTCCTGGGGTATAGACAATGTCAAAGTGAAATCCCTGCAGATACTCAATCCAGCGGCGCTGCCTTAGATTAAGATCTTTCTGATAGAAAATGTAGGCTAGGCTCTTATGATCAGAATAGACCGCAAATTTCTCCCCAAAGAGTTTGTGACTCCATTTCTTCATGGTTTGAATCACCATTGTTATCTCCAAGTTGTGGGTTGGATATTTCTTCTCATGTGGCCGGAGCTAGAAGATAAGCCACCATATGATTATCCAGCATGAGTACACACCCAAGGCCCATACCTGAAGCCTCACAATAGACTATGTATCCCTTCCAAGACTCTAGTAAGATCAACACAAGTGTGGTGGTCAACAACTATTTTAAATCCTCAAAGGATGTATGGAATTGTTGGATCCATTCAAAATTCACCACTTTATGGGTGAGCATGGACAAGGAGGAGGCAATCCGTGAGAAATCCCGAACAAAATGCCTGAAATAACATGCCAGGACAAGAAAACTCCTAATCCCAAACAAAATTTTCGGTTGTCCCCATGACATAACTTCATTGATCTTCTCAGGATCAACTGAAACCCCCTATTCAGAGATTACATTCCCTAAAAACTTCACTTCCCTTATTCAGAAGGTGCACTTTTAGAGTTTTGCATATATGCGGTGGTCTTGTAAAGTTCCCAAAACAATGATCAGGTGATTCTCATGTTCCTCTTTAGGACTAGAATAAACTAGGATGTCATCCACAAATACCATGAAAAAAGAGTAGAGATATTGGTGGAACACCCTATTTATCAGTTCCATGAGAACTGCAAGATAATTCGTCAATATGAAAGGCATGAATAGATACTTGATGTGACCATATCTGCTTCGGAAAGCTGTATTCAGAATGTCTACTTCTCTCACCCTGAGTTGGTGGTAACCTGACAGAAAGTCGATTTTGGAGAACCACTTTTCTCCCTTTAGTTGGTTGATCAAATCATCAATCCCTGGAAATGGTTATTTATTCTTGATGGTCACATTATTCAATTTCCAGTAATCGATGCACAACCAGAGGGTTCCATCGGCCTTCTTCACGAATAAAACTGGGGCAGACCATGGAGATATGCTTGGGTGAATGAATCCTTTGGATTCCAAATCATCCAGATGTATCTTTAATTCCCTCAATTCAGTGGGGCCATGTGATATGAGGGAAGAGATATAGGATGTGTTCCCTATGCCAACTCAATTGACAAATTGATGTCCCGCTCTGAGGGTAAGCCTGAAAAATCATCTGGGAAGTCCTTTGGGAACTCATCCACTACACGAGGTAACCCACCTTGTGACACACCACCATCATCCTCCAGTGCGAGCAATGATAACTAATAAGTAAGATTCTCCAACTTAGGGAGTGGAGGTCCTGCACGACCCGACCAGGGATCCTATTCTCCATGAAATAACTAAGGACTCCCATCTGGTGCCATAAAATTGACCCGTCGCTGATAGTAGTCAATATGCGCTTGAAATCACACTAGGCAGTCCATGTCGAGGATCACATCAAACAGGTTCATATCAAGGACCAAGAAATCCCACTCCATCTTGACTCCTGACACAGAGAGTGTGCACGATGGGCACCTAAGACCCTGCTCCTTTTTCTTACCCGGTGGTGTTACTAACTCCATTGCAACATATAAAAGCTCGGTTGGAAGTCTCAACAAATTCACAAGATGGGAAGCTATAAAGGAAACTAAAGCACTAGTATCAAATAAAACTATAGATATAGAAGATGCAATCAGAATGGTACCTCGAATAGTCAAAGGTCTTGCATCAGATCCCACTAGGTTATAATCCACAGCATGTAGATTTCTGGTCCCTGTCAGAGAACAACGGGTCGCTTGAGGTTCTGCCCTGATCTGGCTCTGCCCTGAAGACAATTTGTTCCTACCACCATGGCCATAAAACCGAGATCCTGTCATCCTGTTCATCTCTAACTGAACGGATACCCCTCTGGAAGCCACAGATCTAGTCCTATTCTGGAAAGGTCGTACAGTCCTACCGAAATGTAGTAGATTTCCCACAACTCCATAACCATGGAAAAGTCTGGGAGGGTATGGACATATGCAGGTTAGATGTTCTATACCCTTCCACACTGAGGGCATACCATAGACCCAGCACTAGAATCCCTAGATGAAGTCTTCCTGGGAAGATGGCTTGAGCTGCCACCACTATTCGTATATTGCTCATCACTCTTCCTCTTCTTCTCGGATTAACTGCCACTACCATAACCAGACATTGATCCAAAAAAACCCGACTTTCTTCTCTGGTCAATCTATACCATGAATCATGATCGACCACCTTGACATAAGTTCCAAGATTGAACAAGAAAACTTGAGAGTGGATTTCTGGTTGAAGGCCCTTCTCGAACTTCCAAGCTTTCAAATATTCACTTGAAACAATTTTATGTGTGTACCACACTAGATCAGCAAAGAGGTTTTCATATGCCATCAATGTCTGATCCCATTATAAAATATCCATGAACTCTCGGGATCTAGAATAAGCCAGGAACTTGGGACAATACTTTTCGTTAAAGACAGCTTTGAAAACCTTCCAACTCATTTTATCATGCTTCCCAGCCTGGATCACTGATTCCCACAAATTGTGACTGGAACCCTCTAGCTGGAATGAGGAACACTATACCCTGACTTTCTTTGGAGAGCCAAGGAACTCGAACATATGCTCTATATTTTCAATCCATTTCTCTGCCTCTTGAGGTTCCGAGCTACCTTGGAATGAAGGAGGTTTATTCCTTATAAATTCCTGAGCTTTATCCCTCTTGGAGTCATAATCATCTCATCTAGCTGGAATAGGGGCGGGGGCAAGAGTCGGCCCTTGTCCTAAAGCCTGAACAGCTCAGACAATGGCTTATACCAATCTCTAATCAAACGGTGAGGGAGAACTCTCTCCGGCTTCCTCCCATGGGTGCGTGTAAGGTCTCTGGGGAGTCATCATGCTGTAAAGAGCAACAATTACAGAAGAACATCATCAATATATCATATCTAAAGAAAAATAAAATTTCCATCAAATTAAAAAATCATAAGTAAACCAAACATGGAAAATTAACATCATGTCCAAACCACTTATTCCCCGCCTGATTTCCACGCATATTCTACAGCATGCATGTCCCACCTAGAAGAGAATTCAAACAAGCATCCAGACATCCCATGGAGACTCAGAGTCTGTCATGATGTGTGTTGGTCAGGCACCCAACTCACAACTAGAATTCTGATCCCTGACAATACTAGCACCTGTCTAACTGAACTCATCCCAAATAAAATAACTCAGACAATAAAACCTCCCTCTAATACCGTTTTGTCACAAACCGTGTCGGGTCACCATCCAAACTGACGCCAGACCCGGCCAGCGGCAAGGCTCGAAGGGCGTTCCCGATCCCCACGGGCTGGAACAAGTGCCTGGGGCATCAAAAAAAATATTAGGAATGATTTTCCCCAACCAAAAAAATATAAATCAACCAAAAAAATCAACCAAAGTAGAAGTAAGAGTCACAGCCAAGCATGCCTAAAACCAAAACCATATTTTTTGAGACACATGTAAAACCAAATCCCAAACAACACTCAAAGTATGGTGACCAAAAACCAACCCAAAAACTGTCACCCGGTGAGAGGACACCACACTCAAGCCACCACCACAACGCAACGTCAAGAGGTCTACTAATACCTGGAACCACCGCTACCAAAAACTAGACCCTTACCTGTATCAAACATAAACAAATCTACTTACACCCAAAGGTGTAAGTAGGTTGTGAACAATCTCCCAGAAGGATGTCACCAAGAATTTATTCCACACACAAGCATTAAAATACAATTACATTTTCAATGATAAATAAAATAAAGTAAGAAAAGCTTAACAACATTAGTGAAAATAGTTTTCCATAAAACGACCTTAAAGAAATTCAGTTTAAAGAAAACACATGTTTGGGTAGTAACTCAAATGAAATAATATGTATCATCATTTTATGCAAAGTAACTGGTAGCACCAAAGGATGGAGAGGCCCTATGGGTACTAGAAACAGGTGAGACCCTAGAACGTCATGCCTTGGTGAAATGTGGCTGAGAAACCACGACCCTCAGAAATCGTGTCTTAGAATACCACAGCCCTTAGAAAAAGTGGATTATAAGGACACAACCCTCAGTCATCATATGTTTATCTAGTGTTTAAATCTTCAATCTTGCTAGTGAAACCGGGCCAAGCCATCTCCAGAACACTAGCTCACTAATCCTAGTTTCCCACCTAAAACCCTAGGTTTTCCACTTTGTGATCACCTCAAATCAAAGTTCATATAACATGTTACATTAACACTTAAGAGACAAATGAGGCTCTTACACACAAGAAAATGTTATTCTCACACCGATATCCTCTTTTAAAACCACAAGCACCCTAAAAAAGTTTAGAACCTAACCTGCGCCACTTGCACATTAAATTAAACCAGCTACATAGTTTTATAAAAACACTTTTTATAATCAGGAAAATCACTAAAACAAAATCATTAAACAATTTCCAAACATTTCATAGTATATTTAAAGGGAAAAAAGTCACTCATAACATTTTCCAAGAAAAACACATTTTTAATACTATGCCAAAACATAATTTCACCATCCACACTTCCTAATATAGACACCACATAGTTTTCAAAACACCGATAAACAGTCCAAAATAGGGTTTCATAATGAAATTCACCAACATTGCATAATCATAACTCCAACCAAATAAATGCACCTTAAAACTCAGTCAATGATAATTTCTTATTATGTAAAAAAATAGGAAAAAGCACTAAATTAATTAGATCATAAAACAAATTATTGTAAATTAATACTTTTGTGTAGAATCACCTACTGGAGTGTTGCAAGCTTCGCAAAAATGGTGTGCAAAATCCACCACACCCAATGAACCTCAAACAAACTCAAAACAAAACCTAAAAATAAAGCAGAAAAAAAAACGCATCAAAATTTAATCAATCGCAAACTAAAATTTATTTGAATCTTCTGCAAAAGTGAATTAATGCATAACCGGTGTACTCTCCACCTATGGAGAGGGTTTCAAAAGATTGTCCAGAGGTTGGTGGAGGTTTTCCAAGCTTATGAGATGCTGAAAAGTCAAGTGGAGAGATGAGGGAGATAGGCACAACCAAGGGAGGGGTGCGCATGCGGCTAGAAAAATCGGAAGTGAGGTAGCGGAGGTGGTTGGGTCGATCAAGAGGTAGTAGGGGAGTTCGGCCGAACGGGAGGGTAGCGGGAGGAGCTCAGCCAAGATGGAGGATGAGAGGGGGAAGGTTCAGTCTGGGGTGATCGGAAGGTAGTAGGAGAAGAGGGCACAGCCACTGGAGGTAGCAGGAGAGGAGGGAGGTGCGATGGGTCGCGGGTGGGTGTAAGAGGGAGGTTGGTGTGAGGATGGCCGAGTGCGAGGATGGATGGATGTGAGGATGATCAGATTCGAGGATGGTTGGAGCGAGCAGGACGGCTGTAGCAGGGGGGTCCGGTCGAGCAGGAGGGGAGAGGTGGCGCTTAGGGTTAGAGTGAGTCGCGGATGAATAGTGTTCCACATGGAGGGAGTTTGAGGGAGAGAAGATATAAAAGAGAGGGTAAAAAGATAAAATAATGGATAAAAAAGAGGGAAAATAAAATAAAGAAAAAGAAAAGAAAATAATAGAATAAAAAGAAAAGTAATGAAAGGATCAAATAAAATAAAAATAAGGAGATGGGAAAATAAAAATAAATTAAAACCTAAAAAAATAACTAACCTAAACTAATTAAAATAATAATAATACTAATAATAATGAAAAAATAACTATAATTATAATAAATTTTATTTTTATTTGGTTATTTAATCATCTGCGCACCGGGCAGATCATGCGTCAAACTGGAGAAGCCACACGGCTTCGCCCGTGCGTCGAGGGACGTCAAGCCGACACTCACTTATCAGTGCCAAAAGCGAAATACTCACATCGGGTTCAGCCCACCCTTTAAACAAACGGTTTAAATGAAAAAAAAAATTTATGGGATAAAATTTAAAATTAAAAAAATACCTCAAGCATTGTTTGGGTGTGACATGAGTGCATAATCACATAACATGTTATAGGTGAATGATTAGTACTAGATTGAATCCTCTACAATATGGGTATTCTTACTTGATATGTTATTTAATTTGGTTTGGAAATGAGAGTGGGGAACCAAATATAGGAAATTATGAATTACTGACTAGGGAATGGTTGTGGCTACAATCACTCTAACAGTGCCCTGATAAAGAAAGAAAATTAACTCACATGAAACTGACATCCACCAAAGGTGGGAGGATAGTATCATTGAAATGTGAAACAGATATAAAATGTTATTATTTATTATATTCAATATTTAAAAGTAACTTATTTTTACTCTATAAAATTAATATTATTTTTATATATCAAAAGAAAAAACACTATATTATAAATAAATAAACAAATAGGTACTAATAACCCTTTGTTGAGTGACGATGTCAATATCTGGCCACTAAATCTAACATCGAGAATATCTAGACCCATACCACTGATTAGTATATAGGGAGGGAATAAACACACCCAAACTTATACTATTATTTTTATAGAAGTCCATTATATTTGATTTCCAATAGAGTCCACATGTGGGGTGTAAAGAAAAATATATTTAGTAGGTATCCACACATATTCCAGTATATATTTCATAAACATTTCATTAGATTAATATTCTTATTTTTATTAATATGTTAAATAACAACATTTTTTATGGTTGTCAACCAATACATAGAAATTATTGAAAAAATTGAGTTATAAACATCAACATTTGTCCACAAATGATTACTGTATAAATATGGGGGATCCATACCTTCCATACCATCTTGGAGCCTCATCATGAGATCTAATATGTTTGGGAATAGTAAATCATAATATTTTTTCTCACTGGGAGAGTGTAAATTATTACATGTTTAAAACCATTCCACAAAAGGGAAGAATAGTCATTAATACTTGATTTAGGGTAATCTTATTTCCCACCGCATTAATAATAGGGATGAATTATAACAAAATGAGGTAAATCATGGATTCATTCCCATATATCTAGCTTGTAAAACTATGAATTGGTACCCCGTGATAGTTTTTATAATAGAAATAGCACCAAAAGGTGTATCAGTTCACCTATTCTTTAAATATATGATATGAAAGATAAATTTTTTAATATTATAATTTCAATATATCATATAAAAAGTCATCATAAGGAATAACTATCCTCACAAAAGTAAACATTCTTAATAATCATAAACATGATCATTATATACATAATATTATACCTATATTTCTTATAAAATAACCTCATCATAATAAATATGATTCTATAAAAAAAATGGGGGTCATACATGTATAAGCTACACTATATATAATATTAATTAATTTTAATTCCATGTTATTTAATATTTCATCATAACATGGGAAACCCATAAATAATAAATTGTGAGATCAAAATAAGTATACAAAATCAATACAAATATTAATCATGTATGCAATTAAATTAATTATATCATATTCTATTAGTAAATTATTCAACCATTTGGATATAAAATATTATTTACTTTACCATTTATGAACACTTTAGCCAAATGTGGTTTCCTCCAATATGGGTAGTAATTATTACATAAAAGTGGAATAAAAATTTACAATCCATGGGTTGTATTATTGAACTACAACACATTCTAGAGGAATCTCATTTTTAAAATAAAAGAGGCTTTACGTAACAAAAACATAATTTTGTTCTTCCAAAGTGTTTCTACAAACAAATAGGTATGTAAAAAAATTAAATACATGCATGATTATGTATCAATATTATAAATTATTGACTTTAATACTTAATCCACTAATTTGTTTTTGATAATTTCTTAGTGAATAAATGTTTCTATGCAATAAATTTAAGAAGAATTCTTTTTCAATAAAACTAATGAAATGTTATATCATAAGGAAATAAATATTTGAACAATAATATCACAATAACATTTATGGTTTATTATGTAGATGAATAAAACTACAACAGATAATATTCTTATTAACTACAAATATAACCTATTTTACACCATATTCATTTCATGGATTCATAACATTGCAATGCTGGTCAAAACTGTAAACTACCATGGTGGATGAAAGATAAAGGCTTCAACCTAAATGTAGATGTATTTAGATACAGAACCACATGGTGTGAGCTCCTATAATCATGGAAACCTTGCATATTTATGAAATATAGTGGAAGACCTCGTCATTTTAAAAAATTATAAAACACATTTTAACATTTAATTAGTACATGTACAAGTTTTTCATTCATTATTTTTCATTTTAGGAGGTTATAACTTCATTACACAAGCCACTCCAAAAGAAATAATTTAACATTAATGGACTCTTAGTATTCTATGAACACTAAGCCATTATGTCTCCCCACATAGTGTCTCTTACTAAGAACCACCTCATGATCTATAGGAATATTTTGACCTATGGTGACCATAAAAAAATTAAATGCTCATAAAAACTTGAAAAATCAAAAAATTTACAGTATTTTGGGTGGAATTAAATCATGGTTTTTCTGTATGTTGTATTTGAAAAATATTTTAGAAATAAAAAATTATTTTATTTTCTGGAAATATAATTTTCAACCAATTTTATTTTCGCAATATAATGAGACATACATCGAAAAATATTAAAAAATAACTCATATAATTTTATAAAATATCAATAAAAGTAAAAATAAATCAATATAGTTCTAGAATTATATATAGTATTATTACTCAATTTATAGTAAATAAAAGTAAATCACCACTTAATTGATTTATTTTTGAGATTTTAATCTAATCCTCTCAGAATCCTCATTTAGGGTATCATTAAGTAGATTCTAATATAGCTTGAATAGGTATATAATCTCTAACGCATCAATTATATTTCCACATCATTGATCATATATTATTCAATAACCTTTAAATTCCCTATCACTACTTAACATGTTAAATTTTTTATAGAGTATGATTCTCCCAATCCTCGGAACCTAACATTCATATTAATTAAGGCTTGACACTCATTAGATTTAAAAAATTCTTCTCACAATGAAGATTCTTCTCAACATAAAATACTTTTTCCATTGTGTGAAGGGATCTCAAGTGTCCTGGAGGAAAAAATATCATCAATAATATATTTCTCCATTGTAATTGTCCAATTGAATAACATTACCACACACAATAATTTAATAAAATTAACATGTTTGAAATAGATACATCCAAAATATCATTAATCCCCCATTTGATTTTTTTTCAAAATAACGTTTTATTATAATTTAAATTACATTATTGTACAATTTATTTATTAGAAATGAAAATTTATAATACAATTTTAGGTTCTTCACATAAAATTTTTTCACAACTAAATATTAAACTTCTCATATTTCTTCTTTACTAATTTATATAATATCCTCCTTTTATAAGAGATACTGTTTTAGAAAAATATAACTTCAAAATCATGAGATAAGTATGAAATCATATTTTTTAAAATAATTAAATAAAAATTAATCAATAATAATCTATCAGAGAAATTCTCTATGTAGAAAACAAGATTTACTAATCCAATTTACAAAGCTATAGTTATTAAATCTATTATATGAAATAAACACCAAATAAATTATTCATGGGGTCTAAAATTTTTTAACTAATCCTTTGAGTTTATCTCTATAAATATATTTATAATAATCACATAATTATGGATTTTAGAATTTAAATTTCTATTTAATTTTTTATCAAAAATTTATCCTATCCACATTTAGTAATAGAAATAATTTTCACCCAATTATTATAGAATATTTTAAACCAAACAATTAAATTACAAGAATTAATTTTAAGTATTATAAGATCTTGAAAAACTACATACAATATATAATAGAATATAAAATATTACTGAGAGGTTAATTCCGAAGTACATATCTAATGGTTCATCTACTATGATTCCTTTAATGGGATGTCCAATATCCATCTTCACCATTGGTTATTTTTTTTATTGAATAAACACCAATATTAATTTTTTTAGACTACATAAAATTTTTTATGAGATAAAATCATAAGGGTAGATGTAAGATACTCTTTGGTGGATATATTTCTAGAAGTTCTGTAATAATAAATAATTTATTTCTATCAGTCTCCATGGGAATTTTTCGCTTCACCTATAAATCCCTACATTGATCAACCAAAACAAAATATAATTGATAATAATGAGGTTAATTATTTTCTTCTCCATAATTGAAAAAAAAATGATATATTATTCTCAACACATATACAATAATCAGTTCTACTATATATTTGTATGAATTCCTCATTATTTTAGAAATATTTTTTATTGTACTAATCTTTTTGGGGTGTTTCGTCTATATATGCTTTTATTCATTCATATATTATGACAACATGATTTTCCACAACACAGATCAATGAATGTTCAATTTTATTATACTCTATTTTAATAGGAATTTCAATATTTTCATTTGATATGATCAATTCTTGTTTAAGAACTTGTTGAATCACCATCTAGTGTGTAAACACATTCTAAACCATGTTATATTTATAATCATATATAATTGAGGGTTTATATTTTTTTATCAGTGGATCCACTTATCTAAGAAACAACGTCATGCATTGGTTAGTTGTATTCACATTCATTTTTTTACCTTTTATAAAACACTGTAGAAATATTTGGATAATCAATTTCATATAACATAACATGAAATTGGACTTCATCATGTTGGTTATCATATAGTAATCCAATAATCTAATTAATATACATGATTGATTCAATATTATTCTCATTATTATAATATTCACTTTAATTTTTGTTTCATTTTTAAAATATTTAATTTTGTGGTCATTTCATCGATGGTAGAAGAATATCTACTCTATTTTGAAATAATTTCCAAAATTCAATAAGGTGGAATACTACATTCTAATTTCCTTATAATTATACGACAACAAAAACATATATTCATTTATTCTTTTCATGTTGTTTTAATCTCATCACACCAACAATTTAATTACAGTTGGATGGTACACACCTTAACTTTTTCATACATTTCTCCACTTCACATATAGTAATTAATGATGTATTTAAGGATCTTAAACAAATTTTTTGTCAACAATTCACTTTCATATCAATAATGTTTTGTGTATAGATGGATTTATGTTTAAATTATATCAAATCCTCATGAAACATCCATTTTTTCTTTTTTTTCATCAAAAATTTATTCAAATATTCATTTTCTTTAGTTCCATGTATTCTATAGCACAAATAGGTTCCAAAATATTTTAATTTATCGCCATTTTAAAAAATTATTATTGGCTAACACACTATAATATTTGGGGACATAACAAGTATTAGTATGATATTAATATGTAAATATATATATATATATATATCATAATTTTATCCACCCATAATGATGTTGTAAAATTCAAAGTATTATTATTCACTAAAATTTTTCTACAATTTTATTTGTTTCCAATACTAGAAAATGAATCATCATTAGTTAAAGGAGAATTATATTGAATAAGTTTAAACTTTATCCATGAGATATTAGTTGATTTATCATTGGATAATATCAATCTCATCATTCCATTAAAATCATTCTTTTTTCAAGTTAGAAACTTATGAGAGGTTTTTTATTATAAAAAATCATTTCTCAACCACTCAGGAATACTTATGTTGTATCACAAGAAAATTTACTAATTTTAAAAATAGAGTATGATAATTTATGGTTAGTAATATTTTATCATCAAAAATTGGTTTCAATCTCTAATCCTATTGAACCATAGTCTCTTACATCTGATATATTTGAAACATATAAATTTCAAATAGTTGATTTTTATGATCTGTAATTCTTTTAACTTTCACACACATCTGAGAATTATTATCACAAATAATTTCTCAATGATTTTATTCTAGTACATGGATTTTCCATCCATAAGACTTTTATTCCCTTAATTATAATAAATATATAATTTTAATAAATCAACTAACATTCATAATTTTTCACTACATATTTTTAAATATTTCTTCTTATCATGCAACCCTTTGATAGGGGATTTCCAATTATATGTGTTTTCCCAAAAATTTTGAAATTGAATATGTATCCATTAACTTATTTGATTTCATTCCATAAAAATCCATGATTAATATAAAAATTTTGGCAACAACTTCAACATGAATATACTTCATGTATCCCCTAACCTAATAGTAGAGGACATAAAAAATTCAAAAATTCAACTTTCTCCTATATCATCATAATGTGACCATTATTCTGGTAAAGGGTCATGCATAATAGATACAATAGATGAACAACAATTATATATGAAATTAACTAATATTGTATCTATGATCATATCTGAAATCATTCTCATCTAATTTTCCATCTGTTTTAACATATTATATGTGATTATAGTGAAAAACCTATATTTACCATAGATGATGTTCAGAATTTTATATTTGATCATATGTGACTCTAAAAATTTGTTATATATACACATCAAGTTTGATTTATAAAATCAACTATTAATGACATTTACATCAAATAATATTTAAAAACATGTTCTCTAATCCCAATTGAGATGAATAATCAATTTTGTGTTCAAGAACAATATGATGATGAGATAAATGTTACTATTTTATAGTAAAATTATTTTAAATCATATATTACAAATTTTTATTTTTGAATCAAAAATAAGTATTTGTATGAATGGATCTTCTATGTCCTCATAAAAACTCACAAAACATGTATTATAAAAAGTAAATGTAAAACATAAAGTGGTTTTTTTATATGAAACACCTTCATATTGGATGATTATATCCTAGTTCTATTCATATCAAGTTAGAGACACATATTCACCAAAATAATCATGTTATAAATAACATGTGTGTTAGTATGATCCTATATCCACATCCAAAATCATAAAATATATTATAAATGTGAATATTTATTTATAAATTTTATTTTCAATGTTCCTAATATATAAAAATATCATGTTTTATTAATAATGTAATCTTGAATTCCATCAAAGTTCATTTTCTCATAACTCTAAAACATGATATTTTTCATCTCTTTTCATCTCTTCATCAAATTAATGATCATATTAAAAAACTATAAATAATTGACTAAAATATAATGTCTTCAAAAATATTGTATAAAATGCATCCTTATAATCTTATGAATATTTAAAAAAAATTATATTCTAATTCATCTCAAAATATAATAATATTATGTAACATCTAATAGTTACAAAAAATTTCTAATAAGATAAATTTTATCTACTAGAGTTTTACATTATTCTGATCACTAAACAATAATAATATTTTTCCTTGGTGTATCAGTTTCTTATCATCTATTAGTATTATTTCTCTAAATCTCAATCCTGTATCCTGAATCATTTACTTATCCCAACTGGTACCTAAAAATATATATTTCTTATATGGACTAAAACTTTCCCCTTATTGTAATATCTAATTTGATAAATATATATTTCATGGAGTACATCCTTATTAATATTATTCAATTTTAATACTTATTATAACTCTTATTCATAATTTCATTTCAATGAAAATAAAAAACTACTTTTTTTAACATGTATTTCTTCATAATAATTCATTTAATATGGAGTTCATGTAATATAAAATATTTATCCATGCATGATTATTTAAATATAAATATAAACTCTAAACTATTGTAACTCATTTGGGGTAAACTATTAATTCATGTGTAAATAATTTTATATCATTCTCATCTCATAATTTCATTTTTTGAGTATAAGGTACTTCTTTCAAACATATTTGAATAAAATGCATCTTTTATTCCCTTTTCGTTATACTTATACACATTCTATCAATAATACTATTTTCCATTTATAAGATAATAACTTGGGGGTATTCATAAGAAACAAATTACATATAAATTACCCTATTATAGCATGAAAAACATTGATGGTCCTTATATCTCATTTGAAATATAAGTCACTCTATTTTTCTATCATTGAGCTTCCATACCCATTTCTCATTTACAATCATAATTCATGGATTTAGTAGATCTCACCATAATCTAGGATAATCATCCATAAAACCCAAATACTATCCTGAGCACAACTACGTCATTAATAAACTAAGTCATAGATTGGGATACATCCATGAAAATAATCCCTCTATAATATCATCAGAATCATTCCACACACAACTACCATATGGAAAATAATGTCCTAAAACTATTTTGTAATGATGAAATGATTTTATCAGTAATTTAAGGCTTAAATACTATCTTGGAACATGGAATTTGATGTATCATTTAATTTTACATAGAAACTATTTGAATAAATTTTGATGTTAATTATGAAAACAATCTTCGCCACACTATAATCACTTCATACAATCATTACATTATAATGTATCTCAATAATATAAGATCACGTTGTGGTTGAAAATTATAGATATTTAGTTTTTCTATAATTGGAATAATATTAATATACATGGTGTTTCTTCCTTCACACATGAAACCTCTATGCACGTGAGAAAAATATATATCATTGTTTTCTTTAAAAACCCATTGTAATTTAAATATTTAAAAATATCTCCACTATGTATTCCCATATTAGTTTCCAAATGGGAGGTCACTTATTAATTACCCATGAAATTACAAAGGTGTCCCTTGAGCTCCCATTCAACTACACTATATCAGAATAACTACATCGACATTCCACCCCACATATTTAACATTTCATTGTGCCTCTCCATGCCCATCATTCCTTCATCATCCCAAACCGCACTATCACCTATAAAATCTCTATCAACATTTTCCACTTAGTATATAAACTATTTTTTCTTTCTTATAGGTGCTCAGGATCTGTAATTATCAAAGATGGTTTCTATTATATTTCCTTTTCATTTGAAATTACTCAAATAGACTGAATGAGTTTTTATGGGAAAATAAATTTTTTCGTAAATGTTGATTTTAAAATTGAAGATAATTGAACTTTGACACTTCCAATTTCATAGGTGATTCATTAAAAACCCATATTAGTGTTTTTTATGGATTCATTTAATGAGTGGATATTTAAAATAATGTTACATTACAACCACATTACATTCCTAATTAAAGAATAGGGTTACACAATGTTATTTAGATCAATGACCCTAATTTTGTTAGAATAATTTTTTTGTAGATTTCTAGTATAATTTTATTAATAAGGTAAGTATAGGGAAATAATTTCTGACATATTTCATGAATTTCAGCAAAATACACATATAAATTATATATAAATTATTAGGTTACAAACTAATCAAAATTCATAATTTAGAGCAATTAAATTTATAAAAAATATAATCATTAAAAATAAAATAAGTGGTTTATGTATTAATTATATGTATTAATTAGAGTTTTATAATAATTTAACATTAATTTATAACTCAGGGTATGTTATAATTATTTCGTTCATATTTAATAATTGAAATTTTTCATTTATCAATTTTTGAAAATCATTGGAATATGATTCCAAATAAATAAAAAAATATGATTCATATGGTTTGGAGACACCTTCTAATGTAATATAATGGATTCATCGATGAATAACATTCTACAACATCCACTACTAGAAAATATCCCTATACCCACAGTTTTGGAAAACCTTGGGTATATGTATCATATAAGAACCTATACCCACAGTTTTTCAGAAAACTATGGGTATAGGGTTTTTTGATGACCTATACCCATAGTTTTTTCAAAACAGTGGGTATAACATTTTTTTTTGAAGAACTATACCCATCGTTTTGTAAAACCATGGGTATAGCTTTCCTGTCTTATGGTGGAAAAAATTACAGGAAACAAGAAAAAATTGGCAGGAAAACCTATACCCACAGTTTTCCCTCATATACCCATGGTTTGAGTTTATATATTTATGTAGATACAACTAATAAAACATAAAAGTAACCTAGGTTGGTTGGTTTGGTGATCTTCATTGTTTTTGTCAGTTTAGGGATCGAATCCAGCTGAACTTTTTTTCAAATACTGTGAATAATAATAATATATTAAGGTAAATATAGATATTCTTAATTCAAAGTTTCATAGATTAGTTGGTTAGGCACTGTTGGGTTCGATAGAATGACTTGGTATGGAAACCCATGATAATATTTTTTTTATAATAAAGATGCATATTAATTTATTTATAAAAATATTGATATATGTATACTAAAGTATTGTAGGTTAAGTGGTGAGATGCGCTGATTAAAATGAGCAGGTCTCCGACGTCGCGGGTTCAACACCTGCTGAAATAATTTTTATACTATTTATACCCACAGTATTAGGGGTTATACCCACGGTTTTGAACCGTGGGTATAGGTTATTTTTACAGTAGTGATCATAATACCCCCCCATGAATAATTGTATCTAAATATGTAATTAATTATAGTCAATTTCACATACCCCCAAATAAACCGTACAAAAAATCCAATTCAACCCAAATTTTGATCATCACAATAACTCTTAAAACCATTATACATATGGAACAAATTATAATAGGTTGGTTTATCCATGAATAAATGTCATATGTTTGGTTACAATAAATAAAATGATTAAGAATAAATTAATATCAAAATGGTGACAAAGAACATTACATATACTCATTTAGATAGTATATAACCATAGTGAGATAGTATTAAGGAATAATATTGATTTTAAAATTACACTATTGATATATCAAAACATGAAACAATCTAAAATGAGTGGAATGGGAGGGGAAGGTAATAATATTAAATAGTAATCATTAAGGGACTTGTTACTAGTTATTCACAATGGAAATGAAATATAATGAAAAAAAATTCAACGATCCGAATTTCAGATATGCGTGATGATAAGGAGTGATCTTGGGAAGATTTTTTATGGTATAAATGGTATGAGGGAAAAATAAAGGTGACATGAGGAAATATAAAACAAGGGGATGTTAAAAATTCACCTTTAAATAATAAGAGTAGGATTTCTACGTAACTGGTCATAGAACACTATGTATTATGTGAAATCATAATACCATATATACTTATACCTAAAATAACATGTTCCATAAAAAAAATTCATTATAGGTAAGACCTCTTACCATTTATACCAAGATATTATAACTTATGACTACACCACAAACAAAAACTGAAAGAATATTATAATTTATCTATATTAATTAAATTCAATTAAATAACTCTAAAATGGTAAAGAATCCCACCTCAGTGTCTCTTATTTAAATTACCCCACATGTTTGATATATAATTTTATATCAAAATTTAATGAAAATTTTCTATATAATTATAATTTGAACCTTAATTGTTTTCATACAATTTGGGAATGGGAAATAAATAAAAGATGTTTTTTGGGAGTTGTGTAAATATTTCTATTTTTTAAATATCATCCACATATTAGTGAAGTCAAATTTACTAATAAAAGACTAGAATTATAAAATTTTATTTTTATTATTGGGTTGTATTTCTATGTATGAAGAATTTATATACCAATTATGGACAATGAATTCTCATTCTTAGTATAGTGCGGAATGAGTGCATGGATTATCAAATAATTCTAGGACCATATTTGTGACACAAAATTTATATTCATTCATGTTAATTATGTTCTATTAGTAATATATGGCTAGTTAATTTTAATATTCACTTAGGTTTCATATATATTTTCCTCTCAACATTTTTAGTGAAACTCTATCTGCCAATCCATGATTACTTATTTCTACTGAGGATGTTCTATTCCATTTTTTGTCCCAAAATATATTTTAAGTTTCATATTAGTGGGTAGATTAGGATATAATAGAGACTTATTATGTGATACCCCTTCATCAAATGTGATGTGTTTTCTATAGACTTGTGATATATGACTTTCATCTGAAATTATAGAGATGTAAAAATTTAAAACCCTATGCTCAAGTGAGAAGTGTGGTGATATGGATGCTCCATGGGAAGTGGATCCAAATCCGATATTTTGTATTATTCCTCATATAGATTAGAATATCATAGAATTTTTCCTTTATGTATTACTGTTCATAGTCCCAATATCACTAACTTTGAATTTTACTATGTAAGATATGATCTATGACTTCTAATTAAAAAATATATTACAATTTATAATAGTTACACAATACATATCTCCTAAGTAACACAAAAGATGTGGATGCATCAATTCATTTAGAAATTATCACTTTAGTCTATCAACTATTTGTATGCAATGCGGTATTAAATCTTTTTTATGAAGTATTTTATATCATAAGTATGTCCATAGATTTATTTTCAAGTCTAATATTTTTTTATAATTGTCCATTTATATAAATTATATCTCATGACCCAACATATCTAAATAGAGTTGGATGAGGACCCCAGTAGTCATGGATAATGAAACAACTATAGAATCTATATTATGAACAAAAAAATATAGAAATAACATATGTAACAATGTATAAACCCTATTATAATGAATATATATATATATATACATATATGATAATGACACAATAATAATTAATAGTGTACATAAATAAATATAAAATAAACTAACTCATATAATAATCCCTCTAAAAACATTACATGAAAATCCTTATAGACCTTAAAAATGATTCCATCCCAAATATATACATGTTCATAAATTGAAACAAGTTATTCTAAACATGTACATTGAATCGCATATTATTTATACTGGTAGGTTGATATTAACAACCAATTAATTTTCACCATCACCTAAATACAATATATGTTGTTGTAATTAAATTTTTTTTGAATGACGTACATATAAAGAGTTCATGTCATGAATATGAAATACAGACACTTGGAAACATATCAAACAATGGAGATGGAATATAATATTTCATGCCACCTTATTCTATCGATGACACAATGACACCATACAACCCTAACTTAACTATTTTAGACAATGATTATCCGAAGAGTTAAATAAATTATCAAATATATATAATTGAATTACATGTTCCTTATCACTCAAGTTATAGATATATATCATATAACAATCCTTGTCCCAAATATATAACATAATCATTACTTCTCACTTAGGGGATGATACACATAAAAACTAGAAAAAAATCCTCGACCAAACCATCTCAATCTAGGATGTTCTATTTCAAATATTAAACACAACCTTGCACTCAAGGAATGATATTCTTTTAAACCATGAACAATAAATTCAAACTCAATGTAGGTTCTTATATCACATCATAACTACAACCTTGTCACTGTAGTTTGAGATTTATATAATTATATCATAGTCCAACAATCTCACTCAGGGTTTTTCAGACATATATAATAATGGATCATCATATATAAACTCTCCATCCCCTATCTAATGTCATCTATGAACTATAATTCTAAATTTTTAGTCTATACAATATAAGAAAAAATCATCAAATAGTATAAACAAGCCATAAATAGATAAATGTAAAATAATAAGTATAAAGATACCATAATAATAACCCTTTTGGTTTTCCATTAACAAATACTCTAGGTTTATAAATTTAAAATTATTTCACAAAAAAATCAACATGGTTAGAGACTCATTACACATACCCAAAACATCCCTACAAGGTCTCCCTAGCCTTAACTATGTTTTAACAACTCATTCTACACGTAGTTTAGAAAATATGATATCCCATACAATTAACATTGTTTTAGGTATGCATCCAATGAACTAATAAAAATTTTAATATGTCTACTAACTAAGTGATCAATTATATAAATTTATACCCTCCCAAAAACATTTATTAAAATACCCAAATATTATTTGGAAAATTCTAACAATATCATTTAGAATTTTCCACATAACAATATATAAATAAAAAAAATGACATTGAATTTATATTCCACCATTAATAACCATAGATAATGAATTTTTCCATCCCAAAAGGAATCGAGATTTAAGAAAATATAAAATAACCAATAGGTTTTTAATTGGAGACACAAATACATCTCAAATTATGCCCATCCAATTTCCTCTAAATATCCAAGAATAAATTCTCTTTAATAACCATTTAAAAATGTTTCATGTGTCTCAATAGCTCAAACATAGGAAAATGAATTTAATAATAATCAAATCATTCATTGAAAACCAATTGTATGTTTTGAATACCATTCCAATTCCACCACATGACATCAACACTTTATCCTATGAATTTTAATTTCAAACTATTTTCATCATTAGTCAATTTTATATTAAAATCCTATATAAAATACATGTTTTAATGTAAATCATACATGACATGATATTTTAACTCAAAAAACCAACTAATCAATAAGGTGGATATTCTACACTCATTAAAATAGTGCATGACCAATGAACTTATAATTGTTTCAAATGATCCTTGTTACTTTTAATAATATAAGATCTAATCAAAATATATGTTGTGTAATAAAAAATATCCTGAAAATACTTTTGAATAATTTTTTTAAAGGAATATATTCATAATATCACCTAGTGATGAAAACACTAAGAATCATAAATTCCCTCACCCATATTTAGTGTCAATATAAATCTATCAGTCATGAAATCGCAACCAATGAAGACTTGATCTAATGAAACTGTATATTCCATTAAAATCCCCAAATTTAGGGTACAATTTATAGCAAAAAGGAATAAAATATTTGAAAAACATATGTGTATATTTATAATTACCAATTTATACACTTTGAAATTGATAACATGAAAATCCCATTATAACAAAAAATGATATTAAAAAAAGAATAAAAGATGTGATGTGGATTATTCTAATGATAACTCACTATAATTCTAGAGGAATGAAAATAAGTAATTTTATATTAAATTTATGTAAGGAAAATACTTACAAAAGTTGTCTAACTGAGTTTTTATAATGTTGTGTACACTTACTTATGGCCGCAATTGGACACTTACATATAGTAGGTCACTATAACTATTTAAAGTTTCATCCAAATTTATTTTAACCCTTACATATAACACAAAAGACCCCAGTTATCATTGGGTAATATCTAGGTAAAAATATATTTCTAACTCCCCGATCTCGGTTACCTAGAGTCGGTGAATTATTACATAACATTGGCATGATCAAAAGTGATCAAATCCCAAAAGATCGATCAGCTTAGTAGCCTTAGAAGTACTAGATACATAAAAATGTTTTAAATTACATTATGAAATAAAAACAACAACATTTCTCCCTTTAAACACACTCATATCCTTTGTGTTATCACTGCTGGTTAATCATAATATACTTCTTCACATCCTAGGAAAAAGAAAACATAAGAAAGGGGTGAGGTCAGATGATCAATAAGGATAACAATATAGTAGAAAATATCATAAATAAGCATAAACATTAAAGGAAATGTATAAGACTAAAACACAATCCTTTTAATCTTAAACTTCAACATAATATAGAAAAGATAAATCAGATAATGTCATTTACTTATTCACATGGATATTATACTAGTGGAATAATCATATAAAATATCAATAGCTAATTTAATAATGATGGAATACATAACACTGGATATCATAACCACAAATTCAAGGCCTCGTTCCAAGACTAAAATACGATTTTTTTAAGACTTTTTTCCAAGACACTAAGTTGAATGCATTCCTCATATTAAAAGGTTGAAACATAACATAAAAATTCATATTAAAACTAGCATATGAAATGTTAATACTTTAACTATAAACTATATAAGGTATAATAATAACACATCCAAAGTCAAACATATCCCAAAACCTTAAATACGTTTTGATGATTGTATCATAATAAATCAACTTCAAAAAAGTGTAAAATCCATCAAAGGATGTTGGAATTGTTGAAATAAAAACTATTTGAGAGAAATGTCAATTTTTATTTTGAAATCATTTAAAAGTCAAATAATTATAAAATAAAAAAATTTAAAATATTATTATAATATTTTAAGGAATTTTTTGAAGGTGTTATAACAGCGGAAAATAGTTTCACCCTCCGTATAAGTTAAGAAACATTTTTACCTTAATTTACGAAAAGGTCATGAAGTACCTTGTTTGGAAAATGACAGAAATATTCCTTTCAAAACATTTTATAAAAATTAAAACAAGGGAATAAATTACTTTAAACCATGTTCTAGAAAATAGTAAAAACTTATTGGAATACATTTTTAAGAAACACGGATGTGGATGATAAAGAGGTCTGAGTAGATCCTCATGTGTAAATAGCCTTGGATAATAAAGAGATTGTAAAATTAACCCTTACCTTCCTATTTTACTTAGTTGAGGGTAGGATAACTTCATGTATAATGGTTAAATAATTTTTATTAAATTATAAAAGAATCCACATACATAAATATGATATCATACATGATCCTCTAATATTTCTTTGTTAAAAATATTTTAGTAGTATCATTGTTTCAAGTGTTAACTAATTCATTTTCATTTATATGTTTTGTTACATAAGTTATTTTCTTTATGGATAGGATATATTTGATTCATATCTATAATGATATTAAGTTCTTAAAAATTATTTTTAATCATCAGATGAAAATTATTAGTGAATGGTTACAATGGGGAACAAAATCTCATCGCATCGTGGAGACGGTAAGTTGCACGTATGCACGAGTGACAGTATCATTATATTAGTGGTTAAATAATATGTAATTGGATGGTATTTTATATATACAGATTCATTGACATGTTATATTTATTATTTACATCAATTATACTGATTTTTACACCCATCCAAATAATGAAGTGTTAAATAACAAGCTACACCACGATGTGGAAACGGTAATCCATAGATTCGCACGTATGGTGGATTTGTAATTCATAGGATGGTTAGAATAATGAATATGGTTGTAAAATATTTATAATATCATCTTGGTATGTATAATGTACTGGATTTATTATTTTAGTACGAAAACAACAAAGCAAGAGAAGTGGGAGAGGAATAGAACTTGAAAGGGGTGATGAAATAATTACATTTTCTTGAGGTGATTCTTTTTTATTTGATCAAAAGGGATCCTTAAGTTGGATTTCCTATCAAAGTATGACCTATAGGGTGAATTGAGGATAGTTGGGAGGATATTTGAGCATATTTTGGCTGAGCATATTAACCTTATCTTTTAGATTTAACTCTTAGTTAAATAGTTTAACTTTTACCATGTCTTCTTATATTATTATAATATATGGTTAATAAGCATGCTATAAAATGCCAAAACAACCTAATTTGATTAATTAATGACATATATATCATTATATAAGTCCTTTTTCTAAACTTTATATTATTAGGACTATTATATAATTTAATAATATACTATATGTTTTAAAAATTCATTTATGTCAATTTTGATACTATTTTGGGATTGGTTTTTGTAAATCTCATAAAACAATAATGACATTGAAAAAAAATTATTTAGTAATCCCTAACATGTCATATTAACCTAGAAAACTCATGTAATGCATCAAAAGTCTAAATTTATTTTTATTTTTATATTTAAAATATGAATTTTTTTTAATCTTTTGTTAATAATGTAATTACTCCATCATCAATGTGTAATAAATAAATTTAATTATTTACTGTCTAAAATAAATATATAAAAAACCATCATGTAGGAAATATCTTTATCTTTATAATGAATATTTATAGCTGAATTTATCTTATGTATATCCCTATATGAAAAATTCTTTATTTATTAAAATATGAATTTAACACTTTTAACTCTTCTTTAAATAAAATATAATAAATGTCCTAATCTAATCCAAGTTGATCAAAAAGAATTGTATTTTATACCTAAGGATTATTTTGGTCTATATACACTTATCCAATAGAATTAGGACATGTGGTAGGGTAATTATAATATCATTTTTATCTTTAATTACCCTATTTACTTTTAATTGTGGTTAATAAAATTCAACAGTTACTATTCACCAAAAATTATTTTTGTCCTATTGAACATAATATTACTTAATCATGTCAATTGTTTCGGTCAGAGTTTTTGAATACAATTCACAGAATTGGTAAAATTATGTGTTTTAAAAAATTTCAAATGTGCCTTTAATGTGGGTAATAGATGTTAACAAATTCAATAAAATTTTATATATCTAATATTATAATAAAATGACTCCAATGAATTACATTGGATTAATATAGCTATTATGTAACTATTTTGACTTTAAAAAAAATATAAATTAAAAAAAAATATTTATTCAAATAAATGTTAGTTTTAAACAATAATGTAGTGTTTTTCACAATTCATCACAAATTGAATGTTTTCAGAAAAATACAAAAAATTCACCCTAATATAATTTTGATATTCCAAATCCAAAAATGAAATCCATTTTGAAAAATAAAATTTATAAAATTTCCAAAATTTGTTATTACTATTCATAACTGCTTTTTAAATGAATAGTTTGATTGATCGTTGTGTGCTAGAACTCAAAGTTATGTGTTGCGCAAGCAATTGCATTATTCAAAGAGAAGTGTATCGTGGAAGCTTGGGGTGTTACATTCTCCGCTATATTTAAAATAATTTCTTCCTTGAAATTTATAGAATATTACTTCATAAAAATATTCATGTGGTTCTTCATCATTTGTTCCTCAGGTTCCCACATTTCCTTTCCCATTCTATAGTTTCTCCATAGAAATTTCACCAGAATAGTCATCTAGTTTTTTTCAACACTTGTTCTCTGGTGTCAAGATTCTTGATGGGGTCTTCACAATATGATATATCAGGTTCTAGTTTTATTTCTTCATAGGTGAGTACATGCATTGGGTCAAGCATGTATTTTCTCAACAGTGATATGTGGAACACATCATGAACTTTTGAGAGTCTTGGCGGCATTTCCAAATTGTAAGATACAACTCCAGTTCTTTCTAGATTTTAGAAAGGTTCAATGTACGTGGGACTTAATTTACCCTTCTTATCAAATCATATAACACCATTCCATGGATATACATTCATGAAAATAAGATCACCTACTTTAAATTAAAAATCATTCCTTCAGTTATCAGCATATCTCTTTTTCCTACTTTGAGATTCTTTGATGTGGTTTGGATAATCTTTACCTTTTCCATTTTTTCCTCAACATGTTCTGGACCTACGAGTTTTATTTCACCAAAAGAATCCCAAAAAGTTGGTGTGCAATATATCCTTCCATATAATGCTTCATATTGTGCCATCTGAATACTTGAATGGAATCTATTGTTATAGGAAAATTCTACCAAAGGTAAATACTGATCCCATATACATTGAATGTTAAGTGAACAAGATCTCAATAGGTCTTCTAAGGTTTTAACTGTTTATTCTAAATGTCCATATATTTGAGGGTGGTAGGTAGTGCTCAAACAAAGTTCAGTATCCAAGGCCTTCTGAAGACTTTTCTATAATCTTGATGTAAAATGGGGATCACAATCAGAAACAATCGATATGGGTACTCCATGAAGTCTTACAAATTCATTAATTTATATTATTTCTAAACATTCACTACTACAAAAACGGTCAAGGACAGCGCTACCCCTTTATCAGTGCTATAAAAAGCACTGATAAAGGGTGGCCTTTATCAGCGCTAAAAAAAGCACTGAAAAAGGCCCCCCTTTATCAGCACTTTTTTTAGCCCTCATAAAGGGGGCCCCTTTATCAGCACTTCTTTTAGTAGCGCTGATAAAGGGGGGATTTATCAACACTGAAAAAATTTATATTTAAAAAAAATCATGAAAAATAAATTATTGTTATATAAGTATATTTATTCATATATAAATATAATATATATTTTTTAAATATGTTTCATATACGTATAAATAGACTATTACAATTAATATATAAGAAATTTAGTGAAAAGGGATTTATAATATTTTTAAAAAATATTATTAATTAATAATTTTCTAATTATTATCGATTAAAAATCATTTAATAATAATTTGACGACACAAAAAATCAAAACAATTAATAAAAGATCTAAAATAAGTTTAAAATGTAAGTCAAACTTCAAACAGCCATAAATTTTGATCCGGGTGTCCGTTTGAGCAATATCACATATCAAATCGAAACCTGCGATAAGCGCTACGTCTCCGTGACTGGGGGGACCTTTATCAAGGTTTTTTAGAGGCCAAAATAGGCCCTGAAGGCCTCCAAAACTACATTTTAGTTAGGATACCCCGATTTTCTAACATTCAAACAGGTATAACTTCTGATCCGGATGTCCGTTAACCCTGTACCACATATCATATCAAATATTGTTTTATTTTATTCTATTTGACTGGTTGTAGAGTTGAAATAGGCTTCTCTATTATAAGTTATGGTCATTTTAACATTCAATGGCTTTTCAAAGACACATATATATGTATTTATTTGTATATGTCTATGTCTTGTGTGTGTGTGTGTCTATGTGTGTGTGTCTGTGTTATATATATGTATGTATTTATTTATTTATTTATTTAATTATAAAAATACATAAAAAAATATATTTCATAACTGTATTTAAAACTAATGTTATATGTATATATTAATATACAAATAAATATACGGATAAAAAATTATATCTATATATATATATATAAATAAATATTAATATACGAATGAATATATATATACTAATATATGAATAAATATATTTATATTAATATAAATCTATATCAATATACGAATAAATATAACTATATATATATAAAGAGATATATCATTAAATAGAGAAAAAAATGAAATAGCATAGTGGTAAAGGTGCAGCGGCGAAAGTGGGAAGTTGCGGGTTCGAGTTTGGGTGGAGGTAGAGGTGGTGCGCAGGTTTGAGGATGTGGGGGAAATGCAGTGTATAGGGAGACCTCCTATCATTGATAAAGTGGTGTTCAAGTGATGATAAAAGCTCTCCCCACGCATTATTTAATTTTTTTATTTTTTTTATTTTTTCGGACTTTTATCATCGCTTTTAAAAAAGCACTGGTAAAGGGGCCTTTTATCAGTTCTTTTTTTAGCATTGAAAAAAGTAGCATTTATCAGTTCTTTTTGGAGCGCTGATAAAAGGGACCCCCCTATATCCACGCTGAACTTTACAGCACTTTTTTAGCACTGATAAAATCCCGTTTTGAGCACTGATATAGGCCTTTTTTTTAGTTGTGATTAAAGTGGTAAATATTGTCTAGTAGTAAGAAAATTTGTTGACTTGGTAAGATGATCAACATTGACCCATATTTCATCATTCCTTTTAGGAGTCTTTAGTAGCCCCATGAAAAATTCCATCATAATATCATCCCATTTCCACTCAGGTATAAGAAGAGGTTGCATGAATCCTCCTATATGTTGTCTTCTTTCATTCACCTGCTGACAAACCATACATCATGACACATAATCAGAAATCTCCATATTCATTTTTTCCCACCAAAAATTTACCATAAAATCTATATACATCTTACTACTACTAGGCTGTATAGAGAAATTGGAGCTAGAAGCACCATCCAACAATTCCCTTTTTAGATCGGGTATATCTGGAACACAAAGTATCTTCCCAAATTTCAAAATTTCATCTCTATATATGAAATCGATCAATCTCCGATCATTTGTAGCTTTATTTTTCATTTTCAAATCCTCATCATAATCCTGAGAACTTTTTATCCTTTCTATTAAATATGTATTGAAAACCATTTGAAAAAGTATCTACGTTTCACCTACCATGATTATTCCATTATCTATCTTTACTATATCCATGAACATAGTATCCCTTTCAACTCTCATCATGTTCATAACTCAATGATCCTTTCTGCTCAAAGCATCTTCCACCTTATTTGCCTTCCCTGGGTGGTAGTGTATAGTGAAATCATAATAAATTAGTAGTTTGATCCATCTTCTTTTCCTCATGTTGAGTTATTTTTGTGAGAAAATATACTTAAACTATTGTGAATAGTATATATCTCACATTTTTCACCATAGAGATAGTGTCTCTACATCTTTAGAGAAAATATTACAGCTGCTAACTCAAGATAATGAGTGGTATTGTTTTGTTCATGAATTTTTAGTTGTCGCGATTCATAGTAAATAACTCTATCATTCTGCATAAGGACACAACCCATCCCTTTCTTTGAAGAATCACTATAAATTAAAAACCTATCATTCCCCGATGGTAGATTTAAGACAAGGTCATTGACTAATCTTCTCTTAAATTATTTAAAACATTCTTCACACTCTTTTTTCAAACAAATTTAACCCCCTTTACGTGTGATCTTGGTTAATGGGTTAGCCAATCAGAAATATTCTAGATGAAATGCCGTTAGTAACTAGATAAACCAATAAAACTGTGTACCTCAGTTATACTCGTTGGTAATGGTCATTCTTGGATTGCCCGTGTCTTTGAAGGATCAATAGAGATTCCATCCTTTGAGACAATATACCCATGAAAATAAATATCCTAAATCCAAAATTCACACTTACTAAACTTCCCATATAATTCATTTCTTCTAAGAGTCTTTAGAATAGTGTGTATATGATTTTCACGATCTCTATAGCTTTTGGAGTATACCAATATTTCATCAATAAATATTACTACAATGTTATCATGATATTCATTAAAAACTCTAATCATTAGATCCTTGATAATAGAGGGTTCATTAATTAGTCCAAAAGTCATTACTGTAAAGTCATAATGCCCATACCTAGTATGAAATGCTATATTCGGAATATCTTCCTCCTTTACGCACAACTGATGATATCCAGATCAATGGTCAATCTTTGAAAAATATAGATCTCCATGAAGATAATCAAATAAATCATCAATGTGGTGAAGGGGATAACTGTTCTTTATTGTTATATAATTGATCTCTCTATATTCAATGCACAACCTCATAGATCCATCATTCTTCTTAACAAAAAAAAATAGGGCTCCCCATAGAGAAATAATGGGGAGAATAAATCTTTTATTACTCAATTTCTCTAGTTTTTTCTTTAGTTCCACTAATTCCACATGGGCCATTTTATAAGGGGTATTCGATATGGTCCTTGAACCAAGAATTAATTCGATGGAAAACTGAATTTCTAGTTCAAGAGGATGTCTAGGAAAATATTCTGTAAACATATCAACATATTCTTGAACAAAAGGAACATTATCTATTTGAACATTCATTTACTCAACCATAGTTATTTCAATCCATTCCTCCCCAATGATTGAATTTTCTAGAGCTACTAGGGTTGGATATAGATAAGAATCAGATGGTGACGTTTCTTCTCTAAAGATAAAGTATTCCTTGTCATCATAAAATATCATAACCTCCTTCTTCTTATAATAAATTCTTTCATCCTGGTCTGAAATCCAATCCATATCGAGGAATATTTCAAATTCAATCATGGGTATGACAATAATATCAACAGATAAAGAAAATTTATATGCCATATTAGTAAATGATTCAAAAAACATTGTTGCAATGATACTTACCTTTCTAGTTTTTACTAATAACTCCCTTTTTAAATCGAATTGGAAATATATAATTTTCATGGAAAATTTGGAATATTTGAATGAATGTGAAGATTCAGAATCAAATAATGCATTAAAAAAATATGAGGAATCAATTAAAGTACCTGGAACCATGTCATTCAAGGCTTCAACCTCAATAGTAGTGATCGAATTAGCTTTTCCTTTCTCCCTTATCCTTTTCTGAGATAAGTTTACTTAGCACTTAGGACATTGATTTGCATAATGCCCCATTTCTCTACAATTGTAGAATTCAACAATGACTACCTCTTTCTTTCCCTTTCAATCTCATGCTTGGTGGCCTTTTTCACCACACATGTAACAAACTCCCATTCCCTTCAGGAAAGTAAAGGGGTATTTCATCCCACATTTTCTACAGGATAGAAATAAAAATTTCCCCTTCTTCCCTTTATTTCCATTTACAGAGTGTTCAGAAGATCTCTTCTTCTCTTGCTTTTCATTAAGTCGTAAGACTTGGATAATTCCTTTTCTGTCTTTATAGCACACGAGACCATATCTTTATATGATAAGAAGGATTTTGATACTAATTCTAAATAGAGAAATGGTTTTAATATATCAAAGAATTGATCAATCTTAATCCTTGTGTTACGTATATAATCCTCATCATTCATTTCTAACCTTGTAAATTTAGCCTTATAATTTGCGATGTTCTCATCCTCATTTCCCCTCAGACTCAAAAATTTCCTTTTTATATCTACTCGATGTTCACGAGGAATGTATTTTTCTATGAAAATCCCTTTAAACTCTCTCCATTATATATTTTATACTTTCTCATCTTCCTTTGTGTTTTTAATTAATGACTACCATTGATCCGCATCTCATATATGGTGATAAACTACCATGAAAATGTTTTCTCTTTCTCTATTCCCCAAAGAATGAAATATTTTCTCTAAGGAACTTATCCATTGCTCAGCTACAAATTGATTTTTAGTCCCATTGAATGTTGTTGTTTGTTGCTTCATGATGCTATATAACATTGATCCTTCGTGTTGTGGATCTTGGTGCACCATATGGGTAAGGTTATTATTCATAATCTAAGTGAGTTGTCCCAGTATGGTTATAAGTTGTTCAGCACCAGTTTCATCGCTAGCTCCAGTATTACTATATTGAGTATAAGGGAAATCCCAACATGGATTACATGATTTGATATTGTTTCCATTCCTCCCACTAGGCACCATTTCTTAATAATGGCATACACTTTATTAGTTTATGAATCGCAATACATAATTACAAACTAGTAAAATACCTTACATAAATTGAAAAGTTTATGCATATAATCCATAATAAAAAAATATTTTTTAGGAAGTATTTACTCCTAAATCGTTTATAATGTATTGTAAAGAAAATTTGAATTATCCTAAGTATATCCCCTGAGAGTTTCATAACCAAGAGTGAAGCAAGGCTCGTTGTCATGTACCTATTCCGGTTAAAGTCTAGATCAAAGTAGTGTTTTCAGGTTTTACCTCAAGATACATCTGTGCCAGAGCCGCCTCTACATTCTCATATCCAGACAGGCATGTATTTTCTTGGAAAATCCACATAATAGTTACACTACTAAAATTTTGGGATGTTCATCTATACTAATCCTAAAATTCAATCTTAGGGTAATGTTCTCTAATCAAAGTTTATCTAAATCTAGTTTCCAAGTTTTATACTAAACTTCCTTTGATACCAATTATAACACCCCAACCCTAGTTACATAGATTCAGTACATTATTACATAACATTGGAAAGATCACAAGGGATAAAATCCTGAAATACCGATTAGTTTGGTAGCTTTGGAAGTACTAGATACATAAATAAGTTTTACATTAAATTACAAAATAAAAGAAATTGTCCCCCCTTTGAACACACACATATCCTTTGGATGATCCTTGCAGGTTAATCATTATATACTTTATTACATCCTGGGAAAAAGAAAACATAATAAAGGGGTGATCTCAAATGCTTTTTAAGTATAAAAATATATAGGAAACTTTCAAAAATAATCATACACATTTAAGGCAATGTATAAGACTAAAACATAAGAATTTTAAACTAAAACATTAGTATAATATGGAAAAGATAAATCAAATAATTCCATTTAGTTATTCACATGGATATTCTACTAGTCTAATAATCACATATAATATCAATTGCTAATTTCATAATGATGGAATACATAATTCCTGACATCATAACCACACAGTCAATGCCTCATGCCAAGAATAAAAATAATATTTTGTCAAGGCCTTGTTCCAAGACACTAGTTTGTCTCATGAGACCTACCAATGCATCGAGGAGATATATTGGGCTTCACTCATCACTTGCTATGTCCAATGCATTCCTCATATGAAAAGGTTAAAACATAACATAAACATTCATATTAAAAATTTCATAGGAAATGTTAATAATTTAACCATAAACCATGAAGTGTATAAAAATAACACATCCACATTCAAACATATAAAGAAACCTTTAATAAAGTATGGAAGATTTTATCATAATAAATCAACTTCAAACATGTATTAAATCCAACAAAGTATGTTTATGTAGATAAAATCAAAACAATTTGAGGGAAATATCTATTTCCATTTTGAAATAATTTAAAAGTCACGTAATTATAAAAGAAAAACTTTATTTTGAAAATATTCTTATAATCATGTAATGGATGCTTCTATGGTATTATAATGGAAGAAAATAGCCACACCCACATTCTTACAACAATTTGTCGAAAAGGTCATAAAGTACCTTGTTTGGAATACGACAGAAAGATTCCTTTAAAAACATTTTATAAAAAGTAAAACAAGTGTATAAATGAATTTAAACCATATTCTAGGAAATAGTTAAAATGTTTGAAATATATTTTTAAGAAAAATTTATGTGTATGATAAAGAGGTCCTAGTAGATACTCATGTATAAACAACCTCAGATAATAAAGAGATTGTAAAATTAACCATTACATTTAAGTTTTCCTTATTAGAGGGTAGTTTAACCTCCTTTAAAAAGGTTAAATAATAATTATTAAATTATAAAAGAATCCAAATACATAAATATGATATCATACATGATCCTATAATATTGCTTCGTTAATTATTTTTCAGTAGTATCTTTATTTCGGGTGTTAACTAATTCGTTTTACTTTATATGTTTTGTTATGTAAGTTTTATTTTTTTGTGGATAGGATGTATTTGATTCATATCCAAAATGATATTATGTTCTTAAACACTATTTTTAATCATAAAATGAAAAATATTTTTGGATGGTTATGATGGGGAACAGAATATCATCGCGTCGTGGAGACAGTAAGTCGTACATATGCACGAGCGTCAATATCATACAATTAGTGGGGAAATCATATGTAATTGGATGGTATATTATATATACATAAAACTAACCTGATATATTTATTATTTACATCAATTTTACTCATTATTATACCCATCCAAATAATGACGTGTTGAATAACAAACTACACCACAACTTGGAGATGGTATGACGTACATACGCACGTATAGTGACTTTGTCATTCATATGATGGATAGATTAATGAATATGGTTTTAACATATTTATAATAACATATCAGTATGTATCAGGTACTGTATTTATTATTTTAGTATGGAAACAACAATGTAAGATGAAGTGGAAGAAGAAATGAACTTGAAAGAGGTGATGAAAAAATTACCTCTTCTTCGGGTGCTTCCTTTTGATTTGATCAAATGGGATCCGTAGGTTGGATTTCTAATCAAAGTAAGGCCTCTATGTTGAATTGATGTTATTTGATTGGATATTTGAGCATGTTTTGGCTATTCCAAAAGGCTTTGGATGTGTGAATTGGAGATAATGGGAAGGTCCCATTTATAAGAGAGGTGAGGGGAACCGTAAGAAAAGATTGAAATATTATTTTATTATAAAGTAATTTTTGTTGTATAATTGCTCCAAAAGAATTTATTTCTAGGATAAGGTGAATATGTGTCGAAAACCATTCAACCAATAGGTTTTATACAAGTTTAGGTCATCATATTAACCTTATCTTTTATATTTAACTCTTGGTTAAATAGTTTAACTTTTACCATGTTTGTTTATATTATTATAATAAATGGTTGGTAAACTTACTATAAAATCCAACGAGAACCTAAAGTCATTAATTAATTACATATAAATCATTATATAACTCTTTTGTCTAAACCTTATATTTTTTGGACTGTTATATACATTAATAAAATAATATATTTTTTAAAAACTCATTTATGTAAATCTAGATTGTATTTGGTATTTGGTTTTTGTGAAAGTCATAACAACTTTATCACTTTAAAAAAATATTTTATCAACCCTAATATGTCATATTAACCAATTAAATTCTTGGAATTCATCAAAAGTCTCATTTTACAATTATTTTAATATTTAAAATATCAATAATTTTAATCTTTCATTGATAAGGTAATTACTAGATCATCATTGTGTCAAAAATAAATTTAATTATTTAATGTCTAAATTTTTTAAATAAAATAACATTATTTAGGAAATATTTATAGATTTATAATGAATATTTATAGTCAAATTTATCATAGGTATAACTATTTATTAAAAAAATTGTTATTAAAATTTGAATTTAACAATTTTTACTCTTCTTTAAATAAAATATATTAAATGTCCAAATCTAATTCAAGTGGATCGAAAAGGTTCAAATTTTATTCATAAGGTGTATTTTGGTCAAAATACACTTATCTAATAGAATTAGGCCTTGTTTTATGGTAATTATTATATCATTTTTACCATTAATTTCCCTATTTACTTTTAATCGTGGTAAATAAAATTCCAAAGTTACTATTAACCAAAAAAATTATCCTATTGAACCACATTTTACATACTGATGTCAACCGTTTCTCTCAGATTTTTCAAATTCAATTCACATAAGTGGTAAAATTATGTTTTATGCAAATTTTCAAATTTGCCTAAAAGGTGGGTAAAATACGTTAAAATGTTCAATAAAATTATATATATATATATAATATTATTATAAAATGACACCAATGGATTACATTGGATTAATATAGGTATTATGTATCTATTTTTACTTTAAAATAAATTTAATTTTTAAAATAATTATTTAAATAAAATTCGGTTTTAAACAATAACGTAGTTTTTTTACTATTCATCAAAAAATGAAAACTTTTAGAAAATACCAAAAATTAACCCTAAGATAATTTTGATATTATAAATCCAAAAATGATGTCCATTTTGAAAAATAAAATTTATAAAATTTCAAAAAGTGGGTATTACTATTCATAACTGCTTTCTAAACGGCTATTCTGATTGGTCATGTTGTGCTAGAACTCAAAGTTGCGTACAACGCAAGATATTGCATTATTCAAATAGAAGAGTATTGTGGAAGCTTGGGGTGTTACAAAATTAATAAGATAATTCACTCATTTTGATCCCTTTTTTTCAAGGAAAGTATCCTTATTAATAGCCCCATTGTCATTGTAATGAATCTTATATATCATAGAATGGACATTACTTCTAATCCCACTATAATTGGAGTGAGACTTATGTATCTAAATATTAAACTTATATGAACTAACTTTATTTTTGGAGTGGTAATTACATATTGGTAAATTACCATTACATATCATTTTCTAATTCAAATTTATTATTATGTGTCTTAGGGTTTTCCTTTACATGTTACAGCATTCCTCCAACATATTAAAAAATTACCACATAAGGGGTGGTTGACCAATAAATATTGGGTACCCATTTTACAGTTAAAAATCTATGTTAGGGTGACCCTTTTGTATAATAGGTTAGCTCAACTCTTATCCAATTTTATGTTACTAGGTAACCCATACACATGATGTTTTTACACTCATTTTTTCCCAGGAAACTCATATGTATTTCATTTTCCCTAAGTCAATTATTATGTACTCATGGTAACCTTATAGTTAAATTTATATTTGAATACCCATATGTATTGAGAGCATTAAATATTGAACTTAGTCATTTTTTAATTCACATAGAAAAGTTTTAATGGATAAATTTATTCCATGGACTATTATTATCTACGGGGATATATGTATATTAGAGTAATATTTTCAATTAAGTACACTTATCATTGTGTAATTATTATATTTTAGAACAAACAATCTAAAAACATCAGACCAGTAATATTATATGACATAACCAAATTATTTATTATTATTACGTATCCAATTTCATTATAATTTCTAGAACATTACTAAATTTCACTCAACCATCCAATACTAAAAAAATCCAATAATTCATTTAATATTTATTTTTTGGTTTTACTCAACCATTGAGTGATCATTGTACCACATAAAAATATTTATAATATGTTACAAAACATGATCTCTAAAGTAAATTGGTGGTATTATGCTACTATAAAATTTTTCATGTGTGGTTAAGCCAATATTCATCCCCTCAAAACACCTCCCTTGCCTCTGTACACATCCAAAATCATCTCCTGAATATGTTTCTGATGGTATTCACATTTAAATATGAATTATAATAAAATCCCCTACCTAAAGAACAAAATTTCAAATAATTGTCATTTACTATGATCATTAAACCTATGTTTCATTACAATCATGATTCCATAATTCTTCTCATCATCAAGATTAAGCTGAAAACATCCATTATATGAAAGCATATATTTAAATTTTGATTCCAATATAAAATTACGATTATATCTAAAATGAAATATCTCAACAACCAATGCAAAAAACCTATAAAATTAGTTCTTTTAAAAAAATACATGATTGGACCATGAAACACATTTTTCACATAAATATCAACAACTATCAGTGTATTTTTTATTTTACATGATCCAATTTTATATAATAAAACATAAATCAAAATAATGACCACATTCCAAAAAAATATTATGCATCTCCATCCAAAACATCCTTACACTACACAGTAATGATTCCATGACTACCATTAGAATCATATAATCATCCAACCACACACTAAATTTTTAGACTAACACTCAGTGTAAATACATAGCTTGATTCTAAACCAATTAAAACCTTTATACACTAATAGGGGGAATGATTAATGGTTATATAAAAATAAAAATAATAATTAGTTTATGTCTCTTATGTTTCATAATACCTAATTTGTGGGAACTAGTCTCATCCTATCATTATTAATGGCTTGTTCCCCAAAACAAATAGAATTTTTTTTGATAGAAAAACAATAATAGAACACATATATTAATATTTGTTCAAAAATATGGTCTAATCCAAACAGTATACACTGTGAATTGTGCTTGTGTACTAAAATATATAATACATCATAAGTTTCATTGATAAATGTTTTCACTATGATCACTCCCAGCCAAGATCCATAAAAATTACAATTCTAAAGGCCCATTCACTCCTCCCATGTGGTGTATTTCATCATCATATCACCATCATACTATTTTGGTGTTGATTTATTATATATAATAGACATTTAGGTTACTTTAATAGAAAATAGAGATGAGAATAAGTCTATAATCATTTTGAGTATACTCTTTCATCATGAGTTTGATTTTAATTATTATTTTTCATATCTTTTCAGTAATATCCTTCTCAAATTTTTAATAAGTTGAAATAAAAAAATGTGACACTTTAGTCTCAAACTCATGGGAAATTTTATTAGTAACCTATATCAACTGATAATAATGAAATTTTCACACATATAGTTTTCTATTAAATTACTCTTATTAAAAAATGGGATGTAACCCAGAAAACCCCTTAACACTCATTGTTTCTCTTCATCTATGTGAGATTTATAAAAATTTTGAAAATTTCCATAAATATTCTATAATATCGACCTAAAATTTCATAGAAAAATATTAAATCATTACAAATCATTCCATAAAAAACAATACAAAAAATAGTTCACAATATAAAGTCCTTATTGATTGGATACCTCCCTTAATGGACTGCATTCTTTACCTAGGGTCAATGTTATTCACTTTACAAACCCTACAATATGCTACATGGTACCTCTATCAAATTTCCCACCTCAGCAACCTAAATTACTACTTATATAATCTATAATCTCTCAGCATAGAACCTCTTCCCCACTTGACACATCATGATCATACATCATGTAATCCCTTTGTGGAATACCTTTCACTTATAGATTGTGTAGTTATTTATTAAAAACATTTTCCCAATTATACTTTTGATAAATGTGTATTTAATTATTTAGTTCTCCATCTCAAGATTAATTCATGGATGGATATACCTTCAGTTTTATTTATAGTCAACCTCTAGTTAAACTTTTGTTCTCTCCTAAAGTTTATCATTTTTTCATAATAATGTTAATAGCAGTGTATTTATATGAAAACACCAATGAAATAATTAGAAACCCAAAATATTATTATTTAACCCTATTATGATTACTCATCATGTAATTTCTGCATTTTATTTTTACCACATGCATCCATTATGGTAAATCCCCTAGGAATAACCCACTATGATCCTGCTTTACGAACTCCACCTCAGGAACCACCCAAGAGAATAGGGAACTCCCTTCACATTAAAAAAGAATTTATATTCTGAAGCCATGAAAATACAATTTGAACATAAAAAAAATCAACTATATAGTAAGGATGTGATATAAGAAAGAAACAATGAAATCACTTTATTTATACTGCTTGAGAACATATTGAGTAGAAAAAACATAGCGGTGAACTCCACTATACCTGTCATGAACTCCCCAACAATGGTCATGAAATCCACTATGTGGGTTGAATACTCACTACGCCATTCACATTCGTTGGGATTGATAGAAATCATATAGATTTCCTAAATGTTATTTTTAATATCCATATATTTAGAAAATGATTTTAAAAAGTGTCTTTTAGCAGCTTCTTCTATTTCAGTCATCGTGATTATGAAATATGTTGGTCATTAAATTTTCATGAAAAACTACTTGATTTCATCTTGATTGATAAATGAGAATCATTTTTAACCACATGTTGAGTGTTATAATTCATTTATAAATAATCATCTTAAGCATCCTAATATTATAAAACTCATCATACTCGCTTTCTAATATAATAATATAATTTTCCAACATAATAAAATAGACATCAAATGATCTGGATACACAAAAAATTGAAGTATGAATGCTTCTAAACATACATAGTGGTGGTTATATATATTTATTTATCAAGTTATCACATTATATTTTCTCCACCATTTTGAAAATGTGAAAAAATATATTTATAAAACTAATTAACATCGTCACATTATTGATTCTTTAAACATCATAATGAATTCTACCACATTGTAAAAAATATAAATATATAAAATTTATTGGTGAGATCATCAACTAACATATTTTCTCTTCACACTACTCCCATGAGTGCCAACAATTATATGATAACAGTCCCTCATGGATTACACCAGACTATATATCAAAAATATTTTCAACACACAGACTCTGTTTAATATCGCATATAAATCATAAATTTGTTATTCATAAAGGTAATATATAAATATAATCCATATACTTAATAAAATCACAGTTTCATATTAACCATTATCCATATAGTTGTATGGAATTCATGACCCTTTCAACATGATGGGTTTAAATATGTTACTAATTAAATGATCCCACTAAAGGAGTGTGCAAATTGTCAATCATTTTTACTAAATTTTTTCATCCATAATTACCTTTACATTTCCATTAAATAATATAATTTTTCAGTGCGACTACATTTCTTTTAACTGATCAACAAGAAAAAAAACATAGTTCACTTACCATTTTTAATTTACATGGAATATTATCAACAAATTTCACGAAAATGCAACTATCATATGTGGTATAAACTCTAAAAACAATCCATCAACTCCCTATGGTATTTATTCCAATACAGTACTTCGGTATCAGAGTGCTCATAGGCTTTATCATATGTTACATGTCGTTATTCTCATAGAATTCTCTTCATATCCATCAAAACTTCTATAATAGAGTAGTATTTGGTCTATTATAATTCTATAATGTGACCAAATAGATTCTCACATCTTTTAGTGGATAAACACCTTCAATGGAATCAAAAAATTAGCTAACATTCTGGCAAGAGTTTCATCAATCACATAAATTGTCATTCTCTAAGGGTGACCAATTACACATTTTGGAATTTCCAATAAATCTTAATTAGACCCCTCAATCCTCCATCACATTTGAGTGATCATATAGAGATCCATATTATGGGTTTATACCTATCATATATATTGATCTAATTTGAACCTAACATCTAAAACCCCCAATAAATATTTGTTATAAAACTTGAATCATTTTTCCTAGATTCATAGATATTTATAAAATGGATTTCTTATGTAATAAACTTATTATATTCCTCTTGAATGTCCATCACAAATATCCTACACACCATAATGATTCATTTCGTAAAACTCATGGGATAACCTCTAAATTCCCAATTCAAATTCCTAGGATTATTTTTGGAATCAATTTTAAACATAGAAAACTAATTTTATACATCAATTAAAATTACATCCCTAACAACATAACAAATAATCCAATGCCCACCAGCCATATTAGGATCCTTCCAAAAATGTATCTTGTATGATCCTAAATCATATTCATTGGAAGATTATGTTATCATACTACATTGGTAAATGAGATTGGATATATATCCCAACGGATCAAATAATCTAGTTTTCCTGGGTGATAAGACATACACATTATTATAATACTACATATAAAAACATGAAATTAAATTAAAAATTATTCTTTGAAATTATTATTTCTTACAGTATATTAATAATATTATTCATAGATAAATTCTTAGTATATTGGGGAATGTAAAATATAAAAAAATATAGAGATAAAATAATCTCTATGGAAATACATATTACAAAATAGATCCCAGAATAGTCAAATCAAGAATAAAATAGAAGTGACAAACTTTAATCATATATAACACATAACCATTACCATAAAATTATCATATATATATTTATGAATTAATAAAATAAATAATCACCTTAATAATAATAAATTAATTTGTAATTATAGAATACATAATTTCGAACATCACAATCTTACCATAAATACTTTATGTAAAGACATCATATAAAAATAGTTAAGGATTATTCAAAATACACAAATTGGTATATCTCATGAGAATTAGAGCTGAATATAGGGGTTAGATCATAACTTTCTCAAAAACTACTATAACTAATGCATTCAGCTTTTGAAATGGGTGAATAATAAAATAAAATATTTAATAAATAAGAATTTATATATTTTGATAATTATCATATAAAATTTCAATATTATCAATAGTTAAAAATAGAACAACAAGATAATAATAAATTTTCAGTAACATAGTGAATCATATAATTATCTTATATCCTTTTTAATCATAATATTTATCAAATGAAGTTGAAATTGGTGAAAATAATATGAAAATTACATTTGAAACATTCTTTAAAAACATTCGAAAAAAATATTTTATTTTGATATCATTTTGAATAAAAATTTAAAAAATATGGAGAAAACGTATTTCACTAGAAATAAACAAAAGAATATTAATTGTAGAAATCATTTATTATGCTAGGAAACTCATTTCATATAATATGACATTCGTGGAAACATTTTATTTAACAAGTATATTAAATAAGTATATTATTGACCAAAGGGGAAGCAAGGCCACCTTCTCATAATACAATTATCCTCAATAATATTAATAAAAAGAAGATTAAAATTAATAGAAAAGAAATACACACTTTTGGTAAAAATTATTAGAATGCATTATTTGGTTTTTACAATATAAATAACTTATAATTTTATTCAATGGAAATTTAGGAATTAAAAATCTTGAATAATATTTAGATTTTAAAAAGAACCCTTATATAATTTTTAACATTTTAAATATGTTCATTTATCATATAATATAATAAAATTAAATATGTCAACCTTTTAATATAGTATCTTGTTAATAATTATAATACCATACATTCATTTACCATTTTATGAAATAGATATAGAAAATGGTTGTCACACAATCATAAAAACAACTCATTATATTGATGATTCTGTAATAATTTCTATTAGATTGATTCATAGAAATTTTAATGAAATATAAGAAAAAATATATTTTTAATGAGGTGGTAATGATTATCACTTATTATTTTAGAGATGTCATTTGGATTAAAACTTATGAATTATTTTTATGGTCTTGTGGTAAGACGAAAATCTTATGAATGAGGGGGTGGAATACCAGAAGTAGATTGTGATGGTCTTTTTAGAGAGAGAGTTGATAATGTTTTTTAGAATGGTGCACTATAGGTTCCCTTTTATAATTGAGGGGGTGGACACACATTTAATTACATAAAATATTTAACTAATATAAATTCATTTACTATTTCAAGTGCCACAAAATTGATAGGACCTAGAAGGTAAAATAACATAATTTCAATATCTCATTAAACAAAATATTTTAGATTTTTTCTAGTGAAATTTTTACCCTTATATATTATTTTATCCCACCCAACACCATTTTAAACCCTTTTTTGTCATAAATATGTTGGAATGATTTTAATTTTATCAAATATCATTATGATAAAAAATTAATTTGACCTTAATAACTAATACTAGTTATGATAATTAAAATCTATGTCTGCTTTTTTGATGATTAGATTTTCATATTAGATTAAATTTTATATTAACTAATGTTTATAAAATTGTATTAATAAACCTTAATTATAAATCACCATTTTTTAAAAAATGATTTTTTGAAAAATATAAGTATAATATTGATCCAAATAGAATTATTTTGAATAATTCTAATCAAATTTTACTTATTTTTCTTTAAAAAAAAGTTAGAACGATCCTTGTAAAAACATTATTAATAGATATGAACTAAAAATAATTACTTTTGAATAAAAATTTATCTAGATTTCATAAACTATGAGAATATATATCTATTATAAACATTTACCATTTATATTAAATATATATCATATTTTATAACTATTTGGTCTATAAATAAGGATTCATTTACTTTCACATTATAATCGTATCCATATATTTCCATGAATGTGATAGTATTTTTAAAATCAATATTTTTCCCCAAGTCACCGAAAAATAATCTATTTTTGAAATATCTCAAAACAACACCATGAGATAATTTCTTCATTTTTAATTCAAACATAAATTTATTTTCTTAAATTTAAAATTATTAAATTTTAGAATATAGTATTTAATCACATTATAAAGAAATATAGTTACACTATACTAGAATTTATTTACAATTTAATGTTTAAATGTTGTTATTAATGTTTGAGTGTTATATTGTCCCCCCCCCCCCAATAAAACTTTTGACCTTAAAATTTCCTAAATATCACATTGTTAATAGTTTTTGGGTGGTTCAAGTTAATAAATTATTTAGGTCCAAAAATTTCTATTATCTTTATTATTTCTCTGATGTACCATCACCAATCAATTAGTTATATTCCAAAACAAACAATACATTATGTGAATAATATTCATAAACTCATCATAGTAATACACATACTGTTCCAATTATATTTACTAATAGTTGAGAACATACATTGGGTTTGGAATTTTCATCCACAAAAATTTGAAATGGTACACATATTTAATATTAAAGAGGCATGGTGAAATTTCCAAATATTATTCCATAATACGAATTCATTATATTATTTTGATAGGACTGATATACCTATGACATAGATTCCCATTATTTTTGAATATTATAACACCCTTCTATAGAAATAAATTATAAAAAAATATCCCACACATGAAATTCTAAATCTTCAACTTGGATATCACCATTTCTTTGTTTAACATTGATATAACTTTAAATGATTCTTTTTTGTCTTCACATTCACTCTTTTCACCATTATCACATCTTGCCTTTCATATTTATTTTCACCTTTTTCAACCTAAAAAGTTTCAGTACAGTACATATTACCATTGAATTCATCATATAGTTTCATTTAACTTGATAAATTACTATGATACTATGAAAAATAAAAATAAGGTATATATGGATTCCACATACCATGTATGTCAAGTGAGAATGGGTAATTGTTTTGGGGTTCAGGAGTATTTAGAAAAAAACTTTTTAAAAATTAAAATTACTGCACATGGTTTCCTCGGTAGGGGCACACAATTTCCCACAACCATGTGCCAACTGTGCCCCTATTATTTTTTGGGGGAACAGTTTGAAAAGTCCATGTCCTAGTCGTGAAAACTATCATTTTCCAAGGATTCATGGTTTCTTGGGATGGAAACACATTTTTCAATAACTATTCCCCAACCATGCACAATAAATATTTCTTTCAATTTTATAAATTTTCTCCCAGACATGAACCAAGGTAAATAACAACTGAATGGTACTTAAATATTAAACAATAAGTACCTGATATCAAGCCTATATGCACACCATGATATGTAGGGATCTTAAAATATCCCCACCTTATAAAATTTCACACTCTATATTTACTCCCAAGAATCTCTATAATTCCGAGCCAAAAATATCGGGCCATTTAGCCCTCATATATTCTTCCCTTCTCCATTTTCATCCAAAACATTCCCGTGTTTCCATAATACATGAACTATTGGCATGGTATTTTCCTGCAACAAATTCTCAATTCAAGCCAACACATGTATCAGATTCTTCTAAAAGGATGCATCTATTTCAATATTAACATCTTCCACATCAATCACATGAAAAGGTTCGGGTTAATACCTCTGTAGTTGTGATACATGGAAAAAATAATCCATAGCGCTATATTTTTTTGAAGATCCAGATGGTATTCCACCGATCAGATTATCTAGAAAACCTAAAATAGTCTAACAAGCTTGGATGATATCATGCCCCTTCGTCATATCATGTGGTTACCCATCCTAGGTGACAAATGATGGAACAAATGATCACCCTCTGTAAACTCTTGGGGTCATTGACATCTATCATCATATGACTTCTGTCTATTTGATCCATAACCATAAATTCTTGAATGAGGTGAACCTATTCTAATATTACCTATGTGATGCTCTGTCCCAATAGCTCTACTTAACCTAACTCCATCCAGCATAGTTGTGATATGCATGGACTACCGCAAATATCCTTTAATGGTTCGACCTGTATAGTTGATGGATAACTATTATTATAGGAAAACTCCCCTATATCCAAGTGCTTATCCCAAGACCCACAAATGTTAAGACAAAATTCTAATTGAATATCCTCAATAACCTATATTGTATGCTTAGATTTTCCTTTTGGCTATGTGTGGAATGTCGTAATGAGTAATACCAGTGTACCAATCAATTTATATAATCCCTAACAATAGTGGGAAGAAAAACATGAATCATATTCTAAAACTATAGTCTATGGCACCCTTTGCAGATATAAAATCTCTTGTATGTACAAAACTCCCACCTACACCATTTGTAAAGTCTCTTATATATATAGGAAATCCACCACTTTTTAGTCGATCTATGACAACATAGATTGAATCATTCCTCCTAAAAATATTCGGAAGACCCACCACAATATATATCGTCACATTATCCCAATTCTACTCCAGAATGTGAAATGGATGTAGCAAACCCACAGGTCATTAATGCTCCACCTTCACCTGATGATAGGTGTAGTATAATGTCATGAACCATTCTATCTTAATTTTTATTCATGGAAACCAAATCATTCAATATAGGTCATAGTACATTTTTTGTTAAACCATGATGAACCACCAACTTTGAGGCATTAAATTCCAATGTGTGTTCCTCTCATATGCTCATAGACACAATAAACTGATTTCACATGTTGATGATCTCATCAGCATATATGCCCCAATTGGAAGGTGACTCCCCACCTTCAAGGATTTCCCTCAATGTTAAGCTCCCATGATCCACATACGTCCAATATATAATCCATCTAAAAGGATTGTACTATACTGAAATTGATATGAGTGTTATTTGATCCTAACTCTCCCAAACCCCCATATGCATTTCAACCAATAAAGCCACCATCTCAACTCAACACTAGACTCATGAACCGATGGAGTCTGAGTCTTCCTACTCAAAGCATCATCCCCACTTTTACTTTTCCATGATTATATGCGAGCTCAAAATCCAATGACTGCATATAATCAAACCATCTCTGCTACCAGCGATTTAAATCTCACTTTTAGAAGATATAATTCAAATTTTATGATCTTCAGACAATGTAAACTACACTACCAATAGATAGTGGCACCAGCACTTTAGAAAATAACCCATTGATGCCTACTTGAGGTCGTTCATAGCGTAGTTTTGTTTATGTGGCCTCAACTTCTAAGACCCATATGCCACAAATTAATCTCTCTATATCAACACAACTCCAAGTACAATCCCAGAAGTGTCACAATAGTCCATATACTCATCACTTGGATAAAAAATGATCAATATTTGTGCATATTTAAAATGATTCTTCAACTCTTGGAAGGAACTCTCGCATGTTTGTGACGATGAAAACATTATCCCCTTTTTGGTCAAGCCTAAAATTAATTCTTAAAAATGGGAAAAGTCCATAATTAATCTCTAATAATTTTCAGCTAACCCCAGAAATATAAATATATCAAATACATTCTTGGGATTCCCTTTAAAACCCACATAATGAACCTTCAATGGGTCAACAGACACACATTCCTTCAAGATTATTTGTCTAAATAAGTGCACCTAGTAAATCAAAAATTAACACTAAGATCAAATGGATTCTATTAGATGTCATCTTAGTGTACTTAGGACATTTTCTAGATATTGGTAATGATCATCGTCAGTCTAGTTGTACACCAAGATGTCTTCAAAGAACACCACCATAAAATGATACTTGTACGGATGCAATATTTTGTTCATTAAGTCCATAAACACTATTTGTATGTTTTTCAACCTAAACAGCATTATGAAGAACTCATAAAGAACATTATTTCTTCATAAATATGTCCTCAGTATATAAGAATACCAAAATATAAGCTGATGATATCCCAATATCAAGTCGATCATTGAGAACATGAACGCTCCTATAAACTGTTCGAATAGATCTTTGATACATGGAAGAGGATACCGATTCATCACTACCATCTTGTTCAACCACCAGTTATTGACACACATGTGAAAACTCTTATCCGTTATCTTTTCAATCAACTTGGGTGATTCCCAAGGTGACATTCTCAGATTGATAAATCCCTTATCCAACAACTCCTCTATCTAAGCCTTGATCTCTTGAAGCTCCCTCACAGTCGTCTTGTCTGATGGAATAGATACTAGTTCGGATCCCAAAATTATCTCAATAAGAAATTCCACATCTTTTTATAGAGGAATCCATGAGATTTATTCAAGAAAAACATATTGAAATATTTCCACTATGGGTGGATTGATATCAGGCATTACACCTCCATTGTCAAGAAACAAAATAGAAACCTAGGCTATGAGTTCTCCTAATTTTTGAGTAATTTTCCCTACTGAGCCTTCCTAGATATCACACTCCACATGGTGAACATAATGGCCGCCCTTTGGATATTTAAAAATCACTCTCCTTTCGTAACAATCAATGTTGGATCAATATAAGACTAGACATACCATACCCATTATTTGTTTAATGCCTAATATATCAAGAATATATACATCCGAGATAAAACATTACTCTTTGATCTTGAGAGAACACCCCTTGCACAAACGGATGTCTCTAGACCATACTCCCAACGATGTATATATCGTCGTCACCTCGTTCAAAAAATTCACCACTAGACACAAACCATTAACAAGATTAGAAAATATAAATGAATAAGAGGCACCATTATAAAATAAGCCACTAGCTAATGTAGAAGCTACTATAATAGTACCTCTCACTATTGATCTCCCATCCCCGCTATCCAGAGTGTAGTTTGCACTGCATATAGTATTCCTACCCCTCTCCCCTATGATTCTATCAAACTACCCTGTGTTTCACCACTCTACTGATATGGTTTCTCATACCTATAAGAACCATGACATATTCCTCTACCTCTTCGGAAAGTAGAACACTTTCTACTATTCTAATAAGGTGTTTAAGTCCCCCTTCCCTCACTCTATCTTTGTCTAGATATACCCCCACTAAACTTCTAATGTGGTCTCCTACTTAACCACTATAAGCTCCCCTTATTTACACAATTTTCGAAAACTACTAGTATCCTTGGACAGTCTCTAGAATAATAGCTCGACCGATCACACTGATGAATGATCACTCTAGTAAGATCTTATGTAGCCTATCCTCCTGTGTGACCTCTAACCTTTCCACTACACTATATTAAGTTCTTATAATTATTCTTCATTATCTCAGAATTTTAACCTCATAATTATATAGTAGTGAAAATCTATCCATCACTAGAATCCTTCAATGGGTTCCCCTCAACTATGATGGCCATATTCACTAACTCAGAAAACATCCTTAACCGGAAGATTTTAACTTGGGATATAATCTCTCACATCAATCTGTCCTGAATATATATCATCGTATAAGTATCATATCCTATCAATGATGGAGTAATGCACTCTAGGTTTTTTAAGAATCCATCGTATTCCATCACATAAATCCCCCCTGTGTCAGCCAGATGAACTATGCTTCCTTCTCTCACTATATAATATCCGGGTATAAATACTCCATGATCTTTTCAAAAAAGTTCTTCCATAGAAAGTCATCGGCCTTCCTAGTTCGTGCTTGAATATCCCTACAGTGCTTTCCTAAACCTTATAGAATATAATTGGAAAAATGACCCTACTCTCAACATGTGTCTCTAGATGGTCATGTATCATTCGGATTGACTCAACATAGAAATCAACTCCTTCAGGTCAACCCTCTATAGTAAATGTCAGAGGGTGATGCCATTGAAACTCCCTCGTCAAGTCATATATGATCTTCTTTACCCACACTAGGCCTATTTACATTAATTACATGAAGTGATCACTGTTCTCTTTGAAATGTTACCATGCTTGCTTGCATGAAAATATCAGTACCCTAGGTTCCACTACTAGTACAACATTATCAACCATAATCTCCTATCATCCTATCAACCAGCATCTTCATAGAGTCATATCTCAAAAATTCTAAACTCAAATCTTAGGAAAATTTAAACAATATTAATTACATGTATATAATACGAATAATAACAATTATTCAAAACATTCCTTTTTACCAAGTCTCTCAAGGTGGTCAAAACCGAGGCACCATCACTAATGATATCCATCATACATCTAGGTTTTGGTTTTAAAAGGGTACTCCCATTATCATTAGTAATATTTTATCATTTATACACCCATTATTCACATATTTTTATAATTTTACCATTATCAATTTCATTTTACCTTGCATGCCTAAAATGATACATGATTAAAATTAAGCCAGAGTGACTATAGTGATGAATGTAGACTCAAATATCATTAAATTTTAGGAAAAAATTCAATACTCCAAAAATGTAGGAAATAATAATCATGTCACAACACAACTTTGTCTCCAAAGTTGAAATAATATTAAAATGTAATAGAAAATTGAAATGACAATAGTTATTACCCTAGGTAATTATTTTTTCCCATGTACATTGGTTTTCTGCTCCTATAAAATAAATCATAACCAAACCCTGAATCTCTCTAGTCTCTAGTATAACATTCCAAAAAAGTAAGCTAAAATAAAAATAGAAAAGAAAAGTGACCTATGATAACACTTTGTAACATCTTGTACCGGGTTCTACACCTGGGTTACCCAAGCCTATCAGTTAAATTACCTCATGCGAACCTCCCCATATTCTAGATGGAGCTAACTATCAGAAAGGATCTTGTAAGTTGATCATGGGGAGACAATAAACTCTTTAGTAAAAGTAATACACAAGTGGAAATAAATAAAAAAGTGGAGAAGCATATATAATCATAAACAATTCCAATAACTCACAATAAGGAAAGAAGGAAATACAATATAAAATTAAAGTGGAAAATGCACAGGGTAAATGTATATTTAAGGTCCTTAAATGAATCCCGATTCCCATGTGGGCCCCAAAAAATGTGCAGTTCCCTCATCCAAGACTCACCCCAATAATTATTCTAATATAGGGACTTTCCTCTTAACATGTCCTACACCAATAATGGTTATTCAGGTACTGATCAGTTTTCCTGCGTATTGTAAGAACCCAGATCTTCGTTTTCAGGTATTCTCTCCTTTTTCTAATGTTTTTGAGAAAAATGAAGTTTCTGGGAGTTTTTGAAGTACACGCCATTTACTTTCTGAGTACACGTCATGTACCCTTTTTCCGCTCGAAGCTCTGTACTAGTCATGTCCAGGCCACACACACGGTGTGTAGGGGTGACGTGGAGGCCGATTTTGGTGGAGTATAGAATGACCTAGTACACGCCATTTACTCTAAAAGTACACGCCGTGTACTTTATTTTTTTCATTAAATAGACCGGGGTCGCACCCGATCACCATAAACGTCTTCTTCTAGGCCTGGTTCGACAGAGAGATGTCATATGGCCGAAAAACTTCTCCAGATTCCCTAGCCTCCATCTGTTGGCCGATTCGACCGCCATCAATTGCATTGGAATCACAGCGGTGAGTTCTTCCTTCTTCTTGAGTTTCATTCCTTGATTATTCCCCTTTCTCAAGTTATCGTGCTTTGAGAGTTTTGGATGTTTTCTTAGATATACAACGTTAAAGGTAGAATCAGTCATCGTGGTTCAAGTATATCAATCTCCTAGGATCGAGGTAGGTGGTTTGTGCCTTACCATTCAAAGTATTTGAGTTTTATGTGAAAATTCCAGCAATACCTGTGAACGGGGTATTGCGTGTTTACCTTTTTCCCCTTGATGTTTTCCTACCTTGCTTGTATGCTTGTGTAGAGGTAAATTAATCATGTTAGAGGAAAATATTTTGTGCTTGGATGTTTTCACATTCTTTGTTCTGTTTACGACCTTTGGGTCTTGTTAGCCTTTTTCCATTATAATCGTTTCCATGCCTTGTGTCTATAGGATGGACTGTTTTGTATAACATGATCGTTATCTTGTAGAATGTTATCCAAGTATCTCTATAGGTGTACTTTGGCCTTATATAATTATCATGCACTTACTGGCATGGGGCTGTGAGAACCTGGTGCTATAGACTATAAGGGATAGACCGAGTGAGCTTCCCAGAGAGTCCTTGACATTATAGACTACAATAGTTTAGACCGAGTGAGCTTCCTCAGTGAGTCTTAGAAATTATAGGACACAGGGGATAGACTGAGCGAGCTTCTCAGAGTGCCTTCAAATTTTATAGAATACAGGAGGGTAGACTGAGTGAGCTTTCTCAGAGAGTCTTAGCTTGTTTTATTTCTCTTTAAGAACTATCCCAGGCTAGAGGAGGAATTGACCGAGTGATCTTCCTCAAAGAGTTTGTGGTATACCTGAGGCTATAGGAGGAATTGACCGAGCTAGCTTCCTCAGAGAGTCTCTAGACCTTGGGGCTAAGATGTTTAGACCGTGTGATCTTCCTCAGAGAGTCCTTGACTAACCTAGACTATAAGGGTAATTGACTGAGTGAGCTTCCCTAGAGAGTCTCATTAATTCGTATGACCAATCCAGAGGGGTTAGGCTGAGTGAACTACCCAGAGGGTTGTGGTACTTCTTGGTTAGGACCATAGGGGATGATTGCGGGTACTTCCCAGAGGGTTTCCTATTTTTGTTAGATATTTTTCTCACTGCTATTGTTGGTTATGGATTTATTACTATTGTGTATCATCCTGCTTCACTACTTACTATTTACTACCTACTACTTGTTGTTGTTGTTTACTGCTTATTGTACTTTTACCTTCCATATACTCACTGACTGTTAGGCACAGATCTTCGGGTGGTTGCCTACTGGGATTTTTTCTCACACCCTATTTGGGCCATACTTTTGGGCCCAAGAAGACTATGTTGTTGCAGGTATAGACAAGGGCAAGATCCCTTCGACTTCTGGTACTTGATTGCTTGGAGCAGGAGAGCATGGGACCAAGCTTTGGCTTGCGATGCTAGGGAGATGTTTTACTTTCTTTTGTACTTGTTTTGGTACTGTGGTATTTTCCAGAACTGTTACTTGTTTGGTTGTTTTCCTAGATATGTATCACGCATCATTTCATATATACATATGTGCTCCATTTGTTGATTTAGTCTTACACTATTTATATTGTTGGTTATTACTGCTTCTGTTATTGCATGTTTATTTGTTTCCGCTGTGTACACTTCCAATGAGGGCATAGTTTAACCACTATCACACCCAAGGCCCTCGCTTCTAGTCGGCAACCTCTGGCATTTGGGTAAATGCGCTTGAGGCCATGTGACCAACCGGGTACGGGGCGCCTCTGGGTGGTTTCTGGAACTGGGACGTTACAAAGTGGTATCAGAGGAATTATTTTCTCTTGATTTAATGGTTGGAGCCTTTAGCAAGGGATAGTACGGATTCAGTACTTGGTAATAAGCTGTTCCCAGGAGTAGCTAACCCGTGTACAGGGAAAATCCATACTACCTCGTTTATTGCATTTTTTTGGTTTTGAGATTTTACAGTTGATATGATTTCACCTAGAGTGATTCACATGCTTCGTGCTATTATTGTTTTTATATTACGGTTCTATTTATGTTTCAACCTGATGAGATGAGGGTATGCCATCTCATGCATCATATAGGAACTTGTTAGAAATCGCATGCCATGCATTCTTCCCATGTCATCTAGGGTGAATTAGTGATTGCATGTTGTTGTGATAGACTCCGTGTAGATTATGTATGTTGTTGTGATAGATTATTTATAGAATCCCTACTGTTGTAATAGAGAAATTGATTGTGTTTTACTTTTCTTAAATGAAAGCCAAATTTTGATTCTTTAGGTGTTATGGGCACTCTTGAATCAGAAGTTGGTGGATCATGATCCTGTTTTTTCTTGTACATGACTGTAGGAGATTCCAAGATTAGATTCGCGGGGAGTATGGGCCCTCACGGATTGGAATTTGTCACCTCTTTGCCTTGTTTTCAGTATTTCTGGGATTCTATGCAGTTTTTGAGTTATTGCCCAAAAAACCCAGAATACACGGCATGTACTTTCTGGATACACGCCATGTAGATTTAAGGCCATGTCATTGATAGTGTGAGCAGAAACACGGTGTCATGAAAATAACTTCAGGAACACGCTGTGTACGGTTGGTTCACGCTGTGTAGTTTAGAGCCGTGTACCCGGTTGTGTCACTAACTACATGGGCCAGGGAAGCTCAAGTAGAACATTCCATGTTGGTAAAGAACATGCCGTGTAGTTTTGTTCTAGGTACCCGGACGTGTCACGAACAACATGGGTCAGTGATACCATCTCTTATACACGTCGTGTTTGTTCGGAACACGCCGGGTAAGGAAAACCGTGTATATGGTCATGTAACTAACAAAACGGGCCACTGATACCATGTCTAGTACATGCCGTGTCCCTAGGGAACACGCTGTGTAGTCTGGGTTTAGTTTGGACCATGTGGGTTAGCCGCGTAAGGAGACTCGGGTAGGGGTTTAGAGTTCAATTACACACCGTGTGTGGGAACAACACGTCATGTAGTTTGGGGTGTTACACAACCAGTAGTGGCAGGAGTACACGACCATGTTAATGGCTTTAATAGACACGCCGTGTAGTTTTTATACACATCGTGTAGTCGTGTTTTTTAAAACTTGATAGTTTCTTTCCCCTGTTCCTGTGTTTTCAGTCCTTGTTAATCCTAATCTAAGGTGTTCTTTTGATCTTTTAGATCTATTCATCCGAGACGTCCTCCGGTTGTACGTCAGTTGTCGGACGGTGACCAGACACCAGATATGGCCGATCAGGGACCTCCTGTTGATTCTCCTACTGTGCCAGCCTTGGAACCAGCATTTATACCCGTCATAGGTGTCGATGCGCAGTTCAGGGAGGATTTCTTGAGGATGATGCAGACTTTTTAGGGAGTGTCGCCTCCTGCCCCGTCGATGGCTGAGTTGACGGGGTTCTTTCAGTAGGAGCATCCTCTTAAATTCTCAGGGGATAGAGGACCCCAGGATAAAGAGTCGTGGTTCGAGGCCACCCAAAATATCGTCAATCATCTAGAGATATCACCAAATAAAAGGGTAAGGATGGCCACCTATATGCTCCAAGACACCGGAAAGAGGTGGTGGGAGGTGATCTCACAGTCAGGGCGTCAGCAGGGTATGTCATGGAATGAGTTTTGATGCACCTACTATGACTAATTCTATTCGGAGTCCCTGAGGGCCGATCGATCCTGGGAGTTTATGAGTCTGGAGCAGGGTACTCTTTCTGTTATAGAGTACTCATATCGCTTCACTAAGTTGCAGCTTTTCACGCCAATCCCAGCAGGTGATGAGTTGTTCCTTGCTAGGAAGTTCGAGGATGGTCTCAGGTAGGAGATCCATTCCCAGGTGAATATCTTCCAGTTTACTTCGATATCTTCTATTGTCAACCAAGCCCTGATCATTGAGCGCAATCTGAGGGATTCGGGAGCAGTGATCCTGGGTTGTTCGACATCCAAAGTTGGTGTTCCTCCTATGGACAGTAGGAAGCTTCCTAGAGAGTCTTCTTGAGGAGATCAGGGTTCGCAGGATGCGTTTTCTGGCAGCCAGGTTGTATGCTACCAGTGTAGTAGGATTGGGCATACTAGGCCTCAGTGCCAGAGAGATCTGATGGAGTGTCGATCTTGCTACAAGATGGGCCATCTTTAGCGCTTCTGTCACATATTCTCACCTTCAGTCGGTGGTATGGGTTCCTCTATGACCCCATGTTCTGGAGATGCTTCGCCAGTTTCCCACCAGTCTGGGAACTATAGTTCTTCCAGCCATTCAGGCCAAGGTGGAGGTCGTGGCCGTGGTGGTCAGCCACCAGGTCATCAGCGACAACAGAGTGGATCAGCTCAGAGTAGTAAACCAGGGGCGTAGGGTCATGGTGCAGGCCAGTCTTTCACCGTGGAGCAAACCTATTAGGAGCAGGATCTTGGGCCTTCTACAGTTTGAGGTACGATCTTTGTAGCCTCAGTTTTATCTTCAACTCTTTTAGATATTGGTGTTTCCCATAGATTTATCTCTGTTGCGGTCATGGAGAGCCTTGGGCTCTTTATCCTTTCTTATGCCGACTCGTTGACACTAAACACACCTTTGGGGACAAGGACATCTGGCGTACGTCAGTGCAGAGAGTACCTTCTTGAGGTTTCAGGGTGTCATTTCTTATGGGACCTCTATTTCCTAGAAATGACGGGCTATGACGTCATTCTCAGGATGGACTGGTTGGTTCCCTTCCAGGCAGTCATCGATTGCTATCACCGCAGGGTGAGTTTCATATCACCAGAGGGGGATCTTTCCTTCATATAGGAGAGTGGGATGTCCGGGTGGGTAGAGCTGGACCAGAGCATCATGGGCTAGGGGAAGTTACAGCCCAGATTTCCAGTCTTTATCTGGATGACCAAGGGACTTCACAGTTATACTTTCCCCTAGTGGTGGATCATTTCAGGGATGTTTTTCCTGATAAATTTTTAGGTTTTCCTCTAGATCTTGAGGTAGAATTCTCGATTGAGCTCGTGCCAGGAGCAGCACTAGTGTCCATTCTTCCTTATAGGATTGCTACACCTGAGTTGTAGGATCTCAAGAAGTAGCTGGAGGAGTTGCAAGAAAAGGGTTTCATCCAACCCAATACTTCTACTTGGGGTTTGGCTGTATTGTTTGTGAATAAGGCAGACGGTACCCTTTGGATTTGTGTGGATTATCGGAAACTAAACCAATTGACGGTCAAGAACTGATATCCCTTTCCGAGGATATATGACCTCTTTGATCATATTCGAGGAGCCCGAGTGTTCTCGAAGATTGATTTGAGGTCTAGTTATCATCAGTTGTGCGTTAGACCATCAGATATACCTATTACATCCTTCAGGAGCAGGTATGGTCTATATGAGTATACATTCATGTCTTTCGGTCTCACGAATGCACCTGCAGTTTTCATGGCACTGATGAACCGATTGTTTCATCTGTACATGGACTCCTTCATCGTGGTATTCATGGACAATATCGTGGTGTACTCTCACACTCCACACGACCATGCCACACATCTTGAGATCTTTCTAAGTAAACTGAGAGATCATCGGTTGTATTCTAAACACTCGAAGTTCCACTTTTGGATGGATCAGATTCACTTCTTGGGTCACATCATCTCAGAGGATGGAGTATCTGTGGACCCAGAGAAAGTGAGAGCTGTAGTTTACTAGGAGAATCTGAAGAACATTTTTGAGGTGCGGAGTTTCTTAGGGCTGGCTCGATACTAAAAACGCTTCATTCTGGACTTCTTGCACCTAGCAGCACCGTTGACAGGTCTGACCAAGAAGGGGGAAATGTTTTCTGTGGTCAGATTCTTGTGAGTCATCTTTTCAGGAGCTGAGGGTAGGTTGACATCAGCACTGATACTAGTCTTTCCAGAGCCGAGAAAGGGCTACACTGTTTACTGTGATGCTTCTGGTATCGGTCAGGGAGCTGTGCTTATGCAGGGAGATGGAGTCTTTGCGTATGGGTCTCAGCAGTTGAGGTCACACGAGAGGAATTACCCTAAGCATGATCTGGAGTTGGTAGCAGTTGTTCATGCCTTAAGCTGTTAGAGACATTACCTTATAGGAGAGCACTTTGTGGTTTTCACTGACCACAAGAGTCTCAAGTATATCTTCACTCAGTGTGATTTGAAGATGAGATAGTGTAGGTGGGTTAAATATCTTTAGTCGTTTGACTTCGAACTCGCCTATATGCTGGGAAAGGGCAATGTAGTGGCAGATGCGTTGAGCAGAAGAACTCAGATTCAGGCAGTTCAGGAGGCCAGCAATGAGTGGCAGCTGATGGCTCTGTTCTCTGAGATGCACATGGAAGTGCATGACAGGCAGGGATAGACTATCCTATCTTCTGTATTTGTTACCTCTACACTTCTTGATCAGGTACGGATGAGGCAGCTATCAGATTCGACGGCCTTAGTCCTGTGGGAGAGTGTGTCAAGAGGGGACCCTCTTCCTGGATGGATAGTGGGTTAGGATGAAATCTTATGTTTCCAGGGACACGTATGGGTGCCATGAGACAAACACGAGGAGTTGATGCGGGATTTTCATTCCTCAATTCGGGCAGTTCATCCTGGCATAACCAAGATGTATCATGATCTACACCGCCAGTACTGATGGACAGGTATGAAGAAAGATGTTGCTGGTTTTGTTATGAGATGTTCTACTTGTCAACAGGTGAAAGTAGAGAAACAACGACTAGCAGGGATTTTATAGCAGTTACCCATTCCCAAGTGTAAGTGGAACAATGTCTTGTTGGACTTCGTGACCGGGTTTCCAAGGTCTCCTTGGGGAAACGATATTGTTTGGGTTGTCGTCAACAGGCTTACGAAGGTTGCACACTTCTTGCCGATCAAGGAGACCTTAAATGTTGATGATCTGGGACAGTTGTACATCCAAGAGATTGTACTTCTACATGGAGTTCCACACTCCATTGTTTCAGACAAGGATGTTTGTTTTACCTCTCGATTCTAGCAGGGAATTCAGAAGGCTTTGGGAACACAAGTTCTTTTGAGTACAGCATACCATCTCTAGATAGATGGCCAGTCCAAGAGCACGATCCAGGTGCTTGAGGATATGCTCAGAGATTGCATTCTAGACTTCGGCGGTTCTTGGAAGAAGCATATACCTTTTTTGGAGTTCACCTACAACAACAGTTTTCAGTCGACCATTTAGATGGAACCTTACGAGGCTTTGTACGGTAGGCCATGCCGATCACCCTTATGTTGGCTGGAGGCAGGAGAGGCAGATTTGCTGGGACCTCACCTTGTTCAGGAGACCTCAGAGAAGATAGAGTTGATTTGGAAGAGTATGGCTACAGCACAGTCTCGAAAGAAGTCTGATGCTGATTAACGGAGACAACCTCTGGAGTTCGAGGTCGGGGATCAGGTTTTCCTGCGTGTTGCACCGAGTTTGGGACACAAGAGGATTCAGAGACAGGGTAATCTTTCACCATGGTACATTGGGCAGTTTAAGTTATTAGACAGGTTTGGGCCGGTTTCCTATCGGTTGTAGTTACCTTAGAGGTATCGGGATATGCACGACTTCTTCCACATCTCTCAGCTCCGATGTTACTTTTCATACCTGTCACGTGTCTTTCCTCTTGAGGAGGTTGAGCTCGAAGCATATGCATCGTTTGAGGAGCATCCAATCTGGATTTTTGATCACAGTACGAAGGTTCTCTGTGGGCGGTCTGTTCCTTTAGTACGAGTGCTTTGGCAGCATGGGCGAGTACAGGACGAGACCTGGGAGAGGGAGGCTGATATACGATTCCAGTGGCCAAATCTATTCGGGTTTTCTTCTTCTATGCCTCGCTAGGGAAATTCAGGGACGAATTTCTTTAAGGGGGGAATTTTTTAAGAATCTAAATATTTGTTTTTAGGTATGCTCTCCTTTTTCTAGAGTTTTTGAGAAAAATGAAGTTTCTGGAAATATTTGAAGTACACGCCGTGTACTTTCTGAGTACATGCCGTGTACTCATTTTCCACTCGAATTCATGTACTGGCCGTGTCCGGGCCACACACAAGGTGTGTAGGGGTGACATGGAGGTCGATTTAAGCAGAGTATGGAAAGACCTAGTACACGCTGTGTACTTTCTTTTTTTCATTAAATGGACCGGGGTCACGCCCGATCACCATAAACGCCTTCTTCTAGGCCTGGTTCGACCGAGAGACGTCTTACAGCCGTGAAACTTATATGGATTACCGATCATCCAACTTTTGTCCGATTAAACCGTCGTCGATTTCATTGGAACCGCAGTGGTGAGTTCTTCTTTCTTCTTTAGTTTCATTCCTTGATTCTTCCTCTTTCTCAAGTTATCATGGTTTGAGCATTTTGGACGTTTTCTCATATCTATGACGTTAAAGGGAGAATCAGTCATCATGGTTCAAGTATATCGATCTCCTAGGATCGAGGTAGGTGGTTTGTGCCTTACCGTTCAAAGTCTTTGAGTTTTATATCCAAATTCCAACAACACCCGTGAACGGGGTATTGCGGGTTTACCTTTTTTTCTCTTGTTGTTTTCCTACCTTGATTTTATGCTTATGTAGAGGTAAATTAATCATGTTATAGAATAATTTGTTGTGTTTGGATGTTTTTCCCATGCTTTGTTCTGTTTACGACCTTTGGGTCTTGTTATCCTTTGGTCGTTAAGACTGTTTCCATGCCTTGTGTCTATAGGATGGATTGTTTTGTATAACATACTTGTTGTCCTGTAGAATGTTAGCCAAGTAGCTCTATAGGTGTACTTTGGCCTTATATCATTATCATGCACTGACTGGAACAGGGCTGTGAGAACCTGGTGCTATAGACTATAAGAGATAGACCGAGTGAGCTTCCCAGAGAGTCGTTGACATTATAGACTACAGAAGGTTAGACCAAGTGATCTTCCTCAGGGAGTCTTAGACATTATAGGCCACATGGGATAGACCGAGCAATCTTCCCAGAGTGCCTTCAGATTTTATAGACTATAGGAGGGTAGACCAAGTGAGCTACCTCAAATAGTCTTACCTTGTTTGATTTTTCTTTAAGAACCTTCCCAGGATAGAGGAGGAATTGACCGAGTGAGCTTCCTCAGAGAGTCTGTGGTATACCTGAGAATATAGGAGGAATTGACCAAGATAGCTTCCTTAGAGAGTCTCTAGACCTTGGGGATAAGAGGGTTAGACCACGTGATCTTCCTCAGAGAGTCTATGACTACCCTAGACTATAAGGGGAACTGACCGAGTGAGCTTCCCCAGAGAGTGTCATAAATTCATATGACCAATCCAGAGAGGTTATGCTAAGTGCAATTCCCAGAGGGTTGTGGTACTTCTTGGTTAAGACCAGAGGGGATGACTGCGGGTACTTCCCAGAGGGTTTCCTATTTATGTTAGATATTTTGGTCACTGCTGTTGTTGGTTGTGTATTGATTACTGTTGTGTATCATCAGGCTTCACTACTTACTGTTTACTACCGACTTCTTGGTGTTGTTGTTTACTACTTATTGTCATTTTACCTGCCATATACTCACTGACTGTTAGGCATAGATCTTCGAATAGTTGCCTACTGGGAATTTATCTCACACCTTGTTTTGTCCATGCTTTTGGGCCCAAGAAGACTATGTTGTTGCAGGTATAGACAAGGGAAAGTGCCCTTCGACTTCAGGTACTTGATTGCTTGGAGCAGGAGAGCATGGTACCAAGCTTTGGCTTGCGATGTTGAGGAGCTATTTTACTTTCTTTTGTACTTGTTTTGGTACTGTGGTGTTTTCCAGCATTGTGAATTGTTTGGATGCTTTCCAAGATATGTATCATACATCATTTCACATATACATATGTGCTCTAGTTGTTGATTTAGTCTTCCGCTATTTATATTGTTGGTTATTACTACTTCAGCTATTGCATGTTTATTTGTTTCCACTGTGTACTCTTCCAATGAGGGAATAGTTTCCCCACTATCACACCCAAGGCCCTCATTTCTAGTCGTCTGCCTCTGGTGTTTGTGGAAATGCGCTTGAGGCCATGTAACCAACCGGGTACGAGGCGCCTTTGGGTGGCTTCCAGAACCGGGACGTTACACGTATGGTGTGAGTACGACTTAGTATGCCAATACCAATGGTGAAGAAAAAAAATACAACTTATTATTTTGTAATTAGTTATACAAATAAATAAATATATTGCATAATTAAACTCTTTATTACTTTATTAGATATTCTCTATTAAACCACATAATCCCCCAAGTTCCTAAGGACTCTTGAACCTCATTAACTACTTTGGCCAGTGCCAGAGTCCGATCCATCCTCAAGGGATATCACATTTGAATTCCCATGTTATAATTCCTAATACATTTCTGAATTTCTATGCCACTATTCACATTTAACATCACAAAATTGAATCATCTTGTTTCCATTCAGATTTCAAATCACATAATTGAATGATCATGTTACCATCCACATTTATTATCAAATAATTGAACGAATATGTTATATTCACATTAAATATCATGTGTTGATCATGTTACCACTCACATTCAATATTACATTATTGATGGATCATGTTTCCATTCACATATAATATCACATAATTGAATGATCATGTTACCATTCAAATTTAACATCACATAATTTAATTATCTTGTGACCATTCACATTTAATATCACATAATTGAATGAGAATATTACCTTTCACATTTAATATCACATAATTGAATGATCATGATACCATTTATAATCTTATGTATGTTTTACATGTTACCATTTACCATTTAATATCACATAACAAATAACCTAACAAAATTACACATATCTCAAAAATAATTAATTAATTTTTTAATTAATTAATCATACACACAATCTCAATATATCATAATTCATATACCATTAATTTTCTCTTATCATGAAATTAATATTTCATAATTAATCTTCTATTAATTATCCCATCTCATATATCTTGATATCACATAATTAATTATCAATTAATTATATCAAACCATTTATCTAAACATCTCATAATTAATCCACCAATTATTTATCAAATTATGAAAATCCAAAATATATTAATTAATTATCTAATTAAATATCTAAATGGTCAACCCCTAAATCTCTTTATTAATTCCCCAATTAATTATCTAATTCAATTGTAATCTAAATAATCAATTTTCCATTAACAAATTAAATTTGAAAATTTTATTTTCTAAATAGTGAAATATTTTATACAATATGCATACACCTATCAAAATAATGACTATGGGATTTGAATGTAACACCACCTACCTCGACTCATTGACAGATGGTCCTTCAACAGAAATCCCCAAAATATGGGTGGTAGAATGACATAGATCTATATCTGAATCTATAACCTACAATCAGATTGAATAATTCAAGATCTCTAAGATATAGATTTAAATCCACAATCTTAGATATAGACTAGTCAATTGTATATCTAGTTCTAGAAAAAATAAAATATAACTAACACCATAATAATGTGATAACAAAAGAGGATGAACAAGAAAGCATAGACACAAGATCCACTTACTGGGAGGGATGCTTATCTTTGATTCAGGATTTAAATCCTGATGAAAAGAGGTTGGACAACCTTAGAATCATTTGGAATGTAATCAAATCATCAAAAATCCTTTTGGAATTAATTTTAGTTGAGTGGGTGATATTTCTTTAAATCATTGTGAATTGAAAATTTATTTTCAGACTATTATAATTACCTCACATGGTATACTAGGTAAGAGTTCTTGGTTTTCCTTAACTGTGTCCCAATTATGCACCAATTTTTTGGGGGGAGTGTGGTTTGTCTTTTTATTGTGCATGGTTTGAAACACCAATAACCAGCCATGAAATCCCTCACTATATAGTTTTTCATGGTTTCCAGGTCTGGGTGGACAATTTTATCTAACTGTGTGTAGACCCTTCATAGCCCATTTTTCTTCTATTTTCCAAATTTTCACCCAAACATACCCCAAGGTAAAACCAAATCAAAAGGTAATTAAATAATAAAAAATGAGTACCAGAAATAAATCCCAACTCTATAAAGGTAGGGGTCTTATATATAAGCATGTGTATTGATGCCAAATCCTGTAATTATCATGACGCATAAACAAGTTCATCATCCCTAGATCAAGCACTGGGACTCATCACATGTTATATTCATTCTACATTTAGATTAATAGTCTAATCCAACACCTAACGAGTTTTATAATTCCTAGTATGAAAACTATAAATCACCTAGAAACATGGATTTTAACATATACCATGCTTTCAGTCCTCAAAAGGAAAAAAAGATAGTGTTATTTCAAACTAAATTAACTACAAAATGACACTATCCAAATGAACATATTTATCTAATAACACATTTTAATTCCCCATGATTTAGTGGATCAATGTTGACCATAAAAATTTTAATGTATGATCCCAACAGAACAATATTGTATAGTAAAATATATAAACTAAAAGGGAGTCCCTAAAATAGACATGGGGAGACTATTCAATCAAAATTTTATCCCTATGGTCCTCCCCAAGTCTACCGAAAAATTTCCAAACTCGTACATATTAAAGACATCCATGTAGTTGTAGAACATAAATTTGGTCACTAGGGTGTCAAATAGTCCTTAATACTCGCTAAATACACTTTTCTATATGATTCACCAAACAACATAGATAATTATTATAACCATATTTTTGCAACATGCATTCTAGTAGAGCTATAATAAAAACACACTTGTTAGTACATGAGAAGATCCATAATTGAAAAATAAACTACAATGTTATCCTACCAAACCCACATAATTTTCAAATAGAGATGAAATAATCCATGTCCTAAAATAACCAATATATATCAAATTTCCAATGACTAATTTTAATAAAAAAACATAATATTCTACCCACATACATTGAATCTAACTCCCTTTAAATGGGTACAGTTCATTCCGTTAACGTAGTTGGAATCCAAATATCATTGATATACTGAATATTATTATCATCACATTTCTCTTTAAGAAATACATAAATGGAGTGAAATTCATTTAAATTATATATATTCACCTATAAATGTGAAAAAAAACACACATGTCAGAACATATTTAGGTCATTTTTTATTAACCAAGATAGTGTAACACCAATCATCACCCATTTTTAACTATGCCACTAAAATTATTAATGTTGAGTTGAAAATGAGATGACATAACCATAAAATAAATTCATATTTCATATCCCAACAAGTCTCACACCTTAACCTACCTGTTTTGTGCATTTGGAGATTTGATACATTACCAACTTATTTTAAAATAACCTCATCATCTCCAACCATGAATCTTAATAGATTTTTCCCTTATATTCATATTTTATGTAATATCATTCATTAAATCATATAGAGTGTAAAAAATATTATTTATAAAATAAAATTATCTCAAATTTTAAACATATGAGATAGAAATTAAATATTATAAGTAACTCTGAGAAGAGAATATATTTATGAGTGAATAAAAAATATCATATACATAAGATAAGAGAATTATAACCTATAAAATGATGATTATAAAAATAATTCAATGAATTATGATTTTGAATAAGAAATCATATGTAATATGGGTTTATAAAAATACCTAAACAATACTTATTAATGTAGCATAATATATTCATAGTAATTATTAAAATGATTTTGGTAAAAAATCATAGTAAGTCATTTTCTTGTCTAGTTATAACTTTAATAATCATCATCACATTTTTAGAATCTTCCCATTAAATATTTTGTTCAACCAACATTCCCATTAAACATTTCTGGATAGATTCACATATTGTATTGTTTTCACTCCTAAGTGTTATACATGTAATATATTTTGATATAAAATTTACCAAGTCAATTGGAAGACTATTACAGACAGAAATGTAAAATTATGATAAACCATACATAGGTGTGACATATGGAGATGAAATCATTTAACAACCCATTTAGCATAGGTAACCTATGTGTATAAACTGGGTTTCACAAAAATATCAATATAGATAGATCACAGACTATCAAGGGAGATATAGTAAATTTTAACTTAGAAAATAAATACAATAAAGAATATGAACCACTATGGAATGAGTTCATAGATGAAAAATGTTGTTATCAAACATTTTAAATGAATAAAAAATATGATTAATTATCTTTATCAATTGGTAACATTAAAAAACAAAAAAATAAAAAATTAATGGTATTATAATTTAAATTATAAAACTATGAAAATATAATTAATCTTTATAATGAAGATTGGGCATATAAATGGGAAATTTGATTCATTCAGAAAATATTAAAAAATAATATTCAAATAATAATTTTTTAATCAATGTCAATAATCATATATATTGAAAACCATAAAAAGAATCATTTTTGAAATGTATGAATAAGAGTAAAAGACAATAGATACTTAACTTAATCAATATTTAAATTAAAAATTTCATAATAACATGTATAATATATATATATGAATAAAAAGGATTCCTAATATAAAATTATAGATATCATCGGTGTGAATCATAGGAAACCATTCACGAAAATTATTACCAAAGGGAAGTTAAAATGTAAGAAAAATTGAAAATATAATAAATAAAAATACTAGAAAAAAGTGGATTGGATTTTAGAAAAATAGAATAAAAAAAATACACTAATAGGAATTCAAATATATATAATATTTAATTTTAAGTGATATTTAAAATGAAAACCATACCTAAGACTTTAACTTTGTCATATCTATTCTGACATCCAATATAATTAAATTTTTATTAATTTACAATAAAAACATATTCATATTAATTTTAAATGATATGATTAAATATTTATTTATTTATTATCATATATTAATTTTTTATAGTATATATTAATATTTTTATGTAAATTGTTTGGTTTTCCAACTAATGATTTAGTTTGGTGATTTATATTCTTGTTCCTCAATCATCGTTCCATCACCTAAAAATATTGATGATGATTTAAATTTTTTTAGATATTTCATTCAAGACTAATTTTCATTTCATAGAATATATAATTATAGTTTCCATGTAATTCTTGAAACATACTTTTTTATAAATTTGGATTAAATAAATAAATAATTTATGTATATAAATGAACATATTTATATGGCAGTTAAAATTTTATATTAGTAACTCAAATGTATCATTATTAAACCATATTATCATTTTCTATGTTATCTTTATTGGTCATGATATAATTTTTATATCATTGTTTGTGTAGGAGGTAAAACTGAAGAAAACAAGGTCATGTAATAATGATTGATTGTGTAAGAATCTGATCTTATATAGTAATAATATGAAATATATAGAATAATAATCACTTAACGACCATGTCATTAAATTGATAAATTATATTATACAAGAGGTAGATGAATAAGGTATATATTGTTGACTATATAATATTTAGCACTTATGTTGATGAATTGAATCTCCTCTTATAGAGCCTCTTGGAAATGAGGGGCATCGAGTCACTCATGGAACCAAAGGTTCCCAAAAAAGATAATTTTTTTATTGCATAATTTTTTTAGAGATTCCTAGTAATTTATATCAAGTTATCCATTTTTAATAGGGATGAGGATCTGTCCTCTAATAAAATAGAAAGGGTGAAATTTTAAAAAATACACACTTATTAAGATAAAATGAATTTTAAATTCAAGATAATTGGATTAATAATTCTCTATAGGTGGAGATAAGATAGTGGATGTAAAATTAATCATAGATAATGTTATATTGATATTATATTTTTTAATATTTTGACATTATGATTTTTTTATCTAATTTGTTTTATTTTAGTTTTTTATAGAAGATAAATTTATATATGTAAAATATTTTTATAAAAAATCAAATTAGAAAAATTATAAAATTTTAATATTATAATTACAAATATTAAATCCATTTTTCTAGATTCAATATACAAATGATATAAAATTAAATATTCATATATTGACACATAATGGAAAAAATTTCATTTTTTGAAAATACCTTTTAGACATAAAAATAAATTTATTGATATTCCATTAAAAATTATAATAATTGAATAATTTGAAATTGGTTTAATTCTTATTTATAGAAAAATTATTACATTAAAATTAATGATAAATATATGAAAATCAACATTCAAAAAAATTAGATAGTATATGATGAAAATTATGTTTTCAAAGAAATAGATATTCTACAAACATAAATATTTAAAGTTATAACCCTTATAAATATTTATTTAGCAGTTGTTACTAAATTAGTTTACTAATCATTCATTAAATTTGATAGAAATATTTTATTGATTAAAATTTTGAAATGTAATATTGTGTAAAAATGTCAATATAAAATTTATTTAATTTTCTTGGAATTTTATTACATATTTAAAACTAATTTATTTATTTTTTAAAAATTAAATTGATAATTATATTTTGTTTTAATTTTATTTTATTTTTTATCTCTTATTTTAATATGAAATTTTTAAATATTATCGATTTTTTGTATCTCACAATCACCAGAACACATCATATTTATTTTAACGGAAACTCATACTAAAATCACCCAATCATATATTATACCCCCATCAGAAATTCATCACTTTGAAATTCATTAGTTTGATGATAACATAAACTGGTACATTTACCTGATGAAATATTATTTTTCCCTGGTAGATTCCTTGAAATTATTATTTTTTCATGATAAATTTACCAAAATGTGTGGTCATGTTTTTTAGCACATTGTCATTATGATCTGGTATTTTACTGGTTGATCAATGTAATTGAGATCACACTACATTTGTAAAACCCCTATGTCAAGTCACTGAGATTATTCATATACGTTCTTCAATAAAAGTGACTCATGGAATACATCATTCTCTCGAGTCATTTGGGGAGGAATAATTATACGATATGAAATTATCCCAAAGCGGTTGAGAATTTCATAAGGGCAGATTTATTTTAGATAAAACATTATCTATTATTTGAATTTTAAAACACTAATCTATAGTTATATTTGAAGAGATATATTGTATAATCCTTTATACTTTAAATCCAACCAATTATTAACATCATTAATCTTTTTTCATCTCTCTGAATATTTAATATGTTATTGAATGGATTGAATTACCTATAACATTTCATGACCCTAAATTTGTCTCAAAATCATTCATTGTATATCATTTTCATCATTTTTTAATTGTTCTCCTATTAAAATTTGTAGAACCATGTGGTGTCATTTGAATACATGAAGTGAAGTTGTTTTTATATGACAATGTTTCAAGGAGATGTAATCAATCATTTCCCCTATTGAAATTTACTAAAAATAATCATTTTGATATCAATACGAGAGATGTTGATATTAGGATCAAAATAACATGTTATTGATGAATTTTCTACAAGAGGGAGTGAATTGTAGTTTTAAAAACATTAGATTAAATGGTTTTAAACCAAACCAATTCACAAACCTCTTTAAAAAATGATCAAATTCAAACATAACCCTAAGTCTGGATACCTAATTATCATAATCAGGAAAGATTTCAATATATCATTGTAAAATAATAATAATCATAAATAATATGATTATATCCTAATCATTTTAGATACCATTATATTAGAGTAAAACAATCATGATCACATAATATTAAATTAAAAAAAGTAAATAGATAAGATTCACAGAAGGTCCAATGAACATATTTATGTTTTTTGTATTCATAGAGGTTAAAAATATTTACAAGCCTAAAAAAAGAGAAGACATGTAAGAAACAAGTAATTCCATAGAAACAATATATGAATAACTTATATCCAATAAAAAGAATTTATATTTTTTAACCTTATGAGTAAGGTATCCACAAACCTTGGCTAAATCTATCCCTTGTTTTATAATAAAATGAAATTATTTTTTTCCATAGAAAGGAAAGGACTCGATATGATGATTAGCCTTACTCTATTTTTATATCCTTGACAGTCCTCCATATGATTGATCATATCTATATTGCTAACCATGAAATCCATCAATCGGAAGATTTGATTCCTGATATTGCTATCCCACATGACCACGATCGTAATCATAGATCATACTCACAATTACAACTCCAAATGATTCATAAGGGTATAACCTAACAAGGTTACATTAAGAAGACAAAACTCCAAAATAATTATAGAAGACCAAGATCTAATGTATCACCCCAATATTCCACGGAATGTTTCCCTTTGAATAATGCAATAGCTTGCATTGTACACAACATTGAGATTCTAACACACCGCAACCAAACAAACTAGCCATTAGGAATAGTAATACCCACTTTTTAAAATAATATATATTTTATCTTTCAAAATGGACTTTATTTTTGGATTTGGAATATCAAAATTAGCTTTTGGTGAATTTTTAATATTTTTCTAAAAAATTTCAATTTTCGATGAATAGTGAAAAAACACTGCATTATTGGTTAAAACCAAATTTTTATTTAAATAGTTAGTTATTTTAATTTAATTTATTTTAGGTTAAATTATATACATAATACCTATATTTGTTCAACATAATTCATTGTAGACATTTTATAATATGTTTATATATATAATTTTATCGAACTTTTTACGGTCTTTTACCCACCTCCTAAAAGCATTTACAAATTTGTATAAAACATAATTTTATCGCATCTGTGAGTTGAATTTCAAAAATAAAATAGACACAGTTAATATCAATAAGTAAAATGAGGTAAAATAATATGAAAATAATTTTTTGTGAATAGTAAATTTTGACTTATTTATCACGGTTTAAAGTAAATAGGGTAATTAAGGGTAAAAATAATGTCATAATTACCATAACACATGTCCTAATTCTATTTGATAAGTATAATTGGACCAAAAACAACCTTAGTAATAAAATATTATCTTTTTTGGTCCACATGAATTAGATTTGGAAATTTATTGTTATTTTATTTAAAGAAGAGTTAAAAGAGTTAAATTCAAATTTTAATAACTAAACCATTTTTCATATAGGGTTACACATAATATAAATTCAACTATAAATATTCATTAGAAAGATAAATATATTTCCTACATAATTATATTTTATTTATAATTTTTAGACATTATATTATTTAATTTATTTATGACACAATGATGATACAGTAATTACCTTATTAATGAAATATTAAAATAATTTATATTATAAATATCAAAATATGTGTAAATTGAGACTTATGATGAATTAAACTAATTTTATAGGTTAATATGATATGTTAGGGTTGGTTAAATAAATTTTATTTGAATTTATATTGCTTTTATGGCTTTCAAAAAAATCAAATACTAAATAGTGTCAAAATTGACATAATTCAGTTTTTAAAACAAATATTATATTATTAATTGATATAATATTCATAAAAATCTATTGTTCGTCCAAAATAATTATATAAGGTTATATATATTAATAATTAACCACATGGGGTCCTCTTGTCTTGTTATAGTAAGTTTATTAACCATATAATATAAAAATACAAAGAGACACGATAAATGTCAAACTATTTAACTAAGAGTTAAATCTAAAAGATAAGGTTAATATGATGACCTAAACCTGTCTAAAACCTATTTTTTGAGATTGTTTCGACCCATAACAACCTTATATTTTAAATAATTAATTTTTTATCAATTAGAAAACGAAAATGATTTTATTATAAAATAATATTTCAAGCTTTTCCAAAAGTGACCCTCACCTCTGTTATAAAAAGGGACTTCACCTTCTCTTACATTCACACATCCAAATCCTTTTTTCTCGGCCAAACCCAGCCCAAATATCCTCTTAACTTTCCTACCTTCATCATAGATGCCTTACTTTTGTCATAAATCCAAGCTACGGAGCCCTTTTGATCAAATCAAAAGGAAGAACCCGAAGAAGAGGTAAATATTTCATCACCTCTTTCAAGTTATTTTCTTCTTCCACTTCCTATTTCTTAATTTTTTCCATTATAAAATAATAAATCCAGTATCTTATATATACTGTGATGTTATTATAAAATTGGTACAAAAATATTCCTTATTCTATCCATCCTACAAATGACAAAGTCGCTATACGTTCGTACGCACGGATTACCATCTCCACGTCGTGGTGTAGTTTTTTATTCAAACACTTCATTATTTGGATGGGTATAATAATGAGTATAAATGATGTAAATAATACATATAAAATTTGAATTATTCTATATATATGATATACCATTTAATTACATACTATTTTTCAATCAATATAATTATATTATCGCTCCTGCGTACGTACGGATTACCGTCTCCACGAACACGATGAGATTCATTCGCCATCGTAATCATTTAAGAAAAATTTTAATTTTATGATTAAAAATAATGTATATGAACATAATATCAATCTTTATATTAATAAAATACATATTATCGATAACAAACATGGCTTACGTAACCAAGCATATAAAGGAAAACAAATCAGTTAACACCCAAAACGATGATACTACTAAAATATTATCAACAAAGCAATATTATAAGATCATATATGATATCATATTTATGTATATAGTTCTTGTATAATTTAATAACAATTTTTTAACTATTATAAAGGAGTTTAACATACCATCGACTAAAGAAAATTACAAGGTAAGGGTTAATTTCACAACATCTTTATTATCCGAGGTTGTTTTTATGTAAGTATCTACTAGGACATATTTATTATCCATGTCCATGTTTCATAAAAGAGTTTTCAAAGGGATTATTTTTAAGGGAATATTTTAATAAAACATCGTTTTAAATGTTTTAAATATTTATTCTTATAAACCTTTATCATTAATGACCATGTTTTTAAAATGTTTTTTTGGATTTATTTATATGGAAATGAATATTTTAAAATGTTAATTCCTTTCAAAAGTTTCAAAGTTGTATGGGACACTTTGATTTAAAAATATATTTTAAATGAAATCCTTTATAAATTATGTGACATTTAAATGATTTCATGAAAAATGTAGTTTTCTCTCAAAGATTTTTACTAATCATTTTCAACTATGTCAACATCCTTTACGGGATAATATTCTCGATCGAGGTTGATTTATTATGATACAAATCATCCATAATTTATTGAATGTTTTGTGATATGTTTGACTATGAATGTGTTATTTTTATATCATTCATGGTTTATGAATAATGTATTAACGTTTTTATGCTAGTTTTAATACCAATGGTTATGTTATGTTTAAACCTTTTCATATGAGGAATTCATTGAACTCATTAAGTGACGGGTGGAGCCCACTATAGCTCCTCGATGCATCGTTAGGTCTCATGAGACCAACTAGTGTCTTGGAACAAGATCTTTACAAAATCTTATTTGTAGTCTTGGCACAAGGCCTTGAATATGTGGTTATGAAGTATGGTATTATGTATTCCATCATTATGAAAGTGGCTATTGATATTGCATGTGATTATTCGACTAGTAGAATATCAATGAGAATAAGTAAATGGAATTATTTGATTTTATCTTTGCCATGTTATGCAGATGTTTAAGTTTAAAAGGCTTTTGTTTTATTCTAATACATTACCTTAAATGTTTATTCTTATTTATGAAAGTTTCAGCTATATTGTTATCCTTACTGAGCATTTGAGCTCACCCCTTTCTATGTTTTATTTTTTACAGGATGTGAAGAAGTATTATATGGTTGACCTACTAGGATAGGCTAAAGATATAAGTGTGTTAAAAAGGGGACGAAATGTTGTTGATTTTTTTATTTTATGATGTAATGTAAAACTTATGAATGTATCTAGTACTTCCAAGGCTACTAAACTGATCGGTCTTTCAAGACATGATTCCTTATATCATTCCAATGTTATGTAATAATGCACCAACTCTGGGTAATTGGGGTCGGGGCATTACAGTTGGTATCAGAGAAAGTTTAGTACAAACCATGAAACTATATTTAGAAAAACTCGGATTAGAGAACACTACCCTAAGATAGACTTTGAGGATTAGTATATAATAACTTCATATAATTTTGGTACTGCAAAGATTTTGTGAGTTTTCCAAGAAATAAATCCTTGTCTGGATATGAGCAGGTTGAGGCAACTCTCGCACAGATGTACCTAGGGGTAAAACCTGAAAACACTGCTTTGAGATAGACTCGAACGGGAACCGATGCATGACAACGGGCCTTTTTTCACTCTTGGTTACGACAATCCCATGGGATATGCTTAGGATAATTCTCATTTCATTTACAAACCATTATGAAGGGTTTATGAGTATATACTTCCTCAAAGAAAACATTTTTATGATTACAGATTATATCCATAAACTGTTCAATTTATGTTAAGTTTTTTATAAGTTTGGAATTATGTATTGCAATTCATAAACTAATCTAGTGTATTCCATTGTTTAGAAATTGTGCATAGTAAAATTAATGGAAACCATATCAATGCACGTAATCCATTTAGGGATTCCCTTTATACTCAAAATAATTATAGTGGAGTTGGTGATGCAACTAGTGTTGATCAGCTTATCACCATACTGGGAAAACTCACACAGGTTATGAAAAATAACCTTACCCATATGGATCAACCTGGTCCATAATGCGAAGGATTAATGTTAGATCACTTCATGAGGTAATAACCACCAACATTCAATGTGTCTAAAAACAAATTTGTAGCTGAACAATGGATAAGTTCCTTAGAGAAAATATTTCACGCTTTAGGGAGTACTTAAAGGGATAAGGTTATCATGACAGTTTATCGCCTCATGGGAGATGCAGATCAAGGGTGGTCATTGATTCAAAACAAAAAGCAAGACGATGAAGTATCAAATATGTAATGGAGGGAGTTTATAGAACTTTTCTTAGAAAAATACTTTCCTAATGACCATCGAGCAGTTATGGAAAGGCAATTTCTATGTTTGAAGAAAAAAGAGGATGACAATGTCACAAAATATGAGGATAACTTTACAAGGATAGCAAGGCATGTTGCAGATTATATATGTTACCCAAGGAGTAAAATTTATCGATTCTTTTATGGGTTAAAACCATCTCTCCGGTGATCATTAGTCTATCAATCCTTCTTATCATACGAAGATATTGTCTCATGTGTTATCAATATAAAAAAAATAATTCTCTATGTCTTACGACTTTAAAACAAATAAAAATTAGAATAGATCTATTGAACACTATAGAAATGTAAATAAGGGGAAGAAGGGAAAAGTTGAATATCCATCCTGCGGTAAATGTGGGAAGAAACACCCCGGTACTTTCCTGAAGGGAATGGGATTCTATTACAAGTGTGGTGAAAAAGTCCACCAAGCTTGTGATTGGAAGGGGAAGAAATAGTTTGTTGAATTCTAAAATTGTAGAGAAAAGGGGCATTATGAAAATGAATATTCTAAGCGCTAGGGTAACTTACCTCAGAAAAGGCCAAGGGAGTAAGGTCAAACTTATTCGATCACTACTTCTAAGGTTGAAGCTCTGAAAGACATGGTGCTAGGTAATTTAATGGTTTCCTCAAGTTTATCCAATGCTTTATTTGACTCTGGATCATCGCATTGTTTCATATCTTCCCAGTTTGCTAAAAAAATTAGATATTTTCCATTTGACTTAACAAGGGATTTGTCAGTAAAAACACCTGAGGGAAGTATCCTCACAATAATGTTTTGCAAATCAGTTCCCATTAGGGCCTATAAATGTTCATTATCTACTCATCTCATCATCATACCTAGAATTGAATTTGATATAATCCTTGGAATGGATTGGATTTCGGACCATGATATGAAAATTTATTGTAATAAGAATGAGGTTAAAAATTTCAATGATGATAAGGGGTACCTTATCTTTAGAGTAGAAATGTCACCACCTGATTCTAATCTAGATCCACCCCTAGTAGCTCAACTAAATACAATTATTGGGGAGGATGAGAATGAAATAATTATGGGTGAGGAAAAGTATGTTCAAATATAGGACATACCTATTGTGAAAGAATATGTTCATATGTTACCAGAGGATTTACCTGGACATCCTCCAGAATGAGTAATTGAGTTTCCATTGATTTAATTCCTAGTTCAAGACCCATATCGAAGACCCCTTATAGAATGGACACTATAGAATTAGTGGAACTAAAGAAACAACTAGAGGAATTGAGTAATAAGGGATGTATTCGCCCTATTGTTTCTCCATGGGGATCTCTTGTCCTTTTTGTTAATAAGAAAGGAGGATCTATGAGGCTGTGCATTGACTACAAGGAGATTAATGCTATAACAATATAGAACAAGTACCCCCTACCTCGCATTGATGATGTATTGGACCAACTTCATAGAGATCAATATTTTTCAAAGATTGACCTTCGATATGGATATCATCAGTTGTGTGTGAATAAGGAATACATTCTGAAATTAACATTTCAAACTAGGTACGAGCATTACGGGTTTACAGTAATGCCATTTGGGCTGACTAATGCACCCTCTATTTTCATGGATCTAATAAACAAATTTTTCACAGAATATCTTGATGACTTTTTAGTGGTATTTATTGATGATATCTTGGTATACTCAAAAAGAAACAAATACCATGAAAATCGCTTTTTCATTATCCTAAAGACTCTTAAAAGAAATGAATTATATGGGATGTTTAGCAAGTGTGAATTCTAGCTTCAAGAGATTTATTTTCTAGGTTATATGGTCTCTAAACATGGAATATATATTGATCTTTCTAAGACAAAGGAAATCCATGAATGGCCAGCACTAATGAGTATAACTGAGGTACACAGTTTTATTGGTTTAACAGGTTATTATCAGCATTTTGTCCAGAATTTTTCCAGATTGGCTAACCCATTAATCAAGCTCACACATAAAGGGATTAAATTTGTTTGTAAAAAAGATTGTGAAGAATGTTTTGAAGAACTGAAGAGAATATTAGTTAATTCTCCTATCTTAAATCTACCATCGGGGAACGATGTGTTTGTTATTTATAGTGATGCTTCAAATAAAGGACTTGGTTGTGTCTGTATGCATAATGATAGAGTTATTGCCTATGCATCACGAAAGCTAAAAATTCATGAGAAAATCTATCCCACTCATGATCTTTAGTTAGTAGCTGTAATATTTTCTTTGAAGATATGGAGACACTATCTCTATGGTGAAAAATATGATATTTATAATGATTACAGGAGTTTGAAGTATATTTTCTCACAAAAAGAACTCTAATTGAGGCAAAGGAGATGGATTTAACTAATCAAGGATTATGATTTCACTATACACTATCACTCAAGGAAGGAAAATAAGGTGACATATGCTTTTATCATAAAGGACCGTAGAGTTCTGAACAAGATGAGAGTTGAAAAGGATCCTATTTTCATGGATCTAGTAAAGATGGATATGGGAATAACCATGGAAGGAGAAACAAAAATTCTTTTTCAAATGGTTTCCAAAAAATCTTTACTATAAAGGATAAAAAGGCCTCATACTGATGATGAGAAATATCAAAATAAAATTAAAGTTGTGAACGATGTGAGATTGATCGACTTCGTATATAAAGATGGAATTTTGAAATTTGGGAAGAGACTTTGTGTTCCTGATATACCTGATCTAAAAAGGGAATTGTTGGATGATGCCCATAGATCTAATTTCTCTTTACACCCTTGTAGTACTAAGATGTATAGAGATTTTAAAGAACATTTTTGGTGGGACAATATGAAAAGGGAGATTGCTGATTTTGTGTCGATATGTATAGTTTGTCAACAAGTGAAATCTAAAAAGCAACAACCTAGAGGGGTCATGCAACCTCTTCCCATACCTGAGTGGAAATGGGATAATATTACAATGTAATTTTTCATGGGGCTACCAAATACTCCTAGAAGGAATGATACAATATGGTTCATTATTGATCGTCTTACCAAGTCGTCACATTTTCTTTCTATAAGATAAGATTTACCACATGAACATATGGCTAGACTATATATTAATGATGTTTTAAGACTTCATGGAGTACCCCTATCAATTGTTTCTGATCATGATCCCCATTTTACATCAAGATTCTGGAAAAGTCTTTAGAAGGCCCTGGATACTGAACTTTGTTTGAGCACTGACTTCCACCCTCAAACTGATGTACAATCAGAACAGACTATTCAAACCTTCAAATACATGTTGAGAGCTTGCTCACTTGACATTCAAGGTATGTGGGATCAATATTTACCTCTGGTAGAATGTCCCTAAAACAATAGCTTCCATTCAAGTATTCAAATGGCACCATATGAAGCATTATTTGGAAAGAGATGTCTCACACCAAATTGTTGAGACGATGTTGGTGAAAGAAAACTCGTAGGCCTAGAACTTGTTGAGGGAACAATAGAAAAGGTGAATGTTATCTAAACCCATATTAAAACAGCTCAATGTAGGCAAAAGAGCTATGCCAATAACTGAAGGAAGGATTTGGAATTTTAAGTAGAAGATTATGTTTTCTTGAAGGTATCTCCATGGAAGGGACTTATACGATTCGGTAATAAGGGTAAATTAAGTCCTAGGTACATCAGACCTTTCGAAATTCTAGAACTAATTGGGATTGTAGCTTACCGTTTGGCAATGCCAACAAGTCTCTCCAAAGTTCACAATGTGTTCCACATCTCACTATTGAGAAAATACATTCCTGACCCAATACATGTACTCACATATGAAAAAATTGAACTAGAACCTGATTTTTCTTATTTTGAAGAGCCTGTCAAGATTCTTGATACCATAGAACAAGTGTTGAGAAACCGAACGACTCGTCTGGTAAATTTTCTATGGAGAAACCTTAAGATGGAAGAGGCTACATGGGAATTAAAGGAACTTATTATGAAGAACCATCCGAATCTTTTTGTGTGGTAGTATTATAGAAATTTTGAGGATGAAATTATTTGGAGGGAATAATGTAACACCCCAAGCATCCACAGTAGGTTTCCCTTTGAATAATGCAATAGCTTTCACTGTACGCAACCTTGAGATTCTAACACACCACGACCAATCAAACTAGCCGTTATGAATAGTAATACCCACTTTTTGAATTTTTATAAATTTTATCTTCCAAAATGGACTTCATTTTTGGATTTGGAATACTGAAATTAGCTTAGGGTGAATTTTTTGTAATTTTCTGAAAACATTCAATTTTTCAGGAATAGTGAAAAACACTGTGTTATTGGTCAAAACCAACTTTTTATTTAAAAAATTAGTTATTTTATTTTAATTTATTTTAGGTCAAAATAGATACATAATACCTATATATTTTATACATAATTCATTGAAGTCATTTTATAATAATATTAGATATATAAAATTTTATCAAACATTTTACCGTCTTTTACCCACCTCCTAGGAGCATTTGCAAATTTGTATAAAACTTAATTTTACTACGTTTAAAAGTAAATAGGGAAATTAAAGGTAAAAATGATATCATAATTACCCTAACACATGTCCTAATTCTATCAGATTATTATAATTCGACCAAAAACAAACATAGTAATAAAATATGATCCTCTTTGGTCTACTTGGATTATATTAGAACATTTATTATTATTTTATTTAAAGAATACTTAAAAGAGATAAATTAAAAGTTTAATAAGTAAACCATTTTTAATATAGGGGTACACACAATATAAATTCAAATATAAATATTCATTAGAAATATAAAAATATTTCCTACATAATGGTATTTTATTTATAATTTTTAGACATTATATAATTTAATTTATTAATGACACAATGATGATGCAGTAATTACCTTATTAATGAAATATTAAAATAATTTTTATTATAAATATCCAAATAAATGTAAATTGAGACTTCTGATGAATTAAAATAATTTTATAGGTTAATATGACATGTTTGGGTTGGTTAAATAAATTTTATTCTAAGTGATAATGTTTTTATGGGTTTCCAAAAAATCAAATACTAAATAGTGTCAAAATTGACATAATTGAGTTTTTAAAACAAATATTATATTATTAATTGATATAATATTCCTAAAAATCTAAGGTTAGAAAAAAGGAATTATATAAGGATATGTATATTAATAATGAACCACATGGGGTTCTCTTGTCTTGTTATAGTACTTTTATTAACCATGTAATATAAAAATACAAAGAGACATGGTAAATGTGAGACTATTTAACGAAGAGTTAAATCTAAAAGATAAGGTTATTATGATGACCTAAACCTGTCTAAAACCGATTGGTTGAGAGTTTTTTGACCCATACACGCCTTATACTTTAGAAAATACTTTTTGGAGACATTAGAAACCGAAAATGATTTTATTATAAAATAATATTTCATGCTTTTCCTAAAGTGACTCTCACATCTCTTATAAAAGAGAAATTCTGATTCTCTTAACTTCACATATCCAAATCCGTTTTCCTTAGACAAACCCTACCCAAATATCCTCCCAAATTTCAACCCTTCATCATAGAGGCCTTCCTTTGGACAAAAATTCATCCAATGGATCCCTTTTTATCGAATCAAAAGGAAGAACCTGAAGAAGAGGTAAATATTTCATCACCTCATTCAAGTTTTTTTCTTCTTCCACTTCCTCTTTCTTTGTTGTTTCCATTCTAAAATAATAAATCCAGTATCTTCTATATACTATGATGTTATTATAAAAATTTTACAGCAATATTCATTATTCTATCATTCCTATAAATGACAAAGTCACCATACGTGCGTACGTACGGATTACCATCTCCACGTCGTGGTGTAGTTTGGTATTCAAACACTTCATTATTTGGATTGGTATAATAATGAGTATAACTGATGTAAATAAAAAATATAACATGTTAATGATTATTTATATATCATATAACATCCAATTATATATTATTTCACCATCAATATAATGATATTTTCGCTCGTGCGTACATACGGATTACCATCTCTACAAACGCGATGAGATTCAATCCCTATTGTTATCATTTAAGAATAATTTTAATTTTATGATTAAAAATAATGTATATGAACATAATATAATTTTTTATATGAATCAAATACATCCTATCCATAATAAACATGGCTTATGTAACCAAGCATATAATGGAAAAAGGATCAGTTAACACCAGAAACGATGATACTACTAAAACATTATTAACAAGGAAATATTATAAGATCATATATGGTATAATATTTATGTATATAGTTCTTGTATAATTTAATAAAAATGTTTTAACTTTTATACAGGAGGTTAACAAACCATAATTTAAGGAAAAATACAATTTAAGGGTTAATTTCTCAATCTCTTCATTATCCGAGGTTGTTTTTACGAAAGTATATACTGGGACATATTTATTATCCATATACATGTTTCATAAAAGAGTTTTCAAATGGATTATTTTTAAGGGACTCCTTCACTAAAACAACATTTTAAATGTTTTAAATATTTATTCTTCTAAACCTTTATCATTAATATCCATGTTTTTAAAATGGTTTTAATGATTTATTTATATGGACATGAATGTTTTAAAATGTTAATTCCTTTAAAAAGTTTCAAAGTGTTATGGGAAACTTTTATTCAAAACTATATTTTAAATGAAATCCTTTATAAATTATGTGACAGTTAAATGATTTCATGAAAAATGGATTTTTCTATCAAAGATTTTTACTGATCATTTTCAACTATGACAACATCCTTTAAGAGATATTATTCTTATACGAGGTTGATTTAATATGAGAAATAAATTCTATAATTTATTGAAGATTTTACGATACATTTAACTGTGGATGTGTTATTTTAATACCATTCATGGTTTATGGATAAAGTATTAAAATTTCATATGCTATTTTTAATATGAATGTTTATGTTATGTTTAAACATTTTCATATGGGAAATGCATTGGACTTAGTAAGTGACAGGTGCATCCCACTATAGCTTATCGATGCATCAGTAGGTCTCATGAAAAAAACTAGTGTCTCAGCACGAGTCCTTGACAAAATCTTATTTTTAGTCTTTTCACAAGGCCTTGACTTTGTCGTTATGAAGTCTGGCATTATGCATTCCATCATTATAAAAGTGGCTATTGATATTGCATGTGAATATTACACTTGTTGAATATCCATGTGAATAAGTAAATTGAATTATTTGATTTTATATTTTCCATATTATTCTGAAGATTAAGTTTAAAAGGCCTGTGTTTTATTCTAATACATTGCCTTAAATTTTTATTCTTATTTATGAAAGTTTATATTATATTGTTATCCTTACTAAGAACTTGAGATAACCCCTTTCTATGTTTTATTTTTTCCAGTATGTGAATAAGTATTTTATGGTTGACCTACAGGGATAGGCAAAGGATATAAGTGTGTTCAAAAGGGGAAAGAATGTTATTGATGTATTTATTTTATAATGTAATGTAAAACTTATGAATGTATCTAGTACTTCCAAGGCTACTAAACTGATAAGTCTTTCGGAACATGATTCCTTATATCATGCTAATGTTATTTAATAATGCACCGACTCTGGGTAACTGGGGTTGGGTTGTTATATCTAAGAATTCATGCATTGTAATTATCAGAGATCTTACACAAATGAAATTTATCTGCAATGTTTCAACAACTTAACAATATTCAAATGACCATGCATTTATAATAAAATCCCCAACAATCATATTTCCTTCCCAAAATTCATATTTATATATATTTTTTCAATGACTTAGAAACCTGTCACTTCAATGGATCTTTTGTAACAGAGTGTCTGATGTCGTATTGAAGTTCACCAGTACCGCGTAAAAATATTTCCTTACATTAGAAATAATTTTTCTGTATTCAAAATTTAATCATATTCAATTTTGTAGACTTACTTAAAAATTTCATTAAGATAATATTTATGAATGTGAATCTGATGTTCATCAATTCCGACATCAGTCTGATTATAATGACCTTATTAGTATGAAGAAAATATAGAATGTCATAAATATAATATGATAAAGATGAATCCTATGTTTATCAAATCCAATATCATTATGATAATAATATATAAAAAATTTAGTTTATATTCATGAATACTTTAGAGATATTTCAATGTATGGTAAAAATTATGTGTTTTCTAGGAACAGTTTATTTAACATGTAATGTATAAATACTGTAAATTTCTGTATTCCACAACTCACAAAAAATTTAATTATTTTAAAAAATCCCAAAAATTCAACCTAATAGTTTTTTCAATGTATATAATTCAAAAATGAACTCCATTTTTTAGAGTAAGTTTTCAAAATATGTGAAACTTATTATTAATTAAAATCCAAATTTACTCCAGAAATATAGATTTTAAAATTATAAATGATGTTATAAAACATTGAAAAATTAACTATGGTATCATGAAAGTATCTTATAATCTTAATAAATCAAAATATTAATTTATGAATTCATTTTATGAAACAAAATTTTATTATAAATTATTAAATTAATCATAAAATTGTAATTAAGTATTTATGACTTACAAAAGTTCCAACACAAAATTAACATTATTTAAAATATTTATTTATTGAATACTATGATATAATTATATAATATCTTCACATATAAGATGGATAAATTTTTTATACTTTCATTGGTGAGGTTACTATTCAATTTTCTAGTTTACTATTAATAAGGGTCACAATATTATTCCAAAGATCAAGTTACTATTTCATGTGTATAAGGGCCTTAACATCTAGAAATAATTATTATTTCATTAATTATTAATTTATAATGTTTTTTTTGTTCTTTATGTTACTTAATGTGATTTATACAATATGACATAATTATAAGAAGGGAATTTATATAGATAAAACTTTTGGTTATTATATATAAGTTATTCATGAACCAAAATACATGTTCAAAATGTAATGAGTGAACCTTACTACATATCAAAAATGTTACATGTGAACCTTATTACATGTTTATAATTTAATGAATGGACCTATTTTTATGTCAATATGTTTATATGTAGACCTTGTTATATATTGAAATTGTTATATGTGAAGTTGATTACATTTTCCCAATGTTATGTGGAAAACTAATTACATGTTCACAATGTTTTTCATGAACCTGATTACATGTTCTCAATGTTATGTGTGATCTCGATTATGTGTCGCCAATAATATGTGTGAAAATAATTACATGTTCATAATTTTAATGAATTTGATTTTTCTTTAAATTATTTGAATAAATTATTTAGAAAAATACTGATTCTACATACTAAGACAGAAGAAGAATATGAGGCCTGGTATGTTGGGAATATATTTTTGAATAAAGTACCATTTTTAAATTAAAAACGCTCGAAAAATAACTGTGAATTTTTATAACTCCCAAACGGGTCCCAAGATTGAAAATCTGAGGGCATCGTTGTGTTTGAAACATTATACATACCTTATATAGGAACTAAAATCATTTGGTGCGAGCTAGAAGAAAAATTAATATTTTGGATATAACCAGCATTAAAAATATTGTATTAAAAATATTTTTTTAGTGAAATGAGGATTATATTTCCTTTAATTGAACCTAGAGGTAGGGGTTCATGGTTACAATTGATAACCCAGATATCTTCTTTGGGATATTTTTTGAGGTTAAACCTTGGGAGGTGTCATTGGCAAGCAACGAATGAGGACACGAGGATTATTATCACTCTATGATGAAATGATGAATGAAGAATGTGAACATTCTTTATCGACTGACCCTACCCAGAGGTAAGGAATTTTTTTGGATCAATTTCTATTTCCCCATTTTTAAATCTTTATGAAGAATGTGAATCCATTAACTAATTGATTGATTATCATATCTTGCATACTATTACGGGATGGGTCTAATTTTGGGATAATCATTGGAAAATTGGATCTATGTTGAAACTAGGATTAGAATTGATTTTTTTATATCCATCCTAAAATTATAATGTGCATGGATAAAGGCTGACACAAACAAGGCCTGATCTACCCACCTTGGGTGTTCATGTGAAATTCATCCTCCCCCATTCTTTGATTTCCTAGTCATCATCACCACAAAAATCCAAGAAATAATCCAAGATCTCAATGCAGAGTAGAGGCTACACCTAAGTGAGCTTTGATGATGGTGAATGGAATCTGCGACAAGATGTCGTAATGACCGAGGGTTTCATCTTGACTACTACGGCGGTGCATACTGGTGGTGCGACATGGTGGAGGAGGTGGCATGCGATAGGAAACAGTGGGTGGCACACAGGGGGATACGGTTCTATGGTCATAATATTATGGGAGGCGGCATGCGTGGTATTGGAAAAGGCTCGTGGCTATACTGCTAGAAATGATCGTTGTGGATGCGGCTCACTGCCGCAACTTCTAGCTAAATATTGGGGTCCAAATGGAGTGTGGAGGTGACCAAAAACTAATGTTATGGATGGTTCGGAGGCACGACAACCTCTATATCTCAAAGGGAGCATACAAGCATGCTTCAGCAGGCCGGGTTGATCCATTGGGACAACCTTAGGTCGGGCCCAACATGTCGGGATGGGCTGATCAGGCAGGTTGGGTAGACCCTACAGGTCAGGTCTGACCCTGAGAACCGGGTAGGACCCAGCTCACCGGGTCAGACCTAGGTTAGGTTAGCAAACCCCGGTTGGACCAAACATAGACCCAACATGACCCTTTTTACAAAAAGGGCCATAACTTTGAAATTTTATGTGTGATTTATGATTCTTTTACCATGTTGGGACCCTCTCAACAAGGAATACCTTTTGATATGGCTTTTTGGGTTGTTATAAAAGACTTGTATAGGTGTAGAGTTCCCCCTTGGTTTTCCCCTCGAGGGTTCGGTACAGCATTTCATAACATTCCCATCGACAGGCGAGTCCCATATAGAGTTCTAAATCCTCCTTGGGACAAGAGTGATACTCTATCACCTCGAATGGAGTTTGTTGGGAATTTATGAGAGCACCATGCATATGGTGTTAATCCTCCATCTACATGTCCATATCATAGGGTTCGCAGTATCCCTCAGAATCCCATGCATTACAAGATTCATAATGGGGATTGTGGTATTCTTTGAGGATCCCCTACAGTGCGGGGTAATGGAGATTTGGTTCAAAATATTCTTCAGAATCCCCCATCTGTATATCATGACCATTGATAAGAATTTCTTCCATCGGGTGGGGCCCAGGTTAGTGTAGTCTTATGAATGACGTTTGGTTGTGACTTACCCTCTCTTTCCTCCTGGATTCTTAAGATAATATATGGGTATCGTTGTATGTGTATGAGTTTATACTTGTGTAGAGATGACTATGACATTATATTGTTTATTACTTTGTGGGTTTCAGGGGTTCATACTAAGTATTGTTTTACTCAACCCTACATGGGTTTTCCCACACGTGTAGGGTCTTCAGCAGATGAATGATGGTTTGATGGGGTCCTAGGTAGAGCAGGACCAGGGACATGACCGAATAATTCCTTGTAAGATTCTATGGGTATAAGAATTTCCACATATTTCTACTGAAGATTCAATACCCTTGTTATTTGGCCGGTCATTATAGTTGTCTTAATTTTTTAGGCTTTTATTCTATATTTGTTAACAATACTGCATTATAATTTCTAGTTGCACTCTGGTTGCATAACTTTTATGTTTAGTGGTTTTCATGTATTTTGGTTGGTGTTTTACCTTTATTTTATCTTTGTGGATTTGGAGAGGCTCATGTGTGTGTGTAAATGTGCATAGTTTAAGGCCTCCCATTTTCGTGATAAACCTATTTTGTGCTAGTCCTCATCCCCTAGCCTATCTGAGGTAGGCTTAGGGTGGTCATGAAATGGGCTCCATTGGGATGGGTTGTGACAGAGTGGTATTAGAGGGGGTTCATTTTCACATTAAGACTGGGAGTTAGTGAGAATGGTATCAAAAAAAAGTGTTAACTTTTTTTATTTCTTCTTTGAGGCCAGAGAAACCAGTGTTTGTGCAGCAGCCAACATATCCATACACAAGGACACTTGGAAACTACTTTCTGAAACTGTGCATGAAATCGCTGGTTGCAGGTAAATGAATGGAACATGTATCATATAGGAATGGGTTGTTTATTCATTTCCTTCTTGAGCCAGCTCTCCATATATACTCTTTAGACCATGGATCATCTTGACCTATTTCAAGATGTCTCCATGAAAATAGGCAGCTAGGATCCCATTGTGAGATCACGAGGATGACCATCTTAGTGATGAGGTGTTAGTGTAGGGGCCTATACCAAACATGGTACCCCTGGGTGGTTATCCTGATATAGTACCACCAGTTGAGTAGTAGCTACTACCACAACTATCGATAGATGATGAACACAGGCTCAGTGGGTTGCATGAGTTCTAGTGGCAACGACCTCCTAGGTTACGGGGTGAGGTTTACCCACAAATAGCTGAGAATTGGTTGGAGGAAGTAACATGTGTCTTATTCTTTGTTAGAACTCCACCCGGTCAGATGGAAGTCTTAACCAAGATCCTTCTGTAGGGATCAGTGAGATGGTGGTGGAGGTTAGTGATCTAGATGTAGGACAAGACGACCCTCTCTTGGGACAAATTTGAGTGTTTTATCAGGGAGGAGTTCATTCATGAGGCATTTCACTCTGTACACATCCAGGAGCTCATGCACCTACTGTTGGGTAGCATGACCTTAGCGGAGTACTCAATGAGATTCATCCAGCTTCTCACTACTCCAAAAACATAGTGAGAAACTTCTTATTCAGAGCACAGGCTTTTGAGCATGGACTTTGTCAGGAGATCAAGGCATCCACGATGTCTCTAAGCATCCCAAATTAGGCTAAAGTACTAGAGCGATCTCTTCTCATGGAGATATTTCTAGAAATGAAGACGCCCGCAGTAGGAGCTACCTGTAGGCACCAGGTATCTGAGTCTTAGGTGGTGGGAAGCCGATGGCAGACGAAGGGGCCCAAGTGGGCTAGGTCCTTTAAGAGACAACCCTAGGATATGAGATCAATAGTGAGAGTCTCCTAGGGAAGAGCGGTATATCCAATGTACCGACTTAATTTCGCATGCAACGGTCAGGGGAACTTAGGTCGTGATTGCCTGACACACCTTGCGGGAGACCAGTGGGTGGTCGAAGAACCAACGAGGCAAAGGAAGAGGATCGAGTAGGGTGTTTTGTAGGGAGGCGGATGTGGTGGGGGAGTAGGTAGAGAAGAAGGTGGTGGATGGAGGATCCATGTACTAAAACCACCACCAGTTGGTAGTCCACGAAGGGATCAGGGAGCCAGTGGAAAGGGGTGAGGCCACCTTCAGGCGATGGAGTCTTACAATATCAATTATATAGAGATGATTAGAGGTACGATGAGTGTCTTATTTACTCTAGTTTCAATACTTATAGATAGAGATTCTAGTCACTCCGAACCTTGTTCAGATATCAGAGATTTTTGTGGAGTTGTTGGCTCAATCCTTATGTTTATAGACTCCTACAGGACGGGATTTGATGACCACACACTGGTGTTGGTAGTGTGAGATTACTATTGGAGGTGATAGTTCTAGTTGGGATCTCCTAGTAAGAGTGTTGAGCCTTTGCGATATCATTCTGGGTATAGACTCATTATCCATAGTCCATGCTCAGATTGACTGTTTTAGGAACTGAGTTCAGTTTTTCTATAGAGATGGGAATATTTTTTTCCTTTTATAGTGAATCGGAGACACTTGTAGTGCATGATGGAATTTCTTCGAGGAGGGAGTAGCTAATCACCCATAATTTGGATAGCATCACCCTTAGTACTGTGGAGAAGAGTAATCCCCTGTTTCCTATAGTGGTGGATGATTACATGTACATATTCTCCGAGGATGTTCTAGTATTACCTCCTCACATGGAGGTTGACTTATGAATTTATCTATACCCTAGGAAGACACTGATATCCACACATACAAATCAGATGGATCCCACATAACTTTGGGAGTTTAGGGTACAACAGGAGGTTTTTCAAAGGAAGGGCTTCGTGAGGACCAACATCTCACCATGGGCGGCTCCAATTTTGTTTTTGAAGAATGGGTATGGGATTTTTAATCTATGTGTGGACATTCGGGGCTTGAAAAATAAGACTATGAAGAACAAGTATCCAATGAAAAAAATTGAAGACCTCTTTGTCCATCTGAAGGGAGTGAGGCGGTTCTCAAAGATATACCTCGGATCAGGCTATCATCAACTTCATATAAGGGATAAGGATATACCAAAGATAGCCTTTAGGTGTCTATATGGACACTATGAGTACATGGATTTTCTTTTCAACATGACCAACTCCCCAGCTGTGTTCATGAAACTCATTAATAGGATCTTAAATCCATACCATTACCAATTCTTCTTGGTCTTCACTTATGACATTCTGGTGTACTTGGCGTCCGAGGAGGATCAAAAAATACACTTGAGTATGGTCCTAGGAATGCTTTGATAGTACCATATTTATGGGAATATCTCAAAGTTTCATTTTTGGATTTAGGAGTTCCACTTTCTAGAACACGTCATTTTGGAGACTGAAGTTGTGCTGGATCTGGAGAGGATTGAGGTGGTACTTGTTTGGGAGCCACCCAAGAGTGTGACCAAGGTAATGAGTTTCTTGGGATTTTTTGGGTAATATATATTGTTTATTCCCAACTTTTCTAAAGGTTGAATAACCCTTTATGGTCTTGAAACAGAAGGTAAATCCCATCATGTGGTCCAAAAAATGAAAGCAATGTTTCCAGGAGTTGAGACAAAGATCGACGAGTGCTCTCATCATGAGGCTACTAGAAGAGGGTGTTGGGTATGTGGTCTTATGAGATGCATCAGGGACCAGACGTGGATGTGTCTGGATGTATGGGGAAAGTGGGGATTGCCTGTGGTTCACGTGAACTGAGGCAACATGAGAAAAACTATGTGACCCATGATCTTGAACTAGAGGCAGTGGTCTTTGCTTTGAAAATGTGGTAGAATTACTTGATGGGGCGAGGTTTAAGGTCTAGTCAGACCATAAGAGACCCAAGTATATATTTTCTCAGAGGGACCTAAAGTTGAGACAGAGACGGTGTCTACAGATCCTCCACTATCATGAAATCAATATTTCCTATACTCTGGGGAATAGAAACATGGTGGTAAACACACTTAGCAGGAGGTTTAACTTGAAATTTATAGGTGAGGTGTCAAAGTTGTTGGTTGTGCTAAAAATATCCTTCTAAGATGTTAGTGGAATATATTATCTCCAGTTGATGGTTGTCACCCCTCCACTCTTACGGAAATTTAGGGAGTCATAGCTTGGGGATGTCAATAGTGAGTCCAAATGTGATCAGTTGTCCATAGCGCTAGCCCCTTATGGATATTTGATAGGGGAGAACATAATTATTTTCACATGGAACACAATTGTGCCAGTGGAGTTATAGTAGGAGGTCTTGGGGGAGTTTCACACTTACCCCTAGTGGTACATCCGGTGTAGCAATGATGTACTTAGACCTCCGATGATAGTTCAGCTGGGCAGGGATGGAGAAGGCAGTGGAATAGTTCGTTTCTTAGTGCCTCACATTCCACCAAGTGAAGTAAGAGAACCAAGTTCCAGTGGGCTTGACTCATCCACTTGAGGTGCCAGAATGGAAGTGGGTTGGGATATCTATGGACTTAGTGATGGGTTTACCACTTACGTTCATGGGACACGATACCCTCTAGGTGATCCTTGACCGAATCACCAAGTCAGACTACTTTCTACATATCTGGGAGTAGAGTTTCGTAGAAAGATTGGGACACAAATATGTCTAGGAGATAGTTCGACTTCACATTTTTTTTCTTCGATGATCGTTTCACACCATGATGGTTGTTTTACTTATTGGATATGGAAGGGATTGTAGGAGGCTTTTGGGATACAGTTGTGGCTGAGCACAAATTTTCTGCCCCATATGGATGGTCATAAGAAATATACCATCCAGGTTATAGAGGACATGATACATGCCTACATCGTGGAGTTTGGTCACTTTTAGGAGGACCACTTACCTCTGGTGGAGTTTGTGTACAACAATAGTTATCACACCACCATTATCATGGAATGGTTCGATGCCTCATATGGTTGACCATGCAGATCACTATTATGTTAGAATAACCTAGGGGAGTCAGTAATTGCAGGCCCAGAGATGGTACGGGTTATTACCGAGAAGGTGGAGATCATCTAGGAGCATATGAGGACTACACAGAGCTGACAGAAGTCTTATGCTGATTGGAAAAGTAGGCCCATGTAATTCCGGGAGGGAGACCATGTCTTCCTTCGGGTCTCATCTCGATAGGGTTTTCATTGAATTGGATGGGGTGGAAATATGTCCCCAAGTTTCATCATACCCTTTCTAATTCTAAGAAAATTTGGTGAGATGGTGTACCACCTAGATCTGCTTCTATAGTTGAACTGGGTTCCTGATTTCTTTCACATGTCCCAATTGAGGAGGTATGTGCAAGACACATTGCATGTTATTGACTAGGGTGAGTAGGACATTGATGATGGGGTTAGTTTTTCAAAGATCCCAATGGAGATTGAGGATCAATAGGAGGAGACAATTCATGGGTGGTCGATTAATATAGTAAACATTCAGTGGAAGAATGGGAAAATCTATGAGAGAACATGGGAAAGGGAGGTGCAGATACATTCCCAACACCCTCATCTCTTTTTTTTGGGGGGTATCTACTATTTTGTCTTTTATAGACATAAATCCTTAAGTTGGGTAGAATTTGACTACTAGGATTTTTCTATAATTTATTTTAATAAATTTATTTGGAAAATACTGAGACCATGTGAAGTGACAACGTAAGTGTCAAGAACTAGTCCAGGTCAACCCTCAACCAGTAACCCGAACCACTCCACATCAAGTCCCAAGATGCATTCATGATCCTCCTAGGATGGAAACAAGCACTGAGGGAATTGGTAGAGATATGAGGGAATGTTTTTAAGAAAAACAATAACTAAGCATTAGAAAAAAATGGAAAACCCAACATACATTTATATAAAGTTGAACTGAACATAATTTGTACAAAAAACTGAAAATATAACTAAACTAGAAAAATCAACCAACCAATCTTGAAAACCAACTAACTCTATGTGAATCTGCTGGTCACTCTCCAACACCAAGATCTCGTGTCAGCCAAGGTGATCAAACTCAAGTTGAAACCTACAAAATGGCTAAAAATAGAAGAAGACTATAGGTGTGAGTATTAAAACTCAGTAGGTTATCTTGATATTCTATTTCAAATTCACATCCTTTAAAATAAAGAAACATCAATTTCAAGTATGAAATACTGTATATATAAATATGTTTTCCAATCATGGTTCCACACTACAAACATTACAAAATTTAAATTCTTGGAAGTTTTCATAAATAGGAAATGGAAGTAACCAATTTTAAAGTGATGCAACTTCAAAATAAAAATATTATTCAAGAAGGCTGCTTTAAAGAAGCTAAATCATTAAATAAAACATATATTTTACATAATTTTCCAACAAAACTCACAATATGCCGACAGTGAGTACAATATGTTCAATGGGCACACGTCATGGGAACATCCCTAGGAACTAGGTTATTGTGGGCCCCAGGTACCTCATATCTTTGTGTAAAAGTGACCTTAATAAATTTTTGTTATCATGTACGAGCCACTAGTAGGGAAAAATACCCATAACCTAGGTGTCCCCAACATCATCATCATAGTTTAGTTAGAGTTTTCATCTTCAAACATGCTAAGTGAAATAGGGAAAAAGCCACTCTGGATCACTAGAATACAAGTACACAGCCACCTACCTAGATATAGGGGTTTCCCTCATTGTGAATAATCATGTTCCAAAAATTATCAAATATACATTTCACTTAAATATTCCTTTTTTAAATCATACACCCACCAAACTGCCCACAAACATGTTTCACCATTCCTTCACGGGTTAATAAACCACATAGAATATTCATAAAAAAAATTCAAGATGTATAACCACGATTTTAACATAAAATAAATTTAATATTGATCTTTAAAGTCCAAATTCCCACCTCTAAAAAAAACCAGATTTGGTAGCCCCAGCACCATGTAATAAATCTATTTCAAGATTCGTAAAATGACCCCATGTGGTACAATATAAAACACACCTGAAAAACCATTATTAAGGATGAATGCCAAATGAGCCTTTAAGAATTTCACCAATCCAACGTTTATCAAAACCACTAGTTCCAATTTCATAAATAGGTCTAATCACACCATTGGTAGCAATAAAATATATACTTTAACTCCTTATTGTCTCACTTTTTTTTCATGTCTTGGTTTTGATCGAGTTCGATGGAAATACCAATCATTTTATTGGGTTTTGGGTGAGAAAATGTTTATTTTTGAAATTCCATCTATGTATAATCATCTCACAATGGTTGGTCTATATCTTTTTTGGGATTTTTGGGGAATAGGGTGGTTATATTAAGATTCGGGCCAACCGTGAGCCCATTTCATGATTTAAAAACCAATTTGGTTTCTTTTATAACTCCATCATTTTTCAACATTTTTCACACGTTCAAATTCCCACTTGGCCTCCACTGACCAATTAAAACCACCATATCTAATTTTTCAACTTATGATCTCATAATCATGGTGTATTTGGGTGATTTATTCAAGCATTGGAGAAACCTGTGATCCCATTTCCAGATTTAAGTAAATTATTTTATTTATTTCATATATCATTCATTGTTTGACATTTATCTGTTATTAAACCTCTCTTTCAAGACCATAAACCCTAGGTTCATTTTTATGTTCCATTTTCCCTCTTTGGATCTTATCTTCAAAGTAAATTATGGAGAAATTCTTTAAGATTTCTCAAATCTTCTAGATTTGTAGAGGTAATTTGTTTTCTTTATAAATCCATAATTTTTTTAATTTTTCCCCCATATTTGTCTCCCATGGTTCTCCCAGACCTAATTATCCCTTACATTGAGTTTTAAGACATTCAATTCCATCTATGTGTTTGGATATAATTGAATAAGACGAGTTCTCTAGTTTCCAAGGTGAGATTCCTTATCTGTTCTCCTCCCTCTTCCTCCTCCTTCAATTATTTCATGGTTATTTCTTATCCCCTAGTAATACATGACCTTTGGTTATGTTTTTCCATGAGTTTTAATGGGGTTTATTTTTTTTAGGTCTGTTATTCACAGTTTTAGGGTTTTATCCCTCTGTTGTGTGTTTCCATTCCTCTAAGTTTTTTGGGTAGGTTCTCCCACGAACTTGCCTTTATTATATATGTTTCATTTTTTCATGTTTTTCTCACCTTCTATACATGATTATTATTTCTATAAATCATTTTTATGTTCTATTTGGTGTGATAAACGGTTATTTACATGTGTTTTGTGTAAAATGGAGTTGTTTCGTTATAAAAGAGCACTCCACTTGTTTAAATAAACGATCTGCTAGTTTTTTAATATGGATTGTAATTTTTATGACATGGTTTAACTACTATAATACATTTGGGACTTAAAATTATGTTTTTACATATTCTTTTTGTGAAATAGAGGTTGTTTTGCTAAATGTTGGATGGCTAGTTTATGGAAAATTGTCAGGTTGGATTTTTTGTATTAAATTTGATATAAAATGATTTTATTGAATTTATTAAAATTTGGGAAACATGTAAAGTGATATTTTGGAATCCTTTTATTTCTTTCCAATTTTTTTTAGTTTTAAAAAGATATGGGTATTGGTTTTTGATATGTTTTGGCAAGAATTTTTGGTAAGTGGCACATCCAGTATTTTTAAGCAAATGGTTGAAAATTAAATGTGTTAACTAAGGGTTTTAAAGCTATTTTATAAATTTATGTGCTAATACTAATGGTTTGAGAAAACCACATTATTATTGGTGTAATATTTTCCTTTTATTCATGTTGATTTGGTAAAATAATTAAAGGCTCTTTTGGTATTTTTTCTTAAAAAATGGTTTTCATGTGTGTTCAATGTTGCACCATGTGGGGCCATTTTTTGATCCATGAAAATTTATTTATTAAATGGTTTTGGGGATGAGGATTTTGTTTTGACATGGTATTGGGGGGTTTTTTTCTTAAATGGTCATTTTTATATAGATTTTATGTGCAGAGACTCGCTATACTTATTGAAATTATTTTATGAAAATTTTCAGTGGTTTAATGATCTGTGAAAGGAATGTGAGGCATGTGTGTTGGATATTTCTTTGTGTACCATATAGGAATTGAGTTTTCATTTGAAAAGTGTATTTGATAATATTTGGAACTTGATTGAGCACCAAATGGAACTCGTGTATCTAGGTGGGCAGACGTGTACTTGTATGCTAGTGATCTGGATGGGTTTCATCCCTATTTCATGTAGCAAGTTTGAAGATAAAAACACTAACTAAACTATGATGACGATGATTTTCCGAACCAATAGGTTATGGATTATTCTTCTACTATTGTATCATGTGCATGATAATGGGTATTTATTATTGTTACCTTAACCAAGATATGATGTACTTGGGGTTCACAACTAACTAGTGCCTAGGGGTTCTCTCGTGACTTGTGCTCATTGGATATTTTTTACTCACCATCAGCATACAGTGTGTTTGGTTTGTAAATTATGCAGCATGTTCGTTTTATTTAAAAGTGAACATTCTCAAAAGAATCCATCTTTAAAACTATTTTCATCTTGAAGTTTCACCTCTTTGAAAATTGTAACTAAAATTCATATTTATAAAACATAAAAGTTTTTGTCTGGTAATTTTAATAGCATGGAACATCATTTAGAAAATATACTTATATATATTATATTTAAAACTTGAAACTGATATTTCCTTTATTTTAAAGTATGTGCACTAGTAATAGAATGTCGGGCTAACCTATTAAGTTTTAATACTCACGCATATAGTCTTGTTATGTTTTTGTCACTTGTACAGGTTTCAACTTGAGATCGGTCACCTTGGGCGACATGTGATAATTGTGTTGGAGAGTTACTATCAGGGTCACATTGATTTAGTTTGTTGTCATGGTTGGTCAGTTGAGTTTTTGTTTTAGTTTTACTTTTTTTTTCTTGTAAAAATAATTTTCAGTTCAATTTTTGTGTCAATATATTTTGGTATGTCCATTTCTTTTCATTTTTTGTTTTATTGTTTATAATTGGGAGAAATAATTCCCTTGTGTAATCCATTGATGCCCGTGGAACTTCTCTCCATCCCAGGAGGATCAGTAACACCACCCAGGACTTGTCGTGGGCTGGCCCGGTTGACCGGTTTACGGTCGACTTGGGTTGGTTCATGAAAAATTGGTATTAGAGGAGAGAACCCATGTTATTTGGGGGATATTAAGATAGATGGAGTAGTTTTGTTGGGACATGAGGGGTAATTGTAGGAAGAGAATCAAGAGCTCTTTCTCATTCTGATCCTCAAGTTTCCATGGGAAGTCCAGTTTTATTAGTTTCATTTGTTCTTGATTATTGTTTGGTGTTGGGATATGACAAGTGGAGTCTGACTAATGGACTATGTGATCTCGTACGGCCTAAAAATCCGTGTAGATTCAGGGAATGATCCAAATAAGTCTATCAGTGTTGGTTTTTTGTTTGAAATATGGCCACCAACCATATATTCAAGTCACCCACCAACATTAGTTCCCTTTTGTGGGTCTCTTGTACTTTTCATAAATTTTGAATTTTGGTTTTGAAAATACTTGTGTGCAAATTGTGTAAATGGGTTTTAAAAGAATTATTGGATTTTGAAAAGTGGAATAAAGGGCATTAAAAATGTAAATATAATAATGGATTTGGAAGGTTGTGTTTTTGTGAAACAAATTTTGTGGAGGAAGTGGAAATGATTTAATGAGATTGGATTTTCCCTAATCTAAAATTGTGGTTTGTTGAAATTAAATGATTTGAAAGTGTTAATCATTTTAAAGTGATTCTATAACTTTGTTTTAAATAAAGTGTTTTGGGATGTTGAAAAGTGTTTGAATCTGATGAAGTGGTTTTTGAAATTGGTTTTGAGTAGTTTTTGTTTTCCTAGAAAGGGTATTGGTCTCAATGTCCATCGGATTATGAAAAGATACCTTGACAAATTTTAGTAAATTAGAAGGGGTTATTTGTAGTAGTATAGTTATTTTTAATTTTGTTATAAATTAATTGGGGTAGGTTTTTAAGAAAATGGTCCTTGATTAAGTGTGGTTTGTTTTGAGAAATCTGAAATGGGTTTTTGACTTGGTGTTTAGTGTTCCTTTTGAAGGTACATTATTTTTTCAATGATGTTGTTTTCTTTTAGCCTTTGGTGTTTCCATGGTTTCTCAAATGCATGGATTTATTGATATCTAGAAGGATGTTCTATATGTAATGGTGGTTGGGTTCCTGGGGTGGCAGGGAAATTTTTATGTGAGTGAGAATTGATGAAACACCATTGGTGAATGTGGAAATACACCATGTTAGATTGTTTTTCAAAAGTGTTTTGAGCTGAAAATTTTGGCATTTGTTTATAAATTAATGGTTATGTGGACAATTTTTTCTATGTCTTAGAAGTGTTTTTTATTCAGTATGCTTCCTTGTGATTTGGAAGTCATACTCTTGTTGTTCCTTGAGATGGGAACTAGTTTGTGGTGGCTCGTTTTTGGATATATGTTCATTGGGGTTCTAATGATGTGTTGGATGTTGTGATGTGGCCATGAATAGTTCTATATTAGAAATATTTCCTATTTATCAACCTAAGGATTCATTTAAAATGTTAAATCCACCTATTCGGATGATTCCTAATCCCATTTAATATAATAGAGAACTTTTTTGGATTGATTTAAAATGATTCAAGTTCATGATAATTATTTGGGACATAGCAGTTGTGTTCGGGGGTGTTTATGTGTTTCTTCATATTCCTTGTCCATTCTTCTCCTCATTCAGAGTGAGAGAGAATGGTCTTATGTATCTATGTGTTATTGTTAAGATAAAGTTTCATTGTTGAGAAAGTGAGTTTTGTGGGGTTTTGTGATCCTTAAAACTTGACTGTGGTGTAACAGATGCTTCAAGCATCAGGGCACTTTCTATAGGCCTCAGAGTAAAGCATTTCACGAAGTCATGAAATCTCCATATGTGTGGGGAGCTCGACTAGGATCCTACCTCAACCATTGAAATAAGTTAGTTTATAAGTCCTTATTTTGGTTCCTCATCATCATGAATTCCCTCTTATCACAACGATTTTGGTTGACTTACTCCTCAAAAAGAGTTTATTGTTGCGCCTTTAAGGATGTGGGGTTCCGATCAACTTACCTATGTGGATCACCTGTGTAAATTGAGTGAAATATTTGTTTTACCTATTCGTAGGTGAAGAGTGTTGGGTAGTTCATTTTTTCATTTGTGGTTTTAGTGTCTAAATAATCGGGTCCCCTTCCCTCCCATCCCCAAGTGATGGGGGTCTGAATCCGTGTAGAAATTGTGGGCCCAGTTCTTGTCCACTCTATTCAGGAGTGGGGGGTTTAAATGTTCATGTTGTATTCCTCTTAACATTTTTTGGTAATTTGTTGTGGGAGATTTTGGGTTGTCCTGTGTGGGAGATACCCATTTTTAGTTCATGCTGAATTCTTATTTGGTCATTAAACGTTTGTTCTTAATGGTGGGGAGAACCACCATAGGACTCATTGGGTTTAATCCAAATAATTTTTCCAGTGCTAGTTGTTTATTAATGGTGGGGATTCCATTCCAGAATCCCCTAGATTTTTTTTTTCTTTCATGATTGCTATTTTTTTGGGTTATCATTGGGTTCATTGGGATAAGGCCCAACAATCTGGTTATGGGATTGATTGTGGAGGTAGTGACTCAATCATTCAGTTTATTCTTGGGAAGTGGTTGGGGTTGGTGTTTTTGTTGTGGTAAGAGGATTATAATCCATGAATTTTGGATGATGTGTTATTGGATTCAGAGGCTAGACCATATTGATATGGAATCCTTACGTGTTGATCAATCAACTGGAATGTGTTGTGTCTTTCTAGGGGCGGAAAGCTTTAATGGTGGGGAGAATTCTCACATCCGTTTTTTCTTGACTTTCTTTTGATCCGAGTCATTGAAAATACTGATCCTTTTCATGGTTTCTGGATGAGTTGAATTTTTATTTGGAAACTTCCATCTATGTATAATCATCCTACCATTGGTTCCGCATAGCTTTTTGGGAGTTTTGGAGAAAAGGGTGGTTACTTCAAAATTTGGGCCAACCATGAGCCGATTTCTACATTTAAAAAAAACAAATTTGATTCTTTTATAAATCCTTAATTTTTCGACATTTCTTACTCATTACACTTCCAACATGGTCTCCAATGACCTATTCAAATCACCATATCCATTTGGACACCATAAGAGCACATAATCATGGTTTATTTGGGTGATTTATTTGGGCATTGGGCCAACCAGTGAGCCCATTTCCAGATTTAAGAAAATTATTTTATTTCTTTCATATCTCATTCATTTTTATCCATTTTCGGCCATTACACCTCTTAATAAAGAACACCAACCCTAACCACATTCCCAGGTTCCATTTTCTATCTTTTAAGCTCATATTCATCATGGATTAGAGAGATTTTCTTAAATATTTCTCAAATCAACCATATTTGTAAACGTAATTTATTTCATTCTTAAATCATTCATTTTTTAATCTTTCCACCCCCCCCCCCAATTTGGTTACCATTGTTCTTATTTACCTATGTATCCCTTCCATTGATTTTCACTCCATTCAATCTCCTCTATGTGTGTGGATCTATGGTAAGACAAAGAGTTCTCTAGTTTCCAAGGTTATATTCCTTGTCCATTCTCCTCCATCTTCCTCCCCATTCCATTATTTCATGTTTCTTTATTATACCATGGTTATGAATGACCAAGGGTTCTATTTTGTCAAAAAAAATATGTTATTTACCTTGTTTTAGGTCTGGTATTCATAGGTTTAGGGTTTATAAACTCGTGGTGGGTGATTTTGGTTGCGCGTTTCCATTCCGCCATGTTTTTAGGTATGTTCTCCCAAGAAAATACCACTATTATTAAAGTTTCATATTTTTCATGATTTTTTCACCTTGTATACATGATTATTATTTCTTTATATTGTTTTTAGGTTTTATTTGGTTTTCAAAATGTTTATTTACGCCTTGTTTTGTGTAAAATAGAGTTGTTTTGTTATAAAAGTGCACACTGCTTGTTTAAATAAATATTCTACTAGTTTTTACATATGTATTGTGATGTTTATGACCTTTTATAACTACTATAATAATTTTTTATAATAAAAAAATTGTGTTTTTACCCCCTTATATGGTAAATATAAGTTGTTTTGCTAAATGTTGCATGCCTAGTTTTCATAAAAGTGCCCGGTTGGATTTTGCATCCTTAATATGATATAAAATGATTTGATTGAAATTGTTAAAGTATGAGAAGCATGTAGAGTAATATTTTGGGGTCCTTTTATGGATTTCCAAAGTGGTTTTGGTTTTATTAATATATGGGTATTCTTTTTTGACAGGTTTTGGTAAGATTTTTCGGCAAGTGTCTGGTTCAGCATCTTTAAGAAAATAGTTGAACATTGAGTGTGTAACACAATTTTTTAAGGGATTATGTAATTGTTTTTACTGATACTACTGGTTTGTATACAACACTTTCTCAAATGACTAATTTGTACCTTTGATTCATGTTGGTTTGGTAAAATGATTAAATCTCTATTTGGCATTTTTTATAAAAAAATGTTTTCCTGTGTGTTTAATGTTACACCATGTGGGCCATTTTATGATCCATGGAATTTATTTATTAAATTGTGTTGGGGATGAGAATTTTGTTTGATTTGGTATTGGTGGGTTTTATGCCTTAAAAGATAATTTTTAAATATATTTTATGTGTAGATCCTCATTATACTTCTTCAAATTGTTTTATAATAACTTTAAGTGGTTAATTGATCCGTGAATGATCTTTGAGGCATGTGTGTGGGTTATTTTTTGTGTGTATGATATGGGAATTTATTTTTCATAAAAAAATTTGTATTTGATAATATGTGTAACATGATTGAGCACAAAAGTAAAACATGTGTTTCTAAGTGGGCAAGCGTGTTCAAGTATGCTAGTAAAATAGAGGGGTTTTGTCCATGTTTGACGTAGCAATTTTTATGATGACAACACTAACTAAACTATGATGATAATTATGTTGGGGACCAATAGGTTATGGATGATTATCCTACTAGTGTTTTGTGTGCATGATAATGGATATTTATTATGGTTACATTCACTGAGATACGAGGTACCTAGGTATCACAATTAACTAGTTCCTAGAGGTGTTCCTGTGACTTGTGCTCATTGGATTTTTTATACTCACTATTTCTATATATTGTGTTTAGTTAGTATGTTCAGAAGCATGCATATTTTATTTTAATTTTTACATTCTTAAAATAATTACTCTTTAAAACAATTTTCATTTGGAATTTTCACCTCTTTGAAAATGGTTACTACCATTCTTATTTATAAAACATGAAAGATTTTGTCTGGTAATTTTTATAGCATGGAACCTCATATGGGAAAAATACTTTTATATATTGTATTAAAATATTTAAATTGATATTTCATTTATGTTAAATGAAGTGCATTGGGAATATAATATTGGGCTAACCTACTGAGATCAAATACTCACACCTATAGTCTTCTTATGTTTTTTTCCCTTGTGTAGGGATCAACATGAGATCGATCACATTGGGTGATGTGTGATCATTATGTTGGAGAGTGACTAGTGGGGCCTCATGGAGATAGTTGGTTGTCAGGTATAGTCGGTTGAGTTGTTGGTTTAGTTGTACCTTTAGTTTCTTGTACAAATAATGTTCAGTTTAATTTTTATGTAAATGTATTTTTGGATTTTTGTTTCTTTTTATTGTTTGTTTGATTGTTTCTATTTGGGAGAAATAGTTCCCTTGTTTACACTATTTTTTCCCTTGGTGATTTTCTCCATCTTAGGAGGATCAGGAATGTCTCTCAGGACTTGTTACGGGAAATCCTGGTTGATTGGTTTAGGGTCGACTCGGGATGGTTCATTACACTTATAAATTCATATTACACATTCTAAATCCATCCATTTCTATAAGGATTCCAAACTGGCCATTTATTGGGAACACATGATAAAACACCTTTAAAACTCTTGAAAATTTCATTTTAAATCCCAAAACTAGGTTTGAACCCATATATAGAACAAAAAAACATTTATTCACATGCTACCAATATTTTTCATAAGCCAAACCAATCATTTTATACCACCTTGAGCATAAAAAATGCAACCGGACAACTTATCACATGGAATGCAACATTTAATGAAACCAATTATATTTAACACTAAAACGGTCATAAAATTAATATAAATTCAAAATATTTATTTCAATATATTAAACATGTTCAAAACATCACAAACCAAGTGTGAATGATAATAGAACATTTAAACAAACACTTAGAAAGTAATTTTATAACAAAACAACCCTTCTTTTCAAAAAAACAAGGCATAAACACCACATTGAACACCAAATAAAATTATTTAAGACTTATAAAATGATACTCCAAATGTGTATATTGTGAAAAGACCATGAAAAATTTTAATATTTAAAAATTTAACATGTGCAATGGTGAACCTACCTCAAATCCTTGGTAGAATGGAAGCGCACACTCGATATCACCATCTGATGGTTTATAAACCCTAGACCTATAAATACCAGACACAAACAAACAAACCCCCCATAAAAATATTGGGAAAACATAACTATAGGTCTCACATGACTAGGGGAGAATATATAACCATAAAAAATTAAATAATAAGGATGGGAGAGGAGAAACGAGAAAGATTTGATGAAGAAATTAAGAAGAACCGCTAACCTTTGTTGAAAAATCGACATAAAAGATGCCCAGAACGAATGAAAATGAGTGGGGGAACCTATGGTTGATATCCAATTGTTAGGGATCCGTTTGGGAGGTGGAATCACCAAAAAAAATTAAGTAATTAATAATATATAAATGAAACAAAATAATTTTATAAACTGGAAATGTGCTCACGGGCTGCCCAATACCTGAATTAACAACCCAAATCCACCATGATTATGAATTATTAAGGGGTCCAAATGGATATGGTGGTTTCAATAGGTCAGGGGATAAAAATTTGGAAGTGACATGAGTGAAAAATTTTGAAAACCCAAGGAGTTATAAAAGAAAAAAATTTAGATTTTAAATATGGAAATGACCTCACAGTTTGCCCAAATCTTGAAGTAACCACCCCTTTCTCTAGAAAATCCCCAACATGCTATGGGGAACCAATGGTGGGATGATTTTAAATAGATAGAACTTCAAAACTCAACACTCATCTCACCCAAAACTCAAGAAAAGTATTGGGATTTCCAACGAACCAGATCAAAACCATGACATGAAAAACCGAGTGTGACGATTCTCCCCTCCATTAAAGATTTTTGCCCTCAGAAATCCATAACACTTTCCAGCAAAAAGACCAACAAATAAGGATTATTTATAAACACATTCCATCCTCTATATAGAATGAAATTACATCAAACATAAATGGAATGATCATGACACCACATCCATAACCAATCCAAAAACCAGATTTTTTGGCCTCCTCCCAATGAACCCAACGATCACCCAAACCAAAGTGAACTCACAAAATCTGTCGACATCGGGGGGAGGATAGAGCGAGATACACATTATAAAATCATAAATAAAATCCAAATAATCCCTCATTTAATGATATTTGAGACTCGCAGTGGGTCTCCCAACCATTAGAGGCAAATTAGAAATAAACAAATAAGAAATCAACATGAACTAGAATTGGACCTCACCCGCATATGGCCACCAAAACTCTCCCCTAAAAAACTAAAAACCCAAGTTAAGAGGGTTACTAAATGAACATTTCAACCACCCAGTTATAAAAAAATGGGAAAAGAACTAGGCCAACACTTTTGGCGTGGATCAAAACACCTACCACTCAGGGCGGGGAGGGAAGGGGACCCAATCATTGGGAAATTGAAACCACAAAAGAAAAAAGAGGAACCACCCAAAACTCTCCACCTATGAATAGGTAGAAACAAGACCACAAGGGATTCACATTGGAAGTACGCTTAGGGAAATTGATGAGAAATCCACATCTGATATGGAAAAACCATTAACATAGTGTGAGGGATAAGTCCACCAATCTCTTTGCAAAAAAAGAAAAATCAATGTGATGAGAAACCATAATAAAAACATAGAAACCTCCTTACCATAACAGTGAAGTCATGAGCTTAGTCGATCTCCCCACCCCTCTAGTGATTTCCTGACTGTGCGGAAAGCTTCACTGTGAGGCCTATGGAAAGATCCTTGATGTTTTAAGAATTTTTTTCTCCATGTCTAGGAGCTAAGGATCACAACACCCCATGAAAATCACTTTATAAAAAACACACCTTCCTCTAAATTGGATCTCATCAATAAATAACACCATTCTCTCTCACTCCAAACAAAAAGCATATTTAACAAGGAATATGATGAAACACATCAAAATCATAAAGTTTAAACACTACATCCTAAAGAATTATCAAAATATAGAAACACTTTAAATCAATCCCAAATAGTTCTTTGTTCCATAAAATTATTTGAGGCTTTATCTGAATAGGTGGATTTAATTTTTTAAATGAATGCTTATGAGGATAAACTAGAAGTCTTGCCAATGGATAACCATTGGTGGCCACATCACAATATCAAACAAATCCTTATAAACCCAATGAACATTTCTCCAAAACTAATCCACCAATAGGATCCCATCTCAAGACACACCAAGAGTATCACTTCGAGATCATGGGGAAGCATAACAAACAAACCAAACTTCTAAAAAATGAAAAAAAAACCCCATATAAACATCAGTTTACAAAAACACAACAAAAATTCAACTTAAAGAAATTTCTAATAACAATCTTAATTGGTGTATTTTTACATTCACCAATGGTGTTTCATCAAGTCTCACTAACATATACATTTCCATGCCACCCTGGGCACCCAACCACTATGTTATAATGGGCATCCATCAATATATCTATACAAAATCATGCATGTGAGAACCCGTGAAAACACCAAAGGCTAAAACAAGAATCTTCATTTTACAAGCCAAAAAAATCATCCCATTTCAAAAATTGTGTACCTTCCATAGGCACACTAACCACCAAGTCAAAAACCATTTTTACATTTCCACACAACAATCCATTATACCAATCTTGAAAATGAAACACCATAGTTATCCATAAAATTTATCCCCTTTTATTGAAATCTGTTCAGCATCTCACCAAACCACACTTTTTCAAGAAATATTTTATTTAGAACCAATTTAATTTATTTAAAACAACTACCAAAACAATCATTCCATTGAAACATCCCTTTCCCATTTTACAAAATTCAGCAAGGACTACTTTTTTTAATCTTACTACCAAAATGGATAAAATCCTTTTTAAGAAAACACCCACTACTCAAAAAAAATTAATAATATTCAAACACTCTTCAAAAGCCCCAAACAAACCATTTTAAAAAAAATTCAGAATCATCATAAAATAATTCATTCCTTCGATCCATTTTATTTCATTAAACCATATGTTTAGATTAAGGACATTTGATCTTGTTAAATCATTCCACTTTCTCCCTAAAATATTGTTTAACCAAAACCCATCTTGATAAAAAACATTCTTATATTAAGTATTAAAAACCCAATCCTACAATTACCCTTATTAGGATTTTCAAATCAAAATTCAGAATACATGAAAGGTCTAAGAGACCCACAAAAGGGAACTTGTTCTGGTGTGTGACTTGACCATTTGGTTGGCGACCATAGGTTAAACACACGAACAACACGGAGAGCCTTCTTTGGACCTTGTCCTGGATCCACATGGCTTGTTAGGCCCTACGAGATCACAGAGGCCATTAGTCCAACTACCATTTTTGTATCCAATCACCAAATAATCCTTATGAACCAAATAAACTAATAATTTTGGACTTCCCATGGAATCCTGATGATTGGAAAAATCAAGATTTTGCGATGCTCTTCCTAAAACTACCACTAATTTATGGAAAATCCTAATAAATCTACATTGACATTTCCCAAATAACAAATTTTATCTAAAAAGTGAGGTCATCTAAGAGCCTACCTCCTCTGATACCATTTTTTCACAATCCAGTTCTGGTCGACCCTGAACCAGGCACCCGGGCCACTCTACAACATGTCCCGAGAGGCGTTCTTGATCCACTCGGGATGGAAACAAGCACCGAGAGAATCGGTAGAGTGATGAGTGAATGTTTTCACCCAAAATTAACAATAAATATATAGTTTAATGAAATAGACAACCCAACATACATTTATAAAATGTTGAACTGAACATCATTTATACCACAAACTGAAAATACACTAGAACAAGACAACTAAACCAACAAAACCTAACAACCAACTAACTCCATGTGACCCTTCTGTTAACTCTCCAACAGAATGATCACGCGTCGCCCGAGGTGATCAGACTCAAGCTGAAACCTACAAAAGGGCTAAAAACAGAATAAGACTATAGGTGTGAGTATAAAAACTCAATAGGTTAGCCTGATATTCTACTCCAAATGCACCTCCATTAAAATAAAAAAAACATAAATTTCATGTTTGAAATACAATATATGTAAAAAAAATTCCAAACAGGATCTCATGCTACAAACATTACAAAATATAAATTCTTGGAATTTTTCATAAATAGGAAATGTTAGTAACCAATTTCAAAGAGATTCAACTTCAATATGGAAATGGTTTTCAAGGGGGATCATTAAGGAATGTACACCATTTAATAAAACACACATGACACTAAATTTATCATCTAAACTCACCATATCTCAATGGTGAATATAATATACCCAATGAGATCATGTCACGTGAACACCCCTAGGCACTTGTTTTTTTGGGCCCCAGGTACCTCGTATCTCAATGTAAAACTAACCATAAAAAATATTTGTTCTCATGAATGAGCCACTAGTAGGAAACAAATACCAATAAACTAGTTTTCTTAAACATCATCAACATAGTTTAGTTAGTGTTGGAATCGTCAAACATGCCATGTGAAATAAGGATGAAACCACTCCGGATCACTAGCATACTAGTACACGTCTTCCCGCCTAGATACATGGTTTTCCATATTTATGGACAATAAAATTCCAAATATTATCAAAGAAACTTTAAAAATTAAAATTACTATTTTATAAAATCATACACACACCAAATAGCCCAAAAACATGTTTCACATTTCTTTCATGGATTAATAAACCACTTAAAATTTTCATAAAACAATTTCAAGAAGTATAGCCAATATTTTCACATAAAATCCATTTAAAATGATATTTAATGTAAAAATTCCCACTAGTAACACAGAAAACAATATTTTCATCCCCAAAAACACGTAATAAATCTATTTCATGAATCATAAAATTGTCTCAAGTGGTGAAATATGGAACACACATGAAAAATCATTTTTAAAGAAGAATGCCTAATGATCCTTTAAGAATTTAAATAATACAACGTTTATCAAAATAACTAGTTCCAAAATCCATAAAGAGGTGTAAAACCACCATGGGAAGCAAAAAAATTACTTTAACCGCTTATAAATTTAAGTTCCACATTCAAAACCAATCCATTTCTATAAAGATGCCAAACTGGCCATTTATTGGGAACACATGCCAAAACACCCTAAAACCCTTACTCATTTCATTATAAAACCCAATAACAAGTTATAACCCACATAAAGAACCAAAAAACCATGATTCAAATGATTCTAATATTTTCAATAAGCCAAACCAGTCAGTTTATATCACCTTTGAGCAGAAAAAAACAAACCGAGCACTTTCACAAAAGCATGGCATGAAACATTTAATGAAAAAAATTATATTTAACAATAAAAAGTCATAAAACAAAATATTAATGAAAACATTTACATAAAATTACTAAACTTGGTTTTAAAGATCACAAACTAAGTGCGAAAGATAACAAAACATTTAAACAAACACATGGTGTGCACTTTCAAAACAAAACAACCCTATTTTTCACAAAGGCATAAACACCACATTGCACACAAAATAAAATTATTGAAGGATTATGAAACAATACTTATAATGTGTAAACAGTTAAAATACCATGAAAAATATGAATCTTAAATAAAAAGGACATGTGCAATGGGGAACCTACCTCAAATCATCAGCAGAATGGAAATGCACACCTGATATCACCATATGATGGATTATAAAACCTAAACATATGAAGACCATTACCAAAAGAAAAAACCCCAAAAAATCATGGTATAATAGAAAAATAGGTCACAAATTACAAAGGAAAATATAGAACCAAAAAATGAAAGAAGAAGGAAGAGGGAAGGGAAAGGAGAATGATTTGATGAAGAAATTAAGAAGAACCACTAACCATTGGTGATAAAATGCCTAAATATTGGACCAAAATGAAGAATAATTAAGGGGGAGGAGCCTCATGTATATAGAAAATAGTTAGGGACCTGTTTTGGAGGTAGAATCACTAAATAAAAAATTAATAAATGAATATGATATAAAAGAAATAATATATTCTTTTTAAACTAGAAATGGGATCACAGGCTAGCCCAATACTTGAATAAATAACCAAAATCCACCATAATTATGAATTCATACGGGTTGCAAATGGATATGTTGGTTTTAATATGTCAATGGAGGCCAAGTGGAAAGTGGAATGAGTGAAAATATTTGAAAACAAAGGAGTTCTAAAAGAAAAAATATATATTTTTAAATCTATAAATGGGCTCACGGTTGGCCCAAATCAGGAAGTAACCACCCTTTTCTCCTAAAATCCCAAAAAGTTGTGGGGAACCCATTGTATGATGATTATACATATATGGAACTTCAAAAATCAACATTCAATTCACCCAAAACTCATGGAAATGATCCGGATTTCCAACCAACCAGATCAAAACCAAGACATGAAAAACCAGGTGTGACAACAAGATTTTCAGGACTTGTGTGCCAAGAATATTTTTTTGAATAAAGTTCCATTTTTAAATTAAAAACACTAGGAAGCTAACTCTGAAATTTTTTAACTCCCCAATGGTTGGACAGATTTAATATCCAAGGGAACGACTACATCCAGAACATCAGCCTTACCTTAGGCAGGACCGAACAATGTCTGGTGTGGGCCAGATAAAAAAGATAGATTTTGGACATATCCCCTATTAAAAATATTTTATTAAAAATATATTTTGTTAGCACAACGAAGATTCTATTTCATTTTATTAAACACATAGGAAGGGGTCTAGGGTTACAACTGAAAACCCAAAGATCTTTCTTGAGAGATCTGGTTAAAAGAATCATTGGGAGGGGGCATTAACAAAGAATGAACAAGGACTTGATGATCAGGATTGCATGAATATGGATCGACAAATGAAGAATGTGAACACTCTTCATCGACTGATCTAAGGAATAGGAAATGATTGTTTTTTACTCAATTTATATATCCTCATTTTTTAATCTCCATAATGAATGTGAATCTATCAAAAAATTTATTGATTCACAAATCGTGCATAATATTACATGATGGGTTCAATTTTGGGATAATCATTTGGAAATCAGATAATGGTTGAACCTATGACTAGAATTGTTATTACTGTAGCCATCCCTAGATTCTAACACTGAAGTATCATGGATCACACATACAAGGCCTGATCCATCCTACTCGTGTGTTCATTTGAAATTATCCCCCCCCCCCATTCTTTGATTTTATGATCTTCATTTCTGCAACAATCAGGGAAAGAATCAAATATTGAAATGGAGAGCAGAGGCCGCAAACAGTGGGCCATGTCTTTGGCTGAAATATTCCACCGTAGGAGGTACCAATAGAGAATTTTTGAAAATCGAGGGTCGCAACTGTGTGGGAGGTGGCATGCGCTAGCGGTACGCCACCAAGGTTGAGGAGGCCCATGAAAAGAGGTTGTAGGAGGTGCATGGGGGGCCATAGATCAACAGCTGCATTGATGCAATATGAGGTGTGTTTGAAGGAGGTAGAATAATACCAAGTAAATTCCATAGGCAGCGGACATGGGCCACCGATAGCATACAATAGGTCACCGGTAATGGCCGGTGGCGATCATCGGTGGTCCCAGCTAGAGACCATGGTCCAGGTGGACCATGTGTGATTTGGAGATGCGGCGCCTGTTGCATCTTGGGTATAGAAGACCAGCCCACTCAAGCGCATTGGAATGAACTGGAAGGTTATCCTCAGTCTGAAACAATCTAGCTGGTAAGTCCAACATAGAAGACCGGACCGGACCCAGTGGGCTAGGTCGACCTGGCAGGTTGGCAGATATGGGTCCGGTCGAAGGACCCTAGATCGAGTCAGGTCAGTCCGACCATGTTGAATCAAACCTTAACCCCACCAGCCCCTTTTTATAAAAAGGGCCACAAATTTCAATTCGTATGTCTGATTAACAATCTATTTACAGTGTTGGGACCCACACCATGAGGTAGATAATTTGAGTTGGCTTGTTGGGAGGTTAGAAAAGAACAGTATAGGTGTGGATTTCCCCCTTGGGTTTTCCCTTGAGGTTTTTTAAAACATTCCATGGAAATACCTTCAAGAGACGAGTCTCATATAGAGTTGTAAAACCTTCTTAGGATGGGAGTGATACTCTTTCACCCCAAATTATTTTTTTGAGTATTGAATGGCCTCCCAGTGCAGGGAGTTAATCCTCCATATAGTTGGTTGTATCATAGGGTTCAAAATATTCGTCGGTATCCCCTACATTATGATCCTCATTATAGGGTTTGTGGTATTTTTTGAGAATCCCCTATGGTGTTGGGTAAACTATATTAGGTTCAAGGTATTATTTGAAATCCACTATCTATATATCATAATCTCTGACTGACGTTTCCTCATTGGGCGGGGCCAGGTTAGCAACGTCTTATGACTGACATTTGGTTATGATATAACCTATTTTTCCACATGGATTCTTATGATAATATATGGGTATCTTGGTATATGTATGGATGTATACCTGTGTAGAGATGACTATTTATTTACTTTGTTTATTTATTTGTGGTTTTTAGGGCGTCATACTGAGTATTGTTTTACTCACCCCTCTAGGGGATTTTCCTACATGTTTTGTGCCTTATGAAAATGGTTGATGCTTTGACAAAGACCTAGGTAGAGTAGAACCAGGGCCAGGACTAGATGGTGCCTTGTGAGATCAGATGAGCTAAAGCATTCCTAAAAGCTTCCGACTATAGATTATGTACCCTCATTAGCAGGTTGGATTTTTTAGTTATCTTTCTCTTGGTGGTCTTATATTCTATCCCAGTTTGTAGTACTACACTCTACTTACCGGTTTCAATTTGGTTGTATTAATTTTATATTTAGTGATTTGCATATACTGTATTTGGTTTTTTCCCTTTATTTTATATTTGTAGGCTTGGAGATGCATGCGTGTGTAAATGTACAGAATCTAAGGCCTTCCATTTTTGAGATATTCTTACTCGACCCTTGTTTCCAGATCATGTCCTGTAAGAGGCGGGCTAGGGATCATCACAGTAGGGGGGCCACCAGGATGGGTTGGGAAAATAATGTTATGGGTAAAACTTATTACATTTTCACAATGTTATTCATGGATCTATTAGTATGTCATTAGGTTTATGTGAGGGCATGAATTCATATCCAAAAACTAATGAGTGAACCTATTTCTATTTACACTTGTTTACAATGTTATATGATCAAGTTTTTTATAAAAGTCTTTTCCATATTCATATTTTATAATTTCACACCTTATGGTCATGATTAACTGATGATTAATCTCTTATAAACATCCAATGTTTATTAAATGACTCTTGATTATGACCCTTGATATGAATTGTACGATCTTATAATGTTGTTATCATGTCCCCATACCCTTACGATTAGGTTTAGGCTTACATATCTCCCTTATTTACCAATATTGATCATCTGAGATCATAATTCCTTATGTTTCCTCCCCTAGGTTATGGTGAATGGATTTTTTTGGATTACTAAATGGGAATATATTTTAGGTAAAATCATTCATCATATTAGAATACTGTGTTCCAAATTTCAAAAGACACTAAACAATTACGGTCCATAGGCATGTAAATTTGTAATATGGTGAATATTATTATTAAATGATTTAATATCTATGTATGTTAATCCTGGGTTTCTATCATTGGTATTAAAGTAAAGTTTCATTCATCCTTCGGAAACTTGGATGAGAAAACATTTTTTATATCCCGAGGTATTTTTCTATATCTATATATATAGGGATGTCTCTAAGGATTAGTCTAAGGATTATTCAATGTTTAGGAAAATGTAATGGAATATTGGTAAATGATTGAATTATTGTATTCCAAGAAAATATATCCCTTTTAAGATACTATAATTGGATATCTTAGTGATACAATATTATGATTTGAATTTGGAAAAAGAAGGAAAAAAAGAAAGTAATTGAAAATGAAATGTGAAAAATGTTCAATTAACACAGTGGATGGTAATATTGGTCTCCTTAAGGTATTATCAGCAGTTGAGTATTTTAATTATTTCTATTATATAAACAAATTTATTATGAAGAATCCTCATGAAGAAAATCATCACAGTTTTAAGAGAAATGGTTTTTTTACTGACAATGATGAGACTACAAGTGACCCGTGAAATGTATGTAATGTTCTAAAATAATTATTTATAAAAATTATTAAATTCAGTTTGACGAAATTTATGAATGAATCATAATTAATATTTAAAGAATACGTATTAAGGAATAATGTGAAAAAATCGTAGCAAATGGTCTGAGAATGAAGTATGATGATTTAAGTGAATGTGTATTTGAATCTAGGAATTATGTTATATAAAATCCTGAAGAAAGTGTTAATTATGGATATGAAAAATTATTTTGAATAGTTATAATGATATAGAATGGTGATTTGATGAAAATTTTATATTGTGAACAATGGTAGGAAACCATTAATGTGTTATGGATGTTGATAAAATTATGTTCAACTTGAATACAGAGATGACTGATTTCATTAAAGATAATTGTATAGTATCAATTCCATCATAACTAATAAATGATTTTTTGAACCAGTTGTTTATGATAACATGAATTGAGTTTATGAAATATTTTTATTGACTAATATTTACAATAATTTTTATATTATAATGGAATCCAAGTTTTCATTAAAGATTTATAGTAATTTCTATTATAATAATGTTGCAAGAGAATACATGATGAAGGTATTCACATGTTTGGTATGTGACAACTAGTAGATAAATTATGATATATGGGGGATCAATTTTAAGAATATTTGGAAAATTTCAGTGAACCTATTTCAATATTTTTTGTATTTTTAGTTTTCAGAAGGGTTATAAGTTTAATAATTTATAAAGTGGTTTATGTATAAATTCAGATAAGGTTATAGATATTAAGACATTATCTCACCATATGTGTATTTATTCATATAAAATACCCTAATCTAACCATATTTTGTAATGTTTCCTATAGATATAGGGAATAAATTATCATTCTCATGATATAATACAACTTCAGGAATGAAAAATTCACTTTCATGTCTTTTAGTAAGAGATGAAGTGGGTATTGAGAAAGAAAAAACCAAAGGGTGTGATTGTGTGAATAAAAACAAATATAATTAGGTAAGTATTTTTTTTATGATTATAGATAGTAAATGAATTCCACAACTCTACGAAAAAAATATTGAAAAATATTTATCCTAATACCTTTGTTTTTTTTAACTAATGGTATTATAAATCCTTATAAATTTATGGTTTTGAGGTTTTTAACATTCCATCAATTATTAATCTACTTTTGATCAGTGATATTTATCACTCTCTATAATAATTTACACTTTTCTTCCATTTCGAATCATTACTTCCCACCTATGTTCTCTTATGTGGAATCCTATTAATGAGTTACTTTGGGTATCATATATGGTTCCATATTTATCTTTTTAAATGATGTTTTAGAATTAATTTCTTTATGATGTGGGTGTCTATGAAAGTAACATTTGATTATTAAAATTTTGATTTTACAGATTAATTTTGAGGGAGAAATTCTTTTTAATGGTGTAAAATGTAACACCCTGAGTATTGATGAATTAATTTTTTTTCTAACAATGTAAATATATTTGATTGGTTTCTTTATACACCACAAAATGTTATGAATTCATTATATGAAACAAATTGATTAGTATTCAGTACGCACAACACTATGTTTGGCTTCTGTTACATACAATGATGTGTTCCTTTAGTAACTTGTGTTACACACAAGATCAAGTTTTACAAAACTAAAATATACTATAAATATTATTATTAAATTATTTTTCTAATTATCACAATTCCATTAGAATGGAGTATATGAATAATATTAAATAAATTATAAATCTATAGATATACATGTTTATAAAATTATTTTTTTATATTATCAATCAATTAGAAATGAAAATAAAAATACCAGTTTTGTATAAATGATGTGTTTTCATAAAATAAATTCATACCGACAAATGTATTTTATCTTAAAATTTTTAATTAATCAGTATTATTGATATATACTAATGATAATTTTATATTATATATTAAACCAAATATTTTTACATTCATCAAATATGTTTTATATGAAAAACTAAAACAAATCCAGTTTTAGGAATAAATCTCTATTTTTCTAAAAGGAAGTTTTACAGACTTTTCATGGATGAATTCATTTAAAATTCATTTTTTACGCTCTTAAAAATTTTATTTGAAAAAATTAAACATTATTTTTTGTAATTTTTATCATAAACATTTACTTTAATTTTATTTTTGGAAATTTTTCAAGAAGATTCATTTTTTATGAATAGTGGAAAACCTTGATTTTTCATTAAAAGATTCATTTTCATCTAATTTATTTATATTGTTAAATTATATTTTTAATTTATTTTTATGTATATTTATATCTAATATAAATATATTAGTCTAATTTAGTTAATTATAATCAATTTATAATTTAAATTTATAATAAAAACATCCCACAATTTTCAACATTTTCACCTTAAATACTCATTATTTCGTCCTATCTATGGGATTAATTTCAAATTAAATTCTAATGATTATATAATTAAAATTTAAAATAATAGAATATATATTTTAAATAACCCTAATAAATATTTTATATTAAGTTTTAATTATTTTATGACCAAAATTGTTTCCGAAAATAGTAAAAATTAATTACATTGGTTAAGAGTAAAACGAGTTTACCAATACAAAAAATGATAAATTAAGGGAGGGTAATGAATAGGAAAAAATTTAAAAACCAATTTCATTGAAATATTTAGACCATATACAATATTTTATTTAAAATTGAATTTTATTTTAGGAACATGAAGTAATTGAGACCACTCAATATTGTTAACCTTTTTCTATTTACAATAACATCACTTCACCACTATAAAATAGAACTCAACAGATCACTTATTCACAGCTATGAAGCTATTTGGAGTGTCTAAAACCTACCCAAATAATCTATAAACATCCCTAAAATGATTCTAGATGAATTAATCTTAGAATAAAGTAATAAAATTCATTCATTTTTTCAAACTAAAATATATTAATCGAAGAAGAGGTAATGTTATTCAATGAGAAATTTTGTTTTATTTCTTTCTAACCCCATAAATTCATATTATTATATTATTATATAATAAAATAAGTATAAAAAATATTAATATATGTTTTTATGTTATGGTTATGACCTATAACTTCATATAGTTCCATAAAATTGTATACACAATCATTGTTCGTGTGTATGGTTGACTACCGCCCTGTGAACCAATTTCATTCGTTCCTCGATTACCACCATTGAATGAAGATTATTATGATTAAGTTAGTATTTTTATAGAATATATATGATTTTTGTGATTTAATTATAATTATTTAATTTTGATATAACACATACATTAATGTTTTCCATTTTGTGGGAATACGATAACTTCATTTATGGACTTATGGGCTACCACCACATGAAAAAGGTGTGATTCATTCATGTTGTATGTGGAAAGTATTATGGATATGATTAATAAAAATATGTGATATATATGAAATAATAATTTTATTTTAATGATAATATATAAATATATAAATTTTATTTTCTTTCTTTCTTTCAATATGATAAGAATATGGAAACAACATTCATGCTCCATATGGCCTACTGTATCCATGAACAGTGTATTTTATATTCTATTTCTAACATTTATAGAAATTATATACATATATAATGAATATATATGATATTCATATATTTATTTATATTATGAAATTAAGGAAATCATGATCAAATTAAATGGACCAAAAATAAAAAAGTCAGAACATATAAAAAAATCAAAGGAGTTATTACCCAAAACAAATCAATAATATGGAATTGACAAAAAACAGATAATTTTAAGTAATAATGAAATAATATTTGAATTTATTTATAATAATATGGTCATTTGGAAGATTTATAATGAACTTATATTTAATATACATGTGTTTTGAGATTTAATAATGAAATTCAGGAGTTAAGGTAAGTGGATTTATTGTCTCGCTTTTATTTATGTGAGGCTTATACCGTATTCACTAGTCATTTCTTTTTTGTGGTGAATATATTGAACAATAATTTATTATATATTAATTATCCTTAAATTTTTGGTTATTTGAATATATATCTGATTATATATCAATCATGGGTTTTATGGTTTAAATTCTACCAAATCTTTAATATAATTTTTCCAAAATTTCCTTTATTGAGAAACACGTAATGTTATGAGCCTATATAATTTTAATAGGTTTATATACATCCCTTTAAAATTATTTATCATTATTATCATTATTCTATTGATTTTTTAAGCTTCATTTAACATTTTTATTTTATGCGTATTATTATTCATCATTACCTATGTGGTAATAGTTTATCTTTATTAGCTCATTGTTTTTAATGGTTGTTTATGATTATGCTTTTATTAATGGAATTATATGATCCATAATAGAAACAATATCATGATTTTTCTTATCCTAGGTTTATTCATGATATATTCAAGTATTGATTCCATTTTTACACTCTTTGGCACTTAATATATTTAAGAAAGTGTTTTTATGAAAATATGACCTCATTTCCCCCTTTGGTTGGAAATATGTTTCACTCTAAAACCATGATTTCAAAAAAAATTATATGATATTTTAAAATCATTTTCATAAAATTGGATTTTCTATTTTTTATGTTATAAAAATTTGTAAAATGGGTTTCATTCCTTTTTTATAAGTTTTTGATGTTATTTTCAATGAAAATGAATTTCAAGATATTTTATGTTTTAAAAAAAATATCAATGATGAAATGATATTTTCCTCAAAAAGTATTTAAACTTTTTTCAAAAATTACTTCATAAGTTTTCAAAGAAAATGATTTTTAAAATGTTTTTTGTCTTAAATAAATATTTTCAATGAATGGATATTTTTTATAAGAAATGATCCATGTGATATTTCAAAAGTAATTATCTATATAATATTACATATTTTGATATAGATTATTATATAATAGGGATATAATCCAAAGAAACCATTCTTATTATTTATTTTAATGTTATATGTTTAATATTATAAGTTATTTATGAAACATGTTTCTCTGAAATGGATTATTCTATTTATTTATAATTGAAATCATTGATTAGTTTATTTATTTTGATATATTATTTTGGAGAACATAGGGAAACCCTAATGGTATTTTAGCTGACATCATACCTTTTCCTTTGAGCATTTATAGATTTTCTTTTGTTAAGTTCGAGTAAGGTGAATGCCCCACATGTAGCTAGATGTTGTTTTTGTTTCTTGGTCTTGGGGTTCTGTGTCTATTGGGACATGGGTTGTTTATCATTATCTTATGGTACTTTAGAGATGTGTTTTTGTGTTTTGGTATAAATTTTTAACATCTGTTACAGTTTCATTTGGTAATTTTCTTCAAGCATACTAACTTTTTTCTTTTTCGTCATCTGATTTTCAGGTAATATTGTTCCCACATTATGTATTGTATGATGAAAAGTGTTAATTGAAAATCTAGGTGCATCAAGGACATAGTTCATGTCTTTTTTAGAGTTGTATCGGGTGTCAGGGTACTAGGGTACCCATGACAACTCATGATAATGTGGTATCAAAGGTACATGTTGGGAATCTTGAATTGATGTCAAAATTTAGTAAATAAAACTTTCAGAGACATAGGACTTTGTTGAGAGTGATAGTATAGTCAGTTCTTACCATTATGATTCATAAGTCACTCGGGGTGGTTTGGGAAATAATTATTGATGATTAGTTCTAGTATTTTATTTAATTCTGATTTGGTTTGGTTGAAATCCAAATCTTTTTTATTTATTTGATATTAATTTTTTCCACATTTCTATTCTTTGAATATTAATTTGAGAAATATTCAGATTCCTATAGTGTTTTCTACCAATGTTTTGTATCATCATACCTTTATGAATACATGAATATAATAACTAGGTAGAAGATTCCAATGAACCACAGTGATAAAATCTTTTTGTGGACTAGAATCTAGTAGAGGTGATTATGTAATATTTTTATGCCCTTGTAAAAGCACTATCACTCATTATCATTCAGTATCTTGTTGTGGAAAATCATAGAGTTGCTTTTTGGAATTGTGCTAAAAATTTCCTTCATATGAAACATTGATAATTCTGAGGCTCAAACTATCCACAAAATTAAATGGCTGGTTTAGGATAATTGATCTTTTGTTTGAGTTCATAGAAATTCCTGATCAAATCACGGTGAAATGTTCCACCTTAGAGATGAAAGTACCTAGTAGAATATGGTGGGGAAAATGTTAATGGAGAATAAGAATGAGGGGTTTGGGTGGAAAGAATTTATTTTTATATTTTCTGACTAATTATTTCTAATTTAAAAGGGTCTAGATACATCTATAGAGTTATTAAAACATGATCATCCTTATTGGACTGTAACTAAGAATTCAAATCAATTTGAAGTAATTTTTTAGTTCAAACATGATATTTTATCAAGTGAGAATATATAGACATGACTGTTTTGTATGGGACTTAAATCTGATTTTTTCTTAGGTTATCTTACTAAAGGTATCTTCCTATGATGACATACTAGATAGATAATTAATGTATGAGCTTAACATGGATGGTATTTTAGGGTTGTCGATAGTTTCTTTTTCTCACAGCGGATGTTTTATGAGTTCATTCAAACGATATATAATTTTAGATTATTATTGGTTTGATTCTTGAGTTTAGGGTTCTTCTTGACCTCATGCAGTTCTATAATGATGCCCTTTTATTTTTTACCCATGTGGTGGGCCATGGCACTCCAGTTTGGTTTTCACTAAGGAACCCTAGATATGTTTTTCACGGGGAATCTCTGGTCAATTTAATATGTTCTATCTTGTATATTATACTCCACATAGTGGAATTAGATCATCAACAACACATTATTCTATATTTTAATCATATGCTTCATCAAAAAGTGGGATTTATCCATAGGAATCTGAAATGATGCTTCATCGTGCATTGGAAGAGTCTCTAGAGGAACAGATATGGGTCTAGTGACATTAATATGTACCATAACTATTTCTTTATATTTAGTGACTACCAATTTTGATACTAATGAATCTCATTCACTTATATCAACCCATAGTGTGAATCTTTTAAATCAAACTATGGAAATTTTATCTTATCTAATAGATATTGTGACACCCCTTGGAAAGAAGAGAGAGAATGTTTTGTTTCTTCCAACTTGTGTCATCACTTTATCAAATATTAATCTTACTTTTATTTTTCATTTTCTCAATATGATACATTTTGATGTCATTTGGGTGATGATTTAAATAATTTTTATTAATTTGTTAATTTATTGTTATCTTATATGGGTCTTCAATATGGGATCGGATGTGGTCTATTGTATCTTTTAGGGGGAATGAGTCTCGACGTTTAAAAGAGTAATAAATTCTTATCTAGTGTTGGCTAAATTAATATCAGTTTTTTCTTTCGATTTCTAGTAATATTCATTGAGCAATGATCTACCTCATGTCATCATAGAGCTTCTTGGTGTTTTTCCATCCAACTTCTCTAGTTTTACCCTAGTATGGTTGGAAGTGTTTTCTATTGATTTCATTTTAGGTACTCATCCAATATTTATTCCTACTCACTATATGGAGGTAGATTCCATGAAAGATTTAAAGACATGGTTTGATAATATTTTAGGGAAAGTATTTATATGTCTGAGTGATTCACATTGGGAAGAACCTATTCTCTTTGTTAAGAAAGCTAATGGGGCACTCACCTTTGACATGATTTAAAAATTCTCAAATGAGTTATGGTAAGTAACAATATCATTTTCAATGATTGATGGTCTATCTGACCAGTTAAATTGGGAGAAATAGTTCTCAATGATTGATCTCTAATTTTTTTATCACCAATTTAGATTTAAAGGATATTACATTTAGAAAAAAACTTCCAGATATGTTATGGCCATTCTGAGTAATTTTTTATTCTATAAGATCTGACCAATGCTCATATAGTTCTTATGGATTTGAGTAACATTATATTCCATGATTATCATGATATATTCATGGTGGTTTTTTGAATGAAATACTAGTGTACTCAATTTATGAGGAGGATCATGTCCATCATTTGAAAGAAGTTATGAAATTTTTAATAAATCACAACATTTATGCCACATTATCAAAATATGATTTCTGGATTTGGGAAGTGATGTAAATAGTACATGTGCTATCAGAAAATGGTATATCATTTGATCATGATAATGTAAAATCTATTATTAAATGGGATAAACTAAGGACTATTTTTTATATTTTGTTCATCTTGGGTTTAGAAGATATTTTCATCATTATTAATTTTTAATCAACGTTTTTTTTGCTAATGACTGCACTTATAATGAATGGAGTAATTTTTGTTTAAGATGAGAAATTTATAAGTTCATATTATAAGATTAAATGACTTTTTACTTCTATGTCGGTGTTTACTCTTCAAGAGGATGGGAAGGGTTATTCCATCTTTAGGGATGCATTAGGTTTAGTTTTGAGATGTGTTCTTATATAGGTTGTTCACCTCATTTATTATGGATCACGGGTTCGAAATCCATGTGGGAATAATTACCCAACCCATTACCTTAAAATAACAACTTTGATTCATTCACTTAAGATTTAGTGGAATTACCTTTTCAAATAAAGGATTACCATGTAATCTGACCATAAGATCTTGAGTTATATCATCTCTAAATTTTTTTTGAGTCTCTTCCCAAGGTATTTGGTTTGTTACCAGCATAATTTGGACATTTACATTGCATATAACATTGGTAAAGGAAATATCATTGCATATTTGTTGAGAAGGAAACATCAACATTTGACGTGAATGAATAATTATAAGAGTATAACATTATAGTACTTTTTGCACAATTACATACTGGAATTTGGGAATGAGGGGATGAGGTTGTCTTTGTCATCATTCAGTTTACCTCCACTCATATTCATATTATTATTCTAGAATATCATCTTGATGATGTGTTCTGTAGAATTAGATACTCTATTTATAGTGGGGAAGCTGTTGTTGGTTGGTTGTTCACTGAGGAGGGTGTTATTTGTTTTCAGTGTTGTATTATCATGTTATTATCCATGGGAAAAGATGTGATGTGGGATTTACATAATTGAAAATGGTAAATTCACCCATAAATCAAAAATATGTTCTATGAAATGCATAGATTATTCTAGTGTCTAGGTATGAGATGACATTTCACTTATTTTGTATTACACTACCATACCTTCCAACTGGTCAGGGCTAGGCACCAAAGATCTTCAGGTCTTCATTAGTCACATCCAAAGCCAACTTTGATGTGGGATGAGATCTCAATGGGATTGGTGGTTGGGTTTCCCCATAACCAGAGTAGGAAGAATGAGATATGGGTTTTGATAAATAGGCTGACCATATAAACTCACCTCTTACCCATTCATGATATAACCAATGTTGATGATCTAGGAAATTTATATGTGAATGATGTTATTCATTTCCATGGATTTCTACTATCATAGTCTCTGATAGAGAACCCCAATTTAGTTATTTATTTTGGAGAGTCCCCCAATAGGCCTTGGGATCTTAGGTTCATTTGATCATGGATTAACATTCTCTAATTGATGGATAGGATGAGAGGGTAATAATGATTCTTGATGATATTATTCATGCATTCATTCATTAATTTGTCAGATCTTTGTATGACCATTTGGGTTTTGTTGTGTTTTAAAAATAATTTTTATGATCTAGGACAAGAAGTTCCCAAAATTTATTACAAATAATTCATACAAATTCAATCTGTATAAGGGGATCTACAAAAGTGGGAGTAGATCACTCTTCACATGTCTACATAAAAAATTGTTTTAAAGTATTATGGGATTAAAAATGATCACATTGAACTTATATCGATGATCTCCCTCTTCAAAAAAATATTTCAACACAAGATTTACATCTTTGTAGGCATGTTAAATAGTCAAATTTAAATTTTTGATATATTGGGTGCAATCAATCCAATGATGTAGAAGCCTCCAAGGAACATCCTAGGTTCCAACCCCCTAAGTCCCTGACAGTAGTTTTAGAATCCGATTCAATCCATAAAGGTCACCAATTATGCTGAAAAAAATGATTTATATAATAAATTATTGCTCACAATTGGTCATCATAAGAAAATACAATTCCCTTATAATAATAAAAAATCATTTAAGAAATCCAAAATAGGCATAGCAAACACCTCCACAACCCAAGGGACCCATCATACTATAGGAAGTAACATCATCATATACCTTAATTTATTCATTTACTGAGGGAATACATCGAAGGTATTAAATAATGATTGGGTTCCTAGGTTTTGATAAGACACTATCTATTCTCAATATATTAAAATCCCCTGTGGTATTGTTCATAGTTCCCATTTGATCCTTAGATAGATAATTAATCTCCCTATGGAAAACAATAAATGCATCCTATATAGATGGTGTTTTATTAGTAGATGTTACATCATTTATTCTATTTTTTATCAGATGGTAGATAAAAACTATTGTAGATAATAGTAAATTTAAAATATTCTGACTCTTTATAGTTTTTTAAAGCACCTCCAGGAGATTTACAACCTAAAAGAAAGTTTCATTGTGAATACTATATAGATTTCCAATAAAATAATGAAGGTTCTATAAAAATTTGAATCCTATAAATAGATTTTTCATATCCTCTTAACCCCCAACTCATATGACATATTGAATCAATGTAATTCCCAACCCTTTTCAATTGATCATGCATATAAAGTCTCCCATTCCAAATATTCCAAAGGATAAAGAATATATAAGTATAGATAAAATGTATATTATACTTCAATAAATATACTAGTGGTGTGTTAGAGATTTCACAATGGATTTTGTATTACTATTTATTGTTGAAATTCTAAAACCTATTGGGTATCATAATCATAAAATCTAAGTCTCCAAATGAATAATTTTTTATCTATAACATGGATTATAGTGGAAGAATTCCATCAAGAATATGGTTCTAAATTAAAAGTTCAGTAATGTAAATTTGTTCCCTATCTAGTGGTACACTTATAATGTCCTGAGGTGGTATGTTTAAAAATAATTTACTCCAAAACATTAGATTATATTTCCTTATCATAAACATTTTTTTTACATGATGTCATTAAAAGAATTCCAAATTTTAAACAAAACAGATAAAGGGATATAATATTGGTAACCTTCCATCAGCCACCTTGGGAACCTGTTATATAAGAAGTCACAAGCACTATAATTAGAATTCAAAATATTCCTTGTGAATTTCAGATTAAGGGTGTAATTAAATATCCATATATAATTAATCACAATCCCTCCAATATCAACAGACTTGATAAAATGATTCGATGCCACGGTAATCAATTTCCTATCATGAACCAACCCATTCTAGATGAATGTCCATATCATACCCAATAAATCATTTATGAGACATCATGGACACCTATTGATAGAGAGGGAATAAAAAAACATAGATATAGTCACTCAATAGATATAGAACACCCTTCCTTCCTGGGATATGGACTTCTCTTTTTAATTACCTAATTGAATTATAATCCTAGAGATGAAATTTAAAAAATAATTTATACCTACTTTTCCCCAGAATAGTTAAATTATAAGGTAATAAAAAGTGAAACAACCCTTTTTAACCCAAATACATATAGTGATCCTATTTTATTTTTCAACCTGAATGCACTCCCCAATCATAATAAAGGACTTATTCCAACTGATGGCAGGCCCTGCAACTTCCCCATTATGTGAAAAAACTTCTTTAATTTCATCAATAGTTTACTTGGATGACTTACCAAGATGAATAATTTCATATACATAAAAAATATATAAAAGAGTCAAATCATTTATTCCATATTTGATGCACTTGTAAATTCTATGCTGAACAAGATAATTGATTCATATAACAAAATAATCCTCAAAAATGGAAGACGATATTCTAGAGAGTGTATCCTAGAGTCAAAGACCTCTAGTGAATTTAAAAAAATCCCTAGGTGATCTTTTAATTAGTATGGCAATCTTTACATAGGTGAGGATGTTTCATACCATTTTGATTAATTCTTTCTGATGCCATGAATAAACAGGTGTTTATTCTTCTTCCAAGTACAAATCCTAACTGATTTAATATAATGTTCTAATTGAAAATTCCCCCATCCTAGTCATGATGATTTTTCTAATGATATTGTCTATAGTGTTCCAAATAGAAACTGATATAAAATATATTATTTCAAATTCAAATTCCTTTTTAGGATTCAAGGAAATGATGTGAGAACATATTACATAGGGAATAAAGGCGTGACTAATTAAATCCCTCATGAAGTTAGTCACCTCATCATGAAATTTATACCAATAAAACAAAATGAATTTATTTTTAAATCCATATAGACTAGATAAACTATCCATATTGAGGGAGAAAAAATCCAATTTGACTTCCTCTTTTGAGGGTTCTATAATAAACTCTTGATTTTGATACTCCTAAATACATGGTGTTATGTTGTTAATCGTATTTTTTCTGACATTCATTCTATCATCATAATATAATCCTTTGAAAAAATCCACTACTTCTTTAGAAATTCCATTCTAAGATTTATAAATGTGTCCCTCAATAATCATAGAATTATTCAATGATATAACTTTCCTTTCCTTATTAAATCAATAAAAAACATAGAATTTATTTCACCATCCTTAAAACATTTCACATTAAATTTAATTTAATCAAACATTTCCTTTAGAGTAAGAAGATCATCCAGATTGTATTGAGCATGCATCTCCTCACTAGATGGGTTATTATGATGTTGATTCAATATTTGAGTATGATCAATCTTTCCTCAACTTCCATGATATCATTATCCATCATAGAGAAAGATTTTATGTTCCATTCCCTTAGCAATGTCTTAGTATGCTTTAATTATATATCATGTATGTGAATTCTGATTCAAAAAGATTTACCTTCCCAAGATTCAAAAAAATAATTCCTTCATCCAGGTGTGGAAATTCACTGATTATCAAAATGAAATGATAGAGGTAATGGCCATGTATTATGAGTATATATCTTAATAAAAATAGGGTTTTTATTAGAGTGATGTTTTGGCAGTGTGAGGACTGAGACCCAATTCCCAACACATCTTTCTTCCATTTGAAAAAAGTATCAATCATTCCTAATTGTCTATATTCCATTCAAGGTATACCTGTTCCATGTCATGTAAAACCCAAAATAGGGACTTCTACGTGATTAAATTTATTAATACAGGAAGAGAATTCCAAATCGTTTACTCTATTGAATCTGGGCCCATGTTTTTGTTCTAGTTTCAAAATAGTATTAAAATCACCCAATATCATGTATTTTTGATTCAAATATTCATCTTGTATCTCAATATAAATAAATAGATATAATCTCATAACATATAATGGTAATCATATAAAAATGTGATGAAAAAAGTACAAAATAATATGTTGAAATAATTTGAGACACTATGAGTGTTCCTTTTAATTGTCATAATCTGAATTCTTTCTTGTTGAAAATCAATAAACGATCCATACCAGAGTCGTGATGATTTTGAGACATTGACTTATAACCAAAGGATCCAAATTGATAAAATTACATCCCTAAAATAGAATTTTCAATTCATTAATCCCAATAATTAGGGGTTCATAGGTTATGATATAATATCTAAGGGACCTGGATTTTAGCATATTCCATAGAGCTTCACAGTTTGATTAATGTATCCCCATTTTATGAGGGTTGTCCTCTTTTTATATGCACCTATTTTTGTGCCACATTCACCTGAATTGCCCCCTTTATTACATTAATCTTTTTCTTCCCCCTTACTATTTTACACAGTAGTTTCCTCATTCAAAAATGATTCATTATTAATCTGATCATTGATTTTTGGAGAAATCACATAAATATGGTTATTCTTAGATCATCCTAGAAAAAATACACTCTATGGAGTTAATTTAAGACTAGAATCAATTTGTTGGTGGGTTGAGTCAGAATTCACACTTTTCCTGGAATTGTTAGAGTATAGGACTTGGGTAAATTCTCTATCCAACGAATCTTGTACAACCTATTGTCCGGACTATTCCGATGGAATATCCTCTTTCTCTCCCAGGTAGGTTGTATCCACTTTGGATTCTTTTTTCATGGATATTTTGTCTATCAGAAGATACCTCCACCTACATGCTTATGATCATTACAGTCTTCCCATTAGGGAACTACTTAAGATTAGTTTCGTGCTTGTAAGGATCAAAAATAAATTCACAATTGAGTTGTTATTAACTACATCTTTCACATGAGAGATAATTAACTCTCTCTGAACATTCAAAATAGGTCTTTTAATCATTAATTCAACAGGATGGTGATCATATTTATGGATTTCTACACATTCATACTATTGAATATTTTTTGATGAGAGAAATAATATCATCCAAAATCTCTTTAATCTCTATCTCATAGGGTAGTGAGTCTTTTCCAAAGGGGTAAATACACACATTATCAGGCTGATCATGATGCGCATCAACATTCTTATCAATAGGGCATACCTAGTAATAATAATTAGTCATGTAAAATGGAGAGTCAAAAGATATGAATTTGACCTTTCTTTTCCTCTTCATAAAAATTGTATCATCATTGAATTTTATATTTCAAAAATTATGCACTTTTCTCAATTATATACAGATGATAAGTTTCTATAGAACATGAAACACAAATGAAATTTGATCTTCCATTCATATTGAATTTGTAAATTTATTTTATCATCCCCTGTTTCTAACACCACCTATTATACCATAGGTATATAAATTTCATATTCCATAGATATTATATCATAATGTAGAAATCATTTATTATCATTTTTCATGTCTATCCATATGGGATTCTCAATCAAGAATGAAATATCCCATAGAATCTGTGGGTGATAGTAGAGAAAATTCAACATAAAGTTAAATATATACATCTATAAATGATAAGTACTTATATTACTAGAGTTCAAGTTCATATTCCATTATTTAATTAGCTGGTTCTAGGATTTAATGAGACTGGACCAAGAATCCATGCATTAATTTTATATCCATCAGAAAGAAAACACCACATGATATTATACCTTCCTTATTGTCATTATTCACCAATACTTAAACCCCAAATCTTTTTTATCCTTTGAGTAATACCATTGAATTTTCACATTATCTCACCTTACGGGACCAAAACTCACATGATGATAGAATAAAACCATAGATTCACCCTCTTTTCCACCACATCTTGATTGGTCAATACGTGCACAATCATAACATTATTAATATTTACCACCATAGGGGGTTTTTCAAAATTAAAAAAAAAATAGATGTTAGAAGCATATTTAACTACCTAAAAAATTTATCTTCAATTCCATAACACCAACAAGAGTGTCTCTTCTCACTTTTGACTTTGAGGAAAAGTGGGACATCTTCTTATGCTCAACATGATTAGTCTGGGGTTTGTATCTTGAAACATCTACATGATTCATCTGTTCATGTGGTCTAGGCTCATTAGGGTTGTGTTATTCCCTTATCAACCTCTTCTCTACTATAACGGGATAGTATGTATTGGTTGTGTTTTCTAATAACAATAGTTACCAGTCAATGATTATAATGTCTCCATTTTAAGGATTTTAAAGCTTCCCTTATAAATTTTGTTCAGTTGGTCTGAGATCAGGGAATGTAAAATGGACACAAAGAGCTTGGATCAATAGAAAACATAAATGATTCATTTTATTCTTTAAATAATTGGGGAAAATATGAATACAATATGTTTTATTATAGTTGTCTCTGTAGAACATTATAATTTTAATTTGGAAATTAAGTGCTTTTTGAATTTATCACCTCATTAAGCTCATCAAAATCATGGGGAAAAGGGATGATTGCTCCATGTTTTTGGGGAATTTTCAGTTTTTTAAGAAGGTGGATAATGTGGGATTAAATTTCACACTTCCACCATAGTTTACACCAATATATAATGTGTTCCACATATCAAAACTATGAAAGTATCATTATGTTCCATATCATGTTCTGAGATGGAGTGATCTTGATATTGAGACTCGTTTATCCCTAAATGAGAATACGATCAAGGTAGCTGATTTTGAAACAATGTAACATCATGGGGGGATGATATTGTTAGTTTGAGAGCTATTAAAATATGATTTGGATACTCAAGTGACTTGGGAGATAGAGATAAACCAAAGAGAGATAAATGGCATGACCTTTTTTACAATGAGACATCTCAAAGGATTTCTAAGGAGAGATTTTATCTATAATGGGGTGTTTGTAACATCTAGTAACTATTGTTAGGTAGTCCTCAACCCAATTTTATATAATTATTATTTTGGTTATCATCTTGGATTGTTTTCTGGGGTGTTTTAAAATTTTGTAAAAATTATGGGTTGTGGAGAGTTGACACATAGTTTTCCCAAACTGTGTTCCCACTCAGGGTAAATCATATTAACCTAAATAGTGTGGGTTTTCATGTTTAGTGAATTTATTTTCATAATATGTTCCACCTTGTAGAAAAATGCACCCTATCAAGACAGTACATGGTTAGGGAACCAAGTTTGACAAACCATATAACCCTTCCCAGTTAACCATACACAGGAGACTTTTAAATTCCTATTTTTAAGAAATTCCTTAAACCCCTGTATACCCTTCCGATTGATATTAAATAACAATATCATTAAACCCTTGGTCCTTGGAGCTCTAAATAACCCATTTTTTATCCCCTATACCCCATCCTAGGTAGATTGATGATTGCCGAAAATTGTTTGATCCCTCTCTAGTAAGAGATATTCTCATGTTCTTTATCTCCCACTATCCTTATCTTTCCTCTGTAGTATTTCTTAGATTATATTTTTCTGAATGATCTAAACACCTTTGATTATAATAATTATTTAGTATTTTTTTGAGATCTCTGTTTCCATCATTAATCATTGGTAAATACCATTGGCGTGTTGTATAATGTGATCATCATGTTAGAGTTAGGTGGTTAATTAGAGATTTTCCATGTTATAAACCATTTATTATATTGATTTCAATTAAATTCATTTATATTGAAATTTGAAAACCAATTCATTGAGTATTAATAGTATAATTGAATTGGAATTACTTTTTTGGGTAACTGGAAAATTCTAATGGTGTTTGTAATTGGCGTGTGATTTCAAATTGATGGAATTTGTGAAATTTATTTGTCAAATAGATTTTAGAGAAGCATGTCTAAATTTTATTGGATACAAACCCATGATTGTTTTTATTTTTAAAAAATCTTCAAATTATGAAAAATCCATGATTTAAAATTTAATTTGAAATTTTCATATAGAAATAGGAAATGTGGCGATTTTATTTTAATATATTTGAGGTAATTTACAAATTTTTGATTGATTGTTTGAGAACATGAGAGCCTAGATTGTTATCATGTTATTTGGGAAAAACAAGCTAGGAAGGTAATTCCTTATCAATGGATTTATTCTTTAAAACTCTAACATAAACCTAGTTTAGCATATCTTATTACCTATGGGATGTTGATGGTCTTATTCATCCTGAGCCTAAGAGATGTGTATTCATGATACCATGATAATAGAAATGAGTGCGTGAGGATCCTATAACATGGAACTATCATACAACAGGGAAGCTAAAAATGTTTCTTATCATGAATAATTTTATATACATCCCATTAATTGTGAAACTTCATTACTCATTACTACCATTTTATATAAACGATTTCATATAAAATGTTTACTTGAGCCATTGTTTGAAATGTTTCCAGCAATTCAAATAAAAAACATGTATTTTTTTAAATATGATTCTTTACTTCGATTCCTATATTATTTAAAATTGAAATCACGATTTTGATTATTTAATTAGGAAAATTATAATGGATAAAAAGGTGAGACACTTCTATTCCTTTAACTCACACCATACATTTTTCTTCATGTGTTTTTATATTTCCTTCTTCCAAGTTTGAGAATGGGGAATGTGTCACTTGGATGTGGTGGTTGTTTTTGTTTCATGGACTAGAGGTGTTGTGTCTGTTAGGACATGGGATGTTTATCTTGTTCTTATATTACCATTGTGATGCTCTATTTGTGTTTTTATTTACATTTTTGACTTATATTACCTTCTCATTTTGGATTTTTCATTGAGAAGACTAACTTATTTCATTTTTTCCAATAATTTTGTGGAAAAAATATTCCCACATTCTGTCTTGTATGATGTCAGGTGAAAGTCTCCAGCCCATGGGGATCGAGGGATCCCTTTGGGACATATAAGATCAAGATCATGTTCCATTATATCAGGGTATCTGAGATAGTTGATGACATCAAAATTGTCATTTTCTCTATAACCATTTGAACCATATGACCCTCAATACTAGAAGAAAATACATATACATGTAAAGTAACATCTTTAAGAATATTATAGTCCTCCTCATATCAATATCCAATTATTTTTTGACTCGAAATAAGAAATTTGATTTCACAATATGGATATGGATAGGGAATATTTATAGAAAGAAAAAATCCATTCCAAAATCATTTCAAATACAACCAAATAATAGATAATAAGGTATGGAAGAAGCACAATCCTGAATTCTTTGACAATATATGTGTTAAATTCTTATTGTGAATAGGAGTGTACCATTGAAAAATAAATTTTCATTTAACTATTCCAATATATTGATTTCATATGATTTTCTATTCATTTAAGGATTTGGATTTTGTTGGTGGTGATTTTCATCATTGACCATTGATGTAGTTCATGTGTTCACATAATTCTCAAACATCTTATAGTTAATGATTTATAGATAATATTTTGTAATAATTTTTAATTATTTTCATCCAACTCATTGCATGACCTCCTAGTTTATCTTCATCATTCAAGTTCATGATACCCTTTAATACGACATTAAAATAATTTATTTTTTCCATTTAAAATTTTTACTCTAATTTTTTGAGACATTTTTTCTTCAAGAATATTATCTTATTTTCAACATTGTTATTATCATATTAGTTTCATTAAATATAAATGGTAAAATTATGTTAAAAAATATGAGAATAATGGGTGTCTCCAAATTTCTTTTTTCAGGGATAAAATGTTGATTTGTATAATCATAGTTTCCAATATTCAGTATATCCAATGACTTATTGAGACGTTGTTTTAATAAACTTATTATGTATATTATTTTTTATTCAATTCCATTGATAAATCTATAAGGGTACCTTGAATATCACGTAATTATATATTTATAGGTACTAATTGATTCAATATCATTCTATTCCAGATCTAAGAATTCCATATCATTATTGTATAAAGAATTTGATGACAATATTAATTAAAAATTACCTTCTTAATCTCATCAAATCCCACGAATTCATTTTCACACTCTTTTATCATGTTCATGATTAGTTTCCACCATTAATAATATTATCCCATCAAATGATAAATACAGAAAAGATCCTTTTCATTATATATACACAACCTAATGTAGAATATATTTTGCATTGTATTAATCTACTTATCCTGAATTAGTAGTTCAGTTGACTGACAAAAGGATGGGAAAAAAATTAATGTGTTGGAACTAATAGAGCGGTGTTCCTTTAATTAGGGAGATTATAGTGATGAACTATACATATAATTTTTTATATAATTATAATGTGGTAGTTGAATAAACATATGATTTTTATTCTATCCCTAACTCCATTTTTTCACATAAGTTTGGTCGATAAATTATTCATTGTACTGATTATTAACATTATTCTTCATAGTTCTTTCCACGGTCTAAAACTAATTGAAATTCATTATATGTATGAGAAAATAATCCGATTATGTAGTCATTTTCTAAAGAAATAAATACTTATATAAAAAAAATTAAGACATATTCATTACAACTAATGTCATTTTGGGTTCATCCAACATCTCCCTTGGTTTATCATATGTTATTTTTTGTTCAATCCAATTTTTAGTCAAAATAAATACACAAAAAGAACAAATCCTTAATATAATAATAACTATGATGACACAAAAATAACATATATGAATATGAAATCATTTCATATTAATATCCATTTCATATCACACTAAATAGAAACCACGAACCTAAAGGTTAAATGTATTTTGAAATTATATACAAAAATATTTTACAGGAAAAAAAATTTAATTTCCCTCATATATGATATTCACAATTTATAAACCTATAGACAACTGATTTTTAATACACTTCTTCATGAGTAAGTTAATTAAATCTCAACAAATTTCAAATATAAATTCTATATATGGATGAAAATATGAAATATTAATTGATGATAATTACAAAGTATAATATATGTCTATGGTATTATGAACATGATCATATCTCTTCGAAAAAAACATAAGTGAATCCTAACAAAGAATAAATAGATTATAAACCATGATATATATAATTAATCACTTTTATAACTTAAAATATATGTTGTAGGAGTGGGAAATAAAAATTCAATAGTCATGAGACCTCAAAAAATCACATAGTTGTATGAATAAACCATATGTGTATTGTATAAAAATATGAACAAAAAATAATTTCCCTTTTAAAGTATCGCTACAAATACCATCATCACATTATAGGGAATGTCCCATTATATATTGGTTTCACTCCCCATTCCATTTATACCTTACTGGATAAAACCACAATATAGATTAGAATCAATACCTTGACCCATACTTGTCTTCTCATGTGTTATTAGGAATTAATTAATGTGTTATTAGTCTATAGACAATCCACTCATAAAATAATAACAAATACACATATTTGTTTAATTAATACAAGAAAACAATATAAAATCCACTATATCATAATAAACTCAGATGAATATAATACAGAAAATATTAACATCAACATAATATTATTATACTCCATAGGGGGAGAGATTGTGGAAGGTAACACTTTAAAATATACATAGTGGATAAAAAATAACTAAAATAATTTTCAACTATGAAAATCATATTTATAATATTAATATAAATAAAAAACAACAAAAAATATCCATTACTTTTGATAACATTGGAAAACTAAAAATTTGTCAAAAAATTGAAAATCAAATTTACTTTTGAAACACATGAAAATATTAAATACATGATTCAGATTAAGAAATGGTTATACAATTAGGAAAATAAATTAAGGTATAAAATATAAAAAAAATCATTTAAAACTTATGTAAAGAAAGACAGAAAAATATTTAATAGAAATAAATAAAAATATTTTATTTTAATCATAATAATTGAAAGTAAAATTAAGTAGAAAATGACTATGAAAAATGAATAGTGTATAATTATGTGTATTCAAAATTCAATAGAAATGAATTTTCAATATATGAGAATGATTCTTTACTGAAAAGACCACCAAAAGTTGCTTCCACATATAGGAACCCATTCTATTGAAATATGTAAAAAAGAGATGTGATATTGAAAAAATAACCATATCCATTGAGTTATGCTTCATTAAACATGCTTTAAATTTTTATATGACTATTTTTTTATTACTAAAGTATGTGATTACAATATTAATAGTTATATTACTTTATACACTTCATTTAACATTTCCTTTACCTGTGTATTAAATTTTTATTATTAATATTAATATTTTTCTATCAAAGGATATTTTTTCCAACAATCCTTAAGTTTGGATGTCTCAATCCTTGTACCTCATGCATTGGTTAAGAAACTCCATCATTTTTATGAGTATATGATATATGTTTTTGAATTATTTATTCAATAAAATTGTTTTTACATAGAACATATGATGACAGTTTCCATTTAAATATTTATATTCCCTTTTCTATTAATTTTAATTAAATAAAATTATTATTTTTACTAATTATTATATTTATATGTATTAATATTGAAAATTATAAAAATATAACTAACTGAAACATTAAATCATCATATTAAAAAAATTAGGGTTTCTTAATCATTCATGGTTTTACGAATATAGTAAGATTTATATATTTTATAATACTCACACAAAAAAGTATGAATAAAATGAATGAATGATTCAAAATATGATATTGTATATTCATAAATAAAAATTAAATAATCCAAATAACTACAAAAATAATTCATATTAACATGATAAATCATTTTCAAGTATCATTATATGAGTAAGATATAGTTGTATTTATAATAACATCGTAAAACATATATAGATGTCCTAAATCTCCACTTATAAATCCCACATTAATTGAGTTTTATGAGACATTATAATGGAAACATATGATCTCAAAATTAAGAGACACATTAGCAGGAGAAAATTTAGTTAGTGATTCAAGAGAATTTATATTTAAGGGAAACATTTTATTTATGAATTCATATCCTTATAGATGATAATGTGTGGCTTATTTTTCAATTACCATTTATTATGAAAAATAAATTTCATATTTTGTGAATGAGGAATTAAAAATTTAATTCATTGTGGATAAGATAAATTGATGTTTAGAGAGTCCTCATCCTCTCATTTTGAGACTGTGTTTTAGTTATGTGTGGTAATATCCCTTATTGAACTCATTTACCTAATTTTGGTGTTTACCATAGTGACTAATTTTCACCAAGTTCACTAATTTTTATGACTAAAATAAAATCAAACTATTTAAAAAAATTGAATACGACGATTCAAAATTTGGAAATCATTTTACGGGATTTAGTTTATAAATTTCATTAAAATTGTATTTAATATATTTACATGAAATGTATATTATTTTTTTCAAACATTTCATTTTGAAGAATCAAAATAAATTTATATGTAATTATTGAATAATATTAATAATTATATAATTGTTAATTGGTTTTAATATATTTATAAAAATGTAGTCTAATTAATATGGATACCTAAAATATGATAATGTTAATTTTTAAATAAAACATATAATATATAATAACAATAATACTCATAAAAACACATTTTTGTTTAACCATTAATAGCTACAGAAGTATAACATATAGTAACTTCATTATTTTAAGGATGTTACTAATTTAATTAATAAATAATCTATTTAATTTAAATAATATGTTTTATTGATATCATTCTTCGAATAATATATTTAGCATAGTTCATAAAAAAATATTTCATTAAAATTAATTTTATTTTATATTTGAATATGTAGAGTTTTTTTGACTAAATCTATTGATTTTCAAAAAAAACTTATTTTACATCCATTACTTCATTTTATCTATTATTATAATATAAAATTATTTGATATTGTTTATTGTTATGTGTTTCAAAATCTATCAATCTAATAAAATTAATTTAATGGATTTTTTATACTAAAATCATTATGTGAGATAATAAATTCATCCCTGGGAATGAATGGTAAATTATTATTACTATTTTTACCATATACCAATATCTATTATATTCCAAATTAAACAATTCGACCATTAATTTTATTCGAAGGATTACAATCAGTAAACCCACACATAATTACCAACCACAAATTCTCACTCATGGATAGTCCATACAACTTCTTGATATCTACAAACTAAATCTTGTTATGTTTCTATATCACACCCTCACAATTAATATCTCACATAATATTTGGTCTTATAGAATATCATGTCAACTAAAATATCACCTCAGTTATGATTTAACATAATCATCTTAGGGCACAACCTCCTCACACAAGATTGTCCCAACATACGGCGTCACACATAATCATATATCAACTCTCCATACTTTAACATTATATATTTTCAAAAAATATATTATCATCATGTAACATAACATACTATAGTAAAAATTCATTAAATTGTATAAATTACCAATTGTAGTCTAAAAACTATTTCTAATCATGAAATTTTAAAAATAATTACCCCATAGTGTATCACATTCAAAAAAAATCCAAGTTTCCACATAAAGATTGTGGATTAAGTACCTCTAATATTTCAACATCATAAAGAAACATACCCCTGAAAATGGTAATGTTATAGCTTATGTGAAAGGTTGGATGAATTATGAATAAGTGTTTAATGAGGATATCATTTATTGATGATGGTGTGCCTCTTGACTAGGATTATCTATGTATTTTAGGATTATCATGATAAAAAACCATGAACTCTTTGAGGATTACATCCTCACTCATTGACATGTTTAAGTAGAGTCATATATCTAACTCAAATTTCTTATTGATGAGGAATAACATATATATTAGGGAGCCAACACCTAAATTGTTCCTTAATACTAATGTGGTTCACTATGATGGAGGTTAAATAGTATTCCCTTCATGCATGTCTGTTGTTGTTATATGTGATTCATATGGTTTATATTTGGTTGTTCACCATAGGATTACTAAGTCATATGATGAAATATATTTTAAATAATTATTCCCATGATAAATAAGAAAATAATATGGTATATTTAATCAATCCATACATATAATTTAATAATGAAAAATTTTCTCTTACCATTTAGTATTATTTATTACTTTTTCATTCCCTAGTGTAAGTGGGATGATTTATTTTAATAAAGGACTTTTTAGGTCATTTCATGGATGCCTCACCCAAAAAAAATTAAATATTTATTTCCATTTAATAAATCTATAGTGTTTAGTAACTTGCTTCACATTAGACATTGAACTAAAACAATCCAAAACATATTATATGAATATTATAAATAAAATTTAATATATAATACTAACTCTAGTTAATTAAAAAATACTGCTCACCGAAAGCATGAAAACATTTTGATGATAAAAAATATATGTTAATTAATATTAAGAATGAAGTATCTTTATAAAATAATAATTTTTATTTTTTTATGCAATATCATAAAAATTAATATAAAAACCTATATAATATTATTATTTATTTACTAATATATTAACATTATATAAAATTTAAATTACTATGAAATAATAATATGAAAACTTAAAAATGTCAATTTGTTCAACAAGAGATGTTTTTCTTTATATAATGTATATTTATTCCAAATTGTGTGTAAAAAATTTAGATAATTATTTTTCAAAAATAATCTTCATTTTTGAATTTTTGAATTCAAAATTTGCTTGGTGTATATTTTTTAGATTTTTTTAAAAGGATTCATTTTTATGTGAATTAGAAAATTTCTGATTTTTTAGTAACTAATTTTTTTGACAGTGTTATAATATAAGATTTATTTTAAATTTTAGAAACAAGAATTTAATAAATGAATATATATTTATAATTTTATATAATAAATTTGAAAATAAAACGTTTAATTTATAAAAATAGATATCACCATTTTTAATATATAAATAATATTTTATACTAATGAAAACTATTTATGGTTTAATTTTTTGATTATGTATAAAAGATGTAGAATTTGGTATGGTATTATTTTCAAAACCAAATAAAAATTATTAGGTTAATAATAAACCCATTAATACCTTATTAATCAATAATACCTATAATTTTATAATAAACATAATTATTATAAATAAAAATAAACTTATTCTATAAATGGGTTTTATGCATTCTGTGCACTAATATTAAAATAATTTTTCATCACCCTTAGAAATTTTATATGGGAAAAAATAATTTCATGTTTTTTAAAGTTGGGAATAATTTTTTTAATAATTCTCATTTTATTATATTCACTTAATGTTAAATTAAATATATAAAAAATATTTACCACTGTAAAAAAATGGTTATGAAACTTTTCATTTTTTTCATTCCATTTTAAAAGGTAATGAAACCCATTTTACTTCCATGGGTTCATTACACTATGATGAATGATATATTTCATGTTGTAAAAATATGTATGGATGACGGAATTATGAGGTATAATATATTCCTCAAATATGTTAATTTGAAGTTTGTATATCATGAGACATTAATGAATGGGTGAATTTTGTTTTTCTAATAATAGTGAGTTCATTTGGTGTCTCTCAAGCGAGTGAGTGTGAGTAATGAATCACGAAGATGAAGATAATCTATTAATCAGTTATAAGAAATTCAGGTTTTTATTTTACGATTAATTTGGATGTTGAATTTATATTTCTTATTCTTTTGATTATTCTCCAATTTCCATGATTATAATCTCTTGATTACACACTTTTTTCCTATCAGATATTACTATTATTATAAGACTCAACTCCCTCATATAATTGATTGTGAATAACTTGTATTATTCAATATTATTTTAAGTAAGATATTTATCCTCTACTCGTATTTTCTCATATGAATATGATCCAACCATTTCTGGTGTAATTATAAGATTTCATTAAATATTTTTTAGGACACCCCTTTCATTAGTTTCTTTCTCAATATTAAAGTTTATATATTATTATTTGTATAAGTATGTTTGATATAGATATTTTTTGTGGGATATATTGAACGCATAAAAATTAAATATTAGTCTAGTTGAAAATTGACATTTTTGATAAAAATGACTGGGAGATAATCCTAGAAATCAATAAACATAAATTATTAGTAACATGTTTTTCATGTTATTTTTTATTTAACATTAGTAAATGATATAAAATAATGATATTTTAATTATATATCATCAAATATTGTTTCCAAACTACTGTTAAATGAAATTATTTTTTGTACTAGACCTGAGTGTTCATGTTTTGTGGACCATATATTGTATCAAAGCATGGTATAGATATTTTTTTGATTATTTTGGTTATTTTAAGGGATTAGGTGTAATTAAAGAACAATGGTTTTTCAGAAACATCACCTATGTTTGCCCTCCATAAGTCCCAAAGCATGTTCCCTATCACCATGGGCTTCCAAAAAGAACATAATTATAAAACAATCCATAAGTATAGTTTAACCCAAAAATAAAATAGGACATATATCATGTATATAAAATAATGATAAATAATAAAATTAAAAAATGAATGAGAAGGTTCAAAAAAATAAAACATACAAAATAGAGGAAAATGGATGATCCCATGAACATTACAAACCCAAAAAATGTCAAGACTCTATGTTACCAAACATTACCACCATCCCAACTCAAAATAAAGATAACATCATTCAAGATATGTCAGTGAGCTATATGAAACTAATCCATTTACCTATAACCCACAATAAAAAATATGTATATGACCTAAAAATATATAGTGTTTGAGAAAATCCCATGTTGGATACATAAATAGATGAATAGATTTCATAAATAAATATTACTTATTTAATATGAATCTTTGATAGAAATAATTTTGATCCATGAATTAAACATCAAGGTTTAATATCCTTGAAAACCCACACACACATATATATATAACAGATACATAAATGATCAGCGTCATTTTCCATTGTGATTCAACAAACTGGAAACCTTCTTATCCAAATCATTCTAATAACCATTATTAATTACCTTGTAATTTGAGACATAAGAAAATGTGATCATATAAACTAAATAAGAGAAAACATAATAGATATCAACCAGGGTTGATAAATGAGTATAATACATGATAACATGATCATAACATACAAAACTAATACCCAATTATTCAAGGATTTTTCATCATGATTTATAGCATAATATTTTTTCTTAATAGAAGGCATAAATCATAACATATTGAAGTAATCAGTAATTTTTTATTTTCTATGAGAAAATAGAATAATAATATCTCACACGTCAATAGTATACAAATATGTATAGAAAACCATTACCTTACATGGGTATCACAACCTATAAAATTATAGTGGATTGAGTTTACATCTCATGATGTCATATCCTTATTCATCGTTAATTATAAAGACTATCTTGATGTAAAATGTCTCATACTAAACTCAATTCACAACCCAATAAAATTTTGGTAATAATAGAAGAGAAATGATCTCTTTTATAAGTGAGGGTGAAGAGAAATATTGAGTTTTCTATAATATTTAAATGATATTTTTTCACTTTTAGGTTTAATTTTCTTGAAAAGTATGTGAATTCGAAAGTAGAATGTGATAACAATATATAATATTTAATCCATAAGAATTATATACTTTTATGGGTAAAACAAACCCTTATCTTCTTGTTTAACCCCTGGTAGACCTATTTTGAACATAACAATGATAATATCATTTTACTATTTTTACAATTCACTATTACCAAAAAATTAAGTCCACCATATTTCATTTAATTAATTATAAATACTTAAAATATGGTTTCCATTTTTCTTGATTCAATTTATATAATTTTATGAATTTAAATTTTTTTAATTTTAAAAACTGTAATGTAAACTATTTTAAGAATGATGTATCTTTTAACTATATCACATAATTTACAACCATTACATAACATATAAAAACCACAAAATAAATGTAAAAATATTTTTCTGAAAGTATCAAATAAATATTTCATCAAATATACTAATATATAGATATTTATTATACTTTTTTTATTAAATACATATTTTGCATATAGAAAGAATTTTGGGAACATAATTTTCCATTTCTCATAAAAACTATATTATTACTAAATCAATTATATTGATGATTTTTATAATATAAATTAGACTATTTAAAAATAAATGATCATTATTTTACATTAGAATCTAATTTGAAACACATTATCTCTTTTTATTTATTAGATATGATAGAGTTTTAAAATTTGGTATTCTTCATTGTTCAGTAACAAATAACATTTTTAAAAAAATTCTATAATTTTACCCTAATCAATCAATTACATGATGATTAAAAAATATTCATTTCTTAGAATAAAAATTCTAACAATGGAAGAAATTTATTATAATGTTCTCGCCTAAAATGAAATAAAAAACAATTTTCTAATAAATAATATTCCAATTATAATTTTATATTACTAGAAATTGTGTAAATATTTATTATTAACTAATCCATGCATTATATTTGTTTCTTAAAATATAAATATTTTATATTCTGTGTTCAACAATAATCATATCCTTCAATTTAACATCTAAATTATAATGGATTATTATTTAATGGTTTATCATGGATCAGGGATACATGTAGGGAATGCAATAGAATACTAAAAATTAATTTAAAAAGAAATACATATAAAATATCAAGGGGTTACAATAGAATGATTAATCTATAAAAATTTTGTCACCATTTAACTGTTCATTTTAGATTCAGAATACAATAATAATAATTTATTACATTTGAAAATATTTTTTATGAGTAATCATTTAGTTTTCTTTTTAAAATAATCAATATCAAATGTAATAAAATATTAAAATCAATATGAACAATATCTTAGAAGAAGAAAGCTAAATATATTTATATCTCGATGGAATAAACATGTAGGAATAACTATATGTTCCATAAATTAATCCATGCATGAAATGAATGTGTGATATATCCTATGGGAATACCAAATTAGGACACACATGGGGCACTAAGACATAATAATGTGAATCCAAATGAAAATATGTATCGTCGCAATCTATCAATATTACAACAGAATGCCCTAATGTTTCAAATATCACTATATTTTTCAAATAAAAATAATACAATGCAGTTACGGTTCTCAAATGGATTCCACATTGTACATTTCATCAAAATATTTAATAATCCATGCACAAAATTTTCCAAAAATAATTCTCAAACAATTTATCATCGCTCTAATTATTTAATGTCCATTTTGTATTAAATCACATAATTGGGTTATTTCATTGCAAACAATAATACCATATATTTATTTTTAATGAAAATAAAACTAAAATTACTTTTCATGTAACCTAATATGAACTTTCTTAAAGGAACATATCATTTATTTCATCATACCCAAGATGAAATTTCATAAAATAACCCCCATAAATTTAAAATCAATGAAATTTATGGACCAAACCAATGTAATTTACAAGAACATCATGTGTATCGCGGTATATATTCATTTTATATGGACATTTTTGTCTCCAATAGATAAAAATTATTCAATTTTAAAAATATAGACTGTAATCGGATCTCTTAGGTCCTTAAAAAGACTATATTCATAAGAAACATAATGAATTTCACATAAAAACCAATGGATGAAGAAATTAACAACCAATTTGTTTCCAATTAAACATGTGGAATAGATATCGTTGGTTGATCTAGTGAGAAAGAAAAATTCTACTAGAAAATATGAATATAGCTCAATGATTTCTGCTAAAATAAATTTTGAATATCGATGGAATTATGGATAGGACCATATAGATTTTAATGGTAGGGTTCTTTAATTTTGTTTGGTATTATAAAAATAATATAATAAAAAAAGTCTAATAGAATAAGGTTTAAATTCCATTGTTAATAATATCATTTGGTTTATATAGTTAGATCACAGTGGTAGATAAACATTTCAATAACCAGGTGGTAGGAATTGTCCCACTAAAACCAAATATAATGGTTACTTGTAAATTTATTCAAAGATATAAAAAACATTCCTAAATACTATAAATCATTTTATTATTAGACACATATATATGACACATTCAATACAAGTTAACTAATAAAGATTATACTACACAGTACACATAGAATTTATATTAATACTTAGTGTTTTTTACACCCAAACAACCAAAATACTTATAAAACTAAAAATAGATGAACAATGATAAATATTAAACATACATGTGATCTAAAGGGAGTCACATTTCACATAGCCATGATTATTTTTGTTACCATTATGAAATCGAAATTCTAGATTTTCAAAAAAAAATATTCACATTGATCTTCTATCAATGAATCCCACTCTCTTGTATCATCATTACCTCATCCACCTAGCATAATATATATATCAAAGGAATTTTTTTACCACAAAACACTGTATATTGGAGATCAATTCTTCTAAATCACCTCTTCTCCAATTAGATATTTGTCTTGAGATCTATATCATCTCTTTCAATCTAATAGGAAGGGACTAGTTGGCATAACTTAAATTAAGAAACATATATATCATCATGAATTAGTGTCTAATGAGATATGATTTATAATTGATAAGACACTATTACATTTTATTAAAATATTTATAAATGGACATAAATCCTCAATGAAAACATTACCTACCTAAAAAATGATGATTTCCCATGTGATATGAATCCCTATGAAAGACCTAAATTCCAACCTAAAACTCCAACATGAAATTAAAATAGTCCTTATAGGATTTCTAGAATATTTGTTCTATTTTATAAAACCATTCATATCAAAGAAAATTCCTTATCATATCTATAATATGACTAGGCCCTCCAATGGTTATTCTCTAAATTTCAACTAACATAAAGGTTTAATAAATTAATTCCCATATAAATATTCAAAATGATCTATTTGAATTGTTGAAATATTACTAATTTTATAGAGAATTCAACAAAATTATGATGTTTATCCCATAAACTTATGAAATAAAAAATTAAATGAAAATAAGTATTATAGAAACCTTATCCTTTTACACATAACATTACATGATTTAATTCATAATTATACATTATAATATAAGATGAGAGTCGTGAATTCTAGTGACTTTGAAGACTAGGTAAATAAAATTGAATACATAAAACATTTAATTATTTAATCATCAAATTGAGCTCCTATATTCCATTTTCACATACATAAGCATAGTATAACCTAGGAATAACATGAACAATGGGGTTATCTAAAAATCATAGAAAGGGAATAAGAATAAGAATATTTCTTTACCTCATGGGTTATAAGGCATGACATAATGAAAATAGAAGGCATGAAACACATAGAATCATAACATATAAACATGGGATCATATAAACATGGATTCATAGAAATATTTAATCAATATAAAACATGAATTTATCATGTTTCAAATATCATTACACATAGAGGATCACAATTCAATTTTAACCACCAAGACCTTTTCACATGGTAGTACAAGTAATGGTTAATCACAAAGAACGTTGAACATGGTAGCACAAGTGAATGATAATCACCAAGACCATTGCACATAACGTCTCATGATACTCAAATTTACCCAATGCGTTAGAGCACTATCTGGGTTCATCCATCTTAATGTGTTCATGAATATGTTTTCCACATAAATAATCATATATAATCAATCATACATAAACATAAGGGTTACCCATGGAAAGAAATAGGTATCATAATCATGTAGTAATACAGAATAAATGGGTGTATCCTAAAAGTTTCCAATAAAGAAAGTAATTAAATAATAAATGGGAATTCATTAGGGAAAAAGACATATATATTGATAAGTGATTTCAATAAGTAGAGACATCTTAAAAAAGGCACTCAAGAAATTTTAGAATTTAAAAAAAATAGTGCGGTTTTGAGGAAAATACCAAAGAGAATTTAAAATAAAAAAGAGAATAATATTTTATATAAAAACATTTTTAAAAAGAGGGTTTTAATAATAATTAGTCTTATTTTATAAAAATAATGGTGGCTTAAAATAGATTATATTATGAAATTTAGATTGGGAAGTATTTGGGAAGTTATTTTAAAACAGGTTAGCATATTAGGAAGTATTGAAGAGGGAACCATTTAAAAACATGTATATACTTGAAAGAGATGATGAAAGGGTCTTGATACATTAATTTTGTACATATAAAAAACATTATAAGACGTACAAAAAATTAATATATAAATTGATTTGGTAAAAAGAAACATAAAGTAACCTGAAGGAGTAAAGGGTGTTCGGGTTGAATCCATTATGAAACATCATCATGGTAACAAGTGTACTTAAGAAGGCTTAATGAGATATAAATTGGTATCTAATAATTTATATATAATTATGAAATTATAGGTATGTGAAAAAACATACCCCATCTAATGTTATTAAAAATAAAAGGTTATAACATAGAGGAGATTCTTGAATAAAAGTGAGAAAGAGAGGATCGTGTACCTTATGTCTGAAGGTGTTATCCACTTGATATTAATGACCTCAATAACAAAATTAGTTTCATTAATTAATAATTCCAGAATCAATTTTACATGTAATTGATTTATTATAACCTTTTTTAATTCATTCATAACCTTTTTTATTGGTTATGAGGTTTAATTTCATTTTTCGAGTCCATTTGTTTCATGATCGGTTTACTTATATACATGAATGGAAAATCATGTAAAATGAGGAATGTTTTCCATAATTTGAGTTCTATTATATTATTTATCACATATAAGGTTACATGGTTTTTAATTTAATTTGGTTACATGGAGTGAAGTTGTGTCGTTATATAAAACTATTCTAATAACCTTTTTGGTTAATTGGCGGGTTTTTATCACAACGAACACATTTTGATTTATAAATCAAATAAAATGTGTAAAAAAGATTCTAGAACCATATATGATACATAATTCATTTATTATAGTATGTTTCAACAAAAATAATGGTTTTCTAACCATAACTAATGATATTAATAGAAATTGAAAACCTGTCATCTTTGAATGTGGTAAATTTACACATCTTTGAAGGAGTTTTTACTACTAGTCTAAATGAAGGGTAAAGGAGAGATGGTAATAACATATTTCAGTATCATAAAAAATTCTAGTATAAGTAAGGTATTGGAGCTGTAATAACATTTAGATAAGGAGAGGTAAGGATATAAAATAAAACAAATAACTTGAAATGAAAGTAAAAGAATTGAAAAGAGGAATTTACCTTTTGAATTGATCTTTATTGAGATCCTCTTAATGGGATAGGATTTGGTATATTGAGTATACCAAGGGTTACTAGGCTTGTGGGAGGATATTTGGGGGATATTTGAGTAGAATTTATGTAAGGCACAAGACTTGAGAGGAGTGAAGAGAATAGGGGAGTGTGGACGGTTTTTATAGTGGAGGAGGGGAAGGTTTTCATAATATTTTAATCATTAGTTTGTTATTTTTCTATAAGACAAGAAATAGTGTTGTTTAACTAACAATAAATATTAATATTTTCATTTTAGTTCTAACCTGGGGTGCCTACCATAGCAATGATTCTAGGAATAGTGAATTTAACTTATTATGTATATATACGGTAAATTACCGTATTTCACTACTCAACAAAAAATCTAGTATTTCAGAAAAATCTAAAAAAATAACCCTAACCATTTTTCAATGTGTATAATCCAAAAATGAACTCAATTTTATAAAATTTTTTCTAAATATGGTAAATTTAATTTTAAATTAAAATTGTTATTTAAGTGAAAAGTACATATTTTAAAAATATAAATGATTTTATAATAATTTGAAAAATTAACTATCGTCTCATAAAATTCTCCTGTAATCAAAACAATAATTTTTTAATACATTTTATGAAAATAAATTTTCTTTTTTAATTTTTAAATTACTCATAAATTTCTATTTAAATTTGTATGACTTATAAAAATACAAAGCCTATCGTATTGTCACTTATAAGATGGATTATTTTTTTTATAATTTCATTAGTAAGGTTACTATTTACATGGCCAATTTATTATTAACAAGGTTCATATCACTATTCATAATGGCAGGTTACTGTTCATTAGGGTAGTTTGTTATTCCCCAAAAAATTAGGTTTGTTACATCAGACCCGAAAAAGCACCCAGAACACAACCATCAATGTCATATTTTCTAAATTAAAAACTCATAAGTGGAAACTTTTAGTTTAACATCTATTCTATAAATATCTCTTTAAAAAAAATTTGTTTTACTAAGACTTATATTTTCATGAATTTTAATAAATTTATCTGTATATCCTTTGGGTGTTACATTCTTACCCCATTATAAAATTTCACCCTCAAAATATCATTTTACATACTAAGGTGAAAACGGGTGAGGGTTTGAATAAATAACTAATAAGAATAAAAAATAAACATTAAACATAAAAGGATAAAATCCAAAAGGAAATTAAAATATTAACTTTTGATTCCCTGTGTTTAAATCTAGGTTATCCTTGATCGATTTCTGAACTTATATTCTTGTGGGATTTTTTTCCCTTAATAATGGTCCATACTATGATTATGAATTTACTAAATCATATCCCCTTGGAGTTTCAAACCAATAGTGAATCAAGGCCTTTTTTTGTGCACTAGTTCCCATTAGAGTCTAGCTCAAAGTGGTGTTTTCAGGTATTACCCCTAGATACATCTGTGCCAAAACCACCTTTACTTGTTTGTATCTAGAAAAAGTTGTGTTTTATTGATAATAAACTTACTCTACACTTACCATAATTTAGGGATGTTTTCATAAAATTAGTATCACATTTTTTTGTGCCTTACTAAATACAAGGGTCTCTATAGTTAATATTAGAGTGTGGTCTAGTTATTTTAGAGATATGGAAAATAACACTTCAGTAAGAACCATATAAATGAGAGTAAGTGTATTAAAATGACCCTAAATTATGGTACATATAGAGTAAGATTATTATCAAGAAAATATATCCCTGTCTAGATACCAAAAATTAGAGGTGGTTGTGGCACATATGTATCTAGGGCTAAAACCTCAAAACACCGCTTCGAGCTAGATTCAAATGGGATCCGGTGCACAACAATAAACCTTGCTTCACTATTGGTTTGACACTCCTAGGGGATATGTTTTCGTAAATTTTTAATCTTAGTATGGACCATTATTAAGGTAATAAAAAATATCCCATAAGAATATAAGTTAAGTAATAGACCAAGGATAACCTAGATTTAAACATAGGGAATCATAAGTTAGGATATACATTTCCTTTAGGATTTTATCCTTTTTTGTTTAATGTTTATTTTTTATAAAATAACTATTCTTTAAAGAAACTAGATACATGAAAGTAAGAAATTAAATAATTCAAGGGAATCTATATGTAAAAAATGCATATATGATGATGTGTTATGTCAAACAGAAGTGACAACCTAAAAAATCATATTAATGAAACTTTAGAATTAAAACATTTTAGTGTGGTTTTGAGGAAAATACCAAGGATATTTTATAATAAAAATGGAAAAATATTTTATTTAAAATTATTAGTGAACAGAGAGGGTTTTCAATATAAATATACTGATTTAATAAACACAACGGTGTCTTAAAATTGATGATATTGTACACATAAAATTTGGAAGGAATTTCGGAATTTCTTTTAAACCAGGTTTTTTATCGGGAACTATTGAGGAGGGAACCATTTAAAACATGTAAATACCTGAAAGGGATAACGAAAGGGTTTTGATACATTAATTTCGTACATATAAACATCATTATATGATTGAAAAAAATGATATATCACTTCATTTGGGTAAAAATAAATATAAATCAACCCGAATGAGTAAAGGATGTTTGGGTCAAATCCCTTACGAAACCTATACAGGGTAACGAGTGTACTTAAAAGGGACTAAGGAGAGTGAAAAGGGTATCTCATCATTTATATATCATGATGGAAGTATGGGGGAGGTGAAAAAACATACCCCATCATTAGGTATTAAAAATAAAAGGTCATAAAAAAGAGGAGATTCTTGAATAAAAGTGAGAAAGGGAGGATCCCTTACCATAAGTCTAAAGGTGTTTTCCACATGATATTAAGGATATGAATATAAAAATAGGATCATTAATCAATAATTACCGAACCACTTTTTACGTGTAATTGGTTTATCATAACCATTTTGATTTCATTCATAATCTTTTTGATTGGTTATGAGGTTCAATTTCATTGTTCAGGTCCATTTGTTTCGTGATCACTTTACTTACATACATGAATGAATAATCATGTAAAAGGAGGATGGTTGTCCATAATTGGTGTTCTATTTTATTATTTAACATCCGGAAGGTTCTATGGTTTGATATTTTATTTGGTAAATTGGTGTGATGTTGAAACATCATATAAAACTACAGTTATAACCTTTTAGGTTAATTGGTAGTTTTTTATCACAATGAACAAATTTTCTTTTATAAATCAAAACCACATCTGAAAAAATATTCCAGAACCATTGATGATACATTATACATTTATTATAGTTTTTTTCAACAATATGAATTATTTCATGACCATAATTGAAGACGGTAATAGAAATTGAAAACCCACCAACCTTGGGTGTGGTAAATTAACACATCTCATATGGTGTTTTTACTTATAGTATAATATAATGGTATAGGGAAGATAATAATTTATTCTATTATCATAAAAAATTCTAGTACATTTATGGTATTAAATTTATCATGACATTTGTATGAGGATAGGTAAGTATAGAAAAAAAATAAAGGAATTGACAAGAAAGTAAAAGAACTGAAAAGAGGAATTTACCTCTTGAATTGATCTTCCTTAAGAGCCTATAAAGGTGAAGGGATTTAGTATTTTGAGGAGGCCAAGGGATTCTGGACATGTGGAAGGATATTTGGAAGAGATTTTAGCAGAATTTTTGCATGGAAGAAGGCTTTATATGAGTGAAGAGAAGAGGGGAGTGTGAGTGGTTTTTATAGTGGAAGAGTGGAGGGTTTTCTTAATATTTTAATCATTAGTTTATTATTTTTCCAGAAGACAAAAAATAGAGATGATTCCATGAATAAAAATTTTAATATGTTCATTTGAGTTATAACTAAGTGTTCTTACCTCAACGATGATACTAGGAATAGTGAATTTAACTTATAAGGTATATATATGGTAAATTATCGTATTTCACTATTCATTAAAAATTCAGGTATTTTAGAAAAATACCAAAAAAATCACCCTAACCATTTTTTATGAGTAGAATTAAAAAATGAACTCTATTTTATGAAAATAATTTTATATGTGAAATTTAATTTTTAAATAAAATCATTATTTACTTGAAAAATACATATTTTAAAATTATAACTGATTTTATAAAACTTTGAAAAATTAACTAAGGTCTCATAAAAATATACTATAATCAAAACAATAATTTATGAATTAATTTTATGAAAATAATTTTTCTTATTTAATTATTAAATTATTTATAAAATTTTAATTAAATATTTATGACTTATGAAAATACCAACACTATCATATTATGACTTATAAGATGAATAAATATTATTTATACTCTCATTGGTAAGGATACAATTTACATGGAAGATTTACTATACATAAGAGTCATATTACTATTCATAGGGGTAGGTTACTATTCATAATTGTAGGTTACTATTTACCAAAAATTATGTTTGTTCCATTAGACCCTAAAAACACCTTGAACGCAACTGTGTATGTCATATTTTTTAAATTCAAAACACATAAGTGAAAAAGTTTAATTTTACAGCTACGTTATAAATATCTTCTTAAAAAGTGTTGTTTTAAAGAGACATAGTGTTTAATCCATTTCATTAAATTTATATTTAAATCCTTGGGGTTTTACAAGTATCATAAACAATTTTAATGGTTCACTTAGTTTTCCTATCCATTTGAGGGTGATACACATTAGCTAATTTTGAATGTTTATCAACCGCATCTTGATAACCCTCCCAAATTCATATTATAATCCAGGGATCCCTATCCAAAACAATTATTTAATTCACTCCATGAAACTTCATGATCATTATACATATTTGTTACATTTCACATATACCATCATCTACTTCTATATAGAATATGAATTTTCAAATTTCTTAAGTTGATTAATGATGACACCAATCCGTTCATCCTTGATATGAGTCATAGGTAAATAAAAAAATTATGAGGATATTAAATGAATGTTTCAAAATAGAATGGGAAATTTCTGTAAGAAACTAACAGGTTTAAAGATCTCCCCATTGATCTTATAGAATGTAAGGCATCAAGACACAATGTTTGAAATCAACTATATTATTAGAAACCACCATTGCAGAAATTTCAATTGATGATAGGACTTGGTCATGTTTAGGTGCATGTATATCTAAAATTACAGTCATTATCCATTTAATTTCACCACAGATATATCCAAATTAACCAACACCCCCCCCCAATTCATAAAAACATCTTGACACTTAGTCTAGTCACCTTATGTATTCCTACCATATATGATTTTAGTAAAACATTGAAAATCAGTGTCTATTACATCACCAAGAAAAATAAGATCATAAAATGATTAATTAGCTTTCACAAAAGATATTTACAACATTCCATAGGCCTCATAAAAATACTATAATTTTCTAATAAAAATATGTCAAAGACCACTCCTCCATTAATTTTATAAAGGATTGAGTTAACAGAATCCTTCTCAACATTTAAATGACCACATTCAATTTTCAGGGTGTACATGAAACATCAAACTAAAAAAATTAAATATATTGAACCCAACATATTTTTCATAAATTTATATTCCTATATTTAAAATTATAATTCCTGATATTATGATTATTATATATAGTAAATCACATATTAAAGTGTTTGGGGTACCATGTCATAAGATAATCTGTCGCTATATCTTACTCGAGATCCTTGGTATAATAATTATTATCATGAGGAAGATATTTGATAGATACAATTTCCATCATATACTTCCTCTATATCAGAAATCATCTAAATCACATAAATGTTGAATCATATAAAACCACATTACCCAAAAATTGTTTCATAAGCATTTGAGAAGGAGATGTAGTCAATATCACTTATAGTTCATCAAATGAATGTTATAACATATCATTCCATGACAATTTTTCACCCATATAATTTAACTCATTGTGTTGAGATAAATCCTCCAATAAATCTTGAAAAAAAAAATCGTTATTAATTATCCAAACCTAGAATGTTATGAATCAAAAACACATATTTTGTCTTCACCATAGAAAAAATTTCTAGGATAATTTAATATTAAAATATAATACCCTCTAAGATATAACATGGCCCAAAATCATTATTAATTATATAAAAAACTCTAATGTGTACATCTTTAGTTATATAAAATTTTCATTAATAGTGATAAGATTGATATCGACATGATCTCTATGCTCTTATTTTGGCTTGGAATACAAAAAAAATCATGCGCAAATATAACTAGAAAATTTTCCAATAACCAATGTATAATATGATTCATCAAATGAATAGACATTAAAGGAGGATTAACAAGATAAATGAAAGATAAAAATACTCATCATGTATATACCTACACATGAGGGATGTCTTAGGATTTTTCTCTTAAAGGATTCATAGATTATAGTATAATGATTGTAGATCAAGTTTATAGAACCATGGGGCTCTCCTAAGTTGATTAATTAAGTCCTTAATATTTGAAAATTGATAGATGTTATTAACGTTAACCAGGTTAGGAATTTAGAAATAAACAAAAGGAAAGAGGCTTAAATCTACATTACTTTCATATAAAAGTGGTTAAGCCCATGGTAGAAATATCTGAAAAATAGATCCTTTGGATTATATATCCCCAAGATGATCTGTAGGATCCATTGACATAGAAAGTTATGTATGATACAATATCCATGAGATTTTAATTTTACCCATGTGTGTGTCAATAGAGAAATAATTATCCATTTATGGTGGTAGATATGAAATATAATCAAGAAAACCCTAATTGTACTCTTCCACCACCATAATATGTGGGCAACTAAAACACTTGTCAACTAAATCAAGAAATGTCCATGAAATCTGAGAGAAGATCATTCTAACCACATAAAATATAGGCTCTACTCAAACATATCTTGGATATTACTCACCTAGAAAACTATAATTAACCCCATGGGGAAAAATAATTATACTATAAATTGATAAAGATATATTTGGTTTTGAGTGATGATAATCTAATAAATTCCAATAATAAGGATAATGATGTCAACTTCAAGAATAAGAAAATCCCACACTATAATAACTTCATCACTAATCATATGGAACTTGAAACATTTGTAAATAGGTAATTTAATCCTTCCAAAGGAAGTGTAATAATCAAAAATAAATGGAATATTCTTTAAGTATATGACAAAAATATCAATCAACATTCATGATATAAAAAAATTGACACATTATCAAATGAATCTATTAAAATATAGGATGAAATAAACACAATAACTATCATAGAACTTGATCACACATCAGATTCCATATCTATATACAATGGATCATAAATGAATCTACATATACTTGTCCATGAGAATTCATTGATTTTTTAGTATCCCCCTTTTTAAGGAAGCTATATCCATAACCCACTTCAACATAAGAATTATCCTAATAGGCTTTGGTAAATTTTGATCTAACTATACTACCTTCTGATACTCTTCTATAAAAACATAGAAAACCAAATTATCCACAATTATGTAAATTATTAGGTGTTGCTGGATATTCATCCCATGAATGGATACATTTTCCACACTTGATTCAAACAACATACTGTGGACTCAAGAAATACCCAATAATTGTTCATTACACAAACTAAGAACACATATTATGCATTCATTTATCATTAGATGAGACAATTATTCTACCCCCTATTATAAGAGATTATCCACATGTAATTTTCCTCCAAAAAAAGTTTTTATCAGTGATAGTTCCATTATCAACCACCTTAATAATGGAAGGAATAAAAAAGTGAATTTGTAACACCCCGAGCTTCCACGATACGCCTCTCTTTCAATAATGCAATAGCTTGCATTGTACGCAAGTTCGAGTTCTAACACACCGCAACTAATCAAAGTAGCCGTTATGAATAGTAATAACCACCTTTTAAATTTATAGAAATTTTATATTTCAAAATGGACTTCATTTTTGTATTCCTAATATTGAAATTAGCCTATGTTGAATTTTTTGTAATTTTCTGAGAACTTCAAAATTTTTATGAATAGTGAAAAATACTTAAAACATCTTTTTTAATCAAAATAATTCATAGTGATAAATTATACTATTGAGGGGTTTTAGAGTATAATTAGAATATATTTTTACCATTTTATCCAATGGTGGTCATTAGAATTAATTTAACATTGAAATTGGACATAAACAATTGCCAATCTTTTGATATAAATTGTTTCTTAAAAACACGCTATTTGTTGTGACAGCGGGAATTAATTATAAAATTAATTAATGCAACTAATATGTTTGGAATTTTTTTAAAATAGACATCATTTTTGAATTCGTAATATCAATTATAGCTTAGGGTGGAATTTTGGCCTTATTCTGAAAAACTTCAATTTTTGATGAATAGTGAAACCACTAAGTGGTAGTTAAATAACTGATTTTTCGTTTAAATGAAATATTACCACTTCTGTGTTTTGATTTTCAAAAATCCGACATACATGGTTGTCATTAAGAAGTAAAATTTGGTTCAATGAGATCAAAATAATTTTTTGGTGAATAGTAACTTTTAAGTTCTTAATCGCGATTAGAGGTAATTAGTGTAGTTTAAGGTAAAAACAATGTTTTATTAATATGATATGAGCTTGACACTTGTCCTACTCCTATTGGATGAGTCATGGCCGACAAAGACAACCCATGGGTCAACTTGGGGACCCCATGGAGCCACTTTAGTTGGAAAATGACATTAATATATATTTATTTAATGTTGAAATTAAATTGACACAAACATGAGTTGTTTTACTAAAACAGTTTTTAAGTGGGGTTACACAAGTCCAAATTTTGATTATAAATATTCATTAGAAAGCTAAAAAGATTTCCTACATTATAGTATTTTTTTTATAATTTTTAGACATTAAATAAATTAAATTATTTATGACATCATGATGATGTAGTGATGACCTCATTATTTAACGATTTAAATAAAATGGGAAGATAATGCAAAATACAAGGCTTACACTTGTCCAAAGCCAATTGGATGAGGAGATTTAGAACCCTTATCACCTTATACTCGAATTATATAAGTGTGGGACCTTTAGAATCCGAAAAGCATTGTGAAATAATGTAACATTTCAATCTTTCCAAAAGTGCCCCTCCTCTCCACTTATAAAAGGCCCCCACCTCTCCCACCTCATTTACACTTTCAAGCCATTTGGCTCGGCCAACCTCTGCCCAAATACTCTCCCAACATTCCTCCCTTACTCATAGAATCCTCACATTGGGAAGAACTCTTCCCAAGGAAGCCTTTGGCTCAAATCAAAAAGAGTTACCCGATTTTGAGGTAATGTCTTTTCTAATGTTGTTTTGTTTTATTTTTCTTCTCCAACCCCATAAACTCTTTTTATTCATTTCTTTTGTAACAACACCAGTATCCTCAATATACTAGGATGTTGTTATAATAAGTATTAGAGCTACACTTACACACACCTACATCAAATGGTTAAAGAACATACGGTTTCTGTGGATGGCGAATTTCTGCCTCACGAAGCGATGATTGTTCAACACTCATATAACACCTTCAAAGGTGGCCATTAAGATGTCACTATTTTTATATATGATATATAATATGTTTTTGTTTTACTTATGCTTCTGTATTTCTCATTTATGGCTTACTTTATGATTTCCATTATGGGTAAAACGCGATAATTTCATTTTAGGAAGTGCGGACTACCGCCCCCTCAAAGTGATTTGAATCGTTAATGCCATATGTGGGATGTATAAAGGATGGAGTAAATGGTATTATACACTATATTATACTGGAATTATATTATACATTTATATCATTATGATTTAGTTCCATTAAATATGAAATTGAAATGAAAGTAGCGTTCATGCGTACGTACGGCTTACCGTCTCCATGAACGGTGCATTTCATTTCTTACCTCTAAATGTTACGTAATATTATAAATGAATGTATATACTGGATATATAAGATATATATGACATCTAAATCATGAATATAACTCTGGAGATAATGGATATTCTACCACATGAACAACTTGTAATTATAAGAAGTTTATTGTTGACTCAAGTACCAAAGATCGACAAAACGACCGCTATTAACTTAAATAATTACATAATGTTCATAACATTGTAATAAGTGATATAAAAAGGATAATGAAATTGAAAATGGTTCTTAATAAGGTAGATATTAACTCTAGTTTATTATTCAGGAGGTTAAAGAACGGTTGAGTCAAGTCGGACACAAGGTAAGGGAACTTCTTAACCCAATTTCCATTCTTTGGGTTAATCTCCTACTTTCAAATTATGTCATGATGTTATTATGTCCTATTTTGTATTTTTACTTTCTTTATGTGTACCTATAGTGAATACACATAATATATCTATTCTATTTTAAAAATGATCTTTTTAAGGACTTCGTCTCAATCTCCTTTCATTGAGGCATATTTTGTTTTATACACAAATTTCTTTTATACGGTGTATAAACCCCTTTGACTTTTACGTTTATTCAAAAGGAATCTTTTTATACGAAGAATTTTGCTAAACGACAAAAGGGAATGTTTTTCTTTCCGTACTTATGCGGCGACAATGACTTCTCCGCCGCCGTGACCATTATTTGAGTTTCGGCTTCCTCTACAAGCCGTCATTTTTTTTAATGAAAAATAAATACAAAGTTTTAACTTTATTTTATTTTGGTATTAAAAATGGTTTTGAAAGCGTTTTTATCATATCAAAGTGTTGTATTGATATCTTGTGATTGAAATGTGGAAATGTTATGTTTCCTTTATGCATGTTTTATGTGATACGATTATGTTATGGTTTATGATATGTTTAAACCTATTCATATGAGGAATGCATTGGACTTAATAAGTGACGGGTGGAGCCCGCTATAGCTCCTCGATGCATCGGCAGGTCTCATGAGACAAACTAGTGTCTTGGCACGAGGCCTTGACAAAATCTTATTTGTGGTCTTGGCACGACGCCTTGACTACGTGGTTATGATAGTCTGGCATTATGCATTCCATCATTATGAAAGTGGTTATTGATATTGCATGTGATTATTCGACCAGTAGAATATCCATGTGAAGAAGTAAATGGCATTATCTCATTTTACTTTTGCCATATTATGTTGATGTTCAAGTTTAAAAAGGCTTTTTTTTTAGTTATACATTGCCTTAAATGTTTATGTTTATTTATGAAAGCTTCCGCAATATTGTTATCCTTACTGAGCATCTGAGCTCACCCCTTTCAATGTTTAAATATTTTCCAGGATGTGAAGAAGTGTATTATGACTGACTTGCAAGGATAGTCAGTGAAGATATGAGTGTGGACTATGAAGACCATGTTATTGTAGTTTGTTTAATATTGATGTAATGAAAGACTTATGAATGTATCTAGTGTTTCCAAGGCTACTAAACTAATCGGTCTTTCGAGACTTGATCTTTTGTGATCATGCCAATGTTAGGAAGTAACGCACCGGCTCTGGGTAGCTGGGGTCGGGGCGTTACAGTTGGTATCAGAGGAAGTTTAGTACAAACCTTGGAAGCTAGATTTAGATAAACTCTGATTAGAGCACATAGACCTAAGATGAACTTTGAGGATTAGTATAGAAGAACTTCCTAGAATTTTGGTATTGTAGAGATTTTGTGAGTTTTCCGATCAATACATCCCTGTCTGGATACGAGCAGGTAGAGGCGGCTCTGGCACAGATGTACCTAGGGGTAAAACACGAAAACACCGCTTTGAGCTAGACTCGAACGGGAACTGGTGCACGACAACGGGCCTTGCTGCACTCTTGGTTACGACACTCCCGGGGGATATGCTTAGGATAACTCTCATTTTCTTTACAAATCATTATGAAGGGTTTATGAGTATATACTTCCTCAAAGAAAACATTTCTTTTTATGATTATGGATTATATCCATAAATAGTTCAATTTATGTAAAGTGTTTAACAAGTAGGGAATTATGTATTTTGATTCATAAACTAATCTAGTTTATGCCATTGTTTAGAAATGGCGCCTAGTGGAAGGAATGGAAACCGTATCAGTGCACGAACTCCGTGTAGGGATTGCCCTCCTGATCAAGATAATTATTGTGGATCTGGAGATACAACTGGTGCTGATCAACTTATTACCATACTTGGACAACTCACTCAGGTTATGAATAATAACCTTACTCGTATGGAGCACCCTGATCCGCAACGTGGAGGATCAATGCTAGACCGTTTCATGAGGTAACAACCACCAACCTTCAATGGGAGTACAAATCCTATAGTAGCTGAGCAATGGATAAATTCCTTAGAGAAAATATTCCATGCCTTGGGGAGTAGTGAAAGGGAGAAGGTTGTCATGGCAGTTTACCGCCTCACTGGAGATGCCGATCAGTGGTGGTCGCTAATTCAAAACACAAAGGAAGATGATGACGTATCGAATATGGAATGGAGGGAGTTCAAAGATCTTTTCTTAGAAAAATACTTTCCTCGTGACCATCGAGCAGATATGGAAAGGCAATTTCTGAGTCTGAGGCAGAAGGAGGATGAGAATGTCGCAAAGTATGAGGCTAACTTTACAAGGTTAGCGAGGCATGCTGCCGATTATATACGTAACCCAAGGAGTAAGATTGATCGTTTCTTTGATGGGTTAAAACCATTTCTCCGTCGAGCTTTGGTATCACAATCCTTCTCATCATACGAAGATATTGTCTCGTGTGCTATCAAGACAGAAAAGGAATTCTCTAAGTCTTATGACAACAAAGTAAAGCAAGAGAAGAAGAGAACGGTGGAACAAGAGACAGATAAAGGGAAAAAGGGAAAGAAGGATTTTCCATTATGTGATAATTGTGGGAAGAATCACCCTGGTACTTGCCTAAAAGGAATGGGAGTTTGTTATAAATGTGGAGAAAAGGGTCACCAGGCTCGTGATTGCAAGGGAAAGAAAGAGGCTGTCAAAGTTGAATGCTACAATTGTAGAGAAATGGGTCATTATGCAAATGAATGTCCTAAGCGTCAAGGAAACTTACCTCAGAAAAGGCCAAGGTATCAAGGCCAATCTTATGCTGTGACTACAGTTGAAGCGGAATAACTAATGTATTGGTGCTTTTGGACTCATGGATTATATTCTGGTTTTTTAGAATAATGTGATATATATATAAGGATTGTACTGCAGTACTTGTTGATTTTATTAAGGTTTTAATATGATTAAGGTAATCATATTTTTAGTATGTGACAATAAGAGAAACTTTTCTTTGGTTGGGGAATCTGATGTTACAATTGATTTTGAAATTTAGAGACCTTTTAGAGAAAGTCTGGACGGAGGTATTTTGGATAACTATTAAGGTTGGAATGGATTAAGTTGAACCATGGATAGTATTGTTTAAGGTTAAATAATTTCTGAAGATTATTTTTGTAATATTATAATACTATAGTTTTAGGAAAAGGACAACCTGCAGGGTGGGGAATAACCCGTCGCGTCGGACAAAGCTGCAGGAATCGAACCCACAACCATAGTGCGACAAGCCTTTATTTCCTACCACTAGCCTACAGGAAGTCCCTGGTTATTACAAAATAGTTTTACTAATCTAAATGGTATGTGTTAACATTTGGAACCTTATACAATTAGGATAAATAGAATATTTTTGAGTTCCGTTACCATTTGGAGTAAAAGTTGGGTTTGTGGTAAAAATTTATTAACGAATGAAAGTATACATAACAAGTATGTATATTCCCTTACGTTCTTAGTAAATATCCTAAACAAATTCCTTAACATTATAAAAGGTAACTTAAAACAAAAATGTTGTCGGTTAACTTTTCCAACTGGGGATTCAATGACCGTTTAACCAATCACAAGTTTGTGATTTTCTTGTGGTTAAACTTTCTCCTAATCCTGTTTTCTATAACTCTCCATCAGACCTTGATGGTTTGTTTCTCCTCCATATCCATATTTTCATATAATCCTAGAATGGGCTATATCGGGTGACCTTTGTACTTATCTTGCTTTATTTTAATGTTATATATTTATTAACCTTATTTCCGATGTGGGTTTTCCTCAAAGGTATTTTCTCTTTTAAACCTTTTATTTTCAAAGAAAAATTCCAAATTGCGAGGACGCAATTTATTGAAGGAGGGGAGAATGTAACACCCCGAGCTTCCACGATACGCCTCTCTTTCAATAATGCAATAGCTTGCATTGTACGCAAGTTCGAGTTCTAACACACCGCAACTAATCAAAGTAGCCGTTATGAATAGTAATAACCACCTTTTAAATTTATAGAAATTTTATATTTCAAAATGGACTTCATTTTTGTATTCCTAATATTGAAATTAGCCTATGTTGAATTTTTTGTAATTTTCTGAGAACTTCAAAATTTTTATGAATAGTGAAAAATACTTAAAACATCTTTTTTAATCAAAATAATTCATAGTGATAAATTATACTATTGAGGGGTTTTAGAGTATAATTAGAATATATTTTTACCATTTTATCCAATGGTGGTCATTAGAATTAATTTAACATTGAAATTGGACATAAACAATTGCCAATCTTTTGATATAAATTGTTTCTTAAAAACACGCTATTTGTTGTGACAGCGGGAATTAATTATAAAATTAATTAATGCAACTAATATGTTTGGAATTTTTTTAAAATAGACATCATTTTTGAATTCGTAATATCAATTATAGCTTAGGGTGAAATTTTGGCCTTATTCTGAAAAACTTCAATTTTTGATGAATAGTGAAACCACTAAGTGGTAGTTAAATAACTGATTTTTCGTTTAAATGAAATATTACCACTTCTGTGTTTTGATTTTCAAAAATCCGACATACATGGTTGTCATTAAGAAGTAAAATGTGGTTCAATGAGATCAAAATAATTTTTTGGTGAATAGTAACTTTTAAGTTCTTAATCGCGATTAGAGGTAATTAGTGTAGTTTAAGGTAAAAACAATGTTTTATTAATATGATATGAGCTTGACACTTGTCCTACTCCTATTGTATGAGTCATGGCCGACCAAGACAACCCATGGGTCAACTTGGGGACCCCATGGAGCCACTTTAGTTGGAAAATGACATTAATATATATTTATTTAATGTTGAAATTAAATTGACACAAACATGAGTTGTTTTACTAAAACAGTTTTGAAGTGGGGTTACACAAGTCCAAATTTTGATTATAAATATTCATTAGAAAGATAAAAAGATTTCCTACATCATAGTATTTTTTTTATAATTTTTAGACATTAAATAAATTAAATTATTTATGACATCATGATGATGTAGTGATGACCTCATTATTTAACGATTTAAATAAAATGGGAAGATAATGCAAAATAAAAGGCTTACACTTGTCCAAAGCCAATTGGATGAGGATATTTCGAACCCTTATCACCTTAGCCTAGAATTATATAAGTGTGGGACCTTTAGAATCCGAAAAGCATTGTGAAATAATGTAACATTTCAATCTTTCCAAAAGTGCCCCTCCTCTCCACTTATAAAAGGCCCCCACCTCTCCCACCTCATTTACACTTTCAAGCCATTTGTCTCGGACAACCTCTGCCCAAATACTCTCCCAACATTCCTCCCTTACTCATAGAAGCCTCACATTGGGCAGAACTCTTCCCAAGGAAGCCTTTGGCTCAAATCAAAAAGAGTTACCCGATTTTGAGGTAATGTCTTTTCTAATGTTGTTTTGTTTTATTTTTCTTCTCCAACCCCATAAACTCTTTTTATTCATTTCTTTTGTAACAACACCAGTATCCTCAAAATACTAGGATGTTGTTATAAGAAGTATTAGAGCTACACTTACACACACCTACATCAAATGGTTAAAGAACATACGGTTTCTGTGGATGGCGAATTTCTGCCTCACGAAGCGATGATTGTTCAACACTCATATAACACCTTCAAAGGTGGCCATTAAGATGTCACTATTTTTATATATGATATATAATATGTTTTTGTTTTACTTATGCTTCTGTATTTCTCATTTATGGCTTACTTTATGATTTCCATTATGGGTAAAACGCGATAATTTCATTTTAGGAAGTGCGGACTACCGCCCCCTCAAAGTGATTTGAATCGTTAATGCCATATGTGGGATGTATAAAGGATGGAGTAGATGGTATTATACACTATATTATACTGGAATTATATTATACATTTATATCATTATGATTTAGTTCCATTAAATATGAAATTGAAATGAAAGTAGCGTTCATGCGTACGTACGGCTTACCGTCTCCATGAACGGTGCATTTCATTTCTTACCTCTAAATGTTACGTAATATTATAAATGAATGTATATACTGGATATATAAGATATATATGACATCTAAATCATGAATATAACTCTGGAGATAATGGATATTCTACCACATGAACAACTTGTAATTATAAGAAGTTTATTGTTGACTCAAGTACCAAAGATCGACAAAACGACCGTTATTAACTTAAATAATTACATAATGTTCATAACATTGTAATAAGTGATATAAAAAGGATAATGAAATTGAAAATGGTTCTTAATAAGGTAGATATTAACTCTAGTTTATTATTCAGGAGGTTAAAGAACGGTTGAGTCAAGTCGGACACAAGGTAAGGGAACTTCTTAACCCAATTTCCATTCTTTGGGTTAATCTCCTACTATCAAATTATGTCATGATGTTATTATGTCCTATTTTGTATTTTTACTTTCTTTATGTGTACCTATAGTGAATACACATAATATATCTATTCTATTTTAAAAATGATTTTTTTAAGGACTTCGTCTCAATCTCCTTTCATTGAGGCATATTTTGTTTTATACACAAATTTCTTTTATACGGTGTATAAACCCCTTTGACTTTTACGTTTATTCAAAAGGAATCTTTTTATACGAAGAATTTTGCTAAACGACAAAAGGGAATGTTTTTCTTTCCATACTTATGCGGTGACAATGACTTCTCCGCCGCCGTGACCATTATTTGAGTTTCGGCTTCCTCTACAAGCCGTCATTTTTTTTAATGAAAAATAAATACAAAGTTTTAACTTTCTTTTATTTTGGTATTAAAAATGGTTTTGAAAGCGTTTTTATCATATCAAAGTGTTGTATTGATATCTTGTGATTGAAATGTGGAAATGTTATGTTTCCTTTATGCATGTTTTATGTGATACGATTATGTTATGGTTTATGATATGTTTAAACCTATTCATATGAGGAATGCATTGGACTTAATAAGTGACGGGTGGAGCCCGCTATAGCTCCTCGATGCATCGGCAGGTCTCATGAGACAAACTAGTGTCTTGGCACGAGGCCTTGACAAAATCTTATTTGTGGTCTTGGCACGAGGCCTTGACTACGTGGTTATGATAGTCTGGCATTATGCATTCCATCATTATGAAAGTGGTTATTGATATTGCATGTGATTATTCGACCAGTAGAATATCCATGTGAAGAAGTAAATGGCATTATCTCATTTTACTTTTGCCATATTATGTTGATGTTCAAGTTTAAAAAGGCTTTTGTTTTAGTTATACATTGCCTTAAATGTTTATGTTTATTTATGAAAGCTTCCGCAATATTGTTATCCTTACTGAGCATCTGAGCTCACCCCTTTCAATGTTTAAATATTTTCCAGGATGTGAAGAAGTGTATTATGACTGACTTGCAAGGATAGTCAGTGAAGATATGAGTGTGGACTATGAAGACCATGTTATTGTAGTTTGTTTAATATTGATGTAATGAAAGACTTATGAATGTATCTAGTGTTTCCAAGGATACTAAACTAATCGGTCTTTCGAGACTTGATCTTTTGTGATCATGCCAATGTTAGGAAGTAACGCACCGGCTCTGGGTAGCTGGGGTCGGGGCGTTACAGAATTAATATCAGTGAAATATCATCCCTCAACCCAATTACAATTTTTTCAATGTTTATAGTAGTCATTTAAAACATTATTGGGTGATAAGTTCACTAAATTGAATTTATGAATAATATAATATATAAAAAAATTCCCCCTTTACCTAAGTTTATAAATGTCACATTCATAATCAAACATAATTATTCAAGATAAAACTGTAGATAAAAGACACCCATGAATATTCTCCAGGTAAGATCCTTCTACAACATAAATTTCATGATGGATTCTATGAATTTCTTTTCCAGCCTATCAAGGTTATATGTGGATAAACAAACCCTTATAGTGACTGAAATCTTCAAGAAGCTGAAAATTCTATCATCCAAATAAATGAACATTGTGGTTTTTGGGTTTTTTATTACTATGAAAAATAGATAGATTTTCATTGGTAAACTCTAAAGAATGGACTATCATCTGTTCTTGGTTTCCAACTACCACCTGACCAAAATACTAGATTATTTAGATAACTACTTCCTCCAACAAAGTGGTTACAGGATGATTCCCTAATGAATCATATCTCTTATATAAAACTACATGAATCATAAGTTCTCTTCATGTAATAAATATCAGTTAAACAAAAAAAAACTCATAAAAAAATTTATAAAAATCTAGATGAAAACAAAAACTAAAAATATTTCAGTAAAATTATCATAAAATACATTAATTTAAGTAAAAAACATATTCACAGAATTGGGTAGGGGTACATTAGAAAACAATTGAAGACAACTCATGGATTATCTTAATAAACCAAAAAGTAAAAGAACAAGCTTGATGAGAATTCTATGACCACCCAAGGAAACTCGAGATCAGATACGCCCTTCAATTTTCCAACCAACCATTCACAATTAGTAACCATGTTTCAAAGAACATATTCCAGTTTAGAAATAATTCATGAAATAAATATTTTACTAAAAATTTTCATGATAAAACATGTCTTAGTTTACCTGATAGGTCACCAAATATAGCCTACCACAAGGCCTCAAGTGCATTCTCGATCTCTATGGGTAGAACCTGGGTGACAAATAAAAATGATATAGGAATGATTTCACCCAAATGGATGTCTCAAGTATATAGTAAAAAGGTAAATAATCAACATATAACATCTAATAAAAATTAATTACCTTGATATATGAAAAACCAGTCCAAATGAATAACCCTAGAATCCCAAAAAAACAAATATTAAAACCATGTATCTATATAAAAACCATAACTACCAACCCAAATCACTGTAAATACATCATAAACAAGGTGAATAAGATGAGTTACAAGACTCCATTACCTAAACCTATATCCTAGAAAAATAAAATTTTCCTATGTAAAATGGAATATATAGAGTGTGAGGAAATACCCTATTGGATAACAACCTGAATCTATAAAATTTCAATCATAATGAAACCAATAATTCTAGATTTATAGTAGAATAATTTTTTGGAAGATATTTCATTTGATAAAGTTTTACATAACTCATTCTTTCATTTCCATTTTAGAAAAACCCATATCCAAATCTATAGGAAAATTGAAATCCACATGAATGATAATAATCAGTAGCTAAGATAAAAATATTTCTATCCCATTATAATGAAAATTTTATATTAAAGACATAATTCATAAGTAATACCATGCATCAAACATAAAATTTCTTTATGAATTGGTTGTATGTCACTTCCACAGAGGAGGAACAGTAACCCAGGAAAAAGTGACTCATAATAACACTAATTCATGCCACTATATATTGGTATTATAACCATATACACTTTGGGTGAAACCTCAATTATGTTTTTCATTTGTATATAACATATGTTTCCCAAAGTTCCCAAATATATTCATGTGCTGCATTTAAATAAAAAATCATTACACCATGATAATATATTTCCTATATATTTTCATAAATAACGAATCAATGATATAATTCATCAAAATACATGTTACCATTAAAACCATCATTGAGACATTTCATCAAATAGATGAAATGAATAAGTCTATTTTTAATTAGAACCATTTTTTATTCTACGTAGGATAGAATTACATTAAATTACCAAACCAATTTCTTCTTACCTCAAGTGATGAAATATTATAAAACAACCCACATACATTTCAATTTAGTGAATATAAAAGTCCAAAAAATGAAATCTAGATAATAATGATTCCTTTCTTTTTAATGTTTTTTTTATAAAAGATTGATGAAGAATTTAAAATTTAAAATTAATTTCCTTAGGTATTTATGTTTAATAAAAATTAATTAATTTATTTCTGAATAATTAATTTATTGAAAAATATTTGAAAAATATGAATTTGAATGTTTTTATAGTTATAAATTTTAGGTGTGAAAATTTCTAATAGTGTGAATCATTTTTATAAAAAAAATCCATCCCTTAGTAGACATTAACCCAAGGGGTCTAAGATACATAGCCCAACAATGAATATATGATGTAAAATAATGCACAGTAAGAGAAAGTGTAAGGTTGGTAGGTTGATGTATAGTTCATAGAAAGTGTTATAATGAAGGAAAATATATAGTTGAAGCAGTATACAGATGCATAGAGAAACTTTATGTTAGAGGGGGACTCACAGTGTAACATCTCGACCCAACTCACTAAAAAGATGGTGGTTAGACTGGTGGGTCACATGAACTCAAGATCATATCCCCTAATGTCATAGGTTTCCGAATACCATCAATAGAATATGGTGTGTCTTTGGGGAGAGTATTCCATCATAGATCAAAGTTTCACATCAATATAATAACAAAAAAAACAATAAGGGGTGTATTATTAAATGAAAAACAAATAGATGCAGAATAATAATATAATAACTAGAAATAAAAGAGATAAATGGACATCTCAAAATTGATATAATTACGTATGTAATGTCAGGCGTCACTACAAGGTACAATATTTGAAAAATATAAATAATAATATAATTTAATAAAAGTATTAATTCCCAACAACTACCTCAATGATCATCTCGAGCATCAGTTTGATCCTCTCCATCTAACTCCCAATACAAGAAATGTAACACATCACAACAAATAAATCCAATGTCCTTAAAACATGTAAGACTTCTCGGGTACCTTAGTAAATTGGTGGCCTGAGAAGGGTGTGATTGTAAGAACCTGGATCTTTATTTATGTTTGGGATCATGATTTCGGGTTGTTTTTTAGGAAAAAGGAAGAAAAGGGGATTTTCTGAGTAAACATCATTTACCTCCATGTACACGTCATATACCCAGTATCTGCATACTAGTTGTGTAATGAGCGAGTACTTGGCTGTGTTATTACCTAGAAGACTAGATTAAGTCATGGGATAGTTATGTCTACGACATGGCGTGTAGTTTAAAATAACAATCCATGTATTTTTATCTTTTTTTGATATATCTGAGTGGGGTCGCATATCATATATGAAATCACCTTCTTCTAGCCGTGTTTTGTATTGGAGTGATGAAGAGTGACCGAACGACCTCTGATCCCTTAATTGTCCTTCCGAGCTCCAATTAAGACATAATTTGGTGCTTTGGAATCCCACCGGTGAGTTCTCAGAACCGAAAGAGCCTTTCTTACTGATATGTCCTCTCTTGTGAGTTATTCAAGGTTGGGTGTTTTTCACCATTTTATAGATCTACACTGATCTAGGTTGATTCAAGGGATGACATTCATGTATATCGATTATATGACATCGAGGTAAGTGGAATTTGCCTTTCATTTTTTTTTGTATTATATATGATAAAAGTGCTACATACCCACGTTTTGGGTATTGCGTGATTTTGGAAATGAACCTTGTTATTACCTGCTTTTAGTTGTTTGTTTGATAAAGGGTTATTGCTTATGCATAAGGTTAGATACCTTCTCTAAGGGAAACCCCATGGGTGTGTTTCCCCATGATTGATTGTTCGTGGCCATTTGGTCCAGGTTTCCTATGAGGCACACCTTGTTTTCCATTTTTATTTTATTAGGATGGAGTTTGATTGACTATATGAAATGCTTGTGATATGAACTGGGAATTTTTATCCTTGTAGTTGTTTCAAATTACATGAGAAACTTTGATATAATTTGTGAAATGTTGTACAAATGGATCACGAGAGCCTTTGAACAAGAAGACTAGGGGGCTTCCAAATTAATTATATTTAGTATGTTTTTTCCAATGGACCATGAAATACATGGACCAAAAAGGTAGAGGGTACTTCTAGATTATTTACATAGGACTATGAGAGCCTTGGTGCAGAACTTTGACCAAAGGGGTTAGATTGTGAGAGATGTCACATAGGGTTGTTATTTTAATGAATTGATGTCATGTTAGACCCATGGAATTAGACCGTGAGAGATTTCCTAGAGGGTCATTATATTAATCAATGGATTCTATGTGGGAAAAAAGGGGTTATACTGTGATATCTTTCCCATAGGGACTTTTGTGAATAGTTGAATGATTATGACACGCCTACCAAGCCAAAGCACAATCTTGGATTCAATCATACTTGGTTGTTTAGATAGTCTTATGAGACAACTTTTTTGGTTTCTTTATATGGGGGTTGCATATATTAGGCTAGATCCCATGGTTAAATTATTCAATAGATGAATAATAAATGTTAAATTTATGTAATTGAAAACTATAAGATTGTTTACTTTTGAGTATTTACTAGTTTATTGCTTCATTCTTGCATATTACCTACTATATATATATATTCACTGACAGTTAGACATATATCTTTTGGTGTTTTACAACATGGAGTCATCACACATCCTATTTGGGTCATGATATTGGACCCAAACAGATTATATGATTTCTTGTATAGATAAGGGAAAACACCCTTCTTCATCATGTACTTGATTTCTATTGGAGCTGGAGAGCATGGGATAAATCTCATGCTTGCGATACTATTGAAGTTTTCATGATTTTACTTTATGTTGGGTTGTACTATATTTCTAGCTTTGGGACCTATTTTTTCTATTTTCCTAGACACATGTTACATACATTATTTATATATGATATGGTTTCTATTGACTTTACTTTCAGTCTTCTTTCGTTATTCTTTTTGGTGTTATTGCTTTCACTATTCATTACTATTTGTTTTCCGCTATTTATACTCTTCTAATGAGGAAATAGTTTTCCTAATATCATACATTTACCCTTACTTCTAGTCAAAATCCTCTATAATTTGGGGAAATGCACTTGAGTTCATGTGACCAATCGGGTTCAAGGCACCTTTGGCGGGAAACCGGATCTGTGATGTTTCAATGATACATCAATCATTGTAGGCTAGAACTACTAGTGTCTATCCCAATACAGATAGTGAAATATAAAATGATGATTTGTACCATATATAATAAAAAATAGTGATAAAGATTAAATAATAGAAACTTGGTACAGTTTCCTAAACAGACACCCAACCCAAACCACATACTTCATCCTAAGATGGATTTCATAAAGGTATACTTGTGCATGGAATAATATATATACATATAAGTTCAAATAGTAACATTGAAAAACATGGAAGGCATCCCCCCTATATTTTTACTTGTATTGGGGTATAAATCCCATGTCATCACATAAGTGTGACAGAAAATTAAGGTGAAACATCTCAAGTGAATGCACAAAACATAATAATAAGGAAGGATGAAACTCATCTGATTCAATAATCAAATAGAAAAATTAATTCAAAAAATTCATCGAAACTAGATGCCAAGTCTCGTTCCCATATAAGGAGATCTAAAATAATTCCATGTGTCTCTATGGGAACATCCAAATAATCCAATTCCACTTATCTGATCCAAGTAACTCTTACGATGTCCCAATTATCACTACGAGGAATGTAAACTTTTGAGTCCATCCAAGATATCTCACATAGCGGACCGAGTATCATCCAAGGCATGGAAGAGACATATTTAAAAAATGATCATCTACATATGCTCCCCTATAGAACCAATATCACTTAGGAGTATAATAAACTTTTCAGGGAGCCCTTTCATGGAAAGCTAAAGCATTTCCCCCATCGCGTTGTAATATAACCACCTGAGAACAGGAGTCCATTCACGAATCCTTGATACTAATCCCAGGATTTCTCTCATCATATTTAAAAGGGTCAATATCAAGAAACTAATATAGGATGAGGCAATGAAATTATAATTTTCCATACCATTAAATAAACATCTCATGCTATCAGGGGAATTGAAAGATCTCCAACTACCAATCCTTCCAAACCAAAAATTTCAAGCCATCAAAATATTGTTAGGAAATTAGAAAAAAACAAGGAATGTAACAATTACCTGACATTATTATAATTTTAATATATTAAGAAAACAATATTACAATATAGATAAAGACACTAAAATAGGGAATAAGAATTAGGAACTTGAATAAGTAGTGAAACATCTGAAAAAACACATGGCATAAAAATGTGTTGTGTAAGGACCCAACTCCTCATCCAAGGTATGTGTCCTTATTTTTTATTTTTGGTTATATTTTTTGTCTTAAGTAATGATTAAAATAAATAAAAGGAGTTCTCATGAGCGTTCGAGGAACATCAGGAGCCAGGATCTATGAAAAGGGGAAAGCAGGCTGGGCCACACAGTTTGTCTACAACTGTGAAACCCAGGACCACAGACGCGAGGCCAGTTGCAGATGGTTACAGAGTTCATATGTAAATTATATGCATTTTTAGTGAAGTTGTGTGAAAATTCCATGCAATTTTCATAATTGAGAAGTGATCTACCAATGGTGTGTGCACTGTTTGGCCAAACCGTGCACAGAAACCGTGTGAGCCAGTTTTTAGATTAAAAAATGTATATTTTCCCCTCCCTTATTTAAGTTATATTTTCGATATTTTCTCCTCCCAATAGTAGATAGACCCTCATTAGTTCCTCTTGATCTATCAATACCTCTCTCTATTTAATAACATGAAACTCCTTCCTTTGGTGACAATTCCTTGATCTATTAGAAGCATCGAATATGCCAAGAAAAGGCTCACTCTATGTGTTCCTCTTTCCTTGATAATATTTACATTTATTATGAAATTTAGATGAATTTTCATTCACCATATTTTTAAGGTATTGGACATAAAATTGTATCTACTACAACCTACTATGAATCTGAGGAAGATAATCAATGAGGCATTTTATAATACCCAAAGGTAGGTGATCACATAGTTTTCCTTTGGAGGATTGGCTATTTCATATATAATCTTGTTGTGTTGTGATGAAGCCTTTGCCAAAAACCTATATTGAGTTTATTTCTTCATGTCTAACTAAACCTAGTGTGATGATATAGGTTAATTGAATCATGTTTATCCGTTTTTTATCTCCCTTTATATATATAGACTTTCAAGGGGTGTTCCACTAAAATTTTCCATTTTAGGCCAATTCCCCAAAATTATGAGTTATGATTTATGTTTCTCGACATTAGTTTTAATTGAATTGTCTATTTTTCAATCTGTGATTGATGTAGACCAAGGTTCCTCAATGGTTACTATACCTAATTGAATTAGTTTCGAATAAATTGTCATGTGAGTATTTACCTTGACATTTGAACCTTGATACCTTTCCTTATAATGAAATTAACATGTGAGGAAATTTTTATCAGTTGGTAGGATGAATTGGACTAAACCTAAATGATTAATTAATATCAAATGAAATGAATCCAAGGGATGAATTGACCTCACCCTTACTTTTTGTTAAATAAATGGTTTTTATTTTTAAATGGAAATGATATAAGATGGTTTTCCATACATTATATAATGTAAATGTTATTCCTTATGGGTGTGGACCTATGAACCGTGAGAGACTTGAGGTACAGAAGAATGTGTGAGCTTCTAAATGTAAACCAATAGAACATGAGAGCCTTGAGGTATGGAAGACAAGATGAGCTTCTATCTTTATACCCAAGGACCATGAGAGATGTGAGGTAGGGAAAACTATGACAAATCCTCCATGTATTTCTAAGAGACCATGAGATATCATGGAGTTTGGCCAGGGGTTAGACTCTGAGAGCTACCCTGGTATCATATGTTTGAGAGGTACGTACCAATCCATCCCAATATATATATATATATACCTATTTATAATATATATATATGTGTGTGTGTGTGTGTGGTGACTTGTTCAGACTTTCCATCCTTGAGATGAAGCAGGTAGACCTGCCTAGCGTCCTTTAGGAACCTCAGCACGAGGTTATTTATTAAATTCTACAAATTTTACTTTTTCTATTTCCCATACACTATTTACTTATGAGCGCCTACTCATATTACACGTAGACACTATTAGTGGTGGCCGGATGGGTTTTATCTCACACCCTATATAGGACACCTTTAGCATCTGAGAAGATTGTCTTCCAAAAGGTATGGATCGGGGAAAACACTGATCATATGGCTATTGTCTCTTTTTCTTTGATGGATCTTAGGAGCATAATACTGGGAATAAGCTTGAGATTCTATGGAGAAGATTTTGGATGTTTTTTACCTTTTTACTTGTGTATATTCATTCTTGCTTCATGTTTTTAGTTCCCTTATGTACTAGAATTCCATGCATGAATATCTATAATAGACACTATTGATGATCCCTTTTTATATTATTCAGTCTACCAATCTTGACTTACGTGTCTGTTAGTTCATGTTTTTTTTGTGTTTCTTGTATCATTCCATTTTTATGCTTCCCCTGTTGTTTGTTGTTGTTTCATCCATTGTGTATATATTACATGGGGGAAAAGTATCCCCACCTTAATACCTTCACACCATGCTACAAGTCGATAGCCCATGGATTATGGGGAGATGCACTAGGGGTCATGGGGCCAATCAGGAACGAGGCACAGGTTACGTAGTAGCCAGTTCTAGGATATCACAAAGTCATATCAGAGTGGTTCCATTTTTGCTTTACTATTTGGAAATAATTTTTGGAGATTTGGAACTCATGTGAGTTTGTCACAAGCTATTATTGGGCTTCGTGAACCCATAAATGGGGTAAGGACCAAGTTGCATGAATTATTGTTGTTATTGATGTGGTTATTACTATTGGTATCATATCATCATAGGGTGATCCATATGTTTTGTGATGTTATGGATATTATCGGTAATAGAATTTTGATTTCATTTCTCAACCTGATGAAATGAGAGTTTTCTATCAAAACATGTGTCATGATAGGCACAATAAGTATAGGACTTGAATTTTTTCATGTCATGTTTAAATTTTAATTAGACATTTTTTGTTTCATATTTTTTTCCCTTTTTAAATGGATACAATTGTGCAAATTCCTTTTTGAAGAGTTTTTATCATTCTATGGTGTGAGTTTAGTGGGTTCCACTCTTTGATTTACAAGTTGTATGGGACCTTATGGGTCATAAAATGGCATTCCAACTAGTTGAACCCTTTGAAAACTGATATAGTCAAATGGATTTTTATTACTTACAATGGAAATGAAATCTGAGTGAGTGTTATATTTTGACTCATAAGGTGTATGGGATTTTATGGGATGGAAAATGACATATCATTGGATTCAATTATTAGAAACGAACTATAACTTGAGAAAAACCTTTTTAAACATTCCCAACTTTGAAGCTTGACCTGAACCCGACCATAGTAGTGGGTAGTGGGTGTTCTTCAGTCTTATGGAAAGTTAAGGTTTGTTCTAATGTATATCCCTAGATTTCATAGTAGGAAGAGCGGTATGTTCATTCTTATAGGAATGTTATAGTACTTTTCCTAGTTTCATTAGTGCAATCTTCTAAATTGTCTAAATCTCTTCTGAGACATTTTTTTGGTATTGTAAAATTATTCCTCTAGAACAACCTTGAGTTGTGCACCCTAAAGGAGGCGATGATCTTGTTGCTGAGGTGGAGGGCCTAGATCCACTAGTTGGTCTTCTAGTCGAACCACTTAGTTTTCCTCCTCTAATACCAGATTTGGGTACTAACACCCAGTTTCAAGAGGGATTCATGTGTTTGATATAGAATATGAAGGGTGGAGGGTGACCTACCCCCAGCATGACAAAGTTGATTCACAATTTTCAATAGCATCATTGACCTACTTACCCGAGAGACAGAGGACCACTTTCTATAGAGCCTTGGATTGAGGTGATCCTTTCTATCTTCAAGAACCTAGAGAAGCCTCCCAGTAAGAGGGTCAAACTAGCTGCTTACATGTTATGTGACTCAGCCAAGAGGCGGTGGGATGTCATCACCTAGGTAGACCAGTATAGAGATATGGTTTGGGATGACTTACAGACTTCCTTCTATGACTAATTATTTCCCCAAACACAGAGGGCCCACAAAGCTATAGAGTTCAAGAATCTACAATAGGGGACTATGTTAGTAATGGATTGTTTTTCCCATTTTAATGAGCTACAACATTTCTCTTTATCTTTTTCCATTGATGACCTTAAGGGTGATAGGAAAATTGAGTATGGGTTGTGTTATGCCATCTGGTCATAGGTAAATGTTATCCGTATGAAAACCATTTCTGAAATCGCCAAATAGTCCCTGAATACATAATTGAATTCGAGAGAGGTTCAAGGTGATGGATAGGGTGGTTCAACACCTAAAACATCTTTTGAATCTTCTTCTAGGTGGAAATGATTCTTTGAATTTTATCATAGAGGAAGTAGCTTTCATGAACATACCACTGTTAGCTATCATGCCTGTCAGTAGTGAGGAAAGATAGGGAACCTCAATGCATAGTGTTCGTGTGATCCAGTAGAGTGAAGAGGCTATGGAATGATGGGCCATATTCAGTGTTTCTATAGAACATTTCTAATAGCTCCTAGAGAGAGATGATCTGCACCTACTCCTCAGCATTAAGTGGGGTCAGAATGATCACAATAGTTAAGAAGCTAGAACTCCACCGACCAATCAAGCCGAGGTGGAAGTCATGGTAGAGGCAACTAGAACTACAACTCTCAACACCAGTAGAGCGGGCCTACTCAAGGAAGTCAAGAAGGGACTCAAGGACACAATACATGTCAGTTACATGTAGTCCATCCTATTCCATAATAGTAGATTTCTGATCCATCTACTGTACGAGGTTCTATTCTCACATCCGCCACTTCATTATATTTTTTGTTTGATACATTAATGTCTCACTCATTCATATATAAAGAAATAACTAGAATTTTGGGCCTCGATGTGGAGTAATATCATGGCGTTATAATGCTATATATACCCTTAGGTTTCCCTTTAGAGGGAATTCTCCATTGTCAAAAATGTACCTTTAAGATAGGTGGTTACCTTTTTGAATGGAACCGATAAGTTCTCGATATGAAAGGTTTATATGTAATCCTCAGTATAGACTGGTTAGTTCCCTATGTAAACCATATTGAATACTATTGTCAGAGGTTGATGTTTTCATCACCAGAGGGAATTACACATTTTCATAAGGTATAATTTGATATTAGTGTGACATGAGGAGGAATCAAGCCGTAGAGGATGGGTAGTGTTATGACACAGCTTTATAGCCTTACCTTGATTACTAGGGGTTAAAACCCAATTTATTCCCTTCAATAGTGGATTTTTTCATATATTTGTTTCCTGAAAACTTCTATAGTCAACATCAGGTATGTTTTCTATTGTTCTTGTGCATAGAGAAGCATATGTGAGCTTTCCTCAATATAGAGCGAAACATAATGAGATTATGGATCTCAAGATATAGTTGGGGGATCTAGAGGCTAAAGGTTCTATATTACCCATTTCTTTCCCTTGGGTTTCACCTTTCCCCTTTGTGAAGAAGAAATATGGGACCCTTATGATTTTTGGGAATTACCATAAATTAAATGAGATGACTATCATGAATTGGTATCCATTTCCTAGAATAGATGACCTCTTTAATCATCATAGAGGAGAGAAGGTTTTTTCAAAGATAGATTTGAGTTTAGTCTATTATCATGTTCGTGTCAGGATATAAAACATAACTTTCATAGCTTTCAAGAGAAGTTATGGACTCTATGAGTACCTAGATATGTCGTTCAGACTCATGAACTCACCTACGGTCTTCCTACCTCTTATGAATCAGGTTTTCCACATGTTCCTGGATTCATTTGTGGTTATCTTCATAGATGATACCTTAGTGTATTATCGCTTGATACATGACCATGAAACCTATCTTGAGATCACGATGAATACATTGATAGAGAATCATATTTATGCTAATATTAGTAAATTCCACTTATGGATTGATAAAGTTCACTTCCTGGGTCATATCGTCTTGGAGTCAAGAGATTATGTTTTCCAAGAAAATGTGAGGGTTGTGAATTCTTCATAGTATCCCTAGAAAGTCTTTTATATCTAGAGATTCTTGGGGATGTCCGTACAATATATATGTTTTATTTATAATTTCTCATACCTTGCAGCACCACTAACCCATTTAACAAAAATTGGTGTGAAATTAGAATGGTTAGAATATTGTCAAGCATACTTTTAGGTGTTTAAGGGAAGAGTTAATTCAACACCAATACTGATTCTACGAGATCCAGGAAGGGCTTATACAGTCTACTTTGATGCATCAGGTATCAGGCTTGGATTTTTCTTAATGTAGGATGAGTAAGTCGTTGCATATGAATCTCATCAGTTGAGGCCTAAAGAGTGGAATTACCCAACACATGACCTCGAGCTCGCCGATGTTGTTCATTCCATACACGCTTAGAGACAGTGTTTATTGGGAGAGTGTTTGTGGTGTTCACAAACTACAAGATCCTAAAATACATATTCACTCAGTGGTATATGAATCTCAGGTATTGTAGGTGGGTTGAGTACCTTCAATTGTTTTATTTCGATCTTTCCAACACTCCATGGAAAAGGAATTTTGTAGCCTACGCTCTTTGAAAAAATACTCAAACAGAAGTAGTTTAGAAGTTTAGTAAAGAATGGAAACATATGGACTTATTCTTAGAGATTCACATTAAGGTTCATAAGGACCATGGTCAGACTATTATCTCATCCTTAGCGGTGAAATCTACTCTTCTGGAACGAGTACGATCAATAAAACTATTTGATACTGGAGGCCTTGCCCTGAAAAAAAGTGTCTCAGATGATGGTACATATTATGGTTGGAATATTTATAGTGATTATACTCTTTTGTTTCATGTACTTTTATAATACCCACATAAATCAAGAGGATTGTGTGAGGTATTTCCACACCTTATCATGGTAATTTCACTGTGGTGGAACCAAAAGGTATCGAGATTTATGACATAAATATTGGTGGCCCAACATGAATCATGAAATAATGGGTTTAATCACTTGGTGTTCCATCTGTCAGTAGGTGAAGAAGGAACATCAATGTTCGATAGGGATTTTATGGTCATTGTACATTCCTGAGTGGAAATGGGATGATGTTTCTATGGACTTCATGAGTGGTTTACCAAGATCACATCATCGAAATGATGTAGTGTGGGTTGTCATTGACCGTATAACAATGGTTTAACACTTTTTACCTATGTGATAGACCTTTTAGGTTGATGGAATGTGAATAATGTACATTAAAATGGAGGAACTTCTTCATGGAGAACCTTGTTCTATTATTTCTATTAGAGATGATTGTTTCACATCACAATTCCGGAAGGGGTTTCAGAAGGCCTAGGGTATTTAGGTGCTTTTGATCACATCCTATAACCCTCAAATAGATGGAAATACAGAGGGTAAAATTCAGGTTCTAGAGGATATGCTTCGTGTATGCATTCTTGACTTTGGGGGTTCTTGGGAGAAACACATTCCCATCATCGAGGTTTACTATAAAAATATCTTCCAGACTACCATTGAGATGGAACCCTATAAAGCCTTGTATGGTAGGAATTATCACATTCCTCTATGATAGTTAGAGGAAGGGGAAGAAGCTATTCTCAGGACTCATCTCATGTAGGAAACTTCAGAGCAGGACCAGCTAATTTAGATTTGTATGTTGACAGCTCAGTCTAGACAACAATCTTATGCAATAGACACCGACAATCTCTTGGGTTTGAGGTAAGACACTGGGTATTCATGAATATTTTTCCTGGGTTAGGGAATTGATGTATTATTAAGTAGGGTAAGCTATCATTGGGATTCGTTGGACACATTTTGGTTGTCAAGAATATTGGACCAGCGGCATACCAGTTAGAACATCCTCAATAAGACTAGTCTATGCATGGTGTATTTCGTGTATCTCAGCTTCACCAATATTATCCAGACCCATTTCATGTCTTCTAGACTGATTAGGTTGATCTGGATATAGATTCTTCCTTTGAGGAGTACCTAATTTGTGTTGTTGATCAGAGCATGAGGACACTCTGAGCCAGGTCAGTTCATTTCGTACAGGTGCTATGGTTGCATGGCCAGGTATAAGATGAGACCTGGGAATGGAAAGCTGACATATGATCATAGTGGCTATAAGTTTTTACTGATAGTAACTATTTAACCTTAGAAGGGAAACTCATGGATGAGTTTCAATAAGGAGGGGTGGTTGTAAAGACCAGACTCTTTGACCAAGGTATTGATTGTTAATTTTTTTTAGTTATCTTTTTTTTTCAAATCATGTCTACTAATCAAGATAAGGACTTTGCGGGAGTATACAGGGCACTTTTAGTGTCTAGAACTCCAAAATGGGGAAATAGGGCTAGGCCGCATATTTTGTTTTCAACTGTGCGACACAGGTGCATGACCATGCAGCCAGTTGCAGATGATTCCAGAGCCCTTTTTTCATGGTATCCACATTGACTATGAAATCATGCATAGAGGTCGTATGATATGCCCAGTGATGTAGTGATCTATGCAAGGTTTGCCCACAGTTTATACAAACCATCCATTGAAACCATGTGATCCAGTTTTAAGAAAAAATGACCATTTTGACCCACCCTTTTTAAGTTCTATTTTTGATCTTTTCTCCTTCCATCTATGGAAAAAACCTCGTTCATTTATCCTTGAGTTGTCAATCCCTCTCTTTATTGAATCAGATGAAAATCCTTCATATGGTGACTGTTTCACGATCCATCATAAGTATAAAAAATACAAAGGTAATTCTAAACCTTCAAGATCCTCTTTCCTCAATTAAGCATTCCATCTTTTACACTATTTATATTTAGACTCATTCTACCTATTTTTAGGGTGTGGGATGTAAACTCATATCTACTCTAACCTACTCTGAATATAAGGTTGATACTTAGTGATTCATCATCTATGGACCTATGGTGGGTGGTCATGTAGTATTCCTTTTGAGTATTGAATGTTTCATATATAATCTTATTGTTCCATGAGATGGCCTTTGTTGAGATCCACTGTTGAGTTGATTTCATAATGTATAATTGGACCTAGTGCGAGGACATATGTTAATTGACTCATTTTAGTGGTTTTATTATCACCCTTTCTATATATGGACTCCTAAGGGGTGTTCACCTAAATTGGCCATTTTAGGCCGATTTCACAAAATGATTAATTATGGTTTATGTTTCCCGATAAGGTTTTTAATTAAATTGACCATTATTCCATGTGAGTTTGATATATAACAAGAATCCTCAATGGTGGTTAGACCCAATTGAATTAATTTTGAATAAATGGGAATGTGAGTATTTTACTTGAAACTTGAGCCTTGACAACTTTCCTTGGAATGAAATTTTCATGTGAGGAAATTTGAATAGGTTGGATAGGATGAAATTTCCTAAAAATAAATGAAGAATTTATATATAATGAAATGGTTCTAAGGGATGAATTAAACTTTCCCTTGTTTTTTCTTCCATAAAGTTTTCTTCTGGATAATGAAAATGATGTAAGATGGTTTTCCTTATATTATATAATGTAAATGTTAGTCCTTATTTGTGTGGACCCAAGGAGCTTGAGAGACTTGAGGTATATAAGATCATGTGAGCTTCTAGCTGTGGTCCCAAGGACCGTGAGATCCCTGAGGTACGAAAGTCCATGTGAGCATCTAGTTATGGAACCAAGGACCATGAGAGCCTTGAGGTAGGGAAGACTATGAGATCTCCCTCGGGTATTTCCAATAGACTGTGAGAGCTCTTGGAGTTGGGCTATGGGTTAGACCATGAGAGCTACCTTAGTACTGTATGTTTGAGAGTTATATCCCGATCCATCCAAATATATATATCAATATATATATATACCTATCTATAATATATATATATATATATATGTCTGTGTGTGTGTGTGTGTGGTGATTGGTCAGACTTACCATCCTTGAGCTGAAGTAGGTAGACCCACCAAGAGTCCTTTAGGAACCCGAGAAGAAGGTTATTTATTAAATTATTTGTGTTTTACTTTTTTAGTTTCTTACACACTTTTTACATACAAATTCCTACATAGATTACACATAGACACCACTAGTGGTGGTCTACTCTGATTTTTCTCACACCCTATTCAGGATGCCTTTGACACCCAATTAGGTTGTTTTTCAACAGGTATAGATAGAGAAAAACACCACTCATCTAGTAGTTTAATCTTTTTCTTAGATGGATCTTAGGAGAAAAGAACCGGGATTAGGCTGGATATGAGATGAATAAGCTTTTGGATTTTTTCTACCTTTTTACTTTTCTATATGTTATCCTACTTTTAATTTTCAGTTACTTTTTTAGTGGAATTCCATGCATTCATATCTGTATCAGACATTGCCTCTGTGGATTTTGTTATATTATTCAGTCTTCTATTGTTAACTTACCTTTATGTTTGTTTATGTTTACACTCTTTCATGTATATTTACATTTTTTAGGATTTCTCTATTGTATGTTTTTTTGCATTCGATGTGTTACTCTGACATGGGGGGTAAAGTCTCCCCACCACACTACCTTTACACCACTGCTGCTAGTCGGCAGCCCCTAACTTAGGATGAGATGCACTCTAGGTCTTGGGGCCAACCAGATCGGGGAACATTTTATGTAGAATCTAGGTCCAGTATGTCTCACTTTAAAGAATAGGTCATCAATGACATTAAATAAAATAAGCTAAAAAGATTTCCCCTTTAAAGAATTAAATAATCTGGTTGATCGTGCCACCCTTCACATTTCATTCCTCTTCAAACTACATAAGTCAAGGAAAAGTATTACATAATTAATAAATTATTTAATAAAGAAAATACGATTAAATTCAACCCAGTTTGGAAAATAATTTTATTATAACAAGGTCAACTCAATTTGAACATTCGAGGAACGGATTTCCATCATGAAAATCCAATCCATTCAAAATAGAAAACATAAATTATCAAAACAACAAAAATGGATTTAATATGGAAAAAAGGCACTAAAAATGTGTTATGGTCAAGAGGAAAATGACATACTTGGGTAATCCCTAGTACTAATCAAGTCAAAAACTTAGGGGGTGTCTGGTTTTAATTATACATTTACTGATTTCCTATATGGGAAAATTCATTTCAGAAATGAAATACATCATGATGATTTTCTTAAATTCAATAAAATCAATTTTATTAAAAAAAATAGAAATTTAATTATCATGGTTTATGATACACATAGAAGGATTCATTGACAATAGAGGAAAATTGAATATTTTCAATTCACATTTAATTCCATAGTCCATGGAAATTTCATTCATAAAGATCAAATGACAGAGAAAGTGTCATGGAAACATGCCATATGACTGCCTGGGAAATTTCCATTTTAAGGAGGTCGACAACACTAATAAGATGTATTGGGTTCCATTTAATACTCATGTTAAAAGGGGTAAACATACTAATATTAAATGAAACAATAATAACAGGAAGATAAGAAAGCATAAAAGTATATTCACTACATTTTGTCTTCAATACAACACACCTAAATTGGGGGGTAGTTATTATAAAATTATTAAATTTATTATCTCACAAATATTTATCATATTTAACATTTCAATCATGAACATACTCAATTAATATCTAAGAAATATTATTTCTGAAAATCATACAGCATTAATTAAAAAAAAGGACAGTGTGAAAAGTAAATTAATTTATCCATTTATAAAGTGAAATGGGAAACAAAAAGTGATCCTACCTTGAAGAGTAGAATATGATGAATAATCAGCACTTGAAAAACATATCAGTGACAATTGGAAACCGCTCACACTTTCATGAACATACATTCATATACACATATATATATACAGACATTAATCCAATGTACATATTCTCTTCACCATGGGGTAATATATACAAGGAAGATATATATATATATATACCTATGTATATGAATGCAACCCTTCACAGATGGTCAAACACTCTAAAAAAATTATTATAAACTCAAAACACAGCAGCAAGGACTAATGAACCTAGATGAAAAGCTAGGGACTCAGAAACACATTAAATACCCTAAATTATAATGTGTGAAACATTACTGTGGAAGTAAAACCGTACCTCAGATTGTAGAAGCAACGTGGAACCATAGCAGAAAGTTCCACACACTAAAATAAAAATACCATTAACCTCAAAACTATTAAAACCCCAATTAAAAATTAACCAAAATGAATTACAATAGAAAACATTACCCAAAATTGATGATGGTGGATTGAGATGATCTGAACTTATTTGATTTTGGCAGAAGTTGAAAGAATATGAATGATGCCAACCTGAGAGACTCACTCCATGCCTAAGAAACAAATGTGTCATAAAAACCAGCCAACCCAAAACCCTAGGTTTCAGCTAGTTTATGCTAGGTGACGAGGAGGCCAAAATCATATGAAATAAAGAGGAAAGAGAGGGCATATTGCCTTACCTGTGAGGATCATTTGGAAATAATGATAAACATCGGTGGAAAATTGACCCAAGAAGGAGGCTGATTATGAGGGTGGTTACACAAGGTTGAGTGTCTCCCATAGTATGGTGCATGATGCATGATGGAGAAGGGGATAACCCTTGGGTCTCTATTTAAAAAAAATACCCTAAAATTAAAATAATAGAAAAAATAATGATAAATATAATAACTATATTATTATCATTATTATGAAATCATTTAATTTTATATTATTTTTATTTTTATATAATTAATTTATTTTATTTTAAAAGAATCACACCCTAGTGTTCTGAATCTAAGAAATACATTCCAATGCTCAGCTTTAAAATCACCTCCTCTGATGAAAGAAAAATTAAAATTTCCCCTAAATTTTCCATCTGGGTCAAAACACAACACATTAAAACCTCCCCACCTTATGACTTATCATCCCCAAGAATACATCATGAAAAATGAACACATCACCAAAACTACAAGGGTTATGAAGTTTTATTCAAATGGTTGTGTTACGTTTCTAAATTTCTAACACACCTTTAAGAATTTTCTATGCATATGGATCTTAAATCATCCCAACTTGATCCAATGCTCGATTCTCCAATTAATACACTTAAATGGTTCTTACCCTAGCCTTTTTAACTATATCAATGATCATGTCATCATATCATCAAGAATATGACCAATGGTTCACCCCACCTTAGGATAACAATAAAAATGCTACAAATTAAAAACCAAAATACCTCCACCAATGGATTGTTTTTTTTAAGCTCGCCCTTAACCGTTTCAATGATGCTCCTAGAATGATTTTAAAATGGTCAAACAATCGATCTCCCATGGACCAAATTTAGATAGTTTGACCAGGATTTTCATTAAAGGACTAGGAGAACACACAACACACTCACCACACCTAACAACATGCCCAAAATAGTCATCCACCAACTGCTCCTTTGATCACAAAATAAAAAAAAGTTGAGCCACTTTGGCCAACCATACCAGAAGAAATTCAGATTAGATGGTCAACTTTTTTGCAAAATAATTGTGATGACATCTCTCAACGTACCTCTCATTTATAACAATAATGTTCCTCGATACCCTTACTCAGCATCTGATGATGTTCCATGGTCAAATCATCACCTATAAATTTTTAAACTATCATGCCTCAACACAAATAAATGTATAACCTTGATACTTCCCACTGGAAGAGACACCATTTAAACATCTCATTTGATCTTGAATACAAGTCTTGGTTAACCTCATATTCCAAGAACTATAGTCAATTCAGTAACCATGGTAGTTCATACTCCATGCTTACGAGTGAGATGTTGGTAAAAGTCTAAGACATCCACATTAGATACTGATAGAGACCATACTGGCATTCTCTTAGTGGTAAAATCAATGGATATTTTTGGTGTCCAAGAGTCCTTCCAAGATATTCCTATACTAGAATCCATGTATCACATGGAATAACCCAGCCTCAATAGTAACCACACGTCAAACGTGAAACATATAAACAGATCACCCATAAAACCTAACATATTTAAATATTTATCACAGTGTAATACTAAAACTCTCTTAGTGTATCAAGGATGAAATCAAGATAGGTTACATTCTTGTTTCATAGAAGAATAAACTAAAATGATTTGAATGACTTGTGGTCAATCATACAAAAAAACTAGAAAGAATAATAGTAGAACCACAACTAGTGGACCTAAAATAAAAAACTCAACTTCACATGATGATTCTTCATTATAACTGGTCATAGTTCTATTTTCAACCCATGGAATTATGTGATCACTAACATTTTACCCACCAAAGTCTTCCAAGGCCAACAACGTTTCTCAAAAAATTTAGTCATTTCCAACCACATCAGATTCATGTTGTAGAGAAAGCACTAACAAGATTTAAGACATGAAAACCTCAAGGGAATCCATAAAAGATCAACAATTTTCTAATGGCCCACATTGGATGGGTTCCTTCTACTCTAAAGAACACATTTACTAGAACTGATGTGATGCTCCCTAAGTCACACACATGAATGTCATATCATTTGAAACGAAATCCAAAAACCAAACTAGTTGGAATGTTAAAACACCCAAGACTACTAGAAGAGACATCCCAATAATTGGGATGAATTAGTTACAATAAAATCACAAGCCACTCTACTATAAAGATGGACCTAGTACATACTCAACAACATAAGGCCCAAGATTTCACCAAACTCAACCAGTTAGTTACCACATTTAGAATATCTATGGTCATCATGTATACCAATGAATACTACCTAGATATTGTAGGAAGAAAAGACACATCTTGGATACTAACAGTAGTCTCATCAACCCTATGCATTCAAGAATCTGATGACCTCCATAGAAAAATTGATCAAATTCATTCTATTTCATACGACTACAAAAAGAGCAATGACCTCCTGATCCATCCAAAGATAATAAATTTGGTCGTGAGACCAAATAAGAAACTAAACATTCTCTAGAAATGTCTAAAATTATAAAACCGAGCATTATATGATGCTCACGCCTATAACAATGGTCAAATAAAAAACAACCACCCATTCAAACAATGGTGTCATTTGGAATCTATGATTCTTATAAGGGACAACATCACATGAATAATACCAAACTTCATGAAAGATCACCAAATTTTAAAATGTATAGAAAATCTAAATGGGATACCTACTATGGTCTAGCCCCTTGAAAAACTAGAAACGCCGAACCAAAATGAGTTCACTCCATAATGGTTACACTAGGCCCTAAACCTATCATTTATGTTATTTATAATTTAAAATAAAGTCATATGGAAAATGCTCATACTTTCATTCTAAGGCACATAATGAGAAGTTCAAACTACCAAGAGTCTCTTCCAAGGGAACCACTATGGGTTCCATTTATAGGACTGCTGCATTAAATCACATTTAAATATTTAAACATCCCAAAATTTTTAATTTTAAGCATGAAGTGACATTTTAAAAAAAATTAATAGGTAATTTATTAATATAAAATCCTAAGGAAAAAATAGGAATATCTCATAAAACATCATTTTAAAACATTAAAAATTTCTTAACATTCAATCATAATAATGAAATTTATCATTAAAAATCCTTTTAAGTTATAATAGTTAAGTTGACCTATAATGGTCCCATTATGTCGTGCTTCGGTTTTTAGAAAGAAAAACAATAACAGTTTCATAATTAATTATTCTAAAACTACCAAACCAGTCATCACTTATGAAATATCCCCAACAAGCCTACATGGGCCCAATTTAACATTTTAGAATTTCACTAATTTATCTCGAATAATAATTTAAAAACCCTTACATTTAAAACCACATAAAATATAACGCATGGTCATATATCATAGTTCAGTGATATGGGTGGCCACCTACCAATCCATAAAGAACCCATATAAAATAAAATTAGCATTTGGATTCTATTTAATTGCAACAAATCCATTTATCCTATGAAATTAGTTACATCAAAACAAAACTAGAATTTCATTAACATAAGATAAAAAAGTAGACATACTATAGGCATAAACCTATGGAATACTAAGAAAGCATGTAATAATAATTAAACTTGGAGAATGGTATATAATCACCTAACATGGCATATAACAGTCAAGGCATATAACAATACCAACAAGAAAAGTATAAATGCAACCACATGGAATATGCATGGCATGAGAATTTTACTATCTGCCTAATATGATGCATGTAATGATATATACTTGAAATAACATACCAAGGATAAAATACCATAAATTCTATAAATCAAAAAGAATTCAAAAATAAACCATTCACTAAAGCTAAAACCATATCAAATGTAATAAAAGAAAATGTTAACAACAATCACAGCACTGGACACTTTGTCATTTCCCCATACGTGGGGTGATCAGTGATTATCATGAATTTTACCAACAACCAAAATATTCCTATTATCATGTATACCAGACTTAAATATTAATACAATGGAAGAAACTAATCTTGGATACCACTTTGTAACGTCCTTTCATTATTCACCACTATGATGGTAGCTGGACTGGTGTGTCATATGACTTCAAGTGCATCTCTCCAAATGCGAGAGGTGTTCGACTATTAGTAAGGGTGTAGGGTGTGTTTGTGGGGATAATATGGTCCCATAGATAAAATTTGAACAATTAAAGGACAATAACAAAACAACCAACGATAGAATAAGTAGTAATAAATAATAAAATAATAGAATAGGAAGAATAGTATATTAACTGGATATTGAATAGATAAATGGCCATCTCTATATCTATATAATGATTCATGTAATGTCAAGTGATATTACAAGGTAAAATTAGTACAAAATTCAAATATTAATACAATTTAATAAAATAATAACTTCTCAATGACTAGATCCATGAGCATCTAGAGCATCTACTTGATCCTCTGCTCCTAACTCCCACATATAAGAAAAGCATCACAACACAAGAAAGTATCAAAATACATGTAGGCATGTAGGACTTCATGGGTACCCCGGTGCAATGGTGGCCTGATCAGGGTGTGAGACATAAATTTCATTAGTCTAGCACCACCGGTTTCTAGCCTAATCCTGATATTTCAATATAAAATTAAGATGTGTACCATATATAATAAATGCAGAGTGATAAAAATTAAATAATAAAATCTAGTTCTAGGTTTCGAAACAGACACTTCTCCCATACAACCTATTTCGGACAAATAAATATGTCTTAATGGTATACCTATACATTTAAGAATATATATATATATATATTTATATAGGCCAATAGTAACAAGGAAAACCAATGAAGCCAAACCCCCAAATTTGTGCCTTGGATTGGGGTCTAAGTACCATGTCATCACATAAGTGTTCTAGTAATGTAATGGAAACATATCTAGTGAATTAAAAAAATCATAAAAACAAATAATAATGCAACTAATTTGATTCAAAAATAAAATAGACAAAGAAATCCAAACAATTCTTCAAAACAAGAGGGGGAGTCTCATGCTCATCCAAGGTGATCTAAAAGAATATCAAGTGTCATAATGAGAACATATAATATATGAAAATATAAACAATCCTATCCAATGAAACCTTACGTTGTCCCAAGCATCTCTATAACGCATGGTAACTTCTTTTTACGTCCCATGTATCTCACATAGGGGACCAAGTATCACGAAAGGCATAGAGTATAAATCTTGTAAAAGGTCAGTCAACAGTTTCTCCCATAGGGAAATGGTATCACTTAGAATAATAATAAACTACCCAAGAATCCCATGCAAGGAAATCCAATACATTTACCTCGGTGCATCATGGTATAACCTTTTGTGTAAGAGAGTCCATTTATGAACCCTTAATATGGAACCCACGTTTTATCCCATCCTATTTCAAAGGATCCATATCAACCATGGAATATATCACAAAGAAATGAATTTATAATTTTTTTCATATCATTAAATAAAAATCTCATTCAATAAAGAGAATTACAAGATCCCAAGCTACTATTATTGAAAAATTACACAATTAAAGACATCAAAATGGAATATGGAAGTTATAAGAAAATCAAGAAAGTAAAAATTACAAGACATTATTAGAATTTTAATATCTCAAGATAACAAGAATAAAATATAGATTAATCCTCTAAAACATGTGATATTCATTTGTGTAAGTAGTGGAATACAAACAAAAAACACATGTCATCAGTTTCCCTCAAACCGTAGGTCTTCAATAACATTAAATAAAACAAGACAACAAGCTGGTATTTCAATTGCATTAAATAAATGGGTTGTTAATGCAACAATTCACATTTTTTCTCTAAAAAATACTTAATTCAATAAAATGAAACACATAATAAATAAAATATTTAATAAAAAATTCCATTAAATTAAACGAAGCACTAAAATTCATTTTATTATAAAAATTTACTCTCAATTAAATCATTCAGGGTAAGGATTTTCATCATGACAAGCCATTCCATCCAAAACATTCTACATACATTATCAAAAAAAATGCATTTAAAGTGGAATGAAATCACTTATATTGTGCAACAGTCAAAAGGGAAATTACCTACTTGGGTAATCCCTGATAAAAATCAAGTCAATCACTTAGTAGGTTCTTGGATTTAATTAGAAATTTACAAAATTCTTACATGGTAAAAGTCATTTTAAAATGGAAATCCATCATAATAATTTCCTTTAATTCAATTAAATCCATTTTATTAAACAAACAAGGCAATTTACATAGAGAGGTTTAGAAGACACTTTGAAGGTGTCATTGAAAAAAGGTTAATATTACAATATAAATTCCCATTTAATTACATATAACATAGAAATTACATTAATAAATCTCAAAAGATAGTGAATGTATCATAGAAACATGTTGTATTCCTACCAGATAAATTTCCAATTTAAGGAGGTCTAACACTAATAAGTTGTATTAGGGTACACGTAATACTCATGTAAAAATGGGTAAACATAATGACATTCCACACAAAAAACATAACAAGAAGACAAGAAAGCCTGAAATTTTACTCACTACATTTCAATTTGATGACAGCACACCTCTGTTGGATTGGTTTTTTTAGAAATTCATGAAATTTATTATGACACAAACATGTATCAAATTTAAAATTTCAATCTTGAACTTACCCAATTCATATATAATAAACATTAATTCAACAAATAATACTACATTAATTAAATAAATATGTATAATTTAGTGTGAAAATTAATTAATTCATTTATAAAATTAAATGGGTAAAGGATAGGGATCCAACCTCGATGAGTAGAACAATCCAAACACTCGACATTTAACAAATTTATCATCTATAACTCGAAACTTCCCATGAATTCCGCTTACATACATTCATATACATATATATATATTTTAACCCAAAAGTTCATATTCCCCTCTCCACGAGGGAATATTTATGAAAAATATATATATATACCTATTTATATGAGTGGAAACCTTCACAAATTGTCAATCACTCTACAAAAAAATTATTAATAACTCAGAACACTTTAAAAAGGAAAAACAAATACAGATAAAAAACTAGGGACATAAAAACAAATTAGTGACCCTAAATTATAATGTGAGAAACAAAAAAGAAGAAGTAAAACCCTACATTATATAGCGATGACAACTAGAAATTCCCTCAACAAGGTTCATCCACAATAAGAAAAATACCAGTAATCTCAGAACTACGAGAACCCAAGTTTCAAATTAAGAAACAAAGAAGAATGAGGGAAATGATTACCCAAAAATGATGATGGAAAACATAGTTGTTCTGAACCACCTCTTCTTCAATAGAGGTTTCTATAATTATAATGATTCCAACACGGGAGACTCACTACATACTATTAAAATAAAAGAGGCATAAAAATCATCCAAACCAAAACCCTAGGGTTCAGATGATTCAATTAGGGTGATAGGAAGATCACAATCATCCAGAATAAGGAGGAAAGAGATAGCAGATGATTTTACCTTATAGGATCGAGTGAAAATTTCAATGAACACCTTTGGAAAATTGATCCATGAAGGAGGTTAAAGAGGAGGGTGGTCGCGCGAGGTTGAGCGACTCAAAGTGATGTTGTGCGACACGTGAAGGGGAGGGGTAGATGTAACACCCCAGGTAAATAAAGAAAATGACATTTTTATTATTATCCATATTTGTGAATAAAATATTAATATTACTTTAAAGGGGACGCTATGCTCGATGGCGTACCCAATACGCAACAACGAATTTCTTGGGAATCTTACGTTGCACTCTAATAATAAAATAATATTATTTTAAATGGTAGTTAATGCCTAGCCATTGTAATGGTGGGAATTAATAGAACTAACTAAAAAATTATTACATATGTTTTTCAAATATTTTTACTCTTTACAATCAATTTTAGAGGATTAAAAATGCGAATGAATCCAATTTTTAAGCATAAACATTATAATGTTCTTTAGAAGGTCGATTAACCGCCTTTTGATGGAGAACCTCTTTTAAATAAACTTTTTGACAATTTTATGTGTTATATTTGACAAAATAAAATTCTTCTTTAGAATAGAGACATCAAAATTTACTTTGTGTAAATTTCTGGTATCTTTCCGATAAAGTTCATTTTTTAATGAATAGTGAAAATGTTGTATTTTAATTCAAAACCTCTTTTTAATATAATTTATTTATATGATTAGATTATCTTTTTAATTGTTTTTAAAGTAAAATTAGAATTTATTTTTACCATTTAATCCAATAGTGGTCATTGGAATTAATTTCACTTTGAAATTGGACTTAAACTAGTGTCAATCTTTTAATAGATATTGTTTCATAAAAACACGCTATTTGTTTTGACAGCGGGAATTAATTATTAAATTAATTAATGCAACTTATATGTTTTGAATTTTTTAAAATAGACATGATTTTTGAGTTCGGAATATCAAATATATCTTAGGGTGAATTTTTGGTATTTTTCTGAAAAACTTCAATTTTTGATGAATAGTTAAACCACTAAGTGGTTGTTAAAGAAACTGATTTTTTGTTTAAATGAAACTTTGCCACCACTGTGTTTTGAATTTCAACAATCCAACATACATTGTTGTAATTAGGAAGTAAAATTTGGTTCAATGGGATTAAAATAATTTTTCGGTGAATAGTAACTTTTATGTTCTTAATCGCGATTAGAGGTAATTAGTGTAATTTAAGGTAAAAATAATGTTTTAATAATGTCAAATGACCTAGACACATGTCCTACCCTCATTGAATGTGTCATGGCCGGCCAAGACAATCCATGGGTCAACTTGGGGACCCCATGGAGCCACTTTGGTTGGAAAATGACATAAATAACTTTTTATTTAAAGTTAAAATAAAAATGTCACAAGTATGAGATGTTTCACTAAAACAATTTTTAAATGGGGTTATACAAGTAATATTTTTGACTATAAATATTAATTAGAAAGATAAAAAGATTTCCTACATCATGATAGTTTTTTTATAATTTTTAGACATTAAATAAATTAAATTATTTATGACATCATGATGATGCAGCGATTACCTCATTAATAAAGGATTTAAATAAAATGAAAAGATAATGTTAATACTATAACTTACACTTTTCAAAAACCTATTAGATGAGTATATTTTGAAACCTTACCACCTTATCTTAGAAATAAATCAATTTGGGACCTTTAAAATCCGAAACTCATTTGAATATAATGTAACATTTTGTAACATTACAAGAGTGCCCCTCCTCTCCTCTTATAAAAGGCCCCCACCTCTACCACCTTACCCACACCTCTCAAGCCTTTGGCTCGGCCAACCCCTGATTATTTTGGCTCTCCACATCCCTATATTACTCCTATAAGCCTCAATTTGGGCATAAGTCTTCCCAAGGAAGCCTTTGAGCTCAAATCAAAAAGAGTTACCCGATTTTAAGGTAATGTCTTCACTTGTGTTCTTTTGTTTTATTTTGCTTCTCCAACCCCCTAAAATCTTTTTATTAATTTCTTTTGTAACAACTCTAGTATCTTCAATATACTAGTATGTTTTTATAAGAATAATTCGAGCTACACTTACACACACATACATCAAATGGTTAAAGAACATTCTGTTTCTGTGGATGGTGAATTTCTGCCCCACGAAACGATGATTGTTCAACACTCATATAACACCTTAAAAGGTGGCCATTAAGATTTCACTATACTTATATATGATATATAATATGTTTATGTTTTACTTAAGCTTCTGTATTTTTCTTTTGTGGCATACCTTTATGGTTTCCATTGTGGGTAAACACGATAATTTCATTTTAGGAAGTGCGGACTACCACCCCCTCAAAGTGATTTGATTTGTTAATGCCATATGTGGGATGTATAAAGGATGGATTTAAAGTTATTATATATGATGTATGTTACATATAAATGACTAATATAAATCTGTAATTAAAATATACATACCTCTCATTGAGTTTTAATTCCATTAATATGACATAGAAATGAAAGTACCGTTCATGCGTCCGTACGGCTTACCGTCTCCATGAACGGTGCATTTCATTTCTTACCTCTAAATGATTATGTAATATTATAATAAATGTATATTATGGATATATATGATATATATGATATCCAAATCATGAATATCATTCTGGATATAATGAACCTTTTACCACACGAACAACATGTAATTGTAAGAAGTCCACTTTCGACTTAAGAACCAAATATCGACAAAACAAACATTATTAACTTAAATGATTACATAATGTTTATAACAGGAAAATAAGTGATATAAAAGGAATAATTAACTTGAAAAATGTTCTTAAGCAAGTAGAAATTAACTCAAGTTTATTATTCAGGACGTTAAAGAACAATCGAGTCAAGTCGGACCTGAGGTAAGGGATCCTACTCCTCTCTTTCTTTTTAAGTACACTCTTTTATGTCATTCCTTTTAAGCTAATCTTTCTTGTGATTGGGATGTTCTTTTATATTACTCTTACTGTAATTTTTATGTTCATATGATGAGAGACCCTATTCTCTTTCATCAATCTATTTTGGAAGTTTTGAGGGGCGCCGTTAGGCTGCCGAATTTTCGTAGGAGATCTAACCTCTCTCTTTCTCTTTAAGTACTCTCCTTTATGTCACTTCTTTTAAGCTCCTCTTTGTTATGATGGGGGATGTTCTTTTATATTCCTCTTTATGTACATTTTATTTTAATATTATGAGAGACCCTATTTGATCTCATCAATCAATTTTTGGAAGTTTTAAGTGGCGTCGTTAGGCTGCCGAGTTTTCGTAAGGGATTTTTCATCTCACTTTTATTCCCGTGAGATTTATGCTACATTTTCCACAATTTCCTTTGAGTGGTGTATGTACTGACCATTATTTTACTCATTGTGTAATATACTTTCATTTATGAGTATTTACATCAATGTTGCATTGTCCTTCTTTCACGGGGTGTATGTTTCGAAAGATACCCATGTCGGTAAGAGAACCTTTCACCCTCCTCTTTTTAAAAGACTTCTTTTGTTATGTCTTTTAATTCACATAACATTATGTTGGGATATGTTCTTATATATCCTTAGTGGTTTAAATTTTATGTCCAAGTGATTAGATACCCTTTTTATCTCTTATCAACTCATTTTATGAATTTTGTAGTGATGCCGTTAGGCTGTCAAATTTTTGCAAGGGAACTTCTTAACCCAATTTTGATTCTTTGGGATAAGCTTGTACTCCTTGAATATGTTGTTCTATGAATATGTGTGAATAACCTCTGATTGGTTTACACTTAATATCCACTTATATTTGGTGTATTAGTTTGTCACACATAATTATGTAATTGATTTATCCTTAATACAAGGATATCATCTTTGTATGGGACTTCATCTCAATCTCCTTTCATTGAGGCATATTTTGTTTTATACACAACCTTCTTTTATACGGTGTATAAACCCCTTTGACTTTTACATTTATCTGAAAGGAATCTTTTTTACACAAAGCGTTTTACTAAATGACTAAAGGGAATGTTTTTGCCGTACGTATGCGGTGACAACGACTTCTCCGCCACCGTGACCATTATTTGAGTTTCGACTTCTTCTACAAGCCAAACCTTTTTTTTAAAGAAAAATAAATATCATGTTTTACTTTTCTTTTATTTTGGTATTGAAAATGGTTTTCACAATTTTTTTATATCAATGTGTTGTATTGATATCTTTTGATTGAAAATTGGAAATGTTATGTTTCCTTTAGGCATGTTTTATGTGATACGATTATGTTATGGTTCTTGGGAATTATTATGAAGACGGGTGGTTCCGTGATAAACTTAGGGTGGGTGAGCCCGATATAGCTCTCCAATGCATTGGGTAACATGAAGGGGTTAAACGTTAAGGTTTCTCCGAAGAGATTTAGGGAATATACTGTGATGGGTATTCCAAACGTAACCAAGAGGGTTACTCCCTACGTAAGAATGTTATGAATGCCTCAAGTTACCTTTATGTCTTATGATTTCTATGATTTATTCATGATTTTTATGAGGTGTGTTAAAGTGATTATGTTTTATGGGTAGAGTATTATTTCATTCTTATGTATACATGTACTCATGTTTCCTTTCCATATTTTTATATCCCTTACTGAGCTTTTTATGCTCATCCCAAGTTTTTGAAATGTTTTTCACAGGTCAAGGGAAGGGTACATGATATGATGATAGTGTCAAGGAAGTGTCAAGAAAGAATCCATGTTTTATTTTAAATATGTTTCCGTTGATGAGAAAAAATTAATACTATCTTTTATATAACCACTTTTTTTAAATGTGGAATGTAATGCAAGTATTATGATATAATTCTCTAAAACTCTAAACCTGAAAATATCCTCAATGTGTAATCTTGTAAAAACTCAAGATTAAGTAAGGTTTAAGGCTGGGGCCTTATAGTTGGTATCAGAGGTTGGTTTAGATAACTTTAGAGGTTAGGGTATTCTCTAAGCATAAGTGACAGTACCATAATGGTTGGGATTTCAGAAGGAGTCCTAGTTTTGGATAAAGTGAATGAGTAATTATATCTTAGTGTTTATCTTCCTCATTAGTACATGATGGTTTTGTTGATATACTCACACTAACATTTCTGTTTTTAGTGAATTGATGGATCTAGCAGGCACCAAAGTGACAATAGGTTTGAAGGAAACTGTGGTGGTTCTATGATTAAGAGACTGGATGAAATGGGGGATTCAATGAGGAAACTCGTGGTTGTTCTAAACCGACTATCAAGGAGTCATGATAAACCACTTGAACCTTGGTATGTTCTGTAATGCATCATGTACGAGATGACCAATCGATGTGGAAGTTCAGGTAATAATTATAAAGGTAACCATTAGAGTTTATATAATTCTTACTTTTGAGGTAATTATGGGTTATTATATGTTATGATGGAAAATGAAATGCATGAGATAAACTTGAGGTTAAAATATGTTATGATTATTTTTGAAGATTTTATCTCATTGTTGGTGAATGTTTTAAGAATTATATAGTTTTGGAAAAAGTACAACACGCAGACCGTGTGACAACCCATCGCATCAGACAAAGCTGCGGGAATCGAACCCATAACCAAAGTGCAACTAGTATTTATCACCTACCACTGGACTACGTGAAGTCCCTGGTTAGTTTGACTGATTCTTTTTAGTTAGATGATTTTATGAATTAAGAGTAAGTTTATTTTGGGTTATCTATGGAAATTTATTAACCTATCATCGAGGATATGTGATTAGGTTAATTACTTTTCAATACGAGGCTTTAATAGAAACTGGTGTTGTTTGGAGATAAATGTTACGATTTAACTTGGAAGACTATGTGACTGAATCCTTCAAATATTTGGGTTTCAATATTAGTTTGGTTTACTTTGAAGAATTTTATGGACAAATTGTTTATCGAATGGTCCTCGTCGAACTTTGGGTTTTGTTGGACAAATTTTGGAGATTAAGAATAGATTTTCTTTTTATAAGGGGTTATCCTTTTCTGGATTACCAGATCTTGTACTAACCTTTTTGGTTTTGGTTTTGGTTAAGGTCTAAAGACCTGGGAAGTATATAATTCTCTTTTTTGGATTAGGTGATTCTCTAGAAGTTGATTATAGTGAACAAGTCTTCCTAAATACTCATCTTTTGGAGAAAATATGAGTTTGTTTAAGAAATATAATAAAAGTTGAAAGTCAACATGATAAGTAATTATGTTTTCTTATGAATAAATTCCTCAATAAAAAAAACAAAAATGTTGTCTATTAACTTTTCCTACTAGGGAATCAAATACCGTTTAACCCATCACAAGTTTGTGATTTTCTTGTGGTTAACTTTCTACTAGACATGTTTTCTATCACTCTCCATCAGAACATGACCCTATATTTTCTCCTCCATGTCCATGTTTTCCTACATGGAATCCTAGTATGGGTTAACTCGGGTGACATCTGTACTTCTCTTTCTTTCTTTTAAAGTGATAGTTTAATTTACTCCTTTTCCGATGTGGGGCTTTCAATGAAGTTTCCAAGCCCAATTTTAAAATTGCGAGGATGCAATTCCCAAAAGGGGGAAGGATGTAAAAACCCCAGGTAAATAAAGAATATGAAATTTTTATATTTATCCATATTTGTGAATAAAATATTAATATTACTTTAAAGGGGATGCTATGCTTGATGGCGTACCCAATACGCAACAACGAATTTCTTGGGAATCTTACGCTGTACTCTAATAATAAAATAATATTATTTTAAATGGTAGTTAACGCTTAGCCGTTGTAATGGTGGGAATGAACAGAACTAACTAAAAAATGATTATATATGTTTGTCAAATATTTTTACTCTTTATAATAAATGTTAGAGGATAAAAAATGCGAATGAATCCAATTTTTAAGCATAAAAATTCTAATGTTCTTTAGAAGGTCGATTAACCGCCTTTTGATGGAGAACCTCTTTTAAATCCACTTTTTGACAATTTTATGTGTTATATTTGACAAAATAAAATTCTTCTTTAGAATAGAGACATCAAAATTTACTTTGTGTAAATTTTTGGTATCTTTCTGATAAAGTTCATTTTTTAATGAATAGTGAAAAATGTTGTATTTTAATTCAAAACCTCTTTTTAATATAATTTGTTTATATAATTAGATTATCTTTTGAATTGTTTTTAAAGTAAAATTAGAATATATTTTTACCATTTAATCCAATAGTGGTCATTGGAAGTAATTTCAGTTTGAAATCGGACTTAAACTAGTGTCAATCTTTTAATAGATATTGTTTCATAAAAACACGGTATTTGTTTTGACAGCGGGAATTAATTATTAAATTAATTAATGCAACTTATATGTTTTGAATTTTGTAAAATAGACATAATTTTTGAGTTCAGAATATCAAATATATCTTAGGGTGAATTTTTGGTATTTTTCTGAAAAACTTCAATTTTTTATGAATAGTGAAACCACTAAGTGGTCATTAAAGAAACTAATTTTTTGTTTAAATGAAACTTTTCCACCTCTGTGTTTTGAATTTCAAAAATCCTACATACATGCTTTTCATTATGAAGTAAAATGTGGTTTAATGGGATTAAAATAATTTTTTTGTGAATAGTAACTTTTATGTTCTTAATCGCGATTAGAGGTAATTAGTGTAATTTAAGGTAAAAATAATGTTTTAATAATGTGAAATGACCTAGACACATGTCCTACCATCATTTTATGTGTAATGGACGACCAAGACAATCCATGGGTCAACTTTGGGACCCCATGGATCCACTTTGGTTGGAAAATGACATAAATAACTTTTTATTTAAAGTTAAAATAAAAATGTCACAAGCATGAGATGTTTCACTAAAACAATTTTTAAATGGGGTTTTACAAGTCATATTTTTGAATATAAATATTAATTAGAAAGATAAAAAGATTTCCTACATCATGATATTTTTTTTATAATTTTTAGACATTAAATAAATTAAATTATTTTTGACATCATGATGATGCACCGATTACCTCATTTATAAAGGATTTAAATAAAATGAAAAGATAATGTTAATACTATAACTTAAACTTGTCAAAAACTTATTGGATGAGTATATTTCAAAACCTTAACACCTTATCCTCGAAATACATCAATGTGGGACCTTTAAAATCCGAAAATCAATTGAAAATAAAGTATCATTTTGTAACATTACAAGAGTGCCCCTCCTATCCTCTTATAAAAGGCCCCCACCTATACCACCTTACCCACACCTCTCAAGCCTTTGGATCGAAACAAACCTACTCATTTTGCCTCTCCACATCCCTCTCTTACTCCTAGAATCCTCACTTTTGGATGAAGTATTCCCAAGGAAGCCTTTGAGCTCAAATCAAAAAGAGTTACCCGATTTTAAGGTAATGTCTTCACTTGTGTTCTTTTGTTTTATTTTGCTTCTCCAACCCCCTAAACTCTTTTTATTAATTTATTTTGTAACAAATACAGTATATTAAATATACTAGGATGTTTTTATAAGAATAATTCGAGATACACTTACACACACCTATATCAAATGGTTAAAGAACATTCTGTTTCTGTGGATGGTGAATTTCTGCCTCACGAAACGATGATTGTTCAACACTCATATAACACCTTAAAAGGTGGCCATTAAGATGTAACTATACTTATATATGATATATAATATGTTTATGTTTTACTTAAGCTTCTGTATTTTTCTTTTTTTGGCATACCTTTATGGTTTCCATTGTGGGTAAACACGATAATTTCATTTTAGGAAGTGCGGACTACTGCCCCCTCAAAGTGATTTGATTCGTTAATGCCATATGTGGGATGTATAAAGGATGGATTTTAAGTTATTATATATGATGTATGTTACATATAAATTATGAATATAATTCTGGAATTAAAATATACATACCTCTCATTTAGTTTTAATTCCATTAATATGACATAGAAATGAAAGTAGCGTTCATGTGTACGTACGGCTTACCGTCTCCATGAACGGTGCATTTCATTTCTTACCTCTAAATTATTATGTAATATTATAAATACATGTATATTATGGATATATATGATATATATGATATCCAAATCATGAATATCATTCTGGATATAATGAACCTTTTACCACACGAACAACATGTAATTGTAAGAAGTCAACTTTCGACTTAAGAACCAAATATCGACAAAACAAACATTATTAACTTAAATGATTACATAATGTTTATAACAGGGAAATAAGTGATATAAAAAGAATAATTAACTTGAAAAAGGTTCTTAAGCAAGTATAAATTAACTCAAGTTTATTATTCAGGACGTTAAAGAACAATCGAGTCAAGTCGGACCTGAGGTAAGGGATCCTACTCCTCTCTTTCTTTTTAAGTACACTCTTTTATGTCATTCCTTTTAAGCTCATATTTATTGTGATTGGGATGTTCTTTTATATTACTATTACTGTAATTTTTATGTTCATATGATGAGAGACCATATTCTCTCTCATCAATCCATTTTGGAAGTTTTGAGTGGCGCCGTTAGGCTGCCAAATTTTCGTAAGAGATCTAACCTCTCTCTTTCTCTTTAAGTACTCGTCTTTATGTCACTTATTTTAATATCCTCTTTGTTATTATGGGGGATGTTATTTTATATTCCTATTGCTGTACATTTTATTTTAATATGATTAGAGACCCTATTTGATCTCATCAATCAATTTTTGGAAGTTTTAAGTGGCGTCGTTAGGCTGCCGAGTTTTCGTAAGGGATTTTTCATCTCAGTTTTATTCCCGTGATATTTATGCTACATTTACCACAATTTCCTTTGAGTGGTGTATGTACTGACCATTATTTTACTCATTGTGTAATATAATTTCATTTATGAGTATTTACATCAATGTTGTATTGTCCTTCTTTCACGGGGTGTATGTTTCGAAAGATACCCATGTCGGTAAGGGAACCTTTCACCCTCCTCTTTCTAAAAGACTTCCTTTGTTATGTCTTTTAATTCACATAACATTATGTTGGGATATGTTATTCTATATCTTTAGTGGTTTAGATTTTATGTCCAAGTGATGAGATACCCTTTTTATCTCTTAGCAACTCATTTTCTGAATTTTGTAGTGACGCCGTTAGGCTGTCAAATTTTTGCAAGGGAACTTCTTAACCCAATTTTGATTCTTTGGGATAAGTTTGTACTCCTTGAATATGTCGTTCTATGAATATGTGTGAATAACCTCTGATTTTTTTACACTTAATATCCACTTATATTTGGTGTATTAGTTTGTCACACATAATTATGTAATTGATTTATCCTTAATCCAAGGATATCGTCTTTGTATGGGACTTTGTCTCAATCTCCTTTCATTGAGGCATATTTTGTTTTATACACAACCTTCTTTTATACGGTGTATAAACCCCTTTGACTTTTACGTTTATCCAGAAGGAATATTTTTTATACAAAGCGTTTTACTAAACGACAAAAGGGAATGTTTTTTTCATATGTATGCGGTGACAACGACTTCTTCGCCGCCGTGACCATTATTTGAGTTTCGACTTCCTCTACAAGCCAAACCTTTTTTTTTAAAGAAAAATAAATATCATGTTTTACTTTTCTTTTATTTTGGTATTAAAAATGGTTTTCACAATGTTTTTATATCAATGTGTTGTATTGATATCTTGTGATTGAAAATTGGAAATGTTATGTTTCCTTTATGCATGTTTTATGTGATACGATTATGTTATGGTTCTTGGGAATTATTATGAAGATGGGTGGTTCTGTGATAAACTAAGGGTGAGTGAGCCAGATATAGCTCTCCAATGCATTGGGTAACACGAAGGGGTTAAACGTTAAGGTTTCTCCGAAGATATTTAGGGAATATACTGTGATGGGTATTCCAGACGTAACCAAGAGGGTTACTCCCTACGTAAGAATGTTATGAATGCCTCAAGTTACCTTTATGTCTTATGATTTCTATGATTTATTCATGATTTTTATGAGGTATGTTAAAGTGCTTATGTTGTATGGGTAAAGTATGATTTCATTCTTATGTATACATGTACTCATGTTTCCTTTCCATGTTTTTATATCCCTTACTGAGCTTTTTATTCTCATCCCAAGTTTTTGAAATGTTTTTCACAGGTCAAGGGAAGGGTACATGATATGATGATAGTGTCAAGGAAGTGTCAAGAAAGAATCCACGTTTTATTTTAAATATGTTTTCGTTGATGGGAAAAAATAAATACTATCTTTTATGTAACCACTTTGTTTAAATATGGAATGTAATGCAAGTATTATGATCTAATTATCTAAAACTCTAAACCTGAAAAGATCTTCAATGTGTAATCTTGTAATAACTCAAGATTAAGTAAGGTTTAAGGCTGAGGCCTTATAGTAGACCCCTTGGGTATCTAATTAAATAATAACTTAACATAAAAATAATAAAAAACAAATAATGATAAATATAATAATATTCTTATTATTATTATTATTAAAAAATAATTGATTTTATTTTATTTTTATTTTTAATTTAATTAATTTAATTTCTTTAAAAATTAAAAAGACACACTATAGTGTTATGACTCTTGGAAATATGTTATAATTCCCAATTATATAATTGTACCATTCAGTAAATAAAAAATCAAAATTCACCCAGAATGTTTTTCCTGATTCAAAACAAGGGAGGTTACACACTGGTGTGGGCCGCTACACTTCGGTGGAAGGATTGTTACAAACCCCATATAACATAACTAGACACCTTTAAAGATAGGATGTAATATATATGAGTTTTCTATAATGAAAAAAAAATTGGGATGGTGATATGCAGGTAATATAATTTATAATAAAATCAATAACTTCCTTCCTTAGCTCCATGTAACTATATTAGGACATTTTCCACAAACATCTTCTGCAACTTGATATAAATATTTTACTTCCTATAATAATTACAATACTCTATAGAGCTACTCCAAAGCTCTTGATCACAATCGAAGGCCACTAATAATTCTCAAAATAGAGTTTAAAAACCATTGGATCCATGGAAGACCACGGAAAAATACTATCTAAAGAAAAAATAATCCCACTTCACCTCTATGATAATGAATAGAATTTTCCATCACTTATGTTGTGGTATATTGATATTTATCCATAATAAAACTATGATGTTCATGAAAGAACCCACTCCTATGTAAGGGTAAGACCCTTACAAATCACTAATTACTTAAGGGTAACCCCTTTTGCAGATCCTATTGAGTAACTGTGTAACCCTTAAAAAGGGCCAATTGAGTTTTGGAAAAGAGGAGTGGTAACAACATGGATCATTATAGTCTAGGTTTCAAGATGAAAATATATATTTTTGGGTTTAAATTATTTCATTTATGTAACAATAATATTAGTTTAAAGGGTTTGTAATTATATTGTCAATATAGTCGTGAGTATTTGGCTAGGTTTTATAGATTCAAAATGTGGTAGTACTAAGGTTTTGATGATGATTTAGTGAATTTGATATCAGTTAACTAATTAAACATAGACATTCATGAATATAAAAACATTTAAAATTTTTTCTATGGATCCATATTTCTCCATGGAGATGATTGATTTGGCATTTGTGAATAAATTTGTAAGAATAGGTTGCAGCTGTGTAGGTTATGGCTATGTCATATCCCCACAGAGGCTATTCAATTGAGGAACGAATTCCCCACTACACATATCTCTTTCTCATGTAATTTTTTCATTGTAATTAAATATCCTGATATCTTTTGGATATAATAAGATACACTTCATGTATTGAGATAATTCATAAAACACATCATGGAGGCCACATATTTAGAAAAGAAGAAAAAATGAATCCCAAATACTATGAGAACCCAATGACCAGTTTAAATAAGGTTAAATGAATAGATTTGACTTGTTTAATGAGGAGGATACATGGATATTAAAAGAAATAAACTTGGTGATTTGATTCATATAAATTAATGGGGTGGGTGGTAGTTGTGACTGATGTAGATAAAAATATTATTGAAATAGAGAACAAAAATAGAAGAAAATGATCTAAAATGAGCAGTTAGGGAATTAAATTTATGTTAAGTATTTTAGCTCCATTATATATGTTTTTTTATTTTAATACATTTTATACCCATAAAAACTCTATTTTTTCTTCTTTAATTTAGGTCTATAAACATAAAGTGATAGGTAATGGGGATGTGACCCATATTTTATCCTTGATTCGGGGAGTATTATTTGAGAACATTGATAAACATGGTTTTTTATTGGTTTTAAAATTTTAATTTTAGAGTTGAATTTAATTTTTATTATGTTTTGGATAAAATATGATTATTAATTATTTAAAAGAGTAAGAAAATTTATCACCCTATAATTGGTGTTTTATCTTATATATTGATTGGTCAATATTCAATTGGAGAATGATTATTTATTATTAAACTTGTGGAGAATATGAAATAATCAAGATAGGTTGATTAAAATAAAAAATACCAGATTGGGTATTTCTTAATTAAATCAATGGTGATTCATTGTGGAATCCAGGCATAAGTATGTTATTATTACAAAACAAGTATATTGTGAGGACTATTCTCATCATTATCAATCATTATCAATTATAAATGGGAAATGTTTTCAAATCCATTCATTTAATATATTATCAATTGAAATTGATTTATTTTGAAGAGGCTACGATAACATTCCAAATGGTAATCTAAGACTGACCTAATAACTTATTTCTCACCATTAGTTTATTATGTTTATCATTTATTTCATATACTTGGGATTCAAAATATACTTATTTTATTTTTTCTCCAAATATTAATATATTAGAGAAGTACTCCATTGTGAACACATTAGTTTCTACTACCAGAACAAACCATAAAGAATTATATTATGTTTTTCAATACCAAATAATAGGTTTCCATATAACACCAAATATATCATTATATTAAAATATTATATTGATATGGCTAACATGAAAATGGGGAAATCACCATAAAAAAGAATATTGGGGTTAAATAAAATATTTCATCACAATCTATGATGCATAAGAAACATCATAAGTTCCCCCAGAAAAAACTTTATTTCTGAAATCCCTATTGGATTGTAACAAAATAATTGGTTGAAAATCGAGGATAGTTCTAGATAAAAGTATATAATTCGATAGAATAATCTAAAATGCCTTGAAAAGATCTACACAAATATATAGATAATCAATATGGAATCAAAGAGATAACCCTCGATAATTTCGTGGAGAGACTGGTCTGAGAAAATGATGGATTAAGAGTAAATTATAGTTAAAAAACCAAGGGTATCATTATAAATATATAATTTGAAAAATCATGTATAGGTCCCACCATTATGTCATAAATTTATAAAAAACCCGTGTTAACAATGTGGTAGATACTGTCTGTTGAAAACTGAAGAACACTATTATGTCATAAAATCCACACCATTAGTAAAACCGTGAACAAACCATTATAATTTACACTAAAAAATAGATCAATATCTTATAGTTATAGTTTACTTACTAATAACTATGTGGTTATAAAATTTTCATAGACTCTACCCCTGCACTGAAACTATATTATTTTGAACCATGACTCTCAAATGACTCTAGAACCAAAAAAATAGATAAAATAAACTCAAAATTACACATACCTACGTGCTATAGTGAAATGAATTATGATAATATATCATATTTAAAAGATGTTGTTATAGTTATAGTTATAGAAATGAATTTTAAAGTTTAAATAACATATAGATTGTGTGTTTTCAAGAAATTGCATCCATATCTTAATATTAGAATGTGGCTGTGGATGTGGAATAAATGTACCCAGGAGAAATCACTTTGAAATATTCTATTGTATTATTATCTAGATCTTCATTTGATACATGACGTCTGAGCCTAATAATGAACACCTGGTGAAAACCCCAAATGATATAGTTTTTGGCTGATCATATCATATTTATTAAAAAATAAAAATGATATGAGAATATTTTTATTATATTGTTAATGAACCTAATTGAAAAATTTTTATAGAAAACCTAGATTAAATATAATGAGTTTTATATCGATATTATTATTTCTTAGTTCAAATAAAATTATCACATTGTGAAATAAATTTGTCCCCAGAGATGATGTATTAATACTAGGTTTTCATTACATTATTACTTCAAATATTATTAGATAGTATGATAACCACTTTGGTTTTATTATTTGGTTGGTAATATGAAGATTAATATAATGTGGTGAAAAGTATGTATCTAGAAACTTCAAAATAAGTATATTTTACAACAACTGTATCCTAGGATTAACGAATACAGTATGTTGGTTATCTCATTACAAATGAAATATTAACTTTTTTCTATCATAATAAAAACCCTGACTATTTCACTAGAAATTAGCACTTAAAATATAAAGGACGTAATTTATTTAATTTGGATCCTCGAACCCTAATGATTTTACTATATATCTTACCTTTAAATTAATCATAAAAGTTAAATAGATTTATAAACAACAAATATTTAACTAAAAATTAATCAGAAACATTACATGAATATTAATAAAAAATATAATAAGTAAAAAATATATTAAATAAAAATATAGAAGGTAGTAAAAATTTCATATGTTTAGGGTGTTAATGTTCAAAATAATTCAAAATAGGAAAGGTTTATTCTCTCTTTAATAACTATTTTTCTAATTGTTTTAAATTTTATCTAGATAAATCAAGATAAATTGATCTCAAATATTATCATAAAATTTGTAATTTATTTAATCTTCTTAACTATAAATTCGTAGAAAATTATTTAAAGAACAATTTAAAAAAAATCATCAAAAATAGTTTTTAATTTTATCTATAAATATTATTGAAAAGTAATATTTAAAATTTATAGAATTTGTATATAATAAAATGAAGTTAACTTTTTATTTCATCATGGATAAATTATCTTTGGATTAATTTTTTATATTTTCTTGAAAATTTTGAATTATGAAGGAATATGGAAAAATATTTATTCTGAAAATATATTTCGTCTTATATTATCATCCTAATACAATAATTATTTTAAAATTTTGAGAAAAATTGATTTTGTAAACATGTTTTTCTAATGTAAAATGTTACATTTAAAAATATAATGATGAATTTATAAAAACCTTATTTAACATTTTGGACAGTTGATTAATATTTTTCTTTAATAAAAATAATTTTTTCTATTTTTTCACTATGAATTCACATGGTATAATTTTGTTATTACTTGTATTTAAATCCAAAAAAGTTATTTGGTTAATATTATTTCAATTATTTTCATATAAAAAAATAGAATTGATAATTTTATCTTAATTATGATTTTTATACATAAAATTACTCTTTTTAAAAATATGGTATCAGTGGATTTTGAAGGGTAATATTAAATTTAATATATTTTACCCATATAAGTATTATTTGAAAAAATAAATTTAGTATTTTGAATCATTGTTAAAAAATTATAAATTAATGATCATTTTATTTATTTGAATTGAATGTAAAAAACATAGTTAGAAATTAAATACCATGATAAAAACCAAAAACGTTACAAGTGACAAATTAAATAGTAAAAGACACTAAAACATGATAAAAATAAGTTTAAAATTAATAGATGATGAATTATATAATTTAACTCATCACTTACTCAATTACTGTTTACATTGGATCCAATTTACAGGAACATCATGTGATCTATTTATAATAAAAATGTATATTCCCAAACAAACCTAGTTATCTACTTGAAAAAGTATCCTTCAATACCCTACAAATCCTCAAACACAAAGCTACCTTTTTCAACAAAAAATATAGCCCAATCCTGCCAAAAAATATTATTCATGTAATAGTGCTAGTGTATTTCTCAAAATATAATCCTCCAAATGATTATTAATTTATTCACAAATAGTTCTCTAAGGAGAAAGGTAAAAATTCACAACTTTGTTACATTCCATTTTAATTATTAAATATTTCCAACCACTATTAAATATATTTTAAATCATATTATATGAAAAAAAATTATTAATATAACATTTTTTATGGTGATTAAATATTCATTAACAATTCTCTTCATTTTAATTAAAAAAATGAAAATATCACCATGTTCCCATGAATACTACCACCTCCATTAATGATATTTTAATATTAAATAACCACCTAGAATGTCTAGCTCAAAAGTATAATTTGATGGGTTAATAAAATATTTATATATTCATTAATGTTATTATATTATAAAACATTTCCTACCATCATCCCATTCATCATAAACTACATATGTCACATGTGTGTACAAGTGGACTACCACATCAAAAAAATTGATGTATTTAGTTTTTACTCTAGTCCAATCCTATTTATTTTAACAAATTACAAACTAATTCAAAATATTTGAAATATATGAATAATATACATATTATTTTTTAATAATGATACTTTTCAAATAGAATCACTTTATTAACCATATTCTGAAAAATATTATATCTTGTTTGTGGTTGGGTTGATATAACAACCTATATGAAAGTTGTTATAAAATACTTCTGTTTATAACTAGAGAGACATATATACTATTGATATTATAAAATAATATATAAATAAGTTTTTTTTTACGTGTTGTTAATAGAAATATATTTCATATCATTATGATACCACCCATCATTCAAGAAAATTTAAAAGAAAATATATTATTTATATTCAACATATTAAATAAAAAAAATTAAATTAAATTAAATTAAATAATTATAAAACATATATTTCAGTAACTATATAGATCTCAAATTTATTATATTTTTATTTTTAAATAATAATATACACTTCCATAATGAAACTAGATTAAAAATGAAATATTATATTATTTGATTATGATAATAAAATATAACTGACTAATTTAAATATTATAAATTATTATAAATTAATTTTGATGATGTTTAAAGGTATGAATAGTTTTTAAAAATAATATATTATTATATATATTTTACTTATATATTATTTTAAATCACTGTTGGGGAATTCTGAATTTAAGGTAAGGGTTTTTTGTACCCCATTTTTCTTCATTGAGATATGATGTGTATTCAAAACTTGTTTAAATTTTATAATGTAGATGTCATACATGGGTTCCCTTTTCCATAATTTTCCATGAAACATATGTAATTTATAAATAAAAATCATGTTTTATGTTCCATGATTTTTCAATTCAAATGGTAATAATGTTGAAAGGATTTCATTACAGAAAGTTTCTAATCTATGAGACTTATTTGATATATCAAACCATGTTATCTTTTATATTGTATATTCACTACCCTGTTGATTTGATTTATGAAAACTATATCCCATTTTATTTTATGTAATTTACTATTATATTATATCCATCACATGTTTTTTATATTATTATGGTATTAAAGATGTATGGGGATTTGATAACTCAATCCTCATTTATTGAGTTATAATGCATCCTCATGAACAAATGTATTCTATGATTGGTTATGTCCCCCATTATAATTTATATCATGGTCTTTTCAGTTATTCCCTCATGGAAAATGACATTTAAATTAAGTTATATTATGTTGATGATGTTCTTTCACAAAATTTATATTATTGTATGAAATATATCACACTAGTTTTGTGGTTGGTTTCTCATCCATGCTTAAATTATCTACTTTCCACAAATAAAATCTATTACATTTCAAAAACAATTTATGTGAATTATCATTTCACCTATACATTATTATTTTATTCTTCAAAAATGAATGACTATTTATTTTATTAATGATATCAGTTTCAGTAAATATATTTTACATTACTAAAATTTATTTCAATAAATAATAATTTTTTTATCTTCCACTGCACATATAATTTAAATATCTTTTATATATTTTTTAGGATGAATTATTATGTGTTATTTTTTAACATAAATTTTTTCAAAATAGTTCATTTCACAATCTATAAATTGAACTATAAAGTATTCTATGTAAAATATAATAAGATTTTCTCTTAAATTTTTTTCAAAATCATATTAATTCTTCTCATTTTATAAAAATGATTAATTTTGAAGGAAATTATATTTCATAAGTTAAACACTAAATTATGTTATACTCTTTTGGGATATTAATGTCATGAAAAAAAATGGATTTTTTTCATGAATAATCCCTTGACTATAAATATAAATTTTCTTCTAATGTATTTTATATAAATAATCTTTAAATTTATTTCCATTAGTTGAAGGTAGATCGCATATATTCTATATATAAATTTATTGGGAAAATTAATAAATGACATATATAACATTTATCTATATTGTTAATGTTCTATATAAATCATCATATTATTGTAAGGGTGTATAAATATAATGTTACATAATATATTTTGATACCCATTTTTTCATGGGATTATCAATATATTATTATAGATGTAATTATGAATGATTTAGTTATTTGATTAATAGTGAACATAACAAGTAACCATTTACATTAGACTGTTTTTTTATATATATTGAATGGCAGGTTTCATGCGACACACAAATATGATTTATCGATGGGTAGGGTCCTATATTTTCATATGATTGAATTTTAGAAATTTTATATATATTGAGACTTATGAACATGTATGAAATTAAGTTTGGATACTAAAATAGAGTGTGGGTGGTGACTCATTAAGGTTTTGGTGACTATAGTGAATAACAAATGTTGTGATACCATATGGTTAATTATTAAATGTTCATTTTTAATATATTTTTTACCAGTTATTACATTTCCATTCAATATGACTATGATTATTATCCCTAGACCTTGTTTATTATACCTGATTCCTTACTAAATTTATAATTTATGTTTTTTTCATTACAGATTATATTTAATTATATAATTAAATAATGTAAAAACATATCATTTGACATTATTTATACTATAATATATCCATATAGTCATGTTTTATTATATTTATATGATCTGATCCTTGATGAAATATATATAGGTTTTCCATTGATAAGCATTTGAGCTCACCCACGTCTATTTTTTCCATTTCCCCATGAAACTATACATTGGATAATAATTAGATGAAAGTTTTATATGGGGATATATTTTTCATATGTTGAGGATATAAAATTAAAATATTATTATGGATTAAAAAATTTACTCTTTGGTTGAAAAAATCATTGGATCTAATCATAAAATATTCAAATCCTTCTATTCATGGGATTTTGGTTTTGGTGACATTTAATTTTTAACTTATAGAAGTGATGAAAAATAATTATTTTTTTTATCTTGAGTCTTCTCACTTTTACTCAATGTTAGTATTTAAAAACTATTTTTTACCATCCCTATGAGTGTGGGTTTGGGAAACCACAATGTAAATGATGTTGCATTGGTTATTATATAGAAATTAGTGATTATTTAATATTTACAATTAATCTTAGAGAAAAATTCCACCTTTATGTGGGATAGATATACATTTATGATATAATGTTGTTTTATAGGGTGCCTTAAAGAATAATTTATAATCAAAATGCTAGTTTTTCATTTGCTTTATATAGAGGTGGTATAAATTTCTTGACACATAGGTGAAGAAAATAATTTCAAATCATCCATTGAATTATGGCGTGTTTGAGCATATCATCATGGAGTCATTAGACTTGTTTTTATCATGCACCCATTATATTTAAATTTCATTTGAGATTGAAATTTTGGTACAATAGTTTTCATACTATAAATGTCATGATGAGATAATTTTCATGGTTAATTTTGAGTCATTATATGGTAAAACATGTTGATCACCTCTATTTTCACCTGATATTGACAATTTAGTGGCCTGTAGAAACATATCTATTATTGGAGACATTATCTTTAATACATTTTTTCCATTAAGTGGTTAGAAACTATATAGAGATGTAATAAAGATAATTATAACTATTATATTCATACACTAAAATTATGATAAGAGAAAATGTATTTTCCTAAGTGTTCCCTTGGATAAAACATATTGAGATTCCATTATTGGGGAAGATATAACATATACCCTAGGTCCATTCAATGTTGTGGATATGATTAACATGGTTTCATATCAGTAAGTTATTCATCAAAAATATGATGTTATGATTAATATATTACATGTATCTAAGAATTATATATATCAACATGATTGACTTCACATGATCAAAATATATGAGGTAGGGATGGAAAATGGTGTGTCGTTTGAGGATATAGATGTTTGTACTTTTTATCAAATCAAGGGGACAATGTTTATTAATATAGTTCTTCTTGTAATAATATACTTGTAAAACATGCATATCATTAAATATATTATAGATGAAGAGTGTGATATATTGGAAAAGCAGTTGGATATTTTCATTTATGAGACTCATTTATTTTCTACATCACATCATATGAGTGAGTTATTATATAGTTTTTTTGGTAGTAATACATATCATTCATAAATGGTAAAATTTTGATTTAAATTCAACAAAAACATCTGTATTTTTATTTTTGGTGAACATTAGAGGTGTTAGAAAGAGTCTAAGAGGAATTTTCCTATAGTGTCTATGAATATCAAATCATTTATCATAGTGATAATGTTCTATAAATAGATAACATGTTGGTTTCAGCATCCTAGTTGATCACTAATTATATATATATATAGGGATGATGGTTATCAAATGGAGGGTTTCTGGTTCCCACAGAGTTCCAAGTGTCAGTCAAGTGGTTACCCACTATGTACCTATATGTTTTTCTGAGATGATAATATTTTATATTTTAATTAATAACTTTTAATCCATAAAATATAGAAAACAACTCATTTTTCTATGCTAGTCACACCACACCTCCCTTTTCCATCGTTCACTTCATGGGTGGATATCATCCATTTTTTATTATTTAAATTATATATATTCAAATATAGGACATCACTTTTCTATAAATGAATCCAATTATCTCTGATCATTTCATTTATTTTTTAGTCATTTAATAAAAAAATCCATTTTTAGGTATTTTTCTATATTTCTCATTTTCCCATACTTTATATTTAATATGTTGTCTGCATTAGATGATAAAGACTGTTATAGAACTAGGTAAATGTCCCACTACATTCAAAATTTTATTTCATATTTTTTATTAATCTATATGAAATTATCATAATGTTATATTTTTGTATACTCCCTTCCATTAAATTATAAATATTCACATAAATTACAATTAAATGAATGGAATATGAAACGTTTTGAGTCATAGAAATGGGTGGGTGTTGAAAATAATAATCACTAATTTCCTTATTTTATGTGAATCAATCTATGGGACCCTGAGTTTAAACCTTGGATGGGTGCCTAAAATGTTGAATAAAACCCTATAGGTAAGTTTTGTAGTAAAATATGACCCCTAAAATATTAATTCCTAATTATGATGTAAGATATAGTTGAGTTTTCATCAGAATTGTGCCTTAATAGGTGTGATTAAATTTATTGGATTTTTATTTATAGTGATTTATAATATATCAGTAAATTGGGTTTTTAAATTCTGGTTTTTCAATCACATAGAGTATTTCATTGAAAATTATTAACTATCATTAAATTGAATAAATTATACTGTGATATATCAATAATTTTATAAATTAAATAATTTTTCACATGAATGTGGTGATTTATATATCCTAATTCTCTAGATGTTTTAGTTTTATGAAATATCAATCACAACCATGTCCATATTATATGATACATCAACCAAACAAAGTGTGTTTGTGGTGTATCGCCCACTAGGTCCCCTAATGGAACTGATGCCTCATTTATTGTGTGATTTTAGCATCATTGGTAGGTCAATCACTGGAGCAAACATACTAAAATATTATCTTATATATATATATATATAATATTTTCCATTAGTTAACTTTTACACATGCATACATTTTATTATTATATATTTTTACCATAAACGGGATCTAAGATGGGTACCAACCACATGAAATGTTATTGATATGGTATATCATCTACTTAGAGGATAATATTGGTGGTTCTTCATCAACATATAAATTATTTATTATTGTTTCATATACTGTAAATTGATTTTTCCAAAGTGGTGTATTATTAGCATGGGGACTTTAGGTTGTGGAATATAATCCACATTAACAATGATATGTGTGATCTCATCAATATTTTTGAGATTTTCTATAGTTTTATCATTCACCAATGCTTTAAATTTATTATATCAACCACTGGGACATTGAAATTGGTTCCTAGTTATCCAAAAGGGATCGATGATTCTTCTATACCCATGGGATGACAAATTATCCTTTATTAATGGTTGGTTGATGTATTTTTCAGTTACATTACTTTCGTAGTTGATGTATAATTTTTATAGTGATATGGGTAGTGATATCTTATTAACATACTAATTTTTTAAGCTGATAGATCATGAACCTAGTGACATGTATAGTTATATCTCCATAATTATGGTTCATATATGGTTAGTAAAACATTTCTCAACCATATGGTGTCTGTTTAGACAATGGTTATATCATTACATTTTTGAACCGAGCAATGTAGTATTTTAAAAAATTTATAGGTATAAACTCCAGTGGGTAAAAGGTTATTTAAATATTATTTATTACCATTCATCCAATATATTTAATTAACTTACAAGTATTTAATATATTTTTTGTGGAAACCATTGTGAAAATACCATTAAGATGTTCTAAAACACTTATTAGGCATTATGGAACCCTAGAATACATTATGATCCATAGACCAGTTATCAGAAAAAATGACTATATATTTTTTGATAAATGAGTGGTTAACGTATGGTTGGTGGTGGGAATGTAGTCTAAGCCTAGAAACATGACTTATTATGGATTTATCAATACATTTGATTAAATTTTGTACATATTATCTCTTATTATTCAATGGGGGTACTATAAATGAATTTCCTGACCCATATGAAATTTATAATAATTAATTTTAATATATAATGGATTTATTATAATTTTTGGTGGAATTTAGAATTGATTCCTTTGAATAATGTTTTTTACAATGATTATTAAAATATTATATTATTTTTATGTGACTATTATATATATGTTCCTATGTATATTTCCTCCCAACATTTCATTTATCAACCAACACTAATATTATTTAATATAGAGTACATAGTGAGGTTCACAAAATATAGATGGAACTCTGTTTAAAAAATGGAAGAGGATATAAATTTTGGGGATGTAAAAACTCTAACATTTAAAGATGAAACTAAAAAATAACTACCTAGATATGAAATTATACATTAATATTTAAGCTTCATAGAATATTTAGAAAGATTAAAAATTTATTTATTATATTCCATTACCCACACCCATGTGACACATATCATAAGTCCATAATTAAAATAGTTATAATCATTAATATTCAATATCCTTCACCTTGGTTGGACATGAGGGAGAAAACATAATACTCAGCCATATTAGATATCATTGACATGATAACTCCCATATTCATATATCATACATCTTACTCTACATATGTATTTTTCATTAATTAATAAAAATAATCACATATGATCATTTTATCCTACCCATCTATTATAATTGATGTGATCTAAGGGTTCTATGCCCCTTAAATAGTAATTCATTTAGAGTAGGATCATGATAACATATCATATAAAGGAAAAAATCTCAAAAAATAATAATTTATCTAATATTATGGTTATCATTATTCAAGATTATATCATTCACAATAATATGTAGAGAATAATATTATTTATACTCTAGATAAGGATTATTTCTTAATACCCATAATTATATTCTCTCAACATGTGATTTTACCCTAAAAAATTATATTGTATTAATAATTAATTTCATCATTTTAAGTATAGCATAGTAAATGAGTTATATAATCATTACATAATAATATAAATTAAATATAAATTATCTTTTTTTACATTTAAGATTTAATTTAAGAATAATTCAAGAAACATTGCATTATTTTTTATAGAATTTTTTTAATGAATTAAATAAAAAAATATATCATTAACAATTTCTTATTCTAATATATGTTAATCAATGACTTGTTTTTTTTAAAACAATGTATTATTAATGGATATCCTTAGAAAAAATTCATACCAATTACATATTACTGTTAACCTAATTAATTTTATAAAAAAAAAATTACCAAATTTTTTTGTATTATATTAATTTGTTAATAGTCTTTAATGATTATTAAATTTGATTTAAATTTTATATAGGAACTCAATTATTCACCATTTATATTTTAATATCCAAATAAATTAAAATAAACTTTAATATAAAAGTTTTAAATTATTTTTAAACCAAAAAAAATCAATATAGTTTTTTCAACCTATTTAACTAGTTTGGAAATAGATTTTCATGGTATCCAGGCCAAGTATATTATTATACCAATAGATATAGTTTTTGAAACCATTTAAATAGGGGGTTTTATTGTAATATATTTAGTTATAGTGTCTTATATTCATGATTTAATCAAACCATAGCTAAACGTTTTCTAATTTTTATAGTTTGGTAATCTTGGGTTATTGTTTCCTTTAAAAACAAAAAAAAATATCAATTGATGAGTATAAATATCAAAACCACTAGATATATATAGTGTCATTTAAACTACTAGAATAAAAAACATCATCTTGTTGTATTTCTTTTATAATAGTACACAAACATATGTATGTATTTAAATTTTCAATTTCAATTAGATATGAATTTAATAATCCAAAATAACAGAATACTTTTAAGATCCAAATTATTTACAAATTTATGTATTAAATATTATATTTAATAAAAATTATTATATACAATATAATATAGATATATTGTGTTAAATTTAATTTTTTTATATTTATATGTGTGAGTGTGATGTGAATATATATACATATATATATATATGAATACAAATGTATATGTCAATGTATATATATATACATATATGTGTATGTGAATTTATGGATATATAAATACCAGTCAATTATATAATAAAATTATATTTATATACATATATTGAAGTTATTAAATATATAATTCCAAAACTATTATATCCATTTTATATTTTTTTTAGGTATATATACATTAAATTAACTTTAATTTGATGGTTGAAGTGAATTTTTTATATGTTGGAGGTCATTAGTTTGAAATTCGCTATTGTGAAATTTAGTAATTTTAATCATATTGAAACCGTTGTAAAATAAAATTGTGGTTGCATAAAATATACTTTCATAATATTTCTAGACTATAGACATGGGTATCTATAGAGAAAAAATTAGACAAAAAATGGACACACTATTATGTCAAGTTACCCAAGACTATTGTTTGGATAAACTATGGGTACAGGGTGGCAATGATCATATTTAATTGAGAATTTGTAGTTAAACAATGGATATAGATTGGAAACATTTTTAAACTATTATTATGGATATTAAAACTCTTTTAACAGCACACGTACTAACTTATTTTACTCAAGAAATAAGATTAATTGTTATTTGTGTGTTAATTTTCAATTTATTAATGATAATAAGGTATTTACTCATGGATTATGATTATGATAAAATTTTTATTCTTTGGAAGGAAAAAATGTATATAGATTCATTGAGATTAAAAGGTAATAGTGTTTTATGAAAGATTTTGGTAGGTAATAGTATTATTACGAAAGATTTATATTAGATTAAAATTAATAACATAATGGAATGAGAAAATTAATATTTATTCAATGTAGTAATCTATCATTCTTCTATGATGAATATTATAAAAGGTAAACAAATTGGTGAGTCCCTACAAATAAAAAACCATAAAATGAGAAAAGGTATGATAATTTTTTCGATTATTTGTTATTATTGAGTCTATTGAAGTGGTAAGAGGGTATATGTCATGATATTATAAAAGGTAATTAATTTGTTGTTAGATAATTATCTATGAAAACATTTTAATAAAAATCCAAATATCACTTAATTATGTCAATTTAAAAAGAAATTTTTGGATGGAAAATATAAAGTGAGTTATTTTGAAAAACACAATAAGATGTATAATATTTCACTAACTAAATATTGAATGAAAATATAAAAAAGGCTTATGAATCCTTTACCTATATAATAGAATAATTATTGATGTGGCATAATATTATTGTAGGCTTGGACATAATGAATCTTATGCCATACCAAGGGAATAATATGGTCTATTTCATTTAATATCATCTTGAGATATCAGGGTATTTTCTAGAAATTACAAAATAAATGTCACGACCCGTCCCCCGGGGCCCGTGTCATGACTACCCCAAGCCCACCTTCTATAGGCCAGGGGTTGGCGACTAGAACCAAAGGCATAATTCTCTAAAACCGGGAAAGCATTGCCTTTATAACCTGTAAACACACACACAAGCAAGCACACAGCTGGATGAAACACCAAGTAAACTATATAAAAAAAGAGTGTTGAAAGTAAAAGGGGCCAGAATACAATCCCAAATGGAAATTAAAAGTACAACTGTGATACAATACAACTGAAGAAAAATGGAAAGTTAGTTGTTGGGTCATACTCTGAGGTTCCTACCTGAATGGTAGGTACAAATCTCCTCCTCAAAACTCCTCGTTCTTCTATCTTCTTTGTGTACCGACTCATCTTAAGTTCCACCTCTAGGTACCGTCCAGTCCTCGTACTCTCGGCCTCTATCAGTGATGTATTCCGTCTGCATCCAACACAATAAGGTGTGGGCATAGCCCGTACAGGGGTGAGTATAACTATACTCAGTAGGGACCCCAGGACCCTCAAGGTCTCACAAAATCCACCAAGGATAAACCAAAATATATTAAATCAATATAAAACCTTACTTAGGTATATGCCCATACATATACCTAAGTTATCAAGTAATCCATATCAATCATGAGGAAAACATAGAGATACTGACTCGGCTCAAACCAGGATTTAGTATAGGGGTAGTATCATGTAACTCTCCGAACACAACGTCAAACACCTCGGCTATTGGATAAATCCCCCTCTATCGAGTACAGTGGGCCTGCTGCATCACACAGAGGCGCTTCCCACTAACCTTGTACTACTGAGGTACTCCTCCTGTCAAGTATAGTGGGACTGCCGCATCACATAGAGGTTCTCCACACTGTAGGTTTTTTGCATCACATAGAGGCGCTCCCCCTCGAGGCATGCTGAGGTAATTTTCTTATTGAGTATTGTGGCTCTGTCACGTCACCAAGGATCTCCCCACCGTGGGTCTGCCGCATCACCAAGGTGCTCCCCACTGGGCCTGTCGAGTCACTCCGAGTCGAAACGGTCAGCAGTCGTCAAGTCTCTTCTAGCCACTAGGTCTCTACACTATGCTCACTTATCTCCAAGAGGATCCGCTCCACAAGCTACTGGTCGATACTTTAACTTCCACAAAGTCCCACGAAGAAGTATCTCAAAGGTCTGTCACGTCATAGGGGTCTCAACGTAACAGACAGCATGTCAATCGGACGCACAGTCTGTGAGTTAATAGCCTTTTAGTCTGGAGGGCCCGGTTGGATTCATGCTCGATCCAACCTGACAGTTCCCCATCAAAATCCAAAACACAGTGGGGTATACTCAAAGGGACTTTCGTGCTCCAAGATTTCCAGCACCGCTGACGGTTCATCAAACGGACATTTGGTGCCAAAAATTATGGCCAAAAGAAATTAAATGAGTCATAGTGGGCCCGGGTCCAGTCTGACCCGGTCGGACCGGCACAGCCCGACCCGATGGGCGGCCTGGCCCATTGGGTTCGGCCCAATATCCGCGAGGGTCCGCGGAGGCGGCTCGACCTCGGAGGGTTCCACGAGGGTGTCTCAGCTACATAATGGTTCGGCTGCGGGCCGGCTCAGCTCGGGGAAGCTCACAAGGCCGGGGAGAGGGTGGCTCAGGCGGCATTGAGGGTCGCAGTGAGGGCACGACAGCGGTGGCTCGGCTCGGCCCAGACAGTGGCGCAGCTCTGAAGATGGCGGCGCGGTAGCTCGGCATGGCATACGGTGGCGTCGTGTTGGCTCGGCATGGCGGTGGCACATCAGGGGAGAGGGGGGGTTCGGCTCAGGGCAGCGTAGCATCTTGGTTTGGCCGTAGGTGGCTAGGCTGGGTGCAGGTCAAGTTCGACCGGGAGGGCTAAGCGTCGCAGGATGGCACGAGTCACGGAGGCCACGGGTGGTGGCACTGTTTCCTTGATCGCCTTCCTCGCCTTCCTCCATTTCTAAGAACACATCAAAGAAGAACGGCAGAGGGGTTAGGCCATGTTTATTTGTCCCGCACCCTCCGCATTTAGAGTGATTTCATGCGGTTCACAAAGAATGAAGCATGAACGTGTAAGGAAGAAATTTTAAAACATCATTTCCCACAACCCTCATGAATCTCTATTCCCAATCCCACAAAAAAATAGAAGGGGATAATGTGGGAAGCGATAATCAAATAGAAATAAACCCTGACCCCATTCTCTTAATGACATTGGCGCAAGAAGGTAGTACGGTCGTCGATTCGCTATAGATGAAGACGTCCCACATCGGAATAAGTCTCGAGGAAGAAGGTCGAAGGAGGTTGGCGTTCTTCATTGGTGGAGAATTATTCATTGGGAGGTGAAGTTCTTCATTGGAGAGCTTTCTCCCAAGTTCTCCCTAATCCTCTTTTGCCAAAAAATGAATAGCCAACAAAATAAAATATGTTTAAGTATTTAATTTTTTGGAAATTCAAAGTTGTCTTAATTAATTGGCAACAATAAATGGGTTGAGTTGGAAAAATTAAAAAAAAAAGAGGATACCAAGGGTTGGCACAATTAATTTAGAGGAAGCTCAAGATAATCCTCCACATTAATGAGGGAGTTAAAGAGGTTTAGACCTCGGGTGGCCCCCACCACCATAACCTCTCATGGGAGGTTAGGCTTGGGTGGTCCCCACCACCATAACCTCACATGGGTGGTTAAGGTCTGGTTGTCCCCACTTCTCAATTTTCACATGGAGGATAAAACTTTTGTGGTCCCACATACACAATATTCACATGGGTACTTCATATAAAAATAAAATGTTTGCACAATTTTATTTTTATTTTATTCCTTCATGAAAAACCAAAAAACTAACTTTCACCCTCGACCAACTGTCGTCGATATGAAAGTATTTTTAAGAGAATACCAGGATTTTGAGTTCAATGGTTCCTTCATATTTCAATTCTGAGCACCGGTTTAAAAGTTATAAAATCCCGCTCATACGTTTACTTAACGTACTTGAAATAAAGTTCAGAAATTCATTCCGAGTACTCCAAGCCTCAGAATCACATGCTGTCAATTTTCACGGACTCATAAAATTCCCATTTAATTAAAAAAATCACATGTAAATTCCGGGTCTTTACATTCTCCCTACCTCAAGATTTACATCCTCATAATCCACAACTCAAAACTAAGAGAACAAGTGGGGGTACTGAGCACGGATCTGAGCCTCCTGATCCCATGTGCTCTCCTGGAGGTTCCCATGCTGCCAGCGAACACACATCAGAGGTATCGACCATCCACATAGGACTCACTCCTATCGATCCTCAATATCTACTGGAACCTCCGTAAAATTCACCCCACCATAGACGTCCAACTCCCCATGGTTGATGATGTGAGAAGGTTCGTGCACGTATCTCCTCAGCTCGAATACATGGAAGATATCATACACCCAGTGCAACTAAGGTGGAAAAGATAAGTGGTATTCCACCTCGCCAACTCTTTTGAGAACCTGAAAAGTTCCGATAAACCTCAGATATAACTTTCCACCTTGGCCAAATCTTCGCAGACCTCGTCGGGGTGAGACCCATAGAAAGACATGGTCACCATCCTCAAACTCTGTAGGTATCCATCTCATGTCGACATATGACTTCTGCCTGCTCTGTGCAGTATTTATTCAATCTTGGATGATCTACACCTTCTCTGTGGTAGCCCATACCATCTATGGTCCCACGAGTGCTGACTCCCCTGGGTCAGTCTGGAACAAAGGGGATCTTCAAGGTCGCATGTACAACACCTCGAAAGGTTCCATCCCAATGGTGGAGGGATAGATATTGTAGTACGCAAACTCCACCAAAGGAAAGTGATCCTCCCAGCTATGACCGAAGTCGAGGACACAAGCACACAACATGCCCTCGAGGGACTGTATGGTCCGCTCAGTCTGGCCATCCGTCTGAGGATGGAAGGTGATTCTCAAACGAATTTGCGTCCTGAAAACCTCATGTAACCCCTTCCATAGCTGATAAGTAAAATGTGCATCACGATCGGAGATAATCGTCTAAGTTACTCCATGTAGCCACACAATATTCTACACATAGAGGCATCCCAAGCTCTCTACTGAACCCTGCTCTCTTATCGGTAGGAAGTGAGCTGACTTGGTGAGTCGGTCGATGATCACCCAGATAGAGTCATGTCCCCTGGATGTACATGAAAGTCCTTTCACAAAGTCCATGGATATCCCATCCCACTACCACTCTGGGACCTCTAATGGTCGAACCAATCATGCTGGTACCTGATGCTCCGCCTTCACTTGCTGACAAGTGAGGCACCGAGAGACAAACTCTGCAACTGCTTTCTTCATTCCCAGTCACCAGTGTTGTTGTCAGAGATCATGGTACATATTTACCACTCTTGGATGTACCACTAGAGGGGATATGTGGAACTCCCCCAACACTTACTTCTGAAGTGACACGGGTACCATGGTACATCCTCTAAAGAGGATGATGTGCTCCCCACCTTCATAAAATCCATCAGTTGCATGTCATGTGGAAATCTGAGCACATCGTGTCTCACAGTCAGCATCCCCACGTTGCACCTCCCTGACTCACTGATGAAGTGGGGGAGTGAATTTAAAAGACTTTAGAAAGGATTATCTATCTCTATCCACAAAGGATATTTGCAAAGTGACTAACTACTCCAACGCCTTACCTAGCAGCTGTATACCAGACCTCCTGCTGAGTGCATCTGCTACAACATTCCCCGTCCCAGGAGTATAGACTATATCGAAGTCATAGTCCTAGAGGAACACAATCCAATGTCACTGTATTAGGTTCAGGTACTTTTGATAGAATACATACCTGAGACTCTTGTGATCCTAGTACATGGTAAAATGATCGCCCGTCAGATAGTGTCTCCACATCTTCAAGGAGAAGACCACTTCTGTTAACACCAGGTCATGGGTAGTGTAGTTCTGCTCATGTTGTCTCAGCTTCCGAGAACTATATGTGATCACTACCCATTCCTGCATTAGGACACATCCGAGCCCGGTCTCTGATGTGTCATAGTAAACTACATACCCTACGCCCTCCTCTAGAAGCCTCAAGATGGGGGCACTAGTCAGCCTCTGCACCAGATCCTGAAAACACTGATGGCATCTCTCTAACCACAAGAAGGGTTTCCCCTTCTTCTTCAAGGCTGATAGTGGTGCTGTAACTTTGGATAAATCTGGTACAAATCTCTGGTAGTATCCGGCCAAACCCAAGAAACTTCGTACCTCCGTCACACTCCTGGGTGGCTCCTAAGCAAGTACCACCTCAATCTTTGTTAGATCCACTGCAACTCGAGCCTCTAATATTACATGTCCCAAAAACTGAACTTCTCAGATCCCGAACTAGAATTTCGAGAGCTTACCATAAAGCTGGTGCTCTCAGAGTGTGTCCAGTACTACCTGCAAATGATAGGCATGCTCCTCCTTAGTAGTTGAGTGGATTAGAATTTCCTCAATGAAGACCAATACAAAAGGATCAAGGTATGTCTGAAATATCCTATTCATGAGTCTCATAAACATTGTTGGATCATTGGTCATGCTGAATGGCATAACCAACAACTCGTAATGGTCGTATCGACACCTGAAGGTAGTCTTCTTCACATCCTCATCTCTCACTCTAAGATGGTGATAACCTGATCTAAGTTCTATATTTGAGAACCAATGTTCTCCCTTCATCTGATCAAAGAGGTCATCAATCCTCGGGAGTGGGTACTTTTTCTTCACGATCACCTGGTTCAGGCGCCGGTAGTCAACACAAATCCTCAATCTCCCATCTGCCTTTTTGGATAACAGAATCGGGGTTGCCCAAGGTGAAACACTGGTCCAGATGAACCCCTTCCCCAGAAAGTCCTCTACCTATACCCACAGCTCACAAAGTTCTGTGGGAGCCATCTGATATACTGGTGTAGATATCGGTGTCATCCCGGGGTACAAGTCAATGTAAAAGTCTACCTCTCTACAAGGAGGTAGACCCGTAACATCATTAGGGATGACATCCGCGTACTGTTCCACCACTACAGGATAGCTCAGACTCTCCACATCAATAGATCTGAGTGTAAGGCTGGCTAACTGATGAGTGATTGGTTATACTCTCCTCTGGGTAAGTCCATCCAGCACTGTAAAGGCTCCCTTCTCTTCGGTGAAGGTAAACTTGGTCCCATCCGTGCGGACAAACCAAACTTTGCGCCTAATATAGTCAATTTGTTCCTAGACTATAGATAACCATTCCATACCCAAAATGACATCGTAAGGCCTCGACACCGCTACTAGGAGATCTCAGCCAAAGCTCTAGCCTTCTAGAGTAAGCTCGCACTGCTGGCACCAGTGTGTAATTGTCGAATCCGCTCCCATAGGAGTCTCTAGCCATAAGGATCAAGAAAACGGCTCTGTCGGAATCTCCATGCTCCTAACGAGGGCAGTGGTAATGAAATAATGACTGGAACATGTGTCTATAAGTATAGCAGCTATAGTGGATTAGACACAGATCGTACCTCATATCATATCTGGAGCGCCGTGATCATAGGCATCAGCTTCCTGAAGTTGAGCTCTCCCCTGTCCACCTGCTCCCTACGGTCGGGGTGGACCTCCTGGTGGTGGTGGCGGTAGCATCTCAAATCATCTCCCACCACCAGCTGCACGACCAGCTCCTCTGCCACGTCCGCCTAATCCCTGTGAACCTCCTCAGTTGAACCTCTATCTCTCCCTGGGTGGTCCTTCGATTGTCTATTGATTATCTAAATGGTTGGTCGGACAGTCACGATCCATGAGACCCTACTCGCTGCAACCATAACAATGCATGCTCCTGGCATGACTGGCTCTACTTCGGGTGCCCCACACAACCGATCCTAAGTCATGTGGTTGTCCACGTATATGTTTGGTCCTCTTAGACCTCTAATATGTATGTCTGCTACTAGATGCAAAAGACTCTGCTACATGATGATTGGTAGTGGGTCTCGCTGCTAGTGACTACTAAGCAAGGAAACTATCCACCAAGAGGGAACTCTCTAACACCCCTACCTGCGTCGGGATGCTGAGTGAGATCACTGAAGCCCTGATCTCCCTTATGGGTTCCTGTTCAAAGGTTTGGGCCTTAAATAAAGGGTCTTACACCATATCTGTGGAGTAACGTGAGAGGTCAGTGAACCTCACTGAGTACTGAGCCATAGTCATGTTTCCCTATTGCGGATGAAGAAGCTCCTTTATATGCACTGTGCGAAGAGTCGTTGGGAAAAACTCTGCCCGAAACAGGCTCTCAAAGTCTGCCCATATAAGTGTCACCTCATCGCGAACCTGGAGCATCAAGATCCACCATTTGCCTGTTACTTCCTATAGAAGGCTAGCGGTAAGGATCGCCATGAAATCAGCTGGTGTCCCTACCAATTAGAAGACTCTCACTATAGGCTCTAGCCAGTCCTCAGCCGCCTGTGGGGTTGTCTCTCCCCTGAACCTAGGTGTCCACTAGCACTGGAACTCGTGAAATGCACTCAAGTGGTGTGCACCATCTGCTGCTGGGGCTAGTGGCATCGGGGGCCCAATGTGGAGTGGTACTGCTGGTGCCTCCACTGGAAAAGGGTCCAGCCTTGGGGCCTCGTCGATCGGTGGGATATCAGTGTGTACAACTCTTGGAACTCTAGATGGTTGTCTGTGTGGAGGCATCCTAAAACAAAACAGGTGAACCATGGTCAAAAGTTATACCTGGTGAGTTGAAAGTTATAACTGGTGAGATGACTCAAAAGGTCACAAATAAAACTCTTGAAAATACATATGCAATCAGTGTTTTCGTGCGCTGAGTTGAAGATCAGAAGTCATGGTCTTGGTATATGGATATGTTGGTCATTGTACCAACACTAGACTCCCTGTACTGAAAACCACACTCACTACACTTAACACTACTGCTTCACAGAAAATATCAGAGTCCTAGTTCTGCGGTAGAACTGACTCCTTTGATACCAATTTTTCACGACCCATCCCCTGGGGCTCGTGCTGTGACTACCCCAAGAATTCCTTCAATAGGCCAGGGGATGGCGACTAGCACCAAAGGAAAAATTCCCTAAAACTGGGAAGGCATTGCCTTTATAACCTATAAACACACACACAAGCAATCACGCAGCTGGACGAAACACCAAGTAAACTGTATAAAAAATAGTGTTAAAAGTAAAAGGGGCCAGAATACAAGCCCAACTGGAAAGTACAAGTAAAACTGTGATACAATACAACTGTAGAAAAATGAAAAGTCAGCTTCTAGGTCATCCTCTGAGGTTCCTACCTAAAGGGTAGTTACAGATCACCTCCTCGGCACTCCTCGTCTATCTGTATCCTCTGTGTACCGACTCGTCGTAAGGTCCACCTCTGGGTACCATCCAGTCCTGGTACTCTCAGCCTCAATCAGCATTGTCCATCGTCTGTATCCAACACAACAAGGTGCAGGAATAGCCCGTGCAGGGGTGAGTATAACGATACTCAGTATGGACCCTAAGACCCTCAAGGTCTCACAAAATCCACCAAGGATAAATCACAAATTATGAAATCAACACACAATCTTACTTAGGTATAAGTGCATAAATATACCTAAGTTATCAAGTAATCCATCTAAATCATGAGGAAAACATAGAGATATTGACTCAGATCAAATAAGGATTTATTATAGGGGTAGTATCAAGTAACTTTCTAAACACAACGTCGAACACCTCGGATTCTAGAGAACTCCTCCTCCATAAAGTACAGTGGGCATGTTGCGTCACACAGAGAAATTTCCCACTAACCTTGGACTGCTGAGGTACTCCTCCTGTCGAGTACCGTGGGTCTGCCGTGTCACACAGAGGCGCTCCCCACCGTGGGTCTACCACGTCACACAGAGGTGCTCCCCCTTGAGGCCTTCTGAGGTACTCCTCCTGTCAAGTATCGTGGGTATGCCGTGTCACCAAGGTGCTCCCCACTATGGTTCTTCCACATCACCATGGTGCTCCCCACTGGGCATGTTGAGTCACTCCGAGTCAAAATGGTCAGCATTCGTCAAGTCTCAGCCAGCCACTAGGTCTCTACACTATGCTCGCTCGTCTCTGAGAGGATTCGCTCCACAAGCTACTGGTTGATACTCTAACTACCATGAAGTCCCACGAAGAAGTATCTTAAAGGTCTACCACGTCATAGGGGTATCAACGTAATAGACGGCGTGTCAATCGGATGCTCGATCTGTGAGTTATTAGCCTTTTAGTTCTGGGGGCCTGATTGGAATCGTGCTCGATCCAACCTAACCATTCCCCATCAGAATCCAAAACATAGTGGGGTATACTCAAAGGGACTGTCTCGCTCCAAGATTTCCAGAACCATTGATGGTTCATCAAATGGACGCCTGGTGCCAAAAATTATGGCCAAAAGAAAGTAAATGAGTCGTAGTGGGCCTGGGTCCGGTCCGACCTGGTCGGACTGACTCGGCCCGACCCGGCCTGGACTGACCCGGTTCGGGTCGACCCAGCCTGACCCACTGGGTCTGGCCCAGCCTGCTAGGCGGCCCAGCCTGTTGTGTTCTGCCCGATGGCCGAGAGGGGCCGCGGAGGCGACTCGGCTTTGGAAGGTTCCGTGAGGGTGGGTGGGCCGCGGAAAGGCTCGGTCGGAGACCAGGTTGGCTTGGTGCACCTCGTAAGGCCATGGAAAGGGAGGCTCGGACAGCTTGGAGGGTCGTGGTGAGGTCACAGCGGTAGCGATGGCTCGGCTCGTCCCGGACAGTGGCGCGGCTCGGCGGACGGCGGCACGGCGGCTCGGCGCAACGGACGGCGGTCGCACGGCGGCTCTGCATAGCGGCGGAATAGCGAGGGTGGGTTCAGCCCTGGGTGGCATGGCAGCTCGGTCTGGCAGTGGGTGGCTCGGCCGGGCATGGGGCCGGTTCGGCCGGGAGGGCGAAGCGCCGCGGGGCAGTGCAAGTCACGGAGGCCACGGGTGGCAACATCGTTGCCTTCCTCTCCTTCGTCTCCTTCCTCCATTTTGAAGAACACATCAAAGAAGAACGGTGGATGAGTCGAGCCATGTTTTTTTGGCCTACACCCTCTGTGTTTAGAGTGATAGTAAGCGGTTCACAAAGAACGAAGCATGAACATGTAAGGAAGAAATTTTAAAACATCATTTCCCACAACCCTCATCAATATCTATTCTGAATCCCGCAAAATAATTAGAAGGGGAGAACATGGGAAGCAAGAATCAAATAGAAATAAACCCCTACTTCGTTCACTTAATGAAATTGGTGCAAGAATTTAGTAAGTTCATCGATTTTTCGTAGATGAATACGTACCACGTTAGAATAAGTCCCAAGGAAGAAGGTCGAAGGAGGTCGGCGTTCTTCATTGGCGGAGCATTATTAGTTGGGAGGTGAAGTTCTTCATTGGAGAGCTTTCTCCTAAGTTCTCCCTAATCCTCCTTTTCCAACAAATGAATAGAAAAAAAATATGTTTAACTACTTAATTTGTTGGCGATTCAAATTTGGCTTAATTAATTGGAAATAATAAATGGGTTGCATTGGAAAAATTTAAAAAAAAAGAGGGTATCAAGGGTTGGCGCAATTAATGTGGAGGAAGCTCAAGAGGCTCCTCCACATTAATGAGGGAGTTAAAGAGGTTTAGACCTAGGGTGTCCCCCACCACCATAACCTATCATGGGAGGTTAGCCTTGGGTGGTCCCCACCACCATAACCTCACATGGGAGGTTAAGGTGTGGTGGTTCCCACTTATCAACTTACACATGGAGGATAAAACTCCTGTAGTCCCATATCCACAATATTCACATGGGTGCTTCAAATAAAAATAAATTTTTTGCACAATTTTAGTTTTATTTTATTCCTTTACGAAAAACCCAAAAACTAACTTTCACCCTCAACCAACTGTCATCGAGGTGAAAGTCTCCTTAAGCGAATATCAGCGCTGCGAGTTCAACGATGCCCTCAGATTTCAATTCTGAGCACCGGTTTAAAAGTTATAAAAACTCGCTCGTACTTTTATTGAACATACCTGAAATAAAGTTCAGAAATTTATTCTAGGCACTCTAGGTCTCACAATCATGTGCTATCAATTTTTGCAGACTCCTAAAATTCCAATTTAATTAAAAAAATTACATGTAAATTCCGGGTCTTTACAATAAATTTCATTTTACAAGAGTTATATGATTTACATAAATGATTTTACAATACTCCATTGTAAAAATTTATCAATTTTATTATATAATGATCTATGAATCTCACCACTATTTTATAGGTTACAATAAAAGTATTTAAATTTGGAGGTGAATCATAATAGAGTAAATATCCTATGACTCTAGTGTATTTTAAAGTGTAATACCCAATCACTAGATTGAATGTTAGAGTCGTTATCACATTAAAAATATGTATTTTTTATAGTTTTCTATACCTAATAATGAATTCATATAATTATCATTATCATTTCATCCCAAAAATAGAACCATATACACCTTCACTAAAAGTGATATTATAATATAATTTATTTAATTGATGTTTATGAAAGGAAATTATTGAGACCATATATTATAGAAGGGATATTGGTGATCTATTAATTTATCAAAATGTTTATAATTTTTTCATAAAGTAGATTTATAATATATTTCATCATTTGGAGGAAGTTTTATGAACTGGAACTGAAGGATAATTTCTCACCTAATATATCAAGATTGATAGGGTATATTATATTAGGATGAAAATGGACTCTATAACCTTAGTAAATTCATTCATTCCAAAATTTAAATAAAAAATTATTAAAAAATAGAAAATAAATTCCTCTAAAACATTCTAATATCTTGAAATAATTTATATATATATTTTATAGAGATGTATAACTAACCCATCACATTTTCTAGAAACTTATCCTATTAGGTTGTTGTATATCTTATCATATGATGATGTGTCAATTAATATTCTTGATATAATATAGAATGTACTATGAAATTAAAATATGGTACTTGTGTTGGTTTCATAGAGGATTCAAAAATATGATGATATAATATGGGAAAAAATGTATGAAATGATAAAGCGTTATTTTTATTCTATCATGTCATGATTAATATTTCTTGGGTGGACATTATTTTATAGTGGAATATGGTGATTCACAAGGGATTAAATTAGTAAAATAAATATTTTCTTTATAACATAATTGATGCTCTAAAAATAAAATATATATTTTCTAAAATTAAAATTAATTTTAATATATATTGGAGAAATATGAATAAATCATGTAAAATAAAAATCTATAGTATATTTTATTGTCGAAAAAAATTATTACTCTTAAAATTATAGTACATAGATAAAATAGTACATGTTATAAAAATTCTAGAAAATGATTCTACCACCTCTACCAAAATTACCATTTGAGATTATTTAGAAATAATGAAGTGTCATGTATCATGTATTAGTATTTTTATTTATTTATAATTTAATTAAAAAATATATTTTTAAACTACATATATATTATTTATTTAATACATCATCATTTGTTAGAAGAAAAATTTCTCCAAATAAGAATATAATAGTGATGAAATTGATTACCTATTTTTGAAATAGTATATTAAAAATATATATATGGGTTAATTATTATAAAATAATTTCATAAATATAAATATAAGTTAATAAATTGTGAAATGTTATAGAATTAATTAAATTTCAAACTATAAAATAGTAATCATGACCATGATCCATGTGTATTAATTTTGTTATCTATATTTTTTAACAAAAAATAATATTATTTAATTATTGGAGGTATTGTAGAATGACATGGTGTAGGGAAGGAATTCATATAATAGAAAAAATTGTTATTTCATTTCTAGGTGACTCAACTTACCAAACATATTTATACACACATGTCCACTCATGTAACCTCACTAAATTATTTATATACCACTTCATACAGATAAAACATAAAAACTAACAAATTATACTAAATTATTCACTAATATTATCTTGAAATAATTCTCAAGTAATGGTAACTTAAAAAAATTAGTGTTTAAAATATTTTGGGAAAATATTGAAAATCATCAATAAATTTTCATTTTATTATTAAAATTATGAGTATGTGTCTAAATAATATTTAATGAAAAATGATTTTATTTGACACAAAATAAGAGTAAGAAATCAGATCACAAAATTTTATAAAATGAAAATATATTCTATAAAATAATTAATATAGATCATGATAACTCTGTATGTATAATTTAGAAAATGTACACTACATTTATAGATAAAATAATTTCATGAAAATTTAACCTAGTCTATCTAATAGCTACATATATTTTTTAAAATTTTCAAGAATATCAAGAGTTAGGATACTTAAATAAGATTAAATTCCTAATTACCTATTCCATGTAAAATTAAACTAGTTTCAGTTTGGTTGGAAAAATATAACTTTTAAACCAACCGGACAAATAAAACTAATCATCATGTAATAATTGAAAGGCCATGCTGATTTTTTTTAATAAATTTTAAAATAAAACCACTAATTGATCCATCATCTCCCTTTAATATGGATCTATATTAAAAACATGGTCTCAATCAAACTATCAATCAAATTTACAATAATATTGTAATGAACCAACCTGGAATACCATCTAAATTGGTACCCATACCGATTCACCACTAACCTAAGGTGTTTTTCAGATCTCCACGGGCTAGCGACAAGCACCTGGGAATTAAAAAATAAATATTTAGAATTATTTCACACTCAATTTAATACAATAATAGGATAAAATGTGAAAAAAAACATCCAATATATATAATACATATGTATCATATTACAAAGAGACACTAAAAACTAATTGTGGATCACAACAACCAAAATCCATTTCTTGGTAGTCCACGACCACCCACCATGTCTCAAGTCACCAAAAATTGATCAACCAAGAATTAATAGATAATGGAAGGTGAGATAATGAACACCATCTATTAAATAATAAAGTTTTTCAAACACTAAAAGATATCATCCAGGTGTAAGCTAAAGAGCCCAGTAGGATTACACCAATGATTTTATGAAATTAAATCATTCGGAAATTCAAATATGTTAATATATAAGTTAAAATGGGAGAGAAAGAGTATTAGTTTAAAAATAGAGTTTTAAACATCTAAAAATAATTTATTAAACTAAACATGTAAAATATACCATTTCACATTTTAAAAACTAAACATTTTCTTGAAAATCATTGAAAACTATTTCACTAACTAAAACTAGGAAATCAAGAAAATATGAGAATATGCACCTGATATGAAATGATGAATAAGAATCAATACAGTATATTCAAGGTGAAAAATAATAATAAATGAAGCAGGAAAGAAAACTCTAGTGCCCTATGGTTTGATAACCAAGTGAAGAGATTTCAATTTCTAAATAAACAGGTTTTCATTTCAAAAGTATATTTTAAAAAACATGATTTAAATTTCAATTGATGGAATATCTCTAAAAAATGGATTAATAAAACATTTTATATAAAATAGTTTATATAAATTCAGAATGCATTTACAAAATTTCTCACAAATAATTGCATATATTTCAAATACAATTAGTGTGGGGTCCCTTTATCCAAGATTTGCCATACCTTCTTATACATATGACCATGTGGCTCACTTGATTGTATTTGAAATATATTCCATTGTGATTGAGAAAGGTTTTACATGCCTTGTGAATTTATATAAATTGTTTTATATTAAAAGTTTTATTAATCCATTTGTTTAGAAATATTCCATCATTTTAAATGTAAAAGAATATTTTTTTAAAATTTGATTATAAAATGAAAAACCTATTTATTTTAAAATTAAAAGCACTTAAATTGGTTGTAAAACTATATAGAACCATAGTTTCCTTTAATTTCTTAATTTATTGTTATTATGATCCTTTAATCTATTTTATAAATTCTTATTCATATTTACATAGCATGTGCATATTATATTCATTTCTTGATTAATTTAATTTAGCTTGGAAAATTGTTTTAAAGTATTTACAAGAAAATCTATAGTTTTTAAAAGGTAAAATGGAATGTTTTATAGGTTTAGTTTAATAACTTATTTTTAATTTTTTTTAAACAATATTTTTAATATAATCCACATAATATCCCATTTTTACTCTTATTTTATAATATTTGAATTAACTTATAATATAATTGAAGAGAATCTTTTCTGGAATCCTATTGGGAAATTTAGATCATGCCCTTCTTATACCTTTTGATGTTGGGAACCCATTATTTTCTTTGAGTATGTGTTTGTAATCTCACCTTCTTTTGTGGGTTCGTTATTAGATTACCATGTGTGGATGACTTGGGACATGGTCAATGGTCATGGGCCACCCAGAGAAGTGATTCTGTGGTTATTTTCCACTTTCATTTTTCATAGTGTCTCTTTGTAATATGATAAGGTTGAATTGACTGAAATATATATCTGATGATGTTTCCGCATTTTAATTTATTATTTTAATAATTTTAGGGTAAAAAATTACCAATATTTATTTATTAATTCCTAGTTTCTTATCATCAACCTGTGGAGATCAGGGATGCACCTCAGGTTAGTAGAGAATCTACTCGGGTATTGGTCGAGATGGTATTATGTGTTGGTTCATTATAAATGGTGTCATAGGTGGTCTTTCCTTAAGGGTAAATACTTGAATTTAAAATCCTTATGCTATTTGTGATGATTAATGGTATAAATTAGATTAATAATCTGTTGGGACTCAAGAGGTATTTTGTGAATGGGTGCTTGATCACCACCCCTTCATAGTGAGGCATGAGTTAACAAGGATGTTGGGATTTGAATATTTCTTTTGAGTTATTTGTTTCTTTATGATTAATTTTTTTAGATTACTAATAGTTAGATATTTTATTAGGAAAATCTTATATGATTATTGGAAATATAATTGAAGGATGACTACAATGGAACCATGTTTTCATAGTCTAGTAAAGTATGAGGAAACAGTGTGGCTGATTTAGAAATCCATCCATGAATAGTAGTGATGTTGGTCTTTGGTTTACGAGCTCATATGACTAATCCTATTTCAATTATAAATTGGGTATAAACTTGAAACCTTATCAATTTTCTTACCAGGGACATCACATATGTGAATTTGGTTATGTGCGTTATGGATTTGGGTTGTTTCATGATCCATTTGGTTGTTTCAAATTTAACCTTGTGTTAATAATTTTAAATCTCATGGGAAAAATAAATTGTTTCTTAAAACATGTTTTGGTATGATCTTTGGGAAATGTATTCAATTACCAATGATTGGGTTTTATGAAATTTTTGGTTTGGAAAACTAATTATCATAGACTATTAGGTGATGTGGTAAAAAAAATTAGAAGAAATTTTGGTTTTTAATGGACATAAATGGAAATTTTTTTATAAATTGGAAATCTAGGTTAATTATTTTGAAATGATGGAATATTTTTAAACTTATGGTAATAGGTTTTAGAAACATTAATTAATTTATAACATGATTTATCATTTCTAATGGAAAGAATAATATTTTATAAATGGTGAAATCTTATGCATTTTGAAATCAATAAGGGTTTGAATTAAATTGGATGTTAATATCTTTAAAATATTATATTCTATCTATATGTTTTATTTGATTATTTAGTTGGTATTCATTTATTTTTTGATGTTCAGAAATGTGTTCCAGATCGTCCTTCAAGAAAGATAGAATTTTGGTCCAAAGGACTGGTCCTTGAGGAATTTCATAACATTATCAAGAAGTTGACTCCCATGTCAATGATTCAACCAAGGATCCATATTAAGTGTACAATAAAGAGAAATTCAATCCATTAATACCTATTCTTTAATTCTTAGATTTTTCATCCACCTTCTTATAGGGGTGAATGAGGTTATCTTGAGGCAGTGCATTGGATTGAATAAGTTGATGTAATTTTTGATACACTCAAGACTCCTGAATCTATAATGGTTCTGTATATCCACTCCTTATTTGAGGGACCTAGCCAAGAGTTTTGGGAAGTTTTAATTACCTCATGTATCTATGAAATAATTTATTGCAAATTCTTTAAGTCATTCTTAATTCAATGGGAGTATCCTGATTATATGAATAAGGAGAAAGGTTTTGTGTTCTTAAGTTTGAGTCAAGATAATCTATCAGTTGTAATCTATGACAATATGTTCTCATGTTTGGAAAGTTTCATTCAAAAAATGATTTTAATGAATTTATTAAGGATTTACCTTTTAGAAAATTCACTCACATATTCTTTGTAATTTCCATGCCTAAATAATGGTTAGTCATATATCCATATATGCTTGAAGGGGTTGTTTTCGCTAGGGTGGATCTGGGAAAATAATAAGAATGGATAAATGACAAATTTCGAATTGAGGAAGTTAAATATCCTCAGGAAAATGATAGGAATACTATGTGTTTCTAGTGTGGATCACCTGGCCATTATAAGAAGTTGTGTCTAAAATCCCTGAGAATTTGTGATAAGTGTGTCTATTTGGGTCACCATAAGAGGTTTTGTAAGTTGTTAGGAAAAAAAATATGTTTTGGTAAGGGATATCAGCTTATTACAATAGTAAAGTGGATGCTTAATGATAATAGGGATCCATCCATAGGTATTAGAGTGAATATTTTCATGCATTGGAGGAGATTCTGGTTTCCTGCTTCTTGTTTCTGATGCCAAAGTAGAAACTGTTTGATTTTCCTTCTTGTGGCTTGTCTATTATTGAAAACATTTTTTTGGGATCATAGTGATGGTATCTTATGGAACATAGTTTCAATAAAAAAAATTAATTGGTAATTTATTATTGGGTTCTTATCTTGACACCTTGTTTGTTGTTCTTTTGTGTTCCTCATGTTTTGACTTGATGGTTAGAGTACAGTTTTGATGTGTTGGATGGTCTCTTATGTGAGAGTGTAGTGACCTATTGTGAATGGCTTTGATGTTAAATATATTTATAGTTTGAATTGGATTTAAATATTGAATTTAAAAATGTGACTAGTATTTTGTGTATTTTGGATATACATGTCACATGGTGGTGTTAGAATTTGTTTTAATGAGCTCATTGAGTTATGAGGCTCAATTTGGAAAATCCTAGGTTACAGTCGTGTACTTACCCATGGAATAAATAATTTTTAGTTATTTTCTTTTATTTTGGATCTTTTATTGTAGATATTTATCTATCTAGAAGTGTTAAAGTGTATTATTTGGGTCTAAGGGACATGATTTTATTATGTTACACTGTATTGGTGAATCTCTAAATAGGGGGAGACAAATGCAATTTCTCCAGTATTTATCTTATTTGTAAACAAGTGATGTTATATGTGTTTTGATATTTGGGTTGTGTGTTTCATTATCATTTGGGTGACTATGACTTCTAGACCATAAACCATTCACATCACAATATAAGTAGGGAGTTAATGTTCTGTCATTGTGTTTTATCTTTTGTACTAGATAATTTATGGGGGAAAATTCATACAGTGGGGAGGTTGTAACATCAAGTTACATTTTTTGTATTTCCAACAATTTAATTTAGATCATAATGTTCGGACCACTTAGAATGTTTTTTTGTATTTAATTGAACCTTTTATGAAGGATTCTAGGCCTTTTCATGGTTTGTGCATGGTTAAAAAAACGTGTGCAACCTGCTATAGGGATTGCGCATGGTTTTCTCATGGTTTAAACAAATTGTGAAACCTATTACATGGTTTCAGAATGGCTTGCGCATGGTTTAAACAGATTGTGCACTCTGTTAAATGGTTTTCACATAGTCCAGAAAAATTGTGGATCTTTTTTCATGGTTTAATGATGGTTAGTACAAACTATGTGACATGGCCCATGATAGTATGAAAATAGTAATAAAAGTTCCAAAAATTTTATTTAATGACCTCAACCCCCCCCCCCCCCAACTATCCTAAACTCATCTCACTCAATCATAATCCAATCCTTATTCTTTTGGGATCCCTTCAGAGAAATTTTGGCTCGCCAATACTAATCTCTTGGCAGATTGAAGTGCTAATCGAAGCATAGAATTTCTCTTTTGGTGTGTTCTTCTCTCATTTTCTTAGATCTCCCTTATCTTCTTGATTCCTTCTTCCTAAAGGTTTTAAAAGACTATTGTCTTTCTATATCATGATTTATTGGTTTGTAATTGTAGATATATGATATCTACTCTCTTCTTTCAGGATCTAGCTTCTTAGATCTGGTGATCTCCATCAAAGGTGAAACACATCAGATTTATTTTGTTTTGATTACTAATATTCCAAGTAAGTGTTATTATGATTTTCCTTATTTTTTTAATTAATTTTTTCATCATAAATTCATGTATGATTTTTCTTGATTTTTTACTCACATCATATTAATTTTTTCCATTTAATTTATCATAAAATCTTCTTTCACCCATTTCTCTCCAAATTGAATATGACGTGAATTAAATGGATTTTATATATATTTCTCTTAAATTTTTTTGAATTAATAAATTATATATTTCGTTTGATTTACTTTCAAAGAGTTTTTAAATGATGTTTTGGTAAAATTGATGGATTTTTACTAGGTTTTGATTTATAAAATGCGATTTGGTGTGTGTTTTTATTTATTGAATAAACATCTAAATTTTAATTAAATTTATTTAACCATTGTATGTTTTCAAAATTGTTTTAAATACATGAATTTATCAAATTAATGATGACCCCCTTTGAATGTTTTTGACTTGTTTTATAATGGTTGTTCTTTAGTTCTTTAAAAAATGATTTATTTTCTTAGAAAAAGGATGTAAACCCTTGTTTTAAAATTTATTCAATCATTTAAAAAAATTAATACTTCTTTTAAAAAATTTAGAGTTTATTTGAAATAAATAATTTTTTAATGGACCATTTTTCATTTTTATGATGAATTTGGAATGTAAGAGGGTATTATTACCCTTTTTTATATTTAATTGAATAAAATATTTTTAATTTAAAAATGATGTATTGGGAAATTATTTTAATAGATAATTGTGAAAAAACCCCATTCAATTGTATTGCGGTTTTATTGTAAAATTTGATAGAATTTTTTTGAAATTAAATACTGGAATTTAATTTATAGAAATTGATTTGATAATATTTATTTTAATGATGTATTTGATTAAAATTTCATAAAATGGTTTTGACAAAAACCTTTTGTTTTTATATTGGAAAAATAGAACATTTTTATTAAAAACTCAGATTATATTTTTAAATGGGAAATTGGCCTACTCGAAATGGAGAATGGTGTGAATTTAATTTTTTTTTATTATGTGAATTTCCCATCATTGTTTTTTAATTGAGAACATGGAATCACTATGTAGTTATTAAATTATTTGGATGTCACTTTGCAACTTTAAATTAATTAAAACATTATATTCACACATCACATCCCTTAGGCAATGGTGATGAGTCCTTATTGGACTTGGTTCAAAGGGGTGTATGTACATATTTTCCATTTCAACTTTACTATGGGTTCCTTTGGCTTGGAATAATCATACCATCTTAGGTAGATGACAATGTGGATTGCTTGATTGTTTTTTAAATATATTCCATTGTTTTTTAGTAAGTTTTATATGCCTTGTGAATTTATAAAAACTGTTTTATATAAAATGTGTTATTAATCCATTTTTTTATAAATATTTCAACATTTCAAATGTAAATCAAGATTTGTTTAAATATGATTTTGAAATGAAAAACCAGATTATTTAAAAATTGAATGTTATTAACTTGGTTGTTAAGATATATGAAACTAGGCTTCCTTGCTTGCTTCATTTATTATTATTATTCACCTTTAAGTAATTGTATTTATTATTACTCATATTTATATTTGTAGTGTATATTACCATCTTTTATTCATGACCTGACATTAGATTGTGAATTTTTATTCAAATGTTTTAAAGAAAATATTTATTTTTTAAAAGGAAAAATGGAATATTTTATAGTTTTAGTTTAGTAAATGATTTTTTAATTTTTAAAATGCTATTTTTGAACTAATCCTCATAATCTCTTATTTTTACCACTATTTTAGAATATTTTAATTTCCATATGATTTAATTGAATATAATATTTAGTGGAATCATATTGGGCTCTTAAGATAATATTGTTCTTGTACCTTTTGGTGTTTTCATCCCTTTATTATCTCTTATCAGGTGTTCCTACTCTCCTCTTATTTTCTGGGTCTATGCATTGGTGAGAAAGGGTTGGTGACTTGGGACACTGTGGGTGGTTTTGGACCACCATGAGAAGAGTTTTTGTTGTAATTTTTCACTTTCATTTTTCTTAGTGTCTGTTTATACTATGATATAAATATATATTGTTAGATATATATATATATATATTAGATGATGTTTACAAATTATATATTTCTATTTAATACAATGAGGTTAAAATCATTCCCAATAATTTTTTTTAATTCCCATGTGCTTTTAGAGCACCCATGGATACTGAGAATGCTCATCTGGTTAGTGGCGAATCGTCTCAGGTACCAATTAAGTTTGAATTTTAGGTTGTTTCATTACAAAACTCTTCAACAAGCTTATTCATGATCTAAAGAGAGTATAAATCAATTTTTATTAAAATATGGATTCAATTCATGAAATTAAATCAATGATAAATATAAATATATAGTTTATTATATTAATCTAAAAAATAAATTAGAACAAGAATTATTAATCTTATAAATAAATTAAAAAAAAAACTCAAAATATATGTTGATTCATTATATGAAAAAAAAATTGAAATGTAAAGATTAAATTAGAGTACTACCACATTAAATCATGATTTTATTTTGGATTCATGTACCTTAAACTAGGTCATACAAAATCAACTAGAAGTATGTTTTTAATAGTTTACCACCTATCAAGATATAGATATGGATATATTGTATTTTATGTAACATTTTTTTAATGTTACACTATTTTTTAGAAATTTAAAATTCATTCCCTTATAAATACTCTAAAAATCCATGGGAATTGAGAAAATAATAAAAGGGATTTATTTTCACGAAAGTACGTGTTGATTCAATGTTCTCTTCTCTATTTATATTATTTTTTTTTCATTTCATTATGGGTAGTATATGTTTATGGTTTTTATTTTGTAGTTATTACCCATATATAAAATATCCATGTATTCATGTATGATAATATTATATAAAATATCTATCCCATTTCATTAATAATCTAATATATGGTGGACTTATATGGGTTGGTATAAAAATTAACAAACAACAAAGATGGGTTTTAGATTTTAATAAACTCTCAATTGAGTTATTTTTTTCATATTTTACCATATAGAATTTTTTAGTGGAACTGATTTCATGGTATAATATGTTAATTGATGTCTCATTACATAATTAAAGTGGAAGTCCAAAAAATAGAATTTAGTAATATGTTTAGGGTTATTAAGTTTATAATTGTTAATAATGAAGGGCCTCATAAGGATTATAATTATTCCTTCTTAATATGTATCTTTATATCTATATTTTATTGTGTTACTTTCATTATTTAAAACACCCAAAACTATTTTGTCATCCAAATTATTACATATAATCCATAAATGACCAAAAAAATAAAGGAAATATAGTTATAGTCATAGTGTTTTGTAGAAAAACAAAATATATTTCAATATTGTAGACCATTTATTTTTTTCAAATTTATTTTTACTATCCACAGACAGGACTTTAAAATTTGATGTAACTTAAATGGAAGAAAGGTATTCACTTGATTATAATTTTTTACCATGTAAATATATTTTACCATTCATTTCCTTCATATACATTTAGGTATTAATTTTTATTTCCCTTTATTTTTTTCATAATTAGGATATGAAAATTTTAATTCCATTTATATATATTGAATCACAAAATTTGTGACATTTTATAGATATTGGATGATTTTATGAAATAGATAATAACTCATTCATGGCACAATAGTTTTTTACAAAATTCATTATCTTATGATGAAGAAATAAGTAAGAACAAATACACTGCCTCCATCAAGAAAAATCACAAAATATGAATAAAAATTGGGACATAAAAATAATTAAAACATCATTCATAGTCATCAATCATAGATGATCTATTAAATTCATGTTAATGTATAACAACACATTGAGAATCTAACTCCAAAAAAACATGATGAGAACCATAATGATATAATGGATTTTGGGAAATGATTGAAACAAATTAAAATTACAATATAAAATTTCATAGATAAATAACCAAAACAAAAAACACAAGAATATAACGAAATTATATTGATCATTTCTCAAAAATTAATTAAGGGTGTAATAGATATATTAAAAAAAAGTCTCTATGAAATTAATTTAAATTCCACCTTTGGGTATTACCAAAATAATTAGTATTACAATTTGATCATTTAGAGGGAGTGGGTAAAGAAATTGATTAATAATTATTTTATGTTTCCTTTTTAAACAAGAACACTAATAAAAAATATGATTATTGTAATAAACCAAAAAAATTAATTTCTTATAAGACAGATGAAGATGAAAATGAGTACATTAAGAAGGAAAAGATATAGTTATATTTGATGGATTCAATGAAGACATGGAAAAGTCAATTCCTATTAAAGAGTAACACAGTTATAATATAGTTAGAGGTAAACAAAATTACAGATGACGCTTTCTTCCAATTCTAATTTAAATATAAAATTTATCATCATTTTAGATAATGATTTATTATTAGTTACATTTATGATTCTTCACATTCAATGCACACTATTTTAAAATAGGAAATTTTTTATATTTCAATTTCAATTAATAAAATCATGGCTCACATCAAACTCTAGATTAAAATTGGAACTACTTTTTCGTAGGAATTTAGAAAATTATACCTTATTAAATGGATTAAACCAAACATTCTTTTACGAACCTCATGTTCTTTTAATTACAGAACATGAAAGATCTTTTTTCAATTTTATGTTTTTTGGAAAAATAGTATAAATTGATGTTAGAGATTTAATGTTGAGAATTTGGAATAATAATTGAATGATTTTATCATTCTCATTAGTTTTTTCTTCCATATTATTATTAATTAAAAATACCATTAATTTAGGGAATTGTAATATATGTGTGGGGTGTTTGATATTTTTCTACAAAATTATTTCCAAATGTGATTTTCTTATTTTTGTTTTAATTTAATATGTATATGGTATTGACTATAATACTCAAATAATACTTCAATAATTTAATAATGTATTTGATGATATGATATAACTTATTTGAAATTGTAAAATTTGTCTTTATTTATAATGATCTTAGATATATTAATTTTCATCTTAATTCGTTAGATTTTATAACTAAAAATCTCAGTGATAAATTTATCGTAAACTAGTAACATCTAAAATATTCATCATAAATATCATTTTTATAATTCATATAACCAAGTGTAAAATGTGTACTTAGGAACTAATATGATGATTTAAGAAAAAACTTGGGGCATATTTTATGAATGATAAAAAAATTATCTAATTTTATTAATAATATTTAAGTGAATTTTATGATCCATAAACTCACTCATTCATCCATTCACATATTATTACAATTTTTCTTAGGGAATTTTTTCATTTTGGTAATATTTTCTTCAATTATAATAATAAACCTTGAATCTGGTAAAATGAAAATAAATATTATATCATAATAAATATTTTTTTCCACATCTTCTAGGGATAAGTATAATGATGGGAGTTTTGAACTCAAAAGGATAATTGGTAGTCAAAGTATAAAATTATAGAATTAGATTAATTATGTGGGTATGAAAATGGAAAACGAATGATGAAAATGGGTTTAAGGGTTTCATGAAGGTATTAAGTGTCAAAATAGTGAATCAAGGAATTATGATTCATTTGTTGATAATTAAACCGAGGAATAAAATTGATAAAAAAAATATCACTAATAATCTTGACCATGGGTATTTTATTATGAATTAATATTTTCCCAAGTGATAAAATCACATGTTTATAGGAGTGGAAAAAAATGTATAATTATATTTAATTATTCATTGATAAAATATATATGTAATTTACTTATCATGGGTATTTAATTCATATTAATAGTTTAGGGTATTGATGAAATACATTTTGAAACTACCCTAAATGTGGAATTAAATATTATTATCATGATTTTATTTTTAATAATTATTTAAAAAAATTATAATTACTTTTTATCACTGTAAATTTTGATTAAATAACTTCATGTAATATAATATCAGGATGAATATGGAATTATAATTATAAATAGATATATATATATATATATATATATATATATTGAGACCTATGAATCAATAATAATTTATATGAGGTTTTTGGGAAAAAAATACAATTCCCCAAGAGTAACCAAGATCATTCCATGGTTACATCATATTTATCCATGTTATATCATTTCAAAATTATTGTTTTAACAATATTATAATAATTTAACAATTTCAAAGGCAATAGAAGAATATTATTTTGGCCTACTCGGTTTGATTTATCCAAAACAAGAAATGGTAGAATTATAAAAATAATTTCAGAGGTATTATAAGGATGGAAATTTAAAAAATACACTAATAAAAACAAATCTACCCCTTAAAAATATAGAAAACCCACTTATTACCCTGTTTATCAAAAGGTATGAGATTATTAAATCTAAGGTTTATAAGTATTCTACTCCTTTAATGAATCCCCGAGTAAACATATTATAGTTATGGATCTAATTTCTTGGACACATGTAATAAATGAATGTACTCTCAAAAGATAATAATAAACATGTATAATTTATTAACAAAATTTTAAACCACAAAAATAAACAATTTAATGGGAATCGATCCCCCAAAAATAGAAATGTAACTGGGTGTGCGATGATTATGAATGTTGAGAAAATATTAAGATGAATGGAGAATATCTATTAATATTGTCTCATGAAATTGTTATATAATCATCCTTTCCATTTTTATTCCACTCATGGATCAAGAAATTTTGATAAGTTCATAAAAATCATTTATTATCAGGTTTTCCAGAATCCTTTATATAGTTAGTGGTACTTAGTATTTCATATATTTTTTTTTAATTACTATTTTTTTTATACTTAACATTTTTCATCCATGGTTATTCTTTAATCCCCATGGTCATTGAGTAATTAATAGAATGGGTCTATTTCCCATGTAGTAGGTATTGTTATCATAGTTTTTCTTTATTCCCTGAATATTTTTCATCATATATATGAGGGTAATTGAGGTTTTGTTGGGTTTTAGTTAGTAGTTTAAAAACATTACTCCCACATCATATTCTTTATCACTTCAAATATTTTAAACATTCTCAATCACATCTCTTAACCAAATTTAAATACATTTGATTGTGATGGGTTATGATAAAAAAGTATATATGGTCAATTTGGGATTTGGATAACAAAAAACACTCTACTGATTTATTTTTTTCATTAATTTTTAGTAAGTAATTGAGAATTTTGGGTGTTTTATGTTCATTTCAGTCCAATTAATTACTAGTAAATAAATAATTGGAGGTAATGAAAATATGGTATTGATTTTTATTTCTAATTGGATTAATACAAAAATTGAGAATAATGATGATTCCTATATGACACACATAAATATAAATGCATTTTATTAATAATATATGTGTGTTTTATACAATATATTTCCTTTCATATAGTTTAATGAAACTCAAATTCTGTAATAGGTCTTCTATTTTTAATATAAAATCCATAAGTAATTTAAAAAAATGAGTAAAGTGTGTGAAAAATGTGCATACAATTTGATAATTTAGAGGTTTCATTATACTGTATACAATTAGAGATATATAAATATTGTTTTTCCAACTCGTGGTAGGTGAAACACGTATATCCCTAAAGGTGACTTTTTATTAGTTATCAGCTCAATTTATAATAGTGTTAGATGTTTTATGGGTTGTATTAAGACAAGATGATTTATAAAGTAAGGAATAATTTTTTCCCTATTTATACACATATTTTAATTATTTTTATATATTATCATTTAAATTATATTTTAATATATTATTAAGGTTATAAATACAATTTATTTACACTAATATTATGTATTATTTACATATATTAATATGTAATTTTAATTAACAGATTAAATAAGTAGTTATTATGTTGTAATAAACTTATCCTTCAAATAATTATACCATGTCCCATTTCCAAATTCCAATTTAATTAATATTTTTTGGAAATAAATTAATGAATGAGATATTAATTCACCATTGAATTTTACTTGTATTGTTATTATCCACTAAGGATGAAATTTTTAACTCTTCCAATACATATTCACTATTCATATGAACATTCCCCTTTATTGTAATATTTGTATCCCTATTTTTAGGGATTCTGAGGATGTGTAGTTCAATATTAAAATTTTAGATAAGTGAGTTTTTCTCAGTTTATAAGGATTAAATGTAATGATCCTATATCGTGTGAAATATCCAACAAAGCACTTATAAGATTATATGCATGGATTCTCATTATATACTGATACATTTGATTTTAATGTTGATAATAATTTATTATGTTCCTATATGATATTTATTTATAATTATATGTTCTATATTATGAAAACATAATAATATATTATTATAATTGAATGCTAATAATATTAATATCCAGATCATTTGATTAACCATGTAAAATTTTTAACATATTTGTATATTAGACAATTCAAGGTGAACAAACTTTGTATCTCAACTCATGATTAATTTTTTCTATTACAAAATTTTTTTTATATTAAAAATTATTACATGTATATTTTTTAATTATTCTATAATATATTTAATTGTAAATTTTTAGTTGTGTGTGAGGCTATAAATAAAACCCTCGTAAGTTCCACTATAGGTATCTTGAGGTAACTATGGTATAATAGTGGGGGTATTTCCACCATGTATGTGTTATATCATGGAATATGTCTGAAATAGTAAGTTTATCATACCTTAAATTTTTGGATTCCATTATTATTCATTATATCTCATTTCATAATCATTATACTCATATATTATTTTCTATGCTTATATTGTTATGTTATGGATTCTTTTTAATTGGTCATACCACATACATGTATTTCTTTTATATGTTACTACTTAAACAGTTTTTAATATCATCCCTTTATATTGTTTCCCAATTTCCCAATTTAATGAATACATATAATATGATTGATCAGTTCATAAATTATCCTTAATTAATTTTATTTATATTTTAATGATTTGTAATCTATTATTAACTTTATTTTTCAATGCCACATAATATTGTTTCTTATATCTAACCATAAATGGATAATTAAACACTGAATATCATTGATGTGGCCTATTATAAATTAATTATAATTTCATAACAATCCACTACCATTGGATGATCATGTTCAATTTCATTTTTTCATCTCTTTACACATAAATCATCTCCTTCATGACATATTGTACACTATTAAATAAATTTTCTTTTCAAAAAAATCATGGTCAATTTTGTAATTTCTTAAATAATTTTAAAATAAGTAAATTGATAACATTTTATATTTGAGTTTTTATGCATTCTCGTATTTTTCTAAATATATGTAGATCAATTATTTTCCATAATGTGTGCGAAAGTCGATAGGGGGCCTGCCACCTTTTAGCCAAAAAATTTACTATATTGAATATACTTTTTGAGTATTTAATTTTTTTTTATTTATATATATAACAAATTTTTTGAATAGAATTATTATTTTATTTTATATGTAGTAGTACATCTATTATAGTAGTCAAGATTCTGATAGAAACCCTCACCTCGGGCACCCTTTTATAAGAGGGCTTGCTGTAGAAATCATTCTGTAATTCTGGTTAGGGATTCAGTAATATTATTAAACCACTAATTGATTTCAAAATAGTTATTAATATATAATTGGTTTTAATTAATTAGAAATTAAATAATATATAATTAATAGAGAATAATCTTAATAATAAATAAATAATATTGGTTAATTATATAACTAATAATTAAATAATTAATAATTTTATTATTAATATTTATATAATTAAAAAATTAATTACTAATAATTGTATAATAAATAATTGTATTACCAATTAAATTATTAATTACTAGCTGATTAATAATTATATAATTTATAATTATATTTCTAATTAATTATTAGAAAATTAATAATGATATTACTAATTAAATAATTAATAATTTTATAATAAATAATTATATTACTAATTAACTTATTAATTATTATATAATTAAAAATTAAAAATTAAAATAAATAATGATATTAATAATTTACTAATCAATTATTATACAATTAATAAATATATTACTAATTATCTAATTAATTATTTAATAATTAATTATTAAAAAATAAAAATTAATAATTATATTGGATAAGTATAATTAATTATTATATTAGCAGTTAAATAATTAATAATTAGATAATTAATAATTTTATTAGAAATTATATGATTAATTATTATATAATTAACAATTATATTAATAAATAATTAATATATAAGTAATAATTATATTACTAATTAACTAATTAATTATTTTATAACTAATAATTATATAACTAATAATTTTATTACAAATTAATAAGTATATAATTAATAATGATATTACTAATTCACTAATTAATAATTAATATTTAATAATTAATAATTATATTTCAAATTAAATAATTATTTAATAACTAATTTATTATTATGTAATTAACAATTATATAATAAATTAACATGTTAATTATTAACTAATTAATTTAATAAGTAATTAATTATTTCTTATCTACTAATTAATTACTAATTAATAATAATATAATTATTTTTAATAATTATGCATTATATAATTAAGAAATATTATTTAGTTATTATTAAAATTATTTAGAAATTAATTTTTTGTTTAATAATATTATTAAATAGTAAACAATAGTACTAATTAATTGATCTAAAATGATTAATATTAATATATTAGTAATTCTATGTTGGAAAAGGAAAACTTGATTCCCACGTTAGAATTGTAGAATGAATTTAAGGGCATGTCCTCTTATAAAAGGGAGTCATGGGTGAGTGTTTATATTATAATCCAGACTATTGCAATGGCGGTACTTCTAGATATTAAATAACAGATAATTTCTACTGAAAATTTTGTTTTATTTATATATATATAAAAAAACAAAACAAAATAAAAATATTAAATATACATTAATTATATTAAAAATAGTAAAAAATTAAAATAATTGGCGGAAAGGTAGTTGGCCCCCTTTATCCTTCCACCAACATTTTCAAAAAAAATTGACATTGCCATTTTTTCAAAAAAAATCAGAAAACATATATTAAAAAACTCCTTTATAAACTAAATTTTAATGACTATCCAACTAGGGTAATCTAACATTATTTTTAGTATAATATTTCCAAACGCATTCATGTGATTGGTATAAGAACCCAATTGTGGAAAATCAATTAAAATATATCCATATATGATATTATAATTATTTTCTAAACATAAATGTGAAATCAGTTATTTGATATAGCTTCAATGAAAAATTTGATGATGACATGAAAAACATACTAAATTTTGACCTCTAATTTATCTCATCAGTCTGAAATTAAATATTTATGAAGAAATGTTATGGATTATGTTGACGTAAAATAAAATTAACTAATAACATGTTTAATTAAAATAGTCAAATTCGCTTTAGATTTTTTCGATCTTCAAAACTGAATTTGTGGAAATCATATGACCAACACATGAAATATTAAAAATTAATATTTTTTATACAATTTTTTAATTTGGAATAATAAAAATGACAACGTAAAAAAATAAATATGTAAAAAACCCCTATCATGTACCAATATTTTTATTTTTAAAATAATATTTTTCCATGTAGGAAGAAACCTCTACTAATAGAGTGATGATCAAAATAGTGTAGATTTTTAAATAGTTTTATATTTTCCCTATCAATTCATTTATCACAATGGTGTTCTTAGTTAACTATATCCCAATAATTTTCAATTTCACAATATCATCTATCTATAAACTACCATAAAAAATCTAGTAATTTTTAAATATTATTCAAAAAAATTATAATATCATTGTTAAAATAATGAGGCAAAAAACAAAAATAGAAACTATTTTAATATATATCAATATTATGTCTTTTTATCACTTATTTTATCATTGATATAATTATTTTTTCATTATAAATGTTAAATACGCTTCATCAATTAATTTATCATAAAATTAAAAATCTATTAATCTTGTAATTTTATTAATTATCTCGGTTTAAAAAGCACTAAAAATATTTCATTTATCATCATTGGAAAAATTCATAGAGATTATTTTGGGGAGAAATTATCTATTTTTTGATTGAATAAAATAGCAAGAGAATTAAATGAAAGGATAGGTGATATAATTTTTTATTATTTTTTAATTTAATATTATTTCAAAATTTTCAATTATTTTTTTTTTCGTTTTATTCTATACCCACTTTACATTATAATCAATCAAAAAAACACTCCCAATATACATTTTACATAAAATAATATCTTTATTACTGTACTTCATCTATTTTTAGTCGATACTAAGCTTCCAATATTCCATTATGGATAACCATATTTCAACAATATCTATGTAAGGATGCTTCTATATATGGTAATAAGAATAAGGATATTATTTTATTTAATTATACATATGTTTTCCAAACATAATATATAGGGATATATTGTTTGATGGGCGATGAATATAAATGAATGGTTAATTGTATATAATTCAATAACATCAGTAGCCTAAATCTAATTTGTGGAATGTCACCACAAATAACCTACAATATTTTTCAATTTTTTGGTTCAAATTGGAACCTAAAAAATTTATTCTAAAACATTTATGTAGTTTGGGGGAATATTTAGAAAATATATTATATTTATAATTATGTTATACAGATAAAAAATAATATCTAATTTATATTTTACGATTATCAAGAAGTGGTTCTAACTAAAATTGTGTCATGTGATTTTTTAGATACTAGAGAAGATAAATGAATTGATGATTTTTTATATAATACTAAATTCATGTGAATATTTTATTTCATTTATTCAGTTATACCCACATGGATTATTATACACACACAAAATCATATTCATGAAAATTATTTTCCCATGACGTATTACAATTTATTAACATATAACTTCATTTGAGGACATGTTATGATTTTAATGATATACTTGGGGTTATTTTCAGTAAACTCTTTTTTATTTTATTTTTATGATTCTATTTTTATATTGATTTAGGAATGTGGGTATTGTTCTTTACATGATATGTATTTTTATTATATTCCAACATATGATATAATGATTTCAGGATGAAGTATACTTTGAATTTCTGAAGGATTGTTTTGTTTATTTCCAATTATAACTGGAGTGAATTGGAATGGAGTTTACAATGGTTTTTATATTGAGTTATGATGGATGAATGTGTATTATTTTGACATAAGTAGGATAGATGAGAGTTATATAAATTTTATATCAAAGTTTATATTGAACCTGGTTAAGTGATTGACATTTAACCAATGCACTATGATTAAAAATATCTACTTGATGATATATAATATATTCCCAAGGATACATTAAAAACCTATGATTTTTTTATCTATCTAGTTATATAAAATATTATTTCTAAATTTATAAGGGATCCATGATATTTTTTGATCAATATTTAATATCTTCTTGTGGTATTTATGATTTTCAGGCTAATATTGGAAATTATTTAATCCAATGTAATATCCATTTTATAATAAAAAAGACTTACTACAGCATATTTAAGATCATTTCATATGATATATAAGAAAATTTTGACCATGTGTTAGATTTACATGTTGGAAAAATATATTATCTTCTATATTTTAAAATATTATTTCATAGAATATTTTTTAAAATAATAATACATAGGATGATTCATAATGGTTTTAAAGAAGTAAATATGTTGATTCATTCAACATTAAATTGTGACTCAATATGATTTTTTAATCTATGGGAGTTTTTTCCTAAGAATTTTCATTGTTCCACAATGGTTTACTCTATATAAACATGTATATGTGAAAAAATAAAATGTAATTAATGGATATAAGAATATATGACCAATCCATTTATAAAAGGGAATTAAATGAGAATAAAAAGGGAATTTAATTCTAAGATATTCAACTTTTTGAAAATGAATATTTGAAAACAATATGTGTAGTTCAAGGTATTAGTAATTACAATGACATATTTTAAGTATCCTAGGCCTTTAGTAGAGCATAAATATTTTAATTTAAAATTTATTAATTTTATCCATGTTGTTTAATGAGATATTGAATAATAGTTCTTAGATTCTTCAAGAAATATCAATAAATTGATTTTATTTATGGATAATTAAATTAAAGGTTACATTGTTGTAATGACTAAATCGTAGTGTTCACATCACATAAATGGTTTATCATAACTTAATTCTACCAAAAAATGAACCTTCTAGATCATCAACATGTGTACCATATCCATTCGTATTCCATTATATAATATTAATGTTCATGAATGAATTGATTTAAAACTATAAAAGGTCTGTTTGATCTCCAGAAGTATGGGAGACCAAATCTTGAATTATAATTAATCATAAAATTATTCTCCATCATTTCATCAGTATGATAGCTGCTAGAAGAAAAAAAAATTAAAAATAATGATGTTCCATTTTCACGACTCAAAATAGTATTAAATTAATTTATTAGACTTTACTTTATTTTATTTTTATCCATAATTATTTTTATTCATTAGAAGAAAATATTATTTAATTAGTGGACTAGTTAACATTATGGATGTTTCATATATACATTTTTGTTAACCACAATTCTTTTTAAAGTTCACGTGATGAAATATTATCAAAAATATATAATTCCTCTTATAATTATTTATGAAAATTAAACTTGTGTAATTCCCCACAAAAAAAATATTTTTTATTCAATTTTATACATTAATTAAATTTATAATTCATGGGAAATTAATTGATTTATTATTATTAACTTAAATAATAAAATTGTATTGATTTATTTACGATTTCCCAAACATGTACAATTAATAGACCCTGCATTTGGGGCCCAATTCACCCTACATATTAATATATCACAACTTATTAGAACTGAATATAAATAATGTGTGTGTCCCTATATGAAATTATATCTAAATATATAAATCATTTTTTTTGACCAATATTCTTATCTAGAAACAATTTGTGGCCCTTAAGAAGATAATTTAATGGTATATCTATAATAGACTCTTATGAACACATGAATTGTAATATATTTATTTTTTTCATGATATTTTATAAATCTAGATTCATACCTTATGTAATAATCAATTAATTATTTATTTACCTTTTTTATTTTAGCTAATAAGATTTAACTGTTGTTATTTTTCATGTATTTAGTTAACATAATTCCATAAATGTCGTTTTTATTGATAAATTCTTAAAATAATATGTGGAAAATCATTTCATGATCATTAAATCTATGTTGTAACACTAATTATGTGCTCGATCCAAGCTATCTTTCTTGATATATTAAATGTCATGGGTTTCATCATCTGTCAACATATGTGGTTAAATTTTATACACTTGTAATTTCCCACCATTCCTAGATAACTCAATTGTGTCTGTGTTGTGGTTGTGATAATAGATTTGATGCACATACAAATATCCTAATTGTTATATAATAGTATTGAAGGTTGAAGAAGTTATCATGGGGAGACTATACCCACATATTAGACACAATCAAATGAAAAAAAAATATCATCTATAATCGTATTCAAAGTACTCATAATAAAAAAATGTTATAATAAATAAAATACAACAAATAGTAATAGGTCACAACTAGTTTCCCACGTATCCAAATATAGATATAAAAAATCATAATAAACAAAAAAAAATAATATACTCTACTTCAATCCTTGAGTATCACCTCATCCATCTCCAAAATTTATGTAATCTATCAATATATATGATCTAATTCTAGTATATCTACATAACCCATCCTTTGATCATATGGTATGTTCATGAAATGATGTATCATGGATACTTGATAAAGGTTTTAATATATCTAACTTGGTCACTATCACGAACCGAATCTGGTCACCACCAATACCGGCACCAAACCCAGCCCGTGACAAGGCCCAAAGGGCGCTCCCTATCCCCACGGGCTGGTACAAGTGTCCGGGTATCATTTATCTTGTTTTGGAAAAGGTTTACCCGTATATGTATACATAAAACATCAAAAATATTTGATAAAATGAATCTGAAAAATTCATACCAACAAGGTTTATACAAAAATACAGAACTGAATACATAAGATCAAATGCAATACAAAATGTCCAAAGACACAATGAAATAGTAACGAAATATCCCCATGGACTCCACATGACAAGGGGTCATCACCCCCAAGCCGTCTCCACAACTCTGCCCCAAGGATGGGGACTAACACCCTGAACCGCCATCACCCTTAGCCTTTCCTTTACCTAAGTCAAACATAACCAAGTCTAATTACACCCAAGGTTTGTAAGTATGGTGTGAGCCTAAGACCAATAGGATACCACCCAATGATTCCAAAGAGCATGCATTACAATGTGAAAAAGAAAGCAGTTTTAATACGCAAAGAAAAGTAGTGATAAAATCCAAGAAATGCAACTTTCAATTGAAAACATTTTTCAAGATAAAGTTTTTATAATGTTTAAACATTTAAATATAAATGTTATATAATTTTAATTACAACCAAAAACACCCCAATACATGGGAAAATACCACAAACACAATGAGCAACAAAATCAGGAACACCCCTAGGCACTTGATAGTCTCGGGCCCCATGTACCTCATACCTCGGTGTAAAGTAACCATAGTAAAATCTATTATCATGCATGATCCACTCGTAGTGAACATACCCATAACCTATTGTTCCCCAATCATCATCCACATAGTTTAGTTAGAGTTGTTGTTATCCAAATGCTAGGTGAAATAGGGACAAAACACATTTTCCCCACCTAGGTACATGGGCTTCCCCCTTTGTGCTCAAACAATTTCAGAATGATACATATATCCATTTTCATATAAAACACCACTACTGGTCACATACATTCATTATAGTACCTACACACATTTTATACCATTTAAAACACACAACAAAACACTTTGAGTTTCAAAAAAACAACTTCTCCCAATCTTTCCTTGTTTTGCACCCAAAAGTCTTTGAAAACCACACTTGAACACCATATTCATACCCATATTTATCAAAACATAATCCAAAACACCCTAAACTTTTCTTTAAACTCGTTACATGAGTTATAAAACAATCCCAATAAGCATCGCATAGAATACCCATGTAAAACACCCAATTCAACACCAAATCGGTACTCAAAACCCATTTTCTTAACAAACATCACCCAAAACCAATTTTTCAGCAACGAACAAAGAATAATAACATTTAAAACATTATTTTAAGCCATAATACATTTCAATAAGTTCAAATAAATAATTAAAATTCAGCCCTTAATCAACCAATAAAATATTTATATAAAAAAAACACAAATTTCACATGAAATTGGCCCTTAAAATTCACTTGCATTACAAACACCACTAAAACCAAATTTTGCAGCTCCAAATCAATGGGTTAAACATGAAAATAAAATAAACACAGTATCTATGTCACAAGGATTTCATACAAAGTGGAATCACCTACCAAATTAGTAGAAACCTTGAATCAACATGCGAAAATCAAGTCGCACCACCACCACACCAAGAGGGACTTAGAACAAACCTAAAACCACAAAATTGGACCAATAAAACCCAAGGTTAAACCCTAGGTTCTAAACCCTAACCACTGGTAATTTTTTACTTCAAGGAAAAGGGAAGAAACCCCAATCAAATATAATTAAACCCCAAGTAATTTGAAAGAGGAATGGAAGAGACTCACTTACTTGAGGAATCTTAAATAATCGACCCAAATACACCATTAAATGAATTTTAAAACAGTCAAAACTTCAAGGGAGGTTCTAAGAAGGATGAGGGGGTAATTTAGGAACTAGAATGGAGGAAAAGAAGTTAGAATTTAGAGAGTTATTATGGAAAGAACTTACCTTCTCAAATCTGGAGGATTTTAGAAACCATAATATTTTTTTCACTCAATCACGATGAATAAGAGCTCCAAAGAGGGATGATAGAGGTTGGGAGCACAGATGGGTTCAATGGGATTGGGTGAGACTTAGAATCACCAAAAAAAACATCAAAATTAAATAATTTATTAATTAAACAAATTTTATTTTTAAAACTGGAATTGGGATTCCAGGAAAGCCCAATACCTTAAATGAAAACCCATATACACCTTGGTTATAAATTTATAAAGGCTCCAAATTACAATGGTGGTGTTAAAATGTCAGGGGAGACCATTTTGGAATTTTAATGGATGAAAAATTTTGAAAAATGAAAAATTTATAAAACAAACAAAATTTATTTTTAAATCTGAATTGGACTCATGATTTGGACCAATTCATTAAAACTCTCCCATTCCTCTATAAAAGATTGGGAAACCCCCAAAACAAAGCATGGATAAAAAATAAAAGAAAAATACCTTTAAAATATTTCATGTATGTGACAATTATCCCCGCCATAAAAGTTTTCCATCCCAGAAAGTCAACATGAAGTTTGATTAGAAAACAGGAATGGATACTCTTCCTCAACCCATGACTTCCACTCCCATGTCTCATTTGTATCATTACCATGCTGCCAACAAACCAAGGCCAATGGAATGGACTTCCCTCGAATCACCTTCTCTTGGGAGTCCACTATTTTCACTGGCTTCTCAATAATAGACAAGTTAGGATCTAGCTCCAGTTCTTCCCAACTCAGCACATGGGATGGATCTGGGTTGTATTTCTTTAATTGGGAGACATAGAAGACATCATGGATGGATGTCAACTGAGAAGGTAAATCCAACTTGTATGACACCTTTCCAATATGTTGGGTGATCTCAAAGGGCCTGATATATTGCAGCATCAGCTTCCCTTGCTTCCCCAATCGACAATGGCCCAGACGAGGGGACACTTTCAAGAACACCCTGTCACCCACAAAAACTCTAGGTCTCGATGTATTCGGTCATCATATGATTTATGGTGACTTTAAGCTGTCAATAAACACTGCCTGATCAACTTGACCTTCTCAGATGTCTCCTACACTAGACTCGGCCCCAACAGTGAGGTCTCACCTACCTCAGTCCAACACAGGGGGGACCGACAAGGCCGACCATAGAGCACCTCAAAATGAGCCATTAGAATGGAGGATTGGTAACTATTATTATACGAAAACTCAACCAGCCCCAAATGGTTATCCCAAGAACCTCTAAAGTCCAGGACACATGCACGAAGCATGTCCTCCAAAATCTGATTTGCCCGCTCTGTCTGACCATCCATCTGAGGGTGGTATACCATGCTCATCTTAATCTGAGACCCCAAGGCCTTCTGAAGACCTTCCCAAAATCAAGAAGTGAAGTGGGTATATCTATCTGAGTCAACTACTGATGGTATTCCATGGAGTCTCACCACTTCCTGAAGATACAAATGGCCCAACTCATCCACTTTAGTTGTATCTTTTATCAGAATTAAGTGGGATGATTTGGTCATACAATCAATCACCACCCAAATGGCATTCTTTCCCCGAGGTGTATGAGGTAAGCCAACAATGAATTCCATGGTGACCTCATCCCACTTCCAGGTAGGAATGGGTAGTGGTTGGAGAAAACCGGAGGGCCTTTGGTGCTCTGCTTTCACTTTATGGCATGTGTAGCATCTCGACACAAAGTCCACTATGTCCCTTCTCATACCAGGCCACCAAACCTATCGACGGACATCATAATACATCTAAGTGCCACCCGGATGGACATCCCACTGAGACTGGTGGCTATCCTGCATCACCACCTTCTGTAGAGATAACGGCACTACTGAACGGCCCTTGAATCACAAGATGCCCTCAGGAGATGACGACCAATTAGAGGATGTCTCCCCACCATAAAGAAACTGCTTCGACCACTGAAAAATATCATCACTGGGTTGTTCTCGCTGAATCAACTCCAACAGAGAAGGAGTCAACTAGACGCTCACCAAGAATGCCCCTCCACTGTGTTCCCTAGTCTCCACATGAATCTGAGAAAAGAGCCCCATCAAAGTCCACTCATCACTGGAATTCCTCAAAGCCCACACTGGAACTCTTCTACTCAAAGCTTCGGCCACCACATTACCCTTTCCTGGGGTATAGACAATGTCAAAGTCGAACCCCTTCAAGTACTCAATTCAGCGATGTTGCCTCAAGGTGAGGTCCTTCTGCGAGAATATATAGGCTAAGATTTTGTGATCATAGTAGACCACAAACTTCTCCCCAAAGAGGTAGTGATGCCAAGTCTTCAAAGTATGCATCACCGCTTCCAAATCCAAGTCGTGGGTAGGGTAATTATTTTTATTTGGTCGAAGTTGGCGGGATCCATACACCACCAAGTGATCATCCTTCATAATAATGTACCCAAGAACTATACCTGAAGCGTTATAATAGACCACATACCCCTTCCCAGCCTCAGGAAAAATCAGCATAGGGGTGGTAGTCAACCGCCTCTTCATCTCCTCAAACGATGCCTGACATTCTGGACCCCATACAAACTTCACCCCTTTCTGGGTGAGCGCAGTCATCGAATGAAGCAAGCCGAGAGAAATCCCAAACGAATCGCCTGTAATAACCATCTAGGCCAAGGAAACTCCTGATCTCGAACACATTCTTCGGCTGCTCCCATGACATAATCACATGAATCTTCTCAGGGTCCACTGAAACCCCCTGCTCAGAGATCACATGCCCCAAAAATCTCACTTCCCTGATCCAAAAAAGTGCACTTTGACAACTTTTCATAGAGGCAGTGATCCTATAATGTACCCAGAATGATCTTCAAGTGATGTTCGCGTTCCTCCTCAGAGACAGAGTATACCAGAATGTCATCCACGAACACCACAACAAAGGAATCGAGATGTTGTTGAAACACTCTGTTCATGAGTGCCATAAAGACCGTGTAAGGGTTTGTGTCCTTAGAACCAACTATTTTGTACTTTGATTACATGAATATTCACTTATTATATATTGTTCATTGTTCTGCATGACTATAATATAATAATGTCCTTAAATATTTGTTGCATTGATAAGGTCATGGAAGATCCCCACTGTGATGAGAACCTTGAAATGCTATAACAATATTCTTAAATAAAGTTCTATGGTTGGATGACATACTATGATAGTACACATAGTATACATACCATCATGTGCGAGTACTCGTAAGAAGACGAGACTCTCTCTCATGGAGTTTGCACTTGATAATCTCCAAGATGGGAGATTATGAGAACAGACCCACCAATAGCAATTCTGCATGTCTTGGTGTCATCGGAAATTTCTATCTACGAGCGTGTGTAATGGTCCTTAGACTGGAATATTATCATTAACTCATTTCATGACTCGCGCACTTAGATTTACTGACAAAAACCGTCATGCAGACAGCTGGCGGGAAGTAGGGTATGTTGGGTGCGTCACGAGTGACATATTGTTAATGGATAAGTCGAGGAAGGATTTGTCCCTTCCATTTATGGAAGTTGATATCTCGGCCCTTTGATTGAAATAGAACTGTCACATTAAATTCCATGGCCATGGTGTGAACGACGAGTTTATTTCAGGTAGTCAAAGAACGACGGATCAAGCATATAGGTTTATGACACTGCCATGAAACCTGCTTGATGAGATATTGAGACAAAGGGATTAAATTACACAGTAAGAATTCGTATGAGGTGATACATCAATGCGGCATCAACTTCTTTCTCTTGGGTGCCTTGACCCGTTTCTAGACAGTAATCTTGGACTTTAGTCAAGCCCGCCTAATGCCAACAAGAAAGAGGCCTACAGGGTCATACACAAAGTGTATTCAAGTATCTCAAGTAGAATAAATATTATTCTCGTACGTGGTTTAATAATTATTCAAGGAAGCCTAAATCATTTTAATGATGGAGGAAGAAGGAAATGAAAAACAAGATATACACGTCGTGTATTAAATATTACACGCCGTGTAGTTTTTCATGAAAAACAAGTACATGCCGTGTATTAACTATTACACGCCGTGTAGTTTTCTTTATAGAAAGGAAATGAATAAATGAAAACAATATATACATGCCGTGTACATTAAATATACACGTCGTGTAGTTTTAAATGAAAAACAAGTACACGCTGTGTATTTATTAATAAATGCTTTTTAGTTTTTCCAGTCGGGATTTTGAGGATATAATATTGTTTTAAATGATATTTATTATAATCAGGTTGGGCGCATGTCAAGGAATTAATTATTCGATATGGGGGTTTTAAATAAGAGTCAATGAAATAAATAAAACGTGTAACGTGTTTATTTATTATCATAACTCTACAACCTCAAGCCTGATTATAAATATCCTCACAACCCCAACTCTTTTCCAACACACAAGAGAATCGTTGTGCACAACAATTTTGGAGAATTCTTTTAAGGCCGAAAGAACATCTTCCTCCAAGAACGCTCTCAAGACCGATAGAGATCCTCTTCCATCGGATCAAGACGATCTAAGGCGGACAACGCAAGCAAAGGCTTCTCCACTCTAGCACTCGGAGAATCATTTGGAGATGTCCAAAGATATGAGGTACACGTGTGGATCACCGCTAGAGGGAGTCTACACTTGGCTTCTGCAACGCAACGATGGATCACATTGACAACGTGATCAAGAACATCAACGAAGAAAGAACACCCAAAAGTTATTTCTTTATAATTAATTACATTAATTATAATTATCCTGTAACGATTTTACTTTGTGGTTCTGGGACTTTCCTTTTCTTTGTCCATTTCTATGATTCGATCCATGGAGACTGGCGTTTATCGTCTTATTGATCCCGGATCAGAACATGGTTAATGAAAAAAAGCCAAGTGGGCACATCCACCCACGTGCTTCCGCTATGCCCGAAACCTTCAAATGGTATCAGAGCGAGGTTACAGCATTGATTATAATTATTTAATTTTCATTGATAATTTACGCATTTATATTCGATTCAATTCGAAATATATCATTCTATTAATATGAATAAATGAGATCTATTCTTACTACTTCATTTCTTGATTCATATCACATAAACGACCTTTTAATTTTAATTTTTAATTAAAATAAAAATGAGGAACTCATCCGGAGGAGCCGCTCTTTCTGTCTATACAACACAGGATTACACGGCGTGTAATTAAAACTACACGTCATGTACTTAGGTTCAATGAACCGGCACTGGTCCACCAAACCACACCATGTGAATTGAATATTCCTAAGTATTAATCACACCGTGTTGACCATAATTTAATGGCGCATGGAAACCGGAATACACGGCGTGTATGTTGGAGCAACATGCCATGTATTTCGTTCCGGCCCAGGTGAAACCATGTACAAGGATAAGCTGCGTACCACGTACATGGGATCGTCAGGCTGGTTACCGCGTAACAAGGAAGTACATGCCATGTATGATTTATCTACACGCCGTGTACTCCAAAATTTCCAAAGTACAGAAAACATGCCAAATCCCCCGGCATGTACTTTGGATAAAGAGTGAAAAGAAATACACGCCGTGTAATTATAAACTACACACCGTGTACTTTCCAGAAATGGAATTTCACCAAGTTTCCTCCAATGTACAAAGACCCATACAAGGAATATGGATGAGAAGAATCTCAAGGAAATTCATAAATGAATTTAAGATAAATAATTGATTAATTATAAGATCATAATTAATTGAATTCGAGCGCGGCTTATCTTAAATGAAAGAACGATTAAAATAATTTAAATTCTAAATTTGCGTAAATGTTGTTGCATGCTATGGATGATCATGAGATAGACCAAAGACCCTTTGTATGTGTATGGTTTCATTTAAATTTATTTAATTTAAATTTGTTGGTCTGTGAGGCTTCTTCCAATAAAATGTAGGGCATGCGTGCCCATGGTTTCTTTAATGTAAACCCACGTAATAGAGGATATCCCAAGCCAGAGGAGACGGTTCAAATCCCGAAGCGAAGGAGAAATCGACGCAAGAAGATACAAAGTTGGATAGGTGGGAGCTGCAAAACATGAACCATCAGGTTCAAGGTGATTTCTCTAGGTCAGGGTTATCTTATAAAAACCATTAGATAAGCTAACCAATAGAATCTCATGATCATGCCATCTTATTTTATTTCTATCTAAATTGCATGGTTTATTTATTATGCATGTGTTGTCACGATCACATAGTTAATAAAATGAACAAGCATGCAAAGATGGAATAAAATAAAATTGTACTATGCGTAAACATTATCAGAACATGGTTAATCACTTAAGCAATTATCACTTAATATTAACAAGCATGTGATAATACAAAACTACGCATAAAAAAATTAAAATCCCTCAATACCATATTAAGTCAGACCAAGCCTTCCATTACTTGATTAAGGGCAAGACTCAATAAAACTATGTGTTTGACCAACCCTTGTTGGGACACTTACTTTTATAAAGGAAGCCCTTATGAAAGGTTTCGGGTTGAATTAACCATATTACATCAAGAGGAGTATCCCTTGCTAGACTTGATGTAATATTGGAGGCAAGAGTTGAGGAAATCCATGTCAGGATTTCATGATTGGGGAGTCCACTCAATAGATCAAGGAACTGTAAGCTCACAGTTGGAAAATACCTACCTACCTGAATACCTTCAAATAGCTTGACCAACCCTCATTGGGGTTATGTGAAGGGGAATATGGATCCTTGCCACTAGAATGTCAAAGCAACTGGACATTCCGAGTTCAATGGTGAGGGCCATTGGGACTTGATAAAATAGTGGGAGAATTAATTAATTCATTATTTCTCATAAAATGTAATCAAGAAAGTACTGATAAATTTGCTCTTTTCATTTGTAGAATCGATATGAAAAACTTGTCAACCACATTTTCTCTATGATCAATTCTGGATAAAGACAATATCCTCACTAGTAGTAAATTTCAGGAATGGTTTAGGCGCCTTTGGGTTATCCTATGCCATGAACGAAAGTTTTATGTACTGGAGTCCTCGCTTCCTGATTCTCCTGCCCCAGGGGCGAGTGATGAAGATTTCCTAGTCTATGATCAACATTTGAACGACACTCTCTATGTTCAATGTTTGATGCTATCATCAATTTCTAGTGAGCTCATGAAGTCTCATGAAGACATGGATGCCTATAAAATGATTGAGCACCTCCATGGTCTATACCAGGAGAGAGCAAGATAGGAAAGGTTTGAGATCTCCAAGGCTCTATTTCAGAGCAATCTTGGAGAGGGTGCCCCAGCTGGGCCTCATGTAGTCAAGCTCATTGGCTACATTGAGCGCTTGGAGGTTCTAGGGTTTAAACTCCCTGAATAAATGGGTACCGATCTCATTCTTACATCACTCCCCCAGAGTTTCTCTAACTTTGTTGTTTATTTCAACATGAACAACATTGAGAATTCTTTATCTGATCTTCTTATCCTTATTCGCCAAGTAGATAATGACATGAAGCGTGAAAATCCTTATGTCCTTATGGTGAATAAAAGAAAAGGGAAGGCGAAGAGATTTAATCCCAAAGCTTCTTCAAGGCCTTCCAAGAAAAGGAAGATCAAAGGGGAGGCAAAGGAATGGGATGTTGTTTGTTTCTCTTGTGGAAAGAAGGGACACTAGAAGAAAAACTGCACCCAGCCAAGGAAGTAAGGGGAAGCTTCAGGTGCGTTTGTTATCGAATGAAATCTATCTGTTTCTACTAATTGGGTATTATATACTACTTGTGGTGATTACATCTGTATCCAAATATAGGAACCAAGTAGATTCAGAAAGATTGACCGAGGTGAGGTGGATCTACGAGTAGCCAACGGAGCCAGACTCGCTGTTGTAGCTGTCGAAGACTACCAAATCACATTGCCTACTGGGATGATCTTGGTGTTAAATGGTTTTTATTATGTTCCTTATGTTACTAAAAACATTATTTCAGTATCCAGATTAGATACTGATGGATTCATCTTCAAGTTTGGAAATGAATGTTTCTACTTTTATAAGGATATCATTTGTTTTGGTAGGGCACATTTATATAACGGCCTTTATGTGTTAGACTACACAAACCAAGCAATGGAAATCGATAACAAAGTTAATTCACATGACTCATACCACACCCAACTTTGGCATCACCAACTAGGTCATGTCAATGAGAAACGTTTGACAAAATTACATCAAGATGGGTATTTAGATTCTTTCGAACTAAAACCACTTGGTGTATGTCATGCATGTCTACAAGGCAAAATGACCAAAGCCCCATTTAGTGGGAAAGGTGAAAGAGCTAAATAGCTTCTAGAATTAGTTCACATAGATGTGTGTGGACCATTTCCAGTTGAAGCAAGGGGTGGGTTCTCATACTTCATAACTTTTACTAATGATTTTAGTAGATATGGATATATCTACTTAATGAGGTATAAGTCAGATTCTTTTGATCGGTTCAAAGAATACAAGAAAGAAGTTGAGAACCATCTTGGTAAGAAGATTAAGAAACTCCGCTCAGACAGAGGAGGAGAATATCTTAATTAGGACTTCATTGATTTCTTACGGGAGTTTGGGATTCTATCTCAACTCACTCCTCCTTACACACCATAGTGGAATGGTGTAAGTTAAAGGAGGAACTTCACCCTTTTGAACATGGTGAGATCAATGATGAGTCATGAAAGTCTTCCATTATCCTTTTGGAGATATGCATTACAAATATCAGCGCAATACTAAACCAAGTACCAGCTAAATCGATAAATGGTATTCCATACGAGTTATGGAGTGGACGCAAAGACATGTTATCAAATTTACATGTGTGGGGTAGCGAATCATTTCTTAAGGCCTATTCAGGTAACAAACTTGCACCCTGAGGCACAAAGTGTATCTTTATAGGATATCCCAAGGAAACAAGGGGATATTACCTATAAAACCCATCATACAAAAAGGTTATAGTGGCAAGACATGCCATATTCCTTGAGAGGGAGCACATATCCAAAAGAGATAGTGGGAGTGAGATAGACTTCGATGAAGTCGAGGCTCAAGATACACAAGAGTTGGTACAAGAACAGATTCCACAAAGCCCCGTGGAAGAATAATCTGTTCCAGAGACACAAGAACTGCGTAGGAGCACAAGAGAGGTGAGAGAACAAGAACGATATGGATTTCTTGTCACTGAGGATGGTGACTCATTATTGGTTGACAATGATGATCCTCTTACCTACAAGGAAGTATTGGAAGGCACAGACGTTGCCAAGTGGAAAGAAGCCATGAATTCTGAAATGGATTCCATGTAATAAAACCAAGTTTGGATTTTGGTAGATCCTCCAGTTGATGTAAAGCCTATTGTTAATAAATGGGTATTCAAGAATAAACTGTACATGGAGGGGCAAGTCAGCATCTATAAGGCACGAATGGTTGCAAAAGGTTTTAGACATCATCAAGGAATTGACTATGATGAAACTTTTTCACCGGTTTCGATGCTCAAATCCATCAAAATCCTATTGGCCATTTCTGCTTACCATGACTTTGAAATTTGTAAAATGGATGTCAAAACAACATTCCTTAACGGGAACCTCCAGGAAGATGTCTATATGACACAACCTAAAGGGTTTGTGACTCCAAAGGATGCGAACAAGGTATGCAAGTTGCAGAAATCCATTTATGGATTAAATAAAGCATCAAGGTCATGGAACATTCATTTTGATGAAGCTGTAATGGAATTTGGCTTTGTTAAGAATGAATGTGAGCCTTATGTCTACAAGAGGTTTAGTGGAAGTGCAGTCGTTTTCCTAATAGTATATGTTGATGACATATTACTAATTGGAAACGAAATACCTGTCTTACAGTTAGTTAAGGCATGGTTTAATAAATTCTTCTCCATGAAAGACTTGGGCGAGGTAGCATATATTCTTGGGATCAAGATCCATCGTGATAGATCCAAGAGAATGCTGGGCCTGAGTAAAAGTACATACATTGACAAGATACTGAAGAGATTCAGTATGGAACAGTCCAAGAGGATATTGTTGCCAGTGTCGCATGGCATTCATCTTTCCAAGAAAATGTGTCCTCAGACACATGAGGAAATAAAGATAATGGAAAGGATCCCTTATGCATTCGCGATTGGGTCAGTCATGTATGCTATGATATGTACGAGGCTAGATGTTTCTTACGCATTAAGTGCGGTAGGAAGATATCAAGATGATCCAGGAGACCTCCATTGGATGGCAGTCAAGACTATCCTTAAGTATCTGATCAAGATAACATGAAGTCATAGACTGGATACATCTTCAGTTTAAATGGCGTTGAAGTGAGCTGGAAGAGCTCAAAGCAAATTGTGGTGGCATATTCTACAGTGGATTTTGAGTATATCGCAACTTCTGAGGTAGCTAAAGAAGCGGTATGGATGCGAAGATTCATACAATATATAGATGTAGTACTAAGCAGTAATGATCCTATCACACTCTATTGTGATAATACTACAGCGGTGGAACTTGCTAAACATACGAGGTCACATCAGCGGATAAAGCACATACTTTGGAAGTATCAACTCTTGAGGGATTTTTCTTAGAGAGGTGAAGTTGCAGTGAGCAGTATTTCCACAGAAGACAACGTGGTGGACCCCTTAACTAAAGCATTGACCCAGCAGAAACATGATCATCATGTGAGGTCTAGCGGAATAAAAGTCGTAGGCAGTTGGCTCTAGTCCAAGTGGGATTTTGTAAGGGTTGGTGTCCTGAGAACCAACAGTTTTGTACTTTTATTACATGAATGTTCACTTATTATATATTGTTCAATGTTCTACATGACTATAATATAATAATGTCCTGGAATATTTTTTGCATTGATAAGGTCATGGAAGATCCCCGTTGTGATGAGAACATTTAAATTCTATAACAATATTCTTAAATAAATCTCTACGGTTGGATGACATACTATGATAGGACACATAGTATACAGACCGTCATGTGTGAGTACTCATAAGAAGATGAGACTCTCTCTCATGGATTTCACACATGGTAATCTCCAAGATGGGAGATTATGAGAACAGACCCGCCAATAGCAATTCTGCATGTCTTGGTGTTATCATACATTGCTATCTATGAGCGTGTGTAATGGTCCTTAGACTAGAAGATTACCATTAACTCATGTCATGACTCGCGCACTTAGATTTACTGACAAAAACCGTCACACAGACAGTTGGTGGGAAGTAGGGTGCGTTGGGTGCGTCACGAGTGACATGTTGTTAATGGATAAGTCGAGGAAGGATTTGTCCCTTCCATTTATGGAAGTTGATATCTTGACCCTTTGATTGAAATAGAACTGTCGCATTAAATTCCATGGCCATGGTGTGAACGACGATTTTATTTCAGGTAGTCAAAGAATGACGGATCAAGCATATAGGTTTATAACACTTCCATGAAACCTGCTTGATGAGATATCGAGACAAAGGGATTAAATTACACAGTAAGCGTTCATATGAGGTGATTATCACGACCCGTCCTCGGGGCCCGTGCCGTGACTACCCCAAGCCCGCCTTCCATAGGCCAGGGGCTGGCGACTAGTACCAAGGCGTAAATCCCAGAAAAAGGGAAGGAATTGCCTTTGAAAAGTAAACAAGCACCACAGAGTAAGCAAGCAGAAAAGTAAACACTAAGTAAAAACTGTAACAAGCTGTGCTGAAAGTAAAAGGGGTCGGAATTACAAGCCCAACTGTAAAGTACAACTGAAAGGGAAAAACAGCAACTGAAAAGAAAAGTCGCAGCGTCGAGCCGTCCTCTGAAGGTCCCACCTGAAGGGTGGGTACAGATAGCCTCCACAGCTCCTCGGTCCAACCGTCCACTCCGAGTACGTCCCGCCCAGTGGTCCACCTCTAGGTACCGTCCTGCTCTGCAAGCCTCCACCACGATCAGCGTTGTCCGTCATCTGCAACCAACACAACGTAGTGCGGGCATAGCCCATGAAAGCGTGAGTATAAGCTACTCAGTAGGGACCCCGAGACCCCCGAAGGTCTCCCAGAATCCACAAAGGATAATCCACAAAGGAAAGATACAATCACGAAGTAACAATCGACACTGCTTAGGTATATGCCCATACATATACCTAAGTCATCAATTCCCGTTCGGCTCCAAAGTCCGAGCCCAAGAACAACCCAGTCCACACAGGAATGAAAAATTTATACCCACACAGGATAGCACAACATAATCCACAAAGGAGAGTAAACAGTAAATCCACACAGGATAGCTCAACACAATCCACAAAGGAGAGTAAACAGTAAATCCACACAGGATAGCTCAACACAATCCACAAAGGCGAGTAACACATGATTCAGCTCGCACAGGTATACTTCTTCGAATGACGATAAAGATGATCACTGATCCATCTAAGTCGTCGAACCCACAAAGGATCGATAGGTAACTAACCCCCACAAAGACCCACACAGGATCGGGCCCACACAGGACCTGTAGGCGCTGGCTCACACAGAACCGCTGAGCGCTGACCCACATAGGATCGGACCCACACAGGATCGGGCCCACAGAGGACCTGTAGCACTGATCCACGTAGGATCGCTGAGTGCAGTATTCGTTGTAGTCCATTGAGGATCTCTGCACAGTCGTCGTCGCAGTCCACTAAGGATCTCTGCACGGTCGTCGCTGTCGAAGTAGCAGTCGCAGCCAGCACTAGGGTTCCCGCACACAAAAAGCTCGTTCGGGAGGGTCCGCTCCACGAGCCGAGAGGCTGATACATCAACTGTCACAAAGTCCGAAGTTGATGTATCCAAAATTTCTGTATCGTCAACAGGAACTCAACGTCGCAGACGGCGCGTCAATCGGACGCCCGGTCTGAGAGTTATTGGCTTTTTCGTCCCAGGGGCCCGGTTGGTTTTTAAGGAAAAACCAACCCAACCATACTCCATTTGTGTCAAAATCTCAGGCATAGTATTCCAAAAGATCCATCTCACTTAGAGGAATTCAACGAAGTCGACGGCACGTCAATCGGACGTCCGTAGCTCAAGATATGAGTGTTTCCGCTCCGAGGGCCCGGTTGGTTTCGTGTACGAACCAACCCGGCTGAACCCAAAGTATTCCTAAACCTTGAGTGCGATATACTGAAACGACCGTCTCGATCCAAGGATCGTGTTTCCACTGACGGGGCTTCATTCGGAGGCCTGTAGCTCAAGTTATGGGCGAAAGACTGAAAACAGTCCGAAGATGGGGGGTCCGGGCCCGGGCCGACCCGGCCCGACCCCCCCTGGGTCTGCCGAACCGGGTCGACCCGAACCGGTTCGACCTGACCCAATCCGACCCGGTCGGACCCGGTCCGGCCCGGCCAGGGCGCGGCCCGGCCGGTCGGACCGGCCTGGCTCGGCTCGGCCGAGCGGCCGAGCAGCTGGACGCCGCGGGGCGCCGCCCCCGCGGCTTGGAGGTGCCGCGGCCCTCGAAGGGGTCGCGCTGGACAAACGGACGCGGCTTCAGCCGCATGCCATGCGGGCGAGCTAGACCCGTGCGGCTGTGGGTCCGCTGGCCGCCGCCGCACCGGCGACCCGCGCCGCCGGCCGCTTCCGCGGGCCACTGGAGTTGCTCCGGGGGTCCGTTTTCCTTCCCGTCTGCGCCGTTGTTCCTCTTGGGTTCCATTCTTCACTGTGGGATCATCAAAACGCCCTTGCGCCATGTTTTTACGTCACCCGCCAAATCAGCACAACCACGAAGAACGGCGGAGGGTTGTCGGGCCGTGTTCGTTTGGCCCGCACCCTCCGCGTTAGATAAAAACAATGGGAGAAATTATTCAACACATGAACTAATAATTTTAATAAATAAAACTGTTCATATGAATCTGGTTCTTTAATTTTAAAGAAATGTTCACGGGAATATAAAAAGGGGTATTTCCAAAATAAAAATCCCTACCTCATCAAGTCGTCGTCTGCGGGTTCTTGGCGGAATTGGGGATCGTCGCGTCGTCGCGGTATCCGGCGTCGCGTCATCGCGGAAGGGTGTCGGGTCGACGAACTCCGAGGTCCAAGAACAAAAAGATTTAATTAATAATAATTAAATCCTTCTGAGTTAAAAACCACAAAGGAAAAATTTAAAAGAAATCTGAAACCCTCACCTCAACGGATGATCGAAGGTTTTTGTTGCGGTTTAAGAAACGTCGCCGAAGAACATCGCGGAAGAGGAAACGTCGGTGTCGCGGCACACGGCGCCGCGTCGTCGATTTCCGTGGGTTCGGCGTTCTTCGTCGGTGGCCGGCGTTCTTCGTGTTCTTCGCGTTCTTCGCGTTCTTCGCGAAGAAGGGTTAAGGCACAAGAACCTCTGTCAAAAACCTCTCAACGTGTAATCCTCCAAATGTCATGTTGGTCTTATTTTATTATTATGCCAACAAACGAATAAGAGGTAAGTAACGACCCATAAATTCGCAGAATTAATTCAACGAAAGAAACCGCCCATTTAATTCACGAATAAAACCGCCCAATTAAATGGTGCGTTAAGAATTTAAGAAAATGTGTCAGTTGACTTTCATAATGATGGGTTTTCGCGGGTGCGTTACTTAGCGGAAAAGAAACGGTGGGGCTCGTGCGGGCCCCACCTTGAAAATATCCTACCAAGAGGGTAGGATATTTTTTGATAGTACCCTATCTGTTTCAACTCAGTTTATGTGGCTTTCAAGTGGCTTCAAGGGGCTTAAGTGAAATAAAATAAAGTTTTTCGAACAATTATTTTATTTCTTAACTTCATGCCCGAAAATTAAAAACCACACCCGAGAAAACGCAACCCCGGAAGAGGCGTTTCTAAGCAAATATTGGCTCTGCGATTTCATCAGTGCCCTCAAAATTCGATTCCGGGCACCGGTTCAAAAGTTAGAAAAACTCGCTTGTCCGTTCACTGAACGTACCCGAGCCAAACTTCGGAAAATGATTCCGGGCACACCGGGCCTCAGAATCAGGTGCCGTCAGAAACTGCGTTCTTGTAAAATTCCAAAAAAAATTAAGAAAAAAAATCCTTGAAATTTATGGGTCTTTACAGTTATACGTCAATGCGGCTTCAACTTATTTCTCTTGGGTGCCTTGACCTGTTTCTAGACAGTAATCTTGGACTTTAGGCAATCCCGCCTAATGCCAACGAGAAAGAGGCCTAGAGGGTCACACACTAAGTGTATTCAAGTATCTCAAGTAGAATAAAGATTATTCTCATACGTGGTTTAATAATTATTCAAGGAAGCCTAAATCATTTTAATGATGGAGGAAGAAGGAAATGAAAAACAAGATATACACGTCGTGTATTAAAGATTACATGCCGTGTAGTTTTTCATGGAAAAAAGTACACATCGTGTATTAATTATTACACGCCATGTAGTTTTCTTTATGGAAAGGAAATGAATAAATGAAAACAAGATATACACGTCTTGTACATTGAATGTACATGCCGTGTAGTTTTCAATGAAAAACAAGTACACACCATGTATTTATTAATACATGCCGTGTAGTTTTTCCAGTTGGGATTTTGAGGATATAATATTGTTTTAAATGATATTTATTATAATCAGCATGGGTGCATGTCAAGGAATTAATTATTCGACATAGGGGTTTTAAATAAGAGTCAATGAAATAAATAAAATGTGTAACGCATTTATTTATTGTCATAACTCTACAACCTCAAGCATGATTATAAATATCCTCACAACCCCAACTCTTTTCCAACACACAAGAGAATTGTTGTGCACAACAATTCTAGAGAATTCTTTCAAGGCCGAAATAACCTCTTCCTCCAAGAACACTCTCAAGACTGAGAGAGATCCTCTTCAATCGGATCAAAACGATCTAATGCGGACAACGCAAGAAAAGGCTTCTCCATGCTAGCACCCGGAGAATCCTTTGGCGATGTCTAGAGATACGAGGTACACGTGGGGATCACTGCTAGAGGGAGTCTACACTTGGCTTCTCCGACGCAACGACGGATCACATTGACAATGTGATCAAGAACATCAATGAAGAAAGAACACCCAAAAGGTATATATTTATAATTAATTAAATTAATTATAATAAACCTATAATGATCCTACTTTGTGGTTTTGGGACTTTCCTTTTCTTTGTCCATTTCTGTTATTTGATCTGTGGAGACTGGCATTTATCATCATATTGATCCCGGATCAGAACATGGTTAATGAAAAAAATCCAAGTGGGCACATCCACCCACGCGTTTCCGCTGCACCCTTAACCTTCAGACCGCTAGAGCATTGGTCAATCCAAAGGGCATGACCAAATACTCAAAGTAGTTGTACCTGCTTCGGAAGGCTGTCTTAGGGATATCTGACTCCTTCACCCTAATCTAGTGATAACCCAAATGCAAGTCTATTTTTGAGAACCAATTTCCCCCCTTCAACTGATCGAACAAATCATCAATTCTAGTCAAAGGGTATTTGTTCTTAATTGTTGCCTTATTTATCTTTTGGTAGTCAATGCACAACCAGAGGGATCCGCCAGCCTTTTTCGTGAACAACATAGGAGCGGACCAAGGAGAGACGCTTGGGCGAATGAATCCTTTGGATTCTAAGTCATCCAGCTATATCTTTAATTACCTCTACTCGGTGAGGGCTATGTGATAAGAGGGAAGAGATGGCGGTTTTGTTCCCATTGCCAGATCAATCGAAAACTCCACATCCCACTCAGGGGGAAAACCTGTGAAATCATCCGGAAATACCTCCAGAAACTCATTCACTACATGAGGTAGTATAACTCTAAGGTAAATACCATCATCCTCTATCATGAGAGATGATAACTAGAAGTTAAGACTTCTCAACTATGGTAGTGGAGGTCCTGCGCGACCTGACCGAGGATCCCATTCTCCCTGAAACACTTGACGACTCCCATCAGGTGTTGTGAAACTCACTCACCGCCTGTAGCAATAGATGTGTTCTTGGAAGTGTACTATCCAATCCATGCCAAGTATGACATCAAAAATATCCATGTCTAAGACCAAGAGGTCCCACTCCATCTCAACCCCTGACACGGAAAGTACACACGACGGGCACCTGAGACCCTGCTCCTTCTTCTTTCCCAACAGCGTCACCAACTCCATTGCAAAAGACAAAAACTTGGTTGATAAATTCATCATTTCCACACAACAGGCAGATATGAATGAAACAGAGGCACTGGTATCAAAAAGATCAGTATCTATAGAAGATGTGATCAGAATGTTACCTTGAATTGTCGACGGTCCCGCCTCTGATCCTGCTGGTGCCTGATCCACTGCATGGCGATGTCCAGTATCTGCTTGAGGACGACCGCTAGTCTTTGGATGTTCCCTGAACTGGTTCTTCCCAGAAGATGAAACATCCCTACCACCATGGCTTCCAAATCGAGATCCCCCAGTCCTCGATGGCTCAAACTATGATGGCACTCCTCTTGAAGCCCCTGACCCTGCCCCACTCGGAAGTGGACGTGCCACACCACAGAAACGTTGCAAATTCCCCATACCTCCACACTGGTAACAGGGCTTTGGAGGAATTGTAAATACTAGTCAGATGTGCCTGGGCTTCCCACACTGGTGGCACATGACCGATCTCGCATCAGAAGCCGCAGACAAAAACCACCTGGAAGAGTGCCCTGAACTGCCACCTCCTTTCTTCACATTACCCTCCCACTTCCTTTTCTTCTCTAAGGATATTCCACTTCCCACTGCTGATACTGAACCATAGAAACCATCCATGCCTTCCCCATAAATATTTACCATGCACGCCCGATCAACGACCTCAGCATAGGTCATCATCTTAAATAAGAACACATGGGAGTATATCTCTTGTCTCAAGCCTTTCTCAAACCTCTGGGCCTTCGCCTGCTCATTAGAGACAATTTCTAGAGCATACCGAACCAACTCTACAAAACAGTTGGCATACTCCATCATAGATAGATTCCCTTGAACAATCTCCATGAACTCTTTAAACCTAGAATAATCCAACACCTCGGGGAAGTACTGTTCATTTAAGACAGCCTTGAAATCTCCCAAGTGCATCTGCTCATTCTTCCCAGCCTGAAGCACTGACTCCCACCACTTACAGCAGGGAACCTCCAATAGAAAGGAGTCACACTTCACCCTAAGATCCTAGGGTGTTTCCAGGAACTCAAATATACGCTCAATATTCTCGATCCATTCTTCTGCATCCTGGGGTTCCGAGTTTCCTTGTAAAGTAGGAGGCTTCTTTTTCAGAAAATTCTAACATTTATATTTTCTAGGACCCGTATCTTCTTCCATAGAAGGAATAGAAGTATTATTTGGTCTCGTTCCTAGATCTTGGATATCCCGGACCACAGCCTCGACTATCCTCTGATCAATCGGTGTGGGAGAACTCTCTCCAGCTTCCTCCTGTGGGTGCATGGGAGATTTCCGGGGAGGCATGTTGCTACAAAATTCAATAGTCACAAAACAATAATCAATACCACAATTCTGAAAATTTTTAATCAAATACATCAATAATAAATAATCTAAACACATTCCAGTAATAAAAGAAACAACTACTCCACCTCTGGCCGATGTCCACGTGTGGTCTGCAGCCCACACATCTCACCTAGAAGTGAAGTCAATCCATAAATTCCAACGTCCCCTGGTGACACAAGGTATTCCATGAGAGGTGTAAGCCAGGAACCCTACTCACAACTGAAACCCTGAGCCTTGACAGTCCTAGCTCCTTTTTATCCCGACTCATCCCAAAATAGCAATATAACCCAAAAACATTAACCCCCTTTGGTACCATTTTGTCACGAACCGAATCTGGTCACCACCAATACCGACATCAAACCCAGCCCATGACAAGGCCTGAAGGGTGCTCCCTATCCCCATGGGCTGGAACAAGTTCACGGGTATCATTTATCTTGGTTTGGGAACGGTTTACCTGAATATGTATACATAAAACATCAAAATTATTTGATAAAATGAATCTGAAAAATTCATACCAACAAGGTTTATAAAAAAATCCAGAAATGAATACATAAGTTAAAATGCAATAAAAAAAGGTCCAAAAAAATTAAACAGAAACAAAACATCCACATGTACTCCACATGACAAGGGGTCATCACCCCCAAGCCGTCTCCACAACTCCGCCCCAAGGATGGGGACTAACACCCTGAACCGCCATCACCCTTAGTCTTTCCTTTACTTGAGTCAACATAACCAAGTATACTTACACCCAAGGGGTGTAAGTAGGTTGTGAGCCTAAGACCAATATGATACCACCCAATTATTCCAAATATCATGCAATACAATGTGAAAAATCAAGCAATTTTAATACGCAAAAAAAACATTGATAAAATCCAAGAAATACAACTTTCAATTGAAAACATTTTTCAAGATAAAGTTTTCAGAATGTTAACACATTTAAATAGACATGTTATATACTGTAAATTAATTATAAAAAAACCCCAATACATGGGAAAATACCACAAACACAATGATCAACAAAATCGGGAACACCCCTAGGCACTGGATAGTCTCGGGCCCCATGTACCTCATACCTCAGTGTAAAGTAACCATAGTAAAATCTATTCTCATGCAAAAGCCACTAGTAGGGAACATAACCATAACCTAGTGGTCCCCAATAATTATCTACATAGTTTATTTAGAGTTATCATTATCCAAATTCTATGTGAAACAGGGACAAAACCCATCTGGTCCACTATTCTTACTAATACGCATCTGCCCCACCTAGGTACCCGGGCTTCCCCCTTCGTGTTCAAAAAATTTCAGAATGATACATATATCCATTTTAATATAAAACACCAATACTGGTCACATTTAATCATTGCATTATCTACACACATTTTATACCATTTAAAACACACAACAAAACACTTTAAGTTTCAATAAAACAATTTCTCCAAATCTTTCCATGTTTTGCACCCAAAACTCTTTGAAAACCCCACTTTAACACCATATTCATACTCATATTTATCAAAATAGAATCCAAAACACCCTAAAAATTTCTTTAAACTCATTACATTAGTTATACAACAATACCAATAATCATCGCATAGAATACCCATGTAAAATACCCAATTCAACACCAAATCGGTACTCAAAAACCATTTTATTAACAAGCGTCACCCAAAACCAATTTCGCAACAACGACCAAAGAATAATAACTTTAAAAAATTATTTTCAGACCTAATACATTTCAATAAGGTTAACTAAATAATTAAAAGGAATCCCTTAATCAACCAATAAAATATTTATATGAAAAAAAACAAAAATTTCACATGAAATTGGCCCTTAAAATTCACTTGCATTACAAATACCACTAAAACCAATTTTTGCAGCACCAAATCAATGGGTTAAACATGAAAAATATAATAAACACGGTATCTATGTCACAAGAATTGAATACAAATTGGAATCACCTACCAAATTAGTAGAAACCTTGAATCAATGTGCGAAAATCAAGTCGCACCACCACCGCACCAAGAGGGACTTAGAACAAACCTAAAACCACAAAATTGGACCAATAAAACCCAAGGTTAAACCCTAGGTTAGAAAACCTAACCACCGGTCATTTGGTACTTCAAGTAAAATGGAAGAAACCCCAATCAAATAGAATTAAACCCTAGGAAATTTGAAAGAGGAATGTAAGAGACTCACTTACTTGAGGGATCTTGAAGAATCGCCCCAAATACACCAGTAGCTGAATTTTAAAATAGTCAAAACTTCAAGAGGTTTTAATAAGGATTATGAGGTAATTTAGGAACTGTAATGGAGGAAAAATAGTTATAAATGAGAGAGTTATGATGGAAAGAACTTACCTTCTCAAATCTGGACGATTTTAGAAACTCTAATATGTTCTTCACTCAATCGCGATGAAGAAAAGCTCCAAAGAGGGGGGAGAGAGGTTGGGAACGCGGCTGGGTTCAATGGTGTTGGGTGAGACTTGGAATCACCAAAAAAATAATTAAAATTAAATAAGTTATTAATTAAAAAAAAATATTTTTAAAACTGGAATTAGGCTTCTGGGCAGGCCCAATCCCTTAAATAAAAACCCATATACACCTTGGTTATAGATTTCTAAAGGCTAAAAATTGCAATGGTGGTGTTAATATGTCAGGGGATACCATTTAGGAATTATAATGGATGAAAAATTTTGAAAAATGAAAAAGTTATAAAAGAAACAAAATTTATTTTTAAATCTGGAATTGGGCTCACAGTTTGGCACAATTCATTAAAACTCACCCATTCCTCTATAAAAACTTGGGAAACCCCCAAAACAAAGCATGAATGGAAAATAAAAGAAAAATAACTTTAAAATATTTTGTGTATGTGATAGTAACCATCAACATCATAAGTAACTTAAATAGTAAAGTATTCTATGGACATCTATTATCATGAAAATGAATAAAATTGTTTGGAATCATAATAAAGTTTCCATGATTGATCCTTGGTCTATATGTTTACAATTAGTATCAACCATACATGTATTATATATTGTATATGTACTTGAGAAATAGACATACCACATATGAGAAAATATGTCCACCCATAGTACCATATGAAAAATACAATAGTTTAAATTGTTCTTAACATGAAACAATATAAAATAAATAAACCATAGGGAATATAAGATCACTAGGAATAGTGTAACATGCATTATCCTAGGGAAACACAACATAAAAAAGAATAATACCATAACACTGGATTTGAATGTATCTAAGATAATACAAAAACTATATAAATATACCTAGGGGTAGCACAATACTTGGATCAGTACTAGTCATCTATTACTCAGAGGTTGTATCCCACCATGGTGCTCGAACCGTTAATTCACCTATAGTATGAAACGAGTGGAATCAAAATTCAATAATGAACTATATAATTAAAAAAACTGAATTAAAATATTTAAAGACTTTAATTTTATTAATTAATACACTCGGGGGGATATAAAAATCATCACAAACTCATACAAGTGATCCAAAAAAATTGAGAATATATCTCATCATAGATGAAAATCACATAATCCCATGGGGTTTCACCCTACCCTAGTGTGGTGGCATACCTCCATTACCTGGGGTCACATACCACCCTCATTCCAAGATCCCTCATTCACATACTGTATATAATTTCATATATATATATATATATAATATAAAACTAGGGGATACCACAAACCCTCCAATATCATATCATAGAACATGTATTTTTCAGTCACCTAAACCTGACATGAACTTTCTTGTACATCATTTAAATATAACAATCCTTAACTATCATTGAACCATTTCCAAGTCCACACATTGAATCTATGGAATCCTTGGTTGCACCTATGGTTGACAGTACAAAACACCATACACTATCCCTATCTAGGATATATATCAATCATGATCACCTACTGAGGATACCTTATTTATATCATACCCTATTAAACCTATATGGGTTCCTCTATCTGATTCTCAACTATGGAGTAAATACTATTACTTAATGGGGATAGTATATCTCAATAATACAATATCACTTCATGTCATTACCATCTTCGTGGTAAATAACATATCGCCATTACCCTAGTTGTATAGACTGAAGAACATCTTCCTTACCCACTCTACTAGGTTAAATCTCTTCAATCCAATATTTCATTAATTCACACACTACATATTACCACCTAGTTAAATAAATTTTTTATGGGGAAGAAACACACACCCCATAGACTAATAATCTTCCACATGGATACATGTTACCTCTACATTATCTGATGGCTGATACCTATGAAAATAATTCCTAAAATATAACTCACCCAAACACAATGGAACTACTAGGATTATAAAAAATGTCCATAATGTATTAATATATTAAATTAAACCCATCTTGTATATATCTTTATCATGAAAAATAATTATAATATCCCCCATTGACAATAGTTTCCAATAGATTATGTTACTCTTTAAGGATTCATTATTTCCCTAAACACTTCTATTCAATCCAGGGGAATTAATATGTAATTTTTTATCTAAATTTCAATGAAAACAACATCATGGGATTCCATGCAAGATAAACATGAATGTCTGGTATTATGCATAGGGAGTTTTTCATCTACTACCTATGAAATAAACAAAGCTATTATTTTTAATCTTGCTTGTATAACTTTTTTGAGCCAATATAATCCTTGTAACATCTCCTAATATTATATAACAAATAACAACATAAAAATAGTTAGTTATAAAAATTATATATTTAATTATATATTTTTAAAAATTAGTCTTAATGACCAATATATTCCCTTGAACACCACATTATATAGATAATGTGATTGGACAGACCAGGAAGGTCTCTGGAGTACTTATGACACCATCACATTAAAAATGCATTCATTTTATCACTAGATAGATATACAATTATACCTAATTAAATAAAAACATTATATAAACTAACTAGTTGAAATATATCTTACAAAATAATCTTTTATCTCATGATTTTAATCTCACAAGCCATCCTCTATAATATCTATAATAAATCTTCTTCATTTAGAATGATATCAACACTGATTTGGTGGGAATCATTTCCAAAATCAGTGCTCAAATGGAGAAAAAATTAGAAATGATGAAGGATTATCCTAAATGAAAGTACATAAATGTAATAATGGGTTTCAAAATAAATTAAAATACACTTCATGAACCACCCCTCCCAAGGGGTTATTAGAGGGGAATAAGAGTGTTGGGTGGACTGATAAAAATTGCCTCCCCCACAATGAATTATGATCCCATTCTTTTGAGGAGTTATGTTATAGATTAAATTTACACTTAAATCCCATAATAATAGTTTATGAATTTTTTCCGGATATTATTAGGGGGATTGAGGTTCAAATCGGTTTTGACACATGAAATGGTAGGTAATGAATCTATAGTGTGAAAGGTGTACGATTAACATATGGTTTGTGCTGACAGACTACCTTAGTCATACAAGCTTTAGGGGTCGTTACATGGTTGAGAAACCCTATAAGGGGAGACAAAAAACAATGAGGCTTTGGATAGAGCTTGAAATACAAAAATTGTAGGATTTTTTAATCTTTTTGATCTCCCTAAAAACCATACGACCCACAACCCCTCTTGGACAGAGGGTGGGACATGGTTCGTGCCAAATTTGGCCAACCGTGAAATCGAACCATGAAACTAAATTAAATAGGAAAATTTCCCATCCCCTCAATCGGATTTAAGGGTTTTCACATGATTATTCATCCTCTTAACTCCCCAGTAACATAGGTAAGTAATGAAATCCTCACAATATTCATAATACTAGTTCCCCTTAAATTCTTATCCATTTATAGTATTTTTTTCTTAAGAACTAAATCTTCGAGTGATTCATTCACTCTTGTTCATCCAATATTTAGGATGAATCATGGTATAATGTTTCTTATCCTTCTTAATATTATAAATTCTTGTTTTCTAGAAGGTTTTATGTTTGGGATTTTATGGTAGTTTTACAAAGAATCAAGTGCTATAGTTGAGAGAGCACGTGTCTATGAAATTCAGGTAGGTGTAGAACAAGTTGAATCACATAGTGTTATTATATATCTATTTTTATATAATAATTTACTTTTTTTATTCCAATTTAATCCTATGAAAGTAAATGATCAACTGGGTGTCAAAATGATGGATTGAACCCCTCATGGATCCAATTGGATCTATCAATTATGAGTTGTCGTACTGTAGGACAACCATGGGGTGTGAAACACCCTTGAACATGAAATTTGGGTTATGGATTTTATAATTAATGCTTTTATGATATTAAAACACTTATATTAATGTTTAACATATGGATTGGATATAAAGTTGTTTTTGTTTTCCATGGAAATCTAAATGAGTCATGACCTACATATGGGGAAATAGTAATAAATTGTTAAATGGGACATGTCCTCATTATAAGATTTATTTTGATATCATGTTAATGGTGGTGGTTTCTAAAAAATGGTAATTTGAACTAGTTATGGAATGGAGTTAGTTTTAATGATTGTGATAAATTATTGAAATTTTGATAAATGTAAGAGGTGTACTCTTGATGTGATAGTGTTAGAAAAGGGTAAAAAACTGTGGGACCTTGGGAATGATTATTTAAGAAGTGAGTATGGTTGTTGGTAATAGTTCTTAAAACCCCTAAAGGTATTCTTTTCATGGTGATCTATATTGATGAATGGCTCTTGGTCATAGTGGGCCACACCATGGTAAGGATGTTGGTCATAAAAGTCCACATCAAGACATGAGTGTGGTCGGGACATTCCTCACCTCAGTTTTGATTAATTTTCTCATTCACCATGTATAAAATTTTTGTGAACCCTTTGATATGTGTATGAGAAGACTATAAGGGGCCATAACCAGTTTTATGGGTTCATGTATCATTTTGAACCTAGGGGAAACATGTTTAAATAAATAATGTTAAATTATGAATTCTATTTTATTTATGGATTATCAACTATTAATTTATAATTATATATACATTATTATTGGGTGGATGTTGTTTTAGATTCCACTATTGGTAGTCTAATGAGTTATATCAACATCTACTCGGTCTTCTGATGGGTACCCAAGCAGAAATTATAGTTGCATGTCAGGATGAGTGGAAATTCCCTATGTTAGAGGGATTCTATAGGATATGGGATGTTAATGGATCAAGGATAAATACAAGACATAAATAACCATTTTATGGATTGTATTGAATTATTTTTTTTATGTCACATGAAACAAGCATATCAGGTCATTTTATTTTAATAATTATGGGCCTATACCCATTTTGGGGAATTTATTGTATAATGCATGGATGATGATCATTATTACATTGTTATTATTAATCTTGTATTCCACTATTTTTTTTACTCTAGTAAAGATGGTATATTCTCCATAAAAATCTCATTAGAACCTCACTGCAATTTGGAATACTCTAGAATTTGATGTGGCATGATTGATGTTCATTGTAGATTAGGATCAAGGAACCAATTATTGTGGAATATGTGTTAGGCACTACAATTTTGTATCATAGGGTTTTATTATCTACTGATTTATTATTTGAGATTGTAAGAAAGTATATTTGGATGTGTTGGGACACTATAATGAGCTTGTTCATGGTATTAGTTAACCAATGTGTTGGGGATTCAACAAGTAACTTTGGTCTTCTGGATTTTATTTCACCTTGGGTGATGCACTTTTTCTATGATGTTATTATTTTCAACGATTTTATTCAAATAATTTCATGAAATATGGTTTTTATATACATGTATTAATTTTGGTACATATGAATTATGTGTCATGAATAAAATTCAAATGTCATAAAAAGGAGGTTACAATGTTTTATGGGAAATGAAAATATTTTTTTGGTTTAAATGTGTATTTAAGAAAATAGTTCCTAATAAGGATGATCAAAATTGTATTATATAAATTCATTAAATTCAAATGGTAACAATGATTCCTAAATGGGAATTATTTATGTTTTTTTGAATTAAAATGGTTGAAAATGATCTCTAATAAAAGGATTATGATTGTGTATGTTTGGTTTAACCTATATTAACTATGGCCCAACATAAGGATATATGAAGTTAGGTTTGGGTGTGGTTTTAAAATTTGGGATAATGTGTAAAGATTATTTTATAACATGTTTATAAATTCTTGTTTATAGAATATTTTGAAATCAAAATTTTGTGTGTTTTGTGCCATATTATTAGAATTTTAGAGGGATTACAAATAAATAGTGTTTACAGTTTAAGAAAAAAGAGGGCATCCCTGAGAATTATTCTCTAGCTGCAGAATAGGATGATCTATTGATTTTAGTTAATAAAAGGAAGATAATATCTATATGAACATTTCTCATTTTATAGAGTTTATGGAGAGTGGACCGAGGAGGAATATTCCAAGTACCTTTGATATAACAATACTATTTGAGTTGCATATCCCTCCATTTTTTCTAGAAAGGGTGGACTTGAAGAAGCCAAGTTCTATATCGAGTCAATTCAAATCATACTATACCAAATAGAGACTCTAATTTCATAGAGAGTCATGTTTGAAATGTAAACTTTATGATTTATATCAATATTTTTATTAGAGATATTGATTCAAACTAAGTAGGTAGATTGTATATTATAGAAGGAAATCATGGATAGGTTCCTAGAGAAATTTTACCAATATAACTTCAGGAAAAGGAAATATGAAGAGTTAATTGGATTTACCCAAGGGTGATTGTTTGTAATGTATTATTTTGGCAGATTCAATAACATGTTGCATTTTTCATTGATATATAATAGAGATGGGATAACTAGGGGAAGGATTATTTATGATGGACTTAGGTGGGACATGGAGTCTTAAAAAATATCTTTTGTTTGAGGAGGGTTTTTAATGTTGTGGATTGGGATATCATTTCTAATAGTAGCATAGAGGAGGATTCTAGTGGTCGGAAGATGATTTCAGTTTAGTAAATTAGTGATAGATCTTCTAATAGAAGGAAGTTCCATCATGCAAATTTTCACTAGGGAAGTAGTGAACTAGGAAACCAGTGGAGTAGATAGGACTCTCAAGACAGTATTCATGTGATTTTATATGAGTGCGGGTATCCAGGACACATGTGTGGTCTGGGAATTTGATCCCCTATGGTGTGTTCAGAATATAGAAGGATAGGTCATATGAAAATGTTATATAGAAAATAAATTACATATATGTAGTGATGAAGGATCTAGACCAGTACAGAACATAGATACGAGATGAGCTACCCCATACCAGTCAGAGAGTTAGAGTTTCACCAATCATATGGGTTTGTTAGGTATACATGATAAATGTGGATGAGATAACCCATATTATCTTGGAATTTCATTGCATGAGAGTGATACAAGATACTACAGTAAGGAACAAGCTTGTTTCATTCTATTAATCTAGCTCAGGTTGGAAGGGAGGCCAGAACATCAAGTGTTTGAGGTACGATTCTTATATATGATACACATGATAGAAACTTATTTTACATAGGATTCTCATAGTATTTTTATATTATTATTTTATATGTGGTTTGGGTTTGTTAAAGGAGTATATTTTTTTGGTGATGATGATCATCTCAACATTGAGGGCGTGATTAGAGGTAATTTCTCAATATATTCACTCCTCTATCAGGTTTTGTGGGTAACATCTTCTTTGGGACTTGTATGTGCTTGAAATTATAGGATTTTACCGGATACAAGAAATGGACCAATTGGTAACATACCAAGATCATAAATATTGTTTCTATGATGGAGTGAGTTTTATGCCTCCTGAGGTTGACACTTATGTTCACTATGGGGAATGGGATATTGTGGTAGGTCATACATGTAATCTTATTCCACATTTGGGTGTTCTCATAGCCTATGTTTTGATCATTTTTCTTGATGATGATGTAGTGAAACATTAATTCTTATCTATAATGGTGGATATATTTTAGGAAATGTTTCCTGGGGACATCTTAGTTCTTCCACCTAATAGAGTAGTTTAGTTTACAATTGGGTTGATCCCTAGAGAAGAACATATTTCAATTCAACATTATATAATGAAACCATAATATCTCCAAGAATATAAAACTCAGCAAGAGGTGTTGGATGAGAATGGATTTATCTATCTGAGCATGTCACCTTGAAGTCAGTAGATTTTTTTTTCTAGGAAATCTGGTGGAACATTGTGGTTTTGTGTCTCTTATTGGAAGGTGAATTAGAAGATGGTTAAGAACCGATATACTACTCCATGTATTTATGATCACTAAACTAGATGAAGGCTGGGTATGTTCTCTTTAGGATTTATTTTATATTTGGTAGTCATCATCTATGGTTGATTCATTCTGATATACTATAAACTACATTTATATGAATTTATGATTTATATAAATTTATTATAATTCCATTTTGGTTGACACAAAATCATTATGTGTTTATGGACTTGAATAATGAGGGATAATCAATTATATTTTACACTTTCATGAACCAATCAAAATATTCACCAAGAAGTGTACATAGGTTGAGTGGTCTGATTCATGTGAGTATGTATTTTAGGTGCTGATGAAATATTGGACCACTATATTGATCTAGATCTTACCAGATTTGGTTAAGGCATATATCTTGTTTTTTTGTATGTGTTTGGACATAGGTTAGTGTTGATATAGGGATAATGCATCGTGACATATAGACCGCTTTATTTGGGGACACATGAATTAAACTATCTTTTTTATGATTTCATGTTGGTTTATTAGTTTATACCATAAAATTTTCAGAGCATAAACTATTTGTTTACAATTTTATTGTATATATTGACAATATGATCCTTAAGTAAATATTATTCCAAAATTATTTGAATCTTCATCTAGTAAGATGGGTTGCGTACATGCAGTATTTTTTAATAGATTTAGCTTACATGTCGTGATGAGAAAAAATGTTGCAAAAAAATCTGATTCATGATGCATGCTTGGACTTTTTGAGAACCATGTGTTGTGTGGAGGATGATGGATTTGTTCATTGAGATCCCTATAGGTGTTCTTGAGGACAATGAGTTTTTTAAACTAATGTTCTTATTTGTTGAGAACTCTATTTCAAATCATTTAAAATAATGAAGAATGGGGATTCATCATTTTTATAATTGAGAGATAGTTTGGAAGGTGGGAAGACACGTTTTGATTCGTCCATTGATGACGATGATATTTTACATGTTCTTAGTTGTATATTTGTTACTAATTTTGTGAGATAAGACCACATGTGTTCTTTTTATGCTTCAAAGTAGGTGGTGGACCCTATTTTGAAAAAACATGTATTGATATCATTAGATACATTTTTAGTGGTCGACAATGAAAATGGGGATTGCATGTTTCATGACATGATAATACACATGTAATCATGTGAATTTGGAGAATCAACAAACTTATAGATGATTAAAACTATTTCCCATTCCAAAATTTAATTGTGATTATGTTACCATTTCTTTTATGGTTGATCATCCAAGGAAAATACATATGAATGACCCGATTTCAGTGGTTCTAGATATACTAATGAATACAGTGCATTTCATGCCGATTCGAGATATTATTACTATTGAATAGTAAGGTGGTTAATATGAACATGATATAGTATATTTTTATGGGTTCCAAAGAGTATAATTTTAGTTTTTTATATAGATTTAAATTCATGCTTCTATAATGTTTTGAAGAAACATATGGATACACATGTATTTCTGAGTACGGTTTCTCACCAGCAGATAGTCAGGTTATTTTAGGATACTATACAGGTGTAGTAGGATATGTTGAGGGACTTCATTAACGAAATAAGTTTATTTTGGGATAAAATATTAGATATCATTGATTTATCCTATAATAGTAGTTATTTCGGGACTATTCAAATGGGTCCATACAGGGTTTTTTATGGTGGGTAGTGTAGATCACCCTTTTGATGGATAAAAGTATGGGAATAATTTTTATTGGGATTGAGCCTCATAAAGGAGATGTTGAAGCATGATTAGATGATTTTTGAATCATAGGCTATAGACTAGAGTATAAAAAATAATATTTTGATTTTTATCATTAACCCTTGGAGTTAGTAGTGGGTGACCGTGTGTTTATTCGGGTGTCAGTGAGATTAGGAACCATCAGATTCAATGATAGGAAATTTTGATGTGTAGGTATGTAGGGTCCTTTGAGTTTGTGAAGTGGATCTGACTAGAATCATATTTATTATTTCATACATAGTGGAATAGTGGTATCCATTATCTTTTCATGTGTGAAATGTCTATAAGTATTTCCATGAAATTTATCATGTGATCGATGTTGAATATAAGAATATTGAGAACATTTCATCCTTTTAAAAGAAAATTCTTCTTATTATAGATCACTGTGATAATTTTTTTCCGGGAAATACTACATCATTAGTCTGATTGTTTTTCTTGTATGGTAATGTTTGGGAGGAAACTTGGGATAAGGAGGTAGATATGCATTCCATGTGGCCTAGCATTTTTACCTTAGAGTCACAAAAAATATTATTAGCGTAGCTTGAGGATTAGATCTTACAAGGATGGGTTGTTGTAATATAATGACCAAACAGGGAAGTACATTCTTGATTTCATATTTAACTCCCATAATTTTGTTTAATAAAATTTTTACCAAGATTAAGAGTTAACTCAATTATGTCACAAGGGTTGCAAACAATAATGAGGAATAAATTAGACCACAATTTTTAGGGTGCAAGATTGGTGCATGGTTAGTGCTTATTATGTTCCTTAACTATATAGCATGTAGGGGGAGGGTGGATATTTGAGGAACCATCAATGGGGATTATGGAAACTATATCTCCTTGTATAGAGGTAGATTAATTTTTTATACACTATTCATCAAACTATGTAATCTACCCAGAAAACTATGCAACACAGGCCCCCTATTGGATGGAGTTCTGGGCATGGTTAGCATGGGATTTGAAAAAATGTGCGGCTAAACTGTTCCCCACATTTATTGAGGTAAATTACCCATTTTTCTATTCAATAATTAACGTTTTTTAGATTATTTTCCCTTATCTTACCTCCTCCTAAAACAAAGATCACATACCAAATCCTCCATTGTTTCCAAGTGTTGTTGTCTATCAATTTATGGCCATTAGATGCATCATTGGTTTTGAATCGATGCTCTATGTGAGCCTATCTCTCCTATTCCATCTATTTTATTAAATAAAAATTGTAGAGTGGTTTTTATCCTTATGAAGAATCTAATAACTTAGTTTATAGTGGATCATATTGTTTGTATTTTACTGTTGTTTGAGTTCAAATAAAGTGTTGAGGTTGTGTGACTACTTGTCTATGAACATGAGGTACATGGTCAAAAAGTTATATTGCATATTTTTGTTTTTTAACAATTTGTATGTGTATTTTTAATTTTTTCATTATTTTTTTACTTAATTCCTCTATAGGAAAAATAAAAAACCGGGTTTCCAAGTTCTGGGACGATCCTCTCACAGATCATATTGTATTCCTTGATAAAAAAATAAACCGTACCAAAGGCCACCCATATGGTGTTCCACTACCTTAAATGTGAATATTTAGTTGTCTAATATTGAAATAAATGGTTAAAGAGATAAAAAAATTGTAATTATGTTTAAATTTAAATGTGATACAAAGTGGTGTTTTTATTAATAAGGAATGATAAAATTGCCATGACATAGTTAAGGGGAAAACTGTCATATGGATAAAGGGGACATGTACGTGTTGGTAGATTGATTTTTGAATCCTGTAAATGGTGGTTGTTACTAATAAATAGTAAATTTAGATAGTTATGGATTGGAGTTAAATATAATGAAAGTGATGATTCATGGAAATTATGATAAATGTAAGAGATGCAATCCTTATTTGATATTGTGATAAAAATAGGATGGAGGTGTAGTACATTGGGAATGATTATATATGAAGTGGTTATGGGTGTTTGTCATGGAAGTCCATATCATTATTACAATGTTAGTCATGGTGGTCCACAATTATCATTGGGTGATGATCATGGTAGTCTACACCATAGTAATGATGTAGTTCATCATTATCCACATTTAATAAAGAGTTTATTAATAGTGTTCCAGACTATATTATGCAACCTTTTATTGATCCACTTTGTAAATTAATTTGGTGACATCTTTGATATATATATATTATATGTTCAGCCTGGGTCGAAGGTTTTTTGATAGGTTTGGGTATCATTTTGAACGTGAGGGATAATGTAATTAAATGGTTCATATTAAATTATGAAACCTATTTTCTATAAGATTTTTCAATTATACATTTACACTACTTTTTACACTATTATAGACTGGAAGATGTTTTAGTCAGTTTTGATGTTTTTAACTAAGTTTTATTGACACCCTTCTTGGGCTGTTGTTGGGTACTCAAGTAAATTTCATTGGAGAAATTCTAGATAAGAGAAATGGATCTAAGTTAGAGGGATTTTATGGGATTTGGGATGGACCATAGATGAGGGAACCACCATAGACACTTGAACCCATTTGGGGGGTTTTATTTCATTTCTTATTTTCTGTTTTTTATTCACCTGAAAATAACATCGCATGGCTTGTTGTTTGTAATATTGTGGGCTTGTACAGATTTTTGAGAATTTATTGAATAATTTATCAGTTTTGACCGTTATAAAATTGTTATTATTTATCTTTTTCACTATTTTTTTAATCTATTAAAGATGGTGTAGTCACCCTCTGACTACCATTAGAACCAAATTTCTATTTGGAAGCATCTAGAAGTTAGGGATTTTTGCCTGAGATAATGTTGTGATACAGCTTGGGGCACCACATATAGTGGAATCCAGGTTTGGGAATTACAATGGATGTTCCACAAGGAACCCAAAAAGGATGATTGGTAAATTTTTTGTGTAACCATTCTAAAAAAACAACCACTACACTAGTAATTATGAGACTATGAGTTTCATCGTGCGACACAATTTCCATAAGCTATATCATAGAGTGACCCTCTTGGCACATTATGTTATCCCTCCCAATAGAGGGGATAATTGAAAAATCTCTATTGTGGTGCAGCCCCTTAAAAATGAATCTTATCAGTCATTACATTAATATATACACAAAATGGATGTATAGGGATGGAATCAATAATAAAAATTTATTTCCACTATGTTTTACCCCTAGAACACTTGGTTGAAGGTTGTCACGACATAACTTAAATTTCACAGCATGATGATTATTTCTTTAAGTAAAATCAAATTCAAAATTACATAATTCCCAAACCTAGTTCATTTAAGTCCTCAGTTTTTCTTGATATCCCTATGTAAGGAGAAATAACTTCATAATTTTAATTCACTAATCCAAAATCCATTAGACTCTACCACACACTGATTCCCTAAGAAGTGGAGAGACCATTTCCCAATATACACCCATGAGGGAATAACCCAAAATATTCATTTCATAAGGGTCCTCCAAAATGATAAATTAAATTAGGATCCACCGTAAACCAACAATTATTATTAAATTTTCATGATTTTCACCTAAAATGACTCTATCTATATCAGAAAACATTTCATTAATGTTTTCAGAACTTTATAATATCTAAGATCATAAATTCAAATTCATTTTGAATTTTCCAACTGATTATGAAATAAGGTTATAAAAACTCCCATACATAATATTTTTAATTACATTTATGTCTTGGAGTACCACTATCTTTTATTACCAACTTACCTCTATCATTAATTCACCATAAACATATTACATTATATAATTAAATTCTAACCAAGATTCTATTGTGAAACTCTAATCATCAAGGATATCTATTACACAAAAAAGATGGGCTTCCTAATTATTATCTCCACTAATACTAATAAGGCCCTAAGACACAACTATCTATACTAGGTCATTACTATGTCATTCACTACTCTATCTCTTACTCATAGTGTTCTGTACTACATGAAATTTTTTGTAAAGGATGATTCCAATCCATGGTGCACGCCACTATTGGAATTTCCCACTAAAGAACTATTTTTCATAAACATAATAATGTTTGATGTAGTTTCAAATTCACCATACCCAAGGTCACCTCAAAAAAATCATCAACCCTCCATGTGGAGATATTTTCTATAAATGATTATCCACACCATTCGATGAGTTATCTCATAGCATAATCATTTTTTTAGACATACTTAAGGAAAATAAATATCATCCAAATTACAACATTGAAGAGTCCTAACAGTCATTGTAATTCCATTATTGGATCATGGACCACCAATAATAGATTTCATTATTTCATAATAAGAGATGGTGTACTGTAAATCCATCTAACTCAAAAATATCATCAACATCATCACAAAACCCAATACCAACATAAGGACATCGTAAATCATGACTTCCATATATTTAATCTAGTATTTCCAATGGAAATTTATAAATTCATTTCATATGACACATCTATATCATAGTGGCATCTCGACTATCTATAAACTGGTTTCATCACAACCCACCTAAAATAAGGGTCCCACCTCAATGAATGGTATGATTGTCCCCACCATAGAAGTATCACCATAGTTCTATACTAATCAAAAATAATAATCTCTATAGACCATAATCTATCCATTATAGTATTTCAGTACTAATGGGGACATTTTTTCCTTAATACCCATGAAATAACATAAAACATTGATCATTGCCCATTAATAGGCCACATGCAGTGTCACCTTTAACATTAACTCAAATTCATTATTTAATGAGGGGTACACCCTATAATGGCCAATGTTTCTCTCCCCATATATGGAACCCCTTTCATATATCCTCAATCAAGAAAAAAATTAAATTCAATACCTCACACATGTCACTCCAACCAATCCATGATCACATGTATTTTCATCCCCTGACACCGTACCTAGTTTAACCCTCTTCAAAAGGTGGTACATCCCATTTTCAATAAAACCCAATTACATATTTACACTGAGAATCTACACATATACATCAATATTTTTCCACACGCAACCACTGATATATACATAATCAAAATTAAGACCACACTTAACTGATGCAACCTAGATCTCGTATATTATGGATTGTATTTAAAATTTAAGTTAACACCCACTCTTGATTTCCTAGGAAGAGTTATCAACAAAGTACCTTCTCACATTTTCATGTCTGATATAAATTTTTGTATCACCTAAAATATATGGGTGTATTCTACCATACCACTAAATTGAACTACTAAAATTATTATCCTAATATTAAAACACCATCAGTGTAACACATTGAGATTTTATTAATTATTATTATTTGAATTAATCTAATATTTTTTATATTTTTCATTCCATGAATCACTGAAAATAGTTTTCTTTATAATAAATCACTGTGTATCGATTGCGTTATATGGAACACCATGTTAATCATGCACTACACACAACATAAATTTTATATTTCTCTACCCGAAACACCGATATTAGATTACATTACATGCAAGACTGACTTTACTCAATGGCTTGTATAACGTGCAAGACTGAGTGTTACCAAAAAATACTATATTATTAAAATATTATTATTTAATAAGATATAACATTTCCATTAAATTGAATATTATATCATTAATTAATTTATGAATATATATAGTTGAATTCATTGGTTACCTCTTAATTAGAAATGAATATAGAAACCAAATTAATATAAAGGGAATGATTTTATAATATACTAATTTATATGAAAAAGATGAATTATTTTAATAAGTTAAATTAATTACATCTAGTGAAACATATTAATTAAATTAATATGTTCTATATTCAAATATTTTTTTCAATTTTCATCCAATATATTTGATAAGCACTAGATAAAATCAAACACAATTTCATATATAAAAGCCTATTTTATTATTAAGGATATTTTACCATCTTTTAATAGAGTATCTATTTTAAATATAATTTTTGAAATTTTATGAATTTATTATTTCAAAATAAATGTCATTTTTTAAAAAGATATATAAATATTATATTAGGGTGAATTTTTTATATATTTTATTGAAGTTTCATTTTTTAATGAACAGTGAAAATACTAAATTTAATTTTAAAACATCTTTTTCATATAATTAATTTATAGTTTCAAATTTTATTTTAATGTTTTTTAAGTTACATTATAAAAATTATTTGTCAATTAATCTAATTTAGTACTATTTAATCAATTTCACATTGAACTGAATAAAAGAACATAACAATATTTTGAACATTTTTCCTATAAAAATACACATTATAGTCTCGTCCGTAGGGATTACATTTAAATTAATTTCTTCCACTTATATGTTTTTAATTTTGAAAAATGGATTACAAATATTGAATCAGAATAATTTTCAAGGTCTAATAAGTTCAACATTGTTTTTTTAATATTAGTGATGTTAATTAAAATTAATTATAACAATTAGGGTAAAACAATCTTTAACAAGGGAATAAACCTAAAACATAAGGTCTAAGATGACGTAGACACATGTACAACACCCATCGTATGTCTATTATTAGACCATGAACATTAAATTATTTATTTTGGTTTCTTTTTTATTATTTTTTTAGTTAAAAACGTGGATACCCAAAACTTATTTTCCAAAAAACAATGTGAGTCCTTTTCATCTTCTATAAAAGGTCACCACACCTCCCCCTTCCTCACACCTCTCAAAAAACATAGGTTTAGGCATGAATTTTCTAATGAACATCAAAAAATCCCTCCCTTCTACTTTAAATCCTCTCTTTTTGTATCAATAAATACATGGAATCCCTTTGGTAAAAAACGAAAGGAGTTACCCATAAAAGGGGTAACATCCTCTCTCAAGCTCCTTTCTATTATTTTCATTCTCCACCCCTCTATTATCCAAAGTATATTCTAATACAAAAACAAAATTATCCTAAATATAATGATATGGTTTTGTCCTACACTTACACACACTACCATATATGTAACAAACATATTGTTTATGTGTACGACAAACTACCACCTCATGAAATGATAATTGTTTTTTCTTCCTTTAGTGCCTCTCATGATGGGAATTATGATGGAAAATATAGTTATATATAAGTTATATGATAATTTTTTTTCATTAATATACTATAATTATTTTAAAAAACATATATTTATATTTTCAATTTTGTGTAAATATGCTACTTTTGTTTCAGGAATCATAGACTACTGCCCCCTCAATATGATTTGATTTGTTTACAAACTACATGGAAGGTATTACGTATGTATTTAGTGAAATTATATGATATATATGACATAATAATTATAATTTAATGAAACTATTTTAATACAATCATATATGTCATTTTCTTTCATTCTTTCAATACTACAATAAAATGGAAACAACTTTCCTGTGTATGTACGACATACCGTCTCCATGAATGGTGTATTCCAATTCATAGTCCAATATTATATAGATTATTATAATACCCTTATAATTAATATAAATCTTTTTATATATTATGGAACAAATTATATATATATATATAGACCAAAGATATATAAAATCAAGACACATGCAAAAAACTAAGAGAATATTACCCAGAGCGAAACCTTAATATGGAATTGTTAACAGGTGGGTAATATAAAGACATATTAAAACTATATATGGTATTAAATATAATAATATTATTCTTTTAAAGATTTATAATAAACATATATTTATTATATATAATGTTTGTATGAGTACGATGAGAGTCAAGACACAAGGTAAGGTAAATTAATCCCACTTTATATTTCCATGATATACATGCTTTATTCACCACCAAATCATTTTGAGTGGTGTGTGTAAGGACCATAAATGTGTTATATGATTCTAATTATTAATTTTAGATTTATTTACATATGTATTAAATAATATTTCTTTAATGCAGTTTTTTCATAATTTACCAAATTGGGTAGACAATTTTTCTTGAGTTTGCCTTCATTGAGACACATGTTTTGTTATGCACCAACATTTTTTTCAGAGGTCTATATACTTACATTTGAAATGTTATATAATTAATCTAATTATTTTAATGATATTTTTATCTTCATTTAATTTCATTTTTTTACATGGGTAGTATGATTCAATGTTACCAAGAGGATAGAATTTATTAAAATAGTCTTATAGTTTATCAAGATTATTTATGATTATGGTTTGAGTAATAAAATATTAAGATCCATATCTAAATAAATTCAATTAATTTTATTGCCAATTGGTTATTAATATTATATTCATGTAATGGTATTTTTTCAGACATTGGTACATAATATGATCAAGAAAGTGTGTTTATGAAAGTCTGAGTTTACCACTCTCTCCAGTCAGAAATATGGGTTCCTTTAAAACCATGATTTCTAAAAGGTTTCAAAAAATATTCTACTATTATAATTTAATATTTATATATAATTTTTAAAGATGTAATACCTTAAAATATGGGTTTTATAATGTAATCTTATTACCTTTTCCATTCGAGGCACTTTTCTAAACATTTTACTGTATAAAACGAATGTTAGGCATGTACGAATTTATATTCCATCATGACCGTCATTCCATTGAAGAATCCTTTACAAGATTATGCTATTGTTTTTTAAAAATAAAAAAAAAAATCCTAATATTTTTTATACTCTATTATTTTGGTTTTCATGAAAAATTATTTCAAAATGTTTCAAGCCTATTTTATAAGTTTTCAAGGGACTATGGTTTTCCAAACGTTTTCCTGTATTAATTATAAGTTCTCAAATTATTTCAAAAGAAATGGGCTTCAAAACATTTTTAATATTTCCTTTTATTTTCACAATTTATTTTCAATTAAATGGTTTGAAAAAAAATTTCAATCATTAATTATTAGTTTTCATAATTTTTTTCATTTAATACGTTTTTGAAAAGGTTTTCAAATATTACTTTATAATTTCTCATGTTTATTATCATGAAAATAGTTTTCAAAAGGTTTTACATTTTAAAAATTATTTTCCAAATAAGAAATAATATTTTCCTCAAGAAATTTTTGGAAGATATATTTCAAAATTATTTCCCATCTAATATGAAATTCATTGATTTTACAAATTCATTATTCAGGAAATTATTTTAATGTTTCCATTTATATTATTTCTTAAAATGGGTTATATTTTTTTCATGATGTTTATAAAACCCATTTCACTTTCACCGATTATATTCTTTGGAAACCTGATTCTTTTCACAGGTTATGATTGTTATGAATTTATTATAAAACGTGGTTATTTTTAAACATATTATTATATGATTACCTGTTTATGATATTGATTTCATTTCAAGGGTTATGATATGATTATTTATTATTTTTTGGAACATGGATATATTATTTAATTATGAGATGGGTGGGACTTATATCTCCCTCCAATTCATTGGTAAAAGATTTATATATAAGAATATTGACTAAGATGGTCTTGGGAGTGAACCTTAACTACTGTGATGGAAATGAAAGTGAACCATGACTACCAATATGGTATGTGGAGTGAAATCATGCTACTAATATGGACATGGGAGTGAACCATGACTACTAAGATGGTATCTGGTATAAACCCATACTACCAATATGGTCTTGGAAATGATTCCATGACTACTATGGAAATCATAATATATTATTATGTGTTTTCCATAATTTCATGTTTTATTTCAATGTTATGTTTTAATGGATTATGCTCATATTGGTCTTATGATTTAGGTCTTATGAATTTCTAATCCTTATTCCATGATTCATGTATATGATCTTTGATATGAAGGGTATGATCTTCTATTTTTATTATCCTATTTAAATACCCTTATGCTCATGTTTATGTTTACATATCTACCCTTTTTACCCTTAATAATCACCTAAGATCACCCTTTTTATGATTACCTTTCCCTAGGTTATGAAGATATGTATTATGATTGATGTTTCTAATAAGGGTTGGAGCACCCCTAGTTTTTAGTAAGTAACCATTTAATTATTATTTATATGTAAACAATGTATTTTGGAGAAGGTTAGGAGAGTTTGGGGAATTTTTAAAATATTTTTGGGGCTTTTATACGGCTTCATGTGTAGTGCACTATTTGTGAAAAATAATAAAAATTTTCATGAAAATGTGAACAGTTAGAAAAGTGCTAAAGGTGAGTCACACGGGCTTCGCAAAACTTGGAAAATCTGTATGGATTTCTAAGAGAAACAATGAGATTTAAAAAATGGATTTGGTTATTTTGAGGTAGTGGTTTCAGCATGGTTTGATCATGGTTTGAGGATTATGTGAGTTGACCATGCGAGGGTCCTTTTTAATGTAGTGGCTAACACATGGATAACACGCTGTTTTCCTAACTATGTGAGTAAACCATGCGTTGGTCAAAATTAGATTATTAAATTGAGTATATAACTCTTTATTACCTCTAAGTGCCTTGTTTTTTCACAAATTTTCCCAAACTAGGTATTTTTGTCTCCCAGATGTTATAAAACCTCTCCCATGTGAAGTGTAATCGATCCATAGCCTTTCCTTGGTGCTTTGAAGCCTGATTCTCATGGTAATTCATCATTCTTTCTCATTCTTGTTAGTTTTCATAGATCTACTTCACCCTCTCTAATAGTATTTTAGATCTATTACTGTTGGGGTTATATCTATGGTTGTGGATTCCAAATAAGTTTATATTTGGTATTTTTTATTAGGTGAGATATCTAGGGTGGTTTTGTGGAGATTCAGCATGGTTTTGTGACATTTTTCATGACGTTTATCTTCTCTCCAAAACTCTTGATATAGGTGGATTCAAACACGACCCCTTTATTTTAAAACCTGAAGAATTATTTTCAAATTATTTTTTATGACTAAAATTGATCATTTATACACTGTGAAATGATTGTCAAAACTCTCTTGAGTGATAGTATGTGGAAATTGGTAATTTTTGTATGTTTTTTATAGTGTTTTTTATAAAATTATTTTAAGATAATTATTTTAAAATAAATTTTGGTTTTACTTAATGGAAAAAATGGGTTTCAATTGAATGAATTATTCATAATTTAAATTGTTTGAACACACATGGTTTTGGATTGAGTTTAGCATGGTTGTGTGGCATGTGTTCATATGGATTAGAAAGGAAATGGGTGTGAAGTACTCCCATAAAAAGGTGGGGACATATATGGGCATGAAGTATCCCTATCAATGTGGTCTAATACGTGACAAATTAATAAAAAGATGACTTATAACTCTCAAGTATAAGAATTTATATATTTTTCATACATTTTTGTGTGTATGGTTGTGTGGAAATGGATAGATTATTCCAAAAGGGAATGTGAAATGATTTAAATAATTATTTATCTACTTTCTTTGGGAAACTGTATAAAATGGATTTATTTTTTATTTTGACATAAACTATTTTAGATTTTTTTTAAATAATTATTTCTATATAAATTTTTATAACATGTTCTATCTTAGTGTCTTGAGAAGGGAGGTTATTGGGTAAAACTTAATGAGTTTTAGTACTCACCCCTTCTTTGTAACTTTGGTACTTTTGTCGATTTCATCTATCGGGACATGGAAAATGGTAAATAATAAAACATATTTAGAATTACTTCATGATACTTGGGTTGTTTGATGATGTTGGATAATAGAGATTGTGTATCCTAGATTATTGTGTTTATCATGAATTTTATTAGTTTGTCTTCCGCAGTTTACCTTGAAATTTTTGTCTTCTATTGTGGCACTTGATTTTAGTATGATTCTGATAAATGAAATGTTGATATTTCATTCATTATTATCATGAATTATATAGTTATTGTTTATCTATAGATTGTTTGGTTGGTAGTTTTATTCTTAAAGGGTAAATCATCCTCCACATGTGTTGAAGCTCTTTGGTATTTATTGTCAGCCTTTGGAATCATGGGGATGTATCATAAGTCCAAGTAATTACCTTCATACCTCTCAAGACAATGAGAAGGGTCATAACATTACAAATGGTATTAGTTTTCTTTAGTCCAAAATTCTATTTGATAGAAGTGGTATTATCTTGGTCTTTCCATTATGGAACAAATGTTTTATGTCTTGGTTGGTTTTTTGACTTGGTATTTGTTTTTCTTTCTTGGATTTGAATTTATTGTGTTCAATTCCTTAAGTTGGGATCATAAAAATTAGTATTTAGATCATAAACAGGTGAATATAACCTTTATATGTTAAACTTATTATTACTAGGGAGTTGGATAAAAATGTTTTTAGAGACACTTATAGGATTTGGAATCTCATTATCTTGGATTTTTTCAATGATATGAGCATGAAATTACTTATAGGAATGAATTTCACACTAAAAATAAATAAATCATATTGATTATTGAATAATGATTTAGTAGAATGTGTTTATTTTTCAAAAGGTGAATTTTTTTCAAATGAATGATTTTAAAAAATAGAATGGTTGTTATATTCTAAAAATGATAATATTTTTAAAAGAAATATGAATTTTTCTTTTCAAAAATGGTAGAATGTGGAAAAAAGATGATTTTGGGAAAGAATTTTTTTGATAGTATGTTGTGTTAGAATTTGAAATTGTTATGCCTTCAGTTAATAGAGAGTGAGACATATGACATTGTTGTATTCCATGAAAATGGAACCCAGTAGGCATCATAGAAACCACACAGAAGAAGCTGTATAGAATGTGGTTGCACAAGAGGCATGGGTGAACCAAGAGACAGTTCAGAGTATCATACAAGAGTTTCAAACTGTGGACACACAAAACTGGAGGAATGAGACAAGGTAAGTGAATCGTTCAAGCCAGTTTTAGAAGAATAATCCACCCATATTCTAGGGTGTCTTAAACTAGAAAAGGTAGAGGTGTGGATGAATAGGATTGAATCATATCATCGATTTTATCTCTATAGCAGTAGATCTAAGTGTCAAACTCACAGCGTATATGCTTAATGATCATGCAATCTAGTGATGGGATATACTGGTTCCGGATAAAGAGAATCAAGGACTTAGTTGGGAGAATCTTGATGAATTGTAAAATAAATCTATCAAGGCACGTTTAGGATTCAGAAAACAATATAATTTTTCATCTTGATGTAGTAAAATCTCTATATCATTGAGTATGCGGATAAATTCATGTATTTATTATAATTTTCACACAAGGTTGGAGCTAGTGCATCCTTAAATCCAGGAAACATTGAATCAGGTATAAGGCATGGGATTCACTCAATGATATATGTTCTCTATATTACAGACTATACAAATATGGTGAATAGAGAAATAGTGGTAGAAAGAGACATATAAAGAGATATTAGAGGATGAAGTATGTTGATAACCATCGGAAGTGGTGGGAACTCTAATAATGGTAGAAATCATAAGAGGGACACCTACATACAAGGTGGGAGTTTGAATCAAAATTGGGTGACGGGATCAATGAACCTTTCCCCACAACCCAAGAAAAAAGAAAAATTTTTCCAATGTGGTTCACTTGTCCATATAATGTGAGAGTGTATGGCACAACCTAGAGCATGCGAAAACTACAAATAGATGGGTCATCTTTAGTGATATTGTCATGCTGCTTCAAGTTCAGGTGATTGAGACACTTTTTTGGAGTCACGCATATCATATTATTTGACTTGATGAGGATAGAAGAACCATATCATTATCATAAAAGAGTTATCCATGTGATTCTAGGAATACCATGACTCCTCAAGAAATGAAATCTCAATAAACCTACAAGGATCAAAGTGAATCGATGAAGAAATTATATGGAGAAGAGCGGGTGATTTTTCATGATCATGAAAGACCATCTATAGTGAGAGGTATGATAAATTTGAATTCTTCCCTTATGAAAGTGATGTTTGATACTGGTGTATTTCATTCCTTTATTTCTTCTTATATGATTTATTTTTTGTGCTTAAAACATGAAATCATTCCCTCCATGTTAAAACATCAACCTCTTTATAGGAAAAGAGAACATAGACACATCCTATGTAGGGGATGTTCAATAATTATTGATGGAACTGAGATGAAATGATATTTCATTATACTAGATATGTGTTTCTATGATGTAATCATAGGTATGGATATGATGACAACATTCAAGGCTCACATTGACTGTTATAAAAGAAAAATTATATTTGGGACAAAGGATGGATTTGAACATCTCATCAGAGGATAGAGTGATGTAATGACAGGAGCAATGGGAATGATAACACCATTTGTGGGAATGATCTCTTACTAGTTGGCAGCCCTATCCTTAGCATAAATTGTGGATGTTGGGAGAAGTGATTTTCTGGATTTTTTTGATCAGTTTTTGGATGTCTTTCTCGTAGAATTCTTAATGTTCCCACCAGTCATAAAAGTGGAGATTAGGATTTATCTCCTTTTAGGGACCATTCCTTTCTCACTTCCATCTTATTGAATGTCAACAATATTATTAAGGGTGTTTAATGTGTTGTAGGAGGAACTATAAATAAAATCTTTCATTCAGCCGAGCACATCTTTGTAGGTAGCACTGATCTTTTTCGTGAAGAAAGTAGATAAAAATTTACTGTTGTGTGCGGATTATTGTACTATTAACTAAGTTTTGATAAGGAATAAGTATAAAATTCCATGCATTAATGATATATTCGATAAAATAAGGGGATATTAGTGGTTCTCTAATATTGACTTGTGATTTGTATATCACCAATTGTGAGTTTAGAAGGAGGGTATTCCAAAGATAGCTTTTAGAAGCTGATATGGAAATTAAAAGTATGTGTTAATGCCTTTAGGTATTAAGAATTACCTAATGGTCTTTATGGAATTGATGAATCATATATTTTCTTGATATTTAGATTATTTTGGTGTTGTATTTGTGGATAGAATTCTACTGTATTCAAGGAAAAGGGATGAGCATGAGAAATAGTTAGCGGCATTGGTGAAAATCTTGAGAGAACATAATTTTTATTCCAAATTATCACAGTATTATTCTTTTATACAAGAGGTATGATTTCTTTTCCAAGTAATTTTATAAAGTTTTATTTCAGTTGATCTGAAAGAGATATATGTTGTTATCTCTTCAAATCCTCTAAAGAAAGTCTTTGAGATACAGATTTTTCTTGGCCTAGCTGGTTATTAATGCCTCTTTGTGCACGGCTTTTCATAGCTATCCTCACCAATGACAGATTTTACAATGAATAATGTTCCTTTCCAATGGAGTTAGGAATGTTATAAATCTTTTCAATAGCTAAAGGTTCTCCTTACAACCACACCTATCATTATTTTTCTACAATCTGGATAAGGGTACGTGGTGTATTTCAATGATTTAGAATCTTGGTGGGGGTATGTTCTCATACAAGGTGACAATGTTTTTGCTTATAGGTCAAATAAGTTAAGAGTACATGAGAATAACTACACAACACATGATTTTGTGTTAGCTACAGTCATCGATGTAGTAAAAACGTGACATTATTATCTATTTTATGAGAGATTTATTACGTTCGTGTATCATAATAGCCTAAATAATATTTTTTCACAAATTTATTTGAATTTGTGTAAAATAAGATTGATGGAGTGTCTCTAAATGATTGAATTTGACATGAAGTATACATAGGGTAAAAGAAATTTGGTGGTCGATGCATTAAGCAGAAAGTCATACACTCATTTGAAAAAAGAAGCTTCAGATGAGTGATATCCAATGTCAGTCATAGATGACATGCATGTGTAATTTCAAGATCAGGGTGATGTTCTAGTTTTCCTTTCAGTTTTGGTGGTTTCTAATTTGATAAATCTAGTAAATTACGCACAAAAATATTATATAGAATGTGTTTCTATGAGTTTAAAACTCAATGGTTGGGAGACCATTGAGGGGTGGAGGCTAGAGGAGAGTTCCATTTTGTCATTCCAGTATAAGAGGGTTATACCTATGAATTATCTAGAGAAACTTCTTCATTCTTACAACCATTCAATATGGGATGTCTATCTTGAAATACAAAAGAGGTTTAAGGAATTGAAGGCCCAATTTTGGTGGATTTGTATAAAAAGGACGGTGAATGAGTTTGTTTCCAGATGATTAACCTATCAACAAGTTAAGGCCTAACATACATGACTGGATGGTATGTTATTGTCTCTATCTATCCTTATTTTTTAATGGGAGCAGATAACTATGGATTCTATTACAGGTCTCCTAAGAACGTTTTAGAAACACGATGCCATAAGGGTGATAGTGGGTCAACTCATGATGTCAGACCATTTCATTCATATTCATGAAAATAATACGGTGGATGATATGTCCAAATTATATATCCAAGAAGTGTTAAAGATACGTGGAATTACTGTTTCAATCATATTAGATAGTGATCCGGGGATTTTGTCTTATTTCTAGATATCCTTGCAGAAATCCTTTGGAACTCAGTTGACTATGAGTATTGCATATCATTCTAAAATGAATAAGATATCCTAAAGGATGATAAAAATGATATAGGACATTTTTTGGGCTTGTTTAATGGATTTTTTGGCTCATGGGAAGGATATGGTCCATTTCTGGAGTTTTCATATTAAAATAACTGATTGACTAAATGGACCGAAGGACTTCTTTTTTATTGATTTTTTGATAACCCCCCATTCAAGGGATGAGGGGGAACCCTTACAAGTCCTATAGGCTTATGAATTACATTGCTCGTAGGCTTTGGAGACATTACATGACCCTTGGTTCTTAAGGAAATCATACAGACTATGACTACTTGAAACTGCTCCTCCCCAACATCTGCATCGTGATTGGATATCTACCTTTGCATGATTGTTCGGCTAGCATGTCCATGTATGGGCATCATTTTGGTTCTCCACATTCTAGGTTGGAAACATGTGAGACCTAAATAAAAGTTTTGATCCATTTCCTAGAAACCATGGAGAAGATTCAATTGATCATGAAATGAAGGGAGATGGCTCAGACTCATCAGAAATTGTATGCGGATCATCATCAATAGTCATTGTATTTTGTAGTGAGTAATCTTGTGTTCCAGAATATTTCTACAAGGAATGTACATCATTGTTTTCATTTTCATGTGACATTATCTTCTAGTTATATATTCATTTTTGAGATACTGGAATGGAATTGAGTGGTGTAATATCATTGGAATTACCACCATGGTTCAGTTCAATGCCCAATGTGTTCCATGTATCACATTTGAAAAAGTAAGAGCCTAATCATGGCCTTATTATCATATGGGATCACGTTAACCTAGAGTTGGATGCCTCATTGTTAAATATCCTGGTGTGGATAATCGATATGATATAGAAATCCTTGAAGGAAAAATTCAACAGTCTAGTGTGGGTTTTGTGGATACATGGTCAACTTATAGAAGAGACTTGGGAACACGAGAATGAAATGAAAGAGAAATGAAAAAAATCAGGACATTGATGGTTTTTTACTTTCTAAGGATGGAAAGACTAATGGTGAGGAGAATGTAGAACCCCTGGTTTCTATTAAGTAACCCTTTAGTAATTATTTTTATATATATAATATTTGTACGATGTTTGGGAGAATTTGGGGACCTTTTAAAGTGTTTTGAGGATTTTCTACAGGTTCATGGGTGGTGCACAGGTTTTGAAACCTATGAAACACTTTTTTGGAAACCATATATAGTGAGATAGGAGCGAAAGGGGATGTTCAAGTGATGCACAAGGCTTGGAAAAACCATGCGGATTCCTAGGAGAAACCATGTGATTTGAAAAATGGATTTGGTTATTTTGAAGAAGTGTATTCTGTATGGTTTGATAACTATGTGAGATGACCATGTGAGGGTAATTCTTATGGTAGTGTATAATGTATGTTTAGCACATATATTTCCTAACTATGCAACTAAACCATGCACTGGTCAATGTTTGATCCTTAAATAGTGGATATAGCTTGTTTTTAAATCTATGTACCTCATTATTTCTAAAATGGTGCCTAACTCAGTATTTTAGACTCTTAAAGGTTGGAGAACCTATCCCAGGTAAAGTGGAATCGATCTGAAGCCTTTCTTTGGGTTGTTGAAGACTGATTCTCTAGGTTAGTCATTATTCTTGATAGTTCTTGTTTGTTTTATTAGATATACTTTACCCTCTCTATTGGTTTATTAATCTATTCCTTACGGGTGTATATCTAAGGTTTTGGATTTCTAATATGTTTATATTTTGTGTTTTTGTTGATATTAGAAGATATCTATGATGGGTTCTTGGATATTCAACCCGATTTCCTAACATTTTTCCTGTCGTTTATCATTTTCTCCAAAACTCTCTAGGTAGGTGGCTTCACTCTCAAGTCCTATATTTTAGATCCTTTATGATTAGTTTCAAATTGTTTTACATTATTGAAAATTTTTACTTATCCACTGTGAAATTATTGTTAAAACCCTCTTTATTTCCAATTTATAGGAATTGTGAACTTTGGCATATTTTGGATAGTGTTTTCAATAAGATTATTTAAAAAGATGATTGTAAAATAATTGTTGGGTTTTCTACATGAAAAAATGGATTTCAATTGAAATAATGATTCTTTATTGAAATGGTTTGAATACACGTGGTTTTGGCATGAGTTTGTATTGGTTTTGTAGTGTGTGTTCAAATTCATTAGGATAGATAAGGGTTGGAAGTAACCCCATAAAAAGGTTGGGATAGATATGGGAATGAATTACCCTCTTCAAAGTGGTCCACTAAGTGATGGATTAGTGTAAGGATGACTCGCCACTAACGATTATAGGGAGTTCCATGGTTTTCATTCACAGTTCGATGTATGGTTGTGTTGAAAGGAATGGGTTTTTTCAAAATGGAATGTGAAATGATTTATAAAACTATTTATGTGCATTACTTGGGAAACTATTTGCATTGGATTTAGTTTATATTATGAGATAAACATTTTTATAATTTATTTTATATAATTTAGTTTATATAAATGTTTCTAACATTTTCAATACTAGTGGAGTTATTATGAAAGTAATTAGGGAAAACCTATGGAGTTTTAATACTTGATTTGGCACGTTTTTACCTTTTGAAGATGTCATCTACTAGGACATGGGAAAAGGTAAAGCATCAAATGTATTTTTAACTACTTTTTGAAACTTGGGTTGTTTTATTATGTTGGACCTTGGAGCTTATGGAGCCTGGAGTCTTTTTTTCTTGGAGTTTTTTAGTTTTTCATATACTATTTACCTTGATATTGTAGACTTACATTGTGGAACATGATTTTAGTATGATTTTGATAACTTAAATTTGGAGTTTTCTTTCATTGTTATCATGTATCATATTGTGGTTTTATATCTATTGATTGTTTTGTTCGTGGTTTTATTCTTAAAGGGTATATCATCCCCCACATGTATTGAATATCTAGGGAATTTATTACCATCCTTTGGTGTCTTGGGGATGTCACGAAATTCTATGTAATTCTATTCATCCCTCTCTATCCAATCAGAAGGGGAAGGATGTCAAAATGGTGCTAGTAAAGAAATATCTAGTGGGACATAATGTAGCTCACTTATGTACTAGTGTTTAGGATTCCATATTTCTAATGGTACTAGACTAATATGGTAATTGTTCATCTGTTTGTATAATGTTTTATGTATACTAAAAAAGTTATGTAATGTTTATGTATGTTATGGATGGGTTGTTATAGTTGGCATCGGAGAAAATTTTTAGTTAACCATTGAAAAATAGGATGAGAAAACTTTAGTGAGATCTAAAGGTGTATTTATAAAGATATGTCTAGAGATTTTTCTAAGTATAAGTATAAGTATGAGTTAATGTTTATAAAAATGTCTTGAATATTTGTAAAGGATAGAGTGAGTGGATTCTAATAAATACATCCTAATATGGATACTATAAGTGGATGTGGATTTTCCATATATTTATAAAAGAGTAAAAACTCATACAAGGTGTGTTGGGATTAACTCAACATAACATGGTACATGATAAAGATAATTACAATACACATAATTTGACAATCCAGAGGGATATGATTTGATGATTCACAAACTCTTTGAAATCCATCATGAAGGATTTAAATATATTTTGTCTATTAATAACCAAGGGTTAACTTTAGGTGTCATAGTTTAAGAAAGGTTTCATAATTTAGATATCTTGTAAGTAATTATATTTCATGGTTATGTGGGTTTTTACTATGATAAGTGTTTCTCCCACTATGATTTTTGGTTTTAGTAAATGGAGGGAACCAAAACGAATTGGATTAATGTTGAATGTGATGGAAAATTTACGGATGAGCAGTCAAATTAAATAATCAATAGAGTGAAGGATTTTATGATTGGGCCTAGTCAATTTTCACAGAACAGGATTAAAAACATATACCTTAACCAAAATTCAGACACATCAATTAAGGGAATGAATAAGTTCAATGAGATTTCATGTAATGGATATAATTTAAATAAAAAGACCCAGTTTCCTCTATGTCAAAAATGTGGAAAGGATCAAATAAGTGAATGTCTTAGAGGAACAGGAAGGTGTTTTGATTTTGGAAATGAATCACACAAAGAAAGTGAATCCAAAGTAAGAAAATAAATATTTCAATTATCTAAGTGGATGGGAATATTGGCCTCTATAAGAAATAATTGAAGGTTAAATGTTTTGTGTGTGGAATTAATTATAATTATGAAAATCAATGTCCTGTGTGGGATGCTCTCAATGAAATTCAGAAAGGTGGTATGAGTAATGGTTATGTTTTTTAGGATGATGAGACTGAAAATTAAATGTGAAAGGAAAGATGTATTATTTAATAGGATAAGGTAGCCTTCTTATGGATAACCGATGAAGTGGAATGTTCAATGTTTCAATCTATTTGGATTTAAGAATTATGTTATATGAATGGTGAAGTATATAAGTATTGTTGAGTTTATGCTTCTGGATAAGGATTTAAGAGATTATATTGAATGCTTTTGATGGATTGGAAATGTGATTTAAATAAAATGTGGTATTTTGGATAAGGGAAGATAACCCTTAATTTTTTCATTATATTAAGATAATGTTTTTTAGATAAATATATGTGGGATATGAATATATAAATTGGATGGCACTGATTGCCTTGGAACTAATTACAGACTTTCTGATAAGTATTTTTTATATCATTGATGATGATTACAACATTTTTGGATTTAAGGAATAGATCCAATATACTTTTTAATAAGAAAACATGCACATTTTAAATAACGATTTGTGGTAAATTTGGTCATTTACATGTTTCAAGATAATTTTTAATGAGAGTATTCACATGTTTGGAATATGAAAACCAAGATCTAATTTGGGATATATGGGGGATCAATGTTAATATTATTTCATGAACTTATTTCTACTATTTTAAATTTTTATATTTTAGAAGTGTTATAAGATTAACCATTCTTAAAAATGATATGTTAAAATTATTAATAAGTATTTAAGTATTAATATTATATTGAAAACTTTGGTTAAAATGCTATTTAGTTATTAAACTTATTTCAATTAGGCACCTCATATTAATTTTGAATATTACATTACTGTGGTTTTGTAAAAATACATATTGTATGTCGAGCGACATCCAATCATGTTTGTAAAGGTTGTGGGTCTTGAACCCAAGACCAAAGGATAATAAGGGTTTCACACCTACCACTGGTCTACGTGACATCCGACTTAATGTGTAATTATTTTTTATGAATAAATATTAATGATGAACCACTATAGTTATATTTTGTGTTTAGAGATTAATGTATTCACCATATATATTTTGAAGAATACTTATAGGCAAATAGATTTAATTTTAATTACTTTATGGTCTGTAAGATCTACTAGAAGTGTCTTTAAGTACTTCTGGAATCGATGTGAATTTTTAGACATCCTTTTCTTTAATTAAACAATTAATTAGAAATTGATAAAATAACAACCAAAAAATTAATTTTTTTATATAAATATATCATGTAAGTATATTTCCTTATATACTTGGTCAATAATTTTATAAGTCAACATTATGAAAATGACCAATAAAATGTTATCCTAATACATTTTTTATAAAAAAAATATCATTTTAAATCATCACATATTTATGACATTGAGTCCCTAAATTTTTCATTGATCATTCACTTATTTTCTCTTGATGACCTCAACCACCCCTATTAATATTTTAAATTTTCCTCCAAGTCCATGTTTTCCCTTGACTCTTATGTTCTCCTTTGTGGAAACCAAGTTATATATTTCTTTTTGTAACCATTATGTTTCCAACATTTACTTTTTAATGGATGCAAGAGGATTAGTTTTTATGATGAGATTTTATATGAAAGTAACATTCAAGTATTAATCTTTTAATAACCTAGAAAACATTCAAAGGTAAAAAAATTAAGGGCTGTAGAATGTGACACCATAATATTTTGTTAATTCTTTTTCTTTAAATTAATTTAACATTTTTATATTTTTCATTTCATGAAAAACTATAAATAGTTTATTTTATTTAAAAAACTATTTTGGGATTAAATTATACACAACACCAAGTTAATCATTCACTACACACAACATAAAATTTATCATTCTCTACATAAAACATCATGATTATCTTAAATTACATGCTTGACTGACATTCGTCGATGGCTTGTATAACACCCAAGACTTAGAGTTACCAAACAATAATATGTTATTAAAATATTATTATTTTATAAGAAATAACATTGCCATTAAATTTATGATTATAGTATTAAATAATTTATGAATATATATAGTTTAATTCATTAGTTTCCTATTAATTATAAATGAATTTAAAAACTAAATGAATAAAAAGGGAATTATTTTATAAAAGTTTATTTTTATGTGAGAAATAAAATTTATCTTAATAAGTTAAATTAATTAAATATAGTGAAATATATAAATTAAATTTATATTTTATTTATCCAAAAAAATATTTTTTATATTCATCTAATAGATTTGGGAAGAAGTAGATAATAACAAACCCAATTTCACAATGAAAAAACTATAGTTTTATTAAATAACTTTTACATCCTTTTAATGGAGAACCTATTTTAATTTCAAATTTTGAATGTTTAATAAATTTTATAAGTCAAAATGAAATTCAATTTTTAAATAAAAAAATAAAAAAAAATTAGGGTGAATTTTTGGTATTTTTCTGTGGAGTTTTAATTTTTAATGACTAGTAAAAAATATTGAACATTATATCAAAACTTATTTTTCATATAATTTATTTATAGTCTTAAATTATACGTTAATTTGGTTTTAAAATAAAATTATATTAATTATTTATAAACTAATTTAATTTAGGTATTTAAAATAAATTTATCTTTTAAATTGAATATAAAAACATAGCAAACTTTTGATCATTTTTTTAAATAAAAACCTTTTTCGTTATCTCATCTGCATGATTAAATTTTAATTAATTTCTACCACATATGAGATTATAATTTTTTAAAAAGGAATAAATATTTTTAATAATCATAATTTATAATGAATAATATTTTTAACATTGTTTTTCACCAAAAAAATATTAGTGAAAGTAATTACAACTAATTACAACGATTAGGTTAATATTAACCATAATAAGGGAATAAACCATAACCTTAATGACCAGAATGACCTATAAACTTGTTAAAATAACATTATAATGCCATTATTCGTCCATGAATGTTACATTATTTTGTTTGGTGGGTTTAAGATGACTTTTTTTTGGTAAAAACATAGATACAACTAACTTGTTTTCAAAAATGCAATGTGAGTCCTCCTCTATATAAAAGGGAACCACCTCTCCCCCTTCCTCACACCTCTCAAACCACATATTTTTGTAAAATATATTCCCAATACACTTCACAAAATTACTATATTCCTCCATGAATCTTCTTTTTGTGTATAAATAACTCCAAGACATCCCTTTAGTGAAAACCAAAATCAGTTACCCAATGAAAAGGTGACATCCTCTCTCAAGCTCTTTATTTTATATTCTTTTTCAACCCCATAAACTCCAATATTAAATTAGAATGAAAAAACGCTATTATATTAAATATAAAAAGACATTTTTATAAGGTTTCTTTCTACACATACATACACTTTCATCTAATGGGTATCAAACATTATGATTATGTGTGTGGTGAACTACTACCTCACAAAAAGATTATTGTTTATTCCTATTTTACTACCTATCATGGAGGTAATTATGATGGAAAATCTATTTATATATAACATATGTGATACTTATAATTTATTTTATATTATTTCATTATATTAAAACACATATCTTTTATTTTCCATTTTGTGTAAATACGATACGTTTTTTGAGGAAGTGTAGACAACCACCCCTTATATTGATGTGATTCATTCACATAATACATGGTATGTATTAATGATTTGTTTAGTTAAAATATATGATATATATGAAAGAATTATTTTACTATAATTATATTATATACATATATTAAAATATTTCATTTTCGTTCTTGATTTCGATCTGATAATAAAACTGAAACATCATTCAAGCGTACGTACAAACTACCATCTCCATGAACAATATATTCTATTTAAAAATTATATATTATATAGATTATTATAATACACATATAATGAAAATAAATCATATTTTAAATTTTTTAAATCATGGTATATGTATATGGACAAAAGATATAATAATTTAAGACACATGCCGAAAAAAGCCAATATTACCCGAAGTGAAACTATAACATAGAATTGTTAAAAAGGGGTAATATAAAGTCATAATAAAACCATGTATAGTATTATATATAATAATATGGTTTTATGATATATTTATACTAAACTTATATTTATTATTGATGATTTTTTTATGAGTAGGACGAGAGGCAAGACACAAGTTAAGGGAATTTCATATCACTTTTTATTTCTTTGAGATACATGATTTATTCACAACCCATTACTTTTTAGTGATATATATACTAACCATTATTGTATTATATGTTTAACATTATTAATTTTATGGGTATTTATATATCCTTTATATGATCTTTCTATCATGGGGTTTATGTCTCAGATGTTACCAAAGGAGTAAGATAGTTTTGTCTCAATTTTCCTTTTTTCAGACACATGTTTTTTCATGCACCAATATTATTTTTTATGGTGTATATAATTATATTTGACATTTTATAACCTGAATATAATTTCTTTAATGATATTTTATGCTTCATTTAATATCATTTTCTTAAATGGAGATTTTTATTTAATGTTACCATGTGATTAGAGTTTATTGAAACAATCTAATTGTTTATCATGATTATTTATAATTATGGTTTCATTTAAAAAATATAATGATCCATATCTTTTGAAATATCATAAATTTTCTTACCATATGGTTTTTTATGTTATATTATAGTAATGGTAACTTTTTTCTAATATTTTTTATATAATATGATCAAGAAAAGGTTTTTAAGAATGTATGACTTTACCTATTTCATTAGTAGAAAATATATGTTCCATCAAAACCCTATTTTCTAAAAGGTTTAAAAAAGTATTTTTATATTATCCAAAGATTTTTAATTCAAATTTTTACCCATGTTTTATCTTTTAAAAATGGTATTCATAAAATCAATCTTCTTTTCATTTCGGGTCGATGAACTTTGCTAAACATTTTATAGTGAAAAAGGAATGTTCGGCATGAATAGAAACATGCAGTTTTTATCACCATTCCATTAAATCATCCTTTACATTATTATAATGTTATTTTTTTATAAAAATAAACCGATTTTGAAATATTATGGAAATTCATTTTTTTAAAGTAGTTTTCAAGATAAATATTTTCAAAATGTTTTGAAACTTATTTTATAATTTTTTATGTGAAAATTTGTTTTAAAAACATTTTCAAAATTTGATGATGTTTTGTCAATGTATTTTAAAATAAATGGTTTTGAAAACATTTTCAGGATTTCTTTTTCAGTTCATAATGTTTTTTCAGTGAAATGGTTTTTAATTTTTTTATTATTTAATTATTAGTTTTCGGGATGTTTTTAAAGGAAAAGTGATTTTCAAAATGTTTTCAATGCTTCCTTTTATGATTTCATGTATATTCTCATGGAAATAGTTTTTAAAGGTTTTCTAGTTTAGAAATAATTTTCCATATAAGAAAGGATATTTTCCACATGAAATATTTTTAAAAGATCATTCAACATTATTTCCCATCTAATATGACATTCGTTGGTGTTACTAGTCCCTTTCTAGTGAAATGATTCAATGATTCCATTAATATTATTTATCTAAATGTATTATGTTTTGAGGGAGTGATGTTTCCGAAACTCATTTATCTTTCATGGGTTATATTCATTAGAAACCCTCTTCTTTAAATGGGTTATTCTTATGATGAAATTATTACAAAACATGTATCTTTTTTCAATGGTTATGATATAATTATGTGTTTATGTTACCAATTTAATTTTATGGGTTATGATATAATTATTTGTGATATTTTAGAACATGTATGTATTATTTCATTATGTGATGGGTGGTACATATATATCCCCCTAATTTATTGTGTAGAGAATTATATCTCTTGAGATAAGATGGTCTTGGAGTGAACATTGAATACTAATATGGCTATGGGAGTGAACCATGACTACCAAGATGGTATGAGGAGTGAACTCATTGTACTAATATGGCCATAGGTGTGAACCATGAATACCAATATGGTGTAGGGAGGGAACCCACACTACCTATATGGTCTTAGCAGTGATGCATTTACTACTATGGAAATAATATTACATTCTTATGTTTTTTAACAATTACATGTTTATTCCTATATCCTTCTTTCATGGATTGCGATCTTTATTTAATTATGATTTTTGTCTATGAACTTCAAATCCTTATTCCATGATTCATTTATATTATCTTAATTATATAGGGTATGATCTTCTATTTTCATCATTTTCTTCTCATTCAATTATTCTGATGTTTATGTTTATATATCTCCCTTGTTTACCTTTATTGAGCATCTTCGATCACCCCATTTTTATGTTTTATTTCCCTATGTTATGAAGATAACCATTTTTTTGATGCATCTAAGAAGGTTTATAGTAAAGAAGAACCCAATGGGATACAATGTATCACACTTATATACTAGGGCTTATGTATCCATGTTTGCAAAGGAACCAGACTAATATGGTTTTGGGGTGTTAGTTTGTATAATATTTTATGTATTCTGAAAATGTTATGTAATGTATATGTATGTTAAGACTCGGTTGTTATAATTAGTATATGATCACACACCTAAAAAATACCATGTGGATCTACATTCCAGTATCAACTAGCATGATGGAAATCAATTCTTACATTCCAGTGAACATGATGCACCTCTTTTGTACTAATTCTAAAAACATGGTCACTGATAAATCATATATTCTTTAAACAAAAAAGAATATATGTACTCAAAAAAATCATCAATCTTACCACCAAGTATTAATATTAAATACATCTTCATGAGCCGCACAAAAAATAAATATAGGTAGGAATTCAATCAATCCTTTACCTAAATATCAAATACTATTAATAAATAATCATAAGATCATTATATCATGATGCCCACCAAATATTTATTTCTATACCACACAATAAACAACACATACCATTCATCCATATTAAAAACACTAATATTTTTATAGTTTAAGACTCTAGGAAAATCAGAAACCTAGGTTATCCCCTTAATCGATTTTCCTATGTACATCACATATCAGTGCATTTATAGTAGTCTCGCCTACCTAGTTTATAAAACCTATCTCATATTAGTCACCACTCATTTTATAGAATACCTAGTACCATTAAAAAATAAAAAATAGTACTATGTACTGACTCACAAACTCTGGGGTAATCATATATAATTATTTGGAAATAAATTCCAAGTCTACAAGCCCTTCCTAGCATTCATCGTCATTGAGAATTGAAAAAATACAATGCCCTCAATGAACTATCTCATTTCCATATGCGTATAACAATATCATTCAATTTATATTTTTTATGTAAACCCATATTAATATTGTTTCGTCGAGTTTAATTCCACTAACAATCAATATAATGGAACACCATGTATGTAATTGTTGGAAAATTGAAAAACTAATACAATTTGTTGACACCCATAAGTTATTAATCAAAAATATATATAATTACAATACTGAACCACTATGTTCTGTTATAAATTCATTACACTATGATCCTGTATATTGTTTTCAGAAAAAATCTCTAAATAACATCCACATTAACTACCTTTAGAATAAAATTCTATGTCACTCCTTAATAGAGTGACCCCAACAAGTTAAATTGGATTACATAGAATATTATTTGGTTCAAAGATAATAATAATGAACCCTATATCATCAATGATATCAATGATGGAAAATTATGAGTATTTCATGTCATTCCTATGTACCAAGAGTGAGGAATATATGGATCCCAATATCCAATTCCCCAATTGTCAAAACCATCAGTAATGAACTCGAATATAAACATCATACTTGAATAAATATCTATACATATAAATCATAAATAATGAACAACAATCATATCCTTTGTGACTTGTAATTCATATTGAAATGATGTTCATGAAAAAACACTCTAAAGTCTATAATAAGTTCTGAAACACCCCTTATTTTTTCTACCAAACCAAATATAGTAAGATAAAGAAAAAGACACTATGATACCACTTTTTAACATCCGGTAGTTCTTGTAACACAAACTATAATCTAGGTTGTGGGATTAAAAAAATTCCCAAGCATGCATTCATATACACAAGAGGCTATTGACTATTATTTCATTTCTAATGTTATATTATGTGAATACTATAAACTCATCTCAAAATAAAAAAAAATAGTGGATGTAATCAAACATCACAAATAATTGTAACCATATTCTTCAAAAATCAAACAAATAATAAAGGTAAAACAAATGGAATTTATTATGTCCGAAAATATTTCAACCAGTCTCCCATTGGGATAACCAAACCAATAAATAAAAACATCATATAAAATATAAATTTCATCTACTTAAATCCCCTAGAATCAGATCATACATCTCTATATTTTGGAAATATTATCCAACTAACGGATCCAATCTATTGCTTCCACAATTCTACAACATGTGATTATGTTTTATACATTAGTATTAAGGTTAAATTACCTCAAAATCAATGTGCTAGTATTATTATATAATCCACTAGTAATGGTATCCAAAATATAACCTAAAAATAGTAAATGTAGATGTTATACATTTAGAATAAATATAATAACATAGATGTTGAACAAAATACATACCATTTTCATAGGGTTCTATATTAACTCCCATGATAGTTCATATCTATATATTGTATTTTCAAATGTAATTCATCGTAAAAAATTGAAATATAGAAATAATATTCTTCCCTATGACCATATTAACAATTAATTATATAGCAGAAACAATGTTGACCCATGCATGATATAAAAAATTCATTTAGGGAAACATTTCTTAACCAAGAAAAAGATAAAAAGAATACACATGGGATAAACTCAGATAACCTTATAACTACTTAAAAATTATAAAACCATGGAAATAATGGATCACTCTGAATCTATATAATAATGATACCTATGGGTGAAACACACCTCACTAAATAACCATATATCAAATACATTGGAGTCCTCATACTTCCCTGGAGTCTAATCATGCATCAATTACCAAGGCGTGTTAGTCCAACCTAGCACCATAAATCTTAATTCACATATCACACACACAAAAGGAATGATAATAACACCCACGAACACTATATTTGAGCATGCTCTATGGTAAACTAATATCCCAATAGAACCATATCTAAATATACCCCCAGGGAAAACTCATCTTGTTTGTCCTAGTGATTCTTTTTTTGTTAATGATGTGTCAATAGATGTTTGGTAAGTTGAAGAAAAATTGTTGTTTCCTAGAGAATTTGTATGTATTCATTATATGAAATTGGATTTCATGCTATAAAAAATTATCCTAAATTTTATTGATTATTTTTTTACTAATCTTATGATCAATGATATGGGTCAATAAGTGTGAAACTTTGTTTATCTCATTGTTTGGAGTTGAAGAAGAATTAGATGAAGTCCATGTAAAATGTATTTACATTAATAACATGTGATGATTGTTTGGAATTTGATTATGTAAATTTAATTATTATAAGTATTTTTTATGATGATTATATAAAAAATTATGAACCATAAGCCATCTAAGGACCTCCCCAACCACTTTTATGGGATTTATGGGTCAATAAAATAACTTGAAGTCAACATGGATTTCCCAAGGTGGTAGGAGAATGAGTGTGCTAGAATATAGTGGCTTCATGAAAAAGGGTATGTGTCTATATATACAGGTGTATCCACACATGTGTGTGAACAAGGTGGTGTTGAACCACTATTCAAGGCAACATGGAATCCTATTGAATGCTTGTTTCGTGTTGCTGGTGTGAAACCATACTACCTATTCGAGTGGTATATATTGAAATTATAAACAAAAAAATAAATTTATTTGGGATAATCGAAAGATGGTTATTGTTCTCCATCCTTTAAAAACATAATGATAAAACATATTTAGCTAATACATTTGATATAAATCATTCGATCAAACTAGCGAGCATATTCTTCGACTACCCTCATCAGAGTTTTCCAATACACCGACATTAATTTGAAAACATAGATGATCAAGCATGAGGTATCCAAGGGTAATATATGATCTCTTTTATTAGGAATTAAGGTTATAACATTTATGCATTAAATATTTCTCTTGAATACATCCAATTATCGAAATAAGATTCATCTTTTTGAATGAAAATGGAGCTTCATAAGGCTATTCATCTATTGGAGTGTGAGAATGAGTTTATTCATATAAAAATAGAACTATTTTTTATTATTATTATCATAATTATATTAGGTGTTGTTTTGTTTGAATAGACAAAATTATTTTCGGTGAAAAGTGATGATTAAATTTTTTTAATCCCATGTGATGAATATTTCAACACTGAGATCTTCTTTGAAATAAATAGTAGTAATCGACATGAATAATATTCTTGGAGGATGAGTATGTAAATCAAAATATTTTAAGGTCATGTTACTTCCTATAAATACAAAACCACTAGTATGATAGAGTTTTATTGTCATTAATCTAGGAGAAAGATTATGGAATAGGTTAACTCCATGTGCTTCCATTATATGAAGGGAAAATAGTTCCATGGATCACTTTCCATCTCAGATGAAGAAGAGTATTTGTATAATCTTGACATTAATCTCTCACACTAAATATTATCAAGTTTAAATAGAAATATCATGAACCATTAGATAGTGAGAAACCCATTTCCTAATGCAAAAAATAGAATAATGACTAACTCTTTCATATAATCTCATGAAGAGCACTATTTCATACAAGGATATTTATCAAGGATTGTAAAACTAAATAAAATAAAAGTTATCCTAATAAATTTTCATGACGGAATAAATTTCACGTCACATTTAGTGAATAATATATTGATAAATAATATCTCTATTCAAACACATGTGCTCATAATTACATAATACTTTTAGAAAATTATCTGAAGTTGGAGAACACAATATAATCACATAAAATAATAATGAATTTTTATGTGCAATTTTTTTTGAATGAGAATATATTGAAATTTATTTAACATGCATTAATATGTTAAGAACATTCATTTGAGATTGGTATTTTAAAATTTATAACATGAATAAATACATAATGACAAAAAAATGCACCACTTTGACACATAAATTGAGGTAGGATATTTAATAGGAATAAAAATAATTCCCAGAGTAAATGTCACATTGAAGAAACTAATCAATTATAGGTGATAAAATTTATTGAGAATGACTAAATGACATAATTAGTGGATGTTGAAGCTACTTAATGTGTACATGAGAATTAGTGATTCTAAAATTATATGGATGGATATATAAATATCATCCTATGGTGAGTCAATAATTGACTAAAGGTGGAAAACTTTTAGATTTAATTGATTTTAGAAGAAGTATCTTAGTTGGATATGGGAGTAGTTAAACTCTTTACACTGTAGTTGAAATTATAAAATCAATCGGTTGGATATGGAAGTAGTATATGTCTCTTAGATGGATCCAGAAGTAGGAGAATTCATTCATTTATAGATTAAGATAATAATTCTCTCAGTTGGAAAAGGGAATAGTTTCATCATTTTTGTATAGTGAATAATTTATAACTGAGGAATAACTGATTACAGAAAGGATTATACAATTGTTAAATTAAGTAAATATTATGTGATACTCTCTCCATTATTTTATCTTCACATAATGAATGATTGATAAACATTATATATCAGATCAGTAATCATAAAATGTTCATGAAGTGGAATCAAAAATAAAATAATTCATAAAAACTAAACAACTATTTCAACCAGCCCCCACACACCCCTACCCACTCTCAGAGGCCAATATGATCTAGGGTTATAAAAATTATATCAGATCAAGGTTCTCACTAAATTTATATAAATAATTTTATGATATAGATAATCTAAATTATGCCTATATATTAGGTTTCCAACTATTTGATGGGAAGAATTATCAATTCTCAGGGGAAAAGATGTTTTCGTATCACAAATCACATGTATTTCAAGTGATAGATTCTAAAACATTGGGTTTTCCCACCATTATTGATGATGCTTCCATAGATGAAGAAGAAAAGATAAATATGGAGTTATATGGACTGGATCCAAATGAAATGTTCATGGCTATAAAATATATGGTCTGAAAAAAGTTCATAAGTCAGATGATATCCAAGGGAATCATAAAAAATCAGTTATATTTTAAATCTAAAATTCAGGGAACCTAATGTAAAATCTCAAAGGATTAAGTTTGGGGACATCATAAGAACTAAAAAATTATATTTAAGGATACTTTAATAGATTTAATGAGTTATTAAGTAATATTAGAGGATTTGGTGACAACCTGGATGATTATGTCACCATCAAAAATTTATCAAGAACTTTCAAGATCATTTTGATTCAATTATTTTATCGTTTAAGTAATTATGTTCATTTTATCTTGAGGAACTACACAATATTCTAATTCCTTAAGATATAAGTAAAATTAAATCTTTGAATAACAAATAAAAAAATTGAAAAATATTGTAAGGGCATGAGAAAGGGAAAATTTAGAGAAAAATTGGCTATATAACCTATGATTCATATAGTGATGGGGATGGAAATGAATTAAATGAAATTTTTTACCTTAAACAAAAAGGGTTATTATGGATAATGTGGATGGGAATGAGTATGAAATCACTAAAAATAGTATAATAATTTTGGAAATATTTTTAATAATTTTCCAAAAAAGAAGGATGAACAATAAAAAATGATGAGACGCCATATAAACAGAAATAGTGAAAGATGAATAAGAATCACTACAATAGCAAGAAGTGAAATTTTATATCCATGACCAATATATATTCATCGTCAAATTATTCTTTATATAATGATGTTAGTTTCATTGATCGTGTAAAATAATAACCCCTTCCTCATGTATCATTAGAGATAAAGAAAAAAAGAACATAATGTATGTGGAACCTGGAAGTGAAATTGGAATATAGAATGGGATTAATTCAATACCTCATAAAGGGAATTAAGTATAATGACAATGAAAATATAAATATAGTTATAGATAAGGAAGATAAATGTGATAAGTAATTTATATATGTTTATGATATTCATAAATAAAATCTTAAAGAAGTTGAACACAAAAATACTATCACATATCTCTAAAGGTAACTATATGTAAAGTAAAAAAGAGATATCCAAGATAAAACCCATATGTATCATAGTATAATATGAGATGAAAAAGGCTATATAATATTCTACAAAGTCTATAACTATAAGTGGATAATATTTTATGAACAATAAGAATAAAAATTAATGAGAACAATGTAAAGATATACTAAATACATTTCAAAAAATACATACATATTTAATAGTGTATATGTGAAAAATAAAACCAATGATATGTGGCCTTTATATAACATGAGGCGATATTACTCACCATGATAAGGGAATAATATTACATGGAGTCCAAAAAACCTTAGTAAAAGTAGATATTATTTTAAAATAGGATATCAACAAAACAAATCTAGAAAAATCAAGAACTTTTTTAGAATAGATAAATTTATAGTGTTGTGTTAGTTATATTGAAACCAAGGACATAAATCCTACTCTTTATGGTTTAGAAGGTAATTACCATGAAAAAGGAATAGACCAAGGTGGTGTTTCATTGGGAATCTAAGAAAAAATTATTAGAGAAAACATATTTTGAAAATAACTATACCACCATCATATATATAAATCATAATTTATATTCTAGTATAATATTATGGTGGATTATTATTGAATGTTAAAATAGTTGAAAAAATATTTTTATCTTTTTATGGAGAGATTTTCTATACTGTGAAATGGAAAATGAATCAAAATAATAATATTGGAAGGTCGTGAGATGTTTCTAGAAGATTATGATGATCAAAAAATATTTCCATGTTGTTAGGACAAAACAATTAAAATAAGAAAACTATTGTAGAATAATGAATAATGTGTTAAATATTGTGTAAATGAAGTGATACTAGAAAATATAGGGAATATTGATGATAATTTATCTATATATGTAAACATTAAGATCCATAAATACAATATGGAAAAATGTATTCCACAAAAACAATATATTCAACAGAAGAAAAAAGATAATGAAACTGATATGAACCAAAAAAAATAAGTGTTCAAAAAAATATTCTCATTATGATATTAAAAAATTAAATGGTATAGATTGAGAAAAATTTCTTAGTGTGAATTTTATTTCTAAAAAAAATATGTCCTTTATTATATCCTATTTTTTGTATGCTTTAAATGATCAATGTAGGGAATTGATGGAGGTAATTGATGTTGTTTGTAATAGAAAACATGAAGACATTGTAAATCACATATTATACGGCCTTCCATGAAATGTAAATAAAATATTACAACCCTTATGTGGGACTAATCTTGAGAAGAATCTATCATTTTACTAAATCACAGTGAATCTTGAAATTATGTAATTATTTAAATCTATATGTATGAGGTATGTCAATCAAACATTCATCTTCCATTCTAAATTTTATAAATCACATTAACAATGTGGGTGTTCAAGGTTGATGATATTATAAATAAAACTGTATTTTTTTCTTTGCACCAAATCATTATGATATATTTATTTAAGTGTGTATATTAAATTTAATTTTATTGGGAACTACTATTATTGGAGTCCCATTAAAAAAATTGATAATTTATAATAATTATTTCTCTTTAATGGTATTTAATGTAATTATTAAACAACATTATTTATATCTATCCTATTTTTTATGGGGTTTTACAACTTGAAATTTTATTTGATTTAATATAATCTCTTTTCTTAATAAAAACTTGTGATATCATCCCTCTCCCAATATTTTTTGGAAACAATATTTTAAGGGAGATGAATATGATTTGGAAAAGTTAATGAGATCATAATTTACTCTCCAATAAAATGTATTTGATTGAAAATAATAGGGAGAAATTTTTTTATAACATATATTGAATTTTTTTAATTTGAATAGATACTGACAAAAAAATATACAGAGGGATATTTTTGGACCAAGTGTTTTATTTTTTCAATGATGTGTCAATATAACTATGTTGAGTTGATGATGAAGTGGTGATTCTTGTAGTATTTTTGTGGAATCATTTAATTTATTTGGATGTAATATTCGAATAAATCACCCTTTAATACTTTGATGATTTTTAGACTGATATTATATTTAAATATATGGTTCAATAAGGATGAAAATTTATTTTAATCAATTAATGGAGAAGAATAAAAATCTTAATAAAAACATGTGATATTTATTAACATGAGTAATACTAATTGATGATCCAAAAATTTATTCTATAATAAGAATTTTTATATGTATTTTAGGATAGTCCTTATACTAAAAAACATGGCCAACTATAGGCTAACTAAGGATCACCTAAACAACTCTTATGGGACCCTAGGAAACAAACTCATTGAATGAAATCAATCGGGCCAGTCAAAGTGGTGAGATTGAGAGTGGTTTGATGCATAGTGCTTATAATTTGATGGGTGATTACCTATATGTGAAGGTGTATGTATATACATTTGTTTGAATGAAGGTGATAAGGATCCATTTAGGGTGGCATGGTTTCATGTTTCAAGTGTGTGACATCTTTTAGGTTCCAAAAAACACTCCAAGATTGAGTGGTCGGTGGAGCACGTTATCATGTATAGAAGTGGTCAACTAATTCACTGATATTTATGGGACAAGATAAACATGGGAACTATTCACCTTCATTTAGATGGATATTTGTAAAGTTTATATGTATAATTTTCTAAATTTTATCCCTTTAATCGAGCTACTAAGCATCATCATAATCTATAATCATTATAGTATTCTACTATAGAAACAGTAATATTGGTCCTCCAATGATTTTTACCAATTCCACAATGATTATTCTAAGATATATTTTATGATCCATTTAGGATGAAACCCTCATGCATTCAATATTTTTCTAGTAGTCATGCAAGTTTCTAAAGATTATGATTTATTCCAAATATGAAAATAGTTAAACAAGTCTATTGTGCTATATTAGTTCATTGATGAGTTAATGTTTCCAAAAAAAATAGGGATAATGAAATTATTTTCAAATTAATTAGTGGTATTCTCATATATGAAAATATAACATTATATTTAGAGTCATGTGAAGATTAAAAATGAGTAAATCAACCCGAATAATATTTAAACACATATATATTTTGTTATAATAAAATAATTAATCGACATAGAATATTTTGTGGGATGATGAGTTCATGAACCAAAGTGGTATAAGGAAGTTTTACTAACTATTAAATACCATATAAATTAATTGAGATATTTATTCTGCAATTTTTCTTTCTGGGAGATCATGAAACAAGGAATCACTAAGTTCTTCCACTTCCCGAAGTGTGGAGTGTTCCATGAAGCACTTAGATTCATAAAAGAATAAGAGTATCTTTTTGAAATTGACATGTAACTCTCAAACTAAATATTAACACCAATAAACTAACATCTCACATACAATTGGTTTTCTTAAAACACCGTACATATATTGATGTAGAGAATCATTGCATCCACTTTCTCATTCTATCATGAAGCACTCTATTTCTTACAAGTATATTTAATGTGGAAAAAGAACATGAATTATATATGGGTTATTATAATACATAACCATAAGGGAATAAACTGTACATGGATTTCATTATAATTATTCAAACAAATAACATGAATACATGAATTTATAATCACATTACATCATAATACTATTCATAAACATAACTAATGAAAAGGAACCTTATATTGTAACGACCCAAACTTTCATTAATGGAAATCCCTCTTGATATAATTAAATATATATTTATGTAAAATTTTTATATAAAATGTCATATTATTTGGATTTATGTTAAGAATTGTGATCATTGCTAATATATTCCTTGAACAGTGATCACAATATTAGTATAAATATATGGATTTAACAAATTCAATTTACTCAGACAAAGGAAGTGATGGCCACATCAAGTAGATGTGCCCCATAAAAATCCCATTTTTCAGAGCTCGTAAAAGAGGTGGCGTCATTGGGATTCTCTCTTGACCAAGCACAAGCCGAGCTTTAACATATTAAGCTTGAGAAGAACCGCCTATGGGAGAAGTGGAAGTTGATAGAGATTACCACCTGAGCGATGTTATCTGAGTCACCCCAAGAGTCTTTCATCATCGTACACCTTACTCTTCAGTCTTATGAAGGTTTTATAAGGGGTTATGTAACAAGACCTTAGCACTATAGTTATTTACATTATTTTTGTATATAATAATGAATATACTTTCATTTTATTATTGTTACCTTGTAAATAGTTTTTAAGGCACAAATAGTATTTTTAGTTAATGTTCAACTAAGAAATATATTTTGATGAATTAATGGATTTTTTAATTAAATAATATTTTAATAAAATATTATTATTATTATTAATTTTTATTAAATATAAATTATCATATAATTTTATGAATGTAATTGTAATTTTTATTAACATTTGAAATCTATTTTTTGTCAAAACCCGTGAATTTTCGATAAATATCGGTTTTTATTTTAAAATTGAAAATTAAAATATTTAGAAAACTATTTAGATAAAATGAATATTATTTCTGGAATCAGGATGTCAAAATTTTCCAACTATGAATTTTTCATAATTTTCTGAGACAATGAAATTTTTGGGTAAAAATTAAATACCGTTTAAATATATAATGTGTTTTATGACATCATAATGACCCAATAGTGCTGTAATAAAATACTATAAACTTTATTTTCGGACAATATGTGGTTTACCATTAAAATAATGTGATTTTGGGTTTGTTTGATTTATTTTACAAAGATTTAGTGGACCATTCAAGACTTATTAAACATTTTGTCTTTTTAAATTGTTTTCCTTGTGAGTGTGACTCACCTCCACATAAGCAACCCCATTATTTTAAGAATTTAGGACTTTAGACTTATAAAATATTGTTTTTCACTTCCATTTTCCGAAAACCATGGGCAAAAACCATGAGCTGGTTAGTGGTTTGGATTAGTTTAATGTGAGGTGTCCCAAACCGAAATAATAAATAATTCCCTCACCTTTCCTATATAAACCCACACAAGCTCCCACTTCCTCTTCACTCAAAGCCTTTGGAGTTCGTCCAAACTCTGAACTCCTCTCTATATAATCCTCCCAAGGTTCCCCAAGATCCCAAGAAGCCTCTCTCAATCCTCTCTCAAGCCTTTAGAAGCACACTACCATGTAAGGGTTTTTCTTCCTTTCTCATTTTTGTTCAATATTCTTTAAATTGTTATGCCCTTTTAATTATAATCATAAATGTTGGGGTATGGTTTTTCACCTCCCCCATACTGACCTCTTTATGTTTTAATGATGGGATACCCCTTTCTCTCTCATTAAATTCCTCCCATGTAACCTGTTACTATGATGAAATTCCAAAAGGAATTTCTCTCTCCACATTTACATTCAAGCAATTCTTTTATATCATGAATCTAAATTCCATTAAATTTGTTGGGAAATGTATCTATATGAAACCCTTACTTTCCATGTCATGTAAATATGATGAGACACCCCTTTATCTCTCATCAACCATTTTTATGAGTTCTTATGTCACGCTGTTATGCTGCCGAAATTGCACCGTGTTTTTCCAAGCCAAAGTCATTGTGTAGTGAATACCATGCCTATTTCTCTATCAAGGGTATTCAACTTTATGAATATTTACTTATTGTTTAAAAATTTTCATGTATGTATTTCACATTCATTTATTGTGGAATAAATGATTATGTTGAATGGTTCAATGTTTTATGATCCATGTGGCACACTTATGCATGAAATGAAATGTTTAAGAAGGGTGTGCCCTGATAGTGCTCCAATGCTTTGGGTAAAGTATAGTATCATGATACTTCATGTGCAATGGGTATTTAATCATGATAATTCAAGTGAAACTATGTTTTACTCATGCTTGATGTTCAATGAGGGTTTACTCATGCTCCATGTGCAATGAGCTTTGGCTCATGCTAATTCCATATTAAGTGTTGTTGCCACATTTCCATTTTTTCATTTTTAGGCTTTATCATGACTTTATGTTTATGCTTATATTATGCTCTATTGATATGCCTATTTTCTAACATGTATTTTATTCCTCATTTTATTCTATGATTAATCCCTTACTGGGCTTTATAGCTCACCCTTTTTTTATGCATGTCCTCAGGTTATCTCATGCAATGCTAAGTATGAGGGAATGTAGTGGTCATGTAAACGAAGTTTTCAATAAAGATGTTGTTTTTCAAGTTTTAAGTTGTTATGTAATTATCCTAAGCCCCAAATACATTATACCTCTTGATCTTCTATGTTCTATCAACTGAAGTTTATGTAATAAATTATTTTAAGTGTGTAATAAATGATCAGGGTTGTCATAGTTGGTATCAGAGGATAGGTTTAGTTATTTTTGGTATTAGGACTAGAATACCCTAGTAAATCCTTAGAGATAAGACTAAGTATAATAAAAACATCCCTAAGTTTTGGTGATTATTATGTAAGTGGTTTATCAAGTAAATACATCTCTGTTTGGATACGAGCAGGTAGAGGCGGCTCTGGCACAGATGTATCCTAGGGGTAAAACTTGAAAACACTACATTAAGCTAGACTCGAATGGGAACTGGTGCACAAAAACAGGCCTTGCTGCACTCTTGTTTACGAAACTTCTGGGGGATATACTTTGGTAAATTCACAAGCTTAGTATGAACCATTATTATGGGACAAAAAAATTCCCTAAGAATATATGTTAGAAAGTATATCATGGATAACATAGACTGAAGCCAATAGATTCATATGTTAAGGAAATAAAAGTTATTTATAAGTAATCAGTTTTGTCCTTGTATTACCCTTTTTGTGTTACACCTAACTTTACTTTTATTCTAGCCTATAGATGGTAATAGGAGGAATCGGGATAACAACCAATGTGAAGATCAATGTGATGATTGTACTAATGAGATGTCCCATCCAATGGGAGCAAGAATCGCGAACTTTGTCATGATTCTCTCTTAGATAACTCAAGATTTTAATAGAAACATGGGTCAAGAGGAATGTTCAATCCCCCTAAGAAAAAACAAGTCACTATCGAGAGCTTCATGAGACAAAAGCCTTCTACTTTTAATGGATCATCTGATCCCTCAATCGCTGAACAATGGATCAACTCCATTGAAAAGATCTTCTCCAAACTTCAATGTTATGAACAAGAGAAGGTTCTCCTGGAAGCTTACCATATTGAGGGTGAAGCTGATCAATGGTGGACGTTGATCAAAAATACGAAGCCTAAGGAGGAGATCGAGGCATTGGAATGGAAGGATTTCTGGAAGATGTTTTTTGATAAATATTTTCCACGCACCCTCCAACTTAAGATGGAAAGGGACTTCCTTTCCATTAAGCCAAAAGACAACGAATTGGTCAGATCGTATGAGGAAAACATCACAAGTATTGCACGATACACCTCTGGATTTGTTTTTACCCCTGAATGCAAGGTTAACCGCTTCTTTGGTGGGCTGAAACCTAGCCTGCAGAAAGCGCTAGCGATCTGTGACTTCGACAGCTATGAGGAAATTGTCTGATGTGCCCTCAAGGTTGAAATGGAGATAGGAGAATCTCAAGGGTATCATGGAAATAAGAAATGTAAGGTGTAATTAAATGCTGGTGGTTAGATGGATAAATCCAACAGTGTTAATAATATCTAGCACCCCACTTTCCAAAGGTGGGGAAAGAAGCTCCCTAGAAATTTTCTGAAGGGGACGAAGAAATGCTTTAGGTGTGGAAGAGAAGGGCACCTGGCTATTAACTGTCGGAAAGAAAGACCCACAGCTATGATAGAGGAGAGGAATGCTCTGTTTGAACCTCAACATGTGGTTCATTGCTACAACTGCAAAGAACCAGGGCATCTTGCAAATCAGTGCCCTAAGCCAAGGGTTTTCAGAGGCTAACAACAACCTCCAAGGCAGCAAGGGCGAGCTTTTTCCATCACTATTTCCAAAGTGAACCCCGAAAACAAAGTGGTGATAGGTATGCTAGTTATTAATTCAAGAATAGTTAATGTAATTTTTTATTCAGGTTCTATGCATTCTTTTATATCTCAAATGTTTAGTAGAAAATTATCAGCACCACCACAAATCATGGAAGTGAAGATATCGGTGAGTATGGAAAATGGGGAAATCATTTCATCCCATGAATATAAATCCTCCCCTGTCATAGTATGTGGATCAAACTTCCCGGAAGAACCTTATCATACTCCCTCTGGTGGAATTTGATGCAATTATTGTCATGGATTGTCTTTCCTTATATAGAGCCAACATAAATTTCCGTGAGAGGGAAATCACTCTCCATATGGAGAATTGACCCCAGATTCTATACAAGTGCAAGGAGGAAGATGAATATTCTTTAGCTCCATCATCTCAAGAATGTATATTAATGCCCTATGAGCACGTGTATCTGTCTCAGATGATTGAGTCTAAGGAGGCAACCATCCTTGAATACATGCCTATTGTGAGGGAATTCGCTGAAGTGCTTCCCGAGGAATTGTCTGGTCTTCCTCCTAGAAGAGATGCTGAATTATTAATTGATCTTATACCTGGGGAATTGTCAATATCCAAGACTCCATACATAATGGATTTTGTGGAGCTTGAGGAGCTGAAGAAATAACTACAGGAGAATCTGGATAGAGGGTTTATATGACCAAATGCTTCACCATGGGGTGCACCAGTCCTCTTCGTCAAGAAAAAGGATGGTTCAATGCACCTTTGCATCGATTATCATGATCTTAACAAAATCACAATAAAGAACAAGTATCCTCTCCCACGAATTGATGACTTGTTCCATCAGCTTCGTGGAGAACAATACTTCTCCAAGGTGGATTTGCGGTCGGTATATTATCAAGTAAGGGTGAATAATGAATATATCCCCAAGACTGCTTTTCGTACAAGATACGGGTACTATGAATTCATAGTAGTGACTTTCAACCTCACTAATGATCCAGAAATATTTATGGACTTGATGAATAGAGTCTTTATAGATTACCTCGACAAATTTGTGGTAGTCTTTATATAAGATATTATGATATACTCCAAAACCAAGGAGGATCATGAGGAGCATCTAAGAACTGTACTAGAGACATTGCAAAAGGATAAGATCTATGAAAAGTACATCAAGTGTGAGTTCTGGTTGAAGGAGGTATCATTCTTGGGCCATATCATCACAAGCAATGGGATATCTATGGATCCCTCCAAAACAGATGAAATTGAGGGATGGTCGAGGCCAAAATCAGTAACATATATCCATATCTTCTTGGGGTTAGCTAGATATTATCGGCGATTTGTGAGAAATTTTTCACGATTTTCCAACCCTCTTACCAAGATAAATTAGAAGGGAGTAAAGTTTTCTTGGATTAATGAATGCAAAGAAATCTTCAAGGAGTTGAAAAGGAGGCTTATCACTACGCTCGTGCTCACTTTACCCACAAGTGGAGAACTTTTTGTGGTATTCAGTGATGCTTCGAAGAAGTTCATGGGATGTGTGTTGATTCAAAATGACAAATTCATTGCCTATGATTCAAGGCAATTGAAATTTCATGAACAGAACTATCCAACACATGACCTCGAGTTGGATGTAGTGATATTCACTTTGAAAATTTGGCGGCATTATCTCTTTGGGGAGAATTGTGAAATATATACAGACCACAAATGCCTCAAGTATATATTGACATATAAAGAGTTGAACATGCACCAACGAAGATGGTTAGAGCTGATCAAAGACTATGACTTCTCAATACATTATCACCCTGGGAAAGCGAACAAGGTGGAAGATGCCCTAAGTAGAAATGACCCAGTGATTCTATCATTGATGAGAATTGAAAAGGATCCAATCTTCTTATATTTGATGAAGATGAATATGGGAATCATAAAGAAGGGAACATCATCAATCCTTTCACAAATGATTGCTCAATCGTTAATTTTGGAAAGTTTAAAGGATTCTCAAAAGGATAATGTGGGAATTAAAGAAAAAGTGGAATCTATCAAAAAAGGGAAATCCTCAGAGTTTAATTTTAATGAAGAAGGAATTGTGATATTTGAGAAAAGACTATGTTTTCCATCATGTCTGGAGCTGAAGAAGGAAATTTTGGATGATGCACATAGTTCAAATTTCTCTATTCACCCAGGAAACACAAAGATGTATCAAGATCTCCTAGAGCATTACTGGTGGGATAATATGAATATGGAAATCGTTGAATATACATCAAAGTGCCTGGTGTGTCAGCAAGTGAAGGCAGAGAGGAAGAAGTCTAAGGGGATGATCCAATCATTTCCCATACCAAAATGGAAATGTGAGAACATCACCATGGACTTTGTCACTGGACTTCCAAATACATCTAAAGGCAACAATGCAATTTGGGTTATCGTGGATCATCTTACAAAGGCTGCATAATTCATTTCTATTCAAGAGTATTTTTCATTGGATCAACTAGCAAAGATATATATCAGGTAAGTGGTAAGGCTGGATGGAGTACCACTATCTATTGTGTCCAATCGAGATCCAAAATTCACCTCTATGTTTTGGAAGAGTCTTAAACATGCTCTGAATACTGAACTGAACTTCAGTATGGCCTATCATCCTCAAAATGATGTCCAATCTGAGAAAACTATCCAAACACTTGAGGAAATGTTGATAGCGTGCTCAATGGACTTTATAGGTGGATGGGATCAATATCTTTCTCTGGTTGAGTTCTCTTATAATAACAGTTTCCACTCAATCATCCAAATGGCACCATATGAATCCCTTTATGGTAAAAGGTGAATAACAATGGTGTGTTGGGATGAGGTCGGTGAGTGTAAGCTTCTTGGATTAGAAATGGTCGAAGAAATGGTATAGAAGGTGAAAACCCTTCAGCATCATATCAAGGCATCCCAGAGTCGACAGAAGAGTTATGCAGATAACCATCTATGAGACCTTGAGATTAAAGTTGGAGACATGGTATTTCTATGCATATCTTTGTAGAAGAAGGTCGTGAGGTTTGTAAAGAAAGGGAAGTTAAGTCCAAGGTACATCGGCCCCTTCAAGATTCTTGATTGTGCCGGGGTTGTGGCTTATCGACTAGCACTTACACCTTCCATGGCCAAAGTAAATGATGTCTTTAATGTATCCCTCTTAATGAAGTACATATCGGACCCTTCACATGTACTCTCTTCATAGGTGGTACAGTTAGAGGATGATCTTTCTTATGAGAAGCAACCAGTGAAGATCTCAGATCGTAGAGAAAAAGTTATACGAAATAAAACAATTCCCCTCATCAAGGTGTTGTGGTGAAACCACAAGTTTGAAGAAGTGATGTGGGAATTGGAGGAAATGATGAAGCGGAGTTACCCACATATGTTTTAGTGTGGGAAAAGTAAATTTCAAGGGAAAAATTTCTTAAGGGGGGAAGATTGTAACAACCCAAACTTCCATTAATGGAAATCCATCTTGATCTAATTAAATGTCTCTTTATGTAAAATGTTTGTATAAAATGTCAACTTCTTTGGTGTTATGTTAAGAATTGTGATCGTTGATAATATAGTCATTGAATAGTGATCACATGATTAGTATAACTATAGGGCTTTAACAAATCCAATTTACTCAGACAAAGGAAGTGATGGACTCATCCAGTAGATGTACCCCATACGAAGCCCATTTTTCAGAGCTCCGAAAGGATGTGGTGTAATTGGGATTCACTCTTGACAAAGATCAATCCGATCTTGAATACAATAATCTTGAGTAGAACTGCCTATGGGATAAGTGGAAGTTAATAGAGATTACCACCCGAGTGATGTTATCCAAGCCACCCCAAGAGTCTGTCGTCATCGCACACCTTACTCTTCGGTCTTATGTGGGTGTTATAAGGGGTTATGTAACACGACATTATCACTATGGTTATGTACATTATTTTTGAATATAATAATAAATATACTTTCATTTTATTATTATTACCTTGTAAATAGTTTTTAAATCACAAATAGTATTTTTAGTTAATGTTCAACTAAGAAATCTATTTTGATGAATTAATGTATTTTTGAATTAAATATTATTTTAATAAAATATTATTATTTTTATTATTATTTTTTATTAAATATAAATTATCATATAATTTTATGAATATAATTGAAATTTTTATTAAAGTTTGAAATCCATTTTTTTCAAAACCCATGAATTTTCGATAAATGTAGGTTTTTATTTTAAAAGTAAAAATTAACATATTTAAAAAATTATTTATATAAAATTAATATTATTTATGGAATCAGGATATTGAAATTATCCAACGGTGAATTTTTCATAATTTTCTGAGACAGTCAAATTTTTGGGTAAAAATTAAATACTGTTTAAATATATAATGTGTTTTATGACATCATAATGACCCAATAGTGATGTAATAAAATACTATAAACTTTATTTTCATCCAATATATTTTTTACCATTAAAATAATTTAATTTTTGGTTTTTTTCATTTATTTTACAAAGATTTAGTGGACCCTACAAGACTTATTAAACATTTTTTCTTTTTAAATTGTTTTCCTTGGGAGTGTGACTCACCTCCACATAAGAAACCCCATTATTTTAAGAAGTTCGGACTTTGGCCATATAAAATATTTTTTCCACTTCCCTTTTCCAAAAAACATGGTCAAAAACCATGGTCTGGTTTGTGGTTTGGATTAGTTTAATGTGAGGTGTCCCAAACCTAAATAATAAAGAATTCTCTCACCTTTCCTATATAAACCCACCCAAGCTCCCACTTCCTCTTCACTCAAAGCCTTTGGAGTTCTTCCAAACTCTTCCCTCATCTCTATATAATCCTCTCAAGGTTCCACAAGCTCCCAAGAAGCATCTCTCAAGCTTCTCTCAAGCCTTTGGAAGCACACTACCAAGTAAGGGTTTTTCATCCTTTCTCATTTTTGTCCAATATTCTTTAAATTGTTATGCACTTTTAATTTAAATTATAAATGTTGGGGTATGGTTTAGAACCTCCCCCATACTTCCCTATTTATGTTTTAATGATGGGAGACCCATTTCTCTCTCATTAAATGCCTCCCATGTACACCTGTTACTATGCAGAAATTCCAAATGGAATTTCTCTCTCCTCATTTACATTCAAGAAATTATTTTGTATCATGAATCTAAATTCCATTAAATTTGTTGGGACATGTACCTATATGACCCATTACTGTCCATGACATTTAAATATGATGAGACGCCCCTTTCTCTCTCATCATCCATTTTTATGAGTTCTTATGTCACGCCCTTATGCTGCTGAAATTGCACCATGCTTTTCCAAGCCAAAGTCATTGTGTAGTGAATACCATGCCCATTTCTCTATCAAGGGTATTAACCTTTATGCACATTTACTTATTATTTAAAGATTTTCATGTACTTATTACACATTTTTTTATCATGTAATAAATGATTATGTTGAATTATTCAATGTTTTATGATCCATGTGGCACACTTATGCATGAAATGAAATGTTTAAGAAGGGTGAGCCCTAATAGAGCTCCAATGCATAGGGTAAAGTATAGTATCATGATACGTCATGTGAAATGGGTGTTTACTTATGCTAATTCAAGTGAAATGAGGGTATACTCATGATTCATGTGCAATGAGGGTTTACTCATGATCCATGTGCAATGAGACTTGGCTCATGCTAATTTCATGTTAAGTGTTGTTGCCACATTTCCATGTTATGATTATCATGCTTTTTCATGCCTTTATGTTTATGCTTATCTTATTCTCTATTGATATGACTATTGTCTAACATTTATTGTATTCCTCATGTTATTCCATGATTAATCCCTTACTGGGCTTTATAGCTCACTCTTTTTTTATGCATGTCCTCCGGTTATCCCATGCAATGCTAAGTACGAGGGAATGTAGTGGTCATGTAAAGGAAGTTTTCAATAAAGATATTGTTTTTTCATGTTTTAAGTTGTTATGTAATGATACTAAGACCCAAAGACACTAGAGATCTCTATATACTATTTTTTATCAAATGAAGTTTATCTTATAAATTATGTTAAGTGTGTAATAAAAGATCAGGGTTGTCATATATATGAATAATAAAAATAAAAAAGATTTTTTATGTGTTCAATGATTTTTAATGAGAGTATCATATAATGAATTCCATATTAATGATGTTTTATTTATTATTAATCATTTATTAAGACTTTAAAATCACCATATTTCATAAAATAATATAAATGGAATTTTTTGGAAAAAATAAACACATCAATTGAGGTTGTGATTTCATCAGACATAATGAAAAATTTACTGATCATTTTTTAAACTATTGAAATTAATAAAATACATGTAATTAAAATTATTAATTAAGGGTGATAAAATTGAACAATGTATGTTAATGGTACATGAATTTTACATATTAATTTTTCCTTCTTAGAGATCATAGATATAAATTTGAATATCATAATATAGTTCATCATTCCATGAAGAATCTAATAAGTATTCTAGGTCAACTAGAATGCTGGATAAGTATTTTGGTTTTAACTATATTTCGGTGAAGAATTTTAGTTAAAACTAAATGAAATAAGTCATTTGGTTGGAGGAAAATTTATGAGAATAATCTTAGTTTTTTATGGTTGTATGCGAATTATTTCAGTTGAAGATAAATAGAAGATTTCACTATATTAGAGCTGGGAGAAGATTAATATGTGTTTTTATATTGAAGAGTTTTTACCCAATGAAAAAACCAATTACCTTACTAAAAATTCTTTTTAAAATCCATGTAAATATTTTGTGATGCTCTCTCCATTATTATGATGAACATGAGATTCCATTGATAAATATAAAATAGTTTATTGAAAACACAATAATGTTTTAGAGGATTAATTCAAATGAAATGAATTCATAAAAATTAAACCAATGATTCACCCCACCTATAAGTGTCCAATCTATCCTGAGGTTTTTCACCTATCACCCTAAAATCATATAATTAATAATACACACATGTGAAACATTACTAAAAAAATAATTATTAAAAATTTACCCATATGGTCACACCCTACCCTAGAGCGTTACAAAGCCTCCATTAACATGGGGAAACCTCACTCCCTAGGTACTAAAACACTGATTAACATATTTTACACATATAAGTACATTTATATATATTCATACAACATATAATTATGGGACACAACTCACTAGAGAACCTTATATCATATAAAATAATTTTGGCAACTTGAACGAATCTAGAAAAAACTCATAGGTCATCCCCTCAAGTGAAAACTCATATATACCACTAAACCATGTCAGTCCCACAGAATTGATATATAGGATCTATATATCCACTTGAGGTCAATATTACATACCTCATATGAGTATCCCACCCGAGGTTCAACATAATAAGGGGAAACTATTGAGGTTAGATATGTCATATCACAATACAATCATCCAACATAGTTTCATACAAATAATTCACATCAATTAGGGGAAGACAATAACTCAATATGTATAAATAATCTCTTGGACATCGTTGTCCAATACATCATTCTAGTGTTCAAGGATCCCACATGGTCCCTAACACTTTTATTTTATCCACAAAAATCAATAAAAGACTTATATAATTAAATTTAAATCACTAATACATAGTGATTTCATATATTATAATGGTTTTAGAACTAATAATAAAAAATAGTGTGATATTAATTGATAGCATACTACATAAATGGGGTTAATCCTTTTAGTCGTGCTCATTTATCCTCACCTAAGCTCCTACATTCCTTACACCACATCTAATACTCTTATATATAATTATTATTACAAATTAATAATTATAAAAACTATATAATTTATTTATTTATTTAACCATATATATTTATTAATACACCCTAGGCCATATAATTTTACTATAACCATGATAAACCACACCCAAAAGGAATATAGTAAACACTAAAACCCACGTTAGAAAATGATAGCACAAATTAACTCTAGGAAACTCATAATACAGGCTCCTGAGCCACCATGTGTTTTAACTAAGTCGCATTCATAATAAATACTATAAATTAAATGTAATCTTATAAGAATGTTTTATAGAAATAATAATAGTTATAACATGGTAGAAATTTACTAAAAATATCAACATGTCCCGCCCAAAAAGTGGACTATTAGGGAAAATAAAAGAAAAAGTTTTATAAATAATCAAAAACAAACTGTTTATAAATATTAAATAAACTTTCAATCCAAATAAAATGTACAACCAAAATAGCATCATATATATGAGGGTTAACCTTGGATGATATAATAATAAATTAATAAAATAAAAACCACTCAGTCCAATATTTGTGCGACTCCAAGAGTAACCATTTAACCTCCAAACCAAAAATTATCTACAAGACACCAAAAGAATAAACCAAAAATTAAATGTATATATTCAAGAGAATAAAAACATTTTTATTTATATATAAAAAACCTTATTCTTTAACTTTTAATTAATGATCCCATTTATTGTGGTTTAAAATACAGTTTATAGATAATGGGTTTTGGCATTTTTTTATAAAAAAACCCAAATTCATTTCCCAAGTTCTTTGAAGACACTTCAATTTATATCATGAAGTTTTAAATATGTAGAATATACGAACATAAAAATAAATAGTATTAATATTTTAGTGATGATTTTTTAAAAACAGTTCTCAAAAGATAAACCATTAGATTAAATGTAAAACTATAGTTCTTTGTAAAATGTCAAATGTAACATCATTAATTATAATACTAATGGAATAGTAAAAATTCAAACATAAATTATAAATAATAATATTTTAGTTAAAGAAAACCTAATATATTAAATAAATCAAGCTAATCATGATCATGGTAATACATATGTGGTGAGGGAGAGGAATATAACATACTAAAACATTATCAATCATACAAGGGCACTTGATGAAAACCGAATGCAATAGTTTCTGATATATTTCTATATAGCCAAAACGAGGTGAAAAATCCAATGAATGATATTAATACATACTAATGACCAATATTAATTTCATAATAGTTCAATATTATATCATGTTTTATAACAATCTATGATTTAAAAGTAAAACATTATGTTCAAAAATATATACAATATGAAACACCAAGTTTAAACAACATGGAAAATATGTTATCGTTATAACCTATATTTTAGATTGGAAAGTATTAATACTATTACCTAGTTTATGGATTATAAAAAACATACTCAATATATATTTATTGAAAAAACCCAATAAATTAATCAATCATTTTCTAGTCATGGAAATTTATTTATTAAAAATGTGTCTCTATCAGAAATATTTATTTATTAATTTTTTAGTGAAAATGATATAATTAATTTCAGGAAATTTAAGATGTATTATTTTATGAAAAAACATAATTTTAAAATCAACATATCAAAATTAACTTAGGGTGATATTTTTGGATTTTTTTCATAAAATATTTATTTTTAGTGAATAGTGAAAAGTACTAATTATTATAAAACATTCATTTAATTTATAGATATTAATTAATTTAAAGACCTATTATTAATTGAATTTGACTCTATGTACCATAATTATTTTTAGTTATATTTAATCAAATTGATAAAATTTTAATCTTCTTTTTACTTGATTTAATAATATTATTATTTTAGGATAAATAATTCACATATATATTTTGAAAACTTTTTCTATGTGATTAATGTTTTCAATTTAAATTAATTAAAATAACCCCAATTGAGTAATGATTTTAATTAAATTTATATATTATATATCTATTAATTTTAATTTTAATTAATATAATAATTATTACTAGTTATAATGTAAACATAATAACATCTTATACTTGAAAATTATATTTCATGAAAACCTAACATTTCATCATGTCTGTGGGTTTTGTTTAAAATTTTAATAAACTACTTATTTTAATTGAATTTTATAAAATATATTTGATATTTGGAATAATAATAATTTAAATCATTTTATAATTTTAATTAATTGTTTTCATAATGAATAGTGAGTATAGAAAAAATCTTTTCACACAGTAAAGGTGAAAACGGGTTTACCGCGGGTTAGTCTAAAGTTTTATGGGTTTAACTTTCTTAAAATATTGTATAAATTATATTATATGTTAATATTTATACATTATATCATCTATGTATTTAAAATTGACCATTTTTTATCCTTTTATAATTTTTAAAACATTGGTGTATATTTTTCTTTCCAAACATTTCAAATGTGTCCTCTCCCCCACTAATAAAAGGCAATCCTCTCTCCTCCACATCAAAACTTCATATAATATTTAAATTTATAATCTCCAAAAAAATAATTTTATCACATCCCTAAACATGTAATAGAATAATTTTTCATATTAAAAACCCTTCATTTGAATGATTTTATAGAAAACATGAAGAGATCTTCTCAAAAGGGGGAATCGTTATTAATCAAGAATTTTTTTCATTTCATCTTACTACTACATAAAATGTAATTCATAAATGATGATATAAAAACATTAGTATCTCATTTTTAATTAAATTTCATAATTTTAATGGAATAACATAAAACTATATCAACGCTGACTCTGGTTTCCTTGAACCAATGTTTTCATTATTATATTTTCACAAGATACAAGGAATCACCTCCTGATGGATCAAATAGTTTAGTAGTATCAGAAAAATATATACATAATTAAAATTAACAATAAAATTTAAATCATAATGTAATAAAATATTCATCAGGAACTCCATTAATCCTCAAATCTAACCACTGTATGTTGATCACAAAACACATCTTGGTATCCAAGAGAAAGTAAACATAAGAAAGGGATGATCTCAGGTGATCTATAAGGGTAAGAGTACAGTAAAAGCTATCATGAATAAATGAGAACAATAAATTTGAATAGTTAAACAACTTATATGAATTCTTTTTAGTTAGTAAACTGATAATAATATCATAAAAATAAATTATAATCAAATAAATCCATATAAATAATCGCATAATATTAAAACATGTACATAGATATTAGAACTAATAGAATAATCACATAGACATAAATAACTAATCTCATAAAGAGGGAATACACACTATACATCTGAAATATAATATCAAGAAAATTAAATAGTAAATTTTAATATGTGGGTATAAAACCATCTAATTTGGTGACCTTATTTATCTCGTGAGACCATTCGATGAATCAAGGTTTTATCCATACCCGAAACCCTCTCACCACTTGCTAAGTATAATGAATTCCTAATATGAAGGGGTTAAAACCTAATCAACATGAACATTAAAATATAAAAATTATCATGACCCCCTCCCTCCAATGATTCCCCTCTTGATCTAGAAATAAATAAAGAGAGATAATGACCCCTAAGTCCCGCCTCCAATAGGCACCGAGGTGGTGACCAACACCAAGGGTATAGAATCTCATGAAATGGGAGGAATTAGCCTTTTTATAAGAAATGAATATTAGGAAATAATATTTTCCATCCCAAAACAATATAAATCACTATATATAAGAAAAACCAAAATCTTCCCACATGTAGGTTGAAAGTAAAACTGCTACAAATAAAAGGAAATCTCCAAAGTAAATACCCAAAACTAAACCTAAGAATTGATTCCACAACTGCCCTAATGTATGAGCTAGTAATTCCCACCACAATCCCTATAATCCTCCTAGTAACCTAATGGTAGTTTCGTAAATATGGGTGAGCATAAAAGTATACTCATTAGAAAAACCAAAGTCTCTCATGAACGAGTGGGAGAAGCACACTAATTCTCTTATGATAAAATAACATAACCCAAAACACCTAACATGGTATCATATCCATCCCCACATAATCAAGGTATTCTCACCATGTCACACAAGTCAAGAAAATTAATATAGTAAGAACATAGATGATAGGGTACCATGAACCACTTTCCCATTGATTATCCACTCTCACACCCTAACGGAAAATTCCTTGGTCCTCCCAACTATTCTGAAATTACCACATCAAAACCCACCCAAACACACCTGGACCTCAATCCTAGTCCTAGAAACTAGAAAAATAAATATCATCACATCTCACCAACACACACCTAGGCCTCAAAACCACATCCAATGTGCAGACACCTAGGCCACATACCACATCACATCTCATCCTGAAGACTCATTGGAAAGAAAAACTCGCCCACACACACCTGGGCCACACAAACCACTACCTACCCCATGAATATTGGGATATCATCGACTAGAAGAGGGATCAGGGAAGAGCGGGTGGCCAAATACCTATCCTTCCATTGGGATGTTTGGGAAATACACCCTCACCCATGATAATGGTGGTGTTTGTCACATATTCCTCAATTAGGGTGGGGTGTGTATAGAAAACACAAGGAAGATAAAGGTATGCATACATAGTATCAAACACTCAAGCCCAACCTATGGGTTATCAATCAAAAAATAAACCACCCTATGATATTTCCAACTCTACTACAACCTGTAAATGTATTTATTGACACCACCAAGAGTCACTTCAGAATTTGATAAATGAAATCCATCCACAATAAACACCAACTCAATCATACCTCAGCCAACTCATTTAACAAATTATCATTATTTATTAAGGAAAACATTTATTAGTTCCTTACCTACTTGAGAAACTACCAACCACAACACACAACATCCCATAAAACATAAACCTTATAGAGGGAAAAAAGGAACCATAATAAAGCAAGTCAATTCATATTTCCACTCTGTTCAACACACAAACTAACCACTTCCATCATCATTCTTCAAAATCATTTGTTCCAATCCCTCCTATCAACAATAAATCTCCCAACACATAGCCAAAACTAGCAACACGTCTCATCAAAACCAAACCTGAACACCCCTCTATATAACAACACCACACTCATCACACTGAGTAACATAAACATATCACAGCTCGAACCTGTAGCCCCACTACTCAAACAGTGCCCATCCATTCCACAATTAGTCAATATCTCAAACTCAGATTCCATTACACCACATGTACCACCCAAAATTACATAAATACTCTCAACCCAGCACTAAATAACCACATAGGTAATAAGACAAAACAAAACCACACACATCACAAAACCACACCAAATAAGGTAGTGTGTATTCATATTAATCAAAAACTCGTTCTTTAATTCGACTCTAATAATTCATGTGTTATCATAGAACAAGTTTGATCCTAGGGAACACATTTATTTAACTGAATATACATAGTCAATAAATTGTATATATACTGTCATTCAACATATGATAAACAAAAATCCATCAAAAGTCATACTGACTGCACAAACAAATACCACCAATGACCTTGATTTTCAGTAGTCATATTTCCCATATAGATCACATCATCAATAAAAAATTAAACAGAAGCATTCATCACTTTCCCCCACCCCCTGTTTATTGGTTTAAAGCTGATTCTATTATGTTTATAAAATTTGGATTCATGTTCCTTCACATGAGAAACATTCGTACACCCACACCATATGATTCACAAATAAGAAAGACTAATGGATCCCTACCTCAAGAATTTGATGACTAACACATTCTACTTGCACCAAAAAGGGGGTATGAAAGGCTCTAGGAAATGTGATCCAATGGTGAAGTAAAAATTCATGGATCCTCATGGAAGAAAGCTTTTGGGACACCCAGATATTAATATAAAAGAGAAATAATGAATTAAGGAATGGTTCCTATATATGAAGGACTAGATCTGAGACTCATGGGATATGGACCCGTCTTGAAATTGATATTAGAAGTGGATATTGACCAAGAGTTTTCACTAACATAAATCCTCCCTAGAGATAAGTGATTATGTATATAATTTATATCATTTTAAATGTATTAAAACAAACTTAAATGAGGTTTTAATCTGAATTTACGTCAAATAAAATGTTAAAGGGGTGAATCTAAAAAACTAGCATAACCCCAAAATTTTGACACACTGTTGGAAATGACGTGTCATTGGGTGATTCACCGATGAAATTCCCAAGAGGGTGAGGCACCATTGGGTGACTCGCCATTGAATGAGTCACTGGTGTGAGCAATAGGTGATGAGCTAACATTCTCAAGTCACCATTCGATGAGTCTCCATTTAGAGATTCACCTTTCAGTGAGCAACCGTTCTATGAGCCACCGTTCGGTGAGTCACCATTCAGTGTGCTGCCATTCGGTGAGTCATCGTTTGGTGAGTCACTATTAAGACTCACCATCATGACCCACCATCAGTGAGTCACTATTGGGAGTCATTGACATAACTCACCATTAATGACCAACAAGTCCCGACTCATTGTTAGATGACCTGCCGTTGGAAAATTGGAATTTTAGAAAAATATTTAAATGAGTCCATGTTGCCTCCCCAAACACCCCAAAAACCATATTTTTATAATGTAATGGATCTAGGAGGTAAATGTGGTTACATCATAAACCTATCAAACTATTATCTCCCTTGAGAATTCAAAACCAAACTCATAAGGGAAGAGGGGTCAATACAACCACCCCATGTGATACCTATAAATGATCTTGCTACACTTGAAACACCACTACTAAAAAAACAATCCAATGTTCAACAATAAACCACTATAAATTTCTACAAATATGGGGTCAAACCTAAACATCCCAGAAAACCTCCTCATTAATCTACTACCCCAACCAACAACAATACACATTACACAAGCACCAAAATCTATACTACCCAGACATATGAATCATGGAATTCCTTCCTCCATTTCAAGACACTATCTGCTCTTGCCGACACTGACTCGCCTGCATAGGTTTAATCACATCTCAATTAATGTGTCTCAATTCGTAATCAAGTCCTAACCTTTCATGCATTAGGACTGTATGAAATAGCATGGAATAGAGAAACAACTCATCCCGTAACAATCAAGGTTCAAACATTGCATTACAAGGAAAACTAAAAGAAATTGGGTATTGAGATCGTTTCTATGCCTCTAGCTCCCATGTTATCCCCTATGGGCCACCATACATCCACAAAAAATGAACCAAGGGAATGGTTAGACCACATAGAACCTTATCCCGATGATCTTGGATATCCACTGGTCATTCCAAAAACTGTGTATCATCTTCGACATCCAACTCTACCCAGTCAATGACATGGGATTTATCATGAAGATATTGACGAATTTGAGTTATGTAAAAGAATTCATAGATCCTCTCTAAATCTAGTGTCAACATAAATAGTTAGTCCACTTCTCAAACTCATCCAAACACCTCAAAGGGTGAGATGAACCTAGGATAAATATTTCTCCATCTTCTAAACCTCCGCTACCCACATCTAGGGAATCCTTCAAGAACATGTGGTCCCCAACATCAAACTCGAAGGGAATACTCCTATGATTGGAATATGACATCTTCTGGTCCTATGCTACTTTCATCCCCTCAGGGACAAGATGGACCTTCTCTATTGTGCACTGAACCACCTCGTGGCCAAGAAAAATTGTATCCCCTTCATCTATCCAAAAAAAGGTTGAATGGAACAGTATTCCCAAAAAAAATCTTCAAACGAAGCCATGCCAATGGACTATTGATATCTATTATTATAATAAAACAATACCAAGGGTAAGTTTCACTCCAAAGATCCTACAAAGTCCAAGACGCATGCCCACAACATGTCCTCCAATGTCTGGATGGTCCACTCTATAATCCCATCTTTCTGAGTGTGGAAATCATTGCTTAGTTGAAACTGAGTTCCAAAGCCATAATGCAATATATTCTAGACTCGTGAGGTAAAATGTGTATCCTGATATGATAAAATGCATATAATAACACAATGCATCTACACCACCTTATTCACAAACCTTTTTTTAAGGAATCCACTATGCCTGACTCCTTAATCACTAAGAAGTGAGTAGATTTCATCTTTCGGTCTACTAAAACCTAGATAGCATCATATCCTCATAGATATATAGGTAAAACTATGATCAAATCCATTAATATATCATCCCACATACCCATGGGGATATCTAAGGGCTAAAAAAACCACCGAGAACATAGTTCTCAAAATTCACCTGTTGGAACACTAAGAACTTCTCCACAAACTCTACTACCACCGGTTTCATCCTGGGCCACCATAACTACTCCTTCAAGCCATGGTACATCTTGAAAACTACTGGTTGTACCACTATGGGTGATATATGAAACTCACGGAGTACTCCCTAGCGCATTTACATGGGAAAAAATATCCTTCCTCGTATCATCATCTGAATCTAACCATTTTTCAACCATCCCTCTAGAGAATCACCATGGTAAACGCGGCCACACATCACCTCTGCCTCTGAGTCCCCCACTAAGAATCCTCTCCCTTCTACATCAGATAAGACTACACTATCATATGAACTATATATCCTCTGCCACCATCTATTCCCACATATAGATGAAAGGCATCCAACTCATCCATCACCTTCCAGGAGACTGCAGACTAAAAAACCACTTCCCTCTGTGAAATTATTCACAAAGCCTCATCCATAATATTACCCTTTATTGAGTTTTAATAGATCTATAAGTTGTAATCTAGGAGAAAATCCATCCACCTTCAATGTCAAAAGTTCTGATATCATTTGGGAAATGATATACCTCAAGCTCTTGTGACCTATTAAGACCACAAAGTTCTCCCCAACAAGGTAACACCACCACAAATTCAATGCAAACATAACCTCTACTAGGGCCAGATCATGGGTGGAATAGTTATGTTTATGGGGGGTGTAACTTCCTAGAATCATAAGAGATCAATCCCCATTATTTTATCAGCACGCATCCCAATCCTAGAAGGGAATCCTCACAAAACAATTCAAAAAAAACCCCTTCCTCTAGAAACCAAAGCACTAGTGAATTGAACTACTTCCCCTTCATATTTTTGAGTGACGCCTAAAACATATCACTCCACAAAAAGTCCTGGTATTTCCAAGTGTAGGCCATCAAAAGAGATGTTATTTGTGATAAATCAGGTACAAATCTTTGGTAATAGCCTACCAGACCAAGAAAACTTTAAAACTATGAAACAGTTTTGGGTGTTGTACAATAAAAAACTGCATAAACCATCAATGGGTCCACTTCTACACCCTACTAAGACACCACATGTCCAATTAATGGCGCTTCTCATGTCCAAAACTCTCACTCGGACTGCTTTTCATAGATTTGGTGGTGTCAAAGGACTTACAATATTGTCCTGAGATACTCAGTATGATCCTTCAATGACATCGATTAGAACAAGATTTCATCGATGAATATGATGATGAACCGGTACAGGAAGTCATGGAAGATGGATTTCATAATGCCCATTAACACATCTGGTGCATTCATAACACTAAATGTCATGACTACAAACTCGATGTGCCCATACCTGAATCTGAATAAATTCTTCAGGATATGTCCCTCAATCACCCTCAAATGATTATATCCAAACCATATATCTATCTTAGAGAACCAACTCTCTCCCCTAATCTAGTTTAAAATATCGTTTATCCTTGGTGGAGGGTAACAGTTCTTGACCATTACCATATTCAATCTCTAGTTGTCAATATAGAAACTTAGACCCCCATATTCTATCTTCGCAAAAAAAAATTGGAGCACCTCATGTTGACACACTAGAATAGATAAATAACTTCTTCATAAGGTCATCAATCTGAATCCTAAGCTCCCAAATCTCAGAAGGTGATACCCAATAATGATCCATTGAAATCAAACAAGCACTAGGTTGTAACTCTATCCAGAAATAAACATCATGTTGAGGGGGTAGAGTTGAAACCTTCTCAGGGAAGACATTAATGAACTGCCCAACAATGTTGGAAACCTCCCCCATCTCACCATCCATTGATTCTACTGACAGCTTGGCCAAAAAGAAAAGAAGAGGTTCTATACCCTGACTACCCACCTGGAAACCCCATTCACCATCGAAATCCACACGCTGGTCATCCACATATGAAAAAACAACTCTCCTCCAGAAGTATTTGATAAAATCATGCACAATGTATAACCATTCAATGAGAAGGATGAAATCATACAATTTCATATGTAATAGAAAAATAACCCCACATGACTGATGTACTTCAACCATCATCTTACATCCCTATCACACAACAAACAAGTAAGTATGACCTCCCATTAGAGTAATCAATACTAGGGGATCAAGAAGAATCTATACATATAGTCCTAGTGTATGGGTTAGAGTGGTTGGAAAAAAGGAATGTGATGATCCTGAATCAAACAATGTGTAAGCAAGAGTATTGAACAAAGAGATCATACCTCAAACGATCTCATGCCCTACTAGAACTACTTCCTTTATGATGTCCAAATGGACATGCACATATCCTATTAAAATCTTCTTATGAACACCTCCTCGACCACACTTGGTCTGATGCCCCTGAGGAACACCCTGAGGTTGGCTTATACCTGCTCTGTCTCCCTTGGTGGAGCGTTAAGATGTCGCCCCTACTGCTGGAACCACACAACCAAAAACTTCTATTGAAGTGGGTCCTGGACCTGCAGACCTCCACCATAATGAGCTCAAATGGACATTGGGAACTAATTCCTAAGATTCCCATGGACTCCATATATGTAACACATCATCCCCAAGACCACAAGAAAGGAAAGAGGACCTGAAGGCCTAAATAGGATCTACTGAGGCTGATTCTCTGATGGCTGAAACATAGGAGGTCCTGGCACCTGAGACCTAATACTGGTAGCCTTGTACATAGAATACTCCTCCTATCTGCACTTTGATGATCTACTACCTCATGAGTGCATCCTATTAAATTCCTCCACCTTTTTATAGACCTACATGTATGTTGGTATGGTGAATTTGGTAACCGAGTACCAGAGAGACGGACAAAGTGCCTCCTGTAGATTTCTCATGTGAGACTCATCATCTGAAAGAGATCGTGAAGAAAATTAAGGAGATACTTGAACATGATCCCTAACTCTCATACCAAAATACTCCCCTACTGGGGGGATAGTATATCCTGTATATTCTCAACCTTCATGGTTGATGAAAGTAATTCATCTCAGAACTCCATCTAAAATTGACCCACAGAACATCATCCTTGTTCCTCTCCCTCGGTACAATATCTACCACTGATGCCTGACTCCCCGCATTTGGCTCACTAATAAGGAACCTAGTACTCTATCAGATCCCTAATCAAACTGAAGGTGATAAAAATCTCCTTGTGACAAATCTTTGTCTCCTTGTCTAAAATTATTCCCTTATACTTCCCCAGAGTCTACCACTAGAATGCTTATAGAGACTTCTTCCACTAATTATCCTCCGCTACCCGATCAACCCTTCGTCGATCAACTAGGTCAGCTTTCTTAGCCTCCACTTCCTGCACTACATGCGGATGATGACCATGTTCCATGGATGAAAAAGGTAATCAAGGAACTCCTAATCTTGAGTAGTATATAATTTTATATAAGATTCCTTTTTAACTCATTATTTGTTTAAATTTCATGAAAAAACCATTTAAAACAATGACACAAGTCAGTATGATGTATATACCTTTCATAGGGTATCTACCTTGAAATCAGTGGATCTTGACTTGGATTTTTGGTAGACTCAGAGTCCTTGCATCATATCACGGGGGGCCCTAAAATCCCATGTCCTAACTGGTCTTCCCTATCCTATATTATGAACAAGATCACCTGACATTGTTTCCTTACCAAGCCATGATATCATCATTGTGCCTAACTCAAAACTTCATCCTATCTTTCAACCATTACATTTGATACCATTTTGTTATGAACCCATACCTCTAAAGATTACCCTCATAAGCTAGAAATTATGAAAGATAGATAATGTCCCCTCGAGTCCCGCCTCCAGTACACCCAGAGTGATGACTGACATAAAGGGTATATAGTCTCATGAAATTGGAGGAATTTCCCTTTTATAAGAAAAAATATTGGGATATAAGATGGACCATCCCAAAACAACTATAGGAAATATATAAAAGAAGACCAAAAATAAACCCCACGTGCATGGTTAATGTAAAACTTCTACAAATACAAGGAAATGCTCCAAATGAAGTACCCAAAAGTAAAGCTAAGCAGTGATGCAACTACTATCCCAAATTCTGATCTAGTAATGCCTAGTATGGTCCTTGTAATCCTCCTGGAATCCTAAAAGAAGTTTTATATCCTAGGGTGAGCATACATGTATACTCATTAGGAAAACCAAAGTCTCTTGTGCACAAGTGGTAGAAGAATACTAATGATCCCATGAAAAAAAATAAAAAATTGCACCTAACAATGTATCCTAGCCATCCCCCCCTCACCAAGTAAATCTAACAAAGTATTGAAAGTAAAGTAATGTAATATAGTAATTATATCGATGATAGAGTATCCAACACCACATTCAAACTAATTATCCACTCTATATCCCTAATGAAAAAAGTCCCGGTGCTCCCACCTCTTCCAAATTTACCACATCACAACCCACCCAGACACACTTAGGCTTCATAGCTAGTACCAAAACCAGGGAAAATTAAGCTCATAACATCTCAACCAATCACACCTAGGCCTAAAAAACCAGTACCTGCCTAAAGAATCTTGCTCTATCATCCCCTAGAAGATGGAGTAGAGAAGATAAAGTGGCTAGCCATTCATCCTTTCATTATGATTTTTGGGAAATACACTGTCTTTCGTGACAATGGAAGTGTTTGTCACATAGTTCTCAACTATGGTGGGGTGCGTATATAAAAAACAAGGAAAATATAGGTATATATATATAGTAACAAACACTCAAGGAAAACATATGGGTTCTCAATCAAACAATAAATCACCATATGATACTTCCAACTATGCTTCTACCTCTAAACAAATTTATTAACACTAGAAACAACCACATCAGAAGTTGATAATGAAATCCATAAAAAACGTGATAGAACTCAAAAATACCCCCATAAAACTCATTTAACAAATTTTCAATATTTATTAAGGAATCAATTTATTCATTCCATACCTTCCCAGGAAACTACCAACCAAAAAAAACTGGAATCCACACATCATAAACCATGAAGTGGGAATAAAATAACCATATTAAAGAAACTCAATTCATATTTCCAATATATTTAACACCCATACCAACCAATTCCATTATCATTATTTAAAGTCATTCTTCCCAATCCATCCTCTCAATAAGAAAACTCCCATCACACATCCAAAACCAAAAACACATGTCATCATATCCAAACTTGATAGCCCCACTATATATCCACAAATCACCTATCAGACCTAGTAACATAAACACAGAACACCTTGAACCTGTAGCACTGCTACTCAAACACTGCCCATCCATTCCACTATCAGCCAATCTCTCAACCACATATTCCATTTCACATCTCGTACCACCCAACATTATAACCGTGCTCTCAACCCTATCACCACACAACCACATAAGGAAAAAGATAGAACAAAACCACAAACATCACACAACCACTCTAAACTAGGCAGGGTGTATTCAGATTTTACAAACACATCTTCTATAATTCTACTTTGATAATTCAGAGGTTATCACAGAAGAAGTTCAATCCTGAGGCATCCATTATATAACTGAATGTTCATAGTTAATCAATTTCATATATACATATTTTTAACACATGATCAAAAACAATCCATATTAATTCATCATTAGTTCACAAACAAATACAACCAACAACCATGATTTTCAGTAGGCATATAGCCCATATATGTCACAATATCAAAAAAAATGAAACAGAAGCAAGCATCATATCCCCCAGACCCTATTTATTTGTTTAAATATGATTCAATTGTATTTATTAAATTTGGATTAAACTTCCTTCACTTTAGAAACATTCATACACCCACCCCACATGATACACAAATAAGAGGGATGAAGGGATCCATACCTCAAGAAACAGATGATCAGCACCTCATCGTTGGGCCACACATGGGGTGCGCAAGGCTCCAGGTAAAAGCGATCCAAGGGTTCAACACATATGTATGGATCCTCAGGGAATTAAGGTTCTAGGAATCCCAAGTATCAAGAGAAAACATATATAAAGAATTAAGTAAAGGTGTATAGATTTTAAGGACTAGTTTCGAGACTCAATGGATATGAAACCGTTTTAAAATCCCCATTAAAATTGGATCTTGATAACATTTTTTGACTAACTTAAAGCCTCCTAAGCATTATCCAATTAAAATATAATTTATATCCTTTGAAACGTCTTAAAAACACATAGATATGCTTTCAAACCCAATTTATATTAAATAAATCATGAATGGGGGGAATATGGAAAAACATAAAGAACCTTGAAATTTGGAAAAACTATTAGAAATGAATCACCATTCGGTGAGTCACTATCCTGATTTACTGATGGAGGAGGCACCGTTGGGTTACTAATGGTTGGTGAGCCACCGTTCGATGATCTGGAAGTTAGTGAGTCACTATTCGATGAGCCACCGTTTGGTAAAATATCATTTGGTGAGATACCATTTAGTGATACACAGTTCGGTTCATCACCATCGACACTCACCATCATGACCCACCATTAGCGAGTCACCATTGAGAGTAATCAAGGTGACTCGCATTGATGAAGAACCAATCCTGACTCACCGTTAGTTGATCAACTGTTGGAAATATGAAATTTTGGAAAACTCTTGAAATGAATAACCATTTCCTCCTAGAACACCCCAAATTCCATATTTTATCGAAGTAATTTATAGGGGAGCTCTGAACCATTACAAAAAACAAACTAACATATGAAACATTAATACTTACACCAATCAAATAAACACTATAAAAACCATGTAGTGTAATATGATGAATGATAAAAAAATTGTACGTCCTCATTCAATATGATCTCAAACCATCAATTAAAATAATAATGTTGATATCAATAATAAAATCCCCAATGGATTATATATACATTATATATTTTTTGACATTTATGAATAGAAATACTATAAATATTTCATTAAAAACATTCACAAGGAAAATAACCTTTTAAAAAATAAAAATATCCTTCAAAAAAGAATATAAATGTTTCTAAAAATAATTCCATTGAAATAATTTTTTATAAGATGTATAATTAGCTTAAAATATTGAGTTGTTAAAATGGTTGAAAAATCTATTCATTCTTTACATGTTAAAATAATGATTCTATACCAATTTTCAATAATATGAAAACCATCCTTATTTTGAAAAAAAACCATGATAATTTGTTTAAAAATATTTATTAGAAATTAAATATATTTAAAAATAACTTTAATTATTAATTTTTAACATTATAAATAAATTTTTTAAATTTTTTTAGATGTCATTTATTTTGCTGAAAAATTATATTCAACTAAAGAGAGAAATAAAGAACTATTTTTTTAAGCATGTTTTATCAAATATTTTAAAAGAAAAAGAGTTTAAAAACTGAAAAATAACATAATAATATTCATGAAGAACCACATGAGAATATAAAAGATTGAATTTTGGATATTAGAATAAAATTATTCCCATAAGGTAGACGTATACATTAAAAATCCCAAATAATGGTGAGATTGTCCCATAAACCCTTAACACTTTGTTAAATTCTGATTCATAACCCCCCAAAAAAATAATGAAATAAAATGGAACATTAAATAAAATGAATATAAATATATTAATTATATAACATATCAATATGGTAGTAAATAAAGCTAAAAAAATTAATCAATGGTGAACATGGTATAAGTATTGTGAAAGTAAAAGTGAGATGAGAAACAATAACCTCATTATTGACTTTGTTTGTATGTGTCTGAAACTCAGGAATAATTAATAGAGGTATATATTTAAACTAATAAATAACTAAACTCAAATATATTTTAATATATATTATTTTAATTTTGTCTTTTATCACCCAATTATTTTAAATTTTCTTTTAAAATCACTATTTTGGGTGAAAATTTATTTGTTTTTCATGTATGTTTTAGATTAGTAATTTTGGTCCATTTAATTGGATCATTATTTCATAATATAAATAATTTTATATATGATATAAATATCATATATATTCATTATATATATATATATTTATATTAATATATTAAAATTAGAGGGAGAAAATAGTTTACACCATTCGTGGAGACGTTTGGCCATACATATGCTAGAATGATGTTTCCATTAATCCCAATGTATGAAGGAATGGGAAAATACATATCAATTATTAGTTTAATAATCATTATTATTTAATATATATCATTCATAACAATAAAATATATTCTTATTACCATTTATATAAAAATGAAATGTAAAATATTTCACATCACAATGTAGAAGAGATGGTCCAAAAATATGCATGAGTGATGTTATTTTTCTCCACAGATTGGAAGATAATAATTTTGATGTGATATTATATTTACATAAGTATTTATAGATCATAAAATCATATATATTGATTAAATTTTACCATAATTTCTTTCATATAAATCATAATAGAAAATGAATCACATTGCTTCACAAGCTGGCAGTATGTCATACACACGTACAACATTATCGAATCCCCCACTGAATGAAAATTAAGATGGTATATGTTATATAATAATTAAAAAAGTATAATAATTTCATAAATATCATATAAATATGTTCAATACTTTATTATATCCATAATTTAATGGTGGTTATGGGGAAATAATTACATTGGTTCATGAGGCGGTATACCGTCATACACATGAATGATAGTATCATTTCCCATTTGATGGAAGTGGAGATAGATCATGGTTATTAAAATAAAAAAACATCTATATATATTTAAGTCACTTATATTATTATATTATTATATTATTATGGATCAATAAGCATTAATTTTGGTGGATGATGAAATAAAACAAATACACACCTTTTAGACTTTTACCTCTTCTTTGATGAGACTCTTTTCGTTTTTACAAAAAGTATTCATATGAGGGATTATAATTAAAACCAGGTATTAAAGGATGTGTGTAGGAATGTAATTAAGAGATTTGGGTAGGTTATGGATGAAATAAATCACTTTTTATGTGTAAAGAGGGGAGTAGAGTGGTTTCCATTTATAAGTGGGGGAGAGGAATCACATGTAATTTTATAAAATAAAAAGTTATAACCATGTATTTATCAAGATAAAATCCTCCATTGAGGGTAATTATAAATACTCAGAAATTTTATGGTTCAATTATGGCCATAAAATAATTTTTTTATGTTTAAGGTCAATTTAAATCATATTTTCTTAGTTTATCACCTTGGTAAAACAATTTTTACATGAACCATGATATATTTTTTTAACTCTTTTAACAATTATTAATGGTGAAAAAATAAGTTTAAATTGTTAAATAATATATTTTTTTCATGATTACAAATATAGGATACAATTTAATAAATACAACTCGTTTAAGTGAATTCAATTTAAAATTTAACAAAGTACTTGATTAAAGATAGGTTTTCTAAATAGAAATATCTATTAAATATAGAATGTTTGAAAAAAAAATAATATAAAATTTATTCAAATGGACTAAATTAGTTAAATTTTAATAAAAATGAAATAATTTTAATTTCAACTATTATAAATTTAAAATTTTCATGGTAAATAATTTAGATGAAAAGTCTATTTTAAATAATAAATTAGTACTTTTCAGGATTCATCAAGTTATAATCTATGTAGAAAATTCTATAAAATTCAAACCAAGGTAATATTGACTGGTATATTTTTAAAGTGATTTTATTTTCTTCAAATAAATTTTCTATAGGATGTAATGATTACTTTTATATTATTTTTTCACTGTGTGACTAGTCCGCCTTTTAGAAAATTATAGTTTTTTTGAAAATATTTATTCTTATTTTAAATAGTTCTTATATTATTTATAATCAACATATAAACATTGAATTTATTTTATACATGTTGGAAAATTTTAATTTTTATAATATAGTTTGTATTTTTCCTACCTTCCATTATAATGGTTAGGTTATACTGTTCATGTTTAAATAATAATAATTTAATATATTAATGAATTTCATTCAAACCTGGTGTTTCGTGTATTTTATGATATCAAAGAGATTCAATTAATTTAAAATGAAATATATCATAATGTCTTTTAATGTTGTATTATATTTTAAGAATGAAATTTCATGTCGTAGACATTATCGAATCTGATATACATATTTTATAATCTCAGGATGTTACATTCAATCAAACATAAATAAATTTCAACTTCACAGTTTAATATTTACATCATTAATCATGGGTTTTAAATTTGAAAGAAACATTATATAAATCCAACATCTTGAGAATCATTAATAAAAAATCCACTTGATAATTTAGAATGCGATGTACAAATTTCATCTAGATTAATAAAAAAACTGGGTTTCCATGTAAGAGAACATTGGTGGTATATGAATATATTATCATTGAAGAAAAATGGTAAATAATTATTTAGAGTGATAGAGATCATTGATCAAAATAAAGTCGGTCATATTGAGAATGTTAATTTCTACAAAACCATGAATCTCTAAAGGGTGAAAAGAACATTGGTTCATATAAAATGAAGGTATTAGGATACTTTTTTTTTCTAATATACTTTTACTATATCTGAGTAATTATTTTACTATCTATAACTATAAATAAGTATACTTACTAGATATATTATTTTTCAAATATAAAATTTCATCCATTGGTTTTTCCCTAATCAATCTCCACTTCATCTCTTATACCAATAAATGAATATAAAATTATAAAATTATTTATAAAGATGTTTCTTATGGGATTGTTTGATCCAAAATACACAAATAAGTTATTCCTCGTATCTGTGTATAAAAAATGGTTAGAAAAGTTTATCTATTTACAGCCAATTTTATACATAATCCATTAAATAAATAGATAACCTTATTTATTGTCTAAAATATGTGTCACCAAATTTTTAAAGAAGGTCACTAAATCCAAATTATATTCCCTAGATAATATAATGTGTCTTTTAATTTCACATTACATATATGTCAATATATTTATCACAAAAAACCATTAAAAATAATGCATTATTCCAAAAATAAAATAACATGTCATCATATATATTACATAAATCCAAACATGTATTGAACTCCAAGAAGGATAATATAATTCATAAAACCACTAACTAATTACATAGTCATAAGTAATTTCCCATAAACCTCACATTATCATTATTATCTCAAAATTGACCACATATTAAGGGTTATCTTCCCAAAATATTCTATGTTAATAAAAGTTCAAATTTCCACTGAAACAATTTTCTCGTTCATCAATACAATTCAATATATGTTCTTAAATCCAAAAAATAAAAATAATATATGTACAATCCTTATACATTTTATAATTCTCATAACCAAAATTCCATTCATAAAATACTCCAATAGTATAATTCTTGATTCAAAACACAATAAAAGTAATCAATACACTTAATTATTAAACCATTAATGAGGATTTATCATCTTATTCTATAATACCTATTTCCTTTAATATATCATTTGTTTTCTCTTAATCATTAGTAATATGACAATTACTCTATATAAATTTCTTATTATCTTCATGATATTTCCCCTAGGATATCAATTTTTATAATTCCTATACATTCCACTTTTAAAACATTCATATGTAAATAAAAAATTAGGGATATATTTTTTCTCATCAACTATGTTAATCATAATGATTATTTTTCCTTGAAAATTGCAGGGTTTTTTCTATTATTTCCACACAAAAAATATTTCATGTTCCTTTGAGACACTCTCTTGGGTGTTTCTTTCCATATTTTTGAATTTATGTATATTGAGCCATCATTACTCCATGGTATCAACTATTCAAGATCATAGTGGAATCCACCATATTCTTTTTTTGTGAGTAAAGAGTTAGTTAACGTTAATATTTTTAATCATATATCGTGGAAAATTATTATGAATAATCACAATTTCCTTCACCCCTATCATCTTACCATTTGGTTTCTTATTAAAACATTATTTATCACTTTCTATGTTTACCATGTTCCTTCTAGATCTATCCATTTACTAAAACTAAAAATCACACCACGTTAAATACTATCCATAGTGGGAAATCACATAGTAATGAAGAATAATTTATAGGATATTTAAATCATTAAAGATTGTTTAAATTCTATAACACCATTGGTTTAATCTATGTTGTTCACAGTTTTCATCTTTTCAAATCCATCATGATGATTGATAATGAAAATATGAATTAATGAAAGCATATACCCTAGTCGTGACAAACCAGGTAGGGTAGTAAGGCTTGTTGCATTTACTAGGTAATTATTTTTTCATTCCTGAAAAAAAAAATTGGTCTTTTTACCCCTACATACATCTATTCCAAAGACATATTCACTTACAGTATACAAAAATTGATATATTTCTAGGGGAACCCATATAATATCTACCACAAAATCATCAGGATTTTATACTATATGTATTATAATTGGCTATCACAGTGTTATATGCCCAAATATATATTTTCATAAATAAATCTCCCATGGTTACTACTAGACTTATTTTGATACCATCTATAAGTACCCTGAATAATGTAGCACGGAGCTACTGGTTATATTATTACATTAGTAATAGATGCAAGGAATCACATCCATAATGTCAATATATTATTTGTCTAGTTATAGATTATACAATACTGAAACACTAATTAAATTTTAAAACTTCTAATACAGAATGTGTTTTCATTGAGAAATCCATTTTCTTAAATAGAGTATCCCCCTTATCAATCAAAAAACATAATATAGTTCTGTGGGAAATAAAATACAAGAAAGTGGTGTACACAGATGCTGGGTAAGTTTGAATATATAATTAATAAATAACCATTATCAATATGTCCATGAAAAAAACACATTCCATTTAATAATTAAACTAATTATAATATTGTAGATAAAATCATGATCCAATAAATCCATATAAATAATTATATAATCATGAAATTTATCCATTATTAAGATAATAAATAAAATAGTATTATGGACATGAAAAAATCATTCATAATGGGGTATTAATAATTCTAGAAATCTGAAACATTATGTCAATACCTTTCAAAAGAATGTTTAAATTTGTGGGTAGAAACCCAACTAATTTGGACAACTCAATTGTATCATGAAACTACTAGATACATAATGGGGATTTTTTATAATCAGGACACACCCATCACATTCTAAGTCCAATGCATTACACATATGAAATGGGTAAAAACTAATCAATGTAATTTTTTTATTTAAAACTGACATACCAAATGTTAATACATACCCCAAAAAAATTAACATACTCATAAACCATCTTGTGAAATATGGGGAATGGTAATAAGGTTGTACATTTTTTTTGAAGAAAGAAGGATTATATTAATGGAGAATATCAGCAGTCGTACATAAGCAGAGCCAAGAAGGAAAATTTTCCAGCCATAGTTGGTTGACATCGAAGGGGCTTGAGGCCGCCAGCTAATGGGTCGCATTGTTTTCTTACCTTTTGGTAAAGGAGAAGGTGCAGCAAGAGAAGCCTTGGCGCAGTGAGTGGATTCTTCTGATGATAAAACCAAAGGCCTGGAGTCTAGAGTCACTATGGTTAATAGCATTGATGACCGAAAGGCAGTCAGAATCGATGATGATATCAGCCCATCCACTTTCCACAGCGAGCATCATCCCTGTCAGTATGGCATAGGCCTCAGCAACTACAGGTTCCCAGAAGGCATGATGTGGTTCATATTTTGCTACAATGATCTGCCCCATATGATTTAGATCTAGGAGGCTGAGAGAAACAGGCCCATCCTTGGGGAGAGAAGCATCCACGTTAAGCTTAAGACTCCCTTCCTTTGGGGGGTCCAGTGAGGGGAACAGGAGGGGGAAACTCCTGGAAAAACATGTCCTTTGCGGTCCTTCCAGCCCTCAATCCATGAAGCGGCTCGTTCAATCCAGAACTTGGGAGGCTGATAAACATGGTGGAAAAACGAATTGTTACACCAAACCCAAATGATCCAGGCCAGGGTGCAACGGGAGATTGCATCAGACGATGAAATAGAGGAACACCATCGCATTAGAAGATTGGGGAGGTTAGAGGCAATGTCCAGTGAAGCATCCGAAGCTGAGCCCCATTTATTCCAAATTTCCTTGGCTCTCAGGCAGTGAATGATGGCGTGCCAAGGGGTTTTAGGAATATTCGGGCAAAAAGGGAAGGAATTATCACTGGTCATATGTCGGAAAACAAGGAGGCTCAAGGTAGGGAGGGTGCCCGTGCACACCTGCCACCAAAATTGGCGAATTTTTTGGGGGACATTAAGCTTCCAAAGAGCTTTCCATGGTCCCTCATCACGGTTGCGAGAGTGAATACCAAGATCCAGTCTGTACCTAGATCTCACCGTGAACTCGCCTGAAGAATCATTGGTCCAAAAAAGATGGTCGGGGCCGGCATCAGGGACCCAGGGGATGCACAAAATAATTATTTAGTCTCTTTCATTAAACCATTCCTGGATTTTTTCCACACACCATCCCAGGCCCTGGTCTAAAAAGAGGCAGTTGACAGTGGCGTCTTCAAGACCTGGTTGAGCAGGGGATGTGGCCCACACACCATCCTTATCAAAAAGCTAGGGATCGGTCTAGATGTTGACAAATGAGTCATTTCCAATCCTCCAGCCCAGTCCTTTTTCCAGGAGATTTCAAGACCGCCAAATACTTCTCCAGAGGAAGCTAGGGCGGGGGCCAAGAAAGGAGCCATGGAAGTCCATGTGGGGAAAGTATTTGGCACGGAGTACCCGCGCACATAAAGATGAAGGACAGTTAAGAAGGTGTCATCCTTTCTTGGCCAACAGTGCGTCATTGAACAGAAAAAGATTCTGGAATCCCATCCCTCCCTCCGACTTGGGTTTGTAGAGTTTCTCCCAGGCCAACCAGTGGGGTCGATTTCTGCCATCATTTTTCCCCCACCAGAAGTTGGCAGTATGTGAATGGATCAGGTTGACGACGGTCATCGGGAGCTTAAACATCAACATGAAGTAGCTGGGGATAGACTGAATGATAGCTTTAATCAGGTTATACATCCTTATTCACATTAATCATAAAAAATACAAGTAAATAAAATGGATGATATCAATACAAAAATCCCCCATTAGATCATATATACAATAAAGGGTTGATTCCATTAATGAATAGAAATACCATAAAATGTCATTAAATTAATTGATGAGGAAAATAACGGTTTACATTGAAAATAAAATTTTATAACTAAAATTTCACAAATCATTTGTAAAATAATTTTCATAGAGAATAAAAATTAGAAACATGGGGAAAATCATTGAACATTTTGTGGTAATGATAGTGGAAAATTCCATTACTTCTTTACAGATTACAATAATTATTCAATTTACAATTAAAAAAACCACCCAATCATGGCTTGTTTCAAAAAAACATCAAGATTCCTTTAAAAATAATTTTTAAAAAGTCTATATAGGTGAATATATATTAACTAAATCATTTAGGAAAGGTAATATACATTTTTGAAAGCATTTTTTTTAGAAAACATTGATTTTGATGAAAATTATTTTTTGACTGAAAAGATAAATAAATTTGGATTTTGATAAAAAACATTTTATTAGTCACTTTAAGTACCAAATATTATTAAAATACTAATATTAAATTGAAAAAATAGAAATTACTAATGGTTAATAAAAAAATTAGTTTAATAAATACATATCAAATATTTTACCCAATGAAGACTTCCACAAAAATAATCCTGAAAAATAATGTGATTGTGTTATAATCCCTTACTACATTGACAATATATAAATATTAATTCCCCAAAATTAAATAACATAAAATTAAAAATTAAATAAAACAAATATAATTATATTAATTATATAAAATATCATAAGTGTTGTATATACACCACAGAAAATAAATAAGTGGTGAATATTGCATATGTCTCACAGGAGTAAAAGTCGTACGAGAAACACTTACCTTATATTTGACTTCCTTTGTATGTGTCTGAACATCTTGTATAATAAATATGTGTTTATTATAAATATATTTAAGAAAAATAATAATAAATATAATTATATATATGATTTACTTGTACTATTTTTCACTTTTTTATCTTTAATTCTTCTTTTAAATCATGGATTTATGTGATAATTACTTCATATTTCATGTATGTTTCGATTCAGTAATTTTTTTTCATTTTAATCATATAAGGGTTACATAATATAATAAATGATAAAGATTATATAAATATAATATATATTTATTATATATGTGTCCATATTAATCTATTAATGTTAGATATAGACAGTGGATTACTCTATTCATAGAGACGGTAAGTCAAATGTAAGCAAAAACGTTGTTTCCAATTTTCACAATGAATGGAATGAATGAAAATTAATAATTGGTTATTGATTATTGAATAATTATTATTCAATAAATATATTTTATATTAATCAAATAAATCCTTATTAGTATCCATGTACAAATAAAATTAAAAACATTACACATTTCCAAGTGGAGGTGATAGTCAACCTATACAGATGAGAGGAATTATCTTTTTTTCAACAGTTTGAAATGTAAGAAGTTATATGTGATATTATTTTTAAAAAATTATTTTTGTATAATATATTTCACATATATTTATTAAAATTAACCTTAATTCATTTCATATAAATCATAAGTGATAAATTAATCATATATCTTTGTGAGGCAGTAGTCCTCCAAACACACGAGAAACATTATCATATCCCCCATAGAATGGAATGTATGAGGTTATAAATTATATAATAATTATAAAATTATAATAATTTTATATATTTTATATAAATATTTTATCTCCCAAATTATATTGAGTTTGAAATTTGGGGATGAAATAAAATGGCATCGGTTAAAGAGGAGGTTTTCAGTCATACACATGATCGACAGTTTCATTTCCCATTTGATGGAAATTGAAATGAATCTAGTTTATTCCTAAAACATAAAAAACTATGTTTATATTATATAATTTTGTTTTTATATTATCATATGTTAATAAGTTTTTATGATGGGGGATGATTAAATAAAATAAACATGCACGTTTAATAACTTTACCACTTATTCAGAGAGACACCATAGGATTAAAGCTAAAGCCTTTATAAGAGGACATCATAAAAAATATAATCCCTCTAAAATGTTAGGAGTAAGATGAAAAATATATTTTTTTAGGTATTGGATGATAAAAATTATTTTGTATGTGTAAATTCATATAAGTGGCATAAATAATTTTAAATTAAATCCACAGACATATCGAAATAGATGATTTCCAATGAGGAAATTCTCATAGGTATAGAATGTTTTAATATCAAAATCCAATATAAAATTTATTTCAATGGTATTATATGGTTATATTGTAATATTATTTAACTAATTTTACTTTGAAAAATTTTTAATATAAAAAACATTATAAATAATACACAAGAAAACACAATTTTCAATAAAAATCAATATTCTTCACAATTTATAAAGAACATAATATCTTCAGAAAACTCTAAAAATTTTAAAAGATAATTTTTACATGTAGATTTAAAAAATAAAACTTATATTTTAATTTTTTTCTAAATTTATTCAAAAATACATATCATTTTTTTGTCGAAATCATGACTAGATATCCTTTTAGAGAAATATAGTTTTCCATAAATCATTTCTTTTTATATCTAATGGTTATTAATTAATTTAGAATTAATAGATAAAAGTTCAATTTATTTTGCAATTATTAAAAATTTATATGTTTAGAAATATGGTAAATGATTTTAAATCATGTCAATTTAATGGAAATGTTATATTGTTCATTTATAATTAATAATATTTTAATAGATTATCACATTTATATCAAACCCTGTGTTGATTGTATCGTGTACTATCAAAAATATTTAATTTATTTAAAAAATATAAATATTATCATGTTGTTGGGATATTAATTGTCATATAAGCATGGTTTTCATGTCATATATTATATAAAATCTGATAATACTCATTTAAAATCTCATGTGTTAAAAAATATGACTTGCCCTACATCAAATGAGTTATGAAACCATCATTCATGTGTTCAGAAAACTACTTCATCATTAACTAATGTAATTCAGTTTCCATAATCTCCTATCAAGTTTCATCATGATGGTAGATTTAATAGTTATATGTGATATTCATGTCATATGAATCATTCTATAAATTTAATATATCATGTTCCTTCTTTTATTTTCATCAATAAAAAAATGAAAACATCATTTGTGTGTACCATGGAGTACTACCTTGTGATGTAATTTGATTCATTTTTAATTACATCATCAGATAGGTATTCTATGTAAAGAAAATTAAAAAATAATATGACATTTATGATATAATTATAATTCTATAATGAAAAAATATTTCATACCTTCTTTCTATAATGAACATTAAAAATTAGAGTTGTTGCCCATGCGTGTGGATGATCTACCGTCACCAAGATCAAAATGTCATTTATTTTTCATTTAAATCATTCATTATTAGTTTTAAAATAATAATTTATGTATAAAATTATAATTATATCATTATTATAAGTCCGTATATGATGGAACAATTAACATATTAATAATGTTCATCACACTGAAACAATTTTCTAAATATTTAATGAACGATCTAAAAATAGCCAACATGGACATAACTAATTAAGTATTTAAATATTTATTTAAAATATATAAAATAATTTATTTTTTATAAGGTATTTTTTTATAATTGGTTCTTAAAAAATCAAATAATTTATATAATCTAATTACGAATGAGTTAAATAAGATACTTAGATTTTCTGGACTCATGGTATGGGGTTTCTTGTCTCATTGTTATTTCTATGAGACATATTCCTTATTAAAAAATTATTTTTATTATTATATAAATACATTTAACATTAATGTATTTTTTAAATTTTAAGGTAAAAAACTTTTATTTGAAAATATATATCATGTTTTCTATTTTTGGAGGTGTTAATCTAGAGACTTCTAAATCTGTAAGGGATTTTATTTCAATTTTTATTTAATAGAGGAAATATTTTATTGTTATTAACCTAATTAAATTTATACAGTGAATATACTATCTATTTTATATGTAACATGACAAAAATTAATAAATAATCATATTATTTATTTTTGTATGAATTATTTCATCTAGGTGGCCTTGAATTGAGTTTTTTACTAAGTGGTAAAGGTTTTCTCAACATAATTTTGTTTCTTTGGGTTATGACTCTTCTTTATTGAGTATGTTATGATAACATTATGTATAAATTTTTCTTTAAATTTTTTTAATTATTTTTTCATCCTGTTTCATGTGGATTTAAATTTATTAAAAATATTGTCATCATTTATTATCTATGAATTAAATTATATGATTAATGAACAGGTCTTTTGTCTTAAACTCCCTTTCTTTGGGAGATATTTCTAATGATATACACCTAAATTCATTTTTTTGGTTTATATATTTCTTCATTGTAATGGAATATCATGAACCTAATTATGTTCTTTATATTTAATGTTAATATCAATTTTTTGTTTCATTTTCCTACTGTTGAAAAGTTGCCAATGTAGAAAAGGATTTTAATACAATATACTTTATTTTTGGGATTGTCTATGTTGATGATTATTTTGGATGAAATAACATAACCATATTTTCTTGAGACACAGATCATATCATTCCATATGGTTTTTAATTTATTTCACATGATTAATATCCACTTCCACCTTTATTTATTAAATATAGTTCACATGATTAATATCCACTTACATACCCATGTTTTCAGAAAAAATTAAAAAATAAATTATTGTATAAGAAAATTTTACATGATCTTTTACAATTATTTACACAGCTTTAAAAAACTCATTAAAACTTTCAAATGGTTTACTTTTGACTCCCATTGAAAATTTATAAAAATATTAAATATTTTTATCATTTAAAAAATGAGTGGTTTTTTCCACCATCATGACCATCATTTTTTAAATGTGTCCTCTTAATGTTTTAAATTTTATTTTTATTGGAATGTTTTTTCATATTATTTTGTGAATTTTTAATTTCTAAAAGAGATTTTAAAATTTTAATATTTATTTTCCCCAATAATATTCTAAATTATATTTTAATGGAATTTATAATCATCAATCTAAAACACCTTTAATTTTACATACACTATACATGGGATATTTGGAAATGATATGGTAAAAACTCTTTCTCTATATTGATTTTGATGTTGACATGGAAGTCATTTATTTTTTATGGGTGAATCAATTAATGAATGAAAAAAAATTATTGTTATATCAAAAAGTGAATGAATAAAAATGTTTTCTTCATGAATGATATATAGAAATTATTGATGATCAAGTGTGGACCCAGATCAGTCCACCTGATTCTACAATATATTAAGTGATTTGTGCACCAAGATTTCACCGAGTGAGACTAGTATAGATTATGTGATACATGTTCCCAGATAGTTCTCTAATACAATGTTTAATGATTATGTTTTCGAGTGGATCATATTTTATATTAGATGTATGGTTATTATAATTTTTAAGGTTTCTATTGGGATTCTATAAATATGATGTTATAATATTCCAACATGTTTTACTTATGAATTATATAGGTGTTTAATGATTCCAATAACCAAGATTAACATCACTTGGCTCATGATTATTGGTTCTTATGAATCTATACTTCATTAACAAATTATTAAATTTTTCATTATAAATGCTCCAGGTATTGATGGGTATGAATATTTTAATGTTATTATCATTCACTTTGATTTCATCATCATCACATTATTCTCTTCTTTTTCTCATTGATGACATTAAATTTATAATGCTCATGTTTACACTTACTGAACATTTTAGCTAACCCTTGATACGATTAATTTTCCCTAGGTTATCAACAATGATGTTGAATGAATTATATCATTAATTGTATCATATATTTAATTATTATGTCTTTATGTGGAATAATAAAAATGTTGTATATTGGGAATGATACATTCTTGATGTCATACGTATTGTTTAAGTACTATTTTTTTGAATTCTCTAAAACTATAAACTTGAAAGGTCATTGGTTATGTAAGTGGACAAATATTTAATTTTTTTATTTTATGTTTTGGATAGAAAAAAGGGGCCACATTTATCAGAATCAATCTATCAATACAATTAATATGGTTTTAGCACCCGATCTAGGAGTTCCGGTTCTGGTCATTCATAGTTTCTATCAGAGTAGGGTTTATATTGAAGTGGGTATTATGATTTTTTATAGATATGTTATATTAAGTATGATAGATAAAATCATTATTATATAATATTATAGTCTTTCATATGTTAATTGTATTGGACACCACTTTTGAGGATTTATATGGGGATATTTTAATTCGATTAATGTCATTTTGGGAGATGTTTTATTAGGATGAAATATATATAAAGATTTGTTTTCACATAAAGTATGCCTTTATATTATGTGGAAATAAGTTCAAAGGTATTTATAACCTTAAGGGTTTATATGATCTTGTGTATTGAGGTAATTATTTTAACACGTGTTTTATGGTATATAAAACCATGGAATTTAAAATTAATATAGTGACTAATTTATAATGTTATTTTAGAAGAAAATATATAAATTTTTTGGAATATATCATTAAAAATGTGATTATTTTTAGGCTAAAATACTATTTAATGCTGAGATCATTGAAGTTATTTGGAATATAAGGTTATTTATTTATGTAATTCATTAGGTTTAAAATTGGGCATTACTATTGAATTTTACAGAGTAATGTTGTATATCCCCATATGCGGGTTTATTCTTTTGGTAATTATCTACCTTATGCTATCCATTTTGGTTTTTAATAATGTATAAATATAGTAAGAATATCTTATTATAATTTCATTAATTATGTGATCCATTATAAGTGTATTTTAGTGTTTCGGTAATAAAAAGTCATTTTAAATAATCATCTTATTAGTAATAGATCAGATTGTTGTGGAAAATGATTAAATGATTAAATTGTACATGTAATGTATGTATATTATCCTAATGTTATTATTATATATGTTAATAAATTTATCAAATCTAGGAAAATTATTTGAAAAATAAAATGGCATCATATTACCGTCACTTTGGATGGAATTGATGGTCTTTTTCAAACCTCATTGATTTATAGTTTTGTGGTTGTCGACATTCTCAATATCATTCACATTACTATGATCAATGATGTTTGTAACTATCTATAATTAATTGGTAATTATTCCTTTAGTCTTTTTCTTTACAACCACTTCCCACTAATGTTTTCCTATTTGCAAAACATTATATATGTTACTATAGATTACCATTGTATTATCTATTTCCACTTTTCAAAATAATGTTTTATTCAAAACTTTTATGATTTGATATTTAAATAAATGGAATTTAAAATGTCAAACAATTATTTATTATGGTCAAGTTAAAATTTAGAGGATAAACTTTTGTAAAGGCTAAAGAATGTAACACCACGATATTCAAAAAGAGTACAATTATGTTGGATAGTGTATGTGATACAGAACACCGAGCTTAAACAACACATGATATATATTCCTATCATAATCAAGCCATTAAATTAGATTTAATTAATTTTAATTGATAATTTATATATATATATATTAGTATATATAAATATATTGATAAATTCATAGAAAATAATTGTTTATTTTTTAGTAAGGAAATTTTAATCCTAAATAATATGATTTTTTCAAAAATGTTTATAATGGATTTTTCTGAGAAGATATTATAATTCATTTATAGAAATCATATAAAATTTATTTTATAAAATTAAATAAAATATTAAAATTATTATATTAATATTTACCTAAAGTAAAAAATGATTGATTTTTTTGTGTGGAAAATATGGATTTTTCATTGAATTGTGAACAATATTTATTTTTGTAAAATTGTAATTTTTCTTAATAAATTTTCTATTTTAAAATTATTATTATTTATTTTATTTTTTATTTTTAAAATATTTTTTATTTACTTTTTATTTAATCCAATTAATTACAATTGATATCATATTTATACCATATTTTAGTATATGTTTGATTTTAAGCATAAAAACACACTTTTCTGAAAATAGTTTTAAAAAGAATAATGTATATTTATTTAAATTAATTAAAATAACCCCTAATGAAAATTTATTGAAATTAAATTTCATATTATATATCTAATAATATTAATTTAAATTCATATGGTTATATTTATTTTAATAAATTTAGCATAAGCATTTCATACTAGAAAAAATCATTTCTTGAAAAACTAATTTTCAATCACATTTACGGGTTTTATTTCATATTAAATAACAAAAAAATATATTTATTTAACTTCATAAAATTGAGTAATTATTTTTAATCATAATTTTTTTTATTATATAACATGATCAACATAAAAATTTCATATTTAACAGTGAAAACAGTAAAAATCATTTATTGTGATTAAGGCGAAAACAAGTTTACAAGGTGGTTAAAATAATATGATAAGGGTTAGAATGACCTAAATACATACTAAATTTTTATATTATGTTCATATATAACCATTATAACAATAAAATCTTGAGAATTTTGTATTTTGGAACATTTTGGAATGTGTAAAACGTTTTTGTATTTTTTTTTTCAATAATCCCTACAGTATCCTCTCCCCCACTTATAAAAGGCCACCCAATATCTGATCATATTCACTAAATTAAAGACTATTTTATAGGTCAATATATACCAAAATATCTTTTTCGCATCCCTCCACAAATCCTATAATCCTTGTATTGATAAGAAACCCCTCTTATGATGGATTTTGGTGCATCCCTAAAGTAGACATCGGTAGTACAAGTATAGTTTTTAACCAATTGTTCTTTTTTATTTCATATTTCACAAGATTAAATTATTATTAAACCATGGGTATATATTAAAATATGTATATAATGTATACTCAGATGTTATTTTTTCTTTTTAATAACCAAAATATATCTCATATTCAATCAAATGGGAAACGAAACAATCTTTTGTGTTTAAGGAGGTGTACCACCTCACGAACTGATTTCATTCATTTTCAAAGAATGACTCTAATATATGTTCATGATAATGGAAATAATTTATATATATATATATATATATTATTCCTGAAATATTAATTATTAATTAATATTAATATATAATATGATTTCTTACCTTACCATTAACAGAAAAATGATAACTGTATTCATGTGTATGGCAGTCAACCATCGTGACATGCAATATGATTCCTTTTTTATTTTAATGAATCGCATAGATTGAATATATACCTATATTTTAAAAAGATATATTTAGGATATTATGATAATTATATAAATATACTATATTACTTTACTTTATTCCATAATGATCATTAAAAAATGGAAAAGTTACTCATGCATATGAATGGTGTACTATCTCAATGAATGTAGCATACTTTATTTTTCATAGCCATGTTTATTAATTAGTTTTAAAATTATAATTTATGTATAATAATTTTAATAATTTCAAAATAATTATTTTCTAAATAATTTCAAAATTACCTCTTTCACCATGACCAACACCCCAAGGCCATTTTGAAAATATGGACCAAACGTCCTCAAAACATCAGATATGGGATTAACTGATTATGAATTTAAATATTTCATCAATATAAATAAAATAAATTATATAATTATAAGGTATTAAATATTAAAGATTTTCAAATTAAATTGGATAATTTATATAACTTCCTTATACATGGATTTAATTGATATAAAAGTTAAATCAATGCTTGAGGTAAGGGGATTCTAATCTCACTTTTATTTATTTCAGAAAAATTCAATATTGACCACATATTTTTATTGTCTGATGTATATTATTCCCATTAATTTCATTTATGATTCATTTTGTGAAAATTATTTTGATTTAAAAATCCAGAAAAGGTTCCCTCTTTAATGAGTGATTGATCAAGGAATTACCAATGTTATAAGATATTTCATCATATTTTTTCATTCATTGAGAAATATTTTATTATTATACTACAAATTATTGTTATATATTGTATATACTACCCCTTTTACATTTTATATCCTGAATCCTTCACACATAATTGTATTTTAGGTTTTAATTTGAATTATTTCTTCCAATTATATTTGAATTGTATGATATAAAGTAGTATAGGGTTTCTCAACTCATTTTCCTTTCATTGGGTTATTACTATTCTTTATTGACTCCTCCATGACCATATTTTGTGTGCATTAAACTATAAGAAATATAGTCGTGAAATATTTCATTAATTATTAAATTGAGAATATTTATAATCATTCTTTATTTAATAGATTCAATAAATTTAATATTTTTTGTTTATTTAATTTATTCAATTTATAACTTAATTTCATATTCACACCACATCAATGTATTTGTTTATGAATTAAAGAATAATAAAGAAAATGTGGGATTAAACAATAAAAGAGGTCAAAACTCATGGAGAATCATCATCACTTCAATACATTATTTTCATTATGATTATGTTAATTGCCAACACATGATATGATCGTCGATGCCACTATGATTTTGTTCCTCAATTTCCAATTCCACTGATTCTTATGGATCTTTCTCAAACTCATCTTCTCTCTTGCTCTACATATCTCAATCTAAGGTTATAGATACTAACCCTATGGAGAGATACTAGTGATGTTTAAATATAGAATATTATGTTTTTTCCATAATAAATTGATTAATTAATTAATAAATTAATCCACCTGTGATAGAAAACACCCAAGGGACTTGATGTGGTCCATAGTTATATCATCCCTTAGGTAAAATCCATATTTTTAAGTGAAACACGGTGTTAGTTTTCTCATTTGACTCTCTATTCAAGAGATAAAAAATTCATCAAAAATACACATGTGCGGGCTAAAGAAATAATATTTTTATACTTAATATTTTTTTTTCAAGGCCCTTTGGTGCTCTCAATGATGTGTCATATTATCTCAGGGTAAACACCATGAATCAGAATTAATATAACCATTAGATAATTTTTATGAGGCTCTTTTATTGGGTAAATTTACAATTTTACCCATGTGAAGGTCACTAGAATCTGAAACTCAAAATTGAGCTAAGTCTCAATCAGAAAGAACCCAGGTATTTAAAAACTTTCATGATAGATCTATATCTGATGGACTTATTCAACCTAAAACAAGAGAGTCTCTCTGTCATAGATTATGCAGCTAAGTTCATGATCTTAGTAAGCTTTTCACCAGAAGTTGCGGCAAGTGCCTCTTTAAAGGCACTCATCTTCGAATCAGGGCTACGACAGGAGATTCGATCAAAGATTATAGTACTTTGTATTATATATTATATAGAGATAGTGAACAGAGTGATTGTGGATAAACATGATATCTCGGGATCTATGGGAGGAGGCATGATGAAACCTATAGGAAACGGTGGGAAATCAACCACTGGGAACAAGAGGAAAAGGGACACCTATTTCCAAGGTGCAAGTGGAAATCATAACCAGACAGCTGGATCAGTAAGCCTTCCTCCATGACCCCAGATCAAAGCAGGTTTTTTTCAATGTGGTTCACTTGACCACATAAAGCGAGATTGTATGGAACAACCTAGAGCATGTCATAATTGCAACAATATGGGACATCTTCAGCGCTATTGTCGCAGTGCTCCAAGGTTAGGTGCTCGAGACACTTCTTAGATGTTGAAAGCATCGTATGCTTCGACTGGACGAGGACATAAAAATCTGTCGCATTAGAAAAGTAGAGCTAGCCATGGTGATTCTAGAAATACCATGACTCCTCAACTAGGGAAACCTCGGCAAGGAAACAAGGAGAACAGTGTAGTGAAGAAACAATTGTATGGAGTTGAGCAGACAATTGTTGATGATCATGATGGATCATCTACAGTGAGAGGTATGATTCTTTTGAATTATACCTTTGTGAAAGTTTTGTTTGATACTAGTTCATCACATTCCTTCATTTATTCTCATGTTTTTGACTTGCTATGTTTAAAACTGGAAATGATGTCTTCTGTTTTGAAACTGAAAACTCTTCTCAGTGAAAGAGAATGTCAAGCCTTTGTTTGTAGAGCATGTGCTATAACTATTGATAAAGATGATCTAAAATGGTACTTCATGATGTTTTATATGGATTTCTATGATGTAATCCTAGGTATGGATTGGCTGAAAATGTTCAAGGATCAAATCAACTGTTATAGGAGAACAATTGGTTTCATAACTAAGGACGGAATCGAGCATCTCTTTAGAGGAGAGAGGATTGTAAATAAGGGTGCAAAGAGCTTGTTGGAACCAATGGTGGGAACGATCTCTTACCAATTGGTAGCGTTGACTTTGGCATCAATGTAAGAGATCAAGGAAAATAGTTTTCTAGCTGTTGTGGATCAATTTCTAGATTTCTTTCTGAAGAACTTCTCAGGGTTACCACCTCTAAGGGAAGTGGAGTTTACAATTGATCTCCTTCCGGGGACTAACCCTATTTCCCTTCTATATTATAGGATGACACCAACAGAATTAAGGGAATTGAAAGTGAAGTTAGAGGAGCCATAAATCAAGGGTTCCATTCGACCAAGTACATCTCCATGGGCAGTACTAGTTTTGTTCATGAAGAATGCAGATGGAACTCTTCGGCTATGTGTTGATTATCGTAAGCTTAAACAAGTTACGATAAAGAACAGATATCCACTTCCATGCATTAATGATCTATTTGATCAATTAAAGGGATCTCAGTGGTTCTCCAAGATTGACTTGTGATCAAAATATCACCAATTGAGAGTTCGGAAAGTGGATGTTCCAAAGACAACTTTCATAAGTAGATATGGCCGCTATGAATATATAGTAACGTCTTTCAGTCTAACGAATGAACCAGTGGTCTTCATGGAATTGATGAATCGGATATTTCAAAAATATCTAGATTCTTTTGTTTTGGTGTTTATGGAAGACATTTTGGTCTATTCAAAGACAAGGGTTGATCATGAGGTTCACCTAGGAATAGTGTTACAAATCTTGAGAGATCATCGTTTGTATGCCAAATTATCAATGTGTAATTTTTGGATACAAGAAGTACGTTTTCTTGGACATGTCATTTCCGAGAAAGGAATTTCTATTAATCCTGAAAAGATAGAATTCATTATCTCTTGGCAACCACCGAAGACTATTTTTGAGATATGAAGTTTTCTTGGTCTAGCTGGTTACTACCGACATTTTGTGCATGATTTCTCACAACTAGCTTCACCAATGACAGCTCTGACAAAGAATAATACTCCATTTCAATGGACATAGGAATGTCAAAAGACTTTCCAGGAACTAAAAGTTCATCTTACATCGGCACCTATCTTGATCTTTCCAGAATCAGGCCAGGGGTATGTGGTGTATTGTGATGCTTCGGGATCAGGGTTGGGTTGTGTTCTCATGCAAAGAGATCATGTGGTTGCTTATGGTTCAATGCATTTGAGGGTGCATGAGAAGAATTACCCAACACATGATTTGGAGTTAGCTATAGTTATCCATTCTTTGAAAACATGGATACATTATCTCTTTGGTGAGAAATTTACTATGTTTATAGATCACAAAAGCTTGAAACACATTTTCTCACAGTGAGATTTAAATCTGAGGAAAAGGAGATGGATGGAGTATCTCCAAATGTTTGACTTTGACTTTTTGTACACATCAGGGAAAGGAAATTCGGTGGTGGATGCATTGAGTAGAAATTCATATGCTCAGTTGGCGAAATAAGCTTCAGATGAATGGTAGTTGATGTCGGTCTTAGCCGACATGCATGTGGAATGTGAAGACCGAGGTGATGTTGCAGTTTTATTTTCATCTACTCTTGTTCCTGATTTAGTAAAAATGATCAAATAGGCACAAACATCTGATGCATAATGTCTAGTTATAAGTTCAAAACTCAATGGTGGGGAGACCATTGAGGGCTGGAAACTTGATGGGGGTTCAGTTTTGTGTTTCAAAGATCGGATGTTTGTACCTATGGTTTTTCAAGAACAACTCCTTCATGTTTATCTCCATTCAATATGGGTTTTACATCCAGGTACAAATAATATGTATAAGGTGTTGAAGGCATAGTTTTGGTAGAGCGACATGAAAAGGAAGGTAGCACAGTTCGTATTGCGGTGCTTAACTTGACAGTAGGTTAAAGAAGAGAATCAGAGACCAGCTGGTATGTAACAATATTTGTCCATCCTAGTGTAGAAATAGGATCAGATAGCAATGGATTTTGTTACAGTTCTTCCAAGAACGGTGAAGAAACACGATGTCATTTGGGTGATAGTGGATCGTCTAACCAAGTCGTCCCATTTCATCCCTATTCATGAAACTCATACGATGGAGGATCTTTCAAAAATCTATATCCGAGAAGTGGTAGAGGCTTAGTGTACCTGTGTAAATAATCTCATATAGAGATCTGAGGTTCGTGTCTCATTTCTGGAAATCCTTACAGCAAGCCCTGGGGACTCAGTTGACTATGAGCACAGCATATCATCCTCAGACGGATGGGAAATCCGAGCAGACAATGCAAATGTTGGAAGACATGTTGTAGGCTTGTGTAATAGATTTTGGTGGATCATGGGAGGATCATATACCCTTAGTGGAGTTCTCATACAATAACATCTATCAAGCCTCAATACACATGGCTTCGTTTGAATCATTGTATGGGCGTTTTTGTTGTTTCCCACTATGTTGGGTGGAAACGGGCGAAACTTCACTAGTTGGGCCAAGCCTTGTCTAAGAAACAATAGAGAAGATCCAGTTGATTAGAAAGAGGATGGAGACGGCTCAGAGTCGTCAAAAATATTATGAAGATCACCATCGAAGACCATTGTCGTTCATTGTGGGTGATCATGTATTCTTAAGGATCTCTCCAAGTCTTGGACATCATCGCTTCGGGAAGTAGGGAAAGTTATCTCCTAGATATATTGGCCCTTTTGAGATACTAGAACGGGTTGGAGAGGTGGAATATTAGTTGGAATTACCACCACAGTTTAGTTTGGTGCATAATGTGTTCCATGTATCCCAATTGAAAAAGTATCACCCTGATCCTGACCATGTGATCAGATAGGATCATGTTGATCTAGAACCAGATGCATCACTGATGCATATCCTAGTACGAATCATGGATAGACAAGAGAAAGTCTTGCGTGGGAAAATCATCGGCCTAGTGCGGGTTTTATGGAAACATGGTCAGATTCAGTAAGAGACTTGGGAATGTGATAAGTAAATGAAAGAGCAGTGTCTAGAACTCTTTTTGGCCAGCGAGGGTTTTCTACTTTCTGAGGATGGAAAGACCAATGGTGGGGAGAATGTAGTACCCCCGGTTTTGGGTACATAACCTCTTTCCTCATGTTTTTTTAATTTGGTGTGTATAAAATAGAGTTTTCATAAAATAGAGAGTTTCCATAAAATAGAGATTTTCCATAAAATATAAAGTTTTCATAATATAAAGAGTTTCCATAAAGCTGGGTGTTTCCATAATGTTGGTTGTTTCCATAAAGTGGGTTGTTTTCATAAAGTGGGGTGTTTCCATAAAGTGGGATATTTCCATAAAAAATGTGTTTCCATAAAAAGGGTAAAGGTGAAGGATGGGAGAATTTTGGGGTTTTATAAGGAGTTTTGGGACCAAAAGTAAGGTTGTACAATTCATACACGGTTGGCCCAAACCGTGTGGTCAAACCTTGTGTAGAGGTCAAATCTAGATCCTATTTTCTAGGAGCTTACTCATTTTTGCTCTATATATTTCGTTTTGGATTCAAAACACCTCTATTTCGAGATTACTCTCCCTAGAAGGCTGGATAACCCTCCCCACATGAGTTGGATCCAACCTAGAGCCTTCCCTTGGTGATTTCGAGTCTGATTCTTGAGGTATGTCACCATTCTTTCCTAATTTCTCATGTTTTCTTAGATCTGCTTAGATCTACTTCTCCGATCTCCATTATTTCTCAGATCTGAACCTACAGTGGGTAGATCTACATTTTTGGATGCCAAATAATTCAATGTTGAGTCGTGATCTTTCTAGGATAATAGAACTAAGGTTGTTCTTGGAGAATCGACCCGCTTTCTTGTGAGTTCTTCATATGTTGTCAAAGTTTTGTCAAAACCTTCAAGGTAGGTGGTTTCACTCTCATCTCCTCTTGCTAGAATTGATTGGATTAGATTCAAATTGGTTTATTGATTGTGAAATTCATGAAAAAATATTCGTTTGTGATGATTTATGGTTTTTTTGAAATTGTGTGATCTTGGTGAATAGTTGTGCAAAAGGGGGTTTTATTTAAAATGATGATTTTAAATTATGGATTTTCTGGAATTGTTAAATGGTTGATGAAAAGGGGGTTTTCAATAGAAATGGTTTTCAATAAAAAATGGAGTTTTATTGAAATGGTTTTGAGTTGAAATGGTTTGGCATTGAAATGGTTTTGACGGAAATAGTTTTCAATAAAAAGGTGTTTTTATTGAAAGGTTTATTTTGGCTTGATCGTTGGGCATATGTGTTGTGTGTTCATATTGCATATACGGGGCTTGGTTGAAATATGACCTTGTTCTCGGTACCAAAGGTTTAATGACACATGGGAATTGCATATACGGGGCTTGGTTGAAATATGATGTTGTGCTCGGTGTCAAAAGATTAATGGCACATGGGAAACAATTACCTTGTGACGACTTGGTAGATCGATGAGAAACCGCTCATGAGTATGGAACTGTCATAACGTAGAACGCATGGTTGGTTGCATGGGTTTGAGGAATGTTTGGGTATGCCGATATAGGGATATTGGGGAATGGTTATAAAGATTGTTTAGTTTTTTTTCTGGAAAAATATCTTGCTGGGAAAATTGGTTTCAATTGCACTTGTATGATTTTGGTAATGAATGGTTTTGGAAACTTGTTTATATTTAGTTATAAACTGTTTTTAAGAAATTGTTTTATATAAAATGTTTTATATAATTGTTGCTAACTCTTCTATCCTAGTGGCGTGAGTAGGGAAGTCATTGGGGAAAACCTACTGAGTTTTATACTCACCCCTGCTTTGGCACTTTGGTGCTTTTGCAGATGCTATCTTCCGGGACAAGGGAAAAGGTAATGTTTCACACGTGTTTAGCACTACCTCGTGATGTTTGGGTTGTTCGGAGATTTTGGAGCTTGGAGCTTGTGAAGCATGGAGTCTTGAGAGAGTCTTGTGTAGTTTTTCTGTTGTGTACTTTGATACTTGGTTATTCTTCCGTTGTTGCATACTTTGATGTGGTTTTGAGATACATGAAGTTGTTGAGTTGTCTTTCGTTTGTTCATGCATCATATAGTGAATGTTGGTTATGGCTGGTAGGTTTATTGGTTTATTTCTTAAAGGGTAAATCGTCCCCCAGTTGTATTTGAAATTCTTCGGCATTTATTGTCAGCTTTTGGCGGCTTGGGGATGTCGCTTAAGGCCTAGTAATGACTCGTTGTACTCTCAAGCCAATGAGAATTAGTGGGTCATTACAATTCGGGTATTCAATAAATACAAGAGGAGTTTGAACGGACCAAGACCATATCCGGTGATAAAATAATTATTTACGAGTCGGTAAATATTATTTATCCATTTTGCACAAGTTGGCGCACCACAAAATAATAATACTGTTATTATTATTATATGGCATGAGATTTCATTAATGGTTATAATAATATTTAATGGATGTTATACGATTAAATTTTGTAACAGAAATCCCAGTTTTATAAATAGAAGGCTTCGTTTATTGTATAATTCATTCGAAACCAATTTCAAGTTTGGGAATAAAGAATTATTGTGCACAACGAATTCTCTCTCGACTCATCTCTCCCTCTGTAGAACGAGAAATCCAAGAGAGGATTTCTCCAAGACCGAAGAACAAGCGATCAAGAACGAATAATGCAAGACATTCGATTCATCGCGCTAACACCCGGAGAACGAGTGACATTGCTCAGAGACCATTGAAGCACACGTGGATCACCGATAGATGGATTCTACCTTTGGATCCTTGCAAGTGCAACGATGGCAATCCGGAAGGGCTGTTTCAGACGATCAACAATCATCAACGAAGAATGTTCTTAAGCCCGAGTATTTATTTCTTCATATATTAAATAAATTAATTATAAATTTGATGTCCAAGATTCTCGCTCTTTGTTTCCGATAACGATCATTAAAAGAAATTCTAATATATCACCCGCCACCACACGCTTTCCCTGCGCTCGGAACCAACACAAGATAAGTTATTTACATATCTAAATCGGACAACCGACACACAAGTTCCAAAATACACACCATAAAAGGAGTTGGTGGGCCTTTGTTGTGACCTTTGGGCATGCCATGTGTTGTGTTGGGAATGGGAAGGCACTCCCCCGCATAGAAAAACGCGTGTGCACTTTGCACTCGTGCATGTAGCACTTCTAGCACAGTTCCCCCCCCCCATTTAGGGTGGGTCTAGTGGAATCCAACACGATCCTATCGTGTGATGGTCAGGTCAACGCACACTAGACCACGTGTGCCTTGGGCCCCGCATAGGTCGACCCAGTTGGCCATCACGCACCGTCTGACCCATGATGGTATCAGGCCTGAGGCACTTGCCCTGCACATGGTGAGTGGGGCGTCATCTGATACCACGAGATCAGATGACTTGGTGGGTGAAACCTAGCACCCCCCCAACCCACACACACACACAAACACACCTTTTGCTCACGCAGCGGTGGTTGGACCTTTCACCACCATCGCCACCATCAACCCCATCAATGTCACCCTGCCTCTGCCAAGATGCCCTATAATGCTACATCATGTGCTTTGCCTGAGCTCACGCACTTTGATCGACCTCCATTGAGCCACCCCCCTGCTTCGGCCTTCCATTATCATTGTGACATCAATCATGGTCGGCCGTTTTGAACCGTGCTAAGTAAACTTGCGACTCAACCATAGAGGGGTAAGATATCTAGTGGTTGGACCTCGGCCGACCACCCTGCATCGAACCACCAACAAAGTTACCAAACAATCAAAACGAAGCAAGGGTTAAGGATAAAACCTACCCTACGCGTGCACGTGCGCACGCACGCACGTGCACACACACACATATTACTGGTTATTATATATATATATTTTTCTACATATATTATTAATGCACATACATTCTTAATTGCCAATTCCATATTATTATTACTATTTTTTAGTTATTAGTTATTATAAAGTATAAATTATAAATCAGTTATTATTAATGTTAATTGGCAATTATTAATGAATAAGTGCTAATTATTAACTGTAAATTACTAATTAATTAATATAATCATTGAACATTGAAAAAAATAATAAGATTTTTTTTATTACACATCATCATCATTATTATTTTTTAAAACTGACATTTTAAAATTAAAAAATATATAAGGGGTTTTAAACAATCACTAAAATAAGCAATTCGTTGTGCTTATTTAGTAGCGGTTAAAAGCTCCCGTGTTTATTTTTTAATTAAAAAATCATATTTAATATTTATAAACACAGTTTCACGGAAATTGGTGCTAAATTAATATTCACCGCTGTTTTTTTTATAAATTGCCACTGAATTAACCTAAAAAAATTAGCAGGGGTTGTACTCAATCAACTCTAAAAAAAAAACAATGCTAAATGAAAAGTTTTTTTGTTGTCGCGTGGGGTCATTCAATTGATTGAAGAATAACTGATATTTTTTAAATACAAAATATTATTAATGAATAACTATTTATCGGTTAATACTTACAAAACATTATTTTGGTTATATTTATTAATCACAACTATAATTTATGTTTATAATTCATAACTACATTAGTTATTTTCCATATTGTTAGTTAGTTTTATCATAATTTTATTAAACTATCCAACAACTCCACGCATATATTTGGAGATGGCGTATTTAGTTAAAATATATAGGTGCGGTGGGCATGGGTCGAGTGGCGAGGGTTGTTTGGATGACGATTTAGGGTGGATAGGGTGGATAGGGTGGATGGGTCCACACGGAGAGACAAAGACAGAAAATGGAGCCCACATTGAATTCAATAGAAGCAGAGCGATTAAGTAGAGAGGGACAGTCTTGGGCTAAATCGGCAGACAATCCATGTGATTTGTGTTTTGCTACACTCGGTCTCCCTTGTCCTCATCGCCCCACTGGATAGAGCCCCACCCAAACACGGAAACAGACCCTGGCGTTTGGGCCTGCGAATCAGCTGTTGTCCTGTTTTTTAATTTGTATATCTTAAAATCAATTAAGAATATGTAATGGTCTAACGTCTACTAAAATAAATACATATACACAATATTATTTTTTTTGCAAATATATGGTGGTTTTTAACCATCGTATATATTGTCACCATATATGTATATATGGTCGCTTTTAAAACGTCATATACCACTTGTAGATAATTAGACATTGCCGACCGATTTTAACGGTCACCAGAACACTTTAGGCGGTGGCATTCGGGTGGGTCCCATATTTTCATTTACTACCACTTGTAGTGGTCATTCGAAATTTATTATTATTATTGTTATTTAGAAAACATGCCTGAACTGGTTGTCTACAATGCAATATCAAGGCCAAGGGAAGTGGGAAAAACTTCGAACGGGAGCAAGCGACGACATGCTTAGGCGACCAACGACAAGCGACAATGATGTAGGGATGAGCGACAAAGCAAGAACAAGGGCAAGGCAATGACAAGGCGAGCAAATACGACTTGGGGGGGGGGGCAATAACGACATTAGGGGGGTAGCTAAATTGAGCGGTGAATGGAGTATGGTTGCCTTATTAGGTGGCTAGTGTAACTACACCTACCCATGGACTTCAATCATGGGTGTTGCATATGCAGTAACTAGCCTAATGGCTACCATGAGAGAAGTCTAAGGTGGGTGGAGATTAGTGGAGGTGTTGTGCTAAACTCGACTCCTCCCATCATGCCTATAATAAATAAGACCTTGAGGAGCTTTCATGATCATTATTCGAGCAAGAGCTTTGTCACGGCCTGACCTCCCCAGACCATGAACCCGATCATCTGACCCCATGGGCCTCCTGTGATATCTTGGTTGCCTTCCCAACACACCACAATCTATTACCCATTATCAGACTAATGTCTGTCCAAACATGTCAATACATGTTTTTTCAGTGTGCTTTGTCCCCACTCACACACACCTTGGGAAACTTTCTAAGAGTCCACCCAATCTGACACAACTCTGACCAAACATCTCTTAACTATGGTGTTCTAATCAGATAGCCTCCCAAAAAGAAAGATGCACCTTGTTAATATGTGTAATAACATTTAGTCTTTTTAAGCCTAACTTTTCCAGGGATGTTACACTCTCACCCCTTTAAAGCACAACACCCTTGTTGTGGAGCCCACACCTCAAACTCAGGCAGTGCCTCTGCACTGCCGGCTATGCATTGGCTTTGATTCCATTTGTCACGACCCAACCTCCCTGAAGGTACCATGACTCATAGCGGAAGCTAGTGGACTGGAGATTTAAAATTTTTCACCTGCGATCAACATAACTACATCATCGCTGAAAAAACACAACTCCAGTAATAACCCAATGATCTTCACATGATGAATTTTAAGCATAAAATTAAAATGAAGAAATATCACATTTGATCTGAAGCTACGCTCAACATCTTCTCATCACCAGTGATCTGTCACGACCCCCTTCCTCCAAAGATGCCCCTCTTGAGATGGAAATGGAGAAAGAGATATAATGACCATCGAGTCCTGCCTCAAGTAGGCCTCGGGGTGGCGACCAACACCAAGGGTATAAAAATCTCACAAAATGGGAGTCATTGCCCTTTTTATTGTAACTAGGATCGGGATATAAGATGTATCAACCACAAAACAACTCCAAGACATATATAAAAAGAAAGCTGAAATCCATCCCACATGCATGTTTTAAAATATATGTGCTACAAAACAAGAGTCTCTAAAGTAAATTCCAAAAGAACAAGGCTAAGCAACGACACAACAACTGTCCTAAAGTTCGAGCTAGTAATGCCCAGTACGGTCTCCGTAGTCCTCCTAGAAACCTGAAAGCAGTTTTATAACGTAGGGTGAGTATACAAGTATACTCAGTAGGAAAACCAAAGTCTCTCATGCACAAGTGGAGAAACATACTAACACCTTTGTGAGAAACAACAGAAACCAAAAGCACCTAACAAGGTATACTAGCCACCCCACCTTACCAAAGACACGCTCACCAAATAACGCATGTCAAGTAAAGTAATATAGTAATCACATTGATGATAGCGTACCCCACACCACTTTCCACTAGTTAATTGCTCATCCATAACTGTGAACGTCCTAACGCTACCATGCTCTTCCACAAGCCCCACATCAAAAATCCGCCCGCACACACATGGGCCACAACCACAACCTCATCCCACCCGCAGACACTTGGGTCTCATCCACAGCCTCATCCCGCCCGCAGACACCTAGGCCTCATCCACAACCTCATCCCACCTACAAACACTTGGACCTCATCCCAAAGACACCTGGGAAAACACAACACAATTCACCCTGAAGACACATGGGAAGACACACCTTGCCCGTAGACACCTGGGCCTCACAACCACACCACAACCTGCCTGAATAATCTTGGGCTACCAATGCCTAGAAGATGGAGCATAAAAGATCCAATAACCAGCCATCCATCCTCCCATTGGGATGTTTGGGAAAGATACCCTCCCCCATAACAATGAGGGTGTTCGCATGTAGTGATCTATTGGGGTGGGGTGTGTGTAGAATCACAAGAAAGTACAAGTATGTATATATAGGTACCAAACACTTAGCCAAACCTATGGGCTATCAAGAAAAAAAACACCCAATAACACTCCCACCTTTGCCGCTACCTCTAAATGCATGTATCAGGACAAACGACAGTCACTTCTGAAGTTGATAAAAGAAAGACGCTTAACACCCAATCATTTTGACTTTATTAAACATTTACCAGTTATTCCATCCCTACTTGGGGAACTAACAACCACAACACACAACCATCCCCAGAACCAAGCCAACCATAGGAAGAAAACTATGATAAAACATCCACTTCACACTTCCTCCCCACTTGGCATCGAAGCTAACTACTGCCATTATCATTCTTCAAAACAATGTCGCCCTGTCCTTTCTCTCAACAAGAAAACCCCCAACTTATAGCTAAACCCCGCAACACACCTCATCATAACCATACTCGGCATCCCTACTGCATAATAACACCACACCTAGTAACATAAATATAGCATAACCCGAATCTGCAGCCCCGCTGCCCAACCACTGCCCATCCATTCCACAATCAAACAATCTCTCAACCTAAGATACCATTTTACCACCCGTATCACCCCAAAAACATCTGTGCTCTCAACAACAGCACCACACAACCCGTAAAAAGCACAGATAGAAAATATACACACACAACACACAACCACAACAAACAAGGAAAAGTGTATTCATATTTAACACACTCGTTCTTTAATTCCACTTTGATAAACCAGGGGTTATCATAGAACACATTTGATCTCGGGACATCCATTAATTTAACCGGCTATATGTGGTTAATCAATTTCATAATTCCAATGGTTCAATAGGGGATCCATAGCAAGTGTAAAGCATCACCCGTGCGAAAGAAAAGACCACCAACGACCATGATTTTTAGAAAGCATACAATTCACAACATGGATCAAAGACAACAGATAAAAAAATGACCATCATCATCATCTTCCCCGCCCCTCATTTATTTCTACTGTAACAAAAACCATTATCATAACAGGTCAGATTATCTTTATAACAGATTAGATTATTTTCATAACAACCTTAATTAAATTTGGGATTCATTTGTAATCACAAAGGGACATTAGCTTACCCACACCGCATGATGAAGTATTAAATAAAGACTAAGGGATCCCTACCTTGAAAAACAGTCAATCAACAAATCCTCCTTGCACCAAAACAGGGGGTCGTTCAAGCAGCAAGAAAAACTCCAAGGGAAAACTTGACCAACGTCTACAACACAAACGTGACTCCTCAAGGAAGAAAGGTTTTAGGTGCACCAAGAGAAAACAGAAGGGTTCAAGGAAGAGAGGATCTAGACTTTAGAAAAGGCCAGATCCTATATCAATGGAAGGGAGATGATTTCAAAGTACTTAAAATTCATATCGTGGTCAAGACCACATGGCTTGTCCATTTCAAATTCTTCAGGGAATTAGGATATTAAATATATAATTAATATCCTTTGAAACTACTTCATAAATTGTCAAACAAGGTTTTAAACTCGATTTACGCCAAATAAAACGTAAGAGGGGTGAAATTGGAAAAACTAGGAAAAGTTCGAAATGACTTACCATTGGGTGATTCATCGACACGAGTCACCAATGACTGAGTCATCGTCAGGTGACTCACTGTTGAACAAGTCACCGATGTGACCCATCGACGCAACCCACCGACGCCACCTACCGACGTCACCTACCGATGCCACTCACCAATGCCACCTATCATCGCCACCTACCGACGCCACTCACCGATTCCACTCACCAACGCCACCTATCAACACCACCTACCGACACCACTCACCAATGCCACTCACTGACACCACTCATCGGAACCACTCACTGACACCACCTACCGAAGACACTCACCGAAACCACCTACCATCACCACTCACTGACGCCACTCACTGAGGTCACTCACCGATTCCTGACCTACCTATGCCCTATATACCGATGCTGGACCTACCGACGCCCAACCTACCGATGCCCTACCTACCGATGCTTGACCTACCGTTGGAAACTATATTTTTGGAAAACTCTTGAAATGAGTCACTGTGACTCCCTAGAACACCTAAAACACTAAATTTTGACAAGGAATGGACCTGATAGGTTCGGGCCATTACATCAGATGCCTCTCAAACTATTCTTGCCCTTAATAATTCGAAACCAAAGAGAGAAAAAAAAGAAAAATTGGTCCAAAAAACCACCTTGTGAGATACCTCTCAAGGATCATACTATATTTGAAACACCGCTACCATCATCAAAGTTCAACGATAAATCATCCTGTGTTTTTTGAAAGTTGGAGTGAAAACTCAAAATCCAATAACACCTCCTCCGACATCTACTACCTCCAACCGACTAGAATACATACAAAACGAGCACCAAAACCACACTGTCCGGACACATAAATCAGGGAATTCCATCCTCCATATCGAGATACTATCTACTCTAGGAGAAATTGAATCGTCCGCATGGGTTTAATCATATCTCAATTAATGTTTCTTAATTAGGAATCGTGTCCTCCTCTTCTCATGGACATGACTTCATCACACATCACAGAATAAGGAAAAAACACATCTTACAAAAAATAATGTTCAAGCATTACATTATAAAGGGGGAAACAACAAGTCAAAACTTAGAACAACTATGGGTACTGGGCACACATTTGCATCTCTCTTTCCCAAGTACTCTCCTCCAGGACACCATGCTTGCACAATACATGAACCAAGGGAATGGTCTATCCATGCAGCACCTTCTCTTGATGATCCTAGATCTCCACTGGCCACTTCACAAATGTTGCGTCGTCTTCGATATCTAACTCTCCCTAATCAATGACACGAGAGTCACCATGAAGATACCGACGAAGTTGAGAGACATTAAAGATGTCATGGATCCTCTTCAACTATAGTGGCAATGCTAACTAGTATTCTACCTCACTAACTTGCCCCAATACCTCAAAGGGTCCAATGAACTTGGGAGAAAGCTTGCTCCCTCTGCCAAACCTCCACTGCCCATGTTGAGGGGAAAGATTTAAGAACACGTGGTCTCCAACCTCGAACTGCAAGGGCCTCCTCTAGTGACCGACATACGACTTCTGTTAGTCCTGAGCTGCCTTCATCCTCTCACGTATGAGATGAACCTTCTTCGTCGTGCTCTACACCACATCCGGCCCAAGAACAGCTATTTTCCCAACCTCTGTATAGAATAAAGGTGAAAAACAGGGTCTTCCATTCAAGGATTCAACCAGTGCCATGCCAAGGGAAGAGTGATAGATATTATTGTAAGAGAACTATACCAGGGGAAAGTGTCATACCCAATATCCTCCAAAGTCTAGAACACAAACACACACACACAACATATCCTCTAGTGTCTGGATGGTCCACTCTGCCTGCCCATATGTCTGAGGGTGGAAAACAGTGCTGAGGCATAACTAAGTGCCAAAAGAAAGCTGTAACCCCCTCTAGATTAACGAGGTAAACTGAACATCCTAATATGAGATGATATATCTCGAAACCCCACGCATCCTCACCACCTCATCCACATACCCTTTTTCCAAGGAATACACTACACTCAAATCCTTAATTGCTAAGAAGTCAGCTAACTTCATCAGTCAGTCCACCACTACCCAAATAGAACCACAGTCTCCCTGATCAATGAGTAGACCTATCATGAAATCCATTAATATTTCATCCCACTTCCACTCGGGGAAATCTAGGGGATGCAACAAACCATCAGGAACATGGTGCTCAGACTTTACTTGCTAGCACACTAGGCATCTTTCCACAAACTCTGCCACTTCCCGCTTCATCTCGGACCACCAAAACTGTTCCCTCAATCCACATTACATCTTGGAAACTTCTGGGTATACTGCTTGGGGTGATTTATGAAACTCATAGAGAACTCCCTTTCACATTTCCACTGGAACAAACAGATTCTCAAGGAACAACATCTGATTTTGACCATCCTCCGATCATCCCTCCAGAGCATCACCCTGGTCAATGCAATCAAACATCGCCTCTACCTCCGAGTCTCACCACTGAGACTCCTCCACCTCCTGCCTCAGATATGATTGAACCGTCATTTGAAATAGATAGTATATTCGTCCATCCATTCCTATATCTAAGTTCAAGGTGGCCAACTCTTCTATCACCTTTCAAGCATCCACATATTTTCGAGCAATCTCCTTATGCGAATTCCTACTCAAAGAATCAACTACAAAATTTCCCTTTCCTAAGATGTAAGAGATCTTGAAATCGTAATCTTAAAGAAACTTCATCCACCCCCACTATCATAAGTTTAGATATCACTAGGAAAATATATACCTTAAGCTCTTGTGATCTGTGAAGACCAAAAAGTGCTCCCTAATGAGGTAATGCTGCCAAAACTTTAGTGCAAACACGACCGCTACTAGATCTAGATCATGGGTGACATAGTTATGTTCATAGTGATATAACTATCTAGAACCATAAGATATCACTCCCTATTGCGACATCATCACACGCCCCAAGCATAGAAGGGAAGCATCACAAAACACCTTGAACATCACCCCTTCCTCTAGAAACCAGAGCACTGGAGCACTGACTAACTTCCCCTTCAGGTAGCTGAAAGCTACTTGAAACTACCCACTCCAAAAAATGGTTTGGTCATTTATAGTTAGAGCCATCAACAAAGCTACATCTCGAAAAAAATTGGGTAAAAATATTTAGTAATATCCCACCAGACTGAGAAAAATACAAACCTCTATGGAATTATTAGGTACTTCCAAAGAAAAAACTGCCTTGACATTTGATGGGTCCACTGATACACCCTGATGAGACACCACATTTCCAAGGAAGTGTACCTCTCTTGTCCAAAACATGAACTTGGACAACTTCTGATAGAGCTGGTGGCATCCAAGGACTTCCAAGATAGTCCTGAGATACTCGACATGCTCCTCCTATGACTTCGAGTAGATTAGAATATCATTGATGAAAATGAATAAAAACTGGTCCATAAACTCATGAAAGATAGAGTTCATGATCTCCATGAACATGGATGGTGCATTCATAACACCGAACATCATAACCACAAACTCGAAGTGCCCATACATGCACTTGAAAGTAGTCTTTAGGATGTCACCCTCCTTCACCCTCAACTGGTGATACCCAGACTGTAGATAGATCTTAGAAAACCAACTTGCTCCCCTCATCTGGTTTAAAATATCATCTATTCTTGGGAGAGGGTAACAGTTCTTGATAGTCACCTGATTCAACCTCTGGTAGTCTATGCACAGCCTTAGACCACCATCTGCCTTCTTTGAGAACAAAACCAAAGCACCCCATGGAGACACACTGGGTATGATAAATCCCTTCTTCATTAGATCATAAATATGAATTCTCATATCCCGTAGCTCATAAGGTGATATCCTATAAGGATCAATCGAAATCATAGAAGCATCGGGCTGCAAGTCTATCACGAACTCAACACCACGTTGAGGGGGTAGAGTCACAACCTCCTCAGGTAAGGCATCCAATAATTCACCAAAAACACTAGGAACCTCCTTAATTTCAGCACCCAATGATTCTAATGATAGATTGACTAATAAGGAAAAAAGAGGCACTACACATCGGCTGCCCATCTGACAACTCCGCTCACCAACGAAAGCCACACACCGACCATCCATGTCTGAAAACACAACCTTTCTCCGGAATCAATTGATAACAACATGCATAGAGTACAACCATTTTATTCCAAGGATGAAATCATATGGTTTCATATGTAATAGTAAAATATCCCCACTGGACTAATGTGTCCCCATCATCATTTTACATCCTCGACATACATCAAACAAACTGGTCTGATCTCTGACTGGCATACTTAACACTAGGGAAATGAAAAGACTCTCGATGTCTAGTCCCAAACATGGGATAGAGTAGGTGCAATGAAGGAGTGAAAATCACCTAAATCAATCAAATCACAAGCAAGATTACTAAACAAACTGATCATACCACAAACAATCTCTGGACCTCCTAGAACTACTGCCTCTACAACGTACAACTAATCACACCCAAATCCTCTGAACCTTTTCTAAAGACTGATTCCCTGACCACACCTGGGTCGTGGTCCCTGAGGAACACCCTAAGGTCGACCTCCACCTTCTCTATCTCACCTCTGTGGAGTAGGAGTCTGTTGTCCCTGCTGCTGAAATGGCCTGGCCGAAAACTGCTACTGAGGTGGGCACTGAACCTTCCCACCTCCACCATACTAAGCTTGAACTGGGAATTAACTTTGAAGGTTCCCACAACATCTACAAACAAAACACCTTGGTCCTAAGCCCTATGAAAAAAACATGAGGACTATAAGGTCAAAATTGAAACTGCTGAGGTCAACTCCCCAATGGTCGAAACCTCAAAGGCCTCAGTGCCTGAGACCTACCGCTGGTAGCCTTGCCCTTTGAAGAACCCTACTGGCTCCCCTCTCACGGTATACCTCCTTGCGAGTGAATTCTATCAACTACCTCCACCTTCTTCTGGACCTCTAGGTATGTCATCAAGGTAAAGGGAGTAAATGCATACTAGAGAGAAGGACAAAGTACCTCCTCTAAGCGTCTCTCCCACGACTCCTTATCTGGAAAGAGATCTGGAGCAAAGTGAAGGAGATCCTTGAATTTGATCCCCAACTCCCATACCAAGATACTCCCCTACTAGAGGGAGAGTAACTTCTGTTGTTTCTCAACCTTCATGGTTGAAGAAAGGAATTTTTCTCAGAACATCTTCTCAAAAATCAATACCAGAATTCTAGGTATTTGCGACGGGATCCCGTCGCAAATAAGCTTTATCGACGGGGTCTCATCGCAAATAGCCCGTTGTAGAAAACATCGTTGTAAAAAATATTATTTGCGACGGGCCCATCGCAAATAATTTTTTTTGTGACGGGAAACCTCACCGTCGCAAATAAGTCTCCGATTATATACTTTATATATATATAAACTCTTTTGCGATTGGCCCATCGCAAATACTTTTTTGCGACGGACACGTAATCTCGTCACAAATAATTTTTGAAAATATTTATTTAGACTATTTGCGACGGGCCCGTAATCCCGTCGTAAATACCTTTTTAAAAAAAAATTATTTAGGCTATTTGCGACGGGAACCCGTCGCAACAGATCCCGTCGAAAATAATAAATAATTTTTTTAAAAAATAAATTTAATAAAATTATGATTATTGAAAAATTAATTTTAATATTATTAAAATAATAAAAAAATAAAAATATTAAAATTCTCAATATTCACAAAAAAATATAAAAAAAATCATAAAATATTATTATGATTATTGAAAAATTAATTTTAATATTATTAAAATAAAAAAAATAAAAAATATTAAAATTATCAATATTCACAAAAAATATAAAAAAAATATAAATTATTATTATTATTATTAGTAAAATAAAAAAAATATTAAAAAATATAATATTTAAAAAATATATTTAATAAAATTATGATTAATAAAACAATAATATTAATATTATTAAAATAATAAAAAAATAAAAATTATTAAAATTCTCAATATTCACAAAAAAAAATCATAAAAAATTAAAAATTAAATTATGTAATATTCGCACCGATATAAAAGATAGAAACTGTAAATAGTTCATATTACAACAAATGTTAAATTCAAATGTTTTTAACATAAAAAAATCACTGGGGGGGTCGTCTTTTGGAGGAGGTGGAGGAGCTGAAGGAGCTGGTGGAGGAAACTTCATCCCTAAACTACGAGTCAGACGGTGCATGTACTCAATCTGCTCATGATGCTGCTGCTGCCATCAATGCATCTCCTCCTCGCGTTGTTGTTGTTGTTGCTGCTGACACATCTCTTCTTGCTACTTCTGCAAACTCTCTATAAGGTCATTCTGAGCTCGGAACTGCTCCTGGCACATCTCTTCTTACTGCTTGCTGCTTCTGCTCTATGAGCACCTCTCGAGCTAGACGCCAACATTGCAATAGTACCAAATAAGTACTAGGAGTCACATGAGAGCCGATACCAACTACTTGGCCCTTCTCGAATCCATACTAAGTCACCTGCATCCATGTCGCCTCGTCGAAATGGTGGGCACTGGTCTGATCAGTCGCCTTGTCCGGACCCTCATCCTGTGTCTGAGAAGTCGCAGCCTCATATGACTCCTTCAATTCCAATTTAAAATTAAAATTGTAAAAATATTATATGCAGTTAATTGTCAAACTGAAAAAATAAGACTAACCACAATCCGACGCTGGTGATCACCTCTAATCTCTCCGGTGGCTGGATCACTGTACATCCTCCGATAAACATCGTACTCTGTAATATCGGGATGCTCAACTACCTATATGAATATAAAATAAACTGTTTATATTTGAAGTTATATAAAATATTTTAAAAAAATACTTACCAGATGCTCTATATGCATACTGAATATACAACTACCATCTCAATGCATCACCTCCTGTCTCCCCCGGTTCTGCCAACCCAATGAAGACCTCCTCTGAAATCCACCACCCAACCAGTGTACACATAATCCATCCCAAACCTGAGATGAAATGTACTCTGGTCAGTGGGCTCTACACGACTCATCAAATACTATCTCTCCTACTTTCTTAATGGATGTCTTTCTCAAATTGTTCAAAAACTGATGCAAACGCTCACGCATAGCCACCTCCCATGCTACATGGATATATTCACGCATGCTATCATCGATGGGATACCAAAAACCCTATAAATAATTTATAATATCAAGTTATTAATAAAATAAATTTCAAAATAAATTTTATTTATTTACGTACAACCAATTATTGTACATGCCGAGCTGCACATCAACGGGAATCTGTTCCCATGTGGTCCATGGATGAGAAAAATAATTGCGCAAGATAGTGCTCCCCTTTCCAACAACTACATGCACAAAACTGTGAAAAAAGAATAAATTATCAAACAATTAGTATATATATTAATTAATTAATGAAATCTAACTAAAATATACAGGCTACCATACCTCCGTGTGTGTGGATCAAAGCCAAGATGTGGACGTCGCTCGGTGATAGGGTCAGGAATCATCAGTCACGCAAGACCATGCCCCCTCTGCGTACCTCCTGAACCACCAGTAGACTGATGGTCAGATGATCCCACATACCCCTCATCCAAAGGTAGCTTAGCCTCCTCTAACTCAGACAATAGATCAGAGTCCATCTGAAACACAAAATGATTGTTGTTAGCAGATAGTTAAAAATAACTATTATATATATATATTAGTTATGATCATAACTAACATTTAATTGTTCCAATGTTCACCTTTATCATCATCTTCATATTTGACGATGTCAATGTCTTCATATTCCTCCTCGGCGTCATCAATATCCATATGAGTTTCACTTTCACCATCTCTTGTCATTTTAAATTCATTTGTAACATCATTAACATCTTCGTCACCATCGACCCTTAATTGTGGGGTCTCATCATCGATATTCACGTTTCTTTGTGAAAAAGATGGATTTTGAGTAGTCTCTTGAAAAATTTCAATTCCTTCCACTTCAGCGGAACCACATTCAGTTTGAGTAAATTGATTTTCCCGATATTTCATTTTTATTATACTCCACCAGTCACTTAGGTCTCTTGAAGTAGCACAATACTTTGCGTAATAAATTTTATATGCCTGTTGAAACAGTAAAAATGGTTCATTTACTGCAAGAAGACTTTTATATTTAATATTGACAATTCCATGAGTTGGATGAACACACAAGCTTCTCTCAGTATCCAACCACCGACATATAAACATCATTATGTAATTTTTTCTAAGATAACATAGCTCAATAATTTCATCCAGAATGCCGTAAAAGTCAACTTCAGTTTCTCTATGATGCGATCCTCTCAAACAAACTCCACTGTTCATTGTTTTTTTGATTCCCCATATACATGTGTATGAAATCTAAAACCATTCACCACATATGCATTATAAGATTTAACCATTTTGGATGGTGGGTTACTCAATATACACAGTTGCTTATCAATTTTATCAGCATGTTGAGACACCTGAAAATTTGTAAAACAATTATCAATATAATAAATAGTAATCTGAATTGATATTAAACCATCGATAATTTATGTTACCAACCATTGAGAATTTTTTTTCCTGCGTTATTCAAGAGCAGCTACTGTAATTTGTGGAAGTTGTTTCTTGATATGATTATTATATAACCTACAAATAAAATAAGTTTATATACTGTAACAAAAATTATAGAATAAGTAATAGAAGCACTCACAGTATAAATGCTGTCATTTCTTCACAGTTGATCAGAACATATGTATGAGCTCTGTGATGTTCATCATCTGAAATCTATCGTTCTTGAACTCCACCGAAGCCAAGATTTGGATGATTAAAAATTGATAAATGATTGTCCATTTCATCATTAACATTTCCCTTATTCTATCCCATGAGGTTTTGTTTTGAGGTATATTCAGATTCAAAATAGTGAGAGCAGAAAAAAGCAATTTCCTCTAGCAAATAAGATTCAGTAATTGAGCCTTCAACTGACGCTTTATTACGTACTTTTTTCTTCAATTTCTTCATGCATCTCTCGAATGGGTACATTCATCGAAACTATAATAGACCTCCACATTTAGCTTAATGTGGAAAATGTAATATCAGATGTTCCATTGAGTCAAAGAAAGTAGGCGGAAAGATTTTTTCCAGTTTACATATAATTACAGAAACATCTTCTTCCAGTTTTCTTAGCGCATCATAGTCTGTTGTCGCTACACAAATGTCTCAAAAAAAATGATATGTCTGTTATCGAATCCCAAATCATAGAATTCAACAAACCTTTGAATCCAATCGGTATAAGTCTTTCCATTATAACATGACAATCATGACCTTTTAATCAGTAATATGGCCATTCTTAACACATTTGACCAAATTGGAAGCATAGCCATCTGGAAGTCTCAAATCTGCAATCCACTAACAAAATAATAAGCGACTCTCTTTGGATAGTGTATAAGCTTCTTTTGTCTTCATTAAACTCTCTGATCTGACATTTTCAAATAGTTCAAGTTCTGGTCGCCTGCAAATTTGGGCAAGATCTAATCGTGCTTTTACAATATCTTTGGTCTTACCTGGTGTATCCAAAACTGTATGAAATAAATTATCAAAATAGTTCTTCTCAATATGCATGACATCCAACATGTAGCGGACCAACAAATTAGACCAATATGGGAGATCCCAAAAAATGCTTCGTTTTATTTAATTATGTCCTTTCCCAAAGCCATGAATTTTCTGTTAGTTTAATGTTGACCCAAATGTGATGAGAGGTAATGAAAATACAACTGATTTTAACTCTATACCTGAGATCATTTTTGGAGGTTCATCCCTTTCAATTGTGCCTTTTCTAAAATAAGATTTGTTCCTTCAAAAAGTATGATTGGTTGGAAGAAATCTGCGATGACAGTCAAAATAATAAGGTTTTTTTCTATTGACGAGCATAAAAGCTTTGTTGTCTTTCATACAGTAAGGACATGATTTCAGAACATGTGTACTCTAGCCAAATAACATGTCATATGTCGGAAAGTCACTAATCGTCCACATTAATGCAACTTTTAATGTGAAATTTTGTTTCGCAGCAACATCATATGTACTAACACTATTACTCTACAATGCATTTAACTCATCAATCAATGGTTTCAAATAAATATCAATATTATTTTTTGGATGTCCTGGGATTAATAAGGTCAAAAAGATATAGGGATCCTTCATCAACATCCATGGAGGTAGATTGTACGGAGTTATAAAGACAAGCCAACATGAATACTGACTACTATAAGAACCAAAAGGATAAAAACCGTCAGTAGAAAGACCCAAGCGCACGTTTTGGGATTCTAAAGAAAAAGATGAATGCAGACGATCAAAATATTTCCATGAATCACCATCAGATGGATGATTCAAGCTTTTACCGGTTGAAATATTGGTTTTTTTCCATTACATCATTGATGCTGTGTTATGAGACATAAATAAATGTTTCAGCCTGGGTGTAAGGGGGAAATATCTCAACTGTTTTACAAAAATCGATCCAAACTTCCATGGATGAGTTTCTTTATACCTCAATTGTCCACATATAGGACAACTATCCAACGACTCATTTTCACCAGAATATAAGATTCAATCATTTGTACATGCATGGATCATCTGATAACTAAGGACCAGATTACGAACCAACCTCTTGCTCTCATAGTAATTTACAGGCAACACATTTCCTTCAGGTAATAGTGTTTTAACCAAAGAAAATATCTGATCAAAATAGTTGTTTGACATTCCATTATCTGATTTAATAGCCATAAATTTTGCAACCGCTTCTAATTTTCTTATCTTGAAACCATAATATAATTCATCCTCAGCAGAACTCAATAACTCATAAAATTCGGATGGTGCCAACTCAGGAGTTAAAACAATATCATTGTGAGTTTCAGTTTATTGAACAGATGGACCTGCGACATCATGTACTAAATTTTGGAATTGTGATGGATCTAGAATCAAGTTATTAGTATCTTCTCTAGAACTATGTTCACCGTGTTAATACCAAAAAACATAATCTGGTTGAAAACCAAACCGCAAGAGATGTCCCCCAACCTTGTCAAATGTGTCAAACGTTCTCAGAGCACATTTTTTACAAGGACACTTAATTGTGACTTCTGAAACATATTTTGGTTTTGATGATGAAAATGCTAAGAAAGATTCAACACCCTCAATATATACAGAATTTAAACCAGAACCATTTGGATTTCTGTGCTGATTTATCCAAGTGCGATCTTCTAATAATGACTGATGTCGACTTCCTTGTTCCATATTTTTCTACAAAATATAAAATCATCACTGTTTTTAAATAATTTGAAATTATAAAAACACTATCTGAAAAAAGAAGATAAATAATTACTACTACTTCTTAATAATTACCATTAATTAAGGGTGACACAATTTCCAATGGATTGACGACTACTCTTTTGTCCGACGGCTCATTTACTTGCATCTTTCTCACACTAAAATCACAATGAAGAATTTGGTCAGAGGTACACATATTCATTATCGTATGCATGGGAATGAATATACGTATCTCCGACCAGATTCTTCATTGTGATTTCAGTGTGAGAAATATGCGAGTAAATGAGCCATCAGACAAAAGAGTCCCCTTTTCGTCGATGAATCGTCTTCTTCCAACTGTCACCGCTTGAAAAAATTATAAAAAATATGATCCTATGAATGCATATCCAATCTCGTGCATACGAGATTGAATATGCCTATGTAGCAGCACATTTTTCATAATGTTTTGATTCGGTGAGAGTTAAAAGGAGAAAAGTCATCGAGCAAAAGGAGTGTCGTCAATCCACTAGAAATTGTGCCAGGTTCATAAAATTTATTAAAATTTAATAAAATTTCTTTCTAACTATTCCTAACTAATTATTACTATTTATTACTAATTATTACTATTTACTACTATTTATTACTAATTATTCCTATTTACTACTAATTATTCTTATTTATTACTAATTATTTCTATTTATTACTAATTATTCATATTTATTACTAACTATTCCTATTTATTGCTAACTATTACTATTTATTACTAATTAGTACTATTTATTACTTATTATTAATATTTATTACTAATTATTACAATTTATTACTAATTATTACTATTAATTACTAATTATTCCTATTTATTACTAATTATTCATATTTATTACTAACTATTCATATTTATTACTAACTATTATTATTTATTCCTAACTAATCCTATTTATTACTAACTATTACTATTTATTCCTAATTATTAGTAATTATTCCTATTTATTACTATTTATTCCTATTTATTCTTATTTATTCCTAATTATTACTAATTATTACTAATTATTACAAATTATTACTAATTATTACTAATTATTACTAATTATTACTAATTATTACTAATTTTTACTAATTATTATTAATTATTACTAATTATTACAATTTATTACTAATTATTACAATTTATTCCTATTTATTACTAATTATTCCTAATTATTAATAATTATTTCTAATTATTACTAATTGTTCCTAATTATTACTAATTATTGCTATTTATTACTAATTATTACAATTTATTACTAATTATTGCTAATTATTGCTAATTATTACTAATTATTACTAATTATTGCTAATTATTACTAATTATTGCTAATTATTGCTATTTATTTCTAATTATTTCTAATTATTTTTAATTATTGCTAATTATTGCTAATTATTAGTATTTATTGCTAGTTATTAGTATTTATTAGTAATTATTAGTAATTATTAGTATTTATTACTAATTATTACAATTTATTACAATTTATTACAAATTATTACTAATTATTATTAATTATTAATATTTATTGCTATTTATTACTAATTATTGTTAATTATTGTTAATTATTGTTAATTATTCCAAATTATTACTAATTATTCCTAATTATTTCTAATTATTACTAATTATAGCTAATTATTTTTAATTATTACTAATTATTCCTAATTATTGCTAATTTTTACTAATTATTAGTAATTATTAGTAATTATTAGTATTTATTCCTAATTATTCCTAATTATTCATAATTATTACTAATTATTCCTAATTATTACTAATTATTCCTATTTATTACTATTTATTACTATTTATTACTATTTATTACTAATTATTGCTAATTATTACTAATTATTGTTAATTATTGCTAATTATTGCTAATTATTGCTAATTATTGCTAATTATTAGTATTTATTTCTAATTATTAGTATTTATTAGTAATTATTAGTAATTATTAGTATTCATTACTAATTATTACAATTTATTACTAATTATTGCTATTTATTACTAATTATTTCTAATTATTAATAATTGTTTCTAATTATTCCTAATTATTTCTAATTAATCCTAATTATTCCTAATTATTACTAATTATTGCTAATTATTTCTAATTATTACTAATTATTCCTAATTATTCCTAGTTGTTACTAATTATTAGTAATTATTACTAATTATTTGTATTTATTCCTGATTATTCCTAATTATTCCTAATTATTACTAATTAGTCCTAATTATTACTAATTATTCCCATGTATTGCTATTTATTACAAATTATTTCTATTTATTACTAATTATTGCTAATTATTGCTAATTATTACTAATTATTGCTAATTATTCCTAATTTTTGCTAATTTTTGCTAATTATTAGTATTTATTTCTAATTATTAGTATTTATTAGTATTTATTACAAATTATTACAATTTATTACTAATTATTATTAATTTTTGCAATTTATTGCTATTTATTACTAAATATTGCTAATTATTTCTAATTATTGCTAATTATTGCTAATTATTGCTAATTATTGCTAATTATTAGTATTTATTACTAATTATTAGTATTTATTACTGATTATTAGTAATTATTACTAATTATAACAATTTATTAGTAATTATTACAATTTATTAGTAATTATTACAATTTATTACTAATTATTACAATTTATTAGTAATTATTACAATTTATTACAAATTATTACAAATTATTACAAATTATTACAATTTATTAGTAATTATTACAATTTATTACTAATTATTACAATTTATTACTAATTATTACAATTTGTTACTAATTATTACAATTTATTACTAATTATTACATTTTTTTACTAATTATTACAATTTATTACCAATTATTACAATTTTTTACTAATTATTACAATTTATTACGAATTATTACAATTTATTACCAATTATTACGATTTATTACTAATTATTACAATTTGTTACTAATTATTACAATTTGTTACTAATTATTACAATTTATTACTAATTATTAAAATTTATTACTAATTATTACAATTTATTACTAATTATTACTAATTATTACTAATTATTACTAATTATTACTAATTATTAGTATTTATGAATAAATATTACTAATTGTTACTAATTATTAGTAATTATTACTAATTATTAACAATCATTACAATTTATTAGTAATTATTACACTTTATTACTAATTATTACAGTTTATTACTAATTATTACAGTTTATTACTAATTATTACAGTTTATTACTAATTATTAGTAATTATTACAATTTATTAGTAATTATTACAGTTTATTACTAATTATTATAGTTTATTACTAATTTTTACAGTTTATTAATAATTGTTACTAATTGTTAGTAATTATTACAATTTATTACAATTTATGAGTAATTGTTACAATTTATTACCAATGATTACAATTTATTACTAATTATTATAATTTATTACTAATTATTACAATTTATTACTAATTATTACAATTTATTACTAATCATCACAATTTGTTACTAATTATTACAATTTGTTACTAATTATTTCAATTTGTTACTAATTATTACAATTTGTTACTAATTATTATAATTTATTACTAATTATTACAATTTATTACTAATTATTACAATTTATTACTATTTATGACAATTTATTACTATTTATTTCTCATTATTACTATTTATTACTATTTATTAATAATTATTAATATTTATAACTAATTATTAGTATTTATTACCAATTATTATGAATTACTACAAATGAATTATATACATTACTAATTATCGTTAATAGTTATTAATTACTACTAATTATTAAAAATTTGTACTAAAAATTTCAATTTATTAGTACAAATAAATACTAATGACAAAAGAATTTAAATTTAATTTAATAACAACTAATCAACAATAATAAAAATTAACATAAAAAATGAAATAAATAATAAATTAAGAAAAACATAAATACCTTTATGACTGATTTTCTATTGATGTAGACGTCTTTAGAACTTCTTTGTGAACAAAAAAATTAACTTAGAAAAATTTTCCCTCTAAAATCAGAGTTTAGAGAGAAACATGATCTAAGAATTGAGAGGAATGAGAGGAAAAACGGATGAGAATATATATAAGTTAGATTATTTGCGACGGGTATCCCGTTGCAAATAGTATCTTTTGCGACGGGACCCATCGCAAATACCTACGCCCGCATTAATTACTGTCGGTGGTTAAAAAGTTATTTGCGATGGGTCCCGTCGCAAATAGTCCCTGCCAACACACCTTTTGGGATGAGACGTCATCCCGTCGCAAAAAGCTATTAACCGCCACCAGGTATTTGCGACGGGGCCCATCACAAATACTTAACTATTTGCGATGGTGAGATCCCACTGTCGCAAATAACCTCCACGCGGTTTGGCGCACTACCCGCGCCAAACTATTTGCGACAGGAGACTAAATCCAATCGCAAATAATTGGTTATTTGCGACGGGTCGTTACTCCCGTCGCAAATAACCTCTTGGACGGACCTTTTGTGATGAGATTTATTACCGTCGCAAAAGGTCCGTCGTAAAAAACCCTTTTTCCCGTAGTGAATGACCCATAGAACATCATCCTCCCTTCTCCCCCCAGGTACAACGTCCACCACTGACACGTAACTCTCATCATTGGACTAACCACCAACAGATTCCAGTACTCTGTTGGAGCCTAGATCTGACTATAGGTGATCTCAAGCTCCTCGATCCAACATTCTACCTCCACGTCTGAGACTCTTCCCTCATACTTTCCCAAGGTCTTCCGCTAGAAAGCACTTAATGTAACACCCCAAGCTTCCATGGTACATTTCCCTTTGAATAATACAATAGCTTGTGTTGTACGCAACTTCGAGTTCAAACACACCACAACCAATCAAACTAGCCGTTATGAATAGTAATACCCAATTTTTGAAATTTTATAAATTTTATCTTTCAAAATGGACTTCATTTTTGGATTCTGAATATCGAAATTAGTTTAGGGTGAATTTTTGGTATTTTTCTGAAAAACTTTCAATTTTTGATGAATAGTGAAAAACACTACGTTATTGGTTAAAACCAACTTTTTATTTAAATAATTAGTTATTTTATTTTAATTTATTTTATGTCAAAATAGATACATAATACCTATGTATGTTCAACGTAATTCATTGGAGTCATTTTATAATAAGTTTAGATATATAAAATTTTATCGAACTTTTTACCGTCTTTTATCCATCTCCTAGGAGCATTTGCAAATTTGTATAAAACTTAATTTTACCACTTCTGTGAGTGGAATTTCAAAAATATGGGAGACACGGTTGATATCAGTAAGAAAAATGTAGTTCAATAAGATGAAAATAATTTTTGGTGAATAATAACTTATTACATTTATTCACCACGGTTAAAAGTAAATAGTTTAATTAAGGATAAAAATGATATTATTATTACCCTAACACATGTAATAATTCTATTGGATAAGTTTAATTCGACCAAAAACAACCTTAGGAATAAAATATGATCCTTTAGGTCCACTTGGATTAGATTAGGACATTTATTATTATTTTATTTAAAGAAGAGTTAAAAGAATTATATTCAAAGTTTAATAACAAAACATTTTTTAATATAGGGATATACATAATATAAATTCGACTATAAATATTAATTAGAAATCTAAAAAGATTTTCTACATAATGATATTTTATTTATAATTTTTAGACATTAAACAATTTAATTTATTTATGACACAATGATGATGCAATAATTACCTTAATAATGAAATATTAAAATAATTGATATTATAAATATACAAATAAATGTAATTTGATACTTTTTTATGAATTTCAATAATTTTCTAGGTTAATATGACATGTTAGGATTGAACATAAGAATTTAGTTTGAAGTAATAAAGTTGTTATGACTTTAACAAAAATCATTTATTAAATAATGTCAAAATTGACATAATTGAGTTTTTAAAACAAATACTATATTATTGGTTGATATAATATTCTTAAAATCTATGGTTCAGCCAAAGGGCCTTAATAATATTATATATGTCATTAATTAACATATTGGGGTTCTCTTGGAAGTTCATAGTAAGTTTATTAACCATATAATATAAAAAATACAAAGAGACATGGTAAATGTCAAACTATTTAACTAAGAGTTAAATCTAAAAGATAAGGTTAATATGATGACCTAAACCTATATAAAACCTATTTTTGAGAGGTTTTCGACCCATCCCCACCATATCCTTTAAATATTTCATTTTGAAGCCATTAGAAACCGAAAATGATTTTATTATAAAATAATATTTCAAGCTTTTCCTAAAGTGACCCTCACCTCTCTTATAAAAGGGAACTTCCCCTTCTCTCAAATTCACACCTTCAAAGCCATTTGGATCGGCCAAATTCTGCCCAAATATCCTCTCAACTGTCCTCCATTCATCCTAGAGGCCATCCTTTAGTCATAAATCCAATCTAAGGATCCCTTATGATCAAATCAAAAGGAAGAATCTGAAGAAGAGGTAAATATTTCATCACCTCTTTCAAGTTCTTTTCTTCTTCCACTTCATCTTTCTTTGTTGTTTTCATTCTAAAATAATAACTCCAGTATCTTCTATATAATGTGATGTTATTATAAAAATGGTACAACCATATTCATTATTCTATCCATCCTGTAAATGACAGTCACCATACGTGCATACGTACGGATTACCGTCTCCACGTCGTGGTGTAGTTTGTAATTCAAACACTTCATCATTTGGATGAGTATAATAATGAGTATAAATGATGTAAATAATAAATATAACATGATAATTATTCTTTATATATGATATAACATCCAATTATATATAATTTTAATATCAAGAGAATGATATTGTCGCTCGTGCATACATACAGATTACTGTCTACACGAACATGATGAGATTCATTCCCCATCATATCCATTCAAGAATAATTTTAATTTAATGATTAAAAATAATGTTTAAATACTTAATATCATTCTGAATATGAATAAGATACATCCTATCCATAACAAACATTACTTACATAACAAAACATATAAAGGAAGACGAATCAGTTAACACCCGAAACGACGATACTACTGAAATATCATTAACAAAGAAGTATTAGAAGATCATATATGATATAATATTAATTTATATGTTTCTTGTATAATTTAATAACAATTATTTCACCATTATACATGAGGTTAACCTACTCTCGACCAAGTAAAAGTACAAGGTAAGAGTTAATTTCACAATCTCTTTATTATCTGAGGTTGTTTTTACGTAAGTATCTACTAGGACCTCTTTATCATCCACATCAATGTTTTCTTAAAAAATGTATTTCAAAACATTTTTACAATTTACTAGACAATGGGTTAAATTCATTTATACCCTTATTTGACCTTATATGTTTTTAAAGGAATCTTTCCGTCGTTTTCCAAACAAGATACTTTATAACCTTTTCGAAAAAATTAAGGTAAGAATGTTTTTTTAACTTATACGGCGGGTGCGACTATTTTCTACCATTATAACATCGTCGAAGCTTACCTTACAAGATTATAATAATATTTTCAAAATAAATGTTTTCTTTTATAATTATATGACTTTTAAATGATTTCAAAATAGAAATAGATATTTCTCAAAAACAAGTTTTGATTTCATCTATATCAACATCCTTTGATGGATTTTAAGCTTATTTGAAGTTGATTTATTATGATAAAAAACTTCTATATTGTATTGAAGGTTTTGTGATATGTTTGACTATGGATTTAATATTTTTACACCATTCATGATTTATGGATAAAGTATTAACATTTCGTATTCTAGTTTTAATACGAATGTTTATGTTATGTTTAAACCTTTTCATATGAGGAATGCATTGGAATTAGTAAGTGATGGGTGGAGCCCAATATAGATCCTCATTGCATCGGTAGGTATCATGAGACAAACTAGTGTCTTGTCACAAGTCCTTGAAAAAATCTTATTTGTAGTCTTGACACAAGGCCTTGACTATGTGGTTATGAAGTCTGACATTATGCATTCCATCATTATGAAAGTGGTTATTGATATTGCATGTGATTATTCGACTAGTAGAATATCCATGTGAATTAGTAAATGGAATTATTTTATTTTATCTTTTCCATATTATGCTGAAGTTCAAGTTTAAAAGGCTTTTGTTTTAGTCTTACATTTCCTTAAATGTTTATGCTTATTTATGAAAGTTTCTGCTATATTGTTATCCTTACTGAGCATCTGAGCTCACCCCTTTCTTTGTTTTATTTTTCCCAGAATGCAAAGAAGTATATTATGATTGACCTACAGGGATATTCTATGGGATATGAGTCTGGCCTATGGAGACTATGTTGTCATAGTTTTTCATTTTATAATGTAATGTAAAACTTATGAATGTATCTAGTATTTCCAAGGCTACTAAACTAATCTATTTTTTCAAGACTTGATCTTTTGTGATCATGACAATGTTATGTAATAATGCACCAACTTTGGGTAACTAGGGTCAGGGCGTTACATTTGGTATCAGAGAATGTTTAGTACAAACCTTGGAAGATAGATTTAGAAAAACTCTGATTAGAGTACATTATCCAAAGATAGACTTTGAGGATTAGTAAAGAAGATCTTCCTATAATTTTGGTTATAGAGATTTTGTGAGTTTTCCAAGCAATACATCCCTATCTAGATATGAGTAGGTAGAGGCGGATCTGGCACAAATGTACTTAGGGGTAAAACCTAAAAACACCGCTTTGAGCTAGACTCGAACAGGAACTGGTGCACAACAACGGGCCTTGCTGCACTCTTGGTTACGACACTCCGGGAGGATATACTTAGGATAATTCTCATTTTATTTACAAACCATTATAAAGGGTTTATGAGTATATAATTCCTCAAAGAAAACATTTTTATGATTATGGATTATATCCCTAAACTGTTCAATTTATGTTAAGTGTTTTACAAGTTTGGAATTATGTATTGTGATTCATAAACTAATATAGTGTATGCCATTGTTTAGAAATGACACCTAGTAGAAGGAATGAAAACTATATCAATGCATGTAATCCATGTAGGGATTTCCCTCCTACTAAATATAATTATAGTAGATTTGGTGATGCAATTGGTGTTGATCAGCTTATCACTATACTGGGACAACTCACTCAGGTTATGAATAATAAACTTACCCGTATGGAGCACCCTGATCCACAATGTAGAGGATCAATGTTAGACCGCTTCACGAGGAAAAAAACACCAACATTCAATGTGAGTACAAATCCATTAGTAGCTAAGCAATGGATAAATTCCTTATAGAAAATATTTCACGCTTTGGGGAGTAGCAAAAGGGAAAAAGTTGTCATGGCAGTTTATCACCTCACGGGAGATGCAGATCAAAGGTAGTCATTGATTCAAAACAAAAAGGAAGATGATGAAGTATCAAATATGTAATGGAGGGAGTTTAAAGATATTTTCTTATAAAAATACTTTCCTCATGACCGTCGAGAGGATATGGAAAGACAATTTTTGAGTTTGAGGCAAAAAGAGGATGAGAATGTCGCAAAGTATGAGGCTAACTTTACAAGGTTACCAAGACATGCTGCAGATTATATACGTAACACAATAAGTAATATTGACCATTTCTTTTATGGGTTAAAACCATTTCTTTAGAGATAATTAGTCTCACAATACTTCTTGTCATATGAAGATATTGTCTCATGTGCTATCAAGACAAAAAAAGTATTCTCTAAGTCTTATGACTTTAAAGTAAAGAAATAGAAGAAGGGATCTGCTGAACATTCTGGAAATGGAAATAAGGGGAATAAGGGAAAAGTTTAATATCCATCCTATGGTAAATTTGGGAAGAAACACCTCGGTACTTTCTTGAAGGGAATGAGAGTCTGTTACAAGTGTGGTGAAAAAGGCCACCAAGCTCATGATTGCAAGGGGAAGAAAGGGGCTGTCAATGTTGAATGATACAATTGTAGAGAAAGGGGGAATTATGAAAATGAATGTCCTAAGCACCAAGAAAACTTACCTCAGAAAAGGCCAATGGATCAAGGCCAAGCTTATGCTATCACTACGTTTGAGGTTGAAGCTTTGAAAGACGTGGTGGAAGGTAATTTAATGGTTTCCTCAAGTTTAGAAAATTCTTTATTTGATTCTGGATCATCGCATTGTTTCATATCTTCTCAGTTTACTAAGAAAATTATATATTTTCAATTTGACTTAACAAGGGATTTTTCAGTCAAAACACCTAAGGGAAGTATCATTACAACAAAGTTTTGTGAATCAGTTCCCATTAGGGCATATAAATGTTCTTTATCTGCTGATATCATCATCATACCCATGATTGAATTTGATATAATCCTTGTTATGGATTGGATTTCGGACCATGATGCGAAAACTTATTGTAAGAGGAAGGAGGTTACAAATCTCAATGATGATAAGAAGTACCTTATCTTTAGAGAAGAAACGTCACCACCTAATTCTTATCTAGATCCACCCCCAGTAGCTCAACTAAATTCAATTATTGGGGAGGAATAAAATGAAATAACTATGGGTGAGGAAAGGAATGTTCAAATAGAGTATGTACCTATTGTGCAAGAATATGTTGATGTGTTTCCAGAGGATTTACCTAGACATCCTCTAGAATGATAAATTGAGTTTTCTATTGATTTAATTCCTGGTTCAAGGACCATATCGAAGACCCCTTATAGAATGGACACTGTGGAATTAGTGGAACTAAAGAAAAAACTAGAGGAATTGAGTAACAAGGGATTTATTAACCCCAGTGTTTCTCCATGGGGCCCCCCTATTCTTTTTGTTAATAAGAAAGATGAATCTATGAGGTTGTACACTGACTATAGAGAAATCAATGCTATAACAATAAAGAACAAGTATCCCCTACCTCACATTGATGATTTATTCGACCAACTTCATAGAGCTCAATATTTTTCAAAGATTGAACTTCGATATGGATATCATAAGTTGTGTATGAAGAAGGAATACATTATGAAAACAACATTTCGAACCAGGTACGGGCATTACGAGTTTACAGTAATGCCTTTTGGGTTGACTAATGCACCCTCTATCTTCATGGATCTAATGAATAGAGTTTTCAAGGAATATCTTGATAACTTTGTAGTGATATTTATTGATGATATCTTGGTATACTCCAAAAGATACGAAGATCATGAAAATCAATTGCGCATTATTTTAAAGACTCTTAGAAGAAATGAATTATATGGGAAATTTAGCAAGTGTGAATTCTGGATTCATAAGATTTCTTTTCTTGTCCATATTGTCTCTAAGGATGGAATCTCTATTGATCCTTCAAAGAACAAGGAAATCCAAGAATTACTAGCACCGATGAGTATAACTAAGGTACACAGTTTTATTAGTTTAGCAGGTTATTATCGACATTTCGTCCAGAATTTTTCCTGGTTGGCTAACCCATTAACAAATCTCACACGTAAAGGGGTTAATTTTTTTTGGAAAAAAGAGTGTGAAGAATGTTTTGAAGAATTGAAGAGAAGATTAGTCAATTATTCTATCTTGACTCTACCATCAGGGAATGCTGGGTTTTTTATTTATAGTGATGATTTAAAGAAAGGACTTGGTTGTGTCCTTATATAGAATGATAGTGTTATTGCCTATGCATCATGACAGCTAAAAATTCATGAGCAAAACTATCCTACTCATGATCTTGAGTTAGCAGCTGTAATATTTGCTTTAAATATATAGAGACATTATCTCTATGGTGAAAAATTTGATATATATACTGATCATAAGAGTTTGAAGTATATTTTCTCACAGAAAGAACTCAACATGAGGTAAAGGAGATGGCTTGAACAACTCAAGGATTATGATTGCCCTATACACTACCACCTCGGGAAGGAAAATAAGGTGGAAGATGCTTTGAGTAGAAAGGATCATGGATTTTTGAACAAGATGAGAATTTAAAGGGATACTATTTTCATGGATCTAGTAAAGATGGATATGGTAATAACCATGGAAGGTCAAACATCAATTATTTTTCAAATGGTTGCTAAACCATCTTTACTAGAAAGGATAAAAAGTTCTCAGACCGATGATGAGGAGTTTCAAAAGAAAATTAAAGCTGTGAATGATAGGATATTAAGTGACTTCATATATGAAGATGGGATTTTGAAATTTGGGAAGAGACCTTGTGTTCCCGATTTACCTGATCTAAAAAGGGAATTGTTGGATAATGCTCACAGCTCCAATTTCTCTATAAACCCTGGTAGCACTAAAATGTATAGAGATTTGAAGGAACATTTTTGGTGGGACAACATAAAGAGGGAGATTGCTAATTTTGTGTCAAGGTGTATGGTATGTCAACAAGTGAAATCTGGAAGGCAAAAACTTGGAGGAGTCATGAAACCACTTCCCATACCTGAGTGGAAATGAGATAATATTACGATGGACTTTGTCATGGGGCTACCAAAGACACCTAGAAGAAATGATTCAATTTGGGTTATTGTTGATCATCTTACCAATTTAGCACATTTTCTTGCTATAAGAGAAGATTTACCACTTGGACGTTTATAAAGACTATATATTAATGAAGTTGTAAGACTTCATGGAGTACCCCCATCGATTGTTTCTGATCATGATCCTCATTTTACATCAAGATTATGGAAAAGTATTCAGAAGGACCTGGATACTGAACTTCGTTTGAGCACTGCCTACCACCCTCAAACTGATGGAAAACCAGAATAGTCTATTCAAACCTTAGAAGACATGTTGAGATATTTCTCACTTGACTTTCAAGGTATGTGGTATCAATATTTACCTCTAGTAGAATTTTCCTATAACAATAAATTCCATTCACGTATTCAAATGGCACCATATGAAGGATTATGTGGCAAGAGATGTCACACACCAACTTGTTGGGATGATGTTGGTGAAAGAAAACTCGTAGGTGTAGAACTTGTTGAGGAAACGATGGAAAAAGTGAAGGTTATCCAAACCTACATCAAAGTAGCACAAAGTATGCAGAAGAGCTATGTCGATAACCGAAGTAAGGATTTGGAATTTTAGGTAGGAGATCATGTTTTCTTGAAGGTATCTCCATGGAAGGTAGTTATACGATTCGGTAAGAAGGGTAAATTGAGTCCCAGGTACATCGGACCTTTCGAAATTCTTGAACTAATTGGGGCTGTAGCTTACCATTTGGAAATGCTGCCAAGTCTCTCCAAAGTTCATAATGTGTTCCACGTATCACTGTTGAGAAAATACATGCCTGAACCAATGCATGTATTCAACTATGAAGAATTAGAACTGGAATTCGATCTGTCTTATTGTGAAGAGCCTATCATAATTCTTAATACCAGAGAACAAGTGCTGAGAAACCAGATGACTCGTCTGGTAAAATTTCTATGGAGAAACCATATGATGGAAGAAGTAACGTGGGAACTAGAGGAACTTATGAAGAAGAACCACCCAAATATTTTTATGCAGTATTATTCTAGAAATTTCGAGGACGAAATTATTTTAAGGAGGGGATAATGTAACACCCCAAGCTTCCATGGTACGTTTCCCTTTGAATAATACAATAGCTTGTGTTGTACGCAAATTTGAGTTCAAACACCCCACAACCAATCAAACTAGCCGTTATGAATAGTAATACCCACTTTTTGAAATCTTATAAATTTTACCTTTAAAAATGGACTTCATTTTTGGATTCTTAATATCGAAATTATCTTAGGGTTAATTTTTGGTATTTTTCTGAAAACTTTCAATTTTTGATGAATAGTGAAAAAACACTGTGTTATTGGTTAAAACCGAATTTTTATTTAAATAATTAGTTATTTTATTTTAATTTATTTTAGGTCAAAATAGATACATAATACCTATATATGTTCAACATAATTCATTGGAGTCATTTTATAATAAGTTTAGATATATAAAATTTTATGGAACTTTTTACCGTCTTTTACCCATCTCCTAGGAGCATTTGCAAATTTGTATAAAACTTAATTTTATTGCTTCTGTGAGTGAAATTTAAAAAATACGAGAGACATGGTTGATATTAGTAAGAAAAATTTGGTTCAATAAGATGAAAATAATTTTTGTTGAATAGTAACTTTTTACATTTATTTACCACAGTTAAAAGTAAATAGACTAATTAAGGGTAAAAATGCTATTATTATTACCCTAACACATGTCCTAATTCTCTTTGATAAGTTTAATTAGACCAAAAAAAACCTTAGGAATAAAATATTATCCTTTAGTTCCACTTGGATTAGATTAGGACATTTATTATTATTTTATTTATAAAAGAGTTAAAAGGGTTAAATTCAAAGTTTAATAAATAAACAATTTTTAATATAGGGTTATACATAATATAAATTCAACTATAAATATTCATTAGAAATATAAAACGATTTCCTACATAATGATATTTTATTTATAATTTTTAAACATTCAATAATTTAAATTATTTATGACACAATGATGACGCAGTAATTACCTTACTAATGAAATATTAAAATAATTAATATTATAAATATCCAAATAAATGTAATTTGATACTTTTGATGAATTAAAATAATTTTATAGGTTAATATGACATGTTAGTATTGAACATAAGAATTTATTTTGAAGTAATAAAGTTGTTAGGACTTTAAAAAAATCATTTATTAAATAATGTCAAAATTGACATAATTGATTTTTTAAAACAAATACTATATTATTGGTTGATATAATATTCTTAAAATATAAGGTTCAGACAAAGGGACTTAATAATATTATATATTTTATTAATTAACCTATTGGTGTTCTCTTGGAAGTTTGTATTTAGTTTATTAACCATATAATATAAAAATACAAAGAGACATTGTAATTGTCAAACTATTTAACTAAGAGTTAAATTTAAAAGATAAGGTTAATATGATGACCTAAACCTGTATAAAACCTATTGGTTGAGAGTTTTTAGACCCATAACTACCTTAGACTTTAAATATTTTATTTTTTATCCATTATAAACTGAAAATGATTTTATTATAAAATAATATTTCAAGCTTTTCCTAAAGTGACCCTCACCTCTCTTATAAAAGGGCACTTCCCCTTCTCTCAAATTAACACCTTCAAAGCCATTTGGCTCGGCCAAAACCTACACAAATATCCTTTAAAACTGTCCTACCTTCATCCTATAGGCCTTACTTTAGTTAGAAAGCCAACCTAAGTAGCCCTTTTGATCAAATAAAAAGGAAGAACCCAAAGAAGAGGTAAATATTTCATCACCTCTTTCAAGTTCTTTTCTTTTTCCACTTCCTCTTTATTTGTTGTTTCCATTCTAAAATAATAACTCCAGTATATTATATATAATGTGATTTTATTATAAAAATGGTACAACCATATTCATTATTCTATCCATCCTATAAATGACAAAGTCACCATACGTGCGTACGTACAGATTACCGTCTCCACGTCGTGGTGTAGTTTGTTATTCAAACACTTCATCATTTGGATGGGTATAATAATGAGTATAAATGATTTAAATAATAAATATAACATGATAATTATTATTTATATATGATATACCATCCAATTATATATGATTTTAATATCAAGAGAATGATATTGGCGCTCGTGCGTACGTACAGATTACCGTCTCCACGAACGCGATGAGATTCATTTCCCATCATATCCATTCAAGTCTAATTTTTATTTTATGATTAAAAATAATGTTTAAAGACTGAATATGAATAATATAAATCCTATCCATAATAAACATTACTTACGTAACAAAGTATATAAATGAAGATGAGTCAGTTAACACCCAAAACGATGATACTACTGAAATATCATTAACAAAGAAATATTAGAAGACCATATATGATATCATATTAATGTATATAGTTCTTGTATAATTTAATAACAATTATTTCACCATTATATAGGAGGTTAACCTACCCTCGACCAAGGAAAAGCAAAAGTTAAGTGTTAATTTCACAATCTCTTTATTATCCGAGGTTGTTTTTACGTAAGTATCTACTGGGACCTCTTTATCATCCACATCCGTGTTTTCTTAAAAAATGTATTTAATTTTTTTTAATATTTAATAGAAAATGGGTTAAATTCATTTATAACCTTATTTGACCTTATATTTTTTTAAAGGAATCTTTCCGTTGTTTTCAAAACAAGGTATTTTTTGACCTTTTCGACAAAATTAAGGTAAGAATGTTTTTTAACTTATACGGCGGGTGATGCTATTTTCTACCGTTATAACATTGTCGAAGCTTCCCTTACAATATTATAAGAATATTTTCAAAATAAATATTTTCTTTTATAATTATATTAATTTTAAATTATTTCAAAATATAAAGAGATATTTCTCAAAAAAAAGTTTTGATTTCATCTATGTCAACATCCTTTGATGGATTTTAAGTTTATTTGAAGTTGATTTATTATGATACAAAACTTCCATATTTTATTGAAGGTTTTTTTAATATTTTTGACTGTGGATATGTTATTTTTACACCATTCATGGTTTATCGATAAATTATTGACATTTCGTATGCTAGTTTTAATAAGAATGTTTATGTTATGTTTAAACCTTTTCATATGAGGAATGCATTGGACTTAGTAAGTGATAGGTGGAGCCTGTTATAGCTCCTCGATGCATTGGTAGGTCTCATGAGACAAACTAGTGTCTTGACATAAGGCCTTGACAAAATCTTATTTGTAGTATTGGCACAAGGCCTTGACCATGTGGTTATGAAGTCTGGCATTATGCATTCCATCATTATGAAAGTGGCTATTGATATTGCATGTGATTATTCGACTAGTAGAATATCCATGTGAATAAGTAAATGGGATTATTTGATTTTATATTTTCCATATTATGCTGAAGTTCAAGTCTAAAAGGCTTTTATTTTAGTCTTACATTACCTTAAATTTTTATGCTTATTTATGAAAGTTTCCTCTATATTGTTATCCTTACTGAGCATCTGAGCTCACCCCTTTCTATGTTTTATTTTTCCCAGGATGCGAAGAAGTATATTATGACTGACCTGTAGGGATATTCTATGGAATATGAGTGTGGCCTATGGATACTATGTTGTCATAGTTTTTCATTTTATAATGTAATGTAAAACTTATGAATGTATCTAGTATTTACAAGGCTACTAAACTAATCAGTCTTTCGAGACTTGATCTTTCGTTATCATGAAAATGTTATGTAATAATGCACCAAATCTGGGTAAATAGGGTTGGAGCGTTACACTTAATGTTCTCTACCACTGGTTGTCTACCTCCTATGGATCAACCCTCCCCTGATTAGCCGGATCGGCCTACTGAGCCTCCACTACCTGAGCCACTGATGGATGATGACCGAGTTCTATAGATGAAAGGTAAAAAAGGAACTCCTAAGTCCAAGTAGTATGGAATTTTTTTTAAGATTCATTTTAACCCATGATTTATTTTAAATTCTAATAAACACCCAAGATAAACAAGAACACAAGTCATTATGATGTATTTACCTTTCCTAGGGTCTCTACCCTAAAAATGGTGTATCTGCACTTGGTCGTTCAGTAAGCTCAAAGTCCTTACATAGGATCACAAGGGGCCCTAAAATCCCATTACCTAGCTGGTCTTCCCTATACTATTTCACACACCAAGATCACTTAATACTGCTTCCCTACCATCCCATTCAATCCTCACTGTGCCTAACTCTAAACTCCATCATATCTCTCAACCTGCCTCTAATAACATTCTATCATGACCCCTTCCTCCAAAGATGCCCCTCCTGAGTTGGAAATTGAGAAAGAGAGATCATGACCCCTGATTCCCTCCTCCAGTAGGACCTGGGGCGGAAACCAGCACCAAGGGTATAGAAATCTCAAAACATGGGAGGAATTAACCTTTTTATAGTAACTAGGATTGGGATATAAGATCTATAAACCACACAACAACTCCAATACATATATAAAAGAATGCCGAAATATATCCCACATTCATGTTTTAAAATATATGTTCTACAAAACAAGAGTCTCCAAAGTAAATACCAAAAGAACAAGGCTAAACAGCGACACAACAACTGTCCCAAAGTCCAAGGTAGTAATGCCCACTACAGTACCCATAGTCCTCTTGGAAACCTAAAAGTAGTTTTATAATGTAGGGTGAGCATACAAGTATACTCAGTAGGAAAACCAAAGTCTCTCGTGTACAAGTGGAGAAGCATACCAATGCACCTATGAGAAATAGAAGAAACTAAAAGAACTTGACAAGGTATACCAGCCACCCCAACCTTACTAAAGGAACACTCAACAAATAATTCAAGTCAAGTAAATTAATATAGTAAGAACATCGATGATAGGGTACCCCGCACCACTTCCCACTAGTTAACTGGTCATCCCTAATGGTGAACGTCCTGACGCTACCATGATCTTCCACAAGCCCCATATCACAAACCCACCCGCACACACCTGGGCCAAAACCACAACCACATCCCACCCACAGACACCTGGGCCTCATCCACAGCCACATCCCTCCCACAGACACTTGTGCTTCATACCGAAGACACTTGGGAAAACACAACACAACTCATCCCAAAGACACCTGGGAAGGCACACCTCACCCACAGACACCTGGACCTCACAACCGCACCATAATATACCCAAAGAGTCTTGGTCTACCGGTTCATAGAAGAGGGATTGGGGAAGAGAGAATAACCAGCCATCCATCCTCCCACCAGGATGTTTGGGAAAGACACCCTCCCTCGTAACAATGGGGGTGTTTATCACGTGGTGGTCAATTAATGTGGGGTGTGTAAATAATCACAAGAAAGTACAAGTATGTATATATATGTACCAAACACTCAGCCCAACCTATGGATTCTCAAGGAAACAACCACCCCATAACACTACCATCTTTCCCTATACCACTAAATGAACATATCAGGATGAAAAACAGTCACTTCCAAAGTTAATAAAATAAATCCTCTTAACACCCAATCATTTTGACATTATTAATCATTTACTAGTTATTACATACCTACCTAGGAAACTAACAAACACAACACATAACTAACCACACAACCAAGGAAAAAAGAGGAAGAAAACTATGATAAAACACCCAATTCACACTTCCTCCTCCACTTAGCACCCAATCCAACCACTACCACTACCATTATTCAAAGAAATGTCACCCTATACTTTATCTAAATAATCAAACCACTAACTTACAGTTAAACCCCACAACACACCTCATCACAACCATGCTCAAAATCCCTACTATATAACAACACCACAACCAATAACATAAACATAGCACAACCCAAATATACAGCCCCGTTACCCAACCACTGCCCATAAATTCCATAATAAATCAATATCTCAACCTCATATACCATTTTACCACCCATATCACCCTAGAAACACCCATTCCATCAATAGAAGAACCACACAACCCGTACAAAGAACAGATAGAAAATATCCACATATAGCACACAACCACACCAAACAAGGTAAAGTGTATTCAAATTTAACACAATAATTCTTTAATTCCACTTTGATAAATCGAGGGTTATCAAAAAACACATTTTATCCCAAGGAATCCATTTATTTAACTGGGTATACATGGTTAATCAATTTCATAATTTCAACAGTTCAACAGAGGATCCATAAGAAGTGTAAAGCACCATCCATACCCAATCAAATACCACCAATGACCATGATTTTCAGAAAGCATACAATTCACAACATGGATCAAAGATAACAAATAAAATAAATGATCACCATTATCATCTTCCCCACCCCTCATTTATTTATAATGTAAGAAAACCTATTATCATAACAAGTCCAATTATATTTATAATATATTAGATTATCTTCATAACAAACTTAATTAAAGTTTATATTCAACCATAATCACAAAGGGACATTATATTACCCCCCCACATGATACACAATTAAATAAAGACTAAGGGATACCTATCTCAAAGAATAGATGATCAAAAACTCCTCTTTGCACCAAAATAGGGGGCCACACAAGCATCAGGAAAGACTCCAAAGGAAAACTCGATCGATTCCTACAACACATATGAAACTCCTTAGAGAATAAAGATTTTAGGTGCACCAATAGAAAATATAAGGGTTCAAGGAAGAGATGATCTAGGCTTTAGAAAAGGCAATATCCTATATCAATGGAAGGGAGATGATTTCAAAGCACATAAAATTTGGATCATGGTCAAGACCATGTGGATTGGCCATTCAAAGTCTTCAGGGACATAGAATATTAAATATATAATTAATATCCTTTTAAACCGCTTTAGAAATGGTAAAAATGGGTTTAAACTCAATTTAATTCAAATAAAATGTAAGAGGGGTGAAACTAGAAAAACTAGGAAAAGATGGAAATGACTCATCATTGGGTGAGTCACCAACGCAAGTAATCGATGGATGAGTCAGATTTGGGTGACTCACCATTGAAAAAGTCACCAATGTGACCCACTGATGTGAACCAATGACACCACCTACCGATTCCACTCACCGATGCCACCTACCGATACAACCTATCGACGCCACTCACCGACACCACTCACCGGCACCACTCACTAATGCCACCTACTATCACTACTCACCGACACCACTCACTGATGACACTCATAGACACCACTCACTGATTCTTGACCTACTAACAACCTACCTACCAACTCCCTACCTATCGATGCCCGACCTACCGTTGGAAAACTAGATTTTTGGAAAACTCTTGAAATGAGTCACCGTGACTCCCTAGAATATCTCAAACAATGAATTTTTAAAAAGTAATAGACTAGATAGGTCTGTTCCATTACATGATCATTGATCGAATAATCTTTTATCGAACCCCTCTAGATCATGCACACATGCTTCAAGAGTCCATGGGAACATCGTTTGTAAAATTTCGGGTGCTATCATAGAGATTCAATGATGGATTCGATGTCCTAACAATCACCACTACTCCATTCTAATGATCCGAGAAAGAAATCTTCGATTATTGACTTGAATATACTAAGAATGTGACTCTCTAGGATATTGTCTTGATAACATCGAATATTATTTATATATCAGGAGTAGAGTTTAAAAACCCATCAAGGACCCTAAAGAGATAATGAGATGTCATAGAAATTACAACCTTCCTATGAACACACACCGTGTAATATAATATCTTTATCTCATGATATCTCATAAACTAGGATGCACACTTTATGTAATCATCCTTTTCATGATTTATTATTCATTGATCTTACTGGACATACTTACCTTCTTCTACTATGACTATGGATTTAGTGAAGGTACTACCATCTTGATCAACTATTGCTGATAGATCTCTTCCTTAACTCAGAAGAGAAAAATTATATCTTGAACATTCAACTAATGTCATACCACCAAAGATTTACCCAACACAATATACCCCACCATAAATTCAATGTCATGGTTTTTTTCCTTGAATCAAAGTACACGATCAAATGTACACATTGACAATGATCTTAATTTAGGAGACTGATACACATGTTTATAGATAGGAAGAACCAATGACACCCAAGATATGTGGTGTTCCTATTGGTGGTATAGTCCTCATGATTTCATATACTTGAGATCACCAAGTGATAACTTCATGAAAAGAAGTCTCAATGCTTATGATCCCCCAACACCTCATAGTTAGACATCATTTGTGTCCAGTCAGAATGATGTATCTAGACCATATGACATATGTTTGAGATTAATGTCATAGTATCTCAAGGTTATCATTATAGATTGATAATTTCTATAAACTTTTGATATGAAAAATAAATTATGGATATTACCATTTAAATAGTGGATTCAAAAATATTAATACGTTTATGGTAAGTGTACATCATGCATAACTCATTGCATACATGATATTACAATGGAAAAGTAATTTTTAGTTGGGTATAGGGTAACCGCTATTACAACACTCCCACTTTCAATAGATCAAACTTTCCTACTATTATTATTAGATCTAACATGATAAGATCATGTTTCTGCTGAGTTATATATTTAGTCATGGGTTTTCCACATCTCTGTTGCATGACTATTCTGCTATCTGCAACCTCACCTCCTTGAGTAAGTCTTCTCAAGAGATGTTATCCCAAAGTGAATTCATTTTTACACTATATAAACATGAAATATTGGATAGTACCAATAGAATAATTATCATGATGATAAAAATTTACTCATTATATTTTTTACACTGCTTCTTTATCTACCTCAGAAGCCGCAACACACTCGGTATTTATAGATATGACTACCAATGGCTTGAATGATATTTTATTTCTCATTAACTTAGCCTAAATTTAATATTAGATAATATTGATCTATATGAAGACTAGTTTGTGTCCCCTTAAAACTAGATTCTCTTCTTCTCCACATACTAGGTTTATATCCTTTATACTTACTCAAGTACAACTAGATAGTTCTAGCTACTTCTCATGAAGTTCTTTGGAATATAAATGATATTTTCTTACCATAAATTAAATTTTGTAAATATAATTTATAGTACATAACATGACATATGATATAGTTCCATTATTAGGGATTATGGAATTCTACTCATCACTTTATTCACCTCATATACCCTATGCATGTCATCTTGGACAGATCTATTCCATGTGACAATGATAACAATTATCTATCAAATTTTTATAATTTTTATTGCTAAAATACCTTATTAGTAAAAATACTATTGACTGGGTCTAAGAAACCATTAGATCTACCTAAGTAGGTCCAGTTATCTATAACTTAGGTTTCCATGTTAAGTCAATATCTGGAGAGTTACTTTTATATTGGTCTTAACTAACTATATACCAATAACTATTTTCCATATGTTAGAAACATATTTTACTTATAAAACCAGTGGCGCTCTCACTAACCACTTGAAGAAATATGGTAAAAATTCATTCCCAAAGAATATTCAATGACTGTGTTGCTTAATTAAATCCTTAACTAGATTTTAGTAATTTTAAACCCTAATTGTAATTCCTTGGTGTCACTAACCATTTTTGGCTACATCATATATACGTATTCCAAAATTGGTGGTCTTGACATCCAATGCACAATATAATGATCATAGAGAATATCTATGAAAAGTAAAATTTTATGGATTTAGGCATAATGAATTAGAATTACCAATTGATCCTTATTGATACCACACTTGTACCACCCATGTATAGTCTTGATTAGATACCGAACATATTATTCAAAATAATAATCCCCAATACATTGATACATGGAATCCATTATTGAATTTTAATTGATCTTGTAAATTTTAGCTAATTTTAATGTACTTATTACTTATAGGATTCATTATCCTCAATGAATATATTATCATCATCCACAGTGAATGTAAAACCATTACTATGGTTTTATCCTTCTTACACGGTATATTTCTCTAGAACATTACTCTTCCACATATCTTGTGGAAATTGTCCTATTCCAACTATTTGTGCATCTTCGACATTGACTTAATCCAAGTCAATATTTCTCCCATTGTCTCAAATAGATAATTTATCCCTTTTATATAAATATAGTCTATCACTTGATTGTATCTTTTCTACCATATGTATTTCTATAATATCCTTATAAACCTTTAGGATAACTATATTAGATACACAATGTATTTTTCTTGCTACATGTTTTTTATGTATTTAAAAAATAATTTGCATCTAAAACACATGTTATTATGAAATTATGGATTTATATCATACTATAACTCATATTATATCCATTTTTTATTATAGTTGGCATATATTTATAGGATAACACCACTATTTGTTAAGCATGTCTTGAAAACAATGGATTTTTTTGCAATGTATATGAGTCTCAACATTGTTTCTCCTTTTACATACATCATGAATCTAATGTGTATAAGGAAATGTGTGTTTATGAATTACTCCATGCTACATTATAATTATAAATATTTTCATGTAAGACTCATCATCGATCCATCTTAATAACATTATAAATTCGATGTGTATAAGGTAATGTACATTTAGGAATTACTCCACGCTATATTATAATGATCAATGTATGCTTGGTGAGGATATTATTCAGCATTTTAGGCTCGAATAAACTCATATATTCTGACCATTCATATTTCATACTTCAATTTTACATTCTTTAAAACACCTAAATTAATATTATGAAGTATAGTTACCACTATATTACTATTATAATAGTTCACACTCTCTAGGTGAACTAATTTTGAATGCATTGTGGCTTACCTTTATTTCTAAAGTTTTCTTTATCCATACTAAATAAATAATTGTGTTCATAGTATATTAGGTATTTAACTCCAAAGAGTATATATCTATACTCGGTACATCCCTAAAAACTACTTAGTTTCACTTAATATATAATTATCTTTCCACAGCTGGGTATAAAATTATTACATTTTATATTCATCAGTTATTATCTACGATTCAAGCATTGCCGAACAATTAGATGAGTATAAAACACCACAAAAATATTCATTCCAATAATGTAATAATGTCTACTTGTGTCCAATAGACATGTTAGACAACTTTTCTGGTTATACTAAATATAATTTCAACTAAAACCATTAAACTTGTCAATTAGAAGTTGTGTACTTCTCACTATGTACTTAGGAACCACCCTTTATCAACCTCTTGGATAACGCACCTTAATTCTTTTAATGTTTCATTTATTACATGGAAATTTTATTTAAATACACATATGTGATATGAATATTCTATTCAATACCCAATAAGTATGACATTAACATTACTTACAATTTATGAATATACCTGAAGAATAAGCGACCACTTTCTTCTTTAATTCAGTTCAAAAAATTTAAAATTACATAGAATTATTTCATGATATACAAAGAAAATAAACTCCTATATAATCAGACTATATTATTTGAAATATGTTGATAATTTTCCTTTTGTGTCACACTTTCCATTGGCCTTTTTTCCCATTATTTCAACTTGTTCACTATATGAACTAAAGATCAATATTTCTTTAAGTTCTTATCATCCTAGTGAACCTTAACCAAAGGTGATGAAGTTATTTATCCATGATGATCATTTTTTTAATCTTAAATGAATCTATATAATTTTGTGGAAAATGATATAATAAAGGTATGTGTTGAAAGATTATGATCCATCTTTCAATTTACACATATCTCGTGTAATCATCACCCTATTTATATTTTTCTTCACTTTCTCCTCTAAAACTTATCAAAGAGGATACAACATGTAAAATCATCTATGTCCTGATGTTGCATTCATAACCCACATAAAATATCAATGATATAATTATGGTGTAACCATCATATGCATTATACATGGGTCACTTGTAATTACCTTTCACACCCTCACTTTTTGAGGTATCTCAATAGGTAGTGGGCGCACCGGCACCTTGAACTTCCAATATCATAGTACTTTGCACAAAAGCTATTTGAAAACTCATACTGGAGAGGACATTTAATTTGTCCAATATAAATCGTAGGGTTTTTTTGGTATTACATTCCATTTTCTATAAGAAAATAAAAACTAATAGATTAGCACTTTTATCTTGATTACCTATTTGACATTATCAATTATTTAAATCATAAAATATATCACACTATTTTATCGAACCCTATAATACCTCACTAATAGAATTGGAATACTTTATCAATTGAGTATTTTAGTAGAAAATATCCTTGAATCATATCCTCATAGTATAAAAGGTATGGTTACACCACTACTTGGATAGTTCAAGGTAGGCACTAGATTGGACGACCACATTAAATCATGAATCATTTATCTGTTAAGTAAATTCACAACTTCTAAAATCATATAATTTATTTACTTAACGCTTGAATATAAATATTAAACAAGATAGATATAAATAATTCTTTACTAGAACCATTATTTTAGCTGACTCATCATTCTCATAAGAACTCCCCATTAGTAGGAGGCACCCTCAACTAGGGATGATGAGCACCCCATACACCTGGTTGTGTTCAAATTAAAATGATGGAAGGCGTTTGTGACTTAATATTTCTTTGATGGTTTTTAATTATTTATTGAAAAATGAAATCATTTTCTACATGACATGCATGTACTATATGATTTCACTCATTACTAACTATGAAATAAATAGAAAAACATTCATCACATCATAAATTGATTTAATATATGCATTTTAGTTTTTTATTCTATGTGATCATGCTAGGTTCAAAATAATAAAAGTAATAAACAATTCATAAATTAAATAAAATACCTGAATGATCTTGATATTTTTTATTAGTTGATCCATTTAAACTCAATGGATCAACCGTGACCTAGGGGTAAAATACTTGAGTCGGGTCTTGGATCGCATCACAACTCACTCCCTACTCCAATGTTTCCACATCTCTTTCAGGATACCACTTCATCTTGGCATGGTCTAACTCTTATACCATCCTTTTCATAGTATATAAATACTCAGTCGTATTCAAGGGGGTCTTGGGAGTGTAGAATATAGGTTAATAACTTTTATCTGAGTGCAAAGACCCTTATACATATTAAATGAGAAAAAATGATGATGCCTGTCTTATTTAAATAATTAATTACATGCAACACACATAATTGAATTAAATAAATAAATAAATAAAATCTTATACAACATTGGACAATCACTCCTTAATATCAGTCGACACAAAATTAAATTTGTAGTTAAAAAATATTTTTTGTAACAAGTTTATGTCATGGGTGTTATTTGAATTAAAATAATTCTATTAAAAATTTTAATTCAAAAAAACCATCACTTAGTCCCAATTAATTTTTATTTCAAAATATCACTTAACTTTGATATATATATATATATATATTAAATTTTATTCTGGGTCTCTTTTTAGAACATTAAAACCTCTAAAAGGGTTTACAGGTATAAACATGAACCAAAATGGGGATTGTGGGTTGTTCTATTGTAATATTAGATTCCCTAAACCCAACTAATTAAACTGTACTTTTTGATTACCATATCATGTATACAGTGAGTTATGAATTATATACACTTACCATAATAGTGTTTATATTTTTGCATCCACTATTTAAATGAAAATTTCCATAGATTATTTTTCATACCAAAATGTTATAATAGTTCCCAAGCTATAATGAGAACCTTTAGATACTTTTAAATTTATATTAAACATTCTTTGTATGGTCAAGATACATCATTTTTACTAAACAAAGATGATGTATGACTATCAGGTGATGGGGACTCATATGAATTTAGAATTATTCTCATGTAGTTCATACTTAGTGACCTCAAGTAGATAATACCCTGAGGAATAACCCACCAATCAGAACACCACATGTTTTAGGTGTCATTGGTTGTACCTATCTATAAACATGTGTATTGGTCTCAGAACATGATATTATTATCAATGTGTACCATTTTATTGCATACTTTTATGTAATGAAAAAACCACAACATTAAAGTCATGGTAAGGTAGCTTGTGTTAGGTGCATCTTTGTTGGAATACCATTGGTTGAATGGTCAAGATAGATTTTTTCACTTCTAAGTTGAGGAAGAGATATATCAGGAACAATTTATTAGGATGGTATAACCTTCACTAAATCCATGGGCATGTTATAAGAAGGTAATCCTGTCCAGTAAGGTTAATGAATAATAAAGCATAAAAAGGATGATGACACAAAGTGTGCATCTTTCTTTATGAGATATCATGAGAAAAAGATATTATATTACACAATGTGTGTTTGTAGGAGGATTTTCATTACTATGACTACTCCTTATATCTTTTGGTGCCTTGATGTGTTGGTAGACTCCACTCCTAGTCTATGAATAATATTTACTACTATTGAGATAAGGGCCTTGAAGGTCACACACTTAGCATATCCAATAGTATATCGTATTATGATGAATAGAAGATTAGGACATGGTGGGCCCCAACAATGGGGTATAAGAGATATCAAAGAATATATGATCGCCAAGGAAAAAATAAATTCATATTATTTGAGTATAGAATAATTGGATTTGAATTTATTTATTAAATTTATTTATAAGTATTAAAGTAAATACATGGGATAAATATTTAATGAACAAAAATTATTTTAATATTCAAGGTTATTTTAATAGTTACGGTAATGAAAATTCAAGTTAATGAATTAATTTTATCATATAATATATTTATTACAGGTAAGTGATAAAAATATAAATGACATTTAAGACCCAGTTAATTGGTTATATGGTTTTGTTTATGAATTTTACAGTGAGTAATAAATATTCAGGGCTAAGGACCATTTTTAGGTATTTTGAAAACTTTCTATTAGATAGAGGAGGAGGATCTCATGGTGATGAATATTCACTGTGAGTTTCTGAGAGCCTCTTTCTCCTCTCCTACTTCATAAAGAGAGAAACTATCATTCCAATTCAATGATCAAATATTTCCTTCATGGATCATCTGAATGGAGTAGTAATTATCATTGTAACATCTAAGGCATCATTAAATCTTCACATTAGCACTCTAAATTTGATGAATAATGTTCCCCTTTAAGTGTGTGTGGATGATCTAGAGGGGTTCAACTTCAGATCCTTTGAGTAATGATAACCGAAAATAAGAAGATATCTAGCGCATCTTTAGTTTGAAAAAGGTATTTATTCATTTTAATTTTGTTTTTAAAATTCATCATGTAAAGATCCTTAAGCCATTACTAGGGTAGTAATTTTCTAGGGATGATATAGTTATGTTGATTTCTGGTGATTTTTTTAATCCTTAACCCACTTGCTTTCATTGCACTCCCAGATGCCTTTACTCCCTAGGCTATGAACCTAGTCATCTAACCCCTTGGGTGGTTTCCTTCCCAACACACCAATTTTTTTTCTCCACCAAACTCACTTATTAGACTAATGAATGTCCCCAAGGGATAACACATATTCTTACACTGTTCTTTTTCCTCACTCACACACACTGGTAAAATTCCCAAGAGGTCACTCATCATGACACTATTCCTAGACAATCCTCACTTAACTATGAAGTTATAACCTGGTAGGATATTGAAAATAAGGTTTAACCTATCTTACATGTGTATCAACTTCTAGTATTTTTAATCCTTACTTTTCCATGGGTGTTACATTGCTTCTTATTTCCAAGAGAGAGTCGAGGGAACTCCAAGTGAGGGAGAAAAAAATGGTGGAGTGGGAGTGGAAAATTTGTAACCTTTGTTCTTAATGAAATAAAGAACATTTTATTCCCATATTATTATTTATATATTATCAAATAATCTAAAAAATAGGCATCATAGTGACCGGTATAAAAAAAAGGTGAGAAAAAGGAGGTTTTCGAGTGACCTGAAAATTCATGTTTCTCGAATTCATGTTATGAAGGTAGATTATGAAAGATAATTTATGGATGATTCCAATGATGAAAATGGAATAAAAAATTTCTAAAATGAGCTCCATAAAGATGGTAAAAGTTCAGGTCAAATTTGGGTACTGTTGTGCCCCCTTTCTAGAGAAGAAAACACTATTCCAATAGTGGAGACATTTCAAACGAATTTTTTGATAGCTACTCCAATGAACCACATGAATCACCACTTAATCAGTAAATATCAACCATTGATACATTATTTATCATATATTAATCAATCATAGTCTATTTTTAATGACTTAATATCTGATTCCACTTTCTTTTACCATTATGGATGCAACAATGTGCTCAATTTTCTTAATATTAGATCTAATTTTCACTAAATTTAAATTTAATTAAGGGACCATCCATGGGAGTGATGATCATATTTAGTTCTTAAAAATAATCCATTTTTAAGTCTCAAATGTAAGATATCCTTAATTAAAATAATATCTTTAACCCCATTGATAACAAAGGATTCAACACTGATGCCACCAAGGAAACTGAGTAGAAGAAGTGAATAACAAAACAATTAGTCAAATCCGTCAATGGATAGATCATAAAATTCAACTCTATGTTACTCAAGAGAATAGTTCATATGAACTATGGATTAAGTTGGAGAATATTTACCAATCAATTACTTATTGAAACAATATCCTCTTGTAAAAGTGGTTGATAAATCTTTGAATACAAAGTGGAAGCTCTATAGTTAAACTGTAAGGGATTAGTTTTCCTAACTTCATCTCTATGTGTTTTACTAGGGCTTGGAGGTCTTATATGGGATAGAAATGAATTATTAATATCTTTAGTGACACCAATCCTTAGTAGTGGTCATGGTGCTGACCAATTCGATCTTATTTGGAGCGTTGAGAGAGGACAGTCCTGAGGTTAAACATCTTGGATTTGGTTGTGAGGTACTGGGTACACCATGGTGACTAAAATGACTAGTGTGGCTGTTTTAATAGGAATATTAGCAGGGGAGGGTCATCTATGTAAAATAGGGACTCCTAAAATGCATGGGGTGGCTGTTTTATATGAGAATTTTGGAGATTGGGCATTTTAAGTTGGTTGTTTGGTGTTAGGACATGCCACATAAATAAAAATTCCCAAGTAAGTTTTTTTCAAGGAATTTTTCATTAGATGTTACTCTTGTGAGTAATAAGTATGAAAACCATTCCATAGAAGAGGGCATGGTTCTACTAGGAGTGATTGGGATCCTCCGTGTTTGAAATGAGAAGTAATAAAATGTCCATGAAATTATATGTGTTAGCATGTGAGGTTGTGGTGAGGCCAATCATGTGAGGGAGAATAAAATAGCGTGCTGGATCTTGATACACTGAAGGACTTGTCATTGTGGGTCAAATGGAGATGGATATTTCCCTATGCTGCAGGGAAGGCCATGGTGGCCCACTAGGTTCTCAAAATTCCCTACACCTTACTGTGGTGCAGGGCATGATGACAGGAAAAGGTTTAAAATATGTAGTTTTCAAAATGTGTTCGATTTGGGGAGATATTCCATTTTGAGTTTTGGGGAGCCTAAATCTCTCTTTGACTAGAGGTACCACAAGCATAGTGTGATTCACTAAATAGTGGTAGTGGATATTCGAACCTCCTCTATAAATAGGGAGTTAGCTTCCCCTTGATTCATTTTTTTTCTTCTTCTGTCCAACCCTAGCTGACCCCTATCCCTCTCAACACTCTTATACTACTTCCTTTTATAGTCTAAACACCTTGTATTATCAAATAAAATCATTTGGGATCAATTCACTCTCTATTATCCTATCCTCATTCACTTTTGTTATTCTTTCTTAAAGAGGTTTATTTTGTTGGAGTTACTCTATTTTGGGTTGGGATTTGAGAAAGACCTGATGATGGTTTATTGTGGTTAAGTTTTAGTTACTTTTCCTTTAGTTTTTATGGTGTTTGATTCCTCAATTCTTTTATTCATGAATGATTACTATTACTTAAATCTTGGAATTGAGCTAGGGGATACATTTATTCTCATTATATTTTATGATCAAGTGTGAGATTATCATACTTTATCTTCTTTATGAAATTATATAATCAACCTAATAAAGATAATAACTAGAATTTAAAGTGAAATCAAAAGTGGGTCATTGTAACTGCATGTGATTTTTTCATGTTGATGTTGCCTCTTGATATTCTCAACAGTGTGCTATATATTTTCTATGATTTTTTAGTTATTTATCATGATTAATGTTATTGAAATTTCATAAAAAATATAAATTAGTATTTATGAAGTGATTAATAAAATAGGAATGTAAATTTATTTATATTCTTCTATGAATTTGTTGAAAAATAGAAGTTATGCTTAAAACATGTTTTTGGTTGATTCCTAGCCATGAATAACTATTTATTATAGGTATATTATTACTATCAAACCTATTCATTATGGATCGATTAATTAAAGATAGTAATGAAATGAATGTTTGGTGAAGATAAAATTTTAGGTCTAAGTGAGTCCATCCTTGTTTGTGAAAGGCTTGAATACCTTAGTAATTTGGCCTTAGTTTTCCCATGGGTGTGTCATTTAAAAATAATTTTAATTCTTTATATTATTTCTCTAGATTATATAGACTTGATGTGTTTTTTTTGAACTTAGAATGGTTGGTATTTCATGAAAATGGGTTGGGTTTCCTAGGGTTCTAATGGTGGATTGATAGTGATAGTGGGATGGATTGTGTTTTGTGCAATGGTTTTGGAGGTGACCCAAAGGTTGTTGGAACAAGTTAAGATATGGTATTTCTCACTGCTTCTTGCCTGATGATTTATTTTAAATGGATAGTTTCCATATGGTTAATTGTTATAGTTTCCAACAACTTGATGTAGTTTAGCTCTATGTACGACAATTTCATATTTTGTTATGGTAACTTAGGATGAGACTTAGAGCACTTGATTTTTTTGAATGATAAATATATTAATAAATAAACCCATGGTATGGGGTATTTTTGATGGAAGTAATGATAAATGACTTATATATTAATGAGAACCGTGGTATGGTTAGATTAATTCTTGAATAACATAGACATTAAATCTAGAAATTGAATGAATTATAAATGCACGATGGATTAAATTGAATTTAGAATTATAATATGGTTTATGTAATCAATTTGGATTGAGTAGAAATGGAATATTTAAACTATAATTAATGATGGTTTAATGAATAATTGGTAATTTCTAAATTATTAAGTGAAGATGATTAAATATGTTAAGATGGATTCTTTTGTCTAATCTAGTTCCAAAAAATTAATAGTGGTAATCGAGTTTCATGTGAGATGATAGATGATGTTCGAGCCCAAGGCTTGGTAGTTTTCCTTAGTGTGGTTTTATGTGATACTATATTTATATTTTATAATATCACATGATTAACCACATTATTTAGTAGGTAAAATGACACCCAAATTTTTAGGGGGTGTTTTCTATAACATTTAAGTTGGAGAGGGAATTAATGGAATGCTTTTCCCTCTCTATTACCCCCCTTTGCCTATAGTTTATTATGTAGCCATACCTAAGATATTATATATTAAGGTGAATCATATGAACTCTTGAGGGATGTGATGGATCTCAATATTACTATAAATTATGTGTGTATTTTAATGACTTGAGGTTATATCACATACTTGTATCCAGTCACGGTGACTATAGTTTACCATGTGTGTGTTTTCATGGTCTATAATAGCTTGAGGTTTAATGCATGATACATGGGATATAGTGGATTCAAAAATTCTACTTTGTTATACATGAGATGATAATTATGAGGTTGTGATTAGCTGCACAAGATATAGGATGAGATGATGATATGGTTATGATATTGTTTTCCAAGTTAGAGAAGGATGACTTATGGGAGGGATGAGCATAAGATGTGAGTCATTAGGGTGTGAGAGAGATACACCAGTGGGAAAGTGTAAGATGGTTACCTTAAATAATAGATATATTTGATATGGATATTCTTACTTTGATGTGCTACTTGGTGAGATACATAGCAATGATGAGATATAGTTTTAACAAATTAGGTGATGAGTTGGTTCCATTTGTTTATTCACCAGGATTTGATATACTTATTTCACATTTTTCGTGAGAGGTTCTGGTGTGAATCCTACTGAGTATACTTTTATTTTCATACTATGTATATATAAACTATTTTTTAGTTCTATAGAATATGGTTGGTGATTTATTAGGGCATTACAAGGTTGTGTATTTTTTCATAAGTTACTAGAGATTGTGGTCACCTCCTATGATTTTGATTGGTATTTTCAATTGTTTCTGTTACGTATGAAATTACATTCATGTATTGGTATTTCTTTTTTTTATAAATGGTTTTTATTAGTGGACCCCCTCTCATCAATTATCATTAAATTTATATATTTAGGTTAATGCCTCCCACTTGTATATACCATATACCATCAGTTCTAGTCACTAACCCATGGCCTATTGGAGGTAGGATTTAGGGGTTATCATCTCTCTCTTTATTTCTAGCCTAGGAAAAGTATTAGTGGGGGGGGGGGTCATGATAGAGTGGAATTAAAGCCGATGGTTGAGAGATATAATGAAGTTTGGAGATAGGAACTGGTGAGTATGAATGGGTTGGTAGGGAAACAATATCACCTGGACTTAGTACATATTGTAAAAAGCGATACCAACTAGGATACCAATATTTAGGCCCCCCTATGATCCAGTAAAAGAAACTTCAAGTTTACTAATCATAATAAGTGAAGTGATGCTTCTTGTAGTATAGAGACCTAGGTAAGGATCATTCTTCATGATTTTTTGAACCTATGAATGAATTGGGTAGACAATGAGGATTATGTTAATTTGAATCTAATTAATTAATTAACCTTAAACATTCCATATTTTGGGTTTAGGAATCCATAATATTTTTTATTTCTTAGGTATATATCTAGGTCAATATTCTCATCAAGTTCATACTGAATATATTTAGAAGGATTTTCTAGCATATCACCATAGAGTGGTGGTCAGAAACCACAATGTTAGGAGGATGAAACTCCATGATTTTCAATGATAGGGTCCATATAAGTATGAGGGATCTGTTTTAGATATGGATATCAAGGTTTGGTTGTAGGAGGTCAAGATTTCCTTCAGTTTGATTCATTCTCAAAAGGAGATCCAACATTCAGGTGTGCAATATCCATTATAAGAACCTCTTATGTTATGCTTCATACAATCTTTCAGATGAGTAGGTTAGGGTAAAGAGTTTTTTAGAGGCTTTTCATCCATAGATCTAGTTTTAGTTCACCCCATTTATGTTAAAGAAATACCATGAGGTACTAGATATGGAAGAGGTCATTAAGTTTACTATATCTTAGACCAAATAATCATGGGAGGGGAGTCAACATAATCATCCATGGAGTAGGTATGTGTCCAAAATTTCTTAGTTTTCTAGTGAGATGACTGAGTTTTAGATAGCGGGGATTCATTTCCAGCTTTCTTCATCTCATTTCACTATAGATGGTAGTTCCCAGACCTCTAATAGTGGATCATACATGGTTTTTAATATATTTTGAGGCCATGTCAATCAGAATCGAGTGTCTAAACTTCCTCATAAGTCATTATAGAGTTGAACACCCTCTTCAGACTCATTCATTGCAGTAGTATCATCCAAGGAATCAACAACCATAGGGTGCTCTATGATTTTATCAATGGAGAGGAGATAAGGAATTCAAAGGAAAACCCTATGATGTCCCTTTTACTCAGGACAATAAAAAGAGCATGAACATAAAGCTGGTCACCATCAGGGTCAGATAGTTTTTGGAACAAGTAATGGTTAGATGCATGCATTATAGTTTCTAGTGTCAGGTGAGATAAACATTGTGTGAGGAACTGTCTACCTTTTGTCTACTTGGGTATATGACTTTTTTGATTTGGTATCTATGAAATCCTTCTTTTCACCTATCATAGTCTATGATTTAGGATTTGAGATGGAGAGACTTATAGTTCCCTTGAAATTGACTTTGATATTTGGAGTTCAATCTAGTTTATATGGTGTGCATAGATATTGTGAGATAATTCTTTGGAAACATCACTCTTGTGAATATTTCTTATGTTTGTTGATATATCCACATGAAACTATCCATGGTATAAATTAACTGAATTTGGTGTAGGCTATTATGGATTACTTAAAGAGGAGTATTTTATTTTATGATGAAAGTAGAGATCATGTGGTGTTTGTTGTCAAGAAAGACCCCCAGATGGTTTAGAGGAATGTTAAGTCCTTATATTTATTTATTATTGAGATAATTATTAATTAAATGAAGTATCAACTAAATATTTTTCCCAAGGTTGTAGAAGAGTAACCTATTGTCTTTCTTGAAGAGGTTAACATGCTACTCCCTTGATATGAGATCAAGTTTGGGATAGAGTTTCAGTCGGGTGTTGATCTTATATCAATGTATCTATATAATATGAACCATTTTGAGTTAGATAAGTTTTGGATTCATATTGATGATTATCTACAAATAGAATTCATTTAACATAGTGTGTCACATTTGGGTGATCTAGTTTTGTTTATAAAGAATGGATATAAAAATATGCATTTGTGTATCACTTATCATTACTTGAATCAGGTAACAGTGAATAAACACTATATTATCCCACAAATTGATGATTTACTCAAAAAATTGAAGGTATCCAACTAGTCAAGGTTCAATTTCAAGTCATTATATCATCAGATGTGAGTGAAGGATGATGAAATCCCAAAGGCTTATTTCATATGTAGTTATGGGTATTTTGAGTTCATTGTAATGTCATTTAGTGTTATGAATTTCCCAACCATGTTAATGGGACTGATGAATGCAGTGTTTTGTGTGTTTTCATATTGATTCATAGTCATGTTTATCAATAACATCCTTGTATTCTCTAAGTTATTGGGGGAGTATATAGAGCATCTGTGAGATATTTTGGGAGTTCTTCATCATAAATAGAAGTTTTGGAAATCTATAAAAGTTTGAGTTCTAGATCAATGAGGATTATTTATTAAGTAATGAAGTTTATCTACATAGAGTGGCCATGGATCCTTTGAATATTAAAGTGGTATTTTCTTATGTCAACCCTCATAATTTTATGGAGGTGTAGAGTTTTCTTTGTCTTTATAGTTATTATAAGAGGTTTACAACTGACTTATATTAGATCATGAATCCTATGAGAACCTTGACTAGGATGAATTAATATTTTATGTGGACTAATTTGTACTAGGATTATTTCAATTATATTTAGAATAAGATGACCAATGCTTTGATTATTTGGATTCTAGAGGATGTTTTTGTGTTCGAGGTTTATTATGATGCTATGAGACTTGGAATGGGTTATGTTTTGATGTAGTAGAGAGATTTTATCTCTTATAAGCCTCAGAATCTATGAAATCATGAATGTAATTATTCCACCCATGATCTTGAGCTAGATAAAGTTTTGTTTTCTCTAAATTTTTGGTGGAATTACCTCATTAGTGAGTGCCTTTTGGTCTTCACAGATCACAAGAGACCGAGGTATGTATTTTCCCAATGTGACTTGAATTTGTGGAAGTTATGGTGGATAGAATTATTATAGGATTATGGCATCAATATTTCTTATACACTGAAAAATGGGAATATTGCGACTGATTATCTAATTAGAAAGTTGCATGGTAATTTTTTCCATGAGTCTGGAGACTCTTAGAGAGTTATGGTAAGGTTGGATATGATGAAACTTGATATGGTAGAATTTTATAGTAATGGGTGTATTTATTAATGATGGTGAAATTATAATTGGTTCAACTAGTGGAGGAGTCCCTACTGGTGGATTTTGACATATAGGTATGGTAATATTGAGTTGTTTGTGGTGACGCTTTAGAGGGATAATTTGAGGATGACCGCCATTTGGGTATCGTTTTATAGGATGTTATTTCTTCCTTTAACAATGTGTGATGATGTTATATGTGAGTTGTATATTTTTATTTTAGTAATATATCTTTGTGTGTATAAGATGTATTGTGCCTTGCCAGTTAAGTTTTTGTGGTCTGGGATAAAGATATCTATTGTAGTGTTTGTCTCTCGATGTTTAGTTTTCCAAAGGGTGAAGTTTGAGCACTATTTTCCCAGTGGTTTCCTTCATCCAATTGATGTTCCCTAGTGTAAATGAGAGTAAATCACACTAGAATTCATTTCTAGGTTTCCTTGAGCATAGGGAGGCTATGATTCTATATTGGTGATCATATACCACTTGGAAAAGTCAGCTAAATTTTTAGTGATTAAGGAGTTGATATCAATAGAGGTTTTGTTGATGTAATATTTGGAAGAGGTGTTGAGGATTCATGTGGATTTAAATATGATCACCTCTTATTGTGATGCTCAGTTCATCTCTAGGGTTTTGGTGGTCCTTAATATTCTTTTGTATATTAGGTATGACTTAAAACTTCTTTTCATCCATATACAGAAGGTTACACAGAGTGGACTATCCAAAATCTATAAAATATGTTGTGTGCATGAATTTTATATTTTAGAGGTTCATGGGTGAGACATATACCCTTGGTGGATTTATCTTATAATAATACTTGTCAATCTACCATTGGAATGACTTCATTTGAAGTATAATATATATGACATTTACGATCTCATTTTTTTTCGAACAAGGTTGGAGAGTTAGTTGTTATTGGAATATAATTAGTGAAGAACATGATAGAGAAGGTATAATTGATCTATGAGATAATTAAGGTGTCATAAGATCATTAGAATTACTATTTTGGTCATAGGATGATGCCTATGAAGTTATATGTTGGAGATCATGTAATCTTGATGGTATCTCCTTATCATGGGAAATAATTTTTGGTTGTGGGAGAAATATTTCTCACTAATTTTTTAGACCTTTCAAGGTTTTGGTCATTTTGGAGATGTTTTTTATTGGTTAGAACTACCCCCATAGATGTTCTGGATTAATGAAATCTTTCATATGTCACAGCTTCACCAATATCTTCATGACAGTTCTCTCATCATCAACTAGGGTGAGCTAGATATTAAAGATGATGTGACCTTTAAGGAGTGACCTATGGAGATACATGACCATAAGTGGAAGGTATTACATGGGAATGGAATTTTGTTGTTTCATTTCCTATGGAGTCATAGCGGCTTAGAAAATTGTACTTAGCAGTGGGAGTCGTAAGGCAAGCCCAATATCCTGAGCTATTTTGATGTTTGAATTTTTTGAGATGATTTTTTTTTGAAATTTTCTCATTTTATGATATATATATAGATGTTTCATTTTTATATTCTCTTTCCTCATGAAGTTTTTGATGTTTTAATGTTTTATAAAGATTATTGAGAGGTATCTCATGGGGTGGTTTTTCAGACCCCTTTTTCTTTCCTTCCTAGGATATTTTTAAATTCTTGAGGATGATAATTTTTTGAGAGGTATCTAATAAAAGGGATCAGTTTTACAAACTCTAAATCGTTATGTTTTCCTAGGAATTGAAGAAATTATTGAGGCCAAAAACGAGTTTTAGACATCTTGAGTTCCACCATGCTATAACAGTGGGCATGGTTTTGACTATTTTGAGCTCGTTTGGAGATATGAGCAAAGGAAGGCTATTTTGAGCTATCCATTTTTAAGGTAAATCATTTTGGAGTTGGTTATGTGGTTCCAAGTAAAAAATTATGAGTGAAATGACTAGAGTATCTATTTTGGTGGGTGATTTAGAAATGGAGGGACACCTGTGTGAAACATAAACCTCTAAAATAACCAAGGTGGCTGTTTTGGGTGATAATTTTGGTGATTAGGAATTTTTAGTTGTTTTTTTATGTTGGGATTCTCCAAGGGGATAAAAATTCATAGGGAGTATATTTTGGAAGGTTTTTCCCTTGTATGTTTCTATTGTGAGAAATAGAGAGGAGAACCATGTTTTAGTTGAGGTAATTGTGTTACTGGGTGTGATTGGGAGATTTATTATTGGAAACATGAAGCAAATAAATGACCAAGACATTTGGAATACTGGTTCATGAGGTTGTGGTAAGGTCGAGCATGTGAGGGAGGAGGAAACAGAGAGTTGGATCTCGCAACACTGAAGGCCTTAGCATGGTGGGTCAGAATAGCAAGGGATCACCCCTACACTATGGTGAAGGTCATGGTGGCCTGATGGGTATTCAAAACATCCCACAACATGTCATGGTGGAGATTATGGTGTCAATAAAAGGTTTATAATGTAGTTTTTAAAACTCATGGGATTTTGGGAGATATTCCATTTTGAATGTTAGGAAACCAAGATCTCTCTTTGACTAGGGTCACCATGGGTGTCGTGTGGTTCACTATGTAATGGTGGAGGCTATTCTAACCTCCTCTATAAATAGAGGGTAAACTTCCCCTTAGTTTATATGTTTACACTATCAAAACCTATCAGACCCTTAGTCTTCTCACCACTCTCTAAAAACTTCTTTGAAGACTCTAAACAACTTGGATAATTGGATCAAAGTTTTTTGGATCAAGTTACTATATTTTTTCCTATTATCCTCATTCTACTTTTTTTTTATTTATTACAGAGGTTTATATTGGCCAAGTTCCTATATTTTGGGTTTAAATTTGAGAAAGACGTGATGGTGGCTTACCTTGATCAGGTTCTGGTGAGTTTCCTTCGATTTTGGTGGCGTTTGATCCCTTAATTACTCTGTTCTTGAGTGGTGATTTTTCCTTGAATCTTGGAATTGAGGTAGGGGATTCATTACTTATCCTTTTTTTCTATTTAAAAGTGTGATATTATCATATAATATATTCTTTGGGTAATTATGGAATCAACCTAATAATGATAAGAACTGAAATTGAAAGTAAATTTAGAATTAGGACATTATAATCACCTGTGATTTCTTCATGTTGATGTTACATATTGATTTTCTAGATAATGTTCTATATACTTGTTTTAGTTGTTTTTTATTAACATGATTAATATGCTTAAAATATGATAAATATAGTAAATTCAAAATAATGAAGTGATTAATGAAGAGTAATGAAATTTGATTACCATTCTTCCTTAAAATTGATAAAAAATGGAAGTTATGATTGAAGCATGTTTTTAGTTGATTCCTAGCTATATATTACTGTTAATTATAGGTATATTATTGTTTTTAGACATATGAATAATGAATTTTTAATTCTATTTAGAAATGAAATGGTTTTTGTCTAAATATAAATTCTTGGGGGATGAGTGATCCTATCCTAGTTTGTGAAATGATTGAATGCCTTGGTGACATGACCTTAGTTTCCAAAAAGAGAGTATTATGCTAATAATAATTATTATACTTTATATTATTGATCTTGGATGGTATATATATATATTTTTGAAACTTTAATGGTTGGCATTTTTTGAACAATGGGATATGTTTTTTGGGGTTCTAGTTGAGGATTGATATTTGTGACGTTGAGATAGAATTTTTTGCATGAAATGGTGGAGGATAAAATAAAGTAATTTGGAATGAGTTAAGAGCAATAATTTATCATTGGTTATTTCTTGATGATTTTTTTTAAATTTAAAGTTCCTCTATGGTTGTTTGTTATTGTTTTAAACTGCTTGAAAAAGTTTCGATATACGCACCAAAAGTGAATCTTTGGTTCTAGTAGCTTAGAATGAGTCCTAGAGTAGTTGGAAATTATAGAATGATAAATGGAGTAATAAATGAACCCATAGGATTTGGTGTTATTGATTAGAGTAATGATAAATGAATTATATATTAATGAGAACTACGGGAAGGTTATATTGATGCTCAAAGTGAATATATATTAAATCTGATAATTGAATGAAAATTTAGAGGAATGATGGATTGTGTTGAATCTTGAGTTATGATATGGTTTTTGAAAGACTGATTTCTTGAATTGAAACAAAATGGTTAAACTATAATTAATTATGGTTTAATAAATGATTGGTAATTTTTAAATTATAAGTGAATATGATTAAATATGGTAATCTGGATGCTTATGTTGAATCTAGTTCCTAGACTTTAGTGATATCAACCGTGTTTCATGTGAGATGATAGCTTCAGTTCAATTATAGGTCTAATTAGTTTCCCTTAGTGTGGTTGTTCATGATAATATCTTTATATTTTCTGATTTTAAACTCTTGTACATCTTAGTCTGTAGAGAAATTGACACCCAAATTTTTTGAGGGGTGTTTCCCCCAATATTCAGATTGGTGAGGGAACTAATGACAAAATTATTCGTCTCCCACACTCTCCCTTAGGTTTTAATATATTATGTGAGCATACCTATACTATTAAGACTTAATGTATACAATATTTACTCATGTGGGATGTGATGACTCTTGGTATTACTATACATTTATGTGCTGGTTTCATCGTCTTGATGTTATAAAACATACTTGTATTCAGTCATTATGACTATGTTTTCCCATGGGTGTGATTTCATGGGATGTGGTTTATTGAGGTATAATGTATGACATAAAGGATATAGTGGATTCCATACATCAATGTGGATATTGATGAGATGAAAGTGATGAGGCTGTGATGAGCTACATGAGATATAGGATGAGATGATGATATGTCTATGATATGGTTTTCTGGGTTAGGATAGGATGAATTATGGGAGGGATAAGCACATGACATGATCTATTGGGGAATAAGAGTGACACACCAATGATAAAGTAGAAGCGAGGTACCTTTATTTACATATATGATTGATATTTATCTGTGTACTTGTATGTATTACATGGTAAGTGAGATATGGTGATGATGGGATATAATTTTACCTTTTTAAGTGATGAGTTGGTTTTATTTTTTATTCAATAGGATTTGTTATGCTTATTTCACGTTTTTCACATGAGTTTTCAAGGGTAATCCTATATATTATACTTGTATTCTTACCCTAATTATATATATACACTATTTTCTAGGTCTATAAGAGCTGGTAGGTGATTGATATGGAAATTACTAGCTCATGGAGTCATTTAAAAGTTGTTGAAGTTCATAGTCATTGCCTAGGGTTTATTTTGGTATTTTTAGTCATTTCCATTATGTATGACATTAAATTCATGCATTGGGATTGATTTTACTTATGGATGATGTTAATTGGTGGATCACATCTTATATATTATCCTTAAATTTACATATTGAGGGTCATTACTCCCACTTGTATGAACTATATACCCTTGTTGTTAGTATCCAACCCATGGCCTAGTGGATGCGGGCTTCATGGTTATTATATCTCTCTTTATTGATGGTCCATGATAGGTACTAGTGGAGGGGTGAGGGGGGGGGGGTCATGATACAAAAACACCAGTGAGTTCCAAATCCTGGTGAATCAATTGGTAGCTACAGGTAAGACTCTAAGTAATGAAGATCAGACAAACCAACTACTTTTAAGACTTCTCGATAGTTGGTATACATTTATGGTCTTACTCAATAACTCAAACCCTGGAGTAAAAGTTACCATGTCCATGGTAAAGGATGCAATTTTCTATAAGGAGACCCGAATGAAGGATGCAAGTTACAACTAGATGCAAGCTCTCATCCTAGAGAAGTGAGGGAGACAACAAGGAGGTGGTAAATGGGTACAAAGAAAAGGATGTATCAAAATCATAGTAAGGTTAATAGATGTAAATAAACCAATATAAAAATTCTACCCTTGTGGAATGGAAGTACACATTAAAAATAACTTAAAAATTTATTACATGACAAGGGATAAGGTAGTGACCAACAAAGAAGAAACAGAGACACATATGTGACTATAACTAGATAAGTTGCGATTTTCTCAAAAGATGAATATGATAATTATTTCACACATTAGACTAAGACACATAATGGGTCATTGATACTAAATCATCATACCATATCATTATGCATCATGATCATTTCTTAACTTATCAAGCTGGTGACTTTGGTGCAACCAAGATAGGGAATACTTGTTTAGTGGATATTATTATAATGGGTGATATCCAACTCAAGATGAATGTTTGATATACAATCACCTTGATTTTTTTTCAATATATTCCAAGTCTTCAGTTTAATATGTTATTAGGAATATCCATTAACAAATAAGGATTTGAAAATATCTTTAATAGTGGAGCATGGAATATGATGAAAGGATCTATCATCATCACTCGAGGACACATATGTGGTATGTTGTAAAATACTCATGTGATGATAATTACATATATCCTAAACATGGTAGAAAGAGATACGTTATTCAATCTATGGAATAGAATACCTGACCACATGAGTGAAATATTTCCATAAACCATAATGAAGAAGAAATACATCAGTGTTGACAAGGATGCATCACTTGATCCTTCCAACTAATTATTATATGGGAATCATCATAGAGCCACATTCATCACTGCTTCATCAATGTGATCAGAATTTTTGGATCTAGTGTAATTTGATGTATACAGTTCCATGGAGGTGGATTCATGAATATTGAAAGATTATTTAGTGTCATTTTTTAGACAAAAAATTAGAGTATACATCTTGGATTTTTTATGAATATTATAGTATTTAGGGAATTAAACATGAGAGGATGGTCCCACACACCCCAAAACACAACAATGTTGCAAAAAGGATGAACAAAATTATCATTAATAATGTTAGGAGTATGGTGATATTGGATAAACTACCTAAGTTATTATGGGGAGAATCTATTAAAGTTTCATGATACCTCATCCACATATCATCATAAGTCTGACTAAATTTGGTTATTTCTCTAAAAAATGGTCTGGTAAAAATCCATATTACTCTCATTTTTGAGTATTTGGATGTTTGAAATTTGTACATGTATCCAAATAGATCAGGTAGAAGTTTGATGAGAGATCTACTCCATGCATCTTCATCATCTATTGAGACAAGGAATTCATATACAATCTTTGGGATCCAAAGGAAAATAAAGAAATTATAAGTGACGATTTCATGTTCCATGAGAACTAAACAATAAAGGACATTAAAAATCCTAGAATTTCTCTAAGATAAAGTACTGATAAATCAATTCTTGATCCAAAACTTGTAATAGCACCGCATACCATTAAAGATGAGGAGGTTCCATAAGACTCATCATTAGTGAACTAGGAGGTAGTGGAGGAGGATATTAATTAAGGGTATATTGAATCCTATACATCAAAATTTATAGAAACATCATAGGATCTAGGTGATGGTGTGCCTCATAAACCAATAATTTATTAGGTTCAAGGATTTTAATGTGGAACGAATCCATCAATAATATATTTAGAACCAAAGTACCTATTACTAACTAATCATAGGGAGATAGAAGAATATCAATAATTAGCACCTAATCCTAAAAAATAAAAGTATATACATTCAATTGAGGATGATATGGATTCATTATTGAAAAAACAGGCGTACAATTTTTTGGAACTACCCAAAGCTAAGAAGGCACTAAAAAACTAATGGGTTTTCATGATGAATAAGGATGAAAATGAAAAAGAGGTCAATAAAAAAGCTTATTTAGTGGTCAAAGGATTCCTTCATACTAAAGGAGTTTAATTTTATAAGATATGTTCACCCATAGTGAATATGTAATCAATTTGAGTTATTTTTAGATTAGTGGATAGCTTAGTCCTCGAGCTTGATCAGATAGATTCAAAGACTAATTTTCTTTATTGTGACATCACCAAGGATATTTATATCAAGTATACTGAAGGTTTTGAGGTTTTTATAAAATAAATCCTTATATGAAAATTTAATAATAACTTGTATATACTAAAACAAGCTCTTAAACAGTGGTATAATAAGTATGACTCATTCACAGTGAGTTATGTCTACAAAAGAACATAAGATAACTAGTGTGTTTACTTAAAAAGATTTTAGGATGGTAAATTCATTACTATTATTTTTAATGTTTATGAAATACTAATATTTAAAAAAGATACAGTGAAGATAATCTAGTTGAAGGAGGATTTATCCAAGCCTTTTGATATGAAATAATCTAGAGCAGTTGAATAGATTTTGGGGATGTAGATAAATTTTTATAGGAATATTAGGTTGTTATGGATATATTAGGATATGTATGTTGGATGTTTTAAAAAACATTTTAGTATGGATAGAGTGAAACCAATGAACATTCCTCTTCCAATTCATCTGAATTTGAGGAAGATTTCTAGTCTGTCATCCAAGGAAGAAATCAAGGTGATGGAAATGATATCATACTCTTTGGTGGTAAGAATATTTATGTATGATATAGTGTGTATGGGGATAGAAATTTCCCATGTAGTGGTGTTTATGATAATATTTCTCTCTAATCCTGAGATATTGTACTGACATGATATCAAATGTGTTTTTAGGTATCTTAAAAGTTCACCAAAACTATGCTTATGATATGGATGAGCTTATCCACTCTTTGAGGGATATAAAAATGCATATATTAATGGATATATTGAAAATAAGAAGTCAAAATCATGATATATATATATATATATATATACTTTTTTAAAGGATCTATATCATGATAATCAAGGTGGTAGAAGTTTGTTACTTTATCTATAACTGAATCAGAGTACATTTATATTACAGAAGCATGCAAGGAGATGCTGTGGTTAAATAATTTTCTTTAATATATAAAATTCATCCAAAATTAGTAAAAGGTTCATTACTAAATAAATCCATATATAATTCCTGAATGAAGCACATTGATATTTTCTATTTTTAGATACATGAGGTGATGGATCATCTGCTGCTATGACTTTTGAAGATCCATATGAATGATAAACTGATAGATATGCTAAAAAAGGTGATAGATTGGGATATTATAAACCATTTTAGATACTATAGTGGATTAAATATAGAGGGGGATAATTGAAGTAGTACAACTATTTTTAGGTGGATGGTGTAACTACTCCACCCACCCACAAACTTCAACTATGGCGCTACATGTAAATGAACTATTTTGGTGGATTCCATGGGAGAACTCCAAGATAGGTGGGTATTGGTGTAGGTATTGTATAAAACTTTAATACTAACTCCATGTATATAAAATAAGGAATTAATAAGATTTTGTGATCATAATTCAAGGCATACAGATCATTTTTTCCAAGAGTGAGCTGAGAGAGATCCATGTGAGGGGAAGAAATGGAGAGAAAGGGGGAATTTTGTAACCTTTTTTCTTAATGAATTAAATCAACCTTTCTCCATAAATTCTTATTTCTCATTGATCAGTGAATAAAAAAAATGGGAGATGGGACAGGTGATGGTGAGTAAGAGTGGGGTGGTTGACAATAGGGGTGACCTATAGTAATGAAAACATCGAGTGAGAGTGGGGATGATAAAAAGTGTGCAATCAATCCAACTATAACAACCAGGAGAGGGGGTAGGAAACAATGGGAGGACGATGGTGGGAAATAAATATATTAAGTGGGGTGATGTGGGTTGATGCATAATTTTTTTGAGGTGGTGGGAAATAGTGGGGAGAGTGCATGAGGTAGAGGGAAACATAGAGATGGAGGATGGATAATTCTGAAGGGAGGTTTGAAGAAAAGGTGGAAAACATTTTCACTAAAAATTCATATAGTTTTAGGTTTTTCTAATGATTATATTTATGACCTAAAAATATGGGAATCCAATTTTAACCTCTATATATACCTATTTTTTTTAGAGTGACTACTATTGGTGGTCACCAATACCCACTTTTAGTGACCATAATAGTTGGTCACTCGATTTTGGACTTCACCAAAATGCATTATTATTGTAGTTTAGTCTATATAAATTTTATTATATATAAGGAAATTATTTCTTAAAATTATAATATATAACTAAAAAACCATCTAGAAAAATAACCATAAACATATTCTAGTTATTCATAATAGTAATTTGTTACTGTATATGTAATTAACCACCATATATTTCTAATATTTTAATTTTTTAACTATATATAACGATTATATAAAATAAATTTCACATATATACAAATATATTATAGTTTTTATGAATAACCATAATATATTTACAATATTTTTTTAAAAAATTGAAATATAAAAAGGCTTAAAAAAAGTAACAAAAACAACACCACAAAAACAAAATCAACATGAAAAATACAACAACAACAAGAAGAAGAAGAAGAAGAAGCTTCATCAGAGTAATAATATAACAAATTTATAATTAAAATGGTAAAAATTATTTAACAAATGTAAATAAATTTCATACATAAAATATATATATCAAATGAAACATTTTATTTTTCCAATATATAAATCTATCTGTTACGATTTGGCTGTATCCAACTTTCATTACATCCTATCTTTGTTACCTTATAAGAAAAATGTATATATCAATTTCATTATCATGAATGAATCTGTGTAAATGTGAGAGTGTAAAAATTATATATGCTAAATAGTACGTCATACCAAAACTCAATGAGACATATCATTAAGTTGATCATGAACATATATTGGTTAAATGATAATATATAAAAATGGGATTATGTTATTAGCACCTATAATTTCTAAAATTTCAACATATAAAATAGTTATTAAAGATAATAAATGATCATTGGTTATAAATGATACCTCATACACATATTTACTCATGTCATGTATAAGGATCTAACTCACCACATCAATACCATGCCATTACTCTCTCTCCCATACATGGGTATGTCAAGCATCAATATTACCACAATAATTATATTGATAAGTGTTCTCAAAATAAAAAATAAAAAAATGTTAGTAACTTTTGTAATAAATAGGTTTTATCACTCTTTTAAGATGTAATTAATATAATACTATCAAAATGTCTATTTTTGAATTCAAAAAAATCATGATGTAATTTAATTATGAAATGTACTTAAGTCTCTCTCACACACACTAACATGGGGAGAGAGGGTGGGGGGGATAACTTATTAGGGATTTTGGTAACTTTGTGAGTAATTATATACTTCATATATCTCATCATATAGTATGAGTAGTCAAATATTCCTAGTTTTGAAGTGGACACATAAAAAAAAGCAAAAAATGAATAAATAATAAAGCCTATATTTATTAATAATATAATTTGGAATTACTATTGATTACCCAAATGATTATTCAAATATAGGCATTATGATATTATGTATAGTGTGGTATGGGTATATTCTTTGATGTATGGTCCAACACAACAACCCTAAAAAAGATAAAAATATTAATTTAAAAAAATCTATGTATAGAATAAATATATATAAAATAAAACATTCTTCCATATTAACTAATTCCAACAAACACTGGTATTTTTTGAGTTTCCACTAGTAAAATTAAAGTAAATTATAATAATTCATTCAATGATTAGTTTTAAAGTAACAAACATCCAATGGTCCCTATGGAATAATAACAAATAAAATGAAATTAAATATTATAAATTTCATTATAATAAAAATTTAAGGATATATGCCCTAAATATTTTTTACATACAATGTATGCATGGTTATATTATATGGTATGATATAAGTAAAACAAGGCATGTTATATGTCTTACTAAGGGTGAATCATAAAATATAGTTATATCTTTCTTACACCACTCAAATATTATGCTGTTAATATTTAGATTATTCTTCCATGTTAGCTATCATAGTCATAGAGGTTTCATATGATGAAATTGATGGTCGAATCGTTTCCTTGATATGATTAATTCATAAATAGTTAAAGCATTAAATCATACATTACAAACATAAGAGTTAATTCACGGGAATATGATGGATATATATAAAAGGAAAATCTATTAAGATGGGATCTCTTGATCCTATAATTACTTTATGCTGATTCTCACCCATGCCCAAATCTATATTCTTCTTTATCTCTTTACCTATAGAGGCACTAGAATTATGTAGGATAAAGGGGATTCATGCCAAAATAATTGGTAATTCTAGTTATCCTATGGATACACCATATAGTAGTGAGTCATTTGGATGCCTTTTAGTGTTCTTTATCAACCATATGGTTGAATATTGATTATTTTTTTTGAAATAAGGTTTCTTATCATTTTCACTGCCATGAATGAGTGTAGTTTGATCAAAAGAAACCCATAAAAAATGACACTCTTACATGTATGGTAGTAGGAATTAATGTTCAACTTTAGTTATCTTTATGAATGTATCATATAAATCTTGTGAATATTTATTAATAAGTTTTTGGAAGATACCATGGATAGAACTGATGTCATATATAGATATTGTAAAAAACTGGCCTGGTTTTCCACTTGACCAGGCTTTACACTAGGCCCAAAGGGAATTCTTGATCCCAATAGGATAACATATACTTCTTGGGAATAAAAAAACACATCATTAGGAACTATTTCTTCCCTAAAATTAGAGTTAACAAGAAGTAAATATTATTCCAAAAATATATCATGAATAGTAACTAAATTGGGTGTCCATATAATATCAAATAAGAAGTAGATAAATAAATAACCAAGTGTTCAAAAAGTAATAAACATCCATAATAAACACAATATAATCATATAATTAAATATAATGAAAAAAACATAAACTGAGCCAAATTGGTTGATAAAATAATAAAAAATATCAAAATCAAAAGAACCAACATCACTGGGTATCCTTCGTGCAACCTTAGGTTTCTCTAAAAATACCCAATCATACATAAATAACCAAGAAATAGATTACCAATACAAACACAAATCATGGAACCTATAATATATAGGCTTGAGCTAAACAACCCTGTAAGTCACTACCCATTGAGTCTATGCAATTTATTTTATAAGAAAATTCATAAATTCTCATTTGAAAATAAAACTAGGAAATAAGTTTTAAAATATAATCCCATGAAAAATGATATATAATCCAAATCCATTTTTATAAACTCTCTTTCCTGTTTTTATTAAATGAAAAGAATCACTTTTTAATCATTTCTTCAAACTAATCCATTTAACCAAAACACCCATTTAAAACCAATTTGAAAACTCAAAATGAAATCATTTCATTTAAAATGATTTAAAAAAAACATCATTGATAACCATTTAAAAAAGTAACAACCCCATGTAAAGGATAAAACACACCACAAGGTAGGAACCACCACTCAAGAGAAACATAATGAAGATAAACTAGAATAAGGTACCGTAAACAATACAACCAAGAGGAAATACAACTAAGTAAATAGTAAGTATAACATATATAAATCACCAATCAAGAAATAAGTGTTTCATGGGATCTACCCTAGTTCATAATGTGAGATTTGTCTAAAATTTATCAAACTAAAGCTAGAATTATTACAGATGTATGCTATGCTCACCCAACACAATCCATCTAAATAGCATGCACCAGCCTTATCGAGATAACACTCACCGTCTATCCCTATTTTATGCTAGATGGGACACTAGAATTATGTGTACCAAATAGTTCCGAATAAATAAATATCTTCCACTTAGTACCTAGGTTCCCATGACCAAATAGAGTAAAGGTGAGAAAACCAGCCAGCCAGGATCAATACCCAAGGCATAATCAATAAATCTTTCTCACCTCTAGCACCCTCACATAGAACACCCCTTTATCAAATCATACATCAATAAAATTTAAATAAAACCCCATAACCTAGTGAAAAAACAATGATAAATCAATCCATAACTCTCACAAGATAAAAATTTCATCTTGAAAGTGTCAAACAAGTATTTAAGGTTACAAACACACCATTTTTAATATTATATTTAAAAAAATTCCTTAAAACAAAATTTTAAAATAAGAACACCCATTAAATATGAATAACAACTTTATAACATGGTTTAATTCCTTTATTTCACCAAAAATTCCATTAAAATAATCATAGTAATTTCACAAAGGTCTTGTCATATGAAAACATTTTATTTGAAAAAAAAACTTGAAATCCATATGATAAACCTTTTATTCTAGACCTAAGAATTCAAAAAATAATTTATAAACACCAAAAACATTTCATATATAGACATAATTTTACTAAAAAGGAATTTATAAAGCTCAAGAACACTTTTAATTAAAAAATATAGCAATTATATAGAATCAACTACCTCAAACAAGTTAAAATTGAGACAATGAAAGCCAAAACATGTCAAATTCTGTGGAGAACACCTAAATAAGGAGTAATATGGTGTCTATAGGCCCTATAAATTAAAATACATCTCATTAGGTTCACCTTTAACCCTAAATTATCTAATAAGACCCCTAGATGGTATATTAACCATGTCAATGTTGAACCGTGAAAGTTGAAGTCTAGTGTGCAGTATGTGCCACCAACAGTTAGTCCAACTTAATTCAAGGATTGGGGTACACCATTTCAATAAGTGAGACCCCTAAAATTAATTTAATAATCAAAGGGGATCAAAATATCATCATTATATATCTAAATACCTTGAAAATAACTTAAGATGAACTCGAATACATAATTCAAAACCCAAATACCCTCAAAAACTTGAGGCTTGGGGTGAGAAAGAGAAAGATAGACTCTTCCCACACTTACCTCTCAAGTATCGATGACCCTAATACATTTTCTACCAAGACCAAACAAAATAAAATTAGGTTTATTCAAGGAACCTATATCCCTTTTCAAGAACCTAGGATCTGATACCATTTGTAGTGAACCGACATGAGCTTTCAATTAAACCAACACTAACCTGAATCACCCCTAGTCTCAAAGGGAATTCTTGATCCCCAAAGGCTGTAAACTAGTGCACATGCATAAAAAAACACATAATTGGGAATGTTTTTCCCAAAAATTATATTTAACAAGAAGTAAATCTTATATATAAAATATAATAGGTACTATCCATACATTATATGTCCATGTAATATCAAATAATCTTAACTATATAAATAAATAAACAAATAAATCTCAACTTAATTAATATCCATAATAAACATAATGAGATCTCATAAATAAAATAAAATGGAAATAGAAACAAATATATACTAGGTTGAACTGAATGATATAAAAATAAGCAGAAACATAATCAAAAGAACCAACATTATCGGGTATCCTCCGTGCAACCTTAGGTTTCTCTTCAAATCCCCACTCACCCATCAAAAACCATGAAAGAGATAAAAAGGGAAAAAACACCAAAACTTATAATATATGGGCATGAGCTAAATAACCTAGTAGGTATCCACCCACAAAGTCCATGAAATTTATTTTGGAAGGAAATTAATAAATTTTAGTTTGAAAATACAATTAGAAAATAGGTATTAAAAAATAATCACATGGAAACCAATATCAAATCCATAGGCATTTTTTTATAAAATATCATTATTATTTTTCTTAAATGAAAACATTCACTTTGGAATCATTTCCTCAGACTAATCTGTTTAACAAAAACACCCATTTAAAACAACTTTAAAAAATTAAAATGAAAGGATTTCATTCAATTTTTTTCCAAACAACATTTAAAATCATTTAAAAAGGGAACAAACCCACACAAAGCATAAAACAAACCACAAGGTAGGCACCAAAACTTAGGAGTTGCATAATAAAGATAAAAAAGAATAACGTTCAGTAACCAAAATAACTAAAAGGATATACAACCATGAACAATATAATTATCCACTACATAAACCACCAATCAAGAAAAAATTGTGTGATGGGATCTAACCTAGGTCTTAATGTGTGATGCATCTAAAATTTACTAAACCAAAGTTAGACTAACTTTCAACCTATGTTATCTCCACCTAACAAAATCCATCTGAATAGTCCACATCAGCCTCATCAAGATTACACTCTACACCAATCCCCATTTGACACTATATGGGACACTATTTGAATGAATACCATATAGTGTAGCATAAATAAATATCTCCAACTTAGTACTAGGGTTCCCATGACCAAATCAATTAAAGGTGAGGAAAAAAATCCATGATAAACTCCCAAGGTATAATCAATATCTCTCACACACCTCTAAGTCCCTATCATAGAACAACCCCTTTATAAAATCATAAATACAACACATTTAAATAATAAAACCATCATTGGGTTAAAAAACAAGGTGAAATAAACAAAGAACTATCATGTGATAAAATTTTCACCTTTAAAGTTCCAAATAGACCTTTAAGGTCATACACACCATTTTAAATCTTCTCTTTAAAACACTATCCTTGAAACTATATTTGAAAAAAACACACCCATTAAATTTGAATATAAACTTAAAAACATGTCAAAATACATTCTTTAACCAAAAATACCTTTAAAAGCTTCATATACATTTAAAAGTTTTGGTCTATGAAAAGAATTTTCTTATAAAAAAATAAATCAATAAGATAAACCTTTTATTCCAAGCTCAATAATTCAAAGAATAATTTAGAAACACCACACACATATCACATATAGGTTTATTTTTACTAAAAAAGAATTTATAAAGCTTAAGAAAACTTTGAATTCCAAAATTAAGTAATTTCATAGAAACTCCTACCTCAAATAAGCAGAAATAGAGCTATAGGTTGAAACATTTTTCTTTTAGTGGTAAACTCCCCAAAAATAAAAAAGATGGTGTTTTTAGTCCCTAAACATGAAAATAACTCTCATTAGTTTAACCTTGAACCCTAAGTCATCCTACAAGACACCTATATTTTGTGGGAGAAATCAAAACTAAGAGAGAAGAGATTATAAAAGGTATAAAGAGAGCTTTATAGGATGTTTTACCTTGAAAAACTCTTAAAATACAATGAAAATATGATAAAATGAAAATGTATAGAAGGGAAGAACTCTCCCTTGAGATTTTAGGATTCTACCAAATGGGATATGATGAGAGAGTGGATAAATCCCTTTAAAACCATGGGATTATTTTGGTCATTTATCATTTTTTAAAAATCTAGGATATGCAAAATATTTGGCCACACAGTTAGGAGTAACCATACACTAACCGTGTGGGATACCCTAACACCCCAAAATGATCAGCATGGTCACCTAGGAAACTACAAACTTTTGTAAAAATTATGCAGATACCTTATAAAATTCCATAGTCACCATGATGTCTTCCCTCACATGGTTTCCCCATGGTTACTCCTAACCATGTGGGATAACTGAAAAACACCCACAAATATTTTAAAACTTCAAATTTAAAGATTGAAAATTTTCAAAACTCATAGAGACCCAAAATAATATAAAATAATACAATATAAACACTATAATGATTGGTGGGTGTCACAAATATGAACAAAAAACAAGAATTCAAGTTATGGGGGATAATACAATTATTATATAGGCGTGATTTTTTTAAAAAAAAATCAATCTCAGCTACTAAATATAAAAAAACATTGTAACTATGATAAAAATAAAATTACTTATTCAAAAATTTATAGATATGAGCTATCCACTTTATGTTTAAGGATCTCATCCAATACTTCAAGTGTAATAACATCCTTACTCTCTCTCTCTCTTATACAATCCAATGTCAAACAATGCCATTATCATGATCCAAGTATCCCTAAAAATCCCTATAGATTCTACATACAGAGAACAATACATTCATAATGATTAATGCATAAGTCTTTTCATGAACTAACATATAATACCCAACAATCAAGGTTCTAAACCAAATTTTAATAAGACATAAAGTGCATTCCCGATCCCCACGGGCTAGATAAAATCACATGGGAAACAAAAACAACCTTTAAAAATTATTTCTCTTAACTATATAAAACAAAAAAATGGAATATATAAATAAATAAGTAACATATAAATATACCATAAACATGGTTAAATAGCAATATTGATACATCAATGAAAAAACAATCCAAAAGACAAGTACAGATCTATACGTAAAAAATTACAAAATATAATGACCACTATCTCTATGTGCCAAGTGGGAAACATCCCACCAACTCACCTAATAAGTCTCAAACCTAGCTAAATCAAACAATCACTGTATCACAGTGGCACCTTACCCTTTTCTATATCATATAAAACATGGTCCACACACATTTGAGGGTGTGTTTAGGGTATAAAAAAACAATCCTAGTGAGAACCCACCAAGTGTCCCATAAGTATTCATTCTAAAAAAAAATATATTCATTTTAAAATAATAAAAGGCATGATATATAGTTTTACACAATTCATTTTAAAAATTAAAAATCCAACCTTTTCAATAGTTTATAGACACATTCATATAAAACAGTTTTTAAATCACTTTAAAACAATACATTTATCATTTTCAATGAATGCATCATAAAACAAAATTAATGAAAATCACATTGTAAAGTACCCCTAAGGAAACTTAGGTTTGGGATAGCTAGGATCCTCACCCCATGTAATAAATAATGACTACTGGAGACTAAAAAACTACTTGGAATGATGACCGAAGGAGAAAAGTAACACCTTGATGTGTGAATCCCCCTATGATGTCATGTAAACCAGTCCCTAACAAAATGACCTTGGGAGAAGAGGAAACCCCAATATGTGAACCTCTCTACGAGTCATGAAAATAAGTCAATGCACAACCCAACCCCCTAAGTCCCCCAGGATTCCATGTGATAAACATTTAAAATCATTTCCAAAGGGAGTATCACATTTCAACAATCAAACCAAACACCTTTTTTACACTAAAACAATTATTTTAAATTCAATTAATAAAAAAAAACCAATGGTGATTTTAAGTCAACATTTATTTATCAAATAAAAATTGAAAAACCATTTTATATCAAAAACCAATATATATAAATTTCAAAAAATAAGAGATCATTCCATCAATAGTTTAAAATCAAGTTTAGAAATGAGCAAGAATGTGTAGTTTATAATACAAAAACTTTAGGTGAAACCACCCACCTCAAACAATTGGTATTCCAATAATTCCATGGGATTCACACACTAAAGGATATGAAGGATTTAGGAATCAAGATAATATACTAAACTATGAATCTCATAATATAAAATTTATATTCAACAATCCTAAGGTCAATATAGAAGAGATAAATACCACTTACCATGAAGATCACAAATATTCACATAATTATTATCTCGAATTGAATGAATTATACTACTACCAACATAAAATTTAATTAAAAAACAAATAGATCATAAAAAAACATTGGATATAGTTAATACACCCATGATCTATGATTTCTCTCAGGATAATGGGAGAGATTTAGAATCCAGGAAAATAATGATGAATAATGGATACATACCTTTTAAAAACTAGATCAAACACCCAATTATCCATCAAAATTGATCATAAAAAGGAAAAGAATCAATAAAATATCCAATGGGATTCTCTTAGGTTGAGAGCCTAATTCATTAGAAGAATAATGAGGAAAATTGGAGGTGCTTCATATATTAAAAATAAAACTTGGATTAATTAATTATCATTGTATAGTTTAGTGGAACAGTTTAACAAACCATGCACCAACTATGAACCCCATTCTTGGATATTGGAGGAGCCACATATTTTGTAAGCATGGTTTGAAAAACCATGCAACAACTTTGTATAATTCCCCTATCTCATGTTGCATTATTTGAGAAAAAGGTTGCACTGTTTGGCCTATTCATGTTCCAATCATGTACCCTCTTATGGGACTCCAAAATAATTTGCATGATTTCTTGGCATGACCCACACAACTTTCTCTAACTGTGTTCCTAACCATGAATAGTCCTATAAAACTCTAAAAACTCCAAAATGTTCACCTGAAATATCCCAAGACAAGCCTAAAACAAGATATAGTCAAAACAAAAAGATATCTATAACTAAATATGATATCAGGATGTGACAATTATCCCAACTATATCACTTTATACCCTAAAAAAGTCAAGTCACTAAAGGATGATCCAAAAATATATGAGTCCATTTCTCACTCATCAATTATTCATGCTCCCATATCACATGTGAATTCATTCTATTACACCATGAAACATGGTCTACATGAATAAAATTTCCCCACCAAAATTTATCTAAAAAATCAATAGTATGCCTTGGTTCCTCAACCACAGACACATCTAGTTCCAGATAAATATCCTCCCAATCCAATACATGAGAACAATTTGGATGATATTTATTAATATGTGATATGTTTAATACATCATGGATAAAAGTTAAATGAGATAGTAATTCCAATCAATATGATACCTTCCTAATTCGCTCAATTATCTCAAATGGTCCCAAATATATCATAGCTAACTTACCCTAATTCCCAACTTGATGGTTACCTAACCGAGGTGAAAAATTCAAGAAAACCTTTTCCTCATATGAAGATTCTAAAGGATGACATCGACGATCCATGTAAGACTTATGTCAACTCTAATCTATCATGAATCATTGATGTATAACCTGAATATTTATTGATGTCTCATAGACAATGCTAGGTGCCAAAAGATAATCCTCAACCATATATGACCAACAAAGAGGATATTTACAAGGTAAACTATATAAATCATCATAAATATCCATTATGATATAAATTTGGTAACCATTTTTATAAGAAAAATCAACTGGTCCTATATGGATATCCCAAGATTCTTTGAAATCCATAACACAATCATAGATAATATCCTCTATGATTTTAATAATATGCTCCATCTAGAAATATATCTAAGTATGGTAACCTATACATAATCTAACTTGATTCCCCATCACCTCCTAGAGACACTTCCATAATAGATAAGTGATCTTAAGATCCCTATACGAGACAATAATCGACATCACCCCTTGTAACCTCACAATATATTGTATGAAAATCATTCCCAAATACTCAACTTTAGTGGTGTCCTGAATCATAATGAATTGTGATGATTTATTCAACCAATCAAAAAACACCAATATAGAGTTATTTCTTCAAGGTGTCTATGGTAATACTATGGATAAATCCATAGATACCTTATCCCATTTCTAAACTAGATTATAAAGAGGCTAATGAATAATAGAAGTATTTTGGTTCTCAACCTTAATCAACTGGAAGGTATAATAATGGGATACAAATTAAGTTATGTCACACTTAATTCCTAACCAGTAGAAACAATGATTTATCTCATAATACATCTTGATAGTGTTGAGGTGAAAATTCAGCAAGGAATTATAAAAATCCAACATCATAGTCTTACTAATAGATACTAGGTTTATGAAACAAATCTTGAAGTAAAGAATCTATTCTATAGAGAGAGATCAAATTATAATGGTCACTCCACCATAAAAGGATCACTTGATTTCCCTAAACGCAACATATATCTACTTCTCCAGAAGAATATAATCAAGGAGTAATGATTTTAACTAAGACCTATATAGAATCATACCCATATCATCCTCCCTTACCTATAAGTGCATCTAAGAAAATATTCCTATGAAATTTATTTCCTCCTTAGATTATAAGATGAACCAAGAGGGTAATTTCCTTCTTAGGGTATCAATAATAACATCCCCCTTTCCAAGGGTGTAGGAGTTTCCAAATTCAAACATCTAAAAGAACTTTAGCCATTTCCTTTTCTTGAATTCATGTCTTTATATGAGAAGTTATAGCCCAAAATCTTATGATCATAATGGATAGTGAACCAATCTCCAAAAAGGTAGAATTTCCAACACTTAATAGAATGAATAACAATATAAAGTGCAAGATCATGAGTGGTATATTTCTTTTTCATGTGCCCAAATATAATGAGATACACATTCCACTTCCTAATTTACCTACATAAGCACACAACCTAGAACTAAACTTGAAGTATCACAATACAAAATGTATCCCTGACCAGTTTCTGCTAAAATCAATATGGTAGATGAGGCTAGACATCATTTCAATTCCTTAAAGTAAGTTTGAAATTTTATATCCCACAATAATTTCAACCCTTTATTAGTAATAGTTGGAAACAATGATGCATGTTTTATAAGACTTTCATGAACCAACGATATTAACTAGCTAAAACTAAAAGTATTTTTATCTCAAACACATTACATGAATCCTTTAATGAAAATACAACCTTCACCTTCTCAAAATCAATTGAGATTCTATGTTTTGAAAACACATGTTTTAATAACTTCACTTCTAAAATCTAGAAGTCACATTTCAATAACTTAGAATAAATATTGTTATTCCTAAAGATTATTAAAACCATTTTCAAATAATACTCATGCTCCTCCTAATATTTTGAATAAACTAGGATATAATATACAAATACCATAATAAAGGTGTAAAGATACTGGTGGAATATCCAATTCATAAAATAAATAAACATTATAGGGTCATTAGTCAATAAAAATGACATCATAAGATATTAAATGTGGCTAAATCTACTTTTAAAAGTGGTCTTTGGGATATTTGACTTCTTAACTCTAAGAAGATGATAACTAGACCATAGGTTGATCTTTGGGAACCACTTATCACCCTTGAACTGATAAAATAGATCATAAATATGGGTAAAATGATATTTATTCTTAATTTTTATCTAATTAAGATTACAATAATCAACATAAAGTAGAATATTTCTATTATCCTTCTTGGAAAAAATAATAGGAGATTCCCAAGGTGATACACTAGGAAGAATAAAACCCTTCACTTTTTAAATCATCCAATCGAATCTTCAACTCTATCAAATTGTTTGATTCTATATAATAATAAATAATGGAGATTGGATGAGTTCCAATAACCAGATAGATACAAAAATCCTCCTCCCTTTGTAGAGGAATACTAGAGAAGTCATCAGGGAATACTTTAGAGAAATCCCTGACCACTAAAGTAATATAAAAACTTGAGGAATAATTCCAAAAACCAACTATAAAATCGAGTATTAAACTACCTAATTCTAGATGAGGAGGTCATATTTATATAGAACTTATATCTCCTTCACCTGGAAACACTTATGAGATACCATCAGGGGTAGTAAAGAACACCCTCCAATGATAGAAATCAACACTGGCTGGATGGGAAACTAAGTACTCCATCCCAATGATATTGTAAAAAAGATCTAGGTTAACAACTAGAAATCTGAATTTAACTGGACATTAGATATCAAGAAATAACATGTGGGGAATAAAAAACCCAACTCTTTTTTATTTCTAGGAGGAATCACCATCTACATAATGAATGAAATGAGTTCTATTGGAAGTTTTAAAAGATCCAAAAATTATGTCATCATAAAGGAATGAGAGGAAACTATATCAAAAAAAGTTGTTACTATACACCTATCACTATTGTTAGGCCCACAACAACTTCCATTCGAGACTCCTCTACCATGTAAATATGGTTTTCTCATGAGGCCTGTAGTTGGAGTCCTATAATATAAGAATCTTCTGAACGTGTCATGGTTCCCTTTAGAGTCGATGTGCCAAATACATAATTAGGTGCAGATATGTAACGCCTCGATCCCAGTTACCCAGAGTCGGTGCATTATTACATAACATTAGAATGATCACAAGAGATCAAGTCTCGAAAGACAGATTAGTTTAGTAGCCTTAGAAATACTAGATACATATATAAGTTTTACATTACATTATGAAATGAAAAACAACAACATTGTTGTCACGACTCGAATCCAAATCCACTCAACTGGTTCCCCATACCCGGTTCACCACATGCCTCAAGCATGTTTCCCCAAACGCTAGAGGCTGCCGACTAGTAGCAAGGGTCTTGGTGAGTCAGTAGGGAAACTATACCCTCATTTGGTAAGTATGCAGCAGAAGGAAAAAATAAACAATAGCGGAAGCAGTAAGCAGTATAAAAAAACTGAAACCAAATAGTAGAAGTAACATATAATATAAAAATGATACAACATGGTACACATATCTGGGGAAAGCAGTAAACAAAGCAACATGCTAAAATACAACAAAAACCCAAGGACTAAAATTAAACAGTAAACTCCAACAACATCGCAAGCCTAAGCTCGGTCCCTTGCTCTCCAGCTCTAACCAGTAATCATGCACTTGAGGTAGAAGGTCCACAATCCCTATCCACACATGCAACCATATAACCTGTTTGGGCTGAAAAGTAGGACCTAAACAGGGTGTGAGACTAATCCCAGTAGGCAACCGCCACAAGATCTGTGCCCTACTGTCAGTGAGCAATATAGAAAAAGTAAATGAAATAAATGCAGCAAAGAAACAGGAGTACACTGAGTAAAAAATTCTATAAGACTCCATTAACATTTATTCATTAATTTAATTCAATCATTTAATCATCAACCAAAGAGTCTATAATCCAAAGGCATAGTAGGTAAAACAACATGTATCTCAACAGACTACTGATTAGCCACTAAATGAGGCTAATATTCATTGTTAATATATATAATATTCATGTTCTTTATTATTCATAAACACCATTTTAGTGCATTTTACACTTTGAACATCATTTCACATTATGATTGCAATACCTTCTTAAAATGCACTATTATGTGGTACATTTTTGAACATCATTTAAAGTACCCAATGATTAATCTAATTTTAAGGAATCTAATTATACATATTTTAATTTAATATCTTGGGAAATTTATCTACACTTAAATATGAACATGTTTTATTCAGGGATTAATGGATAATTCATGGAAGAAGATGTGGATATTTTGTGATGAAAGGAAACAATTCTGGAGAAGTCAGATTGGACACCAGACCACTTATGAGACTATGGGGCCCAATATACAGACCCAATGAATCCAAAATTTCGGGGTATGCTAGAAGACATATATAGGAACAAATAACTCTTCAGGATCCAATGCTAATCCGGCCTCCATGGTGTCCATTTAGGCAGCCCAAATCAGAGATAAAATTCTGGGATAGATTCTGCGGCCCAGACAAACAGTCTACTAATCTAATCATATATCCAAATACACAACTAAAAATGGGCCCCAATTTTACAGGAGATTAGGAGACATCCGGGGATCCATTTTATTCTTCTATGTCCCACTCTGATTTTTCTATCTAGAAGGACTTACAAGCGCGTCTTTTTGGTGGAAGCAAGCTGGCTGCCACCTCGGGTCAAGGGTGCAAAAGTCTCATATCCCTTACTTTCCACCACCTTAGGCCTACCATAATCAAGTGGGATATTTTATACTATTTGATGCTCGACCCAAGGCTCCCAAAATTCCTATTTAATGCAGTGGTGGTGAATAATTTTTTAATATTTGGTTCTTGGTTTCATTGTAGTGTTATACTGCCGCTTTGTGTTTGTAATCACATTTCTTTCTTATGTAAGTTATTTAATTCACCTAAGTTTCTTAATAAAATTTCTTACTTTAATCTTATTCCATTCTTCTAATTATCACGTTGATACCAATGGTTCAAGGTGTGAATTTATTCACACTATACTTTTTGATATTTATCACACAACGGAGGAGTGATCGATTTTTGTTGTTGTTTTTACTTCTTCAATTCCACCCTTTTAAGTCTACTTCCCGCTTCCATTGAAGACATGTCATCAATGGAGGGCTAACTATTTTATGGGTTGATCCAAGGGAGTTGCAAGGGGATGGATTGGATGTTATTTATCACTCCATTAATGGATAATCACTTCTTTTAAATGAGATTTTTATTTGATGATTTTAAAACCTCTTCATCTTTATTGAATTTAAGGTCACACATTTCAAGTGCTAATATGAACCTCTACCTTGGAGTGCTCAATACTTTGATCCTTCAAGTGTATAGGTGATTAGTATTAGGGCATGTAGTAATTAAACCATTAAGTGATAATTTCGTTTGATCTTTTTAAATGAATCCATCTCAATTATAAGAAATTGAAATCATTAAAAAAGGAATTCATCCAATCCACCTCGAGCGATAACCTAGGATCAACTCATTACCTTAATTTGAATTAAATTAAATCTGTTAGTGATCCTTTAAAAACATCTTAAATAAACCTAGTTTGGCCACTTCATAACCAAAAACAACCCATAGAATGTACATGTATGTAGGTTTCTTCTTAGGTCTCTGAGGATTTGATAACCCAAGCTAAACTACAAGGACCGTTATACCTTCATCTCTTGGGTAAATTTGAGCGAGAATAAAATTTTGGAACCATTGACGAGGACCCAAGTAAGTCATCTAAACACCCATTCTATTCTCCCCCATTTCTTCTTTTCTCATCCAAATTCTCTTATCTTGTCCCTTTCTCGTTTTTTTTTTCTTTTGGCGCATGTCCGCCTACACCCGCGATCAATCAAACCATCTAGTTAGGGTGGATAGTTCTGGGGTTGGGGAGTCAAGTACACCAAGGGAACTCTTTCCATTAGATCCTAATCTTCCTAACACCCCCGAGTCAAAAATTGAGCCCATTTCAATGGAAGGTCTTCAAAGAAACCAACTCATAAACCCGGGTGGGAACCAAAATGGAAACCCAAATGAGGCAGCCCCAAACTTGGGGAATGCAATTGATCAAACCATGAATGACTAACTCACACCTTCCTGGACCAATGCCCCCTCATGCATTATACATAACTCCCTTGGAAATTCCAACTACATATTTAAACCCCATGTCCTAAACCATCTTACCACATTCCATGGAATGGAGTCCGAGATGTCCTACCTTCACATTAAGGAGTTCAATGACATTGTAGAAACCATGTGTCCCCCACATCAACTAGAATCAGATAAGATGAGGATATTTCCTTTTTCTTTAAAGTATTGAGATAAAAATTGGCTAAAAAATTTGAGACCATCATCCATAAACTCTTGGTACTAACTACAAAGAGAATTCTACAAAAAATACTTTCCCCACCACAAAACAATTGCACTTAAAAAGAGTATCCAAAACTTTTTTGAAACAGAGGGAGAGTCATTATATGAAACATGGGAGAGGTTAAAAGACACTATAAACATGGTTCCACACCATGGTTTTTCTATACCTGAACAAGTGATAATTTTCTATGAAGGGTTGGGTCTAGGGAATAAACAATTCATTGACATGATGTGTAATGGAACCTTTAAAAACAAAGCCCCAAATGATGCTTACGAGTATCTAGAAAGACTTTATGAACAAAACTAAACATGGGGAACTTCATATTATTATGAAAAGTCACAAAGAACTACTAGAATTCATACACTTAGAGAAGAGTAAAGCCTTAGGGCTAAACTCGCAACACTCTCTAGGAAGGTTAAAGAGATAGACCTTAAGAAATTCCATGAAATCCAAACTATTGACCCTGTTTGCACAATTTGTGACAAACATGACCATAAGACAAACAACTTCCCTACCATTCCATCCATCAAGGATGTTCTTTTAGGAGGACCCCCATCGGAAGTAAATGCCTTGAACTTTCAAAAGCCTCAATTCGAAAACAACTCCAACCCAAGGTATAGTGACCACCCAGGATTCCGCTGAAAAGATAACCAACAACCTTTCCAACCACAGGGATAAAATCCTTACCCCATAAAAACTACCAATACCATAACTAGTTCCAAACCCAACCTATCCAATACCAACAGCCATCGGTCCATTTTCAAAAAACCATCCCACCTACAAAATATCCCCCTGGGATAAACCAATCTTCTCAAGAACCAACCCAAACTGTTCCACAAAGCCTACTAGAACAACTGTGCAAACAAATGTAGAGGATGAACTCAGAAGTCTCTTCCCTAAAACAAGAACTTCAAACCATGAAAACTGGAAAGGCACCCATGCCTACTCAGGCGGTTCCATCCTCAACTTCAATGGGAGAATCAAGTTGTGCTCAAACAACTCATGAAAAACTAAAGGCTGTGACTGTTTTAAGAAGTGGGAAATCAATTGAGAAACCTGAACAACTAATTCAAAACCGACCTGAAGATTCAAACTTGGATGAAAATTCAAATGAACCACAAGATCAAACTGAGGAAACTCATAACAATGTGAAATAAACAACTCTTCAACAAACAACCCCACAACCTGCACCATTTCCTCAATGCATGAGGGGGAAACCCAATCCTGAACTGAGTGAAACATTAAGATAAATATTCTCACAAGTCAAGTTGAACATTCCCCTTCTCGATGCCATCCAAACCATACCTGCCAACTCAAAGTAACTTAAGTACTTGTGAAATTTTAAAAGAAAATTTTCACATAAAAACCAAGTCATTTTGGCTGCTAATGTGAGTACCACCATTCATGGGACCATTCCTCCTAAGTTGAAAGACCCTGGTTTCCCTTACATCAATTTTGAACTAGGAGAAAGCAAAGTTGTAAAGGCCTTGTGTGATCTAGGTGCTAGTGTCAATCTCATCCCCTATGCCGTGTACTGCCAGTTAGGCCTAGAAGAACTCCAACCCACATCTGTCACACTTCAACTTGATGATCATAGCATTAGGGTTCCAAAGGGGATTTTAAAGGACATTCTGGTAAAGGTTGAAAACTTCATCTACCCTACCGACTTCATTGTCCTTGACAACCATCCAAACTTAGGAAATAAGGAACAAACCCCAATCATCCTTGGCCGTACTTTTCTTGAAACAATCAACTCTATTATCCGAGTCCGAAATGGTAACATGACCATCACCTTTGGGAACATGAGTCTAGACTTGAACATCTATAATGAAAGCTCACAAATAGGGGATGATGAAAAAATTCATGAAGTAAACATGATAGGAAGCATTAATAATGAATCCATAGAACATCAAGGAATATTTGACGAATGTTTAAGTTAGGATGAGATTGATTTCTTTCATTCATATGAAGGAAGTTTATCTCCTTGGCTTTAATCATTTTCAAATTGCTCTTATGGTTAAGTCTTAGGTCCAACAATTAGTGAAACCTTTCAAGAAACCACTTTCATGGAGACCACTCCAACTTCCTTCCCTAAATCTGATCAAGCCAATATAGTAGCTGAAACTTCTACATGTGGGGAATCAATCATATCTAAAACTCTAAAAAAAGAAATTTAACTTCATCCAATGTCCCAATATTCTGCTAAAATTCCAAACCAACCTGATCTTGAATTGAAGGAACTTCCCGCTGCACTCAAGTATGATTTCCTAGGGGACAATCAAACATATACTATTGTCATTTCTTCTTCTATTGAATCCAATCATGAGAGGATGCTTCTATATGTCCTTAGGAAACATAAAAAATCCATTGGTTGGACCCTGTCTGATATTCCTAGGATTATCCCACTTATCAGGACTCATAGGATTGTTCTGGAATCTGATTCAAAGCCATGTCGTCAACCTCAATGGTGACTCAATCCTAATCTCATGGAGGTAGTAAGGAAAGAACTTCTGAAATTGTTAAAATTTGGTATCATATATCCCATAGCTAAGAGTGAATGGGTGAGCCCAATCCAAGTGGTTCTAAAAAATGCTGGAATCACAGTGATAACCAATGAGGATGGAGAGATTCTTCCAACAAGGGTGAGTAGTGGATGGAGGATCTGCATTGACTATAGGAAGCTAAACTCATTCACCAAGAAGGACCATTTCCCCTTACCATTCATTGACCAAGTCCTTGAGAGAGTGGCAGGTCATGCCTTCTACTGTTTCTTAGATGGGTACTCAGGGTATAATCAAATTGATGCCTCCCTAGAGGATCAAAGGAAGACTACATTCACATTTCCATTTGGAACCTTTTCCTTCAAACGCATGCCCTTCGGATTATGCAATGCCCCTGGAACCTTCCAGCGGTGCATGATGGGAATCTTCTCAGACATGGTAGGGGATTTTCTAGAGGTCTTCATGGGTGACTTCTCTGTGTTTGGGGATACATTTGAGGGATGTCTGCAGAATGTGGAGAGAGTATTGTCAAGATGTGAATAAAAAAATCTGGTCTTAAATTGAAAAAAATGCCATTTCATGATTAAAGAGGGACTAGTTCTAGGCCATCTGGTCTCAGGTAGGGGGATTGAAGTTGATAAAGACAAGGTTGACATCATATGTCACCTTCCATCACCCAAAACTGTCAAAGAAGTGAGGTCTTTCTTAGGACATGATGGTTTGTATAGAAGATTCATCAAGGACTTTAGTTCAATCTCTCGTCCCCTTTGTGCTCTTCTAGTAAAGGATTCTCCATTTTTTGGACAGAAAGCTGTGAGGGTTTATTTTCAACCCTCAAATCCTCTCTCACCTCTCCTCCCATTATGAAATCTCCAAATTGGAACCTTCCTTTCGAAATTATGTGTGATGCTAGTGACTTTGCTGTTGGAGCTGTGTTAGGACAACGTTGTGATAAAACTCCTTATGTCATTGCTTATGCAAGAAAATCCTTAAATGATGCCCAAATCAACTAAACCACTACTGAAAAGGAGTTACTTTCCATTGTGTTTGACTTAGAAAATTTTAGGTCCTACCTCTTAGGATCCCCCCATCACTATGTTCACTGACCATTCTCCACTAAAATACCTCTTCCAAAAACAAGATGCGAAGGCTAGACTGATTAGGTGGGTCCTTCTCTTACAAGAATTTGACCTCACAATCAAGGATAAAAAGGGTGTTTAAAATGTTGTATATGATAACCTATCTAGTATGGAATTCAAAGACAACTCAAATCACCTTTCTGTGTCTGATTCATTTCTTGATGAACACCTATACTCTGTGAGCGACTGCCCTTGGTATGCTGACATAGCCAATTTTTTAGTTACAGAAGTCATTCCAAAATTCTTAGGGACTCAAGCTCAAAGGAAATTCCTTTCTGATGTTAGACACTATGTGTTTGATGATCCATACCTCTATAAGTTCTGACCTGACCAAGTCATTAGGAGGTGTGTTCCAGAATCTAAACAAGAGTCCATCCTTAAATTATGTCATAGTGAGGCATGTGGAGGTCACTTTTCCTCTAAGAAAACATCTTCTAATATTCTTCAATATGGTCTCTTCTGGCCCACCCTCTCAAGGGACTCCTACACATTTTGTCAAAGCTGTCCTAGGTGTCAACAAGTAGGGTCCATCACAAAAAGTAATCAAATGCCACTCACTCCCATCTTAGTGGTTGAAATCTTTGACTGTTGGGGAATTGATTTCATGGGTCCCTTCCCAAAATATAGAGGACATATTTACATTCTATTAGCTATTGATTATGTCTCTAAATTGGTTGAGTCCATTCCTACAAAATCAAATGATCATAAAACTGTGATTAGATTTCTCAAGGAAAACATCTTCTCTAGATTTGGAATTCCTAGGGCTATCATTAGTGATCATGGAACTCATTTTTTCAATCATCCATTCTCATCACTCATTAAAAAATATGGAATTTATCACAAAGTGTCCACTTCTTACCACCCACAGACCAATGGTCAAGCTGAGTTAACCAATCGTGAAATCAAACAAATTCTTGAGAAAACTATCAATCCTTCTAAGAAATATTGGTCCGAGAAACTCTTGTATGCTCTTTGGGAATATCACACAACATGCAAAACCATCCTAGGAATGTCACCATATAGGTTGGTTTATGGAAAAGCATGCCATTTACCTGTTGAAATTGAGCATAAGGCCTTTTGGGAAATTAAGAAAATGGATTATGACCTCTCATTGGCCGGAACAAAAAGGAAATTAGATCTCAATGAAATGGAGGAACTAAGGATGGAGGCTTAAGAAAATTCAAGGGTAAATAAATCTAGAGTTCAAGCCTACCAATCTAGGAATATCAAGGTCAAACATTTTGAACCGGGAAAACTTGTGCTCTTATATAGTTCAAAACTTCATTTACACCCGGGAAAGTTAAGGTCTAGATGGTCTGGACCTTTCATAGTGCATCATGTGTACCCCCATGGGGTAGTATAGATTCAAGATCCAACAAGTGGTTACATTTTCAAGGTCAATGGTCAAAGTTTAAAACTATTCTTTGAATCATTCAATAAACAGGAAATAGAGGTTGAGTTAACTGAGCCAACCTATGAACCAGGAAAAAATTGATAGATTTTGGATCCATGTCGGGCTAACGACATTAAAAAAAAGCGCTACATGGGAGGCAACCCATGGTTTTCAAGTTTCCTATCATTTTTTTGTTTTAATAAACTTTATATTTTAAATAGGATTAATTAATCATTTTGATATTTAATAAAAAAAATTAAACTATTGAACAGTTCTTCTTTTATGAGTATGGATGGGTATGAAATGGGAGAATCGTATTCATCTATGTCACGAGGTGTGATCCCTATGTAATACCTTACCCATAAATTTAAAAGAAGACAATGTATCTTTAGTTTTATTTAAAAAAAACAAAAAAAAAAAACAGGGAAAACCATAAAAATAATGATACTTGGAATTCAATAAGTCATTGTGTTGTTTGTTTTGTCTGGTTTGTTCTCCTTTGTATGGTTCAGGGACTATTTTGGGTGATATATGTTCAATCAAGGAGGTGCCTACATCCCCTAAGATATCAAAGGACTAATTTGGGTCAGCAAGAATTTCAACTTCAACCACCAGGTGACTTCATTCCATGATCCTCATTTTCAATTTTCTTTTTGAACTTTCATTATCTACCTCTAACTCCTTCTAAATTTTCTTTTTTTAAAACACTGGGGATAGTTTTATTTTAATTTTGGGGGGGGGGGGGGGAGATAAAATAAAAATGATTTTATGTCAAAAAAATGAATGATTTGAAAAAAAAGTGTAAATGGAAGGAAAAATTCCTTTAACTTTGAACATAGTAATACACATTATACACTTTAAAACTGAATATCAAATAATTTAGCATGCCCTGATTCTGATTTTAATCCTTGTATAATTTCATGAGTATAGATTTTGGAAAGTTTGGCTGTCCAATGTGACATTTCATTGTTTATATTTTCATCCAAATAAAAAAAAGATCATAATGCACGTCCTTTGGATAGTGGGGTATTAGTTTGAGTTCATGGGGTCCCAGAAATAAATAGCATAGGTTTGGTGATAATTTTAGTTTTCGTATGAGTATTAAATAAATAAAAATAAAAATAATAATAATAAATTTGCACGTAGAGCAATGAAATGACCTAATGCGTGGATTTCGACACTTGGGGATCGTGACTCCATAGTTGTCTGGCCTAGAGTTAGTAATTTTATCTCTATTTTTGGTAATTTGATTTTTTTTTTGACTGATTTAACTTGAGATTATGCCCAAGTTTGTGGGATTCACTTGGTTCCCTAAGGTCTTTGATCCTGAGAGTCATCAGCAAAGTCTCGCTACAGGGGTTGACTCTTTTGAGTGCAATTTCAATTACCATGGAAAAATTGCAAAAAAAAAAAAAACAAAAAAAAAAATAATACAATAAAAAAATTGAATACTCATCTTAATATTGAAATTTGATTCCAACTAGAGCTTCTGTCATTTCCCCCTTGAATAAAGATGAACCCCCATATCTATTGTGATGCACAACACATCCTCATACTTAATTGATATTGGATGAAATATGGCATTGAATTTGAACAAAGGAATGAGATTGGGATTGGGATATGCTTATAAAACTATTTTGTATTAAAATATTTTTATGGGTTTCATGATTTTTTGGTATAAGTTTTTCTGGTGATCATTGTGTATTAAAATGTTTTTGGAAAAGGGAATTCGAATTTCATATTGTCAAGATATATTTTGCTCGGGACTAGCAAAACTCAAGTTGGGGGTTGTGATTAGCCACTAAATGAGGCTAATATTAATTGTTAATATATATAATATTCATGTTCTTTATTATTCATAAAAACCATTTTAGTTCATTTTACACTTTGAACATCATTTCACATTATGATTGTAATACCTTCTTAGAATGCACTATTATGTGGTACATTTTTTAACATCATTTAAAGTACCCAATGATTCATCTGATTTTAAGGGATCTAATTATACATATTTTAATTTTATATCTTGGTAAATTTATCTACACTTAAATATGAACATGTTTGATTCAGGGATCAATGGAGAATTCATGGAAGAAGATGGAGATATTTTGTGATGAAAGGAAACAATTCTGGCGAAGTCATATTGGACACCAGCCCACTGATGAGACTGTGGGGCCCAACATACAGGCCCAATAAATCCCAAATTTCGTGAGATGCTAGAAGACCTATATAGGAACAAATCACTCTGTATGATCCAATGCTAATTCGGCCTCCATGGTGTCCATTTTGGCGGCCCAAGTTAGAGATAAAATTCTGGGTCAGATTCTGCGGCCCAAAAAAAAAGTCCACTAATCTAAAAATATCTCCGAATAAACAACTCCAAATGGGCCCAAATTTTACAGGCCATTAGGAGAAATCAGGGGATCCATTTTATTATTATATGTCCCACTCTTATTTGGCCATCTAGAAGGACTTACAAGCACATCTGTTCGGTGGAAGCAAGCTGGCTGCCACCTCGGGTGAAGGGTGGAAAAGTCTCATCTCCCTTACTTTCCACCACCATAGGCCTACCATACTCAAGTGGGATCTTTTTTACTGTTGGAGTCTCGACCAAAGGATCCCAAAATTCCTATTTAAGGCAGTGGTGGTGAATAAGTTTTGAATCTTTGGTGCTTGGTTTCATTGTAGTGTTATGCTGCCGCTTTGTGTTTGTAATCGCATTTCTTTCTCATGTAAGTTGTTTAATTCACCTTAGTTTCTTAATAAAATTTCCTCCTTTACTATTATTATGTTCTCATACTTATCAAGTTGATACCATTTGTTCAAGTTGTGAATTTATTCACACCTTACTTATTGATATTTATCACACAACGGAGGAGTGATCAATTTTTGTTGTTGTTTTTACTTCTTCAATTCCACCCTTATAAGTCTACTTCCCGCTTCCGTTGAAGACATGTCATCAATGGAGGGATAACTCTTTTATGGGTTGATACAAGTGAGTATCAAGGGGATGGATTGGATGTTATTTATCACTCTATTAATTTCTAATCAATTCTTTTAAATGAGATTTTTATTTGATGATTTTAAAACCTCTTCATCCTTATTGAATTTAAGGTCACACATTTCAAGTGTTAATACGAACCTCTACCTTGGAGTGATCAAAACTTTGATCCTTCAAGTGTATAGGTGATTAGTATTAGGGTGTGTAGGCATTAAACTAGTAAGTGATGATTTCATTTGATCTTCTTAAATGAATCCATCTCAATTATAAGAAATTGAAATCATTAGAAAAGGAATTCATCCAATCCACCCTGAGTGATAACCTAGGATCAACTCATTACCTTAATTTAAATTAACTTAAATCTGTTAGTGATCCTTTAAAACCATATTAAATCAACCTAAGTTGGCCACTTCATAGCCAAAAACAACCCATTGAATTTACATGTGTGTAGGTTTCTTCTTAGGTCTCTGAGGATTCGATAACCCAAGCTAAACTACAAGGACCATTCTACCTTCATCTCTTGGGTAAATTTGAGCGAGAATCAACTACCTAACAACAAGCAGTACAAACCCAAGCTTGTTTTTTGGCTTGGTGGACTCATCATAACCAACCAACATTAATTTATCACGTTGACCCTCTGGGTGGCTCACACGAGCAGACCCCTATGGTCAAGTATTCAACAAGGAAAAGACACTCTGAGGAAGAACTCATCGTCAATTCCCCCTATGGTCTTGCAGCGATACTACAGACTCTCTGAGAAATCACTTATATATAATTCCCCCTTTAGTCTCAATTCAATAATTATCAAACCCTCTGAGAGATCACAAAGTCAATATCCCTTATGGTCTCATAGTGGTAATAATTAAACAGGCCCTTTGAGGAAGCACTCAACGTCAATTCCCCTTATGGTCTTGCTACACTAGGTTCCCGCAACCCTGATTAAAAGTAGTTGTACATAACCGATTCGTAACAGCCCTAAGTATGCTCAACAAATTACTTGGCTAATAGCTACAATGCATCAAAAACATTTAAACTACAGGAAACACATTCAATTATTCATATCAAGGAAGGCAATCAGTGTAACAACATTTTCCTCATAGGTAACCTAAGCCAAACAGTGATAAACAACCAAAACAAGGAAAACGCCCATGGTGTGGTCCTCAGACATGCAAACAATCAATCACTATTCATATAACAACCTCAAGCACACAAAAAATATAAGGAAGATAATATTACAGGATCAAAACCCTAACCCAAGATACCAGATACATGGGTGTCCGACACTTTTTCACAAAACTCAAAGAAATTTAACATAAGGCATCAAACCACCTACCTCGAAGGTTTTGACAACAACCCCAACAACGAAGAATGCACAAGAAACTCAGGTTGATCCTCCAAGAAACCACCTTAGATTCCTTATCCTAACAATATCAAGAACCAAAATCATCAAATTTGGAATCCACACACTTAGATATATCCATAATGGGCGTAGATCTAAGAAATCGAGGGAAGAGGAGAAGTAGATCTAAGTAGATATAAGACTACGATCAAGAACGAAGGATAATGATCACATACCTCAAGAATCCGGCTTCGATTTTCCAAGAGGAGCCTTCGGATCACCTCCGGAACACTTGGGAGAAGTTTTCCAACCTTCAAGGGAGAGTAATCCTAAGTTATGACTGCTTAAGAGCTTAAATGAGGCAATTAGAGGAAAAGGAGTTAGATACACAATTTAAGGATCTAATTTAAGTGCCTGTATGGTTTTCTCGCACGGTTAGACAAACTGTGCGCTAACCGTGCGGTCTATAAGACCTTGCCAACACTCCTCGCACAGTATCTTCACACGGTTTCCCTTAACCGTGTGACAACCGTGTGGTCTACACTACCTTGAGTGCCAGCTACACATAGTCTGGCCGCATGGTTAGACAAACCATGCGCTGCCCGTCCAGATCCCCGTTTTGCCTCAAAACTTCATTTCAAGTTTCCCCGACTCTCCCAAGCATCACCCTTAACTTTAAAAATAAGAAAAATTTTAACCAAGGGGTCACATACCTAAAAAGAAGATCCAGGTTCTTACAAACTCCCCCCCTTAAATAAATTTGTCCTCGAATTTCCTAACGCGGTGTAGAAGAAGAAACCTCGAACAAATTTGGCCACTGTGATCATACATCGGCCTCCCTCTCCCAAGTCTCGTCCTGTACTCTCCCGTGCTGCCATAGCACCCGTACCAGAGGAATAGACCGAACACGAAGAACCTTGGAACTATGATCAACAATTCTGATAGGATGCTCCTCAAAATATGCATCCTGTTCCAACTCAACCTCCTCGGGTTGAAAAACATGAGACGGGTCTGAGAAATACCGTCAAAGCTAAGAAACATAGAAGACGTCATTCATAGCTTGGTACCTCTGAGGTAACTAAAACCTGTAAGCAACCATCCTGACTCTCTCCATATCCTCAAATGTTCTGATGTATCTCAGTGAAAGCTTTCCCTATCTTCTAATCCTCTTATGTCCCAACCTCGGGGTAACACGCAGGAAAACCTGATCTCCAACCTTGAACTCCAAAGGTCATCTCCGCTGATCAGCATAATATTTATGCCAAGACTGTGCGGTAGCCATCCTCTTCCAAATAAAATCCACCTGATTTGTGGTCTCCTGATCAAGACGAGGTCCCATCATAGCTGCCTCTCCTGCCTCCAGCCAACACAAGGGTGATCAACACGACCTACCGTACAAAGCCTCGTAAGGTGCCATCTGAATAGTTTATTGAAAACTATTATTATAGGAAAACTCCACTAGAGGTATATGTTTCTCCCAAGAGACTCCAAAATCAAGGACGCATGCTCGCACTATGTCCTCCAGCACCTGAATCGTGCGCTCTGACTGGCCATCTGTCTGGGGATGGTAAGCTATACTCATAAGTACCTATGTACCCAAAGCCCTCTGTAGTCCCTACCAGAAATGTGAAGTAAAGCGGGTGTCTATATCTAAAACGATAGTGTTTGGAACCCCATGAAGTCGTACCACCTCAAGAATGTACAATCTTCGAAGATCATCCACTTTGAAGGTCTCCTTGATTAGAAAGAAATGAGCAACCTTCGTGAGCCGGTCAACAAAAACCCAAACCAAATCATTCCCTTGAGGAGACCTTGGTAAACCTCTCACGAAGTCCATCGCGACATCATTCCATTTACACTCAAGAATGGGTAACTGCTGCAAAAGCCCTGCTGGCCGGTGATGCTCTGCCTTCACCCGCTGACAGGTGGAACACCGCATAACAAAACCATCTACATCCTTCTTTATGACTGGCCACCAATATTGAAGACTTAAGTCTCGATACATCTTTGTGACACTAGGATGAACCGCCCAAGATAAAACATGAAACTACCGCATCAGATCCTCACATATATCTGCTGAAACCCATATGTGGCCATGAAAACTTAACACCTCATCATCTCCCACTTTCCACCTCGGAGTAGGGTCTCTACCTGACACACCCTCCCATAGGAGTAGGCCTTCTGAGTCTGATATCTACCTTATTCGAACTCGATCCAGAAGAGTAGTGGTAACAGCTATAGAAGAAATAACCGTCTGTTCCTATTTGTTGTGTACCTCCAAATGCATCTCATAGAACAGATCCATAAGCTACCACTCGCTGCTGGCCTCCGGAACTGCCTGTAACTGAGTCCTCCTGCTCAGTGCGTCTACTATAGCATTGCCTCTTCCAGGCGTATAAGCAATCTCAAAGTCGAAATACTGTAGGTACTCGACCCACCTCCACTATCTCAAATTTAATTCATGCTGCGTGAAGATATACTTGAGGCTCTTGTGGTCAGTATATACCAAAAAATGATCTCCCAGAAGATAATGTGTCCAAAAACAGATGGCATGAACAACTGCAGCCAACTCCAGGTCATGTGTAGGATAGTTATTCTCATGTGTCCTCAATTTCCGAGATCCATATGCAACAACACAATCCTCCTGCATAAGCACTTCTCCAAGCCCGATGTCAGATGCATCACAGAAAACTGTATAACTCTTGCTCGACTCTGGCGGAACTAGAATCGGTGCTGAAGTCAATATCCCCTTTAGCTCTTGAAAGGACAAATTTTAGGGTTCGGACCAAATGTACTTCACCCCCTTTCATAGTCAAGACCATCAACGTTGCTGCTAAGCATGAGAAGTCCTGTATAAACCGCCTGTAGTAACCAACCAGTCCCAAGAAACTTCGTACCTCGAAGACATTCTTCGGATGCTCCCAGGTAACCACTGCTCTCACCTTCTCTGGGTCTATTGATACACCTGTCTTTGAGATGAAATGACCCAGGAAGTGAATCTCGTCCATCCAGAAGTGGAACTTTGAGATCTTAGCATATAAATGATGCTCTCTCAGTGTACTCAATACAATCTCAAGATGGGCAACATGGTCGGGTCGAGTGTGAGAGTACACCAAGATATCGTCCAAAAAAACCACCACGAAGGAATCCAAGTAAGGATGGAAAACTCTATTCATTAGCACCATGAAAACTACCGGTGCGTTCGTGAGACCGGACGACATCACCAAATAATCGTACAGACCATACCTGCTCTGGAAGGCTGTAAGAGGTATATCCGATGGTCTGACGCGCAACTGATGATAGCCGGATCTCAAGTCGATCTTCGAGAACACCCTGGATCCTCGAAGCTGATAAAAAAGATCATCAATACTTGGAAAGGGATATTGGTTCTTGAACATCAACTGGTTCAGCTTTCAATAATCCACACAAAGCCGTAAAGTACCATCCACCTTCTTCGCAAATAAAACAGGCAAACCCCAAGGAGAAGTACTTAGTTGTATAAAACCCTTTGCCTGAAACTCCTCCACCTGCTTCTTGATCTCTTGTAACTCAAGCATAGACATTCTATAAGGAGGTATGGATACTAGTGCTGATCTTGGCACAAGCTCAATAGAGAAGTCTACCTCACGGTTCGAAGGCAACCCTGAAAATTCTTCTGGAAAGACACCTAGAAAACGATCAACCACTAGAGGATAATCCATCTGAGAAGTCCCCTGATCGTCTAGATATAAAATAGCATTCTGGGCTATAACACCGCCCAAACCATGATGCTCTGGTCCATCTCTGCTCACTTGGACATCCCATTTTCCCTTGTGAAGAAAAGGTCTTCCCTCGGGTGACGTGAAACTCACCCTGCAGCGATAGCAATCAACAATGGCTTGAAAATGAACTAGCCAGTACATTCCAAGAATGAAATCGTAACCTATCATATCTAGGACATAAAGATCCCAAAAGAACTGATACCCACCAACCTCAAGGGGGAACTCCTTACACTGACGTACACCAGCAGTTCTAAGTCCCAAGGGATTGTTTAGTGTCATCATAATCTCAGAAGTGAAGATAATCAGTCTAAGGCTTTCCACAGTGTGCACATAAATAAATCTACGAGAAGCTCATGTATCAAAAAGTGCATAAGATAAAACTGAGGCTACTAAGATCGTACCTCAAACTGTAGAAGTTCCAGGATCCTGCTCCTGATGAGTCTGCTCTACTGCAAAAGTATGGCCTGTACCGCGACCCCTGTGTAGCAGCCTGAGATCCCTGAGCTGATCCTCCCTGAGCCTGACCACCACGTACATGGCCTCTACCCTGGCCTGAACGACCCAAAGAACTCCATCCCCTAGTATGCGGCATAACTGGTAATCCTGCCCCTGTACGTGGAGTCGAAACAGATCCACCTTCACTAGCTGCTGGAAGAAGAACCTTGCAAAACCATTGCAGGTGACCCATATTTCCGCAAGCTCGGCAGTCCACTGGGTCCCTCGGGCACTGTGGTTTCTTATGACCATCCTTCCCACACTGGTAGCACACAACCTTTCTACCTGAAGGAACATCTCGCTTCCTCGAGTCACCTCATATATACCCTCGGTGGTGCTTCCTGCTGTCAGTAGAAAGAGTACTGAATCTGGATGCCGAACCACCCGGGATCACTACTCTAGTATCCCTCAGATTCCTCTCCGTGATCAATTCCTGGTTCACTATAAAAGAAATAGAAGTCAACTAGAAGACGTTCACCTGTGATCTGATCTCTGGTCTGAGGCCCTCCTCAAACTTCCTCGCTAAAAACAGCTCATCATTCCCCAGAACGGGAGTGAAATGATGAAACTCAGTAAAATGGGAGGAATACTCCATAACTGATAGAGTACCCTACTGCAGGTTCATGAACTCTCTGGCTCTATCGGCCCTCAGCATCACCGGGTAGAATTAGTTGTAGAATGTACGCTGAAACTCATCCCAAGCAACTATCTGCTGATGCCCTGCCTGAGAAACTACGTCCCACCATCTCTTGGCGGAATCTCGTAGCATGTAAGTTGCGAGATTCACCCTTCTGTTTGGGGGTGTCTTGAGATGGTCGAAGATCAAAACCATAACTTTGAACCAAGATTCAGCAACCTGAGGTCCTCCATCCCCAGAGAACGTGGGAGGATGCTGCTGCTGGAAGACTCGCGTAAGCTCTACCATAGACTGGGCAGGTTGTTGAGCTCCCTGAAAGGTTTTTATGAACCTAATGAATCCCTCATGGAACTGTTTGTCCTCACTAGTATCCGGGATAACTTTCGGTGCCATATCCAGCGTACGATCATTGTCAGACCCCTGATGTGCAATGGGAGGACATCTTGGCAGTATGATTCTGCAGGGTCAAGAAAACCTTTATCAAAGACGAGCACAATTGAAAACTTAAAAGAGTGAAAATGGAATAGAAGAGGAAAAACTCTTAATAATGGAAAAACATGGTTACATGGTGTGTAGTCTCTATACACGACATGTTTCAGAAAGATTTTACTTGGGTGTGTACACCGGACAAACTAGTTGTGTAGACCCAAACTACACGGCGAGTCCTTGAAGATTTTTCCCATCCATGTCGTTAGTCACATGGTCTGGTACACGGACCACAACTACACGATGTGTCAACAATGTACACGGCGTGCTGTCCCTAAGATTTTCCAACCCATGTATTCAATTACACGGCTGGATCATCCGGAAGGAAAGTACACAACGTGTTACCATGAAAAGTAGTTCTTCCTGAACAGAAGAACACATGGCGTGTGTTCATAAGGCCACACACCATGTTATCTGGGTTTTTGGGTAGTAGGCATACAAAACTCCCCAAAACCACTGAAAAACACTAAAAAATAGAACCTATGTGTCAAATTACGATCCGTGGGGGCCCATACTCCCCGCGAATCAAAGCTTGACATCATAAAAATGCATATAACAAGTAAAGAGTATGATAATCCCATGATCCTCCAAATTCCAATCCTTGAGGGCCCATAACACCTCTAAGACCAAAGCTTGGCATCTATGCTAAATAAGCTGTAATATAAACAACACTCTATCAGTATAGAAGGTGTTTCTATCACAGCAACTATCACAAAATCATGCATAATCTATCACAACATCTATCACAACAACATGAAATTTATAATGCACCCTAGATGGCATGGTAAAATGCATGATATGTGATTTTCTAACTAGTACCTATATGATGCATGAGATGGCATACCCTCATCTCATCGGGTTGCAAAAAAATAGAACCATAATAATATAAACTATAATGGTACAAAACAAGTGCATCACCCAACAATGAAATATAATCAACCGTAACAATTGCAAAAACTAAAAATTGCAATCATGAGGTAATATAGCTTTTCCCTGTACACGGGTTAATTAATCCCAGGCACAGCTAAGTACCAACTACCCATTCCTTCCTATCCCTATCTATTGTCGCCATATAGTAAGGAAATAGAAAAGAAAGAAAACTCCTATAATACCACTTTGTCACGACCCGAATCCGGAGCCACTCAATAGGTGCCCCATACCCGGTTCACCACATGACCTCAAGCACGTTTCCCCAAACGACAGAGGCTGCCGACTAGCAGCGAGGGCCTTGGTGAGTTAGTGGGGAAACTATGCCCTCATTTGGTAAGTATGTAGTGGAAGGAAAATAATAAACAATAGTGGAAGTAGTAAGAAATATACAACAACTGAAACCAAACAGTAGAAGTAATGTATAATATAAAAATGATACATCATGGTACATGTATCTAGGGAAAATAGTAAACAAAGAAACATGCTGAAATAAAACTGAAACCCAAGGACTAAAAGTAAACAGTAAACTCCAGCAGCATCACAAGCCATAGCTCAGTCCCATTCTCTCCAGCTCTAACCAGCAATCAAGCACCTGAGGTAGAAGGGACACAATCCCTATCCACACCTGCAACCATATAACCTATTTGGGCTAAAAAGCAGGACCCAAACAGGGTGTGAGACTAATCCCAGTAGGCAACCACCACAAGATCTGTGCCCTACTATCAGTGAGCAATATAGAAAAAGTAAATGAAATAAATGCAGCAGAGAAACATGGTACACTGAGTAAACAATCCTAAAAGACTCCATTCACATTTATTCATTAATTTAATTCAATAATTTAATCATCAACCAAGGAATATATAATCCAATGGCATAGCAGGTAACACAACAGGTATCTCAACATACTATTTAAAAACAAGCAGTACAAACCCAAGCTTGTTCTTTGACTTGGTGGAATCATCACAACCAAACCACATTAATTTATCGCGTTGACCCTCTGGGTGGCTCATGCAGGCAGACCCCTATGGTCAAGTATTCAACAAGGCAAAGACACTTCGAGGAAGCACTCATCGTCAATCCCCCCTATAGTCTTGAAGCGATACTACTGACTCTCTGAGGAAGCACTTACATCTAATTCCCCCTTTAGTCTCGATTCGATAATTATCAGACTCTCTGAGAGAGCACAAAGTCAATATCCCTTATGGTCTCGTAGTGGTAATAATTAAACAGGCCCTCTGAGGAAGAACTCAACATCAATTACCCTTATGGTCTTCCTACACCAGGTTTCCACAACCCTGAGTAAAAGCAATCGTACGTAACCGATTCGTATCAACCCTAAGTATGTTCAAAAAATTACTTGGATAATAGGTACAATGCATCAAAAACATTTAAAATGCAGGAAACACATACAATTATTCATATCAAGGCAGGAAATCAATGTAACAAGGTTTGCCTCATAGGCAACCTAAGACAAATGATGATAAACAACCAAAACAAGGAAAACACCCATGGTGTGGTCCTCATACATGAAAACAAGAAATAATTATTCATCTAACAGCCTCAAGAACACAAGAAATCTAAGGCAGATAATATCATAAGATCAAAACCCTAACCCAAGATACCCGATACATGGTTGTCCGACACTTTTTCACAAAACTCAAAGACATTTGACGTAAGACATCAAACCACCTACCTCGAAGGTTTTGACAAAAACCCCAAAAATGAAGAATGCACAAGAAACTTGGGTTGATCCTCCAAGAACCCGCCTTATATTCCTTCTCCTAATAAGATCAAGACCCAAACTCATCAAATTTAGCATCCAAACACTTATATCTACCCATAATGGGTGTAGATATAAGAAACTGAGGGAAGAGGAGAAGTAGATCTAAGTAGATCCAAGAAAAAGATCATGAACGAAGGAGAACGATCACATGCCTCAAGAATCTAGCTTCGATTTTCCAAGAGGAGCCTTCGGATCGCCTCTGGAATGCTTGGGGAGAAGTTTTCCAACCATCAAGGGAGAGTAATCCCGAGTTATGGCTGCTTAGGAGCTTAAATGAGGAAATTAGAGGCAAAAGAGTTAGATCCACAAGCTAAGGATCTAATTTAAGTGCACATATGGTTTTCTCGCACTATTAGACAAACTGTGCACTAACCATGTAGTCTATACTGCCTTGCCAACACTCCTCACACAGTCTCCTCACATGGTTTCCCTTAACCATGTGACAACCATGCAGTCGCCACTGCCTTGAGTGCCATCTACGCACGGTTTGGCCGCACGGTTAGACAAAATATTCACCGCCCGTGCAGCTCCCCATTTTTCCTCAAAAATTCATTTCATGTTTTCCCAACTCTCCCAAGTATCACCCTTAACTTTAAAACCAAGAAAAATATCAACCAAGGGGTTACATACCTGAAAAGAAGATCCGGGTTCTCACAATTGTGCCCCATTTTAACACACTCATATCCCTTAGCCTATCACTGCAGGTCAATCATAATATACTTCTTCACATCCTGGAAAAAATAAAACATAGAAAGGGGTGAGCTCAGATGCTCAGTAAGGATAACAATATAGTGGAAACTTTCATAAATAAGCATAAACATTTAAGGAAATGTATAAGACTAAAACACAAGCCTTTTAAACTTAAAATCTAGTGTAATATGGAAAATATAAATCAAATGATTCCATTTACTTAATCATATGGATATTATACTAGTTGAATAATCACATGTAATATAAACAGATAATTTCATAATGATGGAATGCATAATGTCGGACATCATAACCACATAGTCAAGGCATCGTGCCAAGACTACAGAATAAGATTTTTTCAAGGCCTTATACCAAGTAACTAGTTTGTCTCATGAGACCTACCGATGAATCTAGGAGATATAGTGGGATCCACCCATCACTTACTAAGTCCAATTCATTCCTCATATGAAAAGGTTGAAACATAATCTAAACATTCATATTAAAACTAGCATATGAAATGTCAATATTTTAACCAAAAACCATGAATGGTATAAAAATAGCACATCCACAGTCAAACCAAAATCATTCAATACAATACAGAAGATTTTATTATAATAAATCAACATAAATCAAGAATAATGAAGGATATTGACATAGATGAAAATAATCAGTAAAACTATTTGAGAGAAATATCCCCTTTTTCTTGAAAACATTTAAAAGTCTCACTATTTATCAAGAAGCTGTCAAAAATAGATTTTTGAATCAAAGTGTCCCATACCACTTTGAAAATTTTAAAAGTAATTTTAATTTTAAAATATTCATGTCCATATAAATAAATCCTTAAAACCATTTTTAAAACATGGACATTAATGAGAAAGGTTTATAAGAATAAATCTTTAAAACATTTAAAATGATATTTTAGTTAGAGTTCCTAACCAAATGAGAGACGGTTTAATACAAATAATCAAGGTAAAAAAAACTTTATAATATCATGAGAATAAATATACTATGTCAAAGTACAATATATACACCATAAAAAAGGGAATTGGCACATAACAACAAAGAAGTATCAATGGAATGTAAATTGAAATGAAATCCCTTATAAAGACCGTATCCTTAGATTAAAGATAAATCAATGACATAATTATGTATGAAAAATATAAATACACTCAATATAATTGGATATTAAATGTAAATAAATCAGAGGACATTCACACATATTCTTGTAGAAACAACACCAATGGCTTGGATGTTTAACTCAATGAATGGAAATTGAGTTAAGATTGCCCTTATCAATTTCATATCAATTACATGAGAATTTATCAATGGAGTGATTATGTGTATCAAAATTATATCCATAGAAATGGGAGTGGGAATTACTATATAAATAAATAAATACTGATTTCACAAATAATGTTGGAGTAAAATAATCAATGAAGTTTTCGTAAAACCCAATGAGTAGAAATTGATATTTGAAATTACCTTACTGATTTGGTAACTTATGAAATGTACACCCCATGAAAGAAGGATCATAAAATGGAGATGTAAATACCCATAAATTAAATTTTATTACAGAAAGAATACAATCATGGGGTAGTACATACACCACACAAAAGTAAATAGTGGCAATATAACATGAATCTCATGGGAATAAGAAGTGAGATGAAAACCCATTTCCACGTTGTAATCAATTGAGTCATATGACCAAAAGTTTATAACCACCAAATGAATCAAAAAATAACATGAATATAAAGATAATAATTATAATATATATCAAATTTTAGTACACAATACACCACATGCAATAAATAAGTGTTGAACAATGGAAATCTCACGGAATTAAAAGTGAGATAAGAAACCCCTTACCTCGTGCCCGACTTGACTCATATGTTCTGTGTTATTATTAAATAATAAAATTAAGTTAATTTATACTTCCTTAAGAACATTTTTCAATTTTATTATTACTTTTATATCACTTAGTACCTTTTTATAACAATTAGTTAATTGTTTGAGTTCATATCAGACATTTTGTCGATGTTCAGAACTTTAGTCAAAAATAAACTTGTTATAATTACAAATTGTCCATGTGGTAAAAATTACATTATCTACATAATTATATTCATGATTTAGATATCATATATATCATATATATCCAGTTTATAGGTATTTATTATATTCCATATCATTTGAACTTAAGAAATAAAACGCACCGTTCATGGAGATGGTAAGCTGTACGTATGCATGAACACTACTTTCATTTCTATTTTATATTTAAAGGAATGAAAACTTAATAATATATAGGTATATTATAATTACAGTATAATATATATATTATGTAATTTAATTAACTCCATCCTTTATACATTTCACTTATGTCATGAACGAGTCATATCATTTTGAGGGGGCGGTAGTCCACACTTCCTCAAATGAAATTATCATATTTACTCATTATGAAAACCATAAAGGTATGATATAAATAAAAAATACAGAAGTATAGAGACAATATAAATGTAATATATATAACATGTAAATATATTTACATCTTAATGGCCACCATAAGAGGTGGTAGGAGAATATTGAACAATCATCGTTTCGTGAGGCAGTAGTTCGCCGTCCACAGAAACAATATGTTCTTTACCAATTAGACGGAGGTGCGTGTAAGTCCAGTTTGAATACTTCTCATAAAAACAACCTAGTATATTTATTATACTTTTGTTGTTATAAAAGAATGTAATAAAAGATTTTAGGGGGTTGTATAAGTAAAATAAATGAAAAGAACTTAAGAGAAGACGTTACATTTAAATCGGGTAACTCCCTTTGGTTTGAACCAAAAGGATTTCTTGAAGTGCCTTATGCCTAAGGTAAGGATTCTAGGTGGAATATAGGGATATTGATAGATTATTTGGGTAGAGTTTGGATCAGCCAATGGGCTTGAGGGGTGTGAGTAATGGGTTATATGTGAGGCCTTTTTATAAGGGGGAGGAGGGGCTCTTTAAGAATGTTTGAAAATATTATTTTATTATATAATGATTTTCGGTTTCTAAAGTTCCAAAACTTATTAAATTATAAGATAAGATGACTATTGTTTGAAATAAAATCATACAATAATAATTGGACAGGTTTTGGATATTTTTTTAATCTTTATTATCTTATCTTATTTAAATCATCCATTAATGAGGTAAACACTACATCATTATTGTGTCATAACTAATGTTATTTATTTGATGTCTAAAAATTATAAATAAAATACCATGATGTAGGAAATATTTTTAAATTTCAAATGAATATTTATAGTTGAATATATAACTTATATAACTCCATTTAAGAATTTATTTACTAAAATATATATGTTTATGTCATTTTTGTCATTACTTTAAATTAATTAATATAAAGTGTCATTATCACTCTTAAGTGGATCCATGGAGTCCCAAAATCGACCCAAGAATGCCCATGGTCGGAAATGTATCAAAAAATAGGATTAGTACACATTTTAGGGCAATTTAATATTATTATAATATTACTTTTACCTTGAATTACCCTATTTACCTTTAACCACAGTAAATAAAAGTCAAAAGGTACTATTCACTAAAAATTATTTTCATCTTATTGAACCAAATTTTAATTACTAATAACAACCATGTATGACTTATTTTTGAAATTCAATTCACAGAAGTGGTAAAATTTCATTTAAATGAAAAAGTCAGTTTTTTAACTACTACTTAGTGTTTTCACTATTCATAAAAAATTAAAGCTTTTCAGAAAAATACCAAAAATTCAGCCTAAGCTATATTTTATATTCTGAATTAAAAAATTAGGTCTATTTTACCAAATTCAAAACATAGAAGTTTCATCAATTAATTTAAAATTAATTCCCGTTGTCAAAACAAAAAGCTTGTTTTTTAAGAAATAATAACTATCAAAAGAATGACACTTGTTTATGCCCAATTTCATAGTGAAATTACTTAAAATGACCAAAATCGGATTAAATAGTAAAAATATAATCTAATTAAACTTTAAAACCAATTAAAAATATAATATAACCATATAAATAAATTAGATTAAAAGGCAATTTTGAATTAAAATACAGTATTTTTCACTATTCATAAAAAATGAATTTTATTAGAAAAATAACAAAAATTTACCCAAAGTAAATTTTTATGTATCAGTTCTAAATAAGAATTTTATTTTTTCAAATAGACTTTATAAAAGTGTCAAATATTAGATTTAGAAAGGGTTCACCATTAAAAGGCGGAAAAACTACATTTTTTGAAAAATACTTATTTAATCTGAAAAATTGAATTTGTCCTTGCATAGTGTCTAATAAACACAAAATATGAATGTTAAAATTATATGGGATATATATTAAATTCAAAATATGGTTATTAATATTCATTACCACTTTCTAAATGACTAGTTTGATATGTCTTGGTACGCTTGAAATCGGTGTTGCGTACATCGCACACTATTGTATTATTTAAAGAGAAGCGTACCATGGAAGATTGGGGTGCTACAAGATAGATTTTGAATAAACCACTAAAAATTATCTCAATATACATAAAAAAAATAGATCTTTAGAGGTGTGGGACAATTATTCTTAGTTTTCCTAGTTATTCCACACTAGTATAAAGTTAGAGAAACACTACCAACTACTATCTATGGTGTCGGGGAATCCTGCTACAGAGAGATACCACCTCCATATTTACAAGTTTTATTACACTTCCTCTTATTTTTATGTGATTTACTAAAGCTAACACTGGGTAGAGGTGGAAGTAAAACCTAACCTGAATTTACCACTAGATCTATTTCTACCATCAATTCTCTATCCACTACCTCTTCTTAGGTGAAAAGCTTCTACATAAAGACCATAAGATTAATGTCAAGTTACAAACCCATCTATAATATCTAAGCCTTTAGGTTGTCTTTTTTTTAAAATCCTAGGAGAAAAATGGAATAGTTTAGTAAAAAAATTAGTATACTCTTTCATCGATAGATCACCCTACTGAATGGATAGAAACTTCATAGAATTCACCATAGTCATGGATCCTGGGATGAACTACTAAAAGAATATGGTATTGAATCCATTCCACTTCAATAAATCACTTTGATTTTCTTGGACCACCACATTAATCCACCTCTTACTATGTCCCTAAAGTGTGAAAGTAGTACACTACACCATAATAGATTATATAGTCTCTAAAAGGTCAAATATATGATCAATATTATGCAATCATTCTGGAAATATATGTGAGCTATTCATTCCCTAAAAGGATGGAATATTATGGTAGATTAATTCCTAAGCTCAATATTTATCTCATATAGATCTAGGTTATTCTTCCTTATCTTGAGTTAGTGTAAGATTTACATTTTGATCCACTATATGAACTTCCATTACAATAACCTTCACAAGGTTCTGATCAATTGGGGGTAGGGGTCCCTCATGGAACCCCACCCACTACACCCTCCTGAGGGAATCTAGGAAGTCTTCTGGGAGGCATGGTACTACATCAAGAGATTAAAATATACCATTAGACAATGAAGAAATATCAGTTTGAATCAAGAGAATTTAGGCAAGAACTAAGATTAGATAACAACCTCACATTTCCTAACATCCCATGGTAACTTAAGGTTAATTATGATGATAATTTGATAGAAACTCACATATAACCACCAATTAAGTGTTGAAAATCCTATATCATATCTAATAGACATTCAAAAACATGAAAACTATAGAATTAAAATTTATTTGATACCAATTTTTTAGGAACCTTCCCAGAAGACCCATCAACCTAGGCTCTGAATTTATTTGTAACAAGATCCAAAGGGAATTATTGATCCCCAAAGGCTAATGAAAAGAACCTAGGAAACAAAAAAACCTTTGTGAATGATTTATACCTACTATTAATAATAGCTAGAATGAAATATAAAAATATTTAATTACATAAGAATATTCTAAATAGGTTTAAACAGTGGTAATGATACATCAAAGGAAAAACAAGCCAAAATCCACATACATGATCCAAGAGTAACCTATGTAAAAAAGATAATGATGAATATATCCATGAGATAAGTGGGAAAAATTCCATCAAATCACCTCACAAGTCCCAAACCCAGCAAAATAAAATAATTTCTACCTCATAGTGGCACATTTTCCTTTCCTACATCAAATAAAATAATATCTACACACATCTAAGAGTGTGTATAGGGTGTGAGAAAACAAGCCTAGTGGGACCCCACTAAGTGTTCCATAAGTAGTATTTTTTAAAGAATCCAAATATTCTCAATTTAAGATAAAATAAGGCATGATATATAGTTTCACACAATTCATTTCAAAACATAGAACTTTAGTCTTTTCAACAGTTTATGAACAATTTGTTATGAAATAGTTCTCAAAGAATTTTAAAATAATACATTTATAATTTTCAAAGCATGCATTATATTACCACATAAAATAAAAAAAAACAGAAAGTACAACTAGGATAACATATGTTCGGGATATTTAGGATCCTCACCTGATGTAATCAATATTGACTTATGTAAACTAAACTAGTCCTCGATATGATGATCTGTGGAGAAAAGGATGTAGTGGCCCATGCCTTCCCAACCCATTAATTAGCTGGTTTTGTGGTTGGAGGGTGATTGGAGGAAGCCTTAAAGGGTTCGGTGAGTCTGGATTGATAGGAAGACTACAATAGATGGTTCATGATGTGAACCATATTCACATCATGAGTTGGGAGTTCATGGCTTGTTTAGTTGGATTTTTTCACAACTTTTGTACAGTAAAGGGGGAGTCCATGAGAGAGATTCACATATTAAAAATGGAATTTATGTCATGTAATTAATTCGATGTTGAGGTGACTTAAATTTATATAAAAATTTAATATATGGGAAATTAACGACTTAAATGATACTCATATCTTGTAATACTTAGGACCCCATGGAATTCACATCATGAATAGAATTCATGATGTGAAAGGGGAATTTTTTAGGTTTTTATTTCATTTGTTCAACAAATTATTCTTCATTCACTAATGTCTCTCCCTCTATCATTATTGGTAAACACATGGTGATTTTTAAATGATATTCCAGCCCTTCTTCCCTTATGATGATCTAAAGGTTATGGTGGCACAATTTTGGCATTTGAGGCATGTTATCCTCTCTTCCCCATGTATTTATTTACACTGCTCTCTCAGGGGATCTATTGTGGTGTTTTGGTTTTAGTTTGGGGGTGAGTTGGGCTATTTTTTGATAACACTTAATTCAGTTTAGATTGATCTATGGATTTTTTGTGTGGCTGTGGTTTTCAGAAGTTTTTATATTTCCCTATGGTGCACAACAAGATCAAAAGGATCTATTTGAGGTAGGTAATCCTTCATTTCTCATTGTTGTATATCATGTAGGAGGGGTTTGGTCATGTTTAGCTTTGGTAAGATAGTTCTCAATGGTTTAATAAAGATACATAATTAATTAAATGTAATTTATGGGGAATGGTGAATTGAATAATATGTTTTTATGTATTTGATATTATTGTTGATGTTGTGATTTTATGGGATAAATTCTCCCACTAAAAAAGGTGGTTGTTGGGGATTTGTTTGTGTTTTAGTTTATGAGTTATGAAACCCTTGGTTGTTGTGGTTATTTAAAATAACACTAAAATGAAAATTGGTTCCCCAATTATATCTAGATAATAAAATGGTTTCCGTTGGATTATGGATTGTGTGATAATCCCCTAAATAAATTAGTGGACTGTGATAAAAACCCCTTACAAAATATGAAAAAGGTGATGTGATGTTCTTATTATATGACATGCTATGGGGTGGTGTTGGAATGATGTGCTTGTTGTGTGACCATACTATGGGGTAGTGATTTGATGTGTGTTGAGGTGTAACCATGCTTTGGGGCGGTGTGGGACCGATGTCCATACTGTGTGAACATGATGTGGGGTGGTGTGGGGATGATGTTCTTATTGTGTGACCATGTTGTGGGGTGGTGATGTGATGTGATATGAGGTGAGGTGTGACCATACTATGGGTTGGTGAGTTTGGCTATTTTTGGTTTTTCTATGGCTAAGAAAGTAGTGTTTATGTGAGGTTGGTTGGGTTTATGAAGAGGATAAGCTCTTTGTTTGTGTTTTTTTTTCATTGTGCTAGTTTCCTAGGTAGTAATGTAATTGGTTAGTAATGATTGAAATGAAATAGGATAAAATAGTTAATTAATGTTGAATTTAAATGGGAAATGTGAAAATGGTTTTTGAATGAAAATAAGGGGCAGAATAATGAAATTGACTAGTAATGTGAAATATGGATTATGGTATGTGTGTTGTTTTGCATTTAGTGGTGGAAGAAAAAGTGGTGGTGTTGTGAGTTGGTTAGTTCCTAGATGTGAATCCATAGTATTATCTTGTGTACGGATATCATATATACCATGTATTTTAATTTTTGTTTTCTATATACACCCCATGTACATTAAGCACCATGTATCGATACCCATATATTTATATGGGGTGTGTTTTTATAAACATCCCGGTTATGAGGATGAATGGATAGATACCTTCTCTATACTAATCTATCTTAAAATAAAGTAGATATTACATGGGTGCGATTGCAGAAGGTTAGATAGTGAACTAGGTGATGGACCATATGTCTTCGAGTGAGATGTAGTGTGATGGCTGTGTTGTGGGGCAGTGAGAAGTGATTAAATGACTTATGGTGGGGGTCATGAATGGTGGGAGGTGGTCATAAGGTTAATGTAATTCATTCTCATGATAACCTACTACTCTGGTTATGGTTTTTATGTGATGGACCAAGTGTATTCGAGTGAGATATGATGTGATGGATCAGGTTTCTTTAGGTGGGATATGATGTGATAACTTAGGTGTCTTTGGGTGAGATGTGGTGTGATGGACGTGTTGTGGGATAGGGATATGTGATGTTATATGGAAGAGATGGAAACATCAGAACATACGACTTTGGGTTGTGAGAGCAACATCCTAGCAGGAAATTGGTGTGGGGTACCCTTTACCAATACGTTTCTTATTATTTTATTATACTTGGATTCATTTTTTTGGAGAATTACATGGTGTGGATGGGCTTGGTTAGTTGACCTCTTTAGGTGCTGTTTGTTTCTTGTATTTTCTCATGGGTGAATTAGTATGATTATTTCACATGTGAACAAGATACATTGCTTTTCATACTAAGTATAATTTTATACTCACCCTACATATATAAATTGATTTTTAGGTTTCCAAGAGGATTACATGGACCGTACTGGATATTCCTAGCTCATACCCTTGGACTATTATTGTGTCGCTGCTTTAGATTTAATTTTAGCTATTTAACATGGAGATTTTATCTATATCTATTAAATTTAAATATTCATTTTAGGATGGGTTTTTATTTATTTTTATATAATTTCATGGAGTTTCTTACAGTTGATACATCATATCTTCCAATTTTTTTATATAGATGGAAATGCCTCCCATCTATTAGATTTTTATACCCTTAGTGCTAGTCTCCAAACCCAGGCCTACTAGATGCAGGAATTAGGAGTCATTATATATCTTCATTCATTGTGGTATCTTTGGGGGGAGGGGGTCATGACAGAGTGGTATCTGAGTTGATGGTTGAGAGATAAGATTGAATTTGGAGTTAGGCATAATGAATATTGCATAGGTTGGTATGGAAATAATGGAAATCGATCTTGGTGCATGACATAGGCTAGAGAGACTAACTAGGACATGAGATTTTATGCCCCCTATGATCCAGTGCACATAATTTGAGATTGTTGAATAACCAAGTGAGATGAACCTATTCACAAGGTAGAGACCTAGGATAGGTACATGCATCATGATGAGCTGTGTTCCTGTTTGAATTGGGATATTTTCAGAAGGCTAAAACTAACTAAAATGAATTAAATAAATAATTATGGAATTCCATACTACTTGGTATTATGAAATTTTTTTCTTTCTTTTATATATGTCTCTTAGTCATCATCTGCATATGGTTCAGGTAGTGGATGTAAGATCCCATCATTTTCCAGGTATGTATCTCTTTGAGTTTTTTCATTTTTGACTTGGTGGACCAGTATTATTCGGAGACAGAGGGCTATTGTTGGAGAAAATGGCCTAAAGTTTAGGGATATATTCTTTTTTAGTTAATAGAGTCTAGGTATAATGGGTTTATTGTTTCATGGGTTCTTGGTAAGTTGATAAGCTTTAAAGGGGGTTCGGGCTATTTAAAAGGAAATTGGGCTGAAAAATAATAGGTAGAAAATTTACATGTCATTTAAAAGGATTACAAATCATGTAATTATTTGATGGTTTTAATAAAATAAATCCTAGGCAATGGATTTTTTGGAAGATTCCATTAAAATTTTTTACATGATGTGTAATCACACTACATGAGGTGTAAAATTCCAGAACTACTATTTTAAACATATTGTGTGGCTTACTTTCATTATAATCTACTATATATTATCTTCTATCAACCCTAGGGAATTATCTAGGATATGTTGGGGTTCCAAATTCCATTATAGACATTTCGTTTCTGTGAGAAATCCTGGGTAAATGATTTTGGTCCTGTTTCTTCCTTCTCTTCCTTCTCTTCCTTTTTTTACAACCATTATAGTGAAATCCTTTTCTCAATTGTGTGGTTGGTTTTGATCTTGATAAATTTTGATCTAGGAACCCCTTTGCAATCATCCTAACATTCTTCTTATTGGATTTTGTCCATTGGAAGTTTTGTTGGATCATCATTTAAAGGTAGGGGTCAAAATCTTAACCCAATGGTTTGATAATTTCCAAGTTTTTTCAATATTGTGATTGCACCAACATAGAGTGAACTAAAATACATTTAAATAATGAATTGAATTATTAATTGAAGTCCTTTTTTTGAAATATTATTTTAACCTGGATTATTTTTACCCATGGGGTGAGTGAACTATGATTATAATTGAATTAGAAAATGATTTAATGTATGTTTATCATGACATGTAACCTAGGGTGATTTATTGTTATAGAATCCCTAAATTATTGATTATTTCTTATTGATATAATTATTAATCAATTGTAAATTAAATTTTAAATGTCATATGAAAGAAGAATGGTAATTAACATAATTAACCATTGATAATTGTGATGTGATATTGTGGTATCCATGCTTTATGATAGGGAACGTGCTCCATTCTATAATTCTTATATATTAGGATTAACCCTAGAACTTGCACAATTATATACTGTAATGCTGATATTGAGTGGGCTCGTCCAATTACCATACTATAATGCTTATATAGAGTGGGCTATTCCCAGTCCCATGTAGTAATTCTTATAGGCCTTTTACCCGGAATGCTGTAATGTTTATAGGGATTTGACCCAGATTGTTTATTATGACTATAACATTGTTTTATGGTGGTTGTTGACATGGTCGTATGACATGCTTAGTGATATTATGACATGGCACCAAAGTAGGTTATTTTACCTTGGTTATATGGTTGTTGTTAGGATGGTTGTAAGAAATTCTCAAAGATATTCCGGCATGGAGCCGAAGTAGGTTATTATTATATTTTATTAATTGTTAAATTAATTAATACACATATTTATCGCTTTATTTATAACACTTCCTATCAGAATGGTTTAGTTTAGACACTATGGTGTCAACTTACTGAGTTATACTCACACCCTATTTGGCCCGGCATTTGGTACCCAAGGAGATTTCATGGATGCATGTTTTAAAAAGGGAAAAGGAACTTTTTGTTGATTTCTTGTGTGCAGTTGGGATGGATTTTGGAGATAGGACCGACATGGGGTTTAGGACCTAGTACTTTGAGTTTTTTATTTGAGTATTCTATTATTTTTATTGTATTGTTCTAGCATGATATTTAGTTACATTCCAACAAATCATTAAATTATTCCTTATTTATTTACTAGATTATTCAGTTGGATTTTATTGTTATCTTTCGCAATGTATTTACTATGATTAAATATGTTTTATTATGAATTTTTTCTACTACTATAAAACTTTATACCAAGGGGTTGGTCTCCCCACTCTATTATTCATACCCCTAATGCTATTCAGAAGCCTCTGACATATGGGTAGGTGTGCCTAAGGTCTCATAACCAACCCTTTCCGGCCATGTGAGAGAGTTCCATATTGGGGGATGTTACAAAGTGGTATCAGAGGCGGGTTTTATTTTATTTTTCCTTACATTTTGGGAAAGGAAAAAAGGATATTAGGATGTGTCATGAATTGGTAATGAGCTTGTTCATGGGAGAAGCTAACCCATGTACATAGAAAAATTTTTGTTCCCAGGGATGGGTTTTTTTGTTTTTGTCGTGTGCTTGTTATGATTGATGTTATTTCACATTGGGTAATTCACATGTTTTTTGAGGTCATTATTTTATGATTTTATTGTTTCTTAAGTTTTTCACTCAAGTATCAATATGGAATGATATTAGAATACATTCATCATAATAGGCACATAGGTATATATTGACAATCATTGTTCATAATAGATATTTTTTTCATTTGATATATAATTACTTGTTAAACTGTGATATGAGATATTTGTTTCACTGGATAAATGAAATAAGTTTTTGTGTCATGATAGCATACTTGTAAGTCTTATCAAGAGATAGACCAAGAGCTAGTGGTTCTCTATTGTAGTCACTTGTTGTGTTGAATTTGTTGCATGCCAGTTCTCTAAGGTGTGAATTTGTATTGTAGATGCCCCTCATCTTCTTTGAATCGAACATCAAGAAATTAGAAATCAGTATGCTTCTAATGTATTAGAACTAGAACTTCCTGTAATTATTGAGGAGTAGATAATTTTTTATCTTTGTGACAGATTCCTGACTGTCATGCGATTCATAGAAAGGGAGACTGTTCGTACCATTCCTTCAATGTATGAGCTAACAAGAGAGTTTCAGCGGTAGTACTGTAGCAGGTTACTGTAGCAGCGGCGGTACTATAGATCGACGGGTACTATAGTGGCAGAAGGGCACTGTAGAAGCGACAATACTATACGGGTACTGTATCAAGCGGGTTACTATTCACAGAATGGGCATTGAGCCAAAAAATTTGGGCTTACGGGCTATGTAATGGGCTACAAGCCCACTAGGCCTTCAGGATATGTAATTGGTCTCCCTTTACCCAGTTTAAAGAGGTCTTTGATTTGATTTAATAATAAAATGAGGCTTCGACCCCAACCTTTAAAAAAAAAGAGAGTTTCAGATTCAGCATCCGCCTATGTTTACTAGGGAAGGGGGACCCCAGGTAGCTGAGTTATGGATTGAGTTAGTCCATACAATATTCAATAACCTTGTGAAACACACAGATAGGAGGGTTAATCTTGTTGCATATATTCTTCATGGACCTGCCAAAATTATGGTTGGATATTATGGAGGAATATGGGAAATACAATAAGATATCTTTGAAGTACTTGAAGATGAATTTTCTGATCCATTTCTATCCTGATATCTTCAGGGATGAAAAATATTGTGAGTTCATGCATTTGATATAGGAGGGTTTTTCGGTGATGGACTATACTAGATGTTTTACCGACCTTCAACGCTTTGCGTCATCTTTGGCTACTGATAAGATGTCTAGGGAGATATGTTTCTAGGAAAATATTTTTTATGAGATCAGGTCACAGGTAACCATTTTCCATTTAAAAATCTCTAAAGATGTGATAAATAAATCACTCATCATGGAAGGGAATCTGAGAGAGACTCTGACCTGTAGATAGAATGTTTCAGTAGGGCGATCTGGGAGTTATCCTTCGAGTGTTAAGAAGCACCATTGATAGTTTCCATGAAAGAAATAGTGAGTAGAGAAGTCAGGGTGGTGTACAACCATATCTATATCGTGCTCTGTTCTAGTTCTATCAATGTGGAAAGTTTGACCATAATCACCTATAGTGTCTTGAACCCATAATTGAGGGTCTTATATATAGAAGAATACGATATATTCATAGTTTTCATGTGAAATTTCTACAACAGACCAGTGGTAGAGGAGAAGGATTGGAATTGGAGTCAGTAAGGGGCTCATCTACCCCTCAGCAGGCCGGTAGCTGGAGTTCGATAGGTTGTTCAGGATTAGGTAAGGGAAATGGCACCCTAGTGCATGAGAAATAATACCAAGCAAGGGAAATAGATCATGGTAGTTAGACTAGAGCCTAATGAATAGGTACAAGTCAGTTTCACATCATGTAGACTACTCCAGCTAATGTGGATGCGGAACCATCTACCATCAGAGTTACAATTCTTGTATCATCTACCTTAGCTTATGATTTTTTGATACAAGAGAATCACATTATTTTTTATCTTCTCTTTTTTCAAATGGTTTAGGATTGTATATGTAATTCTTAGATAGTTTTTAACCATTGAAACACCATTGGTAGTGAAGTAAAAGAATATTAAATGTTTCAAGGTGTGTTCTATAGAGATTGTTGGTTACCATTTCTTTTGGGAACCGTTCATGATGGAAATGTTAGGCTTCAACCAGATTATTGGTACATATTGGTTAGTTCTATATGAGGATCATATCAACTGTTACAGGATGAGATTTACTTTCCTATCTCAAGAAGAAAGTAGCTATTCTCACCATAGTGAGTGGGATCTTCAAGCAAGTCATGAAGCACTAATTCAGTGCATATTAGATTGTATCATGACTTAAATTTCCAATCTTACACTAGATAATTGTGGAATAAAGTAGGATTCTTTTCCTCTAGTGGTATACTATTTTAAGGATGTCTTTCCTGATGAGTTCCATGACTTACATCCTGAGTGAGAGATCAAGCTCATGGACGAGTTGGTGCTAGGAGCAGAGCTAGTTTCTATCCCACTTTACTGAATAGAACCAGCAGAGCTTCAGGAGTTTAACATTTAGTTAAAAGATCTATAATCTAAAGGATTCATACAACCTAGTACATCTCCTTGGGGTTCTATAGTTCTCTTCACCAAGAAGGATGATATATCTTTTCTCTTATGTGTGGATTATTAGAGGTTGAACTAGATGACAGTCAAGAATTGGTATCCTATTCTATGAATTGATGATCTTTTAGATCAGTTGATAGGTGATAATATCTTCTCCAAGATTTAGTTGAGATTATGATATCATCAGTTAATGGTGAGACCATTAAACATACCTCAATCTTCTTTTATGAGAAGGCATGGTTTTTATGAATTCGTATTGATGCCTTTTGGGTTGATTAATGTGCCTTTGTTATTCATGACCTTAGTGAATAGGATATTTCATCCTTTTCTAGATCAGTTTATGGTAGTTTTCATCTATGATATCTTAGTTTACTCCCAGTCAGTAGATGATCATTCCAAACATCTTAACATCATCTCGAGTACATTGAGAGAGCATCATTTTTATTCCAAGATAATCAAATGTAGTTTCTAGATTAATGAAGTGAACTTATGGATCCATGTCATCTTATAAGGAGTGTTAGTGGAAATAGAGAAATTGATAGCCATGATATCTTGGGAATAACCCAATAACATTTTCATAATTTAGTGATTTCTAGGTTTAGCAGGTTATTACCCGTGTTTTATCTAGGATTTATCCTATTTGGAAGCACCGAGGAGTGGGTTGACCAAGAAAGGGGTAAAGTTTATTTGGTCTAATGCTTTTAAGAGAGATTTTAAAGATCTAAAAGGTAGGATGACCTCATCACCTATCCTCACTTTACCTATGTTAGTTAAAGCATATACCATGTTCTGCGATTCATCTAGAGTTGGACTCATAATAATTATAATGTAGAAGGATCATGTGGTTGCTTATGGCTTCAAGCAGCTGAGACCACATGAGAGGAATTACCCTACTCATGATCTGGAGTTAGGAACTGTGGTACATACCCTGAGATGTTAGAGATACTATCTCATGGGTGAGAGGTTTTTGTTATACACAGATCAAAATATCCTCAAGTACATATTTTATCAGTGGGACCTAAACCTTTGGCAGATGAGGTGGTCCAAGTATCTATAGTATTTTGAATTTGAATTGGCTTAAACACCAAGAAAGAGAAACATAATTTCCAATGATTTAACCCAAAATACATAGATAGAGGTAGTATGTGAGTCTTGTAATGAGTGGATGATAATGGTACTCTTTGCAGACATGCATCTGGATGTTTAGGAATCTCAGGGTCGAGTAGCTCTGACTTCATCATCTGTTATACCCATTATTTTGGACTACATTAAGACCGAGTAGTTGTATTATTTAGAGGGTTTAGAACTAAGAGAAAAATTATATGGTGGAGAGATTCCATCATTATGGTCTCTCAGTAGTGGATATTCTCTTCATTTTCGTGGATAAGTATGGGTTCCTACAAGCTTGTGTGATGAATTGATGAGGGAGTTTCATGCTTATACATGGGAAGTTAATCATAGTTTAACTAAGATGTATCATGATCTCCATAGGTAGTAATTATGGCCAGGAATGGAGAAGGACACGTAAAACTTCATGGAAAGATGCTTCACTTAGCTGAGCATTAGAGGCCAGCCAGACTTTTGTATCCTTTACCCATTCCTTAGTGGAAATGGGATGACGTCAGAATGGATTTTTTGAAAGAATACCCAGGATGAACCAAAAGAATGATACTATATGGGTTGTTGTGGATCAACTGACTATGGTTGACCACTTCTTACCTATTAGGGAAACCTTCATAATTGATCATCTAGGAAATATTTACATGCATGAGGTGGTTCGATTTCATGGTGTTCCAAGGAGTATCTTTTCCAAGAGAGATCCTCATTTCACATCATGTTTCTAGAAGGGTATTCAGTGTTCCCTAGAATCTCAATTTCTTTTAATCACAACCTATCATCCACAAACTGTTGGTTAATATGAGAAGACTATTCAAGTTCTGGAGGATATGTTATGAACTTGTGTTTTGGATTTTGGTGGTTCATGGGAGAAAATTTTGGAACTCATGGATTTTTCAAATAATAATATATTCTTAGAAACAATCCAAATGTAAACTTTTGATGGATTCTATAGAAGTACACTCTATTTTTATCTTTTTTGGATGGAGGTAGGTGAGTCAACACTTGTTGGGCCAAGTCTCGTATAGGAGACATCTGAGTAGGTTCAGTTGATTAGATAGAGGCTGGTAACTGAACATAGTAGGTTGAAATCATATACTGACCATCAGAGAAAACATTTATAATTCAAGGTTGGTCATCATGTTTTACTTTGGGTGTCTTCTAGGTTTGGGAAATACCATATCAAGAAACATGGGAATCTAACACCCAATTTTGTCGCGTTGTTTGAAATTATGGAAAGGGTTGGTTGAGTAGTGTATCATTTAGAACTTCCACAATGCTACAGTTCTATACACAATGTATTCCATGTGTCATGACTATGAATATATCATACAGAACCTTCCCATGTAATGGATGTATCAGGTGTCGAGCTTTGTGATGATTCATCATTTGAGGAGCATCCGATACGAGTTGTGGATCATTGTGAGAAATATATTTGGGGGTAGGACTATACCATTAGTTTGGGTGTAGTGGCTGCATGGGAGAGTTTTGGAGGATACCTAGGATAGGGAGTCTGATATGTGATCACAGTGGCCATACTTTTTCACTAATACCTCATGATGATTCTTGTAGCTACTTGAGGATGATATTTTATAAGGTTAAGAGCTGGCAAGATACTGTGTTTTTCTAGGTATTTCTCTCTCTAAGTTTTTTAGTTTTATCCTTGGTGTCTGATATTTGTTCGGAGATAGAGGGCCTTTGATGGAGAAAATTTCCTAATGTTCAGGGTTGTATTCTTATTAGATTTAATGGAGTCTGGGTATAATAGGTTGAGTGTTTCATAGGTTCTTGGTAAGATGAGAACCTTTAAAGGGGGTTTGGGTTGTTTAAAAGGAAATTGGTCTGAAAAATCAATTGAAAAATATTTACACATCATGTAAAGGGGTTATAATTCATGTAATTGTTTTTAGGTTTTAATAAAATAAATCTGAGGTGATTTATTTTTTGTAAAATTCTATTAAAAATATTTACATGATGTGTAATCACATTACATGACATGTAAATGCCCGAACTACTATTTTAAATATAATCTATAGCTTATTCTCATTCTAATTCACTACATCTTCTCTCCTATCAACTCTAGGGAATTATCTAGGTGATTTTGGGGTGCCAAATTCCCTTCCATATGTCCTATTTGTGTGAGAAATCCATAGTAAGTGGTTTTGGTCCTCTTTCTTCCTTCTCTTCATTATTCTCCAATTATTGCAGTGAAATACTTTTCACAATTTTGTAGTTGGTTTTGATCTTGATCAGTTTTGATCTATGAACCTCTTTTCAATCATCCAAATCTTATTCCTTGTGGGTGTTTTCCATTAGAAGCATTTTTTGATAATCAGTTAAAGGTAGGGGGTCTAAATCTTAACCCTATGGTTTGATAATTGGCAAGTTTATTAAATATTGTTATTTTTCCAATGTATAATGTGAACAAATACATTTAAATAATGAATGTAATTATTCATTGAATTCCTTTGTTTGAAATTTGCTTCTGACTTGGCTTATGGCTACCCATGGGGAGAGAAAATCATTATTATAATTGAATTGGAAAAAAATTTAAAGTACGTTTAGCATGAAATGTGACCTAGGGATATTTCTTATTATATAATCCCTAAATTGAGGCTTATTTATTATCAATATAATTTTTAATCAATTTTTAATTAAATTTCAATTGGAATATGAAAGAATAATGGTAATTCATATAATTAACCATTAGGAATTGTGATGTGATATTGTGATATCCATGCTGTATCATAGGGAATGAGTACCATGCTGTAGTGATCGTAAACCAGGATTGACCCTGAAACTTGCACACTTATATGCTGTAATGATGATATTGATCATGATCATCCCAGTATCATACTATAATGATTATATTTAGTGGGCTATGCCTAGTCCCATTCTGTAATGCTTATATGTCTTTGAACCAGATTGTTTGTTGTGACTATACCATGGTTATATTGTGGTGGTTGGAATAGTTGTAAGAAATACTCAAAGATATTTTGGTATGGCACTAAAGTAGGTTATTTTTTCTTTGTCTATATGGTTCTGGTTGGAATGATCATAATTCATTCTTAGATATATTCTGGAACGATTCTGAAATAGGTTGTTGTTGTATTTTATTAATTGTTAAATTAATTAATACACCTATTTGTCTATTTATTGCATACACTTCCTATTAGACTGGTTTAGTTTAGAAATAGTGGTGTCGACCTATTGAGTTATAATCACAACTTATTAAGGCCTCCGTTTGGTACCTGATAATATTTCATGGATGTATATATGGACAAGGGAAATTAACCTTGATGTTGATTGCTTGTGTATGGTTGGGTTAGATATTGGAGATGGTACTGACGCGGGGTTTGGGAGCCAGTAGTTTGAGTCTTTTATTTGAGCACGCTAGTCCTTTTCTTGTATTATTGTAGCATGAAATTTTGTTACATTCTAACACATCATTACAATATTCCTTATTTATTTATTAGATTATTCATTTGTATTTTATTATTGTCTTTCATAATGTCTTTACTCTGATTATTTCAATTTTATTATGAATTGTTTCTACTACAATGACACTTCATACCAGGGGGTATAGTCTCCCCAATATACTATTCAAACCAAAAATTCTAGTAAAAAGCCTCTGGATTATGGGGAGGCATGCTTGAGGTCTCATAAACAACCCTTTCCAACCACGTGAGAGTGTGATAGATTGGGGGAATTTATAGTGGAGGTTCATCAGGCTGACCTAGTTGATCGCCAGAGGGTTGATCTGGCTGGGGAGGATGAATAATGGAAGTGTATATTGTGTTCTTTTTAATGTAAGGATTTGTTAAAGTATGAGGAAAATGTTTCTGATATGGTGAAAGAGAACTGTCGTGGGTTCCCTCAAGTGATTAGTGGGATTTCAGGGTACTTAGGTGCAGTATAGTGGCTGACCAAGATCGTTTCTCAAAGGAGGAAGTGAATTAAAACAACTTTTCAGAGGTATTCTAAAAAAATAAAAGAGAATATAATTTAAACACTACTTAAAAGGACGGGGTTTTTTTATAGTTTATAAATCTATAAGAAGTTTGTTGTAAGAAGATTTCATTTTTTTTTGTTTTTAATTTTGAAATGAAGTTTGATTAAAAAGAAACAACAAGAAGATGTTTTTTTTAGAAAATATTTTAAAAGGCGTAATCGATATAACTCTACCTCTTCATTTAATTATTAATCATTATCATTTAAATCAATATCCACTTAATTATGATCCCTTAATTTGTTAACCCTTGAACCCTATAAGAGTTAACTTAACCACAAAGGTGGAATTACTTAAACCCTAGGCTAGCTTCAGAACACACAATCGCATCACCCTTATTTGATTGTTGTTCTAAGGTTAGCTTGTGGTCAATGGTTAATTAGAGCACATATCCATTCTGGAAATGAGGATTAATTTTGTTTATGGATTATATTTGAACTCTACAAATTTATCCCGTGTGGTCTTGTATTACCAATTAAGATCACGCTCTCAAAATTTACACAAAATCTCGACCTCACGTGTTTTTATGTTAATTATTCAATTTCTTGATTAGTTTATTAAAATTAAAAAAAAATTCATGGATCATATTAAGTGAATTACAATAGCTCAATGATTCAAAATAATTAAATAAAGAAGTATAGAGGTCGATCGATTACTAAAAAGAACTACTCTTCCATGAGCGGTGTCGTTATTGTGAAGACATTTTGCATGAGTAAAGGATTGAAAGGGTAGATCCCAATATCATCTCCACTCTTGATTCCAACCCAATTAATAATATTAAGAGAATAAGAAAAGGGAAGAACACAGAATATTATTTGAAGAAAAATTCAAGAAACAAACATTAAAGAAAAGAAATACAAAGAGGAGGTGGGAGATGAGAGCCTTTTTGGAAGAGAGGTTTGCACAAAGCCTTACTTCTTCCAAGAATTGTGAGGGGCTCCCAAAAGACAACCTTTCGGACACAACTTCCCAAATCCTCTAACATCCCTATCAAAGAGTTAAAACCCCCTTTAAATAGAGTTTGTGAGGGCTAGGGTTACATAACTTTTTAAGTGTGAAATGAAAAACTCGGCCAAATATTTTATTCTACGTTTAACCGCCTAGTTGACCTTTAAAAAGCGTGAATTAGCCGTCCTTCTAGAAGGATTATTTGTGCCAAATAATGTCTCTGAGATTTCCTCAAAATTTGGACTCAATCCAAGGCAGGATGAAGAAGATATAGGCCAAATATAGACCCCATGTCCATTCTTCCGAGTCCAGACCACCATTGACTTAATGGCCCATTTACTCCATCCAAATTCACTCTTTAGCTCTAGTGTCCTAAATAAAAGTTGTATAAAATTAATCTAAGAACACTTTTACAAAATACTAAGTTCAAAAAATAAATATTAAAATATTTATCTTCAAAATACTACAGTACATTTTAAAAGGGTAAAACTGGAATTTTCATCAAATTTTCAAATGAATGATCTAATCCCAAATATTTCATAAATGAATATATTTAGCACAATGTGAGGAAATTATATCATTTATTATCAATAAAATATTCAACAAAATAGTATTTTATCAACTCCCCCACACTTACCCTTTTTCATTCCTGCGAAAAACCACATGTCAAGTAAACATCAATATCAAATCAAAACCAATTTTAAAACACATATCCTTGAGATCAAAAAATTACACACCAAGAAACAAAAGATATATTGCCTCATAAAAACCCATTATTTCAAGTTCTCCATTTATATCATTCAATATATTTCCACTTCATTTATCCTCCGATGCACAAAACACTTACCTCGCTTGAATTTTCTCTTATCACACAAATGCCAATTTTTTTTGCAATGTATTTCTCATCCAAACTCATACAAGGGTCACCATAGGCTTGATAAATTCCTACATCACCACCTGATGTGAGTCAAGGACATAATTTTATCATGAGGACTTTTCAGGGTTGTTCTTTGGCTTTCGGTTGGTAGGATTTAGATGTGAAAAATTCTGAGGCTGAATGAGGAGGGCTTGACTCTTTTTGAAGAAAAATTGCTTTAATCTAATTTTCACTTAAATACGGTATTCTCCTCAATCCCCATAGTATCAATTTAGATCCATCATCATGAAAAATAAAGGACTTTTCACACCATTCAACATTTCCGCAGTAAAAATGTCAATCTTCTCAAGCATGATTTTGTTAAAAGCTCCAAATAGGCACAAATTTCCCCCTCTATTAGAAGCTCCAGAAAGGCACAACTTATTTTATCATGAAAGCTTCAGAAATGAACAACTTTCAATATAATGTTTTTATTTAGCAGAAAACACATCTCTTCATAATTTTATTTTTCATCCTAAGTATCACAAAATGTGGTAGCACAACACAAGACAGCTTCCCCCACACTTAAGCTCAACTAGATTATGCAATTTAACTTCAAGAGTTGATTGGATAGGGAAAATTGGCTTGTAATGTGGCTAACCTAACAGGATATGCATGGATTATAAGGGATAAAGGATTAAATGTTCAAGTCAGTCCATTATAAAAAAGGATTCTTTGAAATATGGGCTTTAATACCAAACAAATGCCTCAATCATTTAAACATAATTACCTCAAACCCCCAAGTTTTGACAGGAATAAATCAAATTCTGGTTAAATCAATCATGGTTTGGTTCTCTCAAGAAGTGAGGTGAATGTAAAGAATATGAAAATAATGGTTCATAAGCCTCACAGGAAATTGATTTCAAATATAAAGACAGTAAGATGTGGCATTAGATTCAAAATTCAGTGTACTTTTCATGAAATTACTAAATATTTGAACTAGAAACAAAGTCATTTCAGCATTCATTTAAGCTTAGTTTCAAGGGATAAATTGTTTCACTTATTTATATGGATTTAAAAAACGGTGATGAGAATCATTTCAGCTCAAAAGTTTCAAAAAAACGCCGAAAATTGAAAAATAAACACACAAAATTTGAAAATCACACATTTTTTTTGTTTTTGTTTTTTTAAACAGGAAAACAATTGAAATTAATAAACTAAAAGGTTCCCTCCCCACACTTAAAATATTGCATTTTCCTCAATGTGAACCCACGAGATGATATGTGCACATGAAATTGATAATTTTAAATAGGACAAAGAATAACAAAGTTAAAGGGTTAGGAATAGCCTGATGTGATCAAGTGATGATGGGGTCATGCAGTGTGATAAAATCCACTGCATCAGTAGGAAGTTCCTCAATGTATCTCCTCAAACATTTCCCATTGAATACTTCATCTGTAGGAAGTCCCTCAATGTATCTCTTCAAACATTTCCCTTTGTTGGATCATTTTTTCATGAGCTGCTTTTGACCTTTCCTTGTAGAGCCTTGAGTTCTCATATGAAGACAATCGAATCTGCTCAAGCTCTTAAATTTACAGCTTCCTTTGGATTCCAGCTTGGGCCAAATCCATGTTGCATTTCTTTATAGCCCAATAAGCCCGATGCTCAACTTCCACAGGGAGATGACACGCTTTCCCAAAAACAATCCGAAATGGGGACATACCAATGGGTGTTTTGTATGCTTTCCTATAAGCCCACAATGAATCATCCTAGCGCTTGCTCCAATCCTTCCTATTTGGCTACACGGTTTTCTCCAAGATTTTTTTCAACTCACAATTTGAAACCTCAACTTGACAATTTTTTTGGGGGTGGTATGGTGTTGATGTTTTTTGTGTCATCCCATACTTCCGAAGAAGGGAAGCAAAATTCCTTTTGAAAAAGTGTGTCCCTTGGTCACTGATGATGGCCTTTGGTACTCCAAACCTGTAGAAAATTTAAGCCTTGACAAAATCCACTACAACATGATAATTTTCAGTCCTTGTGGCCTTGGCCTCCACCCATTTACTCACATAATCGACAACAACAAGGATATACAAGAAACCAAATTAACTAGGAAAGGGCCCATAAAATCAATTCCCCAAACATCAAAAATCTCACAGAATAAAATGGGTTGTTGGGGCATCTCGTGTCTCCTTGAAATGTTTCCAGTGTGTTGGCAACGAGTTCATGACTTAAAAAACACATGGAAATCATGGTATAAGCTAATCCAATATAATCCAGAGTCTAAGAATTTTCTAGCAGTACGTTGGGGTCCAAAGTGTCCACCACAAGAAAGTGTATGACAGAAATGAAAAACAGACTCAAACTCATGATCGAGAACACACCTCCTAATAACTTGATCACTACACATGCGCCAGAGGTATGGATCGTCCCAAAAATAATACCTAGACTCACTTTTTAATTTTTGTACTTGATGTTTCTTTAAATTTGCAGGGATTTCAGAGGAAACAAGGTAGTTAACTAAATCTGCATACCAAGGATGCATACCTGAGATGGAATAAAGATCCTCATCGGGGAAAGTGTCCCAAAGTGGTACCTAGTACAAGGTGTCATAATCTAGTGTGTGAGTAAGCCTAATCATGTGGTCCACCACCAAGTTTTCTGACCCCTTTTTGTCCTTTATCTCAATATCAAATTCCTGAAGAAGGAGCATCCATCGGATCAGCCTGGGCTTTGCATCTGGCTTCTTCAAGAGGTACCTCAGAGCTGTATGGTCAGAAAAAACAACTACTTTAGAGCCCAATAAATATGAACAGAATTTATCTAAAGCAAATATGACATCAAGAAACTTCTTTTCCGTGGTTGTGTTGTTTTATTAGGCTGAATCTAGTGTCCTCGATGCAGAGGCGATCACATGTGAACGTCCCTCCACCCTCTGAGATAAGACAGATCCAACCGCGAAGTTGGAGGCGTCACACATAAGCTCAGAAGGAATCTCCCACCGTGGGGGCTGTATGATAGGTGGAGTGGTCAAACACTTCTTTATCTCATCAAAGGAATCCCTACAAGAATCATCAAACACAAAATCAGAATCCTTTTGAAGTAATCATGACATAGGAAGAGCAATCTTACTAAAATCTTTGATGAAGCACCGATAAAATCCTGCATGCCCTAGGAAAGATCTAACATCACGCATACATGAAGGATATGGTAAGAATGAAATAATGTCTATCTTAGATCTATCAACCTCTATCCCATGTTTTGACACTACATTCCTTAAGACAATGCCATGCTCTACCATGAAATGACACTTTTTAAAGTTCAGGACCAGGTTATTCTCAATACAACAATTCAATAACTTTCCCAAACTATTTAGACATTCATCAAATGAGGATCCATACACTATAAAATCATCCATAAATACCTCCATGAAGGTCTCAATAAAATAAGAAAAAATACTCACCATGCATCTCTTGAAGGCACCTGCGGTGTTGCAAAGTCCAAATGGAATCCTTCGGTAGGAAAATGTGCCAAAGGGACAGGTGAATGTAGTCTTCTTCTGATCCTCCAGATCTATAGGAACCTGAAAATATCCAGAAAATCCATCCATGAAACAATAGTGTGTCTTCCCAGCTAGTCTCTCAAGAATGTGATCAATAAATGGGAGGGGAAAATGGTCTTTGTGAGTGGAATGATTTAGTTTCCTATAATAAATACACACATGTGAACTGTTTTGTACCCTCATTGGAACTAACTCATCTTTCTTGTTTTTAACAACAATAACACCACTTTTCTTAGGCACAAACTGAATAGGACTTACCCACTAAGAATCTGAAATGGGATAGATTATACCTGCCTTGAGAAATTTTTCAACCTCTTTTTTAACAACCTTCAGAAGGGTTGGATTGAGTCTCCTTTGTGGTTGCCTCACCGGTTTAGCCCCATCCTCCAAAAGAATCCTATGCATGAAAATGGAGGATTTAATACCTGATATGTCAGCCAAGGTCCACCCGATTTCCCTGATGTTCTTCCTCAAAAGATTCAAAAAATTTTCTTTATGTTCAAAAGGGAGATTTTTAGCAATGATAACAAGTAATTTCTCACCACTTAACAAGTATGAGTATTTGAGATTTGGTGGTAATGGCTTGAGTTCCAGTGTAGGGGGGTTGTGTATGGATGGGGTCATAGAAGGAACTGAAATATGTGCACAAAGAGCATCAATATCAGAATATACATCATCAGAATCGGAGAATAAAGCATCAAATCCATCAGCATACTCAATAACCATGTCATAATTAGAGTTCACATGATCAAAATCAGAATATGAGTCCATTTCAAAATAAAATCTCAGAGAGTCTTGTTCCTTAGAAACAGGTGTGGAAGTACTCTTAAACATCAAACTAGAACCAATACTCATAATCTCCCTAAGCATAGGAAAATACAATTCCATGGTGTTTTTACTTGGTGGTTCAAAATGGGAGATAAAAAATGTAGAATGATCCTCTGAGGGGTACTTCATAGAATCTATAACATTAAATATCACAACTTCATCCCCAAATTCCATAGAAAGTGTACCCTCATTGACATTTATGATAGTTTTTGCAGTTTTGAGGAAGGTCCTACCTAAGATAATGGGGGCATGAGAAATTACCTGATCATCCTCCATGTTAAGCATGTAGAAATCTGCTGGAAAGATCATGTATCTTACCCAGAAAAGTACATCCTCAAGAACTCCTGCTGGATATGCCGTAGCTCTATTCGCCAACTGCACCACTAATCTTATCGGCTTCAACTCACCAACCTGTAAAGAAGATAATACAGAGTAAATCATCACATTTATTGAAGCTTCTAAATCACAAAGAGCATCAGATAAGTGCAACTCCCCTTTGGTACATGTGATGGTGAATGTTCCGGGATCCTTTCACTTTGTTGGCATTGTTAGAGTTGGTGTAATGAGTGCTGAGAAATTCCTTCCAAGGTTGATTCTCTCATTTCCCTTGAGCCCTCTTCGATTGGTGTAGAGTTATTTTAAGAATTTGGCATACCTTAGGATTTTTTTGAGCGATTCAAGTAGAAGGATGTTGATCTCAACATGCTTGAATGTGTCCAAAACCTCTTTTTGCATCGCCTCTTCAACCATCTTCTTGGTTTAAACAACCCTATTTGGAAAGGGAAGAGGTTTAGGAGGAACATCATCAATATTTTTCTTACCTTTATCATTCTCCTTGGGTTTCTCATCAGTTGGTATGGAATGGGGATTCTCTGGAGTTAAAGTGAATCCTGGTGGAAAGGTAGGTGGAGAAGCATCAGTTGTTTGCTTCCCACTTCTCAATGTGATGGCACTGACATTCCCATTTGGATTTGGAGTGGATTGGGAAGGAAGATTTCCATAATTATTACTTACCAGTTCATGGAGGGCAGTGGCAATCTGGCTCATTTGAGTCTTCAACTCCCTCAGCTCCGAACGTTGACTTTTTCATCTCATTCTGTTGATTAAGAAAAATTTTCTTCAAAAGGTCATCAGTGTTAGAATCTACCTTAGGTGGGGGATTCCCTTATTGTTGGCTGGAGTGCTTGAGAGTTAGTTGGATGGATCCCTCCGCTCCATCTCCTGTGGTTGATCCTTCTTTTCCGGATCCCTCCTTGGTTTCTAATGGCGGGGGCTTCGGCGTCGGGGTAGATGGGTTTGCAAAGGCATCCTTCAAGGACATTTTGTGCGGAGTGGCCTCCCGGGGTCATGCTGATGCCTTTCCTTCTCGTTCGGTGGAGTTACCGGCCATTCCTCCCATTGCGTTAGACAGTCGGCCGACTAAGATGGTAGAGGGGGTCCCTCTGGTGAGACTCTCAGGAGCTTCGTGAGGTGGCCTCTTTCCACGATTTGACCCTGGTGGCCCGCTTTGGTCGCAATAAGCCTTCTTGGATTTTTTTTCATAGATTTGTGGACTCTTGGGGCCTCTCTCAGCCGGCAGTGGTCTATGAGTTTTCCAGGGTGGATTTTTGCATCCACCTTGCGTCCAGGGAAGATTTTGTTAAGGCTTTGTTGAGTGAGATCAGAAGATGTGGTTCTTGGAGTTTCTCTTTGTCCAGATGGTCGTGGGACTACCACTATGGCCGTGGGTCTTCCTCGGATGCGGTCTGGATTTCTCTTCCCAGGTTACCTCTTCCCTTTCACAACCCGTCGATTCTCAAGGAATTAGGCAACTCTTTTGGATCTTTTCTCTATTTTGATGAGAGAACTAGATCTCTTCAAGCGGCCTCCAACCATCGTATCTATGTGGAGTTGGATCTTGCGGTGAAAAATCCGTCCTCAGTTAGGGTTGAATCTAACGATGGTTTTTATTGGAAACAAAAATTGTTCTATCTCCAGGTTCTACATTTTTGCATCTGCTGTGGCTTACATGGGAACCTGGAGAGAACTTGACGGCATAGAAGGGAGGTAGCTGAGACCTCCCGGTGAGGCCCGGCTGGGAACTTGGGTTGTGACCCGACTCCCTTGGTTGGAAAGAGAAAAGAAGAAGTTACTGTTGTCTCTCGCCCAGTTTCAAATTTGAATTGTCCGGGGGACCATGGTACGGTGATTCCGATGTGTGGTGATTCTTCAGCTGACACGTCCATCATGCGGTCGGATCCGTCATCGGTTTGTCGGGAACTCATTTCCTGGTCGCCTGCTTTGGGTGTTCAGGAAAAGACCTCGTCTTTCAGAGGGAGAATCGGACCCCAGAGGGAAGCGGAGCTTTTTCTAGCCTTTTACATGGGAAGCCTGATGCGCTCCTTGCATCTGCCTTCTTCTCCCTTCTGTGTTTCTTCTCAGCTGTCGCTGGATAGGATGCAGTTTTCTTTGCTGAGCAAACTGTCTTCCCTTATAGAGGAAGGGAGGGAGTCACACGGCTTGAGCCCAGAAGTGGAGAAGGAACTACTGGTGGCCCGTTTATCTCCTCAAAGGAGACTTTTAGTGTCTCTTGTTCAAGGTGATCTGGGGCTGGATCTCATGGGTTTTCAGCAGCCTGGCGGGAAATCCATCTTGGAGGATGAGGATGTTACTTTTAAGATGGTAATCTTGTCTCCGAAACAGAGCTTGTGGGAAGAGATTCCCTCGGGGCCCCTTACACGTTCTAAAACCAAGGGGAAAGGTATCACCCCCGCCTTTCCTTCAGTCCCTTTTAACTCAGTTCCTAAAGCCTGTAAGATCTTTCTCTAAATGTTATCTCTTGTTATTTGGAATTCACGCGGTTTTGGTGCACAAGCTAAGCGTGCGTTTTTGACATCGGAAGGCAGGAAGTTTTAGGCATCTCTGGTGGTCGTGTTGGAACCGAAACTTGATCCATGCAAGTGGGTTTGGATTGCGAAGAGGATGGGTTTCCTGAACTCAATTCATGGAGGATCTATTAATTCTCAAATCTAGTTGGGATGGAAAAATAACATTTCGGTGGAGTTGGTGAATATTATTCCTCAGTGTATGGATACTAGAATTGATGTGGGTGGCCTGCAAGTTTTCTTTTCATTCGTTTATGCAAGCATGACGGTTCAAGGAAGAAGGGATCTTTGGGACCACTTGAATGCTACCCAAATTGGGGCCCTCCTGTGGCTTGTGGGAGGGTATTTTAACTCTGTTATGGATCCGTCAGAGAAAAAAAGTGGCTTGGGGATTAGTCAGGAGGGTATGTTGGATTTCCAGAAGTGCTTGGTTCATGATGGTCTCATGGACCTGGGCTTCTCAGGATCTAGATTCACATGGTGCAATAATCGCAAAGGCCCTAATCGCATCTGGAGTCGTCTGGACAGATGCCTCACCAACATGCAAGGTTTCGATAGTTTTTTCAGAACCTCGGTTTCTCATATCTCTCGTATTTTGTCATATCATGCTCCTATTTTAATAGAAGGCAGACGTGAAGCGGTGCTGGGTAATTCTTTTCATTATTCCAGGGAATGGCATCGTGATCCAGCATACATGAATTTAGTGGAAGTTTCTTGGCTCAGGGAGGAGAGGGAGTGTTCATGGGGTGGGTTGGTGAATCGTCTCAAGCGTCTCAAAGATGATATCAAAGGGTGGCTTAGTTTCCGAACAAACTCTTATAATGGGATTGTTGGCATGCAAGTTGAGATTGATAGATTGGAGGGGGTCCTTCAGATGTCTTGGGATGAGAATTCTTTCATTGCTCTTTGTGACATGAAGGTTGCACTTGCTGAAAGGCTACTGGAGATGGAGAGAGTTTTTAAGGAGCGGTCTCGGGTTAGATGGCTCAAGGAAGGTGATCGCAATACTACCTTTTTTTAGGAATGAATTAAGGAAAGAAAAAATAAAAATATCAACATTAAGTTGGAAGATGGTTCCTATACTTCGAAGGTGAATATTGCTGGAAACATGGCTTTGAAGCGTTTTGAGAAGCTTCTGGCCGGGGAATCCACATTGAGTTTTGTGAGGAGTGATAGGTATTGTACAAACTTCTTAAGTTGCCTGCCTCTGTTGGTTACCGATAGAGATAATGAAGGCCTTTCCTCTATCCCCCGGGAGGAGGAGATCAGAGACGCATTGATGAGCATGCCAAAGCAAAGTGCGCCTGGCCCAGATGGTTTTCCTGTGTCATTTTTCAGTTCTGCTTGGTGCATTGTTGGCACAACTGTTGTGGAGGCAATTCAGGACTTCTTCAGAGGGGGCCATTTGAATAAGGGGGTGTCCGCTTCTAGGGTGGTCCTTGTTCCTAAAATAAAAGATCCAATCCTCATTATCCAGTATTGTCCCATCTGCCTTTGTAATGTTTCTTACAATCTTTTAGCCACGGTGATCGGTAGGAGACTTTCAAGAATTATTCCCAAGGTGGTTTCGGCAGAACAACATGGATTCATTCAGGGCCGAAGAATTCAGGGCGTGGTGGGAATTGCTAGCGAGTTAATTCATGACATTAACAGACGAACGGTGGGGTTAAATGTCATCTTTCAAGTTGACATGAATAAAGATTATGATTATTTGGAATGGAGTTTTATCATTCGGGTAATGAGGGGGTTTGGGTTTCAGGAATGGGTTTGTGATCTCTGTTAGAGGTGTTACTCTTCACCGTGGCTCTCGATAGCTTTTTATGGGGAAGTGTTTTGGCTTTTTCAAAACTGTTCGAGGTGTGAGACAGGGTGATCCGCTTTCCCCAGCCATCTTTGTTCTTATGCAGGATGCTCTTTCAAGGAATCTGAATAGAAGTCTTTTTGAAGGAAAGTTGAAACCGTACTGTGGCAGAAGGAACTCAGGGAGCATATCCCACTTGATGTTTGTAGATGACATCCTGTTATTCCTGAATGGCAGGTACAGGTCCTTGAATCATTTCAGTGACATCATGTACAGATATAGCCGTGTGAGCTATCAATCTATAAATACTTTGAAGAGTCATGTTTATATTTCGGATAAATGATCTGGTAGAAGAGGTTGGGATATACAGAGAGTGATTGGGTGCAGACAGAAGAAACTGCCCATTGTGTATCTTGAGGTATCTCTATCCTGTGGCCGGATCAAGAAGCAACACTTCAATGGAATCACTGATCGTCTGCTTGGGAGGATTTTTAACTGGAAGAACAAACTTTTGTCTTTTGGGGGTCGGGTCATGCTTATTAACAGCGTTCTTTTGTCTATCCCCATGCACATTTTTTCTGTTATTCAACCTCCGAAGGGCACTGTGGAGAGGATGGAACATATTCTCACCTCATTCCTTTGGGATGCGAAGGTGGAAGGGAGGTGCCACTGGGCCTCCTAGAAACGGATGGCAAAACCGGTTGATGAAGGGGGAGTAGGTTTGCATGACATACAGGGCTTTGTCCTTGGTTTATAGGCTCGCCTTGCATGGGAGATCATTACCGGGGAGTCATTGTGGGAACACTTCTTCAGGAGGCGTTATGGATGGAACTTGGGAAATAACATGCTTGGTACTACTGGTTTGGCCAAAGGCATGTTTGCACAAATGGAGTAGTTTCATGGCCATGTTAGATGGATTATTGGCTGTGGGAATATTATCTTCTGGAATGATAACTGGGCAGGTGAAAAGCTTTCATTTTCAGGTTTTCCACAACCGAATATCTCTTTCAGGGAAGCAAGCGACTGCTTCGACTTCATCCATGCTTCGCTTAACCCCGCTCAGATGAGCGTTTTTGAAAACGTTGTTATGAAAGAAGAACCGGATATATGCTGCTTCACAGAGGCTAGTTCTGGCAGGTTTAACATCCGCGACTACAGAAGGATTCTTCAGAGGGAGAACCCGAGAGAGGAAGATGGACCGATCTTTTGGTGTAAGGTGATCCTGACGAGGATGAATTTCCTGCTATGGAGAATCAAGAACAGAGCATTACCGACAGAGGACAATGTTCAGAGGAGAGGGGTTTGCATGGTATCCCAGTGCTTCTGTTGTGACCACCCTAATATTGAGACGACGACACACCTATTCTTTCAAGGTCAGTGGGATTCCTTGCTCTGGTCTGCTTTCAATCACTTTCCATCTTCTGTTGGCGTGAGCTGGAGTTACCCGGAGTATGTATCCGCATGGTTCTTTGGAACTGAGCACAGAGCCATATAACGAATGACCAGGACCATCATACTGGTGGTAGTTTTCTGGATTTTATGGGAGAATCGTAATCAGGTTAGGTTGTGTAGTAAAAGATCCCCTTGGGATCTTCGAATCCGGCTTAAGTCCCTCATTGTGGAGTTAGCTTCTCTGGTGAGGGGGGGGGGGATAGATTCGGTCAAACTTTGCAACTTCCTCAAGAACCCATGCAAGCCTCTAGGAAGCGGTGGTTTTTGGGTTGCGTTGCAGCCCCTTATCTGTGGTTTGAAATTAAATATTGACGGGTCTTTCATGGAGGGAGTGATGAGGGGAGGAGGTTTACTTCGTGATGGTTGGGGCTCGGTGCTTGTTTATTTTAGTGCGTTTTACGATCTAGGTAATTCTTTGGAGGCGGAGGTTCGAGCACTTCTTTCTGGTTTGATGGTTTGTAGGAGATGGGGCTGGAATGTGGAGGAGGTTGAATCAGACTCGGAGGTCCTTGTTAAAGCCTTGCAGGGAAGGTGTGAGATTCCTTGGGAGCTTACTTACCTTTTAAGAAGATGTAAGGTGGAGAGAGACCAGGGGAGATTAATTCACAATAGCTGGAGGGAGACAAACTTTGCATCCGATGCACTTGCGCGTTTGGGTAGGCAGGAGGACTCTATTTTCGTTTATGATAATCTTCATTCCCTTCCTCTTGAGTGTTTATGCGTGGTTCGAGGGGATGCGCTTGGCCTGGATCATTTTCGGCCCCCTTGAAGGGTTCTTTCTTCTTTCTTGGTGTTTGTGGTATTAATAAATAATAACTTTTAGTCCAGTCCCTTGTTGTTGGCTTGTTGATGCTTGAGATTCAAATCTCCTTTGGGGTTGTTGGAAACCCTGCTGGTAAGGTGGAGGCTGCTGGAAGTTTGGTTTAAAAGGGGGCCTTTGTTGTTTTCCAGAGCCATACCTCATGTCTGATTGATCCTTCCACCCTTGATTGTATGTTGGATCAAACTTATTTTGGGGATATGGTTGTTGTTGTTGCTGTTGATATGATCTCCCAGGGAACACTGCTGCACAATCTTCTATTTCTTAGAGTTATGGGAAACAATCAGTTGGGTGGTTTTTCTCAGTGCAAATTCCATAGGGCCTTGAAGGAGGGGGTTTGGATGTCTTTTGATCCAAATTAATATGCCTCACCATAGTGTTCAATTCTTCAAACTTGGTATCAATCAGATGACTTTCAAGAGAAGAAGGACTTACCTGATGTACTCCCCTGACATGTGGTGTACCACTATCGCCAAATTTTTGGGAGTTTTGGGCCATCTTGTCAATCAATGCACGTGCGACTACTGGTGTCTTGTCCACCAATGCCCCTCCTGATGCAGCATCCACCATGCTCCTCTCCATAGGTGTGATCCCTTCATAGAAGTACTGAATGAGGATTTGCTCACTAATTTGGGGATGTGGACAACTTTCACAAAACTTATTGAATCGCTCCCAGTACTCATACATTGACTCCCCTTGTGCTTGCTTGATCCCCTAGGTATCCTTAAGAATAGAAGTGGTCCTTGATGCTGGAAAAAATCTCTGCAAGAAAAGACGTTTCAAATCATTCCAACAAGTTACATCTTCGGGTTGTAAATAGTACATCCAATCTTTTGTAGCTCCATCAAGTGAAAATGAGAATGCTCTTAATTTGATTTGATCTTCAGAGACTTTTCTAGGTTTTAGGGTTGAGCAAACCACATTAAATTCTTTCAAATGATTATTGGGATCCTCACCAGAGAGGCCATGAAACTTTGGAAGTAAGTTAATTAACCCAGTTTTTAGTTCAAAGTCCGATTCGAGATTTGGGTATGCAATACAATTTGGTTGATAGTTAATATCAGGTGCAACCAATTCTTGAATAGTTCTATTAAGTTCATTTCCATTATTTTTATCCATTGGTTCTTGTTTTATGGTTGAATTTGAATTGTTTCCAATTTCAATGTTTTGATATTGGAGTAATTCTCCAACTGGTTGAATGTTGAAACTTCCTGTAGACTGAGAATGTCTGATTCGATCCCTAAATCTACGTTCAATATCAGGGTCAAGATCTAAGAGATATTTGGGATTAGTTCATGTCATAAATCAATGAAAAATTAAAAGAAGGAAATTGGACCATAGTAAAAAAAAAATTATAAGTTTGAGTTGATCTTCCAAAAATAAGTAGAAGAAAATAAAAGAAGAAGAAAAAAAATCAGATTGGGTAAAGAAGGAAGAAAGAAGAGAGGAAGAGAATAAAATGTAAAATAAAATAAATACCTCTAATTGGTTGAAATAATTACTTGCCTCCCTGGCAACGACGCCAATTTGAAAGAGCACTGTCGTGGGTGCCCTTAAATGATTAGTGTGATTTTGGGGTACTTAGGTGCAACAGAGTGGCTGACCAAGGTTGTTTCTCAAAGGAGGAAGTGAATTAAAATAACTTTTTAGAGGTATTATAAAAAAATAAAAGAGAATATAATTGAAACACTACTTAAAAGGATGGGGTTTTTTTATAGTTTATAAATCTAGAAGAAGTTTTCTGGAAGAATATTTTTTTTTTTAATTTTGAAATGAAGTTTGATTAAAAAGACACAACAAGAAGATGTTTTTTTAGAAAATATTTTAAAAGGAGTAATCGATCTAACTTTACCTCTTAATTTACTTATTAATAATTATAATTTAAATCAATATCCACTTAATTATGATCCCCTAATTTGTTAACCCTTGAACCCTACAAGAGTTAACTTAACCACAAATATGGAATTACTTAAACCCTAGGCTAGCTTCGGAACACACAATAACAACACACTGATTTGATTGTTGTTATAAGGTTAGCTTATGGTCAGTGGTTAATTAGATCACATATCCATTCTATAAATTATGATTAATTGTGTTTAGGGATTATATTTTAACTCTACAAATTTATCCCGTGTGGTCTTGTATTAACGATTAAGATCGCACTCTCACAATTTACACAAAATCTCAACCTCGCGTGTTTTTGTGTTTATTATTCGATTTCTTGATTAGTTTCTTAAAATTTAAAAACACAATTCATGGATAATATTAAGTTAATTACAGTATCTCAATGATTCAAAATAATTAAATGAATAATGATAGAGGTCGATCGATTACTAAAAAGAACCACTCTTCCATGGGCGGTGTAGTCATTGTGGAGACGTTTTGCATGAGTAAAGGATTGAAAGGGTAGAACACAATCTCATCTCCACTCTTGATTCCAACCCAATTAAGAAGATTAATATAATAAGAAAATTTAATAACATAGATGATTATTTGAAGAAAAATTCAAGAAACAAACAAGAAATAAAAGAAATACAAAGAGGAGGTGGGAGAGGAGAGCCTTTTTGGAAGAGAGGTTTGCAAAAATCCTTACTTCTTAAAAGAGTTTTTAGGGGCTCCCAAGATACACCCTTTCGCCAAAACCTTCCCAAAGCCTCGCACATCCCTCTCAAAGAGTGAAAAACCCCTTTAAATAGAGTTTGTGAGGGCTAGGGTTACATAACTTTTTAAGTGTGAAATGAAAAACTCGGACAAATATTTTATTCCAAGTTTCACCGACTAGTTGACCTCCAAAAATCGTGAATTGTCTGGCCTTATAGAAGGATTATTTGTTCCAAATCATTTCCCATATCTTTCCTCAACATTTGGGCTCAATCCAATCCCGGATGAAAAAGATATAGCCCAAATACAAAACTAATGTCTATTCTGCTGAGTCCATCCCACCATTGACTTAATGGCCCATTTACTCCATCCAAATACACTTTTTAGCTCTAGTATCCTGAATAAAAGTTGTAGAACATTAAGTTAGGAAAACTTTTACAAAATATTAAGTTCAAAAAATAAATATTAAAATATTTATCATTAAAATACTACAGTACATTTTAGAAGGGTAAAACTGGAATTTTCATCAAATTTTCAAATGAATGATCTAATCCCAAATATTTCATAAATGAATATATTTAGAACAATGTGAGGAAATTATATCATTTATTATCAATAAAATATTCAAAAAAATAGTATTTTATCATATGGATATAGAGATCTGGTTAGAGGAGCTTGAGATCTCTTTCAGTTTTATATGGGCCTTGGTGGAGTACTGTGTCTATTTAGTAGTTATTAAAAAGTGGGGAGATACTTGTTAGCAGTGTATGTTTTATCTCAGTGAGTGGAAGGAGGCATATTATTTATGGGTCAAATTTTAGAAATAGTTCCAGATAGAGTTTCTTTCACTGACCAAGAAGTTAGTAAAATGGAAGGAGATACTCTCCCTTAAGTAGGGGAGTATGTCAATGCAGGAGCTAGGGATCAGTTTCAAGGACATATTTATTTTCCTTCAACCATTTTCTAGATGAGTAGTCTTATCCAAGACATCTTGATGAGGCACTCCATACTTTTATAAAATATACAGTTACACTCTCTTCCTTGACAACATATCTAGAGGTTCAGAAGAAGGTGGAGGTGATCGAGTGGATGTAATCATGATGAGGTTTACCATGGGAAGGGAGAAAATGTGGTTCCTTGAAGAGAAGAGTTGTCAGTGGTAGGTCTCAGGTGCCAAGAATTTTTAGGGTTTTACTTATGGGGAGTTGACCTCATTATTTTACTTTCCATACATTTGGATCTAGTGGTTTCTACAATTTTCTTGTGGGATTTAGGCCATCATGTTTTTTATATGGGGTTTGTAGCCATCACTATAACCAATTCCCAATGTTTCTTCGACATCAGTTTGGTGGTGGCAGTCAGGTTTAGTGTCTTCTATAGCAGTGGTTTCCAGTGAGTCCGTTTCAGTAGTAGGGGAAGCAATATTATGCTCCGCTAAGGAGAAATAGAGAATGCAGTAGTCAAACTCAGGATATTCCTTGTGATTAGGGTCATTTTTTGGAGCATGGTTGTGTTGGTGGACATCAATAAATAGGTAGAGGAGCTAGGTATGGTTAGTTTTAGGTAATGGAGGGAAAAAAACTATAGGGGCCATATATCATTTGAGGTACAATCATCTTATCATGTACTCTTGTTTATTCCATGTTTTATTTGGTATTTTTACACTCCTTTGTTTTAACCACTCTATTCCATGCTCTAGGGATATGTGTATAGAGGCATCATGTTCCCCTAGTGTTGTCTATGATATTCAAAGGCAAGACAAATATTTTTGATGTGTGATGGGGGTGTGGACTAATTATGGGGCCACAATAGTATTATGGGGATATTTTCTTACTAAATATGCATCCATACAATGCCATTATTATCACTTATGAGTTGTTTTATAAGAATTCTATTTTTAACTTCTTTTGGAGGAGATCCATGTTATTAGATGTGGATGACCATTGTGCTATTTTTTTGGCAAGCGAAGTTTTTAGGTGAATAGTAGATGTGTATATTCCCTTATTTATTTTATGGATAATTTTTCTATAAAATAAATGGATGTTGGGATAGAGGATTATCTCAAGTTTTTCAGTGATTTTTTGGATGTTTTTCCTAAGGAGGATGGGACAGTACCCCCTCGATGTGATGATTAGTTCAGGATAGACTTGCATCCTGGTGCTTATCCTTTTTTGATGGATCCTTATCGGATGAAACCTTATGAGATATGGGGGTTGAGGATTCAAATATATTATCTAATGTAGAAAAGTTTCATCCATCCTAGTGTGTCATCGTGGGGTGCTTCATTATTGTTTTCTTAGAAGGCAGATGATATCCTAAGGTTGTATATAGACTACCAGTGGTTGTACCAGGTGAAGATCAAGAATCAATATTCTCTTTTGAGGATTGATAATCTTTTTGACCAGTTGAGGGGGGTTAGTTTGTTCTCTAAGATTGATATATGGTATGTATATAACCAATTTTGGGAGAAGGAGGATGATATCCCAATGAATTCCTTCAAATGTAGGTATGAGAACTTTGAATTCATGGTCATGCTATTTGGTGTCATGAACACACCAGTTGTATTCATGGGGATCATAAAATTTGTGTTCCATGAATTTTTGGACCAGTTCATTGTTGTTTTCATTGATGACTTGTTGATCTACTCAAAATCAGAGGAGGATCGTGCTGAGCATCTTATAACTATCTTGAAGGTTCTTCAATAGCAACACCTCTATTGAAATTTTTCCAAGTGAAATTTCTAGAAATAAGTGGTGCATTTACTTCAGTATGTGGTGTCTCAATAGGGTGTGGTAGTAGACCCATCAAAGGCTGAGGTAGTTGTTTCTTGACTAGAACCCAAGAAAATTTTATAGGTTCATACATTCCTTGGTCTTGTAGGATATTATAAAAGTCTTGTACCCTATTTTTCACTATTTTTATCCCCATCGGTAGTTTTGACTAGGATGGACTAGGATTTGTTGTGGACTAATCAGTTCCAGGTTTCATTTGGATACCTAAAGGTTAAATTGGTTAGTTATCCAGTGCTATAGTTTCTAGAGGAGGGGGTGATATTTGAGGTTTTTGGTGATGCTTCCCATTTGGACTTAGGATAAATGTTGATGTAATAGAGAGTGGTGATATCTTACGGGTCTAGGATGTTATGTCCCCATGAGAATAACTATGAAACCCATGATCAGGAGTCAACATTGGTCATCTTTATGTTGAAGATGTGGTGGAATTAACTCATTGTTGAGCACTTTATGGTTATCACAGACCAAAAGAGTTTGAAATACATCTTTTCCAAATGAGGTTTAAATATACTTCAGTAGTGGTGGGTGGATTTTCTTAAGTATTATTATTTTTGAGATCTATTATATCCCGTGAAAGGGGAATATTATTGCTAATGCGTTGAGTCAAAATTCTTGAACATATGTGGTTTAGGAGTCAGTGGATGTTTGGAAAGGGATAGAGGAGCTTGTAATGATGCATATTGACATTGGGGAGAGTAGTGGATGATGTTATATTTGTCATATGATTATGAATTCATCATTTATGTAGAAAGTGGAGGATTTTTAGTGGGAGACTCAGAGATAGAGGTGATGCATGACCATGTTAGACATATTTATGCCCCTAAGGGATGGTTGGAATCAGAAGTTGTTTCAGGGGAGACTATCCATTCCACATGTGATGTGTGATGGAATTATTCATGAGTTTCATAGATCGATTTTAGTAGTATGAAAAAGATTTTTCATGGTTTTAGGCAATAGGTTTTGGTGGCTAGGGATGAAATGGTCAGTGGTAGAGTTTATGGAGAGGTGTCTAGTTTTTCAGTAAGTGAAACTATAGAATTATGTTCACAGGGGTTTGTTACAACCTTTGGATGTTACCAAGTGGAAATGGGATGAAATATTGATGGGATTCATCAACGGGTTACCCTGAGCTTAGGGTGGTTGTGATTCTATATGGGAAATCATGGATTAGTTGAAAAAATCAGCCCACTTCCCAACAATAAATAGTAAATGTGTGGTATTTATAATATTTATTAACTATTCTCTATCAGTACTCCTATATAATTATAAAAATGACTGAGAATGATTCAAAAAACCCACCTTTAATGGGTCATGGGATATTTATTATCACCAAAGGTATAAAGCCTATATAATGGGAGACATTGAACTTTTGGAAATAGATAAATAAAAAAATTGAACCATTTATATACGTAAAATAATAAATTACCACATAAATAAATAGACACATATATACATATGTCAATGATCATATCAAAACCAAGACCATTTATATTAACTAAAAATAAAATTCTTCAAAAAATGACTCTAGTTACATTTGTCTAAATAAACTCATTCCATAACTAAGGCTTCCCAACACCACCTACTATACGATCGTCTAGGTTAAAAAAAAGATAATAATAGGGTAAGAATATAAATATAATTAGTATGTTCCTCCCTTAACCTCTCCCATGTCTGGTGAAAAGGCATAGTAAATCCTTCGTGACTAACATTTATAAATTTTAATCACTTAAGTATAAAATAAAATAAAACAATAACATAAGTAACCTACACAACATGTAATACACCACCCCATATATGCCACTACAACCATAATATCTCATCTAACACAATAATACCCATATCATTCTACCCACAATCCTAAAAACTATAGGTCCAACCCCAATAATTACTGCTCACTTCAATGAGGTTTAAACAAAAAAATAACAAAAACAACTATATATTGATACAAATACAATAAAAATAACCATATCTATGGGAGGATTAACATATCCCTCGTATATGATCATCACTAGGTAATATAAAATCTCTCCATAAACAACATTAAAAAACTTTTGATCAAGGTCAAAAAATATACAATAAAATATCAACATCATATGATCTAGAAAGTATGTAAAATCAGTATAATAATGATAATACCATAACAACTATAAGATCTTCCTATAACCTCAACCTACACATCCAATCATCTCTATTGATATCCACATTTCCTTAACTAGCTACCTCAAAACCATTGTGAAACCACAAAACCGAACTAACTCAAAACTACCTCATAACCATGTAACCCCTATCATTCCTCTAATTGCGACACATTAATAATAATTCACAAGGTAAAAAAACAACATTAGAAATTATATTATACATAGTCTTATCCAAAGGCACCATATTGAACATAAATTTAATTAATCTCCCCATTATACCAACCCCTAAGGCATATTCTGTATTTATGTCATTAGTTTAAGAATATTTTCACACTCAAATTACCATAATTACCATCTTCCCATTCATTCATTAAGCTATATAAATTAAATTATCACTTTCAATCACATATCATTAATTTATTTTATATATATATTTTTTAATTTTAAATAATTTATAGTAATTATCCATCACTAAATCAACCAAACTATATAATTTCACTGTACATGTAAAAAAATGGAAGTTTGAATCCCCTATCTTAATTAATTTATGTAGGTTCAAGAATAATTTCATATTGTTCTTATGAAAATTTTCTAAAAAATCTATAATCCATGAACCCCAAAAAAATTTCTCTTTCATCAACTATAATAAACTCTTACAAATAAATAATAATATATAAAATAATGGATAATTAAGGATGGATTACCTCAATCTATGTGAATACAGGATCTTGGTGGAAGGAAAATCAAGAGCGGTCAAAATATAACTCTATGGAATCAAGGAAACTACCCAGGTCTCTAAAAATAGTGAGAAAAAAGAGAAAATAATATTAAAAGGGATGAACCATTTTATTTAATATTTGAAAATAGATTCAAAAAAATCATAGTGTAATGTATTTCATTAATCCTCAATGGTGGTTGGTCAACCAAGACTCTAAAAAAGACATAGTATCCCTCTTTATCTCCTCTTAATTTCACACATCCACTAACCATTCAAATTTAATAGTATCTATCATGACCCATCCCTACTAGAACCCTCCCAGTCTATACTAAATACATGAGTGGCCCCTAAAGTTTCCTATAATAGGCCATGAGTTGGGGACTAGAAACAAGACTATAAATAATTTAATTTGGGAGGCACATAATAATTGAAAATTTTATTCATGTAAAATAAAAGGAGAAAAGGGTAAAGTCAAGGAGGTTGAAAATATTGAAGTCTAAGGAAACACCGTAATAAAATTTTGATAAAATCCAAAGTAAAAGAACCAAAAATCTAATAAATCATCATCCCCTTTTCATGATCACCCTTGGAAGCTATAATATCCACTTCCATATTTCCCTCTAGCCAAGTGCTAACTATCTAATATAGGAGGCACTACCTTTTTAAATACAAAGAATAAAAAGATAACCAATCAAAACTAACTCAATTGATAAAAAATTCATATTAACATTAATAATTAAATCAACATGTATATAGTTTCATATATAATAAAAAACCCTCTAAAGAAAGTATTTGGGTTAAAAAAATATTAAGGGAACAACTCCTAAAATGCTAATAAATCCCCACACCAAGAAATATTATAGTCTATCTTTATCACCAAACACATGTTGAAAGTCTATGAAATTTTTTTATTGAAGTAAGGGAGAGCATTTAAGTATTCTCAATAGGTTCCTCCTTAGATACTCTCATGCCAATATGGAAGAAGAATACTAAATCCTCCATAAATAAATAGTGAAACTGACCCATGCCCAAAACTAGGTCATTATAGACCCATATCATCATAATTTCACTTTAAAAATACTAATACAATACAATAATATTGTAAATAATGAAAATATATCAAAGAGGTACCCCATACCCACTTCCCCACTGATTTAGTTACCCTCACATCCCAAAGACAAATGTCATGGTGCTCTCATCCATTCCCAATCCATATAACACAACCTCATACCACATTTATATAACACAAATACATACTTAATTTTCATATGACATGTAACACCCTATTATTATAAAATAATAAAATTGTGTTCGATAGCATATATGACATGGAACACCAGGCCAAAACAAACCTTGAAATAATATTAATTAAATATGAACATTATAAACTAACCGTTAAATTGTCGGGTATGAATAGAAATAAATAATTTATGAAATATATATAAAGGACCAAATCAATATAAATTTGTTGATAAATTCTTAGTAAATAATCACTCAATTTTTAGTAAAGTCATTTTATTCTTAACAAGTTAGTTTCCTTCAAAAATGATTTTTATAACATTTTGTGAGCGAATATTATAATAAATTTCTAGAAATTTTATAAATTTTATTTTTAGAAAATGATATAATATTTTAAATAATCATTTCAAAATTATCTTAGAGTAAATTTTTTGTATTTTTCTATAATGATCGATTTTTCAGTGAATAGTGAAAATTACAAATTCTTCAAATACCATCATTTATTTTCATTAAATAAAGTAATTTAAAAGTACCATTATATTTTTGATTTGATATTAAAGTAAAATATGAAATATTTTATTTATATTAATTTAATTAATTTCATTTTAATAAATAGTTTTCATGATTTTGGTATATTTTTTTATGCTTAAAAAATGATATTTTCTAAAAACTGTTTCTAAAGTTATTAATTTTTAAAAAATTTAATTAATTAAAATAACAATGAATAATGAAATATTTAAATTAAAATTTTATATTATATATCTATTTTTATTAATTGTAATTCAAATATTTATTATTTCTAATCATAGAGTTGATATAAGATCATTAATTTATTAAAAAATGTATTTTAAAAAAAACAGTTTTCATTACTTTTTGTGTACTTATTTAAAAATAAATTTTTCCACTTATATAAAAATTATTTGATAAAATAAATCTTAGTTTTGAAATAAACATTTCAAAATTATCTTACATTAAATTTTTTGTAACTTTCCGAAAAGAAATTTTTTTTGATGAATAGTGAAAATACCAATTTTTATTAAAAAATGTCTTTTTTTAAAGAATTTAAAAAGTTCCATTTTGTTTTCAGTTCGTTTTAAAAGTAAAATTAGTTAAATTATATTACTATTAATCCAATTTATGTTATTGAAATCAATTTTATGGTTTATATTTATATAAAAAAAATTTATACTTAAGAAAACCTTTTCTTTGGAAAACAATATTTTCATCGTGCTTGTGGGTTTTATTTAAAGATAAATTATTCATATTATATTAATTTAATTTGGTAAATTAGGTTTTATATTTTTAATCATAATAAACAATATTAGTTAACAAGTTCTACTTAAATTGTTTTCTTAATGAATAGTAAAAACAATAAAAATCTGTTACCACAGTTATGGTTAAAATGGGTTTATCGAGGGGGGGGGGGGGTTAAACCAAATGATAAGGAAAATTTTTACAATTAAAATTATATAAATACTATTTTATAAATATATTTTGACCTTATACTATTAAAAATTCTATTCTATTCCCATTTGGAAGCATTTTTCTAGAGAATGACTTTATCATTTTTTATTCTTTTAAGAAATTTCCAAGTGAATCATCTCCTATCACTTAAAAAATGACACCATTATCATCTTTTCTTAATAATTAAAGAACCATTTGGTGTTGGGAAAAAATAAATCAAGGTAAAATTGTAATATTTTTGGGTTGATTATGTTTGTTGACAAAGTTGGTTTCTATGGTCAATTGTAGAGTTCTAGAGAGATTGTTGACAAGGTATGTTGACAAAGATCAAAGACAAAGGAATGTATTCCCTATAGATGGTAAAAAAAAATTTATATACATAGTGTGTCACATACATGACTTATTTTGAAGTTAAATTTCATTTATTTTCCTTTCATTCTTTGTTTTGGATGGTTTCCAAAGGGTTTATGGAGGAATAGATGAGTTTTCATGAATTTGGTCAAACCGTGAACCCAATTCCAGATTTAAAAATAAATTTTGTTTCTTTTATAACTTTTTCATTTTTTAATATTTTCCCCCATTCCAATTCCTAAATGGTATCCTCTGACCTATTAACACCAAAATTTAAATTTGGAGCCTTTATAAATCCATAATCATGGTGGATATGAGTTTTTATTTAATATATTGGGCCTGCCTGAAAGCCCATTTCCTGCATTAAAAATAATTTTTATGTTTTTAATATCTACTCCACTATTTGTGTTTTTTTGGTGATTCCAACTCTACCTCGATCCCAAATACCTAAGGCGCCCCCCCAAACTCTCATCCCTGTATTTTGAGCTTGGCTTCATAGAGAAAGTGGGAGAAACTTCTATGGATTGCACAAATCTCCCATATTTGAGGAGGTAAATTGATCCTTTCATAACTCCTTAGTTTTTTATTATTTCCCCCCCCCATTACAGTTCCTAAACGACCTCATCATTATTTTTAGAAACTCCAATAAATTTTTATCTGTTTTAAAAATCAGATTCTGGTCGAGTTTGGGTCGTTTTGATTCAGGATTGTTTTGGGTATGTGATTCCTTCTTGGTTTCTTCCTTTTCCCTTATGGTTTCCTCCCTATTTCATTATGTTATAAAATTTCCAGAAGTTAGGGATTGATACTAGGGTTTCATTTGGGGTATTTGTGGTCAAATATTGTGATCTAGGTCTGAATTTATCTTCCTTGTGGTGAGGCGGTTGTGCGGTTGACGTTTCAAACCAAGTTTTGAGGGATTTGACACTTAAGGTAGGTGATTCCATGTGTAATCATTTCTAGATGAGTTAGTTTGCTTGAATTACTTATTATAAATTTTAATAATATGCTATGTGTGGTGATAAAATTGTTTATGTTGGATTTGGTTAAGCATTTATTTTTATAGTTTCATTTTAGCTTAAAATTTGGTGTTTTTCATGTGTAACCCTTTGGGTATTGTTTGGGATTGTTTTGTAACATATGAATTTGGTTTAATAAATCTTGTTTGGGATGAAAATTATGATTTGGTGGGGTATTGGTGCTCCACTAGATCTTAAATATTTTTAAGGTTTTAAGGTGAAAAACTTTATTGTACTTCTTGAAAGTGATTTTGAAAACGTGTGCGTTTCGTGTGGATCTTTTGTGCTATTTTTTGAGGTGTTTGTATAACACATGGGGGTTGTTTAATAAATGTTTTTGGGGATTCCAATTCTGTTTTGAATTTGTATTGGTGTGATTTTTTCCTTGAAATATGGTTTTGAAATGGGTTTTATTTGAAAAGCTTTGGTACACTATGTAGAATTGTTTTATGAAAGTTTTGAGTGGTTTAATGATTTAAGTAAGAGGTGAAACCATATTGGAAAACTGTTTTGGATTGTTTATACTTTCAAATCAGGAATTTTAAATGTGAATAGTTCTGTTATGTGATGTTTATCATATTTTTAGGGACTTTATAAAATTGTTAAAGGATGTGTTGGATTGTGAAAGTTATGAAAAAAGTGTTGTGGGCTATTTTGGTGTGAGTTTGATTTCAAAATTCATTTGAATGAAAAGTGGAATTTGCGAATTATGTGATGTACATGGGGCTGTTTGGTTAATCTGTGATGTGTAAGTGATATATACATGTGAAAAATATATTTCTTGGCTTTTTGAACATGTTTTAGCACAAAGGGAAAACCCAGGTATCTAGGTGGGTGGACGCGTACTAGTATGGTAGTGAATCCGTGGGGTTTGGCCTTAATTTAAATTAGCAAGATTGACGCTTAAAACTCTAACTAAACTATGATGATGATGATTGGGGACCAATAGGTTATGGGTATGTTCCCTACTAGTGGATCATGCACGAGAACAAATATTTTTTTGTGGTTACTCTCACCGAGATACAAGGTACCTGGGACCCACAGCTAGCTAGTGCCTAGGGGTTATTTCCTATTGCTTGTGCTCATTAGATCCTTTATACATACCGTCAGCATACGGTATATTTTTTGCTGGAAAATTCATTAGATTTTGAATCTATTTTAAAAGTGTTTATTCTTTACATTATCCCACTTGAAAACTATTTTTTTAAGTTTCATCTTTTAGAAATTGTAACTAGAAATTACATGTTTTTGAAAACTTGCATGCTTTTCGTCTTTGAATTTTTATCACATGGAATATATTATTGGTGGTATCCTACTGGCCATTTTCTCACACCCTACTTACACCCTTGGGTGTAAGTATACTTGGTTATATTTGATGTTGTAGGTTGGGTACAGTTGTTTTGTTCAAATGGTTCGGGTTTCTAGCAGGTCTTTGGTGGAGAAGTCTTGTAGAGATGGCTTAAGGGAGGTTACCCTTTCCATTAGGATTCTTGGTCTGTTTCATTTTGGTTTTGTACCTTTGTTATAGTCTTTTTGAGTTGTTTTAAGCTATGTAATTCAGTTCTGAATTTTTGGAAAAGATTGTTTGGTTTGAAAAATCCAGATTCATTTTATTGGATTCTTTTGTTGTTTTAAGTTTATAAACTTGGGTAAATCGTTCCCAATTATCATTTTATGATACCCAGACACTTTTTCCAGCACGTGGGGATCAGGAACGCCCTTCGGGCCTTGTCACGGGCCAGGTTTGGCACTGGTTTCGGTGGTTACTGGATTTGGTTCGTGACAAAATGGTATCAGATGACGTTTTCTCTCTTTGGGTCATGTTATTTGAGGAATAGTCGAGATAGTCTGGAGTTAGGATTTTTGGGACTTGGAATTTTTTTTATGAGTAGTGTGGCTAATCAACACACCTCATGTAAGGATTAAAGTCTCTAGTGGAAGTCAGGACCTTTCAGAGTCCTTTGGTTTTTTGGTTTAATGATGATTAGGGGAAACGAAAAGAGAGTTGGGTTAATGGTCTCAGTAAGCTTGCAGGGCCTGGCAAGCCATGTGGAACTGGGGATATTCCCTAGAACACTCTCTGTGACAGTGAAGTGATTGGAATATGGCCGCCAACCATATGTACAAGTCACCCACTAAAGCTATTTTCCTCTCACATTGTCTTGTGTTCTTTAGTTTTGAAATATTGGAACTTTAATTTTAAAGTGACTTGGTTTTAAGAAGTGTAAAGTTTTTGTGAAATTATTTTCAAATAAATATGGAATGGTTTGATTTATGAAATAGTGGAACTAAATATTCATAATTATTTTGAAATGGAAAATGGTGTGCTTACACCTCTTTTGAAAGCAAAAACTATACTGAAGTTGGTTTTGAAAAAGTGTTTCCAATAGTGTTTTCTAAACTATCATAGGGTGTTTTGTTGGGATGAAATTTTATGAAATTGATGTGAATAACATGAAATTGTGTTCTTGTATAAATGGTTGTGTCTTTATGAAAATTTTAGTAATATTTGAATTGGGATTTGGATCTCCTGGTTAGCAGTTTTGAGAAAAAGGATGTGTTGGTTGACCATTTTGGTTTTGAAAAGTGGAAAGAATATTTGTTTTAACCTTTCGTATTTCTATGAGTGAACACATGCATGAAGTTATATGTTATGATGGATGGTTGATGGCATGACTGGATGAGTGTCGGGACGGATATGAGAAGGGTGCCCGGTGTGGCACAAAAACATGCATGTGTGAGGCCCATGGGGTACCATTGGTGGATACGCTTACTGCTAAACCGTTTGTTTTCAAAGAATTGGTTTTAAAGAAAAACATGATGTCTTGATGAATAGTTTGGTATGGTTTGTATTATGGGTTTTTGAAAATGTTGATGTTGTGGGATGTTTTGAGTCCAAGAACCCCTTCTGGTTGAACTGTGTTTTGGGTTTGTGTTTGGTCGGTAAGCTGTGTTGTAGGGACGGTTAGTGGTCTCTTTTGAAAAATGTTTTGGGATGCCTTTACGGTGGTTCCCTTCATGTGTTTGGATCTGGTTTGTGGCATGTTTTGACCAATGGACCAGCTTGGTTGGGTCCTTGGGTTCTCTCATTGGATATGGTACGCCCCCATTAAGGGTTAATGCACAACTGAAGTGCAACCTGTATTGTTTTTCCATTGTAAAATCCCCAAGTTGATCAATATAAGGAATATTTTATCGATCATTGTTGATTGAGTCTACACCCATTAATTTTGTTGATTTTTGGATCCTATTGTAGTGGGATAGTGCTTGTGGAAGGGTGAAAGAGATCTTAGTTTCTTAAGTTTCATGATTCATCGAAGGTGGAAGTGTTCTTTGGTTGTTAGTATGGATGAGTGTCATGATGGTGTCTAAGAGGGCCTCTGGGTTCTTCATAGTTTCCTTGAAGCAAGAGTTATTATTAAACCACCAATTTTGAGATTTTGATCATGATAGGATATTATGTCCACTTTTTGGACTTGTCTGTTTTTTAGGGACTTGGAATATGGTCCTGTTCCATGTATTGTTTCTATCAATCGCAAGGGTCATGTTCGGTGACGCATTGTGATGTTGTGTGCTATTTTGACTGTAAAGGTGAAGGTTACAAAACCCTAAGAGGTTCTATGTTATGTTGGGAGTATGTATCCCTTGGGGAAAACATCAAATACTCTATCTTAGAGGAATGTGTTTATATGTGTCCTGCCCTTATATTGTTTCTTACCCAAAGAAACAAGGTGCGATGTGTGTGCATCTTCTGATCCCTTGTTTCAGTGAAATGTCGGGTTTTGGTAATGTGAGTTATGGAGTGTGTTATGTCTTGATGAACCCATTGGGGTATGCGGTGTAGTTGTTTCTGGCATTGAAAGAAGAAGTTCCCTATAGGGGTTTCCACAGCATAACTGTGAGGCCGAAGATGCTTCAATATTTTGAGCTCCAGCCATAGGTCCCGGAGAGAAGCTGGCGCATAGTCAGGGGAAACCCCAGTGTCGTTTAAACCCTTGTACAAAGTCCTATCCTCAGTATGAAAGATAAGAAGATTTTAAACCTATGGTGTCATCATCTTTCTTCTATTGTTCATGTTCGGTGGAAATAGGTGGAGGTCCTTGTACCCATGTCATTGCCCAATGTTATTCCCCCCCCCCTTTGGTTTCCATTGAGTCTTTAGAGAAAGGTATGAAGTTTGGCTCGACAGGTTGACCACATGGTTTTCACTTGGTTAGTAGTGACCATGCCCCAGAAAACCATGTAGATAGAAGAATCCCTACTATTAGTTCATGGTTTACCAAACCATGCAGACTAACCATGTGGTCGTCCCAACTCTTTATATTTTTGGGTCTTTCTGTACCGGCCCATGTTGGTCGATTAAGATGGTTGGTTCTTATGGTGGGGAGCCTATTTTTGTTCCCCAGTACGAATAACTTAGACTTATCTATGGTCTTGGAATGGTGGTAGGTAGTCTCGTTCAGATCTATCAAGCTACCTAAATATTCCTTGGGTAACTATTGATATTGGAGAGTTCCCAATGGTTTAATTATAACAAGGTAAGTGTAACCTTGTTCGATGTCGTTGTTCATTTGGGTGAATTACTTGAGTCTTGTTTGGATAGTGTTTGAGGAGTTTCCCTTTAGGATAAAGCCTTAATGTGATTGATTGTTTCAATAAAGTGGTGTATGTTTTTTTTGTGAAGTATTCCTTCCTTAATTGATCACTTGAGGTGTTTTGGCCTTTGGGGGAGAAACCTTGCAAGAGAGTACATCTTAGTTTATCGGTTGGGTTTGGTTTTCTTATCTGGACTTTCTGTAGATTTCTGGGGATGGAAAGTTTTCATGGTGGGGAGAATTGTCACATAAATGAATTATTTTGAAGTTAAATTTCATTTATTTTCCTTTCATTCTTTGTTTTGGATGGTTTCCAAAGGTTTTATGGAGGAATAGACGAGTTTTCATGAATTGGGCCAAACTGTGAGCCCACTTCCAGATTTAAAAATAAATTTTGTTTCTTTTATAACTTTTTAATTTTTTAATATTTTCCCCCCATTCCAATTCCTAAATGGTCTCCTCTGACCTATTAACACAAAAATATAAATTTGGAGCCTTTATAAATCCATAATCATGGTGGATATGGGTTTTTATTTAAGATATTGGGCCTGCCCGAAAGCCCATTTCCTGCATTAAAAATAATTTTTTATTTTTTAATATCTCCTTCACTATTTTTGTTTTTTCAGTGATTCCAACTCTCCCTCGATTCCACATACCTAAGGCGCGCCCCAAAACTCTCATCCCCATATTGTGAGCTCGGTTTCATCATGAAATTGGGAGTAAATTTTATGGATTGTACAAATCGCCCAGATTTGAGGAGGTAAATTGATCCTTTAATAACTCCTTTTATTTTTATTATTTTCCCCCCATTCTTGTTCCTACATGACCTAATAATTATTGTTTGAAACTAAATTAAATTTTTATCTGTTTTAAAATTCAGATTCTGGTCGATTTTGGGTCGTTTTCTTTAGGATTGTTTTGGGTAAGTGATTCCTTCTGGGTTTCTTCCTTTTACCTTAGGGTTTCCTCCCTCTTTCATTATTTTCTAAAATTTACAGAAGTTAGGGTTTGATCCTAGCGTTTCCTTTGGTGTATTTGTGGTCAAATATTGTGATCTAGGTCTGAATTTATCTTCCTTGTGGTGCGGCGGTTGTGCGGTTGACGTTTCGAACCAAGTTTTGAGGGATTTGACACTTCCGGTAAGTGATTCCGTATGTAATCATTTATAGATGAATTAGTTTGATTGAATTACTTATTATGAATTTCCATAATATGCTGTGTGTGGTGTGAAAATTGTTTATGTTGTATTTGGTTAAGCATTTATTTTTATAGTTTCATTTTAGCTTAAAATTTGATGTTTTCAGGTGTAACCCTTTGGGTATTGTTTTGGATTGTTTTGTAACATATGAATTTGGTTTAATAAATCTTGTTTGGGATTATAGTTCTGATTTGGTGGGGGTATTGGTGTTCCACTATCTCTTAAAGAGTTTTTTTAAGGGTTTAAGGTGTAAAACTTTATTGTACTTCTTGAAAGTGATTTTGAAAACGTGTGCGTTTCATGTGGATCTTTTGTGCTATTGTTTGAGGTGTTAGTATAACACATGGGGGTTGTTTAATAAATGTTTTTGGGGCTTCCAATTCTGTTTTGAATTTGTATTATTGTGATTTTGTCCTTGAAATATGGTTTTGAAATGGGTTTTATTTGAAAAGCTTTGGTACACTATGTAGAATTGTTTTATGAAAGTTTTGAGTGGTTTAATGATTTATGTAAGAGGTGAAACCATATTGGAAAACTATTTTGGATTGTTTATACTTTCTAATGAGCCATTTTAAATGTGAATAGTTCTGTTATGTGATGTTTATCATATTTTTAGGGACTTCATAAAATTGTTAAAGGATGTGTTGGATTGTGAAAGTTATGAAAAAAGTGTTGTGGGCTATTTTAGTGTGAGTTTGATTTCAAAATGCATTTGAATGAAAAGTGGAATTTGTGACTTATGTGATGTACATGGGGCTGTTTGGTTAATGTGTGATGTGGAAGTGATATCTACATGTGAAAACTATATTTATTGGCTTGTTGAACATGTTTGAGCAGAAAGGGAAAACCCAGGTATCTAGGTGGGTGGACGTGTACTAGTATGCTAGTGAATCTGTGGGGTTTGGCCTCAGTTTCACTTAGGAAGATTGACGCTTACAACTCTAACTAAACTATGATGATGATGATTGGGGACCAATAGGTTATGGGTATGTTCCCTACTAGTGGCTCGTGCACAAGAACAAATATTTTTTGTGGTTACTCTCACCAAGATACAAGGTACCTGGGACCCACAGCTAGCTAGTTCCTAGGGGTTATTTCCTATTGCTTGTGCTCATTAGATCCTTTATACATACCGTCGACATACGGTTTATTTTTGACTGGAAAATTCAGTAGCTTTTGAATCTATTTTAAAAGTGTTTATTCTTTAAATTAGCCCACTTGAAAACTATTTTTTTTAAGTTGCATCTTTTAGAAATTGTAACTAGAAATTACATGTTTTTGAAAACTTGAATGCCTTTCGTCTTTGAATGTTTATCACATATAATATATTATTGGTGGTATCCTACTGGCCATTGGATCACACCCTACTTACACCCTTGGGTGTAAGTAGACTTGGTTATCTTTGATGTCACAGGTTGGGTACAGTTTTTTTGTTCTAGTGGTTCGGTTTCTAGCAGTTCTTTGGTGGCGAAGTCTTGTGGAGATGGATTGAGGGAGGTTCAACTTTCCATTAGGATTGTTGGGCTGTTTAAATTTGGTTTTTTACCTTTGTTATAGTCTTTTTTAGTTGTTTTAAGATATGTAATTCAGTTTTGAATTTTTGTAAAATATTGTTTGGTTTGAAAAATCCGGATTCGTTTTATTTGATTCTTTTGTTGTTTTAAGTTTATAAACTCAGGTAAATAGTTCCCAATTCTCATTTTATGATACCTGGGCACTTGTGCCAGCCCATGGGGATCGGGAACTCCCTTCGGGCCTTGTCACGGGCCAGGTTTGGCACTAGTTTCGGTGGTGACCAGATTTGGTTCGTGACATGGTGGTGCCATTTACCAGTTTTTTCCAAATTTTTGTGGTCTGAAATTTGAATTTTATCTGATTCACTATGAAATTTGTATTTCCTTGTATTCTACATAAAAAATATGGAAAAGTAAGGAGTTTAATAAATATTGGAGTTATGTAAAGGTGAGGATATTTGAAAAGGAATTTAGTGTTGCGAAGGGTGAATTTCATGAAGTTGTGAATCATCATGAACACACAATAAAAAATGATACATCTCCATGACTATGAGAAGCTTTGTGAATGGGTAAATTTCTTTAGTGCTTCCCAAAATCAAGGAGCTTTGTGAATAAGATTTCAAAGCTTCGTAAAATAGTGATGATGAGGATCTAAGCTTTTGAAATGGGAGGAAATGCCTATAAATAGACTTATACCCCCCCTCGGAAATGAATAGAAAGACTTAATAAAGATTCAAAGACTCTGGATTCACAAATTTGATTTGTGAAGGTTGTTCTTGAGAAAAAGTTCACAAATAAAGGAAGTTCATATAGACTATAAAAGCTGACCAAAATTTTTAAGCATCATGAAAGTATTGATGTTTGTGAAGTCTATAAAAAGTTGACCAAAAGAAGTGATATTTGAAAAGGATAAGCGAGCTCTATGAAAGTGTTTGAGCTTTTTGAAAGGATATTGATTCATGATGGCTATTTTATATTTTCAAAAGAGGTGATATTCATGAAATTTGTTGGATTCACATAGGCTAGGTAACCTTTTCAAATTGAAGGAGCTTTGGTAAGGTAGTGAGCATCTTGAAAGTATTCATAAGGGATTGCCCAATAAATCTATGGTAAAGTGATATTCATTAAGTGGATGAAAGTGGTAATTCAACAAAGCATCTATATACAATTGAGGATGTATTTATTTTTTCTAATTAAGGGAGATGCATGTCTATAAATCATGTGTGGATTCTTTCTAAAGCATTAAGAAAAGGAAGAGGAAGAAGGTGATCCTTTCCATCAACACTGATCCATCGAAAGAGAGTCACAGAGTGACCCTTGGGAAGCTAGAGAGATATACCTAAACCTTGTAAAGGTAGTGATCCTAGGAATATAAGTGATTTATCCCAAACCTTGAATTGGTAGCTAGCCTTAGTAAATTTGGTACATAAACACATTATATTTTTATTATCCATGGAAATAGCCTAGTGAGGTTGAACCAAGTAAAATCACTATGTATCTTTCATGATTTGATTTATATTTATACATTTATATGGTGAAGAGAGAGAATATTTTTTTTATTTAATGGTGAAAAAATATCCTAAGGGTAAGTTGTTTTAATCTAGAATACCCCGATTCACCCCCTCTCAAAGTATTTAACCTAGTTAGGATAAAAATTGGTATCAGAGTCAAATTTTAATTTCATTATTTCTCTCTAAAGTGTTTCAATGGAGGTTTTAAACCACAAAGGGGTTATAATATTTTATGTGAAAAATTTTTAATTATGGAATAATCATATAAAACACTACTTAAAATCTTTAGGAATGGATGCATTTATAGAAAAGATTCATTGAATTTCAACTAGTATCAACAATGGTACTTTATCATAAGCTGAATGAAGGGAATTGGATGCTGATACCAAAGGAATAAATTCTTTCTAGGGATCCCTATATAATGAAATATATTCAAATGTGATTTCATGTATGTCATCACATTCTATGTGGGAAATGATCTAAATATTTATGAGGGTGACTCAAAAGTTAGAGAAGAAAAGATGAAAGTTCTATGGAACAAGTGTAAGGATATGATAATTCACTCAAATGAGTCTATAAATTATTTCTTTGACCGAGTCAATGTTACTATGGAATACATGTGTAGTCACGAAGAAATTATTTAAGATGTAAATATTTTCAAGAACATATTAAGAAGACATCCACCTCTGTTCAATCTGAAATTTTCTGTATTAGAAGATAAAGATCCAAAGGAGCTAGCATTGGATAGCTTGTATAATACTCTTGTTGCATATGAGATGAGAAATGATGATAATGAGTCTATGGAAAAAGAAAATTACAAAACAAGTAGAATTCAAGACCATGAAGAAGCTCAACATTGAAGATGTCTAGGAAGAACAAGAGATGGATAGGGTGATGTCATTCCTTTACTCAAATATCTAAAGAGGAAAAGGAAAGTTTAAAGGGAAACTACCACTTTCATTATTTTTATGTAGAAAGTTTTGACATATTGAAGTAAGGTGCCCTAAGAAGTTTAAATAAGATGATGAGGATGAAATTAAAATTCCCATGAAGAAGTATTCAGCCTATGTTAAAGTTAATAAAAATTTTAAGAGAAATTTATTCAAAAAGAAGAATCTTATTTCGCAATAAAATGACAGTTTAGAAGAACATGAGGTTAAAGAGATGGAGAACTACACATATTATGGAGAAAATTATATGGTGATGGTTTTTATTAGCTACTAGAAAAGTTATAATGATGAATAAAAATTGAAGTAAGAGTTTATATGTAGGCTAAATTAGTTGAACTTGAGGAAATAGATATTTGGAGAGTGAAAATGATGAAAGACAGCAAAGTGGTTCATGATTCCAAAATTTATATTCAATAACAGGAAGAGTAGTAGTCTAAGATGAATGAAGAGTTTGGAAAATTGAAGTATTTAATCCTAGAGAGGTCAGAAAAGGCTATTGAGTACAAGCTCAAAATCGAAGAATAGAAAATAGAAATCGATAGTTTGAATAATACTAGAAATGATAAAATCAAACGTATCAAAGAAATGTATTATACCTATGAAAAAGTGTTAAGGATCATAAAAAACTCTTGAATATTGGCACACCATCAAGAAAGAAGGTCATTCAGGAACATTAAAGATAGAAGTGGAGCGTAGAGGTCTAGCAGAATAGAAGAAACAGTCAAATCCAAATGATAAGGATGGTACAAGGATCGATTGAAAATGGAAATTAGTAATGGTTGAAGTAAGAACAAAATAAACTTCTCTAATATTGAAGATTTATTTACATATATATTATAACTATAAGATTCAGAGAACCCAAGGGAAAACCAATAGTGCAGTATTGAAAAATAAGAATTCACCCCACATGAGATGTTATTGTTTTGGAAATGTGGGACACTCACAAAAATGTATGTTCCATATCTAAGATTTACTGAAGGGAATAAGGCCAAAAAAGTCATCTATATAGAGATCAGTATTATAGGAAATCATTTGATGTTCACTGTTTCAGGTGTTAAGGATTCAGGAACATGGAAAGATATTTCTTATCAATAATTCATAGAATTGTGCCGAAGAAAACTGAATGTGGTTATATACAGTAGATTAATATATCATCTAATGAGATGAAAATAAAAATAAAATTTTATCTCTAAAATATTAATATTTTCCATCATACTCCAAGGAAGATCAATATTTTCAATCCATGATGGGAATTAATACAAAAACATGGATCAAAAAGAAAAAGTTGATTAGGCAGTGGTTGTAAAGATTTCCCATAAAACATCAGATCGTTCTGTTGTATGGATCATTGATAGTTGATGTACATCCCATATGATAGGTAATAATTATATTTTCACAACCATAAATATGAAGAGTCATTTTCAAATTTGTAAATGATGAAGGCCTCAAGATTATTGTCTCTAGAAAAGCCAAATTTGGGGGCAAAGAAATAAGACATGCTGATATATTAGTTGTTGAAGGTATTAATCGATACTTTCTTAATGTTAGTCAAATATGTGTATTAGGTAATTCTATAAGATTTACTAAGAATATGTGTATCATAGAAGGAACATATGGTGAAGTTTTTATAGAGTTAAAAATGATTAAGGGGAATCTCTACCTTTTAAGTGGAGAAGAGGCTGTGTGCTTTTTATTAAGAGAGAAAGAAAATAGGTTGTGAATAAATGAATTTTCTATCTATTCCAACTGTCAATGGAATATATGGTCAAATTTTATGCAACTAAATATCTTCCAAATCTATCACATGATCATACTTAGACGTGTGATGCTTTTCAATAAGGAAATATCATAAAAAATACGTACAAGGAACAAGATAAAAGTAAACCAGAGTACTTGAATTAGTGCATAAAGATGCATGTAGGCCCATCTCACCAATATAAATTGATTGGAAAAGGTATTAAATTATTTTTATTGATGATTTAAAAATATGGAATGGGTATTTTTCATTTCCCACAAGTCTGATTTTTTTTCCAGTTTCATAAAACAATATCAGAGGGAATATAAAAGAATACTTGAATAGAAGATTTTGAAGATTTGTACTGATAATGTTAAGGAATTAAAAATAATTCAAGTGGAATATTATCTTGATAAACAAGGGATAAGGCATCAAGTTTTAGTATTAATAAATCCTCAACAAAATGGAGTGGTTGAGAGGAGAAATCAGATCATCAACAATATGTCTAAAATGATTCTTATTGAAAAGGACCTACCAAAGAAATTATAGAAGGAATCAGTACTAACATTAGTATACAGATCTAATAGGGATTTATTATGTTTGAAGGAAGAAAATACTCCATATGAGATGTGGTACAGAAAGAAGCGAACATTGAAATACTTTCGAATACTTGGAAGTAAATGTTTTATTCTCAATAAGGATAAACACATACAATTTGTATCATGATGAGATGAGGGGATATTTATTGAATATCTAGGAAAGATAAAATAATATATCTATTTCAAAAAGAGGCTTGGAAAGGTTGTTGAAAGTCATGATTTCACTATAGAAGATAATGAAAAAAATATTCCCAAAATACATGATCAATTTCTGGAGGATAATGATGAGGAGGTAAGTATCTTAGGGGGATTTAAAATGGAAAATTATTATTCATAATAACATACTAATTATGAGTAGTAGGAAGTAAAATCTATATTAGGATGAAAAAAAAGTTGAGATGAAATTGATAGACAATACACCATTGGTGATCAGAAAGTTCCAGTTCAAATACGAAGAATGAATTCATTATAGAAGGAATCATTTGTATCTCAAGTAGATCCTAAATGTTTTCATGAATTATCTAGATATGTAATTTGGGTTTAGGATATGAATGAATACCTTAAACAAATTGATAAGAATCAGACAAGGGAGATTATTTCAATACCAATAGATAAGAATATCATTGGGGCCAAATGGGTTTTTTGCAATAATATGAATGAATATGGAATAATTATTCAAAACAAATAAAGATTAGTTTAAAAAGTGTACTCCTAAATAAAGGGTATTAGTGTTGATGAAACATTTCCTCCTGTTGGGAGGCTAGAGATAATAAGATTATTCTTGGCCATAATAGTGCAAAGAGGGTTCAAAGTTTTTTAGATGGACTTCAAGTTATCATTTCTGAATGGGGTTATGTAACAATAAGTTTATATTGAGCCTATATATGGTTTTATAATTCATGAAGATGAGATCAAAGTTTTTCTATTGAAAAAGGTGCTATATGGGTTGAAGTAAGCACCAAGAGGGTGGTATTCAAGACTAGATTAGTTTTTAATGAAGCTTGATTTTCAGTGTGGTGGAGTTGATTACAATCTATATGTAATAAATGATAGTAATAAAAGGATAATAGTGATGGTATATGTTGATGAAATAATATTTGGTGGATCATATGAAGCATAGTGAAATCAGTTCATAGATTTCGTGAAATGTGAATTTGAATTTTCAATTATTGGTGAATGGATGTTTTTTCTTGGTTTGTAGGTGACACAAGTAAAGAATGTAACTTTCATTTTTCAATATAAATATTACTAGGAGGTTTTTATAATATTTATAATGGATAATTACAAGTATATAATAACTTTGGTGGATACCCAGATGAAACTGTCAAGGGATAAAGAAGGAAATGCATTTAATATCATAGAATACAAAAAATCATTGCTAGTCTATTTTACATGACAATGACAAGACCTGATATTTTTTTACTACATGTGAAGTAGAATGGTATTAAAGAAATCAAAAATAAAGACACTTACTTTTAGTAAAAAAATACTTCAATATATCAGGGGTATTATTTTAATTTACTGCACAATGAAAAATATCAGCAAGAGTTATTGGGCTATACAGATACAAATTTTTCCAGATCTGAAGATGATAGAAAATTATTATTAGGTGGTGCATTATTTCTTTGAAATTTTTTTATTTATTGGATAAGAAATTAATAAGATTCAATTTCATTAATAACTGAATAATTTTAATATATTGTGGTTACTTAATCATGCACACAACTATTATGGATGAAATAATAACTTGATGATATGGGAGTTAAAGTGAAGTCCCCGAATAGAATCCATTGTGACAATTCAAGTCCTATAAACCTTATAAAAATTCCATTACATCAATCTAGGAAAAATAAAATTGAAATAAAGTACCATTTTATCAAGGAGAAGGCGGATCATGACCTTTTGAAGTTGGAGTATGTGCCTATATAAGTACATGTTGTAGAAATTCTAATGAAGACCTTACCCAAAGTGGCATTTGAATTACATCAACTGGATCTTGGAGTTTAGTCAACTCCCTGAACTTGAAAAAGTGTGGATGTAGGACCCCCTCTCCCTGAGGTATGTTGTTTTTCCACCTGATTTTTTATCTTAGTTTTTTACCCTATTGCAGATCACAATGAATAGACCTTCGAGTTTATTGATAAATGAGGAAAAATTATGGATATAAAAGGGGAGAAATGTCTTAGTTAAGGAAGGGGAGAAACTGCTAGGGGGAGCAGTGAAGTAGGTGGAGTTTTTAATTTTATGATGCTAAAGATGACTAAACAAAGGTTATATATCATGATAGATGAGGTTCGTTATGAAATCATTTGAGTGGTTTTTGAATTTAGTTATTTATTGATGCACATTTCAGGCTACTCTTGTTTCTCACACCGATCATGGATCATGTGGGATTATAATGTGTGTTAACTAAATCCTTGATCTCTATATGAATAAGAAGAAGTTAATTATGGTAGAATATAAATAAATCTTTAACAAGGTATCAAAATGATAAGAGTTGTCAACAAACCCAAAGGGAGAGATCCTTGGGAAAAAATCCCTTAAGGTAACATTTCAGTATTTTTGGGTTGATTGTGTTTGTTGACAAAGAAGGTTTTCATGGTTAGCTATGGTGTTTCATATATATTTTTGACAAGGTATGTTGACAAAGATCTAAGAAAAGTAATGGATGCCTTGGAGATGGTATATGAAATTGAATATATAAGGTGGTGCCATTTCCATGTGTTTTCCAAATTTTTGGGGTCAAAAGTTTTGAGGTTGGCCCATTCATCCAAAAAGTTCAATTTCAATTTATTCCTCATAAAAAATATGGTAAAGATATGATTTTATCAATGAATAGAGTTTTTTGAAGGTAAGGATCTTTGGAAATACATTTAGTGTCACTAAGGATGGATTTCAAAAATGTGTGGATAATTATGAACACGTGATGAAAAACGGTACATATCCATGACTTTGAGAAGCTTCGCGAATGGATGAATTTCCTTGGTGCTTCGTAAAAGTGAGGAGCTATATGAAAACTATTGAATAGCTTTTTGAAAAGGTTATGATGTGGATGGAAACTTTTTTAATGAGAGGAAATGCCTATAAATAGACCTCTATCCCCTCCAAAGCCGAGATCTGGACTTAACAAAGATTCAATGGTTCTGGATTCATGAATGTGATTTTTGAAGGTTGTTCTTGAAAAAAAGTTCACAAAGAAAGTATGTTCGTGAAATATATGAAAGTCAACAAAAAATTTTAATCATCATGAAAGTATTGATATTAAAAAAGGCTATAAAAAGAAGACTGAAAAAATGGAGCTTCATGAAGGTTATTCGAGCTTCAAAAAAGTGTTTGAGATTCTTGAAAAGTGGTTTCTTCATGAAGGTTGTTTGATCTTTTTGAAAGAGTGAGCTTCATATAATTATTAGGATTTTAAAAGGCTATGTAAGCTTCATGAAAGGAAGGAGCTTCGCGAAGGCAGTGAGAATCATGAAAGTATTCAAAAGGGATTTCCTAGTAAATTTGTAGTAAAGTGATATTCATAAAGTGGATGAAAGTGGGACTTCAAAAAAGCATCTATCTACAACTGATTATGTATTCATTATTTCTAATGAAGGGACCTACATGTCCAAAAAATGTGTGTGGATACTTTCCATATCAGTTATTAAAGGAAGAGGAAGTAGGTGATCCTTTCCATTAGTAGTGATACATCAATAGAGAGTCAGAGAGTGACCCCTAGGAAGGTAGTGAGCTATCCCTAAACCTTATAAAGGCAGTAAGCCTCAACATGGAATGTATCTAGAAAAAACTTTTAATTTGAAGTGAGACTTAGTAAATTTGGTACATCGACACATTATCACTATATGATCCTTGGAAGTATCCCAATGAGGGTGAACCAAGTTAAATCACTATTTTTAATCCATGATTTTATTTCTATTTACACATTACTATGGGAAAGGGATATAAGAGTGTTTTTTTTAATGATGAAACAAGATCCGAAGGGGTAGTTTCTTTAATATGTCATACCCTGATTCACCCCTTATGAGGATATTTAACCTAGTTGGTATAACATTTGGTTCTACAAATACCTAAAAAAATACATCAATTTCCTCCCTTAACATGTCATATAGGCGTTGGTTTTATTATAAAACCCTTCTAGTAAGGCTTTTGGTGTAAACCAAAAGAGGTCTTCTGAAGAAGAAGTATCATTCTTAACCGAGTGTTTTTGTTTTATTTATTCTTCCACATACTTTAGATATTATTAAACCATGTTGTTATAATATAATTAGTGTCTAAAATATACTAAAATGTTTTTCTGTTAAATTAATTACCTATATTCATCTCCTCTTCCATCAAATGGGAAACAAAACCATTGTTTGTGTGTATGGAGGACAACCACCTCACGAATAAATATAATTTGTTTTTTATCACCTCCTCTTATGGATGGTTTTAATGATTAATTTAATATATATATATATGATATTAATGACCTATTTATAATTTTTAAAATATAATATATCATTTAATTTCTTACTATTCCATTCACTCAAAAATGATAACGTCGTTCATGCACATGTGCAGACTACCACCTCCACGAAGCGATGTGATTCATTCTTAATCACCACATAAAATGGATGATATATATAAGTATATTCAAATAAATAATATGGTATTTATTATATAATTATATTTATGTAAAGATAAAATAATACTTACCAACTTTCCCTAACGATTGTTAAAAAATGGAAGCGTTACTCATGCGTACGTATGACCCACCATCTCGATGATTGTAACGTAGTCCATTTTTCATAACCATTATTCATGATTGGTTTTAAAATTATAATTGGTGTATAAAAATTATAATTATATAATTATTATTGTTCTATTTATGATGGAATAATTACCCCCTTTACCATATTCAAACTATCGAAGTCATTTTTGACATATGAACTAAATATAATCCAAACTTTTGATGGGGAAATAATTGATAAGGTAATTAAATATAAAATAGTATTAAATAAAATAAAAGGAATAGTAACCATGAACATGATGAGTTGGACCTGAGGTAAGGGATTTAGTCTCATTTTTTATTCATTGAGGGTTTTTTAATGCTATTCACCTAATATATTTTATATAGTGAATATAATTACCATTTTACATATTATAGAATGAATCCTTCAAAATTCATTTTATTTTATGTTATAATTCATTTTAATTCATCCAAGGGGTTTGATTTGAATGTTATTAAGCAGTAAGGGATTTCATAACTCAAATTTGTTTCATTGAGTCATTTTACCTTTTCACTGTCTTTGATATTATATGATTATATGTATAATGACTTTTTATTATTTTATATTTCATTTACAATTTTTTTATGTGGATTTAAATTTGATTCACATAGTCAAATAATTCATTAATTCTCACTTCAACTATATGATCTTTGTATGATATTTCATCTCAATTTCCACTCCATTGTGACATATTTGGTATTATATGCCTATTTATTTTTATGAGGTGTATCTACTAAAACTTTTATATATTATATCATTAATATTTTTATATTAATGTTATTTAATATTTATTTTGAAGTTATTTATTCCATGAGGGTTATGATTCAAAAGTCACCAAAATGGCAAGGGTTTACTTCACAATCTCATCATTATTAAGGATTATTTATGTTTAAATCTATGCTTGGGAAATTATATGTTTTTTTAACTTAAAACCAATATATTTTCTTATCCTTTGGCTATTTTTGAAAATTATAAATTTCCTTTCATTTTTCTCTTTTAAGTACTCAAATGCATTTATGGAAATCAACTTGTTTTTCTACTCAGTCAGGAATCTTTTTCTTCCATGTCCATATTTTCCTTAGAATGTTTTAAAGAATATTTTTAACATTCTCCAATTATTTATTAAATAAATTTTTACCCATATATTTTTTAAAATGGTTTAAAAGGAATCTTCTTATCATTATCTGAAAAGGAACTTTTTGACTTTTTACTGAAAATGTGAAATTAATCCTTTTTAACGTACTTAAAATAAATATAATTTTACACCATCATAAACACTCATTATTATAAATCTTACTTTACAATTTTACATGGTTATTTTGAAAGAAATTTATTTTCCTAATATTTTTTAGTTTTTTGTAGTTTTTAAAAGTGATTTTAAAAATAAAAGGGGTATTTTCCTAAATAAAATTTTAATGAAATTTTTATGGTATTTATATTCATGAATGAAAACAAAATTTATTTTAATTACATTGAATTGGAGATACGTTGTAATAATACCATCGTTATTATAACTCTGGATGGTTTATGATCAGTTTGATGAGGGAAATTATTGACATTCCATATTATGAATCTTCTAATATGAAAAATTATTTATTATTAAGTCCTATTGATTAAGTTGTATTATTTATTAATATGATGAATGTATTAGACTTAGTAAGTGAATTAAGAGCCCTAGTAAAACCCCTTAATTCATTAGTAGGTCTCATAAGATAAACTAGTTTGGGTATTTGGCCATTACCTTACTCATTTATATAATATGTCTTAGCTGAGGCCTTAAAGGTATGTTTATGATGTTAGAAATTATGAATTCCACCATTATTAGATTAGTTATTGTTGTCTATGTGATTATTTTAATAGTTATGATATCCATCGATAAGTTTCAATATCATGTGAATAGTTATATTGAATTGTTTAATCAACATTTATTTAAACTATATTATTCATCATGATCAAGTTATTGATTAAATGAAATGTGTTTTCATTTATTTACCTTACCATATTGATTATGCCTTATTTACTCATAATATCTTCCACTCTATGAAACCCTTAGCAGGAATTTGAGATCACCCTTTTTTTATTTCCTTTCCCCATGAAAGGAAGAATGAATCTTTAAACGAGTTCAAGGATGCATAATATTTACTTTCACTAAATTTTATTCTATATTTTCAAATATAATGTGATTTTTAAGTATCAATCTAGTTTACCAAGACTAATAAAATATTTGGTCCTTTGGTATGTGATATATTTTATCTTATGCCAATATAATAATGTAACCACAAGCTCAAAGCTACTGGGGTTAAAGACTTTAAAGTTGGTATCATATAAAGTTTAGTAAACAACTTAAGAACTAGATTTATAAAAAAAATTGATTAGGGAACATAACCCTATAATAGGTATAGAGTAAAATCCATAAATACACTTTGTTTATGATTCATATAAGGATAGTTTATGTTTTTTTAGGTTCCATAATTTTTTAATAAGTCTAAGGTTGATTATATGTTTAATAGAATATATACCCTTTATGAAGTTTTATATAATGGAAGTACCTTGGAGGCATTTAATGAGTTTTAATAGATATTTGAAGTATATGTAACCCTTATATATAAATTATGTTTTAGTGATATGTATTTTTTAGGAATAATGATTTTATATTTTGTGAACATGAGTTTAAAGTTATTAATATACTTTAGTGTTAATATGATCATTGATGTTAAGTTAATAATAGTCAATTATGGTTATTTTATTTTGTGAAAAAATAATTCATATAGAAAACCTTTGTGGTTAAAAAGTGATTTTATGACTAATGTTTTTTTGAGTATGTTCATCATATTTTCTTTTGAATACTATAAGAATTATATTAATATAGATTTAAAAAAAGTATAACCTACATGTTGTATGATAGTACATCATATTCGGTAAGGTCATAGGGATTAAACCCACAATCGATGGGCGACAAGGGTGAAATGCCTACCACTGACCTATATGATGTCTTGAATAGTATGACATTGGTTTTAATAAAATTATTTGATGGATAAAAATTAATTTTATTTTGGAAAAAATATTATAGGATACAATATTTTTGAATTTTTTATGATTTTTATGCGATTAATTATATTTCTAAATATTTTTATTAGGTTGAGATGCATATATATATATATATAACCATTAGGTTTAACATAAAGGATTATTTGGTGATAATTTTATTACGTATTTAGAGGTGTAAGATGAAGGGTATGATATAACATTTTAGGTTAAAAATTTATTTAATATTGAGGTTATAGAGGTTAATTGGTATGTAAGTTTATCGATTTATGGAATAATCTATATCAAACCATTTATTTTATTATTGAATTTTGGAGATTAGTGTATTATTTATTCATATGAATGTTTATTCATTTTGGGTATTATCTTACATTGTGTGAACCATTTTAGTTTTACTAATGATATGAGGAATATATTTTTATTATTTTTTAGATTATATGATCCACTAAAAGATTATTTTAGTTCTTTAGGAATAAAAAATCCATCTTGGATATTCATTTCTTGGAGTAAGAAATGCAGTGGAAATTGATCAAAGTACAACCAAAGGATGAAATTGTGATTATAAAATAAAAATATATCAAGTAATAATATTTTATGGTGTTATCTATCTTGATATTAAAATAATAACTCAACAATAGGTAATGGATCTTGAAAAAAATGCTATCCTACGATCATTTCTGATGAATTGATGGCCAGTTCACCCATCACAGATTTATGGTTTTTTGGTCATTAACTTTCTGATGACCATGTTCTCAATCAAACTATATTAGTCATTGGAAATTAGATTCCTCCTCTATATCCATGTTTTCAATTCTCATTAATTTCATCCTATTTGGAAACATAGTTATGTGTTATTCTAGATAACCTTTTTATTTCCATTTCCCTTTATTTAAGAGGAAGTATTATTAACACTTTTATAATGTGGGTTTTCCACAAAAGAATTTTCAAATTTAAACCCCTTTATTTTTGAGCCCAGGTAAAAATTATTGGGATTTAATTTATTAATGGTGGGGATAATGTAACAAATATATATTTTTAAAGAACATTATGTTTGAAAGTGTATACGACATGAAACACCGAGACTAAACAAACCCTAAAATTTTATTATTTAAATATGACCCTTATAACCTAAACATTAAATTGAATGGTATGAATATGAATAATTAATTTATGAAATATATATGAGCTTCCTACTCAATATAAATTTATTGATAAATTCTTATTAAATAATACCTTAATTTTTAGTAAAGTCATTTTATTCATTAATAATACGTTTCCTTCAAAAAAGATTTTATTATTTTTTGTGAGTGAATGTTATAATTAATCCATATAAATTTTAGAAAATTTTAATTGATAAAAAATATATCAATTTTGAAATCAAAATTTTAAAATTATCTTAGAGTGAATTTTTGGGATTTTTCTAAAATGATTGATTTTCCAGTGAATAGTGAAAATAACTGATTCTTGAAATATTATCATTTATTTTCATTAAATAAAGTAATTCAAAAGTACCATTATATTTTTAATTTGGTATTAAATTTACATATGAATTATTTTATTTATAATAATCTATTTAATTTCATTTTAATTTGAAACTTTCATAATTTTGGTATAAGTTTATTTTTATGTATAAAAATGCTGTTTTCTAAAAACTGTTTTGAAAGTGAATTCCCCCCAACTGTTAATTTATTAAAATAACCACAAATAAGAAATTATTTAAATTAAATATTTATATTATATATCTATTTAAATTAATTTAAACTCATATATTTATGATTTCAAGTCATAATGTTAATATAAGATAATTAATTTCTTGAAAAATGCATTTTTCTCAAAGTCGTTTTTCATCACGTTTTACAGACATATTTTAAAATTAAAATTTTCTAATTTTAGAAAATTTATTTTAAAAAACTAACTTATATTTTTTAAAATAATACAAAAAATATCTTACAATGGATTTTGATAGTTTTTTGAAAAGATTAATTTTTCAACGAATAGTGAAAAATAATGATTTTAATTAAAAATTGTCTTTTTTTTTCAAATAATTTAAAATGTTAAATTTTGCTTTATGATAGTTTTAAAAGTATAATTAGTAAAATTATATTATTATTATTACAATTTAGTTTATTTTAATAAATTTTATTTTGAATTTTAGTATGAAACCTTTCTATACTTAAGGAAACTTTTTTCTTTGGAAAACCACATTTTCATCAGGCTTATGGGTTTTATTTAAAATAAAATTGAAGCACTTATATAAATTGAATTTGGGAAAATTTATTCTATATTTTTAATCATAATAATTAATATTATTTAATAATTTTACCTTAATTTTTTTCGTAATTAATTTTAAAAATAGTAAACATTTGTTACCATATTTAAGGTTAAAACAAGTTTCCTCAGGGGGAGGGGGGTTAAACCAAAAGATAAGGGTATTTTTTTCAATTAAAATTAAATAAATACTATTGTATGACCATATTTAGACCTTATAATATTTCACCTTATAATATATTTCCATTTGGAATATGTTTTCTTGAGAATGAAGTTTTTCATTTTGCATTATTTTAAGAAAATTTCCAAGTGGGTCCTCTCCCATCACTTATAAAAGGACACCCCTCTCGTCTTTTATTCACACATAAAACTGAAGAGGTTGTCCGAAGAAGCAGTATCATTATTAACCAATAATTTTTGTTTTATTTCTTATCCCACCCCCTTAAAATATTTTTTAACCATTATTATATAATAAAATTATTGTCTCCAATATATTTATATGTTTTTATGTCAATTTAATAACCTATATATATCTCCTCATCTATCAAATAGGAAAAGAAACCACTATTTCTGTGTACGACGGACTACCACCTCACGAACCGATGAAATTCCTTTTCCATGAACTTCTATTATGGATGGTTTTAATGATAGATTTAATATATATATATATATATATATTATTCATGAAATATTTATAATTCTATAATGATAATAAATAATTTAATTTCTTATCTTTCCATTCACTAAAAAATGATAACATCGTTCGTGCGTATGTATGGACTACCACCTCCATGATGAGATGTGATTCATTATTCATCACCACATCACATAAATAATATATATAAGTACATTAAAATAAATAATATGGTATTTATGATATAATTATCATTATTTAAATTCACAATAATACATACCATCTTTCTATAATGAGCATTGAAAAATGGGAACACTACTCATGCGTATATACGACCTACCATCTCCATGATTTTAATATAGTTAATTTTTCATAAAAATATTTTATTATTTTTGTTTAAATTAAATTTTATGTATAAAAATAATAACTATGAAATTATTATTATTTTATAGTTAAGAGAAAAATGACCAATTTTACCATAGTCAAACTACCAAAGTCATTTTGGACATATGAACTGAATATCATCAAAAAATCCGATATGAACATAATTTATTACATAATTAAATATAACATGGTATTAAATAAAATAAATGTAATAATAAAAAAGATAAAGTTTATTAATAAATCAAATAATTAAAATAAGTATATTATTTAGGAAGATAAAGAACGCATGTGATGAGTCAGGTATGATGTAAGGGATTTAGCCTCAATTTTATTTACTGAGGCATATTTTATTGTTATAAACCAAATTTATTTTATATGGTGAATATAACACAAATTTTATATATTATATCATAAATAATTCATAACTAATTTAATTTTAAGTTATAATTCATTTTACTTCATCTAAGAGGATTTGATTTTAAAGTTACCAAACAGTAAGGGGTTTCATAACTCTATTTCTTTTAATTATGCTATATTACCTCTTTATTGTCTTTGAAATTATAATATTATATATATAATAATTTTTTAATTTTTTATATTTTATTTACAATTACTTGATGTGGATTTAAATTTGATTTCTATAATAAATTCATTGATTAATTCTCACTTCCATGGTACGATCTTTGTAAGAGATTTCATCTCAATTTTACTCCATTGAGACATATTTGGTATTATGAACCTATTTATTTTTATGAGGTGTATCTACTACCAATTTGATATATTATATCATGAATATATTTATAATAAGGGTATTTAATGGTTATTTTGAAGTTATTTCTTCTATGGAGGATATTATTAAAAAGTTATCAAAGCGGTAAGAGTTTATTTCACAATCTCAATGTTATTTGGGATTATTTATGTTTAATTATATACTGGAGAAATTATATGATTATTATATCTTATAAATAATTAATTTTATTATCCTTTGGTAATTTTTAAAATTATAAGTTTTCCTTTCATTTTTCCACTTTTAAGTACTTAAGAGATCAAAATATTGTATTCGAGGAAAATCAACTTGTTTTTCTACTCTGTCGAGAATATTTTTATTCCATGTCCATAATTCCTCAAAATATTTTAATGAATATTTTTATTATTCTCCAATGATTTATTAAAGAAATTTTTATCCTTGTATTTTTATAAATGGTTTAAAATTAATCTTCTTGTCATTTTCCAAATAAGGTACCTTTTGAATTTTTACTGAATATATGAAAGTAATATTTTTTAACATACTCAGTGTAAGAAAACAGGTTTTATTTGAGGTAAAATACCTATTTTATTTCCATTAATTTCAGTAGTATTATCCTTATAAATTCTCCTAATCCATTAAAGGTGATACCAGAAGTGTTTGGGGCTTGTTCGGAGCCCTAATCTATGAGTTATGGAGAAAACATGAGTGGAACATGATTATTGCATGGTTAGTACTAACCATGAACCTCAAAACATGCGACATTGTAAGGGTGACACATGGTTTATCTAAACCATTCAAGGTTGGATTTGACCATGTAGAAATGAGACAATGGTTGTGCACAGAAAACAAATGGGGATTCTAACCATGCACTAGAGGCCATCTGGGGCGTGCTCCCTGAATAGTGGGATGTGCAGGGTTGACATATAGTTTGTCCAACTCTATAGGAAAACCATGAAACCTCTTAAAAATTGAAAAAATTACCTATTTCCCTTACTTATTTTAAATACTCATTGATTATTTATTTTCTCCTCCAACACATAGATGACCCCTCTTCTTTATTGAAGATCCTCCAAGACTAAATCTAGGATTTGTGATATCTTCTCCATCCTAAATTCGATCTAGTCACCATCATTATCATTAGTTGTGTCTAGTAAGATATCCATTACTCTTGCACCTTTATTCATTTATATTTTCATTGATGGCGTTATTTTGGTGAGAGCTCTTATGCCCTATTTTCCTGGAATTTTTCTATTTTTAAATTTATTCTATTCTATCCTAGATTAGAGTCCAACAATAGATGAGGATTCAAATACCAAGAAAATGTATGTGGTCTCATGAGTTTACCTTAAATTCTTAGTGATTATATATATTACACCATTGTTCCATGTGCTAGATTTTCAGGTTGATTCCTATAAAATGGATTTTTTCTTAAATTAAATAGGTAGGATTGACCTATATGAACCATGATACCTTTTTATATATCATTGGAGGTTAAGGAAGATGAATTGAACCACCCCTTTGGTGCATTTTTATATTGGATTAAACCACTATGGGTAGCCTATGAAATTAATACACCTATCAAGGTGTGTTCTTTTACCCCTTTCATTGGAATGTTAACTGATATGTCTGAAATGTAAATTGAATTGAATGATAGATGGAATGTAAGACCATGTCCCTACACCTTTTGAAATCGTTCTTCTCATATATTCTTGAGATGTTCTTTAAATATAAATGTCCAATTGAGATAAATGGGATGATTAATTTGATACTTAGCATTCTAAGCCTATGATTTTATGTGAGACACCATCTAAAGTGGGTAAATTACTTATGTAAATTTGATACAAAAATGAATTTAAATTTGAACGTATATGGTATGGTATGTATTTGGGCCCATGACCATTCATATTTAATTTCTAAGAGTGATGCTTTGGTTCTAACATGGAACACTATAAACATAATAATTGAGATTATTAAATTAAATGAATTGTAATTGGATTTATTATGCTCCATGGGTAACACATGGGTTCTCATATGAATTACATGGATAGAATCACTTAGAATATAAACTATATATATTCCATGAGTGATACATGGACTCCTTTTGTGGAATTCCAAGGATGGAATCAGAGGGAAGATTATTATCTATACCTGAGTGATACTTGGACTCCCTTTGTGGACTGAAAAGGATGGACTCAGAGGGTCAATCATTATTTACCAAGAGTAAAATTTGGGATCCCTTTTTTGGACCTCCATGGATAGAATCAGATGGTAGTGATTTTATACCACACCTAGAGTGATAATAGGGTTCCTATGTGGAATGGATACGATGGGATTATAAGGTGATTGGTTTATATTATGCATGGAGTGATACCTGGGTTCCCATGTAGGAACTTCATTGATGAAATCATGTTGATTTATGATCATAATGAATTAATTATACGACACCTTTTCTAATCCAAATCACAAGATTTTCTTTGGTCAGATTCTTACATCTTATTTATGGCATTTTTATACGTGTCATGACTAGATATTATTCATGGGGTACACTTTATTAGATATTATTCATGGGAACACTTTATTAAATTATGACTATGTCCCGACACTCTATTATAAATAAAATTATGAATTAAGGATTACTTATAGATATTATTACTTAGGTCTAAGCAGGTATAAGAGGAAATGTGTTGCATGGGAACCCAAACCTATGTGTATTATTTATATACCACATTTCATTTATAGATTTTATTATTACCTTCACATTGTTTATTATATATTCACAGATTGGATGGAATTTGACACCATTGGCAATGGCCTATTGAGTATATCTTACACCCTGTTTGTGCCAACATTGGGTACCTAGAAAGACTTGATGGATACAGGTAGGGATAAGGTAAAGTGACCAACTATGAATGCTTGATTATCTTGATAGTATAGTGTAAGGGGGAAGATGATTGATCATATGATCAAGATTCCACTAAAGATAGCTTGGGTTCTTTTGTTTATTTTTATATAGCATGTTTTATATTAATATTACCTGATACCCCATCTATTTACCTTTTTATATAGTATCCCATGATCATAATTTTTGTATATGACATTGATCGATGTTATTACTTGGTTATCTATATGATTGAGTTTACTCTTCTGTTATTTATTTATCTTTTATTCTTCCTCTTTTGATTGATACGATAATTTTTCTATGCTATACTATGATCATGAGGGTAAAGTCTCCCCAATATTTCACCATGTACCCTCGGTACTAGTCGGAAGCATCTAGAATATGAGGTGGTATGCATGCGGTCATGTGTCCAAACAGGTCTAGTTAATGTCGAGTGAACTAGGTCCGAGATGTCAGAAAGTGGTATCAGAGAAGTTTCCTTTCGCTCCTTTTCCTTGACTTACTAATTAAGATACTAGAATGGATAAATTGGATGTGTTGGTATTTTTTCATGATCCTATTCATGGGAGTAGATAACCCATGTACAGTGAAAATCCAAAGTATCTGGGATGAGACTTGTTATTCTGGATTGTGATTATTATAGTTTCCTAGATTTATCTATTGGGTGATTCACTTTTTGTTTGATGTCCATTATGAATATGGATTTTTACCCTCGGAAAATATGATAAAGAAGTATTGAATCATGCATCATAATAGGTACTTCATAATTTATATGTCATTTATATTCCATGCCATGTTTATATTACTACATATATTTCTTGTAGCATGTTTTAATTCCTTTATTTTCATGTCCTTGAAATTGTGCTAACATTTCATGCAGGGGATGGATAGATAATTGTTTATGATAAAATATATTCCATGTTTAAATTTATAATATGTATGGTCCTATATAAATTAGAAATGGTGATCTATATAATTCAACCATTTTAAATAATTTCTATATAAGTGAGTATGAACTTAAATGAAATTTAACTCTAAGATGAAATTATCGCCATTTTATGGGGATTCCAATTGAGACTTAAAGGTTGTATTACTTTATAAACTGTGATTAACACCTTGTATACTAGGGATCTTTGACTTATAGAAGATAATTTTACCCTAGATTGACCTCAATAGTGGGTAGTAGGTAGTATATCTTTTTTTTATGATGATCTTCATGCTACCCAGACTTGGATTTAGGAGTAGGTTGAGGGGTGTGACTTTTATACAGGGAGTCTTGTAAATATCCAATTCATATATTTATGTAGTTAGAAGTTACTAAATCCTATATTGAGGTATGCATTTGGAATTGTAGAGGCATTCTACCACAACAGCCTTAAGTCTTGAACTCGGAGGGTGGTGATGATAATGCTTTAGAGGTGGTGGTCCATGGTCCTCCATCAAAACCTCTAGTAGTGACCCTTGAGGCACTGCCAATTTTACCTGATATGAGCACTAAATACTAGTTTAAAGAAGGTTTCCTATGGATTATAAAGAATATTTAGGGAGCCTCATTATCTACCCCAACTATGGTAGAGTTGACACATGAGTTTTAGTAGAAGTATCCACCCACATATTCAGAGTATGGTGGCCTAAAGGATATAGAATCATGGCTAGAGGCCATGATGTCTATTTTAAAGCATCTTAAGGCACCTCCTGAGAAGGGAGTGAATCTCTCTATCTATATATTCTTTGGTATTCCTCCAATAGATGGTGGGATGTTATTACCCAGATGGATCATCTATGAGATATGGATTTGAAGGATTTCTATAAGTCCTTTATTATTATTTCTCTCTAGATACATTGAGGGTCGATAGATCTAGAGATTTTATACACTTAGAGTAGGGAGATTTATTAGTTCTTTACTATTATACCTTTTTGATGGAGCTCTAGTTTTTTAGACATATTCTTCTATGTTATGAGTTATCTAAAGTTAGGAAATTTGAGGATGTTCTCAAGTATGACATCAAATTACAGGTGAATATCTTTCACATTTCTACCATATCTAGAATAATGTATCTGGTACTTATCATTGAGCATAAACTGAGAGAGGCTAAGGGTATGGGGCAAGGTGGTTTGACACCTAGATCTACTACTATATTGACTAATAGTAGTAAGTGTCACTTGGATCTATACTGAGGTGATATTAGTAGTCAGAGTGCATATTTAGGTAGATTGGTGAGGTTACATTAGTATAGTAGACCAGGAAAAACAAAACACCATTGTACCAGGGACCCAGTTGAGTGTTAACCTTGTGGAAAGATGGGTTATCTTCAACAATTTTTCAGAAATTTTCTTCTATTATCTAGTGAGATAGGTAGAAATTGATTCCACATCTAGGAGAGAGTTCAGAAGCTTCTTGTTAGGAAGAGAGCTGGAGTGTGGCCTACTGATCAGGTCGAAGCAGTAGTCATAGCTGGGGTTGCTAGATACCTAGATTACAACACTAGAAGAGAAAACATTCTCATGGTAGAAAATCTATATCTCAATGTTGTATATTAATCTATATGTATAAATTATAGCCATTACCTAAGGAGCAGAGTGACATACCTTCTATAGTGAGAGGTACTATTCTAGTAGCCTCTAATTTAGAGTATTCTATTATTGATATAGGTGATTATCATTTCTTTATATCTGTGCCTTTTGTGCAGAGTATTGACCTCATTTTTTAGCTTTTTTATGGCATGATGATAATTGATACTCTGTTGGGGATTTGATTAGAGATTGCATGTCAGTGTAGGGAGTTACCCCTCGAGGTAGGTGGGTGTCACTTTATATGGGACCTCTTTTTCCTTAATATGATATGGTTTAATATCATTATTAGGATAGAATAGTTGGTAATATATCATGCTTACATTGATTGATATCTCCAGAGGGTGACTTTCACATCCCCATAGGGTGGGGTTTTTATTCTTAAGGGTGAATGGGATCTCCAGCCAAGTTGAGATGGACCCAAGCATCATGGGTTAGGCAGGATGACAACCTCATTTGATATCCATTATTTGGATGATTAGGGAATAATCTAGGTAGATTTCACTCTAGTGGAGGATCAATTCAGAGATATTTCCTGGAAATTTTTTTAGACTACCTTCTAATATAAAGGTAACATTTTTCATCAAGGTAGTGCCAAAAGTTTCATCAGTATCCATTACTCCTTACAGGATGGCTACCATTGAGTTGAAGGATCTCAAAAAGAATATTGTGGATTTAGAAGTTACGGGTTTTATACAGCCTTTTTATTCACTATGGGGTTCAACAACCCTTTTATCCAAGTAGGGGGATGATAAAATTAGGCTTTTTATGTATTACCGTTTGTTAAACCTACTTAATATTAAGAACTTATATCCATTGCCTCGTATATATGATCTCTCCAACCATATCGAAGGAGAAAGGGTTTTATCTAGGATTGATATGAGATTATGTTATCATCAGGTGTGTTTTATACCATAAGATATACCATGTAAAACATTAAATAGTATATATGGATTGTATAATTATTTGGTCATATCGTTTGGTCTCATGAATGCACCAATAGTTTTCATGGAACTAATGAATTTGGTTTTCCACCTTTATTTGTATTTGTTTATGGTGGTTTTTATGGATGATATCTTGGTGTATTCTCATACTCAATATGAACATGTCAAACATCTCAAGATCATATTGAATGCACTAAGATTGCATTATTTATATACTAATCTCAAAAAGTTCCACTTTTGTATGAATAAAGTTTACTTCCTGGGTCATATTATCTCAGAGACTAGAGTATCATTTGACCCAGAGAAGGTGAGGCTATAGTTTCCTAGGATCAGACTAAGAATGTATTTTATATATAGAGTTTATTAGGGAATTATGGTCATTACATGTATTTTATACAAGACTTATCACATATAGAATCATCTCTTATGGGATTGACTAAAAAAATGTGAAGTTTATATGGTCAAAATCCTATAAGAAAGCCTTTTAAGAGCTAAAAGGGAGGATGAATTTAGAAATGATCCTGATTCTACCAGATCCAGGAAGAATATATACAATCTATTGACATGCATCATGTATTAGAATAGGAGCAGTTATGATGCAGGAGGAGTGATTTGTGGTGTATGGGTATCATTAGTTGAGGCCACCTGAGAAGATTTACCCAACACATGATCTTGAGATAGTAGCTATTGTTCACGCCCTATGCTATTGGAGGCATTACTTACCAGAAGATAATTTTTCAATGTTTATATACTACATAAGCCTCAAGTACATATTTACTCAGCATGACTTGAGTCTCAAGAAATGAATGTGGGTTTAATACATATAGTGTTTTGACTTCGAGCTTGCCTATATACTCAGAAATGGAAATGTAGTTATTGTTGCTCTGAGTAGGAAGACTCATACATAAGAATCTCAAGAGTCTAGTAGAAAGTGGTAGCTTATGGCCCTATTTTCTAAGATGTATTTGGAGGTTAAATACCATTATGGATAGTCTATACTTGCATAGTTATTAGTGACCTCTTCAATTATCAAGAGAGTGAAGACGATACAGTTATTATATTTCAAGGGATTAGTCCTATAGGAGAGTATTGTAGAAGATTCACCACCTCCTGGTTGGGTTGTCTATGAGAATGAGATCTTGAGCATTCATGGATGCATCTAGGTTCCTAAATATGTCTGAGGGGAGTTGACGCGAGAGTATCATGACTCTCTATGGGTGGTACATTCTGATATCACCAAGATGTATCATAACTTAAACCACAGATATAGGTGTCCAGGGATGAAAAGAGAGATAGATGAGTTTGTTACTTGATGTTCCACCTGTCATCAAGTAAAGGTATAACACTAGTGACCAGTAGGTATTTTGAAACCATTACCTATTCCTAATTGGAAATGGGATGAATTTACCGTGGATTTCATGAATATATTTCCTAGATTACCTTGGTCAGTGATATCACATGGGTGATCATAGAAATATTTAAAATGTTCACCCATTTCTTACCTTTTTGGAAGAAATTTTCAATGGATTATCTCAAGAGGCTCTACATTCATGAGATCATATGCCTCTATGGAGTTTGACATTCTATCGTATCTGAAAGAGATTCTTGTTTCACATCATAGTTATGGAAGTGGTTAACAAAGGCACTAGGTTCACATGTACTACTGAGTATATCCTATCACCCTCAGACCGATGGTTAGTATAAGTGAACAATACATGTTTTGTGGGAAATTCTCTGGGTATGCATCCTTGATTTTAGAGGTTATTAGCAGAAACAATTAACTCTCATTGAGTTCTCTGATAATAAAATCTTCCAAGAGATGATACATATGGATCTTTATGAGGCCCTATATGGTTGGATATTCCGTTTAACCTTATGATAGTTAGAGGTAGGGGAGGTAGTGCTACCAGGTCTTTGTCTCATTTAGGAAACTTCAGAGCAGGTTCAACTTATTTGGAAGAGGATTTATATAACCCAGTCTAGGAAGAAGTCATACAACGATCATCACCATTGACCATTAGAATTATAGGTGGGGAGTTATGATTTCTTATGTGTTTCACCTGGACTAGGGAATAGATATATTATAATACAAGGGAAGCTATCACCACATCATGTTGGCCACTTCGAGATTCTAGATAAATTTAGGTCAGTAGCCTATAAATTATAGTTACCTCATAGGTAATGAGATATGCCCAACGTCTTCCATATATATAAGCTTTGTTGATATTATTTAGATCTATTGCATATTCTTCAGCATGAGGAGGTTGAATTTAAGGTTGATACATCCTTTGAGGAACATCCTATTTTTATTATTTATCAAGGAAAGAAGGTTATTCAGGGCCATTCAGTTCCTTTGGTGTAGGTGCTATGGTAACATAGTTGTGTATAATATAAGACTTGGGAATGTGACACTGACGTACATGCCCAGTGGTTATATTTATTCTCTAATGATGCTTTTCCATCATTGGAAGGTCAACTTGGGGATGAGTTACCTTGGGGGGGGGGTGGATTGTAAGAACCTTAATATTATTCAAGGTAAAGAACCTTTTTTATTAACTCCTTCATTTTTATCCTTATAAATGTGCCAAATTCTTTAGAGGTAAAATCAAGAGTGTTCAGGGCTTATTAAAATCCCAAAGTTCTGAGTTATGGTGATAATGGAAGAGGTTCATAGATAACACATGGTTAGGGATACCCATTATCCTCAAACCATGTAGATCTTTAAAGGTTCCACACAGTTTATCTAAACTATATAAGGGGGGATTTGGCCTTGTAGGGATGAGATAAAGGGTGAACACAGGCTGCACATAGTTTGTCTAACCATATGCCGTAGACTGTGCATGGTGTGCTTCCTAGATAATGGGGGTGTCAATGTTTGGCACATAGTTTGTCCAATCGTGTGGCCAACCCATGTGAACTCCAAAAAAGTGGTGAAATTACCTTTTTTTACCTTACTTATTTTAAACCCTCACCCCTCATTTCTTTTATCCTATAACAAAAAATAAACCCCTATTCTCCACCAAAGCTCCTCTAAGCCTAAATATTTGATTTGAGATATCTTCTCCTCTCAGACTCTAATTGATCCGCATTTAGTCTCATTGGTTACGTAGCAGTAAGCATTCCATTCCTCTTGTTTCTTTAATTATTTATCTTCTCATTGAAAGAGTTATTTTAGTGTGATATCTTATCCCCTATTTTTAGGTTATTTGTCTATTTTATTGATTTATTCCATTCTAGACCATATTAGAGGCCAACAATGGATGAGGAGTTGACTACCAAGAAAAGGCAGGTGGTCTCATGATTTTCCATTAATGTATTGGTGTTTATATATTATGTTGTTATTATGTGTATTGGATTTTCCGGGAAATTCTTGTTAAAGGGATTTATTATTAAATTAAATCGATAGTCTTGACCTATATGACCCATAATACCTATTTATATATCATTGAATGTTAAAGACAATGAATTAAACCACCACTTGGGTGAATTTTTAAAATGGATCAAACCACCATGGGTAGCCTATTTAATCAATCCACCTCTTAAGGTGTGTTCTTTTAACCCTTGATTTGGGATGTTAAATAATATGGTTGAAATGTAAAATGAATTAAATAAGATAGGGAAAAGAATACCATTTCCCTACAACTTTTTCTATTGACCTTCTTGCTTAGGCTTGGGATATTATTTAAATAAAAAATCCCAATTAATATGAATGAGAGGATTAATGTGATTCTAGGCCTTATAAACCTATGATTTGATGTGATCCACCTTCTATGGTGATTAAATTTCTTATGTAAATGTGATGAAAAAATGACTTTAAATGTGAAATTAAATGGAATGTTTAGTCTTTGGTCCCATGAGAATTCATATTTCCTTTTTGAGAGTGATTCTTGGGTTCCAAACATGGAACACCATGAACATACTAATTGTGGTTATTTAATTAAATAAATTTTAACTGAATTTATTATGTGCTATGGGTGGTAGATGGGTTCTCATGGGAATTAAATGGAAAGAATCACTTAGAAGCTTGACTATATATTCCATGAGTGATACTTGCACTCCCTTTGTGAAATTCCAAGGATAGACTAGGAGGGGTATATTATTACCTATTCCTGAGTGATACTTGGAGTCCCTTTGTGGAATTCCGAGGATGGACATAGTAGGGAAATTATTATATGCCATGAGTGAATCTTGGAACCCCTTTTAGGAATAATAAGGATATAATCATAGGGAAGTGACTTTATTCCAAACCTAGAGTGATTCTAGTATTACTATGAGGAATGAATAGGATGAGATAATAAGGTGATGGGTTAAGTTTATTCTTAGAGTGATACCTAGATTCCAAATTAGGAATGTCAAGGATGATATGAGGTTTCTTTGAAATCATAATGAATTAATTATACAACACATCTGCCAAGACAAATCACAATCTTGGATTCAGTCTGAGCCTTACATATTATTGATGGACTTTTTATATATTTCTTGATTAGATATGATTCATGGGGGATGCTTGGGCTACACAATAGGTCCTAAAAATTTATTATAAATTGAAGCATGACTGACTGATTACTTAGAGATATACCATCTTAGGTCAAAGACGGTAGAAAAGGACGATCATTCAATGGGAACTCAAACAAATGTGGGTTATTTATATACTGAATTTAATTTATATATTTTATTATTACCTATAAACTATTTATTATATATTCACATACTGGATGGAATTAGACACTATTGGAAGTTGCCTATTGAGTATATCTCACATCATGTTTTTCCATTATTGGGTACCCAAACATACTTTATAGATACAGGATGGGACAAGGTAAATATACCTACCTTGGATGCTTGATTATCTTACAAGGATAATGTACGAGGGAAGAGAACTGAGCCTATAGTCAAGATGCTAATAGTGATAGCCTGGGGACTTTTGTTCATTTTCATATAATATATTGTATATGCCTATTTTCTGACCCCCTACATTTCCCTTTTTGTATAGTATTCCATGATCATCATTTTTGTATATGAAATTTATGGATGTGATTACTTGGTTATCTATATAATGGATGTTTACTCTTCTTCTGTTTAGTTATCTTTTATTCTTACACTATTGATTGTTATGATTATTCCATTGTGCTACACTTTGATCATAAGGGTATATTCTCCCTACTATTTCACTATGGACCCTCATATGTAGTCAGAAACCACTAGCATATCGGGGGGGGGGGGGTGCACTTAAGTTCATACGGTCAACCAGGTTCAGTTACAATTGAGTGAACTAGGACCAGGTTGTCACACTCAACCTGAATGTAATTTCCCATAGTCATGACCACTAATTTATTTGAATATTACTTTAACATTTCTATGGTTCTTTTCAAAGAAAATTATTTTCCTAATATTCTCATTTTTTAGTTTTTAAAAGTGATTTTAAAATCAAAAAGTGTATTTTCATCAAGAATTATTTTAATTGAACTTTTATAGTATTTATATTCATAAATGAAAAACCTGTATTTTACTTATGCTCCACTAGGAATATTTTATAATAATATCATCCTTATTATTTCTATGGATGAACTAGTACAAAATTGGTCTTTAGTAGCGCTGTCATTTATTAGCGCTAGAAGAAAATGCTGATAAAGGGGATATTTATTAGCACTAAAGAAAACAATGATAAATTTAATCTTTTATCAGTGCTTTTATTTTATATTTGATAAAGGAAATCTTTATTAGCACTTTAATTTTAGAACTAATAAAGGGTATCCTTTATCAGCACTTTATTTTTAACACTGATAAAGGGTATCCTTTATCAGCCCTTTATTTTTATCACTGATGAAGGGTACGCTTTATTAGTGCTTTATGTTTGGCACTGATAAATATTTTTTCATCAATTATTTTTTAGTATTAATAAAATGAAATAATGAAATAAATAAAAAATAAAAATTTGTTTATTAAAAAAATATTATAACTTTTATTAATAAAATAATTATTGATAGAAATGAATTGATTGATTATACATTAGTAAATATTTAACATTTTATTAATTAGATAATTATGATAATTAATGATATTAAATTGTATATATTAAATATTTAGATATATATTAATGTATATAAATATTATTATATATTACGAAAAATATTTATGCACTTTATAGTAAATTGTCATATATTTATTGAATAATGGTATATAATTAAAAATTAACATGAATTACAAATATTTACTAATTTCACAGTACACGACATATAATTGAATGTCATTTTATTTTTCAATTTAATATAGTTCAAATGTGTGTTATATTGATTTCACATATACGTATAATTAATGCATTTTTATATACAATATTCTCACATAGAGAACTTATCCATTTTTTCAATATTGTTAAAGTGTACTTATATTCTTAATTTATTCAATTTCACTCATATATAAATATTCATGCACTCAAAATTAGATATTCATTAATAATGTTAAAAAGTATTTGTAAATTTTTTCATAAGTAAATATATTTTTGAATAAATATATTTATAAATATACATTCACTATAATTATATAATTATATAATTATAATTATATATAAATATTTTTTTTAAAACTATTTATATAATTATAAATAAATAATAATGTATATCTAAATAATTATTAAATTTATAATAAATTTACTTTAATAATGAATATATTTACTACATTTATATTTATATATATTTATTAAATATATATATGTATAATTATACAAATATTTATAATGATATAAATAATATTTTTTAAAATATTTCTACAATTATAAATAAATAATTATAAAATTATAATAAATATATTTAAAAGGAATATATTTACTATATTTATATATATATATATATTAAGTATTTATAAATATTGATTTTTTTTATTTATATCTATAATTATAAATCATTTAATATCACTTTAGTCATATGCACTGATAATGATGAGGATTTATCAGCGCTAAACAAATTGCTGATAAATGAAAATTTATTAGCACTATAATTTTAGTGCTGATAAATAGTTGTTTTAGTAGTGTTTATATAATACGTGCTAATAAAAGGGATCTTTATCAGCGCTTATTAGTAAGAATTGATAAAAGTTTCATGATCTATTTTAAAAACCCTAACCCTTTGCGAAACAGTTGTGATATAGAAGCTTTCCACGCAATCCACCTACTGCCGGTGCTCCTCCTCGGTGAATCGAAGGTCGAATTGCTCCTCCTCGGTGAATTGAAGGTCAGATCACACTACTTGACTACCTCTAAACATCTTTTCCAACATCTTAAGAGGGTCTCAGATTTTCTTTAACCTAGCGAGGTAGGCCTTCCAATTTTCTTTGTGTATTTTTGGTTTTGTTTTTTTATTTCTTATTCTATGATTTGTTTTTGATCCATTGTTTATGATCCATTGTTTATGATTTGTTTGTGAACCATTATTAGGGAATGATTTGTGGTCTGTTGTTTGTATTGAATACCAATGTATGATCCTTTGTTTCTATCTAACGCTGAACCTTGGATTTATTCATTGTTGATTTAGTCATATGTTTTATATCTTCTTACTAAATAATTTTTTCACATATGTATATAAATGTGTAGAAATTTCCATATATGTTATTTTTTATTTACTACTGATTTGTGGTACATTGGTGGTTCCCTAATGATTATATATATGCTGATACCTTTCATGGACACCTCATTGGACATGAATCTTCAGTTGCTATTTTTCAGGAACCAAGTTAGTGGGGTGATGTATGTTCCTCAATTGGTTATATGTATTATAGGATCTAGTTACTCTTAGAATTCACTATAGTCCATTGTTTTCTTATGGATCAGATTTAAAGGGGCCATCCCCAGTTAAGCACATGAGGTTTTATCGCATCAATCCTTCATTTTTTGAATCATTATGGTGCCTTTAGTTCATGTTATGTTTGAATATCAGGTTTTTATCTATTTGACATATCTTATAGACTATAATTGAGTGAGTTTTTATACTGGTGTGACATGTATGTGTGTTTATATAGCTATTTCATCATTTATTTGGAGGGGGGACCACCTCCCATTTGTGATTTTTTACACCCAATGTTTAAACCACCCTTTAGTGACTTTGAGGCATGTTAGAGGTCATAAGATGATATGACCAGTTGTTGTTTGGGTAATTCAGGATAGGGTCTTTACACTATCCATATTCTAGTTTACACCTATAAAGTTTAGTGATAATATAATTTATTATCTACCTTTATCTCCCTCTATTTTTTCAAATTCAAAAATCCCTTATTATTGGATTTGGAATATCTAAGAGCTTAGATATTATAGAAGAAATGATCTATATTTCCCTTATTAGAATTATCTATAAATTTCACTTTGATAATGAATATATTATGTGTATTTTTTTATATATTGTATAAAATTAATCTTTTATGAACCCAATAGGATGGATATGAACTGAAAATGGATGCACACTATTCCTTTGACAAATGAATATGAATATGGATTTAAAGAGTTCATCAAGTTTGCAAGAGAGCATGTAGGTGAACCTTCTAAAATCTTATGTCTGTGTTTACATTATTTTTATTCTAGAAAAATTAGTCCATAAGAGTTGGAAGAACATTTGATTTGTCACAAAATAGATCAAAGTTATAAATAATGGACTAAACATGGGAAAAAATTGAATGTGGACCTTGATTGGGATTATACTAGGGTTTAAAAATCATTTGATATGAATAACTTTGAAAAAGATGATGAATATCTCATGGAAGAAATGACAGTGTCAATTTAAGATGACCTTTTTGATTGTACAATGTTGTTTGAGGAGTAAATATCTATTCCAAGAAACCATTTTATACCAGTTGTACTAAATCCACAACATTGTCAGTTGTATTGAAGTTATATAATTTGAAAGCTGGAAATAGATGGAGTGACACTAGCTTTATAGAAGTACTTGGTCTTCTGAAAGATCTGCTACCAGAAGAAAATAAACTACCATTCTGAACATATAACGCTTAACAAATGTTTCATTCAATGGTAATGATCTATAAAAAATACATTCTAATACCAATGATTTCATATTGTTTCTCAAGGACCATGAATCACTCATAAAATTCCCTAAGTGTGGCGCATATCAATACAAGGAAAATGAATCAAGTCCTTCTAAATATGCATGGTAATTTCCTATCATTCCATAGTTTAAAATTGTTTTTAATATATTATTATTTTTCCTGATAATATTATATGTTCTCTAATACATTAACATAATCTAAATTAAATTTTTGACTACTCATGCAGATAATGTCTTCTTCACATAATGATGTTACCAATACCTCAGAAGAACAAACTATAATGAAGGAACCCCTATGGATAGATAAAAAGGTATTGTTACAATATACTATCTCTATTTTATTGAAACATTATATAATGAAATATTGATTTATTTTTCATTATTCTTTGCAGAGTTCGTTTATTTTATAATATTTCTATCCATTCATCACTCCATTGAAAAAGAGAAATGGCGTTGTCTCTTCTCAACCACAAAGGTAATCTTGATGTTTTCATAGTAAAATCATTTTCCATAGAATTAATTTATTGTTTCATATTTAGGTTTAATTCATTTCTTTTTATTATTACTCATAGAATAATTTTTTTCTTATATAGCTAGATTATTTTGTTCGAGTTGGGGGTGCTCTATCTAATTATCTTGCTCCTTCTCCCTTAAAACCTTTTCACCCCTGCGGTGGTTCATTTATCACTTTCTTTCAAGTTACCTCCACTTCCTTTGAAATAATAACAACAATGTTACCTCTTCTCAATTATAGAGGTAATATTTATATTAACACAGTAAAATAATTTCCCATGAAATTAATCTATTATTTCATATATATGTTTAATTTATTTCTCTTTATTATTACTCACATAATAATTTTTTTCTTATACAGGTAGATTCTTTTGTTTGATTTTGGGTTCTCTATCCATCTTTTAACCCTTTCTGCACCAAAACTTCCACAAACTTCTTCTCTCACGAAACCTTTCACTCCTTTAGTGTTGAAGTTTGTGAATTTCTTTCAATTTCTCTCCAATACTCAATCACATATGTAATCTTGATATTTTCACAATAAAATTATTGTCCATAGAATTAATGTATTATTTTATATTTATGTTTAATTTATTTATTTTTAGTATTACTCATAATAACTATTTTATTATACATGTGGATTATTTTATTTGAGTTGAGGTAGTTTAAAACTACTCAAGAAATGTTGATAGTTCGATAAAGAAAGTCAATGGAAATCATGGTGACATTGACAGTTAGGATTGTTTTTGAATGTATGTAATAATTTGTTTTAATGTAATTGTATAAACCAATGTTTTAAATGTCTATAATATAGTTTTTTTTCTGGTATTTCTGTTATAAATTTCATTTCATTTAAATTATGTATTAGGACTTGTTTTTGTTGATATCTAATGTGTTTATGGTGGTACAATGTTCTGTAATAGCAGACTGCAGTATGGCCCTTTATCAACGCTTTTTAAAAGCATTGATAAATAAGACCTTTATTAGTTCTTTTAAAAGTAGTGATAAAAACACATTTATCAATGCTTCTAAAAGTGCTAATAAAGGACCCCTTTATCAGTGATTTTTCAACATTGATAAATTCCTGGGATTTTAACATCACTCACATTGTAAACATTTTTTTAGTGCTAATAAAGGCCATTTATAACATTGCTAAAGGCCATTTTTTTGTAGTGATGGTTTAGGATTAGTTTGAATGGAGGAGGTATTGACATTATGTATTATGGATCTTCCAATATGAACAATTATTGATTATTAAGACAGGTTGATTAAGTTTTATTATTTATTCAAATGATGAATGCATTAGACATAGTAAGTGATATTTGGGTCCTACTAAAGTCCCTTGATGCATTAGTAGGTATCATGAGACAGGATAGTTTGGGAATTTGGATAAATCCTTACCCATTTATGTATGATGTCCTAGCATGAGGCCTTGATGGTGTGTTTATGATGTATAACATTATACATTACATCATTATGAGATTAGTTATTGATTTCCAAGTGATTATTTGGATAGTTATGATATCCATGTATATGTTTCAAGATCATGTGATTAGTTATATTGAAGTATTTGATGATCATGTATTATTTCCATATTATTTTTTTACCCAATTTATTTATAAAATGGAATATGTTTTTAGTTATTTACCTTACTATATTGATTATTCCCTTTTCAATCATTATATCTTATACTGTACATAACCCTTACTGAGGGTTTGAGCTCGAACTTATTTTGTTTTCTTTACCTAGGATATAAAAAAGGAATATTTTAATGAGTTCAAGGATAAAATATATTTACCTTCACTATGTTGTATTTTATGTTTTCAAATTCAATGTGTGTTTTAAATTTATATCTAGTTTAACAAGACTATGAAACTATTCATTCCTTTGGTAAGTGTTGCCTTATATCATATTCTAATGTAATAAATTAACCACTAGCACTAGGATATTAGTGTTGGGGTCTTTACTTCACAACCATATTAAAAATCCAATTACCATAAGCACAATAAACTATATACCACAATCACTTCCACTACCTCATAACCTCACCGTGGTTTTAAGGAATAAGGGGGGGGGGGGGGTTGATAACCATATGTATCACCCTCATTATGGATATTGGGGGTTCAATCCATATTTTAAACTTCATAAGGGTGTCAATAAAGTTTCTAGAATAAAGTGCTGGTGAATAAGAAACTACTAAACATTCTAGAATATAATTTATTACACAATCTATCCTATGGTTTACATCCTTAAATTTTACCTTTATAACCACCCCATTTTACATCATCACTACTCTATAACAAAAATCAGTACCACCTATAATCACACAACCAATACCATAACCATGTAACAACCACATAATTTTTCCCATTTTATATTTCATTTTCAATTCCATATTACCCAAATTCTATCATCATTAATTTATCATTATTTAATATATATATATATATATATTAATTTTCAATACCTTCCCATAATTCTACTAGCAAGTTGCATATATTTCATTATTGAAAATACAATTACCCACATAATATCCATCACCAAAATAATTAAAATGATTAAATACTTTTTTTATTCAGAATAAACCCATAAATATTCCATTATAATCAATTCATCCATTATATTCAACATGTTTCCATATATAAGAATACTACCACACCACACCAAACATACCACACCAAACCTATTCGACTACACATTATTGAACCTAATAATGTAATCATACTCATAATAAATGAAATTTCCATTTTATTATTACTTATCATGTTTACATTACATGTTCAACAAATTAATGATTCTATTATAAAAAACTTTATATTTTTATATTCTAAATGAAAATTTTAAAACAATTCCATAAGAATCGTGAAGCAATAACAACAAGGAAGTCACATAAAACACTTATGGATTACTTAACTCCTAAATTAAATTCAATTATTCTTTTTAAATTATGAATATATCATCAATATAACTAAATAAATAAAAACCATTCTTAAACCAAATATTTAATAGTATATTAAAAGAGAGAATTTGAATTACCCACCTTAAAAAGAATCACAAAATTCCACTTCACTAAAAGATAAATTCTGATGCTTAAGTATCACATCATCATGATGAATCCTCAAGAGATCTATAAAAAATAACTCTATATCAATCCTCCACAACATATGAACCTGTAATATTACCCAAGGATATTTTAGAAGTTTGAAAGGGATATAAGAAGGAGAATTAAAAAAGGATATCTTAGATTTCTTTGGATATGTTCTTATGAGAGATAGAAATCAAAGGTTAATATTCCAATGTCCCTAAGAGTGGAAATATGGATTACGCAACCAAAATAAGAACTTAGAGCCTACTCAATTATAAATTTAAAATAAGAATATAAAAAACTATAGTATAATTAACTTCATTTTGGTATAACGATGGTTGGCTGGTCAGAAATCTAAAAATCATGGCACTACCTCCACTTATCTTCCCTAGTATCTTGATTCTAGTAACCGGTAAATCAAATAACAATTAGGAATATTATGTCATAAAAAATTTATTTTGATTCAATAGAAAAGGCCTAAAATTTTATTGATGAAATCCTTGTTCTCTTCAATTCCAAAACCACCTTATCCCTTAAACATGAAATCTCTAAAATTATATCATGGGGAAACAACAATTAATATAACATAATATAAGATCCATAAGAAAATCATGACATAATATTACAACATAAATTTTCAACTTTAATGACCATTTCCCACTCAAAATATTTATAATCTAAGGTATTATAGTGTAATTAAATCCATCACATTGTAATGATATAATCTATAATGAAAAACCTATACCGTAATATCCCATAGTTATATTTATTTTCAGGATAAAAAACTTAAGATAAATATTATAGTAAATATTTTTATGGTGTGGTTTGTTTTTAAAATAAAATTTAAACTCAAAATCAACTTCCCTGATCCATTATATTATATAACTTTTCAAAATCCAAAAATACCATAAGAAATTAATGTGTTGAAAATCCAATCCTTCAGATTAGATACATGTAAAATAATTCTCATGATTGAGAATAAAAACATAATAATGAATCAAATAGACATGAAAATTTAATAACCATGTGATATAGCTCTCAAAAAATAATCTAACCATATGAAAAGTCTCAACTATAATATAAGAAGAATGAGAACTAGAACTACTTAAGTTTATAATAAAATATTCACTTAATTATAATTATAATTTTCTAAAAAACTTTGAGTATTGTGTTTTCATTTTCAACTCTCTCTCACTTGTACATTCCTCCAAAATGCCATTCCACCACATCACTCACACAAAAGGAATAATGCATCCTCACAATACCTTCTCTATACAACAACAAATCTCCATATAAAACTATACAAACATCACATCCTATAAAATATCCAGATATCATTAGTCAATAACAAGGGAGTAATCATAAATATTTATTTAAATATTAGAAATGTGTAATATTTCATGAATTTGATCAATAAAGTGTGGAAGAACCAACTTATAGACTACTTTGAAAATTCACTCTAACACTCAAAAAGTCTAATAAACTAATAAAAAAGTTGACTATATCTACCAAACCTACACTACCCATCAAAAATACCATTAAAAACAAATGACCACCAACCTCAAACACCAAAGGAGTCATCATTTAATCTGTGTATAATTTCTATCATTCAAGAGTGGCCTTCATCCACTCTCAAATGCCTCAAAAGATGCCATACCATTGGGTCAAATGCCTCAAATGGTGTTATTACATTGGTAGGGTGATATATATTATATTAAAAAAAATATCCAAGGTTAGATTATTTTCCCATGAACCTCAAAAATCCAGAACACATGAACACAACCTATCATCCAATGTTTTGATTGAATACTCTATATATATATGCTTATAAGAATAAAATACCATGTAAAGATATATTTTTTATCTAAAATCACATTGTAATATAGTACAAACTCATGTGATAATATGAAGAACCTAATCTTAGATGATCATCCTTAAAACATCACCATGTATAAAAATATCTTCTACATAGATATTAGATAATGAATCCACTAAACTCAACTACTTGATCACCAAGAAATGAGTTGACTTTATCAACTGATTCATAACCACCCATGCGATGTCATATCCTCTCAATGATTGAGGAAACCTTATCTAAATATCTATTAATATATTATTGAATTTACAATGAGGAATATACAAGGGTTTTAACTGAGAATATGTAACCCAATACTTAGTTTTTATCCACTAACAGACAATACATCATGATACAAACTGTAAAATTGAACTCATCATATTCCACCACTAAAAATGATTCCTTAATGAATGAAACATATTAGGAACTCTTGGGTGCACTAATAGAGGTGATCTTTGAAACTTACACAAAACCACCTCATGTATCACTAATGAAACAAATATATTACCATGAAATAACACTTGATACTCTCCTCTATCTAAACCTCATAAAAATCTTCATAAATGATACAGTCTCACAAAAGCTTTTCCTCAGGATCTCTTATATGATATTCCTACACCTAATGAAACAAATTTGATTGTAAAGTAATTTGATTTAAGTAATATCCAAAAAATAACCTCCTCTATATCTATATGAAAATCTACAATCTCCCCCATAATCCTCCACTCACATATATCCTAATAAAAAACAAAAATTTCTGTAATCTTATTTAGTTCATAAACCACCACATCACTATCCCCTAAATTATAAGAAATCATGAAGTCATAGTCTAATAAGAACTCAATATATATTTACTAAAACAAACTATATTCTTCTAAGATAACATATACTATTTTTTATTTTGATAAGTAAAATCCACAAAGCATCTTTGATAAGGTGATTTTTCTATAGCATTACAACAAACACCACCACTTCCAGGTCATGATAATGGGTGGAATAATTATGATCATGGGGACATACCTATCGACACCTAAAAAATATCACGCCATTATTATTTATTAGTGAAAATCATAGACCAATATGGGAATCATTATAATAATCCTTGAAAATAACTCTATCGTTGGGAAAGAAATGAATAAGATCACTTATCATATTCACTTTAAAATATTTTAACATCACCTAACACTAATATTTCCAAATGAAAACATGATAATTCATATTAAAATTCATTAAAAGTTATGAAAATAGGGTGAAATAATTTAAAAACCTTTTTTAGTAGTCATTAATACCTTGAAAACAACAAACCTATCAAATATTTATGGGTACTTTCCAATAAACAAATACCTTAATCTTATATGAATCAACACTCATATTTTTTGGATAAATATCATGTTTAAGGAAGTGTACCTCATAAATCTAAAACATGTACTTGGGTATGTTTATAGAAAAATTATTCCACTTTAGTATCTCTAAGTTATAACTAAAATGATCAAGATATATTCCTCTATTTGAGAATACACCATAATACCACTAATGAATACCACTGTGAACTAGCCCATGAACTCATAGGAAGTTAAATTAAACAATATCATGAAAACTAGTTGGGTGATCATGAAAAAATTCATCAACATGAAATGAATCATCTCTAAAAACACGGAAGGTAGTATTCCAGGCATTTTCTTCCATTTACCTCATCTAGTGATGTCTTGAAAATAAATAAATATTTGAAAACTAACTAGATCATTTCATCTGATAGAAAATATTATCAATCCTCAATATGGGATAATGGTTATAAATTATCATTTAATTAAATAATAGGAAGTCTATATATATCCCTAAACTACCATCCACCTTCTTTAAAAACAACACAGGGTCTCTCCATGTGGATACACTACATCGAATGAAGCCTTTGTGTAATAGATCATTAATTTGAATCTGTATATCTAGAATCCATGAAGGTGATATCATGTTAGGATACATAGAAATTAGGAAAACACTAGGATATAAATATATCTTAATATAATTATAATATTAATAGGGAGGTGTAAAAACCTCTATAGGGAATCAAAATATTCTCCACCCACACTTCTACTGAGCTCAACATTAATATGTCCAACTATGCTATAATCAAATCATTACATATATAATCCATTATATGATCATAACATCACATGTTCACAATATATGTTGAGTATGGTTAATCATCTTTGATATAAATTAATGATATCCTATATTAAATACAATTAATCCATGATAAGGATGACATAATATGGTTGTATTCATAATATAAAAAACTCTTCGATTAAACAATTATATCCAATCACTATTTCTCACCAAAACATTATTCTACCAATGTAGACTGACCTCAATCTAGTGTAGTAAACACTAAGATAATAAGAGTTTTGTCCACCAAAAGACCTAACATACTTTTTAAATGAGGTGAAATAAATGTGTAAGAAGCTTCAATATTTATCAAATCATAAAACAAGGTAAAATAACAAAAAATATTACCACAAAAAATATCAGGTCCTCCTAGTTATTGAAATTCTATAATATACAATTGTTTATGTCTTAAACCTCTTATTCTCCATCCCTAATTATGTCTACCACCTAATACAAACTCCACACTATACCCATAAGTTTGTGTAATATATCATGAATGAACTCAACCTTCTCCACCACTTATTTATGTTCAAAAATTATGAGGACACTATTATTAGAAATAAGTTCAAAGAGGAAACTTCTAATGAAATAATAAAAAAAATTAAATGTAACACCATTAAATCCATGTTGGAAAGTAAGGAAAGTTATACACATAAAATATAAAACGACATCAAATTTCAAGGTATAGTCACAAGAACTACAAACTCTTTAGAAATCCTTGAGAGAGATATATATATAGAGAGAGAGGGTCATGAGTGACTTATCTATGATCGAAACCTTGTCTTCCCTAACAAGTGATAAACTCTATTCATACTATTTATAAATTTATGAAAAATTCTTTATTGAGGAAAACATGTCTACACTAACATCTTATTAATCATCTTATATTTTTTAGAACCTCTTTAATATATCTAGGTCTACCTTTTAATTGGAATAATCAGCTTCCACATGTTAAATTGAACATCATGGTTCATTAATCATATTTAAGGAACCCTTCTACATTAAAATTGGTTTTCATGGAAAATATACTATGGTAAGATTAAAAAATCCATTTCCCTACCAAACTAATGAAATTTTTACTAGAACCTATCTCAAAAATTGATCCTAACTTCTAATAAAAGTTCTAATACCAACCTATCAAGACCCATCTCTACTAAAACCCCTTCTATGATAGTAATTTATATAAGTTATCCCTAAATAACACCTCAAAATTGCCATAGGTTGGTGAAATGTGTCGATGGTATAAAACATAAAACATGGGAGGCATTTCCATATTAAATTATAGGAACAGTCTAAACCACCAATAAACACCAACTCTACAAACCAGAAAACAAAAATCCCATCCATAATAAAATGAATATGAACCAAATTTAATAGAAATGAAAAATAAAATATCCAAATATATTACTAGTTTTAAAAAAATCATAAGGATGAAACTCATCCAATTCCCATAAATTCTAATTTTAGGAATTAGTTGAAGGTTCTATGGAACATTAAAATTATTAAAATGGTTCCAATTGTTTTAATTTTCATCAATATTAATGGATAAATATGAAGAACTATAATATTAATCCTTATAAACTCATAAGAGTTTAAAAAAATTTAATTTATATTTAATATATATATATATATATAATTACCCCATCCACTATAATGTCAATTGGTTAAATTTTCATTATTTCAAATGGTGCATTGTTTATTATGGTGTACTATCCAAAGGAGTATTTCTATAGATGTATCAATACATGCTCCATGAATCTCAGAATGAAATTATTGAAACTTTGGGTTATATCATGGAAGAATAAAATGATTTTCACCATTCACCTTTTATTTCAACATTGTCTCATGTTCTCTCTGTAACACCATAAAAAGTTAAACAGTTAAAAAATGTAAGTACACAACAGGGTGAACCTTTCTTGTTTGGAGAATACTTGATTAGAAATCCATATTTAAGAAAGGTATTGTCTTGGAGTAGTTTCAGGATGGGTGACCTCTTCATAAGTTTCTTAGGGTGTGTGTGGGTGATGAAAAAGTACATTAAAAGAACATGTGTTGGGATATAGGGATATACATTAGTATAATGATCTATTTGGGAATGTGGGTGGGCCCAAGGGAGGGGAAACATGTTTCTATGGGGAAAATAGTGGATTTGAGAAATCTAGGAACTAACAACCATGCTAAGGTAGGTTTCCTGTGCTGTTATCATGTCCTTGTTATTTTAGTGGTATCAGAACTGTACCTATCTAGACATGTAGTGGAACTACCAAAGTTGAAATGTAGGGTCTACAAAGAGGATGTTTTAATCTAAAGGGGGAAAGTTTAATAGCCCAAAAAGTTGAAAGATAAAAATAATAAATGTTACTACCCATGTTAACAATGTGAACATTTCTTTTTGGGATTTTACTGGATTAGAAATCTACAATTAAAAAAGTCTTGTTCTTGAGTGGTGTCACAAACCGTATCGTGATGATTTAAGAAAAATTGAGGAAATTGGAATTTTTTATATTGGGTGGATTTTGAGGGTAAAAGTAGTAATTTATCCTATCATAATATCTAATATAATTTTTATGAACACCCTATAGGTCTCCAAATAGGTTGTTTACCCTAGACCAAAAGTTTGGTAGAATTCTGAGCCATTAAATTTTTGGATGAATATTTAATATTTATTAATTAAATATTATTTATTTATGCTTGTTCACTTGATCATATCCTCTATTTAAAGAATTGGATATTAATTCTAACTTCTCTATTTAGTTTTTAATGGTGGGTTTTTCCTATTTTGAATATAAATTCGTGTTGGGTGCCGGGTCCAGCCCAACCCCCTTATCTTCTCTCTCATTAATTTTTTTTTTATTTTATATTTCTTTTATCCTTTATTAAATTTTATATTTTATTTCATTATTGTTCCACAAACACCCTCTCTTTGAGGATTCCTTCTACCAAAAGAGATGAGAGGTAGAGAAGAGGGAGAGAAGATAGAAAGATAAAGGGAGGAGGAGGCACCATTGTAGAGCTTGGATTACGTCGGATTGTCATGTGGGTGCGGTGGAATGCAAAACAGATAAAGGATTATATTGTTTCTATCCAAATTTAGGAACTTTTTAATGTTTCAACTATAAATCCTCATATATTAGTTGTTTTTAAGTTTTAATATTGTTTTTGGGTTGATGGGGACCCATCATGTGTTGATTTGGTGGTTTTCGAGTGTATCTGAGAATTTTTGGGAATTTTGGGGTGTTTAGAGGATTTTTCGTTTTGAAAATACTGATAAAAACATTGGGTTTGAGTAGAAAAATCAACATGTTCTTATTGTTTAGGGAAGATGAGTTTTTTGGAACTACTTGCCGGGTGTCAGGGGTACTCGTTGTATACCTGGGGTACACGTTGTGTAGTGGGATTACAGGGTGTAGCCATGTACTCAACCTGAAAACCCATGCAAGGCTATATGTCTATATAGGTTACATATAAAATTCCCATTTGGGGTTAATTATATGTATTCATACCTTCCTAGGAGGGGTATATGGTCAGGTACACAAGCAGTTACCCATGCGGGGTTACACACCGTGTATTGGCTATACATGTAGTGTACTTGGGGAATGTTATAGGTTGAGTGGGGATGAGACACACGAGAAGGTACCCATGATGGGTGACATGATTTTTATTATAGGTAACATTCCATTTAATTTGTAAAATTACATGACGAGTGGATATATGCACATGTCCAAGGAGGACTTATGTGGTTACAGACCATGTACCCCAATTTCACACCGTGTACTTTTCCTAACTTAGTCTGTTTTGGCTATTTTTCTCCCTATAGTCAGGATTTTACTTCTGATTAGTCCATTATGAGTTTTTTACATGTAGATTTCAATGATGGAATCCATTTTAAATTTAAAGAATATCTAAATGGTGATTTGGATAGTTTGAGTTTTGTGGGAGGATTCCTTTGAAGTTGTGCTTCTAGAATCCTTCTAGGGGTTGGGTTGTAAGTTGTGAGACTTGTGTGAGGTTTTTCACTTGTCAATAACATTGTATTGAGTATTATAGTTGAGTATTATTAATTTTATTTGGATAGATTCGAGGAAGTGTAATTGATTTTCTTCTTGGATGATATTGTTAGTTTAGTTGTTCAAGGTTTAGATCCAGTTGCTTAAGGTTGGAAATGGAAAGAGCCTTCAAGGTAGTTCAAAATTGTTGGATGTCTGGTACATATTGGAGATTTTTTACCTAGAGTGAGTTGGTTACCTCAGACCTATTTTTGGGGAATTACCTTTTGGGTGATTTGTTTTAAGTGGTTTCCATTCTGGGAATGTTTTTTTGTGGGTTTGAGTTGGGATTCCAACCACAGTTCTTTTGAGTGGGATTGTCTTAGGGTTTGGATTTTATAGAGGATCCCCTTATAGGGTTTCCATCCTGATTAAGGTATATTGGAGGAACCCCTTATTGGGTTTAATTTTTTGATGAGGTTCTAGGAACCATGGTGGATGACCTGTGTTGGTTGGCCTATGAGGTTCCCAGTTCTAGTTTTATTAGTTTTGGTTGGAGGGTGCGGGTGTTAACTAATCCTGGTGTTTTAGCTACGGTTTAGAGGTTTGAGGTTATTTTTATTCAGAAATTATGTTAGAGGATACCTTTGAGATATTATTGGAATATAAATTTTTCCATAGATTTATTATGTTTCTCTCTTCCTTCAGTGGGCCGGTTGCTGTGAGGTCGGACTAGGGAGATGATGGATGATATTAATGAGTGAAAATAACTTATATAAGCTGTTATTTTAGGGATAATGTTAGTTGAATGTGGAGTCTAATTCTCTCATGAAGCCTAATTTATTAGGTTGGGCCTATTTAGGTAGCCCAAAAATTTATGGATAGGTTCATTTTCCCATTATATTTTGTTGGAATTTTGGGGATGATAGTATACTCCTAAGATCGATAGGGAGTACCTATTGTAAGTTCAGATCATACCATTGCATTCCTAGTTCCCGATAGATGCACTCGATTTTTTGATGCCTCAGATTAGATCCTAGGGTATGACATGTGTGATTTTACTTGAATTGGATTTTGGAGATCCTTCTTGATAAGGCTAACATTCTTGAGGTTGTGGCTGTATGAGCCACACTTCATAATTCCTCTGACAGGGGATAGAGAATGGGTAGATTTATCTTCGGGGTTTAGGATAGAACCAGAGGCTTTCTATTTCCTTTTTTATATATTTTTGGTTTCTTTTCTACTTTTTTTTCACCTTAATGTTGGTATTCACATTTGGATAGGCTGGACTTAATGAGTGTTGGATGCACAATTTATGACAATAGATGTTAGGAACGCTGTTGGAGGTGGTCTTTGAGATTTGTTTCTAACCCCATACACATGCACCTTGGTGTACATGTAGAACTTATGTATTATTTTAGGTTGATTATAGTAAAATGGACCTGGAGGAGGCACAATGTATCATATTTGAGAGGATCCACTCATGTGGAGTCCTTGGTTCTTGATGGAGCTATTCAACCATCATGGAGACCAGGTGGATAGTTCAGATTGGAGTAGAAGTAGGGCCTTTTGTATTTATATTCCTTTATTCTATATGCGGTTGGACCAATGTGAAAACATTATCTATATGTTTTAGTTTTTTGAGTCTGTATTCAGTATTACATTATCTACAATTATTGTAGTTATTTACTTATGCGCACTCTAATGTTCATGGATATTTATATATTTAGTTTATTTCCTCTATTACTACCCTCTTATATGAGAGAATAGTCTCCCCAATATATCATTTTAGGCCCTCACATCTAGTCAGAATCCTCTAGCATATGGGGAGGTGCACTTGAGGGCTTCTTGTGGGCTGAATCTGGTGATAGGTCGGGTCGACCTGGGCCAGTTCTGAACAAATGGTATCATAGGATTATTTTTTTATTTTAATTAATATATAGAGAGTTGATAGACTATATATTTAGGAATGTGTTAGATCTTGTGAGGGATACTATACTGGTGCATCATGAACACCTATTTCGGTAGGAATTCCAGATTACTAGGGTTGCGGGAATGTTGTTCTTGGTTTTCATTATTACTGTTTTATGACATTCACCTTGAGTGATGAACTTGTGTTTTTTGGATTTTATGATTTATATGTTTTTTTAACTAGTCCTGATGGAAAGAGGCCTATTTTCATGCTTCATTATAGGGACATGGGATGTATTTTCTTATATGTGCATGTTCTTACTAAAGATAGAGATTCAATTGTTTGAAGTGTTAGCAACTACTTATATAGTGTTTAATCATATATTTATTTTCTAGAATTCCACTCAATTGAACCATGGGTGTGTTTATTATAATGATAGGTCATGTGTATCTCATGGAGATGTTTTCTATGTCGGTAGAGAGGTATTACATACATCGAGGGATGCAGGTTTTGAAGTTGGCTTTGTGATTTTTTGGTTGGTTGAGAGGGCAGGTTTGGTTGGTTCTTAGACCTATTGGTTTTGGTTGCGCTTTGAGTAGTGCGGTGTGAGAATGGTTTAGCTCTCATAATTTTTGATTGATGCCCATGTGGATGGTGGTCATGTTGGAGGAGCTAAACATCAGGGAGATTTCTTGTTTTAGAATAGGAGTGCCAAGGGTGCTCTGGTTTGTTGGGACTAGCCTCCATGGGGGGAATGGTCCATGGGTTTAGGTGAATTATCCTAGGTTCATTAGTCTATGGATCATTTGGTCATGATATTTTGTTTGGGGTTTTTGTGGATCCCTGTTCCTTGAGGAGGGGAGTGGTGTGGGTGTGGATTTTTTTGGGAGGAAGCCTTTTGGTAAAGGCATGTGTGCACTGGTTAAGCCCACTAACACTTAAGCCATGTGAGTTTACTGAGAGTTGTTTTGGTCTTGAGGAATCCTTATAGTGGGGAGTGAACCATGGGTTGTGGTTATCATTTTAATAGGTTCATCATGTGTGTATTTTTCATTACTGGTGTGATGGGAGTGGGTGGGGAATTTTTTTTCATGTTGTTATTAGTATGAGTGGTTTGGCCACATCTTTCCATTAAGTTCGGTAGTGTAAGGAGCTTGGGATATAGATTTTGGTGCTTGGTTGAGGGGTGATGATAAAAATACTCATATGGTGGGGTGTATCATATCAGTTATAGTTGAATGTCGCTCATATTGGGGCTCTTGTTAGTTCTGTGAGACTGTCCAGTGGATGGTTGTGGTTGCATTGTAAGCATCAGTGTTTGTGATGAATCCTAGGTGTTGAATGACCACTTAGAATTCTTTTGGGATGATAATAATTTATGTAGTAGAGTTTATTACAAACTTTGTCATGATAGTTTAAGAAAAATAGGATAAATTTTAATTTTTTCTCTCAAGTAAATTTTATGGAAAAAATGGTAATTTTTCCTATAAATAAATATTAGATAAGTTTTATGACCACTCTGTAGGTCTGGGAATGGGGTGTTTACCCTAGGATAGGACTTTGGGGTAATTCCAAGATATTTGAATTTAGGATAAATATTTAGTATTTAATTAATTAAATAATATTTATTCACGCATGTTCGTTCAGTGATATATTTTATTTAGAGGTTCAGATAAAATTTATAATTTCAATTTAGAGTAAAAAATGAGCAGTTTTCCTAGGTATTCTATAACCTCGTGTCGGGTGTCAGCTTCCGGGTCCGGGTCCCCTTTTCTTTTCTCTCTTTTATTTTTCTTTTATTTTTTCTATATTTTCTCCTTTTATTCTTTTTTCACTTTTTGTAACTTGGTGTGTCACATAAAATACCCCCATTTGGGGATTCATTTGATTGATAAATAGGATATGGAGAGGAGAGGGAGAGAAGAGAGAGATAGAGGGATATGGAGGTGTCGTCGTGGAGCTCGAGTCATGCCAGATCATCATGCAAGTGCTTAGAAACATGAATCAAATCGAAGTTTCGGTGGTTTCCACCTAACATTAATGAATTTTTAATGTTTCTTCCATAAATACTTATATATTATTTATTTGAATATTTTAATATTGTTTTTGGGCTATTGGGGACCATAATGGGTCTATTTTGTGGCTTTCAGGTGAATTTGGGAGTTTTGGTGTGTTCGAAAGGATTTATGTTTAGGAAATCCTGAAAACATGGTGTGTATTTTGATTAAAACATGTCTTTTTTTCTTCATGATTTGGGAAGATGAGTTTTTAGAAACTACATACCATGAACTGAGGGTACAATCCATGTAGTGGGCTTCTAGGGTGTGGCCGAGTACTTGGCCATACACCCCATGCACGGGTACATAGCCTTGTAGGGTACAGAAAAAGTTCCCATTGGGGGTATACACCATGTAGGAATACATCACACAAGGGATAAAAGTCAAATTATAAGGATGAGTACCCATGCGGGGTTACACACCATGTACTGGCGGTACACATCATGTACTAGGGTGTATTACACACTGAGTGGGGATGAGGTACATAAGAAGGTAACCATGATGGGTTATACACCATGTACTAGGAGAACACACCATGTATATTGTAAAATTACATACTGAGTGTCTATATAAATATGGTTAGGGAGGACTTATGGGGTTACACAATGTTTACCTAAAGTGTGTGCCATGTACTTTTCCTACCTTTGTATATTTTTCCAATTTTTCCCCGAAGTCATAATTAGACTTGTGACTAGTTTATTCTGAGTGTTTTTCTTTGTATATAATAATGTTGGAATATTTTTAGAATTTAGAGTCCATATGGAGGGTGTTTTTGACTATTTGAGTTTTGTTAGAGGATTCTATTGAGGTTGTGGTTCTAGAATAATTTAAGGTGTCGGGTTATGAGTTATGATGATCTTGTGAGGGTGTGCGCTTATCGATCACCTCGGATTAAGGATTAAAAGTGAGTATTATAGAGTTTATGTGGATATAATTCTAGAGGTTTAATCATGATTCTTCTTGGATAGGATCGTTATTTCAATTGTTCAAGGTTTCAGATCGATTACCTGAGGTTGGGAACAGTAGGATCCTTTGAGGTGGTTCAACATTGTTGGATGTCGAGTACATCGAGGAGATGTTGAGCCTGATTTGAGTTAGTTCCCTCAAACACATTCTTATGAATTCCCTTCTAGGATTGGCGTTTCTTGAGGTTTCCATTCTGGGTAGGTTTTTTATGGGTTTTAGTTAGGAGTCCAACCATGGTTTCTTTGAGTGAGTTTAGACCGAGGTTTGGTTTTACTATTGGAGACCCTTGTAGGGTGTCCTATTTGAGATATGACTTGTTAGAGGAACACCTTTAGGGTTTCTTGTTGTTTTTAGGTCCTAGGAACCATAGTGGACTCCTTTTGTTGGTTTTCCAATGAGGTATCCAGTGCTCGTTTCGATAGTTTTGGTTGGAGGGTGTACATGTTAGTCGGCCCTTATGTTTGAGTTGTGGCTTGGAGGTCTGAGGTTATAATTTTTTATGAATGATTTTATAAGATTAATTTGGGATATAATTGGAATGATAATTTTCCATTATATTTATTCTTTTTCTGTCCTCCATTGGTTGGATGGTTGTTGTAATGTGGGACTAGGGAGTTAATGGATGATCTGGATGAGCGAAATCGCCATTGCTCAGCTATTCTCCCAAGGCTAGGTATAGTGGAACATGGATTCTATTTCACTCTAGGGGCCCATTTTTTAGGTTTGGTCTGGTTTATTCATCCCATCAATGTTCTAAAAGGTTTATCCTCCCATTAGGTTCTCGAGGACTTTTGGGCATGGTTATATACTTCTGAACTCGACAGGGGTTCCCTACCACCAGTTTAGATCATACCTTTGGATTCCTAGTTCTTGATAGATACACTCAGTGTTTTTATGACTATGATGAGATCTTAGGTTTTGGCATGTATTCCTATCCTTGCATTTGACTTTGAAGCTCCTTCTTGATCAGGAAGATGTACTTAATGCTATGGATGTGTGAGCCACGCTTCGTAATTCCTATAATAGGGTACAAAGAGAGGGTAGATTTAACTTTGGGTTTCAGGATATAACTCTAGGTTTTATGTTTCCTTTTTTATCCATTTTTGTTTTCTTTTATTTCCTTTTTTTTCATTTTTTATTGGTTTTCACATTCGGAAAGCCAGTACATGACCTGTGTTGCATGGACATGTTATGATATAAGATGTTAGGACCACATTTGGGGGTGGAATACACAGATTTATTTCTCACCCACTACACATGTACCTTGATGTACATTTAGAACTTATTTTTTCTTTTAGGCTGATCATGGTGTAGGGGATCAGAAAGAGGCCCATTATTGCATGTTCGAGCAGAGTTTCTTGTGTTGGAGCTGTTCATCCACAATGGAGACCTCACATGTAGTTTAGCTCAGAGTAGTAGTATTGTCTTGTGTATTTTTCTTCTTTTAATATATATGAGGTTATCCCAGTGGGTGACCAATGTCTGTATGTTTTTTTTGAGTCTATATGCAGCATTCCATTAATTATAGTTATTACTGTTATTTACTTATTTTCACTCGGATGTTCATGGATGATTATATGTTCAGTTTATCACCTCCATTACTACACTATTATATGAGGTCATAGTATCCCCATTGTATCTTTTTAGTACCTCAACACTAGTTGGTAGCCTCTGGCGTATGGATAGGTATGCTTGAGTCTATGTAGAAGGACGGATCAGGTCGACCCAGGCTGGTTTTTGATAATCAGTGTCAGGATAGTTGACCTCCTCAGATGTTTCTTAGGGAGTTTATGAGTAAGGAAAAAGAAAACTAAAAGAAAATATGTTTACATATGGGGATATTCATTAGTTAGATGATTTAATTTTTCATAGGAGTGGGCCAAATATAGGGGAAAACATGTGTCTCCCCATTATCTCTAGGTCTTGATGGAATTACAAGGGATTATCTTTATTGTGTCAACAACTCTAACTTGAAAATGATATAATTTAGAATATATACTTAGGGTTAAATAATGATAATTAAACAATGAACTTTTTCTATTATTTAATCTATGTTATTACCCATGTAGAAGTATAATAGTAATAATATTATATTTCATTATATGTGTTTATAATAATATCATTTATTAAATTAATAAATTATTATTTATTTAAATGATATTAAATATAATATATCACTTCCATCAACTTATTAAACAAGATCCATATCCCCTATAAAATATTATATTATATATAATTTTGAATAAACATTTTTTTAAATATTCATGTATCTTGAATGAGTATTTATTTTAATCTACTCACTAAACCATTGAATAAATAAATAATTATTTATCACCTTTATGAATAATTAAATAAGAAATAAAATTCAACTCACATATTCTAAACTCAAATATATTGGGATTTAATTTATGAAATCAATATATAATTGAATAATCACTATTACATAATGAAGACCATGAGAATCACTTGTGGATTATTCTTTAGACTCTCATAAGTAAATAGTTATATGGTAAATTTAGAAAGTGTAAATTCTAGCTTCAGGAAATTCCTTTTCTTGTCTATATTGTCTCTAAGGATGGAATCTTAGTTGATCCTACAAAGAAAAAGGAAATTGAGAAATGTCCTACACTAACAAATAGAATCGAGATACATAGTTTCATTGGTTTTGTAGGTTACTATTGAGGTTTTGTTCAGAATTTTCCCAATTAGATAACCCGTTAACCAAGTTTACACGTAAAGGGGTTAATTTCGTATGGAAAAAATAATGTGTATAATGTTTCAAAGAATTTAATATAATATTATTAAATTCTTTTATTTTGAATATACCATCTGAAAATGATGGTTTTCTGATATATGGTGATGCATAGAAAAAACTGGGTTTTTTTTTTCTTATAAAAAATAATAATGTTATTGCATATGCATTAAGGAAGTTTAATATTCATGAAAAAATTTATACAACTCACGATTTTGAGTTATAAGACATAATATTTTCTATGAAGAAATAGAGACATTAAATATATGGTGAAATATGTGAGATACATATAGATCACAAGATTCTGAAATAAATCTTTAAGTGTAAAGAACTCAACATTAGGCAAAGAAGATGGATCAAGTTACTCAAAGATCATGATTGTTTAATTCACTACCACCAAGGGAAGGAAAATAATGTAAAAAATTCATTAATCAGGAAAGATCATGGATATATAACCCAAATGAGGATTGAGAAAGATCCTATATTCATGGACTTAGTAAAGATAAATATGGTAATTATCAAGGATAGGTAAACATCACTAATTTTTCAAATGATTGCTAAACCATATTTATAAGAGAAGATAAAAAGTTCTCAATCTGGCGATAATAATTTTCAAAAGAAAATTAAATTTGTTAAAGATGGAAGATTGGAAGACTTCATGTTTGAGGATGGAATTTCAAAATTTGGAAAGAGTATATGCATTCCATAAATACCTGAGCTACAAATGGAACTGTTAGATGATGATCATATCTCAAATTTCTATATACACCCTGGTTGTACCAAGATGTATAGAGATGTAAAGGAAATTTTATTGTGGGATAATATAAAGCATGAAATTGATTACTATGTCAAGATGTATAGTTTTCAACAAGTGAAGGCTAAGAGACAACATCCTAGAGGAGTTATGAAACCTCTTCCCATTCCCATGTGGAAGTGGGTTGATATTACTATGGAAGTTTTCACTGAATTACCAAATACTCTAATAAAGAATAACACAATATGGGAAATTGTTGATCGACATACCAAATCTTTACATTTCATTGATATAAGGGAATATTTTCCACAAGAGTTCCTTGAAATACTCTATATTAATGAAGTTTTAAGACTTCATGGTGCACATATATCAATTGTTTTTGATCATGATCCATAATTTACATTGAAATTTTTGAAAATTATTTGGAAATATTTGGATATTGATTTTCATTTGAGTACTTCTTATCTCCCTCAAACCGATAGATAGTCTTAAAAGACTATTCAAACACTGGAATACATATTGATATCATGCTCACTTAACTTTCAAGGTATGTGGGATTAGTATTTACCTTTTGTATAATTTTCTTATAATTATATATTCCATTCTAGTATTCGAATTATGCCATATTAATCATTATTTAGAAAGAGTTGCTGTACTCCAAATTTTTGAGATGAAGTTGGTGAGAGGAAACTTATAGGGCCCAAACTTATTTAAGAGACATAAACAAAAGTAAAGACGATTCATGCTCACATTAAAGCAACTCAAAGTAGAAAAATAGATATGTTGATAACCATAGAAAGGATTTATAATTTCAAGTGGGAGATCATGTATTTATGAAAGTATGTCCATGGAAGGGTGTCTTAAGGTTCGGTAAAAAAGGAAAATTGAGACCCAGGTACATCAGGACATTTCAAAATTTGAAAATATTTGGAGTTGTATCTTACTTATTAGAAATTCTACCAAGCCTATTCAAAGTTTTAGATGTGTTCCACATATCAATGTTAAATAAGTACCTTCTAGACCCAACACATGTACTCACCTTTGAATAAATAGAAATGGAACCATATTTGTCTTATCATGAAGAGCCTATTGAGATTATTGACACAAGATATTAAGTACTAAGAAGTCAAAAAAATTTATTAGAAAAAATTCTTTGGAGAAACTATTAAATGTAATAAGAAACATGGAAACCAAAGGATGTTATGAAGAAGAACCACCCTCATCTGTTGAGAAGGAAATATAAATGAAAAATTTCAAGAATTAAATTTCAGAGGGAATAATATAAAACCCCAATATTTTACAGTATGTATATTCTTAAATAAAATCAATTCATTTTTTTCTTACATTTCACACAACACCGAGCTTAAACGAACACTGATTAAATATCAACATAACTGTTAAAATAGTTATGCAACCCTTAGGAATAACAATGTGACCCTTATGAATAGTAATGTGAGCATTAGAATAATTAACACACCTATGAAATTATAAATAAAATTTAGGTGTCTTATGATTGAAAATATAATATATTTTTATCATGTAATAAGTAAATAAATGTTTTCAAAAATGATAAATTAAGTTTTGGTATTTTTGTGAAACAAAATTGCTTTTGTACAGTTTTATAATTCATATAATGATTTAAAGTAAAATTTATTTTCATAAAATAGGTTCAAAAATTATTATTTCGATGTCTTATTTTTATAATATAATTTTATGAGATCTTAATTAATTATTTAAAGTGTCATAAAATCAGATATTATTTTAAAATTGTTATTTTTTTTGAATTAATGAGTATTTTAATTTAAAATTAAATTTATCACATTTAGAAAATAATTTTTAGAAATTCAAGAATATTTTTAAATTATACATTTCGAAAAATTGTTAGGGTGAATTTTTGGTATTTTTCTAAAATAGTTGAATTTTTTGGTGAATAATGAAATATGGTAATTTACTGTATTAGCTAAATACATGAATTATTGAGTCATGTCTAATGTTTTAATGATTTAAGAACCATTATTTAGAACTAAAATGAACTAGTTACTTTATTTATTCATAATATTCATCACTATTTATGAAACACCGCGACCCCATTTACCCAGAGTCGGTGCATTATTTTAATATATTGGCATGATTACTAGGAATCAAGTCCCGAAGGACCGATCAGTTTAGCAGTCTTGGAAAATAGATTACATACATGAATGTTGCATTAAACTTTATAACATATAACAAAACATAAATAATCCTTTATGAATGCCATTATTCTCTTAGCTTAACCCTGTATATCAATCACAATACACTTCTTGGAATCCTGGGAAAAATAAAATATAGAAAGGGGTGTGCTCAAACACTCAGTAAGGGTAAGAAATACAGAGGAAGATAACATAAATATTAAGCATGGTGAATAATTGAAACCACATGCCTTTACCAATAATAAACATGAATACTTTTATGGCAGGAATATGAGCAGAGTAAATAATTTCATAAGAAAACATAATCATGGGTATTCTACTAGTCAAATGACCACATGAACCATCAATATTATTTTCATAATGAGGGAATGTATAATATCAGACTTTAATTTCTATGTCAAGGACTCGTTCCAGGACCTATGGGATAACTTTAACCGGACCCAAACCCAGAGAGCCTCTATAACCAGACTCCATCCCGGAGAGCCTCTATAACCAAACTCCAACCCGGAGAGCCTCTGTAACCGGACTCCAACCCGGAGAGCCTCTAGAACCGGACTCTAACTCGAAGAGCCTTTGTAACCAGACTCCAACCTGGAGGGTCTGCTATAACTGGAAACCAACCCGGAGGGCTTACTTTTACCGGTCCCCAACCCAGAACATACTAGTCCAATACATTCATCATAAGAAAAGGTTGAAATATAACAAAAACATTCGTATTAAAACTATCATACGAAATGTCAATACTTTAACCATAAACCATGAATGGTATACGAATAGTACATCCATAGTCAGACATATCGCAAAACCTTGAATACAATATGAAAGTTTTGTATCATAATAAATCAACTTCAAATAAGTTAATAATCCATTAAAGGATGTTGACATAGATGAAAATGATCAGTAAAATGCTCTGAGAGAAATACCCATTTTTCATGAGATCATTTAAAATTATCACAATTTATAAAGGTATTCATTTAAAAGGGATTTTTGAATCAAAGTGTCCCATACCACTTTGAAACTTTTTAAAATAATTATCATTTCAAAACATTCATGTCCATATAAATAAGTCCTTAAAATCATTTTAAAAACATGGACATTAATTATAAGGGTTTAGAAAGATAAATCATTAAAACATTTAAAATGATGATCTAGTTAAATAGACCCTCCCATAAAACCTTAAAAGATTCCTTTTGAAATATTTTTTTTTAAAATATGGGTATCTAGGATAAGTATGTCCCAGAAAAATACTTACACATGAACAATCTCAGATAATAATGAGGTTGAATAAATAATCCTTACCTTGTTGTAATCAACCAAGTTGTATGAAAAATAGTCAATAACCACCAAATGAATCAAAAAATATAATGAATATAAATAACATCATGATAGTATATATCAAATGGTAGTACAAAATACACCACATGCAATAAATAGGTGGTGAACAATGGAAATCTCACGAAATTAAAAGTGAGATAAGAAATCCATTTCCTCGTGTCCAACTTGACCCGCTCATTCTTTAATATCCTGAATAATAAACTGAAGTTAATTTATACTTGATTAAAAAACTTTTTAAGTTTATTATTCCTTTTATATCACTTATTACCATGTTATAAACATTATGTAATCATTTAAGTTAATAACTTTTGTTTTGTCGATATTTGGCACTTGAGTCAAAAATAAACACCTTATAGTTACAAGTTGTTCACATGGTAAAACGTTCATTATATCCAGAAAGATATTAATGATTTAGATATCATATATATCATATATATCCAGTATATACATGTATTTATAATAGTACATATCATTTTGGGGTAAGAAATGAAGTGCACTGTTCATGGAGACGGTAAGCCGTACGTACGCATGAATGCTACTGTCATTTCTATTTATTATTTTAATGGAATTAAAACATAATGATACATTGGTATATTATAATTCCAGTATAATATAATATATAATATCATTAAATCCATCCTTTATATGTCCCACATATGGTATTAACGAGTCATATCACTTTGAGGGGGTGGTAGTCCGCACTTCCTCAAATGAAATTATCGCGTTTAACCATAATGGAAACCATTAAGGTATGATATAAAAGAAAAATACAGAAGCATTAAGAAAACATAAAAATAATATATATAATATATAAATATATTTCCATTATAATGGCCACCATGATAGGCAGTAGGAGGTAATTGAACAATCATCGTTTCGTGAGCCGTTAGTTTTCCATCCACAGAAACATTATGTTCTTCACCGATTAGATGGTGGTGTGTGTAAGTGTAGTTATAATCCTTCTCATAAAAACATCCTAGTATATTGAGTATACTGGTGTTGTTATAAAATAAAGTAATAAAAATATTTTAGGGGTTTTAGAAGTAAAATAAAAGAAAAGAAGTGAAGAGAAACTGTTATTTTTAATTTGGGTAACTTCCTTTGGTTTGAACCAAAAGGACTTCTTGAAGTGCCTTCTTCCTAAGGTAAGGATTCTAAGAGGAGTATAGGAATGTAGGGAGATTAATTTTACAGAGTTTGGACGAGCCTAAAGTCTTGAGAGGTGTAAAGAATTGGTTAGAAGTGGTCTCCTTTTATAAGGGGGAGGAGGGGCTCTATAGGAAAGTGTAAAAATATTATTTTATTATATAATGATATTCGGTTTCTAAAGGTCAAAAAATCATTAGGGTCAACGATACGATGACTCATTGTCGAAATAAAATCATCCAGTAATAGTTGGATATGTTTTGGATGTTATTTTAATATATATAATCTAATTTATTTAAATCATTTATTAATGAGGTAAATACTGCATCATTATTGTGTCATAAATAATTTAATTTATTCGATGTCTAAAAATTATAAAAAAATACCATGATGTAGTAAATCTATTTATCTTTACAATGAATATTTATAGTCAAAAATATTATTTATATAACACCATATAAAAATTAATTACTAAAAGTTTTTTGTTTTTGTCAATTTTGCCTTTTACTTTAAATTAATTAATCTAAAAGGTCATTATCATTCATAAGTGGATCCAAGGGGACCCAAAATAAACCCAAGGATGATCATGGTAGGAAATTACTCATAAAATAAGGTTGGGATATGTGTTAAGGTAATTTTAAATTATTAAAATATTATTTTTACCTTGAATTTCCCTGTTTACCTTTAACCGCGATAAATAAAAGTCAAAAGTTTCTATTCAACAAAAATTATTTTCATCTTATTGAACCACATTTTATTTACTGATGTTAACTGTGTCTCTTGGATTTTTGAAATTCAACTCAAAGAAGTGGTAAAATTATGTTTTATGCAAATTTGGAAATACTCTTAGGAGGTGGGTAAAAGATGGTAAAAAGTTAAATAAATTATATATATATATATATATAAATTTATTATAAAATGATTCCAATGAATTATTTTGAACATATATAGGTATTATGTATCTATTTTTCTTAAAATAAATTTAAATAAAATAAATAACTATTTAAATAAAAATTCGGTTTTAACCAATAACTCAGTGTTTTTCACTATTCATCAAAAATTGATGTTTCTTAGAAAAATACCAAACATTCAGCCTAAGATATATTTGATATTCCGAATTGAAAAATTATGCCTATTTTACCAAATTCAAAACATATAAGTTTCATTAATTAATTTAAAATTAATTCCTGTTGTCAAAATAAATAGTGTGTTTTTAAGCTACAATATCTATCAAAAGACTGACAGTTGTTTATGTCCAATTTTAAAGTGAAATTAATTATAATGACCTAAATTGTATTAAATGATAAAAATATAATCTAATTATAATTCAAAACCAATCAAGTTCATAATTTAACACTATCAATTATTTCAAATAAAAAAGTTGTTTTTAATTATAATTTAGTATTTTTCACTATTTACCAAAATTTGAAAGTTATGAGAAAAATACCAAAAATTTATCAAAACTAAATTTTTATCTCCCAATTCTAAATAAGAAGTTTATTTTGTCAAATTGAATATATAAAATTTTCAAATATTGGATTTTAAAAGGGTTCTCCATTAAAAGGCGGTAAAATTTCATTTTTTTGAAAAATACTTCTTTTATATGAAAAAAATGTATTTGTTCTTACATTATGTCTAAGAAACTAATAATATGGATTCTAAAATTGTAAGGATTATATAAAGTTCAAAATTCAGTTAATTCTATTGATAACCGCTTTTGAACAACTAGTTTGGTAAGTCATGGTGCGCTTGAACTCAGTGTTGCGTGTAGTGAAAGTTATTGAATTACTTTGAAGAAATAACATACTATGAAATCTTGGGGTGTTAAATTCTTCCCTCCTTCAATAAATTGCATCCTCGTAATTAGAAATTTTTATTCAAAAACAAAAGGTTGAAAATAGAAAATACCTTTGTGGGAAAACACAGATTGGAAATTGGGTTAATAGAATTTAGTTTTAATAAGAGGGAAAAAATTATATATATATATATATATACACACACACTTGACATCTAGAGTTTCATCCTTCAACTAATTTCTACCACAAACTCATCTTTCACTCTAATAGATTTCAAAAAAAATTATTTATCCTAATCATATAGGGTTCCAAAAATAATGAATTTATAATTCATTTATCAGAATATTTAAAAAAAATAAATTTTACAAACCAGTACATCACATAGTCCAGTCGTAGGTGATGCACCCTTGTCACTCTTCGATTACGGGTTTAAGTCTTGCAGCCTTTCCGGACACAAATAGTAGTCGCCCGACCTCTAGGTTGTTCTTTTTATAACAATCAAAAAATAACCTTAACAATAGAATCCAATTTCAAACTTAATTCATTCCAACATTTAGACTTATCCAAAATAATTATATCCAAACTCTCTGTCCAAAATTTATAAGGAAGTTAAACAGAATGAAGAACCTTTTTTTTCTAGGTAATAACATGCGAACTCCTTCATCATGTATTCTTTTAAAACACTATAAAATCCTGAATTACCATAAAAACTTATTGATTATATTCATTCCCCCTTATTCTTTATAGAATACTGGATATACTCCTTCTATCCAAAAAATGTTGTTAAATCCAACAATGATGGAATATACAAATCATTAATCAATTTCAAGGAAGTCAAGAATATCCAATATAATTTATCCAAATCCACCATCTCTTTTTCCAAAATCACTACCTCATTATCAGGACCATATTAAGGATTACCTTTCCTTAAACCACGTATTTTCCAAAATGTGTTGCTTACTATTAAGTCACTTTTCTTAGAACCATATAATCTCAAATCCTCAATAAAATAGTATTGCAGTATAATCATTATTTATCAACATAATTCATGTAACCAGTATACTGTTGATACAACACTCAAATGAAATAATTCTATAATATCAACATAAGTACACTAGTCATTCCTCTTCATCTGAGGTAGTATCATAACTTGATTATTATCCAATAACATCATTTGTGGTATACTCTTATGAATGGGACATTGATTTTTGTAGTGTCTCAACACCTTGAAGATGAAGAATTTTACATTTGAAAACTTTTTCTTACCCTTGAAATCAAGTACTTGGTGTCTACACTTATAAAAAACTCCCATTCCCTTCAAGCATTTACCAAGGTTAATCTTTCCACATTTATCACATATGAGAAAATCGTTATTTTCCCTCTTCCCTTTATCCATATTTCTCTCTTCCATACTTTTATTCTCTTGCTTCCCTTCAAATCCATAGGACTCAGAGAATTATTTACTTATCTTATTAACACATGATACTATTTCTTCATATGTTGAGAATACATGAGAGACTATTTCCCTTCTAAATGTTGTCTTAATACTGTAAAAGATATGATCTTTCTTACTCTTTGGATCATACGTGTTGTTGGAGTTCACATTCCTTCTATTCGACACCATTTCTATACAATGGAATACAATAGGCCAGTTTATGAATCACAATTCATAATTCCAAACATGTAAAATACTTAACTTAAATTGAGAAGTTTATGGATCTAATCCATAATCATAAAAAAATTTCTTTGAGGAGGTATATACTCATAAACCATTAATAGTGGTTTGTAAAAAAATGATAATTATCCTAAGCATATCCCACGGGAGTGTCGTAACCAAGAGTGAAATAAGGCCCGTTGTCGTGAACCAGTTCTTGTTCAAGTCTAGTTCAAAGTGGTGTTTTTAGGTTTTACCCATAGGTACATCTGTGCTAGAGCCGCCTCTAGATTCTTATATCCAGACATGGATGTATTTGCTTGAAAAAATCACAAAATATTTACATTACCCAAATTCTAGGAAGTTATTCAATATCAATCTTCAAAGTCTATCTTGCGATAATTTGATCTAATTAGAGTTTATCTAAATCTAGTTTCCAAGGTTATTTCTAAACTTCCTCTGATACCAACTGTAACACCCCGACCCCAGTTACCGAGAGTCGGTGCATTATTTTAATACATTGGCATGATTACAAGGAATCTAGTTCCGATGGACCGATCGGTTTAGCAGTCTTGGAAAATAAATTACATACATGAATCTTACATTACAATTTATAACATACAACACAACATAAATAATCCTTTATGAACACCATTATTCCCTTAGCTTAACCCTGCATATCAATCACAATACACTTCTTAGAATCCTGGGAAAAATAAAACATAGAAAGGGGTGAGCTCAAACGCTCAGTAAGGGTAAGCAATACAATGAAAGATAACATAAATATTAAGCATGGTGAATAATTGAAACAACATGCCGTTACAAATAATAAACACGAATACTTTTATGGATGGAATATGGGTAGAGTAAATAATGCCATAATAAAACATAATCATGGGTATTCTACTAGTCGAATGACCACATGAACCATCAATATTACTTTCATAATGAGGGAATGTATAATACCATACTTTAATTTCTATGTCAAGGACTCATGCCAAGAACTATGGGCTAACTGTAACCAGACCCAAACCTAGAGAGCCTCTGTAACCGAACTCCATCATGTAGAGCCTCTGTAACCGGACTCCAACCCAGAGAGCCTCTGTAAATGGAATCCAACCCGGAGAGTCTCTGCAACCAGACTCCAACCCGGAGAGCCTCTGTAACTGGACTCCAACCCGGAGGGTCTGCTCTAACCAGACCCCAACTCGGAGGGCTTACTTTTACCAGTCCCCAACCCAGAACATACTAGTCCAATACATTCATCATAAGAAAAGGTTGAAATATAACATAAACATTCTTATTAAAACTGGCATAAGAAATGTCAATACTTTAACCATAAACCATGAATGGTATATAAATAGCACATCCATAGTAAAACATATCACAAAACCTTTAATACAATATGAAAGTTTTGTATCACAATAAATAAACTTCAAATAATTTTAAAATCCATTAAAGGATGTTGAGATAGATGAAAATGATCAGTAAAATTCTTTGAGAGAAATAACCCTTTTTCATGAAATCGTTTAAAATTCTCACAATTTATAAAGGTAGTTATTTAAAAGGGATTTTTGAATCAAACTGTCCCATACCACTTTTATTTTTTTTAAAATAATTATCATTTTAAAACATTCATGTCCATATAAATAAATCCTTGAAATCATTTTAAAAACATGGACATTAATTAAAAGGGTTTAGAAAGATAAATCTTTAAAACATTTAAAATGATGATCTAGTTAAATAAACCCTCCCATAAAACCTTAAAAGATTCCTTTTGAAATAATTTTTATAAAATATGGGTATCTATGATAAGTATGTCCCAGAAAAATACTTACACATGAACAATCTCGGATAATAATGAGGTTGAATAAATAAGCCTTACCTTGTTGTAATCAATCGAGTCGTATGAAAAATAGTCAATAACCACCAAATGAATCATAGAATATCATGAATATAAAGATAATCATGATATTATATATCAAATGGTAGTACAAAATACACCGCATGCAATAAATAGGTGGTGAACGATGGAAATGCCACAGAATTAAAAGCGAGATAAGAAACCCCTTACTTCGTGTCCGACTTGACCCGTTCGTTCTTCAATAACCTGAATAATAAACTAAAGTTAATTTCTAATTGCTTAAGAACCTTTTTTAAGTTCATAATTCCTTTTATATTATTTATTACCATGTTATAAACATTATGTAATCATTTAATTTAGTAACATTTGTTTTGTCGATATTTGGCACTTGGGTAAAAAATGAACACCTTATAGTTACAATTTGTTCACATGGTAAAAAGTTGATTATATACAGAATGATATTCACGATTTAGATATCATATATATCATATATATCCAGTATATACATGTATTTATAACAATACATATAATTTTGGGGTAAGAAATGAAGTGCACTGTTCATGGAGACGGTAAGGCGTACGTATGCATGGATGCTAATTTCATTTCTATTTCTTATTTTAATGGAATTAAAACATAATGATACATAGTTATATTATAATTCCGGTATAATATCATATATAATATCTTTAAATCTATCCTTTATACGTCCCACATATGGTATTAATGAGTCATATTACTTTGAGGGGGCGGTAGTCCGCACTTCCTCAAATGAAATTATCGCATTTACCCATAATGGAAACCATTATGGTATGATATAAAAGAAAAATACAAAGCATGAAGAAAACATAAACATAATATACATCATATATAAACACAATTCCATAATAATGGCCACCATGAGAGGCAGTATGAGGTAATTGAACAATCATCATTTCCTGAGGCGTTATTTTTCCATCCACAGAAACATTATCTTCTTCACCCATTAGATGGAGGTGTGTGTAAGTGTAGTTCAAATCATTATCATAACAACATTTTAGTATATTTAGTATACTGGTGTTGTTATAAAATAAAGTAATAAAAAGAGTTTAGGAGTTGGATAAGTAAAATAAAAGAAAAGATGTTAAGAGAAACTGTTACCTTTAATTTGGGTAACTTCTTTTGGTTTGAACCAAAAGGACTTCTTGAAGTACCTTATGCATATGGTAAGTCTTCTAGGAGAAGGAGAGGGATGTAGGGAGATTAATTTTTTAGATTTTTGATGAGCCTAAAGGCTTGAGAGGTGTGAGGAATTGGTTAGAAGTGGTCTCCGTTTATAAGGGGGAGGAGGGGCTCTTTAGGAAAGTGTAAAAATATTATTTTATTATATAATGGTATTCGGTTTCTAAAGGTACAAAAATCATTAGGGTAAAATATAAGAAGACTCATGGTAAAAATAAAATCATCCAAAAAAATTAGACATGTTTTGGATATTTTTTTAATATTTATAATCTAATTTATTTAAATCATTTATTAATGAGGTAAATACTGCATCATTATTATGTCATAAATAATTTAATTTATTCGATGTCTAAAAATTATAAAAAAATACCATGATGTAGGAAATATATTTATCTTTCCATTTAATATTTATAGTCAAAAATATTACTTATATAACACCATATAAAAATTAATTACCAAAAGCTTTTTGTTTATGTCAATTTTGCCTTTACTTTAAATTAATTAATCTATAGGGTCATTATCATTCATAAGTGGCTCCATGGGGTCCCAAAATCGACCCAAGGATGCCCATGGTCGGCCATTACTCATCTAATAATGTTAGGACATGTGTTAAGGTAATTGTAAATTATTATAATATTCTTTTTACCTTGAATTACCCTATTTACCTTTAATCGCGGTAAATAAAAGTCAAAAGTTACTATTCACAAAAAGTTATTTTCATCTTATTGAACCAAATTTTACTTACTGAGTTTAACTGTGTCTCTCATATTTTTGAAATTAAACTCACAGAAGTAGTAAAATTATTTTTTATGCAAATTTGCAAATACTCCTAGGAGGTGGGTAAAAGATGGTAAAAAGTTCAATAAATTTTTTATATATCTAAACTTATTATAAAATGACTCCAATGAATTATTTTAAACATATATAGGTATTGTGTATCTATATTGACATAAAATAAATTCAAATAAAATAAATAACTATTTAAATAAAAATTTTGTTTTAACCAATAACTCAGTGTTTTTCACTATTCATCAAAAATTGATGTTTCTCAGAAAAATACCAAAAATTCAGCCTAAGCTATATTTGATATTCCAAATTCAAAATTGATGTATATTTTACCAAATTAAAAATATATAAGTTGCATTAATTAATTTAAAATTAATTTCCGTTGTCAAAATAAATAGTGTGTTTTTAAGCAACAATATCTATCAAAAGATTGAAACTTGTTTATGTCCAATTTCATAGTGAAATTAATTATAATGACCTAAATTGTATTAAATGATAAAAATGTAATCTAATTATACTTCAAAACCAATCAAATTAATAATTTAACACTATAAATTATTTCTATTATAAAAGTTGTTTTTAATTAAAATTTTGTATTTTTTACTATTTACCAAAATATGAAAGTTATCAGAAAAATACCAAAAATTTATCAAAACTAAATTTTATCTCCCAATTATAAATAAGAAGTTTAGTTTTTCAAATTTAATATATAAATGTTTCTAATATTGGATTTAAAAAGGGTTTGCCATTAAAAGGCGGTAAAATTGCATTTTTTGAAAAATACTTCTTTTATCTGAAAAAAATGTATTTGTTCTTACATTATGTCTAAGAAACTCATAATATGGATTCTAAAATTATAATGATTATATAATGTTCAAAATTCAGTTAATACTATTCATAACCGCTTTTGAACGGCTAGTTTTGTAAGTCGTGGTGCGTTTGAACTCAGTGTTGCATGTAGTGCAAGTTATTGAATTACTTTGAAGAAATAACATACTATAAAATCTTGGGGTGTTAGAATTTATAGTCTTTAGCCCAAATAATAAAATAATAAATAAAATAATAAAAAACATCTCTCTCCTCCACTATAAATACCACCCCTCACCACATATCATTCTCACACCTTCCAAGCCTTGAATTGTTTCCAATTTCTTTCTAATCCTCCTCCTAATTATCTCCCCCACTTCCAGGATCCTTTTATCTCAAAAAAGGAAAAAACCAATTTCCCTAAGGTGGTTGTCAAGGAGAAGAAATTCAAGAGGTAAAACCCTATTTCATTTTCCTTTATTTTCTTTTAGTTTATTATAATATAATTACCTCATATATAAAAATATACATGATAACTCCAATATCATATATATACTGTAATTTTATTATTTTAATGGAATATTTATCATCAAACCCCTTATAATCTCTTTTTTATTATAAAAATGATAATATCCTACGTGATGTGTCGATTTACCGCCATCGTGGACGATGCATTTTCATTTTCCATTACTACCTTCAAGGATGGTCATAAAACCATTATTATGGCTAAATAAAACATTATTATAAATATTACAAGTTATATAGTGTTCTAGAACTAGTATATATACATAATATTATTTAATAAAATAAAACTATTTTGTGATGATTAAAAAATGCTAAAATAATCTAAACGATTATCATTAACATTTTATCTAATGAATCATCCTAATATATGAAAAAAATGTTATATAAGACCATTTAATATTATTTATATTGATTAATAACATATAATTTTAATTTTGGGTAACTATTACCATTTTACATGATTTTTCATACATGTATACAAGTGAACCAATCATGAAAACCAAGGAAACGAACACTCCCGAATGACAAAATTAAATAATATAACTCATAAAAAATCCCCTAAATAAACTTTATAAAATTTTACTAAATGAAATACATGTTTAATAGGTTATTAATTAAATTATAAATTAATATTGTTTCATTATAGAGGACATTAAGTTCAAGTATATACCACTTTCAGACATAAGGTAAGGGATTCTTCCCAAACTTCCATTTTTTCCTTAAGGTTACCCTTTATCTCTCCTAAAACCAATTTAGTTACTAATTATTCTTATTTAATAATTATAAATTCTCTATTTATGTTACAAAAATATTTATCTAACTCAATTATAAATTAATTTATGGGAAAATTCATGTTTTATATGGTTCTATTTTTAACCCCTCCCAATAAGCAAGCCCAATTTAAGGAAACTTTCCAATTTCATACCCATTTTCAAGTACACTCCATAATATGTTTTAATACAAAAAATATTTTTATAAAACCAATATTTATATAAAAAATATCTCAGTTAATTTATGGTTTCATGCAAATAATTATTCCTTTTCCCACTTTTAAGTATCTTTTATATTTTTTCTCGAATCGCATTAAAGTGGATCTTTTCTAAAGTTTCTTAAAAACTCTTTTTAAATGTTTTCACTTCAGTTGGACATCATTTATCATCATCTATATATATTCTCCCTTTTTAATGTATAATTATGATTGAAATCCACTATATCATAGAAACTATTGTGATATTCCATTTGATCACTTATTCTTTGTGTGTGGTGTATGTATACTTCCCTTTCATTTATAATTATCATTCATTGAAGATTTCATTAAATATCCATTTTTATTATATCATGGATATCCATATTATCTTATATGTATACATTTTTTACATATGGTGTTTTATTTTAATGTTTTTATTGAATTAAATATAAAAATAAAAAATTCTTTGGACTTACAGTGATGGGTGGAACCATTTTATAGATAACCCCTCGATGCACTGACAAGTATCATTAGGCAAACCAGTTGGCAAAAAAACACCATATGTTTGTTTCTAAGAAGAATCATATGGGTTTTTACCCACATAATTATACCATATTGATGGTATAATGGTTCATGCTCCAGATACATGATGTCCAATAAATATTCATTTTCTTCATTCAATATTCAATTATTACTTTCCATGAGTTTTTCACTAAAAAAAATCTATGGATACATTTTGATTCTCAGTGTATTAAATAAATGTGTTTTAAGATTATTTACCTTTACAAAATTACGATTCCTTATTGAATTTTCTTCACTTATTATTGTTTTACATAACGATTACTGAGCATTTGAGATCACCCTTTTATTTTTTTCCTTACCTAGGTTGTAAAGATGAAATCTTTGAATAAGTGGCAAGAAGTAGTTTATTTTGTTTTGTTTAATTAATGATGTCATAAGAGAATCATTTTTGTATCTAGTTCTTAAATAATAATAAACTAATATATCCTTGGTGATGTGATCTCTTGTGTCTAAGACATTGTAATAAATTAACCACTGAGTATGGGCTATTTGGGTTGGGGATATTACAGGTTTGGTCACCTTAGTGAAAAGAATTTAAAAGTTATATCAATAAAGTTCATACTTAAACATGATCACACAGACCTTGGAATTTGTTAGAGTTATATTTTGGGTAAATATAAGAGAGTTTCATTTTACTTGGATGTTAGAAAGCCAAGGAATCAAAATCTAGAACTTATTTATTCTAATGTTTGGGGATCGTCCCCTACTCACTCTAATATAATATCTTTATACTTCATGAATTTCATTGATGATGCCAAAAAAAAGATCTAGGTTTACTTTATAAATAAAAAATTTAATGTTATTTAAGAATTTATTTAGTAAATTTTTTTGGAAGAAAGAAAGTGTGAATGGAATTTAAATTTTATTTGGAAAAATAATGGTGGGAAATACACCAAACACAACATTTTTAACTTTTTCGTGAGAATATTTATCAGGAATGAGAAGATTATTACATCTTCTACCAAAAAATAGTATTTGAAAGAATGAATTGGAATTTAAAAGATAAATCATAGTGTATGAGGCTTCACTATATAATGACTAAGGTAATTTGGAAAAAAAATCTATAAATATAATAGCATATTTAGTGAATAGAAGTCCAACTTCGGCTATGGGGTAATAACTTCTATAAGAACTTTGGTAGAATAAGAGACCAAAGGTGAAAATTTTAAAAGTTTTTGGAAGAATATCATATGTTCATAATTATGATAAAGATAGATATAAGTTCGAGGAAAAATCCGAGATATGTTTTCTCATCAAATATGGTGATGGGAACATTGGATATCATCTACAGGATGATGAAAAGAAACAAATCTTATGAAGTACATATATTTTTTTCAATGAAAAATTTATCTGTAAATATTAAGTATTATATGAGAAGAATGTTTAGGTAAGATGAATTATTGATGTTCAAGATGGTTAGAATGAGGTTAATGGATGGAAAACATGTGTAGTCTTCAGGGGAAACTTTCGAGCATGCATTCTAGTTGTTTGTTTAAGAGATAAAGAATGTTTATAAAGACATGTACCAGATAGAGAATGTTTGGATGGATGAATAATGGATGTATAAGTTCTAATGGATGAACCATAGGTTATGGTTTGAACATATACTTGTACCAAAAAACAAATTCAACGGTTAGGGGAAGATATGAACTTCTACTTGTAACAGATTCAAGAGAACTTGACTATCGAGAAGAAACAATTACTCTTAGAAAATTGAAATAGTTAGAGTTATCCATGGAGGAGGATATTAATTCCTTAAATCCCACTAATATAGGAAAGTTTTTTGAACTACTAGAATCAAAATAATTTTTGGAAAACAAATGATTTTTTTCATTTGAAAGATTAAGAAGATGGAAGTATGATATAAAAAAAGGTTGGTGGTGAAGGGTTTTCAAAAAAATAAAATGATTAATTTTTTTATAAATTTTCTAACCAATAGTAAAGCACACAAACATTACAATAATACTCATCATTTTTTTATCTGATGATCTAAAATTAGTGCTAATGTATTTAAAGATATATTTTTTTTTCATGGTGATTTAGAGGGATAAATTTACACGATAATGTAAAACCATGATATTTTATGATTTTTTTTCAGAAATTTAATATTTAATATATTTTTATTACAAATAATATTAATTTTATTTTTCATGAGACACAATACCAAGTTTATCTTGAGTTACATGCAACATTGAGTTTAAATGAAACATGACCTATTAATAAAATAATATTATTTAATATGATAGTTATAACCTAACTATTGGAATGAAGGTTAAGAATATTATTAAATAAATTATGAAAATACATGTTTTAAACATGTATATAGAATTAATTTTTTTGTGACCAGTTTATTATAAATAAAAATCAAAACTATTTGAAGATAAGAGAAATCTTTTCCTGGAAAACTATTCTTATGTAAATAGATAAGTTTTACCTCTATATATTAAAAAAACCAATTTATTTGAATTATTTTAATAAAATTTATATATTATATATTTAATCAACTAACTAAAATTCATCTTATGTCTTTTATATACAATATATAAGTATAAATCTAATTTTATGCTAAAAAACAATATTTTTCTAAAAAGTAGTTTTGTCACCTTTTTTGTGCACATTATTTTAAAAATAATTTTTGACACTTTTTGAAAATTTATTTGAAAAAATATACTGAATTTTTGAAATAGTAACATAAAAATTATCTTTGGGTGATTTTTTGAGACTTTTCTTAAAAGATTATTTTTTTGATAAATAGTGAAAAATTCTGAATTTTAATTAAAAACTGCCTTTTAATTTAAATTATTTATAAAGATAAGTTACATTTTAAATTGGTTTTAAAGTAAAATTATTCCAATTATATATCTATTAAAAACATTTATGTCATTGTAATCAATTTAATAATGTAATTGGATATAAAAACAGTGTAGAATTTTGAAAAATTTCTCTTTGAAAACTGGCTTTCTCATAGCTTCTATGAGATTAAATTTAAATAAAATTTTTCCACTTATATGAATATAATTTGGAAATATAGATTCCATATTTTTAATAATAAAAATTTATAATATATAATAATGTCAAATTTATTTCTTATCAAAATTAATAGTTAAAATAGTAAAAATTAGTTACCGTGGTCACGGTAAAAATGGGTTTACCGAGGTATTAAAATAAAATTATAAGGGTTAAAATGACATAAAAATATATTTTATAGACATATTTAGACCTTATAATGTCTAATTGTTGATAATAATCTATTTTAAATCCTTTTTGAAGGATAAAAACAAGTGTATGCCTTTTTCTTTTAAAAAAATTACTACTTTGGAACTTATCTCACTTATAAAGGGACACCCCTCGCCTATATTCATAACACATTTGAAAACTTTTGGTTCGTCTAATACTCAAAAAAATAACTTATAAAATTACCTACTATAATCATATAATCCTTATTTTTGGAAGAAATCCAACTTAGGATGATTTTTGATAAAAACCTAAGGACGTTATTTGAAGATGAGGTAACGTTATTCAAGGAGTGTTTTTTTTGTTATTTATTCCTCTAACTCATTAATTTATTATTAAAACATGATTATATAATATAATCCGTATATTAAATATAATTATATGTTTTTATGTTAAGTCAATTAACTACAACCATCTATAATTCCATCAAATGCTTTTCAAAATCATCGTTTATGTGTATGGCGGGCTACCCCCTCGTGAACTGATGCCATTCATTTTTCTATTACCACATATCACAGTTGAGTATGATGACGGATATAAAGTATATATATATATATATAATATTTATAGAATAATTATACCTATAGATTAATTATATCATATATTACTTTTTTACTTTCCATTCCTTTTTAGATATGATAACATCGCTCGAGCGTACGGTGGACTACTGCCTCGCAAAGTAATGTGATTCATTTCCACTAATGCTTTACATGGTAGAAAATAAGGATATAATTAATTAATATATATTATATACATGAAATAATTATATTATTAATGACATATTTATCATTATTAAAATATTATATATCATTTTATTTCTTACCTTTTCACTCACTGAAAGATGACAACGTCATTCGTGTACGTGTGGACTACCACCTTTATAAAGCGATGTGACTCTCTATTCATCACCACACCACATGGATGATATGTATAATTATATTTAAGGTAATAATATGGTATTTATGATATAATTAAAATTATTTAATAATAATATATTACTTAAATACATTCCATAATGATCATTAAAAAATGGAAATGTTACTCATGTGTACGTATGACCTATCTCCATGATCATAATGTACTTAATTTCTCAAAACAATTTTTCATGATTGGTCATAAAAGTGTAATTTATGTATAAATATGATAATTATTTCATTATTATTATTAATTAGATGATGTAACCATGATCATATTAAGAGGAATGAAAATAAAAAATCAAAACATATATGAAAAAAAGTGGTTACTACCTGAAACGTGACTTTCAAATAGAATTGTAAATAAATAGGTAGTAAAATGACATAATTAAATAAAACATGCTATGATATTTTTAAGTATGTTTCTATAATATCTATATAGTAAACTTATATTTATTATATAAGAGTTTTTAATGAGCATGATGGAAGTCGATAATTATGGTAAGGTATTTATAGTATCTCTTTTATTTCTTGGAGTTATATAAAAATATAACCCCCATTTATTTTGTGTGTTGTATATATATCACCTTTGAAAAGTTATATCATGAATATAATTATTTTAAGTATATTTAATGTTTAATTTTATATTATTCTTTATTAGGGCGTACAAATCAAAATATTACTAAAAAGGTAAGGGATTTCCATCTCACTTTTATTTTTCTGTGTGACAGATGGAATATTCACAATGTGTTTATTTTATGTGGTGTATATAATTAACATGAATGTATGTTATGGTTATTATAATTAAAATTGTTGGTATTTAAATATCCATTTTAAGATCTATATTTGATGGAGTTTAAAGCTCAAAAGTTACCAAATCTTTAATATATTTTTTTCTAAATTTTATTTCTTTGATGTATATGATTATGTTATGCACCTATATTCTTATTAAAGGTGTATATACAACCCCGTTGACATGTAATATAATGATTTTTTTATAATTATTTTATATTAAGTTTTATTTAATGATATTTAATCACCGGTCTTATATTTCAAAGTTACCTAAGTGGTAAAGATTTTATGTTACAATCTCATCGTTTATTGAGATTGTCTATGATTATGTTTCTAATGATAGAATCTTATGATCCAAATTTAAAAAAACTCCTGAATTTTATTATCCTTTGGTTATGTTATGAGAATAAATTTTCCCTTTATTTTATTCTCTTTATGTACTCAATATTTCAAAAAAAATACTGCTTTATTTCTCCTTTCAATCCAAAACCCTTTTTTATTCCAAAAAAATTTAAAAAATGTTTTTAACATTATTAAAATGATTTTTTAAAGGAATTTTTACCCCTAATTAACTTTTTACAATTTTTTTAAAATTAATCTTTATTTTATTTCCCAAAAAACACCTGTTTGGATTTTACTAAAAATGTGAAAGGAATATTTGTTTTAACTTGTGTAACATAAGAATAATTTTTCCTTTATGGAAATTATTTTATTTGAAGATTAATTTATAAATTTTCATGGTTTTTTTCAAAGAGAAGTATTTTAAAAATGTTTTATGAATTTTTAGTTATGAAAATTTATTTTTGAAGAAAATTTATTTTCCTCAAGAAATATTATAAGTTATCTTTAAAAATCATTCTCTATCTAAGATGATATACTTTGACGAAACTTAGGATTTTTTTGGGATATAAACCAAGGATACCATTATTATTCTTTCATTTAATGTTTTATATTAAAAACCTATTTATGAAACCCTTTTTTTCTTCCATTGGTTATACCATGATAGAATTATTATGAAACCAAATTCTTTTTTTCAAGTTATGCAATGATAAAATGATTATGAAACCTATCCCTTTTACAAAGGTTATGATATAATTAAATGTTTATGAAACCGATTTCATTTCATGGGTTATGATATGATGAATGTTTTATGATATTGTGGCACACATACATATTATTTTCATTATGTGATGATTGGGACCTATATCTCCCTCTATTTAATTTCATAATGATAAATGTTATATGATCTCAAAGGGTACATGGGAGTTTATACTAATACTGAAATAGGGTACATGGTAGGTTATCCTATGCTTGAAAGAGGGTACAAGGGAGATCATCCCAAGACCGAATTAGGTACACAAGTTGTTAGTGCAAGCCTAATATGTTATGAATGTATTGGTGGATAACGTTGACATATGATTTTATATGATCATGTGTATGCCACAAATTTATGTCTTATACCAATTTTATGCTCTCATGGATCATGTTATTTTATTTCCTTATGATTCATGTGTTATGAACTACCAGTATTTATGCCATGACTCAAGATTATGATATTTGATATATAGGGTAAGGTTTTAAAATGTTATTATCATGTTCTAATACCCTTATTATTATGTTATGTTTATGTATTTCCCTTGTTTACCATTAATGACAATCTTAATTAACAATTTTTTATGTTTTCTTTTCCCATGTTATGAAGAAAGGTTTTAAGTAGGGTATGTTTGTAAAGGGTACTAAAGGGGGAGATCTTTATAAGAGACATTGAATATCATTAACCAAATTATAATATTGCATACCTATTATTGAAATACACTAAACTATTTTGGTCCCCAGTAATTTTCTATCAAATGTATTGAATATTCATATAAAAAGATGCAATATATATGTATGTAAAGCCCAAGTATTTTTAGTTTTTATCAGAGTAATGGTTTAGTTAAAATTTAGAAACTAGGATGATAAAACTTTAGTGATAATAATAGGGATATTTCTAAAGATATGTATAGGGGTATCTCTAAGGATAATTATAAGGATGGGTCAAAGTATAGGAAAGTGTACATAAATTTTTGTAAAGGATTTAGCAAGAAGTTTCCAAGAAATTACATTCCTCCTTGGTTATTACAATTGGATGTGGCTCTGGAATAGAGATACCTAGGGTTAATAACTATGAAAAGGGAGCATTGGCATGGACGTGATCATCACTTAGTGAATGACAATGGGCCTTGATGAAAAACTGGTTTGACACTCCCAGGGGATACGCTTTAAAAATTCACAAACTCTTTATAAACCATCATGAAGGATTTAAATATATGATGACTATGAATGACTTGGGATAAGCCTAAGGTATCATATATTAAAAAAAAGTGTCATGATTTATAGATCTTATAAGTTATTTTCATGATTATGTGGTTTACCACTATGAATATTTTTACTCATACTATGATTTTTAGTTTTAGTCAATGGATAAAAACTAAAAGGAATCATGTTAACACTGAATTTGATGGAAAATTAACTAACTATAATCTAAAAAAATTGGATTATAACTATAAAGATAGATATTTTGATTATTCCTAATAATTTATCCTGATATATGATAAAAAATGTATACTTCAGTGAGATTCCTAAAGCATAAAATAAGATGAAGATGAACTTTTCTGAAATATTGTGTGGTAATGAATATAGAGGAAAGAAGATTAAGATTTCCAAAAATCTATAAGGTGGTAATAATAACCTATAAGAGTATATAAAAAGGAGGGGAAGATTTTATCTATATAAAAAAGAAGGTCAGGGAGTGAAAAATTGTCAAGGATTTCAATGTATTATGTGTGAGGAACATGAAAATTATCAAACTCAATACCCGGACACAATAATTAACATATACATTAATAAAGGAAATATTACATAATAATCATTTAGGTGGATGAATTTAAGTATTTATGTATTGGGATTCAAGGATTATATTGTAGAGATATTTTTCCAATGGTATTTGGGTTGCAAGAATCATGAAAAATCTAAGGATTATGTTATTGTTGGAAGTATCTATGTCTCCATGTAAGATTAACTTAAGATTTATGGATTCTATCATGGGTTTATAAGTTTGAGGTTAATCATACATTCAAAGTCCTAGACACCCCTCATGAGGTTTTACGTGATGAGAGTTTATCAAGATTAAGGGTATTTTATGAGATATTTATAGTAATAAAACCCTTTGGTTTTAAGGTGGAATGCCTTTTTATAGAAATATGATTTAAGGTTTTGGTAAACTTTATGGTTTATCTTATCTTTAGTATTATGGTAATTAAGGGTTATTGAAATTTTAGAACGTTTTTATTAATGTAGTTGTGGAAAAAGGATAACCCATTAGCTGGGAGACAACCTATTGCATCTGAAAAGGCTACGAGACTTAAACCCAAAACTGAAGGGAGATAAGGGTATAACACCTAACACTAGCCTGTATAAAATATTATTTCTTGTGGTACAACATAAAGAGATATATTTCTGAGTATGCATATCGATGGTTAGTAATTTAGTAAGTCAAATCTAAGAGATAAAGTTATAAAAGGATGAAATGACCATTATCTCTACAATAAATTAAATGGGAAGGCATTACCATGGATTTTGTCATCAGACTCCCCAAAACATCTAAATGGAATAACTCTACCTAGGTTTTAGTCGATCATTGAATGAATAAATCACTATTCATATATGTCAAATAATATTTATCTTATGATAAGTTTTATATGACATATATTAAATAAGTGGAAAGGTTTTATAGAGTACGACATTAAATTATATCTTATTAGGGTTAAATGTTTACCTTGATGTTTTAGTGAATTATTTAGCAAGATCCTAATATAGAGTTAAGTTCCAAAATTGTGAGAATAATTCAAACCCTAGAGGATATTCTAAGATCTTGCTCAATGGGTTTCAAAGGTAGTTGGTTTCAAACATTCCTCTAGTTTATTTTCCTTACAAAAATATATTTCAATCAATTATTTATATGGATCCTTATGAAGACCCTTATACACACTTGAATGAAGTTGAAGAAATAATGATATTAAGACTTGGGATGTCTAATGATATAGAAGAGAATTTTAGTTCCATTTAGTAACATGTAATGAATACAAAAAGTTGACAGAAATGTTTTCTTGATAATCATCAATGTGATCTATAATTTTATGTTGTTGATAAAGTATTTATAAAAATTTCACCATAGAATAAATATGGGCAAACTAATTCCTAGATATATCAATCCCATTAAAATAATTTATCATATTGGTATAATATATTATTGTTTAGAACTAACACTAAAACTATATCAGGTTCATGATGTGTTTCATATATCATTAACTACCTAATCCATCACATGTACTAAACTCAAAGGTTATACCATGAGAGCATGATATTTCTTATAAGGAACAATCGATAAAGAATCTAGATTGAATAGAGAAAGTCATATGAAACAATAACACTCACCTGGTTAAAGTTTTGTGCTGAAACAACCATCTTTCGGGAGTTACATGGGAATATTAGGATGTAATAAGGTATAAGTATCCTATTTTTTTGGTTCTAAAGTGAAAAATTTAGAGGAAACAAACTCATTTTAAGAGGTTTAGAAAGTAACAACCCAAGAATTTGTGATTTTGATTTCAAATAAATTTAATATTTTCTATATTTTTCATTAAACCCAACACTGATTTTAAATTTTATTTCATTAAACACTCAAATTATCTTATGTTACACTTAATTTTGAGTTTAAATAGATTTTGAATTATTATTAAAATATTGCTATTTAATCTGAAAGTTATCACCTAGCCATTAGAATATTGGGTAGGAATAAAATTAAATAAATTATGAAAATATATGGTTTAGAAATATATATAGAATTAATTTTTTGGTGACCACTTAATAAAAAATGAAAATCAAAACTATTTAAAAATTAAGGAAATCATTTTATGAAAAAAAATTCTCCTTCAAAAAAACATGTTTCACCTCAATAAATTAAGAAAAACAATTTTGGTAAATTATTTTAATGAAATATATATATTAAATATCAAATAAACAAATTCATATTAATCTTATTTTCTTTCAAGATAATAGATAATAATAAATCCAATTTTCTGCTTAAAAACTATGTTTTTTTAAAATGAAGTTTTATCACATTTTTTGTGAAATTATTTTAAAACTCAATTTTGAAATGTTTAGAATTATTATTTGTTATAATAAACTTTATTATTGAAATAATCATATCAAAAATATATTATGGTAAATTTTTTAGAATTTTCTGAAAAAATTAATTTTTTAATGAATAGGGAAAAATGACGAGTTTTTAATTTAAAATTAACTTTTAGTTTAAATTATTTATAAAGTTAAATTATATTTTAAATTTGTATTAATAAAGATTAGTAAAATTATATATATATATATATATTAATCTAATTTATTACATTTTAATCAATTTAATATTTAAATTGGATATAAAAATGTTGTAAACTTTTGAACATTTTCTCTTTCAAAACCCGCTTCCTTGTCACGTCTACGAGATTAATTTTAAATAAAAAAAGTTCCAATGATGTGAATTTAATTTGGAAAAATTTATTAAATATTTGCGATCATAATAATTTATATTATCTAATAAGTTTAATTTAATATTTGACAAAAATAAATAGTGAAAACAAAAAAAATTAATTACAATCTTTAATGTAAAAAAGGGTTTACCAGGGGTTAAACTAAAAAGATAATGTTTAAATGACCTAAAAACATGTATAAGTTATATTTAATGAAATTGGTTATATCTTATAATGTATAATTTTTGGGAATAATCCATCCTGGATCCCTTTTTCATGATAAAAATGTGGGTAATCCTTTTTCTTTTCAAAAATTACAAGTGTACTACTCACCTCAATTATAATTGGCCACCCACTCTACTCTCTTCTTAACACCATAAAACCTTTTTTTGGACAATACATGCCCAAATAACTTCCAAAATTCCATATTATAATCCTATAAGCCTTAGTTTTGGAAAAAATCCAACCTAGGAAGGATTTTTGTGAAAACCTAAGGAGGTTACTCGAAGAAATGATCATTTTTATTTTATTTATTCATCCACCTCCTTCAATTATTATGATACAATTATGATATAATAATATAAGTGTATTAAATATATGGAGGTATTTATTTGTTAATGTAATTACCTAATACTATCTATTCTTCCATAAAATGGGTTATGAAATCATTGTTCATGTGTATGGAAGACTTCTGTCTCACGAACTGATGTCATTTGTTTTTCCAGTACCACCTCAGACAGTTGGGTATAATGATATAAATAAAGTATAAATATTATATTTATAACCAAATTATAAAATTGGAGTAATTATATCATATATAATTATTTTAATTTCCATTCTGTAATTGGATAAGCTAACGTCGATCGTGTGTACGAAGGATTACCACCTCAGGAAGAGATGTGGTTTATTTTCATTAACATTTTACATGGAAGATAATAAGGATAAATTTAATGAATTTATTTGACATAAATGAAATAATTATGATATTAAAGACATATTTATAATTATTAAAATAAAATATATCATTTTATTTCATAAAGTTTCACTTAGTGAAAGATTATACCTTCATTTGTGTACATGTGGACTACCGCCTTCACAGAGCATCGAGAATCTCTTTTCATCAACACACCACATGTATGATATGTATAAGTATATTTAATGAAATTATATGGTATTTATTATATTATTATAATTCTTTAAATATAATATATTAATTACCTCATTTCCATAATGATTTTTGAAAATGGAAACGTTACTCTTGCGTACAAATGACTTACCATCTCCATGATCGTAACATACTTCATTTCTCTAAACCATATTTCATGATTAATATTAAAATTATAATTAATGTATAAATGTAAAAATTATTTCATGACTATTATTATCGAAATTATGGAACAATGATCAAATTAATAGGACTTAAAATAAAAAATCAAAACATATATGAAAAACAAAACAATTATTACTAGAAATGTGTCTTGAACCATGAATTGTTAATAAATTAGTGATAAACTGTCACAATTAAATAATATATGTTATGATATATATAATTATTATTTTTTAATATATTTATAAAAAACTTATATTTTTTATATAGGAGGTTCTAACAAATACTATATAATTTGAGACTTACAGTAAGGGATTTCTAGTCTCTCTTTTTATTTTTGGGAGATATATGAGAATTCACCCCTTGTTTATTTAGTGGGGTGTATATACTACCCCTTTGACAAGTTATATCATGAATATAATTCTATTAATTATATTTAATGTTTTGTTTTATGTTATTATTTATTGGGGATTATGATTAAATAGATTACTAAAGTGGAAAGGGATTTTCATCTCACTTTTACTTTTCTTTGAGAAATATGCCATATTCACCTTGTGCTTATTTTATGGGGTGTTTATACTTACCATTAATGTATTTTATGATTCGTATAATTAAAATTATTTTCATTTACAAATCCATTTTATGATCTCTTTTTCATGGGGTTTATGGTCACTACTACAAAATAGGGTTTATCCAGCACTAGGGTTATAACAGCGGTAGATAAAAATGCTATTAAAGACCCCCTTTATCAGTGCTAAAAAGAGAAATTAAAGGGTGTCCTTAACAAAATTTTTAACACTATTAAATGGGGTATTTAACATTACTAAAAATTTAACTGTTAAAGTGGGGCTATTATTCGAGCTTTTTTACAAGTATTGATAAAATTATACTTTAAAAAAATTATATTTCATTAAAAACAATATATTAATATATTAATATATTTATATTGATATAAATATTTTATATATTTTTTAAAATATTTTTTAGATAATTTAATTTTGGATTTACACTTAATATAGATAATATTTAGTTGAAATAACTTATAAAATAATACAAAAAATATTTTTATATAATAATTTTCTAATTATAATCGAGTAATAATCATTTAATAATAATTTGAAGACACAAAAAATTCAAAAAATTAATAAAAGTTCTAAAATAAGTTGAAAACATAACTTAAACTTCAAACGACCAAAACTTTTGATATGGGTGTCCATTTAAGCTCTACTATATATCAAATCAAAACCTATGACAAGATCTATGACCCTATTGGTATAGCTAAACCTCTATCACATTTTTAGAGTCCAAAAGGGCCTAAAAGGCCTCCAAAATTGAGTTTTTAGTCGGTGTACCCCATTTTTTTAGCATTTGATGGATTTCGAGCTCATTTATGGGGGTATTATTACCATTTTTTTGGTGGGGAATAAATTTATTCCTAGGTATTATATTTATGTTGATATTATAGTTTTAAAATTTTATCATTTTTCATAATGTACTATTATTTATAATCAAATATATAACAATATATACATATTTCTATATATTCACACATAGAAATTTAATTTTATAAATCAATAAATAAAAATATTTAAAAATAAAATATATTTATTAATATATAAACATATATATAAATATATGGATAAAAATATAATGAAATATATATAAATATATATATATATATCATAAAATGTGAAACAAAATAGTATAGGGGAGTGGAAAAGGCTTTTATGTATATGCTAGAGGTCTAGGGTTCAAAACTTGCTAGAGGCAGGGGTGTGCGCGGGAGGGTGGGATTATCTAAAGCACTGATAAAGTGGTGGGGGAAGCACTGATAAAGGGTTGGAGTGTGGGAAGCAAAGATGAAGGGGGTGGGTGGGGTGTGGAATTTTTTTATATACCCTTTATCTGTGGGACCTTTATCAGTGCTTTTTTAGCACTATTAAAGTCCCCCTTTAATAGGGATTAAAAAGTGATGATAAAAGGGTACTTTAACATCTCTTTTTTATCATTGATAAAATATTCGAGCCTTTAACTGCACTCAAATCAATGGTGATTATTTAAAATTGATAAAGGACTATTGTAGCGCTGTTAAAGGTCATTATTGTAGTTGTGGGTTCAAAAGTTACCAAATCGGTAGGGGATTTTTGTCTTAATTTTCCTTCTTTGAGACATATGATTATGTTATGAACCTATCCTCTTGTACATGGTGTATATAAACCCCCTTTGACATGTAATATCTTGAATTTATTTATCCTCGTTATATTTTAAGTTTCATTTAATGATTTTCCTTCACGTGTATTACATTTCAAAGTTACCAAAGTTGAAACGATTTTATGTTACAATCACATCATTTATCGATATTTTCTATGATTATGTTAATAATGATATGATATTATGATCCATCTATCAAGAAAATAATAAATTTTATTCCATTATGGTTACATCATGGGAATACATTTTTTCCCTTCATTCTCTTCTCTTTATTTACTCAAGGGTTCAAAAGAATGTATTTAAGAAAAAATATCTTTATTTCTCTATTTGATTGATTTTTTTCATCCAAAAAAATGTTTTATAAAAATGTATTAAAAAATATTTCTAACATTATTCAAATGATTTATTAAATACATTTTTATCCATGTTTTACTTTTGGAAAAATGTTTTTAATGGAGTATTCTTGTCATTTTATGATAACACTTGTCTTTATTACACATTAATCAATCATTTATTATATAAGAATACACATAATACAACCCATACAATCAAGAAGTATATTTTATTTGGGTAATTAGGTACATTTAATTAAAACATAACATATTTTGTACATTGAAATTTTTGAAAGATTTCTTAAAATTCTCCTAATATTTTATCATTCTTAAAATTTCATGGGCCAACGAGCCCGTACCTGAGTGGTAAGGGCTCTTTCTTGGAATCCAAGAGACCCGGGTTCAAAACCGGGTAGAGGAAAATTTCCGGGTTACTGCAGCATTACTGTAGCAGTTACTGTTCCGTACTATAGCAGCCGGAACTATTCACCCGATTTGGGCCTTCGGGCCACCGGTTTGGGCCTACGAGTCTCCAGGGCCTTCGGGTCATCCAAGGCCTTCGGGCCACAGGGCCTTCAGGTCACATAGACCATGGAGTAGCCCATTTCACACAGAATATGCACCAGAAGAGGATTAGAGCAACAGGAGTAGCAGCCATCAGATGCAGAGCTAACTGGATTGAAAGAATGAGAGGGTATGACAGCCGCCATCGGGACCCGGCACCATCCAACTTTGTATGGGGTAATTCTAGATGATTAGCAATGCAAGGTGGGGAGTTAATGAGATCAATGATTCAAGATGCTGGAGAGGGGAATTTCTAGTGGGCTGGGCCTACAGTTCATGTAATGGGCATGGTAGGCCTCGGGGCCTTCGGGTCATGTATTGCGGGTCATGTCGGGCCTGGTGGCTTGGGCCTACGGGTCATGTATGGGTTCCCCTTCAACCCTTAAAAGGGGTATTATCTATAATAAAATAAAAATAAGGCCTTCGGGCCATTTAGGCTAAAATTTCTTGGGATAAACTGGGACATACATATGAATGGGGTGAGTTATAAAGCCCAGTAAGGGAATAAACAAATAATAACCTGAAGGAATTATTAAATTTTAGATAATATTAATTTTAATGGGGAATAAAATGGGTGAGAATTATAAATATGAATAATGAGGCATGATATAACAAGATAACATAACATCATCATGGGAATGTGGCAACAAAATAAACCTGACATCATAAACATATGTCAAGAACAACCACTAAGAAATAACAAAAAGGTGAAAAATTCCCATAATGGATTAGGTTCAGTCCCCAGTACCTTACCCAATGTATCAAGAGACTAAAACATTTCACAATGCATTATAGCACTATATAATTCCGGGTGAACCTCTCACACTCATATCATGTATATGCATAAGTGTGTCACATAGATCATATAACATAAGTATTTATTTCATTAATTTTAACCCTATGATCAAGGAGTTAGGGGTATATACATGCAATTAACCAATAAATTATGTTTAGGTACATCTATTTGAATAACCTTTAGTGTAAATGGTGGTGGATATTCACGACGTAATTTTTTGGCATGAAAAATCTCGGTGATATTATGGAAGCATAAAAATTGTACATAATGATTCCTAAATTGTTTTAATGATAGTGAGAAGAGTATATAATAATTTGAATATAAAAGTCAGTCATAGGTATGTAGAAAAACATATTCCTACATTAGGAATTAGAAATTAGAAAGCCTAAAATTTAGAAGATTCTTGAATAAAGAGAAGGAGAGGATCCCTTATGAAATTTCAACATAGTAATGACTTAATTAAATGATATATTTAAAGGGGATAAATGATATATAATTGTTAGAAAATAAATTAGATAGTATAGTTATATTCATAAAGTCTTTTCAATATAACCAATTGGGATTAAAAAGGCTAAATACAAATAGGGTTCTTGTAGTGAAAACAAGAGAGGGTGGTCCCTTACCTTGAGAAGGTGATTTCAAAAGTTTGGGAGGAGTTTCTTGAGATATTGGGGAACATTGGGAGGACTATATAGAGAAGAGGTAATATTAAGTATGAGATTCAAGTTTTTTTAGTGAAGTGTATTGGGAGGCTAGGGAGTGGGGTTATATAGGAAAATTGAGGAGAGTTCTTTATTATTTCACAAACATAGGTTTTGGAATCAATATAATAAAGTAATAAAAACCATAAACCTTACCAAGGTTTTTTCCAATGGGTTCTTCCAAGTAGGAGTGTTTTTAATTATTTTATAAGTACAAGGGACTAAATTATTAAAATATTACCCTTGGTTACATGTAAGTGAGTAATGTTTATAGATAATTGATTTTAATACCGGAAAATATAATATATTATTTTTGAGGATTCATGAAGGCTTTATAAAATTAATAAAATAACCTAAAAACACATTATTTTAAATTATAAACATATATTTGGTATTTTATACCCTTTATATCATTTAGTACATCACTTTTGGTTCATTATGATGTCATAATACACACCATATATTTATACCATATTTAATTTTTACCAAAAAATTTGACTATATTAGAAAATTAAGAAAAAATCACTATTGAAAAATTTATAAATTTTGATTCAAAATATAATATTTATTTTATCCTAATAATATTATAAATATTTTAATTTTCAATTTTTAAAAAATAATCAATATTTAATGACAAATGATGGTTTTTTCGACAATAACAATTTTTCGAACCCTTATAACAATTACATTTGACATAATAAAAATTACATTATCGTTTATATTTAATAAATATTATTTTTTTAATATATAATTTATTTTTAAAATTCATGAATTCATCAAAAAATAATATCTTAATTGAATTTTCATATTACAAAAAATACAATTAATGTTTTATCTTATCAAAATAATTTACAAAGTAACGACAATAAAAAGTAAATATGTTCATTATTCTATAAAATATACATATTAATTTTATTATAATCTTGATACATAACCCTTTATTACATGATAAAACTCACTGAGGATAAGGTGCACGATGGAGATATTTTAAAGGGGTGGTTTGACATACATTATTTGGGCCGTGATCTTGATGAGCTTGAACTTATACCATAAACGGGTTCAATCATGCTTTAGTTTTTGGATGTCAACATAAAATCGGTCAATGGAAAATCATAGTGATTCTATCTCCCTTATAAACTCTAATAAATGGGCTTCACAGGGCATGATCCTACTGGTCGAGACAATCACGTTTTCTATATCAATTGGTTTTATCAAAACCATATATTTATAAAAATCATGTGATCACTTTTCAATGAATATTTTAACAAAGGTCATGATGATTAAAAATCTTGTAAATATGATAGGATATAATAAAACCAAATAAGTGCATTTTACTTCTATAACCATAACAGGGAATTTAATTTAATCACAAATGGACTTTTATTTATAAATGTTAGGGTCGTTATACGCTTCCCCCATTAAATAATTTCTCCATTGAAATTTTCATTTCATAACCTAAAATAGATGAGGGTATTTCTATTTCATCACCTCCCATTGTTCCCATGTTGATTCTTCAAACCTGTGGTTTCTCCATAGCACATTGACCAAGTTCATTTTCTTACTTCATATAATTCTTCATCTACGATTTGGGATCTCCACCGGATTCTCATCAAATGAAATATCATTATAAAAGTGTTCCACTTATGTATTAATCACATGTTAGGGGTGTAGTATTTACTTTCTTGAGATGGATATATGAAACACATGATGTACTTACGATAAGTTTGGTGGGAGTTCTAGTTGATAGTCCACTGCACCAATGTGAACAAGGATCTCAATGGGGACAATGTATCTTGGACTAATCTTTCCCTTCTTACCAAATACCATTACTTTATTCCATGGATATATACTATGTAATACCTTATTTATAACCTAAAACTCTAGGTATCATTGATGATTATCAACATAACTTTGCTGTCAAATTTGAGTAGCCATGTTGTGCTGCTAAATGGTTTTGACATTTTCCACCATTTACTTAACCATTTCAGGACCTATCCTTTTGCATTCACCAAATTCATCCCTACATACCAGTTTTCTAAACCTCTTACCATAATGTACTTTATAGGTAACCATTTTAATTCTTGAGTGGAAACTATTATTGAATGAGAATTAGAGAATACGAAATTATTTATCCCATCCTCAATTGAAGTCCATTAAGCATTCTCTAAACATCTCCTCATGTTTTTATATAGTTTTCTTAGATTTTACATTAATTTTAGGTCGATAATCCATGATGAAATTAAACATAGTATTTAGAGAATGTTGGAGACTCTTCTAGAACTTGGAGGTAAATATTGGGTCTCAATCAGATACAATTGATAGTGGTGTTCCATTTAGCCTCACTATTCATATAATTTATATCATTTCAAGTTGATCAAGTGAGAAGTCCTATCAAACTGTAGTGAATTGAGAATTCTTTGAAAGAAAATCCACAAAAACTCATATATAATTATTTCCTCCCGATGTCATTCTAAGGCAACTGATATAGTCTAAAGTTATGTTTTCCAACTTCTATATAAGTATGGGTAATTGTTTCATCATCCCCTTGGATTCTATAATTTCATCATTCACTTGTCGACATACATGACAAATTGATGTATATTCCATGATCTTCATATTTATATTGTCCCACAAATAGTGACCTCGAATATCTTGATATATATTTATGCTACCTGGATGGATAGAGAAGGTAAAACTATGTACATCATCCAAAAACTCATTCCTTAATCCATGACTTGATTTAACACATATTATTAACCCAAATATGGAAAATCCTTCATTAATTTTTTACTCCAAGGATTTAAATTTTCTTATAGCTTCAACCATCTTCTGAATTTCCACATCATCAGCTTGAGAATACTTAATAATCTCTAAAAGGAATGGTTGATAAATCATTTGTGAAGGGAAAAATGATGTTCCTTTATTTCTTATTCCCATGTCCATACTTTTCAAGTCTAATAAGATCAGATCCTTCTCAAATATATGATAAAATTTTCAGATCCTTTCTATTTAGAGCAGTTGACACTTTATTTTATTTTCCATGATGGTTGTGTATTGTTTAGTTATAGTCTTTAATCATCTCTAACTGTCTTTAATGGTGCATATTCAACTCTTTCTATGTGAATATATACTTTACACTCTTATGTTCCACACACACACACACATATTTCACACTTCTCCCTAAATAGATAACATCACTAGATTTTCAATGTGAATATTACTACATCCAACTCCAGATCATGCATTGGGTAGTTATATTCCTAAACATTAAATTTCCCTAAGACATAGACTATCAATTTGTCATTATACATTAGTAAACAACCCATGCCCTTCTTCTAAGCATCGTTGTATACCAAAAAACGTTCCAAACTTATGTGTAACATAACTACATGTGAAGTGATAAGCCAATTTTTCAACTCCTTGAGAATCTCTTCCAATTTATTATTCCAAAAAATATTAAATCCCTTTCGAGTTATCCAAGTTAGAGTGTTTGATAATCCTGATAACTTTCTCAAAAATTGATGATAGTACCCAGCTAATCCAAGGAAACTATAGATTTATATCCTAGACATTATCCTCATCTATCCTTCAATTTATTCTTTATTTGAATGGTCCACTGATATCCCATTACTTGTGATAATATTCCCAAATAATGATACTTTCTTCAACAAAAACTCACATTTTATATAATTTACATAAATATTCTTCTTTTGTATGGAATTTAGCATAGTGCTCATATTCCCCTCCTTTATTTTAGAGTATAGTAGAACATTTTCCATAAATACTACCAAAAAATTGACAAGGTAATATCTAAAGACTCTATTCATCAAGTCCATGAATATTTCTGGAGCATTAGTGAGTCCAAATGGTGTTATTATGAACTCATAGTTCTCGTACCTTTTATAAAAGTTGTATTAGGGATATCCTTATTCTTTACCCTTATATTATAATGGCATGACCAAAGATCCACCTTGGAGAACTATTGGGATCCAAGTAGTTGATTGAGAAATTCATCAATTCATGGTAGTGGATACATATTCTTTATCATGATATTATTGAATTCATGATAATCAATGTAAAGGTGCATCGACCCATCCATCTTATTGACAAATAGGACTTATTCACCTCAAGGTGAATCACTTGGGAGTATGAACCCTTTATCTATATTTTCCTATAGTTGCATCTTTAGTTCCTCAAGTCCCATAATATCCATTCTATATGGAGTCATAGATATTGGAAAATCCCCCGGTATAAGTTAAATTGAAAATTCAATATCTCATCTTGGGGGAAGCCCATGAAATTATCTATGAAACACATTACCATATTCCCTCACAATAGAAATGTATTCAAGGATGATCTTTTCCTTAGACTCAATCATTTGAGAAACATAATATTTCTCACCGGGTAATAATATATATACTTGATATTTTGGTGCTAAAGAAGATTTATCCTCTACCTTGCACTTATGCAGAAATAGAGGATGATTCATAATATAGAGAGTAATTCACTTCTCATTGAAATATATATTGTATCTATGTATGTAAAGATAATACATACCCATAATTGCATAAAATTACACTAAAGGGTGTATCACAAGGTTTTCTTGGATGTTTAGCCCAAAAATATTGATAGGGGAGGAGTTATATACTTCGGATTAAATAATTTCCACAATTTCCATTTTTACCGAAAAATCTACTTCCATGATTTCTGGTGGTGTTCGAATAGTTAAACTAATCTTGTTTTATATGAATGAGTGTATAGATCCATAATCAAAATGTATTGTCACTATACTTGAATGAATAACTGGTGTACCTATAACTACTTATTTTTTAGGATCCATGTTAGTAGTTATGATGGAATAAGCTCTACCTTGATTCCTTAGAGGTTATTGGAGTTGATTTTCCCTGACCACCCTTGGATTAGTGCATTGGTTTAAGAAGTTCATGTATTCCTTATAGTTGAAACAATGAAAAATAAATTTGACCAGATCATTCCATTATTCCATCACATTAGTGGGTTTCTCCTATTAGTAATCTCAAGCCAGGTTCCCTTCCTTTCCACACCTAAATTATTTCCTCTTCACCTTTAATAAATTTAGGGGATGATTATTTCCACACATTTGACTAGTGCTATGTTAAAATTTATTACCACTATTATATTTTTATATTGAACTACCCTAATTAAACTCTAATTTTCACTTATTGTTCCCCTGATAACCTTGGGATTTTATGATCTCCATTTCAAATTTGAGAGAACATTAAAAAAATTTCTCATAAATATAAAATTATTAGATTTCTAGTGATTTTTATAGACTGAGTTTTATCCCATAAATGAAATGATAAAATAAGAACTCAGGGGTGATGACAAATCCAAAGGCATGTCATGAAAGTCCTGTGAATTTTGACTTATACTCCCTGATGGATTCATTATATTTTTTATTGAGTGTAAGGAAATACCTATTCATTTTATGTCATAGAGTAGGAGGAAAATATTTTTAAAAAAATATTTTATGGAATTATTTCCTCCCAATCACTTTAATATATTAATCATGATTTGAAATCTTGATCAATTTCCACCATCGATTATCTTCTCCCTCCATATGATAAATATCCAACATGTCCTTCTCTTTATAAAAACATTGAAGGATGGAGAAGAACTTATTGATAGATTTGATTCATTGTTTGGAGATTAAGGGATCATATTATCCATTGAAAGGCATAAGACTTTTTCATATAAATGTATCAATTTTATATTTCTCTTAAGGGAATTTGGGATTTTCACCTGATTCAGGTTTATATTTAAAACCTGAATCAACTAATAGATTATCATCACATAGTTCATGATTCCTACCCCCATCATGTTGGGAATCTTATTTGGGAAGTCATCAGATTTCCCTAAAAAATTGGTTGTTTACTTGCTTCATGCTATTTCTGGACATTGGATATAATAAAGGGAAAATTAGGGATGAGTACTTTTAAACTATTAAACACATAAATGGTAATCCTATAACATTAAAGAGATAATTTATAAATGAAATATATTTCCCTAACTTATGAATTTCTAGGCTTCAGTCTATATTATCCATGATCTATTTTCTAACATATACTATTATGTATATTTTTTCCCTTTATATTGGTTCATTAGGATATTTTGAATTTATCAAAGCATATCCTATGGGAGTATCAAACCAGGTGTGTACCAAGGTCCATTATCATGCACCGGTTCCTGATCAAGTCTTACTCAATATATAGTTTTTGGGTGTTACCAATAATAACATCTGTGCTAGAGCCACATCCACTTATAATATTAGATAGATATTTATTTTCTTGGAAACCTCTTACTCTATATTTTACAAAAATTTGGGGATTTATTCTTATGTTTAGTTTTATCCCTTAATATTTCTCAAATGTTATTAAATACTAATTCTAAAAATAGCTAAAATTTCCTTTGATACTAACTATGACAACCCTTGTCTTTATTACAAATTAATTCATGATTTATTACATATGAATACACATAATAAAACCTAGATCATTGAGAATTATCATGTATTTGGATAATTAGGTACATTACATTACAACTTTAAATATGTGGTACAAAAACATTATTGAAAACCTTATTAACTTGATCATAATATTCCATCATTCTTAAAATTGTATGGAATAACCTAGGGTCGTACATAATAAAAAAATAATAACATGAATAAAGTATTAAATTTTATAAAATATAAATTTTAATGGGACATAAAATGGGTTATAATCATAAATATGAATAATGAGACATGATATAACATGATAACATAAAAGAAACATGGGAATGTGGAAACAAAATTAAACATGAAATTGTAAAAACAGGTCAAGGATAACCTCCAAGACATAATAACATGGTGTAAAAAGTCCCATAATGTAATATTTTCACTAAAAAATCCCATACATGATGTCTCATGAGACTAAAAATTTACCCAATTCATCGGAGTTCTATGTTATTTTGGGCGCACCCTTCACTTTCATATCATGTACATGCATAAGTGTGCCACATAGATCATACGAAATAAGATTGTACTCAATCAATTTTAACCAATATATAAAGGATTGTGGGTTTAATAAATAGAAGTAAAAAATAAATTAAGTTTAGGTACATCTAGGTGAATACCCTTGAGTGAAAATGAAAGTGGATATTCATGATGCAATCATTTGGAATGAAAAATCACAATGAAATTTATGTTGCATAATGATTGTACTTAAAGATTATTAAAATGGTTTAATGAGATTGAGAGTGGTCTCTAATAAATTTAATTTGAAAAGTTAAGTAATAGGTATGTATCTAAAACATATCCCAACATTAGAAATTGTAAATCAAAAGGAATAAAGTTAATAATATGATTTAATATATAGGAGAAGGAGATGACCCCTTACTAAATTTCAGCATAGTAAGAGCTTAGGTAAAAGCTATATTGAGAGGGGATAAATGAAATATGATTATTAATAAATCTATTTTATTGTATTGGTATATTTATAAAGTCATGAAAACATAACCAATTTAGATAAAAAGGGATAAATAAAAATAAGGTGCATGTATTGAAAATAAGAGAGGGAGGTCCCTTACCCTGAGTGGGTGATTACAAAATATTGGGAGGAGATTATTAAGATCATGGGGTACCTTTGGAGGACTATAGAGAGGGTAGGGAAGAGTAATTATTTTCTCCAATGTTTTTGAGTGAAGAGGAATGAGATTTTGTGTGGGTTTATATAGGAAAAGAGAGGGGAGTTCTTTATTATCTCCTAAACTTAGGTTTTGGACTATATAATAAATTAATCAAAACCACAGACCTTAACATGGTTTTTCCTATTATTTCTTCCAAATAGAAGTTTTTTTAATTATTTTATAAGTAAAAGGCACCAAATCATTAAAATATTACCATTGGTGATGTGTAAGTGAGTCATGTTTATAATGAATTGATTTTAAAACCTCCAAATATAATATAGATTTTCTAGGATTCATATATGCTTCATAAAATTAATAAAATAACCTAAATACACATTATTTTAAAGGGGAGACATATATTTAGCCATAGATACCATTTATATAATTTATTAAATCACTTTTGGGTCATTATGATGTCATAATACACATCGTATATTTATACCAAATTTATTTTTTTTAAAAAAAATTGACTATCTCATAAAATTATGAAAAATTAACTATTTGATAAAGTTATCATGATGATTCAAAAAATAATGTTTATTTTATCAAAATAATTTTTTAAATATGTGATTTTTTACTTTTAAAACATGACTCACCATTTATTGAGAAATACTAGTTTTTTCGAAAATAATAGTTTCGAAAACCCTTATAACAATTACATCTAACTTCATAAAAATTATATTATATTTTATATTTAATAAATATTATTTTTTAATATATAATATATATTTATAATTCCTGAATCCATCAAAAAATAATATATTAATTGAAATTTCATATTACACAAAAATACAATTTATGTTTTATCATATCAAAACCATTTACAAAGTAACAAAAATAAAAAATAAAAATATTCATATTCTATACCCATAAAATCCTGGATCTAGGTGAACATGATCCTAAAAAATTTATTAATAAAAATCTAAATATACAAGACAAGGTTAAGCATTACAAGTGAGTTTTTAAATTCACGAGTGAAAAACCCCTCACAAGTCATCATACACCAATGAGGTGTAATAGTCCGGAGCTATGAAGGACCACATTGTGATTGCTTCAAGGAGTTACTTTGTTGAAAAAATATCCACCACCTGGTCAGCCTATCTATATGAATTTGAAACAAGCATATTAATATGATTTACATGATTCATATAAGAAACCTAGTAAAGAAGAAGCTTCCATGGGACATATATGGTTCTTTCTTTCAACAATGTGACCAAATTTTCTGAATCAAATTCAATCTATAAAGAATTACACTTATGATGGATAGAATAATTAATATCATAAACTATTTCCCACAGTTTGGCCTCAAAATCTAACCCTATTCTGATGTAGCGACAAAAGTAACCCATAACAAGTCCATAATGGGTTCAAAAAATACCTTCATAGCCTGATGGACCTGGCATGGCTAAGGCCATACCATCAATATTTTCTTTGAACCATAGTCCGATAGAAGGTATCCATTTCATAGACTTTATGACCAAAGGATTTTTCATCCTATTTGCAACTCCTAAGAGCCTAAGTATTTTAAGATCTCCCATGTAATTATCCATATATCCAACCTGAATGTTTGGAGTAGCATGAACATTACTTTGTATATCCATATTTACAACATAAGTGGAGGGAACCTTCTCTTCAAATAGATTCATGTTTTGAGATATCCATATGGAGTCTATAATGGAGGTTGTAGCTGCCCACAACAAGTTCTTTACCTTATTGATATATCTAATGTTGTAGAGGAAATAAAGTCAGTCTTCAAGAGGTCTGCTTGTGTTGATGTCCAGGATGAAGGATTTCAATAAATAATAATATATATATCTAGTTTATGTATTTTGAATAAAAATTTTGTGTACTATCTTCATCACCAAGATATAATGGGAATGTCAAGGAAATGCATTGGATAGTTTTCCTCAATTGGTCCTGTGTTGGAAATTTTTTTCCCAAATTATCTATATAAGAATGATTTTTTCAGGCTTTATAAAACTAACCTTGAAAGAATCAATACAAGGAGGAATTCTGATGGAATTACTAGTCTTGATTATATAGTGTTCTTTGACAGTGAACTGCCCATTTCATCTAGGCCTCCACACCAGTGTCAACATCCATGAAGTTATAATTTTGAATAACCATGAAAACATTCAAGGGAATAAGTTCAAATATTCCGTATTGTTTCATTAAGATAGAGATATTCATTTAAATCCTATCAAAATGGATTTCCATCCTTCTCTTGAGGGGATGATTGATCCATCATGTGTATCAGTAGTTGAGGTCAAATTTCCTACTAGCCAACCATTTGGTGTTCAACATAATTTCATTGAAGGAGCACTTAATTGATGACAAAATTGAGGATTCAATATGGTAAGGGTACCCATAAATTATCCTATCATTGAATCTTATGGTTTAAAAATTCCAATAGGTTTCATCTATTTTTAGAATGTTTCATGTGAATTTTCTAATAAAATGATCATTGAAAACTTTCATATTAATCATTCCAAACCCTCCCATTTCAATGGGGTTTATAAAATCCTTCTAGTAAAAAAATCACCAATTTACTTTCATGCACATGCCCAGTCCAAATGAAATTCCTAACCATACCTTGAAATTTCTTAGTGATCCATCTTGGCCACTTGTAAATAGACAGAGAGTAAATTTTTTTTAAGTAATAACAAAGTTAATAAGGAAAACTCTCCCAGCATGATAGATTGACTTCCCTTTCCATTTGGATAGTTGGTTGGTGATAGCATTGCTAATTACTGTGGGAAACTAGTTATTCACTTTCCCCTAGAAAAGAGGGACACCAAGATAGGTAAAAGTAAGGGAACCTTCCTCACCCAAATCTTATTTTCCACACTATTTTGTTTTCCAATAGATATTCCTTCACTAATATACATATTCATATTTTTAGGCCCTTAAAAAGTATCCCTTTATTACAACATTAAATTCATTTATGGTATGGTGAGTGATGGTGAGATTTTCTTGGGGTGGTTTGATATACATGGTTTGGGCCATAATCTCACTGAGCTTGTACTTCTCCCATAAAATGTTTCACTCATTCTTTAGCTATTGGATATCTGATTGGGATTGATCATGGAAAAATCCACGTGGTTATATCTCCCTTGGAATATATGATAAATTAAATTTATAGGGTAAGATCCTATAGGTCAAATCCATTACTTTGTTTGTGTCAATTGGATTTTTCAAAACCCTATATTTATACTAATCATATGATCACTATTCATTGAATAATTTAACAATGGTTATGGTTCTTAACAAACGTTTACATATTATAGGATATAACAAAACCAAATAAGTGAATGAGTTTTCTATAACCATAATAGGGAATTTAATACAATCAAAAAAGGAATTTTATTTATAAAAGTTTTGGTCGTCAGAAATTTTCCATATAAGTTTCATTTGGATTTTAATAAAAATATGGAAGAAATATTTGTTTTTACTTGTATGACATGAATATAATTTACCACAATCATGACCAATATTTTATTTGATGCTTCCTTCATAAGTCTTCATGGTTACTTTCAATGAAATGAATTTTCAAAATGTTTTATTAATTTTATGTTATAAAAAGTGATTTTCAAAGAAAAGTTATTTTCTTCAAGAAATGTTCCATGTGATATTTTGAAATAATTATACATCTAAGATGATATCCTTTAGTTTAACTTATGATTTACTGGGGATATGAACCAAGAATACCATTTTTATTCTTTCTTTAAACAATTTATCATGAAAATATGTTTATAAAACTCCTTTATCTTCAATAGGTTTTACCATGGTAAAATTATTATTAAACCCACTTCCTTTTCCATGGGTTACGCTATACTGAAATGATGAAATGATTATGAAACCTATCTCTTTTCCACTTATTATGATATTATATTAAATCCATTTCTTTTCATGGGTTATGATATGATGAATGTTTTCTGATTTTATGGAACACATACGCATGATTTTCATTATGTGATGAGTGAAACCTATTTCACCCTTAAATGCATTGAGAACTGATTAATGTTATATGAGATCAAAGAGTTCAGAGAGGTTATCCCAAGCCTCAAATAAAATAGGTTACATTAGAGGTTATCCTAAGACCAAAGTAGGTACTTCAGTTTTTATACCATACCTAACATTTTATGAATGTCTTAGTGGATATCCTTTACATAATATTTTATATGCTTGTAAGTACACAAAAAATTTATGTCTTATGATAATGTTATGATCTTATGGGCCATGTTATTTGATTTACTTATGATTCATGTCATATGAACTGAAAATATTTATTCCATGAATCAATTTTATTATCTTTGATATGAAAGGAATGGTTTCTAAATGTTTTTCTCATGTTCTCATACCCTTATACTCAAGTTACATTTAATTATTTACCTTGTTTACCCTTACTGAGCATATTATCTCACCCTTACTTATTTTTCATTTCCCTAAGTTGTGAAGAAAGGTTTTAAGTAGGGTATGTTTGTGAAGATTACTATAGGGGGAGATCCTTATGGTAGATACTGACGATATTTCCCCAAATTAGAGTATTGCATACCTATTATCCTACGACACTAAACTATTATAGTCCTCAGGTGTGTGTTGTGTTTTGTATTAAATATATATATAAAAAAATTAATATCTATGTATGAAAAATTCCAGGTTGCAATAAATATGACCCTAGGGTCATGAAGTTCATCAAAGGGGAAACTTAGTTTTTAATTTGAAACAAACTATTTATGTCTTGAATCAAGCTAGATGAAAATGGAGTTATAAGTTTAAAACTTACATACTTGAGTAATATTTTAGTTGATATAATTTTGATCATTATTATTACTAGAATAAATTAATTGATTGAATGTATATCATACTATTATTGTATGTTGATGATGTGTTGATTTTAGATCAAAATTTTCATCTTATTGAGGAACTAAAGAGAAAGTTTTCTAGAAGGATTCATATGAAGAACCTTGGTAAATTTAAGAAAATATTTAGGATGAGAATAAAGAGGGATACAAAAACCATCAATTTGATTTTATATCAAAATTAATGCATTAGGAAGGTCATTGGGAAGTATAGAATGACTGATTATAAACCAATAACAACCCCCATTACCAAATACTCCAATATTTCTAAAGGATATTCACCATAAACAGACAGATAAGTTTATAAAATGAAAAAGTTCTATTTTACTTCAACTGTTGTAATTTTGATGTATAAAATGGTATGCACATGACTTGAAATTTCTCTTACAGTGAGAGTGGTTAGAAATTTCATGTAAAATCCCTAATAAAAACACTGTGAAGCTGTAAAATGGATCATTTTATTCTTGAAAGGATTGGAAGATAAAAATTTATGTTTCAGAGATGACGATCAATTTAAGGGATTTATTGATGCTAATTTTTCTAAAGACATGGATTCATAAAAAATCATAATTGTATTTGTGTTTACTTTTGGTGGAACATAAATCAAATAGATGTTTTAGTTATATCCTATAGTTAATTCATCTATAATGTAATCGTAGTATAATACTTTTACTAAGGAAAAGAAAGATTTTATGGTTGATTCACTTGTTGAATATTTTTTTAAAAGGATTGGATAGAGTAATGTTATTCTATGATAGTTAGAGTTCCATCCTTCTTTCCTATAAACTAGTATTTCAGGAAATAACAAAATACATTTACTTGGAATATCACTTTATATGAATATTTCTGAATATAAAGTGTTAGAGCTATAAAAGATTGTTTGGAATTAGAACCCTATTGATTTTTTTTCAAGTGGTATATTTTTAGGTTTTGTGTAAAATTATTTATTTTCACTAGAAAGAGTTTCCCACATAGAGGTCATTAGATAGAGATGATCAAAAGAAGATCATCATACTAAGAAAACCAGTTAAAGCAATCATATTGGGTAGACTACTTGGGGGATTTATCTAGATTGAAATTCACTAGATGGACTTCCATTTAATAGATTCCATCTGATAGAGTCTATCAGATAGAGTCTATTTGGTAGAGTACCCACATGTGGTTCTCATTAGGATGGAAACATAAATCTTGGGCTATAACCTTGATTAATGGATATTGGAAGTTTCATCAAAAGGTTTAACAATGTATTAGAGTTTTCATTCTTCAATAAGAGGCTGATAATGATTCTCAGTAGGCTGTATAATCGGTTCACTAGAAGAATACCTCTATGCATAAAGGTTGTGGCCCATATATAATTTAGGATAACCAAATGTGAGTTTATGACTTCATATCCCGAGATATTATAAATAGGGAGGAAATGAGTGATGAGTTTTGTATTCACTTATATATTTTTAATGAAAATAAGTGAAATGTTCCTTTTTAGATATAGGATTCTTGTTTGAACCACATAATCCTATTTTAATATTTATTATTTCTACTTATGTAATGTTTTTTTGTTTAGTTTTTGTGGTTATTAGGTATACTCAAATCCCAGTTCCAGTGAATATACTCAAGAAGTGGTGATTATTAGATAAAATATTTTCTATTGGTTTCATAAGTGTCTATCTGGTGGTTTTATTAGCTTTTCATTGTATAGGATGAGATAATTATAAGGATTTCGATATAGAGGTTTGATAAGAGTCTGCCCAATATATGGAGTTCTCACTTTTTCCATCCGATGATTGAATGAAGTTCTCTATATTCCTTTCCTCATTCTATATAATTATTCCTTTCACTGATATCATTCCACTCTAGTGTATAAGGAAGAGTGAGTTATAATAATATCACAAACTCTTTTAGATAATAAAGGAATTATTTTTTAAGATACTACCTGCATTTATCTAAGAAGATTTTATATATTTATTTTCTAATATGACTCAATAATTCATACTTTTATTCCTTAAATTTCAAGAGGTATTAGACTTATTACTCATCAATTATATATATCCTTATATTTTAAAATCATCATTAAAAGTAATGAAGTATGAGTATACACATCTAGTGTATAGTAGAAAATGTGGAAAAACATCAATGTGAACTAATTATAGATGATTCATGACTCTCTCACCCTTTCGATTGAAATAATATTTGGTCATTTTTCCTTGTAAAAAACCATGACATATATATTAGGGTTTTAATTCAAAAGAATTTAAATAAACATATCATCAAAATCTTTTAGTTTACGTGAAAAAGTTGATGATGCTACAATTGGGTGTATTAAGAGTCATGTGAACATGATTCATTATCAATTTCCAAGAGTTGATTTATATATTATAGTATATAAATATCTTTATTCAAATGTTCCATACAATAAAATACACTATCTTTATAAGAGTATAAAATATGATTTTTGTACTTGAAAATAAACCCATCCATGTCTAAACTCATTCTAAAAATTTTGTTTCTGGTTATAATATTCATATAATAATAGTTCTTCAAAATTGGGACCATTCCAATCAATAGTGTGAGATAATATTATTTTATATCTAGTGAACCAAATATTACTCCATTGGTAACTTGAATATCCATATCACCTTTTTTAATTTTATAGAAGATAATTTATTCCTATATTTGGACATAAATATGAGAACTACAATAATGTATCTAATACATAATTTATTGAAATGAAAAGACTACACTCAATAAAAAATGTACTATAAGCTTTAACTTGTTTCTTCACTAAGGCATAACTCTTCTTCCAATGGTCTTACTTTCCAAAAAAAATATACAACATCTAAATCTTTACACTCACAGTGGATATTTCACTACCTAAAAGGTTATTATAGAGGTGATTTTTTCTTTTATCAAAGCATTGAACATTTTTATATTCATTTCCTCTTGTTCACCATAAACAGGAAAGGATTTTATCACTTCAAGTATTTATCTGCATTGAAAATAAAATCCAAAATCTCTAAGAGTGAATTATCTATATTTTTCATGTAAAAATTAATAATAAAACTTGATAATATCAAAAAAATTAAGGAGAGGATGAGTTACATACTCAGTTCTTTGGGTATCTTAAATGTCATAATTTCAAAACAAACAATATAACCAAACACACTGACTAGATGTGGTGTATTTGGAAATACTTCTCCTAAATTGGACATGAAGAGTGACTTTTGGATATTTCATACCTCTTATGTTTTTTATTCTGCTAATATAGATGTTGAATATGAGGCAATATGGAGTAATCATCTATGTCTTCAGGAATATTTTGAATCTCTCTAGTTTGGAATATTAAAATTTGGAATTAGGAAAATAATTAACAATCTAATTATTTATATAATACATTTTTATCTTCTCCATACAACTCTATAGAATTATTTCCAAGAACAAGGGATCCTATTATTTACAACATCCTCCCATGAAATGGTACAATGTGCAGGAATCCATACCACCCTAGAAGTTTGTGAATGTGAGGAGATTATCTTTATCTAAGATTTATCACTAGGAAAGTGATTCAATGAATTTAATTTCCACTATCTTAAACAAATAAAAATATATTTTAGTACTTTATAATGATTACCTATTATGATTTAATTAATAATGTAATTATGTCCCCCATTATTTTATCGATTCTTAACCGCCCACACCACTTGATTTAGAATATATAGGGAATATTTCTTTCAAATAACCCATATAGAGGCCTAATAAAATAATTGTTATGGTTTTCTTGACAACTACATTAAAACATATCTCCTTGATCTGCTAATTAGACTCACCATTCCTAAAATTAGATACTCAGATTTTATAAGCTATTTCCTTTAAGTTACAATAATTATTTCTTAAGAAATAAACCATTCATGTTAAATGTTTCAACTAATCTTTGTTATTCATAATCTATGTTTGACAAATATCACTAAGGGTTAATCAAATTAATCCACCATCTGTGGTGTATCTATGGTCTATTTTGAATCCACTATCACTTAGGAGAGAGTCTCTATCCTCCAATTATATAATAAAATCTCATATAATAAATGATGGAGGGATAAATATATCGTGAGATTCTTTAGGAGACCACTATCACCCAGATCTTGATCTCTAGGGAATCAATATTCTTCTATATCTCTTTTCAGAATACTAACAAAAAACCATGCATTTACTTGTACATTTATAATGTATGAGTAAATAGCATGGAATGTGCTCACTACACTAGAAACCATTTACCATAACATATTCTAATAACCATTTGTCTTCATGAAACATATTATTAATGATAGTTATTTATAAAAGACAATCCAAACGTTAATTATTAATATTTCCTTTCCATTCCAATGTTGGGAAAAGCCTTGTGACGTCCCTACATTATAATGAAAGATATACCCATGTAGAATTTTTTGTGCAAGGATACCATACCATATGATATCTCATATCCAACAATATTATGTGGTTAACATATATGATATGTATAAGGGTTTAGGGAATGTATCCGTTAATCTACAACTTACACTAAATCCTCATAGAATTTATATTTTTTCATATAATATTGTATCATATACAGTAAATCATAAAATCGTATCCAAAATTCATTTTGGATATCTTCCAAAATATTATTTTAAAATATTTCATTAACATCACCGTGTATAAAATCATATAAAATACCTTGTGAATAACCATCAAAAAATCTATTCGGATAAACTTTTAACATTTTAGAGAATGTATCTTAGTCAAATTAAATCCCCATTAAGTCAAAAAAGTGTGAACCCATGGTAATTTTTTTATTGAAAATAAATATGAATTCATAATTTCTAAAATGTGAAGAAAGAGTGAACTCGAGTAAAGCATATATTATACTCATGATACAAAGGGATGTAGTGTGATCTCCATCAAACACATGTATCACTATACCTATATCCACTAGATGCATTATACGAAAGCATGAATTTTCATATGATATCTTCATCCAAGAAATTTGGTAACCATTCGACCTGAATTATTTCAATCCCACATATCTACAGATACATTCTTGACTCTTTAAGTATAAACAGAGAATATTGATAAATATATTACATGTAATTTACCGTTATAGATGAACACGTCATATATAACTCTCCAAATATATAAGCACATCAAATGTACTATATAGGTATAAACACACTTCCTTGGTCTATATCAATAAAGGCCCCAAATATCATACTCTTTATACAATATGAAAAATCCAATCTCGGTTAAGATTCTACTAACAACTTGATCAACAATATACCCAACCACCTCTTGACTATTCGAGCTTCAAGAATTATTAAATAAATTTATCAAACTATTAAGGCTCTTATGATATGTGTCCTACTAAAAACAAGTAGTGGGGAATAAAAATACAAACTATTCAAGCCTAATATACTAAAAACAAAGAGTATGAAACTCCATGTGTGGTATATTCAACAAACAAAACATGTACTATGCCTTGTGAATATATTATATGTCTTGATAAAATAATACTACTATATCCTTAACATTTTTTCATAACATTTAATATTTCATGATGAAAATCAATCTGGGATAACTGGAAGTAATACTTTAGTAGGTTAATTATGATTTCAATTTAATACAAACATACAAAAGAAGCCAATGTGAATGAATGATAAAGTGGATATTTAATTATAGAATAACATGATACATTTACATTCATCAAATAATAATTTTTAAAAAACCATACAAAATCACTTTTCTAACATATCACATATGATAAATTACCATATGTTCCTTATGTTAGTTTCACTTTTAGGGGTTTTATTAAACTCATTACATCTCTATATAATTCCCACCATATCTTTATGTGACAATTTGATAAAACCATCAAATTCAACACTTCATTAACATATTCCTAATGTTCATCTTCATTAACATGTATTTAAACCACTTCAATTTGGAGAATAAAATGGAATGATGAAAACAACTCATTTTGTTAACTTATAACTCTTTATAAGTTCATCATCATCATAATTCTTAAATTATTTCCATAAAACGTTTTTATTTGATATCATTTTGGCAACAAATGTAACAGATTATATTTTTACTTAACAATGCTGCCAAAATTATTTTAAGAAATAAAGAGACATTCAATTTGAATTTTGACTATAAAAATATTTTATTTGTTAAATTTTAACTTCTCTAAGCCCAAAACATACTCCCACTTGCCTCTTAGAAACTGTATTCTATTTAGAATATCATGTAACGAAACCCAATCTACTTTATGTTTAGGAAATAAAATTACTTTTTTACTTCACTGGTAATATTAATTAATAGGATCACTATTGTTTCCGTATCATATATGGTATTTTATATGTTTAGAATAATATTTTTAATTTAAAATTTTATTCTTTAAAGTATTCAAATTTTTTGTGGTGGGAACTTTTTCTCTCCTATTTTAATGAATATTCTAGATAAACCCTTTTATCTAAGATAAAAATAATTTTATCCTTATTTTCCTTTTAGACCATGTTATAGAATCTGATGAATCATAAATGATGTGCATTAAATCAAAAAATCTCATACTATTTATAAAAAATATTTTTAATAGAAAATTTAACCTATCATATATGTGAAAGATATTAAAATATACATCATTTATTAATATCCATCTAATATTTAGTTATTACTTTTCATGAAAACCATGATTCAAAAACCCTTTAAATCATATTTAAATTCAAAATACATGTTTCATCAATTGTTCCCTTAATTTTGAACTCTGATATACTCACATCGTTTATAAAGTATACAATTGCTATCATATACCTTTGAAAATTAATGAATTATTTTTCTATAGATACAAAACATAGAACTTATATGGATTTTCTCAAACTACATTAGGTATTAAAGAAAATTCCATCGTACAAAATACATTTTCTTATCTACTGACTCTATATTTAGGCTTCAATGATCAAGGATAACTATTGAAAAAACCCAATCTCCTTTTTATGAATTAGAACTCTACCCTTTTGTATTTTATATACAACACGGAATGGTAGAGAACACATGTCCTTATCATTTATGATCAATAGTATTAGAGAATTGGGTAAAAATTTCTTGAATTAATTCATACTTTTAAAAAATTTAAAACAATGAAAAAATTTAACCCAATAATAAGAAAAAGCCTCAAAGGAAATCTCTAGTCTCTCTAAGTCATTAAAATTAACAGTCATATTAAGTATATTAGTGAATTATACAATACCTCAAGTTATTTTTCATCAAATTATTTTGAAACATTAAGTGTATCATTCTGTGATTCACATAAGAATATATATTCTAGTGTTGAACAAATTCAAAAATTAGTATCTTATGAAGTGGTTATTCAAACACATATAATTTTTATTTCTTAAGAAATGTTTTTATGTTTTATACCTATCAATAAAGTTTTTCATATTAAGCTTCTTTTTTCAAAGATATATCTCAAATTAAAAATGTAAAGAAACAAAATATAAAGAGTAAATAAAAATAAAAGTATTCATTTGGTAGAATAAATCATGCATTGAAAAATATAGTTCAATAAAAAAGTTTAAAACTCAATGGAAGAAAATTGATTTATCAAAAACCCTTACGTTGGCCCTAATTCATTCTGTATATTCACTAAACATCATCGTGGACATGAATTTTCCTTTTAATTCTCCTTATAAATGAAGGAATTATTCTAACTAATGGTGTCTAGAATATTTTTAACGTGGGAGAGGGTTTTAAGAAGAGCAATGTGAAGGAGTTTCAAGAATAAATTCAATGAAGAGGAAATTCTTGATGTGGTGTAAGTATTATACAGTTATAAGTTAAGGGAAAGGTTTTTTGGAAGTAAAAATCAAATTTTGAATAATGTATTATAACAATTTAAAGGTAAATGGATCAAAAATTGAAAAAGTGGAGGGAAAGTGTGTGTGGGTTTAGATTCTCCTTATTCACTCATTTTGGTAACAGATTAGAGTGTTTCTAGGCCTTTCCTTTTAACTTTATAACTTTTACCTTAATTTTCTTTCACATTGATAATTAATTTTTAACTTTAGTAAATAATTTTATTGAAAAAATTGATATTGGAAAATTTACCTAATTTGGACCTTGTGATTTAATTTTTTTTAATCATTTTACCAATTAAAACTTTTATAAGTTTGAAATTTTAATTTTAAAATAAACACACATAATAAATAAAAACACTTTATTGGGAAAAGTGTATTTTTATGTTTAAAAATTTATGTACATGTTAATATTATCATAGATACTAATTTTTATGACATAAATTGGTTTATTATAAAAAGTAAAAAGTAGGTGGCTTTCAAAGTAATCCAAAACTGAATTTCACCATCAAAACTATTAATTAGGTGAATAGACCAAAAATAGTTAATATTAATTTCATGACTAGTCCCATAGGGTCTTGTGCCATGAATTCCCTAATCCCCCCTCTGATAGTCCAGGGGATAGGGATTTTCACTTAGTAGGCATATCCCAAAAATGGGGGGAATTTTTCTAAGTACTTGTACACACGCACACATATCCATGACCAAAATGATGAATGTAAATACCCTAAGTAAACAATGCATGGATACAATAAGATACCAACCACATATTATGATAGTAGGAAAACTAGAAAATAAACATGGCCAGAATACAAGCCCACCAAAAGAAAGAGTCTATCAAACGAATGAAAAAGTTCCAGAAACTCATCCGTAGAAAACCCTACCTGAAGGGGTAGGTGTAGAAAAGATGCCTAAAGTTGTAGGATAACAACAGGTCTGTCTGATCCATCTAAGCACCACCTTATCCAAGTCCACTTAGAACTTTGTCAAAGCACTGATCATCTACACAAGACATGACACGTTTGAGAAAAGATTATGCAGGGGTGATTAAAAAAATACTCAGAAGAACACCCCAAAAGCACAAAGGTAATACCACTAATATATACACTAATTATATCACAAAGTAAACACATGAAGTACACCATAAAGGAAACAGATTAAGGACACCACAAAAGAAACACACGAAGTACTGACAGCCCACAAAGGTATAAGTCTAAGACTTGAAGAGAAGGATTTTCAGTTGTAGTACACATATCTCCCAATTTCCATGACACACAGAGTATCGATGATGCACAGAGAATCGATGGTACATAGAGAATCAATGGATCATATCAATGGTGCATGGAGCATTGATGGAACATAGAGCATTGATGGTGCATGAATCATCAATAGAACTTGGAGTGTCGATGGCGTACGAAGCATCGATGGCGACTACAGAATTGACGGTGCACCGAGTGTTAATGGGTCATGAATCTCCCACATCACTTAGTCACCAAATCACATAGTCACCAATTCACAAATATCCATAGGATTCCACTCGTAGCACGCTTGTACTGGTAGAGCCTACTCCTCAAGCCAATAGGTTATATTCCTATTTTTATAAAGACTCACTTATAATATCTAAAAAGGAATGTATCATCACAATGGTCATAGGGCCACAAAAAACTCATCAAATTGACACACTATTTGAATGATATGGCCATTTTTGTAAAATGGATCGACTAAGTTCTAGTCTGGATCCGACCGACCCAGTCCAGCTAACCCAACCAAGCCTGATCTGGTCCGGTCTAGCCTAAACTGGTTTAGGCTACTGGGCCAGCTGGACCTAGACCACTAGGCTTCTTGGTCTAACTTGTTGGGATGATATATTGGCATAGCTACTCCAGTCCGGTCCACATTGAGGTCCAGTTTACTACAACGGATGTGGCGCCTACCTAGATGCACCCCCGGGTCCACACGATCCGCCTTAACCACATGGCTCCCCTGTGGTGCCCAATTAATGTGGCATCGAGCTGTGTTTCACATGAATGACTCACCTCCTATGTGTATCTCGCGACATCACAACTGCAGGTTCTTCCACTGTGTCTCAGAGGTGTGTCCTAGCTTGCCTTAACAACCTCCTACCATGGCCCCTATCACCACACACATCCTCCACTACCATGGGATCCCATGCGGCCCCCTCCAGACCGTGTTCCACCTCCACCGCCAGCCACCCTGATGACAGCCCTGTTCTGCTTTTGTGGTCACTGCCAAGGGTGACCGCCATCTTCTGCCGCACCCACACACGGCCACCGCCATGCACTTGTATCGGCTTCTCAGGTTCCATAGGTTTCCCCCATTTCTCCAGTGTTCCATTGTTTGAAAATGATCCTCATATGCGATCCTCGGTTCACGATCTTCACTGCCTTGTGATTCGCTCCATCTTGATAGCCCACTAGGGGCCCAATCGTGTTTATAGCCTCCCAGAAAATTGCACCATGACCATGAGTGTACAATAGTGAAGAACACCAAGAATTGGGATAGAAAGAACACAGATACTGCCCAATGAATCGATCCTATCCTTATTCATATCGGCCTTGATCTGTTCATATTAGGAGGTTTAACAAAGAACTAGAAAAAATAATCAAAAAGATCTATCTCCCTTTATAAACCCCCAACAATTTATCTATCCCCTAATAATGTACGAACTGTGGGTAAACCTATTAGTGGGTTGTTCAATATTCATCCTTTGAATCTAAGAAGTTAAAGGAAATCACCAAGAGATCAAACACCCTACCTCGTGGTTGGATCGGTCATTGACGAAGAATGAAGGTTTGTGTCATCGTCAATCCATGAATTCCTAAAAAATATTTCAGTAAAAATAAATACTCTACTGTGTCTGATAAAATATTTTTATTAAAATATTTTTAACGAAGATTACGTCCAAATTCTAACTTTTACATTTGATCTTTTCTAGTCGATGTTAGGATCTATCTAAGGTAAAGTTGCTGCTCTGAACACAATGGTACTCTCAGATTTCTAATTTGGGAACTCATTTAGAATTTATCCCTTTTTAATGAAAAACTCCCCAAATTATTTATTAAAAACATAACATTTTGTATTGTATCATTCTAGGAAAACCAGGCCACAAAATATTAGTCCATCTCAGCACCTGGTATTAGAATTTTCCCAATTAATTTATAAAAATAAAACTGGAGAAAATAAGAGACATTAAATTCTCCCCACCTTAGATATTTATGTCCCCAAAACCCAAAAAAAGTGATACTCAACAAAAAGATGAGGGTGCTAAGCACAAATCAGCCTCCCGCTCCTACGTACTCTCCTAGAGATTCCTATTCTACCACTAAACATGCTCTATAAGAATTGACCGCCCATGAAGGATCCACTCCTGTCGATCCTTGATCTCTATCAGGTACTCCACAAAAGTCTCCCCATCGTCAATGTCCATATATTTCTAATCGCTGATGTGTGATGAATCATTCACGTATCTCCTTAGCTGCGACACGTGGAAGACATAATGCACCCAGTGCAACAATGAGGGTAGATCTAGGTAGTACACAACCTCACCAACTCTCCTCAGAATCTGAAAAGGGCCAATGTATCACAGTTATAACTTACCACCCACCCAAATCTCCACAATTCCTATTGAGGTGAGACCTAAAGGAACACATGGTATTCATACTAAACCTATAGAGTCCTATGTCTCCTGTCATTATATGACTTCTACTGGCTGTATTATGTCCTCATACACTCTTAGATGATTTGCACCGTCTCCGTGGTAGCCTGCACCAACTCTGGACCCATGAGTGCTGAATCTCCTAGGTCAGTCCAACAAAGTGGTGAACTTAATGGTCTCTTGTACAGGGCCTCATACAGTGCCATACCAATGGTAGAGTGGTATCTATTGTTGTATACAAACTCCACTTGAGGTATGTGATCCTCCCAACTGCGACCAAAGTCTAGGATGCAAGCAAGTAGCATTTCCTCAATAACCTGGATGGTTCTCTCTGTATGGCCATCCGTTTGGGGATGAAACACTATGTTGAAGCACAACTGAGTCCCAAATACCACCTAGAATCCCTTCCAAAACCTAGATTTGTAATTCACCTCATGATCTAAGATGATCTTTGATGGAACTCCATGAATCTGAAATATCTTCTATACATAGAGGCATCCCATGATCTATACTAAACTCTACTCATGAATCAGTAGGAAGTTGGATGACTTAGTGAGTCAGTCAATGATCACCAAAGCAATATCATGTACCCTAGAAATGTGTGGTAAACCTATCATGAAGTCCCTCAATATCCCATCCCACTTCCACTCTAGAACCTCAAGTGGTTATATCAAGCCCGCTGGAACCTGGTTCCCTGCCTTCACTTGATGACAATTGAGGCATCGAGAAACAAAATCTTCCACCACCTTCTTCATCCCCAAACACTAGAAATGACATCATAGGTCCAAGTACATCTTCACCACACCCATATGTACCACCAAAGGGGATGTGTGGAACTCCCTCAGAACCTACTTATAAAACATCACTGGTACTACTGTGTTCCATCTGAAGAGAATGACGTGCTCTCCACCATTCGAATATCCATTAGGGGTATGCCCTATGGAAAGCTAAGCACGTCAGGTTTCATAGTCGATACCCCAAGCTATGCCCCTCTGACTTGATGTAAGAGTGATGTGGTGACAACCATCGACTAGAGGTAAGATTCTCTATCTACATCCACAAAGGATATCTATAACGTGACTAACTACTCCGGTGACTCACTCAGAAACTACAAGATGGATATTCTACTGAGTGCATCCACCACAACATTCCCATTCCTAGGAGTATAGACAATATCAAAGTCATAGTCCTAGAATAACTGTATCCTATATCTTTATCTCAAGTTCATATTCTCCTAAGAGAAGATATATTTCAGACTCTTGTGGTCAGAGTAGACGGTAAACTACTCACCCCTTAGGTAGTGTCTCCACATATTCAGTGAGAAGACTACCATTGCAACCTCAAGATCATGAGTCAGGTAGTTATTATCATACTACTTTACGTGGAATGAACCACTATCAATAACCACTTTCCCTTACATCAAGGCACAACCATGCCCGATCCCTGATGAAACAAAGAACACTACATACCCAACACCCTCCTCTAGTGGTCTTAATATGGGAGTGCTCATCAACATCTGCCTCAGCTTCTGAAATAATTTCTGGCACTTGTCTTTCCACCCAAATGTCTACCCCTTCTATGTCAAGGATTTCAGGGGTGATGCTACTCTGAAAAATTCAGGTACAAACCTCCGATAGCACCCAGCCTAACCCAGGAAAATTTTCGCCTTGGTAACACTCTTGGGTGGCTCCCAAGAAAGCACCGCTTCAATCTTTGTCAGATCCACTACAAATCCAGCATCTAAAATGATGTGTCTCAGAAAGTGGACCTCTTAAATCTATAACTGAAACTTCAAGAGATTCATATAAATATAATTCTCTCAGAGTATGTCTAGGACTATCCTCAAGTGTATCACATGCTCCTCCTCAAACACTGAGTACACTAGGATGTCATCAAAGAAGACTACAAAGAACCTATCTAAATAAGGATGAATGATCTTATTCATTAGTCCCATGAACATTGATGGAGATTTTGTCATGAAAAATGGAATCACCAATTACTCATATTGTTCATATAGACATCTGAAGGATGCCTTTTGTACATCCTTATCCTATACCCGAAGCTGGTGATAACTAGATCCAAGGTCTATCTTCGAGAACCACCTTGCTCCCTTTAGATGATAGAAGAGATTTTCAATCCTCATTAGTAGATAATTATTCTTCATGGTCACCTGTTTTAGGCGTTGGAAGTCCACACAAAACCTCAAGCTCCTGTCTGCCTTCTTGGTAAACAAAACTGGGGACTCCCTGGGTGAAACATTGGGTATCACAAAGCCCTTCCTATGAAAGTCCTCTAGCTATACCCTCAACTCACAGAGCTCCACATGATCCATCCGATAAGAAAGTATAGATATTGGTTCTCTCCCAGGTTATAGGTCAATGAAAAAGTCTAAGTCCATGAGGGGAGGTAATCCAGGGAAATCCTTCGGAAAGACGTCCTTATACTCCACCACCATTGCAGAAAATAGTAGACTCCTATTAACCACCACACTGAGGGTGAGGCTAGCCAAATAGTGAGTAATCAGATGCACCCTTCTATTATTAAGTCTATCCTACGCTGCATGTGTTTCATGTTCACCACAAAAATGAAACCTAGTCCCATCTCTGCGGACACACTGCACTCTGCACCTAAAATAGACAATCTAGTTATGAACTTCGGATAACTATCCCATACCAAGAATGAAATCATAATGATTCAACGTCTCCACCAAGAGATCCCAACCAAAACTCTTTACCCCTAGATTAAGGGAACACTATCAACACTAGTGTTTTATTGTCGAATGTTCCCTCGTAGGATTCTCTAAACATTGGGATCAAGTCAATAGTTCCACTAGAATCTTTGAGTCTCGAACAAGGGATGTGGTGAGAAAAGAGTGACTGACACCCGTGTCTATCAAAATTTCAACTATGGTGGAAAAGATACAAATCATACCTCTAATAATATTTGGAGCACTGGGGTCATAATCCTCCATCACCTAAAGTTGGTCTCATCCCTGTCCACCAGCTCCCTAATCCTGTGGTGGACCACCTAGGGGTGGTGGTGGTAGTACGTCAAACCTCTACCCCTCACCTGATACTCTATCTGTTCCTCCTCAATTCCCACCACCCCACATACCACCCTACTCTAGCCTCCTTTTCCTCGGCACCTCATTAACCATTTTTTGATCATTCATACGACGAGTCAGGAAATCTCTAGCTAGATTTCCCCGACCTCCACTTGAGTAACACATCCTGTACTTTAGGTGACCCAATATACCCTGGGATACCTTCACCACTGATTCTTTATATTGAGGTTGTCCCCTAGAGTTCCTAAACTTTCTAGATACCTATGTTTTCTATCAGCTACCCAACAATAAAGACTTAGCTACCAGGTGCCTACTGGTAGCTCCCACTGATGGCGTCTACTCTTCCAAAAAACTTTATGCAAGCAGAGCTCGCTCTAGTACCCAAAAATATGTAGGGATGATAAGGGATATCATGGATTCTCTAATATCTCAGTATATCCAATGATTGAAGGTCTAGGACCTGAAGAACAAGTCCCACACTATATTTGTGGAGTATCAAGAAATATCCAAAAATCTCGCAGAGTACTCCAATACTATCTGACTACCCTATTGCAGATGCAGGATCTTTTATATATGTACTGAGCATAATGTCAACAGAGAGAACCACTAGTATAATTTTAGGCTATAGCCATGGTTCTAAGCCATGGTTATAGGCCCCAAAACCGTGTCTATAGTTTATAGCCATGATATCATGAACCATGGCTGGTATTGGCATGGCTATAGGTCAGAGCCTATAGCCACGGTTTGAAACCGTGGATATAGCCCTATAGCCATGGTTCCAACCGTGGCTATATCCCTAAATCCATGGCTCCAACCGTCGCTATATCCGTATAGCCACAGTTTTCAAACCGTGGCTATAGGGTCAGCCCTATAGCCATGCCAATAAAGGGTACAGTTCATAGAACCGTGGCTAAAGGCCTATAGCCACGGTTTTAAACCGTGGCTATAGGCCTTTCCACTGCATAAAAAAAGCCAACATGGTTCACCATGATATCTTTTGGGAGGACACTACCAACTCCCCCCCCACCCACAGCTCCCCCACCCCCTGCTCCTACACACCTCCCCTGCCCCACCCCCCTGCACCTTGCACCCCACCTCTACCCCCTCCTCACTGCACACCCCCTCTTCCTAGATAGCCCCCCTCCTCGCCCTACACTAGCACCCCCACCCCCTGCTCCTGCACACCTCCCACAATATTCAATTTGAAAACCAGTAACCTGAAGCAACATGTAAACAGAACATGTAACCTAAAATTAATAAAACAATATGTAAACCAATCATGCATACCTTAAAAACAAACATGGAATCTATTGAAAACTTTTAAAACAATCTGTAAAACCCACAAGCCCGTAATCTTATAACCTAAAAACAAACTATAAACATGGAAACCTATAAAACAATCATGCATACCTTAAAAACAATAATACCTGTAAAAAAATCTGTAAAACATGAAAAAAATTGAAAAACAATAATACCTTCATCCTAAAAACAATAATACCTTCATGGAAAACCTGTAATCTTATAACCTGTAAACTTACAACCTGTAAAAAAATCTGTAAACCTGTAAAACAATCCAAACCTAGCAACTAAAACCCACAAACCTAAAAACATCAAAAATTAGTAAACCTATAAAACAATCTGTAAACCTGTAAACCAGTAAAACAATATGTAAACCTGTAAAACAATCACTACTGAAAATTTTACCTATCCCAATGGTTTGAAACCGTTGGGATAAGTTATCCCAACGGTTTGAGAACTGTTTCCATGTGCAGCGTTGCAGGATCCTTTTACCAACGAGTTTATAGGAACCATTGGCATATGTCTGTCTACACATACCCTATTAAAACGGTTCCAATAAAACTGTTGGAATATGTTTTATGCAACGTTTTAGTAAAATAGTTGCAGTAGAGTCACTTTTACATGCCTTTACCAATGGTTTGTCAAACCGTTGGTATATCACACCCCTCTTTACCGATCACAGCCTAGCCTGCCCTTTACTGATCACAGCTGCATTCCAGAACCAGTATACCGATCAGAGCTACCCTCACTAATTCCAGAACCAGTATTGCCTGATTCCAGCACCAGTACTGCCTTGTAAAATAACAAAGCACCTAATAAAAAAAGAAAAAAAAATGTATAATGGTATCTTATTCCTAATACATGGAGAATATGGAGTAAAATATCTTACCTTTTCCCATTTTAGTAGCAGTATTCAGAATTATAAGAGACACATTTTCAATGTCAAGAATTCAATACATTACCTCAACCTTATAAAAATAGGAGTCATTCCAGCTCCTTGAACTGTACTGATCACATTTTGGATCAAAAACTACATCCTTCATGACCGAACAAGCTGGAACCTCTACAATTACCTGTAATGGAGCCTTCCCTGTGCAATGCAGCCTCCAACAACCTCCAACAGCCTGAAATGAAAACTCCAATAGCCTCCAACAACCTCCAAAAACCTCCAAAAACCACCAACATCATACCCTCTATACAATAAAACATATATAATTCAAACCCGAAATTGAAATTACATTGCAGACAATAAAATGTACAAAATTCAAAGCTACAATTTCAATGTGACCCCTTTACATTTCAATTAGGTTTAATTTCCATTTATTAGTTTCGAAAGAATATTTTAATTCACATAACAATTGTGACAATTTAGATTCACATACCTAATAAGCCTAATTACCATTTCACATTTCATTATATCATTTTATTCCATCATGCCATTATGCCAACTACATGATAGATAACATCCTAAAGGAAATCTCACCATGGTCAAAACACAACCCAAGACCAGGATCGTATACCTACTCTAATAAATGTTAATGTTATCAATAAAATTAAATAACTCTCGATAGTGGCAAAGAATATATCAACTCACCATTAGAAAGTGAAATAAGTTTCAGTTATAGAGTTCCTCCCCATGCTAATATAAAGATCAATCCTGGGAGATCTTCTCATGCTATATGCTATGAAAAATCCTTATACCATTAGATCAAATTTAACTTGATTATATCATTTGAAGAATGTATAATTCAAAATTATTCCCCTTTTAGACACTACTTAATAAACTATAAGTACAATTAATTTCCTACTTAATGAAATGAAAACATACCTAATTCTCCAAAGTATCCCTCACATATCTCATACACAAGGAGAATTCAGTAATTACCTGCAAATATAACACATAATTCAGAAGTTAATTAAATACATACAGAATTGAATTCAAAATTCAATTCATAATTTAGAAGTCAATTACCCTACACAAAAATGTCCCATAGAAAATGTTAGAAAACAATTTGACGAGTGAACTCCTTACATTGTATAATAACCTCTAACCACACCCCTAATGATGTATCAATTTTCATAACTGCATTTAAGGTTTACATAGCCTAACCAATGGAATTGGATAATTTTTAAAAAGACAATGAATAAAACCAACAGTATTAATCAAATTACAAAAAATGATGGATGACACAAGAATTGTACATATGAAAGTAGACAGTTCAACATATTGATTGGTATGAGTATACTGCACAATATGGATATTACATTACACTCTTCCCTGGTCTCTATATTGACTCCCTTATAGTTCTCCATTATAGTGATACCACTACTCCTATGTTGGGGTTCCATGTCCCCTGCCCCAACCCGAGTGACTGATAGAACTCCATAAACCTATTTACTTAAGGGTAGGAGAGAATCTCCCAGGTTCCTACCATGATCCACTTATAATGATAAGCTGCTAGGTGCTCCTATAGAACTTCTATATAGCACCCATCTTATCAAACGATTGGTACTCCACTATGGGAAAGGACACTGAAATAGATTATGTTCAACCCTGTAATTCTTAATAAAATTAATCAGAATGATGTCCAAATACTGTGTTCTACATCACAAGTTGATCTGACCACTGCATCCTTGGTGGAAATCCTAATATCAACTTATTAACACCTAATGTGGAACTCCTGGATCATCCTACTGAAACATATATCCCTTGACTCAGTGACTCCAATGGGTTATCTTTAGTGATGAGATCATGATTCATCAAATAAAAAAAATCTCACAAAAATGGAAATAACCCGTGAAATGATATCATTCTGAATCCCATGCTGAAAAAAATGTCTCCCTAGCTATATTATCTCCTTCATATAAAGGGGAGAAATATTTCAGGTCTGTGAGGTAACCTTCATGATCCATTAAAGACATCATCCTCTATATAAATTTTATGATGTCCCAAGTCATTCCATTATTCAAAATATCTAGATAAAAGTGACTCATATATTTCTCCTCAAATCCTTTATTTTCCAGCTCTTCTTTGATTCTAATGGGAATCCTAAATAGGTTGGAGTAAAACATAGTATGACACCACCAATGGTGTCTAAAAAAATCAAGTCTGAATTTATATTTCATGTAATAGTATGATATTGATTTTCAGGAATTCATTAATTTAATATTGAACAACAAATTATCCTACCAACACTCAAGCTCTAGGTTGACACCCGGGGTATGCCAAAAGTTCTATAGTTGTATTTATGTATGACCAATGAAATAATGTCAACAAACCTTACATATAAAAATAAACCAAGGATAAATTAACTCATGATCATATTGATGTATTCAATATACATCAAAATTATTCTATAAAAATAAATCACAAAAAAACCTCAACAAAACCACAACCTATAATGATATATGGCTTGATAAGGACTCTCAAGGCTTATGATCCACTAACTCATGATAGTCACACATCATCTTTTCCCTATCACCCTAATGTATCAGGACCATATTACATATATTTAAGATTACTATAATGGTGTTTATTGGATCTCATTATAGCCTAGGAACTTATATAGTCTTTTTTATATGACATGTAATCTTTGGATGTCACTATATAAATTTAGTCGATGTAGAAGTACAAACACTATTTTTGGTAAGATATAAACATGTATATATCAAACTGTATGCATGTAATGGTATTCAATATACATACATTAGTTGGGTCTAGGTTACCCACTCACAACACCACGCTCATTTATGGAACCCACACTGAATGGAACCCTGAAACACCCTTCTTACTCTTTAAATATGAAGTGATTTGAAGTAATTAACCTCCAAGAACAAGGGTTGTAAAGAAACAAAATCTTGAACTGTGGAAACCTACCATGGGATACAAGGGTTTCTACTAGTTTAACAAATGTTCAAATGTAGGGTGGGCCTCACGGTCAAATGAGAACAATTAAAATCAATATATGGTGTCATTCATTTTAATATGGCATAAAATCATCATGAATTAATAAGACATAAAATAACGTTATAATATTTTTTCATACACTTAGTTATTTCAAGAAATAGTGAATGAGAAATAATGTTTCAAAATAGGCTAAGAACCATCTCAGGAATAGGAAAAATGAAATTGGTCAATTGGGTCATTTCATGAATATCAATAATCACTTTACTTGATGGAAATATCCATGAATCAACATCAAGAATAAGAAATCATATCGATAATCATTTTTAGGAAACTTCAAATAGATGTAAGAATGTGAATTTTAAAAATGTCAAACTATTTCTCTAATTTAAAAAAAACTATTTCCTAGAAATCAATTAAAAACTCAGTTTTCCTACTGGATGTTCTTTCATTAAGGTTATTAAGCTATAACATTTACCTTTGTGTCACATAATTAGAGAATGAAGAAAATTTAACTGGATCGGTATTGATGCTGATTTTAAATTCTACTAGATCGGTCTGCATGGTCTCTTTCTTCTTCTTTCCATCTCTATGACACTGATTTGTGGTGACTTCTTGTTTTTTGGATTTATTTAATGTAGGAAACAAGAATTAAAAGTCTGAACATATTTTTTTGAAGGATTTTTCCACCACCTCTTCCTGTTTCTCATGGACTTAAAATGTTGTGATAGAACTATGAGTTATAATAAAATAACTTCATCTTTTAGTGTTAGAGGTCCTTCTTTAAAAATTTCAGCATTCCCCATACATTTCTACTCCTCCCCTACTTTTTATTCCTTCTCCTTACATTTAAATTCGGTAATGACTTCTTGAACTGCAACATCCTTTTTCTTCACTTTTTAAAAACTTGTAAAATCTATTTTCATGATGGAATCAGCTATTTTTAGTGATTTATCATCCATTGCTTCATCCCCCTTCTCCTTTTTAGTTTTTTGATGGTTTATTGTAGTTTAGAAACTATTTTTTCTTCAATTTTTGGACAATAATCTTCCTTGAAGAATTTAGTTAGTCTACTGGTGTCCAACTCCCTATCCACTTATTCATCTTTTTGGACCTATTTAAATACACATATATCTTCATCATTGTAATTTTCTCCGTTCTCAACCACCATTTCATTAATTAATTTTCTGATGTTCCATTATTATTGTTCATGTTAGTGCTTGAGATATTCCATTTATTTTTCTTCAGATGAGTATTGAAGGGAGGGTTTATTTTATTCTTTAGGATTCAAAGGTTCATCTTTTCTAGAAATATCACTAAATGTGCAATAATTTTCATCCTCATTAATCTTATTTTCACCCAGAACCTTCGCTTCATAAACCTCCTTCATTTTATCCTCTTTTTCAATCCATACATCAGAATGTAACCACAAATTACTCACAAGGGAAGCTAAATTCATAATAGATTGGTATAGGTTATTGGTAAAATCTTCTTTCTCTTTAATACCTTCCTCATGTTTTTCCATAATCATGTCAAAAATTTAATTAGTCTTCATGAGAAAATCCAAAATTATTTCACGTGAATCCATTTCATGAGGTACATGAAAGGCAGGTCAATATTGATGGTACTGCTCATCCCAAGATCATTTGGTTTTGAGGGTCATTATATCCATACAAATATGAACTATCCTAGCCTACTCTTTATTATGACTATCATTCATAATTTTGTGTTACTGATGAGGTAACCTCTTTTTGGTATCCTACTTACTCCAATGATGGTTTAACATAGTAAACCTACCCCATCCCCTACACTAAAACGACCCCCACGACCACTACCTTAAATCTCATCCCTTGGACCTATCCGGCCCCTTTACCACTAACCCCCCAGTCCCAGCCTAAACCTACCCCCAGACCTAAACCCCAACCTAAACTTACCCCCCACCCCGACCTAAACCTAACCTAACCCTAAACCCCTAAATATAACCCTGGCCCTATCCACCATAAACCCAACACCAACCCATTATCCCAAACCCCTACCAGTCCCCTTGTCCCTAACCACCCCCAGCCCATCCTAAACCCCCCAGCCCTAGCCCTTTCCCCTGCCTCTAATCCTAACCCTCCCATGGAAAAGCCCCTGCCTCTAGTCCTAACCCTCCCCTTGTATTTATGTCTGACCAACGAAATAATGTCAATAAACCTTAAATTTAATATAAACCAAGGATAAAATAACTCATTATCATATTGAAGTATTCAATATCAATCAAAATTAATCTATAAAGATAAATCAAAACAAAACCGCAACCTAAAATGATATATGGCTTGTGATGGGATCCAAAAACAGAGTGGGTAAAACTAAGAATATTGCAGCAAAATCGAATGGAAAAAGCTAAAATAAATGGAGGCAAAAGAGATAATTCAATTACAACGTACCGATTTGAAGTGGAAGAACAAAAATTACTTGAATCAATCGTCGACTGGGAAGTGGGGTTCACAGTTTGAAGAAATCTCGTTTAGGGAAAAATCTTAGAGATGGGTTCTGGAGGAAGTGTGCTCAGGAATTAGGGTTGGAATCCTAGAGAGATCCATTTTGGAGAAAGTGATCTTGCGACAGAGGAAGTGATCTCGCCCAGTAGGGTTCGTGCTTGGGTAGTAGGGTTGGAGGAGAGATCTCGTTGGAGGAGTAGATCTCATAGAGCAGATATATCAGTTTGAGGAGGAGAGATTCTATTCGACGAAGGAAGTGGGCTCACAGGTTCTTGCTCAGGAAGTAGGGTTTGATGGAGGAGAGATTATGTTCGATGAAGGAGAGATCTATTCACGAGTTAGAAGAGACACCTATTCGATGATGGGTTCGACGGAGGAGAGATTATGTTCGTGGGCAGGGGGTATTTGGGGTTTTTTCCCAATGGTTCTTAAAAATTGTAGGGAAATATTGGAAAACTAGATATTACCAATGGTTTTGTTAAACCGTTGGTACAATTACCCCTAATATCCAACGGGTTTTGCAAACCGTTAGAAAAAATCACCATTTTCCCCTTCACCAACAGTTTTTTTGAACCGTTTCTATAGGTTACTTAATCCAACGGGTTTATCAAATCGTTGGTATGAAGGTGTTGGTATAGGTGGAGATTCCACTAGTGAATCTATAAAAAGATCTGTAAACATGTAATATTATAACCTAAAAACATTTAAATCTATAAACATGGAAACCTTTGAATCTCCATCATTCATACCTTACAAACAATAATACCTTCATCCTGTAAACCTAGCAACTAAAACCCACAAACCTAACAACCAAAAAACCAAAAAAATAGTAACATGTAAATGTGTAATGCAAAAACTATCAACTTATAACTTCCAAACCTTCCATCTTACAATCCTTCAAACCATGCAACCTATAAACCTGCAACCATAAAACTTGAAAAAATGAAAACATTCAAATAAAAAAGTAGAAAAAAATCATTCTCTTGAACCCCCCCAAGACAGCCACCCCCACCCTCCTGGATAGACCCTAGAACCCCCCTGCTGGACCCCCCTGGACAGTAGCCCCCCCCACTGTTGGACCCCCCTGGACAGCAGCCCCCCCTGGACCCCCCTGGACAGTAGCCCCTCCAGACCCTGGACACCCCCCTGGAAAGACCCTGGACACCCCCCCAGAACCTGGACACCCACAAGACCCTGGACAGATCCCCCTCCCCCTAGACAGATTCCCCCCAGACCCTGGACAGATTCCCCTCCCCCTGCCAGTCCTTCCCCCTAGACCTTGGACAGATCCCCCCAGAACCTGGACCCCCTAGACAGCCGCCCCCCCTACTGGGCCCCCTGGAGAGCAGCCCCCCCAAACCCTGGATACCCCCCCTGGACAGACCCTGGACACCCCCCAGAACTTGGAAACCCCCTCCCAACCCTATATAGATCTCCCTCCCCCTAGATATATTCCCCCCAGACCCTGGACAGATTCCCCTCCCCCTGCCAGTCTTTCCCCTAGACCCTGGACAGACCCCCCCCAGAACCTGGACACCCCCAGACCCAGGGCAGATCATACCTATCTTAGAGGGTGTTTTCTATTTTAATGATTTTTCTCTTGTGATAGGTGGATACCTTTCTATTTGGAATCATTTAATCCTCAATATGATGGGTTTTGATGTAATCAACATGATTGATTGACTAGTTCCCTATTGATCCCATATTAACTACTGTCATTGGAGAGTGATGATTTAATCCCAATAGGGAAGTAGTTATGTGAATAAGTTATAATGGGATGTCTGTGTGAATCAATATAGGTATGAGTTGTAAAGGATGAGTAGTGTGATAGATCAGATCACTAGCATTTTCCTTGAGTACCAGGGGTTACAAACCTTTGTTTTCCACTAATAGTGGGAAAATTCAGTGAAGACTATCCTAACAACATCTATGGTCTACCACTAGTATGGGAGGTATAATACAATATTGAAATTGTTCCAGGAGCAGTAACAATAACCATTACTGCTTATAGGATGTCACCTATGGAGCTTCTGGATCTCAAGAAGATATTCGAGGACCTAGAGGCTAAAGGCTTCATATGCCCCAGTACATACCATGGGATTTCACTCAACTCTGTGTTGGCTAGAGGAAAAGGAGTTGGCTATTCATTGATCACATATTGTGTAGGAGACTATAGAGTAGGTCCAGTTGTTCAGAAGGAGCATGATGAGAGCATTATCTAGACATTAGTCATATGCCAACCAATGCTGATGGACTCTCAAGTTAGAGGTTGGAGATCGTGTTTTCTTTAGAGACTCACCCAGGTTGGTCTATAGACATATATAGAGGTAGGATAAACTCTTACTGAGGTTCTTTGCACCCTTTGATGTTCTGAAATAGATCAGACTAGTGGACTACAAGTTAGCACTCCCTCAAAAGTACCAATTAAAGCATGATGTATTTCAAGTGTCATGGATGCACTAATACTCTCTAGACACAACACATGTATTTTGTCCTGATGAAGATTAGTAGGATGTAGATGCTTCATTAGAGGAGTATCTCATTCATATTGTTTATTAGAGTGTGAAGACACTCCAAGTTAAATTTGTTCCCCTGGTATAGGTTCTATAACAACATAGTCGAGTACAGGAAGAGACCTAGGAAAGGGAAGATGATATATGAGTTTATCAGCTTGAAATATTCACTAACAATGCCTTTTGACCTTCATAAGATAAACTCGAGGATGAGTTTCATTGATGGGAGGTTGTAATTACCCGCCTTTTCATGAAGGATCAGCTTGTTTGTTTTTTAATATAAATTCCTTTAGGTGCCAACACTTTTCCCTATATTCATGGATTTTGATAGTTTCATCAATATCTTCAAACCTACTTCAAATATGAGGGAACCATGAGATGAGGATCCATCATCGAACCTAAGGTAGGTAATATCATCTTTTTACCCATGAGTATTGATGTCTCGTAGATAGGTTGTTGTGTTTCCAGCAAGTAACATCACGTTACTGTTTCAGGTATTCCTAAACTCTTTCTATGTTAAATTATTATTATGTTAATTGCGAAAAAAATGTTTTATCAGTATAAAGTTGTGTTTTTGTTAAAACACATCTTAAAATGGTAAAACACCCATTTAATTCTCCAGAATGTTCAATTAAAAATATTCTAAGTTAATCATTGTGTAAGTATGAGTTTTAGAGGTCTGCAAAGTCTCGAAGAGGACGAAATAAAAATATTCATTATATTTTTTTAAGCATGACCAATTTATTCAAAATAATTGAATAACTTGAAAACGGACCGTCATATGAGAAATTTGAGACCACGGTTATATCTGAAATATAGTGTTTACTCTAGGAGGGGTATAACATTTAAAGGCGCCAGACATTTATATGTCTCGCTCGTGACATAAAGTTTTCAAATAATATTTAATATATTATTTATTAAAAATTAAATATCTCCCAAACGGTGCGTCGTATGGAAAATCCGAGACCACCGATGGGTCCGAAATGATGGGTTTACCCTAGATAAGGTATAACTTTTGTTTGCAACGGGTGTTTGGATGCCTCGCTCACAAGAATACCACTTTTTATATTAATTAATTATTCCGAGTTTTAATTAAAGAATCATTAATATCTCTCAAACCGATCATCGTTTGAGAAATCTGAGACCACCGTTGGGTCCGGAACGAGGTTTTTACCCTAGACATGTCATAAAATTTATGGTTATCGAAGGTTTGAGATTTTTTTTATTTTATTTTATGTTAAATAATTAATTTTAATAAAATAAACAATTAAATGAAAAACATGTAAAATTATAACGCCTCTTCTTCCCCAAACCCACACCACCATTGTTGACCTTTCCAATATCCAAAATCTTCAGTTTCTTCACCGTTTTAATCCGTTTCAATTGCAATTAATAAATTTGGTGAAATCAATGAATCCTTAATGAATTTTTGGTAGAATAGATGATTAAATCGGCTGTTCGGAATTGAGGGTTTTAATGATCCGATTTTAGGGTTCTTAAACCGCAAAACACCATAGTATTTCCATTGGTTGATCGTCTCAAGTCCGACTGATTGTGGAATCTCTCTTTGCGCGATCGGTGAAGCCATATATAATCTTCTCTTCACATCCAGGAGCGGCGGATCCTTCTTGTGCGCGGTTCCTTCTTATGCGTGGTGCTCTTTACCTATTTAGGGTTTTTTTTTAAATTTCTTTTCTTTTCTTTGAAAATGGTGGATTTAAGTATAATGGTAAAACCTAAATTATAATCCTTAAATTATCAAATGATAAATTGAAATGATTTATCAAAGATCAATTGCATGGAAATATCAAAGATGTTTTTAAATATATCATCAAAGGATAATTAATATAATTATCGAATGATAAATTCGAGATTTATCAGAGGTTAATTATTAATGTTATTAAAATGATAATTGTGGGCTGGTCAAAGATAATTTTATTTTGGATATTTCTTGCGATTACTTGCATTAACATAAAACGATAATCCAGAGATTATCCAGGAGAGAGAAACTATCATCGCATGTGAAATTTCACTTCTTTTTGAAATAAAATAACTAGTTTTGGTTCTAGGAACCCTTGACAAAACGTCGAACATTGGTGTGTCGACACTTATGATAATTTAGTCACGCAGAGGGGTATTGAACCACATAAGGTGGTTCATCTTTGCCGCTGACATCGACAACCTTGAGGTTGGTGGTTCCGTCTAGATGTCAATTAAATTAACCTTATAATTGCTTGATTTAAATTCAATTGTTTGATTTAAATGAAATTGCTTGATTTGAATAAATTGATTTCAATTGGTTATTGAATGGTTTTGGCATGACATTTGGGAACCCCCCCCCATTTCCATTGAATTGGGGTGTGTTTATGGTAAAATGATTACTTTAAATTGTTTAATTTAAATTTCATATTTAATGGAAATGATTTCAATTAAACTGTTGAATTTAATTTTTAAAATGATTTCAATTAAATTGTTGAATTTAATTGTGAAAAAAAAGAATTTTTGAAAATGATGGAATTGGTTTTGAATGAATTTCAAACATGCAAATGGCTTAAAATTATTTGATAGAAACTCAGTGGTTTTATCTTGTGAAAAAGGCATGTTTTTGAATAAAAACTGTTTTGGTTTTAAATGAAATAGAAGTGGCATTTTGAAATGGGAGAATGGAATTGATCGTATTTTAATCAATCTTAAAATAGTTCACCCATCATGTAAGAGCGCATGCAAGCCTTAGGTGGTTAGTGAGTTATTTGGATACACTCTACGATACGACAACATTCTAAAATATATTTGCGGCGGGTCACATCCCCGAAGGGTTGGTGACGAGTCTCCTTTGGCCAGTGTCATAGGGACGCGTGTATACACATTTTGCTGAGTACACATAGAGAGTGAGGAATCCTATAACTGGTAAATACTACCGTACCTTTTGGCATATGACCATGTTGCTCACTTGTTTATTTATATTTGAGATATAAATATATGCAAATGCTTTTGAACTACTTACATGCCTGCTGAATTTATATAAACTGTTTTATATGAATGATTTACTTAAACCATTGTTTTAGAAATATTGCATCATTGTAAAGCTTTGCTTAGTGAATTTTTTCCATCACTTGAAAATATATAGCATGATTTGTTAAAATATGTTTTTGAATTTCCAAAACTATTTATTTGAAAATTGAAAGTTTTTCTTTGGATAATCTATTTTTTGGCATCGGTCACAGAATCTTTGGTGGTATCCTACCGGGCTTAGGCTCACACCCTACTTTTGCCTTCGGGTGTTTGTAGATTTTCTTCTTCCAGGATTGAGCAAAGGGAAGGGACCTCTTGGAGGTGGATCCAGCTGTTGATCTTTGGTCTTGGTGAGTTATGTCCTTAGGGGACCTTGGGGCTGTTTTTTTCCATCTTTAGTACTTAGGTTGTTGTACTTTGGCATTTTTTTTGCCTCTTTGTATTCTGGTACATCACTACCAGTGGAGTTTCTTCTGTTATGCATACTGTTTGTTTACTCTTTATTGCACATTCTTGTGGAAAAATCGTTCCCACTTGTATGTTGTATGATGCCAGGTTCTTTTCGCCGACCCGTGGGGATCGGGAACGCCCTTTTGGTTATGTCAGGGCCGACTCGGTTATCGGGTTACCAGGGTACCCGGGCTGGTTCGTGACACAACAAGATTTTTCTCCCCCATCCCTGCCCCCCTGTTGGACCCCCCTGGACAGTAGCCCTAGCCCCCCTGGACAGCAGCCCCATCCCCCCTGAGATGTAGGAGGTCAGGGGCTGGTGAGGGCTAGGGATGTTTTGCAGGTGGCAGAGGGCTGACATGAGTGTTTTGTAAGAGGCTAGTGGGTGGTGGCTGGTGTGGTGGCTGGTGTGGGCTAAATTATAGGTGGATGGGGGCTCGTGTAGGCTCGAATGAAGGTAGAAGGGGGCTGGAATGCTAGTGGAAGGGGGGATGGTTGCAGGTGTTGGGGGGATGGTGCGGGCTGATTCGAAGGTGGTGGGGGGGGGGGGGGGTGTTGCGGGCTGGAATGTTGGTGGCAGTGGGCTAAAATAAAGGTGGAGGGGGGGGGGCGGGGCTGGTGTGGGCTGGATGTGGCTGGATCAGGGCCAAATCAAGGCATTACCGTGGCGTGACCGTGGTGTGACCGTGGCGTGACTGCGGTGTGACCGCGGTGTGACCGTGGCATGACCGCAGCGTGTTGGCCCTGTCCAGTAACATCCGTGGGGCAGCATCTTCCAGCCAGGAGTGAAGGGAGCGGGAGGTGGTGGGGCAAAATTTCGGTCATCGCCTCGCCGACACAAATTGCGATTAGTCAGTCTCAAAATTGATCATAGGACTCATGGAATACTATCACTTCAACCTGCCGCGGGGTGTTGTCCTGAAACAGGGCCAAATCACAGCATTACCGCGGAGTGACCGTGACGTGACCGAGGCGTGACCACCGTGTGACCGCGGCATGACCGCAACATGTTGGCCTGGTCCAGCGACATCCGTTGGGCAACATCTTCCGGCCAGGAGTGAAGGGAGCGAGAGGAGGCGGGGCAAAATTCCAATCGTCACCTTGCCGACAGAAATTGTGATCAGTCAGTATCAACATTGGTCACAAGACTCATGGAATACTATCATTGTGAACCACCACGGGGTGTTGTCCTGGATCATGGAAAAATCACGGCATGACCGCGGCATAACCGTGGCGTGAACGCTGCGTGTTGGCCCAGTCCAGCGATATCCATGGGGAAGCATCTTTCGGCCATGTGTGAAGGGAGCGGGAGGAGGCGGGGAAACATTCCGGCCGTCTCCCCACCGGAAGATGATAGAACATATCAACTATTTAATATGCTATAAAAAGGGATTGACAGAGAAGGTTGTAGCGAGCGGCACAATGACGCAACCTCTAAAGGGCAACAAAATGACGGAAAATAATCATACACCCTACAAAAACCATTTACAAATTCATTCACTTTGCCTAAACATGGAAATTTTATTTATAATATTCAAAGAGTGAAAAGGAAAGTGTCATGGTCAAGGCATATGTCTACTCGGGCAATGTCATTTGAGTTAAATGAGTATGATAAGCCAATTTATATTATTCAAAGAAAACAAAAACTAATTATCCACAAAACAAACACCAACAAGAGGCACATGAAAGACTCAAACCAAATCTAAACATGATACAAATAACTATCACTACTCTTTGGTTTAGAAGATAGCGCACCTACGTTGGAGGGGTTTTATTATAAAATCATGGCATTTCATTATTATAAAAACATGACTTTATTTATAAAAACATGACTTTATTTATCAAATGAAACAATTATATTAAAGAAAACTTATTCAAGATATGAAATTCAATATAATTAAGCAGAATTAAGAAAGATGATAAATTCAATTTATATAATTCTTGAATTAAAGAGGCTAGAAGAGGGATCCTACCTCAAGGTGGAACCAAACCATCCACTTCGGCTCTTGAAGCTTTCTAACTAAAAGTTTCTACTCCCCAACATATAAGAACCACAATGCCCCATGGGTCAAATCATGTACCTGCAAGCAAGGGGGAAATAGATCCATGTTTCAAAATGATACTATCAAATAGTACATTCCTATCAATTAACAATTATTCTTCCTGTTAATGGTATATAATTAGTTTGGCTCTAGTTTTAGATTAATTTGGTTTTGTTCAATCAGCTTCAAAACATATTCCTTCACATCAAATCACATCAACATTCGAATGAATTTTATTTGGAATGTACTAGAGCATAAGTAGTTCACCATATAGAAAACTGTTCCACAGGTTATTCTAACAAACATGTTAATCAAGCTGTTATCGATTAATAGGTCCAAGATATGCATGAATCATGTCATTTTCACATGGCTTAAGATAATTCAGAGTAGAATACGCAAGGGAAGAGGTTTGTGATTGAGAAAATGTTTGATTATAGAGAACGAACAAAATATGATACAAGGTAAAGATTTGATGTTATACATATTGTATTGTGGCTGAAGGCTGAATATGTGACCAAAATCCATGGAGGGTAGTTTTCTCACCATTGAATTCAGCTGGGCAGATGATGTTGAAGAATAAGACATTTTGATTAATGATCAAAGCCCCTTAATTGAAATTAAAAATCTGGTCCTAGACACTATTAGGCTATCCACTGAGTAGGAAAAAGCCTGCACTAAAGTAGGCATGATAAAGAACATGGAACCTGTCCTACATAACAATACAACTTTGGTTCTAGTACCCAAACATATGCAGATTTTTAAAGATCCCTAGGAGCATATGCAGAGTCATCTGAACTTTGTCAAACAACAGTCTACTTTGGATCCACCTGTCCCAGGTACGCCTACTCCTCCCACTATTACTGGTGGAGATTATTCTATGAAGTCTGAAAATCATCTATATGGTCAAAATGTCAGGAATTTACTGCTTAGTTCCAAGTGTTCCACAGACTCATGCACTAATGTTTTCTCTGATGATTCTGCTTCATTACACTTATGTGATCTGAACACCACTGAACCAACCCTTAATGCTGCAAAAAACACTAGAAACAGGGACCCTATTTTAACTCTCAGTGATACCACTATCAAAAAGAGTAATGAAACCAAAATGCATGATTTTTCAACTCCCTATGCTCACACTATCTCTCTCAACATGGCTGTTCAACCCGAGACACATACCCTATGTACTGATTTTACTGGATATGTTAACATGACATTATAACCTGTTCTACATGAAAGTCTACCTATTGTGCTGGAACCAATCCATATGTAGGAAAATAAGAACTCCCTGGAACAGAAACAAAGACTCTCATCTAACTTTGTCAAGATGCTATCAACAGTGGATACAAAGGCTCAAGGTAATTCTAATCCCCTTACTTTATTAATTGCAGACTGTGCTGTAATTTATGAAATCCCGGTATCTCAAAGTATCAATAACCTATCACCAGGCTCAAAGGATACCACATATTTAGATATGACTATACAATTAAAAGAACCCACAAATAAGAACAATGTCATTTCTCACAAAGAACAAGAAAAGGCCACTAATACTCAAGAGGTTAGAAGGTCTAATAGAAATAAAGGATCTGGAAAAAAGAAAAAAGGGAGTTCTAACTCCAAACATAGGTTTAAATGAATATCCTTTTTTGGAATTTTCAGGTTATCGCTAACTATGACACCCTCAATGTTTTGAAAAGAATGGTTAACACGCATCACCCTATTCTTTTTTCTATTACGGAACCAAAAATCTCTTTCTCCTCTAAATATTCTCACTTGTGTCAACACAATTATATATTTTATGTTTCAATTAATAATAATCTAAATGTTGATTCTTTATTTATTTTTGCGCATTCATATTTATAGGATTTTAATGTTTTTAGTGTCTCTGATCAGATTCTCACTTGTACCTTTACTATTAATGGTACTCATATTTACTACTCCTTTTTTGTGCTAAGAATAAATACCAAGAATGAATAATTATTTGGAATGACCTATCTTATTTAGGAACTAACACGAATTCCCCCTAGTTTCTTATGGGAGACTTTAATGCTATTCTTAATTCTAGTGAAAAAATTGGCCCATCTCACGCCTCTATCTCCACGATAGAATTTAAATCCTAGATTGAGGGCTACAATATTATTGAAATTAATCTAACTGGTGTGAAATACACCTGGTATAGAAGACATTACATAAAGTGGTTGCTTCCAAATTGGACAAAGCCTTTACGAATGTCCCAGATCTAGATAAATAGGACACTATCTCTAGAATCACTCTTTACAGACTGAACTCTGATCATCATCCTATCCCGGTAAACATTTCCTCCAAATACATGAAACCTAGGTTACCCTTATGCTTCAATAATGTGAAGCTCTCTGATGAAGAATGAAATCATGTCATCCAAAACTTCTAGTCCTCAATATCTCATACCAATAATGCCTTTACTTGCTACCTCAAACTAAAAGACCTCAAACAGACTCTCAAATCTTGGTGTAACACCAAAGCCAAACAAGTTAACAATGAAATTACTCTTCTTGAGAAAGAACTCAATGATATCCAAAATTGAAACACCAAATCTAACTTCCACTCTGATCCCACACAAGAAATAAACATTGCGGTCAATATCAATTCCTTTCTCACTTTTAAGGACAACATGAGAAAGTAAACTTATAAAGTTAAATGGTTAACTGAGGGTGAAAGAAATACCAAATTCTATAACTCCCTCTAAAGAATCAGGAAGGCCTTCACACCCCCCTTCCTCCTTCCCCAGAACCACCCCCTGCACATCCCCAGCCCCCCCTACACCACCCACCCTGCACTAGCACCCCCCTGCCCTTGCACCATCACCCCCTGCCCCACCCCTCCCCCTTTCACCCCCACCTGCCTAAAAATATCTTTCTTAAAAATCCTCACATTTTAAAAACAAGTATGACAAATAATTTCAAAAAGAAAATAACATTGAAAAGAATCTCACTTTCTTAAAAAAACACGAAATCCATTTCATAGGGTAAAATTACAACTTACCAAGTATAGAGTTTTAAAAAATATTAACACCAGATTTGATAATCATGAACTTACTTAAAATAAAATTTCACTCAAACTTCATAAAGTTCTCCTCTATTTTCAAAACACCTCATGAATTTCATCATAAGACCAAAAAAATTCCTAAAATCCAATTTCATTTTAAATCATTTCCCAAATTATATAATGTAATCAAACACTGTCAAAGAATCGTGTGAAATTAAAAAATAATCATAAAACCTATTTTTTTTAATCCAAAACATCCATGAGTCCCATTTTTAAATTAATCACGGAAAATGTTTTAAATTAAAATACTTCATGAAATGTATTTTCATTTTAAATTATTTCCCAATTTCTTTTTAAACCTTACTAATCTTGAAAACATTATACATGATATTAAAAATACTTTACAAATAATCCCCCAAAACCGGTTTTGGAATAAAAAAATTTCAATAAATGTACTTTTGTACAGAAAAATTGAAGCACCAAACAAAAGCAAACCATAATGTGGCACAACATACAAAATCCATTATAATAACACCAAAAAATAACTAAAACTTCCTTTGATTTATATCCCAGGGTTTAAATTTCCTTATGACCCATTGGAAATCAAAATAGGATTAAAAAATAAATCCAAAATTGATGAAAAGATGTGAATGACTTGGCCACATGGTTTAGCTGACCATACATCAATCATACAATAGTATCTGAATTTTTTTTGAGACCACACACATAGGATCTATATATTTTTTCAGACCAAGTGAGATGATGATGATACTTTGGTTCCTTCCTAATTTCATCTCAAATCTTACAGAAATCCCCCAAAGTATCTGATATAACTCAATGGGGATCTAATAATCATTATCAAAATAATTAAAAATAGAATCCAAATCAAAGATTGTAATAACAACTACCCATGGAAACTCTAGTTTTGTTATGAAAATTGGTGATTAATAAACTACTCGTGACCTACCAATTGAGTCTTGATGATGATCATATCTTCTTTATACTAATATGCACTCTAAATAATAAGAGAATCCCCTAATACCATTTTGTAATGAACTGGACCAGATCAACCTGACATGTCACCCAACCCGGATCTCTACAAGGCCCAAGTAATGTCTCTGATTGTTGTTGGATGGTGACAAGTGTCAAGGTATCAAAGTATAACCATTGGTAATGGTTTCTCCCTCTGAATATGAATAACCACATCAAGGACTCCACCTATAAATCAAACATCACTCGTCTATACACCGGTCACTCATGCACAAAATAAATAGTTTCAATATAAACGAAACAATCAAACATAGTATAATATTTTAGAAATAATAAAAGGTAAATCACATCATCACATCATCGCATAATAAAGTAATAAGAATAATCCCAATTATATAATAAAATAAAAGAAATATCTGGGCCAACAAGGATTATATATAAATATCCAAAAATATGACCAAACCTGGATCACTACTAACTACCTCCTTATGACCCAAAATACCCCCATACCATCCTATAAAATCTATCATCAGACCAACTCTAACATTAACCAAGTTAAAATAACATAATCTAGGATCTTGAAAGTAAACATGAAATTTTCATACACCCATTGGTTTATGCACGATGTGAACCAAATGGTGCCTAGTAGGATTTCACTAAGGAGTTTGTATAATTCCTTTGAAAAGACATTTTATTAATGATAGTTTAAAATATAAGTAGTGTATAGGTTTTTCACAAGATGGTGTAAAAAAGTGTAACATTTCATAACTTCTTTTATAAAACAATTTCCATTTTCATTTTAAAAGTAAATGCTTTCTAAAGGAAAAAAGGAGTTTCAAATCCATTAAAAGAGAACCAATCCTTTTCCATTTTTTCCAAATCCATATCTCAAAACCACAACTTTAAATCAAACATTATTTTCTTTAATAATACACTTGCAACAGTATTTTTTAATTCAGTTTGAATATAAACCAAAACCATAACTGAAATGGAATATAGAAACATAACATGCACCAAGATATCAATGGGAAAATGATAATAAGAAATAATTGAAGTAATAGCGGGGATACAAATAAGGCATGGGATGAGATCCTCTAATCAATATTCAAAGAATTATAGACATTATGGGAAACTCATTAGGCTCTAGAATGGGTGATACTAGACCTAGTTAATCATATTACTCATTGGGACCCTATGTAAAATTAGATCATCCCATTCTGATTCCCCTTTTAAGTCTCTCCACATATAAAATAGACCCCTAGTAGGGTGCTAATCTCCTAGGGCACTATCCAGCTAACATACACTAAGATAGAATCATATGCCACTAGACCTTCCATTATTTACCTGATTTCCCATGATAAATCAATCTAGTGGAGGTAGAAAATCAAAATAATCACAAGAATCAATAAAAAATTATTTTAAATAAATCTCATCTCACCTAAAACATCAACTCCCTCACAAAAAATAACTCCTTTCACTTCAACCATATCAAAAATAGAATACAACATCCCTCTTATAGAGCCACAATTCAAATCAGGCATTATCAAAAGACGGGGAATAATCGATGGTCTGATACTCATTATAAAAACATCTTATATAAAGTGAAAATATGCCTTTTCAGAAACCAAATAGGAATTCCAAGTCATTTCAACCATTTAAAAGCTGCCTTTATCACCTTCTTTATATCTATTCTATGTGAAACCACACTTAAAATCATTTGTAAAACCAACTAACTTTTCATTAAAGTCATTTTAAACTCCATTAAAACAATTTTATTTCAAAAAATCCTTGCAAATCATACCAATACCCAAATGGGTTAAAATACCTTTTGTTATATAAATTGTTTTAAAACAAGCCATATAGGCATTCCCACAAATGCTTTCCATTTAACCCAATTAATTAAAATTTATAAAACCATTATAAAACCTTTATTCCAAGAGAGAAAAACATTTATAACACTTTTTAAGCCCACAATATCTATTAAATATTGATTTACTTTGATGAAAAAAGTTTTAGAAAACACCAAGCACAAATTTACATGCTAGTTAAAGTAAATACACAAAAATACCTACCTCAATCCAAGAATAACTGGTTCAACAAGAGATATTGAAGGTAGAATTTCATGAAATGTCAAAACAATTCGATACAAAATAGCTATGAATAACTGATAACAAAATAATGAACTCATAATTGTTCATAAAAAGGAGGTGTAGGATCACCAGGAGTGGGTTGTCCATGTTGGAGAAGGTGGGGAGGCCACCTAGGAGCATTGTCGGTGGGGAGAGTTGAGGTGTCCCACATTTGGTGGCAGCGTCTGGGGAGGAGAATCAGAGATGAGAGATCCCAGTGGGGTTGCCTCATTTGGTGGAAGCGAGGGGCACCATTGCGAGGGTCTACGTCATGAGGGGCACCGTCAGTGGAGGAGGATAAGGGAGAGGAGAAATCACAATGGGCACTGTCGGGGAAGGAGGGTCGCACGCAGAGGGTATCAGGGAGGAGGGCGCCGCCATGAAGGTCGAGGGTTCGGAGGGTCGCACGTAGAGGGTATCAGGGAGGAGGGCGCTGTCATGATGGTCCGAGAGTATCAGGGAAGAGGGTGCCGGAGGATAATCGAGGGTCGTTCAAAGAATGTATCGAGGAGGGGAGGGAGGAGGACCCCGACGAATTTTAGAGAAAAAAAGAGACGACACATTTTAGCCACGCGAGTTCACTCAATCATGGCTATAGAGAAGCTATAGCCACAGACCTATAAAAATGTGTCTATATGTCCATGGATATAGATTAAATTTCTAGTAGTGAACTTCTCCCTGAAGAGGTGCTCAAAGTCTACCCAAGAGATAGTTTTCTCATTATGTGTCTAGATCACTAAGCTCCACCATCATCCTGTTGAGCCCTGAAGAAGGCTCGTGGCTAGAACTTTCATCTAGTTTGAAGGAATCATCACAAAGCGGAAGACATGAGTAACTACCACCAGCCAGTCCTGAGCTATGTAGGGGTCTATCTCACCCCTAAACCTCAGAGGTTACTACCTATGGAACTCATGAAATGCACTCAAGCCACATGCATACTCAACCAGTAGTGCTGGTAGTAACTACTGCTCGACGAGTGGTGCTATTGCTGGTACAACACCTAGAGGTGATTTCTCTAGTATTGGTTCCTATACCTATTCTTCATCACTTGGTGAATCATCCTCATTATCATGCATCTGAATCCAAGATTTCTTTCTTTGCAGAGGCATCCTAAAACAGATCAAGATCTACCATAGTCAATAGAGTATACCTGGTGAGCTGACTTAAGAAGGAAATGAGAACACACTCAAAATCGTATATGATGCATGTACCATTTATTTTTCATGAAACTAGTGCTTTAATGTACCAAGTAAAAAAAGCAGAATTCAGAGTCTTGGTGTATGGATAAATTGGACACTGCACAAACACTGGAATCCCTTGTCTGAAAATTGAGAACTCGAAACACTTAGCACTGTTTCCCCAAGTAAATCCCACTGGCTCTTGGTTCTTTAGGTAGAACCGACCTCCTTTGATAACACTCTGTCACGACCCATCCGAAAGGGGCCCATGCTGTGACTACCCCAAGCTTTCCTCTGATAGGCTAGGGGTTGATGACTAGCATTGAGTAGGAATATCCCACAAATGGGAGGAATTTTTATAAGTACCTTTACATATGCACACATCTCCAAGCCCAAAATAATGAAATGTAAAAACACTATGTAAATAATGCGTGCATACATTAAGATACAAACCACAGAGTACGAATGAAGGAAAACTAGAAAGTAAAGAGGCCCAGAATACAATCCCACCAAAAGAATGAGTGTGTAAAGTGAATGTAAAAGTTCCTAAAACTCATCTGCAGAAAACCTTACTTGAAGGGGTAGGTGTTGGACAGCTGCCTAATGATGTAGGAGAAAAACACATCTGTCTGATCTCCCTAAGCACCACCTGGTCCTAGTCTACCTATAACTTCTTCAAAGTGTTGATCATCTGCATAAGAAAGGACATGTGCGGGTAAATCCCATGTTGGGGCGAGTAATATAATGCTCAACAGGACACCCCAAAACTACAAAGGAAATACCACTAAGAAATACATAAAGTATACCACAAATAAAACACAATAAGTACAAAAAAAATAAACACATGAAGTACACCATAAAGGAAATACATGAAGTATAGTCAGCTTATATAGGTATAAGTCTAAATACCAAGGAGAAGGATTTTTTGTTGTAGTCTAATGATCTACCAGTATCCATGACACACATATTGTCGATGAACCACATAGCATAGATGTTTCCTGAAGCATCGATTGTGCCCAGAGCGTCGATTGCGCCTAGAGCGTCGATGGCGCATAGAGTGACAATGGAGCCCAGAGCATTGATGGTGCCCAGAGCATCTTTGGCACACAGATCATCGATGGCATATAGAGTTTCAATGGGTCTTGCAACCCCAAAGTCACGTAGTCACCAATTCATATCCAACTGTAGGATTCCGCTCTTAGCACACTTGTACTGAGAGAACCTATGATTCAAACCAATAGTTCGTATTCCAACTTTAAAAAAAGACCCACTCAGAGTATGTCAAAAGGACCTTATCTTCCCAAGGGTCCCAACGTTGTAAACAACTCATAAAATAGACACACGGTCAGAAATATATGGATATATTTTGTAAAACTTTCATACCCAGGTCTGCTTTGGATCCGAATGACCCAGTAGAGCTGACCCGACCCGACTTGATCAGGTCTGATGCCACCCGAATCCTCTTTGGCCGCTAGGCTTAGACTTCCGGGAACAACCTACTAGGGTGGTTGGACCCAGCCCATTGGGATACTAGAGAAGCCTAACCATTCTGGTCTGGTCCATATGACCCACCCTGATCGCGCCCCCATGGTCTATACGGTCTGACCTGACTGAATGGATCCCCTATGTCTCCCGATCAACAAAAAATTGAGCCGCATTTCATGTGGTTAGCCTGCCTCATCCGCACACCCCATGACATCACTGTCGCGGGTTCCTGCAATGTGGCTCCGAGCTGCGTCCCAACACATCGTTGTGGCCCCCAGTCACCACCCGCAACCTCTATTGTAGTGGGCTCCCATGCAGTCCCCACTGGACCACATTCCACCTTCACTGCTGGCTGCCCTACCGATAGCCCTGTCTTGCTCCTGCAGTCACCATTGAGGGTGATTGCCATCTTCCACCGAACATGCAAGCGACTGCCGCCACTGCCACCAGACTTCAGTGACCCTAGTTTCGCAGGTCTCCCCCATTGCTTCGGTGCTCTGTTTTTCGAAACAGAGACACATCCGCAGTCCTCGGGTCGATACCTTCACTACTTTGGGTTTTGACCAATCTGGAAAGCACTCTAGGGGCCAGATCGTGTTCGGATCCTCTTATAAAATTGTGCAGTGTCTATGAGGGTCTAACGTCAAAGAACGATAAGAACTAGGATAAAAAGAACACATAGAATGTATAATAAACATATCTTGGCCTTATTCGTGCCAGCCTTGATCTGTTTATGTTAGGAGGTTTAATAAATAACAAGAACATATAATCAAAAAGATCCATCTCTCTTTTAAAACCTCGTGAAAATTTATCCATCCCACAAAAATGGACAAATCAAAGATCATTCTATTTATGGGCTGGTCTATGTCCATCATATGAATCTAAGAAGGGAAATCGAATCACCAATAGATTAAACATCCTACCTCGTGGTTGGATCAGTTATTAACAAAGAATGGTGGTCTGTGTCATCATCGATCCTCGATCCACTAGTGTTCATAATCGAGAGAGTTTCCTTCCATGCCTCAGAGGAATTCTATGGTTATGGTGATAACCCTGAATTCCTGAAAAAGGTTTCATTAAAAATAAAAACCCATCTATTTACAATAAAATAATTTTATTAATTTGTTTTAATGATGGTTACATCCGAATTTTAACATTTAAAGTCAACCTATGTCGGCCATTGTTAGGTTCTACCTAAGGTAAATTCGCTACTATGAACACAAATGTTCCCTCAGATTTCTGATCTGGGTACCCGTTTATAAGTTATTTTCATTTTAAAGAAAAATTTCCCATAGGCTTTATTAAAAACTTAACATTTTTCATCGTATCGTTCATAGAACATTGAGCCTCAGAACCTAACAACATCTCAGCACCTGGTCTTTGAATTTTCCCATTTAATTTATAAAAAGAAAACCTAAGAAAATATGAGTCATTACAATTACAGTAAAATTTTAATTATTAATAAATTTTTTGGACATAGGATATTCTTATATAATGATAAAAATATAAAAAATATAATTTTCACAAAAATCGTATTTTTCTACTAGAAATCAACATTTCATAAAAAAAATATTTGTACTCAAGAAATTTTTATGTTCTAAATCCAAAAACGTTTTTTGTTTTTTCTAAATCATATTTTGAAATTTTGAAATTTATTTTTTAAATGGAAATAAAAAAATATAAAGAAAGACCAATTTTTTAGAAAAAATGAAAATTTGAAACATTAAGTGTTGGTAATATTATTTCATATAAATTTATTGTTTAAAATATGTTAATATATTGGTTCATATATAATCATATTTTAAAAGTGTTCAATTTAATCCATTAGTATGAAATATAAAATACATAAAAAACAATTAAATAATTTTTCTTTAATTTAATACTAAATAAACTTTAATAAATACCATTAAAATTAATTATTTATATTCTACAATTTAATTTTACTGCTCCATTGATATTACAAAAATTATCTATATTTTACATATACATCATACAGTATTATAAAAATAATATTAATATATATACATAACACACACACACACAAACACACACACATATATAATATTTTAATATCATATTTTGAGTTATATTATTTTAATTTTACTACTTAACAAAAAATGACTTCTATATACCTACTGGATATATATGCAACGACTATATCTACAACAACCACATCTAAAAATAAAAAAAAATTAATTGCCATATTTGCAATGACCATATTTATAATGCCCTGATTTCATTTCTATATATAGAATTTCTAAATCATTCATTCATTCCACTCTTAATTCACAAGGTAGAGTTCTTATTTCATATTATATATTTATTATAATTCTTTCTCCTTTCATGGTGATATTCCTCATTTTAGGTTTTTTGGGTATTGGTGGTCCTCAAGGTTGAAGATGATCTAGGATATTTTCTATTTAGGAAGATTTTATTCTTTTTGATCTATTTTCCCTTACTGATTTATGATATTTTAGTTGATATATTTCATCTATTGTGAGTAATAATCCATCATGTGATATATATAGTCTTTTGATGTATTGTCCCACTTATAAAGGAATAAAGTTTATTTTTTTTGGTTAGTTTATTATGTGGAATATTTATCTAATCATGTTTCAATCCTTTTAAAATAATAGAGAACCATTCTTTAAAATTTTAGACATAAATAATAATAATAATTATTATAATAATAGATTCCAAAACTAGGATAATTACATTGTCCAACTTTAAATAAATTTCATCCTCTCAATTTTAATTATTAGTTACTAATAAAAATACTTAATGATATCTAAAGATAATATTGAGTTATGATATATATTTTATGAGATAAAAAACTTTCTATCTCAATGAAGACATGGTAAAATATCTTTTCCTTCATAATATTAATATATCCACATTCTCAATAATTTATTCAAAATATGCATCCATAGGTATGTTGGATTTGGTGTCCTAGAACCATCTACTTTGTACTTTATTCATTAAATAAACACCTTATCACATAATGATTATTCTTCTACGTGACAATTCTTGTGATAATGTCACAAAGATAGCAGTTGCATTAAAAGTTCATAGAGGATCCCTGCTATGATGAGAACCCAGAAGTGCCATAACACTATTCTTGAATATCTGTTTTATAGCCAAATGATGTTATTTGAGGGACACAAATAATACAGGAAATTAGGGGTGAGGACTCATAAAACTTTGAGGCACCTTCTCATGGTGTGCGACCTTGATAATATCTAGGAGGATATTATGAGAACAAGACCCTCCAGTAGGAAATCCACATTTCATAGTGTCATTGTATGTTCCTATCTGCGGATGTGTGTATTGGTCCTTGGACTCTAAGATTATTATTAATGGGTATTAAAAATCGCGTGCTTAGATGTATTGATGAAAACTGTGACGACACACTGTTCACAGCGAGGTAGGACATGTTGGGTGCGTCACGACTAATACTGCATTAATAGATAATGTGAGAAAGGATTTGTCCCTTCTATTCCATAACAAAAGTAGATATCTCAGGCCCTTTGATGGAATTAATATAGCCTAAATAAATCCATGTCCATGGTAATGAATGGGTGAGTTCAATTCTAGAAAGTCAAAGAAAGAATAATCAAGCACATGGGTTGATGGAACTAGCATGCAACCCGCTTGATTTGAGATATCGTGTCAAAGGGATTATATTACATGGTAAATGTTCGTATGAGGTGACACGTCATTGCGGCGTTAAATTCTTTCTCTATGGGTGCCTTGGCATGTTGCTATATGCTAACCTAGGAATTTATGTAGGCTCCGCCTAATTCCCCTGAGAAAGAGGCCTAGAGGGTCAAACACTAAGTGTTTCCATGTATCTCACTTAAATATTAATTTAACAAGTTAAATTAAGATTATTCCTAACTGTGGTTTAATAATTATTTAAGGATTCTTGATCACATTTATTTCAACACTAGTTATTCAAGAGAATATATTGTGGGTGAAATAATATATATTTATTAGCGAGTAATGAAGTTACATTTATTTAAGAAATAATTAGACATTACTCAAGGTCTAATAAATGTAGTAGAGGAAATAAAGAAAAATGAAAAACAAGATAAACACGCCATGTACATTGAATGTACACACCGTGTAGTTTTCATGGAAAATGAGTACACGCTGTATATTTATGATTACACACTGTGTAGTTTTTCCAGTTGGGATTTTGAGGAAATAATATTGTTTTATTAAATGATATTTATTATAATCAATGTGGGTGCATGTCAAGGAATTAATCATTCGACTTGGGGGTTTTAAAAAATAGTTAATGAAATAAATAAAACATGTAACACGTTTTTTTATTGTCATAACTCTATAACCTCAAACCCAATTAGAAATATCCTCACAACCCCAACATTTTTCCAGAGAGAATCATTGTGTACAACAATTCTGGAGAATTCTCTCAAGGCCGAAAGAATACCTTCCTCCAAGAATGCTCTCAAGACCGAGAGAGATCCTCCTCCATAGGATCAAGGTGATCTAAGGCGGACAATTCAAGCAAAGGCTTCTCCATGATAGCACCCAAATATTACTTTGGTGATGTCCACAGATACATGGTGCACGTGTGGATCACTACTAGAGGAAGTCTACACTTGGCTTCTATGATGCAACAACGAATCACATCGGATTGTGACCGGAGACATCAATGAAGAAATAATTTCCATCAAGGTAATTCTTGTCAATTAATTAAATTAACTATAACCAACACATGGTGATCCTATCTTTATTGTTCTAAGACTCCCTATTTCTTTTTCTGTTATTTGTTCTATTCAGAAGATCCAACATTTTATTATCATGACGGATCTTGGATTCATCATTGTTAACGCTAAAATTAAAGTTGGGAAAACCCACCAACGTGATTTTGCTGCTCCCAGAACCTAAAAGTGGTATCAGAGGGGTCATATAATTGATTATTATTATTTAGATTTTCATTGGTGATTTATGCATTTAATAAATTAATTATTTCAATTCAAGTTAATCGTTATTTAAATGGGAATCTCGAGATATGTTCCACCACTCTCGTTTCTCGTTCACCTTACAGAAACAAATTTTTCTTTAACTTTGATTAATATAAAATAGAGGATCTCAACCGGAGGTGAAAAACGTTCCAGGACATTCAACAAAAGAATACACAGCATGTATTCAGAAGTACACGTAGTGTAGTCTAGGTTCAATGCATCTGACTGGTCCGCCAAATAAGGCCATGTATTGGAGTATACCTAAGTCATAAATGACACCATGTGTTGACCAGGAATAGGTGGCACATAGTTTTCGGATTACATGCCATGTGGTCCACTGAACAGGGTGCGTAGTCCCTTCGGGTTAGGGATAGATTGTGTACCCCGTACACAACTTGCCTGAATGGAAACCGTGTAATGCGGATACTACAAGGTGTGTGTCCCACTGAAAAAATCATGTACTTTGAAAATTTCTGAAGTACATCTACATGTCATGTCCTCGGGCGTGTACATCGGATGGACGGTGAACAAAAGTACACACCGTGTAGTCGAAACTACATGCCGTGTACTCATCCAAATTACGCAAAGTTAATAAAATTTATTATTATATTATACAAAAACATGAGACGTGTACCATAGTGTAGGTGTAAAGTTGAGGCACAACACATGATAGGTGTTTTATATATATGTGTTTAATTTAACATCTGTGTAATGAACAAGAATTCACTGGGTTGCCTCCATGGTACAAGTTATGTACACAAATAATTTTAAATGAATTTATTTGTTTAAAATTATGATAGATGAGAATCTCAAGGAAATACAGAAAAGGGTTTAAGATAAAAGGATTGATTAATTAAAGATAATTAATTGATTCAAGCGTGATTTATCTTAACCAAGAATGACTAAATAATTGAATGCAAGTTTTATTAATGTGTAATATTATTGCATGCTTTTATGATCGTGAGCTAGACCAAGACCTTTATATGTGAATGGTTTATTTTAGTTAATTTATATAAATTTTATTTCTAGGCCTGTGAGCCTTCTCCTCATTAATATTTAGGGCCTACATGACCAATGTTTCTTTTAGGTAAAAACCCCTTTTACCCCTCACCTGCATGTGAGATAAATGCATATGTAATGGATGGAGCTCCCAAGCTAGTGGAGGTGGATCAAGTCAGGAGACAAGGTGAAACCAATCTAAGGAGATACAAAGGTGGACAAGTGGAAAGCTGTAAACACAAACCCGAAAGGTTCATGGTGTTTCTCCCTTAGGTCTTGGGTTAGTTTATCAACCACTAGATAAAATAACCAATAGAACAAGATCATGATCATACCATTTATTTTATTTCTATCAGTTACATGGTTTATTTATTGTGGGTGTGTTGTCATGATCACACTATTAATGAATTAAACAAGCATGCAAGATGGAACTAAAATAAGACTGAATTATGTGTAAATATTATCTTAGACATGGTTAATCACTTAAGTATATCCTACTTAATATTAAAAAGCATTTAATCAAAGATAATAAAATGGAAATTTATGTATAAGGATAAATTCCCTCAAAGAAATGTTAAGTCAGTATAGCCTTCCATAATCTTGGTTAGAATCGAAAGATAGTTCAAAGTGCTTGACCAACCCTTGTTGGGGTGCTTTCAATTATTAGGGAATTATAATTCAAGGTTTTCGGTAGAATTAACTTGGTTAGCATCAAGGGTTGACTACCACAGCAGGACATGGTGTGACTAAGTGGCAAAGGTTGAGGAAATCAAAAATAAAAGGATTTCAGGATTGGGGAGTCCACTCAGCGGATCAAGGAGGTGAGAGTTAATGCAGTTGTCATTTGGAATGCTTACCTTAAATCCTTAAAGTTGCCTGAACAACCCTAGTTTGGGTAATGCAAAGGGAAATATGGATCCTTTCTACTAGAATATTTAGGAAATCGAATATTCCGAAGTCAATGGTGAGGGATATTGGATTTTGATAAAATAGTGGGAGACTAATAAGTATTAATTTATCTATTTCTCTCAGTTTTGTAGTAAATTACTAAACCTTTGCTCATCTTAATTTGTAGAAAAGGCAAGAAAAATGACTTCAAACATATCATTGTGAACCATACTCGAGAAGTAAAGCCTTCTCACCAGCACTAATTTCCAAGAATGGTAGAGGCGTTTACGTGTCATCCTTCGCCACGAAAGAAAATTGTATGTGCTGGAAGAGCCTATCCCAATTTCACCTGGAAAAGAGGCTAGTGATAAGGAAATAGATCTCTATTAGAATCATATAGATGATGCCGCAGGTGTCCAATGTTTCATGCTATTGACCATGTCTAATGATCTCTTGATGCAACATGAAAACATCGATGCATATAGCATGATGTATCACCTTAAGGATCTCTACCAAGAGAAGGTGAGACAAGAGAGATATGAGATCTCTAATTCTTTGTTTACAACTAAGCTTGGAGATTCTGCACTAGTTGGGCCTCATGTAGTCAGTATTTTTGGCTACATCAAACGCCTGGACATTTTAGGGATTAAAATCCCTAATGAGTTGCGTATAGATCTCATCCTATCATCACTTCCCAAGACCTTATCAAACTTTATTTTTAACTAAAACATTAGAAATAATGAGAAGAGTCTATCAGAACTTTTGAACTTGATTCGCTAGGTAGATAATGACATGGGGGTGACCAACCCACATTCCTTATGGTGAATAAGAAGAAAAAGGACAAGGAAAAGGGGCCAAAGACTTATAAACAGTCTGAATCCCCCGAGCGTCGTCCCTCCAAGAAGGGGAAGATCCAAAGGCAGGGCAAGTAATAGGAGGCAGTATGTTTTTCATGTGTCAAGGAAGGCCACTAGAAGAGGAACTACACTCAGAAGTGTGGGTACTCTAAATGTGCGTTCGTTATCGAATGTAATCTTTCCATTTCTACACATTGGGTATTAGATATAGCTTTTGGGGCTCACATTTGTATTCAAATGCAGGAACCAAGTAGATTTAGAAATATTTCTAGAGGAGAGGTGGATATTTGAGTTTCCAATGGCGCAAGGCTAGATGCATTGTCTATTGGCGATTACCACCTCTCATTGCCAACTGGGATGATTTTGGTTTTACATAACTATTATTATGTGCCTAGTGTTACCAAGAACATAATTTTTGTATCTTATTAGGACATGGATCAGTTTATTTTGAAGTTTAGAAATAAGGGTTGTCTCTTTTATAAGAACAATGTATGTTATGGTATGGCACATTTAAATAATGGATTGTATGTATTAAATTATGAAAACCAAGTGTTGAAAATAGATTGACAAAGATCTACCAATATGGTTATTTGGACTCTACTGAGCTAATAATTCTTGATAGATGTCACACTTGTTTACAAGGAAAAATTACAAAGCCTCCCTTCAATGGACAAGGTGAAAGGGCCATAGAGCTTCTAGGATTGGTGCACAAAGATGTGTGTGGACCATTTTCATTATAAGCTATAGGTGGATATTCTTACTTCATTAATTTTACTAATGATTTGAGTAGATATGGCTATGTCTACTTAATGAGGTATAAGTCATAAGCCTTAGATAAATTTAAGGAATTCAAGAATGAAGTTGAGAATTAGCTTGGTAAGAAGATAAAGAAACTTTGATCGGATCGAGGTGGAGAATATCTAAACTAAGAGTTCATCGATCTTCTACAGGAGTCTGAGATTCTATCTCAGCTCACTCCTCTTTATACACCACAGTGGAAAGTCAAGTTATCACCTATAAAGAAACACTAGTGGATAAAGTATTCAAATAGTGTCAAGGAATTGACTATGATGAAACCTTCTCACCAGTTTCCATGTTTAAATCCATAAGAATCATACTTTCCATAACAGCTTACCATGAATACATGATTTGGAAAATGGATTTCAAAATAGCATTCCTTAACAGGAACCTTCAAGAATATGTCTATATGACAGAACTAGAAGGGTTTGTGACACCAGGTAAAGGCAAACAGGTCTGAAAGTTGCAGAAATCCATTTATGGATTAAAGAAAGCACCCAGGTCATGGAAAATTCAATTTTATGAAGCCATAAAGGAATTTGGTTTTATTAAGAATGAATGTGTCCATGTGTTTAGAAGCTATTTAATGGGAATGTGATTGTTATCCTAGTTGTATATGTTGACGACATATAGGTGATTGGAAATGATGTACCAGTCTTACAGCCAGTTAAGGACTTGTTGAACAAGTGTTTCTACATGAAGGAATTGGGTGAAACAGCCTATATTCTAGAGATCAATATAATTGGTGATAGATCCAATAGGTTGCTTGGACTAAGTCATGGTACATACATTGACCAGATACTAAAGAGATTTAGTATGGAACAATCCTAGAGGGGATTGGTTCCAGTGTCATATGGCCTACACATTTCTAAGAAAATGTGTCCTCAAACACAACAAGAGAAATATAGAATTAGTAAGATCCCATACGTTTCAGCTATAGGATCCATCATGTATTCCATGTTATGTACCAGGCTTGATGTTTCCTATGCACTGAGCATGGTAGGTAGATATCAAGAAGATCCAGTAGAATAACATTGAACAACTATTAAGACTATCCTTAAGTATCTGAGAATAACTGGGGATATTTTTCTGGTGTTTGGAGGAGATGAAGAACTTGTCATTAGAGGGTATGATGATACTGGTTTTCAGACAGATCAGAATGATCTGAAGTCACAATCTGGATATTTTTTTGTCTCAATGGAGGATCTATGAGCTGGAAGAGTTCAAAGAAGCCATTTGTCGCCAATTCTAAAGTAGAGTCCGAATATATAGCGGCTTCTGATGCAACTAAGGAAGCTGTCTAGATTCGGAACTTTGTTCAGGATCTTGATGTGGTGCCTAGCAGTAAAGATCCTATCACTTTGTATTGTGATAATACTACTGTGTTGGGTCTTACAAATAACCAAGGTCACATCAACGAACAAAGAACATACTCCAGATGTATCACCTCTTGAGGGATTTCTATCAATGGGGTGAAGTTTCAGTGAGCAGAGTATCCACCGAAGAGAATGTGGTGGAACCCATGACTAAAGGCCTATCTTAGCAGATGCATGAATATCATCTGAGAGCTAGTGGGTTAAAAGTTTTTAGCATTTGGCTCTATTCCAAGTGGGAGTCTGTTGGAGTTGGTGTCCTAGAACCTACGACTTTGTACTTTATTCATTAAATAAACACCTTATCACATATTGATTGTTCTTCTGTGTGAAAATTCATGGGATAATGTCCCAAGGATAGATGTTGCATTAAAGGTTCATAGTAGATCCCTATTATGATGAGAACCCAGAAGTGACATAACACTATTCTTGAATATATGTTCTATGGCCAGATGATGTTTTTTGAGGGGCACAAATAATACAGGATATTAGGGGTGAGGACTCATAAAACTTTGAGGCACCTTCTCATGGTGTGCACCCTTGATAATATCCCGGAGGATATTATGAGAAGAAGACCCGCAAGTAGGAAATCCACATTTCATAGTGTCATTGTATGTTTCTATCTACAGACGTGTGTATTGGTCCTTGGACTTTAAGATTATTATTAATGGTTATTACAACTCGTTCACTTTGATGTATTGACAAAAACTACGATGAAACACTATTCATAGTGAGGTAGCATACGTTGGGTGCCTCACGAGTAATACTACATTAATAGATAATGTGATAAAGGATTTGTCCCTTCTGTTCCATAACAGAAGTAGATATCTTAGGCCCTTTGATGTAATTGATATATAATAAATAAATCCATGGCCATGGAAAGGAATGGGTGAGTTCAATTCCAGAAATTCAAAGAAAGAATAATTGAGCACATGGGATGATGGTGCTAGCATGAAACCTGATTGATTCAAGATATCATGTAAAAGGGATTATATTACATGGTAAGCATTCATATGAGGTGACACGTCATTGCGGTGTTAACTTCTTTCTCTATGGTTGCCTTGGTGTGTTTCTAGACGCTAACCTTGTACTTTAGGTGGGATCCACTTAATGCCACTCAGAAAGAGGCATAGAGGGTCACACACTAAGTGTGTCCATGTATCTTAGTAAAATATTAATTTAACAAGTTAAATGAAGATTATTACCGACTGCGGTTAAATATTTATATAAGGATGCTTGATCACATTTATTTTGATACTAGTTATTCGAGAGAATATATTGTGGGAAAAATAATATATATTTATTAGCAAGTAATGCAATTACATTTATTTAAGAAATAAATAGACATTACTCAAGGTCTAATAAATGTGGTGGAGGAAATGAAGAAAAATGAAAAACAAGATAAACACGCCGTGTACATTGAATGTACACATTGTGTAGTTTTCATGGAAAATGAGTACACGCCATGTATTAATGATTAAACGCCATGTAGTCTTTCCATTCGGGATTTTGAGGAAATAATATCATTTTATTAAATGATATTTATTATAATCTGCGTGGGCGCATGTCAAGGGATTAATCATTCGGCATGGGGGTTTTAAATAAGAGTTAATGAAATAAATAAAATGTGTAATGCATTTATTTATTTTCATAACTCTATAACCTCAAACCCAATTATAAATATCCTCATAACCCCAACACTTTTATAGATAGAATCGTTGTGTACCAAAATTCTGGAGAATTCTCTCAAGGCCGAAAGAACTCCTTCCTCTAAGAACTCTCTCAAGACAGAGAGAGATCCTCATCCATCGGATCAAGGCGATCTAAGGTAGACTAAGAAAGCAAAGGATTATCCATGCTAGCACCTGGAGATTCCTTTGCCGACATCTAGAGATATGTGGTACACGTGTGGATCACCGCTAGAGGAAGTATACACTTGGCTTCTACAACGCAATGATGAATCACATCGGATTGTGACTGGAGACATCAACAAAGAAAGAATTTCCATCAAGGTAATTCTTGTCAAATAATTGAATTAATTATAACCAACATGTGATGATTCTATCTTTATGGTTCTGGTAATCCCTCTTTATTTTTCCATTCTTCGTTCTATTCCGAAGATCCGGCATTTTATTATCGTGACAGATCTTAGATTGATCATTGTTAACGCTAAAATTAAAGTTGGGAAAACCCACCAATGCGCTTCCACTGCTCCTGGAACCTAAAAAGTATGAATTAGAAGTTTCTAGAGACATAAATTCAATGATTTAATTTTCAATATCATATTTCCCAAAAAATATAAGAATCGATGGGACTATGATAATATGAAACCAAATTAGAGAAAACGATCACATGAACATTAAATCTTAACCCTAATCTATCTTCTCTATTGAAACCTTTATTTAATTCTATGATACTTTCATTTCAAATTTTTCACATATGGTTTATCCTATAACTCTCTTTGTTAAAACTTGGTTACATTAATTTTGGTTATATTATACTTCTCAACATAATACCTCAAAGTAACTAAGAAATAAAACTTTAAAAGGGGATTGTAAAGAGCATATGATCAACCAAAATATATCCCCCAAGAATGTTTGGCTAGGTGTACAATATTAGACCCACTCATCATGCATCAATGTAATGACCAAGTCAATTATAAACCAACCATTTTTAGGTGATTACCCTGAGGTTCATCTTTTCCACAACCACATCCACTTTCTAGTATCCATATAAGGATGCATTTCTAGGAAAATAATTTACTCAAGACTTTACCAATATTTTAGGATATCATCATAAAATTAGACTCATTTATAGGTTTTTAAATAAGGTTCTAAAATGATAACCCCTAATATAACTAGATTAATCCTCAAAAATAAATAATCCCTCCTTTGATACCAACTATACAGACCCAATATAAACATACATAAATAATACATTGATTCCATGTTTTAGATAATAAATCTAACAAACCATCTCACAACATGTGGACCGAAGGGTTTAGTGTATTTTAGGATCTACTATATATGAAACTTATATTATACTACATGAGGAAATTTATACATATTAGAACCAAAATAGTTCCACTTATAGACATCTCCTAGGTTATACTCATATTTATAACATGGGGAAGAAAACATAAGAAATGGGTGAGATAAAATGCTTATTAAGGGAAGAATTATCAAAATGATATCAAGGGTTAGATCATAAGAATATGATAAATCATGAGTAGGGAAAAAATATATTATTAAAATATCATATAATAATAATACTTGTTCATAATCCAAGAAAACAAAACATGTAATCTCAAAAGAGAAAACATATACCATGGGATAAGAGTATCAAAAAGTAATATAATAAACATAAACCATGGAGTATAATCATAGAAATATTGCATGGAAATTTGAAATTCCTTTGAAACATATTATAATAAATGACATTGGAACAAACATAATCCTATGAAAATTATAACACTATTAACAAAAAAAATACATTCTTCATGTTTTGAGAAAAAAAAAATTCCCAAAATTCATGTTATAAAGAAAAAAAGTCCCATGCTAAATGTTGCGAACAAAATTTTTTTTCACACTTTATGCTCTGAAAAAAAATTCTATTATTTGTATTGTGAATTTTTTTTCATGATTCATGTTGTGAAAAAGAAAAATATCTATTATTAAAATCCTTGTCTCATGAGTTATAAATCCTTAACCAATGCATTTTAGGGTTATATGGGAACCCACCCATCATAATTCATTCATATGAGTGACATAAGACATAAATAATTCAATGTATCCTAAAAACCCAATAGAGATTAAATGGGAATCATTCATCACATCATAAATCATCCATGGAATGAAAAAAGGGTTTTGCAACACTTCAATATGGTATCACTAAAATTGACCTCAAGCATGTAAATAATTGATACTGAAGACAAAATCACCTAAAAAATATATTTCATAAGAACATTTATAGGGTGATTTATAAAAAATAACTTCCATGTATAATAAAACTTTATTGAAAAATAGAAATACGGTGGTGAAGTCATATTTTTTAAAACATTTACCTTTAAAAAATAATCATTGATAATATAGATTTAAAAATCATAATGGTTATCAAAATATATTTTTGAGTGGAAGATAAAACATTTGATTTTGAAAGGTTAGAAAACCTTTTAAAAATTTCGAAATAACCTTTTCAAAAACCACATAAAAAAAGAGTGACAAAAAAATTATTTTAAAATAAATAAAGGGTAATATAAGTATTATTGGAGAAAAAATTGTGTTTCAAAAAGGTAAAAGAGAATATTAGTGGGAATTTGGAACATGGATATGGATAATACAATCCATTAAAGGATATGGGAATTATTCTTAACAAAATAATAGACTCATTAAAGAAAAATACATTGGTGTAAAACTTGATTTCCCTAAAAATAATGATGTAACTAAACCACCAAATCATAATATGGTAGGATAATTAAATCTTGAAAGATTATAATCAACGTGGAGCAATTATGACCGAATAAAAATATTTGAGTCAAGGAAACCCCCTATAACTTGATATGTATTTAAATAAAAAACTAATTAAAGATAAATATTTTAATTGTACATAAACTACCATGAATAAAATTTATTTTAGGATATAATATATCAAATAGGTATTATATACAACACATAAATGATAATATGTGTATAATAAAAAATGTGCCTCAAAGAGAGGAATATTGAGATGAAAACCCTTTCAAGAAGCATAATATTTCAAGAAAGAGTCATTTGATAATGAGGTAAAAATGAAGAATTTTAAATATCTAAAAAATATGGATAAAATAAAAATAAGATTTATTCATTATGTATAATAAATAAAACTTTTAATAATAGAGTTTAGTAAGTACTTTTGTAACTCAAAGAAAGAAAATTGAGTTAACACAAACCCTTACCTTGACCCTGATTCATTTTTCACTTGAACCAATCATTGTCAGGGACTTGAATTTTCCTTATAAAATTACTTAAAAATAAATTTATTATTATAAATATTGGTGACCATAAGATTTTTAATACATGACAATATTCTTATAAAATATATGTGGTATAATATTAAGAAAAAAATTCAAAGGAGAGGTGAGTCTTGATGTAGTGTAAATGTCACCCTTTAATAAGTGAAGGTAAGGGTTGTTTTAGAAGTAACAATTATATTTCCAATAATATAATGTTACTATTCAATGTTATATGGATTCAAAATAGAAAATAGTGGAGGTGTGGTGTGTGTGGGTTGATATTCTCCTCATCCACTCATTTTGGAGACAACCAAGGGTGTTTTTAGGATTTTTATTTTAACTTTTTATCTTTTACCCTAATTTAATTTCACCTTGGTAATTAATCGTTATCCTTAGAAATTAATATATATTAAAAAATTATTATTGGTCATTTTACCTAATTTTGACCTTATGATTTAAAAATTATAAATCATTTTACTAAATAAAACTTTAATCAATTTGAAATATTTGATTTAAAATAAACGTAGATAACTTGTAAAAATAGTTATTTAGAAAAAATGATTTATTAAGTTTAATAATTTATATAAAAGATAAGATTATCCTTGACATAAATTTTTATGACATATACTAGTTTATTATAATATAAATAAATGGTTGGTGTATTTCAAACCATTCTAAAACTGAATTTCACTATCAAAATAATTAATTAATAGAAAAGACTAAAAAAAGTTTTTTAAAGTAAAATTGTAATTAAATATAAAATTTTTAGACCCCACTATTGGTGGTAGTGTGGGAATAGTTTGGGGGATGGGGGTGATAGGAAGGTCATGGGGCCAAGTCCCTAGGCCTGTGATTTACTTCAATTTTCTTCCTTACGTTGTATTCAATAGTGGTAGATGTGATTGACCTAATAGTTATGAAAATGTTGGACATAGGATTTATAGGTGCAAGTAATATTTTAAAATTCAAAATTTTATTACATAAATAAATATTTTATTAATTAAAATGTTTTTTAATCTTCCAGGATACACTTATATAATGATGCTGGTTTTGTTGAATTTTTATTCTAAAAATCAACATTTTCAGAAAAAACTAAAAAATATATGCTAAGAAAATTATGATATTATAAATCCATAAATGATGTTAGTTTTTACTAATTCAGATTCTAGAATTTATAAATTTAATTTGTAAATGAAACTAAAAAATATAAAGAAAATTGAATTTATAGAAAAAATGATGTTTTTAGACATTATGTGTTTTTAATATTATTCCATATTAACTAATAATTTAAAAGATTCTAATTTATTATTTCATATATAATAATAATTTAAAATCATTCAATTCATTATATTAGGATAAAATATACAATACTTAACCAATTGGTTCTTTAAAAATATAAATATTACTTTTATATTAAACATGATTGATCAAATACCATTAAAATTTTCTATTTATATTCTAAAAATTATTTTTACTACACCATTGATATTAAAATAATTATTCTAATTATATATATATCATATCAAATTTTAATAATATTATTAATATTTATAATATATATATATATATATATATATTATTTTAATATCATATTGTGAGTTATGTTATTTTAATTTTACTAATTAATAATACATGAGTTTAGTATACCTATTAAATATATATCTAAAAACTATATCTTAAATTACCATATACAAAATTACCATGTTTTTAATGACCATATTTTCAATGACCATATTTATTACAACCATAATTCATTCATATATATATACTTACAAAATCATTCATTTATTCCATTCTCACTTCACAAGTCACACTTATTATTTTAAATTGAATATTTTTTCATAATTATTTCTCCTTTAATGGTGATATTCTTAATTATATGTTTTTTTGGTTATTCTTGGCCCTAAAGGATGAAAATGATCTAATATATTTCCAATGTGTGGATATTTTATTCTTTTCTATATATTATCCCTTGTTGATTAATATACTTTTAATCGATATAACTCATCCATGGAGAGTAATTATATATGGTCTAAAATACTTAGTTTTATGTGATTTTATTGTAATGTCCCACTTATAAAAGAATAAAGTGTCTTTAGTTTGGTTTATATCTTATAGGGAACATTTTCTAATTATGTTTCAATCATTTTTTAAGAGCATAGAAACATTATTTAAAACTATATACATAATAATAATAATAATAATAATAATAATAATGGATCCTAAAACCAAATATGTTGAACATAACCAAGACAAATGTAATATTAAGGCAGAATAAAACCGTATCATTTGTCATGCCTAACATGTAAATCATTAGATTCTTATATGACAACTTAGATACATTTTTACAATTCTAAATTAAAACATATATCTATTCATATTATGAACAATTTTAATCTACAAATAATAAATAAGGGAATAAAATAAATTATTGAAATATACATATATTTAAATACGAGACAACCAGTTTATGAAAAATTAAAAGATAAATCAATTATAAACATTTAATAATTTAACCATATATTACAAACATTCCATAATTGAGTAAATAAATATAAAAACTTTATATTTAATTCCAATATAAACTCATTCATATTATTCATTATTTAAAATTTAGTTTATATATAAGATATTTAATAAAATTAAAATATTATATATTCTAATTATATTACATAAATAATTTTTCATAATCTGAATATAATATATTTTAATATTATTTTAAAAAATGATAATATAATGAATCAAAACTAATTTTGATAAGGTTTAAATAATATCTCAAATAAGTCACTTTATTTGAAAAATTCAAATTAATTAATTACGAACAATTCATAATTTTAATATAAACACCTTTGTATTTTGACTTATTTTATATTTTATAAACTCTTTATAAATTACTCTTATAATTTCCATATAAAAAATTTATATCTAAATTACAATTCAAGTCATATAAAAAGAAAATGTATTTTATTATTAATAATTAATATCATTGATAATTATTTAATGAATGTTTCATAAACATTTAATTAATTGTAAATAATTTATATTTAATTAATTTATAAAAACATTTATAAAGTAAATAAATATCTTGAAATATCTTTACAAAAACTTATTAACATGTTATAAACTATAAAATTCAATTCATAATTGAAAATTAAAAAATTATCTTATATATCGTATACTATAATATATATAAATCACAAGATATGATTGTTAAGGCCACAATTCTTAATCCATTTAAGTGAAATCGGTCAAATTTTATAAATGATATTGCTTATCACCTTCTAGGATAGCCTGTATAATATAATCTCAATGATCACTATATATTGCTCCTTTTGATATGTAGATTCCAACTCTTTCATTCTAGGTATGCTAATGCTTATGAAAAGAATCAATATCATCATTTTGATAAAATGGTCTTTATCTATTTTGATGGAATTGTGATGTTCAGAGATATGACATATGACATATTTTTTTTCTATGATATAAAAAAACCTAAAGGTTTACACTATGTCATAGGAAATGATATTAAATATCGGACACTATGACCCTAACAAAAATTACATTAGCACTTAATATAATGTAATCCATGAAAACATAATTTAATGATAGGTATTATGATACCCATTTTCCTTAATAAAAAACTATATCACATCCTAGAACAAACAATATGTCATACATTAAGACTACTTATTTCTTCATTTTTAATATTATTATGATATTTAAATATCATGGCATGGACATGATATCATTTATGGGATTCTCAAGATTAAAAACACCAATTTTACATAGTGGAAGTGAAGATAAGTAAAAAATACCAAGAACTTGATGCATGAAACCCAAAACCATGTTTTATATAAACTAAAAAAACTGTTTCCATACATACCTTTCCCCGTAGGTTCCACTACCACTACTCATTATTCTTCAACATTTTTTTGTTAAAGATGATCACTAAGGAGACATCAACAGAATCCACCCCCATGGTGCATCCATAGTTTGCATTGAATCAATTGAGTATCAGGTGGGATTCACCATCCTCCTATGTCATTCTAGTATCTCATATAGTAAAGGAAAGAGGAATATAGATATCAAATGAATCAATATGATACCCTTATCACTTTGATTGAAATCTTTATGGCCTCAAAATCCTTATATATCCCTTTTAAGGATTCTCCATAAATTCCATGCATTTATTTTTAGGTTTTTAATATATGAGTAAATAACATGGTATATAGTTACTACACTAGTAACCTTTAGAAAGTGCTTAATATCTAAACTATTTCAAATTTATGTTACATATTATTAATGGTAGATATTTATAACGACCTGAACTGTTATAAATAAAGTTCCCCTTTGTGATTTAATTAAATTTCTTATTATGTAATATGGTTATAGAAAACACATGCACTTACTTGGTTATATATTTTGATTTAAAATAAAGTTATGTATATTACCATTATTAATATATCCATTAAATAGTGATCACAATATTAATATAAATATAGGTATTTAACAAATCCAATTGACATAGAAAAAGGATGTGATAACCTCATATAGTAAGATTGTACCATATAAAGCCCATTTATCTGAGCTTCTGAGGGAGATAGAATCACTGGTCTCTTCAATTGACCAATCCCAATTTGAGATCCAACAACTTAAGCATGAATGAAACTGTTTATAAGAGAATCTCATGCTCATCAAGATCACAACCCAAACCATATTCGCTGAATGACACCATGAAAATATCATCACCGCACACCTTACTCTTAGGGTGTATGCCATTGTAATAAAGGGATATGTATCCGTACCTTAATAATAATAATATTTATATTACATATAATAATTAATTTATTTTCATTGTTACTTTATAAATGATTTCATTTTTGGTTCTATTAAACATAGTTGTATTTTCGGGTAATATTCAAATTCAATTAAGGGATTTATTTTGATAAATTCATTTATTTTTTAAATAAATAGTATTTTAATAAAATTTTATTATTAAATGAGGTTTATTAATTATAAATGTTTATATAATTTCTATGAAGTGAAATACTCTTTTTATATGTGCTCAAAAACTGTTATTATAAAAAACCCTAGCATTTTTTAATAAATGTCGAATATTATTTTAAAAGGTGAAAATGAACATATTTATAAAATTATTTGGATAAAATGAATAATATTTTTAGAATAATAATGTCAAAATTATCCAATGGTAAAGTTTTCATAATTTTCTGAGATAACCAAATTTTTGGGTAAAAATTAAATACCTTTTAAATATAATGTGTGTTTTATGACATCGTAATGAACGAAAAATGATGTAATAAATTCAATAATGGATATATTCCTCCAAATATATGTTTTCCTCTAAAATTAATGTGATTTTAAGTTTACTTGATTAATTTTATTAATCATTTTTGAATCCCCTAAAACATTTAATATATTTTAGAGTTTTAAATTAATTTATTTAAAAGCGTGACTCACCTACACATAAGAAAGGGAATTATTTTATTAATTTATGCCCTTTTAGTAATAAATTAATGAAAATATATCCACTTTGTTAGAAACCATGGGAAAAAACCATGGGAAGGATTTTGGTTTGAAATATTTTATTTTGAAGAGTCCAAAACCAAAATAATAAAGAAATCCATTTGTTTTCCTACATAAACCCACCAAATATCCCACTTATCTTCACTAAAAATCCTTGGATCATGACCTTAATCGTCCATCATATCACTAAAACCATATCATGGTTCCCTCAAGCTCTCAAGAATTCCCTTTTAGGATTTTTGTGTCATACTCTTAAGGTATGAGATCTTCTCTTTCTTACTTTTATTCAAGAATCTCATCTATGTTATGACCTTTTATTTTCAATTAATAATGATGGGGTATATTTTTGAACCTCCCAAATACTACCCTTATTATTCATAAATTATGATAGACCCCTTTATCTCTCATTAAACCCTCTTATGTATACTCGTTACCATGATGAAAGTTTAGTAAGCATTCTTTCCTTCTCTTTTTATTCTAGATTATTTATTATCATATTCCTCCTTTTTCTAGTTATAAATGTGTGGCCATGTCTTTACACGTCCCTATAACTATCCACTTCAATTAAATATGATTAGATACCCATTTATCTCTCATAAAACCACTTTATAAATTTTTAATTGACTCTATTATGTTGCCGAATTTTAACCACAATTTTCCTTGGAAAACTAATTGTGTAGTGAATGTCGTACCAATTTCCTATCAAGTGTGTTCCCTTTTATTCACATATAACTGTTTATTGGGGACTTACATGTATTTATTCCATACTCCTTGATATTTTAATAAATTATTATGATGAATGAATCCATGTTTTATTATCTATGTTTCACACTTAAGGATTAGAATAATATGAAAGTGACAGATGTGCCCAAAATTATATAGCACTCTAATGCATTGGGTAATGTTTAGTATCATGATATGTCATATTGAGATAGGGATGTACCTGAATAATTTATGTTACTTCTTCCACCATAATGTCTTGGTGGTTTATCCTTGACTTTTGTTTATGATGTAGTGTTTTAAGTTGTTATCACATTTCCCATGTTATGATTATCATGCCATATCATGCATTATTATTCATGTTAATTTATTAATCATTTATATAAATTGTATAACATGTATTATTATATTCATATTATTCCATTTTTATTACATTACTATGATTTATAGATCACCCTTTTTTATTTTTCCTTGGTTATCCAATTCAGTTTTAAGCTCAAGGAGGTTAAATAAGTTTTCATTAAAGATGTTGAAATTCATGTTTAACGATTAAATGAAATGTACCTAATTCCAAAAGACTCAAAATTAACAATATTTATGGTTTTATTAACTGTAATTTTACTTAATTAAATCATGTATTAATGTGTAATAAAAATAAGGGTTTTTATAGTTGGTATCAAAGGATATATTTAGATATTTTTAGGATTACGATTAGAAAACCCTAGTGAAAACCCTTAAATATAAGACTAAGTGTAATAAAAAATACCTAAATGTATGTAAGAATATATTAATTGGATTATAAAGGAAATAAACCCTTTTTTGGATACTAAAATTTGACATAGTTCTGGAACAAATGTACCTAGGAGTGACAACTCCGACAAGGTGTTCCGTGCCTAACTCGTGGTAATATGGTACACAACAATAGGCCTTACTGTATACCTATTTTGAAACTCCTATGGGATATTCTTTAGTAATTCATAAGCTCATTATGAACCATTATTAAGGGATTAAAAAAATCACGTAAGAGTATATGTTAGTAAATAAATCATGGATAACAAATACTAAATCCTAGAAATTCATAAGTTAAGTAAATACATGTAATTTATAAGTTATCCATTTAATATCTTTAAATTCCCATTTATGTGTTTAAAAGTTCAAGATAATCATACTTAATTTTCCTTTTATTCTAGCCAATGGCCAGAAATAGGAGGAATTGGGTAAACAATCATTGTGAAGAGCAATGTGATGACTGCCCCAATGAGATGCCCAACCCAATGGGAGTAGGAATCACAAACTTCATGATTATAATATTTTAGCAAACTTAGGTTTTAAATAGAAACCTAGATCATGTGAATAGTAAAAATCCCCCAAAAAGAGAACAAGACAAAATCTAGAGCTTCATACGACACAGGTGTCCAACTTTCAATGGATAATATGATCCCTTAAACTCCAAACAATGAATCAATTACATTGAGAAGATCTTCTACATCCATCAATTCTATGAACAAGAGAAGGTACTTTTTTCTATTTATCATATAGAGGGTGAAGCTAATCAATGGTGTAAATTGATAAAAAATATGAAACCTAAGGAAGATATCAAAGTAATGGTGTGGTTGGATTTATAGAAAATGTTTTTTTATAAATATTTTTCCCACACCCTCTGACTTAAAATGTAAAGGGATTTCTTTTCCCTCAAGTAGAAAGAAATCGAATCTATCGGGGCGTATTAATAAAACTTCACAAGGATTTCATGGTAAGCCTTTGGATTTGTCATTACATCTGAATTCAAGGTTTTCCACCTTTTTATTGGGATAAAAACAAGACTATAGAAAGCCTTGGTGATTTGTGACTCTGATAGCTATGAAGAAATTGTCTGATGTGCCCTCAAAGTTTAAATAGAGATCAGTGAATCTTGGGGATTTCACAGGGATAAGAAGTGGTAAATGGAGATCAATTCCGGTGGTCCTATAGATATATTTAACGGTGATAAGAAATTTCAGCATCCCACTTTCCAAGTTACAGAAATAATCACCCTAGAAATTTCTTGAAGGGGATAATGAAATGATTTAGGTGCAGAAAGGAAGGTCACCTAGACAATGATTGCCGGAAGGAAAACCCTGCTACTATGATAGAGGATATGAATGCTCTTGTCAACCCTTAATGTATTGTTCATTACTATAACTACACAAAACCATGACATTTATCAAACCAATGCAGTATGATAAGGGTTTTTGGAGACGACCAACAAACTCCAAGGTAGCAAGGGAAAGATTTTTTCCATCACTATCTCTAAAGTGAATCCTGATAAAGAAGTGGTGACATGTACACTAGTTATTTATTCAGGAATTAAGAGCTTACTTTTTTATTATAGTTCTGTGTCTTCCTTCAGATCATGAAGGTTTATTATAACTATTCAAACACTATAAAAAATCATGGAAGTAGGGATGTCGGTGAAAACAACAAATGGAGAAATTTTTACATCCCATGTATATAAATACCCCTATCAAATTTTGTGGGATGAATTTTCCAAAAAACCTTATCATATTCCCTTTGGTGTAATTTGATGCAATTATGGGCAGGGATTATATTTCCCTTTATAGAGCCAACATAAATTTTTGTGAGAAGGAAATCACTCTCTTTATTTCGAATAATCCTTAGATTTTGTACTAATTCAAGGACAAGGATGAATATTATTTAGCACCATTATCTAAAGCATGGATATTATTGCCCTATAAGTAAGAATATATAAATTAAATGATTGATTTTAAGTAATGAATCACCCTTAAATACATGCCTATTGTGAGGGAATACACGGAGGTGTTTCCTGAGGAATTTCTTGGTATTCCTCCTATAAAAGATTTTGAATTTTCAATTGAGCTTATATCTGGGGAATTATCATTATTCGAGACTCCATATAGAATGGATGTTGTGGAACTTATGGAGTTGAAGAAAGAGATATAGGAGAATCTTCATAAAGGTTTCATATGCCCAAGTGCTTCACTATGGGGTTCAAAAATTCTCTTTGTCAAGATGAAGGATGGGTCAATGCCCATTTTTCATCACATATGATGAGCTCGACAAGATCATGATAAAGAAAATTTATCCCATTCCTTATATCTATTACTTGTTTGATCATCTATGTGAATCATAATACTTTTATAAGGTGGATCTATGGTTGGGATATTACCATGTTAGGGTGAAGAAGGAGGATATCCCCAAGACTGATTTTCATACAAGGTACGAGCACTATGAATTCATAGCAATGCCTTTAAGACTCACTAATATTAAAATAATCAGGATAGACTTGATGAATAGAGTCTTTAGAGATTACCTTGAATTTTTTTGGTAATATTTATAGATGATATTCTAATATAATCTAAAATTAAAGAGGATTATGAGGAGTATTTTAATATTGTTATAAATCCATTGCGAAAGGAAAAGTTTTATTCCATGTACAATGAGTTTGAATTTTGGTTGAAGGAAGTCTCTTTCTTGGGGAATATCATCATAATAAATGGGATATCTATAGAACCTTAGAAAATAGAAGCAATTTATGGATGGACAAGGTGAAAATCTATTATATATATCCATATTTTCCTTGGGTTAACTGGGTATTATCTCCGATTCATGAGAAATTTATCGTGATTTTCAAACCCTCTCACCAAACTAACTTGGAAGGGAGTCAAGTTTTCTTGGGATGATGAATGCGAATAATGATTTAAGGAGTTGAAAATGAGACTTATCACTACACTTGTGTTAACACTACCCTCAAATGGAGATATTTTTGTGGTATTTAGTGTTGCTTTGAAGAAGGACATGGGCTATGTGTTGAAACAAAATAAAATATTCATTGCCTATGCTTCAAGAAAGTTGAAAGTTCATGAAAAAAATACCCAACACATGATCTGGAGTTGGATGTAGTGATATTTGCTTTAAAAATTTGGTGACATTATCTTTTTTGGGAGAAGTGTGAAATATATATGGATCACAAAAACCTCAAGTATATATTCACACAAAAATATCTTAATTTGTGCCAACTAAGATGGTTAGAGCTGATTAAAGACTATGAATGCTCCATCCACTACCATATTGAGAAAGAAAATAAATTAGTAGACACTCTAAGTATAAAGGATCCAAAAATTCTATCATTAATGAGAATTGAGAGGGATCTGATCTTCTAATATTTGGAAATGATGGACATGGAAATCCTAAAGGAAGGAATATCATTAATCCATTCACAAATGATGGCTCAAAATCTCTTTTGGAGTGGTTAATGGACTCTATGTAGGAATTCAGAAGAAAGTGAAAGCTATAAGGAAATGGAAATCCTTAGAGTTCAATTTTAATGATAAAGGTGTTGTGATATTTTGGTCAAGAATATGTGTACTATCAAATCCCGAGTTAAAGAAGGATCTGTTGAATGATGCACATAGCTCAACCTTCTCCATCCACCCAGGAAGCACAAAGATGTATTGAGATATCTAAGAACACTATTGGTGAGACAATATGGAGAAGGAGATCTTAGAATATACGTCAAGATGTCTTGTATGTTAGCAAGTGAAAGTGGAAAGGTTAAAATCTAAGGAGATGATGCAACCATTTCCCATACCTACATGAAAATGGGAAAACATCACCATATAATTTGTTACTAATCTTCCAAATAAATCAAGAAGGAATAATTATATATGGGTTGTGGTGGATAATCTTATAAATACTACACACTTCATTGAGATATGAGATGAATTATCACTGAATATACTTGCATAGATACACATCAGGGAAGTGGGGAGGCTACATAGAGTACCACTATCGATTGTATTTGATCGAGATCCAAGATTAACCTCTAAGTTATGGAAGAGTCTCCAGAACGCTTTGAATACAGAGTTAAACTTCAGAATGACCTATCACCCTTAAGCTGATGTACAATCTAAGTGGAATATCCAAACACTTGAGGACATGTTGAGATCATTCTCAATGGACTTCAAAGGAGGATGGGATCAACATCTTCCTCTGGTCGAGTTCTTTAACAATAACAGTTTCCACGCGAGTATCCAAATGGCTCCCTATCAAGCCCTTTTTGGGAAGAGGTGTAAGACACCTGCATGTTGGGATGAAGTTGGTGAATGAAAACTGCTAGGTCCTAAAATGGTTGAGGAGATTATTGAAAAGTTAAGACCATTCAGCAGGTCATTAAGTCTACTCAGTGTCGAAAAAAGAGCTATGTTGATAATAATCGATGATAGCTAGATTTTGATGTTGGATACAAGGTATCCCTATACTTATCTTTATGGAATAATGTTATGAGATTTGGGAAGAAGGGAATGATTAGTCTAAGATACATTAGCCCCTTTGATATACTTGATTGCATTGGAGCAGTGGCCTGTCGACTTGCACTCCCACCTAACATATCTCGAGTTCACGATGTATTCTATGTATAAATCTTGTGAAAGTTCATACCTAACCCCTCACGTGTACTCAATCCTAAGGTGGTGCCATTGGAGAATGATATTTCCTATGAGAAGTAGCCGAGGAAGATCTTAGATTGTAGAGATAGAGCTATATGAAATAAGAAAATAAACCTCATCAAGGTTCTATGAAGAAACTACAAGTTTGAAGAAGAAACCTGTGAACCAGAGGAAGTGATGAGACAGGATTACCATCGTCTGTTTTAAGTGGGGTGAAATGAAAATTTTGAGGGTGAAATTTCTTAGGGGGGAGATTGTAATGACCTGAACTGTTATAAATGAAGTTTCACCTTTTTATTTAATTAAATGTCTTATTATGTAATGTGGTTATAGAAAACAGATGCACTTACTTGGTTATATATTTGGATTTAAAAACCCGTTAAGAATATTATCACTGTTAATATAGCTATTAAATAGTGATCACATGATTAATATAAATATATGTCTTTAAAAAATCTAATTGGCACAGAAAAAGGGAGTGATGACCTTATATATAAAGATTGTACCCTATGAACCACATTTATCGGAGATTCTAAGGGAGATAACATCATTGGGATTTTCCCTTGACCAATACCATGTTGAGATTAAATAACTTAATCATGAGCAAAACTGTTTACAAGATAAGTTCATGCTCATCGAGATCATGACCCAAATCATGTCTGTCGAACCACCCCATGGAAGTATCACCGTCGCACACCATACATTTAGGGAGTATGCCGGTGTAATAAAGAGATATGTATCCAGAACATATTAATATTAATATGTATATTTTATAGAATAATTAATTTATTTTCATTATTTCTTTATAAATTATTTTGATTTTTGTTCAATTAAACAGGATTGTATTTTTGAGTAATATTAAATTAAATTAAATGATTTATTTTGACGAATTAATGGATTTTTGAAATAAATTGTATTTTAATAAATTTTTATTATTAAATAATTTTATTTATTATAAATGGTCATATAATTTTTATGATGTGAAATGTACTTTTTATAAGGAATCGAAAACTGTTATTGTCAAAAAACCCATCATTTTCAGTAAATTTCAAGTATTATTTTAAAAGGTGAAAATGATTATATTTAGACATTTATTTGTTTAAAATGAATATTATTTTTGGAATCAGAACATAAAAATTATCCAATGGTTAATTTTTCAGAATTTTATGATACAATCAATTTTTTGGGTAAAAATTAAATACCTATAAATATATAGTGTGTTTTATAACATCATAATGACCCAAATATGATGTAATAAGAACTATAATAGTTATAATCGTCCAAATATATCTTTTAAAATTAAAATAATTTTATTTTATGTTTACTTAATTAATTTTATTAATCCTTTATTAATCCTACAAAACATTTTATATATTTTAGAGTTTTAAATTCATTTATTTAAAAGTGTGACTTACCTCCACATAATAAAAGAAATTATTTTAATATGTACAGACCTTTTCCTAATAAAATAATTAAAACCTATCCACTTTAGAAAAAACAATGGTAATAAACCATGGTAAGGTTTGTGATTTGAAATATTTTATTTTTTAGAGTCTAAAACCTAAATATTAAAGAAATCCCTCTCTTTTCCTATATAAACCCACCCAATATCCCACTTATATTCACTAAAATCCTTGGAGAACGACCTTACATTGAAAAACTATCTCTATAATCCTACCAAGGTTCCCTTAATCTCTCAAGAGTACCATTTCAAGCTTTTGGTGTCATACTCTTAATGTAAGGGATCCTCTCTTTCTCACTTTTATTCAAGAATATCCTCTATGTTATGTCATTTTATTTTCAATTATTAATGATGGGGTATGTTTTATAACCTCCCAAATATTACCATTATTATTTATAAATTATTAGAGACCCCATTATATCTCATTAAGCCCCCCATGTACACCCGTTACCATGCTGAAATTTCGTAATCATCATTTCCTTCTCTTTTTATTACAGCTTATTTATTATCGTATCCATTTTTTTTCTAATTCTAAATATGTGGACATGTCCTTACATATCCATATTACTTTCCACTTCATGTCCATATTATTATAGATCCATTTATCTCTCATCATCCCATTTTATTAATTTTTAAGTGACACTATTTTTCTGCCAAATTTTCACCACAACTTTCCATGTAAAAACAATTGTGTAGTGAATATCGTACCCATTTACTATCAAGGGTATTCAATTTTCTGAAAATATAAATTTTTATTAGGGACTTAAATGTATTTATTCCTTGCTCCTTTATTGTGGAATAAATTATGATGATGAATGAATCCATGTTTTTTGATCTATGTGGCACACTTAATCAAGAGAATGAAATGAAAGTGATGGGTGCACCCAAAATTATAGAGCGCTCCAACGCATTGGGTAATGTTTAGTACCCCAATACATCTTGTTGTGAAAGGGGTGTACCTAATTACTTTATGAGAATTAAACCACCATAAAGTCTTGGTGGTTTAACTTTGACTTTTGTTTATGATGTAGTGTTTTAAGTTATTTCCACATTCCCCATGTTACGATTACTATGCTATATATTGACTTATTATTCATGTTCCTTATGACTCATTGATATGCCTTTTATAACATGTTATATTATCTTAATTTTAATCCATTTTTATTCCCTTAAATAGATTTATTGATCAACCCTTTCTTATGTATTTTCCCTAAGTTATCCAATGCAGTTTTAAGCTCAAGAATGTTAAAGAAGTTTTCAATAAAGATGTTGCAATTCATGTTTAAAGTTTTAATGAAATATACCTAATTCCCAAACACAATAAACTAATCGATATTTATGGTTGTATTAAGTGTAATTTTATGCAATTAAATCATGTAGTAATGTGAAATAAAAATATGGGTTGTTATAATATTAGTGGAAGATAATCTATACATTAATAATTAGCATTCCATTTCCATTCCAAGGTAGTGTCAAGACTTATGATATCCCTATGTCAATACAAATGATATACCCAAGAAACATGTTTCATAAATGGATATCGTACCATTAAATATCTCATATCATCACACATGATATGGTGAATATACATCATATGCATGAGGATTTATGGAATATCTTCTTCATAAATTTGGTTAAGTTAACCTAATAATATCATTTGAACTCCCAAATAATTTAATGTACTCTAACAGGGGCTAGACAAACAATCTAAACTATGGTTGTATTATAAATTAAGTGATGGAATGAATTGTGATTAATTAATATTTTAGTTGAGATATTATTCTTGGGTTATCCATAAATAGCCTTTATTTTATTCTTTACAAAAATTTTAATTTTATATGGAATTTACATAAATGATTAACCATGTATAATACAATAATTTATGCATATTAATTTCATTTTTATAAGATATCTTATTTTTATCTTTTATGTATTTATTAGTTACTTTATTTGGAATCTTACAAAAGTAATTTATTATACCAAATAAAATATATGTTATAAATTCAATTTCTTTTTATGTCAGAATGGTTGTTAATTTATTTATATTATGTAATCATGTTTAATTATAAAAATAAACCATGCATTTAAAAAATGCATAAATAATAACCATGCATTGAGAAAATAAAATAAATATGTGATATTTTCATGGGTGTTTATTTAATAGTTTTTTACCTATTAGTGATAAACCTAATGTAAATCATAGTAAAAGAAATACTTGAGAAATTACTTGGCTCAATTTATTGCATTCACCATTCTCTAGTGTATCTCCCTAGCTGGATTCATTTCAACTTAAGTCTTGAACCATAACCCTTAGATGAGAACTCTGTCATTTACAAATGTGTACTCACTTGCTAGTTAGTGGAACTAAGGGTTTATGGTTACATAAAAAATCCTTGGACTCATAGGCCCATAAATAATTAATGATGGAGGGATGACTCACATATCATCATATTTAATTTAATAATAAATATCACATAAAAATATTAATAAATAATTAAATTAAATAAATAAATCCAACACATATAGGGGTCAGTCAAAGCCGGTGATAATTCACAATATAGAATGAAAACACATTTAGTATTCCTAACATCCATTTCAAATCAATTTATTTAAGGTAAACTAACTTGAATTAATAAAATAATGGAATAATTATAAAATTATTTTTTATTCTTAATTTTTTTTTCAACTTATTATTCTTGAGAAATAATAGGAATCCAAACAAATATTATTTACATAAATTAAATAAATTAAATAAATTAAATAAATCAAATAAATTAAATAAATTAAATAAATTAAATAAATTAAATAAATTAAATAAATTAAATAAATTAACTAAATTAACTAAATTAAATAAATTAAATAAATTAAATAAATTAAATAAATTAAATAAATTAAATAAATTTAAAAAATTAAAAAAATTAAAAAAATTAAAAAAATTAAAAAAATTAAAAAATTAAAAAATTAAAAAATTAAAAAAATTAAAAAAATTAAAAAAATTAAAAAGAAATAAAAAAATTAAAAAAATTAAATAAATTAAATAAATTAAAAAATTAAATAAATTTAATAAGTTAAATAAATTAAATAATTTAAAGAAATTAAATATATTTTATTTTATTTTCAAAATAATTTAAGTACACCATGTGTACTTTTGAGGCCACACAACATTTACTATATGTGTGATATTAATTCTCATAACTAGAATTTAATATTTAAATGACATGTATTGTCACTCAACATGTCCTGTGAAACATGCTCTCTGTGGTCTACATCATGTATTATATACTTAAATGACATGTTGGCCCACAAGACATATCTTGATATTCATGATGTGTAGTTACATATGGTCAAACCATGTAACATTCACATCATGGATGAATAGATGGCATGCCATAAATATTTGTTGTGTGTATTGTTAGAAAATAATTTGAATTTACTTGGAATATATGAAAATCATTACATTTTGTGGAATGTAAAATTTTATGTGAAATTAATGAATACCACATTTTGACCCACACGACATGCCGAAAGTCCCTCTCTGTGTACCTGAAATGAAGTGTCATGTTTCACAAAATATGTAAATCTAGCTATACATTATATAAGTCTTATCTCATAGTGTTTCTCAACTCACAATCAATGTATGAAATGAAATAGAATCATGTACCGACCCACATGATATGAAAAAAATTACCTTGCATGTAATTCATATGGGGTTACATGGCACATACATGCCAGTTATATTCCATATAGCCCTATCAACATGTGTTTTATGAAGGTAGTCAACACATGACATGTAATAAAATGGTGTGACGAACCACACAATATGTCTCGATTTACATAGCATGTTCCTTATATTGTGAACGAATTTTAGTCCCTTATCAAGAAGACTACACTGAGGGGGGGGGGGGTGAACCAGGGTAACATAGATTTTAAAACATAAATCCATGATCATGATCATATTATATTTATGTAAGGAACACTCTTTTCACTCTATTACATTAACTCTATGATCGATAAAAGAAATAAAAACATAAGATATTTTACTTAGTTCACCCCAATCGATCTAGTACAAGGAGCGTGAAAATGTGATGTGCCTATGCACCCAAACAAAAGAGCACACTACTTTTATTTGGTATAAAAAATAGATCACTCTCACTGACCATCTGAAAGCACCATTTAAATAATTGAAAAGGCTCACTACTTCTCATCACAAATAGGAACTCACTGATACTTACATGAAAACCTTATTCTTTTTATGAGTTAAGGATGTGAAAGGACACCTAAAATGGTGTGTATATTCATCATATCTTGATAATATTCTGATAATATAAATATATTTTAATTTTTACCTCATTCCTAACTTTTAAATTTTTAATAAATTCTAGAAAATCCCTTATGAGATCTCCTATAAGGGATCCTTATTGTTCCTCTTGTAAAACTATATTTATATCATAGAACTTCTATTTCTAGTTGAAGAGTAATCAAATATTTTTTTTGATACAAGGGTTAGGATCAAGTAAATCTTCTTGTCACTTCATATGATCATGCCATGTGTCCTTCTTACTTGAATGTGGTGATTAAGGACCATTAAATTCACATTAAGGCCTCGAATCCTGGGAAATACTTCCCAATAGAACATATATATTTTGATTGTAACTTATTGGCTATGGTATGATTTCGAATTTTATATAATATCCACCTAATTTTAGAGCTTCATCATAATTTATCCCCCTACACTACAATGAAGAAGTGGGGTTTAATCAGTTTATTTGGTCACATACCATTTCTCTATGACGTGAATTCTGGTGAGCCGATCTATTTTTATCATTCATAAATATCCTCCATGATCTACCCTTTATCACACCAAAATCTCACCAAACCTATTGAATCACCAAAATAAATATGGAATGACCATTCATATGACAGTGTGGCCTAGTTCTCTCAAATGTGGCTTCCTATGACCTAGTCTAATTTTTTTCATGCATAAAGATCCTCTAAGAGCTACCCACAATCACAACATTATACCCTTGAACCTATTTAACCTCTAAAACAAATATTGAATGACCATTTCTACTATAGTGTGATATTCTATAGGATTAGAAGAAATAAGAAACATTCACACTGCCTCATCCACACACATCACACCAAAAGATGTAACTTCGATGTAGTAGTATCCTCTTAAAACCTTAGTGGCGTAGCCTATCTCCATGGTATTGGAATCCTATAATTTCCAATGATATTGTAAATCAATTGTTCATCCTTACATCACACCTTAAATGGTGAAAATATCTCTTATGGATTGAACAATTATTTTACATCAGACTTATAACATAATATGATCTCTATTAAATAAACAACCTACATTTTGAAGAGAGAACATAATGTCCCAACATATGCTAAAACGCCACCTCCTCAATTTTTGTGAGGTCACTTTATTACAAATTTTTTTCTACAACATCACACACATTATATATTTAGTGAATCTATATAAATCCTTCATAGACCACCTTTAAACCACAACATTCTTAAACATAAATACTTATATGTGGTTATCAAAAAACACAATCAATACAAAAATTTAAATGGATTTGTAAAAAAAACATCTCCCTTTGGGTCTACTAAAAACATAATAAGAATAAAAATGAATCAATCAAATCAGATGTGAACTGAACCTGACTACATGTTGATTCCCTTACCTTGGAGGAGTACATCAATGATTCATCAATCCCATACTGTATGATCATGTGAAAAAATTATCAGTATGAGAATCATGAGTAATATGGGAGAATTCTCATGATCCCAAGTCCCAAAACTTCATACAGTGAAACTAGTCTTCCAAGCCACACACCACATACATAAAAATCTCCCCTATATCTTCAAATAAACACTCTCCCCTTTATTATTAATGTACAACAAAACTCACAAATTTCTCACTCTAATTTAGGAAACAAGAGTAATTTATCCCCCTTTTGTCAATTAACCTAAAGAGAAATTCCTTGAAGTTTCACAAAATAGAGTTAGATATAAAAATAATAAAATGAGTAGGAAAATTATACCTTTATTAATAGTAAATTTTAAAGGGTAGTAGGGTAACCATCTCAAAGTCTATCTATATAGATGGATTTGGTTGTAATCCTAGATCCAACTGATGTTGTTCAAAATCCACCTTATGTAAAGACTTAATAATGATGTTATCTACTTGATTTGTAGCAGGAGTATACTATAACTTCAAAACATATTTCTTGACTTTCTAATTTAATAAATGTTACTATATATCAATATGATTCATTCTTTAGCGTTATGTGGGATTTTTAATTATTTTTATAACACTTGAGTTGTAAAAAATAATTAGAATAGGAGATTGTAATTCCCTGGACTCAGATTCCACTCAATAGTTCCCCAAGAATGGTTGGTCGCATGAACTCAAGCGCATCTCCCTAAACACCAAAGGTTTCTGACTAGAAGCGAGGGCCTTGGTGTTTCCATGGGGAGACTATTACCTCATCCCCAGAGTGTAAACATCAGAAATAAAATATTAAAAAAGTATAAGAAGTGGTAATATGGTCATATAATATATCAACAATTGAAATATATAACAGTATGAAAAAGGTATCTCATATATAGATAATGATGATAAATATCAAGTGTCTTGTAAAAAATCCAAAACATGTATACAAGGCAGGTGTATAATTGACACACGTCTATCATAGGGCGTGGAAAAAGCAAATTATTTTCCAAATGAAGCATAGAGGCTGACCAGGGTTGATTAGACACTAAATGAGGCTAATATTAATTTTTAATATATATAATATTAATGTGATTTATAATTCATAAACAAAATTTTAGTGCATTTTACACTTTGAACATCATTTCACATTATGATTGTAATTCCTTCTCAAAATGCACTATTATGTGGTACATTTTTTAACATCATTTAAAGTACCCAATGATTAATCTGATTTTAAGGAATGTAATTATCCATATTTTAATTTTTTACTTTGGGAAATTTATCTACACTTAATTATGAACATGTTTAATTTAGGGATCAATGGAGAAATCATGGAATAAGATGAATATATTTTGTGACGAAAGGAAACAATTCTGGAGACATCATATTGGACACCGGCCCACTGATGAGAATGTGGGGCCCAAAATACATTCTCAATGAAGCCCAAATTTCGTGGAATTATAGAATAAATATAGAGGAACAAATAATTATTCATGAGACAGTTCTAATTCGGCATCCATGGTGGCCATTAAGGCGGCCCAATTTGGAGATAAAATTCTGAGCCAGATTCTGCGGCCCAGAAAAAAATCCTACCAATATAATCATATCTCAGAATCCACAACTCCAAATGGGCCCAAATTTTACATGTAGTTAGGATAAATCAGAGGATCCATTTTCTGCTTCTATTTCCCACTCTAATTCGGCAATCTAGAAGGCCATTCAGACGCGTCTGTTCGGTGGATGAAAGCTGGCTGCCACCACGGGTCAAGGGTGGAAAAATCAACTCTCCCTCAACTTTCCACCCACATATGACCTACCAAAATTAATTTAGGAGACTTAGACTATTGGAGACTCAACCAAACTCTTCAAAAATTCATATTTAAGGTATTGGTGGTGGAGGAGTTGATAATATTTGAGCTTTGTTTTCATCTTAATGTTATGCTGCCAATTTGATGTTGTAATCGCATTCCATCAATTGTAAGTTCCTTGATTCACCATAGTTTCTTAATAAAAGTTCTTCCTTTACTCTTATTTTTTTCTTATTCATATCACATTGATAACGTTTGTTCAATGTGTGAATTTATTCACACCATACATTGTGGTATTTTTCACACAACGGTGGAGTGATCGATTTTTGTTGTTGTTTTTACTTCTTCAATTCCACCCTCGTAAGTCTACTTCCCGCTTCCGTTGAAGACACATCATCAATGGAGGGTAACTATTTTATGGGTTGATCCAAGGGAGTAGTAAGGGGATGGATTGGATGTTATTTCTCACTTCATTAATGGATAGTCACTTCTTTTAAATGATATTTTTAATTGATGATTTTAAAACCTCTTTATCCTTATTGAATTTAAGGTCACACATTTCAAATGATAATACGAACCTTTACCTTGGAGTGCTCAAAACTTTGATCCTTTAAGTGTATATGTTATTAGTATCAGGGTGTGTCGGCATTAAACCAGTAAGTGATGATTTTTTTGATCTTCTTAAATGAACCCATATCAAATATATGAAATTGAAATCATTAAAAAAGGAATTCATCCAATCCAACCCAAGCGATAAACTAGGATCAACTCATTACCTATTTTTGAATTAACTTAAATCTATTGGTGATACTTTAAACCCATATAAAATCAACCTAATTTGGCCACTTTATATCTAAAAATAGTCCTTAGAATGTGCGTGTCTATAGGTTACTTCTTAGGTCTCTGAGGATTCGACAACCCAAGCTAGACTACAAGGACCATTCTACCTTCTTCTCTTGGGTAAATTTGAGTGTGAATCAAGTTTTGGAGCTATTGATGAGGACCAATGTAAGTCATATAAACACCCATTATATTATCCAGCATTTATTCTTTTCTCATCAAAATTATCTTATCTCGTCCCTTTCTCATTTTTTTTTCTTTTGGCACTTGTTCACCTACACCCGTGATCAATCAAACCGTCTAGTTAGGGTGGATAGGCCTGGGGTTGGGGAGTCAAGTACACCAAGGGAAATCTTTACATTAGATCATAATCTTCCATATACTTGAGAGTAAAAAAATTGAGCCTATTTAAATGGAATTCCTTCAAAGAAACCGACTCATAAACCCGGGTGGGAACCAAAATGGAAAACCAAATGAGGCATCCCCAAACTTGGGGAATGCAATCGATCAAACCATGAATGACTACTTCACACCTGCCTAGACCAATGCCCCCTCATGAATTAGACACAACTCCCTAAGAGATTCCAACTACATCTTTAAACCCCATGTCCTAAACCATATTCCCACATTCCATGGAACAGAGTCTGAGATTACCTAACTTCACATTAAAGAGTTCAATGACATTGTGGAAACCATGTGTCCCCCACATCAAATAGAATTAGATAAGATGATCCTATTTCCTTTTTCTTTAATGGATCAAGCTAAAAATTTTCTAAAAAATTTTATACCATCATCCATAAACTCTTGTGACCAATTACAAAGAGAATTATACAAAAAATACTTTCCCCACCACAAAACAATTGAACTTAAAAAGAGAATCCAAAACTTTTTTGAAAAAGAGGGAGAGTCATTCTATGAAACATGGTAGAGGATAAAGGAAACTCTAAACATGGTTCCACAACATGGTTTTTGTATTCCTGAACAAGTGAGAATTTTCAATGAAGGGTTGGGTCTGGGGAACAAATAATTCATTGACATAATGTGTAATGGAAATTTTAAAAATAATGCCCCAAATGATGCTTACGAGTATCTAGAAAGCCTTGATGAACAGAACCAAACCTGGGGAACTTCACCTTATTCTGAAAATCCACAAAGAACTACTGGAATTCATACACTTAGGGAAGACTAAAGCCTTATGTATAAACTTGCAGCACTATATAGGAAGGTTGAAGAGATAGACCTTAGGAAAGTCCATGAAATCCAAACTATAGACCCTATTTGCACAATTTGTGACAAACATGACCATACGACAGACAAATTCCCAACCATTCCATCCATCAAGGATGTTCTTTTAGGAGGAACCCCAGCAGAATTAAATTCTTTGAACTTTCAAAAGCCTCAATACCAAAACAACTTCAACCCAAGGTATAATGACCACCCAGGCTTCCGTTGGAAATATAACCAACAACCTAGCCAACCACAGGGAAAAAATCCTTACCCCCATCAGAACTACCAAACCCATAACCAGTTCCAAACCCAACCTATCCAATACCAACAGCCACCGGTCCATTTACAACAAATCATACCACCCCCAAAATATCCCCCACGGGATAAACCAATCTTCTCAAGCACCAACCCAAACTGTTCCACAAAACCTTCTAGAACAACTGTGTAAACAAATGGAAAGGATGAACTTGGAAGTCTCTTCCCTTAAACAAGAACTTCAAACCATCAAAACTGGAAAGGAACCCAAGCTTACTCAGGTGGTACCATCATCAAATTCAAGGGGAGAGTCAAGTTGAAATCAAAGAAATCATGAACAACTAAAGGTTGTGACTATTTAAGAAGTAAGATATCAATTGAGAAACCTGAACAACTAATTCAGAACCCATATGAAGATTCAAACTTGGATGAAAATTCAAATGGACCAAATGATCAAACTAAAAAACACGATAACATTGTCAAAGAAATAACTCTTCAACAAACAACCCCACAACCTGTACCATTTCGTCAACGCATTAGGGGGGAAACCAAGCCTGAATTAAGTGAAACATTAAGAGAAATATTCTCACAAGTCAAGTTGAACATTCTCCTTCTTGATTTAATCCAAACCATACCTTCCTACTCAAAGTACCTTAAGGACTTGTGAACTTTTAAAAGTAAATTTTCACATTAAAATGAAGCCCTTTTGGATTCTAATGTGAGTAACACCATTCATGGGACCCTTCCTCCTAAGTTGAAAGACCCAGGTTTCCCTTAAATCAATTTTGAACTATGAGAGATCAAAGTTGTCATGGCCTTGTGTGACCTAGGTTCTAGTGTCAATATCATTCCCTATGATTTGTACTACCAGTTAGGCCTAGAAGAGATCCAAACCACATCTGTCACACTTCAACTTACTGATCATAGCATTAGGGTTCCAAAGGGGATTTTAAAGGATGTTCTGGTATAGGTTAAAAACTTCATCTACCCTGCTGACTTCATTGTCCTTGAAAACCATCCAAACTTAGGAAATAAGGAACAAACCCCAATCATCCTTTGTCGTCCTTTACTTGCAAAAATCAACTATGTTATCCGAGTCCGAAATGGTAACATGACCATCACCTTTGGAAATATGAGTCTAGACTTGGACATCTATAATGAAAGCTCACAAATAGGGGATGATGAGGACATTTATGAAGTAAACATGATGGGAAGTGTTGATAATGAATCCATAGAACATAAAGTAATATTTGATGGATGTTTAAGTCAGTATGAGATTTATTTCTTTTGTTCACATGAAGAAATTTTATCTCCTTGGCTTGAATCATTTTCAAATTTCTCTTATGATTAAGTCTTAGGTCCAACAATCAGTGAAACCTTTCAGCAAACCACATTCATGGAGACCAATCAAACTTACTTCCCTAAATCTGATCAAACAAATATTGTAGATGAAACTTTTATATGTGGGGAATCAATCCTATCTGGAACTCTAAAAAAAAGAAATTGATATTGATCCAATGTATTAGTATTCTGCTGAAATTCTGAACCAACCTGATCTTGAATTGAAGGAACTTATAAAATTGTTAAAAGCTGGTATCATCTATCCCATAGTTGAGAGTGAGTGGGTGATCCCAATACAAGTCGTTCCCAAGAAGGCAGGAATACCAGTGATAACCAATAAGGATGGAGAGATTCTTCCAAGAAGGGTGAGTAGTGGCTGGAGAGTCTGCATCAACTATAAGAAGCTAAATTCATTTACCAAGAAGGACCATTTCCCCTTACCATTCATTGACCAAGTCCTTGAGAGAGTGGCAGGTCATGCCTTCCTAATATTTCTTAGATGGGTACTCAACGTATAATCAAATTGAGGTCTCCATAGAGGATAAAGGGAAAACTACATTTACATGTCCATTTGGCACCTTTTCTTTCAAACGCATGCCCTTCAGGTTATGCAATTCCCCTGGAACCTTCCAGCGGTGCATGATGGGAGTATTCTCAGACATGGTAGAGGATTTTATTGAGATCTTCATGGATGACTTTTCTGTGTTTGGGGATACATTAGAGGAATGTATTAGGAATGTGGAGAGATTCTTTTCAAGATGTGAAGAAAAGAATCTAGTCCTAAACTGGGAAAAATTCCATTTCATGGTTAAAGAGGGACTAGTTCTAGGCCATCTAGTACCAGGTAGGGAGATTTAAGTTGATAAAGCCAAGGTTGACATCATTCGTCACCTTCTATCACCCAAAACTATCATGTGAGGTCTTTCTTAGGAAATGCTGGTTTCTATAGAAGATTCATCAAGGAATTTAGTTCAATCTCTTGCCCCCTTTGTGCTCTCCTAATAAAAGATGCTCCATTTGTTTGGACATAAAGATGTGAGGGTTCATTATCAACCCTCAAATCCTCTCTCACCTCTCCTCCCATTATGAAATCTCCAAATTGGAACCTTACTTTCGAACTTATGTGTGATTCCAATGACTTTACTGTAAAATCTGTGTTAGTAAAACATTGTGATAAAACTACTTATGTCATTGATTATGAATGAAAATCCTTAAATGATTCCCAAATGAACTCCACCACTATTGAAAAGGAGTTTTTTGCTATTGTGTTTTCCTTAGAGAAGTTTAGGTCCTACCTCTTAGGATCCCCCATCACTGTGTTCACTGACCATTCTACACTAAAATACCTCTTCCAAAAAAAAAGATGCTAAGGCTAGACTGATTAGGTGGGATCTTCTCTTACAAGAATTTGACCTCACAATCAAAGATAAAAAGGGTGTTGAAAATTTTGTAGCTAATCATCTATCTAGGATGGAATTAAAAGACAACTCAAATCACATTTCTGTGTTTGATTCATTCCCTGATGAACACCTATACTTTGTGAGTGACTGCCCTTGGTATGCCGACATAGCCAAATTCTTAGTTACAGGAGTCATCCCAAAATTTTTAGGGACTCAAGATTGAAGGAAATTCGTTTTTGATGTTAGGCACTATGTGTTTGATGATATATACCTCTATAAGTTCTTCCCTTAAAAAGTCATTAGAAGGTGTGTCCCAGAATCTGAATAAGATTCCATCCTTAAATTCTGTCATAGTGAAGAATGTGGAGGTCACTTTTCCTCTAAGAAAAAATCTTCTAAGATTCTTCAATGTGGTCTCTTCTGGCCCACCCTCTCAAGGGACTCCTACACATTTTTTCAAATCCATCCTAGGTGTCAAAAAGTAGGGTCCATCACAAAAAGGAATCAAATGCCACTCACTCCCATCTTAGTGGTTGAAATCTTTGAGTGTTGGGGAATTGATTTAATGGGTCCCTTCCCAAATTATAGGGAATATGTTTGCATTATCTTATCTATTTTACATTCTCATCATTCATGTAAAAGTATGGAATTTCTCACAAAGTGTCCACTGCTTACCACCCACGGACCAATGGGCAAGATGAGTTATCCAATCGATAAATAAAACAAATTCTTGAGAAAACTATTAAACCATCTAAGAAAGATTGGTCAAGAAAAATCCTATATGCTATTTGGGTCTATCGAACCGCATATACAAAAATTTTAGGGATCTCAACATATAGGTTGGTTTATGGAAAATCATGCCATTTACCTGTTGAAATTGACCATAAGGCCTTTTGGGCAATTAAGAAAATGGATTATGACCTCACATTGGCCAGAACAAAAAGGAAATTAGATCTCAATAAACTTGAGGAACTTAGGATGAAGGCTTTTGAAAATTCAAGGACCAATAAAGCTAAAGTACAAGCCTACCAATCTCAAAATCTTAAAACCAAAAACATTGTACTGGAAAAAACTATTCTTTTTTATAGTTCTAAACTTAATTTACACCCAGGAAAGTTGAGGTCTAGATGGTCAAGTCCATACATAGTGTATAAGGTGTACCCCCATGGGGCTGTAGTAATTCAAGATCCCGCCAATGGTTAAACCTTTAAATTTAATGGTCATAGAGTCAATCCATTCATTGAACCATTCCAAAAAAAATGAATTTGATGAAAACTTGAGTGAAACAACCTTAGATGAGGAAAATAGTTATAAAATTAAAGTTCTAAGTTGAGCTAGTGACATTAAACCAAAGCGCTACACAGGAGGCAACCAGTGATTTTCATCTTTGCGAATCATCTTTTTTTTAAATAGGATTAATGAACCATTTTGATATTTAAAAAAAATATACTATTGAATTGTTCTTCTATTATGAGTATGGATGGGTATGAAAAGGGAGCACCATATTCATCCGTGTCACATGGTGTGATCCTTGAGTAATACCTTACCCAGAAATTTAAAAAGAAGACAATGTATCATCATTTTATTTTATTTTATGTGTTTGTAGGTTAAAAAAATACAAAAAATAAATAAAAATATAATAATAATAAAAAGGGACACATCATAGGTCGTTGGTCAAACCCCGTCACAACCGGCGAAGCCGCGGGGAATCGAACCCGGGACCAAAGGGAGACAGGGGCGCACACTTACCATTTACCTACGACTTTTTGTGCTTCCTTATTCTATAATTTTATTATATATAATTATATTTTACTTTATTTATTATATAGATAAATATATATATATATATATATATTTATATATTGTTTTCTTTGTTTTTTTTCTTTTTTTCCTTTTTCTACTAGGGAACCCTACAAGTGACATAGTTATCAAAGGACTAAATTGGAGGAGTAAGAACTTCAAATTCAACCACCAGGTGACTTCATTCCATGATCCTCATATTTCAATTTCATTTTTGAAATTCCTTTACCTGCCTCAACTCCTTCTAAATTTTCATTTCTTCAAACACTGGGGATAGTGTTATTTTATGTTGGGGGGAGATGAAATAATTTTTTTTGCTTTTTTGTAAAAAAATGAATGATTTGAAAAAAAATATGTGTAAATAGAAGGAAAAATTCCTTTAACTTTGAACATGGTAATACATATTGCACACTTTGAAACTGAATATAAAATAATTTATCATTCTCCGATTCTAATTTTAATCCTTGTATAATTTAATGAGCATAGATTTTGGAAAGTTTGGATGTCCAATGTGATATTTCATTGTTTATATTTTCATCCAAAAAAAAGAATCAGAATGCACATCCTTTGGATAATGGGGTATTAGTTTGAGTTCATGGGGTCCCCCAAATAAATATCATAGGTTTGGTGATCATTTTAGTTTTAATATGAGTATTCAAATTTTTTTTAAAAACAATAAATTTGCATATAGAGAATCGAAATGACCTAATGTGTGGCTTTCGGCACTTGGGGATCGTGACTCCATAGTTTTCTGGCACAGAGTTAATCATTTTATCACTATTTTTGTTAATTTGAATTTGTTTTTGACTGAGTTAACTTGAGATGATGCCCGAGTATGTGGGCTTCACTTGGTGCCCTAAGGTCTTTGATCCTGGGAGTTATCGTCAAAGTATCTCTATAGGGTTTGACTCTTTTGAGTGCAATTTCAATTACCATCTAAAAATTGAAAAAACAAAAAAAAAACAAAAAAAAAAACAATAAAATAATTGAATACTCATCTTAATATTGAAATTTTATTCCACCTAGCACTTCCATCATTTCCCTATTGAATAAAGATGAACCCCCCATGTCTAATGCGATGCACAACACATCATCACTCTTAATTGATATTGGATGAAATATGGTGATGAATTTGAACAAAGGAATGGGCTTGAGATTGGGATCTTCTTATGAAACTATCATGTATTAAAATATTTTGATGGGTTTCATGATTTTTTGGTATAAGGGTTTTTGGGGATCATTGTTTATTAAAATGTTTTTAGAAAAGGGAATTCGAATTTCATATTGTTGAGATATATTTTGCTCGGGACTAGAAAAACTCAAGTTGGGGGGTGTGATTAGCCACTAAATGAGACTAATATTCATTGTTAATATATATAATATTATTGTGATTTATTATTCATAATCACAATTTTAGTGCATCTTACACTTTGAACACCATTTAACATTATGATTGTAATTCCTTCTTAAAATGCACTATTATGTGGTACATTTTTGAACATCATTTAAAGTTACCAATGATTCATCTACTTTTAAGGAATTTAATTATTTATATTTTAATTTTATACTTTGGGAAATTGATCTACAATTCATTATGAACATGTTTCATTCAGGGATCAATGGAGAAATCATGAAAGAAGATTGGGATATTCTGTGATGAAAGGAAACAATTCTGGAGAAGTTAGATTGGACATTAGCCCACAGATGAGAATGTGGGGCCCAAAATATAGGCCCAATGAATCCCAAATTCATTGGGATGCTATAATATATATAGGGGAACAAATAATTCTTCAGGTTCCAGTGCTAATTCGGCCTCCATGGTGGCAATTAAGGCAGCCCAATTTGGAAATAAAATTCTAGGCCGGATTCTGCGGCCCAAAACAAAATCCTACCAATATAATCATATATCTGCATCCACAACTCCAAATGGGCCCAAATGCTATAGGAAGTTAAGAGACAGTCGTGGATCCATTTTATGCTTCTATGTCCCACTCTAATTCAGTAATATAGAAGGCCATTAAGACGCATCTATTCGGTGGATGAAAGATGGCTGCCACCTCGTGTCAAGGGTAGAAAAATCAACTCTCCCTCAACATTCCACCCACCTATGGCCTACCACAATTAATTGAGGAGACTTGGACTATTGAAGTCTCGACCTGAGGCTTCAAAAATGTCTATTTAAGGCAGTGGTGGTGGAGGAGTTTATAATATTTGATCTTTGTTTTCATCTTAATGTTATGGTGTCAATTTGATGTTGTAATCGCATTCCATCAGTTGTAAGTTCCTTGATTCACCTTAGTTTCTTAATAAAAGTTCTTCATTTACTCTTATTTTGTTCTTATACATATGAATTTGATACTGTTGGTTCAAGGTGTGAATTTATTCACACCATACTTTGTGATATTTTTCACACAACGATGGAGTGATCGATTTTTGTTGTTGTTTTTTCTTCTTCAATTCCACCCTCGTAAGTCTACTTCCCGCTTCTGTTGAAGACACATCATCAATGGAGGGATAAATATTTTATGGGTCGATGCAATGGAGTAGCAAGGGGATGGATTGAATGTTATTTTTCACTCACTTAATGGCTAATCACTTCTTTTAAATGACATTTTTATTTTATGATTTTAAAACCTCTTCATCCTTATTGAATTTAAGGTCACACATTTCAAGTGCTAATACAAACCTTTATCTTGGAGTGATCAAAACATTGATCCTTCAAGTGTATAGGTGATTAATATCAGGGTGTGTAGTAATTAAACCAATAAGTGATGATTTTTTTTAATCTTCTTAAATGAACCCATCTCAAATTTAAGAAATTTAAATCATTAAAAATGGAATTCATCCAATCCACCCCAAGAGATAACCTAGGATCAACTAATTAACATAATTTTAATTAACTTAAATCTGTTAGTGATCCTTTAAACCCATATAAAATGAACCCAAGTTGGCCAATTCATTGCCAAAAATAGTCCTTAGAATGTTCGTGTCTATAGGTTACTTTTTAGGTCGCTGAGGATTCAACAACCCAAGCTAGACTACAAGGACCGTTCTACCTTCTTCTCTTGGGTAAATTTGAGCGTGAATCAAGGGTTATCTCACTTGAGGATATTTCTCAGATGTTCACTCACTTAATCTAATTCACCTAACTAATTATTTTTGGTTTTTTATATTTAATTTAGGAAGGTGATCAAATTTAAATGAATGAAAATAATAAACTAACATGTAATGAAAAAATGTGATTAATGAAGATGAAACTTGGCCTTTCTGGGTTGGTTTGTGGGTTCCATCATTATTATTATTGGTGTTTAAATTAAGTTTGATAATTCAGTTCTGAGATATCATGCATGAATTACTATTATTTTATTTAATGGTGTGAAATATTGAATAAATTTAGTAATATTAACCTCCCCTCCTCCTATAATCATGGATGATGGCACACCTAGATCGAGAGTATGACATCTTCCAAGATCTGTCTCCATTGTATGCCATTTCAAACACTGAATGGCTCAAATCCATTGTATAAAGATCTTGTATCCAGTATAAGGGAGGGAAAATATTTAATAAAATAATATAAATGAGTTTTAGATCAATGTTTTGGTGGAAAATCGACACACCCATGCTTATCTTTCTTTCCCATCACAAAATTAATAAAACAATGGAATTTAAGTGAAAAATAAATGAAATTTCCACATACCTATCCTAAGACAAGTATTGGGTTATCCCCTCATTTTTTAGGGTAATAGGTCATGGTGGAAAGATAATAAAAATAATAGAAAATAAGAATAATAATTGAAGAAGAATAAGGGTGAATAATATGGACACAAAAATAAAAACAATGCAAGAATTTATGAGAAATCAAAATTTCAAATGAAAAATAAAAAATAAATAAAGGAAAAATAAATAAATTAAGAGGATGAAAGGGGGAATATTTGGGGATAGCCTTACATGGTGGAGATCTTCTCCTTGGTGCCTTGAAAGGATTGTATTGGAAAATGGGTTGATTTGAGAAGGAGGATATCCCCTTCTTTTATAGGAAGAATTTTTCTTTTGAGATATGACACATTTATCCAAAATAAATGACCTCTTCATGTGTTCCATAATTCATAAAAGTTATTTCAAAATGGGTTTCTAGTCTAACTTGAAAAATTTATATTATGTTTCCATTTGATGTAGGAGTTATGATTTTTTATTAACTATTACTTTATCTGGACGAAGGTTCCAGGAAGTTTCCTTGACAATAATTTGTTCAAAGATCACCTTTCTAACTCATAACTACATGAAAGTTATTGAAAAAACTCACAAATGATTCCTTGTTCCATTCTAGGTGGAATCACCTCAATTAGAGATGTTTAGACAAAGTTGGGTTTCTGTTACGGTGGTGGGGTCCACACAATCTGCCCAAACAATTTCCCAACTTCAATGATTTTTTCGGGTCTCTGTATACTAGAATCAACCCCTAGTCAAGAAGAACAAGTTGTCTGAAATATATAAAGTGTTTCAAGAAAAATAATCACTCAATTTGGAAATATATTTATAAATAAATAACCAAAATACCCTTGTGGTAAAAATCTATCAAAAATTCAAACTTAAGCACTTTTCACAATTTTGATCAAAACACATAATAAATCCAAAATTTATCCATATAAGCTCAAATTGATAAATTGGGAGGGTTTAGAAAAATTAAAATACATATAAAAAAGTGTAAAATATTCTATCTATCAATTCCGCCCACTTAAACCATGATTGACCTCAAGCATAAAATCTCAAAAAGGAGTTAAAGAGGGAACCAATGTTATCAATATTCAATTTACAATGTAATAAAATCAAACCATTTTCATTGTTAAACCAAACATTCAAAAATCCAAATAAAATATCAACTTAATTTATCATTTTTCAAAGAAATAATGAATTCATTTATTTTACTTTTCCCCTTTGAAAAATCATGGAACTTCTCCTTTTATTCATTAAAGCTCCTCAATTCATTATTATTAAGCATGCCACATCATGATTTACCTCACATTTTAATCTTTCCTCTCATCTATCAAGATAAAAATCAAGTAGAGTTATGATCATATATTGAGAACATGTTCCTTATTCATAGGCTTGTAAATCAACTACTTCCTCTAATTTGTAAAGGCCAAAAACACATAAAATCATAAGGAATTTCCAATAAAGGTTCAAATGACTCTCAGGATTATGGTTGGTAGGATTTAATTATTTAAAAAATAAGGATCAAGTAAGAGGTTTATCTCTAAAGTACAATGATTGATATCAAAAAGTGAAAGTGTAATGAAATTCTCCCCTTAAAAGTAGCAACACCCACTTCACCAAAACTCAAAGTAAAGTTTGTGATCAAGTAAGCATAATGAATGATTTGTGAACCTTCTTGAATATTTTATTTTTTACTTTTTTACTTTTTTTATTTTTCCGAAAGTTATGAATTGATAAAACCTCACATCTATCACATAACCACATATGATCTGATTATTGTCCGTCAGGAAAATGGTGATTCTTGGTTTTCCAAAATCACAACCCTGTTTTTTTATCTTTTTATTTTTATTTTTTATTATATATATTTTTTATTCAAGAGAGGAAAATATAAAATAATATAATGAATGAGTCAAAAAACCTTTATTTATTCCCATAATATGCACCCCCACACATCATCCTTGAAATATGAATCATCCCTTAAACCATGACTCCCTCCACCCCCACACTTCAACATTAAAATATCATGAAAATACCAAGATTAGGGTAGGAATGGATAAAAATAGCTTGAAACATGGCTCATTCCTCTAAATTTCATTCATGGATTCTATGGGCTAAAGAAGAATTAATGTAAAGGTGGTTATTAAAAACAAGGGATTTTCAAAATATGCCTTAACCATTTTAAATGTGTTTTTTCATAGTCATAGCTTTGACAAGTTCAAATTCAAGTTCTGGTTGGTGACATGTCCCAAGATCACTCAAGAAATATGTTCAAGTTAAAATATAAAGTACTTAGTCTATAAATCCTCTTAGGAATGAGACATATGATACTGTACAATCAATTAAGGCATGATTCCTTTACATGAATAAATCAATTCCCTCAAATCATAAGTCATCATTTCAATATCCATGATTCCCTTTAAACATTCAATTCTTCATTTTACTCATTATATTTCATTAACATTTAATTCTAAAACATGGAATCACTGGATTCCTAAGAAACTCATGTCTCATATATAAGTCAAGTAAAGAATTAATTCAATTGTGGGCATGACATTGTTATCATTAAAGCTCAAAACATGTTTTGGACCAAACAATGTAAGGATTTAAAAAGATAAACAATGAAAATGATCTCCTTTTCTCAAGAAAATTAGTCCTTAACTTCCACTATTCGAGGCTTCCTTCTTCCATTATGGTCCTATAAAATAAAACCTTTCAAAAAACAGGCCGGTTTGTCATTAAACCTGGCGCCCGACCCGGTCTGTGACATGACCCAAAGGGCGTTCTCGATCCCCACGGACTGGAACAAGTGCCTGAGTATCAAAAATAAAACCTGGGAACGACTTACCGGAATAAATAAATATAAAACAAAAAACAAGATGAATAAATTGAAACTAAAAACAGACAACCAAACAGACCCTTATACCAAGTTCGTATTTAATGTTTACAACTTGAACTAAAACCCAAAAGAGACTACATCAAAGTAAAACCAAAACTCTAACACAAACCTCCATGCGACATGAGGAGTCACATCTCCAAGCCACCGCCACCAAACCAACATGAGGATGCTACTGACAACCCAAATCCGCAACGATATGATCGATGCCTCAACTTGGAAAGGAAAAGAAACAGAATATACATACACCCAAAGGTGTATGCAGGGTGTGAGCTAAAATACTAGTAAGATGCCACCGAGAAAAGGTTCCACGCACAATTATTAAATGACAAATACATTTTCAATTTTAATTAAATAAAATAACTAAAACCTTGAACAAATTTAGAGAAAATAGGTTCAGAGAAAGTAGTTAAAAAATAATAACTTAATTTAAAACACACACACACAAACACACACCCTTACTTTTAACATAACCAAAGTGTCACACCGATGAGCGTAAAGTAACCAATGAGAACTAATATGGGAGAGGTCGTGAGGGTGTTAGCTAGTTTGGTCCCCTAGATCTTTATGTCTTAGTGAAACGTGGATTAGAAGGCCATGACCCTCAGAAAACGTGGCTTAGAAGGCCACGACCCTCAGAAAATCATATGTTTAGTTAGTGTTTCAATCGTTAGTCCTGCCAGTCAAACTGGGTCGAGTCACCTCTGAAACACTAGCCCACTAGTCTAGTCTACCCTCATATCTAACTGGGCTTCCCGTTTGTGCTCAAGTAGTTCAGAGTTCATGTCACATGTCATAATAATATACTCAAACCAGACAAGACCCTACACACACCAAAACGTCCATTTTCACACACAAAAATTCATTTGAAACAACACACACACTGAAAATATCCCAAAACTAAACCCACATTACTTACACAACCAATTAAAATGACTACATAATCAAAGAAAACACATTCACTTCCAGACACACCATTAAAAGGATTTATTGAACAATTTTCACACACGTCGCATGACTTTAAGCATCCAAACCTTTCCACAATTTAACCAAAACAATTTTTCACCCTTAATAATTATTTAATAAAACAATGAAAATTTTCACAAATAAATTTTAAAGACAAAACATTGCTTCACACACTTTACCAACCCAAACCATCCTACATGACCATACACACACCGCGCCATCTTAGAAACGCAATATGAATTTCACACACAATTAAAGAAAACCACCCGCACAATTAAAAAGACCATTGCTATAATTAAACGAACTATCAGAAAAATTTGTCAAACAATTTAGAAATACGCCGCACGACATTAAATGCCCCAAAATCATTAAATGTTCATTTATGAAAACACGCAAATAGATGCTATGCCCAAAACACCATTCGTACCCTTTTCACATTCTAAAAAAAATAAACAACTTATGAAACGCTAACAAGCAGTTCGACAGGGGTTTTCACAAAAACATACTAATTTCATATTAACATGCTAATAAACACATTAAAACATACTGAAACTCAAGTAAAAATCCAATGCGCATGAAACAAACTGATTAGTAAACATGATAAATTAATTAATTAAGCAAATGAACTTAGCAATTAATAATAATACATGGAAAAATCTACCTGGAATGTAGAAAAACTTCACAACATGATGCACAAACTCCAATCGCCTGCCATTCGAACTTCAAAAACTTAGATTAGATGCTAAAAACCAGACATCGAACCCAAAATCATCACAAAAGGACCTTAAAAACATGGAATACTTACTCACAATTATACCAAAAACAAGGAACGACCATCCGAAGAAAAACTTACTTGAAGCAGGGGTTGCGGGAGGCCAACTGAGTAAGACGAGGGTGTTGGAGTTAAGCCACGCTGGAAAAATCCAACCAAAAATAATGTAGATCAGAGTGAGGGGGTTTATCCTGGAAAAAAAATGACTAGTAGGGATACTGGCTGGGTGTGCACAAGGTTTCAAGAAGCAGGCCGGGCCATCGGGCTGGTCGGATGGAGGGAGGTCGCTGGAATCGAGCCGACCAAAGGTAAAGAGGGGAGTCCAGCGGGCGGGTAAGGGGGTTCATCAGGCATGAGATTTGGCCAAAGGCTGGAAGCACACCAGAGGGAGGCTGGCCAGACTGGGAGGGAAAGAAGGGGATTGACACACTGGGAGTGAAGCATAGGGGAGCGTATGTGCCGGTTCATTACTGGAGGAGGCCGGTCAGGGTGTAGGGGAGCTGCTGAGATGGGGAGAGGTGGTCATCGGGCCAGAGCTTCTGTCGAAGGTGAAGAGCATGCTGGAGGGAGGCTGGCTAGGCCGGAAGAGGGAGAGGTGTTGTGTGATGGTGGTGCACTGGTGGAGTCTAGCGGGGCAGCGACTCGGCTCCGAGAGCCGGTCCGATGAGGAGAAGGGGCGAAGGGCGTGTAGACGGTGGCTGATAGTGCAACAGAAGGGAGCAGAGGTCCGCGCCGGAGGTGCTGTGCACCGGTGGGAGTCGTGTGAGGGAGAGGGCATACAGCGTGCTAGGGTTGTAGGGGGAGGGGGTTCCATGTGGGGAGAGAGTGGGAGGAGTATCAAGTGGAGAAAAGTAATAAAAGTAAAAAGAAATCAAATAATTAAAATAAAAGAGAAAAAAAGGAAAAAAAATATAGAAGAATAAAAATAAAAACCTAACAAAAAAATAAAAAATTTCATACCCAAAATAAATAAACTAACCACATTAAAATCTTAATGAAATTATTAATAATAATAGTGAATAATGAAATATAAATATTAACTTAAATAATAATAACAAAAATAATAAAATCAGTTAGGAAAATAAATTCATTAATTATTGAGTATGGAACCCATGTACAGCCGCATGCATGGCGGCGAGCATAGTAGCGCGCCTATGTAATAATTAATTTAAGAATAAAACATTCTTTTATTTAATTTGGGCACTACCCACAGTCACACATATGGTTTCACATCGTATATGATCCCAAATCACAAAAAAACCTGACTAAACCTGCGGCTCAAAAATGAGATCTGAAATAATTAAATTAAAAGGATGTTTCGGTCGGGTTGTGACAATTATCCCCACCATGACACTTTCTGCCCCTAGAAAGTCCCAAAAGACTTAACCAAGCAAATATTCCAAGAAATACCACAAAGATACCTAAAATAAATCCCAGTCACCCGAAGATCGGGCATTTAGAACACCCCAGAGTTGAAACTCCAAATATCTCAAAACCAGAATCACTAAGTATAATAACCAACAAAAAGGAATTCACCTCAAATAGAACTACAACATGGAACACCCCAACCCCCATCTTAGGGAACACTGGGGCCGCTCAATATCTCCATGAATTCTCATCATGTGACCCACTACCCAAGCTAACCAATTTGTATGGTCGAGGTCGGGCAGAGCAGAAGCAAGGGGTTGCCCCGCCAAGCACATTTTCAAAACAGAGCTTCATCCAAGTTCATTCTATGGTGGTCTCCCCACCTTATTAAGATTATTGTCAAACACTGGTTCTCCAAACCAAACGACTCAGAAGCTCATTCAAACATCTAACACTAGCATGATCATCCAATCTCCCTACGTTTAACCAACCAACACAAGAGGGGATGCTGGCGAGAATTGCACTGGGTCTCCCCACCATTTTAAAATTTCCCAACACCACAGAACCCGCGCAGGCAATCCCAGTTTACTTTGAGAGATACATACTGAACTCTTCATCACAATCCCACCAACGCAAGTCAAACCGTAGTGATTATTCCTACAGAGGACAACAATCCCATTCATGAGATGGTTTTGATAGTGGAAACCCATAACCCATCGACAAACTGGACAGACGCACATCAATTCCACAAGACATAATCATCTCTAAAACAAGTACAATTTCGATCCATAGCCGACCACGAGAAGGTTCACAGAGCACGCCCCCCATCTTTACAAGAATACTGATCCTTCAGACCTCTTTAAGACCAATGAAGGACTCCCATAAATTAAGACCACAAAAAAGATACAAGGCCTTTATAGACGTCACTGCACTAGGGGAAATTTAAGTTTTCTTCATCTGTCCCTGCAGACTTAAGTCGGATCAAGCTCATCCCACATCCAACGAGTTTTGACTATGCGTAAGCTTCACCCCGAGACCTGTGGCTAGGGACTTGATGTATGAAGCATCTACAGCCTCGCAGTCATAAGATGACCACCTCTAACTGGAACATCCTCAACTGGAAAAGAAACCTGCATACTACTCCTCGTCCCCCAAGTGGACACTCTGTCAACACACCAAATGAGAACTGCTATGTACACCTTATAGTGCCCAATTTTCCACTCTAAAGATAAGATATTGAGTGGTATGTCAAACGCGCAATGCAAATTGACAGAAGGAGCACTCCAAGAATAGGTATCATTGTTTCACACTCCTCATTAGTCGAGGAATATTCACATACCATGGTATAAACAAAACCGACAACTTGTACGAGTTTTAAACTGATGGTTCCACACTACCTCTGGGGAGGGGTCATGGAACTAGGTCATCAGAAAGGTCATCACGCCTCAATCTCCGCATGTTTATTGGTTGATCACCTATGATATCCACCAATTTCTCTCGCCTTTACTTCCGTAGGTACAACCGCGTAATGTGGTTAGTCTCGAGGATCGCTCAAGACATCTTTATTCGCAAAAAAACAGAATGGTCATCGTTCACTATTTTAGTCCCGCTCCTTTAAATGCGCTCGAGGCAACCTACACCCACACAACATTTGGAGTCCTTCAAAAATTGGAGACAACCCCAACTTCCCCAAAGCATTCAATGATATTCAACCAACCTCGATGCCTACAAATAGTTGACACCACTGAGCAGAACCCAACTCCACCACTCCACTGAGAGTTTGGGATGAGCCAAGAACTGAGAGACTTGCTGGAAACCCATGGGAGATTTCTAGGGGAATATCCAGAATAAGAAACAAAAAACTAACCTTCCATAAAACCAAACACATAACAAAACAAGCATTCACGCCTAAGACAAAATTCCAGTAATTTCAATTTAAAATATCAATTCATTCTTAAAGAAAAACACTCGCTTGAAAAACCAAGCACTGCACAACAAGCCCAAAATCTATTTTGAAAAAGGAATCTTTACTCTAAAATCAGCATCATTTTCCAAATTCCAAAAGCATTTGAGCACAAAAACCCATTTAAGAAAAAAACCTACTTTCTAGGAAACAATAAGTATCCTTAGAAATCAATCAATCACCACTAATATTCCATGGTGCCTTGAAAGTATGCATTTTCGTTCCACTCAAGCACCCGTCCACACGATCCACCAACTACCCATTAATCATATCCACATGCACATGCGATCACCCATAGGAATATCACTGGAAAGAAACAAGGCTACTCCACTTTAAAAAAAACATTCTTAGTATCCGAAAATACCCCTTTTTTCTTTCCAGAACAATTTCAAAAATTCAAGACATATTTTAAAAATTCTTCCCATTTCAAAAATAACTCACTTTAATTTCAAATAACCCAATACATTCTTTTTGAAATTCAACTTCAAAAAATCAACGCCAAGTTCCAAAAACAAGGTCCAAGAGAAACACACCACAAATATCATGCCAACTGCACACAGAAATAAAATAAGAGTAACACCAAAGTCCGCTTCCCTTTTTAAAGGAAAACAATCTCGTGCCAATCCCAAAATTGGAGCAAGATGTCACAAACATTAAACCACCTGGGAAGAGGAATAGTAGTCATGTCTAACCCGGCTACATGGTTTATCAGACCATGCCCTAGGCAAGCACTAACCACTAGGAGTATCGAACCGTACTCTCGGGCATCAAATGGGTCGCTACTCCATGTGAGACCACACACAGTACCGGTTTACTCTCATTATCATCCCCCATCCACAAAGACCAAGGCCAAAACTTAAATCATGAACTACCCCTGGTTTCTCGAGGATCAGAATGACTAAGAGTTCGCGACGCTCTCCACGCACCTACCACTCGAGGACTGACATTCCTATCTCCGATCTACCTAACATCCCAAATAACAAGAACAAAAACCCCCTATGATACCATTTTGTCACGAACCATGATGAGTCGTCATCCGACCCGGCACCCGACCCAATCCGCGACATGACCTGAAGGGCATTCCAGATCCCCACGGGCTGGAAGATATGCCCGGGTATCAAAAATAAAACTTGGGAATGATTTACCCAAATAAATAAATATAAAACAAACAACAAGATGAATAAATTGAAACTAAAAACATACAACCAAACAGACCCTTATACCATGTTCAGATTTAATGCTTACAACTTGAACAAAAACCCAAAATAGACTACATCAAAGGAAAACCGAAACTCCAACACAAACCTTCGTGCGACATGAGGAGTGACATCCCCAAGCCACCGCCACCAAACCAACATGAGGATGCTACTGACAACCCGAATCACCAATTCTATGCTCGATGCCTCAACCTGTAAAGGAAAAGAAACAGAATCTACATACACACAAAGGTGTATGTAGGGTGTGAGCTAAAATCCTAGTAATATGCCATCGAGAAAAGGTTCCACGCACAATTATTAAATGACAAATACATTTGCAATTTTAATTAAAGAAAATAACTAAAATCTTGAACAACTTTAGAGAAAATAGGTTCAGAGAAAGAATCTAAAAAAACAACTTAAATTAAAACACACACAGACACACACTTACTTTTAAAATAACCAAAGTGTCACACTGATGAGCGTAAAGTAACCACTGAGCACTAATATCGGAGAATTCGCGTGGGTGTTAGCTAGTTTGGGCCCCTAGATCTTTGCGTCTCTATGAAACATGGCTTACAAGGCCACGGCCCACAGAAAACGTGACTTAGAAGGCCACAACACTCAGAAAACGTGGCTTAGAAGTCCACAACCCTCAGAAAAGCATATGTTTAGTAAGTGTTGTAATCGTCTGTCTTGCCAGTCAAACCGGGTTGAGTCACCTCCGAAACACTATCCCACTAGTCTAGTCTACCCTCCTAGCTACCTAGGGTTCCTATTTGTGCTCAATTAGTTCAGAGTTCATGTCACATGTCATAACAATATACTCAAACCAGACAAGACCCTTCACACACCAAAACCACCATTTGCACACACAAAAATCCATTTGAAACAACACACACTGAAAATATCCCAAAAACTAAACCCGCATTACTTACACAACCAATTAAAATGACTACACAATCAAAGAAAACACATTCACTGCCAGACACACCATTAAAAGGATTTATTGAACAATTTTCACACACGTCGCATGACTTTAAGCATAAAAACCTTTCCACAATTTAACCAAAACAATTTTTCACCCTTAATAATTATTTAATAAAACAATTAAAATTTTCACAAGTAAATTTTAAAGACAAAACATTGCTTCACACACTAGACCAACCCAAACCCTCCTGCATGACCATACACACACCTCACCATCTTAGAAACACAATCTGCATTACGCACACAATTAACGAAAACCACCCGCACAATTAAAAAGATCATTTCTATAATTAAACAAACTACCAGAAACTTTTCTCAAACAATTTAAAAATATGCCGCATGACATTAAACTCCACAAACTCATTAAATGTTCATTTATGACAACACGCAAATAGACGCTACACCCAAAAAACCATTCGTACCCTTTTCACATTCTAAAAAAAATAAACAACTTGTGAAATGCTAACAAGCAGTTCGACAGGGGTTTCCACACCAACATATTAATTTCATATTAATATGCTAATAAACACATTAAAACATTCTGAACCTAAAGTAAAAAATCCAATGTGCACCAAAGAAACTGATTAGAAAACATGCTAAATTAATTAATTAAGAAAATGAACTTAGAAATTAATAATCACACATGGAACAACCTACCTGGAATGTAGAAAAACTTCACAACATGATGCACAAACTCCAATCTCCCAGCAGTCGCACTGCAACAACTTAGATTAGACGCTAAAAACCAGACATAAAACCCAAAATCATCACAAAAGGACCTTAAAAAACTTGGAAGACTTACTCACAATTCTGCAAAAAATAAGGAATGACCATCCGAAGTAAAACGTACCTACTGTAGGGGTTACAGGAGGAAAACTGGGTAAGATGGGGGTGTTGAAGTTGAGCCGCCCTGGAAAAATCCGACCAAAAATAATGTAGACCGGAGTGAGGGGGTTTAGCCAGAGAAAACGAATCGCCAGTAGGGATACTGGCTGGGTGTGCACAAGGTAGAAAGAAGTAGGTCGGGCCATTGGGATGGTCGGATGGAGGGAGGTCTCTAGAATCGAGCCGAACGAAGGCAAAGAGGGGAGTCCAGTGGGTAAGGGGGTTCGTCGAGTAGGAGCTTTGGATGAAGGCTGGAAGCGCGCTGGAGGGAGGCTGGCCTGACCAGGATGGGGATAAGGGGATTGGCACACTGGGAGAGAAGCGGAGGGGAGGGGATGCGCCGATTCATTTCCAAAGGAGGCCGGTCAGGGTGTAGGAGAGCTACTGATATGAGGAGAGGTGGTCATCATGTCGGAGATTCGGTCAAAGGCAAGGATCTCCCCGGAGGGAGGCTAGGTTGACCAAAAAAGGGAGAGGTGTTGTGCAACGATGGTGCACCAGTGGAGTCCAGCGGGGCAGCGACCTGGCTCGAATAGCCGGTCCGATGAGGATAAGGGGATAAGGACGTGTTGATGGTGGCTGATGGCTTAGCAGAAGGGAGCAGAGGTCCACGCCGGATGTGCTGTGCGTTGGTGGGAGTCACATGAGGGAGTGGGCGTGCATCATTCTAGGGTTGTAGGGGGATGGGGTTCTGTGTGAGGAGAGAGTGGGAGGGGTCTCAAGTGGGGAAAAGAAATACAAATAAAAAGAAATTAAATAATTAAAATAAAATAAAATAAAAGGGAAAAAATTATGGGAGAATAAAAATAAAAACCTAATAAAAATAAATAACAAATTTCATACCCAAAATAAATAAACCAACCAAATTAAAATCTTAATGAAATTAATAATAATAATAGTGAATATTGTAATATAAATATTAACTTTAATAATAATAACTAAAATAATAAAATCATTCAGGAAAATAAATGCATTAATTATTGAATATGGACCCCGTGTACAGCCACGTGCATGGATGCGAGCATAGTTGTGTGCATGTGTAATAATTATTTTAAGAATAAAATGTTCTATTATTTAATTTGGGCACTACGCACGGTCACGCATATGGTTGCACACCGTATATGAACCCAAATCACAAAAAAAACCCAGCTAAACCTGCGGCTCAAAAATGATATCCAAAATAATTAAATTAAAAGGATGTGTCAGTAGAGGTGTGACAAAACCACTCAATTAATCACAAGGATCATATCATTAAATCTCAAAAATATAGGAGGGAGGGGGTGTATACTACACTACTTCCTAAGAAATTAAATCAAAATATAAATTCATAGGATTTAAAATGAAACTAATAGAATTAAAGTAAAGGATAAATCTTGGTATGATCCCCCAAGTTGGCCCTAACATCTTTTACCAGCTCTAGAGGGTAGTACCAAATTTTATCCATAATCTGTCAGTGGGTGCATTTTCTTGAATTTGAACTACCACATGTAGTCCCTTATAGCATGGACTTCTTATTCTTTATTGAGGAGGAATCCATGGATAGAGTACACCAGATCCACCCCCTTCACAATGTGTTATAGATTGCATAAGAGGGTTAGGATGAAGTATGGATCATCCTATTCTTTGGTTGATACGGGTGCAACCTTATCCTTATTTTCAAGTGTTGTATCAACATGGGGTGTATTAATTGAATGTTTTATGTTAAAGTAAGAAGGTAATTTTTCTTGAATAAAATTTAAATTTGAATTAGAAAAAATATTCTACCTTTCAAAATGATCAACCTCTAACTTGATTTCCTCAAACTCAGCTTCATGAACTTCTTTATGGGCTTCCTCAAATTCATGTTCCATAATATCAGGGAGCTCCAAGTGTTCCTCAATAGGTGTGGAAATTGTTGATTTATCTTCCTATAAGGCAAATCAAGGATTGAACAAATCTCAAAATTCAAAATCATAAGGAGTGATCCTAAAATCAGATTGAATGAAATCAGAAAAGATTGATTTCAAGAAAGGATTGAATCTCTAAGTTGGGTTTGGTTCAATCAATTTTTCAGTGAAATGTACCTCTTGAATGATGATATCACTAGATGTTAGTTGGTAGTCAAGATCTTCAATCCTTTCTTCAAATTGTATCACTACTGTGGATTCCTCCTCTTCCAGGGCTAGAGTGACATGAAATGGTAGTAGCTCTTGTACTTTATAGTTATCAGGGAGATCATGTTGTACCTCATACTCATTCTAGAATTCATCCACATCTCATTGATCTACCACACGTATCTCAGTAGGTAATCCTTCTTCATCATGAATCTACTCTAGCTCATCATGGTCTACTTAAATTTGGTTCCTAAAATAGTTGGTCTATTGATATTCCTTGAATTTGGAATCAACATCTTGAATATATTTAGTGAAATTAGGGAAAACAAGTGACACTTCATTCTTGTCCTTGAATATTTGTATGTTAATTTGGAGCTCATCGGCCATGGATTTCAAATATTCAGGTGTGATCCATGTTTCTATGTCTCTTTTATCCTGCTTAACCATTATCTTTAGAGCATCATCTGTTCATTCGAGGTCCTCCTCAGTGTAGTCAATTTCTTCTTCTAGTACTTGTGAGTAATTGTTCCATGCATTTTAGGAATGTTTACTTGAAAACAACATTGAAGAATAATTTTTTATGGTTTTTTAAACAAATTAATGAAAATATATATACAATGTGAAAATATAAAAGGTAAATAAACTAATTTTTAGTACATTGTTAATGATACTAGTTTTGTTTCATGCCTATCATAGGGTGTGTAATAAGAAAATTATTTTCCTAAAAGAGTAGAAAGTCTAATCAGGGTTGTCTCACTTGAAGAGATTTTTCAAATATTCACTCACTCAATCTAATTCACCTAAAATGATTCTTTCTGGTAGTTTTCATTTAATTTCGAAAGGTGATGAAATTTAAATGAATGAATAGGTTAAGATAACATAGAATAAAAAAATGTAATTAATGAAGAATGAACTTGACATTTATAGGTTGGTTTTTGGATTCCATCATTCCCCTTGTTGGTGTTTAAATTAAGTTTGATAATTCAATTCTGATATCTCATGCATGAATTACAATTATTTTATTTAATGGTGTAAAATCTTGAATGTATTTAGCAATTTTAACTTCACCTCCTTATATAATCAAGGTTGATGTCACACTTTGATCGAGAGTGTGACATATTCCAAGACATGGCTCCATCGTATGCCATTTCAACAACTCAATGACTCAACTCCATCATATAAAGAGATTGTATCCAGTAGAAGGGAGGGAAGAGATTTAATAAAATAATGGAAATGAGTTTGAGATCAGTTTCATGGTGGATGATCTCTACACTCATTTACATCACTCTTAATCATCGAAAAATTAATAAAACATAAGAATTTAAGCATAGAATAAATGGAATTGCTACAGACCTCTCTTGAGACAAGTCTTGGGATAGACCCTCATTTTTTAGGGCAAGTGGTAATGGTGGAAATATGATAAGAATAATAGATAAGAAGAATAATAATGGAAGAAGAATAATAGTGAAGAAAATGGAAACCAAAATAAAAACAACACATGAATTTATTAGAAAACTAAATTATAATTGAAAACTAAAAATAAATAATTAAAAAATAAATAAATTAAGAATATGAAAAGGGGAATATTACAGATGACCTCCCTCAGTGGAGATATTCCCCTAGGTTCCTTGGAAGGAATGGGATTTAAAATAGGATGATTTGAGAGGGAGGAGCTCCCCTCCTTTTATAGGTTGATTTTTCCTCTGAAGGATGATGTATTTATCCCTAATAAATTACATCTTCATGCATTCCATAATCCATAATTTTTTTTCAAAATGTGTTCCTCATCCACCTTAAAATTTTCAGATTAATTTTCTATAGGATGTAGGAGTTATGAGTTTTTTATTTATATTACTTTCTTTGGATGAAGGTTCCAAACAGCTTCCTTAAAAAAATTTTTTTCAAAGACCACCTTTATGAAATCATAACTCCTTGAATGTTATTTAAAAAAAATGAAACTATGATTCCTTATTTCATTCCAGGTAGAATCACTTAAATTGGAGATGTTTATAACTAGTTGTGCTTCTGTTACGGAGGTGAGGTCCATGATGTCCGCCTAGAAAATTTCCCAAATTCAATGATATTTTCAGGCCTCTTGACCCTAGAATCAACCCATAGTCCAGAAGAAAAAGTTATAGGAAATAAATCAAGTATTTAAAAAAAGAATCACTCAATTTGAAATTATATTTTTAAATAGATGACCAAAATACCCTTGTGAAAAAATATATTAAAAATTTAGAATTAAGAACTTTTGAAATTTCTCAAAACACATCATTAATCCAAAATTGAACCATTTAAGATCAAATTGATAAATTGAGTGTGTAAAGACCTGGAAAATTCCATGTATTTTTTTTCAATTATATGGAAATTTTACGAGTCCGCGAAAATTAGCAGTGCATGATTCTGAGGCCTGGTGTGCCCGAAATGAATTTATGAACTTTTTTAAGTACCTTCAGTAAATGTTCGAGCAGGTTTTGGTAACTTTTGAATCGGTTCTCAGAAATGAAATCCAAGGGCACCGTTGAACTCACTGTGCTGATATTTTCTTAAGGGGACTTTCACCTTGACCACAGTTGGTCAAGAGTGAAAGTTAGTTTTTGTGTTTTTTTTTTGTGAAAATAAAAATAAAATAAGAACAACTTTTATTTTATTTTTTAAAACCACCAATTTGAATGTTTAGTGGTGGGGACCAACCGAAATTAAAACCTCCCATATTTAAATTAATGGTGGGGACCACCCGACCCTTGAACTCCCTCTTTAATGAGGGATGTGACTCTTGGTTTTCTCTAAATTAATTATGAAAACATCAGCTTAATTAATGGGAAACTCTAGTTAAATTGATAAAACTTAATTTAATAAGTTGGCTATTCATTTTTGGTGGAATTGGGGAAGTGTTGGAAAATTTGAGAGTTGGGAGAAATTTGGAGACACATTTCCTCCAAATGAAGAACGCCCACTCCAATGAAGAACATACTTTAGAATCAAGAATGAGGATGACGCACGAGCCCGACTTCGAAAGCGTGTTGCGGAAGCGAAAATCGTTGACACCCTCATCACCTTCACTGACATCATCTCACGACACTTCCAATGAGCAATCAAGGTAGGGATTTTTGTTTGTATACCCCTTACCTGTTCTTGACGTTCATCTTGATTTAAGAACAAATAAGCCGCTTGCTACCGTTCTAACGTTGAGGGTGCGGGACAAACGAACACAACCTGACCTCTCTGCATCCTTTGTGGGATATTTATGGTCTTGAATCGATGGAGACATCCTGAGGTGAGTGTGGGAGTCTATAGAATGATGAACGGGCAACTGAGGCACACCTGGGGACCCAAGTAATGTTCCCGGAAGGGTTCAGGAGCGGCGGCCAGCCACGACGACGGCGGTTGCACGACCGCACCGCTGGAGAAGGGCCGCGGCCCGTTGGTCATGGTAGAGCAAGGTCTACGGCCAGCGCACAACCAGCTGTGTGAAGGGGGTGGAAGTGTGCTTCTATGCCGCTGGGCATACAGGGGCCGCAACACGAGGCCGCGACAACAATGGAGGGGCAACCAGCTCGCTATCGGCCACCGGTGGTGGCACAGTGCGCGACCGTGCTGCGGAGGATGGCCGACCGTATGGTTAGCCTGGGATCCAAGCAAGCCACCCAGCACGGGCTGCCCAGAAGGCCACCCATTGTGCACTTCCTAGCAGTTCAGGCCACACCAATGGGCCGGGCCAGTCAGTCCGACTGGGTCGAACCGGACCTGGACCAGCTTCGACAGTTTTCACTCTTTCAACCATAACATGAGATACAGGCATGTGTTTGATGAACTGTCTACGGTGACAGAAACCTTGGATCGAGATAGTCCTTTTGGTATATCCTACATGAGGTTTGGATAAATTTGGGGTATGTATTGGTTGTATCCAACACGAATCCAACCGGGCCCTCAAGACTAAAAGACTAATAACTTAGAGATCGAGCGTTTGATTGACACATTTTGTGTTGCGTTGAGACCCCTATTATGTGGAGTTACTTTGGGATACTTCTTCATGGGACTTCATGGTATTTGGAGTATTAACCAGTGGCTTGAGGAGAAGACCCTCCCAGAATCAAGCGAGCTTAGTGCGGGAACCCTATGGCAGGCTGTAACATGAGAAAGGGATCCTTTGTGGGTCTGTGATTTGGGATCTTACATGGGTCTATGTTCGATATTCCCACTAGGATCCGCTCTAGGAAATCCACATGGGACAACACTAGGTTCCTACATGGGTCTGCTGTAATAGGATCCTACGTGGGTCTGATGATTTAGGATCCTACATGGGTCTGCCTCTGAACAGAGTAAGATGATTCAGTAGTTACATCTAATAATCTTTACTACCGTACCTAAGTTATATCTGGTGTAATATATGTCCTTACCTTTTTGGTATTCTTCTGTGTGGTGTTACCCTTGTGGTACTTAACTTTGTGGTGATACCTTTTTGGTATTCTTCTGTGTGGAGATACCTTTGTGGTGATACCTTTGTGGTATTCTTCTATGTGGTGATACCTTTGTGGTACTTACCTTCATGGTGATACCTTTGTGGTATAATTATATGTGTATTAATTATGTGGTACTTATCATTGGGGTGTTATCTTCGTTGTAATATTTCCTCCGTGGAACAGTTGAGCTTTTGGATTTTGAGTTGGGACTTGTATTTCCTCATGAATGATATGGGTATACTTGATAACTTAGGTATATGTATGGGCATATACCTATGTAGGGTTGACTGTTGTTTACATGATTTGTGGTTTATCCTTTGTGGATTTTGTGATACCTTTGAGGGTCTCGGGGTCCCTACTGATAATCGTTATACTCACCCCTACACGGGCTATACCCGCACCTTGTTGTGTTTGGTGCAGACGACATACAACACTGATGGAGGAAGAGGGTACCAGGAATGGTGGTAGATCAGGGGTGGACATTAGATGACATGTACTGTAGAGACGGCCATTTGAGAGCTATACCCACCCTTTAGGTAGGAACCTTGGAAGGTGTTCATTTGATATGTTTTCAGTTTTACTTGTACGTGTCATTTTACTTGTACTTTTCAGTTGGGCTTGTATTCTGGCTCCTTTTTCTTTCTGTACACACCCTCTTTACTATATATATTCACTTTGTGCTTATATCCTACTTTTTTCTTAGTTGTGTGAGTTTACAATTTATAAAGGAAACACCTTCCCAGTCTTAGGGAATATGCCTTTTGGTGCTAGTCCCCAACCCCTGGCCTATGGAAGGCGAGCTTGGGGATGTCATGGCATGGGCCTCGGGGGACGGGTCATGAAAAATTGGTATCAGAGGAGTCGGTTATACCATAGAACATTGGACTCATATCTTTTTTTAATGAAAGTAGTGTTAAGTGTAATGAGTGTGGTTATCAGTTTAAGGAATCTCGTGTTGGTGTGAAAGCTGACATATCCATACACCAGGACCCTGACTTATGATTTCTAACTCAGTGCACAAAAACACTTATTGCATGTGTGTTTCGAAATGTTTTCTTTCTGATTTTTTTGAGTCAGCTCACAAGGTATAACATATTGACCACGACGCATCTGTTGATTTTTAGGATGCCTCTACACAGACAGCCAGCTAGGGTTCCACGTATAGTACTCGATGATAGCTCACCGAGCGATGAGGCCTTGGTGCAGGGCCCTTTATCTGTAGAGGCACCAGCAGAGGCACCCAAGGTACCATTACTTGTTGGGCCACTGATGCCACCAACCCCAACAGTAGAGAGTGCACCCCACTTGTGCGCGTTTCATGAGTTCCAGCACCAGAGGGTTCCCAGGTTCAGGGGTGAGATGGACCCACAAACAGTTGAGGATTGGCTGGAGGCCGTAGTGAGAGTCTTACAATTGGTAGGGACACTAGCTGATCTCATGGTGATCCTTGCCGCCAGTTTTCTATAGGAAGCAATAGGTAGATGGTGGAGCTTGATGCTCTGGGTTCACAAAAAGGTAAAACTTCTCTAGGGAGACTTTGGGATCCTATTTTAGGCAGAGCTTGTCCCAATGACCCTTTGTGCAGTGCACATACAAGAGCTTATTCATATGTAGTAGGGAAACATGATTATGGCTTAGTACTCAGTGAGGTTCACCGATGTATCATGCTACTCAATTGATATGGTGTAGGACCCATTCTTTAGGGCCCTAACCTTTGAGCAGGGACTCAGGTGGGAGATCAGGGCTTCGATGATTTCTCTCAGCATCCCGACGCAGGAAGGGGTGTTAGAGCGAGCCCTCTTAGAAGAGAGTTTTCTTGCTGAGTAGTCACCAACAATGAGACCCACCACCAGTCGTCATGTAGTGAAGTATTATATAGCTGGAAGCAGACAGATGACATAGAGGTCAAGAGGACCAGACCTACAGGGGAAAACCACAGGATTTAGGGTCAGTTGTGCGGGGCACCAGAGATAGAGACAGTCATGCGAGGAGCAGGAAATGTTATGCATGCGGCGAGAAGGGTCACCTGGCTCGTGACTGCGCAACCGGCTGTATAGATGATTAGTAGATGATTGAAGGACCACACAAGAAGAGCCGGAGATTCAACCAAGGAGGTCCATAGGGAGTAGGCGGACGTGGTAGAGGATCTGTCCATAGAGCTGGTGATGGATGACGATTCGAGGTGTTACCACCACAAACACCAAGTGGTCAACCCTGACCATAGAGAGTAGGTTGACATGGGCGATCTCAGCTTCCGGAAGATGAGGCTTATGACCACGACACTCGGGAGATGATACGAGGTATGATCTATGTCTACTCTACCTTAGCTGTAGTACTTATAAATACAGGTTCCAATAATTCTTTTATTTCCACTGCCCTTGTTCGAAGCTCGTAGATTCTGGTGGAAACTTTGGCTCTAACCTTATGGATAGAGACTCCTACGGGAGAGGATTCAATGATTACACAATGGTTATAGCAGTGCGAGCTTACTCTAGGAGGCAAGAGATTCGGCAGGGATATCCTAGTAGCGGTGTTGAGGCCTTACAACATCATCTTGGGTATGAACTAGTTATCTACATTCCATGCTCAGATTGACCGTATTAGGCGCAAAGTGAAGTGTGTTCGCACGTATGGGACTAGGTTTACCTTCACCGACGAGAAGGGAGCCTTTTCAGTACAAAATGGACTTACTCGGAGGAGAGTGCAGCCGATCACTCATCAGTTGGCTAGCCTTACCCTCGGAGCAGTTGATGTGGAGAGTCCGAGATATCCTGTAGTGGTGGACCAGTACACGGATGTCTTCCTTAATGATGTCTCAGGTATACCTGCTCGAAGAGAGGTGGAGTTTTACATTGACTTGTACCTCGTAATGACACCGATATCTACACCAGCATATCAGATGGCTCCTGCAGAGCATTGTGAGCTATGGGTATAGCTGGAGGACTTACAGGGGAAGGGGTTCATCCGGCCCAGTGTTTCCCCTTGGGTAGTCCCGATTTTTTTTGCTAAGAAGGCAGATGGAAGCTTAGGGCTTTTTATTGACTATCAACGGCTGAACCAGGTGACTGTGAATAACATGTACTCACTCTAGATGATTGATGACATTTTTGATCAGCTGAAGGGAGCATGATGGTTCTCGAAGATAGACCTTAGATCTGGTTATCACCAGCTCAGAGTAAGATATGAGGATGTACAGAAGACGACTTTAAGATGTCGGTATAGCCATTATGAGTTTTTGGTCATGCCATTTGGTGTGACCAATGCTCCAGCAGTGTTCATGGGACTCATGAACAAGATCTTCCTACCATACCTTGGTCTCTTTGTATTAGTCTTCATCGAAGACATTCTAATCTTCTCGGCTACCGAGGAGAAGCATTCCTATCATTTGAAGATAGTTTTGGACACACTCTGAGAGCACCCGATTTATGATAATCTCTCAAAGTTCTAGTTCTGGATCTGAGAGATTCACTTTATGGGACATGTCATCTCAAAGGCTAGAGTTGCGGTGGATCTAGGGAAGATTGAGGTGATACTTTATTTGGAGCCACCCTGGAGTGTGACGAAGGTACGAAGTTTTTTGGGTTTGGCTGGATACTACCAAAGGTTTGTGATAGATTTCTCCAGATTTTAGAACCTTTATCAGCATTGACAAAGAAGGGGAAACCCTTTGTGTGGTCGGAGAGATGCCAGTGGAATTTTCAGGAGCTGAGGCAGAGGCTGACTAGTGCCCCCATCTTGAGGATACCAAAGGAAGGCTTTGGGTACGTAGTCTACTGTGATGCATCAGGGACCGAGATCAGATGTTTCCTGATGTATGAGCGAGCAGTTATCACTTATGGTTCTCAACAGCTAAGAAAAAATGAGAAAAACTACACTACCCATGACCTGGAGTTAGCAGTAGTGGTTTTTTCCTTGAAGATGTGGTGACAATATTTGATGGGCGGGCATTTTACAGTCTACTCTAAACACAAGAGTCTCAGGTATATATTCTCTAAGAAGGACTTGAACCTGAGACAATGATGTTGGCTTGAGTTCCTCCAGGACTATGACTTCAAAATAGTCTATACTCCTAGGAAGGGGAACATTGTAGCAGATGCACTCAATAGGAGATCTGGTATTCAATTTCTAAGTGAGGCGATGGAGCAGCTGACCGCTTTACAGATAACCTTTGTGGATCGTGATGGAGGAGCCTTTATTCAGTCTCTTACAGTCACTCCTCTACTTCTTCAGCGATTCAGGGATGCGCAGCATGGGGACACTGACTGTGAGGCTCGACGTTCTTAGATATCCACATGACATACACCTAATGGATTTTCTGAAAGTGGGGAGCACTTCATCCTCTTTAGAGGATGTACCATGGTATCAGTGTTGCTTCAAGGGGAATTATTTAAGGAGTTCCACACAACCCCTCTAGCGGTACCTCCAAGAGTGCTGAAGATATACCAGGATCTCCAACTATAGCATTGGTGGCCGGAAATGAAGAAAGTTGTTGTAGAGTTTGTCTCTTAGTGCCTCACTTGTCAGCAAGTGAAGGTGGAGAATCATGTACCAGCTGGCTTAATTCATCCTTTAGAGGTCCCAGAGTGGAAGTGGGACAGGATATCCATGGACTTCATGACATGACTTCCATGTACATCTAGGTGTCATGATTCTATTTGGGTGATCTTCGACTGACTCACAAAGTCTTCCCACTTCCTACCGATTAGAGAGTAGGGTTTAGTAGAGATCTTGGGACGCCTCTATGTGTTAGAGATTGTGTGGCTACATGGAGTACCCATGGTGATTGTCTCCGATCGTGATGCATGTTTCACTTATCGGCTATGGAAGTGGTTTCAGGAGGCTTTCGGGATGCAGCTTCATTTGAGCACTGCCTTCCATCCTCAGATGGATGGCCAGAGTGAGTAGACCATTCAGACCCTCAAGGACATGCTGCATGCTTACTTCCTCAACTTCAGTCATATTTGGGAGGATCACTTGTCCTTGGTGGAGTTTTCATACAACAACAACTATAACTCCACCATTAGGATGGAACCTTTCAAGGTATTGTATGAAAAACCTTAAAGCCCACCTTTGTGTTGGACTGACCCAGGTGAGTCAGCACTCATGGGACCAGAGATGGTACATGATACCATGGAGAAGGTGCCGATCATCCAGGATCAGATGAAGACTGCACAGAGCAGGTGAAAGTCTTATGCCTATAGAAGATGGAGACCTCTAGAGTTTGAGGATGGTGACCACATCTTTTTACAAGTCTCACCCCGACGAGGTTTGCAGAGATTTGGCTGAGGTGAAAACTTATCTCCGAGGTTCATTTAAACCTTTTAGGTCCTTAGAAGAGTTGGTGAGGTGGCTTACCACCTAGTATTTCCCACTCTGTTGCACCGGGTGCACGATGTTTTCCTTGTATCCGAGCTGAGGAGATACATGAATGACCCATCTCACGCCATCGACCACGGTGAGCTAGACATCGATGATGGAGAGATGTTTAAGAAGATTCCAGTAGAGATTTAGGACTGATAGGAGAGAGTCCTTTGTGGGAGATTGATACCTTTAGGGCATGTACGTTAGCAGCACGAGAACCTCCAGGAAAACACACGGGAGTGGGAGGCCCAGATTCATGTTTAGTACCCCCACTTGTTTTCCTAGTTTTTGTGATGTGGATTTTGGGGACACAAAGCCCTAAGGTGGGGAGAATGTAAAGAACCAAAAAATTCCATGTATTTTTTTTAATTATATGGGAATTTTTTGAGTCTTTGAAAATTAATGACTCGTGATTCCGAGTCCCGGTGTGCCCGAAATTAATTTATGAACTTTTTTATGTACATTCAGTAAACATATGAGAGGGTTTTTGTAACTTTTGAAACGGTGATTGGAATTGAAATCTGAGGGCACCGTTGTACTCACAGTGCTGATATTCACTTAAGGGGACCTTCACCTTGACCGCAGTTGGTCGAGGGTGAAAGTTAGTTTTCGTGTTTTTTCGTGGAAATAAAAATAAAATAAATAACACCTTTTATTTTATTTTTTAAAACCTCCCATTTGAATTTTTAGTGGTGGTACCACCCAAGCTTAAAACCTCCCATATTGAAATTAATTATGGGGACCACCTGACCCTTGAACTCCCACTTTAATGAGGGAGGTGACTCTTGGTTTTATCTAAATTAATTATGCCAACATCAACTTAATTAATGGCCAATTCTAGTTAAATTGATAAAACTTAATTTAATAATTGGCTATTCATTTTTTTCGGAATTGGGGAAGTGTTGGAAAAGGTTAGAGTTGGGAGAACTTTGGACAAACTTTTCCTCCAAATGAAGAATTCCCACTCCAATGAAGAACATACTTCAGAATCAAGAACGATGATGACGCATGAGCCAGACTTCGAAAGCGTGTTGTGGAAGCGACAATCATTGGCACCCTCATCACCTTCACTGACTTAATCTCGGAACACTTCCAATGATAAATCGAGGTAGGGATTGTTGTTTGTATACCCCTTACCCATTCTTGACGTTCATCTTGATTTAAGAATAAATAAGTCGCTTGCTACCGTTCTAACGTGGAGGGTGTGGTCCAAACAAACACGACCCGACATCTTTGCATCCTTTGTGGGATTTTGATGGCATTGAATCAATGGAGACATCCCGAGGTGAGTACGGGATTCTACAGAATAATGAACGAGCCACCGGGGCATGCCTGGTGACCCGAGGAACGTCGCTGGAATGGCTCGGGAGCGGCGAACAACACTCTAGTTAGCCACGACGATGGCGGCGACGTGACCATGCTGCTAGAGAAGGGTCACGGCCCATCAGTTGTGGTTGAGCAAGGGAAGTGGTTGGAACATGGCTGACCACGTGAAGGGGGTGGCAACGTGCGTCCTCACCGCCGGGCGTGTAGGGGCTGCGATGATGATAGAGGGGCGGTCGACTCGCTGTCATCCACCAGTGATGGCACGACATGCAACTACGCTATGGAGGAGGGCTAGCCTTCTGGCCAGTTGGGTAGCCAAGTTGGCCGCCCATCATGGGCTGCACCGGTGGGCTGGGCCAGACCCTGCAGGCCGGTTCGGTCCGACCGGGTCGGAGAGGACCCAGACTAGCTTCGACCTTTTTTACTCTTTCAGTCATAACTTGAGCAACAAGTGTCCTTTTGACAAACCATCTACGGCAAAAGAAACCTTGGATCAAGATGTTCCTTTTGGTATACCCCACTTGAGTTTTGGATAAAGTTGGGGTATTGTCATGTTGGATCAAAACCGAATCCAACTGGTCCCTCTAGACTAAAAGTCCAATAACTTACAAACCGGGAATCTGATAGACGTACCATATATTGCATTGAGACCCCTATTACATGGGGTTCCTTTGGGATAATTCTTCATGGGACTTCATGGAAGTTAAAGTATCGACCAGTGTCTTGAGGAGAAGACCCTCCCAGAATTAAGCGAGCTTAGTACGGGAACCCTGTGGGTTGCTGTAACATGAGAAAGGGATCCTATGTGGGTATGTGCTTTGAGATCCTACGTGGGTCTATGTTCGAGAGTCCCACTTGGATCTTCTCTAGGAAATTCACGCAGGACTACCCTAGTTTCCATTTTGGGTCTACTGTACTAGGATCCTATGGGGGTCTGATGATTTAGGATCCTACGTGGGTATGCCTCTTAACCGAGTGAGATGATTCAGAAGTTACATCTAATCATATTTACTACCATACCTAAGTTATACCTGGTGTGATCTAAGTCCTTGCCTTTGTGGTATTATTTTGTGTGGCGTTACCATTGTGGTACTTACCTTTGTGGTGATACCTTTGTGGTATTATTCTATGTGGCGATACCTTTTTGGTGACACCTTTGTGGAATTATTCTGTGTGGCGATACCTTTGTGGTACTTACCTTCATGATGATACCTTTTTTGTATACTTCTATGTGGCTTACCTTTATGGTACTTATCTTTGGGGTGTTATATTTGTGGTAATCTTTCCTCCTTGGAACAGTTGATATTTGGGCTTTTGAGTTGGGCCTTGTGTTTCCTCAGGAATGAGATGGGTATACTTGATAACTTAGGTATATGTATAGGCGTATACCTAAGTAGGGTTGACTATTGTTTCCATGATTTTTGGTTTATCCTTTATGGATTCTGTGAGACCTTTTAGGGCCTCGGGGTCCCTACTGAGTATCGTTATACTCACCCCTGCACGGGCTATACCCACACCTTGTTGTACATGGTGCAGACAACAAACAACACTAACAGATGATAAGGGTTCCAGGACTGGAGGTATCTCATAGGTGGAAATTAGATGAGATGTACCACAGAGATGACCATTCAAGAGTTGTACCTACCCTTCAGGTATGAACCTTGGTGGGTTTTCACTAGATCTATTTTCAGTTTTACTTGTACTTGTCATTTTACTTGTACTTTTTAGCTGGGCTTGTATTCTACCCCCTTTTTCTTTCTTTACACACCCAGTTTTTTTGTATAGATTCACTTTGTACTTGTATCCTTATTTGTGCTTAGTTGTGTGAGTTTACAGGTTATAAAGGCAATGCCTTCCCAGTCTTAGGGAATATGCCTTTCGGTGCTAGTCGCCAGCCCCTAACCTATAGAAGGCGGGCTTGGGGTAGTCACGACAAGGGCCCTGGGGGACGGGTCATGATAGGGTGGGTTTAAAACAATTTAAATGCATATAAAAATGTAGAAAATATTAACTCTATCAATTCCCCCACACTTAAACCATGCATGTCCTCAAGCATAAAATTTCAACAAAGAGGTAATGAGGGAACTGATGTTGTCAATATTCAAATTTAAATGCAATAAAATCAAACCATTTTTTATGTCAAACCAAAATTTCAAAAATCCAAATAAGATATCAATTTAATTTATCATTTTTCAAATAAACAATAAATTCATGTATTTTAGTTTTTCCATTTGAAAAATGACGGAACTTCTCCTTTCATTCATTTAATCTCCTCAATTCATTATTATTAAGTATTCCACATCATGATTTACCTCAACTTTGAATCTTTTCGCTCATCTCTCAGGATAAAAATCAAGTAGAATTATGATCATATCCTGATAACATGTTTCTTATCAATAGTCTTGTAAATTAACTAATTTCTTCACTTTGTAAAGATAAAATATATATAAAATCATGAGAACTTTTCAATAAAGGTTCAAATGAATCTCAAGGTTAAGTTTGGTAGGATTGGATACTTTAAAAAAGATGGCTCAAGGAGGAGGTTTGTCTCTGATGTACAATGCATGATATCAAAAAGTGAAAGTGTAACGAAATTCTCCCCTTCAAAGTAGAAAAAAACAAATCCCCAAAACTCAAAGTAAATGTTATGATCAAGTAAGCATAACGAATGATTTGTGCACCCTATTGAATATTTTATTTTTTTTACTTTCGTACTTTTTTATTTCTTTGAAAGTTATGATTTGATAAAACCTCACATACATCATCTAACCACATACAATTAGAAGGTCATTGGTCTAGAAAATGGTGATTTTTGGTTTTCTCAAATCACAACCCATTTTCTCTCTGTTTTTTTTTTGTTTTTTATTTTTATATTTTTTTATTCAAGAGGGAAAAACAATAAATAGAATAATGAATTAATCAAAAACCTTTATTTATTCCCATAATAAGCACCCCTGCACTTCATCCTTGTAATGTGAATCATCCCCTAAAGCATAAACACATCCACCCCTAACACTTAAACTTTAAAATATCCTGAAAATACCAAGAGTAGGGTAGGAATGGATAAAAATAGCTTGAAACATGGATCATTGATATAAAGTTAATTCATGGATTCTATGGGATAAAGAAGAATTAATATAAAAGGTGGTATTTAAGGATAAGGACTTTTTAAAAGATGCCTCAATCTTTTGAAATGTGTTTTTTCATAGTCATTTCTTTGAAAAGTTCGAATGCAAGTTTTGGTTGGTGAAATGTCCCAAGATCACTCAAGAAATATGATCAAGATAAAATAGGAAGTACTTGGTCTAGAAATCGACTCAGGAATGAGGCATATTATATTGGACAATTACTCAAGGCATGATCAATAATAAAAAATAAATTCACATGAATTTCATAAATTCATAGCATAAAAAATGGTTGGGAAATTTCATTTACATGAATCAATCAATTCTTTCAAATCATGAGTCATCATTTGAATATGCATGATTATATTCAAACATTCAATTCTCAATTTTACTTATTCAATTACATTAACATTGAATTCTAAAACATGGAATAGATGGATTCCTAAGAAACTAATGTATCCTAGATAAGTTAAGTAAAGAATTAATTTAAGTATGGGAATGAAATTATTATCATTAAATCTCAAAAAATATTTTGGATCAAAAAATTCAAGGAGTTAAAAAGATAGAAAATGAAAATGAACTCCCTTTCCCATGAATATTAGTCCTTCTCTTCCACTTTATGAGGATTACTTCTTCTGTTATGGTCCTTTAAAAGAAAACAACAAAGTTAATCACAAGGACCATGTCATTAAAGATGAAAAATATAGGAGGGAGGGTGTTCCATACCGCACTACCTCCTAATAAATGAAATTGAAATTGAAATTATTAGGATTGAAAATGAAGGTACCAGAAATAAAGTAAATGATAAATCTTATTATGATCCCCCAAGTGGGCCCTGAATTCTTTTACTACCTCTAGGGGGTAGTACCATCTTTTATCCATAATCTATTAATGGGTGGATTTTCTTAGATTTGAACCACCACATGTGGTCCCTTCCATCCTAGACTTATTAATCATTATCAAGGAGGACTCCATGGATAGATTACACTAGATCCACCCCCTTATTAATTTGGTACAACTTGAATGGCGAGGTTAGGATGAAGTATAGATCATCCTATTCTTTGGTTTCTACCTATGCAACTTTCTCCTTCTTTTCCAGTGCTGGATCAACATGGGATGCATTAATTGAATGCTCAAATGGAATGTAATCATGTAATTTTTCTTCAATATAATTTAAATTTAAATTGGAAAAATATTATCTCTTTAAAAATTATCTGCCTCTATCTTGATTTCCTCAAACTCAAATTCTTGGAATTCTTTACCGGCTTTCTCAAATTCATGTTAAATAATATCAGGGAGCTCCAAGTGCTCCTCAACAGGTGTGGGTGTTGTTGCTTTATCTTATTCTAAGGAAAAGAAAGGATTGACCAAATATGAAAATTCAAAACCATAATAAATGATCCTAAAATTATATAGAATGAAATCATAAAAGATAAAGTTCAAGAATGGATCAACTCCCTTAGTTGGGTTTGGTTCAATCACTTCTTCAGTGATAAGTTCCTCTAGAATGTGGGTATTAATAGATGAAAGTAGGTAGTCAGGATCTTCTATCCTTTCTTCAAAATTTATCACTATTGTGGCTTCCTACTCTTCTATGGATAGAGTGACATGAAATGGTACTAGCTCTTCTACTTTATAGGTATCTGCGAGATCAGGTTGAACCTCATACTCATTCCATAATTCATTCATATCTCATTGATATCCTATAAATATCTTAGTAGTTAAGTCTTCCGCATCATGAATCTACTCTAGCTCATCATGGTCTTCTTGAATCAGGTTCCTAAAATGGTTTGTTTTTTGATATTACATTAGTTTTGCCTCAACTTATTGGATGTATTCAGCAAAATTGGGGAAAACCAGTGGAACTTCCTTCTTGGGATTGAATATTTGTATGTTAGTTTGGAGATCATCATCCATGGATGTCAAATATTTCGGTTTGATCTATGTTGTTATGCCTATTTGATTCTTCTTGGCCATTATCATAAGAGCATTATCCCTTCTTTGGAGGGCCTCCTCAATGTAGTCAGTTTCTTCTTCTTGCACCTGTGAGTAATTGTTCTATGTATTGTATAAATGGCCACTTGAAAACATCATGGAAGATGTATTTTTATGATTTTTTAAAAAATTAATGAAAATATATAAAAATTGTGAAAATAGAAAAGGTAAATAAACTACTGATTAGTTCCCCGATAATGGAATGGGTTTTGACACACACATGCCCTAGGGCATGGAAAAAGAAAATTATTTTCCTAATGAAGCACAGAGGATGACCAGAGCCTTCTCTCTTGAGGAGTTTCTCAGATGTTCACTCACTTAATCAAATTCACATAAACTAATTCTTTTTGGTTGTTTTTATTTAATTTTGGAAGGTTATGAAATTTAGATGAATAAAAAGATTAAACTAACATGAAATGACAAAATTTAATTAATGAAGAAAGAACTTTTCCTTTATGAGTTGGTTTGTGGGTTCCATCATTCTCCTTATTGGTGTTTTAAACTAATTTGGACAATTCAATTGTGATATCTCATGCGTGAATTACTATTATTTTATTTAACAGTGAGAAATCTTGAATGCATTTAGCAATATTAACTTAACCTCCTCTTATAATCAAGGTTTATGTAACACCTTGATCTAGAGTCTGACATCTTCTAAGAACTAGATCCATCGTATCCCATTTCAACCACTGAATAGATGAAATCCATGGTATGAAGATCTTTTATCTATTATAAGGGAGGGAAAATATTTAATAAAAGAATAGAAATGAGTCTAAGATTAGTTTCGTGGTGGACGACCACCACAACCATACACATCACTTTTTATCATAAAAAAATTAATAAAATATAAAAATTTAAGCGCAAAATAAATGAAATTTCCACATACCTCCCTCAGGACAAGTCTCAGGTTAGCCCCTCATCTTTTAAGGGTAAGAGGTCACGGTGGAAAGATGATAAGAATAATAGAAAAGAAGAAGAAGAATGGAATAAAAATAAGGGTTAATAAGATGTACACAAAAATAAAAAAATATATGAATTTATTAGAAATATAAATTACAATTGAAAAATAATAATATAAAGAAAAAAATTAATAAGATTAAAAGGGGAATATTTGTGGATGGCATCCCTCAGTGGATATCTCCCCCTTTGCGACATGTAACTAATGGGATAGAAAATGGGATTAATTGAGAGGGAAAAAGCTCCCCTACTTTTATAGGCTGAATTTTTACTCTTAAATATGATGAGTTTATCCCCAATAAATGACCTCTTCATGCATTACATCATTCATAAAAGTTTCTCCAAAACGTGTTTTTCATCCACCCTCAAAATTTCACCTTAATTTTCCACCAGATGTAGGAGTTATGATTTTTTTATTGAATGTTACTTTCTCTGGATGATGGTTCTAGGAATATTCCTTCTTAATATTTTGTTCAAATACCATCTTACTAAGATCATAACTCTATAGAAGTTATTTTAAAAATTAGTATATTGGATATCATTTCATTCCAAGTGAAATCACCTTAATTGTAGATCTTTATAATGAGTTGTGCTTCCATTATAGTGGTGGGGTCCAAGCTATATATCTAAAAAATTTCCCAACTTCAATGAATTTTTTGATCTTATAGATGTTAGAATCATCCCATGGTCCATAAGACAAAGTTGTAGGAAATGAATTAAGGATTTCAATAAAAAATTCACTCAATTTGGAATTACATTCTTAAAAAAATGAACAAAATACCATTTTGGTAAAAATATTTCAAAAATTTAGAAATAATCACTTTTCACCATTTTCATCAAAAAATATAATAAATAAAAAATTGATCCATATAAGCTCAAATTTATAATTTTTGAGGGTTTGAAACAACTGAAATTCTTATAAAAATGAGAAAAATATTCACTATATCAACAATAAATGGAACAAAAGTACAAAAAGGAAAAAAGTATCCCATATAGTATTATGAGCCCCTGGTCAGTCCCATGCTCCCCTGATCCCAAGAAACTATCAAGAACCTATATCAGAGTGCTTTTCCTTATCCATACCTGCAATCATATAATATGTTAGGGCAACCAAGGTGGCCAGAATAGGTCATGATACATAATACCAGTATGAAACCACCCAATTTCAAGTTCCATCTAGTCTGTGAATATATATAATAGTCACAGTGGATAGGTAGTAATACAATATAAAAGGAAGTACTGAAAGCAAACATCCTATAAACTTTAGTTTCTCATTTATAATCAAATTAATTTAATTATTCACTTATATTTAATAAGTAAGTATCAAGACATGGAATAATGACTATCATCCCCTGTGATAACATAAAAAATGATTCCTAAATAGGATATCTATAAATTTTAATATAGAGACTGAATGTTAGGACCAATAGGGGCCTATATACCCTAAGAGGGGGGGGGGTGAATCAGGGTATGAATATCCTTATTCAAAATTCTTTCTACCCCACTAGATCTTGACCTCTTTATTACAAGGGTCACTTTGTTTACACTTGTGTGTTTATTGTGATCACTTATTTCCTTCTTTATCTGATGATGATGCTTTAAATGCAATGCAAGGAAGTAAGCAGGAAGACATAGAGATTTTCACTTGTTTTACCCTCACTAGGCTACGTCCAAGGAGCATACGCTGACAAGTTTCCATTCGTACTAAATTCCACTATTCTTCACTAGATGTGATACAAGGGTTCGGGAACAGTCACTCTGTCCCAGGCTCACTAACTTTACAAGGTTTAGGGTCAGCTCACTGCTTTCCCAAGGGTCACTCCCTATTTCTCTCTCTGGCTCACTGCCTGTGGAGAGGATCGCCTTATTCCTCTTCCTTTGCTCACTGCTCTGGAAAGGATCCACTCACATTTTATAGACTTGTAGGTCTCTTCATTTACATGATGGAATGCATCTTCCTCTGTATGTAGATGCTCTATTGAAGTCCAACATTCACCCGTAGATGAATCTCTCTTTGCACCGAAGGTATCGGGAAAACTTCCAGCTTCCATGTAGCCCTGAATCACTACCAGAAATCAACCTTAATTGGCGCCCATCTCAAAACTGGTGTGCAAGTCTCGGCACGCAAGTCACAACTTGCGCACAAGTCCACATCAGACACTTTCGTGAAACAATCTTATTCAACTCCAAACTTGGGCGACACACTTCCCTTTATGCCCAAACCAATATTGGCATGCAACACACAAAAATCGACCTTCTTCAAATCTGGTGCGCAAGTCCTACTTGCGCGATGCACCACCACTTGCGCGACCACCACAACTACATGAAAAGAGCTATGATTTTCTCTAAGTTTTGAACTCCATTAAGAATGAGGAGGGGTCGACCTATATTTATAGGCATTTTGACACCATGCGCGACGGTGCGCAAGTCTCCCCTCGGCGCGTAAGTCTCGGTGCAGAGGTCCCTTCCCTTGCAAGTCACTTGCGCGACCCACTTCCAAACTTGTGCGACCCTCTTTCCTTTGACATATTTCCATGTTCTGATCTTAAAAAAAATATGGAGCACAATTTTTCTATCCTTCAAGAACACGGAATGCAAATATCTTTGCCAAAACCACTTTTCTCGATTTTTTTATTTTCAGGCCCAAAAATTTGGCAAACACTGAAAAACGGTTCCACCTTGTATCTGTTATTTTTGTACCACCTCCAGATCATCCATTCCTTTGTCGACGTTCTTTAATCAAACATGGATCGTTGACCACATCTCTTGAACTCAACATTCCACCATGAAATCCCCTTTGTCAACAAATTTGTATGTCATTGTTTTGATTTGTCAACAATCACCACACAGATGTCCACTTTGTCAACAAACACAATCACCTCAAAAATGATTCAATGATACCTTAATGGATTTTTTCCAACAATCTCCCCATTTGGGTTTGTTGAAAACTCTTCCATAAAAAGATACATCGTTAATTCTTCAGCCACAATTCGACTTACTGCAATTCTGATAGAGATCAGAGATTTACTCAACACATACTTTAAGCCCACATGAGCAAGGCTCGGTGTGAGAAACAAGAGTAAATGAAAAGTTCCTCAATGAACCACTTCAACTATGACACCCACTATTGACACCAAACTAATACCAATTTGTTGGAAATATTCTTACCACATCCCAACACCACTCTTTTTCTTTCATCACGATCCTCAGATGTCGTGATATCTATGCTTTGATCGATCACTTCTAGCATCATCAGATTTAATACACTCCCCCTTTCTCATTGCTCCCCCTATCAGCTTAACTCCCCCTATCTGGATGCTCCACCTGTAAACTTCTCCCCGTATCTTTCATGATTTCTCAAATAGCCACACTATCTCCCCCTTGATCAATCACTATTTTCTCCCCCTTTGTCAGCGAACCCAAAGGTCACTTCTTTGCAGTCTGTAATAGAGTATAGAACACATATCAGTACGTTAAGGAAAAATAAATCATACCTCAGGGAGGGGGGGGGGGTCCCACATCCACACTCTTTTAAGTGTAGGGAGTCGACTGAACTCCCAAAGCCAGTCGATGCCTCTCAAAAGCATCCTTTGGTAAGGCCTCTGTCAGAATGTCTAAAACTTGTAGATCTGTAGGAACAAACTCCAACTTCACGATTCCCTACTCAAACTTCTCCTTGATAAAATGATACTTTATCTCAATGTGCTTTGTCCTTGAGTGATGGACACGATTTTTTCTGAGATTCATAGCACTTGAGTTATCACACCAGATTACGATTGGAGACTTCACTTCAACTCCCATATATTCAAGCTGCTGCTTCATCCACAATAACTATGTGCATGCTTGAGTGGACACAATATACTCAGCCTCTGTGGTGCTCAATGAAATTCAATCTTTCTTATTTCTTAGCCAAGAATTACACAATCCACCAAGATATAATTCACCTCCTGACGTTGATTTTCTATCATCAGCTGATCTGGCCCAATCTGCATTTGCATAACCCAATAACACTGATTGAGATTTGTCATTATACAACAGACCGAAATCCACGGCTCCTTTGATATAACGAAGTATTCTTTTCACTGCAAGCATGTGGCTTTCCTTGGGATTAATCTGATATCTCACTACTTGGCATGTGGCGAAAAAAATATGAGTACTTGTTGCGGTTAAGTACAATAGACTTCCAATAATTTTCCTGTATTTTGTGATATTAACTGCCTTGCCATCCTCATCTTTTAATAATTTCATCCGGGTAGCAACCAGAGTTTTCATCTCCTTGGAATTATCCATGCCAAACCTTCTCAAAACCTCCTTGGTATATTTTTATTGAGAAATGAATGTTCCATTCCTTCCTTGTGTCACCAGTAGACCAATGAAAGACTTTATCTCTCCAATTATTATCATTTAAAACTCATTTTTCATGAATTCATAAAACTATCTGCATTGAGCTTCATCTGATCTACCAATATTATATCATCGACATAAACCCACACCATCATCCTTTGATTACTATTGTTGCTGAAATAGAGATTGTAATAAACTCCCCCATGTTATAAACCAAGCTTATTCAAGTACTAATCAAGCCTTTAGTACCATGTTCTTGGTGCTTGTTTCAGACCATACAACGCCTTCTTCAGTCTGAAAACTTTGTTATCATCCTCATGAATGATAAAATCCATCTGGATGCTCAATATACACCTCCTCTTCTAGAACTCCATTCAAGAATGTAGATTTGACATCCATCTGGAACACTTTGAACATTCTTTTCACTGCTATGGCCAAAAATAATCTAATTGTCTCCAACCTAGAAACTGGTGAAAATGTCTCATAAACATAAATACCCTCTATTTGGGAGTAACTTTTTCACACCAATCGTGCTTTGTTTTGAATCATTGTGCTATCTTTTTTCATCTTGTTACTAAAGAACCATTTAGTCCCGATGACATTCTTATCTGCTAGCCTTGAAACAATATCCCATTTTTGGTTCTTCTCAATCTGATCAAGCTCTTCATTCATAGCCTGAACCCATTTTTCATCTTCATCTGCATCAGCAATGAATTTCAGCTCATCCTGAGATAGAAAATATGTATGCTGTAGTGATTTCATTCTCCTTGTCTGAGCTAGAGATGACTAATCACCAATGATATTCTACCTGTTAATTTCAGCTCGACTCTTTGGCTTTTATGCAAATAAGGATTTTACTTCCTCATACTCACCATAAGTATCTTCTTCTGAATCCACTTCATCCAATTCTTCTATCCATGAGTCTCTTAAAACTTCATCAATTTTAACAGAAAACTTGTCCCTATGTCATTGTTCAATGATGTCAATTATTTCAACTAATTTCTCAGATTTTGGTTAAAGCACTTTTTTTTCTCTCGCATCTTCTTGGTATCATGGAAACATTCATCTGATACCACATTGTTAGAGAAAAATAAATAAGCATGGATTGCAAGATTATGCTGCTTCTCCAGAAATATGTCTTCTCTCGATAGAAAACACCTGAAATGGGTCATCCAATTATTTCTTTGATGGATCATGCATCTGGTTATGATATTGAATTCTATCCCAATGTTATGCAACACTTCCCAGGGTTAGTCCCACCTTTTAGACCCATAAATGTTCTTATTCTCCTACATCATTTATTCTCATCTTCCACTTGGAATTGATCCATTAAGAAAATCTCTAAGCCTATTATGTTGGAAATCAGTGTAGGAAACAAAAGATAAAGTTAACAACACAATCACTTCCTATTTTGATCTATTTCTCCCTTTCTACTTCAAATTTGGTACCTTATTTGAGTCAGTTAGAACTCTGATGCATATCACTTCTCCACTTTACATCTTTATATTCCACTTCCCCTTGGATTGTATCTCCCTAAAACTTGAAAGACATGAATCATCAGTTAATATAATTTTTATACATAGGGAGAGGGTTTTTTCTGGAATCCTCAAGTTGAAGATGGTGGTTGATCCTATTGGGTAAACCCTTTGATTCTTTCTTGCAAAGCATCACACTCTTTATTTGCTTCTTCTAGCTGCCTAGCCAACTTCAAATACTTTGGCCATATGACTAAGCATTCTTTACCCACATTATTAGCCTTTTTCTGATATGTAGATTCTGCAGGCCTGACCTTTCTCACCATTTGGGGTTCAAACCCACGAGTACACAATTCTGTCTTTGATGTTCCACCAAAATTCCATTTCCCTTGATTCCTTCTCTAGGTAGGAATCTCTCTACTTTTCATCTTCCCTTGCTTCTTCCACCATTACAAGGATCTTGCACCTTCCTCCACTTTTCACTGTGGAACACAACATGCGAATTTTTCAACACATTCTTTGTTCATATTTATTTTATCATATGTCTGAGTCACCACACTCTTTTTCACAGGCAGTGAGTCCTCCATTGAACATTAATTCTTCTTTATCACAATTGGAGTAGATCTCCCCTTAATCTTCCAGGTTTGTTTACATTCTCTCCTTGAAAGCCGTTGTGAGTATGACAGAGGAGGTGACTGGTACACCTTTCTTTTAGCTCCACGTGATTCCCTTGAGGCTCTAAGACTATTCTTCTCCTTAACACGATGTCTCACACTGTAGAATTTCTCATTATGCATCACTGGAGTCAAGAATCTCCTTTCGAGTTCCTTTTACTTTCTTGCATTCTTCTTGCTACAATTTCTTTCCAAATGCCCATAATCTGAACATATAAAACATTTTCCATCAAAGGCATACCTCATTTAATTATTTCTCTATCGAGATGTTGAAATATCTTGTGTCCTTCCTCTGACATTGTGCTCCTGAGCTTCCTGACACATACTCATTGTGTGTCCCATTCTTCCACAGTAATAACATCTGATGAATGTTTTATCTTGAGAGAATCTTCTCTCTGATTTCTCATGATGATTCTTCTTATTCTCAAATTTAGTAATGTTTCTATTTTCATAGCCTGAAATGTATTCCAGAGCCTCTGAACAAAATCTTGATGTGTGGGAAAGAATCCCGAAAAAATAGCACATGCCATCACTTCTTTTTGTAACTGTCCTCTTAGGCCTATCTCTAGCACCTACAGGTTTCTCTCCACTCCTGGAACTATTCACGACTTTCATTTTATCATGAATAGGAGGGGATTCATCAAATCCAATTCCAGATTTTCCAAAACTATATGGTCTTTGAGATGAGAAAATATTTGGTTGTTTCTCCTCAGAAATCTCATACTTCCTTTTTATTTTATCATCACCTTCCGAAGGACAATCGAATAATAAGTGCAGTGCCTCCTTGGACTTATGTTTTCCTTTGTCCTTTGACATATCCATTTCTTTCTTGGATTTCTCTACCACTTCCTCCAATTTTTGAATCTTTTTATTTCTTGATTCAAGTTTAGCATTGAGTTCTTTCCTAAGATTCTTACCGCTACTCAACTTATCTTCTAGTTCTCATGTGAGCTTTTCCACCATGTCAGTTTTCTCCTTCACTTTCAATTTTTCTTCTTCAATCGAATCAGAAAAACATGCATTCTCTTGTTTTAGCCTTTGATTCTTCTGAACTAGTTTAGATAGATGTGTAGCAAGATCATTATATTTAGATTTCAAATTCTGAATCTCATCTGAGTTCAGATTGTTCCCCTAGTAACCATCTTTTGATTTTTCCACCTTTGCAGATCTCTTTCTAAATTCTTCATCTTGAGAATCATTTTTCTCCTTCAGATCAGTAGCTACGTCAATAAACCTTTGATTCAAACTTCTTAGTTTTTTTATCTCTGTCTCCAGTTCTTGGATCCAAATATCTTTAGTTTTCATCTCTTCATCCAATTTCTAATCCAATTCCTTTGCCTTGTGGACAAATTCCACTTTTCAAATAGTTGGTTTTTCTTCATCATCGGTGGTACCAACATCACCTGGAAAATCAGGTTCTTCACTCATTCCTTCAGCATCATTTAATGAGTAAGTATTTTCATAGTATGATTAATCCAAACCATTCTTCTGTTCACTACATGATTCCTTTAACTGAATCACACTCATTCCATTGACACTTCCACAGTGGGTAATACCACCAACCTTCTGCTTCTTCTTTGATGTTCTTCCCATTTCCATGGCATAATATGATAAGAGAAGATTGGATCTTTAACTTGAGAAATCGACTGAACCAAGTCAGAGCAAACAAATCTGATAAAAGAAACCTGCCTCTGATACCAATTGTTAGGACCAATAGGGTCCTATATACCCCGAGAGGGGGGGGGGGGTGAATCAGGGTATGGATATCCTTTTCCAAAATTCTCCCTACCCCACTAGATGTTGACCTCTTTATTACAAGGGTCACTTTGTTTTCACTTGTGTGTTTATCGTGATCACTCATTTCCTTCTTTATCTGATGATGATGCTTTAAATGCAATGCAGGGAAGTAAGCAGGCAGGCATAGAAATTTTTACTTGGTTCACCCTCACTGGGCTACGTCTAAGAAGCATACACCGAAAAGTTTCCGGTTGTTCCAAATTCCACTATTCTTCACTAGATGTGGATACAAGGGTTCGGGAATAGTCACCCTGTCCTAGGATCACTGCCTTTACAAGGTTTGGGGTTAGCTCACTACTTTCCCAAGGGTCACTCCCTATTTCTCTCTCTCTAGATCATTGCCTGTGGAGAGGATCACCTTCTTCCTCTTCCTTTTCTCACTACTCTGGAAAGTATCCACTCACAGTTTATAAACTTGTAGGTCTCTTCATTTGCATGAAGGAATGCATATTCCACTGTATGTAGATGCTCTGTTGAAATCCAACTTTCACCCATAGATGAATCTCTATTTGTACTGAAGGTATCGGGAAAACTTCCAGCTTCCACGCAGCCCTGAATCACTGCCGGAAATCAACCTTACTTGGCGCCCTTCTCAAAGCTGGCGCGCAAGTCTCGGGGCGTAAGTCACAACTGGTGCGCAAGTACACCTCAGACACTTGGGAGACACAAGATTCTTCAACTCCAAACTTGTGCGACGCACTCCCCTTTACGCCCAAACCAATATTGGCACGCAACACACAACAATTTCCCTTCTTCAAATCTGGCACGGAAGTACTACTTGTGTGATGAACCACCACTTGCACGACCCACACACCTGCACGAAGGGAGATATAATTTTCTCTAGGTGTTGAACTCTGTTAAGAATGAGGTGGGGTTGACCTATATTTATAGGCATTTTGACACCTTGCACGACGGCGCACAAGTCTCCCCTCGGTGTGCAAGTCTCAGTGCGCAGGTCTCTTCCCCTTTAAGTCACATGCGCAACCCACTTCCAAACTTGCGCGACCCTCTTTCCTTTACCATATTTCTATTTTCTAATATTAAAAAACATATGGCGTGAAAGTTTTCTCTCCTTAAAGGACATGGAACACAAGTCTCTTTTCCAAAACCACTTTTCTCCATTTGTCGATTTTCAGGCCCAAAAATTTGGCAAACACTAGAAAACGACACCACCTTGTATCTGTTTTTTTTGTACCGCCTCCAGATCATACATTCCTTTGTCGATGTTCTTGAATCAAAAAAGGATCGTTGACCACATCTCTTGAACTCGACATTCCACTATGAAATCCCCTTTGTCAACAAATTTGTATGTCATTGTTTTTCTTTGTCAACAATCACCACACAGATTTCCACTTTGTCAACAAACACAATCACCTCAAAAATGCTTCAATGATACCTTGAGGGATTTTTTCCCAACACTGAATACAATATTATGATTTGTATTGGTAGACATGTCATATAACTCTATTAATTCATTATTAATTTATGAACTTGAGCATGTCTATGGAATTCCTAATTTGGAATCCAGGTATCGCTCTAGGTATAATATAAACCAAAACCCTAAAATCACATTCATAGTGATCCTCACAAGAACATTGGTATCGTTATAGGAATTTTATAACATCTCTGCCATTCGAGTCCTTCCTTGGCAGTCCACTAAGGGTTCCCATGTCTCACCCATGGAATATATGATCAAATACACATTGAGTACATCCTTGGAAATCCATATGGAGTCCATGTGTCACTTGACATATAATATTCATCCCCTATGAGTCCATCCTTGTCCGTCCACATAATGATTCCAAGTGTCACTCAAGCATAAGCATGGTAAAATCCAAATGAGTCCATCTACGAAATTCATATATGAATCCATGTGTCACCGAAGGCATATAATAATTCTATATCATTCAATATGATTTAATCAATTTAATTTAATAAATATCATTTAAACATCTCAAGGTCATCACCAATAACATTTAAATTCAATCTCACCTTTGAAGGGGACTCATGGCATTTCCCAAGATTAGAAGACTTACCTATCAACTACTCATGTGGCCATTTCATTATAACAAGAATCTAATGATTAAACAATACATTACAAGGAAATGGAAAAGGGTCATGGTCATTTAATCCATTCCCATTAATCATTTAAACTATAATTGATATCACAATCCAACTCCCATTCTAATTCACAATTCAATTCACAATTCACATCCCATGGAAAAAGATTAAAAAGAACACCTTAAGGTATTTAATTTCACATACAATCATAATGGCCCACTTAAATATGCAAAAAAACCAAAGGGATGGTTCCATTCAAGGTTCTTGACCATTTAACATTAATTAATGGGCCTCATTAATTGCATAGGCTATACCTATCAATTATATTCAAGGATTAAAATCCATTCAAGGGTGTCACTCCAAAATTTGGGTGCATGGAAAAATGACATATATAAACACTTATAAATTAAAAAAATCATGATACCACCTACCATAGGTTCATATAGAATATCTGGTCTAGTATTTGCTTCTGATTTAACTCAGATCAGGATAAAATTGGAAATTTAAGGAAGTACCTAATAGTAGGTAAAATTATCTTCGACATAAATAACACATCCAATACCAAAAAAATGAGGAAATACATAAAAAGATTTTAGAAATCACCATTGCAGATCCAAAGAGACGAGGAGTGATTGAATCTAAGCTCAGGTATAGAGTGGGTGGAAAATACAAATTTATAGCTTTAAAGGAGCTATAAAAAACTAATGGTTATGTCATTTGAATAAATAGGAAAAGTGGATTTGGATTAATATATTTAATATGGAAAAAATAATAATTTCAAAAAAAACATAGTGTCACATGGTTTAGACACAAATTTGGCCAAACTATGTGGAAACCATGCATGGTTAGCTGTAGGGATGGGCACCCCATATGAATTTCATGCACAGTTTGAATAACAACGAAAAAACTATGTAAAACTACATAGTCAAAATCAAAGACAAGCCTGCATGACCATTTTCCCCAAATCACATGGTTTTCTCTAACCTTATGACCTGCATCTCCCCACTATCCATCCTCACATAGTTTTATCAAACCGTGCGACCTTCCCGCATGGTTTACACTAACAATGTGCTAGAAATGTTTCACCCAAAAGATGGGTTTTGGGATCTATATCAACCATGGACACCCCCCAATTCTTTTATGAACTTAAAAGGAATTCAAATTAGGCCCTATTTAAACATTTAAATTAAAATTTGAAGGAAATTAAAGGATATGTACTTCAAGAAATAACTCGGTTCCCACAAACTTCCCCCTTTAATGCAATTCATCACCAAATTTCACTTTTAAGGGTAGTGAAACATCATATAATAACTCTAGCCATTAATATCGTACATCAACCTCCTACTATAAGAACTTGATTTTTTATGAGGTATAAATCCCTTTTTTCAGTTTTAATGTTTAAATATCACCTAATGTGAATTCCCTTTGAGTCCATAGAGGTGGCAGGGGTGTCCATAGCTTTTTCAGATCCTAGAACCAAGGTTTTTGGGTGATTTAAGTGAGGCACACAGTTAGTGTAAACCACGTGGGAAAGACCTAATGGTTTGATTAAACCATACAAGTCTAGATAGAGGGGAGAAATAGGCCACATGGTTAGGCCAAACCATACAGAATGGGATGCAAAACCATGCGTCCAGGTCTGCAACTTTTATAGTGTCTTTTTGCACGGTTATTCAAACCATGTTAGGAAACCGTGCAGGTGTTCTTAGCCTATAGATAAACATACGGTTTGGCACATGGTTTTTCAAACTGTTTGGTTAAAACACAAGACCCCTTAAATTTTGGGAAATTTAATAATTTTAAATTAAATTAAAAACCCTTTTAAACCTAAAATTATGTTTCCTTTTCCTGTATAGAAAGATCAATATTTTTTGAGATCTCCTTATTATCTAATATTGGAATCAAGATATCTTCTCTATCCGATCTCCAAATCTAAGGTTTCTCATATCTTTGGATCCATAATGATATGACCTCGATTCCTCTTTATGCATGATTCATTCTTATGGATATCAGTTTTTCTATTTAGGTTCAAGTTGATTTTCCCAAATTTCAGGTTCTTCATCTATTATTCATATTTATCATGATATGAGTTGAGACAAAAGTTGATATTGGATGAGAACTCCACTACTGGGATAAGATATATGTTCTATACATTTTCCTTTAGTTTTAGTAGTTTATTAGGCTACCTTCTATTGTGCCACACGTTGAAATTTCTGATGCACCCCTTAATTTGAACTAGTTAATTGAATTAAATGTAATAAGACTTATTAGGGATTACCTTAGGCACTATTGATATGAGTTGGTGTCCATTTCCAAAACCATTACCACCCATGGGGTTTGAATTATGAAATTACCTTATTATGCCTTGGTTAAACCACCTAAAGAGTGTTTCTCATGCTTTCCTAGATGTAGGAAGCCTAATTATGTTTTGGAATTGAATTGATTATTTAGGATATGTCTTGCCTCCTTTCTTTATGATAATTTGATATTCCATACTGTAATTGATTAAATGGATTAAATGTAATTGGTTAAAAAAGTGGGTATACTCATTGTTTTTTTAATTTACTGAATGGTTTATTTGAAAAATGTGATATATGAGTATGTATACTCATGAGATGAATTGAATGTGAAATTTTTATATGATTGGGTATACATATTGGTATGAAATAGGAAATGGTATGAAGTGGTGTTTCACTCCATAGATGTCTTGGATTTTATTTCTTAGATCATGATGCGGTAGTAGATGACTTGGATTAAGTATTCTCCTTGGGTCTTTATTTTGTGGGATGTCTCAGGTGTTGCTACCCCTTAAGCTGGCTTGCTTGGACTCTCCTACAACATGTTCAACATGACATGTTCTTAGGACTCCAACCAGTGGCTAACCGAGTTTCCATGAAGATACTCTTGGGACTTGATGAGGATGACTTGTTCTTCTACACCATAGATCTGGCCCTTTAGGGTCTGAAACATTGGTTATACAGCATGACCGTGTGATATATGATATGCTTGGTTGAATGACTCGATCGTGGGTGTTATGAAATTTTAGGTTTTATAGAAAGGTTGTGGATGATATGGTTCCATGGTTGTATGATGAGGATATGGTGTTTCCCATGGTCGATACTTTTAAGTATTACTAGTAGTTCTTAAATTCCTTGGGCACCTTTACCTTTCACTACTGATTACCCATATTACATGCACACAACTATCTTGTTAAAATGCACAATCTAAATTGTATAAAACTTTGGGTGATTGCCTTCTGGGATTATTTATCAAACCCTATTCAGGCCAACATGTGGTACTCGAATAGACTATTTTGATATAGGAGGAGATAGCGGAAAGCTTCCATAGTTCTTGGGTTGACTAGTAACATACTTAGGAGCAGGGAATACATGGACTTAGCTATGAATTATGATTCTATTCAGATATAGAAACTTTTTAGTCATTTTATTTTTTGGATACATTTATTGTATGATTTTTCTATGGACCCATTTTGGATTCATTCTTAGAGACATAACATGTATCATCGTTATATATGAGATTCAATCTTTGAATTGTTATCTATTCCTAAAATTATTCTATAGTCTAATTTTTTTACTAAATCAACTAATTTTATGTTATTAACATTAGGCTTTGATACAATATGGTGATGAGGGAATAATGAACCCACTAAAACAAATATTCTCTCACTACTATTCAGAAGCCTCTAGAATTTGGGGAGATGTGCTTAAGGCCATGTGACCCAACAAACTCGGGGCACCTTTTAGTGGTATCTGGGTCCGAGACATTACAAAATGGTATCATAGGTGGTTTTTTTTTTCTTTAATATTTGGAGATAATAGATAGGGATAGGCAGAAAATAAAACTTGGCAATGTGTAGTGCTCAAGCGTAGCTAACCCGTGTACATGAAAATTCCAAATTTCCTTGAATTGAAATTTTCTTTTTGAATTTTGAATATTATAGTTGATTTTATTCCACCATTGAGTGATGCACTTGATTTATGATTTTATAATTGATATCAATATGGGTTCTATTTTTCTAACTTAATAATTTTAGGGGATTCCATCACATTCATCATTTTAGGAACGTTTAGAAATCACATGCCATGAATTTTTCTATGCCATTTAGGATGCATCACTTATTTCATGGTATTATGAAAGGAGATCTTATATATGTGCCTGCTATTGTGGTAGAGTTTGTGTAGATAATAGTTGAATTTATTCCATATTTTAGTTCATAAGGTTTATGGGCCCTTATAGACTAGAAAGTGACACACCTTTTTTATTTACTTATTTAAGTGAATTTGATATGTTATGAGATATATTGGAACCCACTTTTGGTTATTGAGGTGTTATAAACCCACATGGATTGTAACTTGGTAAACCATTGGATAATATTTAAAATGAATTCATTATGGGGATTTAAATGTGAAACTAATGTAAATTTAAACAGAAACTTGAAATGATGAACATAGACATGAATGATTAGATAGTGAGATTGCTAATGGGTTAGAGGCAAGGATAGTGTGGCTCTCGCACCTTCAGCTACTTCGGCAGCGATGCCCTAGCCTAGAGATTACTAAGGATCTGGCCCCCTCCTCCCTAGTGGGGGGAGGGGGGATCCATCCTTCTTCCTCAATGGCTCAGCCCTTCATCTCCTTTACCAACCTAGCTTACCTTCCTCCTTTCCCATTGATCCTTCTTTTCCCTAAGGTCCCCGAACTACATGAAGGATCACCCCAGCTTTCTATTTCGAAAATGGAGTTCAATGTACCTTCTAATATTCACAAATCGATGCTTGTGGCTTGATTCCAGGGTCAATTTCCATCAGTTGGAACTTTTGACAAATTTTATATCGATTTTCGGGGTCTTCCAAATTGAGAGATGGTGGGTCTTCTCAATCGGTGTTAAATGATGATTCTCATCTCATCGGAGGAGGATTCGGTCATCACCTTGTCTAATTCTCAATGGGTGTTCGATGGATGTGAATTTTTCCACCTGTGATGGTCCTTTTATTTCAACATGATTCGTGATCCGCCTTCGGCTGTGGTGTGGGGAAGTTTTCCAAACCTTCCTCTACCTTTCCAGAATCCTACCATTATATGTATGCCCAGGAATATGGTTGGAAGGTATCTCTGTTCTGATAATCACACAACTACGGTGTGTCACCCTATTTTTCCTCACGTATGTGTTGAGGTTGATGTTTCAAAACTTCCAACGAAGTGGCTGTGGATTTTGGTCAGAAAATAGATATGATGAAGACAGAGGGTAGTGTTTGACTCTTGGCCACCGTTATTCTTAGGATGCAATAGGCTATGCCACATAGCCTCTAGACGTCATCGTGTGAACCGGGACATGCCAAATGCGGCATATTTGGACCCAGTGGTGTAATAATAGTCATGTGATAGTGATGTTTTGGGTGAGAATGAGTATGTGCACATGGAGGTTCCAAAGGACATGGAACTGGTCAAGATCTATGATTCTCCAGTTACGGAGGCCAGTACCTGAGAGGCTCAGAAGTAGTGGCCTCCCTTGATTTCTATAGTGGATGTGAATAATGTGAAGACAAAGGAGTCTGAACCACGGGTTTTAGACATATTTTCTCATTTTAAAGATAATTTGGGTATCAATGGAGTTGAATAGGAGAGTCTCTTAGTAGTGGCTATAGTGATCCAACTCTACCTTGGAAGGTGAGGTGAGATTGATAGAGTGTGTTGTTCAAGGTCTATATGGCTCTCAAAGTTGAGGCTTGGAGGAAACTAACAAGCAACCATAGTTTATGGGTTGTGGATATGAGAAATCCATAGGATCAGACTTGGTATAGGGGAAGTCCTTCTTTTCGGCTGAAACATCTCATAGTGGAAAAGGAAAGCTAGACGGAGTGAATGTCTTGAGTCCCTTAGACCCAAACACCCTCAGTGATACCCATATGAAGGCTGAGTCTGGGAGGAATAAATTTGTCTTTTGGAATAATTTAGGTAAGGAGGAGTCTCTATGTAAGAAGAGGCCCCTCAGAGAAGTCACAACAACAAAGCTGGGCAACCGTTTTGATGGCATGGAAGTTCAAGAACCTCCATTGTCTCAGGAGGATGATTCTTCAGGAGATGACAGTTATAGTCACCCTTTAGTGGATAGTATGGAAAATGTCAAGGGAAAGGTACTGATAGACCTTGAAGGAAGAAAAGTAAAAGGCATTAGAGATTTAGGTAAATGTATTGTGGTTTAGGGAAAAAATACAAAGGGACTCAAGGATTACTCTCATTTTCCAAAAAAATGGATACTAGGTCAGAAAATGATGGTAAAAACAAGGAAAGAATATCCCTACTGAAGGGGGAAAGTGAAGAATCAAGTAGGTATAAAAGAGAAAAATAAGAAGAGGATGGAGAGTGCTTGAAACATATCCTGCACTCCAAGGAAGAAATGCTTGTGCAAGATATATGACCCAATGTCTTAGAAGAGGAGTTCAAGAGAATTTATGAATGAAGGTTGAAAGTTGGTGGCACATATGAGAAAAAAGTGTGGTTAGATAAACCTGATAGAATACTAGCCTGAGGTTTCAATAAAACTAAAATCAACTCGAAGGAATTTATTTAGTTAATGGAAAGGATAGTTACTCACCTTGAAGAGCTTATCAGGGAGGATCCAAATATCCAGGTTAGTACGATGCACTTCAAAATTTATAGAGTAGATAAGTCAATTAATATTAGTCTTGTGTTTAACCATTTTGTGATCTATTTCAGCTTGTAGTGGTAGCCTGTTTTTGAACTTTGGTTGACCATTTTTCCCAAAAATGGATTAATAAAAATTTAAATTTGTAGATGAACATAGACTTGAACCAAACAAAGATTTTGAGTGGGTAAAATTCAATGTTTCTACTGGTGTTTTTGAATATTTCATTTTATAGTCATAGATTTAGGAGCAGGGTGTGTGGTGTGACCTGGTTTTATAAGGCTTTTGACCTATCCTATGATTTTGAGCTGTGAACTTTGAAATAATTATTTTGTGAGGTGTGCATTTGAAATTGTAGAGGCATGACACCATGATGACCTCTAGTCGTTTGCCAAGAGGGAGGCAATGATGACACTCTAGAGTTAGTGGGACATGGGATACTATAAGATACTCATTTAGTGCTAGGTATAGGACCAAATTCTGTTCCAAACATCGGTTCTAAGGCACAATTCCTTGAGAAATTCCTTCGCATCATGCACACTTTTTTGGGAGCACCACAACCCACCTTATCTATGGACAGGCTAACATATGTGTTCTAGAAGCAGTATCCTCCCATGTTTTTAGGGGATATAATTACAAATATTATCGATATATTGATAGATACTATGCTGTCAATATTTAGTCACCTTGAGACACCTCCTGAGAGGAGGGAGAAGCTCATGAATTACATTCTTCTTGGGGCAGCAAAGTACTAGTGGGATATTCTGAAATAGATAGACATGTTGAGGGATATTATTTGGGATGATTTCAAAAATAGGTTTTATGACTATTTCTACCCCAAGACTTCATGGGTAGAGTAGGCAAGTGAATTCGTATGTCTGGAGTAGGGTGCAATGATAATTATGGAGTACTCGACATGCTTTATAGAGTTGCAGAGTTTTACACCAACATACCCTAGTGATGAGATATTGAGGGAAAGATACATTGAGGAAGGTCTCTGACATGATATCAGATCATAGATCAATGTGTTTAGGTTGACCTCTATCACTATAATTGTGAATCATGCATTGATTATAGAGTGAAACCTGAGAGAATATTGGGGAGAAGAGTAGGACAATGCTATTTCTCGACCTAGTAGTTCAGTGTATTCAAGTAGGAAGTTTAGTTTTGAGGTTTCCCCTGATAAGAATACTAGTCAGGATATGAGTAATAGTAGCTAAATGTTCTGTCATCAGTGTGGAAGGCAAGGCGATATGAAAAATCTGTTTGATTGTGAATGTGAGGACCCGAACCCAGAAAACCCGGAGTTGGTTCCTTGAATCATGATGTGTAATTTTTTTTACAAAAAATACATGCACAGATAAACTACACATAATTTCTATATAGAGGATCAAATTCAGTTCAGGTTATGGGAAACCAGACACTTTTGTCATACTTATTTAGCTCAAACTGATAGTTGAAATTTTTTAAAAAATGTAGGGTGAGCATACGAATGCCCGGTAAGGGGTTTCAAAAATAACTTAATATAACTTAATACAACATTATGTAAAGCTTTACATAAAAAATTTTACTTAAAGAAAAGTTGTAACACATGTAACATATCATAAGGGAAGTGCACAATTAAAAACATGCTAACAGAATTTCCAGGGTACATGATTTGTTTATAGGCATGCTCATTTGTGAGTAAAAAATAAAAGACATTCTAAAATGTATGACATACGAATATGTGAGCACAAATTAAACAACTAAGAGTAATGAATAATCAGAGTTTCACGTAAAGGTAATAACTTCCACTTCATACACCAAATAATAAATCACTAAGTGCTAAACATATATCATTGTAACACCCCAAGCTTCTATAGTACGCTTCTCTTTGAAAAATACAGTAGCGTGTGTTGTACGCAACTTCGAGTTCTAACACACACCACAACCAATCAAACTAGCTGATAAGAATACTAATACCCACCTTTTTAAATTTTATACATTTTATCTTTAAAAATGGACTTCATTTTTTGATTTGGAATATCAAAATTATCTTAGGGTGAATTTTTGGTACTTTTTGGAAAACTTTCATATTTTGATGAATACTGAAAATTACTAAATTTTATTTAAAAACAACTTTTGGAATTGAAATAATTAATAGTTATAAATTATGAATTTTAGTAGTTTAATGTATATTTAGAATATATTTTTATCATTTAATACAATTTTGGTCATTGGATATAATTTCACATTTAAACTGGACATAAGCAAGTGTCAATCTTTTGATAGTTATTATCTCATAAAAACAAGTTTTTTGTTTTAAAAATAGGAATTAATTTTAAATCAATTTTTGCCACTTCAATGTTTTGAATATAGAAAAATAGATTCCATATTTAGAATCAAGAAGTCCAAATTTTTTAAATAATTAACTTTTATTTTTAGACATTTTGAATAATTACTTCGGTAAATATTTTATTTACCATGGTTAAAGGGTAAATCCGGTAATTAAGGGTAAAAAATAATATTATAATAATAATAAATTACCCTAAAACGTGTCCTAATACTATTGGTTGATACATGTCCGACCATGGGCATATTTGGGTCGATTTTTGGACCCCATGGATCCACTTGTAAGTGATAATGACACTTTATATTAAATAAGTTAAAGTAAATACAAAAATGACATAAGCATATATCTTTTAGAAAACAATTTTTTACATAGGGTTATAAATGTTATATTTTTTATTATAAATATTCATTATAAATATAAAAAGATTTCCTACATAATGGTATTTTATTTATAATTTCTAGACAATAAATAATTTAATTTATTTATGACACAATGGTGATGCAGTAATTAACTAATTAATGAAATATTAAAATAATTGATATTATAAATATCAAAATAAATGTAATTTGAGAGTTTTTATGAATTAAACTAATTTTATAGGTTAATATAACATATTTGGGTTGTTTAGATTAATTTTTTTCGAAGAAATAATTTAGCAAAAACAAAATACCAAATAGTGTCAAAATTGACATAAATGAGTTTTTAAAACAAATATTATATTATTAATTGATATTCTATTCCTAAAAATCGAAGGTTTGGCCAAAAGACTTATATCATGATATGTGTATCATTAAAGTACCACTTGGGGGTCTCTTGGATGTATATAATATGTTTATTAATCATATAATATAAAAATACAAACAAACATGATAAATGTCAAACTATTTAACTAAGAGTTAAATATAAAGGATAAGGTTAATATAGTGACCCAAAAATGTATAAAATCTATTGGTTGAAAGGATTTAGACCCATCCCCACCTTAACCTTTAAATAATACACTTTGGAGCCATTAGAAAAGGAATATGAATTTGTTATCAAATAATATTTCTAACTTTTCCAAAGGTGCCTCTCACCCCTCTTATGAAAGGGCACTCCTCCTTCTCTCAAATTCACACCTTCAAATCCTTTTGGCTCGGCCAAACCCTACCCAAATATTCTTTAAAATTCCCTCAATTTGACCTAGAGGCCTTAGTTTGATCAGAACGTGAACCTAAGGAGCCATTTTGATCAAATTTAAAGGAAGAACCCGAAGAAGAGGTAATGTTTTCACCACCATCTTTCAAGTTCCTTTCTTCTTCAACTTCTTATTTACTTGTTATTTCCATTATAAAATAATAACTCCAGTATCTTATATATACTATGATGTTATTATAAATATTTAACAAACAAATTCATTATTCTATCCATCCCTTGAATGACATGTCACCATACGTGCGTACGTACGGCCTACCGTCTCCACATCGTGGTGTAATTGTTATTCAATATATTATTATTTAGATGGGTATAATAATGATGTATAATTCATGTAAATAAAAAATATAACATGATAATTATTCTGTATATATGATATACCATCCAATTATATGTGATATTAATATCAAAATAATGATATTGTCGCTCGTGCATATGTACGGATTATCGTCTCCACGAACATGATGAGATTCATTCCCCATCGTATCCATTAAAGACTAAATTTCATTTGATTATTAAAAATAATTTTAAGAGACATGATATCATTCTGGATATCAATAATATAAATCCCATCCATAACAAATATGGCTCACATTACAAAGAATATAAAGGAAAACAAATCCGTTAACACACAAAATGATGATAATACTAAGATATTATTAACAAATCAATGTTTGAAGATCAAATATGATATCATATTAATGTATATGATTCTTGTATAATTTAATAAAAATTATTTCACCATTATACAGGAGGTTAACCTACCCTCAACCAAGTAAAAGTACAAGGTAAGGGTTTATTTCACAATCTCTTCATTATCCGAGGTTGTTTATACTTAATTATCTACTGGGACCTCTTTATCATCCATGTCCATGTTTCTTAAAAATGTATTTCAAATAATTATTACTATGGGTTAAAGTCATTTATACCCTTGTTTACTTTTTATAAGATGTTTATAAAGGAATATTTCCATCCTTTTCCAAACAAGGTCCTTTTTAACCTTTTTGACAGAATTAAGGTAAGAATGTCTTTTTTTAACTTATACAGCGGGTGCGGCTATTTTCCGCCATTATAAAATTGTAGAAACTTCCCTTACAAGATTATAAGAATATTTTCAAAGTAAATGTTTTATTTTATAATTATGTGACTTTTAAATGATTAAAAAAAAGAGACATTTCTCTCAAATAGTTTTGATTTCATCTATGCCAACATCTTTTGATGGATTTTAAGCTTATTTATTATGATACAAAACTTCCAGATAGTATTGAAGGTTTTGTGATATGTTTGACTGTGGATGTGTTATTTTTATACCATTCATGTTTTATGGAGAAAGTATTTACATTTCGTATGCTAGTTTTAATATGAATTTTTATGTTATGTTTAAACCTATTCATATGAGGAATGTATTGGACTTAATAAGTGACGGGTGGAGCCCACTATAGCTCCTTGATGCATCGGTAGGTCTCATGAGACAAACTAGTTTCTTTTCATAAGGCCTTGACAAAATCTTATTTATAGTCTTGGCATAAGGCCTTGACTATGTGGTTATGATAGTCTGGCATTATGCATTCCATCATTATGAAATTCGTTATTGATATTGAATGTGGTTATTCGACTAGTAGAATATACGTGTGAATAATTAAATGACATTATTTCATTTTATATTTTCCATATTATTCTGAAGTTCAAGTTTAAAAGGCTTTTGTTTTAGTTATACATTGCCTTAAATTTTTATGCTTATTTATGAAAGTTTCCGCTATATTGTTATCCTTACCGAGCATCTGAGCTCACCCCTTTCAATGTTTTATTTTTTTCCAGGATGTGAAGAAGTAATTTTTGAATGACCTACAGGTATAGTATGAGGGGATATGAAGACAAGATGTTGTTGTATTTTTTTACTTTATGATTTAATGCAAGACTTATGAATATATCTAGTGTTTCCAAGACTACTAAACTAATCGGTCTTTAGAGACTTGATCTTTTGTGATCATGGTAATGTTATGTAATAATGCACCGAGTCTGGGTAACTGGGGTCAGGGCGTTATAGTTTTTATCAGAGGATGTTTAGTACAAATCTTGGAAACTAGATTTTTATAAACTCTGATTAGAGCACATAGACATAAGATGGACTTTGAGGATTAGTATAGAAGAACTTCCTAGAATTTTGGTATTGTAGAAATTTTGTGATTTTTTGGAGAAATACATCCCTTTCTGGATACGAGCAGGTGAAGGTGGCTCTGGTACAGATATACCTAGGGGTAAAACCCGAAAACACCACTTTAAGCTAGACTCGAACGAGAACTGGTGCACGACAACGGGCCTTGCTGCACTCTTGGTTATGACACTCCCGGGGGATATGCTTAGGATAATTCTAATTTTCTTTACAAACCATTATGAATGGTTTATGAGTATATACTTCCTCAAATAAAACATTTTTATGATTATGGATTATACCCATAAACTGTTCAATTTATGTTAAGTGTTTTACAACTTTGGATTTATGTATTGTGATTCATAAACTAATCTAGTGTATGCCATTGTTTAGAAATGGTGCCTAGTGGAAGAAATGGAAACCATATCAATGTACACACTCCATGTAGGGATTTCCTTCCATATCAAGATAATTATAGTGGATCTGGTGATGCAACTGGTGCTGATCAGCTAATCACCATACTGGGACAACTCACTCAGGTTATGAATAATAATCTTACCCGTATGGAGCACCCTGATCCACAGAATGGAGGATCAATGTTAGATCGCTTCTTGAGACAACAACCACCAACATTCAATGGGAGTACAAATACCTTAGTAGCTGAGCAATGGATAAATTCCCTAGAGAAAGTATTTCATACCTTGGGGAGTAGTGAAAAGGAAAAAGTTATCATGGCAGTTTACCGCCTCACTAGAGATGCTGGTAAAATGATGGTCATTGATTAAAAACACAAAGTAAGAAGATAAAGTATCAAATATGGAATGGAGGGATTTCAAAGAGATTTTTTTAGAAAAATACTTTCCTCGTGACCATTGAGCAGATATGGAAAGACAATTTCTGAGTCTGAGACAAAAGGAGGATGAGAATGTCTCAAAGTAAGAGGCTAACTTTACAAGGTTAGCAAGGTATGCTATAGATTATATACGTAACCCAATAAGTAAGATTGATCGTTTATTTGATGGGTTAAAACCATTTCTTCGTTGGGAATTAGTGTCACAATCCTTCTCATCGTACGAAGATATTGTCTCATGTGCTATCAAGACAGAAAAAGAATTCTCTAAGTCTTATGACTTTAAAGAAAAGTAAGAGAAGAAGAGACCTGATGATCACTCTTGGAATGGAAATAAGGGAAATAAGGGAAAAGTTGAATATCTATCCTGTAGTAAATGTGGGAAGAAACACCCTAGTACTTGATTGAAGGGAATGAGAGTCTATTACAAGTTTGGTGAAAAAGGACATCAAGATCGTGATTGCAAGGGGAATAAAGAAGCTATCAATGTTCAATGATACAATTATAGGGAGATGGTACATTATGAAAATTAATGTCCTAATTGTTAGGGGAACTTACCTTATAAAAGGCCAATGGATCAAGGCCATGCTTATGCTATCACTACTGCTGAGGTAGAAGCTTCAAAAGACGCAATGGCAGGTAATTTAATGGTTTCCTCATGTTTAGAAAATGCATTATTTGATTCTAGATAATCACATTGTTTCATATCTTCCTAGTTTTCTAAGAAAATTAGTTATTTCCAATTTGATTTAACATGGGAGTTGTCAGTTAAAACTCGTAAGGTAAGTATCATTGCTATAAATTTATATGGATCTGTCCTCATTAGGGAATATAAATGTTCTTTATCTGCTGATCTCATCTTCATACCCATGAATGAATTTGATATAATCCCTAGTATGGATTGGATTTCAGATCATGATGTGAAAATTTGTTGTAATAAGAAGGAGGTTACAATTTTTGATGATGATGATAAAGAACACCTTATCTTTAGAGCAGAATTGTCACCACCTGATTCTTATCTAGATCCACCCCTAGTAGCTTAACTAAATTCAATTATCGGGGAGGAGGAGAATGAAATAACTATGGGTGTGGAAAGGAATGTTCAAATAGAGTATATACCTATTGTGAGACAATATGTTGATGTGTTTCTGGAAGATTTACCTATACATACTCCAGAATGAGAAATTGATTTTTCCATTGGTTTAATTCCTGGTTCAAGGCCTATATCGAAGACCCCTTATAGATGGACACTGTGGAATTAGTTAAACTAAAGAAACAACTAGAGGAATTGAGTAATAAGGGATTTATTCACCCTGGTGTTTCTCCATGGGAAGCCCCTATCCTTTTTGTTAAGAAGAAAGATGGATCTATGAGGTTATGTATCGACTACAGAGAAATCAATGCTATAAGAATAAAGAACAAGTATCCCCTACCTCACATTGATGATCTACTTGACCAACTGCATTGATCTCAATACTTTTCAAAGATTTACCTTCGATCTAGATACCATCAGTTGTGTGTGAAGAAGGAAGAAAATCCGAAAATAGCATTTCGAACCAGGTACGTGCATTACGAGTTTACAGTAATGCCTTTTGGGATGAAAAATGCACCCTCTGTTTTCATGGATCTAATGAATAGAGTTTTCAAGGAATATATTGATGATTTTTTAGTGGTATTTATTGATAATATCTTGGTATATTCTAAAATCTACGAAGACCATGAAAATCACTTGAGCATTATCATGAAGACTCTTAGAAGACATGAATTATATGGTAAGTTTTGCAAGTGTGAATTCTGGCTTCAAGAGATTTCTTTTCTTGGCCATATTATCTCTAAGGATGGAATTTCAGTGGATCCTTCTAATACCAAGGCAATCCAAGAATGTCCAGCACCGACGAGTATAACTGAGGTATGAAGTTTTATTGGTTTAGCAGGTTATTATCGTCGTTTCGTCCATAATTTTTCTCGATTGGCTAACCCATTAACGAAGCTCACACGTAAAGGGGTTAAATTTGTTTAGACAAAAGATTATGAATAATGTTTTGAAGAACTTAATAGAAGATTAGTCAATTCTCCTATATTGAATCTACCATCGGGGAATGATGGGTTCATTATTTATAGTGATGCATCAAAGAAAGGACTTGGTTGTGTCCTTATGCAAAATGATAGAGTTATTGCCTATACATCATGAGAGCTAAAAATTCATGAGCAAAACTATCCTACTCATGATATCGAGTTAGCAGCTGTGGTCTTTGATTTGAAGATATGGAGACACTACCTCTATGGTAAAAAATGTGAGATTTATACTGATCACAAGAGTTTGAAGTATATTTTCTCACAAAAAGAACTCAACATGAGGCAAAGGAGATGGCTTGAACTACTTAAGGATTATGATTGCACGATACACTACCACCCGGGGAAGGCAAATAAAGTGGCAGATGCTTTGAGTAGAAAAGATCATGGTGTTTTGAACAAGATGAGAGTTGAGAGGGATCCTATTTTCATGGATCTAGTAAAGTTGGATATGTGAATAACCATGGAAGGTGAAACATAAATTCTTTTTCAAATGGTTTCCAAACCATCTTTACTAGAAAGGATAAAGAGTTCTCAAGTTGATGATGAAGAGTTTAAAAAGAAGATTAAAGCTGTGAATGATGGTAGATTGAGTGACTTTGTGTATGAAGATGGAATTTTGAAATTTGGGAGGAGACTTTGTGTTCCCGATATACCTGATCTAAAAATGGAATTGTTGGATGATGCTCATAGTTCCAATTTCTATATACACCCTGGGAGCCCCAAAATGTATAGAGATTTGAAGGAACATTTTTTGTGGGACAACATGAAAAGGGAGATTTTTGATTTTATAATAGTCAATATAATAGTCAATATGATTCTATTATAAAACTAACCAGTCCATACCAAGAATCAATTCAAATCCAATCATTTCTAGTAATAACAGTTCCCAAAAGAAATGGTAATCACCAATATCTAAAGAAATCGGCTTGCAACATTTGATATTCTATAAATTCACTCTGAATGGTGTGTCGATGGTCAAAGCACAACTCAAGACTTCCACATAAAGGATAAACCCATTTAAAAAAATTATAGATAGAAAATAATGTGATTCTCCAGTATCAAACCAAACATAAGATAACACAAATTATATAAGAATCATACCTATGACTATAGATGGTATTGCATCCATGATAGTCGGAGTAGTCTACATAATGTGAAACTAACTTTTATCTCTTCCCTTGGATCTAGTATAACTACAAAGAGTTTTTTTTTCCTTTCACAGTACAGTTCCTCTAGAATTTAGGGACCATACCTCCTGCCTCATCTTAAATGGCTAGTGGAACTCTAATTACCATCCTACTGAGGGGTATTTGAGCCCCTTACTGACTCAAGTTCTATTCCTGATTCATTAACACTGGTCTTCATTGGAAAGTTCACATAAAAACTCAAAAAATTACTCAATATTCCATAGGGAAGACACTTTACTGTGGGGTAAGTATATTGAGATATCTTATGCCCAAACATTCCACACTAGTAGCACTAGAACAGAACACAATCTTGAGATGGCTACCCATTACCTTAACTTCTCTTCCCACTAATTTCTAGGTGGAAACTATCATAACATTTCTTATTTCCTCTTGAAGAATAGCTCCCTGATTTCCCTACTAAAATATCATGGCTACTACTCAGGGCCTATCTCATATTACCTTCCGTGATAAGGTCCTAGTTCATTAAATCCTCTTAGTTTCTTAAACAGAAAATTTTTACCTACAACCTGATCTCAAAGAAAAGAACATCCTGAAAACAACTAACCTTGGAGATCTGATCAGCTTCCAAATATGGCGCAAAGCGTTGTAGGTTGGTGAAATATCAAGTATTGTCCATCATTGACATGCCTTCTTATGTTAGATGTATCAACTTGTGATCTTTTTCATACCTCAATGTTTTATGATAGAAATGACTTAGTAACTTCAACTCAAATTCCTTCCATGATATCTCAACATAGTGCCCATATTCCTCCAGAATATTCCACTAGTGTTTGGATGGTCCATGAAGAATATATACAATAAGATTTACCCTTTTATTCATAGGTGTCTCAAGATTCTTGAAGATCATATAGACTGACTTGATCCAAAACTAGCCTTCCTTGGTTCTCCCATCCCCAAAAAATATTGGTAGATGTTGTAGCTAAAACTCTCTTTTCAGCTTAGAAATCAAAGGAACTATATAAATAGTCTCCCTTTCCATGGATTGAAAGACCCTCAGGAAGCTGTGACAAACCTAAACATCCATCTACATCTCAAGAAATATAAGAAGATCAAGTTCATCTATGTTAGTATTTTGTTTATTTCCACTATCATGACACTTAATTTGAAGATGATGAAGGGACATTTTATCTACAAGACATGCACACACCACAAAGAATTGTCTACAAAACATAGAAAACCTTGACATGTGACTAAAATAGATAACCACTAACTTATGGTCTCTCTAAACATGAATTAAAAGTGTTTTATCATTTCATGTAAACTCATTTCATTTATCTAGTGAAATAGATATCTCATATCACAGTTCAACAAGCAATTATATATCACATGAAAAAATAGATATGCCTCTGTCATGAACAATGCATGTCAATATATCCCTATGTGCCTATTATAACACATTTATTCTCATCTACTGTCATATTATGCCATGGGTATAAATCTCAAGAAACAATAACATTATAAAACAACAACCTCAAACAACATTTGAATCCCCCATGGTGAAATATCATCAATTGTAAAAAGAACGCATTATACACAACAATCTCATCCATGGGTACTAGGATTTTCCCCTATACATGGGTTATTTAATCCCATTCACAAACTCATCACCAAGTCTAAAAAAATCCTAATCTCATTTCCACCTTTTCGAAAAAGTAAATCATAAGAAAATAAAACACGTCCCTTCCATACCACTTTTTAACATCCCCCAATTTTTCCCTCTCTCATGTGGCTAAAAAGGTTTGGTTACGACACCTCATGCATGCCTCCCCATATTCCACAGGCTGTTGACTAGCAGTGGGGTAGTGAAGTGTATAGTGGAGAGGTTATACACTCTGGTACAAAGTGTCATAGAAGTAGAAAATAAACTATACAATTAAAAAACTAAAATTATAGACATAGAATAAGACAATAATAAAAGCCAACTAAATAATCCAATAAATAATAAAGAAATAATGTAATGATGTGTTGGAATGTAACTAAATTTCATACCCAAAAAATATTTTTAAAAGAATAGAAAACTCAAATAAATACTCAAAATTACCCGGTTTTGATCCCCATATTAGTACCACCTCCAAACTCTAACCCATCTAGGAAAAAAATAATCAACAGTATTGTCTTTTGACCTTTTCCAAACATGGATCCACATAATCTACTTAGTTACCAAACAGTATCCCAAATAGGGTGTCAGTATAACTCAGTGGGTCAACATTTCCATTTTTTAAATAGCCAATATAATAATAAGTGTATGCAATAGAGTGATAAAAAGGTGTATTAATTAATTCAATAATTAATAAAATACAACAACCAGTTTCGGCTCCATGTTGAAATATCTATGAGAATTTGTTACAACCATGCCAACCATAATCATATAACCTAGGTAAAATAAACTTCCTTTTTCCTTTATGTAATATCTTGGATCATGTCTTCTAACCATGCCAACCAACACCATATAAGAATGGTATAGTTAAAACAATCCTGGTCAAATTCCTATAATCATTATTGCGTCCTGGTCAAAGCCCTATAAGAATTATAGTATGGTACTGGGCATAGCCCAATCTCTATAAGCATTACAACATGGAAAAAAGATGATCCCACTCAATATCGGAATTACTGTATATAATTGGGCATGTTCCATGGTTAATCCTGAAAAAACAAGCATTTCATTATGGAATAAAAGTCCTATTATCCATCAGAATGGTTAATTATGAAAATTACCATTAATCTTTCATATACCACTTTTAATTAAATCACAATTTATTAACAATTATATTAATAATAAATAATCCACAACTTAGGGAATCGATATCAAGAAACCACCTAAGGTCTCAAGTCATGATAAACACACTTTAAGACATTATCCAGTTCAGTTATATTCATGGTTCGCTCACCCCACGGGTATCCATAAGCTAGGTCAGAATCCAATTAAAAAAAATACATCAAAGAATAATACCATTCATTTATTTAATTTATTTGGGCACACATTGTGTTTGTGTTATCTCAATGTTATATAAAATCTGTAATTATTAATCCATAGGGTTAATATTTATACCCTTACCTTTAACTGATGATCCAAAAATGCTTCCAATGGAAAATCCCCACAATGAATAAGGTGCAGATGAATACCAAGAGAAAAATATATCAAAATTGATCATGATCAAAAGCAACAACACACATTGTCAAAGGATTAAGCCATAACGGTTTAGAAAAGAAGGTAAATAAGAAATAAACAAAACTAAAAATACTTACCTAGGATTGATCATGAAAATGGGATGTCCAAAAGAGAGGGTTTCAATCCAAATTATCCTATAATATTACCTATGGTTGAGAGGAGAGGAGTTGGTGTGTAATTAAATGAAAATTCATCTTCATGGAATGTTTAAAATAGAAGGTCATGGAATTACACAACATGTAATTTAGTTACACATCATATAAATATTTTTAATTGAATACTCCAAAAAACCCATCACCTCATATTTGTTTTATTAAACCACCCAAACAATTACATGATTTTCAATCCATTTACACAACATTTAAATGTTTTAAGGACGGTTTTTCAAATCATTTTCCATTTAAACAACCTGGACCTCCTTTAAATATTCTTAACATACCAAGAACCCATAAAAACTTAAACCATTTATACCCAAACTCCATTAATTCAAACAAGAATACATACCAAAACTTTAGGTCATTAACCCCAACAAACAATCACCTTCTCCAAACAAGACTCGACCACCAAGTCTCAAATGTAAACTCAGACAGTGACGTACCTAAAAAAAGATAGGATATTACAAAAATAAATATCCAATACACGCATAAGTCAAACAATAAACTAACAAGATATTAGTTTCCATTTTAAATCAATGATCATTCAAAAAAATTACAAATCTCCACCACTTAAAAAGGAAACTAAAATAAGGGTGATTTCCTTTCACCAAAATTTATCCAAGTGAATAGATGATTAGAGTATCCAAAGAATTCCTTAACTTGTACAAATCCACATCCTTAGACAAACTGTTGGTAGCCTTATCATCATTGTGTATCTTATTGAAACCTATAATTCCAATTTAAATAAACTCTCTAATGAAACAAAACCTAACATCTATATTCTTAGACCAATCATGAAATACTAAATTCATAGAGATATATAAAAAATATATTGAATTAAAATGAACTATAATAGAGTAATTGTATAAATTTAATTCATCAATCAAAACCTTAATCCAAATGGATTATTTAACAGCCTCTGTCAATACTATGAACTCAGCCTTAGTGGTTGAAATTACTAGAGAGTATGTTAGTAATATTTTTGTTTGTTATTTTTTTGAATATTTCTTATTCCTCAATTAATAATTTTGAATACATCAAATAATTCCTCATAAATAATTACAATTTCTCAAAACATGTGTGATTTGATGTTTAATTAATCATTATTGTTGTTATTAATATGAATATATTAGTTTCTTATTTATTTATGTTGTTTTTATTCTCCCAGTCACTTGACCGACAACACGTTATGTTTCACATGGTAACTTGAACTACCTTATGTTCATATCTCATAGTAGCTACCTCATAATCACTTGATTTCTTTATGCCATCAGTTAATTGTTCATATGGTTAGTTGAAATCTTCATCATATGGTTGATAACTCACAGTCAAACACTATATAAATGCAATCTATTTTCTCTCACAATTGATTGAACCACATAATCATTCTACACAGTCAGACTGTACACATGTTAAGTCAAACACTTTAACTAAAATCTGTAAATCTATAAATTTCTATTTTTTCCCAATTATTTATATATTTTGTTATTTTCAATTAATAAAATTTTATATTATATTTTTTATATATTTATTTATATCATAAATACATATATATTACATGGAATATATTTGAGGTGTTTTTGGAAGTTTTATATAGTTTTTAATGTCATTTTAAATTATTCTTCCATTCTCGGATAAATCTATAACATGTGTTTCAAAGTATTGAATTTTTTTTATTATGATCTATTTTTTTATTTTTAATGTCTCTAGAATACTTATTAAATATAAGAAACTAATTCAAACTTTATTTATACTATTAAATTCAGTGTTATTAATTTTAATTCTTTTGTAATATATATTTATGTATAAGGAATGAATTTTTTAAAATTCTAATTTTAATTTCTACATAATGAAATGATGGGATATTTATGGGGTTTCTTTGTCTTATTATTCTAGATTTAATTTGAATTTTTAAGGATGATTTCAAATTATTTTGAATAAGTAATTGGAGTTTAGTTATTTTATAATAACTTGGAAATTTAAATATATATATATATATATCATAATTTAGTTCTATTATTTTAATTGGAATTGTCTAACCAATTTCTTAGAAGCTATTTATTTTTTATTAGTCTTATTTAAGGTGGTTAAGACTCACTCAAAGGGACTGATAGTATTATAAAATACTACAAAAATGTTATGATTTACTTTAACATGAACATTCAAACATAAAGTTATCCTATGTTAACTTATTCTCATATATGGGAAAACCTATCAAGGGGAACTTAATCTTCCATGGATATTACTACTTACATAATGTGATTAAATGATAATTTAATCAATGAACCATATACCATTCTTCATCTGTATTTTTTTCTTATCTTCCGGGTTTTCTTTAAGTCGATACTAATTATTTCTATCTCTCTCACCTATGACTAACCTATGGTTTCCATTTTTTCCAATAAAATCATTCTCTATCTTTTGGTTTTGACTCTTGGATTTTAATGTCAGGAATGTTCAATTTGTAACTCCCAGTATCTAAAGTCAGTAATTGTAATGGGCTGTGACTCTAAAAATAAAATTTAGTTCTATTGGTTATACTTTAACTAGGAAAATTAGGTTTTATAGGGGTTATGATTCCATTTAAAAAATAAATCAAATAATGGATCTCTCAAAAAGTAAAGAGGTGTAAGAGTAGATGTATGTCCACTTTGAACCAAACTGTTATAATCTTTCCTATATTTTTTTTAATTTTCTACTGCATATTATAACCTATTTTTCATTATAATAAAATCTGATAAATAACTTCAATAATTCATTTTGATATTAAATTCATTTAATTAAAATTTTAATTTGGTCTATTCACCCCCCCTATAAACCATCTTTCACCACCATATCAGACCTAGAACTTGGTATCTAAGTGTGTTCCTATGGGATGTAGAGTTTTCTACTTATATTTTTTTGTGTTAACATAAATATAATATACCTAATAGTTTAAGTAAAATGATCTTTTAATGGTGGAATTAATCAATGTAAATGATGTTTGGATACCTCATAATACAGCAATATTTGATGGAAAGGATTGTGGATACAAGTAATTTATAATAGAGGCATACCTCAAACAAATATAAATAGATCATTGTACTATAATAGTAAATTTTTATAAGTTGCCTAATTTAGACCCATATGTACTTTAACTGGTACTGCTACGTATGTTTTTAATTAAAAAATTATAAATATTTTATATTGTGTTATTAAAATAAATGTTTTGATTATTGTTTCTATGTATAAGATAGAACATGAATTATGGAAAATTATGCAAGTTACTCACCTTATCTAAGATAAGTTGATTAGAACTAATCTTGGAATGATTCAAACTGAGTATCAATATATTAGGATGGCTGAAGATTAAAGTTTCCAATAAATGTTCCATTGATTCACTATCATCTTTAATGAAATGAATACTCTTTCGGAAACATTATATAATTGAATTATTATTGAAAGATTGTAGATTTCACTGCCCAAGAAGTGGTATGTGAAAAAGTTTCAATAAAATAAATAAAATACTTTAAGGAATATACAATAGATAAACTTATTAGTTCACTACATCAATAAAAACTGGAGATAAAGAACATCATTGAATGAGAAACCTAAAATAATAAAGGTTTACCATTTAAATAAAATATAAATATTTATAAAAACTCTTCAAATTTTGAATCATAGGAATTTGAAAAATGAATATAAAATTTTACCAAATGTGTTTAAAAAATGATGAAAACAATATGAGGATTCAACAACTGATTCAACAAGGATAATACCCTGAATTATTAAAATAAAAAAGTAAAGCCTCACTATAATTATCTTTCAAAACTAACATGTAATGAGTGTAGAAAGAAGGGACACAAAAAAACCAACTCCCTAAGACTGAATCACTTACGAAAAGATAATAAATATAAGAAAAAGGAAAAAATATAATTGATGGATGGATGAATTTTCATGGAAAATATTATTTGAGTGATAAAAATGAAAATAGAAAATAAATGGATAACCTATGTTTTATATCATCTAATAAAAATGATATTAACTTTTATTTTCATTGTTAATAATATTATTATAGATTTAAACAACCTAATATAGAATAATTACTTGAAAACAAATGAAAAATTACAAATATATATTCTATAAATTACTGATTTTAATAAGAAATAAAAATTAGTATATAAGGAAATACTCAAACAAAATAAGAAATTGAATTAAAAAAATAATGTTATTAGAAATTATGCTTTATGTTCAAATGAAAAAAACTCTATGATTTAGATATTTATAAAAAAGTGAATGAAAATATAAATAAAGAAAATATTTGTTTGATAGAAAATTTATCTATATTTGTTTAAGTAAAAGAAAAGTACGATAAAATTATATTTACAGTGAAATAAAATAAACATAAAAGTGGTTTTGGTTATAATAAAAAATTACCCTAAGTTATCTAGAAATTTATTAATTAAGAGTTATAAAGGATGTGTATTTAATATTAAATGATTTAGATGTGGCATGAAAGGTCATTATGCTAATGAATTCTAATTGATATTTCCATATACTTTAGGCCACATTGAAACTTTTATTTACATGATTTTATTTATTATATTACAAATTAATACTTGTATAAAATCTATATGGGTGCCTAATAATTATTATATTAATCATATTAGACCCAAGATATAATGGGTATCAAAATTGTTTTCTACATAATTAATATTTATAAGAAAGTTTTATTAAGAGTATAAAAGATACATGATATGTAAATAATGGCAACACAAAACACAATAATGGGGATCCATTAATTTTTTATCTTCTAATGAACGTGGTGGCATATCAATGACATTTGATTATAACTCAAAAGGTAAGGTTAATAGATTTATTAAAGATGGTGTGTATAAAATTATTTTAATTTATATAATATTATAAATTAAAGGTCTATAAAAAATTATTCATTATATAATAATTATAAAATAGTTGAGTGAGTGTTAAGTTTTAAGATAATTAATGTTTAGTTTTCAAATATGAAAATGTTTTATTTTAGGCTAATATGAAAGATAATGTCTATTGTAATAATTTTTCTGAGTTAACTAATAATAATGTTAAGATTCATAATGTTATATAGATAGATGATATATTAGGTAATTATAGGTTTGTAAAAATGAAATTATATCTATTATATAAAGTATTTAAGAAATGACATGTGCATCAGCTACTCAATTTGAAAATTAGTAATAATGTTATTTTCAAATCCTATTTAAAAGATAAACATCACATATTTAGTTTTAAATAAATTAATATAGAATTAATTTTTAGACCATTTTAACTTGTTCTTTTAGATTTATTAGTTCTTATACTTGTTTCTATTTTGGAAGGTATGAAATATGTTTTTGTCACAGATGATGATTTTAGGGGATATACTTAGATTTATTTTATGGAAAATAAAAGAGAAACTTTTTCTAACTTTATTTCTTTTTTTGAATTAGTTCAAAATAAAACAATATATTTACATGTTTCTATTAGAAATGACAATGAAGGTTATTTTTTATTCTAATTTTGAAAAAAGATGATGAAATTGGTTTTTATAAGAATTTTTCTTCTCATAGAACACCAAAATGAAATTGTGTTGTAGAATGTAAAAATAAAACTATTACTGAAATCTAAAGGTAAATATTTAATGAATATAACTTACCAAAATATTTTTGGGTTGAATATTTTAATACAATTTTTTATATTTTAAATAGACTTATAGTTATACCATTTAAAAAAACTCCTAATGAATTTTTTAAAGGTAAAAACCCAACTTTTTTCTATTTTAATGTTTTTGGGTGTAATTGTTTTTAAATTAATGATAATTTAGATAAATTTGATTATAAAAGTATTAAATAATTTTTATATATCATTTTATTAACATTAAATCTTCAATAGTTTTAAATAAATAAACTACGATTAGAGTATAATCTATTCATGATATGTTTCTTGAAGATGGATTGAAAAGGGATTCTATTTTTGAGAATTTTCAAAATTATTTTATTAACTTTAATTTTGGTGAATAAAAACTCCATGATGATTTTGTAATTGTTGAGGGGGGACTTATACCTTCTCATTCTAATCCTAAGGCATGGAAAATTCAAAAACACCACCATGTTGATAATATAATTGCTAATGTATGTCTTGAAAATAAAACATGAAATTCTATTTTTAATTTTTATGCAAATTATATATTTTCTCAATATTTTTCCAATGATGATTTTATTATTTGAATGATTATAATTGGATTATTTCTATGCAATATGAACTTAATTGGTTTACAAGAAATAATATATATATTTTACATGAGCCTCATATAGATAAGAATATTATTAGAATTAAATGTTTTTTTGTAATAAAATTGACGAATTTGGGTAAATCATTAAGAATAATGTTAGACACGTAGGTCAAGTTTTTTTTAATATGAAGTTATATATATTTTTGCATCTTGTTCACTTTTTTCTAAAATTGAATCTATTATATTTTTTTTAACTTTTACTACTTTTCAAGGTTTTAATTTATTTTCAATGGAAGTTAAAATTGATTTTTTAAATGGTTTTATTTTTGAAGAAACTTATGTTTATCAATCACTTAGTTTTGAAAATGATAAATTTATTAATAATGTTTTTATGTTATCTAAGTATTTATATTGTCTTAAGAAATCACATTGTTCTTGGAATGATAAACTTACATTTTTTGTTACAAAATTATTTTTTAAAGGTAAATTCGATCCTACTCTTTTTATTAAAAAGCTTTCAAATGATATTTTTATTTTTTAAATTTATGTTAACTATATTTTTTGTGTTTCATCAAGTTAATTTCTTTGTAAAAATCTTTAAAATTATATAGTAAGTGATTTTGATATGAGATTTATGGGAGAACTTAAATTCTTTTAGGGTCTTAAATTTTTTCAAATAAATGTTTGAATGTTTTTTAATCCATTTAAATATATTGAAGATTATGTTAATAAGTTTTGTTTAAATTCTTGTAATAAATTTCAACCCCCTATGAGTTCTATTTGTAAGTTATATTTTTATAAATAAATAAAACCTATATATTATTAAATATTTAGATCCATGATTTGTTTTTTGTAGTATTTGACTACTTCTAAACCTGATATTAGGTTTTGTATTTATTTATGTATAATATCTAAATATAATACTAAGGAATATCAATTAAAATACATTAATTGAATTATCAAAAAATTTAATGTAATTTTAATTTATGGATTTTTTTATTCTAGAAAAAACTATTTTGATTGGATTAGTTATTCTGATTCTAATTTTAGAGGATGATCACTTGATAAAGAAATTACTTCAAGTATGTTTCATTATCCTAATATAAGTTTAGTTTCTTGGATTTTAAGAAAACATCATTCAGTTCATTTATCTACTAACGAAAGTGAATATATTTTTTATACTTCATGCTATTCTCAATAAATATAGACAAAACAAACATTGCCTGATTATGGTTTTAATTTTGATAAGATTATAATTTATTATGATAATTCTTCTATTATTTGAATTTCATAAAACCCTTTATATAATTCTAGAACTAATCATGTTGAAATGAAATTTCCTTTTCATAGATATTATGTTAATAAAGGGGATATTATTTTGAAATATGTTCCATTTGAAAATAAAATTGTGTATTGTTTTACTAAACCCCTGGATTTTGAAAATTTGTAGAAAAAAAAAATATTCTTGGTATGATGGAGATTTAATTTGAATTTTTTACTCATGTTTAGAGTTTTTACTAAATATTAATTTATTACAGGGTGTTCATATTAGTATAAATTAATTTGTTTTAAATATGTTTATATTTTAATTTATTTAATTTTTGAAAAATTCAAAAAGGTGGGTATTTTTGTGTATCTCAAGTTTTATTTTTGTAATTTCCCAAAGGGTGGATTTTTTAGGGAGTTTGTAAGTAATATTGTTGGTTTATTATTTTGTGTCTTTTAATTTTATAAATACCATAACTAGTTATTTCAAATACCTAAAATATTTCCTCTTGCATAATTATAATTTATCATAGCCAGTGGGATAAAATAATTAATTTATCCCTATTATGATTATTATTATCCATATTCCATTAACTTATTTGTTTATAATGTTTTTGTTATTATAGTCACTTAACCTACCACGTGTTATGTGTCACTTAGTTACTTTTCATATTATACATTCATCCCTCATTGTAGCTTCTCCATGGTTTCTTGGGTTTATCTTGTAGACAATTAGTTTTTCATACGTTCATTCATTATTTCATAAATACTATCGATATTGCACGATCAGTCACTTTATACTTATAGTAAATCTTCTATAACATATGATTTAACCTCTTGGTTCTTCTATACACAAAGTTGATCCAACACTTTACCTAAAATCTAGAAATCTTTAATTTTTAGTTATCTCTATTTTTCATATATATTGATATTTTTACATAAAACTTGATATTATATGTTTTTATTGATTTATTTTTTCATAAATACATATATATTAAATAGATTCTATGCGAAGTGATTTTGGAAATTTTTAAACAGTTTTTAATTTTTAAATAAAATTTTATTCTATTTTTTTCATAAACCTATGGAATGTGTTTAAAGCTATTAAATTTTTTTATTATGAGTGATTTATTTTTTAATGACTCTAGATTAATTATTAAAGATAAAAAATATATTCAATGTTTCGATATTTTTTTAATACATTGTCATTAATTTTAATTCTTTTGTTGCATATCTACATGTATATGGAAAGTGTTTTATTAAATTTATATTTGAATTTATACAAAAGGTTACAATGCGATATATATAGAATTTCATTGAGATATTCATATTGAATTATTTTGAATAGGGTAATAACAAATTAAAATTATTTTTAACTAGTATTTAGTGTTTTAATTATAAAATGATAATATTTCTCTCCATATCTCCCTGATAATTATATTTTTTTATTTGAATTTTAATTTTCTACCCAAATTATTAGATATTGTTTAATTTTTTCAGTCTTATTTAAGGTGATTTAAAGTTATTCAATGGGACTGATACTATGATAAAATACTACATTTTTGTGATGATTTCCTTTGACATGAACATTTAAAATTCAAGTGATCCTATGTGAATTAGTTCTTATATATAGTATTGACTCTCATGGTAAAGATAATCTTCCACAAATACTAGTATTTCCTTGATGAGACAAACTGATCCTTTACTGAATGATCCAGAGGCTGTTCTTTATTTATCTTCATTCTCTTATTTTTCTGGTTCCATCTTTGTTTATACTAATTCTTTCTACCTCTCTCCCCTTTTCATAACCTTCGATTAATTCTTTTCCTAAAAAGAGAATTTTTTCTATTTGGGTTGTGGCTCTCATATTCTAAAGTCAGCACCATTTAGATTGTGACTCCCAATATCAAAATTTAGTAATTGTAATGGGTTGTGACTCCCAATAAAAAATTCATGTTTATTGGTTATAATTTTACTCCAATTTTTTTTTTGTAATTGGGTTATGATTTATCATAAAAATGAGATAGTGAAGAAAACATCTCTCAAAAATTATAGTGGTGTGAAAGTAAACATAGGTCCGCTTTGAACTAAATAATGATAAAATTTTATGTGCCCATTATTTACTTTTTCGTTGAATATTATCAAACATTTTTCATGATAATAATCTCTAATAATTAAATTTAATAATTTATTTATATTTTTAATTCAACTCTTTAAAATTTTAATCTAGCCACCCCCCAGATCATCTATCATCACTATCTCGAACTTAACACTCGGTATAAAATCTTGTTCCTCTTGTATATAGAGTCTGTTACTTATATTTTATTGTGTTAACCTGAATATCTTAGACCAAATAGTCTAAGAAAAAAGATCTTTCAAATATAAAAGGAATGAATATAAATGATGGTTACATTCCTCCGAAGTGTCACACCCCAAACAATGCTTTTATTTTATTTTATGATTTCTTTGGTTTTGAATTATTTTTCTCTGGTTCACATTCAGTCTCGGATGAGATTTTTGAGTCTTTGATAAAAAGCGCACTTTTGGGTTCGACAATGTTGGATGCGCGGGCGGAGCGCGACACTGCGCGGCTTCTCCCATGCAACTGGATGGACTTTTCGGATTTGAAGAATTAAAATAAATAAACATACATAAATTTAGTATGTCATGTAAAATATTTATGGTTATTATAAATTTTAATATTTTTATGAAAACTAAAATTGTTATTTTTATTATTATCAAAATGAAGTAAATAATTTTATTATTTTTATTAGAGTTATTATATACACTACAATTAAAATTAATTCTAATTAAAATTGTTGGAAATCATTTTATCATTGTGTTAATATTATTGTCATTATGAATATTAGTATTATGATTATTTTTATCATTAATTAATGTTTCATTTTATTTTATTTATTTGTCATGTTCAAGCTTTATTTTATTTTTTTTTTATTTTATTTTTCCCCTAACCCTAATTCTTGCATCCTTTTTTCCCTTCAACGGCCTTTCCTCCTCTCCGTGCGCCGCCACCCCTCTCTCTTCTTCATCGCCCCTACCTCCTTCCTGTGTTGTTGCGGCAGGAGCAGCCTCGAGGTGCTGCCTCCTCACGCGGTCCCTCCCTTCCGGCACCGCCTACGCACCCGCTGCATCCCTCCTCATCTCCTCCTGCTACCCATCACCCCCCCATAAACCTTGAAGAGAGCCGACGCCTCGGACGACTCTTCCTGGTTGCCCCGCCCAAACCACGGCCTCCCTCCTGCACTCCAGACATGGAGCCCAGTTTCCCCCTCTGTTCGCCACTGCTTTTCCCCCTTGCTGTGCGTAAACAGAGCGGTGTAGCTCAACCCTCCAGTGCGGCCTCTCCTTTCCTCATCCCTTCCCTCCTTATTGCGTGTGACCCAACCCCCTGTAGCGCATCCCCTTTCTGGACACCGTCAGCCTCAACTCCTTTCTCCCCAGCACCCTCGGACCCAACCATCTTCCGGCAACCCTCATTCACGCTTCAAGACCCGACCCCCCCTTTTTCAGCATAGCGCGCCCCAGCCGACTTCCCTGTTCCGGCCACGCCACTCCTCCCAGCTCCCTTGCTCTAGCGCGCCAACAAATCCAAGACTATCGGCTCTTCCTCTTGTTGCGCGCTGGCCAGTCTGGGCACTAACCCGAGCATTGTCACCCCTCCATGTTCACTCGGCGCAGCATTACTTCCCCTCCTCTCCCTTGCACAACAAACCACCAGCACTGCTCCTCACCACCCAGCCAACCCACGAACCTTCGGCTCCCTACGACTTACACTCCCACTGGTACCTGGCCTCCCCTGTTGCCCATCCCCGACCACCTGTACTGACCAATGCCGATGAAATCCTCCTTTGAGGCGTGCGGGAAGGTAAACTTCCCCCCATTTCAGTATTGTTCCCCCTTCAAACATTCCTTTTATTTTTATTTTTACTTTTATTATTAATATTATTAATATTATTGTTATTATTATTATTATTATTATTGTTATTATTATTATTATTATTCTTATTATTATTGTTATTATTATTATTATTATTATTATCATTATCATTATTATTATTATTGTTATTATTATTACTATTATTATTATTATTATTCTTTCTTTGGCCTTTCCTTTATTAGGGGGTTTTATCAACTTATGTTTGTTTTTTTATAGGATTATTGTTTTAGAACCCATGCGAAGTGATTCTGAGTTTATGTCGTCGTCACGCTTCAGTTTTGAGGTAAGCGTTTATCCCCGACGCTTGGTTTCGCATGCTCTAGTGAGTTTTTGTATGTGTTTTGATTCCTTGACATTTATTATGTAGGGCGCTGGACTTTACCGCACTTTTTCAAACGTGCGTTGTTACATCGTGTCGTGTATCTGAGGTAGGTTCCCTTTTCACTACTTTTAAAATTTAAGTTACATTATTTCCTATTGTTTGCGCACACTATTTGTTCAAATTAAATATTTTATTAATTATAGTAAACGTGAAATAGTATTAGATAATTGTTTTTTTATAATTACTCAGGGTAAGAATGTGTTGTTTATTTTATACACGACACATGAAATATTTTCTCGATGAGCGAACACCCAATAATGAAAGAATGCCCATTTGGATTTTAAACATAATTCACAAAATATAAAATAGAGTTCTGGTTTAATGATAAAATATTTCTTTTGAAGCGTGAACAAGTACTTTGGTTCTTTTGAGAAATTTCCCGGTTGGCTCTTAAAGTTTATTTGAAAAAAATATATAAAATGTTTTGGTTTGGTTTTATAAAAATATTGGCATCCTGTGAAGTAGTGTTTTGGGGGTTCTTTAAATGGTTTTAAACTGGGTTTGGTCTTATAAAGAAGTTGTACTTTTTTTTAGAGTAGTGATTATGAAATGTATTTAATGCCCGTTTGGCACTTTATGGGAAGCGATGAAAATGTTTTGATAAAAACCCTCTTAGGATGACTCTCATGACTTGGTTGCAATTGATTGTTTAGGAGGCCATGCTTAGAGTCTCCCGGGTACTTGAGTAGTTAAAGGTAAGAGTTTGTCCCATGGAGTGGCTCGGGGTGATGCCTATTGTGCTTTATATATAGATATATCTAATTGGATGCTCGGTTGGAATCGGTTGGCTCACCCCCTTTTTAAACACTTGAGACATGGGAATCTGTCATATTGAGAGAATATTCTATGAATGATTGTTGCACTGGTAGGGTATGGTTCTGACCAGTGGCCCATAATAGGTTGATATATTGGGTTTATTACTATGGGATTTTCCCTCGATCTGCCTGAGAGAGGATGGTTTAGCGTATTGTGCGTTTTGATTTCATCATGACATGTCGATAAGGATGATTTCTCATGTATTGGTGTCTTATGGATTATTCTCGATCTCCTAGGTTCACCCATGTCTATTCAGCTTTTTTTATTGCAGTAGTGATTATGATGCTCACATGTATACCAACATGGACCTTTCTGTGTGTTTTACTTTGTGAATTTTGGTGTATTGTTTTCCTTGGAAAGTGGTAAATTGCTTTTGATTAGGTTTCTAAAAATGGTTTTGAAATGAAATTGTTTAATCCTCTTTGTACAAATTTGAAAATATAAATATCACTTTCCCTTTTCCTAAAATTTCATTGACACTAATGAATTGAACCCAAATTTGGAAATGGTTAAGGGCAATGGTTCGTACTCTGTTTTTAAGTATAATATTTAGAAAAACATACTTTTATAAATTGTAGTTCAAACTTGAAATGATGTTTCTTTTATTTTAAAGTTAGTGCATTGGGAATAGATATCGAGCTAGCCCACTGAGTTTTAATACTCACGCCTATAGTTCTTTTCTATTTTTAGTGTTTGTGCATGCTATAGCTTGAGTGCGCTCACCTAGGGCGACACTTGATCGTTGAGTCGGAGAGCGGCCTGTGAGGTCGCACGGAGTTTGTTAGGACGTCGTGTTTGGTCAATTTTATTTTTCTCATATTCCTGTTTAGTCACTTTGTTTGGATTATCTTTTCTGTGCTGCTCTGTATTATCTTTGCAGTCTTATTTAATTATATTGGTAGAAATCGTTCCCACAACCTCTTTTGATGCCCTGGCGCTTGTCGCCAGCCCAGGAGGATCAGGAACGTCTCTCGGGCCATGTAGCGTACCGGCTCGGGTGACCGGATCAGGGTTGACCCAGGTTGGTTCGTGACAAAATGGTATCAGAGGGGTCGGCTCTTAGTAGACCTCACTTTTTAGAGTGCCCTTTGTTATTTGGGATGTTGAGGTAGATGGAGTAGGATTGTCGAGACTTGAGGGGTAGGTGTGAGAAGAGCATCGCGAAATCTCGCCCATACTGATCCTCAGGTTTCCCGGGGAAGTCTAGTTTAATTTGTTTGTTTGGGTTTTTATGGAAATTTTTTGTGATTGGGATATGAAAAAGGGAGTTTGGGCCACTAGTCCTCCTAAACTGCCCGGCCTGGCAAGCCATGTAGAGCTAGGGGCATGGTCCAAGAAGGCTCTCTGTGTCAGTGACATGTTTGGCATATGGCCGCCAACCATATGGTCAAGTCACCCACTGACACTAGTCCCCTATTTGAGTTGTTTTGGGTTTCCATTGATTTCTGAAAGTGGTTTGAATAAAAAAAGTTGATTTTGAAAAAAAAATGGTTGTTTGAAATGACATATTTAATTTGTAGATTATTTTAAAAGAAGTGGTATGAATGAATTGTTTTTGGAAAATAAAGTTGTTTTGTTTTGACCTTGGTGTTCCGATGAGTGCTCACATGCATTGTGGTATGTTGGAAATGTGGATGGATCTCTGTTATGGTGGATGGATTCCTGGGGGGTACAAATACATGCATGTGAGTGAGACTCTAATGGATACCAATGGAGATGGTTTAACCCACTAAGCTTGTTTTAAATTAAATATGTTTTCAAAGAGAAAAGTTTTGATGTTATGATAACTTGATTTCTTGTGTTTTGAACTTATCACCTATGCAGTGTTTGATTTTGAGGTTTTTATTCACTCATTTAGTTGGCCTTGATTGGGTTTTTGACTTTTCCTTGTCCATTGATTATCCTTTTGAAGCTTTGATGGGTGATCGTAGTGCAGTTGATCAACCTAAGGATTTTATGCTTGAGTTTCGGAATTTGGATCCACCTCTCTTTTATGGTCAAGCAGAAACTTCCATGGCAGAGGAGTGGATGTAGAAGATTGAAAGGGACTTTAACCTCATTGAGTTTCCTGAGTCGTTGAAGGTCAAGTTTGTGACCTTCAGGCTTGAAAGTTCACCGTGGATTTGGTGGAAGTCAGTGTCTCAGATCAAGCCCCGTCAAGAGATTACTTGGGAGTTCTTCAAGGCTTTGTTCATTCACCAGTATTTCTCTGAGGAAGAAAGGGTGAGAAAGGGGATGACGATGTGTTGTCTGCAGTAGGGCGACGGATCCATGTTATAATATTTCCATCGCTTTGTGGAGCTAGTCCCTTATGATTCAGAGTATGCCACGAATGACCCCATGAAGGCTCGACGCTTCGAGGCGGGTCTCCTCCCTGATCTACATTTGAAGGTGTCAGAGTCCAACCTAACTTCTTTTGTCGATGTGGAAAGACAAGTTTTTCATTTCAAAGTCACGATGGCAGGAGTACTCGAAGTAGTTCTCCATCCTTTGATCCCTAGGAGCACTAGTTAAGATTCTGGAAAGGAGATGTGTAAGCAAATGAAAGTGGATGGAGCAGGTCGTGGAATCAAGAGGCCTCAGGATCATTCATCAACCTCTTTAGAGCGAGAGATCCTTGTGTGTTATCAGTGTGGAAATCCGGGTCGCAAGAAGTCATCGTTCCCTAGCGCTCCGAAGCCCTGCCAGGCATGTGGATGCCTGGGTCACTTGCGACCATTTTTTTGGGGCATTGCAAGAAAGCACCGTAGAGGAGGTTTTTAGAAGTAATGTGTTGTTGGGTCTTTGTTCAAAGTTTCTGGTGTATGTTTCCTTTCAGTTTAATGGATCTTTTATCGTTGTAGTTGTAATGATGGTGTTTTGTGGTTTTGATATGTATGGGATGTCGTTGGTCTTTTGATGAACTCTGGTTTTCAATGCCAGTATGATTTTTATTTTAAAATCTTGTCCTTTATTTTGTCAAATAAAAAGATGTATATTTCTTATTTGGATTATCAGAACGTGACTGCGAGGCAGAAGATGCTTCATCCATTAGATCTCTAGCCAAAAAGGTCTCGGAGTGAAGCCGACACGTAGTCAGGAACCCCCAGGGAATTTTAAAGAGTCTAGTTAAGGTTACGTCTCTACTATGTGGTGATACAGTTTTGGTGTTACTGCTCTGGATTCTTTTCCATTGTAATTCTCCTCTTGTCGCAAAAGCGGTGTGGTAGAATTATCCCTCATGCAATGTCAGTAATGGTGTATTTTTGGGATGTCAGTCGCCGATTAGTGGCCTTGTATGGACCACCAATGTAAAACGGCTACAAATTGGGTTTGTTTACATCCCTAAGTGGTGTGCCGTGAATGATGGTCTGTCGTAGTTTCATTGATCCAATCCTTGGGCCCTCCCTCCCCGCCCATGGGGTTAGGGTTTACAGTTCGTATGGAGTTTTGATTCATTTCTTATCCCATTCGGATGGAAGTGAATGTTTTAAATGTTCTTGTTGTGCTATTTCTAGCTTGGGTATGGCCTGATGTAGGTCTAAGTTGGTTTTCTAGTTGGAAGCTAGTAGGTTAGTTCTTTATGGCGGGGAGACCCACCATGAGTCTCTTTGGGTTTTTTCTTAAGTCATTATCGGGTGCCAGCGGAGTCCTTATGGTGGGGGGTCCATTCAGGCCTCCCCTCTACAGATGGTCTATTTCGGGAAATGAGATTGAGTCCCATAGATGGTCGATGGAATGTCCTTCGGTTAAGAGGTTGGATCGTGTTGTGTGAAATTATTAGGTGTCGATCGATTGACTGGATAGTGTTGTGGCTTTTCGGGGGCGGGAAGCATTATGGTGGGGATAATTGTCACACCCCGAACCGTGATTTTATTTTATTTTATGATTTCTTTGGTTTTAAATTATTTTTCTCTAGTTCGCGTTCAGTCTCAGATGAGATTTTTGAGTCTTTGATAAAAAGCGCACTTTTGGGTTCGACAACGTTGGACGCACGGGCGGAGCGCGACACTGCACGGCTTCATCCATGCAACTGCATGGCCTTTTCAGCTTTGAATAATTAAAATAAATAAATAGACATAAATTTCGTATGTCATGCAAAATTTTTATGGTTATTAAGAATTTTAATATTTTTATGAAAACTAAAATTGTTATTTTTATTATTATCAAAATGAAGTAAATACTTTTATTATTTTTATTAGCATTATTATAAATACTAAAATAAAAATAATTCTAATTAAAATTGTTGGAAATCATTTTATCGTTGTGTTAATATTATTGTCATTATGAATATTAGTATTATTCTTATTTTCATCATTAATTAATGTTTCATTTTATTTTATTGATATTTCATGTTCAAGATTTATTTTATTTTTATTTTATTTTATTTTTTTCCCCTAACCCTAATTATTGAATCCTTTTTTTTCTTCCACAACCTATCCTCCTCTCCGCGCGTTGCCACCCCTCTCTCTCTCTTCTTCATCGCCCCTGCCTCCTTCATGTGTTGTTGCGGCACGAGCAGCCTCCAGGCGCTGCCTCCTCATGCGGTCCCTCCCTTCCGGCACCGCCTGCGCACCCGCAACATCCCTCCTCATCTCCTCCTGCTACCCATCGCCCCCCTACACCTTGAAGCGAGCCGACGCCTCGGCCGACTCTTCCTGGTTTCCCCGCACGAACCATGGACTCCCTCCTGCACTCCAGACACAGATCCCAGTTTCCCACTCTGTCTGCCGCTACTTTTCCCCCTTGCTACGTGCAAACAGAGCGGTGCAGCTCAACCCTTCAGCGCGGCCTCACCTTGCCGCAACCCTTCCCTCCTTGTAGCGTGTGACCCAACCCCCTATAGCGCAGCCCTTTTCCGGACACCGTTAGCCTCAGCTCCTTTCTCCCCAGCACCCTCAGAACCAACCATCTGCTGGAAACCCTCCTTCATGCTTGAAGACCCAACCCCCCCACCCTTTTCAGCATAGCGCGCCCCAACCGACTGCCCTGTTCCAGCCACGAAACTCCTCCCGGCTCCCTTGCTCTGGCACGCCAGCAAATCCAAGACTATCGGCCCTTTCTATTACTGCGTGCTGGCCAGTCCGGGCACTAGCCCAAGCCCTGTCACCCCTCCCTATTCACTCGGCGCAACATTGCTTCCCCTCCTCTCCCATGCGCAGCAAACCACCAGTGCTGCTCCTCACCACCCAGCCCGCCCATGGACCTTTGGCTCCCTACGGCTCACACTCCCACTGGTCCCCGGCCACCCTTGTTGCCCATCCCTGACCACCTGCACTGACCAACACCGACGACCTCCTCCTTTGCGGCGTGCGGGCAGGTAAACTTCCCCCCATTTCACTGTCGGCCCCCCTTCAAACATTAATTTTATTTTTATTTTTACTTTTATTATTATTATTCTTAATATTATTGTTGTTATTATTATTATTATTATTATTGTTATTATTATTATTATTATTATTGTTGTTGTTGTTATTATTATTATTCTTATTATTGTTGTTGTTATTATTATTATTATTATTATTATTATTATTATTATTATTATTACTATTATTATTATTATTATTTCTTTGGCCTCTTCTTTATTAGGGGGTTTTATCAACTTATGTTTATTTTTTGTAGGATTATTGTTTTGGAACCCGTGCGGAGTGATTCTGAGTTTGTGTCATCATCGCGATTCAGTTTCGAGGTGAACATTTCTCCCCGACGCTTGGTTTCGCATGCTCTAGTGAGTTTTTGTATGTGTTTTGAGTCCTTGACATTTATTATGTAGGGTGTTGGACTTTACCGCACTTTTTCAAACGTGCGTCGTTACATCGCGTCGTGTATCTGTGGTAGGTTCCCTTTGCACTGCTTTTAAAATTTAAGTTACATTATTTCCTTCTGTTTGCGCACACTATTTGTTCAAATTAAATATTTTATTAATTCTAGTAAATGTGAAATAGTATTACAGAATTGTTTTTTTTATAATTACTGAGTGTAAGAAAGTGTTGTTTATTTTATACACGACACATGAAATATTTTCTTGACGAGCGGAAACCCAATAATGAAAGAATTACCATTTAGCGTCTAAACATAATTCATGGAATATAAAATATAGTTCTTGTTTAATGATAAAAGATTTCTTTTGAAGCGTGAACAAGTACTTTGGTTCTTTTGAGAAATTTCCCGGTTGGCTCTTAAAGTTTATTTGAAAAAAATATAAAAGGTTTTGGTTTGGTTTTATAAAAATATTGGCATCCTGTGAAGTAGTGTTTTGGGGGTTCTTTAAATGGGTTTAAACTGGGTTTGGTCTTATAAATAAGTTGTACTTTTTTTTAGAGTAGTGATTATGAAATGTATTTAATGCCCATTTGGCACTTTATGGGAAGAGATGAAAATGTTTTGATAAAAACCCTATTAGGATGACTCTCATGCCTTGGTTTCAATTGATTGTTTGGGAGGCCACGCTTAGAGGCTCCCGGGTACTTGAGTAGTTAAAGTCAAGAGGTTCCCCATGGAGTATCTCGGGGCGATGCCTATTGTGCTTTATATATAGATATATCTGATTGGATGCTCGGTTGGCATCAGTTGGCTCACCCCCTTTTTAAACACTTGATACATGGGAATCTGGCATATTGAGAGAATATTCTAAGAATTATTGTTGCACTGGTAGGGTATGGTTCTGACCAGTGGCCCATATTATGTGGATATATTGGGTTTATTACTATGGGATTTTCCCTCGACCTGCCTGAGAGAGGATGGTTGAGTGTATTGTGAATTTTGATTTCATCGTGACATGTCGATAAGGATGATTTATCATGTATTAGTGTCTTCTGGTTTATTCTCGATCTCCTAGGTTCAACCATGTCTATTCATCTTTTGTTGCTTGCATTAGTGATTATGATGCTCACATGTATACCTACATTTCCCTTGCTGTGTGTTTTACATTGTGCAGTCTGGTGTATTGTTTTCCTTGGAAAGTGGTAAATTTATTTTGATTAGGTTTCTAAAAATGGTTTTCAAATGAAAGTGTTTAATCATCCTTGTACAAATTTGAAAATATAAACATCACTTTCCCTTTTCATAAAATTTCATTGACACTAATTAATTAAACCCAAATTTGGAAATGGTTAAGGGCAATTGTTCGTACTCTATTTTTAAGTAGAATATATAGAAAAACATACTTTTATAAATTGTAGTTCAAACTTGAAATGATGTTTCTTTTATTTTAAAGTTAGTGCATTGAGAATAGATATCGGGCTAGCCTACTGAGTTTTAATACTCTTTCCTATAGTTATTTTCTGTTTTTAGTGTTTGTGCAGGCTATAGCTTGAGTGCTCTCGCCTAGGGCGACGCTTGATCGTTGAGTCGGAGAGCGACCTGTGAGGTCGCACGGAGTTTGTTCGTACGTCATGTTTGGTCAGTTTTATTTTTCTCATATTCCTGTTTAGTCACTTTGTTTGGTTTATCTTTTCTGCGATGCTCTATATTATCTTTGCAGTCTTATTTATTTATATTGGGCAAAATTGTTCCGAAAACCTCTGTTGATGCCCTGGCACTAGTTGCCAGCCCGGGAGGATCGGGAACGCCTCTCGGGCCATGTCGCAGACCGGCTCAGGTGACCGGTTCAGGGTCGACCCGGGTTGGTTCGTGACACGAATTCATCGCACTTTGATAGAAAATGTTATAGATACTGGAAATTTTAAAGGGAGATATACCTCAAATGACTCATTAGATATCACAAGACTATAATGATAAAAATTCATGAGTTACTTGATTCTGAACCTGATTTACTTATTGTAAATGATATCACTAAGTATGTTTTGAATTTTAAAATTATGAATATTTTATATTACTCTATTAATATAAATGTTTTTGGTCATTTTTTTGTGTGTAAGATGGATCATGAAATCTAAAAAACTCTACAAGTTACTCACCTTGGCATAAATAAACTAATTAGAACTAATCTTTGAATGTTTCTGGGTGAGTATAAAATTTTAAAGATTGGAAAAGATAAAATTTTCAATCAGATGTTCCACTGATTCACTATAATTGTAAATGGAATGAATTCCCTTGGATAAAATTTAGGTCATTGTGTGATTTTTGAAAGATTAATAAGATCACTATCCAATAAGTGGCACGAATAAAAGTACCAATTGAAAAAAGAAAAAACATTAAGGAATATACATTGGATAAACTCATTGGTTCATTACTTTAATATGAACCAGAGTTTAAGAACATCACTAAAGAAGAAAGTTCAATGTATAATGTTGTAGCATTTAAATTGAATATAACTATTTATATGAACTTTTTTTATTCCAAATCACAGGGAAGTGAGAAATAAATAGAAAATTTTATCAAAATTATTCACAAAATTAGGAAAATAACTATAATATTAAAGAATAAATTTGAGATGTATAATCTTAAGAATGATCGAAAGAAGAAATGAAAATGTGATTAAAATAATTTTTCTGAACTAACATTTTTTTAGTATAGAAAGAAATAAATACTACATATTTAAGGCTGACATATTTAACAAAATATATAAAATATAATTAAAAGTAGAAATTTTCTTTCATGGATGGATGGATTTTAATATAATAAAATGAATAAAATGATGAAACTAAAATTGAAAAAGAAATGGTGAACCTATGTTTAATCATGACTAGTGTAAATTCGGTTAGTAATTATTCTGATTTTATTTTGTATTATTCTAAATATGAACAACCTGATATAGAAAAACTAATTGACCAAAATAAAAAATCGAATCAAAATATGTTTTATGAATTGGTTATTTGTATAAAAATTTAAATAAGAATATAAGGAACTTCTCAAAAAAATAATAAATTTTCTCAAGAAAATAATTTCCTTATAAATATTACTTTTTATTCAAATAATTTTTTTTCAATGATTTGGAGATTTATAAAAAAGATAATAAAAGTACCAAGAAAAAAATTATTTGTTTTAAAGAAAATTTATCTGCTTTTGGTTAGGAAAATATAAGTATGATAAAATGATTATTTTTATAAAATAAAATAAATTTAAGATGCTTTTTAGTTATAATAAACAAATACCTATGTTTTATAAAACATTGTTTTTGGATAATTATAAGGTAGTTGTAGCTAATGTTACATGATTTAGATGTGGTATGAATGTTCATTATGATAATTAATGTTCATTAATATTTCCACAGAATTTATGCCATACTCAAACTTTTATATATAAAAATAAATTCTATATTACCCACAAATACGTGTTTAAAATCTACTTAGGTACTTAGTAATTACTATATTGACCCTATTGGACCCAATAGAAAATGGAGGCAAAAATACTTTCTACGTAATTAATATTTTTAGGAAATGTTCTATATGAGAGTGAAATAAATGTGGTATATGGATAGTGGTCTTTCCATATACTATACTAGATATCCATCAAAATTTTTAACTTATAATCAATGTAATAGAGGTTGTATGACATTCAATGATAACTCAAAATATAGGGTTAATGGATTCGGTGCGGTAGGAGTATCAATATTGTTTTAATTTCCAAATTATTATATGTTGGAGGTTTAAAAAAATAATTAGTATTTCGCAATTATGCGATAATTGAATGAATTTAAATTTAAAGAAAACAAATTTTTAGTTTTCAAAAATGAAAATATTTTATTTTATGCTAATAGAAATGAGAATATTTAGTCTATTGATTTTTCTAAGTTAACAGATCAGAATGTTAATTTTCTTAGTGCTACTGAGACATATGATTACTTATGGAATTAGATTACTAGACATGCCAACTTCCAGTTGTTACACAAACTTTCTAATAAGGGACATTTATAGCACCTACCCAATTTGAAAATTAGAAAGAATGTTATTTTTTATTGTTTTTTGAAAGGTAAACAACATATATTTAGTTTTAAATATTTTGATAGAGCTAAAACTGATATACCATTAGAATTTATACATTAATAATTATTTTTTCCATGCATGTCACTAGTTTAGGAGGTAAGAAATATTTTTATAGGATAATTGACCATTTCACTAGGTATACTTGGATTTATTTCTTATCTCACAAAACTGAATCATTATCAAAATTTACTAATTTTTTTAAATTAATTTAAAATAAAAAATATTATTCAATTGTTTCTATTATAAGTGATAATAGAGGTTAATTTTTTAATTTTGATTTTGAATAAAAATGATGAAAATGGCTTTTATCTTATTTTTTTAGATCTAAGAACTCTATAAACAAATGGTGTTATAGAACTAGAAAAATAGAACTATTATTGAAATAAAAAGGACTAAGCTAAATGAATAAAATTTACCTAAATATTTTTAGGTTGAATATATTAATACAAGTTGTCTTTTTTTTTAAATAGAGATTTAATTATACATATTTTCCAAAAAACAATTACTCAGTTATTATTTAAAAGTCAAAAACCCCTAATATTAGTTATTTTAAAGTTTTTACTTGTAATTTTTTTAATACTACATTAAACATCAATAAATTATAATCTAAATGTGGCTAATTTTATATGGTATTTTAATAAAATTAAATCTTTTAAAGTTTTTAATAAAATAACTATTATTTTAGAAGAGTTTTTTATTTTTTATTTTTTTAAGATTATTTGAAAGAAGATTCTATTTTTGAGATTTTTTTAGATAATTTTAGTGACTTTAATTTTGGTGAAGAAAAACCTCAAGATCATAATATAATTACTGATTGGTAGTTTCCCGCTTCTCATTTTAATTCTAAGTCATGGGAAATTTATAAATACCCCCATGTGGGTAATATAATTGGTAATACTAGTTTTGGTATTCAAACTAGAAATAATGTTTTGGATTTTTATATGAATTAAGATTTTGTTTCTGAATGTGTGAAAAATAATTTTTTTTATTCTTTAAATTATGATAATTTGATTGTTACTATAAAATATGAACTTAATTATTTTTCTATAAATAACGTTTGTATTTTAGTTGAACCCTGTGTGGATAATTATGTTAATAGAAATAAATATATTTTTATGAATAAAATAGATGAATCTGGTCAAATAGTTTAGAATACATCTATAATTATAGCTGAAGGTTATTTTAAGGAATATGGTATATTTTATTTATGAATCTATTTAACCTATTCTAGAATTGAATCTATTGTAATTTTGTTATATTAAAAAAAATTCAATATTTAAAATTATTTAAAATGGATGTTAAAGTATCTTTTTAAATGGTTTTATTTCTAAAGAAGTTTATATTTCTCAGCCACTTGTTTTTTAAAATTAGGAATTTCCTAATAATGTTTTGAAGTTATCTAAGGTTTATGTAGTCTTAATAAATATAAAAACTCTATTTTCTATTTATAATCCCTTATATAATTTAAAAGAATATTTTTGAGGTTATATGTTGAGTCGTCATGGGATTCTAGGGCACAGAGAGGCCTGGTATTGAAATAATAAAAATAATAAATATATTATAACACCCCTATCTTTCACGGTATTCTTCTTTTTGAATAATACAGTAGCGTGTGTTGTACGCAACTTCGAGTTCTAACAAACACCACGACCAATCAAAGTAGCCATTATGAATAGTAATACCTAATTTTTAAAATTTTAGAAATTTTATCTCTCAAAATGGACTTCATTTTTGGATTCGGAGTATCTAATTTAGCCTAAGGTGAAATTTTGGTACTTTTCGGATAACTTTAATATTTCGATGAATAGTGAAAATTACTAAATTTTAATTAAAAAAAACTTTTTTAATCAAAATAATTATTAGTAAAAAATTATGAATTTGAGTGGTCTTAAAGTATATTTAGAATATATTTTTACCATTTAATAAAATTTTGGTCATTGTACATAATTTTACAGTCAAACCGGACATAAACAAGTGTCAATCTTTTGATAGTTATTATCTCTTAAAAACACGCTTTTTATTTTAACAACGGGAATTAATTTTAAATTAATTTCTGACACTTCTGTGTTTTGAATTTGGAAAAATGGATTCCATATTTGAAATCATGATGTTCAAATTGTGTAAATAGGTAACTTTTATTTTTAGACATTTTGAATAATTACTTCGGTAAATGTTTTATTTACCACGGTTAAAGGGTAAATCTGGTAAATAAGGGTTAAAAAATAATATTATAATAATACTAAATTACCCTAAAACGTGTCCTAATCTTATTGGTTGATACATGTCTGACCATGGGCATCTTTGGGTCGATTTTTGGACCCCATGGAGCCACTTGTAAGTGATAATGACACTTTATATTAATTAAGTAAAAATAAATACAAAAATGACATAAGCATATATCTTTTAGAAAAACAATTTTTACATAGGGTTATATATGTTGTATTTTTGACTATGAATTTTCATTAGAAATCTAGAAATATTTACTACATAATGTTATTTTATTTATAATTTTTAGACATTAAATGATTTAATTTATTTATGACACAATGATGATGCAGTAATTAACATAATAGTGAAAAATAAAAATAATTGATATTATAAATACCCAAATAAATATAATTTGAGACTTTTGATGAATTAGACTAATTTTATAGGATAATATGACATATTAGGATTGATTTAATTAACTTTTTTCGGAGTAATCGTTCTGTTATGATTTTTACAAAAGTCAATTATTGAATAGTGTCAAAATTGACATAAAAGAGTTTTTAAAACAAATATTATATTATTAATTGATATTAAATTCCTAAAAATATAAGGTTCGGCCAACAGACTTATATCATGATACTTGTATCATTAATGGACCACTTGGGGGGTCTCTTGAATGTATAATGTAAGTTTATTAACTATATAATATAAAAATACAAAGTGACATGGTAAGTGTCAAAGTAATTAACTAAGTGTTAAAACTAAAAGATAAGGTTAATATAATGACCCAAACCTGTCTAAATTCTATTGGTTGAGTATTTTTCAACCCATACCCACCTTAAACTTTAAATAATATACTTTGGAGCCATTATAAACCAAATATGAATTTATTATAAAATAATATTTCTAGCTTTTCCAAAGGTGCCCCTCCCCACTCTTATAAAAGGACACTCACCCTTCTCATTAATTCACACCTTCAAAGCCTTTTTCTTCGGCCAACCCCTACCCAAATACTCTCTAAACTTCCCTCACTTCATCCTAGATGCCTTAATTTAGTCATAAACCCATCCTAAGGAGCCCTTTTGATCAAATCAAAAGGAAGAACCCGAAGAAGAGGTAATGATTTCACCACCCTTTTTCAAGTTCCTTTCTTCTTCCACTTCTTCTTTATTTGTTATTACCATTCTAAAATAATGAATCCAGTATCTCATATATACTGTAATATTATTATAAATATGGTACAACCATATTCAGTATTCTATCCATCCTTTGATTGACATGTCACCATACGTGCGTACGTACGGCTTACCGTCTCCACATCGTGGTGTAATTGTCATTCAATATATTATTATTTGGATGGGTATAATAATGATTTGTAATTAATGTAAATAATAAATATAACATGATAATGATTCTGTATATATGATATACTGTCCAATTATATATTATTTTAAAATCAAAAGAATGATATTTTCGCTCGTACGTATGTACGGATTACCGTCTCCACGACGCGATGAGATTCATTTCCAAGTTCACCATTCCTCGACGATTATAAAAATATATATTACTAATAAGTATGTAATATATGACATAATAATTCTACTGGATATATATATATATATATATAATGATTTATTTACTTACATATATCTTATTCACTTACTTCCGTTCAATACTATATGAAAACAGAAACAGCGTTTATGCGTATGTACGGACTACCGTCTCCATAAATGGTGTTTTCCATTTCATATATATGTTTATTATACATATTTATATTATAAATATATATGATATATTTATCCAGTTTTATATTCTGGAATTATTTAAATCATGATCTAAGTGATACAACCAAGAGTGACAAGTTAAAACACGTACGATAAAGAAAGTGATTATTATCCGAAATGTTAACTTAACATGTAAATTATTATTAAATGGGTAATATAAAGTCATAAATGAATCATTTATGATATCATAAATATTAATATGGTTCTGGTATAATTTAATAACATACTATGATCTTCGTACAGGAGGTTAAACGTACCCTCGACTAAAGGAAAGTGCAAGGTAATGGGTTTTCATCTCACTCCTTATTCCCGTGAGATTCATGCCATATTGCCACCATTACCTTTTGTATGGTGTATGTACTGCCCATAATTATATTCTTTGTGTAATAAACTTTAATTTATGTGTATTTACATATTCATTGTATGATACCTCTTTCATGGGATGTATGTTTCGTAAGTTACCAAATTAGTAAGGGTTTATTTCGCAATCTCTTCATTATCCGAGGTTGTATATACGTAATAATCTACTAGGATCTCTTTATCATCCACATCCATGTTTCATAAAAATGTATTTCAAAACATTTTTACTATTTACAAGAATATGGGTTAAAGACATTTATACCCTTTTTTGACTTTTTATAAGAGGTTTATAAAGGAATCCTTCCGTCGTTTTCCAAACAAGGTCCTTTTTAACCTTTTTTGACAAAATTAAGGTCAGAATGTCTTTTTTTAACTTATACGGCGGGTGCGGTTATTCTCCGCCGTTATTACACCTTTTAAGATTCCTTCACAAGCTTATAAAGATATTTTCAAAATAAAGGTTTTCTCTATAATTATGCGACTTTTAAATGATTTAAAAAAAAGAGATATTTCTCTCAAATAGTATTGATTTCATCTATGTCAACATCCTTTGATAAATTTTAAACTTTTTTCAAGTTTATTTATTATGATACAAATCATCCATATTGTATTAAAGGTTTTGTGATATTTTTGACTATAGATGAGTTATTTTTATGCCATTAATGGTTTATGATTAAAGTTTTGACATTTTGTATGTTAGTTTTAATACGAATGTTTATGTTATATTTCATCCTATTATTAAGATGAATGTGTTGGACTAGTATGTTCTGGGTTGGGGACCGGTAAAAGTAAGCCCTCCGGGTTGGTGTCCGGTTATTAGAGGCACTCCTGGTTGGTGTCCGGTTATTAGAGGCACTACGGGTTGGTGTCTGGTTATTAGAGGCACTCCGGGATGGAGTCCGGTTACAGAGGCTCTCCGAGTTGGGTTCCAGTTACATTTATCCCTTAGGTCTTGGCACGAGGCCTCGACACAGAAATTAAAGTTCGGAATCATGCATTCCATCATTATGAAAGTGGTTAGTGATATTGCATGTGATTATTCGATTAGTAGAATATCCATGTGAATAAGTAAATGGAATTATTTCATTTTATTTCTGCCATATTATGCTGAAGTTCATGTTTAAAAGGATTTTGTTTTAGTTTTATACATTGCCTTAAATGTTTATGCTTATTTTTGAAAGTTTCCGCTGTATTTATTACCCTTACTGACCATTTGAGCTCACCCCTTTCTATGTTTTATTTTTCCCAGGATTCCAAGAAGTGTAATGTGATTGATATGCAGGGTTATTCCAATGGAATAATGGCATTCATAAAGATTATTTATGTTGTTTTGTACGTCTTAAAGTGAAAATGTAACATTCATGTATGTGATCTATTTTTTCAAGAATGCTAAACTGATAGGTCCTTCAGGACTTGATTCCTTGTAATCATGCCAATCTATTAAAATAATGCACCGACTCTGGGTAACTGGGGTTGGGGCGTTACAGTTGGTATTAGAGGAAGTTCATCAATAACCTTGGAAACTAGATTTAGATAAACTCTGATTAGAGCACATATCCCTAAGATAGACTTTGAGGATTAATATAGAAGAACTTCCTAGAATTTTGGTATTGTAGAGATTTTGTGAGTTTTCCGAGAAATACATCCCTGTCTGGATACGAGCAGGTAGAGGCGGCTCTGGCACATATGTACCTAGGGGTAAAACCCGAAAACACCGGTTTGAGCTAGACTCGAACGGGAACTGGTGCACGACAACGGGCCTTGCTGCACTCTTGGTTACGACACTCCCGGGGGATATGCTTAGGATAATTCTCATTTTCTTTAAAAACCATTATGAAGGGCTTATGAGTATATACTTACTCAAAGAAAACATTTTTATGATTATGGATTATATCCATAAATTGTTCAATTTGTGTTAGGTATTTTACAAGTTTGGTAATTATTCATTGAAATTCATAAACTAAACTAGTTTATGCTATTGTATAGAAATGGAGCCCATTAGAAAGAATGTGAACTCCCGTATTATGTATGATCCAAAGAGTAAGAAGGATCATATCTTTCGTGGTCCTAAGCCAGAATTTAAAAGTGAAGTAGTTTCCCACGTATTATCATCATATGAAGAAATAGTATCATGTGTTGATAAGATGAGTAAAGAATTCTCGGAGTCCTATGGCTTTGAAGGTAAACAAGAGAAGAAAAAGATGGAAGAGAGAAAGATGGATAAAGGGAAGAGGGAAAAATAGAATTTTCTCATATATGATAACTGTGGGAAGAAACACCCTGGAACTTTCCTGAAAGGAATGGGAGTTTGTTATAAGTGTGGAGGAAAAGAGAACAAAGTACGTGACTGCAAGGGTAAGAAAATGGTTTCAAATGTACAATGCTTCATTTTCAAGGAGTTTGGACACTACACGAACCAATGTCCCAGTCATCAGACTATGCCGCAAATGATGCTATTGGATAATAATCAAGTTATGATACTACCACAGATGAAGAGGAATGACTAGTGTTCTTATGTTGTTATTTTATAATTATTTCATTTAAGTGTTGTATCAATGATGTTCTGGAAATAAATAAGGATTGTACTGCAGTACTATTTAATTAAGGATTTGAGATTTTATGGTACTAAGAAAAGTGACTCTACAGCGAGTTAAATTTTCTGTTGAAATTACATGGTTGAAGGAAAGATAAACCTTAATATGGTCCTAATATTGAGGTAGTGACTTTGGAATAAGAGATGGTTTATTTTGGTAATTCAGGATGTTGCGGTGTTGTAAAAGAATATATGAGGAAGGTGTTCACATGTTATTACCTGGCAAAAAGGATCCTCATTATGTTTAACTTCTGTGTAAATTTTGGACTGTGATTTTGGATAATAGTATTTTGTATAAGTCTAATGATTAGAATGGATTAAGTTTGAAAGGTTATTTTTTTGGATTTTTATAAAAGGACAACACGCAGACCGTGTGACGACCCGTCGTGTCGAACAAAGCTGCGGGAATTGAACCCACAACCATAGTGCAATTGGGATTTATCGCCTACCATTGTGATACATGAAGTTCCTGGATGGTATAATGTAGTTTCTTTACATAAAGGGTCTGATATGTGAATTATAAATTCATTATATTTGGAACCCTATACGATTAGGATAAATAATGTATTTTTTATTAGTATTATGTTTTGGGGTGAAAGATGAGTTTGTGGTAGAAATTTATTAATGGATAAAACTCTAATTATAAAGTAAGTATATCTCCTTATGATCTTAGCCAATTTCATAAATAAATTCCTCAACATTAAGAAAAGGAACTTAGAACAAAAATGTTGTCCTAGATGGTACCTTAGATCATCACTAATTTATGGCTTTGGGATTGTTGTCCTTTTCATAGCCATGTTCTCTAACACTCTCCATCAGATAGATGGTAAGATTTCTCTTCCATATCCAGATTTTCTTATATGGAACCCCTGTATGTGTTATTTTCGGTAATCTTCATAATTTCCACTCTTTATTTTAAATAGAGGCCTCATTAATTCATTTTTTGATTTGGGATTTCAACTAAGATATTTTGAAACGTCAAAAATGTGTTATCCTAATACCTTATGTTTTGTTGAACTGGTGGTATTTTAAATCATCATAGATTGATGAATTTAAGGACCTCAATTTTAAACTTGTTTGTGATTGATGACCTCAATCACTACCTATAAATATTTACGTCTTTCCTCCAATTATATGTCTATAATTTCCACCAATGTCCTCCTAATCGAGATCATAATTTTGTGGTGACCCTTTCATTTCTCTTTTCATCTTGTTAAGACTAAATTTTATTAACCAAATTTCCGATGTGGGTTTTTCCACAAAGATATTTTCTATTTTCAACCTTTATTTTCAAAGAACAATATCAAATTGCGAGGACGCAATTTATTTAAGGAGGGGAGATTGTAACACCCTGAGCTTCCATAGTACGCTTCTTTTTTAATAATACAGTAGCGTGTGTTGTACGCAACTTCGAGTTCTAACACACACCACGACCAATCAAAGTAGCTGTTATGAATAGTAATACATACTTTTTAAAATCTTAGAAAATTTATCTCTCAAAATGGACTTCATTTTTGGATTCGGAGTATCAAATTTAGCCTAAGGTGAAATTTTGGTACTTTTCGGATAACTTTAATATTTTGATGAATAGTGAAAATTACTAAATTTTATTTAAAAACAACTTTTTTAATCAAAATAATTATTAGTGATAAATTATGAATTTGAGTGGTCTTAAAGTATATTTATAATATATTTTTACCATTTAATACAATTTTGGTCATTGTACATAATTTTACAATCAAACCGGACATAAACAAGTGTCAATCTTTTGATAGTTATTATCTCTTAAAAACACGCTTTTTGTTTTAACAACGGGAATTAATTTTAAATTAATTTCTGACACTTATATGTTTTGAATTTGGAAAAATGGATTCCATATTTGGAATCAGGATGTTCAAATTGTGTAAATAGGTAACTTTTATTTTTAGACATTTTGAATAATTACTTCGGTAAATATTTTATTTACCATGGTTAAATGGTAAATTTGGTAAATAAGGGTTAAAAAATAATATTATAATAATACTAAATTACCCTAAAACGTGTCCTAACCTTATTGGTTGATACATTTCCGACCATGGGCATCTTTGGGTCAATTTTTGGACCTCATGGAGCCACTTTTAAGTGATAATGACACTTTATATTAATTAAGTTAAAATAAATACAAAAATGACATAAGCATATATCCTTTAGAAAAACAATTTTTACATAGGGTTATATATGTTGTATTTTCGACTATGAATATTCATTAGAAATCTAGAAATCTTTCCTACATAATGGTATTTTATTTATAATTTTTATAAATTAAATGATTTGATTTATCTATGACACAATGATGATGCAGTAATTACCATAATAGTGAAAAATTAAAAAAATTGATGTTATAAATACCCAAATAAATATAATTTGAGACTTTTAATGAATTACACAAATTTTCTAGGATAATATGACATATTAGAATTTATTTAAGTAACGTTTTTAGAAGTAATAATTCTGTTATGATTTTTACAAAAGTCAATTATTGAATAGTGTCAAAATTGACATAAAAGGGTTTTTAAAACAAATATTATATTATTAATTGATATTAAATTCCTAAAAATATAATGTTCTTCCAAGAGAATTATATCATGATAATTGTATCATTAATGGACCACTTTGGGGTCGCTTGGATGTATATTGTAAGTTTATTAACTATATAATATAAAAATACAAAGTGACATGGTAAGTGTCAAATTAATTAACTAAGTGTTAAAACTAAAAGATAAGGTTAATATAATGACCCAAACCTGTCCAAATTCTATTGGTTGAGTAGTTTTAGACCCATACCTACCTTAACCTTTAAATAATCCACTTTGGAGCCATTATAAACCGAATATTAATTTATTATAAAATAATATTTCTAGCTTTTCCAAAGGCGCCCCTCATCACTCTTATAAAAGGCCACTCACCCTTCTCATTAATTCACACCTTCAAAGCCTTTTGGTTCGGCCAACCCCTGACCAAATACTCTCTAAACATCCCTCACTTCATCCTAGAGGCCTTACTTTAGTCATAAAACCATTCTAAGGAGCCCTTTTGATCAAATCAACAGGAAGAACCCGAAGAAGAGGTAATGATTTCACCACCCTTTTTCAAGTTCCTTTCTTCTTCCACTTCTTATTTTTCTTTGTTATTACCATTCTGAAATAATGAATCCAGTATCTCCTATATACTGTAATATTATTATAAATATGGTACAACCATATTCAGTATTCTATCCATCCTTTGAATGACATGTCACCATACGTGCGTACGTACGGCTTACCGTCTCCACGTCGTGGTGTAATTGTTATTCAATATATTATTATTTGGATGGGTTTAATAATGATTTGTAATTCATGTAAATAATAAATATAATATGATAATGATTCTGTATATATGATATACCATCCAATTATATATTATTTTAATATCAAAAGAACGATATTTTCGCTCGTACGTACGTACGGATTACCGTCTCCACGATGCGATGAGATTCATTTCCAAGTTCACCATTCATCGACGATTATAAAAATATATATCACTAATAAGTATGTAATATATGCCATAATAATGATATGGGAGATATATATATATATATATAATGATTTATTTACTTACATATATCTTATTCACTTACTTCCGTTCAATACTATATGAAAACAGAAACAGCGTTTATGCGTATGTACGGACTACCGTCTCCATAAACGGTGTTTTACATTTCATATATATATCTAATATACATATTTATATTCTAAATATATATGATATATTTATCATGTTTTATATTCTGGAAGTATTTAAATCATGATCTAAGTGATACAACCAAGAGTGACAAGTTAAAACACGCACCATAAAGAAAGTGATTATTACCCGAAATGTTAACTTAACATGGAAATTATTATTAAATGTGTAATATAAAGTCATAAATGAATCATGTATGATATCATAAATATTAATATGGTTCTGGTATAATTTAATAACATACTACGATCTTCGTACAGGAGGTTAAACGTACCCTCGACTAAAGGAAAGTGCAAGGTAAGGGGTTTTCTTCTCACTCCTTATTCCCGTGAGATTCATGCCATATTGCCACCATTACCTTTTGTTTGGTGTATGTACTGCCCATAATTATATTCTTTGTGTAATAAACTTTAATTTATGTGTATTTACATATTCATTGTATGATACCTCTTTCATGGGTTGTATGTTTCGTAAGTTACCAAATTGGTAAGGGTTTATTTCGCAATCTCTTCATTATCTGAGGTTGTGTATACGTAATAATCTACTGGGATATCTTTATCATCCACATACATGTTTCTTAAAAATGTATTTCAAAACATTTTTACTATTTACAAGAATATGGGTTAAAGACATTTATACCCTTTTTTGACTTTTTATAAGAGGTTTATAAAGGAATCCTTCCGTCGTTTTCCAAACAAGGTCCTTTTTAACCTTTTTGACAAAATTAAGGTTATAATGTCTTTTTTTAACTTATACGGTGGGTGCGGTTATTCTCCGCCATTATTACACCTTTTAAGATTCCTTCACAACCTTATAAAGATATTTTCAAAATAAAGGTTTTCTCTATAATTATGCGACTTTTAAATGATTTAAAAAAAATAGATATTTCTCTCAAATAGTATTGATTTCATCTATGTCAACATCCTTTGATAAATTTTAAACTTGTTTCAAGTTGATTTATTATGATACAAATCATCCATATTGTATTTAAGGTTTTGTGATATTTTTGACTATGGATGAGTTATTTTTATTCCATTAATGGTTTATGATTAATGTTTTGACATTTTGTATGTTAGTTTTAATATGAATATTTATGTTATATTTCATCCTATTCTTAAGATGAATGTGTTGGACTAGTATGTTCCGGGTTGGGGACCGGTAAAATTAAGCCCACCGGGTTGGTGTCCGGTTATTAGAGGCACTCCGGGTTGGTGTCTGGTTATTAGAGGCACTCCGGGTTGGTGTCCGGTTATTAGAGGCACTTCGGGATGGAGTCCGGTTACAGAGGCTCTCCGGGTTGGGTTCCGGTTACAGTTATCCCTTAGGTCTTGGCATGAGGCCTCGACACAGAAATTAAAGTTTGGCATCATGCATTCCATCATTATGAAAGTGGTTAGTGATATTGCATGCGATTATTCGATTAGTAGAATATCCATGTGAATAAGTAAATGGGATTATTTCATTTTATTTCTGCCATATTATACTGAAGTTCAAGTTTAAAAGGCTTTTGTTTTAGTTTTATACATTGCCTTAAATGTTTATGCTTATTTTTGAAAGTTTCCGTTGTATTTCTTACCCTTACAAGCATTTGAGCTCACCCCTTTCTATGTTTTATTTTTCCCAGGATTCCAAGAAGTGTAATGTGATTGATATGCAGGGTTATGCCAATGGAATAATGGCATTCATAAAGATTATTTATGTTGTTTTGTACGTCTTAAAGTGAAAATGTATCATTCATGTATGTGATCTATTTTTCCAAGACTACTAAACTGATTGGTCCTTCGGGACTTGATTCCTTGTAATCATGCCAATGTATTAAAATAAGGCACCAACTCTGGGTAACTGGGGTTGGGGCGTTACATATATTATATCATATATGTGTTTTTTTTTAAAATAATGGAATAAATCCCAAAAAGATTCTAACTAGAGAAATCTGATACCTCCATTAAATCTGATATGTAGGTTTTATCCTAGGTGTGATATAACATATGCATGTGTCTTTTGTTTGGTTTGAGCATCGTCGTAGGCATAATAATAATTAAATAAATTATTTTATTTATTTATTTGTTAATAAATAAACCAAACCTAATATCCTTCTTTCAAAACCTAATTATATCCACACCCTAGTGTTAGTTGTATAACCCATATGACAACCCCTATCTTTTAAAAACATTATTTCATGATTTATTGAAAAAGAGATACACTTAATGCAACCCCAAAAGATCATAATTTCTAGTCTCATTGGGTAATTTGATACATAGTATACTAACATGAAACAAAAATACAATTATTTAAACTAAAAATCCATAAAATGACCTTAAATTTCCTCTATCTTCTAAAACAACCTGGGATAACCTGAGGACATATATAAGAAAGGGATGAGCTATAAAACCCATAAATGTAATAATCAAAGCATAACATGAAGAAACTAATACATTTTATTCAAGAGGTATATTGAGGTAACATAATATGTTATAAACAAAAACTTTAATGTTGAATCTTGATATAAGATGATAACATAAAGGAAAAATGGGAATGTGGAAACAACATAAAATATGAGATCATAAATATAATTCAAGGCTATCTGCTAACACATCATAACATAGTGAAATTATTATAACCTCCCATGAACCATACATGGTATCTCATTTGATAAAAACATTACCCAATGCATTTTAGGGCTATAGAATTATTGTCCCACCCATCACATTCATATCACATACAATCATAAGTGTGCCACATAGATCATGTAACATAGGGATGTATTTCATCACTTTTAATCCTATGATGAATTATTTTGGGTTTCATACACGGAATTACCCAATATATTAATGATAATTACATCTATTTTAATACCTTTGAGTGGAAATAGTGATTGGTATTCCTCACACAAATTTTTGGACTGAAAAATCACAGAATAATTTCATCAATATAGAGGGGAAAATAAGGATTAATAGAAAGGGTTAATGAGAGTGAAATGGGTCTCTAATAACTTTTAGATAATATGGATAGTAATATTTATGTGTAAAAACATATCCCAACATGAAAATTTTTAAATAAAAAGGCATATTATAAAGAAGGTTCTTTAATAAAGAAGAGAGTGAGAGGATCCCTTTGTAACGCCCCGACCCCAGTTACCCAGAATCGGTGCATTATTACATAACATTGTCATGATACAAGGAATCATGTCCTAAAAGACTGATCAGTTTATTAGCCCTATAAGTACTAGATACATATATAAGTTTTACATTACATCATGAAATAAAAAAACAACATTCTGTCCCCTTTGAAAACTTTTATATCACTTATCATATTCCTGAAGGTTAATCGTAATATAATTCTTTGCATCCTGAGAAAAATAAAACACAAGAAATGGGTGAGATTAGATTCTAATTAAGGATAAAAATATAGCAGAAACTTTCATAAGTAAGAATAAACATTTAAGGCAATGTATAAGACTATAACACAAGCCTTTTAAACTTAAACTTCACCATAATATAGAAAAGATAAATATGATAATTCCATTTACTTATTCACATAGATGTTCTACAAGTTGAATAATCACATTTAATATCAATAACCAATTTCATAATGATTGAATTCATAATTCCAGACTTCCTAACCACATAGTCAAGGCCTTATTCCAAAACTACAAATAAGATTTTTTCAAGGCCGTATGCCAAGACACTAGTTTGTCTCATGAGACCTATTGATGCATCGAGGAGATATAGCCGTCTCCACCCATCACTTACTAAGTCCAATTCATTCCTCATATGAAAAGAATTAAACATAACATAAACATTCTTATTAAAACTAGCATACGAAATGTCAATACTTTATCCATAAACCATGAATGGTATAAAAATAAATCATCAATAGTCAAACATATCACAAAAACTTCAATATAATATGGAAGATTTGTATCATAATAAATCAACCTTGATCAAGAATAATATCCCACAAAGGATGTTTACATAGTTGAAAATGATCGGTAAAAATATTTGAGAGAAATACCCCTTTTTCATGAAAACATTTAAAAGTCTCACTATTCATCCAGAAGCTGTTTAAAATAGATTTTTGAATCAAAGTGTCTCATTCCACTTTGAAACTTTTAAAAGGAATTTCAATTTTAAAACATTAATTTCTGTATAAATAAAACCTTAAAACCGTTTTTAAAATACGGACATTAATGAGAAAGAATTAAAAGAATAAATTTTTAAAACATTTAAAATGAAATTTTAGTTAGAGTTACTAACCAAATGAGAGATGATTGAATAAAAATAATTGAGGTAGTAAAAAATTTATAATATCATGATAATTAAGGGATTCAGGATATACTATGTCAAAGTACAGTATATACCCCAAATAAAATTGAATTGGCACATAACAACAAAGAAGTCTCAATGCAATGTAAGTTGAGATGAATTCCTTTATAAATATAATATCCTTAGTTTAAGGATAAATCAATGACATAATTATGTGTGAAAAATATAAATACACTCAATATTATTGGATATTTAGTGTAAGTCAATCATAGGACATTCACACATGTTCTTGTAAAAACAACCCCAATGACTTGAATGCTTAACTCAATGAATATAAATTGAGTTAAAATTACACTTATCAAGTTTATATCGATGACTTGAGAATTTATCAATGGAGTGATTATGTATATCAAAATTATATCCACACAAAGGTGAGTGTAAATTACTACATAAGTAAATAAATAGTGATTTCACACATAATCTTGGATTAAAGTAATCAATGAAGTTTGCGTAAAACCGAATGAGTGGAAATTGAAATTTGAAATTACCTTACCAATTTGGTAACATACGAAACATACACCCCATGAAATAAGGATCATCCAATGATGATGTAAATACCCATAAATTAAATTATATTACACAAAAAATATGATCATGGGTGTTACATACACCACACAAAAGGTAATGGTGGAAAATATAACATGAATCTCATGGGAATAAAAGTGAGACGAAAACCCCTTACCACGTTGTAATCAATCGAGTCATATGACCAAAAGTTAATAACCACTAAAATAATCACAGAATAACATTAATATAATGAGAATAATGAGAATATATATCAAATTGCAGTACACGATACACCACATGCAATAAATAAGTGGCGAACAATGGAAATCTCACGGAATTAAAAGTGAGATAAGAAACCCCTTACCACGTTGTAATCAATCGAGCCATATGAAAAAAATTTAATAACCACCAAATTAATCATATAATACAATAAATATAAATATAATCATGATAATATATATCAAATGGTAGTACATGATACACCACATGCAATAAATAAGTGGTGAACAATGGAAATCTCATGGAATTAAAAGTGAGATAAGAAACCCCTTACCTTGTACTTTTCCTTAGTATAGGGTAGGTTAACCTCCTGTATAATGGTTAAATAATTGTTTTTAAATTATTCAAGAACCAAATACATAAATATTATATATTATATGATCTTCAAATATTGATTTGTTAATTATATTTCAGCAGTATCATTGTTTTAGTTATTAACTTATTTGTTTTCCTTTATATGTTTCGTTACATAAGTCATGTTTGTTATGTATAGGATTTATTTGATTCATATCCCAAAAGATATTAATTTCTTAAACATTATTTTTAATCATAAAATTAAAATTATTCTTGAATGATTACAATGGGGAATGAATCTCATCGCGTTTGTGGAGACGGTAAGTTGTATGCACGCACGGCCAACAATATCATTATATTGATGGTGAAATGATATGTAATTGGATGGTATATCGTATATAAAAAATCTGTAACATGTTATATTTATTATTTACATCATTTGTACTCATTATTATATCCATACAAATAATTAAGTGTTTGAATAAAAAACTACACCACAACGTGGATACGGTAAGCGATACGTACGCACGTATGGTGACATTGTCATTTATAGAATGGATAGAATAAAAAATATGGTTGTAACATATTTTTAATAATATCAAAGTATGTGGTAGGTACTGGATTTATTATTTTGGTATGAAAACAAAAAATAAAGAGAAAGTGTAAGAATAAAAAACCTGAAAGAGGGTGGTGAAATTGTTACCTCTTCTTTGGGTGTTTCCATTTGAGTTGATCAAAAGGTATCCTTAAGTTTGCTTTATGATAAAAGTAATGACTCTAGGTTGAAGTAAGTGAAGTTGGAAAGATATTTGTGTAGGGTTTGGCCGATCCAAATGGCTATAGAGGTGTGAAATTAAGAGTAGGGGAAGTACCCTTTTATAGGAGAGGGGAGGGTCACATTAGGAAAAGCTTGAAATATTGTTTTATAATAAAATAATTTTCGGTTTCTAATGGATCCAAAATGTTTTATTGAGAATATAAGGTGGGGATGGGTAGAAATACTATCATACAATAGGTTTTAGACAAGTTTAGGTTACCATTTTAACCTTATCATTTAGATTTAACTCTTAGTTAAATATTTTAACTTTTACTATGTCTTCTTGTATTCGTACACTATATGGTTAATAAACTTACTCTAATTTTCCAAGAGAACCTAAATTGGTTCATTAATGATATATATAATATTATTTAAGCCCTTTGGATGAACCTTATATTTTTAAGAATTTTATATCAACCAATAATATAGTATTTGTTTTAAAAACTAATTTATGTCAATTTTGACACTATTTGGTATTTTGTTTTTGTGAAAGTCATAACAACTTTATCACTTCAAAAAAAATTATATAATCAACCAGAACATTTCATATCAACCTATAAAATTTTTTTATGTCATAAAAACTTTTAAATTATTTTTATTTTAATATTTATAATATAAACTATTTTAATATTTCATTAAGAAGGTAATTACTGCATCATCATTTTGTCATATATAAATTTAATTATTTAATCTCTAAAAATTATAAATAAAATACCATTATGTAAGAAATATTTTTATCTTACTAATTAATATTTATAGTTGAATTTATCTTATGTATAACCCTATATTAAAAATGGTTTACCTAATAAACTTTGAATTTAACACTTTTAACTCTTCTTTAAATAAAATAATATTAAATGTTCTAATCTAATCCAAGTGGAACTAAAAGGTAATATTTTATTCCTAAGGTTTTTTTGTTCTAATTACACTTATTAAATACAATTAGGACACATGTTATGCTAATTATAATATCCTTTTTACCTTTAATTACCCTATTTACTTTTAACTGTGGTAAATAAAAGTCAAAAGTTACTATTCCCCAAAAATTATTTTCATCTTATTAAACCATATTTTATTTACTTATATTAAAAATTTCCCTCATATTCTTGAAATTAAATTCACATAAGTGGTAAAATTTAGTTTTATGAAAATTTGCAAATGCTTCTAGAAGATTGGTAAAAGACAGTAAAAAGTTCAATAAAATTTTATACATATGATTTTACTATAAAATGACTCCAATTAATTAAATTGAACATATATAGGTATTATATATCTATTTTAACTTAAAATAAATTAAAATATAATAAATAATAATTTAAATAAAAAGTTAGTTTTAAACAATAACGCAGTGTTTTTCACTATTCATCAAAAATTGAATGTTTTCAAAAAAATAAAAACATTTACCCTAAGATAATTTTGATATTATGAATTAAAAAATGAATTCTATTTTACCAAATTCAAAACATATAAGTTTCATTAATTAAATTAAAATTAATTCCCGTTGTCAAAACTGAAAAGCGGGTTTTTAAAAAGTAAAAACTATCAAAAGATTGACAGGTTTTTATGTCAAATTTAAATGTGAAATTAATTATAATGATCTAGATTGTATTAAATGATAAAAATATAATATAATTATACTTCCAAACCATTAAAATTCATAATTTAACACTATAAATTATTTTGATTAAAAAAGTTGTTTTCAATTAAAATTTTGTATTTTTCAGTATTCATCAAAATACGAAAGTTTTCAGAAAAGCACCAAAATATTATCAAAAATAAATTTTTGTGTCCCTAATCTAAAGAATAATTTAATTTCATTAAATTGAATATATAAAAATGTCAAATATTTTTTTTAAAAATACTTTTCCTTTAAAAGGTGTTAAAATTTCATTTTTTGAAAAATACTTATTTTATCTGAAAAAATGAATTTGTTCGTATATTATGTCTAAGAAACACATAATATGGATTCTAAAATTATATGGAGTATATAAAAGTCAAAATTCAGTTAATACTATTCATAACTGCTTTTCGAACAACTAGTTTGGTAAGTCATGGTGCGCTCGAACTCCGTGTTGCGTGTTGCACAAGCTATTCAATTACTTTATAGAAAATAACTTATTATGAAATATTGGGGTGTTACATTCTTCCCCCCTTTTGGAAATTGTGTCCTCTCAATTTTAAAATTGGGATTGGGAACTTCATTGGAAGTCCCACATTAGAAAAAGAGTCAAAAAAACTATCACTTTAATTGAAAGAAAGAGAAGTACAAAGGTCACCTAAGATAACCCATACTAGGATTCCATGTAGGAAAACATGGATATGGAAGATAAACTAAGTGTCAAGTTCTGATGGATAGTGATAGAAAACGTGATCAGGAGAAAGTTAACAACAAGAAAACCACAAACTTGTGATGGGATAAATGGTCATTAGTTTCCCAGTAGGAAAAGTAAAGATAAAACTTTTTTTGTTTTAAGTTTCATTTCACAAAGTTGAGGAATATATTTATGAGATTTACTAAGAACATAAAGAGATATACTTACTTTTTAAGTAGAGCTTCATCCTTTAATAAATTTTTACCACTAACTCATCTTTTTTTTCAAATGATGAGTATTCAAGATGACTTGGTCACACCTGAAGCGCTAGAATCAACTTCTAGAGAATCACATAATCCATAAAGGATAAAATATATATTTACATTTTATTTAGAGATTAACCAAAACCAAAATGGTTAGTACAAGATCAAATAATCCCCAAAAGGATAATCCTTTAGAGAAAGAAATACTAATCTTAATTTCTAAAATTAAACCAAAAATACCCAAAGTTCAATAAATACCATTCAATAAACAATTGTCCTTAAAATAATTCAATATAATCCAAACTAATATTGAAACCCAAAACATAGAATAATTTGATTATGTTGTCTTCCATGTTAAATTGTATCTCCAAATAACATCGACTACTCTTAAAGTCACATACATAAAAGTAATTGACCTAATCATATATTCCCTATGATAGGTTAATAATTTCCATAAATAACCCAAATCACTATAAATATACAATAAAAACATAGATAAAAATCCACCATTACTCCTCAAATAAAATCCCATTGTATTCTATTTTCCTTAGGCATATAGTGTTCCCAACAGAGCGAACATCTTCTAAAATAAAATTTATCACTTAATCACCAAATTATTTTCCTATAATAAGGATATCCATTTGAGAAGACATAAGATCCCAAATAAACTTATTGTTGATCAATAAAATAATTTAAATAAAAAGAATTAGTCGCACTAACCAGGGACTTCACATAGTTTAGTGGTAGGTGATAAATCCCAATCACACTCTGGTTGTGGGTTCGATTCTTGTAGCTTTGTTTGACGAGACAGGTTTTCACACGGTCTGTGTGTTTTCCTTTTTCAAAAGTATATTTTATTACATTCCCAAAATGAGATAAATTCCTCAAAATAACCATATCATAATTTCACCACAAATGTTTTTCCATACCTCACATTTTCATCCAAAAATTTAATAACTTGTAATTGCCTCAAATTAAAGGATCATATAAACCAAAATGGTTATTTATAACTAAATCAACAATAGAAAGTATAATTCTTCCAAAAACTATCATTTTCACATAACAAACTCCAAGGTTACACATACAAGATAAAAGTCTTCAAAGTAATCCCATCAACAAAGAGAACTAATACTTTTAAACATTTCTCCATCCATTTATTTCCACATAGGTTCTTACTTGACCAATAAGTTACCTTAAAGAATAGGTTATTCACTTGGGTAATGTCAGGTCCGCTACATTTACGGTAAATGACTGAAAATGGATTCTTAGGATCATTTTTATTTCCTTCCATAGTAATATTCATTTTTTCCTCAACAATTCTTTAATTTATGTCCTTTCCCACACGTAAATCATTTCTTTGTTCCATTGAGACACTTTCCTAGGTGTATCCTTCCAAATTTCTTACATTATGGAAATTGAGCTTTCTTTTCCCCATGGTCTCCACTATTGGAGCTATTATCATTCACTGCTTTTCTCTGCTTTGTTGAGTCTGGGATTTGGTTAATATATATGTTTTTGATCATATTTTTTGGAAAACTGATTAGGCATTAACACAATGTCTTTTACACCTGTCACCATTTTATTTTGTTTCTCATTTCCACCAATGTTCCCACCTTGTACATCATGTTCAATGTTACTATGACTTCCACAGAATCCAGCTATTGACTAACACAAGAAAGCATAGTGTGAGTAATAAAATCAATTATAGAATATCATAAAACCTTATTTTCAATCTAAAACACCTTAGGATTAACCAGGGTTATTTATTCTCATCTTATATTAAAATCCTTCAAATCAGTTTGTAAAGAAAATGTGAGTTATCCTAAGCATATCCTCTGGGAGTGTCATAACCAAGAGTACATAAAGGTCTGTTGTCATGTACCAGGATACCCCGATTCAAGCCCGAAACTCCTCTTTGGAGTTTTCAATCCTAGGTACATCTGTGCTGGAGCTGCCTCTAGATGTTTATATCCAGACATGGATGTATTTCTTGGAAAACCCATATAATATTTACATTACCAAATTTTTTGGATGTTCTTATTTTCTAATTCTCAATTTCTATCTTAGGGTAGTGTTTCTAAATTAGAGTTTTTTCTAAATCTAGCTTCCAAGGTTTGTACTAAACTTCCTCTGATACTATCTGTAACTCCCCGACCCCAGTTACCTAGAATCAGTGCATTATTACATAATATTGGCATGATACAAGGAATCATGTCTCGAAATACCAATCATTTTAGTAGCCTTGGTAGTACTATATACATACATAAGTTTTACATTACATCATGAAGTAAATAAACAACATTGTGTCCCCTTTGAACACTAGTATATCCATTAGCCTATTCCTACAGGTTAATCATAATATACTTCTTTTCATCCTAGAAAAAATAAAACATAAGGGGTGAGATCAGATGCTCTTTAAGGATAACAATATAGTAGAAACTGTTATAAATAAGAATAAACATTTAAGGCAATGTATAAGACTAGAACACAATACTTTTAAACTTAAACTTCAGCATAATATGGAAAAGATAAATCTGATAATTTCATTTACTTATTCATGTGGATATTTTACTAGTCGAATAAGCACATGTAATATCAATATCCAATTTCATAATGACTGAATGTATAATTCCAAACTTCATAACCATATAGTCAAGTCCTTGTTCGAAGACTACAAATTAGATTTGGTCAAGGCCTTTTTCCAGGACACTAGTTTGTCTCATGAGACCTACCAATCCATCAAGGATCAATAGAGGGCTCCACCCATCACTTAATAAGTCCAATTCATTACTCATATTAAAACTTTTAAACATAACATAAACATTTGTATTAAAACTAGCATACTAAATTTCAATACTTTATCCATAAACCATGAATGGTATAAAAATAACAAATCCAGAGTCAAACATATCACAAAACCTTAAATACTGTATGGAAGATTTGTATCATAATAAATCAACTTCGATCAATAATAATATCTTCTAAATTATGTTGATATAGTTGAAAATTATCAGTAAAATCTTTGAGAGAAATATCCCTTTTTCATGAAAACATTTAAAAGTCTCACTATTTATCAAGAAGCTGTTTAAAATAGATTTTTGAATCAATGTTTCCCATAAAAATTTCAAACTTTTAAAAGGAATTTAAATTTTAAAACATTAATTTCCATTTAAATAAAACCTTAAAACCATTTTTAAAATATGGGCATTAATGAGAAAGATTTAGAAGAATAAATTTTTGAAACATTTAAAATGATATTTTAGTTAGAGTTCCTAACCAAATGAGAGACTCTTGAATAAAAATAATTAAGATAACAAAAAATTTATAATATCATGAGAATTAAGGGATTCATGATATACTATGTCAAATTACAGTCTATACACCAAATAAAAGTGAATTGGCACATAACAACAAAGAAGTCTCAATGGAATGTAAGTTGAGATGAATTCCTTTATAAAGACCGTATCCTTAAGTTAAGGATAAATCAATGAAATAATTATGTGTGAAAAATATAAATACACCCAATATTATTGGATATTCAGTATAAATCAATCTAGGTACATTCACACATATTCTTATAAAAACAACACCAATGACTTGGATCTTTAACTCAGTGAATAGAAATTGAGTTAAAATTACTCTTATCAAGTTTATATCGATGACTTGAGAATTTATCAATGAATTGATTGTATGTATAAAAATTATATCCACACATAGGGGAGTGTAAATTACTACATAATTAAATATATAGTGATTTCACACATAATCTTTGAGTAAAGTAATCGTTGAAGTTTGCGTAAAACCGAATGAGTGAAAATTGAAAATTGAAATTCCCTTACCGATTTGGTAACCTATGAAACATACACCCCATGGAAGAAGGATCATCCAATGATGATGTAAATACACATAAATTAAAGTATATTACACAATCAATAAAATCATGGGAAGTACATACACCACACAAATAGTAATAGTGGATAATATAGCATGAATCTCACTGGAATAAAAGTGAGATGAAAACCCCTTACCACCTTGTAATCAATCGAGTCGTATGAATAAAATTTAATAAACATCAAATTATTCATATAATTACATGAATATAAATATAATCATGATAATATATATCAAATGGAAGTACATGATACACCATATGCAATAAATAAGTGGCAAACAATGGAAATCTCATGGAATTAAAAGTGAGATAAGAAACCCCTTACCACGTTGTAATCAATCAAGTCGTATGAAAAAAAAGTTAATAACCCATAAATGAATCATAGAATACCATGAATATAAAATTAATCATGATAATATATATCAAATGAAAGTACACGATACACCACATGCAATAAATAAGTGGCAAACAATGGAAATCTCACGGAATTAAAAGTGAGATAAGACACCCCTTACCTTGTACCTTTTTTTAGTATAGGGTAAGTTAACCTCATTTATAATGGTGAAATAATTGTTATTAAATTATACAAGAACCAAATACCTAAATAGGATATCATATATGATCTTCTAATATTGCTTTGTTAAGGATATCTCAGTAGTATCATTGTTTAGGTTGTTAACTGATTCATTTTCCTTTATATGTTTTGTTACGTAAGTCATGTATGTTATGTATATGATGTATTTGATTCATATAAAGAATAATATTAAGTTATTAAACATTATTTTTAATCATAAAATGAAAATTATTCTGGAATTATTGCGATGGGGAATGAATCTCATCACGTTTTTCGAGATGGTAATTCGTACGTACGTACAAGCAACAATATCATTATATTAATGGTGAAATCATATGTAATTGAATGATAATATCATATATAAAGAATAATTAACATGTTATATTTATTATTTACATCAGTTATACTCATTATTATAGCCATCCAAATAATTAAGTGTTTGAATAAAGAACTATACCACAACGTGGAGACGGTAAGCCGTAGGTACGCACGTATGGTGACTTTGTCATTTATAGGATGGATAGAATAATGAATATGGTTGTACCATATTTATAATAAGATCAAAGTATGCATAAGGTACTGGATTTATTATTTTGGTGTGAAAACAGAAAAGAAAGAGGAAGTGGAAGAAGAAAAGAACATGAAAGAGGGTGGTGAAATTACTACCTCTTCTTCACGTGTTTCCTTTTGAGTTGATCAAAATGGATCCTTAGGTTGGATTTCTAATCAATGTAATGCCTCTAGGTTGAATTGAGTGAAGTTGGGAAGATATTTGTGTAGGTTTTGGCTGATCCAAATGGCTTTGGAGGGGTTAAATGAAGATAAGGGGAAGTACCCTTTTATAGGTGGGGTGAGGGTCACTTTAGGAAAATCTTGAAATATTATTTTATAATAAAATAATTTTTGGTTTATAATGTCTCCAAAATGATTAATTTCAAATATAAGGTAGATATGGGTCGAAATAATCTTAACCAATAGGTTTCATAAAATTTTAGGATACCATTTAAACCTTATATTTTAGATTTAACTCTTAGTTAAATAGTTTAACTTTTACCATTTATTCTTGTATTCTTACACTATATGGTTAATATACTTACTCTAAACTTCCAAGAGAACCTAAAGTGGTTCATTAATGACATAGATAATATTATTTAAGACCTTTTCTTTAACCTTATATTTTTAGGAATATTATATCAACCAATAATATAGTATTTGTTTTAAAAACAAATTTATGTCAATTTTGACACTATTTGGTATTTTGTATTTTTGAAAGTCATAAAAACCTTATCACTTAAAAAAAATTATAGAATCAACCCTAACATGTAATATTAACCTATAAAATTGTAGGATGGCATCAAAACTTTGAAATTATATTTATTTTAATATTTATAATATAAACTATTTTAATATTTCATTAAGAAGGTAATTACTGCATCATCATTGTGTCATAAATATATTTAATTATTTAATCTCTAAATATTATAACTAAAATACCATTATGTATAAAATATTTTTTTCTTTATAATGAATATTTATAGTTGAATTTATCTTATGTATAACCCTAAATTAAAAATGGTTTAGCTAATAAACTTTGAATTTAACACTTTTAAATCTTCTTTAAAAATAATAATAATAAATGTCCTAATCTAATCCAAGTGGATCTAAAGGATCATATTTTATTCCTAATGTTGTTTTGGGTCAAATTAAACTTATCCAATAGAATTAGGAAATGTGTTAGGGTAATTATAATATCATTTGTTTCCTTTAATTACCCTTTTTACTTTTAATCGTGGTAAATAAAAGTCAAAAGTTATTATTCAACATAAATTATATTCATCTTATTGAACCACATTTTACTTTCTGATATTAATCATGTCTCTCAGATTTTTGAAATTTAATTCACAGAAGTGGTAAAATTATGTTTTATGCAAATTTTCAAATGCTCCTAGGAGATGGGTAAAAGACGGTAAAATGTTAAATAAAATTTTATACATCTAATTTTATTTCAAAGTGACCCCAATGAATTACATTGATCTTATATAGGTATTATATATCTATTTTGACTTAAAATAAATTTAAATCAAATAAATAACTATTTAAATTAAAAGTTGGTTTCAAACAATAACGTAGTGTTTTTAACTATTCATCAAAAATTGAATGTTTTCAGAAAAATGCCAAAACTTTACCCTAAGATAATTTTGATATTATGAATTCAAAAATGAATTCTATTTTACCAAATTCAAAACATATAACTTTCATTAATTAATTTAACATTAATCCCCGTTGTCAAAACCAAAGAGTAGGTTTTTAAAAAGTAAAAACTGTCAAAAGATTGACATGTTTTTATGTCAAATTTAAATGTGAAATTACTTATAATAACCTAAATTGTATTAAATAATAAAAATATAATATAATTATACATCCAAACCATTCAAATGAATAATTTAACACTATAAATTATTTCTATTAAAAAAGTTGTTTTCAATTAAAAATTTTTATTTTTCAGTATTCATCAAAATATGAAAGTTATCATAAAAGTACCAAAACTTTATCCAAAATAAATCTTTATTTCCCTATTATAAAGAAGAATTTAATTTCATTAAATTTAATATGTAAAAGTGTCAAATTTTAACTTTAAAAAGGGGTTTCAATTAAAATGTGGTAAAATTTCAATTTTTGAAAAATACTTCTTTTATCTGAAAAAATGAATCTGTTCTTATATTATGTCTAAGAAACACATAATATGGATTCTAAAATTATATAGAGTATATAAAATTCAAAATTCAATTAATATTATTCATGACTGCTTTTTGAACATCTAGTTTGGTAAGTCGTGGTGTGCTCGAACTCGGTGTTTCCTGTAGCACTTGTTATTGAATTACTTTAAAGAAAATAACATACTATGAAATCTTGGGTTGTTACACCCATACCTTGAGAGGGTTCTTCTAAAATCTTGGGAGGAGCTTCTTAAGAGATTGGGGGAATCTTTTTGATGGATATAGAGAGGTAATGTCATAGTAAACTCCAATTAAAATGGTTTTTAGTGAAGGGAAATGGGAAGTTGGGTGGGTTTTTATATCAAAAGATAGGAGAATTATTTATTAATTTCTAAACATAGATTTTGGACTCTATATAATTATTTAATCCAAACCACAAATCATACCTAGGTATGTTCCCATGTTTTTTGAAAAATAGGTGTGTTTTTCATTATTATATCTGGATAATAACTTAACTCTTTAAAATAACACCCTTGCTAAAGTGAAAGTAAGTCATGTTTATAAATAATTGATTTTAAAACCCTAAAATAAAATATAAGTTTTTTAGGGTTCAGTAAGAGTTTATCAAAATAATAAAATAACATAAAAAACAAATTATATTAAATGGGAAAAATAATTTTGATCATTTATAATCTTTATAGTATTTATTATGTTAGTTTTTAAATTTTATGATGGCAAAATACATACTGTAAAATTATATCGTATTTTAATTTTTTTCAAAAATTCAACTATCTCAAAAAAAATATGAAAAATTCACTGTTTGATAATTTCAAAAATCTGATTTCAAAAATAATATTTATTTAATAAAAATAATACTTTAAATATTATAATTTACACTTTTAAATCAAAAAAACCTCTTTTACTAAAAATATTATTTTTTTAAAGTAATAGTTTTCTAATCCTTCTAACAATTACATTTGTCTTATTAAAATTATATTAAAAATTTTATTTAATAAATATTATTTAATAATAGTATTTTATTAAAAAATCAATTTTTTCAAAAAAATATTTAATTAATCAAAAAGAGTGTCTAGACTGAAGATATATATTTCCAAAAAAATACAATCTGTGATTCATCATATCAAAATCCAATATTTATAAAAATTATTATTTATTAATTATAGACTAAAAAAATAAAAATATAATAATTAATTTATAAAAAATATAAAAAATTATACTATTAGGGTCTAAAAAAATATCCATGTATTAAACCATTGAATTCCCTAAGAGTAAGGTTTGTGATAGTGATATTTTCTTAGGGTTGTTTGGAAAACATGGTTTTGGTCATGATCTCGATGAGCATGAACTTCTCCCATAAATTATTTCACTTATACTTTATCTATTGAATCTCATCTTGGGATTGGTCAAGGGTAAATACCAGTGATATTATCTCCCTCTGAAGCTTTGATAAATGGGATTCATATAGTATGATCTTATTAGTTGAGGTCATTGCTTTTTTTATATGTCAGTTCGATTTATCATAACCTAATATATATATATATATATTAATGATAAAATAACTATATAAGAGCTATATTATCAGTGGTTATGATACTTAATGTTCATTTAAATATGACAGTATATAACTTATAATGGCCTAAAATAACAAAAGTCGTCCATGTATTTTATATAATTTCATTTCTTAACATATTATTTACTCATATAAAAATTAATATTTTCATTTATAAATGTTTGGGTTGTTACATTATTCCCACCCCCCATTCTGAAATTTTGACCTCATAGTTTCACTCATACCCTGAAAAAGATGAGAATACTTCTATTTCATCACTTCTTTTAGTTCCCAATTATCATCCTCAAATTTCTGGTTCTATCGTATCACTTTGACCAGAAGAGTTGAATTGTTTCATTGAACCTTGTCTCTACAGTCTAAGACTTCATCATCTACTCCTCTTATAAAATATCATTATCTAATGGTACCACCTCAAGATTCAGAAAATGTCAGAGGTCTGGTATATACTTCCTTAAGAGAGATACATGGAACACATCGTGTACTTGAAATGGGTTAGGTGGGAGTGTTATTTTATAGGCCACCACTTCGATGTGATCAAGGATCTTGAAGGGGTGGATGTATCTTGGAATAATATTTCCCATATTCTCAAACCTCATGACTTTATTACGTGCTGATATAAGAAGAAATATTTTATCTCTAAACTCAAACTCCAAGTCACATTAATGATTTTTTGTATAGATTTTATGTCAAATTTTTTTGGATTTCATATAACACTAAATGGTTTGAACCCTCTCTATCATTTATTAGATAATATTAAGTCCCACTAGCTTTATAGCTCCAATATAATCACATAATATTTAATTCTAACAACTTTTCCCATACAGATCCTTGAAAGGTGCAATTTTAATGCTAGAATGGAAACTATTGTTATATGAGGACTCAACTTAGGGAAGGTATTTATCCCAACATCATTGGAAATAAATTAAAAAATACCTCAACAAATCCTTTAGATTTTGAATGGTTATTCCATACTAACCATAAATATGAGAGTGGTAAGAATTGTTGAAGATCATAACTATATCCAATGCTTTTTGAAGACTTGTCCCAAACATAAATGTAAACCTTAAATCTCAATTAGATACCATATATATTAGAACTCCATGTGGTCTAACCACTCCCCTTATGTATATCTTAGCAGTTTGGTTAAAATATAAATTTTCCTTGGCCTCAATGAAATTCTCTAACTTGGTAAGGTGATCAGCAACAACCCAGATGGTGTTATTTCATTTAAGGTTCTTGGGGAATCCAATGATTAAATTGATGGTTATGTTTTACCATTTCTATACCAGTTTAGAAAATGGTTGCATCATACTCATAGACTTCTATCATTCATCCTTGACTTATTGTGATACTGAGAATCATGATACAAATTTTTAGATATCCCTCTTCATGTTATCTGGTTATAAGTTTTTATTCTACTCTCCATACATCTTAGTCCTTTCTATATGAATAGAGAATAATTAGCAATGCACATCCCCTAGAAGTTACATCTTCAGTTCTAGTTTTTAAGGGACATGTATTAGGGTTCCAACCATTATAACTCAAAATTTAACAATGGTTAACTATGGGATATTCACTACATTTTTTATGGCACCTCATCATCCTTATGATCCTTATTTATCCTCTCATGAATAAATAGTTGAATGATTATTTGAGAAAGGTGGGATGAAGATCATTTTTTCATTCCCATGTCCAACCTCTGTATGGACAATAATATTAGTTACCTTGAAATTCTCATCATGGGTGGGGTTGTAGTATCCTTTATACTTGAATAATCATCCACTTTGTTCACCTTCCCATGATGGTAATGTACTGGAAAATCATAATTCTTGATCATATATAACAACCTTCATTGGTGTATATATATCTCCTTTTGTGTGGATATATAATTGAGTATTTAATAATCTATATATATGTCACACTTCTCCCTATAGAGATAATGTATCAAATATTTTTTATGAAGATCATTATAGCCAGTTCTAGATCATGTGTTGTGTAGTTATTCTCCTGGATATTTAATTGGTTGGAGTCACAAACTATTGATTTTTTTACCTTTCATGGGTGCAGAACCCAATATGTTTTTGAACACATCACTATAGATCACAAATATTTTCCCACCATTAGGTTATTTGAGTACAAGTGCAGTTATTAGACACTTTTTTAGCTCTTTAAATATTTCTTCACATTTAACATTCCATATTATATTCACCCCCTTCTGAGTTACCTTGGTTAGTGGTCTTGAATATCAAAATAATTTTATCAAAAATTGATGATAGTAACCAACTATTATAAGGAAACTAAATATTTTTGTCATAGAGGTTGGTATGGGCCATCTTTTAAGTGCCTTTCTTTTTCAAGGATCCACATATATCCCTTTTCTAGTGATAACATACCATTATAAGGTTACCTTCTATATCCAAAAATTTCATTTAGTATAATTTTCATACATCTTTTCTTTCTGTAAGGCCTTCAGTGCATCATACAATTTCTCCTCATTATCCCCCTTTATTTTAAAGTAGAACAAAATATTTCCTATAAATACTACCATAAATATGTTGAGGTAACCCATAAATACTCTATTCATGATGTGCATTAATATTTACATAGTATTATTGAGTCCAAATGACATCACTATGAACACATAGTCCCCATACCTTATATGAAAAGTTGACTTGGGGATATCCTCCTTCTTCACCATTAATTGATAATATCTCGACCAAATATCCACATAAGATAAGTATTAGGCTCTATATAGTGGGTCAAACAATTAATAAATACATGTAATAGGATACGTTTTCTTTATCATTGTTAATTTATTTCATGTTAATTAATGTAAAGGTGCATTGAATTGTCCTTCTTCTTGATAAAGAGGATTGTTTCACCCCATGGTGAATCACATGTGTGTATAAACCCTTTATCCAGATTCACTTGTAGTTGTTTCTTCATCTCCTCAAGTTAAAAAATAGTCATTTTATAGGGAGTATTTTATATTGAAAAATCTAAGGATATAAGTTTGATCGATAACACAACCACTCGACTAGGAGGAAGACCATAAATTTATTCAGGAAACACATCAGTGAATTCCCTTACAATGGACATGTCATCCAGGATGATATTTTCCTTAGTATAAATAATTCAATCTAGATATGATTACTCACAAAGTAATAATATCCATTCTAGAGATGATGATACCAAAGAAGATTCATCCTCCTCCTTGTATTTTTATAGAATCCTAGGTTGATTTGTGATACGGAGGGTGATTTCCATATATTAGTGATTTATATTGGCTCTATATAAAAAATTTAATCCATAAATAAAATAGCATTGAATTATTCTTAAGGGAGTATCACAAGGTTTTTTGGGGAATTCATACCATAAATTTTTATAGGGGAGTATTTATATAATTTGGATGAAATAATTTTCCCATCTTCCATTTTCACCAATATCTCTACTTCCATTTTTTAAGGTGGTGTTTGAATAGTTTTACTAAACATGTTTGGTATTAATGATTGTATAGAAAAATGAATGATAAGATTAATTTCAATATTTTATTTTAGTTCTAATAATTTACTTCATCAAAACTATACTTAGGAAGGATAGTTCTCAATAAATTATACATATAAAAGGGAAAATATAAAAATTTAAGGGATATCTTATAAATTAAGTACAATCCATAACCTTTGAATTTTTAGGTTTATATATAAGCTATCAATTATCTATTAATGTAAAATTTTATGTTAATTTTTTCCCTTAATAATGGTTCATAAGGATCTTGTACATTTACTAAATAATATCCACCAAGAGTTTCAAAAAAGGTGTACAGTAAGCCCTCATTGTAATGTACCTAATAATGATCGAGTCTGGCTCAATTCACCCTTTTCAAGGTTATTACCCCTAGGTATAGTTGTGCCATATCCACATCCACTTATAGTATCCATACATGGATGTATTTTCTTGGAACCACTTAATATATACTTTACTAAATTTTAGTGATTTTTACCTATGTTTTGTACTATCCCTATGGATTTCAATAGTTTTTTTAATCCTAATCCCCCAAAATAGTTTTACTTTTATCTGATACGAACTATGATGATCCATATATTTCAGACACTTTATTTCATGATTTATTTCATAAAGATACACTTATTAAAATCCCAGAATATCATTATTCCTAGTTTCATTGGGTAATTAAGTACATAGAAAATAACTTGAGGAAAAAATATTAAGACATAAACTAAAAACTCCCTATCATTCCCTTAAATTTCCTTGATCTTCCAAAACTACATAGGATAACCTAGGGACATACATAAAAAAGGGTTGATCTATAAATCTCATTAAGGTAGTAATAAAAATATAACATGAAGAAATAAACACATGTGAGTCAATATGAATTTAAAGGTAACATAATAGGGGTTATAATCATAAACTTGAACCTCAAAGCCTGATATAAGATGATAACATAAAGGAAATATAGGAATATGGAAACAAAATAAACATAAGTCAAGGATATCTGATGAAACATCATAACATAGTGTTATTAGGATGACCTACTATGCACCATACATGGTATATCATGAGATAAAAACATTACCCAATACATTTTATGGCTATATAATTTCAGGTCCACCCATCACATTCGTATCATATACATGCACATGTGTGAAACATAGATCATACAACATAAGGATGTCTTTCATGATTTTTAATCACGTGATTAAAGAGTGTGGTTTACATACATTGAATATCAAAATCAATTAATTATAGGTACATCCTTTTGAATACCATTGAGTATAAATGGGCATGGTAATTTCTTGCACAAATGTTTGGCATGAAAAAATTTAGGATGATTTCAACAACATGATAGGGGAAAATAAAGATTCATGGAGAGTTTTAATGAGAGTTAAAGGGGTATATCATCACTTAGAAATCATATGGAATGTAATATTTATGTGTAAAAACATATCCCAAAAAGAAAATTTTCAAATCAAAAGGAATAATATAATTATGGAGCTTGAATAAAGAAGAGAAGGAAATTGTCCCTTACATTCAGGGGAGATTCTAAAATCATGTGAAGAGATTTATAATATATTATAGTAACCTTGGGTGGGTTATATATAGGTAAGGGTAAATAAAATTAATGATCCAAGGTTTTTTAGTTATAAGGAATCATGGGTTGGGTTGGTTTTTTATAAGAAAATAGAGGATAATGTTTTAGTAATTTTTAAACTTAGGTTTTGGAATTTCTATGAAAAATGAATCCAAAAAACACACAAAATCATGATTTTTACCTATTTTTTATACCATAGGAGTGGATTTAATTATTTTATAAAGATAAGAACCTAAATCTATAAAATAATACCCTTGGTGATGTGGAAAAGAGTCATGTTTATAAATAATTGATTTCAAAACCCTAAAATATAATATAGGTTTTGGAGGATTCATTAAGGGATTATAAAATTAATAAAACAACTTCAAAAAACATTATTTTAAAGGGTAGAATTAATTTTCATCATGAATTATATTTATTGTATTTATTATATCACTTGTAGGATTGTATGATGTCATAATACATACCGTATAAATATACAGTATTTAATTTTTACCCAAAAAATCAACTATCTTACAAAATTAAGAAAAATTCACCATTGGATAATTTCAATATATTTATTAATATGTATTTTCATGGTTATTGAAAAGATAATATTTATATTACCAAAATAATTTTATAAAAATGATAATTTACACTTAAATTAACTATCACCATTTATTGATAAATTTTTTTTACAATTACAACTTGTAGAACCTTATAAAAATTACATTTGACTTCATAAAATTATAAAATAATTTATATATAATAAATATTATTTAATAATAATATTTTATTAAAATATAAATTAATTAAAACACACTTGTATTCATCAAAAGAGTTTCTTGATTAATACTACATATTTCCTAAAAACACAATTTTTTTAATCATATAAAACTCTAATTTTTATAAAACATATTATTTAATCATAATAAATTAATAATAAAATAAAAATATAATCATTAGTTTATAAAAAAATATAAAAATTCATACTATTGGGGTCTAGATACATATCCCTTTATTATACCAGTGAATTCCCTAAGGATAAGGTGTGTGATGGTGATTTTTTTTTTGGGTGTTTTGGAAAACATAGTTTTGGTTGTGATATCAATATTCTTGAAATTATCCCACAAATGGTTTCAATCAGGGTTTAATTGTTAAATCTTGGATTTTATTTTTCAAAGGGAAAATCCTAGTGACATTATCTCCCTTGGAAGATCTGATAAATGGGCTCCATAGGGTAATATCTTACTAGTTGAGGTCATCACTTCCTTTTTCCATGTCAATTTGATATATCATAACACTATATATATTAATCATATTATCACTTTATAACGACTATACTGTCAACAATTATGATTCTTATTGGAACTTTAAATTTGATTGGATAAAACTTATAACGGTTCAAAATAACCAAATTAGTGCATGTGTTTTCTATATTATCATTTATTAATAAGGAATTTACTCATTAAAAAAATAATTTCATTTATAAATCATCAGGTCGTTACAACCCAAGCATTCTTAAGAGGGTTTCAGAGAAGATTTTGAAGGACACTAATAGAATTGAAGATCTGAGATTAATTTTCCATGGGGTCATATTCTCTAATTAAGTTTGTGGATCTCGTCAATGAAAAAAGACCTAAACTATTCTTCATCAAAAATCAATCCAAAATCAATTTAGGGAATTTTTTAAATTGATTTAATCCATTATTTGTTTACCCAAGTCAAACAAGAATTAATTCTCTAAAAATTAATTCATTATTCTACCATTGGATTATGGTTGATGAATTTATTTTCCTAGAAATAGGAATTGATGTTAATTGGTAATTTCTTATTCATTATTTATTCTCAGGGAAATGAATTTATGCTAACTTAAACAATTGCTGAGGTTTCTCCCTTGTGTTTTTGTTTAGTGAATTTCTCCCACTTTTCTTCCCATGTTTATCATCAGTATTTCTTTTAGTTCGAGGTTTAAAAATTACTCTTTAATCAATCATTGCACAATAAATATCTGGTGTAATGGATCGATATTGCGGGTTCAGTTTTAGAATCGATGGACTGATCATAGTGCATGAAAAGGGTGGGGATTATGGATCAAATCATAAGATTCACGTTCATGGGTTTTGGGTGTTCTAGTGATGCGGCACAATGGAAGATGTTTCCCAAAAAAGGGGTACTTATAATCTATTCATTGGAAATGATTAGAGGTTGTTCAACTTGTATCCACATTTCCCATCATAGAATGGAATATAGATCAACGGAGATGGAAGTACAAGCAGAACAATGTGGAAAATATTAAATTTCTATAAAATAATGTTATATACAGTGTGTATTCTGAAGAAAACACACCATATGGAACTCTAGATGTGGTGGATAGGGTTTCAGAGAAAATAAAATATCACATGTTGTGTGCTACAATTGCACAACATGTGACCTAGGGATGGTGGCTTAACATGTACCCTTGGAGTACACTGGAATAGGCACTTCTTAGTACACAAGCATATCTAGAGTACACAAGCATTCCCTGGTACTCGTAGAAGTTCAGACACCTTGACATGACAAGGTATATGGACATGGAGACTATACACAGTCTTTTCTCGAATTACAAAGTCATAGTATCAAGTACACAGGTAGCCTTGAGGTAGTGAAGACACATCTTGTATTCCCTATAAATGTTGTGTACTTTTTATAGGAAAGTTTCAGGTCCTCTTTTTTATCAATATAGACCAATATCTCTAAGGTACGTCCCATTGATCCATCCCTATAAGGGTATAGTGAAGAATTATTTCACGAGCATATGATGTGATCATATATCTGGGATTAGTCTCGAATAGGGTTCAATAATCCCTCTATTTTTCCCAAGGTGTGATCTTCTATCATTAACTTCTTCCCTAGCTGGGGTTTTCAGAAATCATCATGAGAAACATATATAAGCATTTGATCCCCTATTTGTGAGTTATTCCAAATATGGTCTGGTATATCCCATTGGCCCTGGGAGATATCTTCTATCTATGTATCAATATATTCTAATTTACATCATGTACTTTTTTATGGTGAGTATCGATGATCACAACCATATGGATGAGTGACATAGAAGTTGTTAGACTCATGGAGTGAGTTATCCGGAGTGAGTGTTACCTTGAAACCTGGAGTAGGAATATTAGTATAACAGTGTAGTTGTGACCTTACTTTTATACTTGAATAAATATAGATTATTTTTTTTTTGTATGATATTTTTATTATAATTCCTTTATGATAATTAGTTGGCAACTCCCTTGATTCTTTATGTTTGGTAATTTCATGGTTTCATTCTCAGTATTGTTATACTCACCCCTGCATGGGCTCTACCAACACATGTCATGCCTTATACAAATAGAAGGTTATTATATGGAGTTATAGGTAGACCAAGATTCTATGGATAATAGTTGGGCTAGACCGACCATGGTTCATATCAATTGTTTCATTTGATAGTAGTCTCATCCTTTCTTAGCAAGTTGGACTCTTTACTGTTTTGGTTGGCATGTATCTAGACCGTTAATATTTCTAGTATGTGTTTCTTACTCTAATATGGGTTATATATGTATGAATTCATTATTAGTATCAGTTTTATTTTACCTTTCAGTGATATGTGGGTATTTGGAGATGTGTATGTGTTTACAGGTACCTTAGACTAAGGCCTCTCATGTGTATGACATTCTAACTCAGTGATAGTCTCTAGACCATGTCCTATTATAGTTTGTATTGGGTTGTCACATTTATATTACTATTGGCCAAGTGGGCCTTAATGGTTTATGTCGTGATAGAGTATTATTTTATGATTTTCATCCTAGGAAATTTTTTTGGGTATTGTTTAGCTGTAATGTTTGGTTTGGGAACTAGGTAAACATTATTAAAGTGTTTTGAGTTTAACTATCAGGATAGGTAATCCTATGTTGGTGTGGTGGTCAATGTATCCATTCACTAGGACACTGATAAATTTCTTATTGACTCTGTGCATATTGTAATTGGTTGTAGGTAAAACATTGGTACATGAACCATATATAAATGGGTTGTGGTTTTCATGTCCTTCTTGAATCAACTCCCCTGGTATACTCTTGACCATGGTCTATATTATCTATTTCAGGATGTATCCATGTTTATTTCCTTCTAAAATTATATATTAGGATCATGAGGATGATCCATCTATTGATGATGATTCAATTTAGGGACCTATTCATTAGGGGATCAATCTGGGTGGTTTTCCGGTTTTACAACCACTAGTCAAGCATCAGGTTTCACTAGAAACAACTTCAGATGATAAGTATGAGATGTTTGTTCTTTATAAGTCCCATATATAGTGACCCCTCGTGTTTTTTGAAAAACCAGACCCCTGAGTAGCTGAGGACTGTTTTGAAAAATTTACTTTAGTTTTCTACCTTATTTGGACACCTATGGATTATATGGTGGTCCTAGAGGTGAGTCTTATTCATGGATATATAGGTAAATAGTGGGGTATGGTGACTTTGATTTTTAGTGAGGTAAATATTTAATGGACATAGTTTGAGTACCCACAAACTTAAATTGTGAGCGGTGTGTATCCCGGAGCTTCTTGTACTTTAATAGAGAAGTATGACTATGGAAGAGTGTTCACATAGGTTTACTAACCTCCCAGGATACTCCATGGATATGCTTTGATATTCATTTTTCTCATTATAGAATTTAGATAGGAGTATATGTATATATATTTCATCATGTGTGATATATTTTTTCATTCCCACTTATACTAGAGTGCTTGAGTGAGCTTCAATACTGGATAGATTCTTAGCAGAGCAGACACTGATAGTTGGTACTGGTAATGGGCACCCTAGAGATGAGAATTTGGAAACTAGTTTTTGAAATTGGATTTGGGACTCTATGAAGGATATAGATTTAAAAATATGGTCTCAAGATATAGTTTATATAGTTCACGGCTCTTAGGATGGATCCAGTCAACCAAGTGAGAGGTTGGGATACTCTTGTGGTGGTTGGGGACATCTCTCATGATATTGTCTGGCCTACCTAAAGTTTGACATAGAGATAATTGATAGACTAAAAAAATAAATATGGAATCTAGATAATGTATTTTTTTAGGTTGGTGTACATGGAATTGGATAAAGGAGAGATAAAAGAGGTGGTTGATGGTTTGATCTATTGTTTCTTCCACCCCTAGGTGGTCCAGCTAAGCTCAAGGAGCTAGTTGTTAGGGATGAGGACAACTGCAGAAAGTGGAGTCCAATAACCCAGAGGGTCCATGGATTATTAATGATATGATATGTGTCTTTTATATCTTATATTCCATTTTAATAGACACAGTCACAAGCCATTCATTTCATTCCACTTATAAAGTTCAATATCTATAGATTCTAGTTTAGCCTTTAGATTTTCCCTTGCAGTTGAAGACTCTTACTAGAGGAGATTTAATGATTAAACTCTTCTTTTGACTATGTGACCTAACTCTTGGAGGATAGAGTTTCCTTTGGGATATTTTCTTTGCAGTGATGATTCCTTATGACATAATTCTATGTATGGACGAGATCTCTATAGTTTATGAAAATATTGACTATTTCACGTGTGGGTTGTAGTGTTTCCATGATGATGGTATGATATTTTCCTTCATTTGTAAGAAGAAAACCTAGGTATAGTAGGATGGGAAAATAAATATGGGGGTCATAAGTGATTACTCACAAGTTATCCAGTATTAATCTTGGATAAATATATTCTTTGGGATTTCAGGTTCCTACAGTGGTTGCGAGTATGAAGACATCTTCGTTGAGGATGTGTTGAGCTCACCTTCCAACCGAGAGATATACTTTTACATAGACATACTCCCAATGACCACCCCAATATCTATGTCAATATATCGGATGTATCCCATAGATTTTTGTGAGTTGAAGGTGTAGTTGAAGGAGTTGTAGATGAATGGATTTATTAGACCCAGTGTGTCAACCTAGGTAACACTATTTTGGTTTTCTAAGAAAGCATATGGGATCTAGAGGTTGTGTGTGGACTACAATCACCTAAATCAGGTTACTGTCAAGAATAATTATCCACTAACAAGGATCAATGAACTCTACCACCAACTAAAGGAGGTGATATAGTTATCAAATATTGACCTCAAGTCAAACTATCACCATCTTTGAGTTAGGGTTGAGGATATATCAAGACACGATTCTGATTTTGCAACGGCCATTACGAGTACCTGGTGATTCCCTTCAGTGTAAAAAAATCCATTGTAGTGTTCACGGGTCTAATGAGCCATATCATTAAACCCTTGTTAGATTGGTTCATGGTGGTCTTCATAGATGAAATCATGGTGTACTTAGAGTCAAAGGAGGAACACATGATACATATGAGGATGGTCCTAGACATACTCTAAGAGCATCATCTTTATGGAAATATCTCAAAGTATCAATTCTAGATTTGAGAGGTTCACTTCCTAGGATATGTCATCTTAAAAGAGTGAGTATTAGTGGATCCTATGAAGGATGATGCATTTATAGCTTGGGATCCACCCAAGAGTTTGACTAGGTTGTGGTGTTATCTAGGGTTGGAAAGCTACTAACAAAGATTTGTACACAATTTCTCCAATATTGTGGCTCCCTTAACAACCTTGACCCAAAAGGGGAATCCTTTCATATGGAATGAGATATTTTAATTTGATTTTTAGGAGTTTTAGTAGAGGTTGAAAAGTGCCTCCATATCGATATTTTTAGATAAGGGTGTTGAGTATGTAGTGTTATTCGATGCCTCTAGAACTAGAATGTGATTTTTTTTATGTATAGGTAAGTATTGATTGCCTATGGGTCTTGGCAGTTGAGACCACTTGAGAAAAACTTTGCGACCCATGATTGAGATCCAGCAACAGTTTTCTTAACCCAGAATGTGTTGTGATGCTACTTTATAGGTCATCGTTTTATCATCTAATTTGTCCACCATAGTATCAAGTATATCTTCTCACAAAAGGATTTCAACTTGACATAGAGGAAATGGATAAAATTACTCTGTGATTATTAATTCATGATAGTTTACACTCCCTGGAAGGGGAATGCAGTGGAAGATTCTCTCATTATGAGATCTTATTAATAGTTGTTGAGCAAGGAATAAAAGTATTTGTCCTCATTGTAGTTGTCCTTACTATATGAGGATGGTGCAACTTATCTCCTTTATATGGTTTTTTCACCTATACTTATATATAATATTATAGAGGGGAATCTTGGAGATAACAATTGTGAGATGACCACTTTGTCATGAAACGTAAAATTTATTATGATTTTAAGATTGATTTATAGTCTAGGGAAGACCATAGGTAGTCTCTCAAGGAGCGTTTATAGGTTTTGAGTGTGTATTTTTAATAAAATTTACTAAAAGAGGGGGTGGTTTTGAAAATAGTTTTAAAAATAAAATGACTTAACTAAAGAGTTTAATAGTTCATAAATAAAAGTGGTGTTTTAGAATTATGAGATAAGGATATCATTTCAAATTCACTACACATCTTGGATAGTACATTTCTCTAAAACTATCACATGGTTTTGTTTAATTCTTTGGTTGATGGTTGTCAAGATCTTTACTACCCTATTACCCCTAAAAATGATGCACAAAGAAGAAACCCTTGACACAAAAATTTTGTTGTCAAGGTTTGGTTCTAAATTATAGAACAAGTGATACAAAATCATACTAAAATCTCATATATGTGTGTGTGAGAGAGAGAGAAGGTATTCTTGTGTTGTCCAATTGGAACAACCCAAGATTCTTACTTGAAATTTCAACCCAATCGGTGTTAAAATAAAAAGTGTTTCACTTGATTATATCAAAATAAATGCATTTAGGGGAGAAGCATGTCAAGATAAGAAATAATTGAAATATTTAACACACAAATTATAAAAAACCAATAGAATAACTAGTGTCATAAATCCCGCCCAAGTGTGTGTAGCTCCCTCTAAATGAGCATACACCATTTATCTCACCATCGAGAGGTGGAAGAGGCTCGGTTGGAACTTCACCTTCATATTTGATCCCCTCTATGAGGATAGGGGCCTCTATAACTTCTAGGATGAGTAGGAGACCTATATAGTACTCCATGATGGATGAGATTCACCTTCGGTTTGAACTCCCCAAATGAAGTACCAATGGTTCTCTTTTATAGAAAAATGTGAAGTGGTTTTGGGAACACAGATTATGTAAAACCAGTTGTCCCATTGTTTTAGGCCTCCATACAGAATTCAATAACTTTTTAAAAAACTCTAAAGTTTTTCCCACATTCCTTGGATATCTCCACAAAAAGTTTGGATTCATTTTTACACCTATAGCTTGATATATGGACAGCACACAACACACAAATTTCGACTCCATTCAGATTTGGTGTCCTTGACAGATCACTTAGGTTGGTCCTCTTAATGGATGAATTGGGATTGGGTGTATTCATAAGAGTTGTATAAAATTGGGTTTTGGACCATCAAAAAAATTTAGACAATTTTTATGCACAGGGGTTTCATAATATACCCAATAGTGGACAGGTGTTCATGGAACTCATGCAGTTTTGGCCCATTTTCCTTATAGATCATCTCTAGGGCCTCCAAATCACCTCAAACTTCAATGCAAATATAAGAAAAGTATAATTTACCTTTTTAATAGTGATAAAAATTAATTCATTTAATAAAACATGAATTTCAATTTATTATTATATTTTGAATATTCATTACAGATATAGTTTCAAACAGTAGTGTAAGGGTGGAATTGAATAGTGAATCGCTATGCAATCACACCCCCACAACTAAACAATTTCACTCCTGGGCAAAGAAACATTGTAAAGACCCAGAAATTTCAAGGAATTGTTTTTTTAAAAATGCTTTGGAATTTTACGAGTCTGTGGCTTCTGACTGCACTTGATTCCAAGGCCCGGTGTGCCCGGAATGAATTTTCAAAGTTTAGCTCGGGTACGTTCAGTGAACGAACGAGCAGGTTTTTATAACTTTTGAACCGGTGCTCGGAATTAAAATCTGAGGGCACCGATGAACTCGTAGTGCCGGTAATTGCTTAAGGGGACACTTACCGCTGTTGCGTTCGCAAAGGAGGAGAAGATAATTTTGGGGGTTTATTCAAGAAATAAATAAAAAATTGACGGAATAATTTTTATTTTGAAGGTGGTTTTTCCCTCCCATGGGTAGTTAAGAGTGGGGCCCACAGCCACTTAACTACCCAAGTGTGGGTGTTAGAGAGGTGGGGCCCACACGACCCCCACCATTTAATTCCCTCTAAACTCATTAAGAACCCCCATTAATTTGACAAACCTCCATTAAATGTCAACCATTAATTTAATGAGGAACCTTCTTCTTTTACCGTTTTTTATTTAACCACCAATGCATTTAATAATGGGGGACCACCTCTCTCCCTTCTTTAATTAATTGTCAACACATTTTATTTAATGTGGTGAATTAATTATGGGAGAGTTACCTTACGGGTATAATTGAATAATGGGAGGAACCTATTATTTTATTAAGGAGGAGAGCTTCATTGTGCGAGGAAGAACGCCAGCCTCTGATGAAGAACACCAGCCTCCAACGAAAAAAGATGAAGAATGCCAATTCCTCAGAGATCAATGACGCTCCACCCTTACCCTTCTTCGTGGCAAGAGAGGAGATGCCGCTTCCTCCTCGGTGCGCCCCGACAACACCTACGATCCTCTTCCCCACGACGCTGACGTTCGTCTTCGTTGTTGAGGTAGGGGTTTTGGTTTATATTTAATTATGTGAACTGTACCCTCAACATGATGTATAATTGTTGGGAGATGTTTTGAACCACTAACGTGGTGGGTGCGGACCAAGGAACAAGTCTGAACCCACCACTATTTTTTTCTTGATGCGTGGAACATTTGGCGACGTCGAAGTGGGACTGAAATGGAAATTAGAGGCCATCGCAGTAATTTATGGGTCCCGAGGTGAACATAGGCGCAGAAAGAAGCAGAAACTGACCACCAGAATGACTCTGGTGGCCCACGGAAACCCCAGGCGGCAAGGGGGTTGATCCCGCGGCCGCACGGGATCCAGGGGAGACGCGGTGTCGGTTGCCGCGTCCGCAGAAAAAATGGGGGAACGCGTCCCCCCCTGCTCGGCCTGCTAGCCGAGCCAGTTCACCCCCCGACCGGGCTGGGCCGCACTCATCCGGGTTGGGCCGCGCCCTACCGAGCCGGACCTGGACCCGGGTCGGGCCGGGCCCAGACCCCCCCACTTCGGACCATTTTCAGTATTTTGCCCATAAATTGAGCTACGGACCTCCGATAGATCCACCGTCAGTTGTGTAGGAATCCTTGGATCGAGACGGTCATTTCAGTATATTATAATTGAGGTTTCGGCAAAGTTTGGGAATGGCCGGGTTGGTTCGAACTCGAAACCAACCGGGCCCTTGGAGCGGAAACGCTTATAACTTAAGGACCGGACGTCCGATTGATGTGTCGTCAATTGCGTTGGGATCCTTTGGTTGAGATGGTACTTTTGGATTACTCTGATTGAGGTTTGGATGTAGATGGAGTACAATCGGGTTGGTTTTAGCTTAAAAACCAACCGGGCCCCCCTGGGACAGAAAAGCCAATAACTCTCAGACCGGGCGTCCGATTGACGCACCGTCTGTCACGTTGGATTTATTTTAACGAGATAGAACTTTGGGATACATAAAATATAGACTTAATGACAGTTGATGTATCAAATCTCTTTTTTTCTCAAGGAGAGAACCCTCCCAGAATCGAGCATGCTATGTGTGGGAACCCTAGGGCTGGCTGCGACTGTGATGATGACGACTGCACTTGGATCCTTTGTGGGTTCGGCAGCGAGGACGACTGTACTTGGATCCTCCGTGTGTTCAGTACCGACGATGACCATACTTGAATCCTCCATGGGTTTGATGGTGATGACTATTATTCTTGTATCCTATGTGGGTTCAGCAGTATTGACCTATGTACTTGTATCCTATGTGGGTCCGGCAGTATTGACCTCTTTACTTGTATCCTGTGTGGGTCCGGCAGAGTTGCTGGTCTTGTTTCCTTTGTGGGTCCGACAGCTTAGCTGGTCTTGTATCCTATGTGTGTCTGACAGCTTAGATGAATCAGTGGATACATCTGATCATCTCTATCACCTTACGAAGTGTATACCTATGTGAGCTGAGTCTTGTTTCTCAATCATTATCATTGATTTGATTGACTTTCATTCCTGTGTGGATTGGGTTGTGCTTTTCCTGTGTGGACTGGGTTGTGTCTTCCTGTGTGGATTGAGTTGTGCTTTACTGTATGGACTGGGTTGTGTTTTCCTGTGTGTACTGGGTTGTGCTTGGGCTCAAGAGTTGTAGACGAACTGCAACTGATGAATTATGTATATGTATGGGCATATACCCAAGTAGTGTTGTTGATACCCCGTGATTGTATCTTTCCTTTGTGGTTTATGCTTCGTGGATTCTGAGAGACCTTAAGGGGTCTCAGGGTCCCTACTAAGTATCGTATACTCACCCCTGCACAGGCTATGCTCGCACTAAGTTGTGTCGGATGCAGACGACGGACAGCACTGATCGAGGTGGAGGCTTTTGGAGTTGGACGGTACCCAGAGGTGGAGCACTTGGTGGGGCATACACAGAGCGGATGAACAGACCCAAGGAGCCGAGGAGACTATCTATACCCACCCTTCAGGTGGGATTTCTGAAGGACAACTCGATATTGTTGTTTTACTTACTGTTGTTGTACTTTCCTTTCAGTTGTATTGTACTTTCCGTTGGGTTTGTATATTGTCCCATTTACATTTTCAGAACTTACCTTGTACCCAGTTTTACTTAGTGCTTACTTCAGTTGCGTACTTTTTGTGTTTTTGTTTACTTTATAAAAGGCAATTCCTTCCCCTTTTTATCGGAATTTACGCCTTTGGTGCTAGTCACCAGCCCCTGGCCTATGAAAGTCAGGCTTGGGGTAGTCACGGCACGAGCCCCGAGGACGGGTCGTGACAAACATATTCAAAACAAATTAGGCATGTATATATTCTAGACACCATGAAGATTTAACATTTGAGTAAATTTTAATTCATTAAAGTAATTTTATCAATGCATGAACCACACCAAGGAGTTCTTCTTAGTGAAAATCAAAAAAGATTACTCATAAATCATATCACAATGAAATTCAAAGAGATGCATGACACCAAATTGAGCAAGGAATTAAAAATTCAACCATTCCACTAACTCTCTATGAGTGTGTGTTCAAACCATTCCATGTTATTCTTTCCACTTTCTATCTAATAAATATAGGTTATTTTAATATTATTTATATTTAAATGATTTTTTTCACTGAACCTTCCCTACTTCCTTTGCAACCATATTTTAAGACCCACTCACCTAAGCATTCCCAGAAGTCAAACCATAATATCCTGACCTAGATATCCCCATATGTTTCACATTTCATCACTTACCTCATTTATTATTTTTGTTTTTTTAGAAGTTTCATTTGGAACAAATCTCACACTCATCTCTCAACCCTTATTTGATCTCCTCACGACACTAATTTTAATAGTTATAACATGATCAAAGGTTGAAGAGGAGTGGTTTTTGACATGCCTAAGACACAACCCATTTTTTAGGGTGTATAATAGTCAGACATTAGGTACACACACATAGGTCAATACAGTACAGTAATGGAACAAATAGGATAAGGAACGAATGTATGGAAATATCATTTAAAGCTGAAAATATTAACCTAACATTTATTTTCCTTCTATTATGTAAGAAATATTCACACTTTGTGGTTTAGTGCAAAAATGTGTGGAGATATTAGTGTCATAGTTTTTCCAAAAACTACTCACACTGGAAGTATCAATCATCTCAAAATATTCACAGCGATAAAACCATTTATATAATTTACAGAAAACCAATTCACTAAAAATCAGCCCCCGTTGTTAATTTGATACAAACATTTAATCCATAACCGAGACAGGTTTTTCATCAAATGTTAAATCAATATGGAATCAAAAATTTCAACATGCATTTTCAGCAAGTTCCATGATTTGATGACCATAAGGGGCGAAGTAAACATACCATAAAGAAGGAAAAAAAGATAAGAAAGAAAAAAGAAAATGAAAATAATAATGAACCTAGAAATATGGGGAAAAGTGAAAATAACATAAAATGGTGAAAAATATAAGAAAGAAGAAAGGCAATGAAAATACAAATGAACCCAGAAATATGGGAAAAATTAAAAATACCATAAAGAAGTTGAAAAATATAAGAAAGAAGAAAGACAATGAAAATCCTAATGAACCTAGAAAGATGGGGAAAAGTAAAAATACCATAAAGAAGGAAATAAAAGAAACATTAAAGACAATGAAAATCCTAATGAACCCAAAAATATGGGAAAAGTGAAAATACCATAAAGAAGGTAAAAAATAGAAGAAAGAAGAAAGATGATGAAAATCCTAATGAACCCAAGAATGTATCCACCCCCTCCCCCACACAACTAGAATGTGTATTTTCCTCACTATAATAATTGAGAATATGAGAAGAAAGGATAAAGCCCCATGTGTTTCACTGGTATGTTGCTTCTTGAACATGGAGTTTCTCCACCAGGAACTCTGGAAGGGCTTCGTGGAAGTTCTTCAGTAGTTACCCATTGACAGTGAAGGTTTGCTAGGTTTCTTCATTTTGAACCTGAATAACACCAAATGAAGATACATTAATAATATTTTATGGGTAAAACCAATGGGAATGAAGCTTACCTAGATGAAACGTCAACCTTTCATTATAAAGGAGGACCTTCTTCCCAATTTGGAACTGACGATGAAGTATAAGGCGGTCATGGGAAGCCTTGGTTCGCTCCTTATAAATCTTGGAGTTTTCATATGCATCTCTCCTCATTTCCTCCAACTCCTGAATCTATAACTTCCTTTGAGAAACTACACCAGAGAGGATAGAATTTAATTATTTAATGGCCTAGTAGGCCTAGTGCTCAATCTCAACAGGGAGGTGACAAATTTTTCTAAAAACAATCCCATAAGGTTAAATTCCAATGGGAATTTTAAAGGTAGTATGGTAAGCCAATAATAAATCATTGATTCTAAGACTATAATATTTTCTGTTGGGTTGAACCATTTTTACAAGATTTTTTTTTACCTCTTTATTTGACACCTCAGCCTGACCATTAGTCTGTGGGTGATATGCAGTAGACACTCAATGACCAACCCCATATCAACACAAAAGTGATAGCATTGTTCATTTGAAGAAATGAGAACCCTAGTCACTGATGATGAACCTCGGTAATCCAAACCTACAGAATATTTGGGTTCTCAAAAACTCTACAACTATATTAGAATCATCATTCCTTGTAGCTCGTGCCTCTACCCATTTTGACACATAATCAACTGCCTGAAGAATGTACAAGTTTCCAAAGGAATTGAGAAATGGATCCATAAATTCAATACCCCAAACATAAAAAATGTCATGAAAGAGCAATGGTTATTGTGGAATTTCATTTCTTTTAGATACATTACCCATTCTTTGATAGCGAGGACAATATTTACAAAAAACATGGGCATCCCAAAAAAGTGTTGGCCAAAAGAGACAAGAATCAAGGATTTTGCGAGCAGTGTGTTTGGGACCAAAGTGTCCCCCACAAGCAAGATTGTGGAAGAATCTAAGCAAATACTGAAACTCCCTATTAGGGACATAAAACCTAGGGACTTGATCACTACATGTGTACCAGAGGTAGGGGTCATCCCAAATGTAACAATGAGACTCATGTTTTAGACGACTAGATTGGTTTTTATTGAAATTAGTAGGAATGCAAGATGCTACCAAATAATTTACAATTTAAGCATACCAAGGAATAAAATCTGGCACTCGTTACAATTTCTCATTTGGAAACATGTTGTGTAAAGAAATATAGGGGGATGAGTAAATGTCCGAGGATGGGGTAATCCTACTGATATGGTCAGCCCCCACATTTTATACTCCTTTTTAATATCTAATTTCTAGATTGAATTCTTGAAAGAGGAGCATCCAATGAATGTGACATGGTTTGGCATCCGGATTCTTAAAGAGACACTGAAGGGCTTCATTGTCTGATAACACAATGAATTTGGACCCTAAAATATATGACCTGAATTTATCCAAGGCAAAAAAATGGCAAGGAATTATTTTTTAGTAGTGGGGTAGTTTTCTTTAGTAGGGTCCAAAGTACATGAGGGATAGGCAATTACATGTCGAGCTTGATTGACCCTTTGTGACAAGACTTCCCCAACTACATAGTTAGTGGCATCACACATGATCTCAAATGGTAAATCCCACCAAGGTGGTTGGATTACTAGGGGTGACATGAGACTCCATTTTATCTTATTAAAAGCTTCCTCACATTATTTATAAAAAAAATTCTTTTTCTTTATAGAGTATGCAGGAGAGGGGGATTTCAATTTTACTAAAGTCGTGAATGAAACGATGGTATAATACAACATGACCTAGGAAAGACCACACATCCCATACTTTTTGGGGAATGGTATGGAATAAATGACATCCACTTTTGATTTATCTACTTGGATACCATCCCCAGAAATGACATGACCCAGAACTATACCTTGTCGCACCATGAAATGGAATTTCTCATAATTTAATACAAGATTATTTTCAATATAGCAATGTAATACTGAACCAAGACTACTTAAACATTCATTAAAAGAGGATCCATAAACAGTGAAATAATCCATGAAAACTTTCATGCAATTCTCCAGGTAATCTGAAAAAATACAAACCTTTCATCACTGGAAAGTACTCAGAGCATTGTATAGATCAAATGGCATCCTTCTACATGAAAATGTGCTAAAGGGGAAAGTGGAGGTTGTCTTTTCCTGATCCTCAGGGGAAATATGGATCTAAAAGTATCCAGAATACCCATCAAGGAAACAGTAGTGGGACTTACCCACTAGCCTCTCTAGAATTTGGTCAATGAATGGAAAAGGGAAATGGTCCTTCCTAGTGTATTGGTTTAGTCAGTGATAGTCTATACAGACCCCCCAACTATTTTTCACAGGTGTTGAAACCAATTAATTTTTTTCATTTTTGATTACAGTAAGGCCAGTTTTTTTAGGAACTACTTGAATGGGACTGAACCATTGGTTGTCAAAGATGGGGTAAATACTTCTAGCAGTCAATAATTTTGTTGCCTCCTTTTTCAAAACTTCAAAGAGGTTTGGGTTCAGTCGACCTTGTGCCTACCTCACTGGTTTAGCCTCATCATTTAATAAAATATTATGTGTACAAATTCATGGGATAATAATAAGAATGTTAGAAAGTGTCCATCTCAAAGCTTATTTATACTCTCTCAAAAGTTCAAGTAGTCACAATTCATGCTCAGGAGGGAGTGAATTAGCAATGATGACGGGAAACTTGTTTCCATTCTCAAGATATGGATATTTTTAATCTTGAGACAATTTTTTTCAGTTCCAATTCAGGTGGATTTTGGATTTATGGGAGTGTTTGTGAAAGTGAGAGGTCACTGATCTCGTCTAACTGCTCAATGGTATCATCCTCAGATGAGGAATGATCTTTTATAAGATTAGTAGTATCATCGATGGTCATTGGATCCTCGGTGTTCAAGAAATTACCAATTAATGAACATGCATGACACTTTTCTAGAACACTACAACAATAAATGCATGATTCATTACCTATAATTTCAATCAATGAAGAAAAATCAAAAAGGTGATCGGGGTAAAAGAAAATTTGTTTTTTAGGGGAAGGGAGTACACCGATTGAATTAACAAAGAGAGATGATTTTTCTTCTAGGGGTGCTTTATGGAATCAAGTATGTTTAAATAGACTATGTCACCACCAATTTCCATAGATAATGTACCATTATGGACATTAATTTTGGATTTTTTGGTTTTCAAGAAAGGTCTCCCCAATATAATTCGGGAATGTCCATTCATCTTATCATCTTCTATTTTAAGCACATAAAAATTAGCAAGAAAAATATAAATTTAAACCCTCATAAGAACATCCTCTAGCACACCATAAGGGTGTGCTATATTCCGATTTGCAAGATGAACGTCTAACCCAGTTGGCATAAATTCTCCAACCATCAATGAAGAGTAAATGGAGTGAGGCATCACATTTATTGAAGCACCTAAACCAAGAATAGCATTGGAAAATGAATACTCCCCTATGGTACATGGAATTGATAAAGTTTTAGGATCATTGAATTTGGTAGGTAGTGATGGTTCTATCAATGCTGAGACATTCCTCCCAAATCTTACCTTTTCATCACCATGAAGTCTCCTTCTATGTGTACACATCTACTTTAAAAACAGTTCATATCTTGGAGTTTTCTTCACAACCTCAATCAATGGAATCTTGACCTACACTTTTTTGAAAGTTTCCAGTATTTCCTTATCAAGATCAGTTTTCTGTTGTTTCCTTAGTTGGGTGTCACTTTGGGAAAATGGAAGAGGAATGGTTGGGATAGAAGATTCATCAACATACACACTCTTTCCTTTAGAAGGACTTCTCTCAGGACAAGTATTTTATTCTCTTGGGCTATTTTTATCAGTGGTTGGGATAGTGGGTTCCTCAGGAGGGGATGACACTATTAGAGGGGTCACATGGCTTTTAAGATGAGTTCCACTCCTATGGGTTATGGAACTAACATTTACTTTATCCCTAGGGTTAACTACTGGTTGAGAGGGTATTTTATCCACCCCATGACTTTGAATCTTTCCCACCAATTTAGCTAGTTATCCTAACTGGGTTTCAAGGTCTTGTATGGTATCTTGGGTGGTTTTTTGGAATTAGAGATTGCTGACATACATTTGTTTCGTCATATCTTCTAGGATAGGCTCAATTTTGGGAGGGGTGGTTGGAAGGGCCTTTGGGTGGTTTATGATTTCTAGGTGGTGGTGGTAGATGACTATTCTAACCTTGTTGGTTCTATGATTGATGAGGCTGGTTTGAATACCCCCTTTCCTATAACCTTGGTTTTTTTCCGCCCAGAGTTGGATGGATAATATAGTTCTTGCCTAAAGGGTTGGTTATAGGTGATTCTTGGGAAGATTGCCTCTCAACTCTCAGAAGTTTCTCTCAATTGGGGGAATTGGTTAGAATATGGGGGTCATAAGATGAAATTTCATAATGGATGGGAGGAGAATATTGAGATTTCCATTAGGAGAGATAAAGTTGTTGTATAAGGGTACTTACCTCCTCAAACTTCGTGTCCACCTTCTTCTCGAATATAGTACTTTTCACCTCATGGACACCTTGAATGGGTATATTGGACCTTGAACCAAATTTGTGAGTGTTTTTCACCATGTTCTCAATTAGGTTCTTTACAGGCATTGGGGACTTATCTACTAGTGCACCACCTGTAGTAGCATCAATTTTCTATCAATAGGGACTAAACCTTCATAAAAATATTTAATTGGAGGTTGTTCACTTATTGGGTGGTGTGCAAAAACTTGAACTTAATATTTTAAATCTTTCCCAATATTCATGAAGTGTTTCTATTTTATATTTTCTTATCCCACAAATTTAATTCCTTATATTTTTACTTTGAGAGGCTAGGAAATATTTTTCAAGAAAAATGTGTTTCATGTCCGCCCAACCTCTTATTGGTGAATTAACATAATAAAGCCAGTATTTTTTAGTGTCTTCTAATGAAAAAGGTAAAACCCAAAGCTTTAATTGTTCTTCATCCACATTTTCAGGTTTTAATGTAGAACACATATCATGAAATTCTTTTAGATGTTTGTGTGGATCTTCTCCAGGCAGTCCATGGAATCTTGGTAATAAATGAATTAAACCAGATTTTCGTTCAAAGTTGGGTGCCTCGCCTTGAATTTGAATGTATGTGGGTTGGATATCAATATCAGGCGAGGTTAGTTATTTTATTGTTTGATTGTTTTCAGGCATTTTTATCATGTTAATTTTAGTTTTTATGTGGGTTCCTGAAGAAGAAGAAGTAGAAGCATAAAGATCAAGATGAGTGTTGATGTTTTGTGTGTCCTCCATCAAAGGCTCCTCTTGTGTATCTCGGGTTCACTGATGTAGGATCCTCTCTAGTTCAGATACGAAAGGTTGTAATTCTCCCAGATTATAATGTGTCACACACAAAAACTACCCAATAAATAAATTAGAAAACAAAAGTAAATGTAAAGGTAGAAGATAAAACAAAAAAACATTCCCAAAATTTATAAAAAAATATCAAAAACACGCATTAAAACCAAAGTGCTCCTCAGCAATGGTGCCAAAATTTGATTGTGTTGTCATAACATATCAAATTGATTATGATTTTAAGATTGATTTATAGACTAGGGAAGACCCTAGGCCATCTATCATGGATTATTAATAGGTTTTGAGTGTGTATTTTTAATAATATTTACTAAAAGAGGGGGTGGTTTTGAAAATGGTTTTAAAAATAAAATGACTTAATTAAATAGTTTAATATGTGATAAATAAAAGTGGTGTTTTAGAATTATTAGATAATTATATCATTTCATGTTCACTACATATCTTGGATAGTTCATTTCTCTGAAAATTTTACATGGTTTTGTTTAATTCTTTGCTTGAGGTTGTCAAGATCTTGACTACCCTCTTACCCCTTAAAATGATGCAAAAAGAAGAAACCCTTGACACAATGATGTTGTTGTCAAGGTTTGGTTATTAATTATATAATAATGGATACCAAATAATACTAAAATCTCATATATGTGTGATACATAAAGGATTCTTGTGTTGTCCAATCATAAAAACCCAAGATTCCCACATGAAATTTCAACCCAATTGCTGTTAAAATAAAAAGTGTTTCGCTTAATTATATCAAAAGAAATAAATTTATGGGAGAATAATGTCACGATAATAATTAATTGAAATGTTTAACACACAAATTATACAAAAACAGTAGAATAACTAGTTCTATAAATCCCTCTCAAGTGTGTGTAGCTCCCCCAAAATAATTGTCCACCGTTTAGCTCGTCGTCGAGAGGAGGAGGAGGCTCGGGTGAAAATATTCCTTCATATTTGATCCCACTATAAGGATAGGGGCCTCCAGAACTTATAGGATGATGAGGGGACTCCTCTAGGACTCCCAAATTTCATATATTCACTTCTGGTTCGAACTCCCCAAATGAGGTACCCATGGTGCTCTTTTATAGAAAAAATGGGAAGTTGTTTTGGGCACACATATTGTGTAAAACCAGTTGTCCCATTGTTTTTAGCCTCCAGATAGTCTTTAATCACTTTTTACAAATATAGAAAGTTGTTCCCCCACTCCTTGGATATATCCACCTAATTTGTTTCTTCATTTTGATACCTACAGCTTGAGATATGGATAACACAGAACACACAACCTTTAACTCCAAGCAGATTCGGTGTCCTAGAAAAATCACTTCATTTGGGCATCTTAATGGCTGAATAAAGATTGGGTGTCTTTATAAGAGTTGTCAAAAATTGATTTTTTGTACCCTCCCAAAACATTCAACTCATTTGGATGTATGGAGTTTTCATAATATACCCAACAGTGGACAAGTGTTCATGGAACTCATGCAGTTTTGGCCCATTTTCCTTCTGAATCATCTCTAGGTCCTCCAAATCACCTCCACCTTCAATGAAAATATAAAAACGTATAATTTCCCTTTTTAACATTGATAAACATTATTTAATTGAATAAAACATGAATTTAAATTTATTATTATATTTGGAATATTCATTACAAAACTAGTTTAAAACAGTAGTGTAAGGGTGGAATTGAATAGTGAATCGCTATGAGATCATGAGACCTTTCATGTTTAGATATCCATTGGACATGATAATTAAGGATTTACTAATGGTTCATATAAATCCATCCTTTTATGATGGAATATCTTGGATCTAGTGATGTTATAGGAGGTGTTTTTTAGGGAATTTTATATGTATCCATTGGTGGTATATCCAAAAGTGATGAAGATGTACCAGGATATTCATCAGTAGTTTTGGTGGTTAGGGATGAATAATTATGTAGTATATTTTATCTATTGATTCATTACTTTATAATAGGTGAATGTTGAACAACTCTTCCTATGGGGATTGTATCAACCCCTTAAGGTACCAAAGTGTAAGTGGAATTCAATCTCTATGTAATTCATTATAAAAAATCCACAAAAATCTAGATAAAGAAATGTTATATGGGTGATTGTAGACTGACTCGCCAAATCAACCCCTTTCCTATCCATCCAAGAGCAGATTTCAATAGAGATATTGAGATGATTTTACATGGATGATATTTTCCATCTTCATGGAACCCCTCAATGATCATTTTAGACCTTGATTCTTGCATAATTTCGTGATTATATAAAGGATTATATGAGGCCTTTAGAACTTATTTACTTTTGAGAATGGTGTTTCACTGCTACAGAGACAGAGAGACATAGTGAACCAATCAGGTTCTTGAGGACATGTTATTAGATTGCATGTTAGAATTTGTTCATAGTTTTGAGGATCACCTACCCCTAGTGTAGTTTGGGTATAACAACATTTACCACTCCACTTTCAGTATGGAACCATTCTAGGCCATGTATGGGAGACCATGTAGGTCACCACTATGATGGAATGATCTGGGGGAGTTTACACTTATGGGCCCAGAGTTTGTGTGAGAAATAATAGAGAAGGTTTTGATAATCAAGGAGCATATGAATAATGCCAATATCTATCGTAATTCTAATGTGGGCTAATGATGGTTCCCTTTGGAATTCATTAAAGGTGACCATGTGTTTCTGAAGGTCTCACCTCGATGAGGATTGTGGATATTTAGATGAGGTTAAAGTTTTCATTGAGGTTAATTATCCATTTCTAGATACTACATAGGGTCAGTGAGGTAGCGTACCACTTTTCCCTACCACTAATGTTAGATTAGGTACATTATGTATTCCAGGTCTTGTAGTTGAGCAGGTATGTGCACGACCCATCATATTAATCGAATGGGGTGGGATGGACATTTAGGATGCAACTACCTTAATAGAGTACCTAATAGAGATCTTGTAATGGTATGAGAATATCCTTTTTGGGAGGGATATTCCCTTCATGTGTGTCTGGTCATAGCACAAGAATCTTTAGGAGAGGGCATGGGAGCAGGAGAACCATATGTGGGCCATGTACCCTCATCTTTTTTGGTTGGATATTTTATTTCGATACAAAAATCCATGAGGTGGTGAGAATTTAATGACTCTATTTTTTCCTTGTATAACTTTTTAATATTTAAAATAATATTTTTGAGGTTGGTTGTTGAGTTAGCAAGGGATTCTGGGGCCCAGGGAGGCTCGGTATTGATATAATAAAAAATAAAAAATATATTATATCATGCATGTATAGTTTTTTTAAATAATGAAATAACTCAAAAATGGATTATCCAATGGTAAATATAAGACCTCAATTAAATATTTAAGATATATTTTACCCTAGGCATGATATAAACTTTGTTCACGTCAGGTGTTTGGATTGAATTCCATCATGGACGTAATAATAATTAAATAAATTATTTAATTTCTTTAATTATTAATAATAGAGAAATACCTAATATTATTTTATAAAATCCATGTTATATACAAAACATAATATTATCCACATAATCCTATAAATATTGAGTGGTATGAGGAGGATATTTTTATGGACGAAAATTGAATTGAGGATCGAAGATCAATTTTCCAAGGGGTCATCTCCACCAATGGAGTTTATGGATCTCATCAATGAAAATGGCCTAGAATCGTTATTTTTCAATGATCAATACAAACATGAGTAGGGTATTTTTTATGTTGGATTAATATTTTATTTTTTTTACCCAATTTGATCATGAGTCAATTCTCTAAAAATATAATTTATGGGTTGATCAATGGATTATGGTTAATGAATTTTTCTTCCTATAATTAGTAATTGATGTTTATTGGTTATTTATTATTAATTCATCATTATCAAGGAAATTGATTAATTCTAACCCAAAAAATAATCAATTTCCAACCCTCGTGTTTGTTTTTTGTTAATTTCTCACACTGTTCTTTGCATGTTCACTGCCGATATTTCTTTTGGATGATGGTTTAACAAATACCATGTAATAGATCAGTGTTCAATTTTTCATTGGTGTAACAACCTGATTCCATGGGTTCAGGTTTGGAATCGATAGCATGATCATAGTGAATGATGATGGTGTATATTTTGGATCTGATCATAAGATTCATGTTCAAGGGTTTTTGGAATATTGGTGATGCAGAACAATGACGGATATTTCCCAAGAAAAAGGGGTTTCTAGAATCTATCCATTAGTGATGATTTGATTTTGGTCATCTCATATCCACTTTCCCCAGGTGATATTGTTGGCTAAGTAGAAAGAGGATATTTCACAAGTGTAACCATGTAGAAATCGGTGATTTCTATAAAATCCTAGTATACATGAGGTGTAGTGAAAAAAACACAAGTTGTGTGGGACCCTAGCTATAGACATAATGGTTTCAGAGAAAATAAAATATCACATTCCATTTTTTACCCACCCCACATCATGTGACCTATGACTGGTGACTGGGAATGTACCACTAGGGTACATGGATAGAGATACATCTAGGTACATGGGCACAACCAAGGTAAATAGGCATGGAATGATACTCAGATATAGCCAGGTACCTTGACACAACAATGTACATGAGCCTCACCAGAGTACATGGGCATGGTCTAAAGTACACAAACCTGGTCCAGAGTACATGAGAAAAATCATGGTAGAGAAGACTCATTGTGTATACCCTATACACAATGTTTTCTTTTTCCAGGGTAGTTTTTGGCCCTATTTATTTTCATTATAGACCAATTATATCTAGGTTACACCCTCCAGATCCATTCCTAGTAGGGTAGAGTGAGGCATCATGTTATAAGAAGAGGATGTAATTCCCTCTATGGAATTAGTCTCAAATTGAGTTCAGGAATCCCTTCATGGGGCTTGGGGTATGATCCTCTATCATCAAATTTTTCACCATGTAGTGTTATTAAAAATCATCATGACTAACATACCAAATAATTAGATCCCCAACTTAGTGGATTATTCAAGATAGGGTTTGGCATACCACATAATCCAGGGGATAAATCCTCTATCTATGTATCAAAATATTCTGAGTTCTAGCAAGTAATTTTTTATGGTGATTCCCAATGACCAAAACATCTCAAATAAGAACCATCAGCGTAATCATACTCATGGGGTGAGTACTCCAGAGTGATCATTACTTTGAAACCTTTAAAAGGAATCCTAGAATAGCAGTGCAGTTGTAACCTTTATTTGATACATGAATATATATATATATATATATATATTATTATAATGTAATAAATTTTTATTGAAATGACTTTATGATGATGAGATGACTACTCTTTTGATTCTTTATATTTAGTGATTTCAGGGTTTACTACTAGGTTTTTTAATAATCATCCCTGTGGGGACTCTTCCCGCACATGTTATGTATTATGAATTCAACATGTTGTTTGAAGGACTTCATGGTGGAAAAGGAATAGATGGATAATAGTTGAGTTAGAAAGACATTGGTTCATACCAAGTGTAACATTTGATATCATCCCCCTCCTTTCTTATAAGATTTGACACTTTTACAGTTTTATTAGGCTTCTATATGGCCTTTTAGGATTTCTAATACTTGTTTCGTACTTTGATATGGGTTATATATGTACGCATACATTATTGGTATTAATTTTATATTACTTTTCAGCATTATGTGTATATTAGGAGATTCACGCATTTATATAGGTACCTTATTCTAAGGACTCTCATGTGTGTGATATTCCATGTCAACACTGGTCACCATCACCTAGCCTATTTGAGGTAGTCTTGGGGTGTCATTCTTGGATTACTGTCATCCAAGTAGACCCTGGTTGGTTGGGTAATGAAAAACAAGAACCCCATTCTTTGTATGATAGAATCACTTTGTGTTTTTTATTTTTAAAAAATTACTTTGTTAAAGGTAAATTAGATTATACTTTGTATATTAAAAGGATTTCAAATGATATTTTGATTGTTCAAATTTATATTGATAATATTGTGTTTGGTTCTTCAAGTGAATTGATTTGTAAATAGTTTTCTTATTTGATGGAAAGTGAAATTGACATGAGTTTGACTGGAAAAATTAAATTCTATTTGGTTCTCTCAATTTTCCAAATAAATAATGAAATATTTATTAATCTATGTAAATATGCTAAATATATATTTAAGAAGTTTGTTTTAGAATATTTTAAGTCTTTTTGAACCCCTATGAATTCTAATTATATGTTGGATATTGATAAATCAGAAAAATCTATAGATTTTAAAATGTTTAGAGGCATGTTTGGTAGTTTGTAAAATTTTAATTATTCTATACCTGATGTTATGTTTAGTGTTTGTTTATGTGCAATATTTTAAACTAGTCCTAAGAAATCTCATTTAATATATATTAAATTAATTACTCAATATAATAAAGGAACTATTAATTGTGGATTATTTTTTTCTACACAAAACTATTTTAATTTAATTCATTATCTTGATTCTTATTTTAGAGGATGCAGACTTCATAGAAAAATAACTTTAGGTATGCATCATTTTCTTAGAAAAATTTTAGTTTCTCGGAGTTCAAAAAAATAAAATCCAGAAGATATATCTACTATTAAAATTTAATATATTTCTACTATTTCATGTTGTTCTCAATTACTATATATTAAAAAACATTTTATGATTAAGATTTTAATTTTAAATAGATTAATATTCATTGTGATAATTCTTCTATTGTTTTAATTTCAAAAAATTGTTGAAAAAATTATAGAACAAAACATATTGACATAAAATTTCATTATCTTGGAAATTATGTTAATAAAGGAGATATAATTTTATAATATGTTCCAATTAAAAATCATCTTGAGGATATTTTTACTAAACACATGGATTTTGAAAAGTTTGATAAAATAAAATTTGAACATGGTATAATGGAGATTTAATATGAAATTTTTACTCATGTTTATATTTTAAACTAAATATTCATTTATTTTAGGTTAATTTTTCTATTATTCACCCCTAATTTGTTTAAAGTCAATTTATATGATAATTTATTTTCTTTTTTATATAAAATAAAAAGGGGGAGATTTTTGTGTCTCATGTGTTTCAGTTTTTTAATTTTTAAAAAGGTCGATTTTTTGGGTAGTTTGTTAGTACTAGTTTTTTTTGTGATTTTGGATATTAAAAATACCTCAATTAATGATTTTAAACACATAAAATACTTCACCATGGATAATTATAATTTTTGATCATATATGTATATCAATGTTTAATTAATATTTATTGTGGTTTTTTTTATGCATTGGTTATTTAATTGTTAATTTTTCATTCTTTTGTTCTCATGTTCACTTTACATACTATATATTATGTGTTGCACAACCACATAACTTATTTCACATTCATCTCCCATGGTAGATACCTATTAGTCGTAAGGTTTATTTATGTGGAAATTTAACTATTTTTAGGGTTAGTCTATATTACCTTCAAAAGGTCAATACCTCATGGTCATTGAAATTTTAATTTTGGTTGATATTCTCTCATAGTAAATTAAACAACATGGTTAGTCTTCATAGTCAGTATGTATACATGGTTGATTAAACACTTTATCAAAAATTTGGAAATCTTAAAATTTAATGTTTTATTTTTTCATTTTTTTTTATATTTTCACTTACTAAAAGTTTATATTATATGATTTTATTTATTTAGTTGTTTAATAAAAACATATATATTATATGGAGTCTTTGAGAAGTGTTTTTTGAATGTTTTAATTAGTTCTAAATATGTTTTTATATTGTTTTCTATTATCTCTAAAACCTACAACATGTGTTTCAAACTATTGAATTTTCTGATTGTGATGGATTTCATTTTTTTAATGTATTTGGATTAATGATTACAACTAATAGACTTATTAAAAGTTTATTTATAGTATTTAATGTTTTGTAATTAATTTTAATTATTGTTTCATGTATCTTCCTATATATGAAATGTGGTTTTCAAAATTTAAATTAGAATTTCTACAGAATGTAATGATAGGATATTCATGGGATTTATTTTTCATATTATTAAAGAGTTATTTTCAATATTCAAAAGATGATTTTTTTTGAACTAGTATTTAGTGTTTGAATTATGAAATGATAATTATGGAATGATAATATCTATCTCTCTATACCCCTCTCCTATATCTCTCTCCCTAATAATTATGTTCTATTTTTTGAATTTAAAATATCTAACCAATTGATTGGAATATATTTAATTTTTTTAGTCTTATTTAAGGTGATTGTGGATAAATCAATGGGTCCGATATTGTGATACAATAATACAGTCCTATGAAAATTTCCTTTAATGAGGACATTCAAACTTCAAATGATCCTATGTAAACCTATTCTTATATACTGGACTATCTCTCAAGGGGGAATTAATATTCCATAACTACTACTAATACTTTGATGTGATGAACTCATCCTTTACTCAACAAACCAAAGGTTGTTCTTCATCTGTTTATATCACCTTCTAGTCCGGGTTCTATTTAAGGATGTACTAATTCATTCTATCTCTCTCACAAATTCTTAACATTCTGTTTATTCTTTTCTGAACAAAATCATTTAATATATTTGGGTTGCTGATCCTAGAATATACATATTAGAACATTGGGTTTATGACTCTCGGTATCTAAATATTGTAATTGTAATGGGTTTCGAATACCCATATAAAATTTAGGTGTCTTGGTTATACTTCGACTTGAAAAAATATATTGTAATAGGTTTATGATTCCCCTTCAAAAATCATGTAGTGAATAAGGAATATCGCAAAGAATAGAGGGGTTTAATCGTAGACATATGTTTATTGTGGACCAAACTAATATAAAATTATTTTTGTTACTTATTTCTTTTCATATGAATATTATCAACTATTGACGAATGATAATCACCTCTGAAAATTAACTTTGATAATTTATTTAGATATTTAATTCAATAATTTAAAATTTTAATATGGTCTATTCACCGCCACTAATAGTTTTTATTTCACCACCATATAAACCTAAATGATAGTGCCACAACCTATTGAATATTTATTTACCTAGATATAGGTCCCCCACATGCGGTGAAAACAAACCCAGTCAAATATTTCAAAGTATAAATGCTTCTAGCATAATTAAGGTCTATAAAAATAGTTATTGAGTCTCCAAAACTAAAATACCTACCATAAAAGATTGAAAAAGATGAAGTAGAAGAAATATTAAATAACATCCAAATAAGTTATTCTTAATATGTTTTACCCATATTTCTTATAAACCTTCTCAATGTGAACATAGAGACGGTTACATATGGGCTAGTATAAATCATATCATATATAATACTACCCAAAACATTGTCATATGAAATTATACTTATATATTCAATTTCGGTAGTAGTGGTAGGAGACTAAGATAATGAAAACATAAAAATGTTCAGAAAATAAAAAATAATAAATATCAATGCATTAAACATATATCTCTTAACAAATTTAAGTATATAATCATGATGATACTAGTAAATAAATCCATTCTTTCTATCAGTAATGATTTCCACACCAAAAATCTATTGAGCACAAATCAAATATTTCATTTCAAAAGTTATATTAAATCGTGTTTTAACACAAGTGATTAGCTACATATTGAAATATATAAGTAACATACCATAAAATATATAAGTAGATAAAGCATGAAATTTTCAATGGATTTAAAATAAACACATGCATCAAATTCACTCCTTGTAAAACCAATTCCCAACAGAAATGAATTAAAATATTGATACCACTTTCTAGAAGCTTTTTACAATCCATAAATAGATTTTTTTTGTAAATATACCAATTTAGATTAAAATTCATGTTCAAAACCATTATTAAGATACATTTTTAATTTTTCATCTAAATCACCAAGCAAGAATGTAGTTTTGACATCATGTTGTTATATATATAGATTCGAGTATGCAATAAAATAAAGTAAGTGTCTAATAGAAGAATTCTTAAAAATAGGGGAAAATATTTCTGAATGACATTCTCTTTATATATGAAGGAAACCATTGGCCACTAATATAGACATGTATTTAATATTACTCCATGTAGTGTTATCTATCTTTATCTAAAAGTTACTTTTATATCCAATAACATTGAAAATAGGGGGTTTATTAACTATTCACTAGGTATGTCATGACCTAGACCATCATGACCCTCTTGGATGGTAGCAAGCTAGGTGTAACACCCCAAGACCACCTCCAGGATAGGCTACAAGCACGGAGTAGGAACATCACACACATTAGTGGATTAGAATAAGTTACCTATACACATGAGAACATACCTAAACACAATTATAATGAAAAACATAAATGTAAAACCAATACCTAGATGCATGCATACAACTAAATTCCCCATCAGAGTATGAAACTAGTACATGAAAGAAAAGATCCAAATAAAGGCCCACTAAAACTGTAAAATAGTTAAATATTCTATTTAGAAGGGGACTACTATCAAAATGCAACTCCTGTAACTGACTAAGGCCCATATGGTAAAATTATTCTCCACCTTCTCCTGGTCTACCTAGGTCTCCATCAAAATTAATGACATATACATAAGAAATCACATGTGTGGGAAAAGCCCATGGTAGGATGATTGTAATCATACCTAGTAGGACAAACTAAAACCACCAAACATAAAGAATCAAATAGATCCAACTCATAAGAAAGTATAACATCAATCAAGATATACTTGAGATAGCTACCAAGTATCAAAGTAAGGTCACAACCATACTTTCATTCTAGGATTCCACTCTAGGATTCAAGGTAATTCTCATGCAATGGAACTCACTCCTTAGGTCTTGATAACACTAATGCTGGTCATATGAGAGGTATTTCATATTGGACCTATCCATGAAAATGTACATGCTTGAACATAGAATATGTTGATACATGGATAGGGAATCATACCTCAGGATTATGTAGGGATACATAACCATACATATATTATTCCACAAGGATGGGTATCACACACCTTAGAAGTCAATAATAGGATACATAACCCAGCCTAGGGTTACATGATATGGGATCATGCATCATGATACATGGATGGATACCTGAATCTATCCAAAACTAATCCATAGATTTGATCACTCATCCTGTTATTGGGAATGGATTTCTCACTAAACCCTTTAGGGATATACCAATGGAATGTAACCTATTGATACTCATCTAGACTGAAGAGAATGACCACTTCATCGAGTCTTTGGAGGAGTACACCAAGTGTATAGTGAATATATGGTATATCCTAGCTAGCCCAAACATGCTTGAGTACGTTCTTGTGCTCATGTCTTATGAACTATAACCATGTACTCTAATTGTTCCCATATAAAATAGTTTTTCTCGTGTATACTACTCATTCTCATGTACTCTGGCCATGTCACTACCCATGTACACTAGTAGTTCCCTTGCTCGGGTACCCCTAGGCACACACAGTGTCTCTAATCAAGGGACACAAGGTCTTTGATATGCCACATGGAATTTGATATATTATCATGCAAGTAAACCCTATCCGCTAAGGAAGGGGATCTACAAGGCATGTGTTCACATGAACTACACATTGTGTAACTTGGGTTTTTACAGAATGTCCAATCTGTTATACAAATGCCACCCTTATTGTATATGTTATTGATTTCATCAAGAATCATTCCCATGGATATCAAATATGAAGTTGAATCCTCACAATCCATCATCAGTTTCTGGATTCTTACCACCCTTCAATTTTGAAGTTGATTCAATTCGTACTGCATCACTGAATTTCTAACCAACAAATAAAAAATAGATGATCCAAAATCCATATCTTAAATCATCATCATCAAACCTAGATATTGATTTTAATATTGAATCTAAAATAAAAAAATGAACCATTACCCCAAATATTTATTATGCAATGATTCACTTTCATGTTTGTTTGAACATCTAGTAAAACAGAACATCAAAGATAAATGGTCAAAGAATGAGGTGATAAAGGAAAAAATTAATGAGAATGAGGAAACAAACATAGTTAATTTTTTAGGTTAGCCTGAATCCATTGATGGAGAAAATGTTTAATGTAGGATAATAAGGAATAAGAAACAAATCAATTACTAATTCCAAAAAGATATTATCAACCACAATTAAAAAATTGGTCTATAAATTAATTTACTAAGGAATTAATTCATGGTTGATCAGTGGATAATAAAATATAAGGATTAAAACCAAAAAAAATCCCACCTTGATACTTTGCAGAATGATGATGAATAATGATTACCACATCCTTGTTGTTTGAGAGATCTAAGAACTATAATGTTGATGAAAAACTCATTTGTAAATTGATCGTTGATCCATGATCCTACTATCACCACCAAATCTATACTCTATTTTCTTACCAAAACTCTAGTATTATTCAGATAACCCAAAAATATATCCATAACCATGTTTAAATAATATTTCATCAGGTGATAGGCTTAGAGGGAGTCATTAATTCCCTATGGGTCTATGAAAAAACAAAATTTATAAAAACTAAAACCTTGCTACTTGATTAATTAAAATGTAGTATTAGTAAAGTTCAAGATCAATATATAGAGATGATGAAATTAGTTTTATTAAGTTTTTAAAAATATTTAATTTCATTTGTTTTAATAAAGAGGTGAGAAAATTTGGGTTTGATTCCATTTTAAAAAAGAAAATGACAAAAGCAAAGAAGATTGATTGGTTTGTGATAAGATTCAGAAAGTATGTCGGGGTTTTTATAATTTTAGGGTTTCAATGAAATTGTATTAAATAAAATATTTTGATTAATTCAAGATTTTTTTTAGTTGAGATTAATAATATACAATCATCATTGTATCCCATTCTTGATGCAGTAATACCCTATTTCCCATGGTCTGGTAATTTAGGATTTTGCCGAATCTAATTTGTATCGATACCATATATAAACATGATTTACCCTAAATTTAAAAATGCTCATGCCTAATTTAGGGGTTTTAGTTTTCTAATTTTAATATTCATTTTTTATACAGTTTTCAAAGGTCAAGATAAAATAAAAATAAAGGTATTGGAAAATAATTGAATAATTACAACAAACCAAATACATGACTAAATAAAAATAATTAAATCAAACCGAACCTTACCCCTAAAATTAAATTAACCTATAACAAGGAAGTTTTATTGCATCATCATAATGACGATATAATAAGAAGGAAGGATAAAATGAAAATAAATCATAAAGGAAAGGAAAAAAGAACTCGGAAAGGGCCCTGAGCAATGCAACTTCTTACTCCAAGCACTGGTCTCCAAATATCCAATTTTCCCCAATAGAAATAGAATATATCCCCTTTTATAGGCTTTATATAGGCTCAAAAATTAATTAATTACATAAATTAAATGTCCAACAGTGGTCTGGGGTGGGACTCAGGTTGTAGGTTTGGTCAAAAAATGATGATTTGGTGAATCTGGGATAAAATACCATCATGAAATTTACACCACATGTAATATTATTACACCATGTGTAAATTTCCAAGATGATTTTAATAGATTTATATAGTGTCCTTATTTTCACCACATGCACCAGTACATATCGTGTAATGATTACACAACATGTAATTCCATTTTTCTACTTCGGAAGCCTTGTTTTTCCTCGGTTATTCAGTTGTATACCCCAAAGTGCTCTATGATCATCCTCAAAAATTTTATGTCATGATGCATGTTAAGGTTGTGTCAGGAAGTGTATTTTGTCTCCAAAATTCACATCTTTTCATTATTTTTCATAAATTTTTAGTTCCTTCCAAAAAACAAAAAAAAGTGAATCTGTTCTAAACTTGACAAGATTATTCATTTAAATACAAAAAATAATTTTTTAAAATTCCATAATATGTATGTATTAAATACAGTGATCAAATACCCCCACACCTGTATTCATAATTGTCCTCAAGGATAGAATCTCAACATGCTACAAAAAAAGTTCACCTTACCATGCTTCAAATTCAATTTGAACAAAAAAAAATTGATCAAATGGGTAATTAAATTTTCAAGCATCACACATGAAATTTCATCAACACCTCACTTTTAAATGAATACAAATAAATAAATTATTTTACTTTTTCTCTTTTTAAATAGCCAATCATTTTAAATCATCCATTTTGATTTTTAAATTCATTATTAATATGCATTCCATTTTCAATTTACCTAACTTTAATTTTTATTCTCATTATCAGGGTATGAAGGAATAGAGTGATCCACATAACTCAAGAATATTTTACTTACAATATATTTGAAAATCATTCTAAAATATCCACCACATAAAGTCAAAATTATAATTAATCATGGGGGCTTCACTATTCAGGATGAAATGACTCTGAGGCTTATAGTAGGTAGGTAAATGATGTAAATCAAGTAAAGATAAAAATAGTGGTTCAACTCTAAAGTAAATTACATGATAATAAAATCTATATTAATGAAAGTGTCCCCTTCCCCTAGTATCTCATAGTAGGCTTATAAAGAGATGAAATGAAAGAAATTAAAAAAACCTCTATTATTATTATTATTTTTCTTTTATTTTTCAAAAGTTGTGTGTGGGAAATTTCTCACATCCACCAACCAAACCCTAATGATCTCCTCACGACACTATTTTTAATAGTTATAAAAAGATCACTAGTCAATTAAAATGTGATTTTTAATTTCCCTAAACATAACCCATTTTTTTTATTTTCTTATTTTTTTTTTCAAGAGGGTGTGAAATAAAGATAATGAATGTGCCTTCCCCAAATCTCATGTAAATTGCCCCAAAATTATTCATTATAAAATTTCCATCCCTTCCACAAGTATATATTTCCCCCACTCTTATGTTTGATAATCATTCAAACTATTTAGAGGAAGGAAGGAAATGATAAAATATGATTGAAACATGGATAATTTCCTAACAAGTCTTTTCATGGATTCTATGGTCTTAAAAATGATTAATGGAAGGTTCATCTCAGGATAAGGGATAAAAATAATAATACCTGAATTCTTTTAAAAGGAACTCTATTCAGTCATAGATTTAATAAGATTCAAAACATGTTTTATAAGAAATCATTCCTAAGTTTATAATTAAATATATGAAATAAAGAGTGGGAAGTATTAGTCTTAGTGGATGTCTTGATAATGAGATTAATTATTGGGATAATTACTCATATAAATTCATATAAATAATTAAATCAATGAATAAAAATATCATAAATTCAAATAATTTCCAAATCATAGAAAAATTTCATTTATAATGATCATTATTCTCCTTAAATAATGAATTGTAAAATATTAATCCATATGATTAAATTACATTTAATGGAATTTTAATTGTATTAAGTAGATTATGTCTCCTAGTTCAACTGTTTGAAGTTAGAATCAAGTTTGGTCATTCAATTGGTAGTAAAAGATAGAATTAAACTTGGGGAATATAGTTGATTTTTTTTGAATTTGAAACACTTACTACCCTTGTAATTTATGGTTCAATCATGGTTGTGCAAGTTATTATTACTTCTAGAATCATGATGTGTAAATGATTACACAACATGTAATGTTGTTGTAGCCTCTTCTTTTGATTCCTACTGCTTACTGCTAGCTTGGGTCTTGTTGGTCGTTAAAATTGAAACTAAATAGGTGAAATTATAGGTCATTATCAATTAATTTTTATGTATTAGGAGCTAGATTATGTTAGCCTCTAAAAATTAAAAATAAATAAATAAATAACCGAGTTTCCTCATGAAAGAGATTTTTTTTTCCATTATTGGATCGACCTTACCTACTTTGACTTCAGATCACATGATAGATGGTTCAAAATTTTGTATCTCTTCAAGGTTAATAAATGGTCTTATTTGTTTTCTATCTATGTTGGTTATCCCCTTTCGTTCTTCTCTGAACAAATCAATTATCCCTCATGGTAGTACTTTCTTAATCTTCATTAGACTGGCCCACCATTTCTTCCTCAGTCCTGATAAACTAAATAAAAATTTATATACCGTCCAAAGTTTTTTCCCTTTCTCAAATATAGTGGAGTTAGTCACTCATCCAGTGTCAGAAGTCCTATTATTCATCTTTTCTTCCTTCTTTAGTTCAACATCCTCTTCCACAATAACATCTAACAGATGTACATCTTCAATTTAAACAAAATACTCAACATCAGGTGTTTTTTCTTCTCCAAACTCATTTTACTCTTTCACATTCTATTTCTTTATTTCCTAGTAGGTTTTAAAACTTACTTGATAACTAAAAACTCTCAGACATAGTTCTCCACTTTTAACATCAATCATCACATGCCTTGTGGCTAAAATGGACTCCCCATAATGATTTTATTTCGTTCTTCTTCAACATAAATCACTAGTAAATCAACAGGGAATAAAAATATTTCTAATCTAATCAGGATTTCCCTGATGATTCCTTAGAGATGTTTTATTATTGGGTCTTATGATTGGAGTGAAACTTTGTGGGCTTCATTCCTTCCAGTCCAAAACTCTTGAAAGTTTTATATAACATGATATCAACACTCACACCTAAATGACACAAGGATTTTCCACATTTGTTATCTCTAAAAAATATGGGAATTGAAAAGAAACATAGATGACTTTTCTTATTATGTTGGTCCTTAGATACTATATCCAAACACTCTCATGTGAGTGGAATGGTTTCAATCTTTTTTAGTTTATTCCTGTTGGTAACCATCTCCTAATGAAGTTTTCATACATTGGTATGTTTGTAATAGCCTCTGAAAAAGGTATATTAATGTTCAATTTTTTAAAGTATTCAAGAAATTTACCATTTTACATATGTTTCTTTACTTGCACTATTCATTTTTTAAAAGAAAATATTTTCTTGTACTGAGGGGGTTCTTCTTCTTCATCATCATCTACTTGTTCCTTGCTTTTTTAAACTTCCTCCTCTCTTTCTTCCAATGGTTTTTGTATGTAAAATTCTATACCAATTACTTTTGTTTTCTTTCCACTTTTATGTTGTATGGATTTCAAATCATCATGAGGGGATTATTTAGGGAATCCTATTAGTTCACCTTTCAATATATCTCTAATAGGATCATCAATTTGGCTAACTTGATGCTCTATATTCTGCAATGCGGTCTTTTGGTATGAGGATTCTTCTATTATTTCTTTCAATACCACCCTGTAAGAGGTCATGAATCTTTCCAGTGCCTCTTCCAATGTATGGACATGGCTTATCAGTTTGGTACCTTGTGGTGATTTTTGTTGGAACCCTTTTAGTGTTTATTGATATCCTTGACCATGTTGTAGATTTTTTTGTTTTCTCTGACCACATAATTAATTAACATGACTGTAATCAATATAATTTTCATATTCTATATATGTACTCAGATGGTTTATTTGTCCCATCATGAAGTCCACATTATTGTTCAATGACTCTAGTTATGCTTTCATCCATTCATAATTTTTGATCGCTTGAATACCTTTTTGTTGCATCCATTCTTATTTCCACTAGAAAATATCTCTCTTCATCTCACCCAAAAAGTTTTATCTTGCTTCAAATTATTTTTTCATTAATGTTCCTCTATATAAAACATCAAAAATTGACTAGTTTCCCTACAAAAAACCCTAATTGAAAGTTTTTATAAGTACCCATCACTCTATTCCATGATTATTTAATTTTTGAGCCATATATTTATATCATTCATAGAAAAAATATAATGATTCATCTTCAAATTAAAAAAAGTTTAAAAGTTTACCCATATGTACATTGAATTAGTAGGTAGAAAGAAGTGGGAGAAGAAACTCCTGGATAGCCCATCCCATTTAATGATGGAATGTGTATGCAGGATTGGGATCCAATCATGATCTTGATCACTTAATGAAAATAGAAATATATGGTGTCTTACCACATCACTTGAAACATTCTGAAATTAGAACATGTCACAAATCTTGGGAAAGCTTCCTAAATGTTTGTTCGAATCTTGATGTGGAAGTATGGTGAACTGTAAAATGTTTTATATCATTGAAATGATTGAATGCTTTATATCAAAGTAGTTCGGAACAATGGAGGGTTCTAGTATACTTGGTTTTAATCCTATGTTTGAAGGTTTCCCATAGTCTACGAGCATTATCAGTACCTGATATCCTTGAAGAACCCCAGCATGTTGGTTTTGGTCAGTGCCCTCCATGGTTGTCATTACTTTAATCTTCATACGTGGTTTATATTAGGGTGTTGAATTGATGGTCTTTTTTCCCTTTGATAGAGTACTGTAGTTGGGAATTACAGAATTTAAAAATATGAAACTCAAAACACAATAACACCCACTGTAAAAAAGTTAAATTGAAATAAACTGATAAAATAAAACAAACATAAATCCTAAAAATTAAAAATAAAACTTCCCCAGCAACTGTGTCGGTTTTTAAAGGCCTAAAGGGCATCATTAATTCTGAAAGGGTCTATGAAAATAAATTTATAAAAACTAAAACTATGCTACTTGATAAATTAAAATGTAGTATTTGGAAATTTTAAGGTCGATCCATATAGATGAAGAAATTAGTTTCATTAGGTTTTCAGAAAGATTTATTTTTATTAATTTTAAGAAATAGGTGAGAAAATTTGGGTTTTATTCGATTTTCAAAAATCAAAAGACAAAATCAAAGAAGATTGATTTTGTTGTGAATATATTTGTAAAGTGTGCTCGGGTTTTTGTAATTTCAGGGTTTTGGTGATTTTGGATTTAATAAAATAGGTTGATTAATTCATGCTTGGTGTCATATTCAAGAGGAGTAAAATCCAATGGTTATTGTATCCCCTCCTTGACGCAGCAATACACTATTTACATTGGTCCGGTAATTTAGGATTTTATTGAATCAAGTTTGTCTCGATACAATATTTAAACATAATTTCCCATAAATTTGGAAATGGTCATGCCTCATTTAGGTTTTTTGGTTTTTAAATTTTATGATTCTTTTTTTATTAAATTATCAATGGTCGTGATAAAAAAAGGAAGGGATTGGAAAATAATTGAATAATTGCAACAAACCAAATACTTGAATAAATAAAAAACATTAAATACAACGATACTTTTCCCCTTCAAATAAATTTCCCCATCACAGGGAAAGTTTACCCCCTCATCCTTGTGGTGATAGGGTAACAAGGAAGGAGAAAAAAATCAATCATAGAGGAAAGGAAAAAAGAACTTGAAAAGGGCCCTACACAATGTAGCTTCTCGCTCCAAACTCTGGTCTCAGAATCTCCAATTTCCCCTAAGAGTAGTAGACTATCCCTAATTTTATAGGCTTCATATAGGCTTTTTAATTAATTAATTCCATAAATAAAAGGTCCAACGGTGGTTTGGGTTGGGTCCTATGTTGGAGATTTGGTCAGACAATTAAGATTTGGTGAATATGAGAAAAAAATACCATCAGGAATTTACACCATGGGTAATATGATTACACCACGTGTAAATTTACTAAATTTTATCATCCGACATGAATAGTTTAATTCATGTAGTATGTGGTCAGATTCGATTTATTTTTCCAAAAATACACTTTCTATTAGAGAGTATTATAGTGGTAGTGCAGGGTCGATCCCATGAGGATTTTGATTGGATGTCAGGAACTAAGGCTTAGAACCCTTTGGGTAGGATTCCTCACAATGGGATTGATCTTAGGAAAATGACCAAATCTAAGGGATTTTGGATCAATATCAGATATAAATAAGGGTTCATGATCGATTTTGGGGTTTATGAGAAAGGATAATAATAATTCCAACTTGGTATAGTCCTAAGGTTAAGCTGTAAATCAAGAAAAGTTCACTAGTTGGCTATGGTCAAGCCAACTCGATCTATTCAAGAGACACTTATTACTTGGTCTAGATATAGATGCAACCTGGATGAATTAATCCTAGCTTCAAAATAATAAAGTACCATGGACTATTGGTCTTAGCCTATTCTACTCTAATCAAGTCAGGTTGTTTATTCAAATATCCCATGGTCAAAGTCACTTAAAATAATTGGATTAAAAAAATTATTTAACTTGATTGATATTACTTAAGATTACCAAGTTGATAATTAAAGATTAATTAGATTCAAACACCACTACAATTGATCCCTACCATAAGCGGTTTATCTGGTCATGGTAGAATTGATTTAAACTAAATTAAAAATTAAAAATATAATTAACATACCAATGCAAATTGAGATTAAAAATTTTAAAATCATGAAATAATTAAAATTAATCAATTATCAAACATGAAATATAGAATAATCAATTTAAAACTAAAATCAATAACAATTATAATCAACTACTTAGTTGAAACAAGAACAAGAAAAAACACAGCACAGATTTGACGTAGATTGATAATCGAGATGAAGAATATGTGTAAATTGGTAGTTTCTATTTGAAAATAATGAATAACACTTCTAAAATAAATCCACCGTGATTGGTTAATTATCAAAACAATTATAATATTTGATGAAAAATGATTTTAGGGGGAAAGGGTGGATAAAAATTGAGAGATAGGTAGAGAGAATAGAAAATGAGAGAGAATTCCAAGTCTGTCACTATTCAGTCCATGGTGTGCCTATTATAGGTAAATAATTGGGATATTAAATGATGAGTAATTGGTATTCACATCATGTAATTCTGATCCAATATTTTTTCCGAAAATTTTGAATCTGCATGAACCTCACATGAATCTCATCTGAAATCTTTGAGATTAGAAAATTGACTCCATTCACGATGTTTATATGTACTTCATGATGTGTATCTTCCTTCAGTCTATTTCTTGAAAGTGGGAATTGAGTTTCATAGTTACATGACATGTATTAAGGAATCATGTCGTGTAATTTCTATATGTCTTGAAATTATTTGATGACTTGCATCACAGGTTTTCCTTATACTATGAAAGTTGACTACACATCATGTAATGGAGTTTCACAATGTGTATTGGTCATTTTTGGTCAGTTTCTCGGGTTTTTCCTTTGACACCTTAAAAACCTATTTCTTATAATAAACAACACATACATAGTGAATTATAGATTAAAAAAGGGACAATCCTTTACAAAATGATGTAAAAATGGATATATGATTTCATCTTATCAAATTCACCCACACTTGAACAATTTCTAGTCCTCAAGAAAAAATATCTCGATAAGTATTTCAAAAGGTAATCACTTTTTAAAATATGAAACATTCATTATATCTAGGTAAATACAACTTAGTATAAGTATAAAAATTCAGTCTCCAAATTCATTCCTTCATAGAAAATCAGTCATCCCTCATAGTTTAGTTCTTCAAACAAATTCTCATTCTTCTAATTATAATTTTTTAATGGTTCCTTAAATTATATACCCATTTTCAATTTACCTCATAGTGAATTTTCTCTCATTTCTCTAGGTGAAATAAAATTTGATTTAAGATCATACCCTGAGTACATGTTCCTAAACATAGGCTTACATTGGTTCTATTATATGTACTTTGTAAAGGAAAATAAAAAATCAATCATGAGGGATTCATCAATTAGTTTCAAATGACTATGATGCTATAAGAAGGTGGGTAAATAGTGAAAATAAAGCTAAAAAAGGAGGGTAATCTTTGAAGTATAATGTATAAATATCGTTAAAAGTGTAATGAAAATACTCATTCATATCTAATGACGTCCATACTCCCGGTAACTCATGTTGGATCCAATAATATATATCTAGTGAGTACATAGGGTATAATGTTCCTTTCTTTTTCTTTTATTGTTATTTTAGTTTTCAAAATTCATATCTAGGATAGAACTCGTATCAATACCTTAACAATATAATATCCTTCTAGAGATTCATTAGTCTAGAAATAATGATTTTTTACCTTCTTAAAACACAACCCAATCATCGTTATCTTTTGAATTTTTTATTTTTCAATGGAACAAGATAGCACATAATATAAAAAATTACACATGGATTGTAATAAAATAGTCTAGTAAGCACCACAATACATATCCTCTGCAAAATCATCCCTATTAACTAGATAAAAAAATCCCCCACACTTATTCATCGTAAATTCATGCATTATACAGAGAGCATGGTAGGATGGGATAATCAAATTATAATGGGTATATCCTACAATGTTTTTCATGAAAACTACGGACTTAAAGAAGAAAATATGTAGGGTGGGTCTAAATAAAAATATCTCAACAAATATTTCCTCAATCACATTAAAATTTTATTCTTTCTGTCAGAGCTTCCACATGATCTCCATGCAAGTTCAGATTAGTTTACATGTCCTAGGTGTCACTCAAGAAATATGATCAGAAAAAAATATACAATCATAGGCTCAGAATACTCTTTGGAATGGGAGTAAATATAGAAAACTAAAAAACAATAAGGGTATAAAATCAATTAATAAGTCAATTGAAAATAATTTCAAAAATTCTGAATTGAATTATGAAACTCAGATTTCATTCTAAAAATATAAATAGGAACAAATCATGAAATTCCATCAATTTCCATCTTAAATTGTTCTTTATTTTTAAATGGGTGTAATGAGTGCCAGTTTTAAGACATACTTCCCAATGAAAAATTTTTACTATATAAATGAAAATAAGAAAAAAATCAAGTGTATCAAAATCGGAACACAAGAAAAACACCCCCACACTTAGAATGAGACATTTTCTACACTATCTGTAGATGTATTGTGGGAGGATTATGATAGATAAAGCTTTTATTTTGGAAATGGAAATTGTAAAATGAAATAAAAAGTAATTGAGATCTAACTATAATAAGTAGAATGCCATGGGGAAATTTTAGTGATCTTGAATTTTGAATTGGGATACCTGCAAAATTGGTGAGAAATACAGATCTTGCACTAGATAAAAAATTAGTCCCTATAGTTTAATCATTTTGTAATAAGTAAAACAGGAATGTTCATGCAATGTATAGAAATGAAAGACATTTTATTTAAATGAATTTACTTGTATACAATATAGCTCAAAGTGACTCGTGATGAAAAATAGAAAGTTATAAAAGGATGACTAGGACAAAATCATAACTACATGTGTGAGAAAAATAGATGAAATATATGTTTCCTCCCATAAAGTGCTAACTATGAACTCTTTATCTAGATGGATGGACTAAAGAATCAGTCAATATCATCCATCATCTCAACTCTCGTATATCTTCTATAGATACTGGTGGTAGTTTCCTATAACTCTCATGGTCATTTGGAAGGATAGATTACTTTAAGATCATATCTGGTATAGATCTGGTGTGGAAGGAAAGGAAATGGTTCTCTTTGTGGTGGATACTGAGCATGAATCTAAAGTGATAGCTCCTAAAGCTGGCCCTCAACCTCAGCCAGATGTTGAGTCATCTGTAGGATAAGGGAAGATAGTGGCACAAGGGTGTCTATGAACATAGAAGAAACATACAATCTATAAATGGATACTATAACAATGTAATTAATTGAAAAATAATCCATCTAAACATAACAAAAACAGTATCCCATATATATATGTAGTTTAATGAAACAATGATGATACATGAAATAGAAAACAAATCACCTTGGAGGTATACAAAAAATGGGGGGTGATTGGGATAGACTAAGAGAAATCAATTTCAGCGATAACATCATCTAAATTCTGCTTCCAAACAGAGTGTAATTATAGCTACCCGAATTGATCAATGGATGTAATGGGTGATGGTTCTAGATTATCAGCTATGAAGGGTGGTGTTGAAGTACTGGAATATGTCTCAGTGGTGAGTGGTATGAAGTTACTGATCCGGAGTGTGGTTGTGGGTCTAGAAATTAGATCGATGAAAGGCACCTTGCTGGATGGGTTGGTTGTTGGTCCCTTTCCCCTCAGGGCCAACTCTACAAGATACTCCTACTAGGTAGTAGGGTATTTCATCTCTGATGGTAGGTATTCCGTGGCTATGGTTGTGGTAGGATTGTTATATGAAGGGTGGCTAGAAGGGACTGGTGATAGCAGGGATGCCACGGGAGATGATAGTGGTAGAGGGGTGGTGAAATGGGATATCTCTATAAAAGGGATGTGCAGATGCTAGGATATTCGACCTATATTCTCTATGATGTAAAGTTAGATATCCCATATATATGTAGGGGAGTAAGGGGTGGGTGGAGAAGTAGGGTAGTTGGTGTTGGATGTAGGGACATGTGTGGGGTGAGGAGGGGGTATGGAAGCTGTAGGTGTTGGAGCTGAAGTGGGTGTTGTAGGTGGTGTTGGGTCTATAGAATGATCATAAAACTCTTCTTCGGTAGCCTCAAGTACTCTTGGTGCCCACCAGTAGGTATCATCATCTTTTATTAGGAGCTATATCTTGTGAAGCAGCAAGAAATCAATGGACTCCATCAGGCCAAGGGAAGTGACTGGAAGGGTGGTGTCAAAAAAATCAAGATGATGGGATAGGTTTGTGATAAAAGAACCTCCCATCAGTGTTCCATGCATCTTCTATGTATTGTATATATTTTAAAATGTGAACTGAGAAGCCAGGTGGATGGTAGGACAACTAATTACTACAATGAGAATTATGATGTCCATCTAGCTAATGCTTCTGTGAGACTTGAAACGAGCATACCAGGAATGAACCAATACCCTTTGAAGGATCCAGAGTTCTGGACCTCAAAGATTAGTGTATTTAATGATCCTAGGATCATGCTTAGTGTGAGAATCCAACACAATCATCTTCTAGAGCCTCTCATAATTTGACTTGGATGGCTCAAGCTGCTAGGTAGAGAATACCTAAATTGTTGAAAAATCTTCAGTGTAAATACCAAGGCCCATATCGAATTCTGTGAAGGAAATATTGGGAGTTGTTCCACATCATCTAAAGTGTAGGATACCAATTGAGACCTCTAAGGAGGAAAGGAACACCAAAAATATCTCCTGGTATGTTTTCTCATGTAAATCAATAATAGATTAAATATTTATGCGTTTCAGGAGTTAGGGGACCTCTTTGATGATATTCAAGTGAGTTAGGATGGATATATTGATATTTATGTTGGTCATCATTAGATTCAACTATAAAAATTTGAGTGTCACATGGTGTCTGGGGTCTGAAAAGTGGAGGATGGAGTTTATATGGGGGTGGCCACCCTCATATGATCCACTGAAGTAGGATTGGAGGTCCTCCTGAGCAGTCGTCTAATCAGGGGTAGCAGCTAAAATGGAGGGGGAAGTTATGTAAGGTGATTGGAGTGCAGAAGGTGAAGTACCTCGTGGGTGCTTCGCCAAAAGTGGAATGTCCCTCTAAATGGTAGAATCATTTGAGTAAGGTCACACTGTTTTGGTGTATTCCTTCATTTTTATAGGTGTTATATATAGATATGGGTAAAACGAGTTGAATTAGGAAGTGAAAAACTTGAGAAAGGGGAGGAATGGAGGTAGGAGAGGAGGGTGGGACGCGAGGTCGAGCAGTATAGGACGAGGGGGTGTCGGGTCATGAACCTTGGGTTTATGGACTATTTTTAAAAGCATAATTGATGAAATACATGATGCATAACTGGGTTTCACATCATGTATTTGGGAATTTTATTAAAAATTTTGGCAGTGAAAATAAACATCATGTGTTATTATTAAACAATGTGTAATTGCTTCTTTTTCCCCAAATTTTAATCAGACCTTTCTCTTTTTATCTTGGAATTCCCTAAGATATCTTATAGCTTATTCTTTCCTAATATATCCTAGGGTAACATAACCTAGGTTTCCTCCTAGTTAACACTTCGTTTAACATCAATAGCTTGACGTTTTGAGGCTCAAATGAATTTAAAACTGATGACACATCATTCCTGGAATGGTTCTTTAAATATTTTTAACCTTTTACCATTGAATTTGAAGGGGGTGTTCCTTCTTCCTAAATCTCAATAATCCCATAAGGAAATAATCAAATGACTATAAATGGGTTAGACTATTTGGATTTGATCTTCCCACAGAACAATTTCAAATGTGAGTTGAATAATAAAACTTTATTCCATACAAAGAATTTGTGTCTCGCAATGTGTTGATCATGCTATTTTTTGATTTTTCCTTTATTGGTATTTTCATTTTCATAAGAATCATTTCTGATTTCTTCTAATCCATTCAATTGTATCATCTTGGCTTCCCTATACTTTTTACAATCCAAATTGAGCTTTTTAATTTCCCAATATGAGCGATGCTCAAGTTCTAATAGAAAATTATAGGTATTCCCATATATCAATCAGAATGGTGTTGTATTAATGGGTGTTTGAACATGGTGTGGTACACCCAAAGTTAATCATCTAATTTTAGACTCCAATATCTTTGACTTGTTTTTATAGTCTTTTCTAGGATTTTTTTAATTTCCTTATTTGACAATTAAACTTTCCCACTTCATTACAAGTGGTAGAGAGTTCCTGTATTATTCTTGATTCTATATTTCTCCAGTAGTCCTTTAATATCTTTTTTTATAAAATTTATTCCCTGATCAAAAACGAATAATCTAGGAAATTTGAATCTTGAAAAAACATTATTTTTCAATAAATTCAAGACTACCTTTGTTGTGTCATGAGGTGTGGCTTCAGTTTATACACAATTGGAAACATAGTCAACACCAACATGGATATAGGTTTTTCAATGTGAATAATCAAATAGTCCCATGAAATCTATTCCCCACACATAAAATATTTCAACATCTGTGATTATGTTTCAGGGAATTTCATTCTTTTTTCCAATGGTGCTAGTTCTTTGGCACTGATCTCATCTTTGACAAAAATGTCTTGCATCTAGGTGGAGTGATGGAAAGAAAAGTCCACTTTTCAAAAAATTTGTTATTGTGCATTCTAGTCCATGATTTCCTCCAATTGATGACATATTACACATGTCTAAAGACTTTTGTATTTCAACCTTTATAATATAATGATGTAACAAGCCATCATCACAACACTTAGAAATGAGTGGTTTATCCCAGTAGTAGTGTGAAGCTTGAATGAAAAATATTCTTTTTTATTGGTAGGAAATTTTTGGGTATAGATATCCCATAGAGAGATATTTTTCAATGTTATAAAACTATGGTTTTGCCTTTGAATTTATTTTGAAATGTGTTTCATTAGGTAAATCCTCTTTGATGTCAAGATCATCATCATGTTTTAAAATGGGAAGTGGAATTAGGGATAAATGATCAACAACAACATTTTTTTCCTTGGTATCTTTAAAGACAATGATGAATTCTTGAAGAAATAGGATTCATTATATAAATCTTGGCATAACATCATTTTTGTTCATCAAATATCTTAGTGCAGTATGGTAGCATGCATAATGAAATTGGACAACACCATATAAGAGAAAAGTTTCTAAAAAAAAGACAACTACTAAGAGACCCATATCTATGGTAGTGTAGTTTAATTAACCTTAATTTAATGTATGAGTGGAATAGTATACAGGGAAGAATATGTTACTGACTCATTGTCCTAAAACAATGCCAACAATTAAGTCATTGGTGTCGCACATCAACTAAAATTATTTTTCCTAGTTTGGTTAAATAATAACAAGAGTGGCTATCAAGATTTTCTTTAATGATTTGAATTCCCATTGACATTAATTAGTGAATTCAAATGGAGTTTCTTTTCATAACAAGTGCATCAAACGGTGGAAAACTTTCACAAAATCTCTTACGAATCACCGATAGAATACATCATGGCCTAGAAAGATCCTTAAACCTTTGACTGTTGAAGGCTCAGGTAAATATTTCATCACTTTTATCTTTGTGGGATCAACTTCCATGCCATCATTAGAAAAAATAATCTCATTAATATACCTCCTTGGACCATAAAGTGGAATTTATACCAGTTTAAAATAAGGCACTTCTCTTCACAATTTTGCAGTACTAACTCAATTTTTTTAGGTAGACCTCAAAAGATCTTCCCTAAACTGAAAATTCATCCCTGAAAATTTCTAATAATTCCACTTAAATAACATGAAATATATGTATCATGCACATTTTAAAGGTCACTGGTGAATTTTACATACCGAATTACATTCACCTGTTGGTGAAGGTGATAAATGCGCATATGGATGTTATTTTAGAGTAATCTTTTGGGTTATCTATAATCATATTATATCATGAATATCCATCTTGGAAACAATAGAATTTATTTCATATGTGTCTCTCCACCATTTTATACATAAAGGGTAAGGGGAAATGGTATTTTGGGTTGACTCATTCAAATATTTTTAGTCCATGCATACTCACCATCCATTAATGGTGCGAGGTGAGATTAATTCTTCTTGATCATTTTTTCCACTGTGAGGCCACATTTCTTTGGTACGACCTGCAACAGGCTCACCCATTTTCTATCAGATATTGAAAATATTAACCCAGCAACCAAAAGATTCAATAATTCCCTCTTAAATAATTTTTTCATTGGTGATTTGAGTCACCTTAGGGGTTGGTGTTTAGGTTTTTCACTATATTCTAATAAAATATTATGAGTGCATAAAGTATGATTGATACATTCAATGTCTTCCACACGCAAGAAATTTACTATTTATGTCTTTTTAGTACTTCGATAAATTTTTCTTCTTGTGGTTGTGACAGTTCGAAGTTAATAATGACTGGTAGTAGAGCAGCAGTCTCTAGAAAGGATTACTTGAGTGTATTGGGGAGGGGTTTCAGTTCCAGTTTCTGTGGCTGAATGACTGAGGGTATGAAAGGAAGGATGTTGTCTATTATAAGAGGTTCTATGTATTTTACTTCCTCAAAGTCATACTCTTCCTCATCATAAAGAGTAATTTCATCACTCTCTTCATAAATTTTTAAGTATCTCTCTCTTTCATCTATGAGAAATATATCTTGGAAGACAAAAGAATAATCTATTAGTTTTGATGCTTTTTCTAGGTTGAACACAACTTCTTCTTCACCTACTCAGAATATGATTCCTCTTTGATTTACATCAATTAGTTCTTTTCTTTATTCTCGTATTAGTTGTCCCCAAATGATTGTAACATTTCTATTGTATTCCATGTCTAGAACGAGGATGTCTTTTTGAAAAATCAGCTCACCAACTTTGACTAAGACATCTTCGAGATAAGTCCTTGAGAATATTTTACTGATCAGTTGGCCAATTGGATTACAACTCTATTTGGTTTTAGTTCTTCAAGTCCCTAATTTTGAGAGACACTCATCATCTTGAGGTTGATGTTGGATCCTAAATCTCACAAGGATCTTCCAAAGTTACATTATTTTGTTGTGAAAGGGATTGAGAAACTTCTAAGATCTCTCATTTTTAGTGAAATTTTCTACTTAAAAATGGTAGATAATTATTCATTTAGTGAGATGAATCCTATGTTTTAAATTTCTATTTTTTAGTAATCATTTCCTTAATAAATTTTTTATGGATATGAATTTTATATATTTTCTTGACAAAAGGAATTTTGATGTGTAATTGTTTGAACATATCTGTAAAGACTTGGAATTTCTATGTAATTTTTTTTAAATAAATGGGAATTTTAGGTGTCCGCAAAGATTTACGGTGTGTGATTCCGAGGCCCAGAGTTCCCAAAATGATTTTCTGAACTTTATTTCGGGTACATTCAGTAAACGTGCGAGCAGGTTTTTCTAACTTTTAAACCAGTGCTCCGAATTGAAGTTTGAGGGCACTGTTGAACTCATAGTGCTGGTATTCGCTTAAGAATACTTTCACCTCGATGGCAGTTGGTCAAGGGTTAAAGTTTATTTTTTATAGTTTTTTTGTGAAAATAATAAAATAAAATAAAGTGTGTAAAATTTTATTTTGTTTTGATTTGAAACTCCCATGTGGAAGTTTCACAGGTCGGGACCACCTAAATTAACCTCCCATGAGAGGTTATGGTGGTGGGGACCACACAATCCTAACCTCCCATGAGAGGTCATGGTGGAGGGGACCACCCGATACTTAAACCTCTTGAACTCCTCTCTTAATGAGGGAGAAACCTCTCAACACCCTCTTTAATGTGGAGGATCCTCTTGAGCTTCCTCCACATTAATTGTGCCAACACCTCACTTTAATTTTGCCAACATATGTGTGTGTGTGCCAACATAATTTCTTCTTAAGTTAAATTATATTGGAACCTATTTCTTTTTGTGGGAAAAGGATAAGGAGATAACTCTTTAGAGAATCATGGAGAATCCCATCCTCTGACAAAGAATGCCTTCGACTACAAAGAACCAACGAAAGAGCCAGGGATCGGAGGCGTGTGGCGGGCACAACGAACATCGATATCTTCGACTTCCTCTAACGTGGTACATCTTCATCTATGATGAATCAAAGTTTGTACTTCCTTCTCGTTCCAACATCATCAAACAATCCAAGGTAGGGGTTATTTTTAAATTCTTGAATTCTCTCATTTAATTTTCCTCGTTCTTGAAAAGCTTGGAGAACGTGGATCAACCAAAACAAGTTGATCCACGATTCGTATTAAATTTAATTTTTTTTCATTATTGACTCTTGTTTTTGTTGAGCATATTGAAACCGATCTAATGTGGAGGGTGCAGGGAAAAAAACATGGTCTGACCCCTTAGTCATTCTTCCTTATTGTGTTCTTCATGATGGAAGAAAGTGGCTTACACCACGAAGACAAACGAATAGAGAGGCCGGCTAAACCGGCCGCCAGGAAAGGTATGGCACCCTGCCGTCCCACGGCTCCACTGCCCGCAACCTCCGCACTGCCGTCCAAGCCGCCTCCAAAGTCTGAGCCGCCGCCACCATCCGAGCCACCACCATTGTCCGGGCCGAGTCACTGCCGCTGTCAGAGCTTCCGCCGCTGTCCAAGCCGCCGTCGTCGGGTGGAGATGTCGCCGCGGTCTGGGCTGAGTCATCGCTGGCATCCGACCCACTGCTGTCGTCCCAGAAGAGTCATCATCACCATCCAAGCTTCCACCACCGTCATGGCTGAGCCGCTTTCGCCGTTCGGGTCCAACCACCACCGATCAGCCGTCGTCCGAGCCACCGCCACCCTATGGGTTGAGCCACCACCCAAGCTATCATCTCCCTTCTGGCCAAACCACTCCGGTCAAGCCGCCCTATGGCCTCATTCCTCCACGGAACCCTCTACGGCCTCATGGGCACCCGCAGCCCTCTGCGGCCCCTTGCGGCCTGCCGGCCAGGACCCAGTAGGCCGGGCTGCCCTGCGGGTCGGTCCAAACCCAACGGGTCGGGCCGGACCCAGCGGGTTGGTCCGGGTCGACCCAAACTAGGTCGGACCAAGCCGGGTCAGGTCGGGTCAGTCCAACCGGGTCAGACCATACCCAGATCCACTACGACCCATTTACGCTCTTTTGGACATAACATTGGCATCGAACGTCCATTTGACAAACCATTAGCGGAGATGGTAACCTCGGAGTGAGACGGTCCCTTTGAGTATACCCCACTGGAGTTTTGGATTATGATGAGGTATAGTATGGTTAGATCAAGCACGAATCCAACTGGGCCCCCGGGACTAAAAGGCTAATAACTCACAGATCAGGCGTCTGATTGACGCACCATCTGTTGCATTGAGACCCCTATAGCATGGTAAAACTTTTAGATACTTCTTCGTGGGACATCGTGGAAGTTAGAGAATCGACCAGTGGCTTGGGTAAAGGACTTTCTCGGAGACGATCAAGCCTTTTGCGGAAACCCAGTAGCTGGCTGTGACGAGAAAAGTGCTCCTAGCGATCCCATGCGGGTCAGCTCCAGCGATCCTGTGTGGGTCATCTCCTAGCGATCCTTTGTGGGTCAGCTCCTAGAGATCATGTGTGGGTCAGCTTCAGTGATCCTGTGTGGGTCAGCTCATAGCGATCATGTGTGGGTCAGCTCATAGCGATCCTATACAGGTCATCTCCAGCAATCATGTGTGTAATATCCCAGTTCCGGAAGCCACCCAGAGGTGCCCTGTACCCAGTTGGTCACATGGCCTCAAGCGCATTTCCCCTAATGCCAGAGGATGTCGACTAGCAGTGAGGGCCTAGGGTGTTCTATTGGGAAAACTATGCCCTCATTGGCAGTATAACACAGTGGAAGATAAACAAAATATACAATAGTGGAAGCAGTAAATATCCAACAACAATAAACAACAGAAGACTGAAATAATAAAAAAATAGAGCACATATATATATATAAACATTATTCATGATACATATGTCTAGGAAAACATCTAGATAAGTCACAATGATGAATAAAAATAGTACTAAACCAAATTACAAAAGAAACAGATAAAAATCTCTTTAGCATCACAAGCTTAAGCTTAGTCCCATGCTCTCCAGCTCCACAACAAGTCAAGTACCTAAATTAGAAGGGTTCTTTCCCTTATCTATACCTACAACAATATAATATGTTGGGACCAAAATCACGGCCCAAACAGGGTGTGAGACTAAATCCCAGCAGGCAACCACCCAAAGATTTGTGCCTAACTGTAGTGAATATATGGCAGGTAAAAGTACAAAAAATAGTAAACTGGAAAGTACTTAGTAGTAAACAATCCACCATTTCAATATCAAGTAACAGCTAAACAAGTAGCTAAACATAAATAGGTAACCCTCTGGGAAGTACTCACATCTCATCCCCTCTAGTCCTACCAAATGAGTACAAGCAGCCCACTAGGCGGTACCCTCAGCCTAACCCTTCTTGTTCTGTCACACGAATATATAAATAGACTCTCTAATGAATCTCACATAGTCAATTCCCCTTACAATCTATGGTATTAAAAGACTCTTTGAAAAAGATCACATGGTCAATTCCCCTTATAGCCCCAAGGTCAAGGATTCTATAAGGAATCTCACTCGGTCAATTCCCCTTATAGCCTAAATTCATTCAAGTAATTCAAAGACTCTCTGTGGAAGCTCACTCAGTCAATTCCCCTTATAGTCTAAAGCAGTAAAGAACTCTCTAAGAAATCTCACTCGATAAATTCCCCTTATATCCTCAAATGGTCATAGGCTCTCTAATCAAACTCACTCATTCAATCCCCCTTATGGCCTAAAGTTCTCAAAGACTCTCTAAGGAAGCTCACTCAGTCAAATCCCCTTATAGTCTACTAACCAGATTCACACAGCCCTATGTAGGTCAACGATCATAGCAATTCAATATGGCCAAATTAAACCTATAGAACTACTTGGCTAACTAGTCTATATCATATCAATCATGTTATAATACAAACTATCCATCCCAAAGCAACAGGAATGGAAAACAGGCAAGGTGGCCAAAAGGTTAAGCAGGACCAACCGGTCGTAAACAGATCATGCATGGGCAAAACATTCAAAGCATAGAAATAAACCCTATTCATATCCAATTAACCTCTACACAAGCATACAAGCATGGCAGGAAATCATAAAGGGTAAAATAGTAAATGCGCAATACCATATTCAAGTGTATTGGTCAAAATTTCACATAATACTCAAGACTTTCAATGGAAAGGCACAAACCACCTACCTTAGTGTTGAGATATTACTATATGTGAACTTGTAAGCTTGAATCACCTTGGAACACCAAATATCTACAAAAATGTCTAAAAATTTCAACCCACAATTTCCCACGAGAGAGGAGAAATCAGAAGATGGTTCTCTAGGAGAAGATGGAACTCACTGATGAAATTCCAACGCAACTAACGGTGTTCGATTCATAGGATGGATGCTCGCTCGGGGGTTCATTGAAGATCTGCACTCGTAAGGAGATCCTAGTTGAATGAGACTTAGAAGGAGGGCGTTCTGGCGATTAGATGTGACCCCGAAGCGTTTAATGAAAAAAAGTACATGGTGTGTACTCGCCTTTTCTGTACTCCGCTTTAAGCAGCCTCCAGGTCGGCCCACATGGTCATGTGCATGGCCGCCACTCGGCCAGCACCCGACTACCTGTGGTAAATGATTAAAAAACATGTACTCATAAATTACATGCTGTGTACTTCAAAAATTTCCATAAATTCCTCTTTTTCTCAAGAACGACCAAAAAAGGAAAAACAAACTTGAAAAGAAAATCCGAGTTCTTACTAAATTCCCCCTTAAATAAATTCATCCCTGAATTTCCCTATCAAGGCGGCGTATAAAAAGAAACTCCAAACAACTCTAGCCACTGTGCTTGTACATCAGCCTCCCTCTCCCAAGCCTCATCTTGTACTCACATGTGCTTCCATAGAACTCATACCAGAGGAACTGACTAGCCACGGAGAACCTTCGTACTACAATCGACAATCTAGATAGGATGATCCTAGAATGACACATCCACTTCCAACTCAACCTCCTTGAGTTGAAAGACATGGGATGGGTCTAAAAATTAATGTCAGAGCTGAGAAAAATGAAAAACGCCATGCATAGCTCGGTACCTCTGAGCTAACTACAACCAATAAGCAACCGGCCCAACTCTCTCCACCACCTCAAATGGCCCGACATAGCTCGGCAAAATCTTACCCTGTTTTCTAATCCTTCTGTGTGCCAACCTCAGTGTGACACATAGGAAAAAATGATTCCCGACCTCGAACTCTATAGGTCATCTCCATTGATCAGCAAAAGACTTTTGTTGAGACTGTGTCATATATATCCTCTTCCAAATCAACTATATCTGCTCTGTGGTCTCTTGAACTAGATGAGGACCCAACAAAGTTGTCTCTCCTACCTCCAGCCAACATAAGGGTGATCGTCATGGCCTATCGTACAAAGGATCATAAGGTGTCATCTAATTAGTTTCTTGGAAACTATTGTTGTAGGAAACCTCCACAAGAGTTATATGCTTCTCCCAAGAGCCTCGAAAATCCATAATGCATGCCCAGATCATGTTCTAAAGCACCTCTATCGTACGCTCAGACTGGATATATGTCTGGGGGTGGTAAGTTGTACTTAAAAGTACATGTGTACCCAATGCCTTTTGTAGCTCCTGTCAGAATCGAGAAGTAAAGCGTGCATCCATGTCTAAAACAATGGAGTTTGGAACTCCATGCAAACGTACAATATCTCAGATGTAAAACTATCCCAGCTCATCAACATTGAAGGTCTCCTTGATCGGCAAGAAGTGATCAACCTTCGTGGGTCTGTCAAAAACAACTCAAACTGATCACTCCCTCGAGGTGACCTCGGCAAACCATTCACGAAATCCATCGCAACATCATTACACTTCCACTCAGGAACAGGAAACTACTGCAAAAGCCCTACTGGTCACTGATGCTCCTACTTCACCTGCTGATAGGCGGAACACCTCAGGAAAAAACCAGAAACATCTCTCTTCATTCTTGGCCACCAATAATGGCAGTGTAGATCACGATACATTTTGGTGACACCAGGATGAACTTCCCGAACTGAAGAATGAAAATCCCACATTAGCTCCTCACGTATGTCTGCTAGCACCCATACGTTCCCTAGGAAATGAAAGATCTCATCCCCACCTAATATCCATCCAGGAATAGGGTTCTCTCTTAACACACTCTCTCATAGGACTAGGCCTTCTAAATCTGATAGTTTCCTCATTCGTACTCAATCAATCAGAGTAGACATAACAGCTATAGAAGAAAGAAACTTCCACCCTTGTCTTTCATACACCTCCAAATGCATCTCAGAGAACAGATCAATAAGTTGTCACTCACTGTTGGCCTCCTGAACTATATGTATATGAGTCCTCATGCTCAGCGCATCAGCTACTGAGTTTCCTTTCCCAGGTGTATAGGCAAGCTCAAAGTCAAAGGACTGAAAATACTCATCCCATATTCACTGTCTCAAATTCAGATCACGCTGAGTGGAAATGTACTTGAGACTTTTTTGGTCAATGAAAACCACAAAATTATCTCCCAGAAGATAATGTATCCAACAGATCAAGTCAGGAACAACTACCACCAACTCAAGATCGTGTGTCGGGTAGTTCCTCTCATGTGGCTGCAACTACCGAGACCCATATGCAATGACTCCTTCTCCCTGCATAATCATATCTCCCATCACAATACCTGATGCATCACAGTAAACAATATATCTATTTCCCAGCTCTGGAAAGACTAGTTTTGGTGATGAATTCAACCTCCATTTCATCTCCTAAAAGGATTACTCACAAGAATCTGACCAAAATAACTTTTTACCCTTCCTACGCAAACCCATGAGTGGTTATGCTATGTATGAAAAGTCTTTTATGAAACATCTATAGTATCCAGCCATCCCTAGAAAACTCTGTACCTCAAATACATTCTTCATATGCTCCTAGGAAACAACTACTCTCACTTTCTCTGGGTCAACTGATACTCCCAACTCTGAGATAATATGACCAAATAAGTGAATCTAATCCATCCAGAAGTGGCATTTTGAGAGCTTGGCATATATATGATGCTCTCTCAGTGTACTCAAAATGATCTCAAGATGGGTATCATGGTCATGTAGAGTGTGAGAGTACCCCAATATATCGTCCACAAAGACCACCATGAAAGAATCCAAGTATGGATGGAACACACGGTTCATCAGTTCCATGAAAACTGCAGGAGCATTCATGAGACCGAACAGAATAACCATATACTCGTATAGACCACACCTACTCCGTAAATATGTAAGAGGTATATATGATGGTATAACATGAAACTGATGGTAAATGGACCTCCAGTCAAACTTCAAGAACACCTGGGATCATCAAATTTGATCAAAGAGATCATCAATCCTATGCAAGGGATATAAGTTCTTGATCGTCAAGTAGTTCAGCTTCGGATAATCCACAAAAAGCTTGAGGGTACCATCTGCCTTCTTCACAAACAGGACAGGCGAACCCCAAGGAGATGTTCTGGGTCAGATGAAACCGTTTTCCTGCAACTCCTCCAACTACATCTTGATCTCCTGCAACTCAGGTGTATCCATCATATAAAGAGGAATGGACACCACTTCTACTCCTGGAACGATCTCAATACAAAATTTCACCTTATGCTCTGGAAGAAAACCTAAAAAGTCTTCTGGAAATACATCTCTGAAATGATCCACCACTGGAGGAAATTCTAACTGTGAAGTCCCCTAGTCATCCCGATAAGGACTAGCAATCTGGGCTATAATTCCTCCCAACCCATGATGCTCTGGTCCCACTCTGCTTTCCTGGACATCCCATTTTCTCTTATGAAGAAACGATACTCCCTTGGGTGACGTGAAACTCACCCTATGGTGATAACAGTCAACAACTGCCTGGAAAGGATCTAACCAGTCCATTCTGAGAATGACATCATAGACTGTCATCTCTAGGAAATAGAGGTCCCATAAGAAGTGAAACCCACCTACCTCTAGAGGGAAATCCTTGCACTGATGCACACTCATCATTCTATTCCCCAACGGAGTGTATAGCATCAATATATCAGCAGAAGAAAAGATGTAGAGACCAAGGCTCTCCACGATAGAAACAGATATAAAGCTATGGGAATCCCCTGTATCGAAAAGAGAAGAAGTTAAGGCTACGGCTACTAAGATCGTACCTCGAACTATAGAAGGTCTGGGATCCTGCTTCTGTTGGGTCTGCTCCACTACAAAAGTCTGGCTTGCACCACAGCCCTGTGACCCGGCCTGACCACTCTGAGTTGATCCACCTTATTGTTGTTGAAAACTGGGAAACTAGCTACCCCGTCCACGACCTCCACCTTAACCCGAATGGATGGAAGAACTCCACTTCCCTGACTACTGAGAAACTAGTGGTGTTACTCCTAAAATATGAGTCATAGAAGAACTCATGTCACCAGATTCTAGTGAGATGTTCTGACAAATGTGTTGAAGATGACCTATCTTACCGCATGATCGGCACTCCACTGAGTCTCTCGGAAAATGTGGCCTCGTATACCTGCTCATCCCGCACTGGTGGCACACCACCTGGCTATCAGAAGATGCATCACACCTACTATGATCTCCTCATGTAATCTCCATATGGTGATTCCTACTATCAGTGGGAGGAATACTGACTCTGGATGCTAAACCACCCTGGGTCGCAACTACAAAATCCCTCAGATTATGCTCAGTGATAAGCGCCTAGTTGATTATAGAATATATCAAAGTCAATCTGATGATTTTCACCAGATATCTGATGTCGTGCCTCAGACCATCCTCCAAATTCCATGCAAGGAACAACTCATCACCTCCTGGAATAGGTGTGAGATGCTACAGCTCTGTGAAGTGAGAGGAATACACCATAACAGAAATAGTACCCTTCTCCAGACTCATGAACTCTCGGGCTCGATCAGCCCTCAAGGTCTCCAGATAGAAGTAATCATAGAAGATGTGCTAAAACTCATCCCAAGCCATATTATGCTGGCGTCCCACCTATTAGATCACATCCCACCACCTCTTGGTGGATTATCGAAGAATATAGGTAGTAAGCTTCACCCTCTTCTCTGGAGGTATCTCCAGATGCTCGAAAATCATCAATGTGGATTCTAGCCATGACTCTACAGCTTGGAGTCCTCTATCCTCTAAGAAAGTGGGAGTGTGCTGCTGCTGAAAGACTAGTTTCAATTCTGCCATTGACGGGGCAGGAGGTGGCTCTCCCTGAAAAGTTTTCATCATCCTCAGAAATCCCTCCTTGAATTGTGCATCATCACCCGTGTCAGGTATAATAGTTGGATCCAAAACTGGCATGATAGGAGGATCTGTTGGACGTCCCTGATTGGGCATATCCAGTGTCTGATCACCGCTTGGAAACTGGCGTACAACTAGAGGACTTATCGGTGGCATGACTCTGCATGGTCAAGTGAACACCTTAGATAAAGGTTATCAAGGACTGGAAACTAGAAGAGTAGGAAGGGAATAGGTTAAACAAAGCATTAAAGTTTTAAAAAACATGACTACTTGACTTGTATAATGACTACACAGTGTGTTCCCTTTGGCCATTCACATGGGTGTGTACTTTTTCCAAAACTAGTCGTGTAACACCCCAAACACATGGCGTGTTCTCTTAACACATGGTGTGTACTTGAATCCTCTTACCCTGCCCGAGTCCTTATACATGGTTAAGCCACACGACTCTCCTAAGACAAGACTACATAGTGTGTTCAAGATTGACACGGCGTGTACTAGATGAACATCACCAACCCGTGTTGTTAGTGACACTGCCTGACACGTGACTCACACTACACAGCATGTTCATGGCAGACATGGAATGTACATGAAAGGATAACACTTACCAGTGTTGTTAGTGACACGGTCGGGTACCTAGGTCAGACTACAATGCATGTTCAGTCCTAAAACGGCATGTATAGCGTATAACTTAAGTTTTCATCCATTTTTTTGTTAGTCACACAGGTGGACACAGGGTCTCTACACACGGCATGCACATCCGGTACACAGCGTGTCCTACATAGATTTCTTGAACCCGTGTCTCTGCCCACACATCCTATGAAACAGTTAGAGACTACACGGCATGTACATAGAGTACAAGGTGTGTACTTAAGAAAAATTGTTTCTTCCCGAACAGAAGAACACATGGCATGTAGTCAAAACTACACAGCGTGTATTCTAGGTTTTTCCAGACAGTAAGCCTCAAAAACTATTCTAGAGACCAGAAAAACATTGAAATGAACATTAAAGTTCCAAATTCCAATCCTTGAGGGGCCATACTCCCTAAAAATCAAATTTTGGCATCTTATGCATGTTAAAAACAAGGTAAACCAGGCAATGATCCACCAATTTATTGTCCATGAGGTCCCATAACACCTCAAGAACCAAAGTTTGGAATTCATTCAAACAAAACCTTGCAAAAACAATACTCTATCAAAAAACAGGTATTTTTTATCAAGGCATCTATCACAACAACATGCAGATTCTACACAACATATATCACAACAAAATGCAATCGCTAATGCATCCAAGATGGCATGGCAAGAATGCATGAGATGTGATTTCTAGCAAGTGCTTATATGATGCATGAGATGGAATACACTCATCTCTTTAGATTGTGATAGAGATAGAACCTCAATAACATCAACAGTAATAGTACAAAACAAGTGAGTCACCCAACGGTGAAAATCAAATCAACCATATAGTTGTGAAACTATAAGATTTTAATTAAATGAGGTAGATTGGATTTTCCCTATTCATGGGTTAGCTACTCCTGGGCACATCTTATTACCAAGTACTTAATCCATTCTATCCCTAGCTAAAGGCTCCAAATAGTAATTCAAAAGAAAATAATTCCTCTAATACCACTTTGTACCGTCCTGGTTCTGGAAGCCACCCAGAGGCGCCCCATACCCAGTTGGTCACATGGCCTCAAGCCCATTTCCCCTAACACCAGATGTTTTCGACTAGAAGTAATAGCCATAGTTCTGTTAGTGGGGAAACTATGCCCTCATTGGCAGAGTAACACAGCGAAAGAGAAACAAATATACAATATTGGAAGCAGTAAATATCCAACAACAGTAAACAATGGAAGACTGAAATAATAAACAATTGGAGCACATATATATATAAATGATGCATGATACATATGTCTAGGAAAACATCCAAACTTGTCACAATGCTGAATAAAAATAGTACTAAACTAAAGTAAAAAATAAACAGATAAATATCTCCTCAGCATCGCAAAATTAGGCTTGGTCCCATGCTCTCCAACTCCACAGCAAGTTAAGTAACTGAAGTAGAAGGTTGATTTCCCTTATCTATACCTGTAACAATATAATCTATTTGGGCCCAAACAGGGTGTGAGACTAAATCCCAGTAGGAAACCACCCAAAGATCTGTTCCTAACAATTAGTGAATATATGGTAGGTAAAAGTATAGAAAACAGTAAAAAGGAAAGTACTCAACAGTAAACAATCCACTATTTCAGTATCAAGCAACATCTAAACAAGCATCTAAACAAAAACAGGTATCCCTCTAGGAAGTACTCACATCCCATCCCCTCTAGTCCTACCTAATGAGTACAAGCAACCCTCTGGGAAGTACACTTAGCCTAACCCCTCTAGTTTTGTCACAAGAATATATAAATATACTCTTTGAGGAAGCTCACACAGTCAATTCCCCTTATAGTCTTAGGTAGTCAAGGACTCTATGAGGAAGCTCACACGGTCAATTCCCCTTATAGCCCCAAGGTCAAGGAATCTCTGATGAATCTCACTCAATCAATTCCCCTTATATCCCAAATTCATTTAATTAATTCAATTAATCTCTGAGGAAGCTCACTCGGTCAATTCCCCTTATAGTATACTACACCAGGTTTTCATGGCCCTGTGTAGGTCAATGAGCATAAAAATGCAATATGTCCAAAGTAAACCTTCAGAAATACTTGGCTAACCAGTCTATAGCAAATCAAGCATGTTAGAATACAAACTCTCCATCCCACAGCAACAGGCATGGAAAACAGGCAAGGCGGCCAAAAGGCTAAGCAGGACTAATTGGTCGTAAACAGATCATGCATGGGAAAAACATCCAAAGCATGTCAATCAACCCAATTCACATCCAATTAAACTCTACACAAGCATACAATCATGGAAGGAAATTAACAGGGGTAAAATGGTTAACATGCAGTACCTCGTTCAAGGGTATTGGCCAAAATTGCACATAATACTCAAGACTTTCAACAGAAAGGCACAAACCACCTGCCTCGGTGTTTGGATATCTCTATATGTGAACCTCAAAGATTGAATCACCTTGGAACAAAAATTATCTATAAAAACTTCTAAAAAAATCAATCCACGATATCTCACGAGAGAGGAGAAATTAGAATATGGTGGTCTAGGAAAAGAGAGAACTCATTGATGCGATTCCAACGCAACCAATGGTGTTCGATTCAGAGGATGAATGATCGCTCGGGGGTTCGTCGAAGATCCATGGTTGTACATAGCTCTCGGTCGAATGTAACCTAGAAGGAGAGCGTTATAGTGATTAGACGTGACCCTGGTGTGTTTAATGAAAAAAAGTACCTGGAATGTACTTTTGAAGTACACGGTGTGTATACGCCTTTTCTGTACTCTGCTTTAGGTAGCCTCTAGGTCACCCCACATGTTCGTGTGCGTGGTCACCACATGGCCAACACTCGTCTACCTGCGGTAACTAAGCACACGACGTGTAATCATAAAGAACACGGTGTGTACTTCAAAAATTTCCATAAATTCCTCTTTTTCTCAAGAATGACCAAAAAAGGAAAAACATACCTGAAAAGAAGGTCTGATTTCTTACATTGTGTGGGTAAGATCCTAGAAATCCTATGTGGGTTAGCTCCTATCGATCCTGTGTGGGTCAGCTCTAGGGATCCTGTGTGGGTCAGCTCCTAGAGATCTTATGTGGGTCTGCTCCTAGTGATCCTATGTGGGTCAGCTCCAGTGGTCATGTGTGGGTCAACTCCTAGTGATCCTGTGTGGGTCAGCTCCTAGAGATTCTGTGAAGGTTAGAAGTAGAGACTCTTAATGGAGTAATATGATTCGGTAGATATAACTAATCATCTCTACAACCATACCTAAGTTATACCTGGTGTGATCCATGTCAGTACCTCTATGTTTTCCTCGTGATTGAGATAGATTACTTGATAACTTAGGTATTTGTATGGGCATATACCTAAGTATGATTATCTGTTGTTTCATACTTTATGGTTTATCCTTGGTGGATTTTGTGAGACCTTGAGGATCTCGGGGTCCCTACTGAGTGTTATTATACTCACCCCTACATGGGCTATACGTACACCTTGTCATGTTGGATGCAGACGATGGACAACACTGACTGAGGACAAGGGTATCGGGACTGACGGTAGCTCGAAGGTGGAAGTTAAATGAGGCGAACCACAGAGATGGTCGTTCATTAGTTGTACCTACACTTCAGTTAGGAATCGTGGTGGAAGATCCAGGTGCTGCTTTTCACCTATCAGTCGTCTTGTACTTTCAGTTTCTTGCACTTTACAGTTGGTCTTGTATTCTAGCCCCTTTACTTAATTTACTCACTCTGTTTACTATTAAGTTTACTTGTGTTCGTATCTTGTTGTGTTCTTAATGCGTGTGATTACAGGTTATAAAGGCAATGCCTTCCCAGTTTTAGGGATTAAACATTTCGTTTCTAGTTGCTAGCCCCTGGCCTATGGAAGGTGGGCTTTGGGTAGTCACAGCACGGGCCCCGGGGGACGGGTCGTGACAAATTGGTATCAGATGAGTCCATTCTACCTTAGAAAATAGGACTCTGATCTATTTTTTAACGGAAATAGTGCTAAGTTTAGTGAGTGTGGTTATCTTTTTATAGAATCTAGTATTGGTGCGATGACCGATGTATCTATACACCAGGACCCTGACTTCTGATTTCCGACTCAGTGCACAAAAACACTGATTGTGTGTGTGTTTTCAAGATTCTTCTTTTTGAACTCTTTGAGTCAGCTCAATAGGTATAACTTATTGACTGTGGCCCACCAATTTTGTTTCAAGATGCCTCCACACAGACAGCTATCTAGGGTTTTGAGATTAGTATGCATTGATAGCCCACCGAGCGATGAGGCCTCAGCACAGGGCCCTCTTTCAGTAGAGGCACCAGCAGAGGCACCAGCGGTACCCATACCCATTGGGAAACCGATGCCACTAGCCCTAGCAGTAGAGGGTACATGCCGCCTGAGCATGTTTCATGAGTTCCAGCACCAGAGTCCACCCAGTTTCAGGGGAGAGATAAACCCACAGGCAGCTGAGGATTGGTTGGAGGCTGTAGTGAGATTCTTCTGTTGGGTTGGGACACCAGCTGATCTCATGGTGATACTTGCTGCCAGCCTTATAAAGGAAGCAGCAGGCATATGGTGAATCTTGATGCTCTATGTTCACGATGTGGTGACACTTCTGTGGGAAGACTTTGAGATCCTGTTTCAGGAAGATTTTTTCCCAGTGACTCTTCGTGCAGTGCGCATAAAAGAGCTTCTTCATCTGCAGCAGTGCAGCATCACTGTAGCTCAGTACTCCGTGAGGTTCACAGACCTCTCATGTTACTCCATGGATATGGTGCAGGACCCATTCTTCTGGGCCTAAACCTTCGATCAGGGGCTCAGGTGAGAGATTATGGCTTCGATGATCTCACTCAGCATCCCGACATAGGCAGGGGTGTTAGAGAGGGCCCTCTTAGTGGAGAGTTTCCTTGTAGAGTAGTCACCAGCAGCGAAACCCACCACCAGTCGTCACATATAGAATTCTTCTATAGTTGGCAATAGATAGATGTCACAGAGGTCCAAGAGGACGAGACCTATAGGTGGAAGACCACAAAATTTAGGGTCGGTTGTGTGGAGCACCCGAGACAGAGCTAGTCATGCCAAGAGTGGGCAGTGTTATACATGTGGTGGGTAGGGTCACATGGATCAGCACTGTACGAACCTCCGTACGGATGATCAACAGATGGAAGAAGGACCGGCCAAGTAGATACATAGATTCGACCGAGGAGGTATGCAAGGAGTAGGCGGACGTGGCAAAGGAGATGGTCGTGTAGCTGGTGGTGGGAAATGATTTGAGATGTTACAGCCAACCCCACCAAGAGGTCCACCCCGACTACAGGGAGCAGGTGGATAGGGGCGAGCTCAGCTCTAGGCAGTTGAGGACTACAATCAAGGTGCTTCAGAGATGATACAAGGTATGATCTGTGTCCACTCCACCTTAGTTGTAGTACTTATAGACACAGGTGCTAGTCATTATTTTATTGCCACTGTCCTCATTCGGATCTCAGAGTTTCCAATGGAGTCGTTGGCTCGATCCTTATGCCTATAGACTCCTATGGCAGAGGATTTGATGATTATGCATCGGTGCTGGTAGTGAAATCTTACTCTAGGAGGAAAGAGATTTAACTGGGATCTCTTAGTAGCAGCGTCGAGGCCTTACGAAGTCATCTTGGGCATGGACTCGTTATCTACATTCCATTCTTAGATTGACTGTATTAGGTGAAAAGTGTGGTGTGTCAGTATGGATGGGACCAGTTTTACCTTCACTAAAGAGAAAGGAGACTTTACAGCACAGGATGGACTTACATGGAGGAGGGTTCAACCGATTACACATCAGTTGGATAGCCTTATCCTCTGAGCAGTTGATGTGGAGAGTCCGAGTCATCCTGTAGTGGTGGACCTGTACACGGATGTTTTCCCTGATGATGTTCCGGGTCTACCTCCTCGTAGAGAGGTGGACTTTTACATTGACTTTTACCCCATTATGGCATAGATATCTACACCTGCATATCAGGTAGCTCCTGTGGAGCTTTGCGAGTCGCGCGTATAGCTATAAGACTTTCAAGGGAAGTGATTCATCTGGCCCAGTGTTTCTCCCTGGGCCACCCTGATTTTGTTCTCCAAGAAGGAGGATGGGAGCTTAAGGCTTTGTGTTGATTATCAGTACCTGAATTAGGTGACCGTGAAGAAAAAGTACCCACTCCTTAGGATTTATGACCTCTTTGATCAATTGAAGAGATCACGGTGGTTCTCGAAGATAGACCTCAGATCAGACTATCACCAACTCAGATTGTGAGATGAAGATGCACAGAAGACAGATTTTAGATGTCGATATGACCACTACGAGTTCTTGGTTATTCCATTTAGTGTGACCAACGCTCCAGTAGTGTTCATGGGACTCATGAACAGGATATTTTTTCCATACCTTGATCGCTTTGTAGTAGTCTTCATCGACGTCATTCTGATCTACTCGGATAATGAGGAGGATCATTCCTATACTTTGTAGGTAGTATAAGACACACTCCGAGGGCACCATCTTTATGGTAAGCTCTCAAAGTGCTAGTTCTATATCCGAGAGGTTCACTATCTGGGATATGTCATATCAGATGCTAGAGTTGTAGTGGATCCAGTAAAGATTGAGGTGGTACTTTCTTGGGAGCCACCTAGGAGTGTGACGGAGGTACAGAGTTTTCTAGGTTTTTCTGGATACTAATGGAGATTTTTACCATATTTCTGCAGAGTTGCAGTACCTCTATCAGCATTGAGGAAGAAGGGACAACCCTCCGTATGGTCGAAGAGATTCCAGCAGAGCTTTCAAGAGCTGAGGAATAGGTTGACTAGTGACCTCATCATGAGGCTACCGGAGGAAAGTGTAGGGTACATAGTCTACTGCGACGCATCAGGGACTGAACTCGGATGTGTCCTAATGCAGGAGCGAGCGGTTATCGCATATGGTTCTCGACAGCTGAGACAACATGAGAAAAACTATGATACCCATGACCTGAAGTTATAATCAGTGGTCTTCACCCTGAATATGTGGTGACATTTCTTGATGGGTGAGCATTTTACAGTATACTCTGATCACAAGAGTCTCAGGTATATCTTCTCTCAGAAGGGCCTAAACCTGAGATAGTGATGTTGACTTGAGTTCTTCCAGGACTATGACTTCAAGATATTCTATAATATTGGTAAGGGGACGTTATAGTAGATACACTCAGTAGGAAATATAGTATACAGCTGCTAGGAGAGGTGATAGAGCAGCGGGCCGCTTTGCAAATATCCTTCGTGGAATGTGATGGAGCAGCTTTCCTTCAATCTCTTACAATCACTCCCCCACTTCTTCAGTGAGTCAGGGAGGCACATCATGGGGACGCTAACTGCAAGGCACGATGGGCTCAGATATCCACAAGACAGGCACTTGATGTATTTTTGGAAGGTGGGGAGCATGTCATTTTCTTCAGAGGACGTACCATGGTACCAGTATCGCTTCAGGAGGAAGTGTTGAGGGAGTTCCACACATCCCCTATAGCAGTACATCCAGAAGTGGAAAAGATGTACCAGGATATTTGAAGATAGAACTGGTGGCCAGGAATGAAGAAATTAGTAGCAGAGTTTGTCTCTCAATTCCTCACTTGTCAGCAAATGAAGGCAGAGCATCAGGTACCAGCAGGCTTGGTTCAGACTTTACAAGTCCCATAGTGGAAGTGGGGTGGGATATCTATGGACTTCATGACATGACTTCCAAGTACATCCCGGGGTCATGACTCAATTTGGGTGATCGTCGACCGACTCACCAAGTTGGCCCACTTCCTACCAATCAGAGAGGAAGGTTTAGTAGAGAGCGTGGGATGCCTCTATATGCAGGAGATTGTGAAGCTACATGGAGTACCCTCGACGATTGTCTCTAATCGTGATGCATGTTTTAATTCCTGGCTATGGAAGTGGTTGTAGGCAGCTTCCAGGATGTAGCTTTGTTTGAGCACCACCTTCTATCCTCAGACGGATGGTCAGACTGAGCGGACCATTCCGACCCACGAGGAAATGTTGTGTGCTTGTGTCCTCAACTTTGGTCGCATCTGGGAGGATCACTTGCCTTTGGTGGAGTTTTCATACAACAACAGCTATCACTCCACCATTGGGATGGCACCTTTTGAGGTGTTGTACGGGCAACCCTGCATATCACCTTTGTGCTGGACTGACCTAGGGGAGTCAGCACTAGTGGGACTAGAGATGGTACAGGCTACCACAGAGAAAGTGCAGATCATCCAGGAGAATATGAAGACTGCACAAAGCAGGCATATGTCATATTCTGACAGGATATGGTGACCTCTGGAGTTCAAGGATGGTGACCACGTCTTTCTACGAGTCTCACCTCGATGAGTTTTACAGAGATTTGGTCGAGGCGGCAAGTTATCTCTGAGGTTTATCGGACCTTTTCAGGTCCTCAACAGAGTTGGCAAGGTGGCATACTGCTTATCTCTTCCCTCTCAGTTGCACCGGCTACACGACGTCTTCCACGTAACCCAGTTGAGGAGATACGTGCATGACCCTTCCCGCGTCATCGACCATGGTGAGCTAGACATCGATGACAGGGTGACTTTTATAGAGGTTCCAGTTGAGATTGAGGATCAACAGGAGTGGGTCCTTTGTGGATGGTTGATAGCTCTGGTGTGTGTTCACTGGCAGCACGGGAACCTCTAGGAGAGAACATGGGAGCTGGAGGCTCAAATGCATGCTCAATACCCCCACTTGTTTTCCTAGTTTTGTGATGTCTCTTATGGGGACATAAATCTCTGAGGTGGGGGGAATTTAAAGACCCATAATTTCCATGTAATTGTTTTTAAATAAATGGGAATTTTATGAGTCCGTGAAAATTTAGGGTGCATGATTCCAAGGCCCAGAGTGCCCTGAATGAATTTCTAAACTTTATTTCAGGTACATTCAGTAAACGTGGGAGCGATTTTTTCTAACTTTTAAACAGGTGCTTGAAATTGAAGTCTGAGGGCACTGTTTAACTCACAGCACCGGTATTCTCTTAGGAAGACTTTCACCTCAACGACAGCTGGTCGAGGGTGAAAGTTAATTTTTTTTGGGTTTTTCATGAAAAGAATAAAATAAAATAAAGTGTGTAACATTTTTTTTTGAAACTCCCAAGTAAAAGTTTGACAGGTGAGGACCACATGAATTAACCTCCCATGAGAGGTTATGGTAGTGGGGACCACCCGAGCCTAACCTCCCATGAGAGATTATGGTGGTGGGGACCACCTGAGGCTTAAAACTCTTGAACTCCCCTCTTAATGAGGGAGAAACCTCTCAAATCCCTCTTTAATGTGGAGGAGCCTCTTAAGCTTATTCCATATTAATTTTCCCAACACCTAACTTTAATTTTTCCAACATGTGTGTGTGTGTGTGCCAACATAATTTATTCTTAAGTTAAATTATATTGGAACCTCTTTCTTTTGGTGGGAAAAGGAGAAGAAGAGAACTCTTGGGAGAATCATGGAGAATCACATCCTCCGAAGAAGAATGCCTTTGACTACGAAGAATAAACGAATGATCTCGGGATTGGAGGCGTGTAGCGGGCACGACGAATGCCGATATCTTCAACTTCCTCCAACATGTGATTTCTTCATCTATGACGAATCGAAATCCATACTTCCTTCTCATGCCAACATCATTGAACAATCTAAGGTAGGGGTTATTATTAAACTCTTGAATTCTCTCGTTTAATTTTTCTCGTTCTTGGAAAGCATGGAGAACATGGATCAACCAAAATAAGTTGATCCACAATTCATATTAAATGGAAGAGTTTTTCATTCTTGACTCCTATTTTTGTTGAGCCACTAGATACTGCTCTAGCGCGGAGGGTGCGGGCCAAACAAACATGGCCCGACCCCTCCATTGTTCTTCCTTATTGTGTTCTTCATGATGGAAGAAAGTGGCTTACACCACGATGACGAAAAAAGAGATAGGCCGGCTAAACCGGCTGCCAGCAAAGGTATGGCGCCCCGCCGTCCTGTGGATCCGCCTCCCGCAACCTCTACGCCATCATCCGAGCCACCCCCAACGTCTGAGTCGCCGCCGCCATCCAAGCCACCACTGTCGTCTGGGCCGAGTTGCCGCCACCGTCCGAGTCGTCGCCACCGTCTATGCCGCTGCCACCAGTCCAAGCCGCCGCCGCCATCCAGTCCAAGTCACCGTTGCCGTCAGAGCTGCCACCGCCATCTAGGCTGAGTCATCACCGCCATCTTCATCCAGGTTGAGCCGCAACCACCGTCCAGGCCTAGCCACTGCCGTCGGGCCGAGCCGCCACTGAGCCGCCGCTGTCAAGTTGAGCCATCACCGCCGTATGGGCTGAGCTTCCACCCAATTTGTCACCACCCTTCTGGCCAAACCACTCCGGTCGAGCTGCCTCGTGGCCTCACGCCCTCGTGGCACCCTCTACGGCCTCACAGCCACCCATGGGCGTCCGCAGCCCCTCACGGCCTCTCGTGCTATACCCAGCGGGCCGGGCCACCCAGTGGGCCGAGTCGACCACAATGGGCCAGACCCAGTAGGTCGGGCAGAGTTGTTCCAGGTAGAGTTAGCCTAGGCCAGGTCGGTCTGACTGGGTTGGATCGGACCCGGACCCACTACAACCCATTTACGCTCTTTTGACCATAACTTTGGCACCAGAAGTCCGTTTGACGAACCGTCAGCGGTGCTGGTAACCTTAGAGCGAGAGGGTCCCTTTGATTATACCCCACTAGAGTTTGGGATTATGATTAGGTATGGTTAGGTTGGATCAAGCACGAATCCAACCAGGCCCATGGGAAAAAAATCCTAAAAACTCACTGACCAAGCGTCTGATTGACGCATCGTCTATTGCGTTGAGACCCCTATTACATGGATAACCTTTGAGATACTTATTCATGGGACATCGTGGTAGTTGGATAATTGACTATTGGCTTGGAGACCAAACTTTTCCAGAGACAAGAAAGCCTAGTGCAGAAACCCAGTAGCTGGCTACGATGAGAAGAGTGGTCCTAGCGATCCTGTGTGGTTCAGATCTAGTGATTTTGTGTGGGTCAACTATTAGAGATCTTGTGTGGGTTAGATACTAGTGATCCTCTGTGGGTCATCTCCAGCGATCTTGTGTGGGTCAGCTCCTAGCGATCCTGTGTGAGTCAGCTCCTAGCAATCCTGTGTGGGTCAGCTCCAACGATCTTGTGTGGGTCATCTCCTAGCGATCCTCTACGGGTCAGCTCCTAATTATCCTGTGTGGGTCAGATCCAGTGATCATGTGCAGGTCATCTCCTAGAGATCCTATGTGGTTCAGCTACTAGCAATCCTGTGTGGGTCATCTCCTAGAAATCATGTGTGGGTCAGCTCCTAGCGATCCTGTGCGGGTCATATTCAATGATCCTATGTGGGTTATCTCCTAGAGATCATGTGTGGGTTAGCTCCTAGCGATTCCGTGCAGGCCAGCAACAGAGCCTCTTAATAGAGTAAGATGATTCAGTAGATATAACTAATCATTTCTACTACCATACTTAATTTATACCTGGTGTGAGCTGAGTCAGTACCTCTAGGTTTTCTTCATGATTGAGATGGATTACTTGATGACTTAGGTATATGTATGGGAATATACCTAAGTAGGATTGTCTTTTGTTTCATACTTTTTGTTTTATCATTGGTGGATTTTGAGAGACCTTAAGGGTCTCAGGGTCCCTACTGAGTATCATTATACTCACCCCTGCACGGGCTATGCCCGCACCTTGTTGTGTTGGATGCAGACGACAGACAGTGCTGACTGAGGATGAGGGTACCAGAACTGGAGGTAGATTGTAGGTGGACATTAGACGAGGTGAACCTTAGAGATGGTTGTTCATGAGTAGTACCTACCCTTCAGGTAGGAATCATGGTTGATGATCCAGGAGATACTTTTCACCTATCATTCGTCTTGTACTTTCAGTTTCTTGTAATTTCTAGTTGGGATGGTATTCTGGCCCTTTACTTACTGTACTCACTCTATTTACTATTCAGTTTACTTGTCTTTGTATCTTTTTCTATGCTTGGTTTTGTGTGACTATAGGTTATAAAGGCAATGCCTTCCTAGTTTTAGTGATTATGCCTTTAGGTGCTAGTCGTCGGCCCCTGGCCTATGGAAAGCGGGCTTGGGGTAGTCACAACATAGGCCCTAGGGGATGGGTCATGACAATATCCATAAATTTATTGTATTTCCATTCAATACTTCCATGTGTTGAAAATTTTGGAAAAGGAAGTGGTGGTTGATAAGGTGGTGGTTCAATATAGATATCTTGTTTAAGTTTTTCTTGAATTGGATATTTTGTATATGGTAGGGCTTTTGAAGGTTTCTATTGACCAGTTTCGACTTTTTTTTCATAATATATTTCTTCTATGCTTTTTGTCTGCTTTTTGGGTTTCTCAACTTGTCTTTCTTCTCATCTTCATGTTTATTGAAATTCCATCACTTTTAAACTCATTATAACCACTTCCTTTTCATCTTACATCAGTTATGTATATTTTTTACCTTGTAGAGTACCTGGAAATATCATTGACAAGGTCTTTGAGATCTAACCCATTTAATGCTTGATGTTACACAGTGATTCCCTTTGATTATATATTTCAGAATCTTAGGTTTTCATCCTATGATCTTACATTTGAACAAAGGAAATGGTTTTTGTTGTGTTTCTTACTGTAGTGGTCTAGGAATAGGATTTATTAGTGGATATCATGGTATTCCTTGATTCTTTAATGGTTCCAAACTACTCTTTTACTGAAAATATCAGTGATTACCTTATAGTTTTTTCAAAGGACTTTTCTTATATTATTATTGTGGTTGCTGAAATTGTTGAATGTATTGATTATAACTCATGTAATTACAATATTGTCTTGGATTCTCCTTAAAATCTATTGGGTAGTATTGATATATATATGGTCCGCCACACATTTTTCATTACTAAATTTCCATTATAGGATCAAGAGGAGTGGGTGGTACAACATGTAGCTGAAAGGATTCCCACTTTTTGGTCAAATCCTCAACTTGTGAAGCTACTTGAGTATGATCATCAACTTGGTGGATTCCATGATAGGGTGGTCCATAATCACTCTTCCACAATATATAATTATGATGATACTTCATCTAGAATTTATCGGCCTATATCGGGTGTTTTAAATATTAACCCCCCATTAGTGGTTTCATCAATTATAGTGTGAGTAGCTGGTTGGAGACATCTGTATAATGTCTAGAGTTGAACCTACATATCAAGTCCATGATATATTCACTTTTGAGTATGTTACATAAAATGATCTCATGCTTCCCATGATTACTCTCCAACTTCTTGAGTGAAATTTTGGATGTCGTTCCCCAATTTCCATGTTTGAAGCAGCAGGAAGTACTTATCCAAGAATTTCGTGGCAAAATCATCCCAATACATGATGGACTTGGGTGCTTGAATTTTGATCAAATCGTTGGCTCTATCTCATAGTGAAAAGGGAAAGAATATATGTCTTATGGCATCAAAATATACTCCCTGGTTGAATAAAGTATCGTAGAATTCCAAGAAGTTTGAGATATTCACATTAAAGTCCATTGAATTTTCCTATATTCTAGATCAAATGGATGTGTCCAGGTTTAATTTCAAATGTATGTGCCTATATATAAGGGCATACAATATTGTTTGCGGCATCATTTATTGATGGAAATCCATAATTCATGATGTTGTGCTCCTGTGGAACAAGTTTCTCTTTATGTATTGTGGGTTTCATGTTTGGTGGGTTGGTATTGTTTAGAACTACAAGATTATTGCAGTCTTCCATTTTTTGAATAGAGTCGTGTAGAGATGTACCTTTCAATTTTGGGTTCAAAGACAAGTTCTTCTTGTTCATCAAGGATATTTGAATGATTCAAATGGCCCTGATGCGTGCACTAATCCGCAAGAAGAAGAACATAGAGGCATCTGAAAGAAAAGAGAAAAGAAAAGAAAACAGAAAGGGGGGAAAGGAGAGGTAATCCTAGGTTCTTGTCATAGGATTCCATCAGAAACACATTCCTTTTGATCCCCAAAAAACCTTTCCAAAATTTTATGTTCCTGCACATGGAATTCAATTCAATTGGGTTTCATTTATATTAGATTTATTTTTCCCAAAATACACTTTCTATTAGGGCGTAGTATAGTGTTAGTGATGGGTCGGTCCCATAAGGATTCAGATTGGTTGGAAGGAACTAAGGACTAGAACCATTTGGGTATGATTCCTAACAAGGGGATTGACCTTTGTAAAATGAATAAAGTTAAGGGATTTGTGGATTAAGATCATAGATAAAGAATGGATCATGATTAATTTGGGGGTTCATGAGAGAAAAGATGATCTTAATTTCAGCTTCGTATGGTCTTAAGTTTTAGGCTGCAAAGCAATAAAAGGTAACTAGTTGTCTATAGTCAAGACAAATAGATCTATTCAGGAGATATATATTCATTGGTCTAGAGATATCTGCAACTTGGATGAATTAATCCTAAATTCAAAAGTAGAAAGTATCATAGGTTATTGGTCATACCCTATTCTACTCCAATCTAGTAAGGGTTTTTCATTCAAACTCCCCATTTCCAAGGTCTCTTAAATGAATTGGATTAATAATTTTTATTTAAAATAATTATTATTACTTAAGATTACCAAGTTGAGAATTAAATATTAATTAGATTCAAACACCCCTACTATCAATCCCTACCCTAAGTGGTTTAGATTCTCATGGTATAATCAATTAAAAATAGATAAATAATGGAAAACATAATTAATACAACAATAAAATTTAATATCAATCAATTGAAAATCTTAAAAGGATATAAATTAATCAATTATCGAACATGAAATATAGAATAATAAATCTAAAACTAAAATCAATCACAATTCTAATCAACTACTTACTTGAAATAAGAACAAGAATAAATACATCACGGATTCATCATAAATTGATGATCAAGATGAAAAAAACATGTAACTTGGAGGTTTTGATGCAAAAAATATAGAATAAATATTCTCAAATAAATCCATGTTGATTTGTTAAATATAAAAAAATTATGAAAATGAATTTAGGGGAAAAGGGTGGAAGAAAATTGAGAGAGAGAGAGATATGATAAAATGAGAAAGAATTCCAAAAAGTTCATCTATGTGATGTCCAAGTTGTTCCTGTTATAGGAAAACTATCAGGATATTACAAGACTTTTAATGTTTATTTACATCATTTAATTCCAATAAAATATTTTCTAAACAAATTTTTAATTTAAGAAAATCTCGGGTAAATCTCGTCTAAAGTTTTTGAAAATTTTAAATTGACTCATTTCATGATGTGTATTTGTGCTTCATGATGTGTATCCTTCTTTGGTCTATATCTTGAATTCAATATTTTAGTTTTATAGTTACACGATGTGTATTAGTGAATCATTTCATGTAATTTCTTGATGGCTTGAAATTATTTCACGACTTGCTTCACGGATTGTCCTTATGTTGTGAAAGTTGACTACACATCCTGTAGTGGAGTTTCTTGATGTGTAATGGCCATTTGTGTCAGTTTCTCCATCTTTTCATTTGAAACCATAAAAACCTATTTCCTACTATAAGTAACAAATATGCCGTGAATTATCAAGTAAAAACAAGGATAATACTTAACCAATTGAAATAAAAATGTATTTATGGTTTCATTTTATCATTAGGTCACAACCATTTAATAAAAAATAAATATATTTATTTATTTATTTATTATCCCACCCATGGAATCCCTTAAACAAAACATTTATCAAGAACAAATAGTATGGAATACCTAGGGTGAAACCCGTAATCTAGTTTTAATGGTGGTTTTAGATTTCACATCTGAAACAACATTTGAGAGAAAATATATTATTTTAGAAAAATTATATGTGTGTCATATAATATATTTTTATTTTTATTATATCAAAACTAAGGCTCCACAAGCCTTATAATCCCACACTAAATATGATCCTACCTCTAAAAATATTATTCAAAATATTACAAAGTCTTACAAGATAAAAACATATTTATTACATTCTCTCCACCTTGGGGATTTTCTTTCTGAAATGAAAAAAAACTACTTAAATATGTGATGTTATTGAGGTCTCATTTGTTTCTCTCATTCCCAGGTGCTCTCCTAGAGTTCCCATGATTAAATTGGACACATTCCTAGGGAATCCCTCACCCATGAAGGATCTTCTCCTAATGATCCTTCATCTCTATGAGGTACTCTGTAAAGGTAGATCTATCTTTGATGTCCAGATATCCATAGTTGATAATAGGAAATGAGTCATGAATATAACTCATCATCTATGAAACATGGATGAAATTGGGTACCCAACCTAACTATAGTGGTGTGGATAAGAGTTATGACACCTCACCAACACCATGTGATATCTGAATGAGGAAAATTCATCTCATAGATAAATTTCAACCCCAAAAAAATATCCACAATCCTCACAAATATGATACCTTTAGAAACATATGGTCTCCCTAATATAACTCTAAAGGCATCGTTCTTCGGTTCACATAAGACTTCTCACAATTATGGGATGTCCTCATCTACTCCTGGATGATATGCACCTTCTCTATCATCATTTGTACCAACTTTGGTCCCATGAGTACTGACTTCCCTAGATCAATCCAACATAGTAGTGATCTGTAGGGTCTCCCATACACAGCCTTAAATGGTTCTATACTGATGGTGGAGTAGTAACTATTATTATATGAAAACTATACTAAGGGTAGATGATCTCCCTAACTATGACCAAAGTCCAACATAAAATCCAAAAGTATGTCCTCCAGAACCCAAATAGCCTACTTAGTCTATCCATCTATTTGGGAGTAATATTTCATGCTCAACCAAAACTGATTCCAAAAATCCTATTATAATCCCCTCCATAATCATGATGTGAAATGAGAATCATGATATGAAATGATCATTGAGGTAAATCTAGGAAGATAGACTATCTATTTTATGTAAATGTGTTCCAATCTCTCCACAAGACTCTGCTCTTAGATGGATATGAATTGATTAGAATTTGTGAATCGGTATATGATCACTCACATAGAATCGTGACCTCTATTTTATCATTGAATTAATTCCATTAATTCCATGGATATATCATTCCACTTCTACTCCATCACCTTGAAGAGTTTATAAAAACCTACTAGAACCTAGTGTTTATCCTTCACCTATTGATAAGTGAGGCATCAAGAGACAAACTCAACTATGCACCTCTTCATCCTTGGACACCATAACTAATGTTGAAGGTCTCTTTATATATTTTTCACCCCTGTATTAATTAATAATGGGGTGTATTAAACTATTTTAAAACCTCCCCTCGCAACATCATTAGTACCATCTTCCATCCTCAGAAAAGGATGATGTGTACCCCACCTTCATAAAAACCATCAAGAACACATCTAGTAGATATTTGGCCATGAAAGGAATGATAATCAATATCACCAATATGATCATCCATAAAACACTTAAGAAGTGGAGGGGTAACAACCATCAACTGGAGGTAATATGTTCCATCCGCATCCACTAAGGACAACTGAAATGAGGCAAACTGATCTGATTCCTCACAAAACAACTATAAACTAGTTATCTTGCTGAGATAATTTTCCAAAGTGTTCCCATTTTTGATAGTATGAACTATATCAAATTCATAATCCTATAGTAACTATAGTCATATCCTATATCTCAAGTCAATATATTTCTGTGTAAAGATATACATGATGCTCTTTTGGTCATAATATATGATAAACCTCTCACCCATAAGGTAGTGTCACCACATCTTCAGGGCTAAGATTACTACTAATAGCTCTAGATCATGGGTCACATAACTCTACTCATGGGGTCTCAAATTTTGGGACCCATAATTAATCCTTGCCAAACTATACATCAAAACACAACCAATCCTAGTTCTAGAGGCATCATAGAACACCACATACTCAACACCCTCCTCTTCCAATATCAATATGGTGGTGCTCATCTACCTCTAACTCAACTCCTAAAAATCTAGTTGTAGATTATTTTTTAACATAAAAGGGTACCCCTTTGAGTCGAAGTACTCAAGGGTGACTATATCCTAGAGAAATCATACATGAATCCCATATAGTATCCTTCCAACCCAAGGAAGCTCAAAACCTTAATCATGCTCTAGGGTGGCTCCCAAACTATAACTAAATCATCCTTTTTTGAGTCCATAGATAATACCCCTTATAACATGATATGACAAAGGAAATGGACCTCTAAAATCCAAAAGTAACACTTTGAGAGCTTCCATAAACTAGGTTCTCTCAAAGCATGTCCAGAACCATCCCCAGACGTCTCATGTGCTCTTCCTCTAGCACTGAGTATATAAAGATGTCATCAATGAAGACTATTATGAACTAGTCTAAAAAAGGATGTAAGATCTATTTCATAATTATATTTAATATTTTTTGGGAATTCATCATACCAAAGAGAATCACCAAGTACTCATAGTGACTGTAGCGACATCGGAATTTTTTCTTTCGTATATCCTCATCTCGAACATGAAGTTGGTGATAGCTTAACCTAAAGTCAGTACTTAAGAACCACCTATAACTTTTTCAATTTATTTAGGAGGTAATAGATTATCAAAATTGGATAATTATTCTTGATGGGTACTTAATTTAGATTACAATAATTAGTAAATAACCTCAATCTCTCGTCTGCCTTCTTAGTGAATAATACATGGGCTGCCCAGGGAGAAACATTGGTTCTGACAAATCCCTTCCTTTGAAAATCTTCCAACTACACCTACAGATCTCAAATCTCTAAAAGGTACATCTGATATGATAGATAAGATTTCAATCTAGTCCTTGAGTGTAGGTCTTTTTAAAAATTTATCTCTTGATGGGGAGTTAAGCCCGACACATATTTATGGAAGACATCGTCACACTTCTCTGCCATTGTAGGGAGATAAAACCTCATAAAATTTACTACTCCAAGGGTAAAACTAACTAAAGAATGAGTAATTAATTATAACCTCCTATGTAAAAACCCATCCTACTTCATCAAGACCTCCCTATCACTAATAAAGGAAAACCTCATCACATCAACTTGGACACATCGTATCCTCTGCCTAAAACAAACAATTTGTGTATGAACTATAGATATCCAATCTATACCTAGAATGAAGTCATAAGGCTTCATCATTGACATAAAAGGATCCCATAACAATCTATCTTCTCCAATGTCCAGGTTATCCTATCGGCAGAAGTGTGTGATCACTAAATCTTCCCCGGTAGGAGTCACCAAATGCAAGGGTTGAGCCAAAGGCTCCACTAGAATATCTATATCAAAAATAAAGGATGTGGAAAGAAAAGAGTGACTCACGCCTATATTTATCAATACTACATATAATTTATAGAATACATAGATCATGCCTCAAATCATCCCTTGAGCCTTTGGGTTATAGGCCTCCATGAACTATAGCCAACCTCATCCCAAAACACCAGCTCCCTGAGCCTGGTGTGGACCACATAAATCAAATTTCCATCCACCTCCCACTACTTTAAAAGTTTATCTTCCATGTAATCCACCCTAAGGAAATCCCTAATATATCTACTACCTTTTTCTAGGTAGTCTATAAACCATATCCCTATCTTCTACATGGTGGGTAAGAAAATCTTGCATGATATATCCTCTCCCATCATTGGAGTAACATCAACTCTCCCATGGATAACTAAAACCATCTTGTGAGCCCTGTACAATAAACCCTGTATCATAAGTATATCAATAGAAATTACTAGCATTCCTAGATCTCTAATTTTGTTGTCTACTACCATTTTTAGAAGTCTTTTCCCCAGGGTGGTCACTGTTAGCACCAACTACCAGTATCTTCTCAGCCAGAAATCTCTCTATCACTAAGGAAAAATATAGCACCCCATAATAAGAAATAATGTGTAGAGATATTTCACCATACCGGATGTCTCAGTGAAGGCCATTATCGAATGACCATTCTTTAAGTATGAATCACGAACCATGTCTTTGGATTATTATGATAGGTTAATGAACCTTGAAGCATACTCTAAGACTGACATGTTTCCCTTCTAGAGTTCTAGAAGCTCCTGGATATATATTTCTTACAATGTTTCTTGGTATAATTTATCTCATAATATATGCTCAAAATATATATATGTGAGAGTCACCACATCATGTGTATGAGTCACCATACTCCACCATATCCCTAAGAATTTATATAGAAGGATCACCATTAGGACTGTCATCTAATCATGAGGGGTCCTAAAAAGGTGGAAAACTCACCCAACTACCTCGAGCCAGAACTCCACTTCCTGGGGGTCTGTCTTTCCCTAAAACCTAAGGGGTCTCTATCTATGGAACTCAAATGGTGTTAAAGACCTAACCATGTCATCTATTGGTACTATCAGGACAACCAAATTCTCCATGGGTGTAGGTAAGATTGGAAAACCATTCTAAGATTCCATATCCTACATAAGACCCTTAAATATGTCCTCTTCACTAGGTTTATATTTCTCACAATCCATTTATGGAATACTATATGGATATAATCATAGAGTAATCCTGAAAAATTCAAGATGCACCATTTTAAAATAGTATATTTAGGGATTTGCCTCAAGAAGGACATAGAAACCATAACCCATTTCTATATGATGTGTGTAATAATTTTTTCCTTGAGACCAATTCCTATAAGAACCAATTCAATAAGTAGGTTATCTGATTCCTTAAAAATGGATATATTAGTATTCACACCATATATAGGTTCTATAGATTCATATCGGAACTCATAAAAATTTAATATTTTTTTACCTAGTTCCCAAACCAAACCTTATGGCTAAAATACCTCTAAATTCTGATCTTAATAAAAACCTCCTTTAATACCACTCTATCATGACCTCGACCACCAAGGCCCACCTAGCCAGTGTAAATTCAAGTGTGACACCCAAAGACTAAAATAAATAGTCCAAGGGTTGGAGATAAGTGTTTAGTAGGCATATCACACACATGGGAGGCCCTAACTTAATGTACCTCTACACACACACACATCTCTTAGCACCAATATAATACAAAAATTACAAATACAACTAATATCAAGATTCATGAATATATCAAAATAATATATCAAAGTACAACACAAATATTGTAAATAAAATGGATAAGTACAAGCCCGTCAAAACTATAAAAGAGTCTGACCATATAGTAAGGAGGTTACTGTTTCTAAGTTGCTTAATGGGTTCCGTAATTTGTAGTCATCATCTATGGAGTTCTCATAATCCTTGAATCTTCTGAAGCATACCTTAGTTTCTAGGTTTTATCAGAGATGTCCTTTAGTGGACTCATTTGGAAAGCACATCTTTGGTTATTGGTATTTGAAGGATAGGGTAATATTGGGTCTTTTTCATAATCACCACATTATGATTTGCTTTTCCTTGAAGGCAGATCTCATCAATTCCCGGTCAAGTGCACCTCGCTGCTTCAATGGTTTCAAATTTTTCCTATTTTGGTGGTCCTTTGATTTGAATATAAAGCAGGATCCTCCTACTATGGATACTTGGGTAAGCTTTCTCAATACCCCATTCTATTTCAGAATCCTTTGGTTATGCGTATACTAGGTAATATTATTGGTAGATATATGTTTTAGGATAGTCAAACTGAATCCCTTTTCCACCCTATCAATCTGTGTGTCTGTATTTAATTGGATGTGTCAAGAGTTCCATTTGAGTATGTGTGGATCACTGTGGGTGAGGAGTATCACTGCAAGAAATATGTGGTCTATGAAACTTGGATTGATATCTATTTTGGATGCAAGCACCTAGGACACTCACTTGACTTCTGTCATAGGGGGTATCAGTATTCTTTGAGGAGGGGAAATGGTAGCGGAATGGAACATAAGGTTCATGGTGAGGCAGAGATTTTGGAGCATATGTCTACTGTGTTGGAAGATAAGGTGGGGGGGGGGGGGGGATTTATACAGTAGTATATTAATAGAATAGTTGATATTCTTCATTCTAGTGGTTTTTGATGTGGGAATTGAGGTAGGGTCTGGCCAGACATCCTGATCTTGGTCACCTGTGAAGAAGTACTTGGTGCCTCAGGACAATATAAAGGTTTCTAATATTTTTAGTAGGTTGAGGCTGAACCAGGACAGACCTCCCGCTTCAATTCTCCACAATGATAGTGTGAGGGGGGATTGTTTGGTTCAGCAGGATACATATCAAGTGTGAAACCAGGGAATTTGGAGTAAATATGTCATGGGGTAGATGGAGGATGGTGAGGAGCATGGTCTTACTAAGGTGTTTGGGTCGGGTAGTGTTGTTTTGTGCAAGGGTATTCAGGGGCCTTCTATAGAGGTTGAATATCAAACGAATGATGGGAAAAAAGGGGGTTCAAATTAAATGTACCAGAATTCAATTCATTTAAGAAACAAATATGAAGGGCGCACAGAGGTAGGCTTGAGTTATGACCATACTAACTCATTAGAGGTAGTTTGGGGATGCGTGAATGATTGAAATGAAGATGAAAATAGCTATTATGTAGGTGAAGCATCAATCCCGAAGATTAATATGATTTATAGGAGGAAGAAGGGTAGGAAGTATTACTCCTCCTTACCACCTCCGCTGGAGACCCGATCTACTAGGTTGGTAAACACCAAAAAGGTTGACACTGAGGATGTGACCCATCAGAGACTAGGGGTCCAGGGTGAACAAACTTTGGAATTAATGTTGATCTCTGAGGAAGAAGTGGTAGGGAAGGTATTGATTCTAAATGATTTTGAGGAGGAGGCAGCTAAAATTATGCGAAGGTCTTTAAGGGAGACCCTTAATAAGGATAAATACACTTGGGTGGAAAAATAGGACTTCATTATTATATGGGGTTTCAACAAAGGGAATATTTGCATTGGGGAGTATATACAGTCCTAGGAACAGTTTTCCTTTGAGTTTTAAAATCTGGTGATGGAGTCACCTAGCATCTAGGTAATATCTATCTCATGGAAATTGTTTAGGGAAAAGGATTCTGATGATCTTAAATTACTCTTCAATGAATCTGGTTAAAATTGGTGGAATTTGTTTCTTGGTTTGGGTTGTTTTATGGTTCGGTTTCACTCTTATTTTGGTTTATTTATTCATGTGCGTTTTTAAGGGAAGGTTGGTGTGATGCATCCCTCTTTTTACTTGGATCTTCTTCATTTGGGGTTCAGAGAAGGAAGCCTTTAACTATGCATGTCATTTGGATTTGGAAGTCTGAGAGGGTATGGCTATGTCATTGGTTCCAAGCTTGTGCATCCTTGTGAGGGACAGTTTGCTGAGTGTCCATGCATTGGTGAGGGTTTTTCGACATGAGGTAGTTGCTGGGAAGAGGCAGACCCTGTATTTTTCTTTGGATTTTATTATGTTATGGTTATTTTTGGTTGTAATGTTGGACTTTTTGGTTTCTCACTTTCCCCTTAAAATTTGTTTGATAATAAAAAAGTTAATTTTCATTCATAAGTAAGGATAAAATAAACCTATATATACTCAATACAGACACCAAGTCTTATAGTAATGGAACAACCAAACTCTATCCATGGATTTATCTTATGGTTCATAGGTAACACTCATCTGAGAGAACTCACTCATCAGGTCTAGCTTACACTGATGTCTCTCATTTGAGATGTCATGCCTATCAGGCCTCTCCATTAAAAGGTACTCACTAGAAATTAGAATATGTCGATACATAGATAGAATATCACACCCAGGGCCTATGGGGGAAACCTAATCCTACCTAGATTATTCCACTAGGATGGGTATTATGTGCCCTAGAAGTCAATAACAGGATACCTAACCCAACCTAGGGATGAATGATAGAGTATCACTCCCTATCCCATAGAGAGGGATACTAAACTCTATCTAATACTAATCCGTAGAGGGGAACAACCTTCCTTTTCTATGGATGGTATACCTCACCATACCCTCATATGTATGGATCAAGGGAACGTACCCTACTCATACTCATCTAGAATTAAGGGAGTGGGGATTGTATCCATACCTAGGAGAAGTAGATGGTGTGTATAGGTACTACACAGTGTGTCCTGGAAAGCCTAAACACGCCTGAGTCTATGTTCATGCCCATGTCCTCCACCTTGTGCCTATGCACTCTAGTTGTGCCCATGTACAGACATTCTACTGTATATTATTTATGCTTATATACCATTTCTATGTTTTTTCCCATGTAAGTTGGTCATGCATGTTCCCAGGTACCCCTGGGTACACATGGGGTCACTGATCATGATTCAATTGGTGTGTGAGATTCCACATGGCATGTGATATTTTATTCTATATGTAAACCCTAGATGTCATGGAAGGGGCTCCCCCACGATGTGTGTCCATCCTAACTACAAGTTTTGTAACTTGGTTTTTTATAGTATCTTTAGTATGTTCTATGTCTCACCTTCACTTCCACAAACATCAATTCTACTAAGAATCACATTTGTGGATCTCATATCTGAGTTTAACCACACACGATCCATCACCGACAGCTATATTTTGGCCACCCATCTATTTGGAAGTTGATTATTGTATCACCACATCATTCAATAACAAACCCATTAATGAATAAAACCTAATCCAAATTCTTGATATTACTAATCATCAATATACCTCAATCATTTTTCCAATCTTGAATTTGAACCCATGGAAAAAAATCCATTGCACTGAATATTGATTGTGCAATGATCAATTTTCAGGTATTTTTAAACTGTCAATCACATAGAATACCAAAAATGAATAATAAAATAATTAGGGGAGAAATTTTTAAACCATAATAATAATGAAATGTATTTTGGACATCATTCAAGTTGGACCCAATCTATGAGTGGATAAAATATTAAACCTAGGAGAATTGAAAAGAAACAACAAATGATTCCTAATTCTAATTGGATATTATAAACCATGATCAAAAAATAGATCCATGAATTAATTTACTATGTAATTTAATCATTTTTGATAGGGGATAATAAAATATGGGGATTAAAACATAAAAAAATCATTCCTTGAGATTGAATCAATCATTGATGATGAAAATTTATTACATCATTATCATTCCCAAGATCCAAGAACTCCACTTTTGAAGATAAACACCTTGGAAAAATTATCATTAGTCCAAAATCCCATTATCACCACCAAATATCTCCTCCACGGTTCTCTCAAATCTATTAGTTTATGCAGAAAACCCTAGTTTTTTAACATAACTGGTTTTATATAAGAGTTGATTAAATCATGTCCATTTAATAAATAATAAATTTATTTATTCATTTATTTATTTATTTATTTATTTATTATTCCTCCTAGACTTCTCTTAAATAAAACAACCATTGATAAAAAAAGGTTACGTCACACCTTGTGTCAAACCCGCATTCTAAATTTAAGGAACTTCTCTGATTTCTCATTTGAAACACCATTCAAAATATATTCCATTATTTCCAAAAACTATGCATTTGTGATATAATATATTTAATATTTTTATTATTTCAAAAATGAGGATCCACTAGACTCCAAATCACACACAAAATCTATGAATAAAACTGAAAACATTATTTAAAATATTTTAAAGTGTTATAAGGAAAAAAATAGTCATTATATGGTATGGTTCTTTATATTGGATTACATCTCATTTTGAATGACCATAATCTAATTGTTAGAGTTTTTCTTCATTAACATAATGCTTTTACCTTTGGTTTTCATGTCTTCATCCCTCCAAATGTACCCCTACTAGGTTGTTAATGAAGGAAGAGAGATAATAGCCCCCGAGTCCCACCTCTATTAGGCCCTGAGTTAGTTTTTGGCACAAAGGGCTTAAAAATCTCATAAATGGGATGCATAAACCTCTATAATAATAGTATTGGGAGATAGGATGTTAATGATCAATAAAATCTATGAAATAATATAAAAATTAAACCAATACCATCCTGTAATTAATGTATAAATAAAATAGATATGGATAAAAGTATCTAAATAAATACCCAAAAGAAAGATAAGGAAACGACACGACAACCACTTCAAATCACAAGATAGAAATGTCTATCACGGTCTATAAAGTCCTCCTATAAATATAAAAACAATTTTATATATGTGGGGTTATCATACAAGTATACTCATAAGGATTCCCAAAGTATCAAGTGCACATGTGAAAGCAGCATACTAATGCACCAGTGAGAAAATAGTAGAATCAACACCCCCAAATTAGGTAAACTAACTAATCCCAACCTCCCCAAGGAATTCTCACTAAATGATTATTCCAAGTACAATAACATAATAATAAGTATATTTATAAGGGTACCTTGTACTACTTTCCCATTGGGTTTCTTCTCTCACAACCCAATGTCATGTGTCCTAGCGCTCCCATCTCTTCAATATAATAACCCTACCCAAACACACCTCGTTCATCACTTAATGATAAGAACCCTACATAATATTTTTCATCACATATCTCTTAAAAACACCTGGTCCATCACATCATATCACATCTCACCTAAAGATACTTAATCCATAACATCAAATCTCAACCACTTCCATAACCAAAATAGTAAGGTATCATGAACATGAAGGATATAAACCTCAGTCTCTCATCCTACCATTCATGACCCCCACCATAAGTCAACTCATAAAAAATAAAAATAGTTCACTTTTGACTTATGTCCATCACAGCATTTTCATATCGACATCATCGATAAGAGAGGGTGGGAAATAGGGGGCAGTCGTCCATCTATCCTCATCACCATGATGTTGGGAAAACATCACCCAAATATATGGGTGTTATCACATGGTTCTCAATGTGGGTGGGGTGTGTATATAAATTACAAGGAAAATATAAGGTGTATATATATCCACACATAAGTACAAACTATAGGTTCACAACCAAACCACTATTCAACTAACAACATCACCACCAAACTTCCCAACACGACCACTTTCGCTGTCACTACTAAATGAACAACACTGCACAACAAGTCACAATATACATTTCACATTTCATCTTCCTTCTCAACTTAATCCATTTTCCACATTTAAAATTAACAACCAACCATATTTAATTTCACATTAATCAATAATTATTTAATACATACTTCTAATTTCAATTATATGTTCATTATCCATTTTAACCCTTTACATTTCACTTTCACTATTATCAATTTATTCTATCACTACCCACACATATAGCACAACACACAAAAACACAACTCCAATTCACCTCATACCAATAATCCTACATCACCTCCCTTTTATATCCACATCCAATTTCTATATCACCACTTCCTTCCATATCACAACCACTATGTAACACATCAACTTATCACCACATCACCACCCCACATCACCACCACACATCACTTCCACATACCATAACCAAACAATGCATCCCATGTACCATAACCAAACATCAAATATTAGTGGTTATCCAATTTCAAATATAGGTGATAAAAAACAACCACACAGTAAGGGTTCCATAACACAATAACCATTTTGAAGAAAAATCCCTCAATGACCATGATTTTTAGTGAGGCATTAAGCTTGTGAAATAACAATATCAATAATATCAAAAGTTAAAAAACCATGTGATTGATATTCCTTCCCATTAAATTTAAAATTAAAATTTCATTTTATTCATTAGTCTAGTGAAAACTATCTTCCAAAAGATAAATAAGAGAATAACCACCCCCACATGATTAAACTAATGGATAAAGGAGTGATACCATACCTCAAAAAGGTATTTTTAATCTATTATGATTGGTCAATGCAAGAGGAAGGACACCACCAAGAACCTCAATGAAGAAGAACACCTTGATCACCCTAAAAAACACCCCTCAACATCCCCTTATCAAAAAAACATAAAAAATGACGATTTCCTTAATATTAGACCTTTACAAACAATAAATGGGAATAAAATAGGTGGAAACTAATAGAAAAGGATGGGAACTCACCTTGAATGTCTATAGATTTACCTCCCAATATCAGGGTTGAAAGCCACTACAAGGGGGCTAAAAGACCTCCTCGTGATGAATTTGGGTTGCCCAAGAAATTAGAGAGAAGTTTGAAAAATGGTAGGGTTCGAGGGGATTTAATACTTTATAGGTGGTCGATAAAATATAAGACAACAACATAGCCTAGTCTATGTTGAATAGAATTGTTGTAAAATACACCATACCATGGAATAACCTACTCATCCATTCCATAGTAGTGTTGGTCAAAGAATTTTCTGAGATCTGTGGCTATATCCATGATGTAGATATGATAAAGAAGGAAAGGGAAAATAGTGTATCCTACACTATTATGTTGTGGAACCCAATAACAGGAAGAAGGTTATGTCATAGCCCCATCTCCTTGGAACAACTACCCTATAAAAAATAAAACCATCGAAACACCTTCTCATTGACTCCCCATCACAACCAACGCATCCATACCACTTCCCTCAACTTCACAAATGGGGACATGTCTTAGACAAGGTTCTTTGGTGCAGCTACCCAATTTTTCGCAATAGCTTCAAAACACCTCCTTTGAGATCCCTACATCGTAGCTGACACATCCACGCCATATCCACTACACCTCATGGAATAGAACAATAATCCACATTGTAAGACTATTCTTTCTATATTCTCTTTTCTATAGCTCCACCAATCTCTCCCTAACTCCTTAGACCTTCCTCAAACAACTATACCACTAGGAATCCTATAAAGTAATAAGCTGAATGTTCTGATATAATACATTAGACACCTCCCAAGCTATTTTTTCCCTCATGAACCAAAACCAACCTAAAATGGGAAGAGGGTAAAGGGGTCCAATAAACCATCCCATGATATACCACTCAAGTAACTTGTTACAGATGAATACAACCACCAAGAAAACTCAATAACTAAATGAAAATGTTTACAAAAATTTCCTCACAACAACAAAACCAAAACAAATTACCATCCACCTTACTAGGAAAAACACCACACCATTTTATACCATCCAAAAAACAAATAACTTACACATAACCACTTTTACCTCAATCCCATCTCCCATAAAGACCAAGCTAAGGATCACCACAACCACAACACAACATAGTCATAAGCAGAAAAATCAAAAAATTCCATCTTCCAGGTCAAGATATTGTCCACTTTGGGTATCACTGACTAACTCTCACGATTTTAATAATTTCATAGTGTAATTCATATCGATTATGAATCAAGTCCCCCCACCACCACCACTCATTCTCATGAATCTTTATTAATCATTACATATACAAGGAAGTAGCACATATTATAACCTGTTTTATTTTAAACCTTAAATCATTAAGAAAAGAAAAATATAGAAAAATAAGACAAGATCAAAATAAATACGGGTACTAGTAATGCATCTATATATCCCTCTCCCAAGAACTCTTCTCTGGGAAACCATGCCTCCACAACCCAAGAACCAAATGAATGGATCATCCAAGAATCACCTTCTCTCAATGATCCTAGTTCTCTATTGTTCACTCCAAAAATATCATGTCATCCTTGATATCCAACTCTTCTCGGTCAATGACATGGTATTCATCATGAAGATACCAATGGATTTGAGAAACATTGATGATGTATTTAATCTGTTCCAGTTTTTTCAGGAGTTCCAATTGATAATCCACCTCTCCAACATGTACCAACAACTTGAAAGGTTCAATAAACTGAGTTGATATCTTAATCCCCTTTCAAAACCTCTACTAACCATATTGAGTGGAAACCTTTATGAACACATGGTGCCCAACATCAAACTCCAAGATCCTCCTCTTTTGAATGGAGAAATCATTCTTTCAAACCTATACTGGTTTCTTCCTCTCATGAATAACCTAAAATTTATCTGTCATTCTCTATACCACATTGGAAATATAAACTAAAAACTCTCCAAAGTTGGCATAACACAATCGAGAGAAACATGGTATCCCATAAAATATCTCAGAATGGTTATTTAAATGGATGAATCAAATCTATTTTAATATGAAAACTCAACCAAAGGAATGTTTTTTTCCTAAGTTCCACTGAATTTATAGATGAATTACCATAGAATATCCTCCAGTTATTGGATAGTTCTCTCTATATTCCCATTCATCTGAGTGTAAAAATTAGTTATGTGGCACAACTGAGGGGAAATCATTTTTTAATCCCATTTAAACATGCAAGGTAAAACAAGTGTCCTAATATAGGACAATGGAACTTTGGGCCCCATGCAGCCACACCACCTCATCCACATACCTCCTTTCTAAATAATCCATAGTACCTAACTCCTTGATCACTTATAAGTGAGCCTCTTTTATTAATCAATCTTTGATTACTCAGATAGCATCACAACCTCCCTGAGATCAAGGTAACCTAGTGATAAATCCCATCAATTTTTCATGTCACTTCTACTCAAGGAAATCAAAATGATGCAACAAACTGCTAGGAACATGATGCTCTACCTTTACCTACTAGAACACTATCCATTGATCCAAAAACTCTACAACTGCCTGTTTTATCTTGGGACACCGAAACTACACCCTCAAGACATGGTACATCTTGGATACTCCTTAATGTACATAAAACAACGAGATATGAAACTCATGATGTAATCACTTATGTATCAATACCATGAAAAATATCCTCCCATAAAACAATATCTATTTTTGACCATCCTCTAACCACCCCTTTGGAGGATCACTATGCCAACATGATTACATATCACGTCTGCCTCTATGTGTTCCCATGGAGAATCCTCCACCTGATACCTTAGAGATGACTATACCATCATCTGAAATAATAAACCTCCTAAACCACTCATGCATCTATGTTCAAGGCCTCCAACTCCTTTATCATTCTCCAAGAATATCTTGACTCCTAAATAAAATACTTATGAAACTTTATACTCAAATCACCAGCCTTGAAATTCCATTTTCCTGAAGTGTATGTGATATCAAAGTCATAATCCTAAAGGAAATCCATCCACCTCTATTGTCTCAAATAAAAATATTATCGAGAAAAGATATAAATCAATATCTTATGATTGATGAAGACCAAAAACCACTCCTTAATGATGTAATATCATCACAAATTCAACTAAACATAGTTGCTGATATCTTCAGATCATGGGTGGACTAGTTACTCTCATGGAGGCATAACTGTATAGACCCATAAAATATTACCACCCTCTGATGTATATTTACACATCCAAAGACCATATGGGATGAATCACAAAACACCTCAAAAATTATCCCTTCGTCTTGAAATTATAGCAACATAGAATTGATTAATCTCCTATTCAGGTAGTTAAATGTTACATGAAACTAATTAGTCCAGATAAAATCCTAGTCAGTTTTTGTCAAAGTTGTCAATGGGGATGTAATCTGTGAGAATTTTGATATGAACCTCTGGTAATATCCCACAAGAATAAGGAATCTACGAACCTATATCACAATCTTGGGTTCTTCCCAAGAAAAAAATAACTTAACCATCAAAAATTCAATATACCCAAACTACTAGGACACCACATTTCCAAGGAAGTGCACATATTGTTCCTAAAACATACACTTGAAAAACTTTCCACAAAGCCAGTGGAATTGAAGAACTTTAAATATAGCTCAAAGATGATTAGATTTCTCCTCCAATGACTTTGAGTAGATCAATATTTCATTAATGAACATGACTATGAACTGGTCTATATATTCATATAATACTAAGTTCATGAGCCCCATGAACACATCTGGTGCATTTTTTTACACCAAATGACATGACCATGAACTCGAAGATCCCATACCTACATCCAAAGGTAGTATTTGGGAATTCATCCTCCTTTTCTCTCAACTGGGGATACCAAAACCACATATCAATCTTTGAAACCAAACTAGCTCTAATCAACTGGTCAAAAATATCATCGATCCTTAGAATATGGTAGTGATTCTTAATTATTGCCTAATTAAACTTTCTATAGTCTATACACAACCTCTGAATGCCATCCACTTAGATAATAACACTAGATCACCTCACAGTGACACAATGGTCTAGATAAAACCATTTAACATCATATCATCAATCTAAATCCTCAACGCCCACAAGTCATAAGGTTTTATTTGATAAAGATCCATCAAAATCCTAGAATCGTCAGGTTGTAAATGTATTCCACATTTGATATCATGTCGTGGGGGTTGTTCCAAAATATCCTTGGGGAAAACATACAAAAACTCCATGATGGCCCTAGGAACTTTCACCATCCCAGAATATACTGATTCTTTAGACAATTCATCCATCAAAGAAGGAAGGGTCTCTATACACCTACTACCCAACTGATAAATCTACTCACTAATGAAAACCACATGATATCCATCTATATCAAAGCACATGACTCTTCTATGAAAATATTCAATAATGGATCACCAAGAATAAAATCAGTAAATGTTGATAATTAAATCTTGTGACTACATATATAGAAATAAAATATCCCTACATGACTAATGTGTCCCCATCATCAGTCTACACCCCTGTCACACATCAAAAAAATTGGTATGGCCTCTGACGGTTGTTGTTATCACCAAGTTAATGGTAAGAATATCTATATATAGTCCCAAATAATGTACTAGAGTGACTGAAGCAAAGGATTTAAAATATCTAGAACCAAAGAAGGCATAAACAAGGGTATATGACATGCTGGGCATACCTCAAATGATCTATGACCCCTCTGGTGCTGCCACCTCTAATGCATGAAACAGACTAAGCCCATCTTCTCTACCTCTCTACTGATGGAAACATCCTTGTACATGATTATAAATACATACATGATGAATAGAAACATCCTTTTGTCAGCCAATACCTACTCCATCCCCTCTTAGCAGAGTATTAGCCTACTTCCACTACTACAATAATGATCTCACTAGAAGCTATAATTGAGGATGATGTTGAACATGTCCACCTCTACCATAATGATATCAAAGAACCACTAGTATATGATTCTAAATATTACCATGAAACCCACAATAAAATCACACTATTTCGAATCCCCTAGGAAAACCATGGAAACCACTCACCTTAGAAGGTTGGAAAGTAAATTACTGAGATCAACTCCCTACTAGTCGAAAACCTAAAGGACTTAGAGCCTAAAACATGCCACTAGAAACTTTTCTACTCAGGAAACTTGTTTTTTCCCTCTCAAAGTAACCCTCCTTAATATTTCATATTCTCAGTCACCTTCACCTTCTATTGAACATCTAAATTACTTGGAAAAATAAATGGAGTAACTGCATACTAGATAGAAAGATGGAGTGCCTCCTTAAGACACCTCGCATGGGACTCCTCATCAGGAAAAATATCAGGAGGGGAAATAAAAAAAGGTCCTTAAACTTGATTTTTAACTCCCAAAAAAACATACTCCTTTACTGAAGAGATAAAATCTCCTACCACTTTACATCCTTCATTGAAAATCAAAGGAACTCTGCTCATAACTCTTTCTAAAATTCAACTCATGAAACATATTCCTCCTTCCACTCACCAAGGTACATCATCCACTGGTGATGCACAACTCCCTCCATCTAAATAACTTACAATGGGACCCATTACTATTTTAGGGCCCAGATCAATAGAAAGGAAGTCTCATGATCCTCCAATAAGCTCTCTATCTCTAGATTAGAATCATTTTCCTCATACTTCCACAAATCCTTCCACTGAAAATCATATAACATTTCCCACCACCTAGTAATATTCTCAACTAGATCAACCCTACAAAAATAAACTAGATTAGACTATTGAGCCTCTATTTCCTTAACTACGCATGGAAGATGGTCATGATCCATATCTGTAAGGGAAAAAAATATTTCTGAACCCTAGTAGCATGTAATTATATTAAAAAAATTAATTAATTTTAACCTTCCAAAAACCATCCATTTAAAATAGGAATACAATTCAATGAAAATTCATGTACCTCTCCTGGGTCTCAACCCTTCAAGTGGTGCACCTCACATGGTCATTTGGTAGGATCAGAGTCCTTATGTGAGATCATGGGAGACCCTAAAATCTAATTTCTTATCTAGTCTTCTCTATTCTATGTCACACACCAATATCATATGACATTGTTTCCCTACTAACCCATGAAATAATTATTATTCCTAACTTTAGAATCCATCCTATCTCTTAACCAAAACCTCTTATACCACTCTATCATGAACTCCTCCCTCTAAAGGTACCCCTCTAAGGTCAGAAATTAAGGAAGAGAGATAATGTCCCACAAGTCCTTCCTTTAGTAGACCTAGGGTTGGAAAATAGCATTGAGGGTATAAATATCTCAGAAATGGAAAGCATTGTCTTATATAATAATAGGATAAAGAGATAGGATATCAATAATAAATCAACTCCAGGACATAATATAAAAAATAAACCAACACCATCCCATAATTCATGTTTAAATAAAATAGATAAAGATGAATGTATCCAAATAAATACCGAAAAGAAAATCTAAGGTAGTGACACATCAATAGCTCCAAATCCTGAGAAATAAATGTCCAGCATGGTCCATGAAGTCCTCCTAAAAACCTAAAAACACATTATATGTAAGTGTGTTGAGCATACAAGTACACTTAGAATGATACCCAGAGTCTCTCATGCACATGTGAAAGAAGTATATTAATGCAACAATGAGAAAACTGTAGAACCAACAACACCTAAGCAGGTCAACTACCCAATATCATTCTCACCAAGTCACACTCACCAAATAACACAACCAAGTATAATAACATAACAATAAGCATATCAATAAGGGTTCCTAAAACTACTTTCCCAATGGGTTTCCACTCTCACACCCCAACATTGTACACCCTAACACTACCATAACTTCCATAAATTAACCCTACCTAAACACACATGGTCCATCACATCATGAAAATAATCCCATGTGAAACAAGACATTACATATCACCCAAAAAAACTTGATATATCATATCATATCACATCTCTCTTGAAGAAACATGGTCCATCACATCACATATCAACCACTACCATAACTAGAATAGTTTGGTCTCATTAACTTGAAGTACATAAACCTCATGAACACAAAATTTCACTCTTTACTTCTAGTCATCATAGCTCATGCAAGTCAATGTCTCCTGGAAAAGAGAACAGGAGAGAGGAGGTAGCATGCCATCCATACTCATCACTGAGATATCAGGAAAAACACCCCTCAAATATATGGGTATTGACACATGGTTCTTGACATGAGTGGGTTTTATATAGAAATGATAAGTAAAATACAAGGTATATATATATATATATCCACACACAATATTAGCCTTTGGGTTCAAAACTAAAGAACTGACCAACTCACAACATCCCCACCAAACTTCACAATAACACCACTTTCACTATCACCACTAAATGTACAACACCAAAAAACAAGACACGAACCACATTTACCATTTCATATTCCTAATAAACATAAAATATATTCCAGATTTTACATTACCAACCAATTTCCATTATCCATACCATTTAATTTTGAAATATGAAACAATCATTAATGTTATTCTCCCCATTTAAATTCAACATTCATTGTCCATTTCAACCCATTCCATTTAACTTTTATTATTATAAATTTATTCAATCACTTCCCAGTCATCTGTAACAACACAAAACAACACCAAAACTATCTACATCATGCCAACAAGACTACATCACATCCCTTTCATAGCCACATCCACTTTCCATATCACAGCCATATTCCATATCATAACCACCACATACCACATACCACATCCACTTCTCATCACATAATTATCCCACATCATAACCATGCACCATTTCCACATACCATAACCACACATCACCACCCCACATACCATAACCACACATCATATAACTTTTTTCATCACATTCACATAACGTTTTTCATAATAATCAATGGTATTTTCATCACATCTACTTCTATATTTTAAGTGCATTCTCTCACAAGATATTTATCTAGAGGACACCATTCTATTTACCAAATATAAATATTTATCCAATTACCAATTTAATTAATAACAAAAAACAACAAAACAAGGTTTCCATACCCTAAAAACCAAAGTGTAATCAAATCCTTCAATGGCCAATATTTTCAGTGAGGCATAAATTTTGTATAATCATAATATCAATAATATCAAAATATTAAAAAAAAATGAGATTCAAACCCATTCCTCATTAATTTCAAATTACCAATCCATTATCTTCATTAGGTTGGTGCGAAAAATATTCCCAAAGATAAACAAGATCATAAACACTGAAAAATGTTGAAAATTATTGAGAAATTAAGGATCCCCTACCACAAAAAGTATTTTCTGATCTGCTATTCAAGGTTGAAGAAAAAGTAAGGTCACTTCCATAAACCTCAATGAAGGAGTACACCTTGGTCTCATTAACACAATATCCCATAATATCCCCTTATTAAAAAAACATCAAAACTAAATATTTCACTAAAAACCCTTCCCAAAAAATAATAGGTAGAAAATAGGGGGATACTAGGAGAAAAGGAAGGAAACTCATCTAGAATGGCCACATATTGATCTCCCAAGACAAGGATTAAAATCCACTAAAAGGGGGATGAAATAACTCCTTGGGATTCACTTGGGTAACCTAATAAAAAAATATAAAAGTCAAATAAAATGTAGGGTCTATGTGGATTTAAAAATTTATAGGTGGTTTGTAAAATATAAGACAATGGTGCAACCTAGTCTCCATAGTGAAGAATTGCTAAAAACACACTAGAAAATGGTTAATCCTACTCCTCCACACCATATATGTGAACTAAAAAAGGATCCTTTAAGATCCATGACTTTATTCATTCCTCATATTTGATAAAGTAGGAAAGGACCATGGTGTATCCCAAAATGCTACACTGTAGAACCCAACAATAGGAAGAAGGTTGTGCCACAACCCAGTCTTTATGATGCAACTACCCTAAAAATAATAAAACCACTAAAACACATCACTAAAGACTATATAGAACAACCAACACCACTATGTCGCTTCCATCAACTGCCAAGATGGGGTTATGCTGCAGACAAGGTTCCACGGTACAACTACCCCATTTTTTGTAGTGGCTCCACAACAGCTCCTTCAGGATCCCTATATTGTAGTTGAAACCTTTATGTCATATCCACTATATCATATGGTGCATCACACCCTTATATATTTTGTGACTCTTATTTCAAGATTTTCCCAACTCCATATCCATTACTCACTCCACAACTCCGAAAAACTTCTTCCATACAACTCTACCACAAAGATTACCACATAGTAACAGGCTAATATTTTTAGGATATTATATTAAAGATCCTCATAATCAAGATAATGGAAAAAATAAAGATAAAAGGTAACCATATTATCATGGTTATACCTAAAACGAGGTTTAATCACTCTCTTTTATATATCACGAGTGTAACGATCCAAATTTTTCCTCCTTAAATAAAAAATATATTCAATAACTTGTTCCAAATACAATACTGAAACCTAAATAATATGGAACATTATATGGTATCCATAGAATTAGAAAGTACAGATAGTGATAACTGAATTATGAAAAATATATTAAAAAGTTCACATTAAATATTGACTCAACTAGTACAATAATGAAACTAATAAAATTATTTTCCTAAAAATTTCCCCATTTCAAGTATAATATATTTTTATATGAAAAAATTATTAACACTTTTTAAATTGGTAATTTATAGGAAATGGGAAGAATAATGGATAATATACCAAAATTTGTTTTCTTATAAAAAATTAACTGTATTTTATGTTTTTAAATAAAAATAATATCTATAAATTTTGGGATATTAATTTTACAAAATAAACATAATTTTTTAATTTCTAATGGCCATATTATATTAAAAATAATTTATGAGATCTTTCTAAAAAAATTGGTTGTTGGGGTATTGACCTAGTGGTAAAGGAATCCCTATAATACTGCATCATCATAATATCAAAAATTATAGGCCCTTAATTTTAGTGAAATTCCATTTGTAGGTTAGAAGGGTCAAGGCCACAACTTTTTTAAGTGGTTTATGCAGAAAGGGGCCTCAATCACATGTGGTAGTCCATTGAGGAGGTGCTACACCAATGGCTGGTGACATGGCATGGAAGGAACAAATCATCAATGGTGGATCATCATTAATTGGTAGACTATAATGAGTGGTGAGAGTTATTATTTTTGAGAGTTTTACCTCCATGGATGGTTGTTGGCTATAAGTGCAGTGTATGACTGGCAGTCATCGGTAGACTATGACAAAAAATTGAGAGGTCCGGTGTCGGTAGGGTCACCTCCAAGGATGGATTATAGTTCTAAGTGTGGTGAACGACCGGCAGTGATGGGTAATGATAAGATGGGAGGATGGGGTGATTGAGTGGGAATATTTGATGGTAGTCATGCCGGAACATCTAGACAGGGAGTAGACCGCATGAACCAGGTAGGTTCATAGGGGGGCTATGGTTTTGTGCCTTAGTGTCATGTTATCGTGGAATTTAATACCCACTAACCCTGAAGGTCATGTAATGGGATCCCTCTCCCAAAAAATGATATTAATTTTTGTATTAATAAAATGGGGGATTCTAAAAATATTGATTTAGGTGAATCGTACACAATACCATTTTTACAAATAAAATGAATTATGACTTAAATAGTATACATTTTTTATAAATTTATAAACGAATATAATAAAAATATATATTTTATAAGTCATTTTATAATTTGAAATTTATTGGTTTTAATTTATAAACCCATTTTTGATACTTTAGAATTTATGTTATTTTTTTCAAAAATTTATTTTTTATACATTGCACTTTTATTATTTTAAAATTAATTTGTATAAATTTTAAAAATTCAATCTAACAAAATTTATTTCAAATTTTAAATCATTAGGTCCAAATTATATAATAATTACCATTTTATTTTTTTTACATAAAGGATAAATTACCTATGTAAAAACTAGTTACCTTGGTGAAAACAAAAATTGTAAAAATGAGTAACCAGAGAGGTAAAGTGCCTAACTTGGTTAAAAAAATTAAAAAAGTTTTGGAAGTTTTGGTTAACCATAAATATTCTTTAATACATTATTTATCAATTTTTTAGGGACTTACCTTGATATATAATTCCAATTATTGATAAGTTTTCGGTATTTACCAATAGGCCACTAATTTTCACTTGTAAAAGAAAACTCCCCTACTCAATTACACTCATATAAAAACCCCTTAATTTTATCCCAAACTATAACCAAACCAATATTAAAAACTTATATACACCATAAGGATTTTTTGTTCTTCTTGAAATTATTTCTTCAAAGGTTTAATCCCCTTCACAAAGGAGATAATCCAAGAGGTGGGTATTAGTTCATAACCTCTCCTTCTATTTTCTATTTATTTATATGATTTAATTCTTCCTGAAATATAATTTAAACAATTTTAAATAAAAAAATTAGTTTCATTATTATACAATAATTTTATTATAATTATGGTGCAATCATTAACCACCCTCCCCATTCCATTAAGAAAAATGAAAATGTGAATCGTGTGTCGTGTAGACTACCGCCTCCATGAATAAACGTGTCATTTTCTTTCACTTAAAAACATGTATGGTTTTATTTATATTTTTTAAATATATAAGATATATATAATTAATATATAAATCATTAATGGGGTTATTTTTTTATAATATGAAATTACTGATTGTTATAAATTAATCCATCAATATCAATAAATAACTTGAAACTAGTTGATCGCCATTTTCATCTTCACAAAACATGATTAAAACTCCCATATAATGGGATTATAAAATTTTAATTCTTTATAAAAATCATTTCTAGTGAATTTAATTGTTTTTAAATTATTATCCCAGGGATAAAAACTAATATCAAAACTAATTTTATGAACCTAGTTCAAAACGATCAAGATTATTAACACTTAATGATGAAAAGAGATTACAAAAATCTAATACACAGATAGAATTGTTATTAATGAAGAGTATAAATGGAAATATATATGAAAAAGGCTATAAAATAGGTAATTAATATGTTTATATTTATGATATATGTTTTTAAAAAACTTTCATGGAAATCAAGACTAAATCTAAATGGATTTCTAACTCAAACTCCTTTTATTAAGCTTTAGAATTTATTATATAACCTTATTTTCCTAGACTTTCCATTTTTTATGATGTTCCCTTTTTTATTTCTAAAGAAAAATAGTTATTGAACCAAAACCATTTTCATGGATAGTTTTCATTCTGTTTTTCTTAAAAATAAATGTGTATTTTTTAAAAGAGACTCATAATTATGTCTTTTACAATGATGAATGAAAAATGTTATAAAAATATCTTTTCATGATTTTGTTTTAATTATCATCAATGATCTATCTCCAATGGAGTTATGTTCCATGTTTCACACTATATTTTATTAAATTATGTGATTATTTTGGGTTTATAAATATTACAATATCAAATGACTTAATTCATGATGTTATTTTATAACATTTTGATGTTTTGTGAAACCCATTTTATTTCCAGGGGTTCTTTATGAAAAGTTAAGGATTTACATTTGGATGTCTTATGAGATCCATATTATTTCAATGGGTTCTTTATAAAATTTTAATGATTTACATTTGGATGTTTTGTGAAACATATTTTATTTTTATTGTTTCTTTATGATGTAAAAAGTGAATGTTTTTAACTAGCACACGTAAGAATGGATGACTGGAGGGTGGGTTCCTATATCTACCTACAATACATTGGTTAAAATTTTATATCTCAGGAGATAAATTATTCACGGGTACATTTTAGTTTATCATAAGCATGGGAACTGATGATGTGACTTGTGAAATTAATATTCCCTATACTAATATATTTTCTATATTTGATAGATACTATGTATTATTTTCTTATTCTATCATGACATGGCTCCTGAAATCAATAATATTTATTCCACTACTAAAGGATGTTATTTAGTATGACATTATTCTATAATGATTCAAGGTTTATGTTAAATTATTATAAGAAATATTATATAATTTATGTTTCCATATTGATATTTTGTGGATTTGAGTTCTTATGCCTTATAATTTGAAGCTCACTTATGTTTTATGGTTATCACTCATGATGATATGATATTTCACTTATGCTAATTATTTTACTTATTCTTATGAACTTATTTATAAATAAATTTATTCACCCATTACTGAGAATTTTATATCAACCATTTATTATGTTTTAATTCCCTATGTTATGAGTATGAGTCTTACAAATGAGATTTATAAAAGATAGTCTAGTATGGCTCCTTTAAAAAGAAGTGATCTCAAGTATTATAAAATTAGATGAATATGAAGCTATTATCAAAATACACTAAACCTATTGGTCCTTGGGACATTATTATTAATAAAATTTAATGTTTATATCATGTCAAAGATGTAAAATAATGGCATTTTTATCTTAGGTCGATGTAGCTGGTATCATAAGAAAAGGTTTAGTTATTTTTAAAGATTAAATACTCTTTTTTCAGAATTAAGGTTATAAAAACTTAGTGGAAAATCCTGTAGAAGAGTCTAAGTATAGTATGATATCTTGAAATATTGTTAAATTCTTGAGTATGTGGTTTTCCATGGAAATACATCCCTATCTATATTCTGTAAAGTGGATGAAGGTTTTTTTTCAGTTGTACCTAGGGGTAATAACCTTGAATAGGGTGTGTTGGGAATTAACATAGGTATGCTATAGTTCATAAAAAAGAGGTCTAATTGCACACCTAGATAGAAACTCCTATTGGATGTGCTTTAGTAGATATCATAACCTTTATAACCATTTTTAAATGTTTATTTCCTAGTTGCTTTTATGGATTGGGTTGTGAAGTATAAGATAACCCAAATTAAAGTAACCTAGGCTAAACTAAAATTTATATAGGTTGAACTAAAGTAATTATGGGATAAAATGACAATCTCACCTTGGAAATAAATTATATAATGTGGGTAATGATTCCCAAAAATAAGGTATTTCTAGGTCAAATGATTGGGGATAAAGCTGGTATTAATGATAGGCCCATTATATGGGAATATATTAATGTATTCCCAAATTAACTAACTAGTCTTACCCTAGATAAAGAGGATTATTTTTCAATCAAACTCATACTTGGATCCACACCTACCTCAATGAGTACATATATGATAGCTTATATTGAATTGAAGTAATTAAAGGAGTACTTAAAGGATAATTTATACCTGTTTTTATCTTCCATAGTGCTTCTCCATGGGGAGAACTAGTCCTATTTATTAAGAAGAAATATGGATCAATATTACATTTCATTGATTATCTTGAGTTTAACAAGAATTAAATTAGGAATAAAAATATTCTACCTTATTTTGATGACTTTTTTGATCAGTATAGAGGACCTCATTACTTCTCAAATATTGATCTATGATCTGTATATCATCAATTAAGGTTAAAAAGGGTGGATATTTCGAATAAAATTTTCTAAATAAGGTATAGACACTGTGACTTTATAATTATTTCATTTGAATTGACTAATTCCACTTCCATTTTCATGGATTTAATCAATAGATTCTTTAGTGAATACCTAGATTAGTTTGTATTTTTCTTTATAGAAAATATTTTTATATACTCAAAATTAATGTAAGATCATGAAGATCATTTATATATTGTGTTTATAACCATATGAAAGGAGAATTAGTATGAAAAATTCATAAAAATTTAATTTTTGGCTAAAAATATTTCATTCTTGGTTCATGTAATCACCATCAATGGTATATAAGGAGATACTTAAAAACAATTTGTTGAAAATCGTCCAAGATTGACCATTGTAACTGTGATCTGTAGTTTTCTTGGGTTATAAGGACATTATTGGATATTTGATATAAATTTATAACTTATATAAAATAAACAACTAAAGTTAACATTAAAGAGAGTAAAGTTTCTTTAGATAGAGAAATGTGTAAAAATTTTCATGGAACTGAATAAAGAGTTTCCCATTTCTCTTATACTTACATTACCCTACATTGGGGAAGGATTTTTAATATATAGTGATTCCTTGAAGAAGTTATTTGGTTGAATCCTCGTACAGAATAAAAATTTAATTTTTTATGCTTCATTCCAATTAAAGACTCGTTAGAAAAAATCATGACGCATGATTTAGATCTAGTGGTTGTGATCTTTGCATTGATGATTTGGAAACATTGTATCTATGGAGAAAATTTTGGTATATATAATAATCACAAGATCTTGAAATATATATTCAAATGGGAGTAATTTAATATGAGCCAAAGGAGTTGTTTAGAATTGATAAAATATTATGACTTCTCAATATATTACCCTTGAGGAAGGAAAATAAAGTGATTGGTGTTTTGAGTAGGAAATATCATATTACTGTATCTATGATGAGTATTGAAAAAGACCCATTACTCATCAATTTTTAGAGGATGAATCGTAAAGTCAAAATGGGAGGAGATAAATCCCATCTTTCCCAATTGAATGCTCAACCTCCTATTCATGTGAAGTTCAAATAAGAAAATTAAGATGGTGTAGAGATATAGAAAAGTGTAGTGAATATTCAAAAGTTATAATTTGATAAATATGGATTTATAAGGTTTAGAACCTCGATATGTGTCCCATAAAAGATAGACCTAAAGAGGAAACTTTTGGATTATGCTTATATCCTGCCCTTCTTTATTAATCTGGGAAGTGTGAAGATGTATAAAGTCCTAAAGAAAAACATTTGGTTGGATAATATGAATTGAGAAATTTTAAAATATGTATCTCAATGATGGTGTTTTAATAAGTTAAGGATAAATGAAAAAAGTATAAGGGTGTGTTTGAACCATTAACAATACCAGTATTGAAATAGGAAACATCAATATGGACTTCATTATTGGACTCTGAAAAAATTCTAAATACTGTAATTTTATTTGGGATGTAGTATATAACCTTAAAATTTTAGTGCATTTTATTTCCATCAAATAATATTTTTCCCTTGAACAACTCACCAATATATACATGAGGGAAGTGGTGAGGCTATATGGAGTACCAATATCTGTTATATCTGATTAGGATTTGTGGTTTACCATGAGGTTATGGATAATTCTTCTAAAATCTTTGGAGATATAGCTGATCTTCAACACTGCATGTCAACCTTAGATATATGTTCATTCTGATAGGATAATTTAAACTCTATAATATATACTTATTTCTTTTTCCATGGGTTTCAAATGATTTTGGGACCAAAACCTCCCCTCATAGAGTTATCATATAATAATAGCTTCCATTATAGCATTAAAAAGGAACCATATAAGGATATGTATGGGAAGAGATAAAAGACTCCAACATGTTGGGATAAAGTTGGAGAGTGGAATCTAATAGGTCCTAATCATTTCCAAGTAATAAAGGAGAAGGTTGAAACCATTTGGTGGAATATGAATGTGGAAAAAATTTGACATGAGAGTTAAATAGACAATCTTCTATGATATCTAAAGTTTGGCATTGGTGATAATGTGTTCCTTTGAATATCTCCATGGAAGAAAGTTATAACATTTTGATATAAAGGGAAGTTAATCCCTAGATACATTGGTCCCTTCAAAATCCATGATTATGTTAGGGGAATATCCTATAACTCATCACTCCCTCAATACCACTCCCTAGTAAATGATGTGTTTAATATATTTCTTTTGAGAAAGAATATACCAAACCCTTTACATGTTCTAAGATTTGAATTCATGAAAATTGAACATGATCTATCATATGAATAACAAATAGGGCCCCAAAGGTGTAGCTTACTAGTTGTTCCTTTGCGGGTCTAGTGCGAGGTCTTAGGATCAATTCACCTTGAGTAATTTTCGGCACTGTATATTTCTTTGTTTCTTTATAATCCCCCCCCCCACGTAACTATTTTAATACATAAGGAACAACTGGTGTAAATACTGGATAGAAGTGATAAGGTTATATGAAATAAGACCACTCAATTGGTCAAAGTTATATGGTGAAAACATAAGTTTTATAAAGTTTCATGGGAACACGAATATATAATGTGGAAAAGGATGTATCACCTTTTTCTTCCATGTAATAAAATTTCAAGGATGAAATTCTTTTTAAGGGATAGAAAGTAAAGACCTAGCTTATTCCTCCTTAAATAAAAACTATGTTTGATATTTTTCTCCACACATAACACTAAAACCAAACAAATATAGAACATTGTAAGGTAACAATAGAATTGGTAGGTATAAACAGCGATAACATAATTATGATATATATATATATATATATATATATATAAGAAGTTCACTTTAAATATCAACTAAATTAGTGCAGCCAAGAAAATAATAAAATCATTTTTATAAAATTTAATTATTTCCAAGTATAATATATTTTTATATGGAAAAAATATTAACATTAGTTTAATTAGTAATTTATAATAAATTATAATAATAATATATAATATAAAAAAATTCATTTTCCAATAAAAATAGTTTTGGGTTATATTTTATATCTTTAAATAGAAATGAAAATTATAAATTTAGGGATATTAATTTTAGAATATGAATTTTAAAATATTAAAAAAATTATTTGGGCCTTATTATCTTAAGATAAATTTTTAAAATTTTACTAAAAATACTTATTTTTAGGTGAATCGGGAAAAATATTGTTTCAAAAAATAACATGAATTTAAGAAATTATTAGTATATAAGTATGAATTTAAAATATATAAAAACTTTTTCTAAAAAAATATATGAATTTTACATATTATTTTAATTTAAAAAAATTGGTTTTAATTTATAAACCCATATTTTACATTTTATAATTTATGTTATATTTTTCAAAAAAAAAATAGTTTTTAATACAAGGGAAATTTAGTATTTTAAAATTAATTTTTTTCACTTTTAAAACTTGTATCAAAAAAATGGATTAAAATTTTGTAATCTTTAGGTACAAATTATATAATAAGGGCCATCTTATTTTTGGGCACAAAAGATAAATTACTTACATAAAAACTAATTATCATGGTAAAAACTAAAATAGTAAAAATGTGTAACCTTAGAATTAAAGGGCCTAAAATTTTTAAAACATGTTTATAATTGATTGGTTAAAGTGTTTCCTGGCCTTATCTCTTAAACAATACATTATTTATTAATTTTATATGAACTTTACTTGAGAGTGACTTCCCATTATTGAAACGTTTTGGGTATTTACATAAATTTCAATCTTTTTCACTTATAAAATGGGTACTCCTCTCCCAACTACCCCTCACACCAAAAAGGCTTATGTTTGAACCAAAATATGTATAAAACCCTCATATAAACTCTTATACACATTAATTATGTTTTTTTATTCTCAAAAAAACCATCCCTCAAAAGTTTAATCTCATTTGCAAAGGAGATAATCTAATAAGTGGAGTGTAAGCCCCTAACCTCTCTTTATCTTTTCTATTTTTTTCTATTTTTTTATTATTACTCAAATTTCATTTAATAATATTAAAATTATAACATAAGTATCATTATTATACTGTAATGTTTTTATAATGACATTATAGTCATTAACCACCCTCCACTTTTCAATTATGAAAAATGAAAATGTGTATCGTGTATTATACGGACTACCCCCTCCATGAATAAACATATCATTTTCCTTCACTTATAAACAAGGATGGTTTTAGTTTATATTTTATAATTATATATGATATATATATATATATATATATATATAAGTTATTTATATATATATAATTATTATTATTCTTTTTGTATAACACAAAAATTAATGATCGTTATAAGATAATCAATCGATATTGGAAAATAACCCGAAACAAGTTCATCAATGTTTTCATCATCAAAAAACATGACTAAAACTCCCATTTAATGGAATTATAACATTATAATTATTTATAAAACATCAATTATAGTTCCTTTAATGGTTTTTAAATGATTATACCTCGGATAAAAGGGAATATCCATGCTTCTTTTACGAACCTAGTTCAAAACAGTCAAGATTATTAACACCCAATTTCAAAAAGAGATTACTATAATATAATATAGGAAGAGAATTTTTATTAATGAAGAGTATAAATGGAAATTTATATGAAAAATATTTTTAAATAGGTAATTAATATTTTTATCTTTCTGATATAGTAGTTTAATGTGCTTTTGTTGAAATCAAGGGTAAATGTAAGGGACTTGGTAACACAAACTCCTTTCTTTGAGTCATAAAATTTCTTATTGAAATTAAATTTATAATAAATTAAATTTTAGATGATTTTATATTTGTATTTATAGTTAAAAAAAATTTTAAACAAAATCAATTTACATGAAAGTTTTTTTCATTCTTCTTAAAGATAAAGGAGACTTTTTGAAAAGAGGCTCATAACTATGAGTTTTTAAATGATGATTACAAAATGTTTTTAAAAATATATTTTCATTATTTTTTTCATTATATTCAAATGATCTTATCTCCAATGGAGTTATGTTAAATTTTTTACCCTATATTTTATTAAATTATTTGATTATTTTCGGGTGATAAAGTTTTTGGTACCAAATTATTTAATTCATGAAGTTATTTTAAACCATTTTGATGTTTTATGAAACCCATTTTATTTCTAGGGGTTCTTTATGAAAAGTTAATGATATACATTTGAATGAATTTAGAAATCCATATTATTTCCATCGATTATCTATAAAAATTCAATGATTTCTATTTTTATGTTCTATAAAACATATTTTATTTCCATGTGTTCTCTATGATGTGAAAAGTAAATGATTTTTAAGTGGCACATGTAAGTTTGGATGATTGATTGGTAGGGTCCTATATATCCCTCAAATGAATTGGTTAAAGTTAATATATCATGGGAAAAATTATTCATGAGTACATTTTAGTTTCGCATAAGCATGATTATTGATGGTGTATCTCATGAAAGTAATGTTCCATGTATAGATGTATGCGCCATATTTTAAATATGTTCTATAATATTTTATTTTTCTCTCATGATGTGGATCATTAAAGAAATATTTCCCTATGTTAATTGTTATGACATAGCTAAAGGATTTCATTCGTTATGATCTTATGATCTCATGATTAAAAGTTTATGTTAAATGATTCTATGCCATGTTATATCTTTTATGTTTATATATTGATCCATTTTTTTCTTTAAGTTCTTATACCTTGTACTTTTAAGGTCTCTTATGTTTTATGGTTATCACTCATTATGATATGATATTTCACTTATTCTCGTGTTTTTACTTATTCTTATGAACTAATCCTTGATGAAAATTGTATTCACTCTTTACTAAATATTTAATAGCACCCCCTTATTATGATTTTATTCCCCAGTTTATAAGGATGAGTCTTTCTAATTTGGTTTCTTGAAGATGTTTCAATATGGTGCCTTTAAGGAGAATTTGTATCCAGTATTTGTAAAATAAGTTTCTTATGTGGCTAGTATCTAAATAAATTGAACCTATCGGTCATTGGAATATTATTATTTATGAAATATAATATTTTTATCATTTAAAATATATAAAATAAAGGCATTTTTATCTTGGGTTGTTATACCATTTGAAGTGATAATTCCTAATATCACTAGGAGATTCACTATCCAAATCACTATCGAGTTTATATCTAGAATATATTTTAGGTTATGGAGTAATTGGAGAAGTCTCAATAGGAGACTCACTGTCAATAGGAAGAATAACCTTAACATCATTCTTTTGGGATGCACCACCACTATCATCAGTGGGAGGTTTGGCTCTATGGAGAAAATAATCATAAAACACCATATTTTGGATAATGATACACTTTTGAAAACCAAGATTTTCAACCCAAATTTTATAATGCATCACCCCCCCCCCCCCTTAGGGTAACCTATGGAGACACACCTAACAGCTCTTGGATAAAGCTTATCACTCATGAGATGTGCATTGGAAAGTTAAACCAAACACTTTAGGATGTATATAAGATCAGGTTCGGTCGATCTATATTTCCCTTAGAGTATTAAAATCATTGGTAGATGAGGAGAAATAATTGATCGAGTAATCTCATTATAAAAGGATATGGTAATCCTAGGCATGAAATAATTCTATAAAACCTATCAATAATATCTCAATTTATGCATTCATCTAAAAGATTATACTGAAGAGTGTGACTCATCAAGGATACTATCAATCCTCTTGGCCTTTAGATTTATTCCAAACTGATTCTCCATAGAATATTTCCAAGTATTAAACACCTCAATTATATCATATTTATTTCTCAATATATAAATCAAAATTATCCTTCAAAAATCATCAATGATGGTTATAAAATATGTGCCTCTACAATGGTAGGTGATCATAGAAGGTCGCTATAAATTAGAGTAAACATACCCAAGTGGTTGACTATATTTAGTCTATATGTTCAAACAATAACTCTTTTAGGTTTACCAATAACACAATTTTCATGAAAAAAGGAATGTTAATTGGTGTAAATTGAATTAGTAACCCTTTCTTACTTTACTCCTTCAAACCATTAACACTCATATACCCCGAAATTATATGAAAAATCATGGTGTTTTTAATGTTAATGACATAAGTATTAACCAAATTCTTAGTGTAGGTCTTTCCACTTAAAAAATAAAACCCATTAACTAATAAATCATTAAAAATTGAATCTTCACCCTTTGATATTACAAGACATCCAGACCCAGACTTGAAGATAAGTCCCATATTATCCAAAACATAAAATTAAATTATATTCCTATGATAATATAAAACCCATATTACATCTAAAAAATTTAAAATATACTTGTATGAGATCTCAAAAATAATAGATCATCTCCCCATGACATTATATCTCTTGTTATTTCCAAAAAAATATCCTTCAGCTACATCGTTCAACTTAGAAACATAATTTATATCTAAGAACATGTAGAAAGAACACCTTTTGTCTAAAACCAACTTGTATACCAATGTGTCTTAATACATTATCAACACTACATAACTCTCATAGATTTAATAAGAAAAGAGATAATAATCACCATATTCTTTATAATGATCACCAAACTTCAATTTAGGAAACATCATTTCAACAGTCATAGGTTTACAATAGTAATAGCAGGTAACGTCTCTAGGATTAAATTTTGACCAAATGTCCCAAGACTATTTGTGGTTATTTCCACCCTTCTTAACCATACCTTTCTTCTGTCCCCAAAACTCAGAATGACCTATGAAATTCAAACACTTATCTTTGGTCTTATCCTTATCCTTTCTATTAAACTCATGGGAAATAAAGGTATATTTTAATTCCTTTATAGGCAAGTTGTATCTACCATATATCATGGAATCTATAATATGTTTATATAAACTATACGACAAGATTAAAATTATAATGTTTTGGTCCATTTCTTATAAACTAACATTATTTTTTGAAGAATATAGCATAGTTTTGTTAAACTCTTCAATATGTGACTAAATGAAAGTTATAGGATATATCTTGAATGTATAAAGTTCATTATTTTTATGTATAAATACTACCAATAAAGTTTTACTATATAATTATTGTAACTTAAACCAAATTCTTAAAGTGGTGGTTTCATATGAATCCTATCAAAAAAACATTATCATCCAAGGATAATGATAGAGTTACAGGATTTTATAAAAACATTAGGAGGTACATCAAAGTAAGTGGTTATAGTTTTTTCATTAAATAACTGAATAATATAAGGTTTATAGGAGTCCAAACAACACATGTTAATATTACTGATGGATGAGTAGTGTTTTAATATTATGTGCCCACAAATTAAAGTCTTTGTCACCATAAAATTTATCAATATCATACATATCGGATACCATTATCATATACATGAATCTCTTATACCAATTGTTAATGGGAATCTAAAAAATATTTCCTTATGCAATTACCAAGATCATGTAATGATTATAGGTTTCTAGTTTGTAATGAGTTTTAGAAGTTAAGGATAAAAAAATGATAATAAATGGGTAAGAAATGTGAACAATAAAGAAAAATAAAGAAATAGGTAAGTAAATAAATATGGGTTTAATATGGTTCTAACCACTTTTTTCTTACTCTAAAGAAAGCAAACCATCATATTCATACCATTATTAATGATCAAAAAAATTATACAAGGATATAATAGAACAATTCATATGATCAAACATGAAGATAAAACCACAAAAATTGAAATCCCAAAAGAAAATCAAGAATCATAGATCTTAATCCTAGATGGATTTATCAACTAACTAGCCTCCAGGGGTTTTATAGGAAGCTTCAATAGTATCGAAAATAGTTGAGTGGGAGAACCTTGTGATTGGTAGCATCGAATCTCCATCATAGTGTTTCACTAGAGTGAGCTCTAATATTAAAGAGTAAAGGAAATGGTGGGTATGGTAGGGGAAAACACCTTTAGATTTGGTGAACTTATATAGAATAATCTCTATATTCATAATAACAGTCCTTATCTCTTTTGAAAAATGATTTCATGTGAGTCTTAATCCCCAAAATACCTATGGAAGATATATAAAATACTGTGAGAAAGTAATATAAAATAACGAATCAATGGAAAAGGTTAAAATAATGAATAAAAAATCATCCAAAATGGCCTAAAACCATTCACAAAACATAAAGGAAGAAAATATAAGAGTCATAAAATATAATTTGTAAGATACATGTATTCCATTCCATAGGAGTAATCCTGAGGAAAACACAAAACCTAAGGGTCATTTTGTGGAAGACTCAAACCATAAGGGTTATCCTAGTGTTCATAAGATTTCTCAAACAAGAAAATCAGTTTAAAATAAACTCTAAGAGTCATTTGACCTCAATATAATATTAATTCAAGTTGTAACACCCCCTAGTTTCAATTAAGTAACCCTTTAATTATTATTTTTATTCCTATAAAGTGTTTGAGTGAATTTTGGAAGGGTCTAGAAACATTTTTGGAATGTTTTGGGGTTTTATATAGGTTCATGGTTTGAGAATGGTTTGTGTAAACCATGAAACACCTGGAGAAAACTATGCACAAAGAGATAGTGGATAAACGGAAGGTTCATGGGGAGGTGCACAGTTTTTCCAAACCATGTATCCACCTAGCAGAAATCGTGCAAAGTTGGACAGTTGGATTTTGCATGGTTGGTTGATGGTATGTCTTACCATGAAATCCAACCAATTAAGTTCCCCCTTGAGGTAGTGTATGTAACTCGATTAGTACACGGTTTACCTAACTGTGTGACTAATCATGCACAGTTTATAAAAAGATGCATAAAAGGTGGATCTAAGTCGGGATTATGTTTTATCCTTTCATTTTTTCTAAAAAATGGCCCTAACTCAAGATTTTATCCTCCCAAAGGAAATAGAGGCTTCCCCCATCGATCTGGAGGTGATCCAAAGGTTTATCTTGGTGTTTTTAAGTTGGATTCTCATGGTAAGTCTTTATTTATGGTGGGTTTTGGTGGTTTGTCTTAGATCTACTTCTCCTTCTCTCTCAGTTTCATAGATCTAGTCTGCTATAGATAGATATAAGATGTTTTATGACAATCATGATTATATTATTCTTTATTTATGATAGGGTAAGAGATCAAAGAGGGTTTTTTGGATATTTTACCCAGTTTTTTTATGATTTTATGTCATTTTTCATTTTATTCATAAATTCCTGAGGTAGGTGGCTTCACTCTCGACTCCTATATTTAGAATTTGAAGGCTTGATATCAAATTGATTGTTTTTATTGAAATTGGTTATGAAATTGATGTTATTTTCTTTTTGTAAACCCTCTTTAGTGATGTTTTATAGAATTAAGGAAATTGTGCATTTTTATGGAAATTGAAATTGGTAATTTGATTTTAAAATAATGATTTTAAAATTATTGTTTGGTTTTATTGCATGGAAAAGTGGTTTAAATAAAATTTAGGTTTTATAGAAATATTTTTTTTGAAATTTTTTCAATAAAAGTGTGCTTTTGTTGAAATGGTTGAAATGGATATTTTGGTATAGGTTTTAGAATAATGGTAGTGTGGGTTCATGTGGATTCAAGATAGATAAGGGTATGAAATCTCCACCATCATTAGTGGGATGGATAACCATCAAGACTTTCCCCATCAAATAGTTCATTCAGTGATGACTTGGTGAAAGGGTGACTCACCACCTATGAGTATAGGGAGGTCCAGGTTACATTCATGGTTGTATGTGTGGATATGTGGAATGGAATTAGTTATGCCAAAATGGAACTAGTGAAATGGTTTTAAAGTATTATTTGGATGATTTCCTTAGAAATTGGTTGGTTTTGAGAAAATTATTTTAGTATGGAAATTGTTTTATATTCTAATATAAACTATTTTAAAGTGTTTTATATAAATTGTTTTATATAAATGTGCTAACATGTTCTATCTTAGTGGCCTGGGTAGAGAATTCCTTTGGGAAAATCCTACTGAGGTTCATTACTCACCCTTGCTTTGGAACTTTGGTGCTTTTAAAGATATCATTTATCAAGATATGGGAAAAGTTAAAGTATCACACTTATCCAGTGGTGCATATTGATACTTGGAATTTTGTTTAGAGTGAATCATAGAGAAGTGTTGGAGTTTGGAGTCATGTTTTGGATTCTTTGGGTTTCTTTGGTTGTCTTCCTCTATGTACATTTATGTTTTTTAGTCTTTTATTTTAGTACTCTTTTTTAGGTTGAATTTGGTATAACGACAATGCTTTGAGCTTTCATTCATTAATATCGTGCATCATATAGTGGTTTATTTGGTTATGGAATGTTTGGTCGGTCATTTTATTTTGAAAAGGGAAAATAATCCCCTAATTTTTAATGAATCCCTTGGAATTTATTACCATACTTTGGCGTATTAGGGATGTCACTTAAGGCCAAGTAGTATCCTCCCACTTTCTCAATCCAATGATGAGGGGTAGGATTTTACTAGTGGTATCATCCTTGGTCCTTCAAATTATATTTTTGGAACAAGTGGTCATCAGTTCTGATGCTCTTAGAGTTGAAACTTATTCAGGTTTATTCCTAGAGTAGGGGTGACAGAAATGAGTAGGATTGTCGAGACTTGAAATATAGATCATAAAAAGACGTAGCTAACCTTTTTAGGCTTAATTTCAAGTTACTATGGAATTGGGAACATGGTTGTTTTAGATAAACTTATAGGACTTTGAATCTCATTGTCATGGGTTTATCCAATGAGATGAGCATGGAATGTATTATAGAAATGACTTCCCAATTAGGATTTCATATTTAATTTTGAGTAATGATTTAGTAAAATGTGTTGATTTTTGAAAAATGTTGAAATTGTTTTCAAATGTGAGATTTTGAAAAATAGAATGATTGTTTTATTTGAAAAATGTTTTATTATTGAAATAATATTAGAATTTTTAAAAATGTTTGAATATGAAAATGTTAAATTTTGGAAAGAATTGGTGTGATAATTATGATGTGCTAGGAATCATAGAAACCAACTGGAAGAATCTGCAGAGAATGTGGTTGCACCTGATCCACAAGTAAACTAACTGCTGGTTCAGAGTATAGTCCAAGAACATCAAGATATGGATACAATGAACAACATGGATGAACCAAGATGAGTGGATTATTCCACATAGTTTTAGAAGCAGAATCCACCCATCTTTAGGGTGATTCGGAAATAGAAAATGTGGAGGTGTGGCTGAATAGGATGAATCGTATCTTTGATTTCCATGGCACACCAGCAGATCTGAAATTCAAGATGATGGTGTAGGTGCTGGAATACCTTTCATACTAGTGGTGGGATTTAACTGTTCGGGCTAAATTAGACCAAGGCCTTACAAGGGAGGATATTGAAGAATTTTTTGAAAAACAATTATATCCTCACACATTCATAATTTAAAGAACAACATAATTCTTTATCCTTAAGCAGTAAAATATATTTTTCATGGTGTACATAGCTAAATTCATGAATTTAGTGCATTTTTTACCCTAAGTAGCTTCTAGTGCATCCTTCAAGGCACAAATATTTGAGTCAGGGATATTATAGGAAGTTCACTCGAATATGGAATGATCTAAATAACATAATAGACAATGATGTTCAATAGAGTAACAGTGGTTGGAAGGGACATCTTAGAAGCTATAGTTAGAGGGATTGTGTTCTTACCTATAAGAAATGGTGGGAAATCTAATGTTGGGAGAAATAGGAAGAGGGAAACCAATTTCCAAGTTGGAAGTGTGGCTCAAAATCAAATGGTTGGATCAGTGAATCTTCCTCCAAAACCAAAGAGTTTTCCTAGAAGGTTTCAATGTGATTTTTTCAACCACATGAAATGATAGTGCATAAAACCAACTAGATAATTCCATAATTTCAATCATATGGGGAATATTTAATGCTATTTTTTAGTTCTCTAAGGTCGGGTGTTTAGGACACTTCTCATGTTTCACATGCGTCATATAATTTGACAAGACAAATATTGTAGAACAATTATCATCAGCAGAACATGGCTAGACTTGGTGATTCTAGGAATACCATGACTCCTTAGGTAGTGCACTCTAAACAGGGAAATAGAGAACAAAGTGCGGTGAGCAAGCAATTATATGGAGCTACGCAAGTGATTGTGGATGATCATTATAAATCATCTATGGTGTGAGGTGCGATTATTTTAAATTATACAATTATAAAATATTTGTTTGATACTAGTGAATCCCATTCCTTTATTACCTCTCATGTGGTTGATTTATTGGATTTAAATGTTGAGATGATTCCTTCTATGTTGAAACTTCAAACTCCTCGTGGTCAAATAGAATGTTGAGCCTTTATGTATATAGCATATTCTATAATTTTTTATGGAGATGAGTTGATATATGATTTATCTATGTTGGAAATGGATATATATGATATAATCCTAGGTATATATTGGTTAACAATGTTCAAATATCACATTGATTGTTATACCAGAAAGGTTGGTTTTACAACTGAAGATGGAATTGAGAATCTCTTTCAAGGAGACCGAAATGTAAAGATAGGTGCAATGAGCTTGATGGAACCATCATTTGGAATGATCATGTACTAGATGGAGGCTTTGACTTTGGAATATATAGAATATATTTAGAATATAAATTTTCCAGTAGTGGTTGATCAGTTTTTGGATGTTTTTTCAGAGAATTTCTCAAGGTTATATCCTATAAGGGAAGTAGACTTTATGATTTCTCTCCTATCGGGGACCAGTCCTACTTCCCTTCCATCTTATCAGATGAAACCAATAGAATTAAGGGAATTAAAAGTGTAGTTGTAAGATCTATATTGAAAAGGTTTCATTCAGTTGAGCATGTCTTCGTGGGATGCACCAGTCTTGTTTATCAAAAATAAGAATGGAACTCATTGGTTGTGTGTATATTATCTTAATCTTAACAAATATGTGATAAAGAACAGGTATCCACTTCCATACATTGATGATATTTTTGATCAATTGATGGTATAACATTGGTTCTATAGGATTGAATTATGATCAGGATATCACCAATTTCATGTCTGGAAGGTGGATATCCCGAACATAGATTTCAGAAAAAGATATAGACATTATGAATACATGGTTATGCCTTTGTTGGGTGGAAACAGGTGATGCTTCACCAGTTGGGTCAAGCCTTGTTCAACAGACAATGGAGAATATTTCGTTGATCAGGAAAAGGATGGAGATGGCATAGAGTCATCAGAAATCATATGTGAATCATCATCTATGGTCATTGTCATTTGAGGTGAGTGATCATGTGTTTTTTAGAATATCTTCAAGGATTGGACATCACTGATTTGGGAAGTAGGCCAAGTTGTCTCCTAGATACATATTCCCTTTTGAGATATTTGAATGGGATGAAGAGGTGGCATATCAGTTGGATTTGGAACCATGGTTCAGTGTTGTACATATTGTGTTTCATGTATCTCAGTTGAAAGGGTATCATCCTAATCCTAACCATGAGATTCGATAGGATCACGTTGAACTAGAGATTCATGCTTAGTTGGTATATATCTAGGTAAAGATTGTAGATTGGCAAGAGAAATTCTTTCATGGAAAAAGCATCACTCTAGTGCAGGTTGTGTGGCAACATGGTCATATTCAGGAAGAGATTTGGTAACATGAGAAATAAATGATTGAGAAATGGCCCAAAATATTTTGGGACACCAGTGTTTTTCTACTTTCTTGGGATGGAAATTCCAATGGGTGGAGAATGTAACACCCCATGTTTCAAGTAAGTAACCCTTCAATTATGCTTTTTATTGATATAAAGTTTTTGGTGATGTTTGGGAGATTTTGAAAACATTTTGGAATGTTTTTGGTGATTTTATATATATGAATGGTTTGATCAAGGTTTGTGGAAACCATGAAACACTTACAAGAAACGGTGCACAATGATATAGGGGCTAAAGAGAAGGATCATGTGTAGGCACACAGTTTTTCCAAACAGTGTGGCCACCAAGGAGAAACTGTGAAAAGTTGGATAGTGGGATTTTTCATGGTTAGAACATGGTTTGTATAACCATGTGATCCAACCATGCGAGCTCCCCATTAAAGAGGTGTCCAATGCATGGTTAGTGCATGGTTTTCCTAATCATGCAACTAACCATTCATGGTTTAAAAACCAGATCCATAACAAGTGGATCTAAGTTGGGATTATGTTTTATCCCCTTTTTCTTCCCCAAAATATCCCTAACTCAATATTTTATCCTCCCAAAAGTCGTAGAGTCTTCCCCCATCAATCTATAGATGATATGAAGGCTTCTCTTGGTGCATTGAAGTTGGATTCTCACAGTAAGTCTCAGTTTATGGTGGTTTTTTGTGGTTTTTCATAGATCTACTTCTCCCTCTCTCTCTCTCTCTGTTTCTTAGATATAGGCTATTGCGGATAGATATATGGTGGTTCACAAAAATCATGGTTATATTTTGATTTTTTGATGATATGGGAAGATATCTAAGGTGGTTTTTTAGAGATTCAACCCGGTTTTGGGGCATTTTCATGTCATTCTTCATAGTTGTAATAAATTCCCAATGTAGGTGGCTTCACTCTCGACTAATCTATTTAGAATTTGAAGGATTTATTTCAAAGTGATTGTTTTTATTGAAATTATTTCTAAAATTGATGTGATTTTTTTATTGTAAACCCACTTTAGTGATGTTTTATATAATTGTGGAAATTAGGCAATTTTGGGGATAGTAATTTTATTTTAAAATAATGATTTTAAAATGATTGTTTGGTTTTGTTCCATGGAATATTTTTTTCAATAAAAGGTTGGTTCTATTGAAAGGTTTTGTTTGAAAGGTTTTCACTAAAATTAATTATAGCATCCCGCCTTTTTATCACATAAACATTCATTACTTTTACAAACCTGAGGATCTTTAAGTTTTAGTGTCTTGGAAACAAGGAACTTAAAACATGAAAAAATAAAACATTCTTCTTAAACACTTGAAAGGATTATCCTCATGTTCATCCTAGGTTCATTACTTCATCTCACAACCTGGGGATATACATCAAAAGAAAGGGTGAGCAGAAGGCCCAGTAAGGGAAACAAGGGGAAACATTTAACATGTGAACTTGGGATACATCAACAATGTCATGAAAAAGAACTTTAAGGAATGAGAAAGAAATCGTGAGGCATATCATAATAAAAATAACATTTTTCAAAACTTGAAGATGTGGCTACAACATTTAATATTGACAATAATTCTGTTTCACCATGGTCCATCCCCAAGGTGTCATTAAAAATTACCAAGGTTATTCACCAAGGTATCAGTCTAAAAGGTCATCTCTAGAGATTTAGTCTTTACCCAATGCATTGGAGCGCTATCAGGGAGCAACCTTGACATGTCTTTATTATCATGTGAGACACATATATCATCATCAATCATTTCATAAAAACCCAATATAGCATAAAATAAATGAGTTTCATTTCATAATCATAACGTTTTAAAATTGCTTTAAAGACATGATCTTTATGTCACTTTAAACCCACGGAACGGGAAAGCGGGTCTCATGTATGTAAATCCCAGAATTTAAAATAGAAAAACTTGGTATATACGTGAATACCCCTATAGAAGAGAGAGATTTGAGTATTCACCTAATAAAATAAAATAACTTTAGAAAAAGAGAGAGACATTTTGAGACGGAAATTCTGCAGCATAATGGCTATGTTTCGGGGTTTTAGAAAACATTGAAAAGAGAGAGGACATGGGTCAAAAAATCGTAAATGATCCATAAAACATTAGGGGGACAGAATATAAAGGATTTGAGAACATGTTAATGAAATTTTAAAGATATACCATATGAAATGAAGAACATTAAAGGAAGAAAAAAAATAAGATTTCTCTTATGAAAATTCGGCAGCATAACGACGTCACTTAAACTTCAACAAAAAAGAATTGATGAGATCAAATAGGGTCTCTCATCATATGAACATAAAAGTTAAGTATGATAGATATAGAGATCATACCCCAACATAATAAAAAGGAACTTGAAAAACTTGACATGAAAGTAGAACTTTGAAAATGACAAAGGTGAAAGAATCTCTTAAAAATTCGGCAGCCTAACGGCATCACTTAAACTTCAACAAAAATGAATTGATGAGATCAAATAGGGTCTCTAATCATATTAACATAAAATTTCCATATGATATATATAGAGATAATACCCCAATATATTAAAAAGGAACTTGAAAGACTTGACAAGAAAATAGAGCTTGAAAATGAGAAGGGTGAAAGAATCCGTTACAAAAATTTCGGCAGCCTAACGGCGCCACTTAAACATTCATAAAACGAAATGATGAGAGTAAGAGGGGATTTCTCATTATATGAACATGAAAATGGAATTAATAGTAATATAAAAGAACATACTCCAACATAAGAACACGGAGCATAAAAAATGACTTAAAAGAGAGTATTTGAAAAGAAAAAGAGAGTTTGGATCCCTTACCTTAAAACGTAACTCTTAAAACTCAAAGGTTGGGACCTTGAGGACTTGGGGGCACCCTAGGAGGACTCCTTGGGAGCTAATGAGACCATATATTCGTTGGGGAAGAGTTGGGAGTCGAATGGATGAGATGATGGCTTGGTATTTATAGGGAAAGTGAGGGGACAAGGCATTAATGGCCAAGGGACACCTCATTGGTGGTTTTGGAAAAACCATGGGCTTGCCCATGGTATTTTCCCATGGTATTGGCCACTTGGGACACCTCATACCTTATATTACTATTCATAAGTCAACCATATTGATTACATACTTAATACATCATTTAATGATGTCATTAAACACCCGTAACTTAAAAACTGTATTTTCACTATTCATCGAAAATTCAACTTTTTCAGAAAAATCCCAAAATTTCACCCTAACCAAATATAGATGCTCTGGTTTTAAAAATGAAATCCATTTTATAAAAATAAGTTTCTAAATATTTTTAAATTAAATTTTTAAATAAATACACTATTCACCGAAAATTCATTCTTTTGAGAAAAATCCCCAAAAATTACCATAACATAATATAGATGCTCTGAGTTCAAAAATGAAATCCATTTTATTAAAATATTTTTATAAATATTTTTAATTTAATTTTTAATTAAAAAACACTATTCACTCAAAAAAACTAATACTTGACTAATAATTTACGAATCCGTTATTTAACCATTTTATTGAATCTCATTACTTAATCAAGGTGCCTAGATTATATTAATACTTTCTTTAAGTGAGATTACTAATCCATTTGGACACATTACTAATCCTAAGCATAAAATCACTATTCATAATTTACTATTCATCAAAAATCAAGTTGATCTTATTATACTCTAAATTTCATATTGAACATAATTGTAGAAGACTATTTTTTGAATATAATTACACATTTTTAATTATTTATGGCTTACATAAACATTTTTAAAATATCCTTTTTCTAAAATTCATAAAAATATGCATACTATATTTATCCGGTCATTTGAAAATTCATAAACTTCATCATAAGAAGAAATCCCAATTTTTATTTAAAACAAAGGATTACACAAGGTAGTTACGGTCTCCTTACATAGCCCCTTATCACACCAGCATAGGACATAATTGTAAGGTGTGCTAAGGTGAGAGAATCCGAGGGAGGCTTGGCCAACATCGCATGTGTAGTAATTTCTATCAATTTGAACTTCTCGCGAAGGTGATTCCATTCTAGATTCACACGATGAAGTTCGGCTTGGGTTTGGTCCAGAGAAAAGCACAGTGGTGCTACCTCCTTCCCAAGTTCTGTTAGATGGGCTTCGATCGGTCCAAGACTACTGGGTGAGGCCATTGAATCTTCTTTCTATATCAATTAACCAAGATTACTTGTATTTAGAGACAATAATCAAAACGTTTAGTTTCCAGCAGTCATATTGACCAATGGTCATATAATAGTCAAAACCCAATGGTATCAGTTTAATTATACTCATGTTATCAAATGAAATAGTTTTTTTGAGTATAAAAAATAAAATAACACACAAAATTAGGAAACAAGATTTATTCAAAATTTCGGGTCGTTATAATCTTCCCCCCCTTAAGAAATTGCGTCCTCGCAATTTTTAAAATTGGGTTTTGAAATTTCATTGAATGTCCCACATCGGAAAAGGAGTCAGTAAAACTATTACTTTAAAAGAAATAAAGGGAAGTATAAAGGCCACCCGAGTTAACCCATACTAAGATTCCATGTAGGAAAACATGGATATGGAAGAAAAACAAAGGGTCAAGTTCTGAGGGAGAGTGATACAAAACATGATTAGGAGAAAGTTAACCATGAGAAAATCCCAAACTTATAATGTGTGTAAACGGTCTTTGATTACCAAGTAGGAAACGTAATCCAACAACGTTTTTGTTTTACGTTCATTTTCATAATTTTCAGGAATTCATTTACTACATAGAACAAAAACATAAGTAAATATACCTAAATTCTAGTAGAGTTTCATCCTTTAATAATTCTCTACCAAAAATAATCTTTTCTCCAAACGATGAGAATTAAAAAACACTTGGTCTCATCAAAATCACAAGAATCATCTTCTAGATAATCACATAATCCACAAAAGATTAACTATATATTTCTTCTATATTTAACCATTATCCCAAAAATATAAAGGGTAAGGTAAAACAACTCTTTAAAAAGAAATAATCCCATAGGAATGGAAACTAATTTTAAATCTTCAACGTTCCATGGTACTACCCAAAGTTCATCATAGACCATTCCATAAATAACGGTCCTTAAAATTCCTCAAAATAAACCAAACTAAGATTGAAACCCAATTATAAGAACGATCTCATAACATAGTCTTCCAAGATAGACTTTATCGTTCATCTTCAAACAACATCAACCACTCTTATCATCTTATAACAAAAGTAACTAACCTAATCACATTTTCCCCAAGATAGGTTAATCATTTCCATAAGTAACCTAAATTACTATAATTCCACCTTAAATTCATCAATTCTTCAAAATATAAGTCAACATTACTCCTCAATGAAAATACCGTAGTAATCTATTTACCTTGATCATATAGGGTCCCCAAAATAGTGAACGTCTTCCAAAATAATAATCATCTTTTAATCCCCTAATCATCTCTATCATATTAATATGGCAATCGTTGCACTTCCTATCACATTGGTTGTTGGGACATGTTCTTCTATTTTCCACCATTAACTAAGAAGAGAAAGTATAATTAGGGTCTTAAATACTTAGCCAACAATCATGAAAAGGAACCTAAACCATATAAGTATAACTTGTAGAAGAAAAGTATACCCTAACTTGTGATCCCCTAGGTTTAAAACTAGGTTATCCATGATCATATATTCTTATGTGAATATTTATTTTATTTTATCTTTGTTCCTTTAATAATGGTTCATACTAAGCTTATGAATTTACAAAAGCATATCCACTGGGAGTGTCGTAACCAAGAGTGTAGCAAGGCCCATTGTCGTGTACCAGTTCCCATTCGAGTCTATCTAAAAGTGGTGTTTTCGAGTTTTACCCCTATGTACATCTATGCCAGAGCCACCTCTACCTGCTCGTATCCAGACAGAGAAGTATTTTCTTGGCAACCCCTTACTAAATACGCACCAAAATACCAGGAAGATTTCCTATATTTAAACTTTTCTATAGGGTTCTTCCTAGAGTTTTCATATCCTAATTTCCACAAATAACTAAACCATCCTTTGATACCAACTATAGCATCCTGCCTTTTTATCACATAAACATTCATTACATTTTACAAAACCTAGGATCTTTAAGGTTTAGTGTCTTGAAAACCAGGAACTTAAAACATGAAAACATAAAACATTCTTATTAAACACTTGAAATCCTTCTCCTCATGTTCATCCTAGGTTCATTACTGCATCTCATAACCTGGGGACATACATCAAAAGAAAGGGTGAGAAGAAGGCCTAGTAAGGGAAACAAGGGGAAACATTTAACATGTGAACTTGGGATCCATCAACAATGTCATGAAAAAAAACTTTAAGGCATGAGAAAGAAATCGTGAGGCATATCATAATAAAAATAACATTTTTAATAACTTGAAGATGTGGCTACAACATTTAATATTTACAATCATTCCGTTTCACCAAGGTCCATCCCCAAGGTGTCATTAAAAATTACCAAGGTTATTCACCAAGGTATCAGTCTAAAAGGTCATCTCTGGAGATTAAGTCTTTACCCAATCCATTGGTGCGCTATCAGGGCGCACCCTTGACATGTCTTTATTATCATGTGAGCCACATATATCATCATCAATAATTTCATAAACAACCCATATAGCATAAAATAAATGGGTTTCATTTCATAATCATAACGTTTTAAAACTGCTTTAAAGACATAATCTTTATGTCACTTTAAACCCACGGAAAGGGAAAGCGGGTCTCATGTATGTAAATCCCAGAATTTAAAATAGAAAAACTTGGTATATATGTGAATACCCCTATAGAAGAGAGATATTTGAGTATTCACTTAATAAAATAAAATAACTTTAGAAAAAGAGAGAGACATTTTGAGAAGGAAATTTTACAGCATAACGGCTATGTTTCGGGGTTTTAGAAAACATTGAAAAGAGAGGGGACATGGGTCAAAAAATTTTAAATGATCCATAAAAAAGTAGGGGGACGAAATATAAAGTATTTGAGAACATGGTAATGAAATTTGGAAGATATATCATATGAAATGAAGAACATGAAAGGAAGACAAAAATAAGATTTCTCTTATGAAAATTCGGCAGCATAACGTCGTCACTTAAACATCAACAAAAATGAATTAACGAGATCAAATAGGGTCTCTCATCATATGAACATAAAATTTAAGTATGATAGATATAGATATCATACCCCAACATAATAAAAAGGAACTTGAAAGACTTGACATGAAAGTAGAACTTTGAAAAATGAGAAAGGTGAAAAAATCCCTTAAAAATTCGGCAGTCTAATGGCGTCACTTAAACTTCAACAAAAATGAATTGAAGAGATAAAATAGGGTCTCTAATCATATGAACATAAAATTTCAGTATGATATATATATAGATCATACCCCAACATAATAAAAAGGAACTTGAAATACTTGACATGAAAATAGAGCTTGAAAATGAGAAGGGTGAAAGAATCTGTTACAAAAATTTTGGCAGCCTAACGGCGCCACTTAAACATTCATAAAACGAAATGATGAGTGTAAGAGGGGATATCTAATTATATGAACATGAAAATTTAAGTAAGAGTAATATAAAAGAACATCCTCCAACATAAGAACATGGAGCATAAAAAAATGACTTAAAAGAGAGTATTTGAAAAGAAAAAGAGAGTTTGGATCCCTTACCTTAAAGAGTAACTCTTAAAACTCAAAGGTTGGGACCTTGAGGGCCTGGGGGCACCCTGGGAGGACTCCTTGGTAGGTAATGAGACCATAGATTCGTTGGGGAAGAGTTGGGAGTCTAATGGATGAGAGGATGGCTTGGTATTTATAGGGAAAGTGATGGGACAAGACATTAATGGCCAAGGGACACCTCATTGGTGGTTTTGGCAAAACCATGGGCTTGACCATGGTATTTTCCCATGGTATTGGCCACTTGTGACACCTCATACCTTATAATACTATTCATAAGTCAACCATATTGATTACATACTTAATACATCATTTAATGATGTCATTAAACACCCGTAACTTAAAAACTGTATTTTCACTATTCATCGAAAATTCAACTCTCAGAAAAATCCCAAAATTTCACCCTAACCAAATATAGATGCTCTGATTTCAAAAATGAAATTCATTTTATAAAAATAATTTTCTAAATATTTTTAATTTAATTTTTTAAATAAATACACTATTCACCGAAAATTCATTTTTTCATAAAAATCCCCAAAAATTACCATAACATAATATCGATGCTCTGATTTCAAAAATGAAATGCATTTTATAAAAATAATTTTCTAAATATTTTTAATTTTTAATTAAAAAACACTATTCACTCGAAAAAACTATTACTTGACTAATAATTTATGAAACCGTTATTTAACCATTTTATTGAATCTCATTACTTAATCAAGGTGCCTAGATTATATTAATACTTTCTTTAAGTGAGATTACTAATCCATTTGGTCACATTACTAATCCTAAGCATAAAATCACAATTCATAATTTACTATTCATCAAAAAACAAGATGATCTTATTAGACTCTAAGTTTCATACTGAACATAATTGTAGAAGACTATTTTTTGAACATTATTACACATTTTTAATTATTTATGGTTTACATAAACATTTTTAAAATATCTTTTTTCTAAAATTAATCAAAAATATGAATACTATATTTATCCGGTCATTTGAAAATTCATAAACTTCATCATAAGAAGAAATCCCAATTTTTATTTAAAACAAAGGATTACACAAGGAAATTACGGTCTCCTTACATATCCCCTTATCACACCAGTGTAGGACCTAAGTGTAAGGTGTGCTAAGGTGAGAGAATCTGAGGGAGGCTCGGCCAACATCGAACGAGTAGTAATTTCTATCAGTTTGGACTTCTCGCGAAGGCGATTCTGTTCTAGCTTCACACGATGAAGTTCGGCTTGGGTTTGGTCCAGAGCAAAGGCTAGTGGTGCTACCTCCTTCCCAAGTTCTATTAGATGGGATTTGATCATTCCAAGACTACTGGGTGAGGCCATCTAATCTTCTTTATATATTAATTAACCAAGATTATTTGTATTTAGAGACAATAATCGAAATGTTTAGTTTCCAGTGGTCATATTGACCAATGGTCATATAACAGTCAAAACCCAACGATCTCATTTTAATTATACTCAAGTTATCAAATGAAATAGTTTTGTTGAGTACACAAAATTAGAAAACAATATTTATTCAAAATTTCGGGTCGTTAGAGTAAGTTTTTATTAAAATGGATGAAATAGTTATTTTGGAATTAGTTTTGTCATAATGGCTGTATTGGTTCATGTGCATTTAGTATAGATAAGGGTATGAAGTCTCCCCTATCATTAGTGGGGTGGATAAGGTTAGGAATTTCCCCCGTCATATGGTTTATTAAGTGATGACTTAGTGAAAGGGTGAATCACCATTCATGAGCATAGGTATTTCTAGGTTACATGCATGGTTGGATGTGTAGTTATGTGGAATAGAATTAGTTATGCCAAAATAGAACTTGTGAAATGGTTTTCAAGTATTGTTTGGATGATTTCCTTGGAAATTGGTTGGTTTTTAGAAAACTGTTTTAGTATGTAAATAGGTTTATATTTTGATATAAATTGTTTTAAAGTATTTTATATAAATTTTTTACATAAATGTGCTAACATATTCTATCTTAGTGGCATGAGTAGGGAATTCATTTTAGGAAAGCCTACTAAGTTTCATTACTCACCTCTCCTTTGCAACTTTTGTTCTTTTGAAGATATAATTTTTTTTATACAGTCAATTGTAAAGTATAACACTTCTTTAGTAGTGAATATTGATACATGGAATGTTGTGTGGAGTATATCATGGAGAATTGTTGGAGATTTGAGTCATGGTTTTGAGTCTTTGGGTTTTTTTGGTTGTCTACCACTGTCACCATTGATGTTTTGTACTCTTCATCTATATTACTATTTTATAGGTTGAATTTGATATAATGGTAATGATTTGAGTTTTATTTCATTGATATCATGCATCATATAGTGGTTTATTTGGTTATGGCATGTTTGGTTGGTCATTTTATTTTTAAAAGGAAAAATCATCCTCAAACTGTTAATGAAGCCCTTGTCATTTGTTATCAACCTTTGGTGTCTTGGGGATGTCACTTAAGGCCAAGTAATATTCTCCCACATTCTCAAGATAATTAGGAGTGGTAGGATTTTACACAAGGATATTTCATAAGAGTAACACTTTGGAGGATGGAAAATTTAAGATTATGTTGATTCAAAAGGTATACTTATGACTTTTCCATTCCTTTTGTTTTAGAATCACAAACCCTTTCTTAAATACTAGATTACAAAATTTTTATGTATAAAGTGTTTTCAGAATTGTTTTGTAGAAAAATTATAATTTTACCATACATAAAAATAGTTCTAAAGTATTCATGAATGTAAACTAACATTATTCATTATGATTATTTTAATGATTATAGATCCAATAAATATCATATTCACCTTTATCATATTGAATTTAAGAATATTTTTTATGTCTCTATACTTAAATTTTTTTTATAATCGGACTGATGTCGGAACCGATGAACATCGGATTTACAATCATAAATATTATCCAAATTACATTTTTAAGAAAGTACATTGACTAACCAAGTTTAAATTCAGAATATGGAAAACTAATTTCTATCGTGATAGAACATCTTTTGCACTATAGTGGTGTAAAATCAATATGATGTTAGACATTATGTTATGATAGAATGATATGAGCTATCAAATTCTAGGTTTCCAGGTCCTTGTGAAAAACTCAGAGATAATATGACCATTGGGAGAAAATATGACCATCGGGAAGCTCACCTATAAAAACCTGGTCATTTGAAGAGTTTGGAGTATTATATAAAATTAGATTATTTTCTAAAGTTACTATAGTACAGATTTATTTCATTTTCAAGAGATATATAATGATTACAAATCATGAATGGATTTTTCTTAGTGTTTTTCAATTATTTTTATAGTTTTTTATTCTTAAAGGAACCTTGAATGTTTTTACCTTTAATAATACCTTTGCATTATAATTGTGCATCAGATCTGTGATTACGATCAAGGGCTTGTGGGGATAGAAAGATAGAGTCGATCCATCAGAACAAGGGATACCGAGGATAGGTGGACAGAACAAATCTGATCCTCATATTGAGGGATTTACTTGTTGAGGAAAGATAGACTTACTTGTAAGTATAAAACAAGGGATACCTTTAGCCAAGGTTTGCTTGTACCTTACTCTTAAGGATAAAATATATATATTCTTTTAAATATCTATAATTCATTATTATATTGTTTCTATTGAATTAATTGTTTCTTACAACTCTTTTATTATGTTGTGCATGTTTTTAAATTGTTTTATCATAACGTATTTGAATACGATATACATTTAACTATTAATTGTATCTTCTGTGAATTCGATTTCTTTTATTTATTATAATTAAATCATATGTGATTATGATTATTTTATTATGATATAAAAATAACCACTTTGATTACGATGTAATAATATTATATATGATTATAATTCTTTTACATTTATATATAGAAATCATTCTTGATTACGATACTTGGGTAATCAAACTAAGGTCCAAGTCGGAATCTTATTTTTTTACTTAAATAGGTTTGTGAGTTGGTTTATTTTAAACTCTTTTAAAATAATGTTTTTAAAACTATAATTACCCCCCTATAATAGACCCATCAAAACATATTCTTTAATTCCTAATATCGATATAACTCACATTGATATGCAAAAATTGGTATTAGAGGTGGTTTACATGGCTCATATACTTGCGAAATTGTTTTCTTTACTATTGAAATTTTGTTAAGTTTTGTTATAATATTTTTGTTTATAAAACATTATTGCACTAAAATGCTTGTGGAAGGGAAAGTTTTTCTATTAATATGGGAACTTTTAATATCATGTCTATATAAAATATCAATCCAAATAGACATACTATTTTTTATGGAGCTGACTATGAATATTGGAGAGATAGAATGAAGAATTTAATTATCAACACATGAGTTTATAATTTTGTGATGCTCCTTGAAGATTAAAAAATTCATAATAAGGAAGTTACCACTTTTACACGTCAAGAAAAATATGAATATCATGTGAATTAAAAAGTAAGGAACACTTTGTTATGTTTCATGACCAGAAGCATATATAGTCAAATATCATCCTGTTAAGTAGATAATAGTATTTGGAAGAAGTTATAGGTTACAAATTTTTGTACATATAAAGTTGTTGAAACTAGAAGAGCTATGATCAGAGCTGATTATTAAGCTTTTGATTTATTAACTAGAGAATCTATCACTAAGATGCATCAGAGATTTATAACTATCATAAATATTCTACAATATATTGGTAAAAAATGATTATTTAATGATATTTTAGTTGAGAAAATTATTAATATCATTCCCAATGAATGGGAATAAAAGAGGATAGCTATTTATGAAATAACGAATGTTAATAATATCAACCTAGATGATATTATTGAAACCTTGGCGTAGTATGAAATTAGACAAAAAAAATAGATGCATATAAATAGAAGAATAAGAATAAGAAGAATGGTGGAGTTTCTTTTTATGCAACTACTTTTTTTAATAAAGCTCAGACTCCTCAAAGAGTTGTTAAGTCTTCAATAAAGAATCAAGTTAATATAAAAACTAATTCTAGTACTTATGAGAATTATAAAACTTAATTAGCTAATATCACTAGAAGGATGAACAATATTGTTGGAAATAAGGATTTAGAAAACCAATATAAGAAAGGTAATAAGGAAATAAGTGATGAGAAGGATGAAGTTACTTGTTATGAGTGAAATAAATATAGACATATCATACCAGATTATCCGGTGAAAAAAAGAAAAAATAGGAAAAATAATAATTCAGAAAGAAATTCCAAAAGATTTTATAAATCCAATGGAAATAAATTTTTCAAAGATAACTATTATTTGATTGTAATTGGAGTATATTTCTCAGATAATACTTCTGATAATGAATGTTCTGAAAAAAGTAACCAAGTAATTCTATCCAGAATTCCTAAAGAAAATCTTTTCTTAATGGCTAAGGTATGCACTACTAAGAACCATAAAAATATGTATCTTAATGATAATTATCTTGATATAAAATATTTAATATCTTCTAATGAATAATCCTCCCCATAATAAGATAATTTTTTACCTTGGCATAATGAGGTATCTTTTTTTCAAAATTAGTTGAAAATAAAAAATGGAATTTTTTACAAAAAACTTGCTAAAGAAAATTCAAGGATGAATGTTTCAAAAAAAATAAGTATTAGACCTCCCTAATGATCTTGATAATTATTATTTAAAAAAATAAACAATTTATAAATATTTATAAAAATTTATTTCTAAAAAAATATAGTTTAAAAATTAGTTTTTATAAACTCAATTCTGAAACTATTACAACAGAGGATAAGAATTAAGTTGTTAAACTAAAATATTTAATTTATTCTTTGAAGAAACTCTTTTCAAGTTTACTATTGGTAAAGAAAAATTTTATAAGATGTATAAACAAATTTAGTCTAATAGAACTAGTTTTGGAATGGGTTATACTCATAAAAACCTATTCATTAGTGATAATTACTTTGTTCCTAAAAATGCACCCTTTCGCACTAAGTGTCACAGTGAAGGGAATTAGAAAAAATAATTGTTCACTCAATAAAGTTTAAACTCTATGTTTCCAAACAATTTATTTCTCAAAACAAATGTGGATTCCCAAAATTTTATTTTCTGACATTTTTGGACCCAAGCATGTTTGGGCACCCAAAGTCTAATGTTTTTATTTTCAGGAAAAGAAAGAAAATACTGGTAACAAAAATAAACGGTACATGGATAGTGGTTTTTCCAGGTATATGACTAGTAATAAATATTTATTTGAAAAGGTCATCAACATGAAAAGTGGAAAACATACTTTTGGAGATAATTCTCAAGGAGATATTTTTGGTATAGGTAACATAGTTCTTATTGGTAAAGCCTTCATTTCAATTGTATTGTTTGTTAATGTACTTAAGAACAACCTTATAAGTATAATCCAATTATGTGATGAAGGTACCTTGTGAATTTTATAAATGATAAATGTGTAGTACACAATTCCAAGGATGAATTTATTCTTTGTTCTAATCAGCATGAGAATGTTTACACTCTTAACTTACAATACCTTAGGATCCAAGACTTAACTTGCCTTAGTGCAATGGAAGGTCAATCATTGTTATGGAATAGAATTTTGGTACACTGTAACCTTAGAAACTTATATCAGTTGACTAAGAAAGTACTTGTCAAGGATCTGATGAAACTTAGGTTTGATTCTTCAAAAGTCTATGACCCTTTTCAATAGGGTAAATAACAAAAGTCTAGTTTAAAATCTATTAGTGATGTATTGACTACTGATGATTTACAGTTAGTGCACATTGATTTATTCAGTCTTACACAAACTACAAGTATTGGAGGGAAATACATTGTATATGACTTAGATGATGATTACACTAGATATACTTAGATTTATTTTCTCACAAATAAATTTGAATCATTTCTCTATTTCAAAACTTTTGTAGCCAAATTTAAAAATAAGAAAACCATTCCCTTGATAACTATTCGTAGTGATCATAGTGAAGAATTTTTAAATTCCATTTTTGAAACGTTTTTTAGTAAGAAAGGTATAGAACATAAATTTTTAGATCCTAGAACCCCTAAAAAATATTTTTGTTGAAATAAGAAATTATATTCTTCAAGAAATAAAGAACTATGTCGAGTGATTACTCAATTGCTAAATATTTTTCAGCTTAAGTGGTTGGTAATACCTTCTATAATATAGATCAATTTTTAATATGAAATTTTCTTAATTAAACTTCTTATGAGTTATAGACAAGTTGAAAACCAAAATTTTATTACTTTAGAGTATTTTGAGGAAAATTATTCATCCTGAATATGAAATATAACATAAATATATTTGCACCCAAATTTGAAGAAGGAATATTTTTAGGTTATTCCACTACTTCTAAGGCATATAGATTTTTTAATAAAAATTATTATACTATTAAAGAAACTGTACATGTTAAATTTTATGAAACTGAACCTTTTGTTTTCAAATGACCCTAACCTACATCCTTCACATGTTTTATTTCAAAAACTAATTTTCAACTTTTTTTAGAAAATTATTCTTATAAGTGAAATACTCAATAAATTTTTTTTGAAGTATTTACTAAGGATGATTTTATGCCTTATGTTGATGAATATAGTATTCAAAACCCAAGAATCCAGTTGTTTCTTAAGAATAATTCTAGTGATAGTATCATTGTTGATGTTGATCAACAAGTTAGGACTAAGAGTTCCTTAAGAAATTAAATTGAACATAAATATTTCCTTTCTCAATTTGAACCTAAAAATCATAATGATTCTTTAGGTGATTATGATTGGATTAAGGAAACACAAGATGAACATAACGAATTTAAGAGGAATAAAATCTGGACTTTGGTTGAATGTCCTAAAGAAACTTCTATAATTGGAGTAAAATGGGTTTTCTGAAACAGATGTGAAGAAAATGGAATTATTATTTAAAATAAATCATAACTTATTGATAAAATAAATAACATACAAGAAGGTATAGACTATGAAGAAATATATACACTAGAAGCATGATTAGAATCTATTCGTATTCTACTATCCTTTTCAGCATTCTTTAATTTCAAACCTTTTCCAGTGGATGTGAAGTGTGATTTCCTTAATGAATGTGTATTTTAGGAAGTTTATGTAGAGAAACCCCCTAGTTTTGAAAATAAAAAACATCCTGAATATGTTTATAAACTAACTAAATATTTATATGGACTTAAACAAGCCCCCACAGTATGGTACGATATATTAAAAATATTTTTGTTATACAATAATTTTGTTAAGGGAGATGTATATCCAAGTATTTTAGTAAAATAAGTTAACAAAAATATCATGATTGTTCAAATATATGTTGATGACATTATATTTTTATCAACTCAAAAATCCTTAATAGATTCATTTTTAGATCTTATGAAATATAAGTTTGAGATCAATATGATGGGTGATCTAACATTTTTCCTTGGTTTTAAAATTTCTCAAAAACTAGAAGGAATGTAAATATCTAAACATAAGTATATTAAAGATCTTATTAAAAAATTTGGATATGAAAATAATAAAAGGTATAAGTACTCCAATCATAACCTCAAATACACTTGTTCTTAATGAATATGGGAAATGAGTTGATCAAAACATTTATAGAGGTATGATAGGAAGTCTACTTTACTTAACTACTATTCATCCTGAATTCATGTTTTCTATATGATTATGTGCAACATACTAAGATAATTCAAATAAATCCTATATAAAATCTCTAAAATGAATTTTTCATTATCTAAAGGGAACTATGGATTTAGAACTTTTTAATTCTTTTGGAAATGTTTTTGAATTAAAAAGTTTTTCAGATGCTGACTCTTGTTATTATATAATGGATAAAAAAACGCATATGGAACTTTTCATTTATTAGGAGATTCATTAATTTCTTGGTCATGTAAAAAAACATTCGGTAGAAATTTCCAAACCTAAAACTAAATATGTGGCAGCTAGAAGTGTTTGTGCTCAAGTGTTGTGGATGAAACACACACTCACTAACTATGGGATGTTTTTTACAAAAACTCAAATACTATGTGATAATACTAGTGGAGTTTCATTAAGTATGATCTATTCACATCAAACCCATTAAAAACAAATAGATATTAGGCATCACTTTCTTAGGGATCACACATATAAAAAATATATAATTTTGTAATTCATCATAATGCAAGAACAACTTGAAGATATTTTAAAAAACTTTTACCTTTATATAGATTTTAATAAATTAAACAGAATCTAGGAATGATTAATATAAAATGATCTTTTATATCTACATCTTGTTTACTCATATCCTAACAATAAGATACTTCTTTTAATAGGGGGATTACATTTTTTTGTTTTATAAAAACTTTTTTTTCAAAAATTTAATTTTATTAAAAAATTTATTATAATAGGTTTCTCAGAATCATATTTTTTTACAAAATTTATAGATTTAGTATTATAAAGAATCATCATACTCAGGAAATATTAAAAAATTTATGGACTCCAGTTTTTTCTTAAAATTTTCAGATTCAAAAAAAATATTTTCATAACGAGATTTTATTTATAAACTATCATTTTCATTTCTAAAAAATATTTCTTTTAAACTATCATATTTAATTTTCTTAAACTATTGTAATCTGACATGTTTAAAAATTTCAAGAATAACATCATTAACATATTGATAAATCCTTCTAAATTTAAAACTTATTCATCTTATTCTTTTAAATTTTTACATTATTTCATTATAATTGTCTATATTTATTATTGTTATTATTATTATTATTTTCTTTAAACTTTATATTGTTTATCAAAAAAAATTGTATTCACTCTCAATATGATAAATCTTTTAAACCTAAAGAGTTCAAAAATTATTAAATATTTCTTAGGATCATTCTCAAACATCAAATCATATAAGTTTTAGTCTCATCTATTTGATTTGTTTTTGAATTTACAATTTCACTTATGTTGCCTATATAAAGGGGACCCCCCCATGTCCTACATTATAAATTTCAGTATTTATACCCAAAAGTAATTTCACCATCAAAAATTTTCAATATGAAAGTATTTCCTTATGTAAGAATCCCCAGTTTATTCCTTGAATATGATGTCGATTGATAAAAATTTCAATGAATGGTTTGTATTCAGATAAAGTTAAGTTGAGAAAACCTTTTATGAAATTTATGAATCTACTCTAAAGAAAATTATATAATTCCAATGTTGGGAATATTTGTTTTTAGAAAAATTTAATGAGGAACTAGATTTAGTATATCTTTATATGGTTTGATAATTCTCTAGTTTAGCTATGTTTTTCAGAAGATAAGTAAAAAAAGGATTCTTTCACAATATATAGAAAACATTATCAGATTTTATATAAGAAAGCTAAAATATTTGTTGGAATTCCATCATATAGTGAATTATTTTTTCCTTCTCATTAATTACCTGATAATATTGGTTCTGTTAATAAAAAGAAAGCAGAGAATTAATTATTTGATCACTGTAAAAAAGTTTGGAAGGTTACTCATCTCACACCAAATAATCTAGTAGTTTCATTATAGATGAAAGGTTTCCTGATTCAAAGAAAATGAGATCGTGATACTTTAAAGGTCTTGGATGTTTTTGTTTTATATTTCATTGTATATATGATAATGATAGATCTTGTTAAGCATATATTTTTCATCATCATAAAAATAAAGTCCTCTATTAAGTCTCAAATTATTATGTTTATGGTTGTGATAAAAAAGTTAATGATTGAGTGAATGAATTTTTTAAATATTGAAAATGATTCAACGATTAATAAATTAAAGTTAAAATTCATTAGTGATGATGCTCTAAAGAGAATGAGATTTGGTTTTGATAAAGAAAAAATATATTTTTTTGACTTATCTGGTGGAACTACTCTAGAATTAGATCCCTCTAAGGAACCCTAGAGAAGTGTTCATACGAAAAAGAAAGTTGATCAGGGTGATAAGTGTAATTAAAGAAAGAAAAAACTTCTCAGTCAAAGAAATTTAAGAAAAAAAATTAGTGTCATATGAAGTAAGAGATGAGGGTATTAGAAACAAGGTTAAAATGAAGGAATTATATACTTTTATCTGTATTGATATTACAAATAATTTTCCCTTAAAAATTCACACTTCCAATACTCTATAAGAGGAAAGAAATAAGAAGAAGTAGAAAAAGAAGTCAACAAAAGTTATTTTATGTGATAGATTGATGAAAGGAGTGGAAATATCTTCAAGAAAAGTTGCTCTGTCTATACCCCCATATCAATATGATCAAATAAATCCAGATTTTATATAAAATTTTCATGAAAATGATGTTTTTAATGTTGAATATACCTCTATCCTAGACAAGAAAAATGGTAAATTAGTTGATGAGGAATCAGCACCAGCCAATGGAGGAAGAAAGTAAATACAAATAAAGGTATATTGAAGAATAAGTACTTAATGATGAATATGAAGATGAAAAAAAGGATTAAGATGTAGAAAAGGATTAAGATAGATAAGAATATGAAAATATTGAATCTGAGAAGTTTTCTTTAAAAATATCAGATTTTTCATCATCAGATCTACCTTATAAGACTGATAAGGATGGTGAACATGAAAGTTCTAGGAAGCAAAATTTTCCTTCAAAAGTAGAAGCAAAATATTCATCTAAGAAAGTCCACAAAGATAAAAATTCAAAGAAATAAGGGAATAAAGATGATAATTATGATGAGGAAAACATTCAAATTTCTGATGTAAAGTAAGTTGGAGATATAGTTGAGAAATTATTATCAAATAAAGATAGTAAAGGGAAGGGAAAAATAGGAAATAAGAACTAGTATTCTTAACTCCATGATATTGAAGTATCAGATTTAGTGAATATGATTATAGTATAAGGAGTTTATTTCATAATTATGAATTTATAAATACTTGAAGGAACAATATAATATTTTCCAAGACTACATGATAAAGTGTATAAGATCCATGAAAATAAAATTCAAAAAATGGAATCAATCAATGTTTTGACAAATAGCCTGATTCAAAATGAGGTTAATCTCAAAGTTCTTCATAAAAGTTCATATGCTCGTAAGAAGTAATGAAATAAAGTAGTGAAATTGTCTCATATTGTTAATACCAATTTTTAATTACATGAAGATACTATTGAATATATGAATAAGATTTTGAATTAATCATCTGAAGCCTTAAAGAATTTATCTAAAGATTTTAAAGATAAGGTGAAATTTTTGGAACAATTCAGAGAATATAATGGAAACCAAACTGAATTAGTGAAAGATTTTAGTAGGATGTTTAAATATTTTTAGTTGGAAGTGACGATACTCAAATACTACAAAGATGAAATTGTTGATTTAAAGAATCATAACGAAGTATTGGAAGAAAGAATTCAGATCCAAGAAGAGAAAAATCGATCTCAGCATGAAATCCTTACAAATATTAAAGAAGACAAAAAACAATCCAAGAATATGAAGTCTATTGTGAGATACTTGATGAAGAATTATTAAAACCTTTTCACTTTTTAACTCTTATTGTAATTATATTTTGGGAATATGTTTTTAAATAAATGACTTTGTCATCCCATTATGATTTGTTTGAATGTTTTCCAATTCTTATTGGTTGGATATTATCACACCATGACCTTGGATACTCCTTTATTTTATTATTTTATTTGTATTGGGTCTTTTGGTTAAGTTTTAGGTTTGATTACCGGTCAAAAAATTTGGTTTTTTGAATTTTTGGAGGGTTTTTTCAAGTGGTGCATGGGTATCGCATGGTTAGTATAAACTATGTGGTCCAGTCATATGGCATGTCTAGGTTCAAAAATAACCTACCAACCGGCTAGTGCATGGTCATGTGGTAGATCCTAGGTGATTGTGCAGTGGTCACTCCATGGGAAGAGATCTCTGTATGGTTATCGCATAGTTTGGAAAATTGTGCAGTCATGTCAAGTCATTAAAATCTTAAATCTAATTTTCCCTCTCTCCTCCCTTTAACCCTAAATTTCACCCCTCTCCTTTGATTTATTTTTGTCCTACCAAGGTGTCTCAAGACCCCTTATCCCTTGTATCTCCTCCCTCCATGGTGCTTCTCCTTTGGATCTAAGTTAATTTTTATAGTTTTTAGGTTGTTTTCTTATCCATTCAATTTTTCCCTCTCTTTTTTCTTGGATTTCTTGGGGGTTTTCTTCCCTTGGCTGAACCCTAATACATAGGGTTTTCATTTGGTTCATTTTTCTTTGTTTCTAGGGTGTGATATTGGTCCATGGGGATTTTTTCTTCCTCCCATTGAATCTTCTTTCCATCCGCACATGGTTGAGGTAGGTGTTTCTATCTTTTTCCTTTCTGACACAATCTATGGAAACTTCTGGGATTTAAATTGATTTTTAAATATCATTTTCAACTCTATGATATCTATGGATATATGTAAATTATGATTTTGTGATCTTAGAATTTATAAAAAAATATATTTTGAAATAGACTTGTGTGTGATGTCTAATTTTATGGAACCTAGGGTGTTTGTGAAATCCAATTATTATTTTAAAGTGAAATCGGGCGGTTTTAAAGATATGTTTATCCTTAATTGTGTTGTGTTGGTATTTTTTTTCCTGTGAATTTGGATTTGTGGGTATAATTAGGTAATTTTATAGATTTATGGTTGTGTTAAAAAAACCTTGTGATGTGTTTTATGGTTTCAAGGAGATGGTTAGTGTTCATTTTAAATAATGTGAGTGGTTAGATTTGGTTTCAAAGCAAGTGGTAGTTTTGTGAAAATAGTTTTTGATTGTCTTCTTGGTTATTAGGAATGCCATTAGATATTGGCACATCCAAGGGTGCACTAGGTTTTTTTGATAAAGATGAGAATTTAGGCCCCTATATTAAAATAAAATAGAAGAGTTACAAAAGGAAGAAAGAAGTAATTCTACATTTATCCCGGAGTATAAGAGAAATCATATCATCAGGAAAGGTGGAAAAATGATGACATTCTTCCATACTTACCCCTTTATTTTCCAGCCCATTACCAATATATTTGGCCTCCTAGAAATCATGTGTGATGAAGTAGTTCATAGATGAGATATTTTCAATATAGTAAACCCATTTAACAGCCAATCTCAATTACATATGCCTCTGTCCCCTTCTTATAGCCTGCACCAAAGTAGTGGAGTGACATTCAAACTAGAAATTATTCTAGTTTCTTTGAATAAAATTATCAACCTCGGATATCAGCCTCATCATCTTTGACTATAGTGTCGTGACACTACCACAATTTCCATATAAACATTCAATGGCATCCCCATTTCCATCCATGAAGACGACGCCAAAACCCGAGGGGCCTGGATTTCCACTTGATGCTCCATTTGTGTTGAACTTGACCCATCCTACAAATGGTGGTGTCCAAAAAATTTACATCGTGTGTTGAGGGGCCGGGATATTTCCATCAATGCTTAACTACCTAAGAACCACCCAATCATTTACCAGATGACTGCATGTTTCCAAGTGTAGGTTATTGGCAGCACGCACTGCAGCAATGATCAACTCCAGCACGTGGCCAACATGGAACCTGAACCTACTATGAACAACCACATTCCTGGTGCTCCAAATACAGTGGATCATCTCCTCCCAACCCACTTGAAACCACACTTTGATTTTCCTAGAAAGTTTAAGTTTGAAACTCTCCTTGAGAAATCTGCGGAGAGAGGTAATGTAGGGTATATGTGATCCAAAAAATGGTTGCACTTCCATCTAGAGAGAGGATTCTGCCTTACAACTCAGAAAAGAAAGTTTCACATGTTCTTTGTGCTTCATGCAGAGGGTGCATCAAGAACACAAGGAAAATCCCTCCCTCTGAAGGTTGGCATCCACTGGAATCTTTTTGAGGGTCAGCCTCCATAAGAGAGTGAACTGTGAGGGTGCCATCCATTTCTTGTTAAAATTCCCAATCCATTACATCTCACCATTAATCATATAATTGTAAAAGATTTTTTAATAAATCCAACCATTTTTATCTCCCTCCCAGACTAGAGTATCCTCATGCATAACGAATTCATAACCCTTGATCATATACTCAACGTCATCTGGAACCATGCCCATGTTTTTTACTTACTCCCTAATTGTGATGCTATGATCAAGGTGAGTATCTTCCAAGTTAACATGGTTGATGAGTGGATACCCAGTCCAATTATCATACTGGAAACATAGGGGAGAGTTCTTATTCACCATCCATCTTGAGTGATTGATGATTTTTTGGAAAATGGATTTAATTCTAGTCCAAATGGAGGACTCCATATATCTGGATTTGGATTCTAGAAGTCTTACAATGAACTGATTATGTAAGAAGTCCAGGGCCTCAGACATGCAGTTAATGAGTTTTCAAACAAACTTGGCTTGAAGGGATTGATTAAAGGCCTCCATATTCTTGATTCCAAGACCTCCCATATTGTAGGGATGATAGAACTTCTTCCATGGGGATGTAATTTCCTTTCTTTCAATAATATTTCCACTCTAGAATAAGTTTTTCAGCATCTGGTTGATCTTTTTAATAACAACACTCTTCCATATATAAACCATGAAAGAGTAGACCAACTTTGAAATAACAACATGCTTTATAAGGAAGATTATCCCAGCTATTAATAGGGACTTTCCTTTCTAGGAGGTGAGGGTTTTCCTCATTTTATCTTGAATAGTTGAAAATTTTGATTAACGTGGTTTTCCATAGAACATTGGAACACCTAGTTAGACAAAGGGTAGAGTACCCTTCTTTATTCCCAAGTCAAAGGTGAGACGATCCTTCCTCGAGATTGAAACGATCTTGCCAAATTATATGAAACATTTTCTTTAGCTAACAACTTGACCAGACACATTCTCATAGTGTTGTAGTTCCTTTTTTATATTTTTGATGTTTTTTCTACCCCCTATGTAAAGATGAAAACATCATTAGCAAAAAATAAGTGAGAGGGAGCAGATTTACATCGGCCTTCCCTGATTGTAGATTGTTCACTCTTATTCACCATGTCAATTAAAAGTCTGCTGAGATAATCCTCAGCAATATCAAAAATAATCACTGAGAGAGGATCCCCCTGTCTCACCCCCTATAGAAAGTAAAGTAACCTTCTGGGGACCCATTGATAAGAATAGAAATGTTGGCTGACTCAAAAAGGATCATGATCCAATGAATTAACTCCCCACTGAATCCAAAGCTACCTAAAACATTTCCGATGAACCCCCAGTCCATTGTGTTGAAGGCTTTCGTAACTTCCAATTTGAGCACTATGTTTCCCTCTGTTGTTTCTTTTCTTAGAAGATTTAATCACTCTAAGGCAATGATTAAGTAGTATTGGGTGTTCCTTCCATTCACAAACCCAATTTGATTCCAATAAATGATCTTTTCTGAGACACAAGCAAGCCTACTTTCCAGAATTTTAGTAATCACCTTGTAAATGGTATTCACCATAGAAACTAGTCTGAACTAACTTATTTCACTCGCATTCTCAACCTTTGTCATAAGAGTGATAAATTAGGCATTAAATCCCTAGTAAAAATTAAATCCTTAAAAAAATTCTTAACAAGTTGGAAAGCATCATCTTGTATGATTTCACAATAGGTCTGAAAAAATTGATTCATAAACCCATCCAGCCCTGGAGAGCCTCCCTTCTTAATACCAAACACAGCCTCTTTGATTTCAAAATCCATTAGTATTGAGGTAATGGAGTTGTTCTCCTCCTCCATCACAAGATATGGAATAATTTTTTCCCTTATCTACTCCTCATTTGGGGGGAATTGAAAATACACTTATAATAAGAGACAATATGTTTTGAGAGTTCCTATCTATCTTCCAAAATATGATCCCTGTCTTTTAGAAAAGCCATAGGTCTATTAGCCATGCACAACCTTTTAAGGGCATAAAAGAACTTTGTGTTTCTATCTTCCACTGAAATTCACTTGATTTTTAAAATATCTTTTTGAATGTTATCCTAGAGTGTGAGAAGACTCCCATGCTTTATAGATATTTCAGTTTCCTATTTAAGGTCCCCACAAAAGTGACCTTTAGTGAGGGACTCTTCAAATTCCTGTAAAAGACATTCCAGCCCATCAATTTCAGAATCTAGTGGGATGAACCTACTTTTACTCCATTGTTTCAGCTGTATTTTCATGAGATTGAATTTAGAGAGACATACCAAAGGGTGAAGACCACAATCCCTCAGGACCCAAGTGTTCTACACAATCCCTAAGCACTCTGATAAGGAATCCCAAGCATTATAGAATCTGAATGGGATTGGTGGCTTCCTCTCTATATTCAATAAACTTACCAGGATATGGTGATGATCTTAATTATTCTTGGACAAGGTGACAGAGAAGATTGACCTTCATCATGTAAGTGAGGAATCATTTACAAATTCCCTATCAATTCTAATAGCTCTCATTCCATTAAGGAGTCTTCTATACCAAGTGAATTTGGCTTCAACAAGATTAATTTCTGTCAAATTGGCCTTCTCAATGTAGTCATGAAAATCAACTGTCGACCTAGTTCCAACCATTGTACCAATCTTCTCCTCTACATGAAAAATGGATTTAAAGTCCCTTATAACAATACATTGATCCAAAATTGTAGATTCCAGGTTCTGGATTTGATTCCATAATGATCTCCTTTCAATGTATTGATTATAACCATACACAACTGAGCAGCACATCCTTTGGCCAGACTCCATGAAACTGTAGGTGAGAATCTGCTCACTCTCATCAACAATGATTGGATTAACCACACCTTTATTCAAAAACATCCAAACCCTATATTGAGAGACCGCATACTTGATGCAACTTAAAAGGATGAATCCCTATTTGTTTAAAAAAATTCCCCATCTTGGTAGAGGAGGTCTTAGGATCAAAAATTCCAAAAATTTCTGGTCTATATTTGCCTGTAATCAACTGAATGGAACCCATTGTGTCAGGTTTGGCCATCCCCTGGTAGTTCCAAAACAATGTCCCCATTAATTTTGTGATTTAGGGGTTACTCCCCCCTTTCCTTTGGTATCAAAGTGTTGTAATTTTTGAGTAGATCTTGTAGAAGAGTCAAGTCCCCAATGTTTAGGCCCTTGTATTATATCCATGCTATTATTTTTTGAAATGACCATGTCATTTCGTTCCTCATAAGTCAAGGCAATTTCATCAGGGACTTTTATCTCCAATGAAACCAGTGTTCGCTTATGTGAGTCCTTATCCAGTCCGAAGATTTCATCCCGTAACATGGGTTGCGGCTGAGAGGGGTTCCTGATATCTTGAGATCCTGCACTATGAACACCAAATTGGGGATTCCCTAGATCAATTTCAATATCAAAAACTACAAAAATGTTAGTAGAGTTCAAATCAGGTTTTTTCATCTCCAAATTGTCCTATAAATCAACAGAAATCATATCAAGGATGTAGTCCTCAGCCTGCAAAGAAAGGGAAACTGAGAAGAAATCTGTAGAGTAAGCCTCCTTCCCCTCCTATAGATCTTCACTCAAATTCTCCTTACTCCCCAGATGCTTGATATGTTTCTCCTCTTCCTCATATAAGTCATCCCATGAGGGGATATTCTGTGTTGCTCCCCCATTTCTCATATCAACTTCATAATCCTTCTCCTTTTCATTTTGGTCACTTTCTTTATTTTGAGTGACCACCCTCCAGGTCGAGGTAGTAGGAGCTGGTTTAACCAGTTTTTTCAAAACACGACAATTGTTGACCATATGATTGACCATTTTTCAGTGGTCACAAAATTTGGGAATATTTTAAAATATATACAAAACCTCCAATTTATGATCATCCGTAGCAAGAAAAATCCTACCAGGAGGTGAAAATTCCATGTTAATCTCAATAAGTAATCATGCATACAAGCTAGATCACCATTAATGGATCACTGGTCAATCTTAAAAGGCATTCCCAATCCAGAGGCAATGTCACTGAGAATCTTGGGATGCCAGTACACCCACAGAAGCCCATGAATTTTCGTCCATACCTATTCTTGTAAAGTCGTTGCTTGAAAGGGTTGAAGTTAGGATCCCACTCTGATATCTAGAAGAAACTAGGTCAGAGGTTGAGGTTTCCAATTCTCTAGACAGTTTCAAGATCATCTCTTCATTCCCAAATAACTTTATAGTACCCTTTTCCAATTGGGACAAATCTACAACTCAAAAAACCCCAACATTACAAAATCATACTTTTCAATTCATCGTAGGACCAGGATTTTGTACCACTCTCATAAGAGGTGTGAACTAACATCGAGAATTTACAAATATCCATCCACTACTTAAGAGCCTTTGGATTTTCCGCCACCGCAATGGATCCATCCCCTAGACGCATGAGAACTGGCAGTTTACCAGGTACAGATGCAGAGGGTGCCACAAGAACCTCTACAAACGAGATTCATTTTCATAGAATAGAAAGATCTGAGACCTCCACTCTCTTGGGTTGTATGAAATCCATCTCCCATTCTAGATCGAACAAAACCATCACTGCTAAGTTGACTAGGGTTGAAGAAGATCTCCCAAGGGTGCATTAGGTGTACACATGGATGTGCCCATAAATGAAGGTGACACCTTGAAAATGGTGGTTTCTTAAAACCTTGGTTTCTTGAATAGTTATTTGGTTTCTAAATGATGTGGGTTATCTTATGATATTTTAAAATAATGATTTAAAAATGAAGTCTCAAAGGGTATGCTTGTTTGGACCTTGATGTGTGTTTCGGGGAATGTCTAGCTTAACGGGTCATTTGGCTGTTTCACCAGATTGTGTATTTTTTTTTTAAAGTTTGAAATGTTTTTCTAAAAATGCATTAGATAATTTGGACTTAAAGGAACATTTGGAACTTCAAACTCAAAAGTGATGTTTGTGTTTATTTTTATAAAGGAATTTGGTTTAGTAAACATGAGCACCTAATTGGATATTCAAAGTGTTTTATGAAATAGTTTGGTATTTACATGATGTGATGGACCAGTTGGCACATTAATGATGTGATATATAAATATATGGGGAACTTCAATAGAATGGATTTTACTCCATGGGTTATCATATCGTGGTGTTCGTGTTTGGGGTAGGCAAGTGCAGTTACGGTAGGTAAGATAGGTAACGCTTGTGTTGGCCTCCTACATACATAGTTTTACTATAACCATGGGTTCTTAGGCATCTTTTAGATAATCGGGTAATGGTATCTTACCATCCCCAATTATATGGGTTGTTACCCTCTTCGATTTTTAGAGAGGCTATAAGGGTTGTGCCACTGGTGATAATAGGATAGTATAGGGAGTTCGTTATTGACTTAGGGGATTCACCATATGTCAGTATGTGGTTTTGAACAAGGTAAATCCAGGGGTCTTCTAGGTATGTTTAGGATCACCCATGGTTATTATCTGTATTACTTGTTTAATTTATACTATACTAGTTTCCATCCAATACTATTAATCTATTTATTTTTAGTGCATCCCTAGTTTTACTTATTATAGATTTTGGTTATAAAATGGAAATTGGTTTTGAAAATGGTGTGTGGAATGTTTTGGATTTTAAAATGGTAAAACAGTGTTTTTTAATAAAATGTGAAAACCCTATTTTTATAACTGTATTTGAAAATAGTGTTAATGGATTGTTTTTGGGAAAGGAAATACTTTGATTCTGTGGTGATGGCCTACTGGGCTATTAGAGCACACCCTACTTGTGCCACTCAATGATGGTAGGCCTGGTCTATTTTGTGGGTTCAGATTCTTGTTTAGGTTCCTAGTTCATCTTCTCAATGTTGGAGCAGTTTTGGTCTTATAGTTGGATTTGAATAATAGGTCGCATGGAGATCGTGGTAGAAAGGTTTTTATTTCAGTTCTGTATTTTTTTATGCTTGTTCAGTTGTAATTTTTTACATGGATTAGTAGTGTAATTATTTATGTTAATTTGTTATATCTTGTGTCATGTTTAGTTATTTTTATGTTGATCCTAGTTTTTATCTCTGGGACTTAAATCATTCCCATTTGTATGTTTTGATTCTCAAAACTAGTTACTGGCCCGTGGGGATCAAGAATGACCTTTGGTCCATGTCTCATATCAACTTGGGCACCAGGTTGGATGAAATTCTAGGTTGTTTCAGGAAAAAATGGCATCACAAGAATCCCTTGATATTTGGGGTGTCTAGTAGTTAGAGATTAGTACTATTGGGACTCTAAAGGTAGGTGCGGGAAGAGTGTCGTGAACTCTTACTTGCATTGATCCTCAAGTCACCATGGGTCTTCTAGGATTTGTGACTTTTGTCTTGGGTTGTTTTGGATTGAGGGATAACAACGGAGGTGATCTGGTGTCACATTGTGATCTCACATGGAGTCCAATTTCATGTTTCAAGGTTATCATAGAGTTATTATTTACTTGGTTCATGGCCCACTACCATGTCATCGGGTTAGTAATAGGAACTAGTTCCTCATTCTGGTGGTCCATTGTTGGTTGTGTTTCATTTTGGTTTCATTCGGTGTAAGTGTGTGTTGAAAATGAAAGTGGTTTTTGAAATAAAAAGGAATTTAAAATGAAATTTATTTCCATAAAATGGTTTTTAATTAGTGAAGTTAGTTTTAAAATTGAAAGTGTTTTGGATTTGAGAATATGGATTGGGTGCTACACTTGGTGTTCCATATAAAAGTTTTCATGGGTGTGGGTATGTACAGGAAGTGAGTTTTGGTACGCATGGATGGAAATGGATGGACACACATGTGACGGTTCATAAGATGACATGGGTGGGGTTTTGGAATCAAAGGTTTGACTTGGTTTTTCTAAGATGGATTTGAATGATAAGATAATTTCATAAATTGGTTTTTCCTAAAAGTGGATTTTGGTATTTGGGAATTGTCCTTAGAAGAAGGAAGTTCTAAAATTTAAAGGAAATGGTGGTTTTTAAAAAGGGTCATTTTGGTGGTATTTGTATGTGGTTGGATTCTGAGTGAGTTGTTTTTAAATCAAGGTGTTATTTTTAATTACACCTCAGTTTGATGTTGGTTATAGTTTTTCTTTTACATGTTTCCTGGGAAATTCCACCCAGAAAGGTCCCCAATGTTTCTTATGAGTCATGCCCAGTTCCTAGTCCTTATCAATTGTTTCATATTTTTTGTGGTTAAATATTCTTGTTAGAGTCTTTCGAGTGGCTTGAGGAAGTCGAGTGTGTTTTTAGGACATTGGGAACTCCTGAAGTTATCAACTTACATGCATTTCGAAGGTTGTTTGAACAAGCCTTGGAACAATGGGAGTTGGTTTCCCCATCATCGATGCAATTTGAGATGATGTGGGAAGTAATTAATACCACTTTCATCCAAAGGTTCATAGTGGAGGAGGTACATCAATTTAAGGTGGCTGAGTTATGGGATGTCTGGTAGGGCCAGCAGTTAATGAAGTCTTACATTGACCATTTTAAAGAGCTTGTTCCATTTTCTTTAGAGGCAGCATAAGAAGGTCAGATGAAAATACTTTTTTTCTGGGGTCTTCATCCTCATATTTCATAAAAATCTATCTCATTTGGTGAAACCTATTTACAGAATCTGGTGGGTGAGGCATTCATGGATGATCTGGTTTTCAGGGTGCATTAAGTGGTGGTTGGTTCTCGTGAAGGTTCCCGATCTGGCAAGGAGTGCACAATGGAGGAACATGATTACAAGGAGTCTCTTTCTTTAGTCCCATATTCTCATTTGTTGGACTATTTTCAAGTATATTTTCAATGCGGCCTATTTGGACACTCAAATCCCTCTTGTCACAATCCTCTGAATACTTTCCATAGTTGTGGTCATTTGGGTCATCTTGAGAAGATTTGAAAGAAGCATTGTTGGAAAAAAATTCTTGATTGTAGTATGTGTTTCCTAATTGTGAGGCAGAAGATTCCACATCCATAAATCCATATCCATAGGTTTTGGGGTGAAGCTTTCACACAGTTAGGAGTTTCCTGGGGTATGAGAAGCCCTGGTCTAGTTTTATATTTACTAATTTTTGTTCTTCTTGTTTTTTATGTTTATCTATTATTGTAATAGTGTGATGGATATATTCTACCACAATATAAGTGGATTTATTTCTTGTAAATTTGGTTCCTTTGAATCATTTTTTTACCGTAATGGATGTTTGACCTTTTTGTAAATAGGTTTTTTTGGGTCTTGGTTTTGGTTTTGGATTCAACGGTGCTCATTTGGGAAATGCTTAGCTTTTATGAAGAGGGTGAGTAGTAGTTTTAGTCTACTATTTAGTTTTAGATTGAATTTTTGTTGTGGTTTTTCCTTGGTGTTGGGGAAATAGACCACTGTGGAGAATTTTTTAATCCCAGCAGTGATGTTTTTTACCCTTATATAGAGGGTTGTCAGTCTTTGTAGGAAGTTTCCCCATTCTGGTGTCCCATTATGTCAGGTTTCTTTATAGTAGGTTTTATATTTGAGTCCTTCTGGTGGAGTTTTTCTACTCATGCTTAGTGAGTTGTTTTAGTTTGGGATTAATATTTCTTTAGTTTTCATTTTCATTAATTCCACTATTTGGTAAGTGTGAATAAATTTGGGTAAGTTTTGGTTGGGAGTTCCTACATTGCCCCCCCCCCCCCTCTGGGGTGGTGTGTTTGGGTTTCAAATTCTATGGGTTTTTGAATTCTTATGGTGGCTAGAATCCTCTAGAGTTCTCCCCTAAATCATGGGACTTGATTTATTCTTGAATCAATTAAGAGTGGCCAGTGGAGATAAAGTTCATCCCAGGATTCACAATTTTCCTCAGTTTTGTCAGGGCATGGACTCAAGTTTGGTTGACTATCGTCTTAGTTCCTTTATGGGGAAAGAAAGTGTATTTGGTGGGGATAATTACCACACTCTGACCTCAGATACTTATTTATTTTATCATTTTATTAGTATTGGGTATTTTGGTAGAGGTTTGGGTTTGATTCCCAGTAAAAAAAATTGGTTTTTATATTTTTTGGGTGGTTTTTTCAAGTGGTACACAGGTACTGCACGGTTAGTAGAAAATGTGTGGCATGGTCATGTAGTAGGTCTACGTTCAGATAGAACCTATCATACATATAGTTCATGTCCATGTGGTAGATCCCAGGTAACTATGTACTAGTCCTTCTATGATCATGGAGATCTGCATGGTTACTACATGGTTTTGAAAACTGTTTGGTTGTGTCAGGCCATTAAAATCCTAAATCTACTTTTCCATCTCTCCTCACTTAACCATAAATATAACCCCTCTCCTCCCTTTAATTTTTGGTGCACCAAGGGGTCCAAATACCCCCTCTCCCTTGTCTATCCTCCCTTCTTAGTGCTTATCCTTCGAATCTAATGTAATTTTTATGGTTTTTAGGTTGTTTTCCTCTACTTTCTCTCTTTCCCTCTTTTTTATTAGATTTATTTAGTGTTTTCTTACCTTAGTAAAACCCTAATACCTAGGGTTTTCATTTTCTTCATTTTTATTTGGTTCTAGGGTGTATGGTTGGTCCATGGGGCCTTGTTCTTCCTCTCATTGAAGATTTTTTCCATCTGCACATGATTGAGGTAGGTGTTTTGGAATTTTTCCTTTACTGAACAATCCATGGAAACTTGTGTGCCTTAAATTAATTTTTAAATGTCATTATCATATCTATGATACCTATGTATATATGTAAATGGTGATTTTGTGTTGGTGTAATTTACAAAAAAAATATTTTAAAGATACTTGTGTGCAATGTCTAAGTTTATGGAACCAAGGGTGTTTATGAAATGCCATTGTTCTTTTAAAGTGAAATTGGGGGTTTTTATGAAATTTTTAGCCTTAATTAGGTTGTGATTATATTTTTTCTTATCAATTTGGTTTGGTGGGCATAATTTGGTAATTTTATGTCTTGATGGTTGTTTTAAAACACCTTGGGAAGGGTTTTATGGTTTTAAGGGGACGGTTTGTGTTATTTTTAAATAATGTGAGTGGTTTATTTGGTTTCAAAGAAAATTCTAGTATTTTTAAAATAGTTTCTAGTATCTTATTGGTTGTTAGGTGTACCATTGGATGTTTTCACATCCATGGGTGTATAAGGTGCACACATGGATGTGCCTAAAAATGAAGATGACGCCTTGAAAATGGTTCTTTATTAAAACCTTGGTTTCTAAATGATGTGGGTTCTCTTATAAAATTTCAAAATAATGATTTAAAAAGGAAGTATCAAATGGTATGCCCATTTGACCTTGGTGTGTGTTTTGTTGAATGTATGGCTTAAGGGGTTGTTTGGATATTTCACCAGATTGTGTATTTTTCTTTAAAAGTTTGAAAGGTTCTTCTAAAAATGTATTATAGACTTTGGACTTAAGGACCCATTTGGCACTTCAAACTCAAATGTTATGATTGTTTTGATTTATTGAAAAGACTGTACTTTGGTAAATATGAGAGCCCAATTGACGATTCAAAGTGTTTTGCAAAATGGTTTGATATTTACATGATGTGATTCCCTGGTTGGCACCTTAATGATGTGTGAGATATATATATATATATATATATGGGGAACATATATATAAGGGATTTCCCTCCATGGATTTTCATATAGTGGTGTCTATATTTGGGGTAGGCAAGTATGGTTATGGCAGGTAAGATGAGTCATGTGTGTGTTAGCCTCCTACTTACATAGTTTTACTACCACCATGGGTTCTTAGGCGTCTTTTAGATGATCGGGTGATAGTATCTTACCAGCCTTGATTAGATTTTGTGTTACCCACCTAGATTTATAGACATGCTAAAAGGGTTTTTCCACTTGTGAGGATAGAATAGAGCAACCATTTGATTATTAACTTAGGGGTTTCACCATACACCAGTAGGTGGTTTTGAACCGAGTACGTCTAGAGGTCTTCTAGGGATGTTTAGGATTGACCATGGTTATTATCTGTATTTCTTGTTTACTTTATACTATTCTAGTTTCTAGCCTATACTATTTATCTATTTCTTTTTAGTATAATTCTGGTTTTTCTTATTTCATATTTTGGTTATAAAATGGAAATTGGTTTTGGAAATGGTGTGTGGTATGTGTTGGATTTTAAAATGATAAAATGGTGTTGTTTAATAAAATTTGAAAACCCTATTTTTATAATTGTATTTCAAACTAATGTTAAAGAGATATTTTTGGGAAAGGTAAAACTTGGATTCTATGGTGATTTCCTACTGAGTTGTTAGCCCACAGCCAACTTATACCACTTAGTGTTGGTAGGCCCGAGCTATTTTGTAGGTTTAGATTCTTATTTACGTTCTCAGTTCAGCTGCTCAATATTGGAGTTGGTTTGGTCTTATGGTTGTAGGTTACCAAGAGATCACACAGAGATCATGGAAGCATGGTTTTGTTTTCATTTTTTTATTTTTTTCGCTTGTTCAGTTTTAATTTTGTACCTGGATTAGCTGTGTAATTATTTATGTTCAGTTGTTAGCTCTTGTGTCGTGTTTGGTTCTTTTTATGTCAATACTTGTTTTTATCTTTTAGGATTAAATTGTTTCCACTTGTATGTTTTGATTCCTGGAACTAGTTTCCATCCAATGGGGATCAGGAACACCCTTCGGTCCTTGTCTTGGACCGACTCAGGCACTGGGTTAGATTGGTATTTGAGTTGGTTCATGAAAAATATTCTTTCCATTTTTTGGGATCATTAGGGAAGTTGAATATATTGTTTCATATTATTTTCCTTCTAAACCCTTTTTAAGGAAACTCTAATACTTTTCCCATTCTTTTTGTAAGTCAGAAAGGGGGAGAAATTATTCAAATGGTGAGAAACCCCTTTTATAAGATAGAATTATAGATAGGGTAGAAATTATTTATTAAAAAAAAGAATATGTTTTTGGGAAGAGAAAACAATATTTAGGGGGATATATTATCATAAGGGGGATTTAGTCATATTCATCATCGTATTCAAATGACTTATAAACTCTAGAGGAGTTAAAGATTAATTTTTAATTTTGAATATGAAGTGCTTAAAATATAAGGGATTATAAGTTTTTTTAAGTTGTTTTCTATTTCGGTTTTTTGGTTTGTGCTTTCCAGAAAGGGAATGATTGTTGAGTCAAAATTTATACTTAAAACTTTTCAATTCCTTTTGTTTTAGAAATCAAAAACACTTTCCTAAATACATGATTACTGAAGTTTTATGTGAAATGTGTTTCTATAATGTTTTTGTGGAAAAATTATACTTTTACTATACTTATAAATAGTTCTAAACTATTAATGAATATAAACTAACATTCTTTATTATGATTATAGTAATGAGTATAGATCTGATAAATATCAGATTCATATTTATCAGGTAATATTTAATAATTTTTTACTTGTATTTATACTAAAAAATTATTTATAATTAGACTAATGTCAGAACCAATGAACATAGGATTCAAAATCTTAAATATTATTGTAATGACATTTGTAAGGAAGTCCATCGGACTGACCAAGTTTAAATTTTTAATATGAAAAAATAATTTCTATCATAATGGAACATCTTTTACACTATGGTGGTGTAAAATAAATTTGATGTTGAACATTCTATTATTCTAGAATGATATGAGATTTCAAATTTTAGGTGACCAATTACTTATGAAAAAACTTGGAGAAAATATGATTGTTGGGATAAAATATGACCATTGAGAAGATCACCTATAAATACCCAGTCATTTGAAGAGTTTGGGGAACTATAGAAAATTATCTGATTTGATAAATCTATTATAGTACTGATTGATTTTATTTTCATGAGATATATAAAGATTAAAATGTGTTAAAGGTTTGTTCTTAGTGTTTTATAATTTTTTTTAGAGTTTTTTATTCTTAAAGGAACCTTGTCATGCTGTTCATTTAAAGATACCTTTGCATTGTAATTGTGTATTCGATATTTCATTATGATTGAGGGCTTGTGGGATAGAAAGATAGAGAATCCAATATTTTGATCAAGGGCTTATAGGGATATAAATATAGGATCAATCCATTAGATAGAGGGCTGCCGAGGATGGGAAGACAGAACAAATATGATCATCATATCAGGGGCTTTCCTTGCAAAGGAAAGATATACTTTCTTCTAAGTATTAAATAAGGGATACCTTTATCCAAGGTTTGTGGCTACCTAATTCTTAAGGTTAAAGAATATATATTCTATTAAATATCCATAATTCATTATTATATTGTTTCTATTTAATTAATTTTTTCTTAAAATTCTTTTATTCTGATGTTCTTGTTTTAATATTTTTTTTATCATAATGTATTTGAATAAAATAAATATTTAACTGTTAATTGGATCTTCTGTGAATTCAATTTGTTTTGTTTATTATAATGGAATATTATGTGATTAAGATTATTTTATTCTTATATAATTGTAACCATTTTTATTATGATCTAATCATATTCTTTATGATTATAATTATTTTACTTTGATATATCGAAATCATTCTTGATTATGATACGTAGGTAATTGGACTGAGGGCCAAGTATAAATCTGATATTTTTTACTTAAATATTTTTTTGAATTGTTTTTTTATACTTTTTTAAACTAAGGTATTTAAAACTACAATTCACCCCCCCCCCCCCACACACACACTTGTAATAGATTTATCAACAACATATTCTTTCGATCCAAATATCAATATAACTCATATTGATATCCAATATATTCATCCTTTTTCAAATGAAAAATTCTTCAAAAGGTAAACCAAACCCATAAGGTTAATATAATGAAAAATGAAGAAAACAAAAGAGTGAAACCCAGAAAAATATAAGAGTCGTTATAGACCAATCGTAAGGGTAAAAAACAGTAATGAGAAAAATAAAAACAACAACACATAAACATGGTAAAGAAAAAAATATTCAGAACATGTATAATTCAAAAAATAAACTAATAATATATTAGTTTAATTTAAAAATAAATTATCATGACAAAATAAATAATAGATACATGTGAAGGAGTGGGGTGGGGGATTTAGAAAGGTAGGGGAATGAACCATGAGAACACAAGCAGGGTGAGAAGAATGGGAAAAATAAGTTTTTTTAGATATTTTTATTATATGAAGGTTGTTGTTTTTTTATTGTATTCACTAATTCTATTGGTGATTGAAAATAGTTGTATAATTGATCTCTAGTTAGAGATCAATGGATTCCCCATACACAAAGAATATATTCTATAGTAGTGTTGACATTTAAAAATAATATATTTTATTTTGGAATGACATTCATTATGTTTGGGACTGACCATGATGTTGAGTTGATATTATCGGTTCACAAACACATTTATTTTTTATCACTTTAAAGAATATGTTGAAGAATAGATAAACATGTTTTTTATTGATGAATATTCCAGTTTCTTATACACTACTATAGATTTGGAAAAAATTATCACTGAAAATTCTCATTTTAAGTGCTAAAAATAGATAATAGGTTAAGCACCCTAAAAATACCAATGCCTTTATCTATGATAGAATAAATTATTAATAAAGTCCAACTTTAATAGCAATATTTTTTTAGTGGTGATAAAATTCAAAAAAATTAAAATCATTCAACCCATCCCCCTTTATCAATACTCACATCCCCCATTTATCAGTGTTATATGCCCTGTGTACCCACCCCACAACATTTTTCTATCCCACAACCTTTCACATATATGTATTTATTTACATGTATTAGAATATAAATATATTTTTTTATTTATATACACATATTTATATATAAACATTACTTGCATAGGTATATATATTTATAAATGAATTTTTATAAGGTAAATAAAAGGGATAATTTTTTATTTTAAATAAATTAAATGATAAATATTTATTTCCATATAGTTTATATATTTAAAAATACATTTTCATGTAAATATTTCTTGAATATTTATTTTTACAACTGATTTATTATATGTAAATATATTCAAATATGTATATCGTTAATTATAAAAAAATATTATAATATGAAAAAAAAATAAACAGTAAAATATTCATATGATGGTAAGAATAATTTACTCACCACTTTAAAAAGACAAAAAAAACTCAAACGAGGTTGAAATTCCATCAAATGTTCAAAAATTAAAGTACCCCGACAAAAAACTCAATTTTGGAGACCTTTTAAGACTTTTTACCAAAAAAAACATTACTTTGGATTTCCTATAATCATCACATCATAGATATTTTTACAATATTTTATTAGATATGTGATAGATCTCAAATAGACACTCGTATCAAAAGTTATGGTAGTTTGAAGTTCAAGTCTTTTTTTCAAATTTATCTTAGATCATTCATTAATTTATTGAATTTTTATGTCATCCAATTTTTTTTAAATGACCATTACCCAATAATATTTAGAAAATTATTAATTAATTTTAATTTTTAATTATTTTATAAGTTATTTTTTTACTAGATAAGTTATATATTAAGTGTAAATGCATATTTTCTCTTACATAAATCATATTTAATAGAACATGTTATATTTATATCAATATAAATATATTTATATATTAATTTATGATTTTTAATAATATATACTTTTTTATGAAATATAAAATTTATCAGCACAAAAAAAAATCTGTGATAAAGGTTATCTTTATTAGTGATTAAAAAATGCTGATAAAGGTAAGATTTTATCAGTACCTTTTTAACATAGATAAAGATGCTCTTTAGTAGTTCCTTTTAGTTTGTGTTGATAAAAATACCACCTTTATTCATGCTTTTTTAGTCATGATAAAGGATAGCACTGAATATAGCCTGATTTTTAGTTGTGAAGAAAGATAAAAATGAATGGATTGATAAAAAATAGTACATATTTCTATTACTACATATCTTAATTTCATCACTGCTAAAAATATCATTTCTTATGATTAAAAATCATTGATGTTGTTAGTGCTATAAACAAGGATTTTATTTTCTAAGAATTGTGTTTGATTGTTGTTTGTTGTCAATCCATATTAGCATGATCATGGAGTTTGCAAGAAGAGTGATCTTATAGTACAGGCTGACAATAGTGTTGAAGGTGGCAATATTTACCAGTGTTTGAAATATTTTTGGACCTCAAAATCTAGAGATTGGTTTTTGGAAAAACGATTTTTTTCTTCAGAAAAAAGTTCATAGACCGCAAATCATATTTCATGGACTATAAAGGGAGTATGTGGAACGACGAAGGAAATTGGGAAAGGAAGGGATTTCTGCATAGCAGTGCTATGCGGACCAGGAAGCATGGTACATGGATCGTGTAGGGAAATGGTTTGTGTGAAGCATAGTACATGGACTAAATATAGAAAATGGTTTGCGAGAGCCTTGTGGTTTGTGGGAGGCAAACAGTTCATGGGATGTCTTGTCATTTTTGTAAAGGAGGTGGTGATTTGAGGAGTCTAAAAGGTTTTCATTCATGGGATACATCGATTGTTGTGAAGGAAAGGTGTTACACGGACTACAGAGGGAAAAATTGTTTGCTGGTGGAGAACGGTATACAGTGAAGCCTATACCACATCAAAAATTTGGGGAAATCTAATTGGTGATATTTTCATTTCTATTTTCCTATATAAGGATCACTTATCCCTTTATTATAATGAGTGATTTTGATTAGAAATCTAGGAGAAATTTGGTGAAGTCCAAAGTGGCTCATGGGAAGACAACCCTGTGATGTAGACTAGGTTCTTGAGGGGGATTCTATAAAAGGATACATGATCTGTGAAGACAGTTCACAGAAGGGGTTTTGTGGGGCACTGTAGACCGTAAAGAAAAATGGTCCACGAAGGAGAGGTAGTTTGCGGAAGAAGAACTCGTCCATGAAGTAGGGATGATTCATGTAAGAAGATTCAGTCTATAGAGGAAGAAGTCGTATGTGACTGAGATACAGTCCATAGAAGTGGAGGTATTCTGTGGAGGAGAGGTGGTCTGCGAAGCATACGCACTATGCTGTGCAATGTAGGTTGCGGAAGAAGTAGTCTATTTCACAGAGGAATAGTTCACGAACTAACATTTCACAGAAAATTGGATTACATATACGGGTAAAAGAGTGACATAAATATATAATCTATCTACATTTTATGATGTGTTCTTTAAAAAATGAAAGGGGCTTACAAGTCCAAAAACTGTGTTTGGATCCCTCCCAAGGTAGTGAGCTAGGGAGAGTCGACAGAAGTGTTCTAAGGGATGCAGTGAGCTATCCCCAAAATATTGTAAAGGAAGTGTTCCTGATACAAAGTGATTGTGTCTAAACTTTTTTAATCCCCAAATATTGAATATTAGTGGATTTAGGTATGATCAATACACTTTTGTTGTATGCTTCTTAGATTATCCCTTAGTGGGGAACCAACTAAAATTATTGTGTTGACTCTTTGCATGTGATTGTTTGTTTACAACTCATTCTCATCGAATAGGTTTAGTAGATTCTTACCAATGTGGTAATAAAATCTATCACTTTTGAAGAAAAAATTGACACCCTAATTCAGCCCTCCCCTCTCAGGGTGTTTCGGGGTCCTTCAAGTGGATTAAGGGCCTACAGGTTACTGGTGTTAAATTTTTTCTTCTTTGTTGTCATGAAGAATACAGTTAATGTTAGGGGAGTTCCCCATTTTGATAGAAGTAACCTTCAGATATGGAATAATAGGATGAGATCTCATCTAAGATCTATTATAATGTAATTAATTTTTTCCACTACATAAGGAATATAGGTCACTAATCCAACATGTTTTTCTATGAGTGATACAGATAGGAAATTTCTTGATGCAGATGCTAAAGCGCAAAATTACCTCATTATGGCTTGTTCTGATCAAATATATCTAAAGGTAATGAGCTTCAATTCAACCAATTATATGTTGGAAAATCTATAAAATATATAAAATGTAGATAACATAGTGACGGGGCCAATATTTAAGTTTTTGTCAATAGGTTTGATGATCTGAAGATGCATCCTGATGAAAATGCATATACCTTTTTCAATTGAATTACTGATGTTATAGGAGAAATTTGAGGTCTTGTTGAATAAATAAGACATTAAAATTTTAAAGAAAATATTGAGAAGACTTACACCTATTTATAATACAAAAGTGTCAGCCCTTAAGTAAGGATATCTTTCAAAACTTTCTTTAGATGATCTAAGGAGTAGTTTAGTAGCATATGAAATGTGTGTTAAACCAAAGGATGAAAAAAGTTTTGTTTGCAAGGAGATGGAATTCAAATCCATGTAAAAACTTTATATTTTAGAAGATTTTTTTAATAAAGTTAATGAGGAAGACAAACTTTTTTCTCTATTTGACAATAAATTCAAGAGAGGAAAAGAGATATTTGAAATAAATCTACCCTAGGGATGCTTTCATTGTGGTGGAGTGGGGAAAATTTCCTCTAGGTGCTCGAGTAATTTATATGAAAAATAAAGTGAGGATGAAATATCAAAAAATTCTCAAAAAAATTCTCAAAATAGATACTTCAAATATGGAAAGAAGTTACAAAGAAATATTTTTTTTTGTGAAGATGATGATGATGATTATTATTTATTTGAGGAGGAATAACCAGATTTTAAATCTAGAATAAAATAATCTATAATGGATACTATTGAAGATTTAAAACCATCAAAAGATAGAACTATATATGATTAGTTTATTGGTAATATTGATCTCAAGTTACAACATAAGGATTCTCTTGGTAAGCTTGAGAATCAAAGTAACAGATGAAAAAAGTAGAGATAACTTGTGGAAGAATCATTAGAATATGTTGATTGGATTGATAATGAAATTGAACGACTGGAAGAAGTATTGAAAGAATAGTCAAAAACCATTAAAATCATAGAAGATTTAGTGGAACTAAATCTTAGAATTAAAGAAAAATCAAAGTTCATCAATGAATTTACATCTAGAATAGAGGAGAAATCCAAGACTGTTGAGGGTCTTGAAGAAGAAGTTGTTAGTCTTAGGATATAACTTGAAAGTGAATCAAATTCAAAAGAAATAAAGAATAAAATAGAGTTTGGAAGATTATCATACGTTGAGATACTAGAGATAGATAAACAGGGTTCTGGTGGAGTAGAGAAGGTTTTTAATGATCAAAGATCCACATGCATGGGAAACAGTGAAATTAGTTGTAATGCTGAAACATAAAAAGATGGAAATAAGATAAACCTAAGAAAAGGGAAATCAAAATTTGAATATATCACAAAGTCAATTGAAGTCTTAATAAAGATATCCTCAAATAAACTAAAAGGAGAACTCAATATTGTCCACAAGTCTCCCAAAATGATAGGTAGTAAAAATATTTTACCAAGTAAGGAGACATAGGGAGGAACATAAGTGAGAAAATATTTCCTCTTATGAAATTCCAACTCGGTGGCTATTTAGTTCATACCATTTCATACTATGAATAGGTAGGGAGATATTTGAATGGGAAAGATCTAGGAAGTCATCAAAGGAGAACAAATTCAAATAGTACTTTTTATATAAGAAATAATTTCCATGGATATTGTTTTCATTGTTCTAATTTTGGCTATAAAGTTGTTTATTACAGGTAGAGGAAAGGCATGAAAATACATATAGAACTCAGATACAATCCAATACTCATCAACAAAATGGTGTTGATATTATAAATAGGTTTTCACCTATTGAAGAAAATTATGATTATGATAATCCTGTTCACATGTAAAATAGATTTTAAAGGTCATCTTTATCCTTCACTCAATCTAATATTTCATGGAAGGAAAATAAGAAAATTTAAAAATATAACCCTGTAAAAGTAGCCATCAAAGCTACAAAGATCATTTGTACCAAGATTCTTGAGAGGGGATTCTCATTCCATATGAAAATAAATAAATACCTATTAACAAATGTTAATAAAAGGTTTTATGTAATAGTAAGGTTTGGTAATGATGGTGCTTTGAAGATCAAAGGCAGTGCAAGTACTGAACTGGCTAATAGAGAGTTAAAGAAAACTGAATTTCTCTATATAGATAGTCTTCACCACAATCTCTTGAGTGTGAGTCAACTATATTATTTGGGACTAATGGTGACTTTTAATCAAAATGGGTGCACTATTCGGGGAAATATAGGGATTTATCTTATGAAAGTATGTAAAACAGATGGAAACTTATATCAAGTGGATAGTAAAGAGAACATTTTCTACATGATAGTTGAAGAAGAAAAAAACTTATGTCACTAATTATTGGGTTACATTAATAAAAAATATCTATAAAATATATCTAATAAGAATATAGTCATGGATATCCCCAATTTTAAGCATGAATGAGAAAAGACTTGTGATGCCTACATTCAAGGGAAGTTATCCTGTAATTCTTATCATCCAAAGAAGAAAATGGCATCAAATATTCTTGATCTCATTCGTACAAATGTATATGGTCCAATAAATATTTCTGGAACATGTATAGAAATGTACTTTGTTCTTTTAATTGATGATTATAGTAGAATGTCATGTGTGATGATTATACATAGGAAACGGAAAGTGCTTGATTGCATGAAAATGTATCTCCAAATAGCTGAGAATGATACTGGATGGAAAACCAAAGTTATTTACTCTAACAATGGAGGGGAATGCACATCCATTGAGTTTTATAATTACCAGTAGAAACATGGAATACAACATGAGGTGTCGGTTGTGAGAAACCCATAGTAAAATTGAGTTGTTGAGTATAGGAATTGATAGGTGAATAGTATGTCTAGAACTATGCTAATTGAGAGTCATATTCCTTGCCATTACTGGAAAGAGGTTGTTAAATTTGTAGTGTGTGCTCAAAATTGAATATGTATTTATATGGGATAAACCAAGACACTATATGAGTTGTGACATGGAAGGAATCCCTCTTTGAAGTATTTTCATGTTTTCAGAAGTAAATGTTTCATTCAAAACAAAGAAGAAAATCAAGTAAAGTATAGTGATGTTGTATATGAAGGAATATTCTTTTGATATTAAATGAATAAAAAAGCCTAAAATATTTCAATAATAGTCTTGGAAGAATTGTGGAAAGTAGTGATGTCAAGATCTTTAAAGATAAGACCACAAACACCTTGAGTGGATCTTACACTAATGTTATTGAAGATGTAAAAGACAATGGACAGAGAACATATTTAAATTTATAGGTAGAGGAAGTATTGAAAAAAATTCAAAAGTCACAACATGATACTGATTCAGAAGAAGAATCAGAAGAGGAAACCATGGTTGAAGAAAACTCTTATGAACCTCACAGGAGAAATTGAAGATAAAAAATTGATCAATCCAACATCATTTGGGATTGGACAACACCAACACAAACAAGAATAATGAGGAATAATTCACAATCTTTATTTCAATCAGTTTTGTAACCGTCCTCATTTAAGGAATCTATAAAGGATAAATCATGGGTGAAATCCATGAATGAAGAGTTGGATCAGATCGACAAGAACCAAACATGGTATTTAGTTAATAAACCTAAAAATCACAATGTGATGGGTACAAAGTGGATTTTTAAAAATAAATTTGATGAGCATAGAAATTTGATCAAAAATGAGGCATGATTTGTGTACAAAGTCTATTCATATATTGAAGGTGATGATGTTGAGGAAACATTTACTCTGGTGGCTAGGCTGGTGTCAATTAGACTTTTTCTTGTCATTTCAATTCAAAGATGATAAAAAGTGTATAAAATGGATGTCCAAACTACTTTCTTAAATTTTTTTGTTGAATATTAAGTCTACATTGAACAATTAGTGGGTTTTCTTCTTGGTAATGATGTAATGAAGGTTTTCATATTAAATAAGGTTATCTATAGTTTGAAATAGCCACCACGAGTGTGGTATTCTTGATTGGATTCTTATCTAAAGAAGCTTTAATTTAAAAGAGGAGGAGTGTATCACAATCTCTATGTGAATAATCCTCATAAAGATCAGTTCATGGTACTAGTGAATATAGATGATATTATATTTGGAAGAAGCAAGAAGGGATCAGTGGCTGATTTTTCTAATCATATGAAATCAGAATTTGAAATGTCCCTGATTGGTATAAACTCACATACTTCTTAGGGTTTCAAGTGATTTAGAGGAAGGAATTTTATTTCTCAAGAAAATTATGCAATAGATTTGATGATGAAATTCAATATGTGTGACTCCAAACCAATATTGACTCTAATTGCGGTAGGAACTAAACTTGGAAAGTATGGGGATGGGACTTCTATAGATCCCACCATATACAAAAGAATAATTAGAAGATTGTTTTACTTAAATGAGACATGGATAGATATTGTCTTCAAAACTTCCTTAGTGACACACTTCATAGTAATCCGAAGGAAGAATATATGGCGGTAGTTAAATGAATCATGAGGTATATTCAAGGGACTCAAAATTATGGACTATACTTTTCTACAAGAAAATATAATGATCTGTCATCATTTTATGATGCTAATTAGGCTATAGATGTGGTAGATAGAAATTCCACAAGTGGTGGATCATTATTTATTGGTAATAAATGTGTGGTTTGGTTGAGTAAGAAATAAGAAATCACTTCTCTCAGTACCACTGAAGTTGAGTATATCTCCACTACAAAGGCTTTCACTCAGCTACTCTGGATGAAATAAGAACTAACTGGTATTGTTGATGAGTTAAAAAAACTGATGGTGATTCACTGTGATAACAAGTTAACAATTGATCTTACAAAGAATCTTATTCAGCATTCTCATATGAAACACATATAAATTAGATATCACTTTATCAAGGAAAAAGTTGAACAAGGCATAGTTAAAATGGATCATGTTGGAACTGATGATCAAGTGGATGAAATACTAACTAATCCATTGTCAGTGCATGTGTTCAAGAGGCATCGGTTGAACCTCGGTGTTCAGCTACCTCCCAATGCATGAGGAGGTTGCAAGTAATCCCCTGTCACCAATTGTGTTAACTATTTTAATCTATTTTTGGTTGTGATGTAGTTTTATGGGGGAGATATGATCCAAGGAGAGTGTGTTTTGAGTTCCGCATGTTTAATAAAAGGTTCTTTTGGGCTTATTTTGAACTGGGGAGAATGGATAAATTCAATACTATGAGGTTGGAGGAGAAATGAGAAGCTATAAGACAATGGATAATGGATAATGGAGAGATTTCCTTGGTCATCGTTAAGCATTACGATACATGAGAACCCAATTCATTCTTATCCTTTTGTTTTTTACACTGAGCTTTGCTCATGTAGACTTAGAGTGTTGGATGAATTTTTTCTCACATATAAGGTTTTCATTGTAGCTAGTGCTTCAATGAATTTATCTGCATATTTCCAAAAAACACAAAGGGGGAGATTATTAGAACCAAGGATGTTCTTTGATAGAAATTGAGTTTGGTTTTTAATTGTTTTCAATCCATATTGGGTTGATCATGGAGTTTTTAAGAAGTGTGATCTTACATTATAGGCTGAAAACAGTGTTGAAGGTGGAATCGTTTCCCAATGTTTGCAAAAAAATGGGCCTCAAAATCCGGAGTTTGGTTTTTGGAAAAGGAATATTATTATAGATAATACAGTTCATGTAACATGAATCATAGTTCGTAGACCGCAAAGTGAGTACATGGATTAGAGAAGAAAAATCATCAAATGAAGGTATTTACGCATAGCAATGCTATGTGGACCGTGAAGCATGGTATGCAGACCATGTAAGAAAAATGGTTCTCATGAATATTGGTACATGGGCCACATAAGAAAAATTGTTTTCATCAGCCTCGAATTTTGTGGGAGGCAAATATTTTATGGTATGGCTCATTGTTTGCAGAAATGAGGTGGTGATTTGAGGATCCGTAAAGGATTTCATTCGTGGGAGACATCAGCCACCATGAAGGAAAGGCGCTATGCGGATCGTATAGGGAAAAATGGTTCGTGAGAGGAGAAAGGTACTTGGTGAAGGTTGTACCACATAGAAACTTTGGGTAATTTGTATTATAGAGATTTTCATATCTATTTTCTATATAAGGATCACTAATCCCATCGTTACGATGAGTGATTTTGATTAAAAATCTTGGAGGAATTTAGTGAAGTCTAAAGTAGTTTGAGGGAAGACAACCCTATGAAAGATAATAGGTTTACATGGAGGATTTTGTGAAAGGATAAGTGATCCATATAGAGAGTCCATGGAAGGGGTTTTTTAGGGCATTGTGGCCTGAAAAGGAAAACAATCCATAGAGGAGAGGCAATCCGCGAAAGAACAACCCGTCCGGGAAGCTGGGATAATTCACAGAAGAAGAGTCATTCTATGGAGGAATAGGCGGTCTGTGAAGGATATATGGTCCGTGGAAGCAGATAAATCCCACAAAGTAGAGGTGCTCCACAAAGAACATACACTATGTGGTGTAGTGTATTTTGTAGAGGAATAAGTCCAGTTCGTGGAGGAACAGTTTGTAAACTAACAGTGCACGGAAAAGTGGATTAAATCTACGGGTAAACAAAGAAATTCAACATATAATATTTCTACAATTGAGGATGTTTTATTTAATGAAAATTAAGGGACCTAAAAGTCCATAAACTATGTTTGGATCCCTTATAAGGTAGTGAGCTAGGGGGAGTCGATGGAAGTGTTCTGAGCGACGCAGTGAGATATCCCCAATATATTGTAAAGGTAGTGTTCCTGGCATAGAGTGACTATGTCTAAACTTTTTCACTCCACAACTAGTGAAGTTTAGTAGTTTTTTGTAGGACCAACACATTTTTGGCATATGTTCCTTAGACTATCCTTTATTGGTGAACCAAGTAAAATTATTATGTTGACCCTTTGCATGTGATTTGTTGTTTACTGCTCATTCTCATCAGACAAGTGTAATAGGTTCCTACCAACATGGGAAAAAAATTCATCACTTTTGAAGAAAAAATTGACAACTGGATTCACCCATCCCCTATCAGGGTGTTTCATGGTCTTTCAGTCAATGTAGATAAAATTCAGTACTTTTTATCAAATCTAAAATAAGATTGATAAAGTGAGATAATTATCATCACTTTTTTATCACTAATAAAGGCCAAACATTATTAGTTATAATTTATAAAACAGATAAAGTCTTAAAAAATATTTTATAAATTATTTTGAGGTGAAAATTTCAGATTCTCATCTATCCTAACCAATATTTGGGGCCTCGGTGAAGTTGATTCTTGCCTACCCATAAATAGCCTTGAACTCTTACTACCTGGATCAACCTAACACATACACCTTTTATCCACGAAATACACTTTATTATTATCGTATCTTATTGGATTTAAACTGCTAATTGGTTTGTTCTAGGTTGAACACTTGTACCAATGAACTATCTTATTTTCTTCAATATTCTATGATTTATTTATTTATTTATTTATAAATACATTTATAAAAAAAAAATATACTTACATGTATTTTTATTTATATATTTAATTACATAATTACATATATATATATATATACATATATTTTTTCTATAAATACATTTATATCACATATTTTTTATGACAACTTGTCATGTACCTGCTAAAATACCCAACTTTGATTAAAAAATATGAACTCAAACTTGATTAATACTCATTTAAGAATACTAAAATGTAAACTTGAACAAAAAATAAATATTTAATACTCATTTTAAACCCAACCCAATTTAAATATCCATCGAATTTGTTTATAATTATTTTATATTATATAATTTTAGATAAACCAAATCTGCATATAAGATTTTTTATAATAATATAAAATAATAATAATAATAATAATAATTAATGATGTTATAATTATGTTTTCTAATATATGTATTCTTATTTTCATGTGTGTCTCCCCCTCATGAAATTTTACCTTCTGGTTGAATATTATTGCCAATCTATCCTTTCAGGAGGTGCATTTGATCTTCTATCTCTTCATGTGATCGTCTTGGGCCAATGTTATAGTGTGAATGAACTTATCTAGGTGAGTAAGTGAATTTAGTAGATATGATATTTTTGGAAGTAATCTCAAGGTAATAAAGTTCCATGTATGATTTATTTTCTATTCACATGAATACATGTGGTGAAAACTAATAATATCACATGATCGACTCATGAGACAATGTAATAAACATCATCAAATTGTTACTATTTTTATTTATTAAAATGTGGAACCATTTGAAAAAATGGAGAGAATTTTTAAATAAATAATGGGAATTTATTTTTTGTCTTTGGGAATACCACATTAGTTTTTGGGCTTATATTCCCAAGGTATTTCTATAAAAAACTTTCTTGTGTAATTGTTTTGAAAAGAGGAAAGAATTTTAATAACTTTAGGTGACATCCCCACAACACCAAAGGTCAAAAATAAATTTTAATATCTTAGGAATCATTTGGGTGATGATTTTACCTGAAGTTAAAACAACTCAAGATCACACCACACAACAACCAAGACAATATATATGATTCATGAATATAAACCATGTAATTCCATGAATAAAACTAAACAAACAGCAACATCAGAGTTATAATGGAACATGGTATAACAACTGATAAGTCCAAAAAGACAACATGAATCAATACATTCAAGTGGTATCGACTCAATAATCACTCATACTAGCTCTAAGGTCTAACACCATATGTCATTCCCAAGCATCAATTTTCATCACTAGAGAAATAAGAAATCTTATATTTTCTTGTATCCTAATAGATAAAATCTAAAAACACCCCAAAGTTCCCAAGCATGGGGTAAGTATTAACTCAGCAGGATTTTACCAATGACTTCCCAACTCACACTACCAAGACAAAACCTATTAGAATAATTCATATAAAAATTTTGAAATTAGTTAAAATAGTTTATTAAACCCATAATTAAGACCAAGTGAGAAAACCATACACAACATTATTTCATCCTTCCACATTTTTCATAATCATCCACATGTTCACATGAAAACACACACCACATATATGTCCATACACATAATACACTCAATATTGGTGTTACCATTGATGATATACTCCATGACCATAATCTTTCCAACCATGATGATGGTTCTTTCTACCAAAATTGTCTAACTTTTTTATATATTCCCACCAAATCATACCAAATTTTAATTCTAATAATTTTCCACAAGTAAATACTCCTTTGAAAATATTTTCTTAACATGTATCTACCATAAAAACTCTTTTATAAATTTCAAAATCATAATCCAAGGGGGTTATCCAAAATCATGGAATCTTATAATTTTCTAAACATAAACCTAATTAGTTTCCTTAACGAAATAAAATAGAAAATAAAAGTAAAACCTTTAAAATAAACTAAGCCTTCAAATTCTAAAATGATAGAGATGTGATATATTCCACCTACCATAAATTCATTTGTTTAGAATAAATGATTTATGATGAAACCAATGATTTCCCTTCTTTCTATTGTTTCTTTTGATTTACATAAATACACGCTTGAGGATCCATTGGAAACAGATGTAGGATGTTAAAGGTCTATAAAAAAATTCATACATATATATTATAAGATGAGATGAATGAAAACCCACATAATTGTATATACAACTATTGGTCATACATATGAATGGGAATAGAATAATTTATGTTGTAAATTAGAATTTATATCATGAATCCATCAAGGGTCTCTTATTCCAAAAACTCAATTCCTCGGTTTTTTCTAGAAAAAAAAATTTTACAGTGTAAATCATTCTTATGGAATAAGAATATTGGCCAAATATATTTTATATTGTAAAGGGTTCTTATATCCCATTACCCCAATATATTTACATCATGAAACCTATTTATGGCGTAAATATTTCTTACACAAGGTTATAGCATTCCAAATCTATTTTATTACTCCTCTTACACTTATGTACCATTCTATAGGTTATCCCACCAACTCCAAGCATAAACTAAAAATCCCAAAAATATAGAATACCTAAAACCAGGGGTTCTATACTTTCACCTATAAAAATTTCATATAAATAGTAAATTTTTCATAAAAATATATACACCAACATGTATTGAAAGTATTTAAAATATATATTTATAGTAAAATTTATTATTAAATATTATATATATATATATATATAACAAAACAAAATAAAATAAAATAATTTTTTTAAACTGAGTAATGATGAGATTAGTCATGACGATTGGAATTCAAAAAATTCAAAATTCAATCATTTTTCTCTCTCCAAAAGTTTCCTTGTATTTATAGAATAAAAATTCCTTTTGATCAAAATGGTGAGAACAAATATATGTTAATTAAATTGGTTTTAATATATAAATAATTGGTATATCATGATCTTTTAAAAATAAATCTCCTTAATACAAAACACTCTAATAATTTTCCTTCAACATTGAAACATTGGGTCTGTTTGAAATTTGTGGTCACAATTCCTTAACATTCTTAAAATATTTGGGGAAAATTTCAACCAAGAACCCTACACCAACAATTGGGGGTGTATCAAAACCTTTTGGATAATGAACTTCATTCATTCATCAGGATCTAAAATTATGATATCTTTTCTTCCCACCTCCTAATTTTTACAATAATAAAAATGTTTTAAACAATGCATATCATTGAAGATGGATTTGGAATCCCTTAAATTCATGAATTAAGAAATGTTCATTCTTGACCATTTCTATAGTAAGAAATTCTCTCAGTACCAATGAAATATGATGTTTCTTCTTAAAATGTTAAATATTTTTTAAATTCTAAAACCAAACCATTCTTCTATTCCTGATGAACTTTCTCCAAAACCCTGTGGTACACTTGTTTACATGACTCAAGTCGAACACATTTGTGCAATGGAAAAAATATGAAGATGGTGAGGTTTTGTGTCGAAGTCATATTCTCAAAACATTATCAATTCATCTATGTGAAAATTTTCTCCAAATGAATTCTTCTCAAGAGATATGGGATGCACTCAAATTTAAGTATAAAGATGAGGAAAAAGGTGAAAATATATTTCTTATTGCAAAGTAACTTAACTTCAAGATGGTTGATAATAATACAGTGTTGGATAATATTAATGAACTCCAATTTATAGTAAATAAGATTATTTCTCTTAAAATTAATATACTAGAAACTTTCAAAGTTAGTGAAATTGTTTCTAAATTTCCACCTATGCATAAGCACTTTGGTAAATCACTTATTAAAAATATTGAGGATATATCCATAAAACAATTGAAAAAAATTCTTTTCATTGAATAAGAACTTATATTGAAACATGTGGGTATGCCTTGACAATTTGATACCAAGGTTAATATCATTAAGGGAAAGGCACCACCAAAAACTTACCCACATTTCAAGAAGAATAGTAAAAAATTCAAGAAGAAATAAAATCCTTCTAAGAAGAAATTAGAATGATTCTTCTAAAAAAACTAGGTCATTTTTCAAGGTGATTTTGTTATCAAGAGAAAGGGAAAAACTAGCTATAAATATTTTTACTGAAGAAAATCTAGTTGTGATGACATCTAAATGAAATATAACTTTGATGAATATGGTATGGTGACTTGATTCTTGATAAAAGTTGTATGTGTGCAAGGATTGTTCAATGTTCAAAACAGTTTAAAAATGTAATATCACAAAGGAATATACCTTGTAAATAAATTTTTCTTCAATGTCACGAGTCAAGGAAGTGTGGAACTATAATTTACTAATGGGAAGAATTTTACTCTTCTAAATGTGTTGTATATACCTTATATTTGAAATAATTTAGTCTCTATTGATATTGTGTTTAAGAATGGTTTTCAATATTCATTCAAATTCAATAATGTTATCTTGTCGAAGGGAGGAATGTTTGGAGGGAATGGGTACACTAATGATGGAATATAACAACTATTAATTAATAATACGATTAAATATTATTCTTACCTAATTTAGATCTCTAATTTCAAGAATTATCATTTGGATCATGTTAATTATAGTTCATTAAAATTAATTATGATATTGAACATAATTAACATTAGAAGTGAATTTAATAAATGTGAAACATGTTTAGAATATAAAATAGTTATAAAACCATTTCTAAGTGTTGATATAAATTTGGATATATTATAATTAGTACAATTTGATATTTTGGAATTAAATGGTTTATTAACTCATGGAGGAAAAAAATATTTTATTACTTTTGTCGATGATTGGAGTATATATTTACATATATTTTTTTTTTAAACAAAATATAAAGACTTTTTTATGTTTAAGAAGTATTAATATGAAGTTTAAAACTAATTAAATTATTATGTTCAGATAAAGGTGGTGAATACTTTATAAAATAATTTAATGAGTTTTATAAATAAAATGGTATAATTCATCAATGTAATACTCTTTACTCACCTCACGAAAATATCTTAGTTGAAAAAAATCATACTTTAGTAGAAATGGTAAATTTCATGATTATTAAATCTAAGTTACAATTAAATTTATAGGGCCAAACTTTATTGGCAGCATTTAATATTCATAATAGTATTTCTTCTAGGATAACTAAGTTGTCCCCTTATGAAATTTCAAAAGGTATAATAATTAATATTTCATATTTTAAAGTGTGGTATAATTTATATTAATTCAGATTTATTGATCCTAAAATAACTAAAATTTGTCCTAGAGTAATTAAAGGTTTTTTTATTAGATATACATAAAATATAAAATCATATAGTGTTGTGGATTTAAAAGAAAATTTCATTTAAGAATAAACGTATGTGCAGTATTTGGAAAATAAATTTTATAAAGATGATGTGGAGGAGGTTATTCTTCATGTCCATATATTTTATACTCCCTCCATTTATAATACAATAGTATAGAATAATGATGGTTCTCAATTTGAACCTAAATAGAGTACAATACTTATAATGGATAAACATATACATCTAGAATTTATCTCTCCTGATTCCATATTTTTTCTTATTAAGGGAGAAAAAAAATAATCAAATTTTGAATAAGTATACTATGGTATTGACTGTAGAAGATGACCCAAATACATATAAATAAGATATGTATTCTGTAGATTTTTCTTTTTAGAAAGATTAAATTAATGATGAAATTTATTTTATTATATGGAAAAATACTTAGGTCATTGTGGATTTACCAACAGATTCAAAACCTATAGTTTGTAAATGGGTTTTTATAAATAAGTATGATTCCAATAGTAATATTAAATCTTTTAAAAAAATAGGTTTCCAAAGGATTAATACAAAAATAAGGGATTGATTATTTTTATACTTATTCTCTTGTAGTTCAGATTACTTTAATAAGTATTTTTTCATTACATTCAATTAATAATTTGTATGTCCATAAAATGGATGTTAAAACTATTTTTTTGAATAGAGACTTAAATGAGGATATTTACATGGAACAACCTGAAGGATTTGTTTTATAAGGTAATGAAAATAAAATATGTAAACTAGTTGATCTCTTTACGGGCTTAAACAATCTCACAATAAAGGGCATGAAAAAATTGATTCTATTATATTACCTAATGTATTTATTCATAATAATGTGGATAAATGTGTTTATTAAAATTTTAAAAAATAACATGGAGTTATTATGTATCAATATATAGATTATATGTTATTTTTTAGAACCAATATGGCTCTTATAAATGAGAAAAATAATTATTTATCTTATATTTTTAAAATGAAGGATTTGGAATAATTGATATTAGTCTAGGTATTAAAGTTAGAAAATATATAGGGGTTATTCTCTAAGACGGTCTCATTACATAGAAAAAATGTTAAATAAATTTTATCATCTTGGTTTCAAGGATTCTAATACTCCATTTGATTCTTGTGTTAAACTATTTTTGAATACGGGCAGATCCATAGCATAACTTGAGTATTCTAGTGAAATTGGTTCTTTAATATATATAATACATTGTAATATACCTGATATTTATTTTTTGGTATGTAAAATGAGTATATATAATAATAATAATAGTGTGGATCATTTAAAATGTATAATGAGAACCTTTGTATAATTGAGAAATAAAAAATATTTAATTTTATACTAAAATTATTATCTGACTGTATAAAAAAGATGCACTGATGCAAATTGGATTAACAGTATTGGTGATAATAAATCCACATCTGGGTGGTTTTTTACTCTTGTAGGTTGTGTTGTTTATTAGGATATAAATAGACAAACATGTATTTCACATTCAACTATAGAGTTGGACTTTATCACCTTAGTGGCTTGTGGAATGAAGATTAAAGGATTGGGAATATATTATTGGATATTAGATTATGGCATAGTCTGACAACTCATATCTATATTAATTATTATATTGAAGAAACTTTATCAAATTCATATAGTTTAATGTAAAATGTAAAATATATACATATAATTTTGAGATACAATTATAAGAGATAATTGTGATAATACTGCACCATAACAATTATCAATGTGAGATTGTGTAAAAACCTTACAGATCCATTTAAAAAATATCTATTTATAAAGATCATTTATACAAATATTAAATATATAGAGATAAAACCCATAAAATAAATCAATATTTTAAAGGAAACTCAATAATTTATTTAGGTACACTCTAATCAAATTATTTAAGGGGTACAAACAAGTTATGAAGCTGATTGAATATATTGAAAAGTATAACTCGAACTACTTGGTGTCAATATCATCCGTTAAGACTATAGGTTAAGTTATAAACTCTTAAAAATATTATATCTTGATGAGTTATGTTTTCTAATAACTAAAACACATTGTAATGTTTTTCATATGTAAAGTTATAAGTGGTGTTGCTTCTTATAGGTGTTAATGGGTTTACTCTTTAGAAAGATCATAAAAAGTCTATAAGAACATGGCCATAAAATTTTTTAAAAATGAGATGTTGTAAATATCATTTTATGTATTATATATTCAATTTATCTTCAAGACTAAAAATTTTAATTTTTTAAAATATGTAAATATTATAACACTTTGATATATTGATACTAAGTAAAGGTTAAATAAAAAGATACTTTTATTATGTTTAATGATATATATTTGATCTGTAGAATTAATATTTAATAAATAAAAGTGGGGGATTGTTATGATTTTTATTTATTAAAAGGTTAACCCACTTGAAAAAAAATGAGGAGAAATTTTTAAAATAATCAGAGGGGATTTATTTTTTGATTTTGGGAATCCCACATTGTTCATGGGTTTTATATTCCCAACGTATTTCCCCTTAAAATAGAGGCCTTGGGAATATAAATTTTTTCATAAAAAACAATATTATAAAATTATTTTAAATTATTTTAAATATATATATTTAGTAAAAAAATATAATATACATATGTAATAAAAAAACAAAAAAAAATACATAAAATAAAATAAAAAATTAAAACTGACTAATGATGAGATTAGTCATGATGATTGGATTTAAAATATTAAAAATCATATTGTTTTCCTCCCTCTAAAATTTACCTTGTTTAAATCAAATAAAAATGTATTTTGATTGAAATTATATGATTGAATCAGTGTAAATCACATTAGTTTTAATTTATATTTAAGTGGGATGATGAGATCATTTAAAAATAAATATACTTGATCTAAAAATCTATAATATTTTTCCTCCAACATCACCACAGTGGGACTATCAGAAATTAGTGTCTACCATTCCTTAACCATGGTGAAATCCTTAAGGGAAATTTCCACTAATAACCCTAAACTGAAAAGTTACGGTGGATCAAACCATTTTGGATAGTGAACTTCATTTATACATCAAGATTTAAATTTTTATATTATAACTATCCTGAACTTTCACTCCCTAATCCAATGTTAAAAAACATAATCATTGCATTTTTATCTTTGATATCAATAAATGTCACCCAATTTTATACATACAAAACATCAAATGGAAATATTGGAACACTTACATACCCAAGTACCTTTTAGGTTTAGAGTTTTATATAATTATGAAAAAAATATTACCTGAAAATATCTATATCTTTAAGTGATCATTTTTCTACTATAACTGGCATTTCTTATTTCATAGAAAGTATTCAACAGCTCCCATAAAATTCTTCAAACAAGAATCCTTTCTAAACACAAACCATTTAACATCATTATTCATAACCTAGGTAATATTAAACACAATAAGGGTGATCTCAAATACTTATTAAGGGAAAACATAATAATTAACATTTAAATACCATTGGTGAGTATAATATGATCACGATAGTATGATAACATAATCAAAATGAATAAGAATAAAATAAGATAATTTATACCCATCAAAACCTGGATTATAAAACATGAAACATGGAATAAAAATTTAACATCATATAAGATTCATATAATCAAAAATCATGATCAATGTGAAAAAATACTTGATCAACAAATCCATTAGTAACTCATAGAAATCATAGAGAAAACATATTATTATCTTAGAACATTATCCTCAAAAAAATTCTTGTAAGAGCCCCTATAGATGGGATAACCTTACCTAGTTAACACCCATAATCTCTTAGTATTAACCTATTAATTGGTTAACTTCATCATCTCTTAGGAGTTACTTAAATTCAGTCAACTACGTCATCATTAACCAATTCATTGGAGGGCTATAATAGATCTACCCATAACATATCAGATAAGTTCCTTCAATTATTTGGGTTCATCCCCCAATACCACTTTCATTAAAAAAAATTCAAGTACCATATCATGAGATAACAATTATAATCTTTTACTTTTCAACATAATAATAATCATTATTCTTTCATGACTTGATTTACTAATGGAAAAGAAATGGGTTCTAGGAAAATCTTTTTGAAACAATCATAATCCATCCAAATAAATAATTAAGATGGTATAATTGTCACATATCCCTAGTGGAGCATAAGTATCATCCAGGGATGTTTTTTTGTGAATATAAATACCACTAAAAGATCATTAAAATCATTCTTGAGGAAAATACAATTTCCACTTTGAGAATCACTTTTAAAAAAACAAAAACAAATCACAAAATATTATAAATCTACTTTTTTTAAATAACCTTGAGAATTTATAAAAGAAGATTCAAATTAAATAATTTCCATGATGGTGGGAACATTTATTCATGTTGTAAACATTAAATACAAAAAATCATTTTAAACTTTTATAAAGAGTGTCAAAAGTGACCCTGTGGAAATTGTTAAAAAATTCCCTTTTAAAACATTTTAAAAGTGGGTAAAATATCATGTTAAATAACTTTAGGAAATAATTTATGTTTATAAAATATTATTCTTGAAAATATTTTAGAAAAAATGGTGATTAAAGGGAAATATTTCTAATATAAAATAAAATACAAGATCAGTATCACTTATGAACAACTTTCTTATTTTTTTCATTAATCAATAAGGTAAGAAATGTAAAATGAACATGTAAACCAAATTGAAAAACATGGTAGAATAAAATAGATTTTTTCATGAAAAAAAGTATATTATTTCACCAAATTATCCTTGAACGTAAACAATATTGAAAATAAAGGTGATTTAAACATAAAGCCTTTTTTACTTCGGTAAATTTTGAATTAAAAGTCATTAAAATAAAAAGTATGAAATGGTTGTGTAAATCCCATAAATTTCATGAATTAATATGTAAAAATTTATTCATGTGTTAATAAGTAAACCATATAATGAAATCATGGAGCATGACATGAATCATGTCTTAATAAAATGAATGGTATAACAATTTCAATGAAGTAGAATCAAAACCAAATGAATGAGAATTGAGTTAAGAAACACCTTCCCACTTGGTACCTTTCAAGTCAAATACATTTCAAAGAATTAATTTTAATTATAACATAAACTACCATAAATTATTAATGATTCATGATATAAAATTTAAAATGGGTATTATATACACCATATAAAAAAATATGCACATAACATTAAAATATTCCTCAATGAAGGGAAATTGAGACGAAATATCTTACCTTGAGTATGGAATTGTATGTATATCCTTTAAAACCTATGTAATAAAATTTTATAAATTTATTCATTTCTTAATAAACTTTTAAAATATTAATACCTCATATTTAAACTATTTATTTCATTTATTTTAACGATATATTTAATTGCTTAATCTGTTAAGTTCACATCATGTGTTTTGATGATGTTCGGTTCATAACTTCAAAATGACGTCGGTATGTTAACCATGGTCAAAGGGATCGTTATTCAATCATATATAGAATAATAATTAAATAATTATCACTTTTTATATATTAATTATACTTTTAAAACCATCTATGAAATATAGTTAAGAAAAATGAATTATGTTACTATTGGCACCAAAAGTTGGGAAGAAGAAGAACAAGAGGGAAGTCATCGAGGATGCCTTGAAAAGACCTTTCATGTATCCCCATGGACCCATGCCTTCCACGGAGCAAGTAGGTGGGAGGCTCCATGAAACCCTTTGACCTTTGCGACCCCGTCGTGAAGCAAGGAGGTGGGAGGCTCCACGAACCCCTTTGACATTCGTGACCACATCGTGGAGCAAGGAGGCAGAAGGCTCCGCTAACCCCTTTGATGTTCAAGACCCCACCGTGGAGCAAGGAGGCATGAGGCTCTACAAACCCCTTTGATGTTCGTGACCTCTCCGTGGAGAAAGGAGGTAGGAGGCTTCGCGAACCCCTTTGATGTTTGTGACCGGCCACGGAGCAAACTCAGTCTTTGCGCTGAGAGAGCTCTGCTTCACTGCGCCTCTTGCCTATAAATACAGGGTTCCCCTTGAGCCCAAAAAATGGATGATTCAACCTTTCACCTTATAAGCTCTCAAATCACGAATCACTTCTTGCTCTTCTAACCATGAGCTCCTCAAGGTACTTTTTCTTTGCGAAGTGCCTCCACCTTTTCTTTAATTGAACCCCTCTTCCAAGAGGGAAGCCTTTCATGAATCCCACGGGCCTTCATGAAGGAAGGAGATCCCCATGGGGACTCGGGTTGTCATTAAGCATTTATGATTCTCAAAACACCCTCCATAAACATGTGACCCACATGATAAGGCAGGGTCACTATGCTTCGCAAAGCACATTGCTTCACAACACCTTACTTCACGAAGCACTTTTGCTTCTCGAGGCATTGCTTCACGAATTCCTTTCCACTTCACAAAGATCCGTCCATATTCACATATTCCCTATTCCTAGACTAGGAAGATTCACTTTGTGAAGCACATCCCTTCACAAAGACCCTCCACTTCATGGAGCACCAAAGCTTCACAAGGATTCTACCTATGAACTCCCTTTCTCTACAACTCCTTTTCCCGCACGACCCTCCAAGTTTACATGAAGTGATTTCAAAGTCCCTTGGACGTTACTTCCCATTGGGTTGACTCACCTAATTATTCTTTGTATAGGCATGCTAACAACTATCGCTTCTTTTCATAGGCACACTAACATGGACCCCCAATGGGATCACATCACGACACCCCCTAGTCACGGCATTGCCTATCCCTTCTCTTCACCAAGGTGTAGAGGGTGCTGGTTATGTAAGTCTTATGGTTGTGGAGTGATCCCACCTCGTCTGAGATGTAGGACGTTAAACTGCCAAGCACCATCGTCCTCAGAACATGATGTTAAATTATGACCTCATCTCAGGCCTCGCATACGGGGTGCCCCGTCTCGGACATTCTCTATTCCCACTGGTCTCCACATGAGTGAAATCATTCATAATGTGGAATGACATCCTATTTATTAGAGCAGCGTTCATCCATGGGGAAAGGGAAACTACCCCGGTGTAAGCCCCTAGATTTCCTTGCAGGAGGTAGCACCCCTAGTCCTCCTCTCTTCTTGGCTGTCAAATCCCTCTCCCGCTGGGCTTTTCCACCACCCGGACGTCCACCTTGGAGTAAGTCCCAATATTCATCTCTTTGGTCTACTAAACATGAATAAGCCCTTGTTTTCTCTTTGGACCTCTCCATGAGTAAGCCCATTCCACTTTCCACGAATGCACCTTTCATAACATGATCATCAGGTCTTTTCTGCCACTTGTTTCTCACACCAAGCATGACTCATGTGGGCTTAGAGTAAGCACCGACCCTGAAATCCTTTTTGGGCATCCCAGAGTGTAAGCCCCACAAAAAACCACATCTAAACTATGAGGAATTTGATCCTTTCCAAGGGAAGGTACGTAGGAATCCTCCCTAAGGTTCAAGCCCAACTCCCATTGGTCCCTACCATCTTCATGTCGGTTCACCAAACCCCATCTGAACTATGTGGAAATTGATCTTTTCCAAGGCAAGGTATATAGGAAGCCTCCCTCAGGTTTCATCCCACCATAAATTGGTCCTGACCATCTTCACATCGGTTCACCAACACCCCTTCATAACTATGTGGTCTTTGATCCTTTCCAAGGCAAGGTACGTAGGAAGCCTCCCTAAGATTCAAGCCCAACACCTGATCGCCCCCGACCACTTCACGTTGGTTCGCCCACTCCATCCGAACTACGAGGACTTTGATCCTTTCCAAGGCAAGGTACGTAGGAAACCTCACTAAGGTTAAAGCCCAACAACTAGTGGACCCCAAGTCCTCCTCCACATCAGTCCACCGACCCCCATCCCATAGAAACAACATGGGTTTGATCCTTGTCTCCTAGATAAGGTATGTAGGAAGCCTCCATGAGGTTTAACCCCATCTAGCGATAAGCCGTTGCAACCTTGTCTAGCAGTAAGCCGTTGCAACCCCATCCAGTGGTAAGCTGTTGTGACGCTATCCAGCGTTAATCCATTGAAGTCCCCAATCAACAGTAATCTGTCTTCAGATGAACTATGTGGACTTTTATTCCCTGACATGGGGATATGTAGGAAGCCTCCTTGAGTTTCAAGCCCATCACTCATGTCTCATCCTAGTCTTCCCATCGAACTTATGTGTTTCGGGGAGGTCATGCCCCAACCCCGAGGTTCCACTTTCTCTGGGTCTAATACATGTGTCCATTCTCATGGGCCACCTCTTTAGGTGTCCCATCATCCTACCGAACTACTCGGACATTGATTCCCTACCATAGGGATGTGTAGGAAGTCTCCTCAAGACTCAAGCCCATCATTACCATTGTCCTCACGGAGGTTCCATCCCAATTCACCATCCACTTCATTCGACACTCCATAACCCATATTAATTCTTACCCGGGCCACCACATCCTAGTGAGGTCAAGACTGCTCACCACCCAATATCATTGTACCCTCCAGGGTTTACACCCATCTGATCCACTCTAGTTAGTGTTCTGATTAGTCCAATCCGTCTCCACTAGACGTTAAACTCGCGGAATACCTTGTGTTAAACATAGGAAGATGAGGAAAACCTTAGATACATGCCTATGGCATATGATTCCCTGCATTCGGCATTGGATGCCTCAGGCTTTCACACCCTCTATAAGCCTTATAATAAAGGGAATAAACCAAGACGCACCAGTGTTCCAGCATCCAGACACGCCGGTGATATCCAATGTGACTACTCCCCTGACCGAAGGTTTCTACCTAGACCGGACCCTTTCGAATGTCCCGACAGAAGCAGTGTAATTAACTAGTGTCCATGAAGATTTGGCACTAGGAAGAGTTTCATGAACAATGTCTTAAATATATAAGGGAGACCCGGATTAGGTGATGAGTTCTGAGGAGGAATCCATGGAAGGAAGAAATGACATCCCATCATCCCATTTCGATCAAAGAGCAAACATCCCTAAACAAGGAGTGAATGCCGTCTGCCTTTGGAAATTGGGAATACAGAGAAAAAAACAGTGTCACCATCCCTAAACAAGAAATATGCGTGCACCCTAGTGAAAGCATCAGAAACAGAAATGGTGAACACGACATGAATATATTCTCCTCAATATGGAGACTAGTAGTGTTAGAGACATCAGTGGATTATAGTGTCACCAGATCCAAATATCTGGTGCCAGGTCCCGCCAAGTAAATAGGGGGACCAGCGTGAAACTCACCAGAAGTCGTGGCCGTAGAGCATTGGACATCCTGATCTATGACGTTGTTAGTGTGGACCCCTATTACCGGTCATGGTAGATGGGATGGCCATGGGGCATTGGTCATTGATTCCTTTTTCTTTCAGCACTAATGAGTTAATATCCCTACCTTTAGGAACCAATTTGTTGCACCCAGAACTCGATCACCACCCACCCACCAACGTAGGGGCAGGGGCAGTACTAGCACGGCAGTCCTGTGCAGTTTCACCTCCTCTACGACAGTCTCAACGGCCACAACCATGGGGCACCCACACCCCATCTCCCTGTCCGAGGTTGTTCAGCAAAGGGTGATCAAGGACCGTGTACGCTGGTACTAGGAGGAGGGGATTATCCTGACTCTGGATATGGCCCACCAAGATCTTGAGGAATCTGTGCCTCATCACCACTACTTCCCCAAGGGCCGCGTAGGGAGCCACTGCTCCCCACTCCAACATATAACCGTTTCGAGAGCCTCTCTCTAGAATATCTCGATGACTCCATGCCTTACACCAACGAGGTAGGGGATATCCGGGTCATCCCAGTCAGGATCCCATCCCAGGGGCTCCTAGAAAGGGCTCCCACCAAGCCACTTCAGCGCCGCCACCCAGTCTTACTGGCCGAGGAGTAGCTAAGCCATGTACTACACCACCGGCTCTGGTCCTTCTAACCCAACGCCAGCGTCAGGCGCAGGCTGAAGAGGATGCCCTCCAAGGGGCGTCAACTTCAGCAGCTGCTATGGATTGAGCCACCACTGATGCATATCATCGACTCCCTGTGTACGCTGAGTAGGGAAATTCATACGACCGACTTGGATCGAGGCCCCAACCACCCCACGGGTAGGCTGGGTTGAATCTCTTGGTTGCCAACACAGGCAATGGCCGCTGCAGACTAACCTGCAGCAATGCCACCCAGTACAGAGGTCCTCCCTGTACTACTACCAAAGAGAATGCGGTTCTTACCTGCTTCAAGGCTCAGCATGAAGGTCAGCCTCATGCCAACTTCAATCCAAATGAGGGTCCTCCCCACGGTGGTGACGCTTAGTACAAAAGTCTTTCCCATGCCCACTACACCAAATATGGAGCCATTCCTCCTGCCATAGACCATTGGTACGGGGACGTTGAACATCTGGTCACTCTTCAATGTGGGGAACCTCCCTGTGTCTTTGTAGCAGCTGGTGGAGGTCCTCCTCTCGCTAAAAATTAGAGAAGTGAGGGACAACTTAACTTCACCAGCGCCCAACATGGAGGTCCAACCCGTGTTCAGCTTGACCAGTATGAGGACCTTCCTCATACTAATGTCACCAGGGGAAACAAGAATGGAGGTCCCCCCATGCTCTTACCAGTTCCAGCGGAGGTCTTACCTGCTCCAGTGCTACCCACGGAGGTCCTCCCCATGTCCCCTTTGACTTATGTCATGGTGCTCCTCGCACCCCGACTTACTCAGGCGGAAACCCTCTCTTCCCTAGCACCAGTATGGCCGAAGGAACTCCTCATATCAAAAATCTACCATGTCCCGAAGAATCATCCAAGGGAAAGAATTCAGGTCATCACCAGCATCAGAAGAATACTAGGAAGGTCTAGATAGGGATCAAACCAGTCCGCTTCTTAGACTCTGAAGAAGAGTACGACTCAGAGTGGGAACCCTCCCCTCGCTCCTTTGAATCAAGGGCTGGGGAAGGAACAAAGCGCATCAGACTAGTACTCCTAGAATGCGAGGTCCATCAGATTCCAACCTCCCTCTATAGGTATATCCAAGAGGAATAAAATTTGGAAAACCCACAGGTTACGGTCGTGAAATCACCACCGTCGTCACTAGAAGCACTCTCTACCTTGCCTAGAGATCACAGATAGCTATTCTGGGGACCAATGGCGGACAAGAAGCAGTGCGGTCCATCACCAATAACCCTATCCCCTACACCAGGAACTACGGCTGTCAACCCATACTAAGGTGATGTGGTGGCTAAGTCACTACACTCTTCATAGGATATCCCAAGATGTGGCAGTTTTTCGGCTCGCTCATCGTACTCTCCACTATCCAGCCTACCATCCCAGCAGTGTACTTCGATACATCTATCGGTTCCTCATCCGCCTTCGGTTGATGAGTGGGGTAATGAAGGGATAGACCTTGAATCCGAGCCAAGGAGGTTATGGAATATCCTCACAGCAGACCACTTCCCTGATATGTTTTGGACTGTGGCAGTGCCAAATTTCTATGTGCTAGAATTCCTCACTCCAAAGGAAGTTGAGTGTTTCCATCAAACCCTCTAGGTGATGCACTTCCGCCTTTGTCACCAGTGAGTGGATTATCCAAGGAGCCAAGCACATTTTGAAGAAATTGGCGAGCAATGTCATCTAGTTTATTTGGCATAAATCCCTGTGGCCCAGCGCCCTGAGTCACCAGGTCGCCATAAGGCCCTCCATCAATGATGCGTCCAGAGTTTCATGGTACTCTGCAAGATTATCAAGGAGGCTTCCCCCCACGTGCAGATCCATGGTTGGGGGTAGTATGATGCCCTCCTATTCAGTTCTATCCGGCGGCAGCCCTACCTTCCATGTGATGTTGAGCACATGCCTCTAAGTAGATTCATAGTCAACATGGACAGCCTAGCAGAAGAAGAAAATGAGCTAGATATCCTTGAAAGGGACCTTCCCTATAAGGGCATACCACCACTATTGGATCCATCTGGAAGGTTTTCTCACTAACAGAGAAATATACTAGGTTTACCTGCGCCCACGGAGGCATTTTTACTCAGTCGGAATCTCAGTAAAGGGAAGGAGCATCTCCGAGCTGCCAGACACTCTGACTTGTCTTCCTTAGTGCAGAATATGGAGGAAGACCATGAAAAGGTTACATTGCATTAGCCACTCACCAAAAAAAAATATGGTCGATGACATCCTGGCTGAACACTCTAAAGAGCGATAGCTGAACTACGATGATCCCAGGCTAGGGCAGTAGGGGAAGGGACAGCTTCCCCTTGGAGAATTACCTCTAGTTTACCCCAACCATCCTGTTTACATAGACAGGGTTTAAGCTATAGATTATGACAAGAGGGTGTGGTATGACTCGTTGAATCCTCCTGAGCGCCATAAAAACCTTTGAGACCCAGCTCGGGCTCTCCTAGTCGCTCCACAGGTCATTCCGCCAGTGGCTCCATGAGCCGTTGGGCCTGCTTACCGTGTTAAAGAGCCTGGAAATGAACTGGTGGTCATGGATCCCCATCAAGACAAGGAACCCTACCCAGATGATCCAATGGAAGCACTCATTTCTCACCTCAAGGCATTAGAAACATGACAGGTGGCATACCCACCGGATGGAAAGTTGTATCCAGCATGGGTGGATGATATGCCAGCACCCCTGGGTTTTGGGAATCCCACCATTCCCCCTTCAACGGGATAGGGTACCCACTATAGAACTTGGCCCACTTCATCTCAAGGTGTGGACCCATGTTGGGGACCCCAGCGCAATAGGAAGCCACCAAACTCTGGTGTTTTGTGCAGACGTTGGAAGTACCGGAGTTTATCTGGTACAGCCAGCTCCCCATAGGATCAGTAACCAGCTGGGAGGAACTCCGTAGGTAGTTCCTCTACCAGTTAACCTCCACCACTCGGAAGATGAGTATCACAGACCTCTTCAAGTGCAACCATATACTTGATGAGCATGTCATTGACTTTGTCACCTGGTGGAAAGGACTCATGTATTCCCTCAACATGCCACTGACTCAGGAGCAATTATTGAATATGTGTGTGGGAAATATTAAGACGGAACTGGTTCCCTCTCTGATCATCCAGAACTACCCTAGAGGATTTTGAGACTTCTCTGATAAGGCCCAGCGCCTAGAGGAATCCCTGCAACAGGCTAGCCAGGCACATTCGTTGCCACCCATAATTCCTATGAGAAGGGTTTTCAGAGTTTATCCCACTACAGTGGCCCAAATAGAGGCCCCCAGGCAACTAGAATTGCTACCAATGGATCCTGCTCCGCAGCCTTGTAGAGGCCCGCCACCATAGGCGCAGCCTCCTGCCCAGTAGCATCCACCTCAAAATTGGCAGGTTCCACCGTGCAATGCGCCACCACTGCCCAAGAAAGATAACTGAGTTCCACATCCTCGACAGGCTCTTCCCGCCCCCCGTCAGGTTCAGGATCCAAGGGCCCACTTCTCGGACAGGAGAAATCGTACCTACTCAATCAACGAGACACAGGTCCCTGGTTACTTCTGCAGTGCCTTGGAATAATGGATTTTGTGTTTACTTGATTGTAGAAAACCGGAAGAGGAAAACATTACTGATCACCCTAATTACTGCCCCTATCATCGGATCCTGGGGAACACTCTCAAGAAGTTCTATGTGTTCAAAGACTGGCTCCAAGACCAAGTTGACAACAACATATTCAGGTTGGGCCCAACCCCGGTACAAGTGTAATGTGTATTTTTTAGGCCAGATAGCAGTAGTGGTAGCGAAGGTGAGTGGCAGTAGGATTCTAATCACAGGTCCCAGAAGTATGACGACTGGATGGCTCACAAAACGGTCTCTTGGGCCCATGGTGTCATCCATGCATGCCTAAATCAACTGGAGACTTCAGAATACATAGCCACCACTTTTTTCATAGTCGTCTCAGCCGGTCTCTTCCCAGAAGAGCAAACACCAGCAACGCAAGGGAAAGAAAAATACCCCGCCACTTCCATCATTATACCGCACTCTCGGCAACTTCATGACCGCGGAGATGGAGATACCACCCAAAATATGTCCAGTAGTGGATAACTCTAAAAGTGATGGTCAAAGGTATGCATCAGTTAATACCATGGAGTTGGTAAACCCCTACATGAATCCCGACGATAGGGAGCTCCAGGCAGATCTCCCCAACATCCCCAGCCAACGCCAACGTCAGTGGATCTGCAGCCATATGTGTCATCGAGGAACATAATTTGGAACTTCCAACCAGGCTATGCATGCCACTAAGACCAGACAGCAGGCTCGTTTAAAATATCAACAAGCGCATCCTTCTCATCCAATGACATCTGGTCCGTCTTCACCACCATTTGTGCTACTGGATCAGGCAGAGCTGCCCAAACTTCGCTGTAATCAGTCGCGCTTCCCCATGGACCGATTATAGTTGTCGGGTCCTCATCTGGTAGTCACTCCACATGCTTCTACTAGTGATCAGTGGGATATTCCCAACACCAGCGAGCTGTTAGCTCAGCTGGCAGGGCCCATCATACCTCCTATCATAGAGTGACCTCCTGCAAGCAGAAGCTCACACCTAGAATGGAAGTATAATGTTATCAATCATCTTTCCATCATTCCATCAAGGCTCTCTATCCTTGAGGCCCTTTTCCTATCGCCAGATAGGTTTGAGTCCCTCGCAGAGTCTTTAAGAAGCCCCCTCCTATTTGAGACGGAAGTAGCAGCTGCAGAATCCTTTCATGCTGAAGTGGTCGAGAATGTTGAATGACAGGCCAATATCTCATTCTCTAGGGAAGATGAAGGCTCCCCCATACAGGGGAACATTTTCCCACTGTACATCACTGGTCAGTTCAATGGCATGGAGGTTCTTCACAGTATTGTCGACACGAGCTCGGGGATTAACCTTATCCTGAATCGAACACTACGAAAGCTGGGATTGTCTAAAGATGATCTGAGTCCCTATGACCTAAGAATCCAAGGTTATGATAGGATAGAATAGACCCCAGTCAGCAAGATTCATTTGAAGACCCAGTTTGGTGGCCTAGTTTCCAGCACCGAATTTATGGTAGTCTCCTAGGACACCGCCTACAATGTGTTAATGGGAAGTCCATGGCTCCACCTGCATGCGATGGTTCCCTCATCATACCACCAGTTCCTCAAGTAATCCCTTAATGGTTGAGTGGGTGTACTTCAAGGTGATGCATCTCCCTTTCCTTCTTGTGAGGCCCACTATCTGTATGCCAACTACTACAAGAGCAAGGACAAGTAGATTCAGACCAACGATCTTGATCATGCCATGGTTGTGGCCAACCCATGGATAGATCTAGATGATGCCAATGTCTTTCCAATCCACCAATTATAGGATACAACCCTAGACAAGGGACAATGCTTTGTTGTGTCTATGATGAGGGGGAACACATTCATAGGTCTAAGAGATGGAGTAAAATCACCTCATACTCCTATAAAAATCAGGCTCAGGTGATCCTGGAGCCTCTTACCCCCATAAGGCATCGGGATGTCCACCCCATGGCAATGGAAATACGTCATATGTGTTTGTTCTGCTGGTATGGAATTAACTGGATCAATCTGACGCACCATTATTGCTTTGATATCATCAAGCATGGCCCCTTGGGCCAAAGGCCATATGGGATCGAATCAACAGCCTTCATCGCTATGGTTGCGGCAGCACAGGAGTCTTCCGATACGGTGTCCATTGTCGTTCAGGTAGCTACCAACTTCCCGTCAGGATCTGCCAACTCATAAGTGACTCCTCCAACTGAGGATTCTCACTCCACGAGTGAAGAAGAAGATTTATAGGATTCTCCCCCTACCTTTGAAGAGGGTGTCTCTACCATAGTCGACGAGTTGGTACAGGTGAACCTTGATAGCAAGGAAGATCTGAGACCCACATTGATTAGTGCTGCCATATCCTTCAAGGAGAAACAGTAGTACATAGACTTCCTTAAACAACACCATTATGTGTTCACCTGGAGTTATGAAAAGATTCCAGGACTAGATCCTCAGGTGGTCATTCATTGCCTCGGTCTCCCTGCAAATCATCATGGGTTCAAAAATCCTCCCAAAAAGATGAACCATTCTCACAGTTCCATGGTAGAAGCGGAAGTTGATAAGATCATCAGATCCAATTTCATTAAGGAAGTTAAGTACCCCAAATGGCTAGCCAAAATTGTGCCAATCAAGAAGAAGAATGGACAGATCAGAGTCTGCATCGACTTCTGGGATCTCAACTGTCACTGTTCGAAGGATGATTTTCCCCTTCTTGTGACAGAGTTGTTGATTAATGCTACATCTGGATTCCAAGCCCTCTCCTTTATGGATGGGTACTCCGGGTACAACCAGATCTGAATGGCCCCTGAGGACGAGGATTTCATAGCCTGGAGGGCACCGTAAGGTAATTTCTGTTACCAAGTCATGCCTTTCGGTTTAAATAATGTAGGTGCCACCTACAAATGGGCTATGCATAACATATTTAATCTGATCCCTGGGATGTTGGTGGAATACTATGTGGACGATCTAGAGGTCAAATATTTCCAGATTTAGGACTATCTCAAAGACCTTGAGAAAGTATTCATCTTCCTCCATTCCCATCACCTAAAGATGAACCCATTAAATTATGCCTTCGGGGTCACCTCTGGAAAGTTTCTCGGCTTCATTCTTAGATACAGGGACATTGAGATCGACCCAGAGAAGATCAAGGCCATTAGCCAGATCTCTCCTCTGTGCAATATTCGGGAGCTTCAAAGTTTCCAAGGCCACTTGGCCTACATACACCGATTCATTGAAAATCTGGCTGGCAAGTGTAAGCCCTTTTCTCAGCTCATGAAGAAAGGCACTGCTTACGAATGGGACGAATAGTGTTAGATCTCTTTTGAGGAGATCAAGCAGTATCTGCTCCAACATCCGGTCTTAATGCCACCCATATCTGAAAATCCATTAGTCCTTTATGTGACCACCCTAGAATGATCTCTTAGTACCCTTATCACGCAAAAGAATAATGAGGGGATAGAGAACAGTCTCTACTACCTCAGTTGCATGCTCCTCGATACAGAGACCAGATACTCCCCCATCGAGAGAAGTTGCCTCGCGCTCGTATTCGCAATACAAAAGTTGTGACATTACTTGAAGCACCACGAGGTAAAGATGGTGTTCTGAGTAGACCCTCTGAAGTACTTCCTGAGTCATCCCATGCTAACAAGATGCCTAGCATGGTGGGCGGTAATCCTCTAGCAGTTTGACATCAAGTTTGTCCCTTATAAGGATATTAAGGGGAAAGCATTGGAATATTTCCTTTTTTCCCATCCAACCCCCATAGACCTATCTCTAGACCTTTATTTTCTTGATGAGGAAATCCTCTCAGTAGATAATGACATACCGTGTTGGCAGATGCATTTTGATGGTGCTTTCTAGAGCCCCACTGGCAGAAGGCTCAATGACCCCAGACTCAACAGAGTGGACCTAGGTATCATCTTCATTACCCCGATGCAATCCATTCTAACATACTCATTCCAATTGTTAGAAGGATACACCAATAATGAAGCAGAGTATCATGCTCTCATCACTGGCCTCGAGCTATCTCTCGATATCAATGTGCCCCATTTGCATGTGAAAGGGGATTCTGAACTAGTCATCAAGAAGATCAATGGTGACTATGTCGTCAGAAAGCCATAGCTCATACTATTTTTGGAATGCACTCTCCAGCTAATGGCCCAGTTCCCATCTCATCCAAAGGTTACCCATGTCCCTTGGTCATAGAATGGTAGAGAAGACGCCTTGCCAGGCCTAGCTGCGTCACTTACAGAGCCCGAGCAGGATGATCTGATTATCCACGTGGAACACCGAAGATTCATTGCTCCTATCTCCCCAGATGACGATAACAGCCTGAAGGTAAGCCACCTTACCACCGTCTCCTCCACTTCAGGACCCCCAAGTCCCCAAGATGCAGTGATTGTAGTGACTTCTGATTGGAGAACCTCCTTTATCTAGTATGTCCAAAACGGTTATCTCCCGGAAGATCGATCCAAGCACGAGTGAATCGGATTCCATGCGTTACAGTTCACCCTTCAAGATGGCCCTGGTCATGAGCAGATCCTCTACAAGTGCATGTTTGATGGTATTCTCCTTTGTTTCATCTAAGGAGTCGAGATTTCTTAGGTCATTCAAGAGGTTTGTGATGGTTCATGTTACACCCATCAGACTGGGCCGAATTTATCTCACCAGATCCATATACTAGGGTGCTTTGGGCCCTCCTTGAATCATGATTTCATCGAGTTCACCAAGATATGCCATGTGTGCCAAATTCATGCTGACTTTATGCATCAGTCGCCAAAGCCTCTCTACTCCACCAAGTAATCTTGGCCATTTTTGGTATGGGGACTCGATGTCATGGGACCATATCCACCGGCGACAGCTCGCCAGTGAAGATTCATCCTGACCGCTATGGATTTCTTCTCCAAGTGGGAAGAGGCAGTTCCACTCAAGGAGGTTAAGGCCCATTCTATCTTTGACTTTGTGAGTGCCAACATCATCTACCGATTTAGAGTTCCTCACACCGTCCTCACTGATAACGGCATGAACTTCCGAGAAGCTGAGCTGAATAAGTTGTTTTCTAAGTACAACATCCATTCTAACCCTACCTCCCACTATCATGTGCAAGAAAATGGATAGATCGAGGCATTCAACAAAACCCTGTCTAAAATTTTTCCAAAAATGGTTTGTCAGAATAAGAAGAGTTAGTCAGACAAGCTCCCCAACACCCTTTGGTATTATCAGAAAACGAATCGTAATTCCACCCAGGTGACCCCATATTCCCTGGTGTACAGAACTGAGGTCGTCTTGCCCATCGAGATTTAGTTTCCTTCATTATGCATAGCAGTCTATGACTAGAAAGCGCAAAATAAGGTATCTGAAATCCATCTGACTGAATTGGAAGCACTTGATGAGAATAGGCTTTGTGCCCTGCACAATCTGAAAAGGCATCAAAATAGGATGGCTAGAGCCTTCAACAAGAAGGTTTTCCTCTTCTCTTTCCTGCAAGGTGATTTGGTATTGACCCTCTGGACACCAATGATACCTGGTAGCAAAACCAGCCAAGTTGGAGTCCAAATGGGAAGGACCTTTCATTGTTCACAAGTTTCACCCCAATGGTGTGTACTCATTGGTAACCATGGATGGTGAGCGTATAACTCCTCCCACCAATCCCATGTTACTAAAGAAATACTTTTCCTGAGCCAGCGGGTCCGGCATGACCCTAAACTATCTGGTCCCACACGACCCTAAACTGCCTAGTCCTACATTACTTTAAACTGTAAAATGTCCCGCATGATGTTAAATTGTATGTAGTCCTACAATACGTTAAACTTTACCCTTATAAATACATGTGGATTGATTCCCATCCGAATGGGATACGTAAGAACGCTCAAACATTTCTTCTTGAGTCCATCCCCCAAACTCTTTTCTTTGACTATTTCTCCCTGGGGGTAGACCTCTTGGAGGATCCTTACATGATGTAGTGGAGGATTCTTTGGCCCCGCTCATGTCAGGATTATGATGATTGCACCTTATGTTACCTCCTCATTCTTCTAGTCTCCCACGTCCTCACCGCATTACGTTAAACAACATGGCCTTTAAGAACTATGTATGGCTTGATTCTCATCCTCATGGGATATGTAGGAACGCACTGACATTTCATCTGTTGTCCCATCACAAACTTTAGAATTCCACCTTGGGTTGGGACACATGGTATGGTACAGACTTTTTCTCTAATTCATATCAAGCTCATATCGATCCTTCCATACGTCCCACTCTCCGGAGATGTCCATCACTTTCACTGCCCTTCTTGACATTAAAATATATGGGCACAGCTATGCTTCACCCACTCCTTTGATTAGGACTCTATCATCTTTCACATCCAAAAGGACCCCGACTGGCATGGATGCTCGGCCCAAGGGTTCTCCTACCACTATGGGCCAACTCCCTCGAGGATGTTGAGAAAAAAATTGATACAACTCCCACATTTTGAATATGGTCAGTGGTTGATGCTCATTTGTTTTCCCATTTTAGGTCACACTATAAGGACGCTGTGTTTCGAACATGGTCATTGGGTATCCTTTGTTGTTGTCACCATCCCCATATATCCAAAACATTGAGTGCAGTGGTTCATCCATCCCGCTATATCTTAGAGTTGTGATTCCCTTCAGGAAATGCCAGCTATCAGGCCCTTATATGATAGGGAAAGCCAAATATGGTTCCTTGTTTCCCACACCGAGCACTTCTCATATGGGCTTAGGAGCTGTGATGAGGTGGTAACTGAATGAGAGGTCATATGACTATAGTTGTCTAGGATGACCAGGCTTAGGGCCTTCGACCCCTTCAGGCCCTTGACCCAAGTTCTTATTTAGGATTGTGTGGTGTGGTGTAGACTCATGTCCTTATTCATGTCGGGTTATTTCTCCATGCCAGACATATCCCCTTGAGATATCCTTTCCTTCATTTATCATCTGTTCTGCAAGCATAGGCCCTACCATGCTCGGCATGACCCATCATGTGGGTTTCTATCACCCTCTATATCCAGAAGGGCCCCCAAATAGCATGGATGCTCGGCCTAAGGGCTCTCCTACCGTTACGAACTAACTCCCTCGAGGATTGAGAGCGATAAGGTGATACAAATACCATGTTGAAAATACGTTTAGTGGTTGACACTCAATTTTTTAACCACTTCCGGTCACATAAGGGTGGATACTGTGTTGCGAACCAGGTCCACAATTGTCCTCCATCATCGTTTCCGCTTTGTGTTCTTCCATAAGCACGATGATTCGCCTTCTTTGTCCCACGCATATGACATTAAACTAGGCATATTTGGTCTAAGTTCTACGACCCTAAACTAATATCACCTTCATCCTCACTGCAATACGTTAAACTGCAAAATGGTCGGGACTTTCCGTCTGAGGCCCAACCTCAGGCCCCTCGTCCTTTTCAGGACCTTTTCCCAAGTTATCACTTAGGGTTGTATGTTGTGGTGTGAGATTATGTCCTCATTCACATCGGGTTACTCATCATGTCGTACACATCCCTGGACTAGATACCTTACCTCTGCCTTCGTCCTCACTGTAAGACGTTAAACTAAAAACTGGCCGGGACTTTCCGTCTGAGGCCCAGCCTCAGGCCCCTTGGCCTTTTCGGGGCCCCGACCCTAGTTCTCACTTAGGGTTGTATGGTATGGACTCACATTCTCATTCACATCAGGTTACTTGTCATGTCATACACACCCCTCGTTGGGGTATCTGGATCTTATTTGCATTATCCCTTTTCTAGAAATGTGTATGACTTGATTCCCATCCTAATGGGATACGTAGAACCTCCTGAACATCTAGACTTTGGGTCCATCCCCATCTCTAATAGATCTCTTTGTTATCTAGGACCCTTGGCCTGCATTCTTCCCTGAGAGGGATATATGGTGTGGTATGGGCTTATGTCCTAATTCACATCGGGTTTGTAACAGCCATGCCATGTACCTATTTCTCCTGAGAGTTTTCTGTATCTTTGTTTTATACTCATCTTTCCAAATTAGCTGGTCTCAAGTTGAGCCCCTTGACCCTGTATGGTGATTCACCAATTATCCCATGGGTACTCTGGTCTAGAACCTAGTGTGTCAGATTCTACCAGGACATGTTTTCACCCATTTTTCTGGCTTCGTGTTCCTTTTCATTTGGGCTTCCATAATCTTCCACACCTAAAGGGACCCCCAAATGGAATGAATTATAGGCCTAAGGGATCTCCTACCATTACGGTCCAACATCCTCGAGGGTTTTAGACAACAAATAGATAGAAGTCTCACATTACGAATATGGTCAGCAGTCGATGCTCATTTGTTTGTCCCCATTTTAGGATAATGGGATTTGGATGATGTGTTTCGAACACAGTCAACAGCTATCCACCACCGTCATTCCAACCCCATTAATCCCAAAATATAGTTTGTATGATTCACATCATTTTCCTCCTCATCGTATCTAAAGTGGAATTTCAACATTCTTGTTACTATCCCTCAATAAACATTTCATGGTAGGAGGACAAAACCATGGTAAATAATTCTTCAGGGCTCCGCACAGATTTCTCCCCTACATACATTCTATGTATTTCCAAGACCTCTTCCTTCCTTGTTTCCCAAACCGAGATCAACTCACGTGGGCTTAGGGATTGGATCAAGGTCTGTGCCTATTTGGAAGAGTTTCGCTTCTCTCTGGTCCAAGATCTAAGACCATAAACTAATATATCTTTTAGAACTATGTACATCTTGATTCCCATTCCCATGGGATATGTAGGAATGCCTAGACATCTTGTCCTTGGGTCCATCTCGAGTTCCACTAATTTATCTCGTCTATTCTATCTTTGGGGATTTAACTCTTATGGGATTGCGTGGTGTGGTATGAGATTATGTCCTCATTCACTTCAGGTTTTCATTAGTTGCACCACATATGCCCCATTCTAGGATTTATCCCCCCATACTTCCTGTACCACATGAAATTAAACTATATTTTTTCCTGCACGATGTTAAAAGGAACCTTCAAGAACTATGTGTGGCTTGATTCCCATTTCTTATGGGATACGTAGGAACACCCAGACATCTCGTCTTCAGTTCTAGCTCAATTGGGAGCTAGTTTCTCCTACCGATTATCCTCTAATCTTTCATGGCCCCTCATTCCAAGGTTTCCTCCTCAGAATCATGCACGGTATGGTGTAGACCTCAACCTCATTCACATCAGGTATGCTTTATCATGTTGTGTGCATCCCCTCTGGAACCTCATCTCTTCTGTATATGTCTAAGCCATATGACTTTAAATTATGAATCCTAGTCCCACGTGACTTTAAACTATTGTTTCTATCATGAACGACGTTAAAAATGCATGGTTGGTCCCATTACATGACCTTAAACTGTGACAATATCGTCCTGTCTGCACGACGAAAAACGGCACTGCATCATGGTGTCCTCACTCGAGGGGACATCATGTTTGGTATCGGTCACATGCCATACAATTTGTCAATGCCTGCATATGGCTTGATTCATGTGGTGATTCTTGGACTTTCTATCCAAGTCTCATCACTTCACAAAAAAAAAGAACCATTCATCCTAAAGGACAAACAAGATATATCAAATGTCACTTATTTTGGTGTAAGGGCTAGAACCACACAACCTTATTATCCCTGGCAGTGGTATCTTACCATTCCATCATCTATAAATATGTGTGGATTGATTCCCGTCTTTATGGGATACGTAGGAACACCTGTGAACCTTGTCTTGGGCCTATCCTAACTTTCATTTTCGGTCCCACGACCTAAAACCTCCCCCAATAAACGCATGGTGATCCAGACTCCAGGTTATCATTCATATAGGGTTGCACAATTATATTACCATGTGTCTCTCGCATTTCTTGCCATCAGTGGTCCGAGCTCTATGACCATAAACTAAGACCATCCCATGTTTTAATCGCAAGATGATAAACAACACTACATCTTCTAGAACTACGTATGGCTTGATTCCCATCCTCATGGGGTACGTAGGGATGCCCGACCACTTTTCTTAAAGCCCAGCCTAATCTTTGATTTTGGTCCCTTAACCTAAATAACTTCCTTTGGGGATACGTGGTATGGTTCAGACTTCTTATGTCCTCATTCACATCGGGTTTATAATCACTGTACTGCATGCTCCCTTCCTGGGATCTTTCCTCACTCCCACCATCCACTACTAGAAAAGGGGGCATTGGAGCCCCCCAGACTCGGGCGACCGCCATTGGCGGTCGCTAAAGCTAACCAATAGCGACCGCCAATGGCGGTCGCTAACCTACATAAAAAAAAACGGGGGGCTTCTGCGCCCCCCCCCCCCCCCCCCCGCGCCCCCTCCATCGGTGCCCTAACCCCCTCTCTCCCTCGCCGCCCTCCCTCGCCGCCCTCCCCTCCCCCGCCGCCTGGCCTCCCCCGCCGCCAGACCTCCCCCGCCGCCCGGCCTCCCCCGCCGCCCGGCCTCCCCCGCCGCCCGGCCTCCCCCGCCGCCCGCCTTCCCCCGCCGCCCGCCCTCCCCCGCCGCCCGCCCTCCCCCGCCGCCCGCCCTCCCTCGCCGCCTGCCCTCCGGCCTCCGGCCGCCGCCTTCCGCCCTCGGGCCTCCGGCCTCTCGACCCTCCCCCCCCCCACCCCGGACGACACCCGCACCCCGGACAGCCCCCGCCGCGCACTCCGGACCGCCCCCCGCACCCCGGACGCCTCCCCGCACCCCGGACAGCACCCCCCCGCGCACTCTGGACCGCCCCCCGCACCCCGGACAGCCCCCCCTGCACTCGGACACCCCCCTCCGAACCCGGACAGCCCCCCCCCCCCCCCCCCCCGCACTCGGACACCCCCCCTCCGAACCCGGACAGCCCCCTCGCACCCCGGACAGGACACCCGCACCCCGGACACCCCACCCCGCACCCCCGACAGCCCCCCTGCACCCCAGACAGCCCCCCCTCCCCCGCACCCCGGACACCCCCGCACCCCGAACACCCCTGCCTGCACCCCTGACAGGCCCCCGACACCCCGGACACCCCTCCCCGCACCTCGGACAGCCCCCCCCCCCCCCCCCGACCCCGGACACCCCCCCCCCCTCGCTGCCCATCCTCTCACCGCCTCCTCTCCTCCAGCTCCCCGCCGCCACCGCCGCCCGTCCCCTCCCTTGCCACACCGCCTTTGGCTCCGGCTCTCCTTCGCTGCCTCCTCTCCCTCGCAGCACCGCCTTCGGCTCCCCTCCCTTTCAGGTTTGTAGCTCAATCAGGTAACATGAGCTTTCAGTTACATTATTATTTTATCAATGGTTCATAAACAAATTGTTAATATTTATTTTGAATATAGTTGATTTGAAAAATGTAAATGTAATAAGTATTGTGTAAATGTTTGTTATAAAGATATTATTATGGATAAGAGTTGGATTGATCTTCCAAATCGAACGTCTAGAGAATATTTCAATGGAATTATGCAGTTTATTGACTTCACGAGAGGATTTGAAAGTGACTATATTAGTTTTCCATGTAGAAAATGTGCTAACAGATATCAATTCACACGAGATACTGTGAGGGAGCACCTTTTCTTTAATGGATTTCTGAAAAATTATAAGAGTTGGACTCGTCATGGAGAAGAATATGTTCGTTGTCAAAATACAGATGTAGCTCAGATGGATGTTGATGCAAGGATGACTGATCCAATGCATGAAATGCTTACTGAAATGGTACGTGGGTTTGATCCTGAAGGCATTGACATCCAGAATCTTGAGACCGGTGAGATAAATCTTCGTTCTGGTGCAGATCGTGATTCGAGGAGGTTTTATGAAGTACTTGATGATGCGAAAACAGAATTATATCCTGGATGTACTTCTTATAATAAACTGCCGTTTATCGTGGAGTTGTTGCATTTGAAGACTTTTAATAATTGGTCAGACACATCATTCGACATGCTTTTGGTTTTATTGAAAAAAGTTCTTCCTGTCGACGCTAAGATTCCTGAGTCGTATTACTATGCTCGTAAGTTGACAGAGAACTTAGGTTTTACATATGAGACTATAGATGCATGTGCAAACAACTGTATGTTGTTTAGAAATGAAACTGCTCATTTGGATATTTGTACGGTTTGTGGCGCTTCCAGGTGGAAAGAGAACAGGGGAAATAAGACTCATCAAAGTCAGATTACGATACAGGGGAAACCGATTGCCGTAAAGCAAATGCATTACTTTCCCCTTAAACCGACGTTGAAAAGATTTTTATGTCATCTAAAGTTTCTAATTTAATGAGATGGCATGCAGAAAGAGTTCATGAAAGTGACATGTTAACCCACCCGGCAGACTCTCATGCATGGAAGGATTTTGATAAGAGACATCCCGACTTTGCTAAAGATGTTCGTAATGTTCGATTGGGATTGGCAGCAGATGGTTTCAATCCATTCAAGTCTATGGTTGGTGCAACTCATAGCACATGGCCCGTGGTGTTGGTTCCATATAATCTTCCTCCGTGGCTTTGTATGAAGCAACAATTTATATTACTTTCCACTCTTATTGATGGACCTAAAAGTCCAGGGGATAAGATTGATGTTTACCTTCAGCCATTGATTGATGAGTTGAATGAATTTTGGGGCGATGGTGTGATGACTTATGACTGCGAAATGAATGAAATGTTCAAACTGCATGCTGCTTTATTGTGGACAATCAATGACCTCCCAGCTTATGCAAATTTATCAGGCTGGAGTACGAAAGGGGAATTTGCTTGCCCTTATTGCAATAAAATTAAAAAATCTGTATGGCTTAAACATTCCAAAAAATGGGCATACATGGGTCACAGGCGTTTTCTCCCTCCCCAGCACAGGTTCAGAAAGGACAGAGTGGCATTTGATGGTTCTAGAGAGTTCAGCCCAGCACCAAAGATCATGACATGAGTCGAAATGTTATCGCAGATTGAGGAAGAAAACATCCGCACAGTATATGAAATTCAGGATTTGGTGGCTCCTCCAGTACGTAATATTCGTGCTGCGGGTAGGCAGCGCAGTCACAATTGGAAAAAGAAAAGTATTTTTTATAGTCTTCCGTATTGGAAAACTAACATGTTGAGGCATAATTTGGATGTCATGCACATTGAAAAAAATGTTTGTGATAACATATTGTGGACCATTTTAGGTGTCAGTGGAAAGTCAAAGGACCATGTTAATGCACGCCGTGATTTGGAAGAAATGGGTTTAAGGAAACAGTTGCATTTACAGTTAGCTGAGGGAAACAAGGAATATATGCCTGCTGCACAGTATTCGATGACTACAGAGGAGAAAGAGACATTTCTTTCCATTTTGAAGATGGTCAAGGTGCCTGATGGTTACTCTTCTAATATTTCAAAGTGTGTGAATCTGACGAGCAAGACATTGCAAGGGCTGAAAAGTCATGACAATCACATATTACTTCAGAAGTTGATTCCAATCGCAATTTGTGATTGTTTATCCCCCAATGTTGTTCAGCCCTTGATTGAGATGAGTAATTTTTTTAGACAGCTTTGTTTAAGAAATCAACGAATGAGTGATTTAAAAAGTTTGCAGGACCGAATTGTACTTACGCTTTTTCACTTTGAGAAACTTTTCCCCCCCTCATTTTTCGATGTTATGGTCCACTTGACAGTGCACCTAACTAATGAAGTAATGGCTGCTGGTCCAGTGCAATTCAGGTGGATGTATCCTATTGAACGGTATTTGAGTACATTGAAAAGATTTGTACGCAACAGAGCTCGTCCAGAGGCATCAATAGCCAATGGTTATTTGATGGATGAGTGTACTACCTTTTGTGCAGAATATCTTACGGATGTTGAAACAAAATTAGATAAGCCCTCTCGGATTCATGATGGTCCAGTTGGAGAAGGAACCACATTTGATATGGACAACATCGAGTGGATACAAGCACATCGATATATCTTGTTCAATACTCCATCAGTTGCACCATTAATGCAGTAAGTATCTTATCAATGTGCTTGTATAACTTTTACATGTTTTGTTTGCATAAGTTGGTCTTTTAAACATCGCGTAATCATTTGCAGGAAACACATTAATGAGATAAAATAAGAGATGCATCGTGCGACTGAGTTGCAAATTCAACAATCTCATTATGCGGCATTTCATGATTGGTTCAAGGATTATGTATGTATAAATTGATTTTCATTATGAGTGAAGTATTAAACTAATTCTTTATGCATATATCAGTATTGATTTTTATAAATTATGTAGGTTCGTAAGCTGAGGGAGTTAGGGGACCCCACGCTACCTGAAGTATTTATCCAACTGGCTGAGGTTCCATCTATAACGGCTCGTCGTTATAAAGCTATTGATGCTAATGGTTTTCGATTTCGCATTAAAGATGTTGACGACAAACGAGAAACACAAAACAGTGGCATCGGTTGTCCCTTTGTCGATTCTGATTATTACTATGGTCAATTGATAGACATCATTGAAGTTTTATACACACACGGTTTGAAGTACATATTGTTAAAGTGTAATTGGGTTGATCCAGTGCGTGGATGTAAAGTCGATCAATATCAGTTTTCATTGGTGAACTTTAACTATATGTTATACAGAAATAATGAACGATTTGAGAATGAACCTTTCATTTTGACATCACAAGCGGAACAAGTATTCTTCGTTACTTTGCCTTCGGATCCAAGTTTGCAAGTTGTTGTCAAAATGTCTCGGCGAGGAGTGTTTTTATTTGAAGAAGATGAACCCGAGACTGTTCCGTTTGTTTACCAACAACTTGATCAACATACCGTAGTTCAACGTGAAGAAGATATTTATTGGTTCAGAGCGGCTGTTGAAGGAGAAACGGTCGATTTGCATGCTTAATGAAAGGTATAATTGTTTTCCCGCTATTCAGTAGAATGTCCTAGGATATCATAAATTATCTAATCATTTTATAAATCCTTATAAGTTTTAATCCTCACTTTTGTAAGTTAATTCAGTCATAAATATTTAGGTTGATTAACTTTCTGATTTTTTAAAATTCATTCACAACTAATTATTCAATCCATTTTTTGTTTGATTAACAGTTGTACAAGTTTGATTTATTAAGAACAATCCAATTTATCTTTTAAACACTTTGGACTCATTACTGATATTTTGTATGACTGCAGACATGTCAGGGGAAGAGGCAGAAAATCCACATCATCCATCTGAGGCATCTACGTCTCAAGGTCGAGGTATGTTTGAATTTCATTGTCTATATTTTTTATGTAATTGACATATATATATATATATATAACATTTGTCAATTTATATATAAAATTGTTTTCAACAGGATCAGACTCGGCTGCTTCTTCCTCTCGCAGGAGAGGCCCTGGTCGTGGCATATTATCATGGAATTCCGACACGACGATAGATGTTTCATTTGATGAGGTATTTCATCCCGTGGGACCGAATGCCCCGGCATTTATTCGTCAGCTGGGTCATATCATACGTGACCCACATCGATTTCCATTGACCACGCGTGATTGGGCTTCTATCCCTCAGGACACATTAGATCGTCTATGGAGGGAGGTTCAGGTAAGAAAATAATTTTACTTTATTTTCTATTTATAAAGAATACTAATATGTTTGATTATTTTCTTTATAGAAAAATTTGAAAGTATGCCCTGAAGAGTTTCGGCCCGTGTGTATGAGCAAATGCCGTAAGCTGTGGAAAGATTATAAAGGCAAAGTGAAGAGGGACCACTGGGTACCAAATGTGGGTGCCCTTGACATTTTGGAAAAAGTCCCGAGAGGTGTCCTCCCGGCTCAGTGGCGTGACTTGGTTGCATATTGGTCTACTGAGGGTGTTGCGGTTTGTATATTAATTATTTTTCTGTATATATATTTTCAAGAATATGTGATTTGTTTGAAATTTGAATGAATTGAATGTAGGAGGTTTCAACACGCCATTCGGAGAATCGAGCGTTGCAGGGACCAGCTCACAGGCTCGGGACTCGTCACGTGTCTCAGATCCGACATGAGGTATATATTATTCATTTTTTAATTTATTAATTAATATGGTTTTGTGTTTATATTCTTTTAATATACAGTTGCGAGGGCAAGGTGCAGCAACTGATAAAATGTCGGTGTGGATAAGGACTCGTGATCGCAATGATCCAGAGGTTGCAGCATTGATAGTAAGTGTTTGTACTTACCAATAATTACATAAATCTATATATTAACATATATATATTTATCTATATTTAAATATTTCACAGGATCAATTTGAAGCTGAGTTAGAACATCTTCCAGAGGACCAGCGACAGCTTCCCATGCGACGGGATGAGATCTTTCATCGTATTATTGGTCGGGACGGGCATGGCTATAGTTTGACCTATGGAGCAGGGATTCCTCGTTCTGTAGTGTCACGCGCTGCGGTTGTCGGTCCTGCTGTTGCTCATATGACACAGCAGATGTCAGATTTTGAGGCACGGCTGCGCGCTTCCGAGGAGACAAATGCGCAATTGACAGCTGAGGTTAGAGCACTGCGGGAATATGTGCGTCGAGCTGATGGTACAGGGGATCATACGACGCAGGTATATACTGTATTTATTTATTTAATTTAAATTATTTTTGTTATTAAAATATTTATAATTTTTATTTGTTGTAGGCACCTGGCCCACCAGAAGGAGGTAGCAGTGATGACAACGCGTGACGCACCATATATTCACGAGATATGTTTTTTGTTTTTACTGGTAGGGTTGACATTGATGTACTGTATTTATTCATTTAAGTAATGCATTATTACCATCCATGGTGGTCTTTTAAATATTTTATACACATATTGAGTTATTGATCAGATAATCTTGAATGATTCTACATTTGAAAAAGTCGAACTAATTCCAACAGATCAATAAATCTGATATTATAGATTATGTATTATCCAATATATTTTTTATAAATTTCTGTATGGTATCGATAAAAGAAATATGTATTAATTAGATGTTATCACTTTTATTTTTCACTTTTGTAATCAATGGGATGGCCTTTGCACCCCCGGAGAGCCCCCCGCACCCCCGTACAGCCCCCCGCACCCCCGTACAGCCCCCCCGCACCCCCGTACCACCCCCTGCACCCCCGTACTGCCCCCCGCCACCCCCATACAGGCCCCTTCCACCCCCGTACAGCCCCCCGCACCCCCGTACAGCCCCCCCCCCCCCCCCCCGCACCCCCGTACAGCCCCCCGCACCCCCGTACAGCCCCCCCGCACCCCCGTACAACACCCCGCACCCCCGTACTGCCCCCCGCCACCCCCGTACATACCCCTGCCACCCTCGTACAACCCCCCCGCACCCCCGTACTGCCCCCCCCCCCCCCCGCACCCCCGTACAGCCCCCCGCACCCCCGTACACCCCCCCCCCCCCCCCCGCACACCCGTACAGCCCCCTGCACCCCCGTACTGCCCCCTGCACCCCCGTACTGCCCCCTGCAACCCCCGTACAGCCCCCCGCACCCCCGTACAGCCCCCCCCCCCCCCCCCCGCACCGCCGTACAGCCCCCCGCACCCCCGTACAGCCCTCTGCCACCCCCGTACAGCCCCCCTCACCCCCGTACAGCCCCCCGACACCAACGTACAGCCCCCCCCCCCCCCCCCCCCCCCGCACCCCCGTACAGCCCTCCGCCACCCCCGTACATCCCCCCTCACCCCCGTACAGCACCCCGACACCACCGTACAACCCCCCCCCCCCCCCCCCCGCACCCCCGTACAACCCCCCGCACCCCCGTACAGCCCCCCACCACCCCCGTACAGCCCCCCGCACCCCCGTACAACCCCCCGATTGTGTCCTTTTCAGCAGCGCCGCGCGCGCTGAAATGGCGCGTTGGGGGGTCAAAACCACCCGAACGACCTCCGAATGCCACGAAACCGTACGAAAACATCCGGGGCGTGAATTGTGAAATGGTCGGCCAGACGGCACCTCATTCGGAGGTGCCGTGTGACCGCGGCGGCCGGAAACGCGTTTCCGGCGCCATTAAACACCAAAACGGCGTGCGGCGGTCCAATTCGGAGCAAACGTGCTCCGAACGACCTGAAACCGCACGGGAACGATAGAAATATTATTCCTGAGATGCAGGAGGAGGCCGCACGTCCATCGGACGTGCGGTGCGCGCGGCACGTCCGATTGTGTCCTTTTCAGCAGCGCGGCGCGCGGTGAAATGGCGCATTGGGGGTCAAAACCACCCGAACGACCTCTGAATTCCACGAAACCATACGACAACATCCGGGGTGTGAATTGTGAAATGTTCGGCTAGACGTCACCTCATTCGGAGGTGCCGTGTGACCGCGGCGGCCGGAAACGCGTTTCCGGCGCCATTAAACACCAAAACGGCGTGCGGCGGTCCCATTCGGAGCAAACATGCTCCGAACGACCTGAAACCGCACGGGAACGATAGAAATATTATTCCTCAGATGTAGGAGGAGGCCGCACGTCCATCGGACGTGCGGTGCGCGCGGCACGTCTGATTGTGTCCTTTTCAGCAGCGCGGCGCGCGCTGAAATGGCGCGTTGGGGGATCAAAACCACCCGAACGACCTCTGAATGCCACGAAACCGTACGAAAACATCCGGGGCGTGAATTGTGAAATGGTCGGCCAGACGGCACCTCATTCGGAGGTGTCGTGTGACCGCGGCGGCTGGAAACGCGTTTCCGGCGCCATTAAACACCAAAACGGCGTGCGGCGGTCCCATTCGGAGAAAACGTGCTCCGAACGACCTGAAACCGCACAGGAACGATAGAAATATTATTACTGAGATGCAGGAGGAGGCCGCACGTCCATCGGACGTGTGGTGCGCGCGGCACGTCCGATTGTGTCCTTTTCAGCAGCGCGGTGCGCGCTGAAATGGCGCGTTGGGGGGTCAAAACCACCCGAACGACCTCCGAATGCCACGAAACCGTACGACAACATCCGGGGCGTGAATTGTGAAATGGTCGGCCAAACGTCACCTCATTCGGAGGTGCTGTGTGACCGCGGCGGCCGGAAACGCGTTTCCGGCGCCATTAAACACCAAAACGGCGTGCGGCGGTCCAATTCGGAGCAAACGTGCTCCGAACGACCTGAAACCGCACAGGAACGATAGAAATATTATTCCTGAGATGTAGGAGGAGGCCGCACGTCCATCGGACGTGCGGTGCGCGCGGCACGTCCGATTGTGTCCTTTTCAGTAGCGTGGCGGGCGCTGAAATTGTGCGTTGCGGGGTCAAAACTACCCGAACGACCTCCGAATGCCACGAAACCGTACGACAACATCTGGGGCGTGAATTGTGAAATGGTCGGCCAGACGGCACCTCATTCGGAGGTGCCGTGTGACCGCGGCGGCCGGAAACGCGTTTCCGGCGCCATTAAACACCAAAACGGCGTGCGGCAGTCCCATTCAGAGCAAACGTGCTCCGAACGACCTGAAACCGCACGGGAACGATAGAAATATTATTCTTGAGATGCAGGAGGAGGCCACACGTCCATCGGACGTGCGGTGCGCGCGGCACGTCCGATTGTGTCCTTTTCAGCAGCGCGGCGCGCGCTGAAATGGCGCGTTGGGGGTCAAAACTACCCGAACGACCTCCGAATGCCATGAAACCGTACGACAACATCTGGGGCCTAAAATTGTGAAATGGTCGGCCAGACGACACCTCATTCGGAGGTGCCGTGTGACCGCGGCGGCCGGAAACGCGTTTCCGGCGCCATTAAACACCAAAACGGCGTGCGGCGGTCCAATTCGGAACAAACGTGCTCCGAACGACCTGAAACCGCACGGGAACGATAGAAATATTATTCCTGAGATGCAGAAGGAGGCCGCACGTCCATCGGACGTGCGGTGCGCGCGGCACGTCTGATTGTGTGCTTTTCAGCAGCGCGGCGCGCGCTGAAATGGCGCGTTGGGGGGTCAAAACCACCCGAACGACCTCCGAATGCCACGAAACCGTACGACAACATCCGGGGCATGAATTGTGAAATGGTCGGCCAGACGGCACCTCATTCGGAGGTGCCGTGTGACCACGGCGGCCAGAAACGCGTTTCCGGCGCCATTAAACACCAAAACGGCGTGCGGCGGTCCCATTCGGAGCAAACGTGCTCCGAACGACCTGAAACCGCACGGAAACGATAGAAATATTATTCCTGAGATGAAGGAAGAGGCCGCACGTCCATCGGATGTGCGGTGCGCGTGGCACGTCCGATTGTGTCCTTTTCAGCAGCGCGGCGCGCGCTGAAATGGCGCGTTGGGGGGTCAAAACCACCCGAACGACCTCCGAATGTCACGAAACTGTACGAAAACATCCGGGGCGTGAATTGTGAAATGGTCGGCTAGACGGAACCTCATTCGGAGGTGCCGTGTGACCGCGGTGGCCGAAAACGTGTTTCCGGCGCCATTAAACACCAAAACGGCGTGCGGCGGTTCCATTCGGAGCAAACGTGCTCCGAACAACCTGAAACCACACGGGAACGATAGAAATATTATTCCTGAGATGCAGGAGGAGGCCACACGTCCATCGGACATGCGGTGTGTGCGGCACGTCTGATTGTGTCCTTTTCAGCAGCGCGGCGCGCGCTGAAATGGCGCGTTGGGGGGTCAAAACCACCCGAACGACCTCCGAATGCCACGAAACCGTACGACAACATCCGAGGCGTGAATTGTGAAATGGTCGGCCAGACGGCACCTCATGCGGAGGTGCCGTGTGACCGCGGCGGCCGGAAACGCGTTTCCGGCGCCATTAAACACCAAAACGGCGTGCGGCGGTCCAATTCGGAGCAAACGTGCTCCGAACGACCTGAAACCGCACGGGAACGATAGAAATATTATTCCTGAGATGCAGGAGGAGGCCGCACGTCAATCGGAAGTGCGGTGTGCGCGACACGTCCGATTGTGTCCTTTTCAGCAGCGCGGCGCGCGCTGAAATGGCGCGTTGGGGGGTCAAAACCACCCGAACGACCTCCGAATGCCACGAAACCGTACGACAACATCCAGAGCGTGAATTGTGAAATGGTCGGCTAGACGGCACCTCATTTGGAGGTGTCGTGTGACCGCGGCGGCCGGAAACGCGTTTCCGGCGCCATTAAACACCAAAACGGCGTGCGGCGGTCCAATTCGGAGCAAACGTGCTCCGAACGACTTGAAACCGCATGGAAACGATAGAAATATTATTCCTGAGATGCAGAAGGAGGCCGCACGTCCATCGGACGTGCGGTGCGCGCGGCACGTCCGATTGTGTGCTTTTCAGCAGCGCGGCGCGCGCTGAAATGGCGCGTTGGGGGGTCAAAACCACCCGAACGACCTCCGAAATGCCACGAAACCATACGAAAACATCTGGGGCGTGAATTGTGAAATGGTCGGCCAGACGGCACCTCATTCGGAGGTGCCGTGTGACCGCGGCGGCCGGAAACGCGTTTCCGGCGCCATTAAACACCAAAACGGCGTGCGGCGGTCCCATTCGGAGCAAACGTGCTCCGAACGACCTGAAGCCGCACGGGAACGATAGAAATATTATTCCTGAGATGCAGGAGGAGGCCACACGTCCATCGGACGTGCGGTGCGCGTGGCACGTCCGATTGTGTCCTTTTCAGCGGCGCGGCGCGCGCTGAAATGGCGCGTTGGGGGGTCAAAACCACCCGAACGACCTCCAAATGCCACGAAACCGTATGACAACATCCGGGGCGTGAATTTTGAAATGGTCGGCCAGACGGCACCTCATTCGGAGGTTCCGTGTGACCGCAGCGGCCGGAAACGCGTTTCCGGCGCTATAAAACACCAAAACGGCGTGCGGCGGTCCCATTCGGAGCAAACGTGCTCCGAACGACCTGAAACCGCACGGGAACGATAGAAATATTATTCCTGAGATGCAGGAGGAGGCCGCACGTCCATCGGACGTGCGGTGCGCGCGGCACGTCCGATTGTGTCCTTTTCAGCAGCGCGGCGCGCGCTGAAATGGTGCGTTGGGGGGTCAAAACCACCCGAACGACCTCCGAATGCCACGAAACCGTATGAAAACATCTGGGGTGTAAATTGTGAAATGGTCGGCTAGAGGGCACCTCATTCGGAGGTGCCGTGTGACCGCGGCGGCCGGAAACACATTTCCGGCGCCATTAAACACCAAAACGGCGTGCGGCGGTCCAATTCGGAGCAAACGTGCTCCGAATGACCTGAAACCGCACGGGAACGATTGAAATATTATTCCTGAGATGCAGGAGGAGGCCGCACGTCCATCGGACGTGCGGTGCGTGCGGCACGTCCGATTGTGTCCTTTTCAGCAGCGCGGCGCGCGCTGAAATGGCACGTTGGAGGGTCAAAACCACCCGAACGACCTCCGAATGCCACGAAACCGTACGACAACATCCGGGGAGTGAATTGTGAAATGTTCGGCCAGACGGAACCTCATTCGGAGGTGCCGTTTGACCGCGGCGGCCGGAAACGCGTTTCCGGCGCCCTAAAACACCAAAACGGCGTGCGACGGTCCAATTCGGAGCAAACGTGCTCCGAACGACCTGAAACCGCACAGGAACGATAGAAATATTATTCCTGAGATGTAGGAGGAGGCCGCACGTCCATCGGACGTGCGGTGCGCGCGGCACATCTGATTGTGTCGTTTTCAGCAGCGCGGCGCGCGCTGAAATGGCGCGTTGGGGGGTCAAAACCACCCGAACGATCTCCGAATGCCATGAAACCGTACGACAACATCTGAGGCGTGAATTGTGAAATGTTCGGCCAGACGGCACCTCATTCGGAAGTGCCGTGTGACCGCGGCGGCCGGAAACGTGTTTCCGGCGCCATAAAACACCAAAACGGCGTGCGGCGGTCCCATTCGGAGCAAACGTGCTCCGAAAGACCTGAAATGAGATTATTTCTTGAATCGAAGTTTTGAAATTATTATAGCACAATGATTTGATATTATATATATATTAAATATATATTAAAACATTTAAAATATATTATATATATATATATATATATTTAAAATATTGTATTTAATAGTATATATATGAATATTTATATATATATATATATATATATTCAATTCAATAAAAAAAATTTAAAAAAAAAAAATTTAGAATAGCGACCGCCATAGGCGGTCGCTGAATGCCGATCTTCCGGCCTTCTATAGAGACCGCCATTGGCGGTCGCTAAAAGCCTCTAGCGAAGGAGGCAACAGCGACCGCCAGTGGCGGTCGCTGAGCGGCCACTAAAGGCCTTTAGCGACCGCCATTGGCGGTCGCTAGTGGCCTTATTTTCAGTAGTGATCTTTACCGTACAACATTAATCTACGTGTCTATCACCTTCAGAAGTATGGATACTTGGCCTATGGCCTACCTATAGTTTTGGGCTAATGTTCTAGAGGAATAATGGATGACACTCTGAGTCAGGACCTATGTTTCGAACATGGTCAGCGATCGGTCCTCATTTGTTACCCCCATTTTAGGCTAACGCAATAAGGATAATGTGTTTTGAACATGGTCAATAGTTATTCTTCATGGTCATGTCATCCCAATAGTGTTATGAATTTTTGGTATCATGATTCACACCTCCCATTCCCCTATGTTCGTATTAAGTCAAATTCCCCTGGTGTTACCCCATTCGAGGACACGAGCACACTGGGAAAATAGTAATTTGACTGTTCTAGGAGATTCATTCTCCAGTCAGGTCTCCCCCCTCTCTTCCTAGAAATCTGAATTGGTTATTAGGGTCTCAGATTCCCAGAGCTTGGTCAGCACTCTTATATTCAGATGGAATAACTTAGTCATAATCCCTTGTTTCTCACATTGGGCTCAACTTGCGTGAGCTTAGGGATTAATCACTGGGTGTTTCACGAATATAACAGGTGCGTGTAAAACCAACACTAATAATGGGAATCATGCATGCTATGACATAAAATATTCAAATAATGAAAGTAAGTTAGAGGTTTTGTAATATTTACAGCACTTGATGGTTTATCCCTCCCATGGACGGGTTAATCTCGTCAAAAGAAAGTTGTAGCTCTGCCACCTTCTGGTTTTTGGCGTCCAGGGATTTCTACTGCATGTTCAATTCCTGCTCCTCCTCGAAATTGATGGGGCATAATTCATCGGCCGCAATCTGGGTCTGCTCTACATTGTTCTAGATGATGGTCATCTCCATAGAGGCTTTCTTCATGCCCTCTTCATCCTCTTCCAGCTGGGCCTTCAATCGTAATATCAACTCTAATTGTGCATTAAGGGTGGATGAGTGCTCATCTTCCCAAAACTACAGCCGCTGAACTTTGTTTTTAGCCTCCCGAATCTTATTGATGTTCACTGCTTCCCTCCGCTACTAGCTTACACCGAGGCCACGGTCATACTCCCGAATCTTCTCTACCATAATATCTCAGAAGGGCATGTGAGGATACTGGGTGTCCACTCCCCCAACACACAGTTCACATAGTCGCAAGCGAAGTTTTTCCATATCATCCAGCCATAGTACTTGGGGGTGTCATAAATGAAGCGCTTGATCAGTTTCCACAATCGGAAACAGGCTATTTTTTTGTCCTCTTCATCAGAGGTTGTCTCTTCCCAGTCAGCGTGGTTGGCAGGATCATATGTGAGGAATGCCTTCAAGAAATCATCAGTAGGGTCCACATCTAGAATTTGATCAGGCACGGCCAGACCTAGGCTATCTGATCAATATTCATCATCGGATCCCACCTCAATAATCTCAAGCATAGCCCCATTGAAGGTCCCACTAGAGATCGGGAGTGCCGCAGTTTGTCCAGTCTGGATATCTGCCTCCATGATCACAGGCATTCCCCCGGGAAAGGCACTGCCAGAAGTCCAGACCAACCTCATCGTAGCAGCCCAGGCCAATCGAAGAACTATACACACCAAAAAGGATCATGGACGTTAATTGAAATGGTCAATTGGTGACATCCATGAATTTGGTAGAAGAAACTTATAGAGATTGAATTCTTAGTCTCTTCCTTGGGTTGATGTCATTGGGACCTCGAGGCGTGGTCCCCCGTATATTATTGGAAGATCTAAAAGCTCTGGAAGGGTCACCTTAGGTGTCCTAGCCCTACTAGACATAAAAATTGATGCAACCACAGGTGTGGATCCCATAGGCCCTCTATCTTCATCCATTGAGGAATGAGAATGGGTTCTGTGTATAAGGTCCTCCAGCACAGTTCAGATGTTAGTAAGGAGTCCAGAATGACCTAGAAGCATACCCTGAGGAAGGTTATTGGGATTTTACCTCAAGGGCCTCTGCGAACTCTTCAAATTATGAGTCTTGATCGCTGAATTCAACCTCCTCCAAAGGACTCCCTCTACCGGCCTCTCCCCCCCAGGAGGACTCGTCCAATTCTTTCAGTAGAGGGAAGCACTTTCTTAGTTCAGAGGCCGACAATTGCGGAGGGACTATATGATCCAGCAGAACCTTGACATGGTCTGTCATTGGATGCGGGGAACCCCAAGAATTCACAAAGTCCTCCATATCTACCAGATATTAATCCGCCTCTGCCCGGGAGACTGCAAATCTGGCCCTGATAGGTCCTATCCCCGGAAAATCCATCCCGAGAAGGTTCAAGTGTTGTCACATCTCAAACGGGCCGAGGAATTTCCAGTTGACTTTCCAGATATCCTAGGCCTCTGGGAAGACATAATTTTCTAGCATGTCTATATGGTGCAGCTACTTCCCTAGAGCCTAGGTGGGTATCCTACGGAATCCTCTCAGTGGCCTCCCTCTGGATGACTCTATTTTTATGGAACCATCGGGTCTGCTACCGTTGTTGGATCTATCGCTATTGCCTCACCCTCAACTGGTGAATGTCTCATCTCCATGGCAGCCCCACCACCTCGAGATTCCCTTGACACCTTCTATCCCCGGCCTCGAGGTTGGGGTGGCTCAATATCCCCGACCCAAATGGTTGGCTGCTTCAGCATCTCCGCCAGGTAGGCCGCCTTCCAGCTTTGGGCATACTCTTTTACCAGCCTGAAGACAGTAGTAGGCAGAGTCATCTCATTCCGCATCTTCCCATCTTCCCATGTGAACATGAGCATTTACCTCATCACACATGGTTTTTCCTTGTGGCGCACCCCTAGATAGACTTGCAGGGTCAGTCGCTGCATACACCGAAAGTTCTTGAAAAACTGGTGTGGGGTGTACGGCTCGCAAAGAGGCTCATGATCCACCCTTGACACCAGCACTCCACCTAGAAAGTCCAGAATATAGGATTGGTTCTCTTCTTCCCCTTGTCTGTCATCGGTAAAAACACCCTTTGGCAACGGAAACAGGTGAAAGTTGAATTCTTCCACCTTCCACACCCGGTTCAGTACCAACAGTGTGGTCAGCTTGGCTGGAAAGCTTCTCGCGATGTTCAGAATATATGGGAGGAATTTTAACCTCAAAGTAAAGATGGGGTTCGGGTATTTATAAACCCTCCTTATATGTGTTGTTATCCACCCTTACAGAATGTGGAATGGCCTGCATATTCTCTATGGCCTCTTCCCCTCACAGATGGGTCACAACATCTTTTATAGCTTGGCGAGCATTTGGATCCTGAGGTTGAATCACCTTCCTATCACCAACATGGATTCCATGATGAATGTGTTGGGTTGCACACCCATGTTTGTATCCCGCACCAGTAGGATCCAACCACAAATGAGAGCTATGATGAATGTCGCCAGCCTGACTATCATCTACTTCTCAGTGTTGACGCTAAATCCCTAGGTTTTCCACTGGCCATCCTCCAAGATCCACTAGTACAAGTGATCCTTGCCTTGTTGAGCCCCCTTCAGGCAAGTCTGAGGCCTCACCGGAAACTGCCTATTTTCTAGGAAGTTCATAAACTGCTTGAACCACCGCTGGAAATGGACATCCCTTATGGCTTCTTTGTCCTCTCCCGGCACCAGCTCCATCAATGCCATCTCTAGACGCGGCATTTTCTTTGGATCATCCCACGCACCCATGATGTGGAGGAATTCATCATACATCACCCCTAATTTCAGGACCCTTGAGATCTGGTGCACATCCCACAAGCTGATGCCAACCTCCTCGTGGTGTAGGTGGAAGGCATTGGTCCTTGATGACCACCTTCTTAGCAATTCCGGTATCAGCTACTTTGGCTGATAGATGTGAAACTAGGAGGCCCAATCCACCTCATATAGGCCCACTCTCCTCAGCTCATCCCCAAACTCTTCACATGAGGCACCTACCTAGTAGGCCCAATCCTAGTCATCTGTGAAGTTGCCACCCTGGCATAGGTCCCACTCCTCAGACCATCCCTTCCTCGGGTTCCTCAAGGCTACCTTCAAGATTTTCTGGTACAAAGGGGGGACGTCTCCAGCTGCAATTCTTTCCCATCCACTTTTTTTATGTGGTTATATAGGTAGTCATCATCGACAGGAGTGGGGTCTTCTCGGGCATGGATGTCAGCCACCCTGAACCATTGGCGCTGACACGGAATACTCCTGAAGTAGTAAGCTAGCTCGTCCCTACTTTTGTCGGGAATGAAGACGTCACCCCTCAGCCTGAATCCGTACAAAGGCAGCCTCTTGTAAAGTGGATAGTTCATCTATCTCTCTGATATCAGCTCCACCAACGAACCTTGGTCATAATGGCTCCGTATTAACTCCCCTAAGACCAAGCTATTCTCCATCTCCTCCCTTCGGGCAGCGTCCATGAGGACCCCATTGGCAGCCTTCTAGTGAGACATTCAGTTTTAAGTTTGGGTGTTTCCTTTGTTTGATTCATGAATCCATTTTGCAGAGCAATGTCGCGGAGCTCGTTCGCAAAAAAAAATTCACAGAGCCCTTCCACGACCTTCAAAGGAAAGTCTCTAAGAGCTATCGCGGAGTCAAAGACTCACTGTGCGCCGCAAAGCAGAATGCTCGATTCGCAGAGAGCAAGCACGGAGTACATGAAGCTTCATAAATCGAGAGCAATAAAATCCAAAGTCACAGAGGAAAGAAAGGAAAAAAGAGAGGTTAGCTCCCTTATTTATACACAATGACCTTTGGGCTTTGCGGCGCTTCTCAAATGCAGTGAGCTTTGAGGTGCACTCAGCCTGCATGTTGCCTATCCGACTCATGATCCCTCTTTGCGAAACAGTTTCACGGACGGTCGAGGTATTTTGGAGATTGACCCTTAGACTTTGACACTTGATTTCTCCTCGGATCTAAGTCTGAGGGGGGCATTTTTGGTGCCAAAAGATGGTAAGAAGAAGAATAAGAGGGAATTCGCTAAGGCTATCTTGCGAAGACCTTTCGTGGAGCCCCATGGCCTCGCGCCCACCACGAAGCAAGGAGGTAGGAGGCTCCATGAACCCCTTTGAGGTTCGCAACCCTACCATAGAGCAAGGAGGCGGGAGGCTCTATGAACCCCTTTGATGTTCACAACCCCACCGTGAAGCAAGGAGGCGGGAGGCTCCGCGAACCCCTTTGACGTTCACGACCCGCCATGGAGCAAACTCTATCTTCACGCTGAGTGAGCTCTGCTTCGCAGCACCTCTTTCCTATAAATACAGGGCTCCCCTCAATCCCAAAGGATGAATGGTCTGACCTTTCACCTTCTCATCTCTCAAATCGTGAATCACTTCTTGCTCTGCGAACCATGAGATTTTTAAGGTACTTTTTCTTTGCGAAGTTCCTCTCCCTTTGATTTAATTAAACCCCTCTTCCGAGAGGGATGCCTTTCGCAAAGCCCATGGGCCTTCACAAAGGAAAGAGATCGCCATGGGGACTCGGGTTGTCGCAAAGATTTTATGCTTCGTGAAACACCCTACATACACACGTGACCCACATGCTAAGGTAGGGTCACTATGCTTCAGGAAGCACATTGCTTTACAACACCTTGCTTCACGAAGCACCTTTGCTTCGTGAGGCATTACTTCGTGAATGCCTTTCTACTTTTCAAAGATCCTTCCATATGCATCTATACCCTATTCCTAGCCTAGGAAACTTCACTTCATGAAGCACATCCCTTAACAAAGCCCCTCCACTTTAAGTAGAACCATAGCTTCACAAGTCTTCTACCTATGAACTCCCATTCTCTGCAACTCCTTTTCCCGTGCGACTCTCCAGGTTTGCACAAAGTGATTTCAAAGTCCCTCAGACGTTACTTCTCGTTGCGTTTCCTCACCTCATGCTTCTTCGCATAGGCAGGCTAATGGCTATTACTTATTCGCCTATCCAAGCTAACGTGGACCCCAAATGGGATCACCTCACGATACCCCCTAGTCATAGCATTCCCTGTCCCTTCTCTTAACCAATGTGTATAGGGTGCCAGTTATGTAATTCCTATGGTTGTTGAGTGAGCCCACCTCATCTATGATATAGGACGCTAAACTGCCAAGCACCATCGTCCTCAACACATGACATTAAACTATGACCTCACCTCGTGCCTTGCATGCAGGGTGCCCCGTCTCGGACAATCTCTATGCCCACTGGTCTCTACAAGAGTGAAATCATTCATCACATGGAATGACATCCTCTTTATCAGAGTGGCATTCGTTTGTGGGGAAATGGAAACCATCCTGCTGTAAGCCCCTATCTTTCCTTTCAGGAGGTATCACCCCTGCTCCTCCTCTCTTCCTAGGTGCCAAATCCCTCTCATGTGGGGCTTTGTTACCATCTGAGCCTCCACCATAGAGTAAGTCCCAATACCTAAATCTTTGGGATGATAACCACATGTAAACCCATGTTTCTTCTTTGGGTTGCTCCATGCATAAGCCCCATTCTAATTTCCACAGATGCACCTATCATTATGTGATTGTTAGGTCTTTGTTGTCTCTTGTTTCTCACACCAAGCATGACTCATGTGGGCTTAGAGTAAGCACCGACCATGAAATCCTTTTCGGGAAGCCTAGAGTGTAAGCCCCACACAAACCCCATCTAAACTACGAGGACTTTGATCCTTGCCAAGGCAAGGTACGTAGGAAGACTCCCTGGGGTTCAAGCCCAACACCCATTGGTCCCGGCCATCTTCAGGTCGGTTCACCACCCCATCTGAACTATGTGGACATTGATCCTTTCCAAGTCAAGGTATGTAGAAAGCCTCCCTGAGGTTCAATCCCACCATCCATTGGTCCTGACTATCTTCACATCGGTTCACCAACACCCCTTCTGAACTATATGGTCTTTGATCCTTTCCAAGGTAAGGTATGTAGGAAGCCTCCATGAGGTCCAAGCCCAACACCCAGTCATACCGACCACTTCACATTGGTTCGCCCACTCCATCCGAACTATGAGGACATTGATCCTTGCCAAGTAAAGGTACATAGGACACCTCCCTGAGGTTCAAGTCCAATAACCATTAGACCCCAGGTCCTCCTCCAAGTCGGTACACCGACCCCCATCCCATAAGAACTACGTGGGTTTGAACCTTTTCTCCTAGATAAGGTATGTAGGAAGAATCCATGAGGTTCGACCCTATCCATCGGTAAGCCGTTGTGACCTCGTCTAGCAGTAAGTCGTTGTGACCCCATCCAGCGGTAAGTCGTTGTGACCCCATCTAGCGGTAAGTCGTTGAAGTCCCCAATCAATAGTAATTTGTCTTCAGATGAACTACGTGGACTTTGATTCCCTGCCACAGGGATACGTAGGAAGCCTCCCTGAGGTTCAATCCCATTACTAATCTCGCATCTTGATCTTCCCTTCGAACCTATGTGTTTCGGGGAGGTCATGCCCCAACCCAGAGGTTCCACTTCCTCTAGGTCCAATACATGCATCCATTTTCACGGGCCACCTCATTAGGTGTCCCATCGCCCTACCGAACTACGCGGACTTTGATTCCCTATCATGGGGATACATATAAAGTCTCCTCGAGACTCAAGCCCAGCATTATCTTCGTCCTCACAGCATTTCCACCCAAATTCACCATCCACTTCATTCGACACTCCATCACCCATCTTGATTCTTACCCGGGCCGCCACATCCTTTTGAGGTCATGACAGCTCACCCCATATATTAGTGTACCCTCCAGGGGTTACACCCATATAATCCACTCTAGTCAGTGTTCTAATCAGTTTGATCCATCTCCACTAGACGTTAAACTCGCGACATACCCTAGGTTAAACATGGGAAGCTGAGAAAAACCTCAAATACATGCCTATGGCATATGATTCACCACATTCAACGTAGGATACCTTGGGCTTTCGAGACTTCAAGAAGCCCTATAATAAGGGGAAGAAACCCAAAAGTGCCAGTGTTCCAGTGTCCATACACACCAGTGATATCCAACGTGACTACTCCCCTAACTGAAGGTTGTTGCCCAGACCGGACCCTTTAGAATGTCCCGAGAGAAGCAGTGTAATTAACTAGTGTCCGTGAAGATATGTCACTAGGAATAGTTTCATAAACAACATCTTAAATCTATAATGGAGACCCAAATTAGGTGACAAGTTCCGAGGAGGAATCCACGGAAGGAAGAACTGATATCCCATCATCTTGTTTTGATCAAGGAGAAAACGTCATTGAACAATGAGCAGATGCCGCCCACCTTTGGAAAGAGTGAATGCAGGAAAAAAGAAGCATCGTCATCCCCAAACAAGATGGACACACATGACCCAGAAAAATCATCAGAAATAGTTACAATAATGGAGATGGTAGGTTGTATGTATGCTTGAGTAACACTTCCATTTTTCAAAGAACATGAAATAAAGAAGTTATGTGTTATTTTATCTTTATATAATTTTTATGATATCATAAATATAATATTCACTCATTAAATAATTTATGTATACCATCCATGTGATGTGTTGATGAAAAATGAACCATATCACTTCGTGGATTTAGTAATCCATATGTACACACGAATGATGTTATCATTTTAAGTGGATGAAAAGGTAAGAAACTAGATGATATATTATCATTAATGAATTATAATTATGTAATTAATAATATAAATATATATATATATTAAATCCAGCATTATAATTAGTCATGAGAGGTGGTGATGTAAATAAATTACATCTGTTCGTGAGGTGGTAATCCTCTATACACACAAAAGATGGTTTCCTTTCCCATTTGATGGAAGGATATGGATTATGGTTTATATAGTAACATAATAAATTATAATTATATGGTATATAATGATGTTATTATATCAAAATGGTTATAATAGTTTTAAAGGATGTATAAGAAGAAATAAAACTAAAAACATTCAGATGAAGGACATAACTCTTCTTCAGAAAACCTCCTTTGCTTTATAACTTAAGCATTCTAAGGATGGAATTTTGCAAAAAATAATACCAATATGATTTGAAAATGTATTTTGGTAAGGAATTTATTCAGGTATCATGTGAACTATAGTGCACAAAATGTGTGATAAATATATCTAGGGAGTTTCTCTTTTATAAGTGATGAGAGGGGAACTCTTAGAATTGCCTAAAATAATAAATTAATATAAATTAATTTTTATAAAAAAATTGAAAAATGATTTATTTAGAATATATGATGATTAAGATCCTATAATATTATAAAATAAAATTTGGACAATTTTAGGTGATTCTTTCAACCTTATCTATTTGTTTTAACCCCCTGTTAACCCTTTTGGCAAGTACTGTAATATCAAAGTTTTTTCTCTTTATGGGTCAAAAAAATTACTATAAAATGAAAACTGAACCATAAATGGACCATGGATTCTATTTTCAATTATATTCCATTCAATTTACCAAATATAGTATTTTTATGAATTTTAAATCATTTAATAAAATATTGTTTATTATAAAATATCATTACTATCATTTTCAAAGATACTCATTTAATTTCACTTTAAAGTTATTAAGATAATAATGGAATTCAAGTATATAATTTTAAAACATACCTAATATGTTATATATTTATATAAAATTAGGGTTATAATATAAATAACCAAAAAAATACATTTATATTTTTTTAAAATCATTTACTTTATTTTTCTACAACTTGCAGAAGCACTATGTCAGTATTACGTAAGCATTTAAAGTAATTATTTCATCACTAAAAATAAAAAAAATTAATTAACATCATAAAAATAATTTCATTATTATCAAAATAGCCTATAATATTCCTTAAAAACTTATTTTTATCTCCATGTGAACAAATCATAGAAATTTAAAATCAAGAGAGTATCATTTTTTGTTTTTCTTTACTTAAAATAATATGAAATTTTACAAAACAAATGGCATAAAATTTCCATAAATTAGAATATTGGATGAGGATTTTCTAACCCCACTAATAAAATATATTATTTATAAGTTTTTTGGGTTTTTTTATTCCTTGTCATATTATTTTTAACCTTAATTACTTGATTTACCCTTACTGGGTGACAAAGATTTACTATAGTTACTAATGAAAATGAATAAAAATAAAAGGGAACTAATTAAAAAATTTGTAACTCCAAATTAAAAATTTGAAAATTATTTTTCAAGATTCAATTTATTTAAGATTTATAAATAAATTTTAAAATAAATTCATAAAAATCTATGAAAATAGTTTTTAGAAAATAATTAAACCCAAAAATGAACTTGCACAAAAATCAAGTATAATGATGATTCAAATATAATTAATTGGATTTTATCTAATAAAATAATAATTATGTTAATATTAGATCAAATTTAAATCATAATATTAAATTTTAATAAAAAAAATTGATAGTTTTACAGAAATCATTATTTTACACTATTCATTGAAAAAGTCAATCTTTTCAGAAAATTCCTAAAATTTCATTATGATGTCCTAAACCAAATTCCCTAGAATGGTACCCCGATATGGTGAACCACGTGTACTCAAGTTCAATTACCCATATTTTAGAGGATTTGACTATCATTGAGGGTCTAATGTGGTACATCGGGGATATTATACCCTCATGATCAGAGTAGCACAGCGGTGAAATAGATAGATAAATAGTGGAAGCATAATAATAAACAGAAAATTATTAGGGGAAAGTAAATCATAAAAATGGCATAATAACCAATATTAACAATACCAAGTATCATGTAAAAATGATGATATGTCATATTTCCAAAAAAAAAGGAACAAGCAATCATGTTATACAATACATGTATCAATAAGATAAAGAGACCAAAAGTCTATTCCACTAGAATCACAAGCCACAACTCAATCCTATTATCCCATTCTCCCAAGCTATAATAAACTCAAGTATCAAACAATGGGTGTTTTCTCATATCCCTACCTACATTCACATAATCTTCTTGGGTACCATCGATGGCCCATATAGGGTGTCAGATAAAATTAATAGGTCACCACCAATGATGTCTATAAATATCCAGTCAATGAATATAGCATGGAAATGTGTAGATAATAATGGTAAGCAGTAATAGAGCTATAAATGGTCAGATTTGGTTTCATAAGGACATCAAAATGACAGTACCTACTTTGATATAAACTAGATAATCACTGAATAATTAACCATATGTATACACATCTACAGACTATTCTGGACCCAAGGCATAACTCAGGCATCCATAATCTATAGCATGAGTCTCATGAGTATCAAGGGACGCAATGCCTAGTATCACAATAATAGGGGAATCCATGCCCATTATCATAGTATTAGGGTCTCCATGCCTAGTATCATATCAAGAAGGGTCATCATGCCCATATCAAAATAATATAGACTCCATGCCTGTATCACATTAGTAAGGGTCTCCATTACCATACCATAATTAAATGGATTCCATGTACATGTCATAATTATAGGGACATCATACCCATATCACATCAGTAAGGTTCCCCATGCCCTAATCATATTTATAAGGGTCATCAAGCCCGGATCATATCACTAGGGTTCCCATTCCTGTATCATAGTTATAGGGTTCCTCATTCCCATGTATCACAATATAATAAGAAACGCCATGCCCATATATAACAATATAGAAGGAACTCTTTGCCTGTATATAACAATAAGGAAGGGACACCATGACTGTAACAAAATACATGTGGTTCTTCATGCCCAAATTACAACATAAGGGTATCCATTCTCGATTATATCAATTATAAATAGTTATGGATTTAATAAGTGCCAACAGCTAATTCATAAATCATCATAATTCAATAATAACTAAGACATAACCATTTTTTCATTTCATTAGGTGATGTGGTCATACCAATCACCTTCATTTAAGTCATCAACAATTGGTAAGTGTGTTAGTTGTGTTACACCACTACATCCATCCATTATAAAAATGTGATATCAACATTTAAAAGTAAATACAAACATGCCGATAGATGTTTTGGATATATGAACATGAAAGTTAATTATGAATATAAAGATCACACCCAAAGGGGTGGTAGACATTGAGGTTAATGACCTAAAATTTCTCTTGGTGTCTAATAACATCATTAGGTTCCAGTACAGGGAAACCAATTTAAGACAGATTCAATTTATGGGAAACACATGGTGAAATCGTTATGTGGCATAATGACACATATTATTAAGAATCAAAAATTTGAGGTATAAATACTAGATCACCTACCTTATACCTGTATAGAAGCACTCATCCAATATTATCCTTTAGTTTGATCCAAAATTAGAAGAAAATAGAAAAATAGGAAAAATACCTTGAAAATAGGGCATAAGACCTTACACCAAAATAGTAAAAAATATATAATGATAAATAAATAAACGAGTATTAGGATTGGAGACGTTTCTAGTTTCTACACAACATGATATACAGATCCTGATTTGGAGTCTGGATAGAGAAGAAACATCAAACTCTAACATAGGTTCAAAGGGGAATTTCATTTGATGGATCTCCTATACATGAGGGAAAATAAATGAGGGAGGGTGATTCTTTCAAAAAATAGGAGTCCCTACCTATTATTTTAAAAAAACTACCCCTAGGAATTTACACAACATGTAAATGCATTACATTTCATGTAATGTTTGGGCTTTCCCTTCTGAGGATGAATTGGCCTACCCAGGCCAATACACATTTTTTATTGAATACACGCCATGTATTTCAAATGCACATCATGTATTTGACCTACATCTTACCTTCATTCCCCTGGTTCCTTCCTTCCAAAAATAACCCAACCACACCACGGGCCTAGCTTTAGGTTCTAAGCCAATAAGAGAACTAAAATAAGGATTTAACCATAAAATTAAAAGGATCTATACCTGATAAGAAAAATTAGGTCCTTATAGTCTTTCCCATTAAAGGATCTCATCCCCAAGTTACCCTTCCAAGGGAGGAAAAACTTTATCTGAGAATAAATCCATCCATTGAGCACATATGTCAACCTCCTATTCCCAAGTCTTGTCCTTTACATGGTTGTGCTACCATAACACCAACACTAAATGGATAGACCAAAATCATAGAGCCTTCATGATTCGATCAACGATGTTTATGGGATACTCCTCAAAAGAAGAATTTAAACCCAATTCAGAATCCTTGGGATCAAAAGTATGGGATTGGTCGGCATGATAACGAAGAAGTTATAATATGTGGAAGATGTTTTTCATGGAACGGAACCCCCAATATAATAGAAATCAATAGGATACCAACATGGCTCTCTCTAGGATCTCAAACAGACCGAAATAATAAATAAATAACTTCCATTTTCTCTGTATCCATCTATGACCAAGTCTGGGTGATACCTACAAGAAAACATGATCCCCGACCTTAAACTATAGAGGTCATTGACAGTGATTAGCATATGATTTTTATCTATACTAAGTGGTATACATACACTTTCTGATCAAATTCACCTACTCTAAAGTCTCCTGCATGAGATGAGAACTTAGTATCACTGCCTCTTCTTCTTCTAACCGACACAAGGTTGAACAGAATGGCATACCATATAGGTCCTCATAAGGATCCATCTATACCATCGCCGAAAATCTATTATTCTAGACAAACTCGATGATGAGAATATTATTATCTCAAGAACCTCTAAAATCAAGGACACATTCTTAGAGAATTTCCTCCAGCACATAAATAGTCTGTTTTGACTAACCATCTATCTGGGGGTGAAAGGATTTTCTCTAAGCACATGTGTACCCATAGTCTTCTGTAACCCCTTCTAGAACCTCAATGTGAAACAAGCATCCCTATATGAAATGATAGTATGAGGGAACCCATGTAGTCATATAATCTCATAGATATACATTTTTCATATCTTATCAAATGATAAAGTATCCTCGATAGTAAGAAAGTGGGATACCTTTGTTAGTTGATCCATGATTACCTAAACCATGTCACTACCTCAAGGTGACTTTGGTAAGCCTTTGAGAAAATTCATCGCAACATCTTCCCATTTCCATTTTAGGACCAATAATATATGTAACAAGCCAGCAGGTCATTGGTGTTCTGAATTCACCTACAGATAGGTGGAACACCTAGTGATAAAATTTGTTGTCTAATATTTCCTCCCAGGAAACCAATAATGTTGGTGCATATCATGATATATCTTGGAGATACCCAAGTGAACTTACCACTAAAAAGAATGTGACTCTCATTTAATATCCTCTATCATGTCTATAGGGACCCAAATATTCACGTGTATATATAGGATGTCATCATCAACTAGAGAAAAACCAAGAACTGGGTCCTCACCTGAGATACTCTCCCATAGGACCAAGCCTTTAGGATATGAAAACTACCTCATATTCACTCTCTCCATAAGTTAAGAGGTCACTGATGGTAATGAAAGTATATACAATCCATGATGGTCTTTCACCTTTATGTTCATATCAAAGAATAGGTCCATAAGCTTCCGCTCACTACTGTCCTCCTGAACTGTCTACATCTTATTCCTACTACTCAAAGAATTAGCAACAGCATTGCCCTTCTCGGGCATATAGGAAAGACCAGAGTCTAAGGAATAAAGGTATTCGACCCACATTCACTTCCTGATATTAAAGTCACACTGTGTAAAGAAATACCTGAGAATTGTATGGTATATAAACAACATAAAAAGATATCCCAAAAGGTAATTCCTCCAACAACAAAAGGTGTGAACAATAGCTTCCAACTTGAGATCATACATCAGGTAATTCTGCTCATGCAACCTCAGGTGTCACAACCTGTATAAAATGACTCAATCTTCCTGCATCAAGAATTATCCTAGACCAATACCTGACATATCAAAATAAATTGTATAGCTTTTAACCACCTCTAGATGAATCAGTATTGAGACTGAATTCAATCACTTTTTCAGATCCTGAAAGGCTATCTCACAGGATTCTAACCATATAAACTACACACCCTTCTTAGTCAAGCTTGTAATAGGTGCTTCTAAGTATTATAATCCCTTTATAAAATTAATTTAGTAAAAAGATAGCCCCAAGAAACTCTATATATCAAAGGAATTCTTGGGACTCTTCTATTTAACTACATCTCTCACCTTCTCTGGGTCAACTGATACTCCTTCCTCTGAGATAATATAACCTAATAAATGAACCTTTTCAATCCATAAATGAAATTTACTAAGCTTAACATACTTCTAGTGCTCTCTCAATGTATTTAACTCAATATATTTATCATGATAACTTTGATTATGAGAATACACTAAGATGTTATCTACGATGACCACCATGAAGTAATTAGGATAGTTATGGAAAACCTTATTCATCAAATCCATAAAAAATGGAAGACATGTTTTTAATACCAAACTACATAACCAGATACTCATATAAACCATACAAAATATGGAAATCCATATGTGGTATATCTAAAGGTCTTTCTGAAACCTGATGATAGCCTGATTTTAGGTCAATCTTTGAGAATATCATTGATCCTCAGAGTTGGTCGAAGAGATATTCTATACTAGGTATGGGATGTCATTTATTCATAGTAATCTAATTGAATTTCTAGTAATCTACAAAAACATTGAGGTTTTTGTATGCCTTATTAGTGAAAAGGACTGGTGAACCCCAGGGATAAGTTTTGGGCTGTATAAAATCCTTGGACTCTAAATCCTCTAGATACCTCTTAAGATCTTGAAAATTAGTAGTATCCATACTATAAGGAGAAATGGATATCATTGCATCTCCAAGAACTATCTCAATATTAAATTATACATCTCTCTTAGGTGGTAGTTCGGAATATTCATTGGTAAAAACATCATTTAATAGATCAAATACATGAGGGAAATAATCATGATGTAATCCTTGGTCATCCATAAAAATTATAGCAATATGGTCGGTCACTCCACCTACCTAGCCCAATATGTTCTGGTCTAGATCTAACTTCCTGGACATCCCACTCTCCCTTATGAATATAATTTCTACCCTCTTGTGATGTGAATGACACCCTCCATAGATAAAAAACCATATAGGAATGATAGGGGACCAACCAGTTCATCCCGAGAATGAAATCAAATCCCTTAATCCTGAAGATGAAGAGGTCCCATAAGAAATTATGGTTTCCTACCTCAAGGTGGAATTCCTTACACTGGTGTAAACTCTCTAAAAATATACCCAAAGGTGTTTCAAGCACCATCGTCCACAATAGTACTCAACATGAATCCCAAGGCTTTCCACAATATCCATAGAGATAAATTAGTGTGAAGCACCCATGTTAAATAAAGAAAACACAATAGTAAAGACTATTAGAATAATACCTCAAATAGTATATGTCCTGGCACCCTACTCCTATGGTATATCCTACACTTAATAAATATGGCATGATCCATGGCTCTGGGCTGTAACCTGACTACCCAGAGTAGGTCTTATCTACTTTCACTATGTATCTTAAGCCTAGATACCTCATCCATGACCTCCTCCTCTACCAGTACAACTGGTATTACTCTAGATACTTTCTTGTAGAGGTGTTATTGATCATCCTCCTAAAGTTGGAGCCGATATAAATCCTCTCCCACTAAGAATAGATGGGAAGGTCCTGCAAAAAACTAAATATACCCCAATCTTACACAGCCTCAACACTCAATGTGGTATATGGAACCCTGGGGATTCTTATGACTTGGATTTCCAAAATGGTGAAAACCCACATAACTATCAATGTGTGTTATCTGGTTACCACTGCTCATATGCATAGTCTCAAAGAATCACTTCTGACCGATATTTGAACCACTAGTTTGTCTCAGTTCTGAACTACCTTGGCCTACATCATCTACTTCCCTTAGGTTTCTCTTGGTGATAAGGGTCTGGTTCACTGTATTAGACACAGTAGTCAACTGGAAAATAATCACTTAAGAACGAATAGGATTCTTAAGTCCATCCTCAAATCATCTCACTTTCATTGGATCTTCAACAGTATAGATATGCACAAAGTGTTGAATCTCTGTAAAATGATCTGAGTAGTTGATAATAGTAATATAACCCTATTGCATGTTCATAAACTCCCTATAATGATCATCAATTAGAGTATTAAGGGATAAATAGTCAAATAATATTGATTGTAAATCCCTATAAATCACTTCACAATACTAACATTCTTGGTTTAGAATATCCCACCAAAATTTAGAGGATCCATGTAGCATTTATGTAATGATCTTCACTCTCCTCTCAAGAGGTGTCTCAAGGTACTTGAAGAGATATACGACTATCTCTAGCCATATCTCTACATCCTAGGGGGACACCATCCCCTAAAAAAGTAGGTGGATGTTTCTACTAAAACTCATGTATAAGCTCTCCTACAGAAAGGGAAGATCACAAATCTCCATGTATAGTCTACATAAGTTGTATAAACTCCCATAGAAACTAGAAATCATCTCCCACATTAGGGATTATAAGGGTTTCTACTGGAGGTATCAAAGGTGGCTTATGGCCCACCACATGTAAAGCATGGTCTTCACCACCCTCTTAGCACATGACATTAAGATATCATGGTAGCATAGATCTATAAATTCCATACCTACACCTTAGATAGGATTTAACAGCGATAACATCATAGATACATGAATTGGATAGATACAAGCCTTCTTATGTAATATTTATACCCCACTTCCTACTCAAAGATCCAGAAATGGTGATAGAAACATTTATATATAACATAAGAAACTCTACCTACTTACCACTACTAAGATAGGTTCTATTTCAAGATCCGTGATTTTCTATATGGGTCCTGGTAAATATAGTTTAAATTGTAATTTATTGATAAAAACACCCTTGAAATGGAAATTGGAATCCCTATTTAATAGTGATCATTTCATTTTTTTAATTCATTTCATTTAATTTTTTATCATTTGTATAGTGTATCTCTTTAGAAGGTAGAACTATATGGATTGCCGCTTCCAATTTATATGGACCCATACACCTTAAAAATTGAATTGTGACATACATTAAATATTAAACATTTACTTATAAAGTCTATGCATGAAATGTTAGAACAATTCGTGGATATTTCAATAAGAACCAAAACATACTGAAGGAAATTCACATAGTAAGTAAATGTGGCATGGCATAATGGATGGCATATAAATTCTATAAGGTGTCTAAAATGATGCATGATCAATTCTTCTTTTCCATGTCAGGCTAAGGAAAAAATATAAACCTCAATCATAATAATAAATATAACACATCATGTGTGTCACCCAATGGTGGAGTCAAATTAACTGTAATAAGAAAAACACATAACAACATATCCCATTATTGGTAATTTGGACTTTCCATGTACGTGGGTCGGCTACTCCTAGGAATAGCTCATTAGCAAATGCCGATAAATTTATAATATCCTATCTAATATTCCAAAAAAAAATAAGACAAATTAAAATAAAAATCATATGATATCATATTGTGACATCCCAACCTGGATAACACTAAACAGTGCCCTGAGCTAGTGGGACACATGGCCTCAAGTGCACATCCTCATATTCTAGAGGTTTCCCACTAGAAAAAAAATAGTCTAAGGTGGTATAGTGGGGAGACTATAACCTCATGGTCATAGTATCATAGTGGTGAAATATATAGATAAATAGTGGAATCATAATAATTAATTGGAAATTGGAAGTGTAAGTTAAAGCATCAAAATGACATAACAACCAATATCGACAATATTCAGTATCATATACAAATGAGGATATGTCATATGTTTAACAAAAATAAGGGAAGGTAAATCACGATATAAAATATATGTATGAAAAAGAAAAAAATAGAAAAAATATATCTCCACTAGCATCACAAGACATCTCTCTGTCCTATGCTCTCCTTCCCCAAAGCGATAAGCAACTCAAGTATCAACCACTTGGTGCTTGCTCATTTCTTTACCTGCATCCACATAATTTTCCTGGATACTATCAATGGATCGGATAGGGTGTGAGATAAAATCAGTAGGCCACCACTAAGAGTGTCTATAAATATTTGGTCAGTGAATATAACATGGAAGTGTTCAGATAATAATGGTATGTAGTAATAAAGTTGTAAAGGGTTGGATCTAGTTCTATAATGACATCAGGCTAATAGTTCCTACTTTGGCCTAAGCCAGATAATCTCTAAATAAGTAACCATGTGTATACACATATATGTACTGTATACGTAGTGATGTTTATTGACATGTATGTGGCTACTTATACTAGACTAGACCTGAGGCATAACTCAAGAATCCGTAAGCTATTCCATGAGTTTCATGTGTATCAACAGACATAATTCTTGATATCACAAGAATAGGGTGCACCATGCCTAGTATCATAGTATTAGGGTCACTATTCCCATTACCATTTCAAGAAGGGTCATCATGCCCATATCAAAATCCTTGGGATTCCATGCCTGTATCACAGTAATAAGGGTCTCTATTCCCATATCATAATTATAGTGACGCCATGCATATATCATAATTATAGGGATTCCATGCCCATATATAACAATTTAGAAGGAACATGATGCTCATATATAATAATAATGAAGGGACACCATGATCGTAACACAATACATTAGTGTTTTTGTGCCCAAATTATAACATAAGGGTATCTATTCCCAATTATATCAATTATAAATAGCCAAGGAATTAATAAGAGACAATAGTTAATTCATAAGTCGTTATTATTCAATAATAACAAGGGAGTAAACATAATTCCATTTAATTAGGTGAAGTGGTTTTACCATTAACCTATAATCAATTCAACTTCAATTGATAAGTGAATTATCCATGCTACACCACTACATTCATCCATTATCAAAATGTGATATCACAATTTAGAATTTAATCCAAACACACAGATACGTGTTTTTGATATATTACCATGAAATCCAATTAGGCATATAAAGGGGCACCCAAAGGGGTGGTATACATTGATTTTGATGACCTCAAATGTCTCTTGGGTTCTAATAAGGTCATTAGGTTCCAATACAGTGAAACCAATTTAAGACAAATTAAATTTATGAGAAACACATAGTGAAACCAGCATGCAACACAATGTCACACATTAGGAAGCATATAAACTTTGAAATATAAATACTACACCACATACCTTATGTATGTATAGGATCACCCATCAATTATTGTCCTTTTTTTGTCCACATCGTAAGAAAACGAAAAAACAAGTGATCGCCCGGAAAATAAAACATAAGATATTACAGAAAAATATCACAAAATCTATAAATTTAAATGAATAAACAATCCTAAAAATCTAAGATTTTACTTGTGGCTACCCAACACAACAAATGGATCTTGATTAGGAGTCTATATGGAGAAGAACCATCAAATCCTAACTTAGGCTTAAAGGGGAAGTTTCTTTAGTGGATCTCTTGTGTGTGAGGGAAAAAATGTGGGAGGGGATCTTTTTTGGAAAAAGGAGAGTCCTTGCCTATTATTTTAAAAAAATCAATTGGAAATTTACACAACATGTAAATGAATCACACGTCATATAATTCTTAGTCTTTTCCTTCTAGGGAAATCTCAATACATGTCGTGAATTAGCCTTCCTAGTCCAATACATGTTGTGTATTCCAAATACATGTATTGTATTCCAAATACACACCATGTATTTGTCCTATAGATTTCCTTCTACCCCTTATTCCTTTAAAAAAAACCAACCATCCCACAGGCCCAACTTTAAGGTCTAATACAAGAAGATATTTTAAACAAAGATTTAACTGTAAAATTAAAAGGACACATACCTGATAAGAAAAATTGGGTTCTTATATTCACCCAAAGATAATTTTGATATTATGATTTTAAAAATGATATAATTTTTACCAAAAAAAACTTATATAAGTTTCATAAATTAATTATAATATTTTCTCACAAAAAGAAAAAACCATTTTTGAAAAAAATGTATTTTTTAGAATAAAATGAATTTTAAAAAAAATGAGTTCTTATTTTCTAAGAATCAATCAATACATTTTTATTGAGTAGAAACATTATATATATAAATATATCATAATTTTTTTAATCATATTTATACCCTCTAATTTAATGGATAGCTTATAACTATAATATTAAATTAATAATATATTCTTGTGTTTTGAGCTAGGTATTGTGTGTTGTGTATTATATCAAACATAGTATTGCTTTTTTAAAATATTAGTGTGTTACATCCCTCCCCCTCCCCTTCAATAAATTGTTTCCTCATAATTATATCTTAATCTCATTAATCAAGGGTTTGATATTTGAAATTACCTTTGCTGAAAACTCACATCATAAAAAGGGTTAATAAAACTTCCTCTTGAAAAGAGACAAAGGTAAATAAGAAAGTATTCCTAAATAACACATAACTAGGTTTCAAAATAATATAACATTAATGGGAAGTAAAAATATAGATGGGGAGGAAAAATATTCTAAATAATGATGGAGAGTGATAGAAAACATTTATCATAATAAAGTGAATGATTATGATAAATTCAATGACCATAAAACCATAAATGAATTAGGTATGAAAATGAATATTGATTCATAATAAATGAAGATAATAAAATAACATTTTTTTCAAGATCCATTTATTATATTTAAGGAATTAATTTATCATATAGACTAATAATTTAAGGAAATATACTTACTTAATAAGTATAATTTCATCCTTTAACCAGTTTCCACCATAATCTCATCTTTTTCTCCAAATTATGAGTGTTCAAGATGAAATTTTTATGCCTAAATCACTAAAATGAATTTCTAAAAGATTAAATAATATAAAAAGAGATAAAAATATATTCCTCATATATTTAGATTTTAATCAAAACTAGAATGGTTAACACAAGTTAAGATAATATTTGAAATGAATAAACCTTTATATGAATAAATAACACATTTAACTCCAAAATTTCAACAATAATAGCAATAGTTCAACTTAGATCATTCCATAAATAAATAACTATATATCCTATTTAACCTCAATAACCTCAACATTAAAGAATTTTTTTACCACAATTTTTGTCTCATAACTTTCATATTATATCCCAAAAAATGTAATATAATTATTTTGAAATAATCCTTCATGTTAAACCTAAGGGTTACATATACCTCAACCTAATAAAATTTCTCCCAAAATATCATTAATAACTTTAAAATACCATAACTTAGAACATAAAAAGATTTTTCTATTCCATTTAACTTATGATCAACCAAAAAATTATAAACTCATGATGGTATCCATAACTCTTAAGTTCACCTCACATGAAAACATCTTAATCTCCAAAGTTATCTAAACTCTTATCTAATAACAAATATAATAGCCCTAAATCTGAACTCTTGTATCTGGTGCTAAAAACATAATCATTGAATTTATGGATTTGATACTAATTATCATGACCCAATTTTATCAATACATAACATCAAATGGAAATATTGGATCACTTAGATTCTCAAAGACCTTTTATGTTTATATTTTTAAAGAATTAGCACAAATACTTACATTAAAATACTGATGTCTTTAGGTGATCATTTATCCTATAGTATCCATATTTTATTATTTCAAAAAAATTCTTCAAAATATCCCATAAAATTATTTATACATGAAACATTTATAAACACAAATAATTTAACATAATTATTCCTAACCGAGGTAAAAGGAAACATAAGAAGGGTGATCTCAAACACTCGGTAAGGGTAAACATAAGCATTTACATTTGAATGTTATCAGGGATCATAATATAATCATAAGAGTATAATTAATTAATCAAATTGCATAATAATAACATTAGAGAATTCATACGCATCAAAACCTAGATAATAAATCATGAGACATGGAATAAAAATTTAACATATAAAAATATTAATATAATTAAATAATCATGTGTTATGTGAAAACAATCCTTGAGAATAGAATCCATTATAAACTCATCAAATGTATAAGGAAAGTGTATTGTTATCTTTTAATATTATCTTTATAGAACCCTTACAATAACCCTTATGTATGGGATAACCTTACCTGGTTAATACCCATAATCTCTTAGAAGTTACCTATTAACTAGTTATATCTATAATATCTTAGGGGTTACTTATTTTCATTAAACTCCATTATAATTACCCAATTAATTTGAGGGATATAATATACTCACTAGTAACATACTTCTAAAAAACTCAAAATGTGAATTAAAAACCCAACTCACGCTTTCCAAAATTTATTAAAATAAAAGGAAAAAATTACATGATATTCAATGAAATTGTACCAATATAATATTTAATGAGTATGAAATAAATTTAATAGAAACATACCCAATTAAGAGATCAGCTGCATCAGGTGGTATTCCATTGAGTGGTGGTTTATCAATCTAGAAAACATTGAAATTATCTTTATCAAGGAACTCCTAATCAATTATTAGAGGTATTTAGAAAACTATACCAGCTTCACTATATCCACCTTCCATAATCATTAGTTCAATTATATATTTCAAAAATAAGATTTCTTAGTGAAGTACCAAGATTATATAGCTTCATAAACAAACATTGGTGGTCAGGTTTTCTAGTATCTCAATAGTACTACAAGTCATCATTTCTAATCAGATGGAGTAGAAGTAAAAAAGGGTTACCCTTCTTATTTGGGAATTAATTTGAATAATGCCCAATCAGGACTACATATAATAGTCAAGTTCAAACCAAAAATGATCTCCAAATCCCCATATAGCATAATTTATCATATATTTATCCTAAAATACCAATATTATTTTGTAATGCAGAAGTCCACTTCACAAAAATGTAGCATCACTTGAAGAGTCTTGTTGTCCAGACATATCCCTATTCAAGATTTCTAAAATTAAAAAGTGGGGCATAAGGATATAGAATTAAAATCAAGAGAATGATATAAAATTCCGCCTTTTTATCACATAAACTTTCATTACATTTTACAAAACCGAGGATCTTTAAGGTTTAGTGTCTTGGAAACCGGGAACTTAAAACATGAAAACATAAAACATTCTTCTTAAACACTTGAAAGGATTCTCCTCATGTTCATCCTAGGTTCATTACTACATCTCATAACCTGGGGACATGCATCAAAAGAAAGCGTGAGTAGAAGGCCCAGTAAGGGAAACAAGAGAAACATTTTACATGTGAACTTGAGATACTTCAATAAGGTCATGAAAAGAACTTTAAGGCATGAGAAAGAAATCATGAGATATATCATAATAAAAATAACATTTTTCATAATATTGAAGATTTGGATACATCATTTAACATAGAAAATCATGAACATATCACCAAGGTCCATCCCCAATGTGTCATTTGAAAATTACCAAGGTTATTCACCAAGATATCGTGAAAATTGTAATCTCTAGTGGTTACATCATTACCCAATGAATTGGAGCGCTATCAGGGCGCACCATTAATTTGTATTTATTATCATTTGATCCACATATATCATCATAAAACATTTAATAAATAACCCATATAGCATAAAATAAATGGGTTTCATTTCATAATCATAGCGTTTTAAAAACTGCTTTAAAGACATGATCTTTACGTCACTTTAAACCCACGGAAGGGGAGAGCGGGTCTCATGTATGTAAATCCCAGAATTTAAAATAGAAAATTTTTATATATATTTGAATACCCCTTTAGAAATAAGAGATTTGAATATTCAATTTATAATATAAAATAATTTTGAGAAAAGAGAGAGGCATTTTGAGACGAAAATTCTGCAGCATAACGGCTATGTTTCGGGGTTTTAAAAAACATTGAGAAGAGAGTGGACATGAGTCAAACATTCATAAATGACCCATAAAACAGTATAGGGATAGAATAAGAAGGATATATGAACATGGTAATGAAATTTGAATGACATACCATTTGAAATGAAAAACATGGAAGGAAGATAAAAATTAGATTTCTCTTATGAAAATTCGACAGCCTAACGGCGTCACTTAAACTTCAAAAAAATGAATTGAAGAGATCAAATAGGGTCTCTCATCATATGAACATAAAATATCAGTATGATAGATATATATATCATACCCCAACATAATAAAAAGGAACTTTAAAGAATTGACATGAAAGTAGAACTTTGAAAAATGAGAAAGGTGAACGAATCCCTTAAAAATTCGGCAGCCTAATGGCGTCACTTAAACTTCAACAAAAATGAATTGAAGAGGTAAACTAGGGTCTCTCGTAATATTAACATAAAATTTTAGTATGATATATATAGAGATCATACCCCAACATAATAAAAAAGAACTTTAAATACTTGACATGAAAACGGAGAAAGGTGAAAGAATCCCTTAAAAATTCGGCAGCCTAACGGCACCACTTAAAACTTCAAAATACTGAATTGAAGATATCAAATAGGGTATCTCATCATATGAACATAAAATATCAGTATGATATATTTATATATCATACCCCAACATAATAAAAAGGAACTTGAAACACTTGACATGAAAATAGAACTTGAAAACGAGAAGGGTGAAAGAATCCCTTAAAAATTCGGCAGCCTAACGGCGCCACTTTAACATTCTTAAAATGAAATGATGTGAGAAAGATGGGGTATCTCATCATATGAACATTAAAAGGGAAGTAAGATTAATATAAAATAACATAATCCAACATAAGAACATGGAGCATAAAATAAATGACATAAAAGAGATTACTTGAAAAGAAAGAGAGAGGTCGGATCCCTTACCTTAAAACATAACTCTTAAAACTCAAAGGTTGGGACCTTGAGGGCTTGGGGGAACCTTAGGAGGACTCCTTGGGAGGTAAGGAGACCATAACATCTTTGAGAAGAGTTGGGAGTCAAAAGGATGAGAGAATGTCTTGGTATTTATAGGGAAAGTGAGGGGACAAGGCATTAATGGCCAAGGGACACCTCACAAGTGGTTTTCTCAAAACCATGTGCTCTCCCATGATATTTCCCATGAAGTTAGGCCCCATGGGGCCCACAATACAATAATTCATCACCTTTGGTCGGACAACCCTTAAAATATCTCATGAAATCACCATGACACAGTTATGATGTCACTAAACATACCGAAACCCTAAAACTGCTTTTTTTACTATTCAATGAAAATTCAACTTTCTCAGAAAAATCCCAAAATTTCACCTTAACCAAATATCAATGCTCTGATTTCAAAAATGAACTCTATTTTATAAAAATAATTTTCTAAATATTTTTAATTTATTTTTTAATTAAATACACTATTCACCGAAAATTCATTTTTTCAGAAAAAATCTCCAAAATTTACCTTAACATAATATCGATACTCTGAGTTCAAAAAATGAAATCCATTTTATAAAAATAATTTTCTAAATATTTTTAATTTAATTTTTAATTAAAAAACTCTATTCACTCGAAAAAACTAATACTTGAATAATAATTTATGAAACTGTTATTTAACTATTTTATTGAATCACATTACTTAATCAAGGTGCCTAGATTTTATTATTGCTTTATTTAAGTGAGATTAATAATCCATTTGGTCACATTACTAATCCTAAGCATAAAATCACTATTCATAATTTACTATTCATCAAAAATTAAGTTGATCTTATTAGACTCTAAATTTCGTACTGAACATAATTGTAGAAGACCATTTTTTGAAAATAATTACACATTTTTAATTATTTAAGGTTTACCTAAACATTTTAAAATATCCTTTCTCTAAAATTCATCAAAAATATGTATACTATATTTATCCGGACATTTGAAAAGTCATAAACATCATCATAAGAAGAAATCCCAATTTTTATTTAAAACAAAGGATTACACAAGGCAGTTACGGTCTCCTTACATAGCCCCTTATCACACCAGCATAGGACCTAAGTGTAAGGTGCGCTAAGGTGAGAGAATCTGAGGGAGGCTCGGCCAACATCGCATGAGTAGTAATTTCTATCAGTTTGAACTTCTCGCAAAGTCGATTCCATTCTAGCTTCACACGATGAAGTTCAGCTTGGGTTTGGTCCAGAGCAAAGCCCAGTGGTGCTACCTCCTTCCCATGTTCTGTTATATGGGCTTCGATCGGTCCAAGACTACTGGGTGAGGCCATCGAATCTTCTTTCTATAATAATTAACCAATATTACTTGTATTTAGAGACAATAATCGAAACGTTTAGTTTACAGTGGTCATATTGACCAATGGTCATATAACAGTCAAAACCCAACGGTCTCAATTTAATTATACTCATGTTATCAAATGAAACATTTTTGTTGAGTATAAAAATAAAATAAAATAACACATAAAATTAGGAAACAAGATGTATTCAAAATTTCGGGTCGTTACAATCTTCCCCCCTTAAGAAATTGCGTCCTCGCAATTTTTAAAATTGGGTTTTGAAATTTCATTGAAAGTCCCACTTCGGAAAAGGAGTCAATAAAACTATTACTTTAAAAGAAAGAAAGGGAAGTAAAAAGGTCACCCGAGTTAACCCACACTAGGATTCCATGTAAGAAAACATGGACATGGAGGAGAAAACAAAGGGTCAAGTTCTGAGGGAGAGTGATAGAAAACATGATTAGGAGAAAATTAACCATAAGAAAATCCCAAACTTATGATGTGTGTAAACGGTCTTTGATTACCTAGTAGGAAATGTAAACCAACAACGTTTTTGTTTTACGTTCCTTTTCATAATTTTGAGGAATTCATTTACTACATAAAACAAAAACATAAGAAATATACCTACCTTCATATAGAGTTTCATCCTTTAATAAGTCTCTACCAAATCTAATCTTTTCTCTAAATTATGAGAATTCAAAAACACTTGGTCTCATAAAAAGCACAAGAATCATATTCTAGAGAATCACATAATCCACAAAAGATTAACTATCTATTGCTTCTATCTTTAAACATTATCCCAAAAACAGAAAGGGTAAGTTAAAACAACTCTTCAAAAAGAAATAATCCCATAGGAATGGAAACTACTTTTAAATCTTCAAAGTTACATGGTACTACCCAAAGTTCATCATAGACCATTCCATAAATAATTGTCCTTAAAATTCCATGAAATAAACCAAACTAAGATTGAAACCCAAATACAAGAAGGATTTGATAACATAGTCTTCCAAAATAAACTTCATTGTTCATCTCCAAACAACATCAACCACACCTAACATCTTATAACAACAGTAGATAACCTAAACATATTTTACCTAAGATAGGTTAATCATTCCCATAAGTAACCTAAATTACTATAAGTCCACCTTAAATTCATTGATTCTTCAAAATATAAGTCAAACTTACTCCTCAATAGAAATACTGTAGTAATATATTTACGTCGATCATATAGAGTCCCCAAAATAGTGAACGTCTTCCAAAATAATAATCATCTTTTAATACCCTAATCATCTCTATCATATTAATACGACAATTGTTTCATTTCCTATCACATTGGTTGTTAGGACATGTTCTTCCATTTCCCACCATTAACTAAGAAGAGAAAGTATAATTAGGGGCTTAAATACTTAGCAAATAATCATGAAAAAGAACTTAAAGCATATAAGGATAACTTGTAGAAGAAAAATATACCCTAATTTGTGATCCCCTAGGTTTCAAACTAGGTTATCCATGATCATATATTCTTATGTGAATCTTTATTTTATTTTATCTTTGTTCCTTTAATAATGGTTCATACTAATCTTATGAATTTACCAAAGAATATCCCCTGGGAGTGTCGTAACCAAGAGTGCAGCAAAGCCCGTTGTCGTGTACCAGTTCCCGTTCGAGTCTAGCTCAAAGCGGTGTTTTCGTGTTTTAACCCTATGTACATCTATGCCAGAGCCACCTCTACCTGCTCGTATCCATACAGGGATGTATTTGCTTGGCAACCCCTTACTCAATACTCACCAAAATACCGGGAAGATTTCATATATTTAAACTTTTCTATAGGGTTATTCCTAGAGTTTTTATATCCTAATTTCCACAAATAAATAAACCATCCTTTGATACCAACTATAACATCCCGCCTTTTTATAACATAAACTTTCATTACATTTTACAAAACCGAAGATCTTTAAGGTTTAGTGTCTTGGAAACCAGGAACTTAAAACATGAAAACATAAAACATTATTCTTAAACACTTGAAAGAATTATCCTCATGTTCATCCTAGGTTCATTATTGCATCTTATAACCTGGGGACATACATCAAAAGAAAGGGTGAGAAGAAGGCCCAGTAAGGGAAACAAGAGAAATATTTTACATGTGAACTTGAGATACTTCAATAAGGTCGTGAAAAGAACTTTAAGGCATGAGAAAGAAATCATGAGATATATCATAATAAAAATAACATTTTTCATAATCTTGAATATGTGGCTACATCATTTAACATAGACAATCATGAACATATCACCAAGGTCCATCCCAAAGGTGTCATTTGAAAATTACCAAGGTTATTCACCAAGATATCGTGAAAATTGTAATCTCTAGTGGCTACATCATTACCCAATGCATTGGAGCGCTATAAGGGTGCACCCTTAATTTGTCTTTATTATAATGTGATCCACATATATCATCATCAAACATTTCATAAATAACCCATATAGCATAAAATAAATGGGTTTCATTTCATAATCATAACGTTTTAAAAACTGCTTTAAAGACATGATCTTTACATCACTTTAAACCCACGGAAGGGGAGAGCGGGTCTCATGTATGTAAATACTAGAATTTAAAATATAACATTTTGATATATATGTGAATACCCCTTTATAAATAATAGCTTTGAGTATTCACTTTATAACATAAAATAATTTTGAGAAAAGAGAGAGACATTTTGAGACGAAAATTTTGCAGCATAACGGCTATGTTTCGGGGTTTTAGAAAACATTGAAAAGAGAGGAGACATGGGTCAAACATTCATAAATGACCCATAAAACCATATAGGTACAGAATAAGAAGGATATATGAACATGGTAATTAAATTTGAAGGACATACCATTTGAAATTAAAAACATGGAAGGAAGATAAAAATAGATTTCTCTAATGAAAATTCGGCAGCCTAACGACGTCACTTAAACTTCAACAAAAATGAATTGACGAGATAAAATAGGGTATCTAATCATATGAACATAAAAGATCATTATTATAGATATATATATAATACCCCAACATAATAAAAATTAACTTGAAAGACTTGACATGAAAGAAGAACTTTGAAAAATGAGAAAGGTGAACGAATCCCTTAAAAATTCGGCAGCCTAACGGCGTCACTTAAACTTCAACAAAAATGAATTGACGATGTCAAATAGGGTCTCTCATCATATGAAAATAAAAGTTAAGTATGATAGATATAGAGATCATACTCCAACATAATAAAAAGGAACTTGAAAGACTTGACATGAAAAAGGAGAAAGGTAAAAGAATCCCTTAAAAATTCGGCAGTCTAACGGCGCCACTTAAAACTTCAAAATACTGAATTGAAGAGATAAAATAGGGTCTCTCATCATATGAACATAAAATATCAGTATGATATATTTAGATATCATACCCCAACATAATAAAAAGTAACTTGAAACACTTGACATGAAAATAGAACTTGAAAACGAGAAGGGTGAAAGAATCCCTTAAAAATTCGGCAGCCTAACGGCGCCACTTTAACATTCTTAAAATGAAATGATGTGAGAAATGGGGGGGTCTCTCATCATATGAACATGAAAATGGAAATAAGATTAATATAAAAGAACATCCTCCAACATAATAACATGGAGCATAAAAGAAATGACATAAAAGAGATTACTTGAAAAGAAAGAGAGAGGTCGGATCCCTTACCTTAAAACGTAACTCTTAAAACTCAAAGTTTGGGACCTTTAGGGCTTGGGGAAACCTTGGGAGGACTCCTTGGGAGGTAAGGAGACCAAAAATTCGTTGAGAAGAGTTGGGAGTCGAAAGGATGATAGAATGGATTGGTATTTATAGGGAAAGTGAGGGGACAAGGCATTAATGGCCAAGGGACACCTCACAAGTGGTTTTCCCAAAACCATGTGCTCTCCCATGATATTTCCCATGAAGTTAGGCCACATGGGGCCCCCCATACAATAATTCATCACATTTGGTCGGCCAACCCTTAAAATATCTCATGGAATCACCATGACACAGTTATGATGTCATTAAACATACTGAAACCCTAAAACTGCTTTTTTTACTAATCACTGAAAATTCAACTTTCTCAGAAAAATCCCAAAATTTCACCTTAACCAAATATCAATGATCTGATTTCAAAAATGAACTTCATTTTATAAAAATAATTTTCTAAATATTTTTAATTTATTTTTCAAATAAATACACTATTCACCGAAAATTCATTTTTTTCAGAAAAATCCCCAAAATTTACCTTAACATAATATCGATGCTCTGAGTTCAAAAAATGAAATCAATTTTATAAAAATAATTTTCTAAATATTTTTAATTTGATTTTTAATTAAAAAACACTATTCACCCGAAAAAACTAATACTTTAATAATAATTTATGAACCCGTTATTTAACCATTTTATTGAATCAAATTACTTAATCAAGGTGACTAGATTTTATTAATGCTTTATTTAAGTGAGATTACTAATACATTTTGTCACATTACTAATCCTAAGCATAAAATCACTATTCATAATTTACTATTCATCAAAAATTAGGTTGATCTTATTAGACTCTAAATTTCGTACTGAACATAATTGTATAAGACCATTTTTTTAAAATCATTACAAATTTTTAATTATTTAAGGTTTACCTAAACATTTTAAAATATCTTTTCTCTAAAATTCATCAAAAATATACATAATATATTTATCCCGACATTTGAAAAGTCATAAACATCATCATAAGAAGAAATCCCAATTTTTATTTAAAACAAAGGATTACACAATGCAGTTATGGTCTCCTTACATTGCCCCTTATCACACCAGCATAGGACCTAAGTGTAAGGTGCGCTAAGGTGAGAGAATCCGAGGGAGGCTCGGCCAACATCGCACGAGTAGTAATTTCTATCAGTTTGAACTTCTCGCAAAGCCGATTCCGTTCTAGCTTCACACGATGAAGTTCAGCTTGGGTTTGGTCCAGAGCAAAGCCCAGTGGTGCTACCTCCTTCCCAAGTTCTGTTAGATAGGATTCGATCGGTCCAAGACTACTGGTTGAGGCCATCGAATCTTATTTCTATAATAATTAACCAAGATTACTTATATTTAGAGACAATAATCGAAACGTTTAGTTTTCAACGATCATATTGACCAATGTTCATATAACAGTCAAAACCCAACGGTCTCATTTTAATTATACTCATGTTATCAAATGAAACATTTTTGTTGAGTATAAAAATATAATAAAATAACACATAAAATTAGGAAACAAGATTTATTCAAAATTTCGGGTCGTTACAAATGAGGTGTCCACTTCATTAAACTTCATCTAAGTATAAAAAAATAAATAGAGGATGGATTTATGTATAGTTTTATCATTCATGATCATGTAGTAAGAATGATAAAAATTTGATATCCAATGAACCCGGCCAATATTAGACACATCATTGGTGAAAATTGATTTATAACCTAAACATTAGCAGATATGGAAAGAATATAAGAGTTAAATATAAAAATATACATACATTCTATTCATCAACACAATAGTACGTTTCATCCATGATATCCTCCTTGATTATAAGGGTGTGATTCCTTATTTTGTTTCCATCATTTTAGGATTTTTATTAATAGAGTTATTCATATAAAGATTATGAAGGGCTCTCTGAGATGGGATGAGGAGGAACATATATTTTCTCTAAATATGAATGCTGGAGGATCTAATAATAATAGTTCTATCTAATTTAGAATAATCTATATATTTGGGAGTCTTCCAAGTATGTGGGTTGATAAATCCATTCAGATCCATCATTGTCCTCTTACCTTTTTTAGCACCAAATAATAGGAAATATTCTTCAATTTGGAATGCTTGTTTCAGTATGTCATGAGTGGATTCATCAAAATCACTATTATCCTCCTATGCATCCTCCTGAGTGGGATGGTTATCGCTTAAGGTTATGTTGGTTTGATTCCCCTTGGTTTGATCATCATAAACCACATTAACAAAATCTAGAGAAATTCTAAACCACCATTTCATCTAGATTATATTTAGAAGGTACAACATCATTCTTCCCAACCATTGTAGAATCATGTATCCTAATTAAAGGGTTAATCTTTCTATTTTCAGCCCAAATTTCTTTCCAACTAATAGGGGGTTATGAAGTTGAATTCTTTTAAGTAACCTTATCATATGACATATTAGCATGCCAAAATTACAAAAACGAGGAGCAATAAAGCAAAATATATTTACAGGTCACACTTTTCCAAAAACCTTTCACCCTATTCTAAATCCATATGACTGAGGGTAATAGTTTTGAGATATTCACTTTGATACAAATCCTCACAACAAAGGGTCTTGAAATATTAGAGGTTTATGAATCAATCTTAATGGGTATACTAATAAGAATGTAAATGGATGACAGAGAATACATATTAAAGAGGTGAGCGGGTAATCTTTGAAAGATGATCCAGACAGGAACCATGGGTGGTTTGAAATATTTTTCAAAATATAGGGTATGTTTCATCATCTTCATACTACATCATGAAAAGGATCACACACCATTGGACCAGCATCTATGATAATCCTATTTTAAGGAGAAAAAAACCAAAAAAAGTATAGAATATAGAATCCCCAACTTAAAGAAGGTAAAACCATTAAATTAAAGGGACCTTATGATTAGATTAATCAAAGTATGCCTATTTTAGAACTTACTAATGAGCACATACTGAAGATCTGAAGCAAGAAAATCTATATCCTTCTTTGAGAATATAATGGCAGGTTGACCCTTGTTCCAAGAAGATTATGGAGATATGAATGGAGGGAATTCAACATCATCAAGCATGATAGATTTTATAGAGACCACATATATGAATAAATGATTAGGGTTTAGTGTTAAATCACCTTTATGATCACTTTGTGGTGACACCTCTCCAGCATGCTCCATATCTATTATTTATCTTTATAAACCTATTTTCCCACCCATAATATATCATACAAAGTCCATTAAGGATTTGGGTTCAATACTTAATCCCAATTCATCAAAAATTTTCAAGCACCATATCATGTGAAAAATAATTAGAAACTTTCACTTTTCAACATAACTATAACCATTGTTCTTTCATACTTTATTTACAAGTGGAAAAAATGGGTTCCATGAAAATCTCTTTAAAAAACATAATCCATATATAGAAATAATTATTATGGTTTTATCACAACATACCCCCTGTGTATTATAAGTAACATAAAGTTTTGTTTTATTGGTGAATAGAAATACCACTAAAAGAACATTAAAAATATTCTTGAGGAAATAGCCTTTTTAGTTTGAGAATCACATAAAAAAATCAAAAAAATTATAAAAATAATTGTTTTTTGAAAATAAACTTAGAAAATTATGAATTAAGATTCAAATAAAACTACATTCATGGAGGTAGGAAAGATAATTCATGTCATAAAAATTAAATATAAACATTCTTTTCAAACTTTTGTAAATATAGTGAAAAGTGACCCATGCAGGAAATGTTAAGAAATTTAATTTTAAAAAATTTTAAAACAATCTCAAATTTCATGTAAAATAAATTTATGAAATCAATTATATTTATAAATTAACGTTCTTGAGAAAAATTTAGAAAACATTGAGAAAAAAGAAAAATATTCCCAATATAAAAGAAGATACAAGATCAGTATCACTTACGAACAATATTCTTGATGTTTATTTAATAAATATTAGAAGAAATGGTAACTAAACATGTAAACCATGTTCATAAACAGAGTAGTATAAAAGAGATTTTATTCAAGAAAATAATATCATATGATTCTCACAAATTAACCTTGAACATAAATAATCTCGAACTAAAAGGATATTATAATATAAATCCTTCACTGCTTTGGTATCTGTTGAATAAAAATTCATTGAAAGAAATAGTATTGGATCTATATATCCTACTAATTTCATTGATTAATATGTAAAAATAAATTCATGAGTTAGTAATTAATCTATACAATTAAATCATGATACACAACATAAAACATGTCTCAATAAAATAAGGTTGAGATAAAGAAAACCCTTGTAAAGATCATAACTTTTGAAGTGATAATTAATCCATGAAGTGATTATGTGAAAATATTTAAATCCTTAAAAAATAGGTGTAAAATGCAACATAAAATACCATGAATTATGAATTATTCATTATATAAAATATAAAATTTAAATTATATACAGCATATTAAATAAATTATGTACATAGCATTAAAACATGCCTCAATGAAGGGAAATTGAGAAGAAATCTCTTTCCTAGAGTCTAGAGTTGCAATGTATGTCCTTTAAAACCTATATAATAAAATTATACCAATTATTTTATTTTTAAATAAAGTTTTATAGTATTAATAACTTTTCCTAAACCAATTATTTTATTTATTTAAATTACATGTTTGAGGATATTCGGTTCATAACTTCAAATTGAATTTACTGTGTTGAAAATGGTTAAAGGGATATTTATTCCATCATATATTGAAAAATAATCATGAAATAATTATTATTTTATTAATTAATTATAATTTTAAAACTAATCATGAAATATGGTTATGAAAAATGAATAACATTACAATTATGGAGATGGTAGGTCATACGTACACAAGAGTAACATTTTCATTTTTCAAAGAACATGAATGAAAGAAGATAATTATTATTTTATATATATATTAATATTATTATATCATAAATATCATATTATATCTTTAAATACTATATATAAACCATCCCTGTGATGTGGTGATGAAAAACGAATCATAACGAATCGTGGAGGTTGTAATCCACATATACGCATGAATGGCGTTATAATTTTTTCATGGATGTAAAGGTAAAAAAATAAAAGATATATTATCTTTAAATAATGATAATTCTTTCATGAATATCTTATATATACATTAAATCCATTATTTTAACAAACTATGAGAGGTGGTGATGGAAAATGAATTACATCAATTTGCAAGGTAGTAGTCTGTCATACACATAAACAATGGTTTCATTTCCCATTTTATGGAAGAATCAAATGGATGAAGTTTAATATAATAAAAATATAACATATAATTATTTGTTATATATTGTTATCATATCACAATGTTTAGAATATTTTTTAAGGAGGTTGAAAAATAAATAAAACTTAAAATTTTGGTTAAAATTTTTACCTCTTCATCGGAAAACCTCCTATTATTTGTAACTTAAGACCTATAAGGTTGGAATTATGACCAAAATAATACATATATGATGTGGGGAGTGATTTTTGGAAGGTATGTTTATAGATATTGGCCTAACTATATTATAATAACCATGCCTTAAAAAATACATATTCTAGTATCTTTAGAAAAGAATTCATTTTCTTGCATTCTTAGAGATATTTTAGGTTTAGAGTTTTACATTATTAGGGAATAAATCTTACATAACAAACCAATAAATTAAAAAGTGGAAACTTCTACGCAATATACCTATTTTACACAATATAAAACTTTTAAAATGAAACATGTTACTTTTCATGACTAATCTTTATGACTTTCAACTTGACTTCTTCTTCATTTATTACTCACCCTTAAACCCTATGAGAATTTTTTTAAAAAAATGGTATGATTATAAAAATATCAGTAAGATACATATATAAAATAATAAATAAACCTATTATTTCATGAATACTTATAAAATTTTTCCTTGTTGAAAATAATATTTGGGCTGAAAATAAACATTTTATTACTCAGAAAATCAAATTTCCTACCCAAATATTTTCATAAGAAAGTTCATAAGAAATATTTAAATAAAAATAAAACTCATAAAGGAATCTTTGAATTCATGAAAAATACATGAAAACATTTTCACAAATTTATACTTTCTATAATTAAGATGTAGCGTATGCTTTCCTTTAAACATAAGATCATCAGCTTACCTTGTGAATTCATAAGATTTCCATAAAAACCCATAGAAATTATAGATAAATCATTTAGGTAAATTGGGAAATAATTTTTTATATCGCTTTTTTATATTAAATAACCAACACGGTCGACTTCTAAAACCAATGCATTAGAGGACTATCACACACTCACCCATCCTTAACTTATAAAAGAACCACTCATAATTGGTTTATAATGAAAACAACCATCTTTGGTTTATAACAGAACCAAAAATCATCATAAAATTTCCTAATAATAAAATAATAATAATAACAAATAAAATCATGAAATTTAAAACATTACACTCATATAATTATTATTTTCACCCATAAGAAAACATTTCTAGATATTGAAATATCCATTCCATTTTAAAACAAATTTTGAAAATAACTAGAATATAAGGAAGGATGGTTTTTATTTAAATAAAACATGGACTACTATAACTGTATTAAATATAAAATAATGTTTATAGTGGTGGAAATTTTTTTTATCATCGTGTACGTTAAAATAGAATATTCTTTTTGTTATTTAAAATAAATTTAAAACATTCCATATAAAATATGTAAAAAATATTCATTTTGAAAAAATTTAAAATATAGTCAAAATAAAAATTAAATGACCTTTATATTTAATTAAGGTCTATAGAGATACATAAACAAAATAATTTTCAGAATACGAACATGGAAGAAAAAAGAGTTTTAAGGGAAACTTTAAAAGAGGATTTTTAAAAAGGAAGTATTTTTCCTTGAGTATGACTTGTCATTTATGTTCCTTGTCTTCTTAAATAATAAACTTGTGTTAATTATTTAATATATTAATAAAATTTCTTAGGTTTATTATTACTTTTATTTTATTTATTATCATGTTATATTTATAATTACTAAATCTATTGAGTTCATGTATGATGTTTGGATGATATTCGGCTCATATATCCAAACTAAATTTGGTAGGTTGACTATGGTCACTGTGTTCATTATTAAATAACCTCAAAAATAATAATAAGGATATTATTATAATTTTTATTCATCAATTATACTTTTAAAACCAACCATAAAATATTGTTATGAATTAACTATGTTGCAATCATGGAGATGGTAGGTTGTATATACACATGAGTAATGTTTCCATTTTTCACTGATCATTGTGGAAATAAGGTAAGTATTAGTTTATTTTTAAATAATTATAATTATATAATAAATACCATATGTCGTCTTTAAATATACTTGTATATATCATCCATGTTATGTGGTGATGAAAAAGGAACTCTATCGCTTCGTAGAGGTGGTAGTCTACACGAAAGCAGGAATGATGTTATCATTTTTCTGCGAATAGAAAGGTAAGAAAGTAAATTATATATTAGTTTTTAGGGTTGATAAAATTTTCATTAATATAATATTTATACATTAAATCCATAATCATTCATAATAGGAGGTGATGGAAAACAAATTACATTGGTTCATGTGGCGGTAGTCCACGGTACACACGAATGATTGTTTTGTTTCCCATTTGATGGAAGAGGCCATATATGAAGGTGAATTAATTAAAATAATAACATATCAGTATATGAAATATACTTTTTTCATTATTTCAATGATTTTTAATAATATTTTAATGTGGTAAAAGAATAATAAAACGAAAATTATTTGTTAAGGACTACACCTCTTCTTCAAAAAATCTCTTAAGGTATACACTAAAATCTTTATTAGATTTATTTTATGATAAAAAAATTATTATAGGACATGGGTAGGTATGTGGGTAAGGTATTTGGGTAGATTTTTTCTGAATAAAAATGCTTTTGAAGTGTGAATAAAATAATAGAGGATATGCCATTTTATAAGAGATGGGAGGGGCACTCTTGGAATTTCCTAAAGTATTAAATTAATATAAATTAATTTTCAAATTAAAACATATATAAATTGATAATATTAAAATACAAGATGATTATTATTCAAAATAATTTCATACAATCTAATTTTGACAAGTCTATATTATATTTTTACCCTTATATTTTTGTTTTAAGCCTATGTTAACCCTTTTGACAATTACCGTGGTATTAAAGATTTTTACACTTTATGGGTTAATAAAGTTATTATAAAACATAAATTCTCACATTAATGGAACATAGTTGATATTTTAACCATATATTAATCACTTGGACTAAAATATTATTTTTTAGAGTTTCAAATAATTTAATAAAATATTATTTATTATAAAATAACATTAATGTCGATTTTAGAACTATTCATTTAATTTGACTTTTAAAACCATAAAAAAGTTATTTGAATATAATTAATTCACACATATATAATATTTCATGTTTATCTAAAAAATAATTTAAAATAAAAATTCTTTCAAAAAATATTAATTTTAACATTTTTAAAATAATTTATTTTATTTTTCTTTTAATTTAATAAATATTGTATCGGCATTGCGTAGAAATTTTAGATATTTATTTAATCACATAAAATTAGAAATAAATTACCATTATAAGTGTAAGTACCCAACCTTAAACATTATAAAATTTTAATTAAGTTAATAATTCACATTGAGGATCTTTTTAGGTTTAGAGTTTTAGATAATTAGGTCATAACTTATACATAACATCTTGAATATTACAAGTAGACACTTCTACTCACTATCCATTTTTTCATAAAACATAAACTCTTTAAAAAGGAACATGTTTAGTTTCATGTTTTAAATAGCATGACTATTCCTTAACCCCATCCTTGACCCTATTCATCTTTAAGTCCTGTGAAAAACATTTCAAAACATGGGATGAACATAAAAATATCATTAAGGGATACATAAAAAATTAAAACTGTTAGTCTTTCAAAACAACATGTAAAGCATGAATACTTTATCATAAAGTAATAATTTTCACCTTTAAGAAGTAGCAAAAACACTTCAATGAAATATAATCTCATTGATTACCCTTTTTGTGACCAAAATATTTCCATAAATCCCATAAAAATCAACATATCGCATATAAAGGTAACTTGGGACATAAAGATACTTAAATGGAATAATCATATGGTCAACTTCCACACATATCACTAAATGAAATATCCATACGGCTGACTTCCATACCCCATGCATTGTAGGTTATAATGTAACCACCCTTCCTTGGTTTATCATGAAACCACCCATAATTTGGTTTATCACATAACCACATGTCATTAGTTTATCACGTAACCACCCGTCAAATATCCAAGTACCATTATATAATCATAACACATAAAATACTACAAATATCAACATTTCACTAATAGTATTTCATTTTCAATAACAAGAAATCAATTCAAGATACTGAAATACTAAATCCATTTAAAAAAACATTTTCAATATGAAAACACCAAAAAAGGGATTAATATATTTATTTTCCTTTTAAAAAATATTAGTATAGCATCCCACCTTTTTAATACATAACTTTTCATTACATTTTACATATAGAGGATCTTTAAAGTCTAGTGTCTTGGAAATTAGGAACTTAATACATGACGACATAGAACATTATTCTTAAACACTTGAAAGGATTATTCATTGTTCATCCTACGTTCATTACAGTATCTCATAACCTGGGAGCATACATCAAAGGAAAGGGTGAGCAGAATGCCCAATAAGGGAAACAAGAGAAACATTTTACATGTGAACTTGAGATACATCAATAAAGTCATGATAAATAACTTTAAGGAATGAGAAAGAGATCATGAGGCATATAATAATAAAAATAAGATGTTTCATAACTTGAATATGTGGCTACAAAATTTAACTTAGACAATCATTTTCATATCACCAAGGTCCATCCCCAAGGTGTCATTAAAAAATTACCAAGGTTATTCACCAAGGTATCGTTAAAATGGTTATCTCTAGAGATTAAGTATTTACCAAATGCATTGGAGAGCTATCAGGGATCACCCTTAATTTGTCTTTATTATCATGTTATCCACATATATAATCATCAGAAATTTCATAAATAACCCATATATCATAAAAGAAATGGTTTTCATTTCATAATCATAACATTTTAAAAACTGCTTTAAAGACTTGATCTTTATGTCACTTTAAACCCACGGAAAAGGAAAGTGGGTTTCATGAATGTAAATAACAGAATTAAAATTGAAAATTTTGATATATATGTTAATAACCTTATAGAATAAATATCTTTGATTATTCACTTAATAAAATAATAGAATTAGAAAAAAAGAGAGAGACATTTTGAGAGGAAAATTCTGCAGCATAACGGCTATATTACAGGGTTTTAGAAAATATTAAAAAGAGAGGGGACATGGGTCACCCACGCATAAATGATCCATAAAATAGTATAGGGACATAATATAAAGGATATAATAACATGGTTATGAAATTTTAAAGACATACCATATGAAATGAAAAACATGGAAGGAAGACAAAAATAAGATTTCTCTTATGAAAATTCGGCAGCCTAACGGCGTCACTTAAAACTTCAAAAAATGAATTGATGAGATCAAATAGGGTCTCTCATCATATGAACATAAAATAACAGTATTATTGATATAGAGATAATACCCCAACATAATAAAAAGAAACTTGAAATACTTGACATGAAAATAGAGCTTGAAAATAGAGCTTGAAAATTAGAAGGGTGAAAGAATCCCTTACAAAAATTCAGCAGCCTAACGGCACCACTTAAACATTCATAAAATGAATTGATGAGATCAAGAGGGGGTATCTCATCATATGAACATGAAAAGGAAAGTAGTATTAATATAAAATAACATCCCCAATATAAGAACATGTAGCTTAAAATAAATGACATAAAGGAGAATACATGAAAAGAAAGAGAGAGGTAGGATCCCTTACCCTGAAGAGTAACTTTGAAATCTTGATGTTTGGGACCTTGGGAGGATTGAGGGCACCTTGGTAGGACTCCTTGGGAGGTAAGGATACCATAACATCATTGAGGAGAATTTTGTAATGGAAATTATGAGATAATGTCTTGGTATTTATAGGGGAAGTGAGGGGACAAGACATTAATGGCCAAGGGACACCTCATTGGTGGTATTGACAAAACCATGGGCTTTCCCATGGTATTTTCCCATGGTATTGGCCACTTGGGACACCTCAAACCTTATATTACTATTCATAAGTCGACCAGAATTATTACATAATTATTACATCCTTAATGATGTCATTAAACATCTGAAACTCAAAAACTGTAATTTCACTATTCACCGAAGATTCAATTTTCTCAGAAAAATCCCAAAATTTCACCTTAACCAAATATTGATGCTATGATTTAAAAAATGAACTCCATTTTATGAAAATAATTTTCTAAATATTTTTAATTTAATTTTTAAATCAAAACACTATTCACTGAAAATTCAACTGTTTCAGAAAAATCCAAAAAATTCACTTTAACCAAATATTGAAGCTCTGATTTCAAAAATGAACTCCATTTAATGAAAATAATTTTCTAAATATTTTTAATTTAATTTTTAAATAAAAAACACTATTCACCTGAAAAAACTAATACTTAACCAATAATTTATGAAACAGTTATTTGCCTATTTTATTGAATCGCATTACTTAATCAAGGTGCCAAAATTATATTAATACTTTCTTTAAATGAGATTACTAATCCATTTGGTCGCATTACTAATCCTAAGTGTAAAATCACTGTTCATAATTTACTATTCATCAAAAATTAAGTTGATCTTATTAGACTCTAAATTTCTTACTGAACATAATTGTAGAAGACCATTTTTTGAAAATCATTACACTATTAATTATTTAAGGTTTACATAAATATTTTTAAAATGTACTTTTTCTAAAATTCAACAATAATATGCATACTATATTTATCCGGACATTTGAAAATTCACAAAATTCACCATAAGAAGAAATCACAATTTTTATTTAAATCAAAGGATTACACAAGGCAGTTACAGTCTCGTTACATAGCCCCTTATAACACCAGCATAGGACCTAAGAGTAAGGTGTGCTAGGGTGATAGAATCTTGGGTGGCTCGGCCAACATTGCTCGAGTAGTGATTTCTATCATCTTGAACTTCTCGTGAAGGAGATTCCATTCCAGCTTCACATGATGAAGTTCGGCTTGGGTTTGGTCTAGAGCAAAGCCCAAAGGTGCTACCTCCTTCTCGAGTTCTGTCAGATGGGCTTCGATTGGCCTGAGACTACTGGATGGGGCCATCGAATATTTTTTCTATATTAATTAATCAAGATCACTTGTATTTATAGACAATAATCACAACATTTAGTTTCTAATAGTCATATTGACCAACGGTCATATAACAGTTGAAAACCAATGGTATTGTTTTAATTATAATCATTTTATTAAATGAAATAGTTTTGTTGAGTATAAAATAAAATAACACACAAAGTTAGGAAACAAAATTTATTCAAAATTTCGGGTCGTTACAATTAGGGCTTATATAGGAAGCCAAATAACGATTACGGCGGTGGAAAGGTCATTATCGCCGCATACGTTAAAAACATTCCTTTTTTCATTTAGTAAAATGATTCGTAGAAAAAATATTCCCTTGGAATGAAATTAAAATTAAAAGGGTTTTACTATACACTGTGTAAAAGAAGGAGGTGTATATTAGCAAAACATACCTCAATGAAAGGAAATTGAGACGAAGTCCCTTACCTCGTGTCCGACTTGAATCGTTTTTCCTTATTATTCCTGAATAATAAACTTAATTTAATTTATAGTTTATTTGGAACCATTTTCAAGTTTATTATTCCTTTTATATCACTTATTACCATGTTGTAAAATTCCATCATTATTTAAGTTAATATCAGTCGTTTTGTCGATATTTGGTAATTGAGTAGAAAATGAACTCATTTGATGTAAATTGTACATGTAGTCAAAATTAAATCATCTAAATAATGATATTATAGATTTAAATATAATATTTATCCATTATATATGTATTTATAATAGTCCATAACATTCAGATATAAGAAATGAAATGCACCGTTCATGGAGACGGTAGGTCGTACGTACGCATGAATGCTAATTTCATTTCTTTATCATAATAAAAGAATAATAATAAAATTATATAAATGTATATTATAATACCATTATTATATTTATGTCATGTATGTATCATGGGTTTAATAAAACTATCCTTTATATATTCCATGTATAGCATGAACGAGTCATATCACTTTGAGGGGTCGTAGTCCGCACTTCCTCAAATGAAATTATCATATTTACACATCATGGAAAGTGTAAAGTTATGTTGTAAATAAAAATTACAGAACCATGTAGACAATATAAATATAATATATATCATATATAAATATAGTTCCATTATAATGTCCACCATGATAGGTGGTAGGGGAAAATCGAACAATCATCGTTTTGTGAGGCAGTACTTCGTCGTACACAAAAACAGTATGCTTGTATCCATTAGATGGAGGTGTGTGTAAGTTTAGTTTTAATAATTCTCATAAAAACGTCATATTATATTTAATATAATGGTGTTTTTATAAAATAATGGAATAAAGAGAATTTATTGGGTTGTATAAGGAAAATAAATGAAATAAGCTTGAGAGAAGACATTACCTCAAATCGGGTAACTCCTTTTGATTTAAGCTAAAAGGATTTATTAAATTTCCTTATACCCAATTTAAGGCTTCTATGCGGAAGTAGAGGATGTTGGGTGCTTATTGGAGCATTTTTTGTATGATCCAAAATGATTGAGAGTGTTGATTAAGGGGTTAGATGTGGTGGCCTTTTATAAGATGGAGGGGGTGCTTTAGGAAGGCATTGAAATATTATTTTATTATATAATTATTTTTGGTTTAAAAATATAAAAAACTCATTTAATTTGAAGATAAGTTAATTATTTTTATAAATAATCTCAACAAATATGTTTTAGACAAGTTTTGGTCCCCAATTTATCCTTATCTTTTATCTTTAACCCTTAGTTAACTAATTTAACTCTTACCATGACTTCTTGTATATTCATACTATATGGTTAATATAGTTACTATAAAATCCAAATCAAACCACAAGTGGTTGATTAATGAAATATTAAACATTATATAAGTCATGTGTACGAATATTATACTTTTATTACTATTATATAATTTAATAAAATAGTATTTGTTTTTAAAACTCATTTATGTTAATTTTTATACTATTCATATCATAACTTTTTAAAAAATACATAAAAACTTTATTATTTTGAAAAAACTTTATTAATTAAAATATAAAATTAATACTCATCCATAAAATTTATATTCGGAATAAAAAGTTTTAAAATAAATTTATTTTAATATTTATAATCTCATTTATTTAAATCATTCATTAATAATGTAATCACCACATCATCATTGTATCACAAATAAATTTATTTATTTGATGTCTAAAATTATTAAATAAAATACCATGATATAGGAAATATTTTTATCTTTATAATTACTATTTATAGTCTAAAATATCACTTATATAACCCCATATAAAAATTATTTTTGTAAAACATTCTTGTTTATATCATATTTTTCTTTACTTTAAATTAATTCTTATAAAATGTCATTTTCACATCCAAGTGGCTCCATAGGGTCCCAAAATCGACCCAAGGATTCCCATGGTCATAAATGTATCATCCAATAGGATTTTTACATGTTTTAGGGTAGTTTAATATTATTATAATATTATTTTTTACCCTTATTTACCATATTTACCCTTTAATCATGGTAAATAAAACAATTACTGAAATAATTATTCGTAATGTCTAAAAATAAAAGGTTATTATTTATACAATTTGAACCTACTGATTCCAAATATGGAATCCATTTCTCCAAATTCAAAACACATAATTTTTAGAAATTAATTTAAAATTAATTCTCATTATCAAAACCAAAAAACGTTTTTTTAAGAAGTAAAAACTATCAAAAGATTGCCATGTGTTTATGTCCAATTTCAAAGTGAAATTACTTACAATGAAAAAAAATGGATTAAATAAAAATATAATCCAATTAAACTTTAAAACCAATTAAAAAGAAAATATAATCATATAAATAAATTATAGGAAAAGATAGTTTTTACTAAAAATGCAGTATTTTTTCACTATTCATTAAAAATGAACTTAATCAGAAAAATACAAAAAAGTTACCCAAAGTAAATTTTGATGTCCTGCTTCTAAATAAGAAGTTTATTTTGTAAAATATAATATATAAAAGTGACAAAAACTATATTTATAAAGGGTTCTCCATCAAAAGGCGGTAAAATGACCTTCTAAAAATATTAGAGTATTTCATCCTTAAAATCGGATTCATTCTTATTTTAAGCCTCTAAATTTTATTAGATAAATGTAAAAACATTTTACAAACATGTTTAATAATAATATGGTTAGTTCTGTGCATTTATTTCAATACAATGGCTAAGCGTTAACTACCAATTAAAACTAATAATATTATATTATTATTATTTTTCTATTATGACTCAGTCATGTGTGCAACATAAGATTTCAGGGAAACCCATTGTTGTGTGTTGGGTACTCCATCAAACATAGAATCTCCTTTAAAGTAAAACTAATATTTAATTCAAAAATATAAATATGAAAATTTCATATTCTTTAATTACCTGGGATGTTATATCCTTCCCCCCTTTTGGAAATTGCAACCTCTCAATTTTATTTACTTATCAAATAAGTATGGGTATTTATCCCTTATAGCATTTTCAAATTATCATATTGCCTCTTCAACCATATGGTTTTTTCACAAAACCTTAACTTGATGAATCGCCTTATTCCACAACCCTTTCTCTCTGTGGTCAAGAATATGGACTGGTAGTTTCTCATAATAAATATTCTCTTCCAACTGAACAACTTCTAGACTCAAACCATGAGATATATCCGATATATAATTTCATAACATTGAAACATGAAAAACATTATGTACCTAGGATAAACTTGGAGGTAAATCCATCCTATATGAAACTGATCCAACTTTATCTAGGATTTCATAGGGTCCAATGAACCACAGACTCAACTTTCCTTTCGTACCAAAACACATCATGCTTTTCCATGGGGTGACTTTGAGAAAGACATGATCACCTAAATCGAAAGAAATATCTTTCCTTTGTTTATCTGCATAACTTTTTGTTGGACTCCTCATGTACTAATCATGTTTTAATGATCACAAATTCTATTCAACCTGGTTAAATCCTGCAAATTATATCAAATCATGTGTATTATCGTTTAAGTCTTCTCATGATTTAAGAAGATCCATTCAAGATCTTAATTGATCTACATTCGGTTTAGTTACTTTATAATATCCATTATTTACTTTTAAAGTACCTTCTTTGAAAAATGATTAAGTCTAATTCATTCTATGATCATCATTGCTTAAGTCTGAATACAGTTATTTTGAAAAGTCTGAGACACCCTGAGTCTTCCACTGGTTATGTCTTTCTCTCAAAGTAAATCAGACACCGTGAAAAGTAGACACCTTGAAGCAAACACCATGACCATCATACATTGTGAACAAGACACCGTAACATACAAACACCATGAATATCAGACATCATGACATAGACACTGTAACATCCAGACACTGTGACCATCAGACACCGTGAACAAGACACTGTGACATCCAGACACTTTGACTATGAGACATCGTGAACAAGACATTGTGACATCCAAACTGTGAACGAGACACTGTGACCATCAGACACCGTGAATAATACATCATGACATCCAAACACCATGACTATGAGACACCACGAACAAGACACAGTGACATCCAAACCATGAACGAGACACCATGACTAATCCAGACACAGTGTGAAGGAGACACCATTTCTATGACACCGTTTCCTAATATATTTGTTGTCATCTATCAATTTAATCTCTAATGGTCATATTTTAATATTTTAATGCACTGATATTATTAATGTTTCTTTGTAGACATATCATCGGACAGTACGAGGTATGAGGTGCAAAATACATACAACCTGTCGGCCCCAACACATGCACTCCAAGATAAAAGAGTAATGTAGCCGAGAAACAAATGGGGGTGTGGACATATGTGAAAAGATTTTAGGAAAAACATGATACAAAGAACAAGCTAGTGGGTGTGAGCGAGACAACAGAATACATTCTTGATAATTGGATCATGCAACTCGACTCTACTGAAGAACACACGAAGCATACTGGAATCCTAAGAACATCTTTACACTTCCAAACATCACGAAGAAGACAAGCCAGATCTATCTAACTTACGACACTCTGTTTTCTAGATAAGGACTCGAATTCTGCATCTGCTTCATATCATAAGTCCAGAGATGCGAAGACCAACACTCAGAGCACTTATAAACCTATCTCAATATTTCTGCTCTGTTGTGTATATTTTATTAACTTTCGAGAAGAGTGTGTATCTGTATAGCAACACACTCTGTATCCTACATTAAACTGAATGATACAAGATATCCTTATTCAAACATTCTTTTACTCTTGTGTATAACCATGGATAAGTGTGGAAGAAGTCCCTGTGTGGCCTGGTAGTTTTTACCCATGAAGAATTGTGGAAGAGGTCCCTATGTGGCCTGGACAGTCTTGTGTACTGTTTCTTAACCCCGATCTAGGGTGTGGATCAAATTTTATTTATATAAACTGCTTGGTGGTAGGTGATCACCAAGTGGAGTGGATTAGGTCTCAGCTTGAGACTGAACCACTTGTTTCATATCCACTGTGCTGCTTAATTTAGTTTTCTTTGTTTTATTTCTCTATTGGATAATTCAGAAATCACTAAACTTACTTTGATATTTAATCTTGAAAAGAAGTTATAATTGTCTTGTCTAAGTAGAATAGCTTCAAAAGTAATATTAATCACAGATATTAAGCTTACTGAGAACTAATAAATCTTCAAAGAGGTTATTCAAATAGTCAAAACTTTATAACCATATTACTTTGATTAACTAGGATGTATTTAATATTTTAGGGAAACATTTTATAAATAACTTTTAATCAGAAATTTTTTATAGATACTCAATTCACCCCCCCCCCCCCACCTCTTGAGTAATCTACTCCAACCAACATTTGGTATCAGAGGTTGTTTATTAGGACTCTGTTTAATCTTATTCAACTGTGATTGTAGTTGTACTTTAAAGATCTGTAAATTTCTATTAATTCTAAAATTATAGCTCTTTAAAACAATTATGTTATTATGGATAATAGATTGGAAGGTTCTGCAACCAACAGACCACTATTCATTAATGTAACCAACTATGCTCAATGGAAAATTAAAATGAAAATGCACTTAGAGAGTATGGGATTTGAGATTTTTTTCATCCATTATAGATGAATATAATATTCCTACTACTGATAGAATTACATGGGATGAACTACCTACAATAACAATTGCAAAGCTATGAATGCTTTATACTGATCCTTAGAAGATGAGGAATTCAATATAATTTTTGTTTGTAAAACTGCCCATGAAATTTGGGATACCCTGTCTATCTCACATGAATGAACATCTAGTGTAAAAGAAATGAGACTTAATAATTATACCATCAAATATGATAATTTTAAAATGAAACCTGATGAACCTATTTCTGACATGTATCTTAGGTTCAATGAGATTGTCAACACGATGATCTCTCTTGGAAGAGAAGTCACTACCAAGGAACAAATCATGATAATTCTTAGATGTCTACCTGATAGATGGAGGGGAACCATTGTCTTTATTATAAAATCATGTGACATCAGCAAGCTACCTATAAAAGAACTCAATGGGAAACTGATGATGTATGAAGAAGAACTGAAATTCAACAAGGAAGAGAAGGATGAACCAAAGAGGAAATATGTTGCATTAAAGACCACCACCTCTAAACACAAAGACAAAGGGAAACTGGAAGCTTCTGTAGAAAGCTCCACCAGTGTAAAATTATCACCTGACAGTGATGAGGAGATGGCTCAACTAGCCAGAAGATTCAAAAGATTTTACAAGAAGAAGAACTTTTTCCGAAATCCTAACTTCAAAGGAAAATATGACCAAAAAGGAAATTGGAAGAAGGACTGGAAAATAAGTAAAAAGGATGATGAAATTGTCTGTTATGAATGTATGCTCAAAGGACATATCAAGTCAGACTGTCCAAAGCTCAAGTACAAAAAGAAATATGAGGACAAGGATAGGAAGTATAAGAAGGCCATGAAAGCAACATGAAGTGATTCTGAGGACAGTTCAAGCGACTCAGAAACATCGCATGATTAATAGGCTAACAAATACAATATGTGTTTTATGACAAACACATATGAGGTAACAATGGACTCTCATGTACATAATTCATACTATTCTGAAAATGAGAGTGACTCTGAGAACATGACTAATGAAGAAATGTTTGAATACTATAACATGATTGAAGAAACATGCAATGAACTAAAAGACAAATATAAATCATTGAATAAATAACATGCTCTCACTGTGACTATTAAATATGAACTCACAAGTGAAAAAGAGAAAAATGCTCAACTACTTAAAGAAAATAATAAATTAAAAATGTATAATGAACAATTGAATAATGACCTTGAAAAATTTACCAATGGGAATAATACCCTTACTCAAATGCTAGGAAAAAAAATTTCCCCTAAATACAAGACTGGTATTGGTTATCAACCTAGAAAAAGATATCTTGGTAGAATAAATTTTGTTTCAAGATCTAGGACATACAGTTTTACTGCCAGTTCTGGACACAAATCATCTAATTCAAGTTATGATACATTGTCTACTGTTTCAATTTTTTCCAGACCAAATAGAGTTTATTTTTTGAATACTTTACTTAATGCTTATAAGAAACCTATGTGGAAAATATGGGTTCCTAAATCACTTATTACTAATATTACTAAACCCAAACAATTATGGGTACCAAAATCAATTTTTTCTTGATCATTTTTTAGGAAAGCTACTTAAAGAGTTCCTGTAAAAGTGTATGGTACTTGGACAATGGATGTTCAAGACACGTTACAGGAGACTACTCTTTATTCAAGAACCTAATCAAAATATATGGAGGACATGTCACATTTGGTGAAAATTAAAAAGGAAATATTATTGGCCTCAGCCAAATTGGTAACTCTAACTCAGTTTTAATTTCTAAAGTATTGTTTGTTGATGGATTAAAATATAATTTTATTAGTATCTCGCAATTATGTGATGATGGATTTCATGTCATATTTGAAGATGATTCTTGCAATGTCTTTAATTATAAATATGAATTAGTATTTTCTGCTTTAATAAATGAAAATGTTTACTCTATTAATTTAGATTCCTTAGCTTCTAAAAATGCTTCATGTTTAAGTGTATTCCATAAAGAGTCTTGGATCTGGAATAGGAAACTAGGATAATATAATATTCACTCACTTATAAAGTTAACTAGAAAAATCTTAGTTAAAGACTTACCCAAACTTGAGTTTTCAAGTGACAAAGTGTATAATCCCTATCAGAAGGGAAAACAACACAAAATTTCCTTCAAACAAATGAAAGAAGTGTCAGCTTCTCAACCTCTCGAACTAGTTCACATGGATTTATTTGGAACATCTAGAGTTTATAGTTTAAATGGGAAGAAATATTTTTATGTTCTTGTAGATGAAGTTTCTAGATATACTTGTACCTTCTTTATGGATCACAAGAGTGAATCCTACTCTTATTTTACTAAATATGCCATGTATGTGGAAAACCTTAGTGGACTTAGAATTAAATCCTTAAGAAGTGATCATGGATGTGAGTTTTAAAATCAAGAGTTTGAATCCTTATGCTCAAAAAATGTTTATAGTCACAATTTCTCTGCCCCTAGAACACCTCAAAAAAATGTAGTTGTAGGAATAAGAAATAGAACCCTGTAAGAGATTTATAGAACAATGCTTAGTGAATATGACCTGCCTATTTATTTTTAGGCTGAAGTTGTCAATAAAACATGCTACAAAATAAATAGAGTGTTGATCAGACCCATTATTAAGAGGAATCCTTATGAATTATGGAATAATAGAAGACCCAAAGTTAACTACTTCAAAGTTTTTGGATGTAAATTCTATATTCTTAATACTAAGGAAAATCTTGACAAATTTTCATCCAAGAGTGATGAAGGTATCTTTTTAGGATATTCCATGACTAGTAAAGCCTGTAGAGTGTTCAATAAAATAACTAAATGTGTGGAAGAATCTGTCCATGTCAAATTTGATGAAATAGATCCACATGAGCCAAAAACCTCTCTAGAAAACCAGGTGGATGATGTATAAAATCTGAACATCAATTCAAAATCCTCAAACACTTCTGTGAAAGAATCTGTGAAAACTTCCAGTTCTGGAAATTACCTAGAACCAAGTCACAATGAACCTGGACCTGTCGATGAACCTAAAATCATTAGTCCCTCCTTTTCTAGAACTGTTAGAACTCTTAAGAACCATCCTTCAGATGTTGTTGTAGGAGACCTAGAAAAAGGAACACAAACTAGAGCTTCTATTAGAAATCAGGTTGAACATCAAGCCTTATTGTCACAAATTGAACCTAAAAACATTAATCATGCTATCAATGATGAATTTTGGGTGATGGATATGCAAGAATAACTTAATCAGTTTGAAAAGAACAAAGTTTGGAAACTTTTTGAAATACCTTTAGATACATTTACCATAGGCACTAAATGGGTGTTTATAAATAAGGTTGATGAAGTTGGTAACATAGTTAGAAATAATTATAGATTGGTTGCTCAAGTATATAGTCAAGAAGAAGTAATTGACTATGAGGAGACCTTTGAACCAGTAGCTAGACTTGAAGCCATCAAAATCCTACTTGCTTATGCTTCACATCTGAATTTCAAACTATATCAAATGGATGTTAAGAGAGCATTCTTAAATGGGTATATTGATGAGGATGTCTTTGTTGAACAACCCCCGGGTTTTACAAACCCCCATTTTCAAAATCATATTTTTAAATTATCAAAAGCTTTATATGGTTTAAAACAAGCTCCAAGAGCCTAGTATGATAGATTGATTACTTTTCTTATTTCCAAAGGTTTTACAAAAGGAATATTTGATCCTACTCTTTTTATAAAATGAATTTCTAATGATGTTTTAGTTGTTCAAATCTATGTAGATGACATTATTTTTGGATCTTAAAAAAATTCTCTATGTGCTGATTTTTCTAAACTGATGCAAAATGAATTTGAATTGAGTTTAATGGGTGAACTAAAATTCTTTCTTAGATTTCAAATCTTATAAAATAATGATGGAATTATTTAAAATCAAAGTAAATATACTAGATATCTTCTAAAATTTTTTGGATTGGATAGCACTAAGAGTAGTAACACTCCCATGAGTACCTCTTGTAAGTTGGATCTTGATGAAGATGGAAAATCTATTGATCAAACCACTTATAGAGGAATGATTGGAAGTTTACTCTACTTGACTGCTAGTCAACTTGAAATTATGTTTATTGTGTGTATGTATTCTCGTTTTCAAGAAAATTATAAGGAATATCATTTAAATGTTGTAAAGAGAATTTTCAAATACCTCAAGAATACACCCAATCTCATACTGTTCTATCCTAGAGGACAATATTTTGAATTAATTAGTTATTCTGATGCTGACTTCAGTGGATGTAAGTTAGATTGAAAAAGCACCTCTAGAACATGTCACTTTTTAGGCAAGTCACTAGTATCATGGTGTAGTAAGAAACAAAATTTTGTTTCACTATCTACTGCAAAAGCTGAATACATAGCTGTTGGCAGTTGTTGTGCACAAATTTTGTGGATGAAACATACATTACTAGATTATAGATATCAATTAAGGCATGTACCTATAAACTGTGACAACTCAAGTGCTATTAACATCTCAAAAAATCTGGTTTCATGTTCTAGGACAAAGCATATTGATGTAAGACATCACTTTTTGAGAGACCATTATCAAAAAGGTGATATCACTTTAGAATTCATTGGTACTGAGTATCAGTTTGCTGATATATTTACCAAATCATTAAATTCTGAAAGAATAGACTACATAATACATGAATTAGGCATTATGCATCTTAAGTAAATGTCTTAATATTGTATATCTTACTATTTCATGATTACGGTCTCACAGTTAGTGCTTCATAACTACTGTCTGACAGTTACTGTCTCACCGTAATGCTCATTTATTGTCACACCGTAAAGTTGATGTTTACTATCGCACCATAAAGTTGATGTTTATTGTATCACCATAATGCTCAGTTACTGTATCAATGTAAAATTCATTCTCTGTCTCACCGTAAAGACCTGGTATGATCTCACCGTAAAGATTCCTTATGATTTTTATATTTGAATTAAAAACTGTATCACGGTAATTATCCTTTTCACCTTTTTGTTTTCCTACACTTTTAATTTTGCGACGTTTGGTATTCCTAAATGATAAAATTAAGGAAGTATCATTTGTACTTCATGCGAGCTTTCTTATATTCACTCATTTTTAACCTATCTTCAAACCTAAAATCCTTATCTCTCTCTCGAACCTTCGGTGGATGACCAAGATAAAACACCCTTCATCATCGACTCCTAAGAAGAGTAGCACAAAGAAGAATAAAATTTCACTCAAGCTAGAACCTGAAGGTCCTCTAAACCCAAATCTGGTAAACCAATTTGTCGTACCTAAGAAAGAGGTTTTCCCCAAATGGCTTCTGTCAAGTAAGCCTCTGGTTCTGAAAGTTTTAAAAGAGAAAGGCTGGCTAGAGTGGTTTTCAAAGGAATATAGACCAATCTACCCTAAGTTAGTGGCTCAGTTTTATCAATATAATCAGTTCTCCTTTGAGTCTAAAGATGGATATATTGTGAGAAGATGGATCAATGGGAAGAAATGCTCATTATCTTTGAGGTTATGGGTTTCATGCCTTAGGATACCTCATGAAGGAATCTATGAGGATTATCAGAGAGGACCTCCACCTCCAACTGAATTCTTCGATATGGAGGATGCTTTTAAAGTCTTAACTAGGAATGGAACCAAGAGGAGAGCCATTTCTATTGAACTAGATGGAGAATCAAGGCTTCTGTTCAAGTTTATTCAGAATTTGGTTAGCCCCAAAAAGGGTGATTTTTCTGTTTTGAAATATTAGGATGTGTTTCTAATCCACCTTATGAAAAATGGGCATAAGATTATCCTTTGAAAGTATATAATTCACCACATGTGTGAACTCATCAAATCCACATCCAAGTCAACTTCCATGTTTTACTCTCGACTTATCTCAGCCATGCTTCATGCCAAAGGTATGGTTGGACCTAATGATGAAGTTATAAAGTATTGTGAGTACTACCTCTCAAAAGTCACTATCAAGATGATGAAGATAAATTGGAACCCTTGGAAAAAGGAATGGTTAGAATACAATGATAGACTTTATGAAAATTTCAATCCTATGGAACATCCCTCAAGACCAAGAGATATTTTTGATCTTGGTTTGGAACCAGATGAGGTTGTTGAGTACTCTTCTGAAGAAGAAGAAGAGGCTAATCTGCCTCCCAGGGAAACTATTTATGTTGAGGAATACAGTACCCCTATTCCTCATGAAGTTCTGGAAGAAGAGATCCATGTTCCTAAAGATGTTGTTAATCTGGAAAATCAACCCGAGGTTGAAACAGAATCTATTGCCAAAGAAACTGAAAAGAATGCCATGGAAGAACCTATAGTGGAAGAGCTACCTGTTATGAAAGAGGCTAACCTTGAGGAACTCCCAATGGAATAATATGTTCCTAAAATCATTCCTTAAGATGAGGAAAGGATGGAGATGGTTTTTTAGTTGGCTAGATAGGAAATGGGTGAAGAACTACGAGATGAGTTTGTAGAATTAGATCAAGATCCTAAGCCTCTCAGTCCTTAGAAGGATGCAACTGTTGAGGGGGAGCAACCCCCAAATATGGAATCTACTGAAGAACCAAATCCGGTTGATCTGATCCCTTTAGACACTCAATATAAGTTCCCCAGTTTCAATGATGTGGATGAATCTCAGGAAGTCTCATCAAAAGGTCTTGACCTTTCCTATTTGTTCCAGTTGAAATCGATCTCTAATATATCCCCTGTAAAGGAACCTGAAACTGTTTCAATCCCTGTTTCTGAACCTTCATCAGACCAAGAATCCTTTGTGAGCAAGGATGATCTAAAAGAATTTGGTGCTACCCTTTTGTCTGATGTTGAAAGAGTTATAGATTCCCAACCTACTCTTGTGACTCATCTAAGTGAGAAAGATGCCTCTTTATTATTGGAGAAACTTATTTGGAATATACAACCCAAAATGATACATGATATTTAGGAAGTAAGAGTTGATAACAGACTGCTTAGTGATGAAGTGAAGACCCTAAGAGGTATTATTGAAGAAATTCATAAAGAGATGCATTCAAGATCTGAGATTGTTTCTCATTCTATAGAACATATTGTCCCTAAAATCCCACAGGATGTCGTATCCTAGATTTAGCCACACTTAGCTTCCTTAGCTGAAAAGGTCACTGAAAGGAACAAACAAATTGTGAAGGAGGTGAGAGATCTTGTTGTAAATATTAACAAACTCATTAATGAGTATACGGGGTGTCTTCAGAAAGTGATGAATCAACTGAAATCTCTCACCACCACTGTCAATGCTTCTAAAACCTCTGGTCAATCCTCTCAAACCTCTTTAGACAGTGATATGCTTTGAACAGTGGTCAAATAAGAGCTTTAGACTGTGCTTAGTGGATTCAATAAAGATTCTCTATTTGCAGTTATCAAGAATAGTGACAAAGTTCTTGACCTGGTCCAAATCCATTCTAAAATTTCTAATTATGCTCATCAAGAGATTTCCAAGAAAGAGGATTTCTACTTCAACAGAATCTTCTCCAAGACTGACATGAATAATCATTTCAAGTATCTTGTGGAAAATCTGCGGATTCCTCCTGTTACTCAAGATTTCAAGACCCAAGTCCAGAAGCTCAGATAATTTACTCGGTTGATGGACAAGTTTATGGAGATCAAGGATGATTTTGAGAAAGCCATGCAGTATGGTGGAGAGATCATTGCAGATTTTATCAAACTTTTGAGGCCCTATATTTTTGTCCAGAGTACAGCCATTGTTTATCCTATGGTTGCACCTCTAAGACCTGAATTACCTACCTTCACCTCTGATCTAGACTCCATTTCCATGTATATTATTCAGGAACTGAGTCAAATTAGGCTTGTAATCCTTGATCAACAACTTCCTCGATCTTCTATTGCACCTACTCTGGCTCCCTCTGTTTTTGAAGGCCTTCCTTTACCTTATCTATCGACCAGATCCCTACTTTCTTCTACCTCAACTTCACCTCTTATGGATTCCTCTTCTGCTATTACTACTAAAGGAAAATAGAATGCCATCCCCTGAAGAAGAATAGTGATTACTCCTTTTTAATAGGAATAATTTTTCTTTTTTTATCCTTTCTGTTTGTACTGGAACTTATTTTCTTCAATGACATGTGCACTTTTCATGACTTCTCTTATTCTATCTTTTTGATAATCCCAAAAGGAAAATAAATCTCTATATGTAATACATTTATCTCTATATCTATAGTTGAATCAAATATACACTTTAAATCTACATGATATGTGATCATCAAAAAAGGGGAGATTGTTGGACTCCTCATGTACTAATCATGTTTTAATGATCACAAATCCTATTCAACCTGGTTAAATCCTATAAATTATATCAAATAATGTGTATTATTGTTTAAGTATTCTCATACTTTAAGAAGATCCATTAAAGATCTTAATTGATCTACATTCAGTTTAGTTACTTTATACTATCCTTGATTTACTTTTATAATACCTTCTTTGACAAATGATTAAGTCTAATTCATTCTATGATCATCATTGCTTAAGTCTGAATACAGTTATTTTGAAAAGTCTGAGACACCATGAGTCTGCCAATGGTTATGTCTTTATGGCAAAGTAAATCAGACACTGTGACAAGCAGACACCTTGAAGCAGAAATCGTGACCATCAGACACCGTAACATCCAGACACCATGACTATCAAACACCGTAAAGTATACACTATAACATCCAGACACTGTAACCATCAGACACTGTGAACAAGACACCATGACGTCCAGACACCATGACTATGAGACACCATGAACAAGACACTGTGACATCCAAACTGTGAATGAGACACTGTGACCATCAGACACCGTGAACAAGACATCGTGACCTCCAGACACCGCGACTATGAGACACCGTGAACAAGACATTGTGACATCCAAACCGTTAATGAGACACCATGACCAATCTAGAAACTGTGTGAAGGAGACACTGTTTCCCAATATTTTTTTCATCTTTTAATTTAATCTCTAACTGTTATATTTGAAGATTTTAATGCACTGGCATAATTATTGTTTACTTGTAGACATATCATTGGAAAGTAAGAGGTACGAGCTGCATGATACATGAAACCTATCGGCCCCAACACATGCACCCCAAGATAAAAGAATAATGCAGATGAGAAAAAAACAAGGGTATGGACACATGCGAAAATCTTATAGGAAAAATACGATACAAAGAACAAGCTGGTGGGAGTGAGCGAGACAACAGAATACATTCTTGTGAATTGTCTCATGCAACTCTACTCTACCAAAGAACACACAAAGCATACTAGAATCCTGAGAACATATTTATACTGCCAAAAATCACGAATAACACAAGACAGATCTGTCTGACTTACGACACTCTATTTTCCAGATAAGGACTCGAATTCTGCATCTGCTTCATCTTAGAAGTCCAAAGTTGCAAAGACCAACACTCAGAGCACTTCTAAACCTATCACAATCTTTCTGCTCTATTGTGTATCTTTTATTAACTTTCAAGCAGAGTGTGTATCCATATAGAAACACACTTTGTCTTCTGCATTAAACTGAAGGATACAATATATCCTTACTCAAACATTCTTTTACTCATGTGTATACCCACAGATAAGTGTGGAAGAGGTCCATGTGTTGATTGGTAGTTTTTACCCACGAAGAACTGTGGAAGAGGTCCTTGTGTGGCCTGGACAGTCCTGTGTATTGTTGTTTAACCCCGATCCAGGGTGTGGATAAAAGTTTATTTATATAAACTGCTTGGTGGCAGGTGATCACCAAGTGGAGTGGATTAGGTCTTGGCTTGAGACTGAACCACTTGTTTCTTATCCACTATGCTGCTTAATTTAGTTTTCTCTGTTTTACTGCTCTACTAGATAATTCAGAAATCACTAAACTTACTTTGGTAGTAAATCTTGGAAAGAAGTTATAATTGTCTTGTCTAAGTAGAATATCTTCAAAAGTAATATTAATCACTAATATTAAGCTTACTGAGAACTAATCAATATTCTAAGAAGTTATTTAAATAGTCAAACCTTTATAACCGTATTACTTTGATTAACTGGGCTATATTAAACTTTAAGGGGAAGTCTTTTTAAGAATATTTTTTACAGAAATTTTTATAGTTACTCAATTCACCCCTCCCTTCTTGAGTAATCTACTCTGACCAACACTTTTCTTCCTATTCTGTGTTGTCCTCATGTGCTTCTAAATTAACAAAACTTTCTCTATTATCTCTTCTACCAATTATGGTCTGATAAATTTTCTTTCACCTACATCATCCTAAAAATCTAAAGTTCAAAACTGATTTCCATATAATGCCTCAAATGGTGTCATATGTATACTAGAATGAAAACTATTATTATAAGAAAACTTAACCAAAGAAATATGTTGATCCCAACTTCACTGGTAATCCATTGAACAAGAATGTAGCATATCCTCCAAGTTCTTAATTGTTCATTATGACTACCCATCTGATTGAGGATGAAAAGATGTACTGAAATGTAATTCAGTTCCTAATGAATTCTGAAGGCCTTTCCAAAAGTTAGAAGTGAACTTGGGATCACGATTAGATACAATGGAGAGGGTAAATCCATGTAACCTGAATATCTCTTTAATATACAATTGAGAAATTTTATATAGAGATATTGTATCTATAATAGGAAGAAAATGAGTAGATTTAGTTAATCGATAAACAATAACCCATATTTCATTATTACTTCAAGATGTCTTCAGTAATCCCATAATGAAGTCCATAGACACATTTTCCCATTTCCACTCTGGAACTAGAAAATTTGGAATCATCCCTTTTAGTAACTGCCACTGTGTTTTAACCTACCGAAAAATCAAACACTTCATAGTAAAGTCAGCAATATCTCTTTTCATTCCATCCCACCTGAAATACTTCCAAAGATCTCTGTACATATTAGTACTGTCAGGATGAACTGAAAATAGAGAACTATGAGCTTCACATAACAACTCTTCCTTTAACATTAAATCACAAGGCACACATAATCTCTTCTCAAATCTCAAAACACAATCTTTATCAATGTTAAATTCAGGAAAAATACCCTTCTAAATCAATTCTACCTTTTTCTATAACTCACTGTCTTCCTTTTCTGCTTTATTAATTTTTTATGATAGAGATGATTTCACTGACACCTAAAACAAAACAAAGGAATTTCCTACACCAACAACTTCCAATACAAAGGTGTGAATAATGAGATGATCCAAAGGTGTTGGATCGAATATGTGATAATGAGATGCTCAAATACAAGAGGGGTTGAATTGTATACTTTTAAAATCCCTAAGTAAATTTTTTATAACCAAAATTCACAACACCTCTAAGCTCTAATAACTTGCTTGACTCCGGAAAAGTGATTCCAGAAATGAAACTTAACAAAAGTTTACAATGACTAAGATTCTACCTTAAAGTGTATAGAATCCTATATAATAATAGTACAAGTCTAAGGAAGTACAAGAAGATTATACTTTCCTTAACAACTAAAAGTAAAACGTAAAACAAAATAGAAATACTAAAAGTAACAAGTAGTAACTCTTTTATCCCAAAGAGAATGGTATCCAACAACCCTGGATAAAAGGTCCCTTGATTTATACTTTCAAGAAAGTCTGACTTACCCAAACCCAGGTAAGCTCTCAATCCAAATATTGGTATCTGTCTTGCTATCCCTGCAAGCCCTCGATTTGTAAGGAAATCAGCACCTCTGACTTCACAACCCGAAGTCTCTGATTTCAAGGAAATCGCACCTCTACACTAAGAAAATATGCACGAAGCAAAGTTTGAAAAATCCGTTCAAACTTTCTGTACAAAGCCTGAGAGTTTATAAGAGCCTCTCTCTCTAGAAATCACTTTTGAAAGTTCTAAGCTTCAAAAATTCCAAAAGTTCTGAGCTTTTTCAAATGAGATACTATTTATAGGCAGGGATTCAACGGTCGGTTCCCTCCTCCAATAGTCATATTTTTCCTTGAATTTTGGAGGGACTTGTACACGTGTCACTCAAACAACGGTTAGTGAGTAACTGAAAACATGAAATCATTTTATAACAAAACAAGTGTAATCATAACTAAAATCTGATATTCGGAATGTAAGCAAATGAAAGTTTGGAGTCTAACCAAAATTGAATTTAGAGTCTATAATACAAGGATATTCGGATTCTGTTTACTAAGAATTCAGAACCTGAATTCTATAGAATTTCAGTGTCTAAATTTCAAGGAAATTCGGAATCAGGATTCATAAGAATTCGGAACCAGAACTCAAAAAGTTCAGAGTCAGAGTTCATGAGAATTCAGAGTCAGAACTCATAAGAGTTTGGAGTCTGTATTCAGAGAACTCGGAGTCAGAACTCAGAAGAGTTCATAACCAGAATTCATAATAAGAATTTGGGGTCAGAACTTAGAAGAGTTCGTATCCAGAATTCGTAATCAGAATTCGAAGTCAGAACTCAGAAGAGTTCATATCTAGAATTAGTAATCAGAATTCGGAGTCAGAACTCAGAAGAGTTCGTATCCAGAATTTGTAATCAGAATTCGGAGTCAGAACTCAGAAGAGTTCATATCCATAATTCGTAATCAGAATTCTGATAATTTGGATTCTAAAAAATAATTCTTCATATCTAGGTATTTATAGGATTCTGAGGTTTTGGTTTCAAACCGAATTTTACACTTAGAAAAATTATGATATAATCAATGAAAATATGATAAGGATAAATTTCCATGGGGAAGGAAATGTTTCCTTATAGAAGTAAAAGAAATTTTCCTTAAGATGAGGTGTTTGTGATTTTCAAAATAAGAATGAATAGTAATGTCATAAGGAAACCTTATTGACTTAACAATATCCCCCAAGTATGAAGGAATGGAAAAGTCATAAGGAAGACCTTATTGACTCAACAAAAGGATATCGTTCCAAATGTAGCATGGTTAATGTAGGATTACTCTTTCGACTCAAAGCATCAACCACTTTATTTTCCTTTACCGGATGGTAATGAATCATGCAATCATAATACTTGATTAATTCTATCCATCTCCTCTATCTCATGTTCAATTATTTCTGAGTGAATATATACTTGAAACTTTTGTGTTCAGTATATATTTCTCATTTTACTCCATACAGATGATGCCTCCAAATTTTTAAATAAAAAACAACAACATCTAATTCCAAATCTTGTGTAGGGTAATTTAACTCATGATTTTTCAAATGATGTGAAGAATAAGTAATTACCTGATCATTTTTCATTAGGACACAACCAAGTCCTTTCAACAAAAAATTATTGTAGATAACAAACTCAACATTTCTGGAAGGTGATGACAACACTAGAGCATTCACAAATATTCTTTTCAATTCCTGAAAACAATCATCACATTATTTTGTCCAAATAAATTTAACACCTTTTCAATTTAACTTAGTCAGTGGGATAGATAACTGTGAAAATTTTTCAACAAAACTTTGGTAATATCCTGCCAAACCAAGAAAACTATGGATCTCAATGATATTGGTAGGTCTTGGCCACTCTTCAAAAACTTTTGTTTTAGAAGGGTCAACAGTTATGCCATCTTTAGAAACAATATGACCAAGGAATGAAATTTTCTGCAACCAAAACTCACACTTTCTGAATTTCTCATAAAATTTATTTTCCTTTAAGGTTTTCAAGACAACCCTTAAATGAATTTCATATTCCTCTTTACTTTTGGAATATACCAAAATTTCCTCAATAAACACAACCAAAAAATTATCCAAGAACTCATGGAAAATTCTATTCATAAGATCCATGAATACAGTAGGTTCATTAGTTAACCCAAAAGGCATAACTAAAAATCAATAATGGCCATATCTAGTATGAAACAGAGTATTCAGAATGTCTACTTCCTTTACTTTCAACTGATGGTACATCGGCCTCAATTGAATCTTCAAAAAATACTGAGCTCCCTGGATATGATCAAATAAATCATCGATATGAGGAAAAGGATACTTGTTATTAATAGTGATTTTATTCAAGGCTCTGTAATCAATGAAAAGTCTCATTGAACCATCTTTATTTTTAACAAACAAGACAGGAGCACCCCATGGTGATGTGCTAGGTCAAATGAAACCTTTATCTATAAACTTTTTCAATTGTTTCTTTAACTCTAAAAGTTCAATTTGAGACATTAGATAAGGGGGTTTTGAAATCATATTAGCATTAGGAACTAATTCAATGGTAAATTCAACTTCCTGGTCAGGTATAATACTAGGAAACTCGTTAGGAAAAACATCAAGATACTCATTTACTATTGGCATATCATTAATCTGAATAGTTCCTTTTCTTACAGCAATATGTGCAAGGTAACATTCATTTCCATAATTCACTAGTTTCTCAGCTTCCTGATATGTTATTAGAGTTAAGGGTTCATTATTGTACACAAATTGAAAGTCTTTCTGAAAATAAACCTTTTTATCTCAACAGAAAATCTTAGCATGGTAAATATAAATCCAATCCATTTCCAAAATGACATCAAACTCTAATAGAGGAAAAACAACAAGGTTTCCAGGTAAGTTCTTTCCACAAATAAGGATATGAAGATTATTATAATTCGTTTTTGCCTCCACATTTCCCCCAAGTGTTTTTACCATAATTTTTGGATTCATTTATTGATATGAAATTCCAAATTTACCTGAAAATTTCTAAGATATGAAAAATGTGTAGATCCTGAATCAAACAACATGTTAGAATAATTTGAAAAAACAAACAATGTATCTGATACAACTTCATTTGATGGTCTCACATCAACCGTAATAGTAGCAAAATATTTTTCCACACCCTTCTTCTTTTGATCTGTCTAGTTTCCACTTTGGGTAATCAAATTTGGACACACATTGGAATAATTCCCAAACTCATTGCAACTAAAACATCTTACTACTAGATTTTCATTTCCTGCTTGATCATATTCTTTATAGTTATGAGAAATATGACCAGTCTTACTACACCAGAAGCACTTCCCATCACTACTAGAATTTTACACTTTACCAACGGTTCACAATCGTTGGTAAAGGCCTGAAAACTGTTGGTATATATGTCACGACCCGATTTCACCAAAAGGAGGGAAGGGTCAGTAGATTTCCAGGCCCTTCCTTCTTTAAGTTCAAGGAGAGATAATGACCCCCGAGACTCGCCTTCAATAGGTCCTGGATTGGCAACTATCACCAAGGGTATATAATCACACACTAAATTTAAGGCATTAACCTTTTTCTTTTAATAGGATCGGGAGATAGAATGGTAAATCCCAACAACACCAAAAGAGGAAAGTAAAAGTAAACCCAAGAACCATTCCCAATACATGTTACAAAAGTAAAAATCCAAAAAGTAAAAAGTGACTACAAGGGTAAAGTACCAAAGAAAGAAAAACATCAACTGCAACTGCCCCAAAGGTCCGAGCTAGTATGGTCCCGCACAATCCCTGAAGTCCTCCTGGAAACCTGAAATCAGTTTTATATTTACGTAGGGTGAGCATACAGGTATACTCAGTAGAGAAAATCCAAATACTCTAGTTCACAAGTGGGGGAACGTACTAAAGTCCCATGAGAAAAAGAGTAAACCAAACACCTAACAAGGTAAACTATCCACCCAAGCCTCACCAAGACATACTCCCCAAATAACGCAAGTCAAGTAATATATATAATAAGAGCACATCGATGTTTGGGTACCCCATGCCACTTTCCCACTGGTTATTGAAGACATCCTACGCATCGAACCAATCCCTCCATTCTCACCGCAGTCCCACTGCCACACCCGCCCGCACACACCTGGGCCACAACCTCACGCAGTCCCACTGCCAAACCCCACCCGCACACACCTGGGCCAAAACTGTCACACGTAACCACGCCTTCAAACACCTAGGCCAGAACAACCACCGCCACGCCTGAAGACACCTGGGCTAGAAGATCCACTGCCATGCCAGAAGACACCTGGGCCTCATCCTGAAGATACTTGGGAAACTACCTGCCCGCACACACCTGGTCCATAACCACCACACAACCCCGCCCGAAGGTTCTTGGGCTAATAATGGACCTCAGGCCATCACAGCCTACCTGAAGATACTTAGGCTATCCGGGAAAGGGAGCATAAAAGGAGCTAATAACCATCCACTAATAATAGTGTTGGTAAAAACACCCTCCCCCATGTAATGGGGGTGTTCGACACTAAGTGCTCAACTTGGGTGGGGCACATATAAGAAACTCAAAACTACAAGTATAAGTATATGTAACAAAAACTCACCCAAAGTTTAGGTTTTTCTTCAGCCTGCCTAAATAACACAAACAGTACCATGTCCAAGTCATAACTCACATCAAACAAAAACCCATTTTCCCCATTCTGGTTTATATGTTCAATAATAACGTTTAAATAAGTTTCTTCACTACTGGGCAACTAACACCATAAGCACAAACCAAGGGAAAAAGATCAAGCCAAACGTCAATTTAAGCATCCACTCCGGGTTCTCTGGTAAAGCCACAACAACCAAAGAAAATCCCAAGTTACATCCCTGTGTCCAAAATCCAGGAGCCAAAGGTTTCTCATCAACAGAGGATTCCACCCCAATTCATGATATAAACAAGGTAACCACCCGGTCTTAAAATTCACAACCACTGAAAGCATAACATAGGGGATCCCATCCCCAATTTTTACAACCACTGAGAGTATAATAATAGGGGATCCCATCCCCACCCACATCACCCAGCAAATGGCCCGTGAAGGAAGAACAATCAAACCACTACCACCAAGCAAAGCAGACCCATGCCGCAATTTTCAGATTTATAAGATTTAATACACTCCATGATTTTCAAATTCAATGTACTTTAACCGGGGTCATCACAAAAAGGAGTTGATCCTGGTGCTTTCAATTTGCTTATCTAAATGTAATTAATTAACCGATTTACTTTTCACAGCAGGAGTTCACAACTAAAAAACAAGACATTTAAAACATCATGAGGGGTTCATTAGTGCATAGATAAAGACCACCAACGGCCATGATTTTCACCAGGCGTAAGCCCGCACAATTCAGAAATCATAAAATTATGGAAGATCATAAAACAGAGCAGCATCATCGATCACAACCCTCCCCCTTCATTAGAGTTCATTCATTATCTTCATTAAGGTTCGGGTTTATCCAATTCTACATAAACAAAATCATGCCCACCCCGCATGATACACAAAAGTGAGAGACGAGGATAAATTCCCTACTTGTTATCAACGATCGACGCTAAGCCCGGGTGTGGAACTTCAAGGATAGCGATGCGGCTCGTCCGAATGAAAAGCTTCTCGTCTGAACGAAGGGTACTCCAGCATAGGGTGATCGAGAAAATAAACCCAGGAGAACCCTTTTAGTTTAAAAAGGTCGGGGACGGTTGAGATAAGAATGCAAAACCGCGTAAGGAGCAGGGTCGTGGGTAGACCACGCGGCCCCACACATTATTAAAGGGTAAGGCGGTTTAAACCTATGCACACACCAGGTTAATTCATTAAATATTTAATTAAATGACATTTATGGGCGTTACCAGGCTTTAAAAGAAGCTTAAAGGGGTTAAAATAGGTTTTAAAACCCAATTTGTGCAAAAAGGAGTGCTACTGGAAAGACCTCGTGGGGGTAGGCGAGAGCCACAGGTAGCTGAGAGATACCGGTAGGCTCCAGCCACCGGTAACCGAGAGCTACCGGTAAGCTGCAGCGACCGGTAGACCGAGCTATCGGTAGACAGAGCTACCGGTAGGCTGCGGCTACCGGTAGACCGAGCTGCTGGTAGGACTACTACCGGTAGGCTAAGGCTACCAGTAGGCCTACCGTTAGGCCGATCTTCACTGAGATTCCCAGACCAAAAAACCCAACACGAGATTTTTACAAAGTAATGGACCCCAAAAACTTGGTCCATTACATCAGATACCTATTAAACAATTCTCATCCTCGAGAATAAAAACAAACTAGAAGGAAAGAGAGGGTCCGAACAACCACCTCGAAAGATACCTCTTAGGAGTAAACCTCATTGTTAACTAAGAACACTTTCCTGTCAAGAACCAAGCAACATACCATGTCAAACTGCCCAGGCATGTGGGTTGGGGAGTCTCCCCCCCCCCCATGTCAAGATATTATCCTCTTTGGGTGGCACTGACTCGCTCGCGCAGGTTTAATCGCATCCACCTTAATGCGTCTTTATTAGGGGTTGGGTTCTCTCCTTCCCATAGCCAGGGATTTTCACACACATTCAGAGGAAAGAAAACCATTATTTAATATCCAACAAGGTAAAACGTTCCACCACAATAGCTATAAACTAAACAGTACAAAACTCAAAACAACTCTGGGTACTGGGTACGCATCTGTGCTTCCCTCTCCCATGTACTATCCTCAATCCCACCATGTCTCCATAACACACGAACCAAGGGAATGGTTCACCCACGAAGCACCTTCTCTTTGCGATCCTCGATCATCACTGATCTCTCCACAAAAGTCATGTTGTCCTCGATGTCCAGCTCTCCCCAGCCGAGGACGTTTGAATCGTCGTGCACATACCGACAGAGCTGGGACACATGGAAGACATCATGTATCCTCAGTAGCTGTGGTGGTAACGCTAGCTGATAATCCACTTTTCCAACCCACCACAACACTTCGAAGGGCTAGATGAACCTGGGAGAAAGCTTACTCCCCTTGCCGAACCTCCGTTGTCCACGATGAGGGGAGACCTTCAAGAACACGTGGTCTCCAACCTCAAACTCCAAGGGTCTCCTCTTGGTATTAGCATACGGCTTCTGTCGGTCATGGGCTGCCTTCATCCTCCCCCGTATAAGCTGAACTTTCTCCGCCGTGCTCTGCACCACCTCCGGGCCAAGGATGCCTGCCTCTCCGACTTCGGTCCAACACACAGGTGAGCGGCATGACCTCCGGTAAAAGGCTTAAAACGGGGCCATACCAATGGTAGAGTGATAGCTATTATTGTAGGAGAACTCTACCAGAGGCAAGTGTCGCACCCATGATCCTCCTGAGTCCAGAACACATGCCCGCAACATATCCTCCAAGGTCTGGATGGTGCGCTATGTCTGTCCATCTGTCAGGGGATGGAAAGTAGTGCTAAGATGCAGCTGGGTGCCAAAAGCATGCTGCAATCCTCTCCAGACTCGTGAGGTAAACTGTGCATCCCTATCTGAGACTATAGACCTCAGAACTCCATGCAACCGCACCACCTCATACATGTACATTCGTGCCAAAGCATCCACTGCACTCGACTCCCTGATCACCAGAAAGTGAGCCGATTTCGTCAACCGGTCCACTACCACCCAGATGGCATTGTATTACCATTGGACCTTGGGTAGTCCCATGACTAAATCCATCGATATGTCGTCCCACTTCCACTCGGGAACATCTAGAGACTGGAGTAGGCCGCCTGGAACTCGGTGTTCAGCCTTCACTTGCTGACACACTAAGCACTTGGCCACAAACTCTGCCACTGCTCGCTTAACTCCGGGCCACCAAAACTATTTCTTCAATCCCTGGTACATCTTGGAAACTCCTAGTTCTACCGCAAGGGGTGAGTTTTGGAACTCACTGAGAACCTTTTCGTGCATCACTTCTGGAAAAAACAACCTTCCCTGGAAAAGCATCTGGTTCTGACCATCCTCTGTCCATCCTTCTGGAGCATTGCCCCAGTCAACTAGGTCACGCATCACTTTGCACTCTAGTTCTCCCCACTGAGATTCCTCCACTTGCTGAAACAGGGAAGACTACACTATCATATGATATAGGAAACCTCTATCGTTATCCATCCTCACATCCAGGTGTAAGGCAACCAACTCCTCCATTGCCTTTCAGGTGTCTGCCGACTCTCAGACCACATCCTTCTGTGATCTCATGATCAAGGCATCATCCACTACATTCCCCTTCCCTGAAGTGTTGGAGTTCTTGAAGTCGTAATCCTGGAGGAACTCCATCCACCTTCGCTGCCGCAATTTTAGGTCCCGCTGGGAGAAGATATACCTCAAGATTTTGTGATCTATGAAGACCAAAAAGTGTTCTCCGATGAGGTAGTGCCACCATAACTTCAGTGCAAAAACGACCACTGCAAGCTCTAGGTCATGGGTGGAATAATTATGCTCATGAGGGCGTAGCTTCCTACACCCATAAGAGATCACCCCTTGTCGCTGCATCAACACACATCCCAGGGCCTGTCCTGAAGCATCACAGAACACCTCATAGTCCACCCCTTCTTCTGGTAATCTCAGCACTAGGGCACTAACCAACTTCTCCTTCAGATAGCTGAAGGCTGACTCACACTGCTCACTCCACATGAAAACCTGGTCTTTCTTGGTCAGGGCTGTCAAAGGGACTGCTACTTGAAAGAAGTTGGGTACGAAACTTCGATAGTAACCTTCCAGCCTGAGGAAACTACAGACCTCTACCACATTATTAGGTGATGCCCAAGAAACAACTGCCTCAACCTTTGATGGGTCCACCGCTACCCCCTTCTCGAACACCACATGCCCAAGGAAGTGCACTTCTCGCGTCCAGAATTTTCATTTCGACAACTTCCCATAAAGCTGGTGCTATCAGAGGACCTCCAAAACCGTCCTCAAGTGCTCTACATATTCCTCCTCTGATCTTGAATAGATCAGGATGTCGTCGATGAATACAACCACAAACCGATCCAGGTACTTCCGGAAGATGGAGTTCATAAGCCCCATGAACACAGCCGGGGCGTTCGTAACACCGAAGGGCATGACTACGAACTTGAAGTGTCCATATCTGCACCTAAAGGCCATCTTCGGTATGTCACTCTCCTTTACCCTCAAATGGTGATACCTAGACCGCAGGTCGATCTTCGAGAACCACCTTGCCCCTTTCAGCTAGTCGAAAAGATCGTCTATCCTCGGAAGAGGATAGCGATTCTTGATCGTCACCTAATTCAGCCTCCTGTAGTCTATGCACAAACTGAGACCACCATCTGCCTTATTGGTGAACAAGACTGGATCACCCCACGGTGACACACTTGGTCGAACATAACCCCTTTTCATTAGATCGTCAATCCGAATCTGCAACTCTCGTAGCTCCGAAGGTTCCATTCGGTAAGGAGCCATCGAGATTGGCCGAGCGCCAGGCTGCAAGTCTATCCCAAACTCGATATCCCATTGAGGGGGTAGAGTCTTCACCTCCTCAAGGAAGACATCCATAAACTCACAGACGATCTCTGGCACCTCCACCATCTCAGCATCCACTGACTCCACTGACAGCTCGGCTAACAAGGAGAGGAGGGGTTCCTCTCGCCGGCTGCCCTTCTGACTGCTCCGCTCGCCGGTGAAAACAACATGTCGGCCAGAAAAGTCTGAAAACACGACCCTTCTTCGGAAGCAGTCGATGATGACACACACAGATAATAGCCAGTCAATGCCTAGGATGAAATCGTATGGCTATATCTGTAGTATAAGAAGATCCCTAACTGACTGATGTGGCCCTATAATCAGTCTGCATCCTCGACAAACAAATAACAAGTCGGTCTGACCTCCGACTGGTGTGATCAGCACCAGTGGCATTGGAAGTCTCTCGGTATCTAGACCCAAATCACGGGCTAAACTAGGTGCGACGAAGGAGTGCAAATCTCCGGTATCGAACAAGGAATAAGCAAGAGTGCTAAACAAACTGATCGTACCACAAACAACCTCCGGCCCTGCTAGAACTGTTGCCTCCGCGGTGTGTAGTTGTCCATGCCCGGCTCCTATGCCCCTCGGTTTTCGGCCACCTCCCCGACCATGCCCCGGTCGAGGTCCCTAAGGAGCGCCCTGAGGTCAGCCTTCTCCTCCTTTGTCTACCCTCGAAGGAGCAGGAGCTCGTTGTCCCTGCTGCTGCTACTAGAAAGGCCTGGCTGGAAGCTACTGTTGGGGCTGTCCGCCACCGTCGTACTGTACTTGGTCCAAGAACTAACTCCGGAGATGTCCATAGCTCCCACAGACGAAGCATCGCGGTCCTGGGCCCAAAGGAAAAGGGCGAGGACCAGGGGATCAAAACTGAAACTGTTGCGGCCTGCTCCCTGCTGGTCGGAACCTGGAGGGTCCTAACGCTAGAGGCCTAGTACTGACGGCCTTCCCCTTTGATGGTCCCAGATGGATCCCCTCTCATGACACACCTCCTAGAGCGTGCATCCTCTCCACCACTTCAGCCTTCTTCTGGACCTCCAAGTACGCCGGCCGGGTAAAGGGGGTAACAACATACTGGAGGGAGGGTCGAAGCGCCTCCTCCAAATGCCTTGACTGAGACTCCTCATCGGGAAAGAGGTCCGAAACAAAATGTAGGAGGTCCTTGAACTTTATTCCTAGCTCCCTTACTGACATACTCCCTTTCTGGAGGGAGAGTAGCTCCTGTCTCTTTTTCGCCTTCATCGTCGAAGAGAGGAATTCTGCCCAGAACTCCCTCTCGAAATCAGCCAATGCCACCTCAGCCTCTCTCCCCTCCACCAGGTAAAGAATCCACCACTATCGCATTGTTCCTCGCATCTGGATAACGGCCAGAGGAACCTAGTACTCGATCAGAGCCCAGATCAAACCGAAGGCTATCACCATCTCCTCTAGCCCGCCCTCCATCTTCATATCAGAGGTGTTGCCCTCATACTTCTCGAGGGTCTGTCGCTAGAAGGCCCGAAGTGTCTTCTTCCACTGGTCATCCTCTTCCTCTCAATCAGCTCTCTGCCGATCGGCCAAGGTAGTCTCTGGGGCCTCGATCACCCTCACCAAACGTGGTCGTCTCCCAGGTTCCATAGCTGCAAGGTAAACAAGGAATGTCTAAGCCCAAGTAGTGTATAATGTTGTTTAAAACTTATTAAACTTTTTATTTATTCATAACTCCCAAAACACCCCAAAAACATGAGAACACAAGTCATTATGATGCATTTACCTTTCCTAGGGTCTCTCCCTACAATCAGCGTGGCCTCACTTGGTCGTTCGGTAGGTCCAAAGTCCTTGCATCGGATCACGGGGGGCCCTAAAATCATGTGTCCTAGTCAGTATTCCCTGGCCTAATTCACATACCAAGGTCACCCAACACTGTTTCCCTAACATCCCATGCAATCCTCACTATACCTAACTCCAGACTCCATCCTATCTCTCAACCATCCTCTGATACCATTCTGTCATGACCCGCCTTCACCAAAAGGAGGTAAGGGTCAACAAATTTCCAGGTCCTTTTTTCTTTAAGTTGAAGGAGAGATAATGACCCGTGATACCCTCCTTCAATAGGTCCTGGAGTGGCGACTACCACCAAGGGTATAGAATCACACACTAAATTGAAGGCATTACCCTTTTTCTTTTAATTGGATCGGGAGATAGAATGGTAAATCCCAACAACACCAAAAGCGGAGAGTAAAATTAAACCCAAGAACCATTCCTAGTGCATGTTAAAAAAGTAAAAATCCACAAAGTACAATGTGAATACAAGGGTAAAGTATCAAAGAAAGAAAAACAGCAACTGCAATTTCCCCAAAGGTCCGAGCTAGTATGGTCTCGCGCGATCCCCGAAGTCCTCCTGGAAACTTGAAAGCATTTTTATATATATGTAGGGTGATCATATAGTTATACTCGGTAGGGAAAAGCCAAAGTCTCTCGTGCACAAGTGGGGGAACATACTAAAGTCCTGTGAGAAAAAGAGTAAACCAAACACCTAACAAGGTAAACTATCCACCCAAGCCTCACCAAGGCACACTCCCCAAATAACACAAGTCAAGTAATATATATAATAAGAGCACATCGATGTTTGGGTACCCCGCGCCACTTTCCCACTGGTTATTGAAGACATCCTACGCATCGAACCAATCCCGCTATTCTCACTGCAGTCCCACTTCCACACCCGCCCGCACACATCTGGGCCACAACCTCACGCATTCCCACTGCCAAACCCCACCCGCACACACCTGGACCACAACTGTCACACGTAACCACGCCTACAAACACCTAATCCAGAACAACCACCGCCACACCCAAAAAAACCTGGGCTAGAAGATCCACTGCCATGCCCGAAGACACCTAGGCCTCATCTTGAAGATACTTGGGAAAGTACCTGCCCACACACACATGGGCCATAACCACCACACAACCCCGCCCGAAGGTTCTTGGGCTAATAATGGACCTCAGGACATCACATCTTGCCCAAAGATACTTGGGATATCTGGGAAAGGGTGCAAAAAAGGAGCTAATAACCAGCCACTAATAATAGTGTTGAGAAAAACACCCTCCCCCATGTAATGGGGGTGTTCGGTACTAAGTTCTCAACTTGGGTGGGGCGCATATAAGAAACACAAAACTATAAGTATAAGTATAGGTAACAAGCACTAACCCAAAGTTTGGGTTTTTCTTCAGCCTTCCTAAAGAACACAAATAGTACCATGTCCAAGTCACAACTCACATCAAACCAAAACCCATTTTCCCCATCCTCATTTACATGTTCAATAATAACTTTTAAATAAGTTTATGCACTACTGGGCAACTAACACCATAAGCACAAACCAAGGGAAAAAGATCCAGCCAAACGTCAATTTAAGCATCCACTCCAGGTTCTCTGGTAAATCCACAACAACCAAAGAAAATCCCATGTTACAGCCCCGTGTCCAAAATACAAGAGCCAAAGGTTTCTCATCAATAGAAAATTCAACCCCAATTCATGATATAAACAAGGTAACCACCCTGTCTTAAAATTCACAACCACTGAAAGCATAACACAGGGGATCCCATCCCCAATTTTCACAACCACCGAGAGTATAATAACAGGGGATCCCATCCCCACCCACATCACCCAGAAAATGGCCCGTGAAGGAAGAACAATCAAACCACTACCACCAAGAAAAGCATGCCCATGCCGGTATTTTCAGATTTATAAGATTTAACACACTCCATGATTTTCAAATTCGGTGTACTTTAACCGGGTTTATCACAGAAAGGAGTTGATCCTGGTGCTTTCAATTTTCTTAGCCGAATGTAAGTAATTAACCGATTTACTTTTCACAGCAGGAGTTCACAAGTACAAACAATCCATTTAAAACATCACGAGGGGTTCATTAGTGCACAGAGAAAGACCACTAACGGCCATGATTTTCAGTAGGTGTAAGCCCGCACAATTCAGAAATCATAAAATTATGGAAGATCATAAAACAGAGCAGCATCATCGATCATTTCCCTCCCCCTTCATTAGAGTTCATTAATTATCTTCATTAAGGTTTGGGTTTATCAAATTCTATAGAAACAAAAGCATTCCCACCCCGCATGATACACAAAAGTGAGAGACGAGGAGAAATTCCCTACTTGTTATCAATGATCGATGCTATGCCCGGGCGTTGAACTTCACGGATAGCGATGTGTCTCGTCTGAACGAAAAGCTACTCGTCTGAATGAAGGGTACTCCAGCACAGGGTGATCGAGAAAAGAAACCTAGGAGAACCCTTTTAGTTTAAAAAGGTCAGGGACGGTTGAGATAAGAACACAAAACCACGTAAAGAGCGGGGTCGTGGGTTGACCACATGGACCCACACGTTATTAAAGGGTCAGGCGGTTTAAACCTATGCACACACCAGGTTAATTCATTAAATATTTTATTAAACGACATTAATGGGTGTTACTAGGCTTTACAACAAGCTTAAAGGGTTCAAAATAGGGTTTAAACCCCAATTTGCGTAAAAAAGAACGCTACTGGAAAGACCCCGTGGGGGTAGGCGAGAGCCAGCAGTAGCCGAGAGCTACTGGTGGCTGAGAGCTACCGGTAGCCGAGCTACCGGTAGGCTGTAGATACCGGTAGACCGAGCTACTAGTAGGCCTTCTACCGGTAGGCCTGCCATTAGGCCGATCTTCACCGATATTCCCAGACCGGAAAACCCAACACGAGATTCACAAAGTAATGGACCCCAAAAACCCAGGCCATTACAATATAGTATACCAACTGTTCCCTCAACCATAGAAAAGTAAGCCGTGACAATAGGCTTATACCAATAGTTCTATGAAAACCATTGGTATAGGTGTCAAAATAGAAGGTATACCAACGGTTTTCTAAAAATCTTTAGCATATGTGTGTTAAATTATAACATATACCAACGGTTTTTGAAACCATTGGTATATGTGTGATAAAATTATACCAACAGTTTACAACCATTGGTATAGAGGGGATATGGCAGGCCTTAAGGATATACAAACGGTTCTGTTATAATTTTTGGTATAAATATATACCAACAGTTATAACAAAACCATCAGTATAGTTATATTATAGAATCTATACCAATGGTTTTGATTACCATTGGTATACATTTTCTCAACTCCAAAGCAGCAGGCCCCTCTCCCCCCTCTCCAGACCTGCAACAACATAGCTCCACAGCAACACACCTCCCCCTCTCCATACCTGAAACAACACCAATACAAAATCCCCATTCAAAGTATTCAAAATTTAGAATTCATTCCAGAATTTAGAAATTTAGAAATTTAGAAATTCAAATACAATAAATGGTTCTTGATGTGTTAGTTGGAAACATTGGCCAATCTTGACATATGATATGGGTTACCAGAATAGCCTACATGTTTTTCATAGACCTTTCACTTAGAATAAGGGGTTATGTGGCTAATTGTAATTTTCTCTCCTGGATGTGATGTGAGATGAATCCCCATATTGGGTAGTGGGTATGAATATTCAATTAAGTCTTTGGTATTGGGTTCCCAAAGGGAATTTTGTTTGGTCCAATAACCCACTGTTTTAGTATGGGATTGAAGTGATCCATGGGGCTATGTTGTCACCATATGTATTCCTCGCCATTGTTGTATTTTTATGAGACTTTGAAACTTATTTTTCAAGAATCTATGTGTAGCCTTGTTGACCAATTTGTTATATTGTATGCTTGAGTGTTCATAGGTTTCATATGAAATCACTATATGATATTTATTTGTTGTATGTTATAGTATAGAATGAACGACCCATGATTGAGAATTAGAACATGAGTGTTGGTGCATGTTCATGATGGGATGTCGAGACTGTAACGACCCGAAATTTTTTAAATAAATTTTGTTTCCCAATTTTATGTGTTATTGTTATACTCAACAAAAACGTTTTATTTGATAAACATGATTATAATTAAAATGAGATCAGTGGGTTTTGACTATTATATAACCATCGGTCAATATGACCGCTGTGAATAAAATGTTTTGATATAAGTAATCTTGGTTAATTATTATAGAAAGAAGATTCGATGGCCTCACCTAGTAGTCTTGGACCGATCGAAGCCCATCTAACAGAGCTTGGGAAGGAGGTAGCACCACTGGGCTTTGCTCTGGATCAAATCCAATCCGAACTTCATCATGTGAAGCTGTAACGGAATCGCCTTCGTGAGAAGTTCAAACTGATAGAAATTACTACTCGGGCAATGTTGACTGAGCCGCCCCAAGCTTCTATCACCCTAGCACACCTTACTCTTAGGTCATATGCTGGTATTATAAGGGGTTATGTAACGAGACCATAACTACCTTGTGTAATCCTTGTTTTAAATAAAAATTGGGATTTCTTCTTATGATGAAGTTTATGAATTTTGAAATGACCGGATAAATATAGTATGCAGATTTTTGATGAATTTTAGAAAAAGGATATTTTAAATATGTTTATGTAAACCCTAAATAATTAAAAATGTGTAATGATTTTCAAAAAATGGTCTTCTGCAATTATGTTCAGTACTAAATTTAGAGTCTAATAAGACCAACTTGATTTTTGATGAATAGTAAATTATGAATAGTGATTTTATGATTAGGATTAGTAATATGACCAAATGGATTAGTAATCTCACTTAAAGAAAGTTTTAAAATAATCTAGGCACCTTGATTAAGTAATGTGATTCAATAAAATAGTTAAATAACGGTTTCATTAATTATTATTCAAGTATTAGTTTTTTCGGGTGAATAGTGTTTTTTAATTAAAAATTTAATTAAAAATAATTAGAAAATTATTTTTATAAAAATGACTTTATTTTTGAACTCAAAGCATCGATATTATGTTATGGTAATTTTTGGGGTTTTTTCTGAAAAAATGAATTTTCGATGAATAGTGTTTTTATTTAAAAATTAAATTAAAAATATTTAGAAAATTATTTTTATAAAATGGATTTCATTTTTGAAATCAGAGCATTGATATTTGGTTAATGTGAAATTTTGGGATTTTTCTGAGAAAGTTGAATTTTCAGTGAATAGTAAAAATACAGTTTTAGGGTTTCGGTATGTTTAATGACATCATAACGGTGTCATGATGATGTCATGAGATCTTTTGAGGGTTGGCCGGCCAAGGGTGATTAATTATTGTTTTGGGGGCCCCATGTGGCCTAACTCCATGATAAATGACAAGGGAGAGCACATGGGTTTGAGAAAAGCACATGTGAGGTGTCCCTTGGCCATTAATGCCTTGTCCCCTCACTTTCCCTATAAATACCAAGCCCTCCTCTCATCCATTCGACTCCCCACTCATTCCCAACGAATTTCTGGTCTCATTACCTCCCAAGGAGTCCTCCCAAGGTGCCCCCAAGCCCTCAAGGTCCCAACCTTTGAGGTTTAAGAGTTACATTTTAAGGTAAGGGATCTGACCCCTCTCTTTCTTTTCAAGTATTCTCTTTTATGTCATTTCTTTTATACTCCATGTTCTTATGTTGGAGGATGTTCTTTTATATTCATCCTACGTCCTATTTCATGTTCATATGATGAGAAACCCCCCTTTCTCTCATCAATTCGTTTTAAGAATGTTTAAGTGGCGCCGTTAGGCTGCCGAATTTTTAAGGGATTCTTTCACCTTCCTCGTTTTCAAGTTCTATTTTCATTCAAGTCTTTCATGTTCCTTTTTATTATGTTGGGGTATGATCTCTAAATTATCATACTGATATTTTATGATCATATGATGAGAGACCCCATTTGATCGCTTCAATTCAGTATTTTGAAGTTTTAAGTGGCGCCGTTAGGCTGCCGAATTTTTTAGTGGTTCTTCACCCTTCTCGTTTTGAAGTTCTACTTTCATGTCAATTATTTCAAGTTCCTTTTTGTTATATTGGGGTATGATCTCTATATATATCATACTGGACTCTTATGTTCATATGATGAGAGACCCCATTTGATCTCTTCAATTCAGTATTTTGATGTTTTAAGTGGCGCCGTTAGGCTGCCGAATTTTTAAGTGGTTCTTCACCCTTCTCGTTTTGAAGTTCTACTTTCATGTCAATTCGTTCAAGTTTTCTTTTGTTATGTTGGGAAATTATCTCTATATCTATCATACTGATCTCTTATGATCATATGATGAGGGACCCTATTTTATCTTGTCAAATCATTTTCTTTTGAAGTTAAGTGACGCCGTAAGGCTGCCGAATTTTCATAAGAGAAATCTAATTTTTTTCTTCCTTCCATGTTTTTCATTTCAAATGGTATGTCCTTGAAATTTCATTACCATGATCATGTATCCTTCTTATTCTGTCCATGTACTGTTTTATGGGTCATTTATGAATGTTTGACCCATTTTACCTCTCTTTTAATGTCTTCTAAGACCTCGGAACATTGCCATTATGCTGCAGAATTTCTGTCTCAAAATGTCTATCTCTTTTTCTAAAGTTCTTTTATTTTATTAAGTGAATACTCAAAGCTCTTTCTTATAAAGGGGTATTCACATATATACCAAAATGTTCTATATTAAATTCTGGGATTTACATACATGAGACCCACCTTCCTTTTCTGTGGGTTTTAAAGTGATATAAATATCATGTCTTTAAAGCAGTTTTTAAAAAGTTATGATTATGAAATGAAACCCATTTCATTTATGCTATATGGGTTATTTATGAAATGTTTGATGATGATATATGTGGCTCACATGATAATAAAGGCAAATTTAAGGGTGCGCCCTGATAGCGCTCCAATGCATTGGGTAATGATGTAACCACTAGAGATTACAATTTTCACGATACCTTGGTGAATAACCTTGGTAATTTTAAAATGACACCTTGGGGATGGACCTTGGTGATATGTTCATGATTGTCTATGTTAAATGATGTAGCCACATATTCAAGTTATGAAAAAGTTTTATTTTTATTATGATATGCCTCATGATTTCATTTTCATGCCTTAAAGTTCTTTTCATGACTTTATTGATGTATCTCAAGTTCATATGTAAAATGTTTCACTTGTTTCCCTTACTGGGCCTTCTGCTCACCCTTCCTTTTGATGTATGTCCCCAGGTTATGGGATGCAGTAATGAGCCTAGGGTGAACATGAGGAGAAGCCTTTCAAGTGTTTAAGAAGAATGTTTTTTTTTGTTTCATGTTTTATGTTCCTTGTTTCCAAGACACTAAACCTTAAAGATCCTCAGTTCCGTGTAATGGAATGAAAAGTTATGTTATAAAAAGACGGGATGCTATAGTTAGTATCAAAGGATGGTTTAGTTATTTGTGGAAATTAGGATATGAAAACTCTAGGAGGAACCCTATAGAAAAGTTTAATATAGGAAATCTTCCTGGTATTTTGGTGAGTATTGAGTAAGGGGTTGCCAAGCAAATACATCCCTGTCTGGATACGAGCAGGTAGAGGTGGCTCTGGCACAGATGTACATAGGGGTAAAACCCGAAAACACCGCTTTGAGCTAGACTCGAACGGGAACTGGTACATGACAACGGGCCTTGCTGCACTCTTGGTTACGACACTCCCGGGGGATATGCTTTGGTTAATTCATAAGCTTGGTATGAACCATTGTTAAAGGAACAAAGATAAAATAAAATAAAGGTTCACATAAGAATATATGATCATTCATAACCTAGATGGGAACCTAGGAGATCACAAGTTAGGGTATACCTTTCATATACAAGTTATCCTTATATGCTTTCAGTTCCTTTTCAGGATTATTAGCTAAGTTCTTAAACCCCTAATTATACTTTCTCTTTTTAGTTAATGGTGGGAAATGGAAGAACATGTCCCGACAACCAATGTGATAGGAAATGCGACGATTTTAGAATTAATATGACAGGGATGATTAGGGGATTAAAATATGATTATTATTTTGTAATACGTTCATTATTTTGGGAACCATATTTGATCGAGGTAAATAGATTACTACGGTATTTTCAATGAGGAGTAAGGTTAAATTATATTTTGAAGAATCGACGAATTTAAGGCGAACTTATAGTAATTTAGGTTACTTATGGGAATGACTAACCTATCTTGGGTAAAATATGTTTAGGTTAGCTACTTTTTTTATAAGATGTTAGGAGTGGTTGATGTTGTCTGGAGATGAACAATTAAGTTGTTTTGAAAGACGATGTTATCAAATCCTTATTGTATTTGGGTTTCAATCTTAGTTTGGTTTGTTTTGAGGAATTTTAAGGACCGTTATTTAGGGAATGGTCTATGATGAAATTTGGGTAGTACCATGGAACTTTGATGATTTAAAAGTAGTTTCCATTCCTATGGGATTCTTTCTTTTTGAAGAGTTGTTTTACCTTAACCTTTCAGTTTTTGGGATAATGTTTAAAGATAGAATAAATAGATAGTTAATCTTTTGTAGATTATGTGATTCTATAGAAGATGATTCTTGTGCTTTTATGAGACCAAGTGTTTTTGAATTCTCATCATTTGGAGAAAAGATTAGTGTTGGTAGGGACTTGTTAAAGGATGAAACTCTACTTGAAGGTAGGTATATTTTCTTATGTTTTTGTTCTATGTAGTAAATGAAATCCTCAAAATTATGAAAAGAAACGTAAAACAAAAATGTCGTTGGTTTACGTTTCCTACTAAGTAATCAAAGACCGTTTACACACATCATAAGTTTGGGATTTTCTCATGGTTAACTTTCTCCTAATAATGTTCTCTATCACTCTCCCTCAGAACTTGACCCTTTGTTTTTTCCTCCATGTCCATGTTTTCCTACATGGAACCCTAGTGTGGGTTAACTTGGGTGACCTTTGTACTTCCCTTTCTTTATTTTAAAGTAATAGTTTTACTGACTCCTTTTCCGATGTGGGACTTTCAATGAAATTTCAAAACCCAATTTTAAAATTGCGAGGACGCAATTTCTTAAGGGGGGAAGATTGTAACGACCTGAAATTTTTTAAATAAATTTTGTTTCCCAATTTTATGTGTTATTGTTATACTCAACAAAAACGTTTTATTTGATAAACATGATTATAATTAAAATGAGATCAGTGGGTTTTGACTATTATATAACCATCGGTCAATATGACCGCTGTGAATAAAATGTTTTGATATAAGTAATCTTGGTTAATTATTATAGAAAGAAGATTCGATGGCCTCACCTAGTAGTCTTGGACCGATCGAAGCCCATCTAACAGAGCTTGGGAAGGAGGTAGCACCACTGGGCTTTGCTCTGGATCAAATCCAAGCCGAACTTCATCATGTGAAGCTGGAACGGAATCGCCTTTGTGAGAAGTTCAAACTGATAGAAATTACTACTCGGGCAATGTTGACTGAGCCGCCCCAAGCTTCTATCACCCTAGCACACCTTACTCTTAGGTCCTATGCTGGTATTATAAGGGGTTATGTAACGAGACCATAACTACCTTGTGTAATCCTTGTTTTAAATAAAAATTGGGATTTCTTCTTATGATGAAGTTTATGAATTTTGAAATGACCGGATAAATATAGTATGCAGATTTTTGATGAATTTTAGAAAAAGGATATTTTAAATATGTTTATGTAAACCCTAAATAATTAAAAATGTGTAATGATTTTCAAAAAATGGTCTTCTGCAATTATGTTCAGTACTAAATTTAGAGTCTAATAAGACCAACTTTATTTTTGATGAATAGTAAATTATGAATAGTGATTTTATGATTAGGATTAGTAATATGACCAAATGGATTAGTAATCTCACTTAAAGAAAGTTTTAAAATAATCTAGGCACCTTGATTAAGTAATGTGATTCAATAAAATAGTTAAATAACGGTTTCATTAATTATTATTCAAGTATTAGTTTTTTCGGGTGAATAGTGTTTTTTAATTAAAAATTTAATTAAAAATAATTAGAAAATTATTTTTATAAAAATTACTTTATTTTTGAACTCAAAGCATCGATATTATGTTATGGTAATTTTTGGGGTTTTTTCTGAAAAAATGAATTTTCGATGAATAGTGTTTTTATTTAAAAATTAAATTAAAAATATTTAGAAAATTATTTTTATAAAATGGATTTCATTTTTGAAATCATAGCATTGATATTTGGTTAATGTGAAATTTTGGGATTTTTCTGAGAAAGTTGAATTTTCAGTGAATAGTAAAAATACAGTTTTAGGGTTTCGGTATGTTTAATGACATCATAACGGTGCATGATGATGTCATGAGATCTTTTGAGGGTTGACCGGCCAAGGGTGATGAATTATTGTTTTGGGGGCCCCATGTGGCCTAACTCCATGATAAATGACAAGGGAGAGCACATGGGTTTGAGAAAAGCACATGTGAGGTGTCCCTTGGCCATTAATGCCTTGTCCCCTCACTTTCCCTATAAATACCAAGCCCTCCTCTCATCCATTCGACTCCCCACTCATTCCCAACGAATTTATGGTCTCATTACCTCCCAAGGAGTCCTCCCAAGGTGCCCCCAAGCCCTCAAGGTCCCAACCTTTGAGGTTTAAGAGTTACATTTTAAGGTAAGGGATCCGACCCCTCTCTTTCTTTTCAAGTAATCTCTTTTATGTCATTTCTTTTATACTCCATGTTCTTATGTTGGAGGATGTTCTTTTATATTCATCCTACGGCCTATTTCATGTTCATATGATGAGAGACCCCCCTTTCTCTCATCAATTCGTTTTAAGAATGTTTAAGTGGCGCCGTTAGGCTGCCGAATTTTTAAGAGATTCTTTCACCTTCCTCGTTTTCAAGTTCTATTTTCATTCAAGTCTTTCATGTTCCTTTTTATTATGTTGGGGTATGATCTCTAAATTATCATACTGATATTTTATGATCATATGATGAGAGACCCCATTTGATCGCTTCAATTCAGTATTTTGAAGTTTTAAGTGGCGCCGTTAGGCTGCCGACTTTTTAAGTGGTTCTTCACCCTTCTCGTTTTGAAGTTCTACTTTCATGTCAATTATTTCAAGTTCCTTTTTGTTATATTGGGGTATGATCTCTATATATATCATACTGGACTCTTATTTTCATATGATGAGAGACCCCATTTGATCTCTTCAATTCAGTATTTTGATGTTTTAAGTGGCGCCGTTAGGCTGCCGAATTTTTAAGTGGTTCTTCACCCTTCTCGTTTTGAAGTTCTACTTTCATGTCAATTCGTTCAAGTTCCCTTTTGTTATGTTGGGAAATTATCTCTATATCTATCATACTGAACTCTTATGATCATATGATGAGGGACCCTATTTTATCTTGTCAAATCATTTTCTTTTGAAGTTGAGTGACGCCGTAAGGCTGCCGAATTTTCATAAGAGAAATCTAATTTTTTTCTTCCTTCCATGTTTTTAATTTCAAATGGTATGTCCTTGAAATTTCATTACCATGATCATGTATCCTTCTTATTCTGTCCATGTACTGTTTTATGGGTCATTTATGAATGTTTGACCCATTTTACCTCTCTTTTAATGTCTTCTAAGACCTCGGAACATTGCCATTATGCTGCAGAATTTCTGTCTCAAAATGTCTATCTCTTTTTCTAAAGTTATTTTATTTTATTAAGTGAATACTCAAAGATCTTTCTTATAAAGGTGTATTCACATATATACCAAAATGTTCTATTTTAAATTCTGGGATTTACATACATGAGACCCATCTTCCTTTTCTGTGGGTTTTAAAGTGATATAAATATCATGTCTTTAAAGCAGTTTTTAAAAAGTTATGATTATGAAATGAAACCCATTTCCTTTATGCTATATGGGTTATTTATGAAATGTTTGATGATGATATATGTGGCTCACATGATAATAAAGGCAAATTTAAGGGTGCGCCCTGATAGCGCTCCAATGCATTGGGTAATGATGTAACCACTAGAGATTACAATTTTCACGATACCTTGGTGAATAACCTTGGTAATTTCAAAATGACACCTTGGGGATGGACCTTGGTGATATGTTCATGATTGTCTATGTTAAATGATGTAGCCACATCTTCAAGTTATGAAAAAGTTTTATTTTTATTATGATATGCCTCATGATTTCATTTTCATGCCTTAAAGTTCTTTTCATGACTTTATTGATGTATCTCAAGTTCATATGTAAAATGTTTCACTTGTTTCCCTTACTGGGCCTTCTGCTCACCCTTCCTTTTGATGTATGTCCCCAGGTTATGGGATGCAGTAATGAGCCTAGGGTGAACATGAGGAGAAGCCTTTCAAGTGTTTAAGAAGAATGTTTTTTTTTTGTTTCATGTTTTATGTTCCTTGTTTCCAAGACACTAAACCTTAAAGATCCTCAGTTCCGTGTAATGGAATGAAAAGTTATGTTATAAAAAGACGGGATGCTATAGAGACTCATTCCTAATATAATTCATGTTTTTATATATATACTATGACCCATTATGTTTCAATCTATGCCTTGTGAATATTTTCTTATAATAACATATGACCAATAGACCATATTTTATTTTTTATCCCTTAATTTCAAGAATCTATGTGTAGCCTTATGAAGATTTTTTGTATGCCAGTTATTGTTTTCACTTAAAATGTTGTCCATTTCAAACAAAAGTGAGACACTTTGAGTGATACTAGTCACACTGTGCCTTGGATTGAGGCGGGGTTGACTCGTACCCATCACAAATGATCCATGGATTGTTGTGCTAAAGTATCAACACAATCTGAATGTGTTTGGTCAGTTTTATATTTGTCAATTGTTGTTTTCACTTAAAATCATGTTCATTTCAAACAAAAGTGAGACACTTTGAGTGGTACCCATCACACCATTCCTTAGATTGAGATAGTGTTTACTCTTACACGTCAAAAATGACCCATGGATCATTTTTCTAAAGTATAAACACAATCCGAATGCGTTTGATCAGTTTTCCGTTTTCCAGTTGTTGATTTCACTTAAAATATTGTCCATTTCAAATAAAAGAGAGACACTTTGAATGATACCAGTTACACCGTGACCCGGATTGAGGAAAGGTTGACTCTTACACATCACAACTGACCCATGGATCATTTTTCTAAAGTATCAACACAATTTGAATACGTTTCGTCAGTTTTTCGTATATCAGTTGTTTTGACTTAAAATGTTGTCCATTTTAAACAAAAGTGAGACATTTTGAGTGGTACCAGCCACAAATTGCCTTGTATTGAGGCAGAGTCGACTCTTGCATATCACAAACTACCCATGTATTGTTTTGCTAAAGTATCAACACAATATAAATGCATTTGGTCGGTTTTCCGTATGCCATTTGTGGTTTTCAGCTAAAATGTTGTCCATTTCAAACAAAAGTGAGACACTTTGAGTGATACCAGTCACACCATGCCTAAAATTAAGGCAGGGTTGACTCTTACCCTTAAAAAATGATCCATGGATTGTTGTGATAAATTATCAACACAATCTGAATGTGTTTGGTCAGTTTTTCGTATGCCATTTGTTGTTTTCACTTAAAATCCTGTCCATTTCAAATAAATGTGACACTTTGAGTGGTACCAGCCACACTGTGCCTCAAATTGAGGCGATGTTGACTCATACAATTCAAAAATGACCCATGGATTTTTTTCCTAATGTATCAATACAATATGAATTCATTTGATCAGTTTTTCTGTATGCCAGTTGTTGATTTCACTTAAAATGTTGTCCATTTCAAATAAAAGAGATACACTTTGAGTGATACCGATCACACCGTGCCTCAGATTAAGGTGGGGTTGACTCGTACACATCAAAAATGACTCATTTATCGTTTTTCTAAAATATCAACACAATTCAAATATGTTTGGTCGGTTTTACGTATGTCAGTTGTTTTGACTTAAAATGTTGTCCATTTTAAACAAAAGAGAGACGCTAAGAGTGATACCAGAAACATCGTGCCTTGGATTGAGGCAAGGTTAACTCTAACACATCAAAAATGACCCATGTATATTTTTTATAAAGTATCAAGACAATCTGAAAACATTTGGTCAGATTTCTGTATGCAAGTTGTTGTTTTCACATAAAATCATGTCTATTTCAAATAAAAGTGAGACATTTTGAGTGGTACCAGCCACACCATGCCTCATATTGAGGAGGGTTTGACTCTTATACATCAAAAATGACCCATGGATCATTTTCATAAAGTATCAACACAATCTAAATGTGTTTGGTCAGTTTTCTGTATGCCAATTGTTGTTTTCACTTAAAATGTTGTCCATTTCAAACAAAAGTGAGACACTTTGAGTGATACCGATCACACTGTGTCTCAGATTAAGGAAGGGTTGACTCCTACCTGTCAAAAATGATCCATGGATCGTTTTTCTAAAGTATCAACACAATCTGAATGCGTTTCGTCAGTTTTCTGTATGCCAGTTGTTGATTTCACTTAAAATGTTGTCCATTTCAAATAAAAGTGAGACACTTTGAGTGGTACCGACCACACTATACCTATTATTGAGGTGGGGTTGACTCATAAACATCACAAATGACCCATGTGTCGTTTTCCTAAAGTATTAATACAATATTAAAGCATTTGGTCAGTTTTCTGTATCCAAGTTATTGTTTTCACTTAAAATCATGTCCATTTCAAATAAAAGTGAGACATTTTGAGTGGTACCAGCCACACCATGCCTCAATATGATTCAATAACTACATAAAAGGAGTTACTATTATTAATTAAAATCAATTTGATTCATATAATCATGTATGGAATCCTGCCTTTTTATTACATAACTTTTCATTACATTTTACAAATAGAGGATCTTTAAAGTCTAGTATCTTGGAAATCAGGATCATAATACATGAAAACAACATAAAACATTATTATAAACCACTCGTAAGGCTTAATCATATGTTCAGAATATGTACAATTAATGCATCTCATATCCTGTTGACATACATCAAATAAAAGGGTGAGCAAAATGCTCAGTAAGGAAAACAAGTGAAACAGTTGACATGCGATCTCGAGCAATATTAATAAGAACATGATAAAAGTCATAAAGTAATGAGAAATGGAATAAAAGGAATATCATGATAAAAATAACATGAATAATAACTTGAATATTTGGCTACAACATTTCATTTAGACATTCATGAACCTATCACCAAGGTTTATCCCTGAGGTGTCATAAAAATTACCAAGGTTATTCACCAACGTATCATGAAACTTGTCATCTCTAGAGATTAATTCTTTACCCAATGCATTGGAGAATTATCAAGAAGAACCATTAATATTTCTTTAATTTCATTTGAGACACATAGATAATAATCAAACATTTCATAAGTAACCCATAGAGAATAAAAGAAATGGGTTTCATTTCGAAATCGTGACGTTTTAAAAGTTCTTAAAAAATAAGATCATTATATCATTTATAACCCATGGAAAGAGAGTGAGGGTTATATGTATGTCCATTCCAGAATAAAATATATCTTTTTTATATATTTATGAACACCCATATAAAAGAAATAGGTCAGGTTATTCACACAAATAAACAAGATTATTTCTTGAGAGAAAGAGATAGAAATTTTGAGATGAAATTTCTACAGCAAAATGGCTATATAACATGGTTTTAGAAAATAATAAAAAGAGTGGGTACAAGGGTATACCACTCATAAATAACTCATATTAAAATATAAATAAATAATAACATGTATATTTGAACATGGTATGGATATTTGAATGACATACCACAAGAAAAGGAAACTTGAAAGGAAAGAGAAGATGTGATTCCTTTTACAAAAAATTTGGTAGCCTAACAGCGTCACATAAAAATTTCGAAAACAAATTGATGAGAGGGGAAAGGGTATCTCAAAAATTATAAATGAAATGGATATAATTGAGAACATATAAGAACATACCCTCAACATAATGAGATGGAATCTAGGAGACACACCATAAATAAATTCATGACTTAAAAGAGGAGGGTGAAAGGATCCCTTACCTTGAAGTGTAACTTCGAAAGCTTGAAGGTCGGGACCTTGGGAGGCTTGAGGGAACCTTGGGAGTACTCCTTGGGAGGTAAGGAGACCAGAACTTCATTAAGCGTGATTTTGGAATGAAATTAATGAGGTAAATGGCTTGGTATTTATAGGAAAAGTGAGTGAATAAATTATTAATTTCCAAGAGACACCTCATCGGTGGTATTGGAAAAACCATGGGCTTTCCCATGGTATTGGCCACTTGGGAAACCTCATAGAATATCTCACTATTCATAAGTAGACCAGAAATCTTACATCATTATTACATCATAAATGATTTCATTAAACACCCAAAACTCAAAACTGCATTTTTACTACTCACCGATAATTCAATTGTTTAAGAAAAATCCCAAAAATTCACCCTAACCTAATAGCGATTCTCTGAATTCAAAAATGAAGTCCATTTTATGAAAATAACTTTCTAAATATTTTTAATTTAATTTTTAAATAAAATCATTATTTATTCCAAAAATACAACCTTAAAACTATAACTCATTTTGTAATACCTTAAAAAATTAATCAAGGTCCCATAAAAATATTGTATACCCAAAAGAAAATAAAGTAACAATTTATGATTAAATTTTATGAAAATAAATTTCCATTTTAAATTATTAAATTAATTATAAAATTGTAAATAAAATATTTATGGCTTACAAAAATACCAAAACATAAACTATGATCGTTTTTTCACTTTTAAGATGTCTAAAATGTATTTATACATTCATGGGTGAAGTTTCTATTTTTTTGGTCAAATTACTATTCATTACTATTCATATGGGTATGTTACTATTCCTATTTACTGTTCACTAAAAACCTAGTTAATCTTATTAGACTCTAAATTTCTCATTGATCACAACTGTAGAAGACCATTTTTTGAAAATCATTTCATGTTATTAATTATTTAATTAATACAAAAAATATTTTAAAAATACCATTTTTTCCTAAATTAATCAATAATACACATCCTATATTTATCCGGATATTTGAAATTAAAAAACATTTCCATAATAAGAAATAAGAATTTTATTTATATAAAAGGATTACAAAAAGCATCTAAGGTCTCGTTACATAGCCCCTTATAACACCAGCATAGGACCTAAGTGTAAGGTGTGCTATGGTGATAGAATCTTGGGGTGGCTCGGACAACATTTCCTAAGTGGTGATTTCTATCAGCTTGAACTTATCCCTAAGGGGATTATGTTCAAGCTTCATACGTTGATGTTCGGCTTGGGCTTGGTCCAGAGCAAAGCCCAGTGATGCTACCTCCTTCCCAAGCTCCGAAAGATGGGCTTCATATGGATCGAGTCTACTGGATGAGGCCATTTAATCTTCTTTTTGTATTAATTAACCAAGATAACCGTATTTATAAAAACACAACATTAAGATTATAGTTTCTAGTAGTCATATTGACCAACGGTCATATAACAGTTTAAACCCAACAGTCTCATTTTAATTATACTCACTTCATTAATTAAAGGATATATTTTTGTTTAGTATAAAATAAAATAACACGCAAAATTAGGAAAAAAATATAATTAAAAAGTTCGGGTCGTTACATTCTTCCCCCCTTAAGAAATTTTGTCCCCAAAATTTTATCTCGTATCCTCTGATAGGAAAAGGTGTGGGTACTTCTATCTCATGGACTCCTCCAGTTCCCACGTGGCTTCCTCACATTTTTGGTTCCTCCACAACACCTTAACAAGGTGGGTAGTCTTGCTTTGTAGAACCTTATCTCTACAATCCAAGATCTCCACCGGCTACTCCTCATAAGAGAGGTCATGTTCCAGTTGTACCACCTCTGGATTTATTACATGTTAAGGGTAAGGTATCTACTTCCTCAAGAGGGATACGTGGAAGACATCATGAACTTGGGATAGATTTGGAGGAAGTGCAAGCTGATAGGCCACTGCTCCCACACGATCAAGGATTTCATAGGGGCCAATGTACCTAGGTATGAGCTTCCCTTTCATCCCAAACCTCATGACTCTCTTCCAAGGTGAAATCCGAAGAAATAATTTTTCACCAACATCAAACTCCAAGTCCCTTCGACTGTTTTCGGCATAGATCTTTTTCCGACTCTGAGCAGCCTTAATGTGTTATTGGATGGCATGGACCTTTTCTATCATCTATTGCACAGGATCATGCCAAAGAATATTTCTCTCCCCAGCTTCATCCCAACAAGTAGGAGTTCTACATCGCTTCCCATATAGAGCTTCATAGGGTGCCATTTGAATGCTCGAGTGGAAGCTGTTGTTGTAAGAGAACTCAACTAAAGAGAGATGTTGATCCCATCCACCTTTAAATTCCATTGAGAAAGTTCTCAGCATGTTCTCGAGTGTTTGAATAGTTCTTTCAGATTGGACATCAGTTTGGGGGTGATAGGTCATACTGAAATTCAATTCAGTGCACAGAGCTTGTTGAAGAATTCTCTAGAATTTTGATGTGAACCTTGGATACGATCAAATACGATAGAAAGTGGAACTCCATGCAGCCTTACCGCTTCCTTCACGTAAATCCTGGAAAGTTGATCAAGAGATAAATCTTCCCAAATAGATATAAAATGGGCAGTATTGGTGAGACGGTCCACAATAACCCATATCGCATTATTTCCTTTGGAAGTTCTCAGGAGACTAGTGACGAAGTCCATAGTGATATTGTCCCACTTCCATGCTGGTATGGGTAATGGTTTCAATACCCCTTTAGGAATTTTTCTCTCTGCCTTCACTTGCTGACATACCATGCACCTTGAAGTGTAGTCAGCAATCTCTCTTTTCATATTATCCCACTAATAATGATCACGAAGGTCCCTATACATTTTTTTACTACCAGGATGTATGGAGAAAGTAGAGTTATGAGATTCATCCATCAGCTCCTTCTTTATTTTTGAAATAGATGGAACACATAGTCATATATGAAATTTCAGTACACCTTCTTGATCAGTATTGAACTCAAGAAACTTATCATCCTTCATAGTCTCAAACTTCTTCTGTAACAAAGGATCTTCTTTCTGAGCTATTTTTATCTTCTCTAGTAATGGCGGTGGATAAATCATTTGGGTTAGGGTTGATAATGTCCCTTTATAATTCCCATGTCCAGTTTTACTAGGTCATTGATCAAAGGATCTCTTTGAATCCTCATAATGTACTGAACAACTGGGTCTTTCCTACTTAATGCATCAGTGACTTTGTTTGCTCTTCCGGGATGATAATTAATTAAACAATCATAGTCTTTAAGGAGTTCCAACCTTCTCATTTGTCTCATGTTTAATTCCTTTTGTGTGAAAATATACTTCAAACTTTGATGGTATATGTATATATTACATTTCTCCCCATAAAGATAGTGTCTCTATATCTTCAGAGCAAAAACAACCGCTGCCAACTCCAGATCATGCATAGGATAGTTATGCTCATGATTCTTCAACTATCGAGATGAATAAGTAATGACCTTTTCATTTTTCATGAAGACACACCCAATCCCTTTAAGAGATGCATCTCTAAAAATAACTAATACTTCTCCACTTGAGGGCAGAGTTAACACAGGTGCAGTAACCAATATCTTCTTCAGTTCTTGGAAACTTTCCTCACACTCCTTTTTCCAGATGAACTTGACCCTTTTTCAAGTTAACTTGGTTAATGGATTAGAAATTCATGAAAAGTTTTTCACAAACCTCCTATAATATCCTGCTAATCCAAGGAAACTTTGAATCTCAGCTATTTTTGTAGGTTGAGGCCACTCCTCTACAAATTTTGTCTTTGTAAGGTCAACTTTGATTCCTTCATTGGTTATAATGTGACCCAAGAAAGAAACTTTTTGTAACTAGAATTCGCATTTAATGAAATTTCCAAAAAGTCTCTCCTTCCGTAGAGTTTGCAAAATAACCCTTAGATGATCCTCATGCTCCTCGCGACTTTTGGAATATATCATAATATCATAAATAAAAACTACCATAAAGTTATCAAGGTAGTCTTTAAATACTATATTCATCAAATCCATAAAAATAGCAGGTTCACTAGTTAGTTTGAAGGGCATGACAACAAACTCATAATGCCCATATCTTGATTGGAAGGCAGTTTTTGGAATATCTTCTTTCTTCACCCTCAATTGATGATAACCATATCGAAGATCAATCTTAGAGAATAATTGAGCCCCAAAAAGTTGGTCAAATAAGTCATAAATTCTTAGAAGATGGTATTTGTTCTTTACTATGATTCTGTTCAGTTCTCTATAATCAATGCATAGCCGCATCGATCCATCCTTCTTTTTCACAAAGAGAACAGGTGCTCCCCAAGGAGACACACTCGTCCAGATAAACCCCTTCTCCAAAATATCTTGGAGTTGTTTCTTTAATTCCTCCAGCTCCACATTTTCCATCCTATATGGGTTCTTTGATATTGGATGAGATCCGGGTATGAGTTCAATGGAGAGCTCTACCTCTATTTCTTGGGGAGGTCTAGGAAACTCCTCAGGAAATACGTCAATGTATTCATAGATGATGGGTACATTTTCTATCCTGAAACTGTCATTTCCTTCTTCTTATTCACCAATAAATTCCATAAATAAGGATATAGGAGGTTATTATAGACAAATATCATGTTGAGATATCTCTCCTTAGAATATAACTGTAGGTTTTCCATTCAAGACTACTGATGTTTCCTTACTTCTGCATTTGATCTTAGCATTATACTTTGAGAGACAGTCCATCCCTAGTATAATGTCGAATTCTATCATGGAAATGACTACTATATTTGTGATAATATTGTGCTCACCAAAGTAAATACTAGAGTTTCTAAACACTAATGATTCTTGGATAATCCCACCTGGAGTCTTGACTGATAACTCTACTTTTAGCAAGTCAGGGGTTGATTCTAAATTATTTGCAAACTTGGAGGAAATAAAGGAATGCTTTGAACCAGAATCAAAAAAAGTACTTGATAGATTTGATAGAACAACAAGAGTACATGCTACCAAATCATTTGGAGCTTCAACTTCAACTTTTATGATAGAAAAAGCACGACCTTGGTCCCTTGACCTTTGCTGAGGCTGATGGTGGTTCCCCTCTACTACCCTCGGATTTGGATAGTGATTGGAAAAGTGCCCAAGTTGTCCACACTTAAATCACTGGACATCAGGTAAGGATTTCACCATCTTTACTTTGTCATTAGTCTTTGTAAGTTTAGTTCTTACCTCACTACGACAATTCCTCGCAATATGACCATATCTTCTACACTTGTAGAATTTCCCACTTCCGAGCAGGCAGTTCCTCAAATGCTTCTTCCCACATTTATTACATGTGGGATGTTGCACTTTCTTGCTTCCTCTTCCTTGATCAAAGGTCCTCTATAAGCTGGGATCCATTGATCTCTTTTTGTCATTTGATTTATGAGACCATTGCGTCTCACCAAACTCTAGTTCGACTTTCATCACACTCTTCACGATCACCTCGTAGTTATCATAGTCTCGGTTGGCTATATTCTTCCGTAGATGAGGTCTTAGTCCACTGAAGAATCTATCAACTTTACCATTTGGATCCATGACAAATCTAGAGGTATATCGTGAAATTCGGGTGAATTTCATCTCATAGCTTCTGGCATATTTGTTCTCCTTCTGCTTCAGCTCGAGAAACTCTTTCTCCATTCTTGTTCTCATGGATCAAGGGAAATACTTACTGACAAAAATCCCTCTGAACTCTTCCCACTCCATAGCTTCAAACTCCACTCTTTGCCTCATGTTTTTAATCAACCCCCACCACTGATCAGCTTCTCCTTCTAAGATATAGAAATCCAGGGTGACCTTCTCTTGCTTTGAACAGTGGAGCACAAAAAATATCTTCTCGATAGAGCTGATCCACTACTCATAAATCAATGGGTTAGTCGATCCACTGATGTTTGGTGGTCGTTGACACATAAAGGACTCAACTGAATGTTTTTCCCTTTGCAGTGAGATCATTATCTCAGCTTGATTCAAGTTATTTCTCATAACTTGAGTCAGTTGGTTCATTATTTGCATGAATGTTTCCATTCTGGCTTCCATCATAGGGTCGTCAGCGCATGGCCCATTGTGGTCACTACTTGCATAGTTCCTCTTATTGCCCACCATTTCTAAAAGAATAAAACTTTAGTGAGAAATCTATTTCATTTATGAATCTTTTAACTATAAAGGAATTATGGCTTAAAACATTATGATTAAACAATTACATTTCCCTATAATTCATTCATAATGATTTATAAAAATCTTGTGATTAACCAAACATATCCCCCGGGAGTGTCATAACCAAGAGTGTAGTAAGGCCCATTGTCATGCACCAGTTCTCATTCAAGTCTATCTCAAAGCGGTTTTTTCGAGTTTAACCCCTATGTACATCTGTGCTAGAGCCGCCTCAACCTGCTCGTATTGAGACAGGGATATATTTTCTTGATAAACCACTTACTTAATACTCACCAAAATACCAGGAAGTTTTCCTATATTTAAACTTTTCTATAGGATTATTCCTAAAGATTTAATAGCCTAATTTCCATAAATAACTAAACTATCCTTTGATACTAACTATGGAATTCCGCCTTTTTATTACATAACTTTTCATTACATTTTACAAACAGAGGATCTTTAAAGTCTAGTGTCTTGGAAATCAGGATCATAATACATGAAAAAAACATAAAACATTCTTATAAACCACTCATAAGGCTTCATAATAGGTTCATACTATGTAAAATTACTGCATCTCATATCCTGGAGACATACATCAAACAAAAGGGTGAGCAGAAGGCTCAGTAAGGAAAAAAAGTGAAACAGTTGACATGCGATCTTGAGCAATATTAATAAGAACATGATAAAAGTCATAAAGGCATGAGAAATGGAAGAATAGGAATATCATGAAAAAAAGAAAATGAATCATAACTTGAATATATGGATACAACATTTAATTTAGACATTCATAAACATATCACCAAGGTTTATCCCTGATGTGTCATAAAAATTACCAAGGTTTTTCACCAAGGTATCATGAAACTTATCATATCTAGAGATTAATTCTTTACCCAATGCATTGGAGCGCTATCGGGGAGCACCATTAATATGTATTTGATTACATGTGAGCCACATATATCATAATAAAACATTTCATAAATAATCTATAGAGAATAAAATAAATGGGTTTCATTTCAAAATTGTGAAGTTTTAAAAGTTCTTAAAAAAAGATCATTATATCATTTATAACCCATGGAAAGTGAGTGAGGGTTTTATGTATGTACATTACAGAATAAAATATATCATTTTTATATATTTATGAACACCCATAGAAATTAAATAGGTCTGGGTATTCACATAAATAAACAAGGTGCTTTCTTGAGAGAAAGAAATAGAAATTTGGAGATGAAATTTCTACAGCATAACGGCTATATAACATGGTTTTAGAAAATAATAAAAATAGAGGGTACAAGGGTAAACCACTCATAAATAACTCATATTACAATATAAATATATAATAACTTGTAGATAAGAACATGGTATGGATATTTTAATGACATACCACAAGAAAAGAAAACTTGAAAGGAAAGAGAATATGTGATTCCTTTTATGAAAAATTCGGCAGCCTAACGACGTCACATAAAAATTCAGAAAAAAAATTGATGAGAGAGGAAAGGGTCTATCAACAATTAGACATGAAATGGACAGAAATGAGAACATATAAGAACATACCCTCAACATAATGAGACGGAAACTAGGAGACACAACATAAAGTAATTCATTACTTAAAAGAGGAGGGTGAAAGGATCCCTTACCTTGAAGTGTAACTTCGAAAGCTTGAAGGTTGGAACCTTGGGAGGCTTGAGTGCACCTTGGGAGTACTCCTTGTGGGGTAAGGAGACCAGAACTTCGTTGATGATGATTTTTGAATGAAATGAATGAGGGAAATGGCTTGGTATTTATAGGAAAAGTGAGTGAATAAATAATTAATTTCCAAGAGACACCTCATCGGTGGTATTGGGAAAACCATGTGATTTCCCATGGTATTTGCCCATGGTATTGGCTTCTTGGGAAACCTCAAAGAATATCTCACTATTCATAAGTTGACCAGAAATATTACATCATTATTACATCATAAATGATGTCATTAAACACCCAAAACTTAAAACTGCATTTTTACTATTCACTGATAATTCAATTGTTTCAGAAAAATCCCAAAAATTCACATTAACCTAATATCGATGCTCTTAATTCAAAATGAAGTCCATTTTATGAAAATAATTTTCTATATATTTTTAATTTAATTTTTAAATAAAATCATTATTTATTCTAAAAATACAACTTTAAAACTATAGCTCATTTTGTAATACCTAAAAAAAGTAATCAAGGTCCCATAAGAATATCGTATACCCATAAGACAATAAAGTAACAATTTATGATTAAATTTTATGAAAATAAATTTCCATTTTAAATTATTAAATTCATTATAAAATTGTAAATAAAATATTTATGGCTTACAAAAATTCCAAAACATAAACTATGATCGTTTTTTCACTTTTAAGATGTCTAAAATGTATTTATACATTCATGGGTGAAGTTTCTATTTTTTTTGGTCAAATTACTATTCATTACTATTCATATGGGTATGTTACTATTCCTACTTTACTATTCACTAAAAACCAAGTTGATCATATTAGACTCTAAATTTCTCACCGATCACAACTGTAGAAGACCATTTTTTGAAAATCATTCCACATTATTAATTATTTAATGAATACAAAAATATTTTAAAAATACTCGTTTTCCCTAAATTAATCAATAATACACATCCTATATTTATCCGGATATTTGAAATTCACAAACTTTTCCATAAGAAGAAATAAAAATTTTATTTATATAAAAGGATTACATAAATCAGCTAAGGTCTCATTACATAGCCCCTTATAACACCAGCATAGGACCTAAGTGTAAGGTGTGCTATGGTGATATAATCTTGGGGTGCCTCGAACAACATTGCCTGAGTGGTGATTTCTATCAGCTTGAATTTCTCTCTTAGGTGATTCCGTTCAAGCTTCATACATTAAAGTTCAGATTGGGCTTGGTCTAGAGCAAAGCCCAGTGATGCTACCTCCTTCCCAAGCTCCGACATATGGGCTTCATATGGCTCAAGTCTACTAGATGCGGCCATTCAAACTTCTTTCTATATTAATTAACCAAGATAATTGTATTTATAAAAACATAATGTTAAGATTATAGTTTCCAATGGTCATATTGACCAATGGTCATATAACAGTCGAAAACCAATGGTATCATTTTAATTATACCCACTTCATTAATTAAAGGATATAGTTTTGTTGAGTATAAAATAAAATAACACACAAAATTAGGAAACAAATATAATTAAAAAGTTTGGGTCATTACATCATGACACTTGAATTTTAGAATGAAAATAGAAAAAAAAAATCAAACTGTAATTATTGGGTATGTCATGGCACACACGGTACCACCTGGTTTAAGTCAAATCAAAAGAAAAACAAACAATAATAGATGAAAAATATTAAAACTAAGTTAAGCCTTACCGATTTGGAGTTTAGAACTAAAAAAATGATTGACTTCAGATGGATCTAGAGGGAGGAAGGAGTTCCCAACCTGGGTAAAGAGAGAGGGATCTAGTTTAGACCAAATCAAAACAGAAAATAAAAAAATAGATGAATAACATTAGGACTTTTAGATTAGATTTAAATAATTGATTGATTGAAAATGTTGAAGGAATTTTCAAAGATCGGGGAGTTTTGAAACCTATATGGGGAGTTGTCTGTCGTCTCCTCGTACACCTCATGAATAATAATTAGGGTGTTTTCATGTGATTTCAAGTCATTCTGATGTCGTTCGGTATGCATTTGACCGTTAAATGCATGTTTTGGCCATTTACGACACGCAGAGTGCATTTTCAGCCATCGCGGTCACACGACACCTCTGATTGACGTGTCGTCTGGCCGACCATTTCTCAATTCACCCACCATTTTCTTTTGTTTGATTTCATGGCATTTCGAGGTCATTTGCCCAGTTTTAACCACCCCACGCACGCTTTTCAAGCACGCCAAACACCTAAAAAACACATATTCATCCATACCATGAAAACCGCGCATCCGAATGATGTTTCATCTCCTCATACATCTCATGAATAAAAATTAGGGTGTTTTTGTGTGATTTCAAGTCATTATAATGTCATTTGTTATGTATTTGACCGTTAAATGCGTGTTTTGGTCATTTACGACACGCGGAGTGTGTTTTCAGCCACCGCGGTCATACAACACCTCTGATTGATGTGTTGTTTGGCTGACCATTTCACAATTCACCCACCCTTTGTTTTCGTCCGATTTCATGGAATTCTAAGGTCGTTCGGCCGGTTTTGACCACCCCACGCACGATTTTCAAGCACGCCAAACACCTAAAAAATACATATTCAGTTGTGTCGTGAAAACCGCACGTCTGAATGACGTTCGATCTCCTCGTACACCTGACGAATAAAAATTAGGGTGTTTTGGGTGATTTCAAGTCATTCTAATGTCGTTCGGTATGCATTTGAGCGTTAAACACATGTTTTCACCATTTACGACACGCGGAGTGTGTTTTCAGCCACCAAAGTTACATGACACCTCCGATTGATGTGATGTCTCACTGACTATTTCACAATTCACTCACCCTTTGTTTTCGTCTGATTTCATGGCATTCCAAGGTCCTTCGGCTAGTTTTGACCACCCCACGCACGCTTTTCAAGCACGCCAAACACCTAAAAACACAAATTCAGCCATGCAGTGCAAACCGCACGTCTGAATGATGTGTCGTCTTCTCGTACACCTCACGAATAATAATTAGGGTGTTTTTGTGTGATTTCAAGTCATTCTGATGTTATTCAGTATACATTTGACCGTTAAACGTGTGTTTTGTCCATTTATGACATGCAGAGTGCGTTTTCGGCCACCACGGTCACACAACACCTCTAATTGATGTGTCGTCTGGCTGACCATTTCACAATTCACTAACCCTTTGTTTTCTTATAATTTCATTGCATTCCGAGGTCGTTCAGCCAGTTTGGACTACCCCACACACGCTTTTTAAGTGCACCAAACACCTAAAAAACACATATTTAACCGTCTCATGCAAACCGCACGTCCGAATGATGTGTCGTCTACTCATACACCTCATAAATAATAATTAGGGTGTTTTTGTGTAATTTCAAGTCATTCTGATGTCGTTCGATATGCATTTGACCGTTAAACGTGTGTTTTGGCCATTTACGACACGCAAATTGCGTTTTCGGCAACCGCGGTCACATGACACCTCTGATTGATGTTTCGTCTAGACAACCATTTCACAATTCACCCACCCTTTGTTTTCGTTTGATTTCATGGAATTTCGAGGTCGTTCGGCTAGTTTTTGACCACCCCACGCACACTTTTCAAGCGAGCCAAACACCTAAAAACACATATTCAGTCGTGTCGTGCAAACTATGCATCCAAATGATGTGTTTTCTCCTCATACACCTCATGAATAAAAATTAAGGTGTTTTGTGTGATTTCAAGTCATTCTGATTTCGTTCGGTATGCATTTGACCGTTAAACGCCTGTTTTGGCCATTTACGACACGGGGAGTGCATTTTCGGCCACTACAGTCACAAGACACCTTGGATTGACGTGTTTTCTAGCCGACCATTTCAAAATTCACCCACCCTTTGTTTTCGTCTAATTCCATGGCATTTCGAGGTCGTTTAGCCAGTTTTGACCACCCCACTAATGCTTTTCAAGCGCGCCAAACACCTAAAAAACACATATTCAGTCGTGCCGCACAAACTGCACGTCAGAATGACGTGCCTTCTCCTAGTTCACCTCATGAATAAAAATTAGGGTGTTTTGTGTGATTTCAATTCATTATGATGTCGTTCATTATGTATTTGACCATTAAACACGTGTTTTGGCCATTTACGACACGCGGAGTGCGTTTTCAGCCACCGCGGTCACACGACACCTCTGATTGACATGCCATCTAGCCGGCCATTTCACAATTCACTCACCCTTTGTTTTCGTCCGATTTCATGGCATTTTGAGGTCGTTCGGCCAGTTTTGACCACTCCATGCATGCTTTTCAAGCGCGCCAAACACCTAAAAAACACATATTCAGTCGTGCCATGCAAATTGGGAATCCGAATGATGTGTCGTCTCCTCATACACCTCAAAAATAAAAATTAGGGTTTTTTGTGTGATTTAAAGTCATTCTGATGTCGTTCGATATGCATTTGACCGTTAAACGCATGTTTTGGCCATTTACGACACGCAAAGTGTATTTTCATCCACCGCAGTCACACGACACCTCTGATTTACATGTTGTCTGTCCAACCATTTCACAATTCTCCAACCCTTTTTTGTCTGATTTCATGGCATTTTGAGGTCGTTCGGCCGGTTTTGACTCCCCCCTCCCCACGCATGCTTTTCATGTGCGCCAAACACCTAAAAAAATTATATTCAGTTGTGCCGCACAAATCGCATGTTCAAATGATGTGTCGTCTCCTCATACACCTCAGGAATAAAAATTAGGGTGTTTTTGTGTGATTTCAAGTTATTATGATGTCGTTCGGTATGCATTTGACCGTTAAATGTAAGTTTTGGCCATTTACGACACGCGGAGTGCATTTTCGGTCACTGCGGTCACACGACACCTCTGATTGATGTGTCGTCTGGCCAACCATTTCACAATTTACCCACCGTTTGTTTTCGTCCTATTTCATGGAATTCCAAGGTTGTTCATCTAGTTTAGACCACCCCACGCACGCTTCTCAAATGCACCAAACACCTAAAAAACACATATTCAGTCGTGATGTACCAACCGTGTGTCTGAATGACGTTTCGTCTCCTCATAAACCTCATGAATAAAAATTAGGGTGTTTTCGTGTGATTTCAAGTCATTCTGATGTCGTTTGGTATGCATTTGATTGTTAAATGCGTGTTTTGGCCATTTACAACACGCTGAGTGCATTTTTGGCCACCGCGGACACACAAAACCTCTGATTGATGTGTCGTCTAGCCGACCATTTAATAATTCACCCACCCTTTGTTTTCTTCTAATTTCATTGCATTCTGAGGTTTTTCGGCTAGTTTTTACCACCCCACGCACACTTTTCAAGCGTGGCAAACACCTAAAAAACACATATTCAGTCGTACCATGCAAACCGCACGTTCGAATGACGTTTCGTCTCCTCATACACCTCATGAATAATAATTAGGGTGTTTTCGTGTGATTTAAAGTCATTCTGATGTCGTTAATTATGAATTTGACCATTAAACGCGTGATTTGGCCATTTACGACACGCGGAGTGCATTTTTTTCCATCGCGGTCATACTATACCTCTGATTGATGTGCCGTCTAGACAACCATTTCACAATTCACCCACCCTTTGCTTTCGTCTGATTTTATGGCATCCTGAAGTCGTTCGGCCAGTTTTGACCACCCCACGCACGCTTTTTAAGCGTGCCAAACACCTAAAAAACACATATTCAGCCGTGTCGCGCAAACTGCATGTTCTAATGATGTGTCGTTTCCTAGTACACCTCTTGAATAAAAATTAGGGTGTTTTTTGTGATTTCAAGTCATTCTGATGTCGTTCGGTGTGCATTTGAGTGTTAAATGCATGTTTTGGCTATTTATGACACGCGGAGGGCATTTTCGGCCACCACGGTCACACGACACCTATGATTAACATGTCGTCTGGCCGACCATTTCAAAATTTACCCAACCTTTGTTTTTGTCTGATTTCATGGCATTCCGAGATCATTCGGCCGGTTTTGACCACCCCACGCATGCTTTTCAAGGGCGCCAAACACCTAAAAAATACATATTCAGTCGTTCAGTGCAAACTGCGCATCTGAATGATGTGTTGTCTCCTCTTACACATCAAAAATAATAATTAGAGTGTTTTAGTGTGATTTCAAGTCATTTCAATTTCGTTCGGTATGCATTTGATCGTTAAACGCGTGTTTTGTCCATTTACGACACGCGAAGTGCATTTTCGGCCACCGCGGTCACATGACACCTTTGATTGATGTGTTTTCTGGCCGACTATTTTACAATTCATCCAACCTTTGTTTTCGTCCGATTTCATGGCATTTTGAGGTCGTTCAACCGGTTTGGACTACCCCATGCATGCTTTTCAAGCACGCCAAACACCTAAAAAACACATATTCAGTCGTGCCACGCAAACCGCACGTCTGAATGACATGTCGTCTCCTTGTACACTTCAAGAATAAAAATTAGGATGTTTTTTTGTGATTTCAAGTCATTCTGATGCCGTTTTCTATGCATTTGAGCATTAAATGCATGTTTTGGCCATTTACGACACCCGAAGTGTGTTTTTGGCCACCGTGGTCACACGACACCTCTGATTGACGTGTCGTCTAGCTGACCATTTCACAATTCACTCACCCTTTGTTTTCATCCGATTTCTTGGCATTCTGAGGTCGTTCGGCCGGTTTTGACCACCCCACGCACGCTTTTCAAGTGCGCCAAACACCTAAAAAACACATATTCAGTCATACTGCGCTAACCGAGCGTCTAAATGACATGTCATCTCCTCGTATACCTCACGAATAAAAATTAGGGTGTTTTGTGTGATTTCAAGTCATTCTGATGTCATTTGGTATGCATTTGACTGTTAAACGCATATTTTGGCCATTTACGACACGAGGAGTGAATTTTTGGCCACCGCGGTCACACGACACCTCTGATTGATGTGTCGTCTAGCCGAACATTTTACAATTCACCCACCCTTTGTTTTCGTCTGATTTCATGGCATTCCAAGGTCATTCGGATGGTTTTGACAACCCCACGCATGCTTTTCAAGCACACCAAACACCTAAAAAACCCATATTTAGTCGTGTCGTGCAAACCACGCATCTGAATGATGTGTTGTCTCTTCGTACACCTCAAGAATAATAATTAGGGTGTTTTCATGTGATTTCAAGTCATTCTGTTGTCATTGGGTATGTGTTTGACTTTAAAACACATGTTTTGGCCATTTATGACACGCGGAGTGCATTTTCGGCCACCACGGACACACGACACCTTCTATTAACGTGTCATCTGGCCAACCATTTCACAATTTACTCACCCTTTGTTGTCATCTGATTTCATGGAATTATGAGATCGTTCGGCTAGTTTTGACCACCCAACACATGCTTTTCAAGCGCACCAAACACCTAAAAAACACATATTCAGTCGTGCTGCACAAACCGTTTGTTCGAATGACATGCCGTCTCCTCATACACCTCAAGAATAAAAATTAGGGTGTTTTTTTGTGATTTTAATTCATTCAGATGTCATTCAGTATGCATTTTACCGTTAAACACATGTTTTGGCCATTTACGACACGAGGAGTGCATTTTCAGCCACCTCAGTCACACAACACCTCTGATTAACATGATTTTAGGACGACCATTTCACAATTCACCCACCCTTTGTTTTCATCTGATTTCATGGAATTCCAAGGTCGTTCGGTTGGTTTTGACCACCCCACGCACGCTTTTTAAGCGCGCCAAACACCTAAAAACACATATTCAGTTGTGCTGCGCAAACCACGCATCCGAATGATGTGTTATCTTTTCATACACCTCACTAATAATAATTAGGGTTTTTTCATGTGATTTCAAGTCATTATGATGTCGTTGGGTATGTATTTGACCGTAAAACACGTGTTTTGGCCATTTACGACATGCGGAGCGCATTTTCGGCCACCGCGGTCACACGAAACCTCCGATTGACGTGTCGTCTAGAAGAATATTTCACAATTCACCCACCCTTTGTTGTCATCTGAATTCATGGCATTCTGAGGTCGTTCGGCCGGTTTTGACCACCCCATGCATGCTTTTCAAGTGAGCCAAACACCTAAAAAACACATATTCAGTTGTGACACGCAAACCATGCATTCGAATGGTGTGAATTCTCCTCGTACACCTCACAAATAATAATTAGGGTGTTTTCGTGTGATTTCAAGTTATTCTGATGTCTTCTAGCATGCATTTGACCGTTAAACGCATGTTTTGGCCATTTATGACCCGCAGAGTGTGTTTTCAGCCACCGCGGTCACACGACACCTCCGATTGACGTGACGTCTAGCCGACCATTTCACAATTCACCCATCCTTTGTTGTCGTCCAATTTCATGTAATTATGAGGTTGTTCGGCTAGTTTTGACCACCCCACACATGCTTTTCAAGCGCCCCAAACAACTAAAAAACACATATTCAGTTTTTTCATGAAAACCGCACATTTGAATGACATGTTGTCTTTTCATACACCTCACGAATAATAATTAGGGTGTTTTCGTGTGATTTGAAGTCATTATGATGTTGTTGGGTATGCATTTGCCCATAAAACACATGTTTTGGCCATTTACAACACACGGGGTGCTTTTTCGGCCACCGCGGTCACACAACACCTCTGATTGATGTGCTGTCTGGCCGACCATTTCACAATTCACCCACCCTTTTTTCATGGAATTATGAGGTCGTTCGGCCTTTTTTGACCACCCCATGCACGCTTTTCAAGCGCCAAACACCTAAAAAATATATTCAACTGTGACACGCAAACCACGCATCTGAATGATGTGTCATCTCGTCGTACACCTCACGAATAATAATTAGGGTTTTTTGTGTGATTTCAAGTCATTCTAATGTCGTATGGCATAAATTTAACTGTTAAATGCATGTTTTGACCATTTACGACACGTGGAGTGTGTTTTTGGCCACCGCGGTCACACGACACCTCCGATTGACATGACGTCTAGTCGACCATTTCACAATTTACCCACCCTTTGTTGTCATCTGATTTCATGGCATTCTGAGGTTGTTCGGCCGGTTTTAACCACTCCACGCACGCTTTTCAAGCATGTCAAACACCTAAAAAACACATATTTAGATGTTCCACACAAACCGCGTGTCCAAATGATATGATGTCTCCTCGTACACCTCAGGAATGACCCATGGACCGTTGTGTTAAAGTATCAAGACAATACAAATATGTTTGGTCAGTTTTCTGTATGCTAGTTGTTTTTACTTAAAATTGTGTCCATTTTAAACAAAAGAGAAACATTTAGAGTGATACCGGCCACACCATGCCTTGGATTGGGGCGGTGTTGTCTTGTACACATCTCAAATGACCATTGGATCGTTTTTCTAAAGTATCAACACAATACAAATACGTTTGGTCAGTTTTTCGTATGTCAGTTGTTGTTTTCACTTAAAATGTTGTCCATTTCAAACCAAAGTGAGACACTTTGAGAGATACCGGCCACACCGTGGCTTGGATTGAGGCGGAGTTGACTCGTACCCATCAAAAATGACTAATGTATCGTTTTCCTAAAGTATCAACACAATCCAAATGTGTTTGATCATTTTTTCCGTATGTTAGTTGTTTTCACTTAAAATCCTATCTATTTCAAATAAATGTGAGACACTTTGAGTGGTACTGGGCACACAGTGCCTCAGACAGCACCCCAACCCCCGGACAACCCCCCTCACCCCGAACACCCCCCCCCCTCCCCCCCACCCCAGACAGCCCCCCCCCCACCCCCCCCCCACCCCCCCCCCCCACCTCGGACATCCCCCACCCCCAAAAGCCCCCCCCCCCACCCCCCGGACAGCCCCCCGCACCACCCAAACATCCCCCGCTCAACACAGACTGCCCCCCCCCCCCCCCGACCCCCGGAACACCCCCCCCCCAAGCCCCGGACAGCCCCCACCCCCCAAACACCCCCCCCCCCCCCCCGGGAAGCCCTCTAACCCCCTGAACAGCCCCCCGTACCACCCAGACATCCCACCGCTCCACCCGGACAGCCCAACCACCCCCCAGACATCCCCCCCTCAACCCGGATAGACCCCCAAACACCCCCCTAACCCCCCGGACAGCCCCCCCCCCCACCCCGGACAGCCCCCCCACCCCCTCCCCGGAAAGCCCCCCCACCCCCACCCCGGACAGCCCCCCCACCCCCACCCCGGATAGCCCCTCCACCCCCACCCCGGACAGCCCCCCCACCCCTCGGACAGCCCCCTGCACCACCCAGATAGCCCCCCGCACCACCCGGACAGCCCAACCACCCCTCGTACAGCCCCCCTCAACCCAGAAAGCACCCCCCCCCCCTCCTCAAACAGCACCCCCCCCCCCCGGATAGCCCACCACCCCAAACAGCCCCCCAACACCCCAGACAACCCCCCACCCCCAATCGGACAGCTCCCCCAACCGCCCAGACAGCCCCCCACCCTAGACATTCCCCCAACACCCGTACAACCCCCCCCCACCCCCGGCCGGACAGCTCCCCCACCCCATGGACAGCCCGCCCCCACCCCAGACAGCCCCCCCCACCCACCCACCCTAGATAGCCCCCAACCCCCGAACATCCCCCCACCCCCCGTATAGCCCCCTGCACCACCCGGACATCCCCCCCCCCCCCGGACAATTCCCCCACACCTCGGACATCCCCCCAACCCCCTGGAAACCCCCCCCCCCCACCCTGGAAAACCCCCCACCCCCCCAGAAAACCCCCCTCAATGAGAATAGGATTAAATAATATTTGATAAGGAATTTCAAAGAAAAACTTTCATGGAAACTTTTTTAAAAATTAATAAACACATATAAATAAATTCTCAAGTAACAGTTAATTACAAGATGAAGAAAAATCATAAAAACGCATACTTTGAAAATATGGAATCCTACCGCAACAAATATAAGATGTTTCACCTCTGATGGAGGGTTAAAAATTTAATTAATTAAATGGATCCGATGGGATGGAGAAAATGTAGGCTAAATCAAAACAGAAAAAAAAACATACACATCAAAATCAAAACACAAAAATATTTGATGAATAATAATAATAATAAGGTAACACTTAAATATTTTAAGTGTAGAAAGAAGAAAATACCTGATTTGAGATGGATCTGATGGAGATTTAGAAGTTCTGATGGGGGAAGTCGAGCGAGGATGTCCTGTTGCTGCTGCACATTCAGTTCTGTTCATGAATGAGGAGGGGCTGCTAATTGGGGAAAACTTTTCCCAATAGTTTTTAAAAACCATTAGGAAGGAGTGCCTATCCCAATGGTTTATATAGAACTGTTGGTAAAATCCCCTAAAAACAGGCTTTACCCAACGATTCTATAGAACCGTTAGTAAAGCCACCTACAAACAAGCCTTTCCCAACGGTTCTCTAGAACCGTTGGTAAAGGCTCCTACAAACAGGCTTATACCAACGGTTTTGTTAAACCGTTGGTATAGCCTCCCTTTCCCAATGGTTTTTGTAAACTGTTAGGATAAAAGAATTGGGAAAACACCCATTTCCAATAGTGCATATTTTAAGAGACATTCTCTAGAATTCTTTTTACCACATTTCTCACAAGATGGAAATTTTATTTTCTTACCTCCAGACTTATTTGATGAATACTTTCCTTTTTCCTGCCAACTGGACCTCTTCTTTTGATTGCTCTCATGGAACACCTAATCATTAGAAAACTTCATTTCTATTTTCTCATCACATCTGAAAAGTTTCTCAAAGATTTTGAATTCATGAGAGGCTAATGCCTTTCAATATCACGGCTTCAATACTGAGTAAAACCAATTTATCTTAATATCAAGATCTTGAATGAAATTTGGGGCATACTTTGTAAGTCAAGTGAACTTTTCTTCCTAAGTAGCCATTTATTCATCTTCTTTCCTCAATTCCAATAATTTTTTTCCATCCTAAGTCAAACTTCCTTAGGAAAATATTTCTCAAGAAACGTACCTTTTAATTCTTCCCAACCAAGAGCATAAATATCCTCATTATCCCTGATATTTTTAACCATCGGCCACCACTGATCGGATTCTCCTTCAAAATGGTAAATAGAAAGACAAACCCTTTTATTTTCTGTACACCCCATGACATTGAAAATCTTTTCTAGTGCTTTGATCCACCCTTTAGCTAGCATAGGGTCATATGATCCTATAAATGATGGGGAATATTTCCTCATGAAATGCTTCACTACCGACATGTTCTTTTGTGGTTGATATAGCTGATCTCATGCACAGATACCACCACTATTTATCACCTGAGTTAAGTGAACCATTACTTCAACAAACTATTTAGTTCCAATTCTGACCATCTCAGGATGCTGATTTGGAAGGTTATTCTCCTCTGTATGCCTTCTCATCATAGCTTTCTTGTTTCCTCTACAGAAAACCATTCTGAAAAAACATATCTCAGATGAAGAAACATGGTAATCTTAAAATTCTATATCATTTCAAATTGACCATAATGTAAAAATTATTTATGGATATTCTATTAATGAATTCCTAAAGTCATCTAAACTGACCACTGATACTAACTTTAAGGCCCTAGACTTAAACATTACATAATCTTGAATTAATTTAATAATTCACATTGAGGATATTTTTAGGTTTAGAGCTTTAGAGAATTAGGTCATAACTTATACATAACATCATGAATATTACAATTAGACACTTCTCCTCCTTATCCTTTTTTTCATAAAACATTAACTCTTTAAAAAGAAACATTTTTAGTTCCATGTTTTAAACAACATGAATTTTCCTTAATCCCATCCTTGACCCTATTCATCTTTAAGTCCTGTGAAAAAAATTTCAAAACTTGGGATGAGAATAAAAAACTCAGTAAGGGATACATAAAGAAGGAAAAATTTTATTCTTTCAAAACAACATATAAACCATGAATACTTTATCATAAAGTAATACTTTTCGCCTTTAAGAAGTACTAAAAACACTTCACTGAAATATAAGCTCATTTCTTACCATTTTTGTAACCAAAATATTACCATAAATCCCATAGAAAGCAACATATAGCATATAAAGGTAACTTGAGACATAAACATACTTAAATGGAATAACCATATGGTCGAATTCCAAACATATCACTAAATAGAATAACCATATGACTGAATTCTATACCCAATGCATTGGAGGTTATAACGTAACCACCCATCCTTGGTTTATTGTATAACCACCTATAATTTGGTTTATCACATAACCACCCATCATTGGTTTATCACGTAACCACCCATCAAATTTCCACATACCATTATATAATCATAACACATAAAATATTTCAAATATCAATATTTCACTTATAACATTTTTGATGAAATAACAAGAAATCAATTCAAGCTATTTAAATACTCAATCCATTTCAAAAACCATTTTCAATATGAAAACACCCAAAAAGGGAATAATGGATTTCTTTTCCTTTTAAAAAACATTAAGGCTTATAGAAGAAGCCAAATAATTATTATGGTGGTGGAGAGTTCATTGTCGCCACATACGTTAAAAACATTACTGTTGTCATTTAGTAAAACACTTAATAGAAAAAATATTCCCTTTGAATGAAAGTAAAAGTCAAAGGGTTTTATTATACACCATTTAAAATAAGTAGGTGTATATTATCAAAACATGCCTCAATGAAAGGAGATTGAGATGAAGTCCCTTACCTCATGTCTGACTTGACTCGTTTGTTCCTTATTCTTCTTGAATAATTAACTTAAGTTAATTTTTAATCACTTCAGAACCTTTTTCAAGTTTATTATTCCTTTTATATAACTTATTACCATGATATAAAATTTCATCATTATTTAAGTTAATATCGTCCATTTTGTCAATATTCAATAACTGAGTAGAAAATGAACTCGTTTGATGTAAATTGTCCATGTAGTAAAAATTACATCATCTCCAGAATGATATTCTTGATTTAAATATCATATATATCCAGTATATATGTATTTATAATAGTCCATAACATTTGTAGATAAGAAATTAAATTTACCGTTCATGGAGATGGTAGACCATACGTATGCATGAACGCTACTTTCATTTCTTTTTCATACTAAAAGAATAATAATAAAATGATATAAATATATATTATAATAGAAATATTATATCTATTTCATTTATGTCTCATATGTTTAATAAACCCATCCTTTATGTGTTCCATGTATAGCATGAATGATTCATATCACTTTGAAGGGGCGGTAGTCCTCACTTCCTCAAATGAAATTATCATAATTACACATCATGGAAAGCATAAAGGTATGTTTTAAAAAAAAATTACAGATTCATGGATTCAATATAAATATAATATATATCATATATAAATATAGTTCCATCATAATATCCACCATGATAGGTGGTAGGAAAAAATCGAACAATCATCGTTTTGTGAGGCAGTAGTTTTCCATACACAGAAACAGTATGTCTGTATCCATTCGATGGAGGTTTGTGTAAGTGTAGTTCTAATACTTCTCATAAAAACATCCTAGTATATTTAATATATTGTTTTCGTTATAAAATAATTTAATAAATATAATTTAGGGGGTTAGAGAAGTAAAATAAATGAAAGAAGTTTGAGAGAAGACATTACCACAAATCAGGTAACTCCTTTTGATTTAAGCTAAAAGGATTTTTTGAATTGAATTATGCTCAAGTTAAGGCTTCTATGAAGAATTTAGGAATTTTTTGAGATTATTTTAGTATATTTTGGATGATCCAATGGGATTTAGAGGTGTGAGTAAGGGGTTAGAGGTGGTGGTCTTTTATAAGAGGGAGGAGGGGTACTTTAGGAAGGCATTGAAATATTGTTTTATTATAAAATTATTTTCAGTTTTAAAAGGTCCAAAACTCATTTAATTTTAATATAAGTTTATTATTTTTATAAATACTCTCAACCAATAGGTTTTATACAATTTTTGGTCCCAAATTTATCCGTATATTTTAGCTTTAACCCTTAGTTAACTAATTTAAATCTTACCATGTCTTCTTGTATATTCATACTATATGGTTAATATATTTACTATAAAATGCCAATCAAGACTCAAGTGGTTCATTAATGACATATTCAACATTTTCTAAGTCACTAGGTTTAATATTAGATTTTTAGGACTATTATATCATTTAATAAAATAATATTTGTTTTAAAAACTTATTTATGTCAATTTTTATACTATTCATATCATGACCTTTTAAAAAATACATAAAAACTTTTTTATTTCGAAAAAAATCATTAATTCAAATATAACAAGTAATAATCATCCATAAAAAAATTTTATGGTGTAAAAAGTTTTAAAATAGGTTTATTTTTATATTTAGAATCTCATTTATTTAAATCATTCATTAATAAGCTAATCACTACATCATCATTGTGTCATAAATAAATTTAATTATTTGAGATCTAAAAATTTTAAATAAAATACCATGATTTAGGAAATATTTTTATCTTTTTAATGAATATTTATAGTCGAACATACCACTTATATAATCCTATATAAAAATTTTTTAGTAAAAGATACTTGTTTATGTAATATTTTTATTTACTTTAAATTAATTCTTATAAAATGTCATTTTCACATATAAGTGGCTCTATGGGGTCCCAAAATCGACCCAAGTATTACCATGGTCGGACATGTATCATCCAATAGGATTTGGATACGTTTTAGTGTAGTTTTATATTATTATAATATTATTTTTTACCTTTATTTACCATATTTACCCTTTAACCATGGTAAATACACTAGTGTAAATAGAGGTTTTCCCAATGATTTTATACTAATGGTTTGAACAAACCATTTGTATACTATAAAAATAGAAACCTTTTCCAACAATTTGAAGAAACTGTTGGCATTGTGTTTCTAGAATGAATATTTCCCAACAGTTTACAAGAACTGATGGGAAATCTTTAATTTATCTAATGTATACCAATGGTTTTTTAAAATTGTTGGTAAAGAATAGATTTCCCAACTGTTTTTAAAAACCATTGGGAAAGGTTTCCCCTAAATACATAGTATCCAAGCTCCCCCATTCATGCGATTATAGGCCATAATATGAAGCTCTCTTGAATCTCTCTTTGTACCCTAGGTTGTGAAACTCCTTTAACCTGATAGATCCATCTTCAATCACGAAATTTTTTTATTTCCTGCACTTCAAATTAGTAAGTTCTACCTTATTTTTAATGTTTTGTATCTATTTTTTTGTTTTCTGTTTATATTTGGACTAAATCAGAGTTTTGTTCGGTCTTTGGCATGGTATTCCGAACACTTTGATTTGTTTTCTGTTTTTTTTTCTACACTTAAAGTGTCATGATTGTGTGAATCACCTTTATTTGAAGTCTTAATAACAACTCTTTCTATGTAGAGTTCGTGAACCATATGAACTAATGGGTGTTGGTGAGATGTATCCCCACTCAATGATGGTAAAGGGTTTGTTCAGTCATATGGTCTCGAGGTGGGTAATGGATATAAGGATGGTCCATGTGAAGGGATTGGGGAAGGTTGGGTAGTGGTGTAGGTGGTTTTTCATTTTTTAGTGGGTGATATGGTAGTTTCTATGGGATTTAGTTTAGTTGAAAAATTGTATTTGGATTTTGTATTTATAGTTTTTGTTCAAGAGATAATGGTAAGGGTAGTGATATTGAGGAGGAATTAGATGTTGGTTGGGTGATGGATTGGAATTGTGATGTTGGTTGGATTGGGTATAGGTAATTTTCAAGGTATTATATGGGTATTGCCTCCCCTGAACACCCACCACCCCCACTACACCCCCCATACACACCCCCACCCCCTTGACACCCCCACCCCCTTGGACACCCCCCCCCCGGACACCCCCACCCCCTGGACACCACTCACACCCCATGGACACCCCCCCTGGACACCCCCCACCCTCTGGATAGCCCCCCAACCCCCCTTAGACACCCCCACCCCCTTGGACACCCCCCCCCCCACCACCACCACCCTAGACACTCCCCACCACCTGGAAACCCCCCACCACTTGGACAACCCCCCCCCCACCCCACCCCACCCCTTGGACACCCCCCCTGGACACCCCCATCCCCTGGACACCCCCCCAGACACCCTCCACCCCCTTGGACAACCCCCCCCCCCCCCCTCGAACACCACCCCACCTCCTTAGCGCTTAGCCCAGTTTTTAAATTGGAATTAACAATGTGAGTGATTTAACCTTTCCCCAATGACATTTCCTAAGTGACCCATGGAGCCTAATAAATTGAATTTTTCATGTTTTATAAATTGAATGGGTTGTTTTGAATGAAATGGATAATTCATGATGGTTTTCCTTTCTTAATGAATAAAATGGTTTTAAATAAAATTACCCTAAGGGGGATGCAGGGGGTAGGGGGTTGTCCAGGTGGGGATGTCCAGGTGGGGGTGGGTTTTCCAGGGGGTAGGGGGATACAGGGGTGTGGGGGAAGGGGGGTGTGGGTTGTCTAGGGGGGTCAGGGTGGGATGTCCAGGTGGGGGAGGGGGTGTGGGTTGTTCAGGGGATGGGGGTGGGTTGTCTAGATGGGGGAGGGGGTGTGGGCAGTCCAAGGGGTGGGATGTCTAGGAGGGGTGGGGTGGGTTGTCCAGGTGGGAGAGGGGTGTGGAATATCTAAGGAGGGGGGTGCGCTATCCAGGTGGCTATCCAGGTGGGGGTGGGGGGCTGTCCAGGTGGGGGTTGGGGGCTGCCCAAGTGGGGGTGGGCTGTCCAAGTGGGGGGTGGGGGGCTATCCAGGTGGGGGGTAGGGGGTGGGTTGTGCAGGTGGGGGTGGGGGGGCTATCCAGGTCGGGGTAGGGGTTATCTAGGTGGGGGGTGGGGGATGTCTTGGTGGGGGTGGGGGTGGGTTGTCCAAGTGGGTTCTCCAGGTGGGTTGTCCAGGTGGGTTGTACAGGTGGGGTGGGGGTTATCCAGGTGGGGTTAGGTTGTCTAGGTGGGGGTGTCCAGGTGGGGGTGGGTTTTTCCAGGGGGTAGGGGGCTACAGGGGTGTGGGAGGAGGGTGGGCTATCTATGGAGGGGTGGTATATCCAGGGGGTGGGGTGGGAAGTCTAGGTGGGGGAGGGGTGTGGGCTGTCCAGGGGGGTGGGTTGTCCAAGGGGGGGGTGGGGGTGGGCTTTCCAGGTGGGGAGGGGGTGTGGCTTGTACAGAAAAGAGGGGGTGGGATGTCTAGGTGGGGTGGGGGGTGTGTTGTCCATGTGGGGTGGGGGGCTATCCATGTGGGGGGTGGGCTGTCCAGGGGGGCTGTAGGGGGTTAGGGGGCTGCAAGGGTGGGGGTGTGGGTTGTCCAGGGAGGGGGGTGGGTTGTTCCACTCTGATACTCTACAAAAAAATAGAAATCACATATAACCAATGTATATTTTCTTTAACATGTTAAGAATTTTATTGAAGTTCCATACCAGCACTAACGCTTACCCTTCCATGAAGAAGTGATCTCTGCAAAGAAATGTCAATCATGTTCTTATCCACTATCCATATTGATCTCATACAAATTTAACATTCATACAACTCCATATCACCTAATTATATAACAAGGATCATACTCCCATGAATAGTTTCCCATTGAAATGTGGCTTATATTCCTAAACAACATACATAGTATCATATTTGACACACACACAAAATTTTGTTAACATACACCTTGTATGACAACTTGGAATTAGCTCTCATCTAGCCTCTCAAGGCATAGATATTCCACATACCTAGCTCAAACTTTTGAGTTGTGTTTACAATTAGGTTTTCTTTTCTTAGAATTCATGTATGATATTTAGAGTGGAAGATAAAATCCAATTCACGTATGATATTTGGAGGTGTGTTTACAATTAGGTGTGTTGTGATTTATATGTATGATATTAATGTTTTACACAAACATCCTTCTAGGTCATCTATAATAGTCTTGAATTCATGCTATAATTGGATAGAGATTGGATTCTACAGCCCTAGTTTTGGGGTGGACACCCCCACCCCCTTGGACAAGCCCCCCCCCCCCCCCCCACCACCACCACCACCATCACCCACCCACCCACCCACCCCCCTCCAATCCCTAGTCACCCCCCCCCCAGACACCCCCACCCCCCCTAGAAAACCCCCTACCCCCAAGGACAGCCCCCCATCCCCCTGTACAGCCCCCCACCCACCCTAGACACCCCCACCCGCCCCCTTGGATAGCCCTCGTGGACACCACCCCACCCCCTGGACACCCCCCCCCCCACACACCCACTGGACACCCCCCACCCCCACTGGACACCCCCCAACACCTGGACAGCCCCCCTAGAGACCACCTCACCCCCTGGACACCCCCACACCCCCCTGGACACCCCCCACCCCCTTGGAAAGAACCCCCACCCCCCAGGACACCCCCACCCCCTGGACACCCCAACCCCCTTGGATAGCCCCCCCCCCAGACACCACCCCACTCCCTGGACACCCCCACCCCCCTAGAAACCCCCACACCCTAGATAGCCCCCCCCCCCCACCACCCCTAGGACAACCCCCCACCCCCCTAGACCCTCCACCCACCCCCTTGGGCAGCGTATGTGATCACTCAAATAATCTACTACAATATAAAAATTATTCGATCTAAAATTTAATCAAATCCTGAATAATTATCCTCCACAAGTATACAAGATCTTGTACACTCATTTATAGTTATTAAAAGATATTTTGTTATGAATATAGTATTTTTTTGTCTTTTATATTATCATTCTCATATAGAGTAGTGTGTCAATTATGGTTTCATATAAAGTGAACAATTCTCATTTACTTAAATATATTTTCGATGAAACTTCAATCTTATTGAATTGATTTTGACGAAATGAATTATAAATTTTTTTTATAGAATGGATAGAATTTGTATGTATGAAACTGATCAGATCATAAGTGATTTTCAAAACAATTTGGAGATATTTTTAGATTTTATATTTCACAATGCTTCAAATAGTGGCCACATACACTGCCCATGTTACAATTGTGCTGGAAGACTTTGGTTGAGTCATGAAGAAGTCATCCACCACATAACCAAATATGGTTTTTAATAAAACTACTATGTTTGGTATCATAATGGGGAGAAAATGAAATCTCAAATTGTTGATGATCCAAATGAAAGGACTAGATTGGAGAATTTGTTATATTACCATTTCGTTTATTTGTCATCATGAAAAATAAAGGATTTCGATCCAATAAGACTTTGATATGATCACACATGATGCGTCTAATGAAAATTATGATGTTGTCAGGGTGAAAAAAATGAATGATGATGCCATGACTCCAGTATATCGACAATGTGGTAAAATAAAAAGTTTGGAATTTTTAATTCGATTGTTTCATGGGAAAACTATGTATGGGATTTATAATACTACCATCGATTACATTCTTAACTTCTTGAAGGACATACTTTCAGATGATGCAAATATTCCCTCAAAACACTATATGGCATGGATGTTAGTTGAGGAACTTGGATTTTCAAGAAACAAAATTCATGCTTTCCCAAAATATTGTAGTTTATTATGGGAAGAAATTACTGAATGAAATGATTGTATAAAATATGTCACATCCTGTTGGAATCCAAAAGTTGATGGAACACCATCTCGTGTGCCACAGAAAGTAATGTATTACTTTACATTGATCCCCAGAATCCATAATCTTTTTATTTCTGATGAAATATCAATAAAAATGTGATGGCATGATACCAAGAGAAAGAATACTAATGATGAGGTGGTTCACCCTGCAAATGATTTTCATGGTAGAGATTTTATGCTCAATATCTTGATTTCTCAACTGACGTGAGTAATGTAAGGCTGGGTCTTTCATGTGATGGTTTTAATCTGTTTGGGAAGATGCTTACTTCGCACAGCACATGGATGGTTTTTATAGACATTTATAACCTTACCACATGGTTGTGTATGAAAAAACCTTTCACTTTCATGATTATACTCATATATGGCCCTTCTGATCTCAGCAATGATATAGACGTATATGTCCAACCTTTAATAAAAGAGTTGAAACTTCTTTGGGATGTGGGTGTGCGCACATACGATGCATGTTCTAAAGATATATTTTAGATGCGTGATGTGCTTATGTGGATGGTCATTGATTTTCCTGCTATGAAATGCTGTCTAGATGTAGCACAGAGGGAAAACTATCATGTCCTATTTGTATGAATAATACAAGATTCAAAAGACAGAAACATCGATGTAGTTTCAGTTTTATTGGACATCAATGATTCTTGCCAATGGACCATCCATATAGAAATAATCGTCGAATATTTGACAATACCATGGATACCGATGATCCACCTCAGCGTATGTTTGGAACTGATGTGATTTATGAATTGAAATATTTAGTTTTTCATTCAGGAAGGTTCAAATGAAATCTAGAAAGAGAAAGAATTTTTCCACTGAAACTTGTTACAATTGTAAGAAGAGAAGTATCTTCTTTGATTTTCCTTATTGGTTAACCAATTTATTACATATTTTCTTAGACGCAATGCACATAGAATAAAATATATGTGAATTGTTGCTTTCAATTATTCTAAATGTTAAGGTAAATACAAATAATGATTTACGGTCTTGGCATGACTTGGTGAATTGGGGCATCATACCATAATTGCATCTTGTGTGTATCAGAGAAAATAAATGGCAAGTTCCATGTGCTTCTTATATGATGACACCTACAGAAAAAAAAAGCAATTTCTGGAAGTACTAGAGACTATTAAAGTTCTTGATGGCTATTCAAGAAACATATCTAAATGGGTCAATAGAAGATATTTGAAGCTAAAATATTTGAAGACTTATGACTATCACATCCTTTTGCATGATTTGATTCCAACAGAAATCTTTCATCTTTTGTCCAATAATGTAAGGGTGGATGTTATTCAGTTGTGCCATTTGTTTAGAGATCTTTGTGCTAAGAAGTTGTCCAAGTATTTATTGAAAAAAATATTGACAGATGCCCCATTATTTTTTTGTGATTTAGAGAAAATATTTCCTCCATAATTTTTCACATGCATGTTGCATCTGACTGTCCATATTCCAATAGAAATACTTCTCAGAGGACATATTTCTTTTTTTTTGGATATATCCAACTAAAATAAATATGTACACATTAAAGTCTTATGTTTGGAACAGGAATCATCCTGAAGGTTCTACCATGAATGGTTACTTGTATCAAGAATATATAGATTTCAGTTATAGGTATTTGTGAAATCTTACAACAAGAATGAATAGACCAATAAGAAATGAAGAAGAATAGTATGAGAAAATTGAACCCATTTTTCCATCACTTCCTCAAACAGGTGGAATTTCAGGATCATATACATTGACAACATTAATGCTTGAAGAGTGGGAGATGGCACATCACATAGTTTTGTACAACTATGATTTGTTTGATGACTACATCATGTAATTAAATTGAATATGTATATCTTACATATATATCTATTAAAATATTCCTATTTTTATCTATAGGTAATATAAAGCAATGATAAATAGAAAACATCATTCTTTATCTTTGAGAAGGAGGGAGACTTTGCATAATAAAGAGTTTTCTGCTTGGTTAAAATTGAAGGTAAAAATATTACTATTTAAAATAATTAAATAAATATTTAATTAAGTTTAATATTCATTTATATTTTAGGTATTGAGTTTTCCTGTTGACTCTGTCTATGAGGAAATAAGATCTTTGGATTTTGGTCCCAATATCGTGGTTCATGACTGTAAATCAATTGTTATTAATGGGTAAAAATTTATTATCACTGAACAATAAAATAACATGAGAACACAACATGATGGTTTTATGGTTACTACCATAATATACTATTATGTTAGTGCATCAGATAATAGACTGTGATTTGAAAATGTAGGTTATTATGGAGTCGATGAGAAAATAATAATATTGGATTATTATTCTCATGGATGAGTCACAATGATAAAATTCTAGTGATTTGATTCAATGATGAGGTGGGGCGCATTTATTGATGATTGTGGATTTTTAGTAATTGATATGACTCACACTCTTGCTATCGATGAACCATATGTATTGGAATCAATGGTGAAATAAGTTTTTTATGTCAAAGACCATCTTCGACCTGAATTTGGTGTCATTATTGATGTAATTACAAGAAATATTTTTTATGATGGTGATTATGGAATTGACACCGTCCCTACTGCCATTGGAAATGATCCATTTATTACTTTTGATTACTCCAATAGCTTAATTTTCAGAGTTCACTGTGAACCTAAAGTTGTGGTGGAAAATATATAAAATCATTTATCCATGTTCTCAGTTATTTTAGTTTAGATAAACTTGGGTTTTTAAGGTTATTACTATTCAAATTGATTTAATATTGATTAAAAATATGTTGTATTCGGCTTGATCATTATGTGAATTTTCAATTTTTATTGGTTGCAATTTTATTTGAATTGCATTTTATAATTTGAAATTTAATTGTATTCAAACCTACGAAACCAACATTTCTAACATGGTGAACATTTAAATGATTTATTGACCATGTATAAAATTATTATAAATCTAAGACCTCCCTTTAACATTTCACTAGATAATGAACATGATGGTTTGTATTCTTCTATAAAACATGTATAGAAACCTGCATCATCTACCTGGGTTAAATAAATTAAATATTTCCTTAATTTCGAAAAGTTCCTTACCCCTTATGAATCTGGTAGATATATTATCCTTGTTAATATGTTTATATCATAATTTCCAACTCTATTAAGGGTTTAATCATTCATAATATATAGCTTGCTGAATTTTCTAGAGGCATAATTCAGTATGCTCTCTATCTTGGTTATTGAGTGAAATAAAGCTTCAGAATCAATGTTTTGTGATTTTAATAGACTCATGACACTTAGTAAATAACCATCCTACTAAAAATTAAATTTATTTATTACATCATGTAAAATTTATTGAATTCATTATATATCTATTCAAGATCACATAAAACAATGTATAGTTAAATTATCCATGAATCCCCCTATTCCCTCTCATTTATTTTGTTTTTTGGGTTACACATTAGTTGTCCTTTTCTAATTACTTCCATATTTGTTTTCAAATGCAGGAAATGCAATCAATTGAAGGGAGGTGATGGAAAAAGATGATGGACAACAATTTTCGCATGGCTGAGATGGGTGTTCCACCACTAGTACCTATAGTGAGTATTTTATTTCAAATATATATATTTACATAATATATAATGCCATGTGATTAATTTTGTTTTAAAAAATTTTTTAGGATCCACTTCTAAGGCGACAATTATTTCATGAGTATCCTAGTAGTGGTCCTAGTAATCAGGGTGTTCGTACGAGGGGGCTGGTACGAGAGCTTGGCGATCTGGTCGGCGTACCCAATTAGACTAAGCCCCTCCCACTAACATACCATTTATCCCATATTCTGATCCCAGTGTGTCATTAGGGACACACATGATATTTAGGCCTCCCATGTTTTCACCACCCTTTACATCTGAGTCTCCTCACCCGTCTTTACCATATCTTATGATGATTCCCACTCCCCATCCAACATTCAGCCAGCCATTTGTGCCATCTTCTTTTACTTCTACTTTCTTCTCTCTTAGCTTCTATATTCCATATTCTTCAACTCCTGCTCTAATAGATTCTATCCCTGTTGAGCATACATTGGGACCCAATCCACATGTATAGGGTGTTCCTTCAGTTTTTTCTAATCCAGTGGTGCCCATTGATCAGACTGTCGCAGGTATATTTATAGAACCCTAACAAATTTTTATAACATTATTTATTTTCATTATAACATGTATTGATAAAATATTTGTTTTTCTTTCATAACAGATACATCTACTGATAGGAGGCTAGGACGATGGCATACATGCATGCATGCGGTGTGGAACTATCACACGCAGTTGATGGAGGACTACAATGAAGACAATAAAATGATTGAAAAAACAGGGCAGCAATGTCAGAGTTTTTTGGTGACGATTACCAAATACTCTAACATCATTCCAATTACCCCGCTCTCATGGATACAATTTCCAAATGAAGTCAAGGATAATTCTTAGGAAGAGATATGGAGGTAAAAAACCTGTTTTATTTAATCAAATATATTATTTTTTGTATTTATATGAATTAATATTTTGGTGTCAGCTTTGGTTTAATTTCCCTAATGGTGAGGGTGTATGGCCCGCACGTCTAAAGGATTTAGGTGAGATTTGGAGAGCATATAAGCATGAGTTGTATATTGGATGGTGTGCTAGAGTTATCACAGAGTTAGAGGAGGTCCATGTCATGGATGATTGTCCAATAGAACAATATCGACAGATGATTACTCGTTGGACAACTATCCAATTTAAGGTATTAATCACATTTTAGGTATTTAAATGAAAATTTTCATTTTTTTTTTGTTAATACTATCTTTTTTATTATTGAATTTTATTTAGGAATCATCCAGAATAAATAAAAAAAACATTGATTCTAAAAAATACCTCCACACATTGGGATGTACTACGATGCTAGATCATGAGAGGAAGAAGGTATAACAATTGTTTATAATTTTTCTTTACGACTTGCACTTTATATTGTTTTGTCCATAATTTATTTTATTTCTAAAGTTGTTATATAATTTTAGTTATGAAATTAATTATTGGTAACCTATTTTTAATTATGGTTTCCTACACTCAATGTCATTATAGAGGCAAACATTGAATATTGAAAGATGTGTGCCTCAAGAAAAAAAATTTGCTCGAGTAGAAGGAAGAAATATGGAAGTGTGTTTAATGAACCGACTTAGCAGTATATTGTAAGTTTTACTTTGTTGATTTAAAATTTTAATATTTATTTTGTAACTTAACAATCTATTTATAATTTTAACATGCTACTTTAGAGGCCCTAGATGCCTAGGAACCTGACAATTTTGGGCCAAACGATCATTAATATCAGGTGTTAGGAGATTAGCACCATTGAAAAGTACATTGCCGACATGGGAAGAGTATATTACTAACAAGGTATTGGTCCTCATCAGATACAAGTTGTAGTTCCACCAAGTTTCAGCAGGTTAAGGCACAGGCAGAACAGGCTGAAAAAAGGGCCATAGAGATGGCAGAATGGACTTCTAGGGAAAACACTGCATTTATGAAACTTATAGAAGTTTTACATCCAACACTTCCACCAGAGGAAAATAAAGCTTGAGATGAATATATGTTGTCAATGCCTTCTATATATGGTGCACCAGGTGTCAGTTATAGTGGTGGTCAAGATGATAATGAGGACGAGGCCAAGGCGGAGGAGGAGGCTGAGGAGGAGGCTGAGGCGGAGTACGAGGGTGAGGGGGAGGGTGTTGAGGAGGTTAGGGATGATGATGGGGAAAATGATGAGAATGGAGGTCAGGCTAATGATGAAGGTTATGATAGTGATGGTGATGAGGGATAGATTGATCCATTACATTTTTTACTGATATTACTGACATTTGATGTTTGATGATTTGTTGTGCCTTAATATATGTGTGATTAGGTAGGTCACATTATCTTTATTTCTTTATCTATAAATAATAAAACTTGACTTGATGATTTTATGTGACTGATTCACCCCTCCCCTAGACACCCCCACCACCTAGACACCCACAACCCCCCTGGACACCCCCCACCCCCCTGGACACCCCCACCCCCTGAACATCCCCCCCCGGACAACCCCCTCCCACCCCCTGGACCCCCCAACCCCTTGGACATCCCCCCCCACCCCCACTAGACATCACCCCACCCCCTGGACACCCCCCACCCCCCTGAACACTCCCACCCCCATAGACAACACCCCACCCCCTAGACAGACCCCCACCCACCCCCAGACACCCCCTACCCCCATGGACACCCCCCAACCACCTGGACGCCCCCCACCCCCATGGACAACCCCCCCCCCCCCCCCCCGAACACCCCCCCATCACCTCGGACACCACCACCACCCCCCCCCCCCCAAGACACCACCCCACCCCATGGACACCCCCACCCCCCGGACACCCCTACCCCCTTGAACATCCCCCCCCAAACCCCCTAAACATCCTCCCCACCCCCTAAACACACCCCCACCCCCACCCCCGAACACCCCCACCCCATGAACATCCCCCAACCCCTCTAGACAGCCCCCCCCCATCCCCCACCCCCTGGAAATCCCCATCCCCTCTGACACCCCCCCCATTCCCCGAGAAACCCCCCACCACCATGGAAATCCCCCCACCCCCACCCACCCCCCTAACACCCCCACCCCCTGGAACCCCCCCCCCCCACCCCACCCCCTGGACAGCCCCCACCCCACCCCCACCCCCATGGACACCACCCCACAACCTAGACACCACCCCACCCCATGGATAGCCCCCCCACCACCTAGACACCACCCCACAACCCCCTGGATAGCCCCCCCACCACCTAGACACCACCCCACCCCATGGACACCCCCACCCCCTGGGCACCCCCACCCCCATGGATAGCCCCCCACCACCACCACACCCCTGGACAGCCCCCCCTCCCCCCCCCTCCCCACCCCCACCCACCCCCCCCCCCCCGAACACCCCTTACCCCCTTGGACTGCCCCCCCCCCCCAACCCCCTGGACAGCACCCCACCCCACCCCCTAGACACCCCCACTAGACAGCCCCACCCCCACCCCCTGGATACCCCCCATCCCCCCAGACACCCCCCCCCTACCCCCTAGATAGGCCCCCACCCCCATGGACAACCCACCCAACCCCATGGACACCACCCCCCACCCCCCCTGGACACCCCCCACCCACCCCTTGGAAAACCCCCACCCCCTTGGACACCCACCCCCCTAGACACCCCCACCCCTGTGGACAGCACCCCCCACCCCCTGGAGACCACCCCACCCCCTAGATACCCCCACCCCCTAGGAAACCCCACCCCCTAGGACACCCCCACCCCCATGGATAGCCCCCCACCCCCACCCCCTAGACACCCACTATCCCCTTCGACAGCCCCCCCCCCCCACCCTCGTGGATAGCCTGTCCACCCCCCCCCCCTGGACACCCCCACCCCCTGGACACCCCCCACCCCCTTGGACATCCCCCCCACCACCCTAGACACCACCAACCCCATTGGATATCCTCCCACCCCACTGGACACCCCCCACCCCCTTGGGTAGCCCCCCACCCCCCTGGACACCCCCACCCACTTGGATAGCCCCTCACCCCCCAGGACACCACCCCACCCCCTGGACACCCCCCACACCCCTTGGACACCCCCACCCCCATGGACAGCCCCCCCCCCCCAGACACCCCCTGGACACCCCCACCCCCTTGGACAGCCCCCCACCCCTTTAGACAACCCCCACCCCCCTGAACACCACCCCACCCCCTGGAAACCCACCCCTCTGGACATCACCCACCCCCTAGACAGCCCCCCCCCCCCCACCACCACCACCCTTGGACAACCCCCCACCCCCTGGACACCCCCTAGACACCCCCATCCCTTGGACAACCCCCCACACCTTGACATCCCCCCACCCCCTAGAAAGCCCCCCATGAGTGTTTTTTTTTAATTCTATGCATTGTATCATGGGCATGAGTGTTTTTATGAATTCTATATTTTCATGTGTTAGATAATTATTGTATATTTTCTATTAAATCTTCAAGTGTTGAATTCCATATATTGGAGAGGGGAGGAAAGTGAGGATGTAGGTTGTTGTGTAATTTGGTAGAGGTTGTACATGGTAGGAAAGAGTGAAGGATTCTATGCAGGGTAGGTAAGAGGTCTGCTATGTAATCCTGCAGTACTATATACAAACGGTTTATAAACCATTGGTATAAAGCTGAATAAACCTTATATACCAATAGTTCAGATAAAACCGTTGGTAAAATACTTTACCAATGGTTCAGAAACCATTGGTATATAGGTTCTACATATAATATATACAAATGTTTATAGGAAAACCATTGGTAAACCTATATACCAACAGTTTTTAAAGTGTTGGTATAGGTTATAGAGTTACATTTACCAACGGTTACAAACCAATGGTACTTTTTTATTGTAATGGTTGGCCAAAACTATAGGGAAGTTGAATTTTTTACCGGTCTAACCCAATGGTTTCAAAAAAACTGTTGGTATAAGGCTATCCCTGCGCATTATCACCCAACGGTTTGGCAGCCTTTCCCAATGGTTTAAAACCATTGAGAAAGCCTTGGTTTCCAGCAGTGATAAAATAATTACTGATTTAACTATTCATAATGTTTAAAAATAAAAGGTATATATTTACACAATTTGGACCTCCTGATTCAAAATATGGAATCCATTTCTCCAAATTCAAAACACAGAAGTTGCAGAAATTAATTTAAAATAAATTCTGGTTGTCAAAACCAAAAAGCGTGTTTTTAAGAAGTGAAAACTACCAAAATATTAACATGTGCTTATGTCCAATTTCAAAGTGAAATTACATATAATTACCAAAATTGGATTAAATAAAAATATAATCCAATCACACTTTAAAAAAATTAAAAGGGAAATCTAACCATATAAATAAATTATATGAAAATATAGTTCTGACTGAAAATGCAGTATTGTTTTCACTATTAATTAAAAAATAAACTTTTTCCAAAAAATACAAAAAATTTACCCAAAGTAAATTTTGATGTCTTTCTTCTAAAGAATAAGTATATTTTGTAAAATATAACATATAAAAGTGACAAAAACTATATTTAAAAAGGGTTCTCCAACAAAAGGTGGTAAAATGACCTTTTAAAAATATTAGCGTATTTCATGCTTAAAATTAGATTTGTTATTATTTTAAGCCTCTAAATTTTATTGGATAAATGTAAAAACATTTAACAAACATGTTTAATCATAATATGGTTAGATCTATTCATTCCCACCAATACAATGGCTAGGCTTTAACTACCATTTAAGAATAACAATATTATATTATTATTATTATTTTAGTATGACTCAGCCTTTTGTGTAATATAAGATTTTGGGGAAACTCGTTGTTGTGTGTTGGGTATGCCATCAAACATAGAATCCCCTTTAAGTAAAATTAATATTTAATTCACAAATATAAATATGAAAATGGCATATTCTTTAATTACCGTGGATGTTACAATAAATTAAAAACATGTTTATTTAAAATGAATACTTATAACCAAACATACCATCTTTTTAACCCCATTTCAAAAATTTAAAGATAATAAAACAAAGAGAACAACATTTTTTACTTTTTTTTACATAAAATATTATAAAGGTCAGAATCATGGAAATATATAAACAAAGGGTCATATATTTTAATTTTAGATGATTATGGATGAAATATACTCACACAATAACATTAAGACATGTTTTAGGGCTATTTTATAATCTTTATCACATTTTTTGTATCCTTAATTAACTCATTTTACCTTTACCATGGTAACAAAATTTACTATAAATACTATTCATAATGACTAAAAATAAAAGGTACATATTTAAAAAAATTGGAACTCTTGATTCCAAATATGAAATCAATTTTTTAAGATTAAAAACATAGAATTGGTAGAATTTAATATAAAATAAAATCTGCAAAATGTGATGAAAAATATTTTTTCAGAAATATGTCTTTTTAATTACAAAAATGTTTTTATATGAAATTCAAGTATAAACTTCATTTGAAAGTCTATAATTAGATTATTATTAATAAAAATTAAAATTTTAAAATTTAAAACTAATACAAAATAAAATTTTACTATATAAATACTTTAAAATATAATACATTTTTCAATAAAAATCAATATTTTTCACTATTCATTGAAAAATCAAACTTTTCATAAAAAATATCAAAATTTCACCATAAGATAATTTGGATATATTTATTTAAAAAATTATATCATTATTATAAAATAAAATTTCTATAATTTTAATAAATTAATTATAATTTTCTCTCATGAAAATCAATAAAACCATTTTTTAATGAAAACATATTTTTGAATCATAAAATGACTTTACTAAAAATTAAGTGATTATTACTTAAAAATTACTCAATAAATTTGTATTGATTATGAAGTTTATATATATAATAATAATATTTGTAATCCTATTAATACCTTTCAATTCAATAGCTAGGTTATATTTAAATAATAATATTTTTTAGTTTGTTTAATCTTAGGGTTGCACGTCGTACATGATATCAAACATAATGTCCTTATTTTAAAATATTCAGGTGTTACATCCTCCCCCACCAAAAAATTATTTCCATGAAATTTGAACTTGATCTTAGTAATTAATGGTTTTACATCTAAAAATACCTTTTTGAAATACCACATTGAAAAAAGGGTTAATAAAACTTCATCTTGAAAAGAGGAAAGGGAAATAAAAAGGTCATCTTGAATAACACATAACTAGGTTTCCAAATAGAAAAAAATTAATGGTAAGTGAAAATATGGACATGGAAGAAAATAATAACATCCAATAATGATATATAGTGATAGAGATCATTGATCACAAGAAATTGAATGATCATGAAAAATTTAATGACCACAAAACTGTAAATCAATGATGTTTGAAAAAGACTACTGATTTATTAGAAATGGAGGTAATAGAATAAAATTTTTATTTCAAGATCATTTTACTATATTTGAGGAATTAATTCACTATTTATATAAAAAACATAAGTAAATATACTTACATGATAAGTAGAATTTCATCCTTTAATAAATTTCCAACATAATCTCATCTTATGTTTCAAATAATGAGTATTCAAGATTATTTTTTTATACTTGAAGCACTAAAATAAAATTTTGATGGATCACATAATTCTAAAAAAGGATAAAAATCTATTCCTATTATATTTATAAATTAACTAAAACCAAAATGGTTATAAAAAGTTAACATAATTCCCAAAATGAATAAAAATTTATATAAAGAAATAATACATTAATCTCAAAAATTAAACCGTAATACCCAAAGTTAAAAATAAATCATTCTATAAATTTCTATCCTAAAAATTATTTAATATATTCCTGAATAATATTTAAACCCAATGATTATAGTTACTTTATCATATATTCTTATAAAATTTATCTTCAAATCATGTCAATTACTCTTAAAGTCTCATACCAAAAACATATATGGCATAGTCATATAATCTCCAAGATATGACAATTATTTACATAAATGACTTGAATCACCATAAATCCATATTAAAATCATATATACTTACAAAATATAGTTCAACCATTAATCATCAAATAAAATCCCATAAGATTTGGTTTAACTAAATCATATAATGTTCCATAAAAATATAATGATCTTTTTATGAAATAACATTAATCGCTTAATTACCAAATCACTTTTTGCTCCCATAGTTATCTATATGATAAAACATATGTTACCAATATGAAATTAGTATTTATTTTTAATTTCATACAAACTAAGAAATCATGTAGGCCGGTGGTAGTTGATTCGCTCTTATCACCCTTCGGTTGTGGGTTCAAGCCTCACAGCCTTGCCAGATGAAACAGTTGTCCTTTTTATAATTCCTTAAATCCAGATATCAGGGTATTCCTTTATATTATTGATATCCCCTTTATCTTCCATAATGAAGTCCATATCTCTCTAAAACAAATTGTTATTTCCTTGGTGGTATTTTTCTTTCTAGATGATATGGATGAGTTGTGATTTTGAAATGAAATAAAATAAATATCTGGATCCATATAAATTTTATAGATAGAAAAAGGTTTTTGATAGATCAAATAGTTTCTTATAGAATATTTGGATATTCAAAAATCTTTTAAAATCATTTGAATAATATTTTTTCTATAAGAGTAATGGTTAAATCATTTGGAAGAGATAATAAGGTTGTGTGAGATCCTTTTCCTTTCATCTTGATAAATGATTTTTAGTATATAGAAAATAATATTATTAAAACATAAAATGAATTATTTCATTTTAAAATGAAAATGGACCTTGTAAAGAAAATACCCATAGAAATTCTATAATATTTTAACCTTTAAATACTCAAAAATAACCTTAATAACTTCAACATTAAATAATGTTTTAATGTCAAATTTTATCCCATAACTTTCTGCTTATATTCCAAAAATGGAAAAACATTCTTATAAAATAATCCTTCATGTTAAACCTAAGGGTTACATATACCTCAACCCAATAACACATATCCCAAAATCTCATTAATCACTTTCAAATCCTATCACTTAAAACAAAAAATATATTTTTTTTAAGACCTTAAACTTATGATCATCTTTAAAATTATAAACCAATGATATTATCCTTAACTCTTAAGAAAACCTCACATGAAAAAATCATAATCTATAAATTTATCTAAAACTTTTATCTCATACTAACTATAAAGAACTGAAAATAAAAAATAAATTTTATATTATCTTTATACAAGAAATAATTTTCTTTAATTCTTAAAGATATTTTAGGTTTAGAGTTTTAGATAATTATTTTATAAATATTATATAACAAACCCATAAATTACAAATTAGATTCTTCTACTCATATCCATTTCTTCACAATATCAAATTTGTAAAATAAAAAATATTTTTTCATGACTAATCTTCAGTAATTTCATCTTTATATATTATTTTTTCTTAACCATCCTAAAACCCTATGAAAGATATTTTAAAAATTTTGGATGATCACAAAAATCTCAGAAAGGGACAAAAATTAAATAAGAAATAAACTCATTAGTTCATCAATACTTATGAAATTTTTCCTTTTTGAAAATAATCTTTGGGCTCAAAAATAAACATTTTCTTACTCAAGAAATCAACATTATTACCCAAATATTTAAATGAAACATTTCATAATAAATATTTAAAGTAAAATTAAACTCATAGATTTTTCATTGATGTCATGAAAATAACTTTAAAACTTTTTCACAAAGTTATACATTCCACCCTTAAGATGTAGCATATACTTTAATTTAAACATAAGATCATAAAATTACCTTATAAAAAATAATATTTCTATAAAACCACATATAAAACATACATAAATCATATAGGTAACTTGGGACATCATTTTTTATATCACTCTTACAGATGTAATAAAATATATGGTCAAATTCCATACCCAATGCATTGGAGGGCTATTATGAACCCACTCATCCTTAGTTTATAAAAGAACCACCTATACTTGGTTTATAACAGAACCACCCATCCTTATATTTTAATGAAACCACCCATAATCATAACAATTCACAAAAACCATAACATAATCATAACATATAAAAACTTTTATTTTCCAACATTACACTCATAAAAAAATTTTGTGCACCCATAAGAAAACATTTCCAAATATTGAAATATTCATTCCATTTTAAAAATATTTTTAGAAATAACTTGAATAGAGTGAATGAGGGTTTTATTTGAATAAAAAAAGGAATCTTATAATGGGATTCAAACATAAAATAACAATTACAACTGTAGGAAAAGTCATTATCACTATATATTTTAAAATGTAACATTTCTTTTTTCTATAAAAAGAAAATCAAAACGTTCTATATAAAATAAATAAAAAAAGATTACTTTTGAAAAACTTTAAAATAAATTCAAAAGAATCATAAAATGTTCTTTATATTTTACTCATATACATATATAAACATCAATAAAATAATTTTAAGAATATAGACATGGAAGGAAAAATAGTTTTAAGGGAAAATTTAAAATTTTATTTTAAAAAAGTAAATATCATACCTTGAGTCTGACTCATCCTGTATATTCCTTATCTTCTTGAATAATAAAATTATGTTAATTATTTAATTTATTAATAAAAAATTTAAATTTTATTATTATTTTTATTTTATTTATTACCATGTTATATTTATAATTACTTAATTAGTTAAGTTCATGTCTGATTTTTTAATGATATTCGACTCATATGTCCAAACTGGCTTTAGTTGGTTGAATATGGCCAAAGATATCATTACTAAATCATATCCATAATAATAATCATGAAATAATTATTTTTTATATACATAAATTATACTTTTAAAAGCAACCATAAATATTGTTATGAATAATGAGCAATGTTACAATCATGGAGACGGTAGGTCGTACGTACACACGAGTGACATTTCTATTTTCAAAAATCATTATAGAAAGAATTTAAGAACAATTTTATATTTAAATAATTATAATTATATAATAAATTCCATATTAATTCTTTAAATATACTTATATATATCATCCATGTGGTGTGGTGATGAAAAATGAATCACATTTCTTCATGGTGGTGGAAGCCCTCGCGTACGAATGACTAATGTTATCATTTCTAAATGAATGGAAAGGTAAAAATATAAATATTATATTATATTTTAAGAATTATAAATATTCCATTAATATCATATATATATATATATATATTAAATTAATCATTAAGACCAGCCTTAAGATGAGGTGTTGGAAAATGAATTACATCGGTTTGTGAGGTGGTAGTCTATCGTACACATGAATGATGTTTTTGTTTCCCATTTAATAGAAGATGAGATAAATTTAGTTAATTAAATTAACATAATAACATGTTGTTATAATAAAATACCATTTTTATTATTTCATCATGTTTTAAGAATATTTTAATGTGGTAGAAGAATAAAAAAATGAAAATTCTAGGTTAAGAAATATACCTCTTCTTCGGACAACCTCTTTAGGTTTACACCAAAATAATTCCTAGGTTGGTTTTATGATCATACAAAGGCCTATATAAATGTGGAATGATTTGGGGAAGAGATTTTGTCATGGTTTTTCTAAACCAAAATTCTTTCTAAGTGTGAAGAAAAGAGGATAGGAGGTTCTCTTTTATAAAAGAGGGGAGGGGCACTCTTGGAATTTCTTAAAGTATTAAATTAATATCAATTAATTTTCACATTTAAAGAGTTAAAAATTGATATGATTCAAATATAATATGATTATTAGTAAAAATAATTTCAATTAAAAAAGTTTGGAAAATTTTATGTTATATTTTTACCTTTATCATTTTTTTAACCCTCCATTAACCCTTTTCATGATTACCATGGTATTAAGGATTTTTACTCTTTATAGGTCACGAAAGTTACTGTAAAAGAAAAATTGGACAATAAATGGATCGTGGTTGATATTTTAAACCATATCAAAAATCACTTGGATAGAAATTTTATTTTTTTGAGTTTTAAATCATTTAATAAAATATTATTTATTATAAAATAACATTAATGTTAATTTGGAAACTATTTATTTAATTTGACTTTTAAAACTAAAATAAAACAAAGGAATTAGAATATAATGAATTAAAACCTATATAATATGTCATTTTTATCTAAAAATCATGAAACGCAAAAATTAATTCAAATAATTTTAATTTTAACATTTTTAAAATCATTTATTTTATTTTTCTATTAATGAACTAAATATTGTATCGGCGTTGTGTGGGAATTGAAGGTAATTATTTCATCACTAAAAATTAGAAATAAATTACCATGATAAATAAAAATAATTTATATATAAAATGAATATTTATAAGTAAACATACATTCTTTTTTTCCTATGTGATAAAATTAAAGATAATAAAACAAAGAGAATAACATTTTTGACTTTTTGTTACATAAAATATTATAAAGTTCAAAATCATGTCCATATAGAACAAACAAGCCATATATTTTAATTTTGGATAATTTTGGATGATATATACTCATATAATAAAATTAATTCAAGTTTTTGGGTTATTTTATAGTCTTTATCACATTATTTATATCCTTAATTAACTCATTTTACCTTTACCTTGGTAACAAAATTTACTGTCATTACTATTCATAATGACCAAAAATAAAAACAAAACTATTTACTAGATTTGTACCTATTGATTCTAAATATGGAATCCATTTTTCATGATTCAAAAAACATAAGTGGAAGAATTTAATTTTAAATTAAACCCACAAAACATGATAAAAATAGTTTTTCAGAAACGTATCTTTTAAGTACAAAATTTTTTTTATACTAAATAAAAGTACAGAATTCATTAAAAACACTATAATTGGATTATATTTAATAAAAATTAACTAATTACGTTTTAAAACTAATCAAAAATATAATTTTACTTTATAAATACTTTAAATAAAAATATAGTTTTCAATAAAAAACGATATTTTTCATTATTCATTGAAAAATTAAACTTTTTAGAAAAATATCAAAATTTCACCATATGATAATTTTGATATTATGATTTAAAAAAATTATCAATTTTTTATAATAAAATTTCTAAAAGTTTCAAAAATTAATTATAATACTCCCTCATAAAAAAATAACAATTTTTGAAGAAAATGTATTTTTGAAGCAAAAAATGACTTTTCTAGAAATTGAATGATTATTCATTATTAATTAATCAATAAATTTGTATTGATTAGAAAATTTATATCTATTTTATAATACAGTTAATCCTATTCAAAATTTCTAATTTAACAGTTATGTTATAATGTTCATATTTAAATAATAATATTTCATGGTTCATTTAAGCTTGGTGTTTCATGTCGTAGATGCTATTAAACATAATGTCATTATTTTAAAATATTAGGGTGTTACATCCCCCCACCAATAAATTACATCAACTCAATTTCAACTTGATCTCAGTAATGAAAGGTTTTCTATCTTAAAATAACTTTGTTGTAATTCCACATCGTAAAAAGGGTTAATAAAACTTTCTCTTAAAAAGTGGGAAACAGAAATACAAAGTTCATATGAAATAGCACATGACTAGATTTAAAAATAGAAAAAAATTAGTGGGAAGTGAAAATATGGACATGGAATAAAATCCCAACATTGAAATAATTATAGAGAGTGATAGAGATCATTTATCACAATAAAGTGAATGGTCATGAGAAAGTTAATGACTACAAAACCATAAATCAATGAGATGTGAAAAAGAATATCAATTTATTATAAATGAAGGTAATAGGATAATATTTGTGTTTAAAGATATCTTTTCTATATTTGAGGAATTACTTTACAATCTAGATAAAAAATATAAGGAAATATATATACATTATAAGTATAATTTTATCATTTTATCAATTTCCCTCACAATCTCATATTTTTCTCCAAATGATGAGTATTCAAGGTGATTTCATAATGCCTAAAGCACTAAAATCATCTTCTAATGGATCACATAATTCCAAAAAAGGATAAAAATTTAGTCCTCCTATCTTTATACATTAATGAAAACCGAAATGGTTAGCACAAGGTAAGATAATTTCCAAAATGAATAAACCTTTATACAAAGAAATAATACATTAATCTATAAAATTAAACAGTAATACCCAAAGTTCAAAATAAATCATTGTATGAATTATTTTCCTTAAAATTCATCAATATATTCTTGACTAATATTGAAACCCAAATATTATAATTATTTGATCACATATTATTCTAACATTTATCACCAAAACATGTTAGTCACTCTTAAAGTCTCGTACCAAAAATGTATATAACATGGTCATATAATCTCCAAGATATGATATTCATTTACATAAATAACCCAAATCATTATAAAGCTACATTAAAATCATATATTATTCCAAAATATAGTTTAACCTTTAATCCTTAAATAAAATCCAATAATATTCTTTTTACCTTAATCATATAATGTTCCACAAAAATATAGTGATCTTTTTTCTAAAATAACATTAATCACTTAATCACCAAATCACTTTTCGGTCCCACGGATATCTATACAATAAAACATATGATCCCAACATAAAATTAATTATTATTTTTAAATTCATACTCACTAGGACATCATGTAGGTTAGTGGTAGACGTTTCACCATTGTAGCCATTTGGTTGTGGATTTAAGCATCGTCGTGGCCTTGTCAGATACAATACATTTTCTTTTTTATAAGTCCTTAAATCCTAATATTATGATCTTCCTTTATTCTGTTAATATCCCCTTTATCATTTAGCATAAATTCTATATCTTTAGAAAATAAATAGTCAATTCCTTGGAATAATTTTCCTTGTTGAATGAGATGGATGAGTTGAGATTTTGAAATCAATTAAAATTAATACCAAGATCCATATAAATTTTAGAGAAATGAAAAAAGTGTTGGATTGATCAAATAATTTCTTTCAGGTGATTTGGATATTCAAAAATCATTCAAAATCATTTGAACAATATTTTTTCATGATAGTGATAGTTAAATCATCTAGAAGAGATAAGAAGTTTGTGTGAGATCATTTTCATTTTATCTTGATAAATGATCTTTAATCCATAAAAAAGAACAATATTAAAACATAAAATGAATTATTGCATGTTAAAATGAAAATTTTCCTTATAAATACAATACCCATAGAAATTCTATAATAATTTAACCTTCAAATCAACAAAAATAACCTTAATAAATTCAAAATTAAAGAATGAATTAACCATAAAGTTTTTACATCCCAAAAATGTAATAGAATTATTCTAAAATAATCCTTCATGTTAAATTTATGGGTTATGTGTACCTCAACCCAATAAAATGTCTCCCAAAATCTCATTAATCAACTTAAAATAATATCAATTAAAACCTTAAAAAGATTTTCCAAACCCTTAAAATTGTGATCACCCTTAAAATTATAAACCCATGATGGTATACATAACTCTTAAGATAACCTCAAATGAAAACATTTTAATCTATAAAGTTGTCTAAACCTTTTCTCTAATACTAACTACAAGTAACCAGCCTTAAACAATACATATTCTAGTATCTTTAGATAATAATTCACTTTATTTCATTTTTATAGATCCTTTATGTTTATATTTTTATATAATTAGTTTATAACTCCTACATAACATTTCCATAAATTACAAAGTGGACACTTATACTCAATATATATGTTTTTCACGATATAAAACTTTTAAAATGAAATATGTTCTTTTTCAGGACTAATCTACATAACTTTCAACTTGACTTATTCTGTGTTATTATCCATCCTTAAACCCTGTGAAAAATATTTTGAAAATTTGGGATGAGCAAAAAAATCTAAATAATTTACATAAAGTAAAGAAGAAATAAACTCATTTGTTCATGAATAATTATAAATCTTTTCCTCTTTGAAAATAAACTTTGGGCTCAAAATAAACATTTTCCTACTCAAGAAATCAAATTTCCTGCCCAAATATTTTCATAAAAAAATTAATAAGAAATATTTAATGTAAAATAAAACTCATAATGGTTTCTTTGAATTCATGAAAAACAAATGAAATTTTTTTCACAAATTTATACTTCCCACCCTTAAGATGTAGCATATACCTTTCTCTAAATATAATATCATCATGTTAACTTGTGAAATCATAATATTTTTTTAAAAAAAATATAAATAATAGATAAATAATGTAGTTAAATTGGGACATTATTTTCTATATCACTCTTACAAATGGAATAACCAATACAGTCGACTTCCATATGCAATTCATTGGAGGGATATCATATACCCACATGTCCTTGGTTTATAAAGGAACCACTCATCCTTGGTTTATAACGGAACCACTCATACTTGGTTTATAATGGATCCTCCCATCATAATAACAATTCCTAAGAACCATAACATAATCATAAAACATAAAATCTTTCAATTTCCAATATTACACTCATAAAAATATTCTTTACATTTATAATAAAACATTTCAAGATATTGAAATATCCATTCTATTTTAAAAACCTTTTTGAAAATAACCATACAATAGGGAAGGAGGGTTTTTATTTGAAGGAAACATGTAAGATTATAAAGGGAGTCAAATATAAAATAATTGTTATGTTGGGGGTAAAATCAGTTTTAACCACATATGTTAAAATATAACATTCCTTTTGTTGTTTAAAAGAAACTCAAAATGTTCCATATAAAATACATAAAAAGATTTATTTTGAAAACCTTTAAAATAAATTTAAAAGATACATAAAATTTCCTTTATATTTCATTAATTTTCATAGTGATACATCAATAAAATAATTTTAAGAATATGTACATGTAATAAAAAAGTGTTTTAAGGGAAACTATAAAAGATTATTTTTAAATAGAAAGTCTATTACCTTGAGCCTGATTCATCATGCACATTATTTATCTTCTTAAATAATAAAATTATGTTAATTATTTAATTTATTTATAAAAAAATCAAGTTTATTATTCCTTTTATTTTATTTATAATCATGTTATATTTATAATTACTTAATCAAATAAATTCATGTCAGATGTTTTGATGATATTTAACTCATATGTCCAAACTGGCTTTAGTTGGTTGACTACGGTTAAAGGGGTCATTATTCCATAATCTCTAAAATAATAATAATGAAATAATTATAATATTTATACATAAATTATAATTTTAAATCCAACTATAAATTATGGTTATGAAAAATGAATTTTGTTATAATCATGGAGACAGTAGGTCGTACGTACACATGAGTAACGTTTACATTTTTCAACGATAATTATGGAAATAATGTAAGTATTATTTTATCTTTAGAGAATAATAATTATATAATAAATAATATTTTAATTATTTAAATATACTTACATATATCATATATTTGATGTGGTGATGAAAAACATATCGCATCACTTTGTAGAGGTAATAGTTCTCACATACGCACGAATGACGTTATCATTTTTAAGTGAATGGAAAGGTAAGAAAGTAAATGATATATTATATTTTCAGAATGATAAATACATCATGAATATAATATATATACATTAATTATATCATTAAAATTATGTTTAATATGTTGTGATGGAAAATGAATTACATCGGTTCATAAGGTTGTATTCCACCGTACACACAAATAATTATTTTGTTTCCCATTTGATGGTATAGGAGATAGATGTTGGTGATGTAATTAGAATAATAAAATATAAATATATTGAAGATAATATTTTTCTTATTTCAAAAAAAAATATTTTAAGGTGGTATAATAATAAATAAAATGAAAATTTTTGGTTAAGAACTATACATATTCTTCAGATAACCTCTTAAGGTTTACACCAAAAGCTTTCCTAGACTGGTTTTATGATAAAAAAATGGCCTCTCATACATTAGGGTTGTTATTCTGGGATTTGATTAGGGTTTGGATGAAACAAAAGGGTTTTTAAGTGTGAATGAAAGAGTATATGAGGTTCTCTTTTATAAGAGAGGGGGGAACTTTTGGAATTTTTTAAAGTATTAAATTAATATAAATTAATTTTCACATTAAAATGGCTCCAAATTGATAATATTATAATATAATATTAGAATGAGTCAAAATAATTTAATAAAATAAAATTTTTCCAATTTTAGATTATATTTTTACCTTTATCTTTTTGTTTTAACCCTCTCTTAACCCTTTTGACAATTACTGTGGTATTAAAGATTTTTACTCTTTAAGGGTCAACAAAGTTACTATAAAAGGTAAATTAGACAATAAATGGAATATGGTTGATATTTTAAATCATAAAAAAATAACTTGGCTGAATATAGGATTTTTTGGAGTTTTAAATCATTTAATAAAATGTTATTTATTATAAAATAACATTAATTTCAATTTTTGAACTATTTATTTAATATGACTTTTTAAACTAAAAAAACAAAGGAATTAGAATATAATACATTTACACCTATATAATATTTAATTTTTATCTAAAAAATCATGTAACACAAAAACTTATTCAATTCATATTAATTTTAACATTTTTAAAATCATTTATTTTATTTTTCTATTAATTGAATAAATATTGTATCGGAGTTGTGGAGGCATTTGAGTTAATTATTTCGTCACTAAAAATTAGAAATAAATTTACATGATAAAAAAATATTATATTTCAAATTAATATTTAGAATTTAATATGACTTCTTTTTATCCCTTGGTCAAAAATTTAAAAATAATAAAATAAAGAGAATGGCATTTTTGACTTTTCTTTACATAAAATATCATAATGGTCAAAATCATGGTTATATGGAAAAAAGGGATCATATATTTTAATTTTGGATGATTTTGGATGAAATATACTCATAAAATAAAATTAATTAAAGTATTAGGGTTATTTTATAGTCTTTATCACATTATTTTTATCATTAATTAACCCATTTACCTTTACTGTGCTTACAAAATTTACAATGTTTACTATTCACAATGACTAAAAATAAGAGGGACATATTTACCAAATTAAAAATCATTATTAAAAATATGGATTCCATATTTCAATATTCATAGCACATGACTAGAATAATTTAATTTAAATTTAAACCCTCAAAACGCGATGAAAAAATTTTTTTTATAAAAATGTCTTTTTAAGTACAAAAATGTTTTTATATTAAATTCAAGTATAAAATTCATTAAAAATACTATAATTATATTATATATAATCAAAAATAATAATTAAATTTTAAAAAAATTAAAATATAATTTGAATTTCTAAATACTTTAAAAGAATATACAGTTTTAAATAAACATTATTATTTTTCACTATTCATTGAAAAATAAAACTCTTCAAAAAAATCTCAAAATTTAACCATAAGATAATTTTGATATAATTATTTAAAAATTATAATTTTTTTAAAAAATAAAATTTCTAAAAATTATTGAAATTAATTATAATATTCTCTCACAAATAGTAATAAAACCCATTTTAGAAGAAAACGAATTTTTGAAACATAAAATCACTTTACTAAAAAATTTAGTGACTATTCCTTAATCATTAATCAATAAATTTGTATTGATTATTACATTTATATATATTCTATATTTTAATTAATCATATTCATACCTGCCAATTCAATGGCTAGGTTATAAGAGTCATATTTAAATTATAATATTTTGTGGCTCATTTAATCTGAGTGTTGTGTTTCGTACACACTATCGAAAAGATTTCATTATTTTAAAATCTTAGGGTGTTATATATATTACTCAAATGGTGTGAGGAATAGAGGATAGAAATTTCCCTTTTATAAGTGAGGGAAGGGACACTCTTGGAATTACTTAAAGTATTAAATTAATATAAATTAATTTTCATATAAAAGTGACAAAAAAATATATATGTATAAGAAAGAATGAGGGTGAGTCTAAATTATCTCATTAAATAAAATTTATACAAGTTTAGGTGAGTTTTTTAACCTTATCTCTTTTCTTTATCCCCTTGTTAACCTTTTTGACGATTGTAGAGATATCAAGGTTTTTTACTCTTTAGAAGTAAAGAAAGTTACTATAAAAGTAAAAGTGGATCATAAATGAAATATGGATGATATGTTCAATCATATATCATTAATTTATCTGAAGATAGTATTTTTATGATTTATAAATCATTTAATAAAATATTGTTTATTATAAAATATCATTACTATCATTTTTGGAACTATTTATTTAATTTGACTTTAAAGTCATCAAGATAACAATGAAAATTGATTACATACTTTTACCACATCTATAATATGTTATATATATTTATAAAATTATTAGGACACTATAACTCACCCAAAAAAATTACTTTTACTATTTTTAAAATCATTTACATGATTCTTCTACTGCTTGGGAAAACACTATGTCGGCATTGCGTAAGCATTTAAGGTAATTATTTTATCACTAAAAATAAAAATAAAAGTATCAACATAAAAATAATTTCATTATAATAAAAATTAACTTTAATATTCATTCACAAATTACTTTTAACTATTTATAAAGATATAATAGAAATTTAAAGTCAAGAGAGTGACATTTTTTTATTTTTCTTTATATAAAATAATATATGTAATTTTCTAAAACAAATGACACAAAATTGTCATAACTTAAAATCTTGGATGATTATGGTCGAACCCCACTCATATAAAATATTAAAGTAAACTGTTATTGTTATTTTTAGTTCTTATCATATTATTTTTAACTATAATTATATGATTTACTCTTACTGAGGAGACAAATATTTAATACGGTTATTATTCATAATGATCAAAAATAAAAGTGGAATATTTACCAAATTTGTACCCATTGATTCAAAATATGAAATATATTTTTAAGGACTTAATTTATTAAAGTTTTAGAAATCAATTTTAATAAAAATGCGTAAAAATCAATGAAAATCAGTTTTTAGACAAATGTGTTTTCAAGCCCAAAAATGAACTTATACCAAAATCAAGTATAATGATGATTCAAATTTAATTAATTATATTAAATTTAATTAAATAAGACTTATGTTACTTTGTGATAAAATTCAAATCATAATGATACTTTTTAATGAAAATAAATGGGAGTTTTACACAAATTTGTATTTTCACTATTCACTAAAAAATCAATCTGTTTAGAAAAATCCAAAAATTTCACCATAATCTAATTTTGATATATTGATTTAAAAATAATATTATTTTATTCAAATAAATTTCTAAAAGTTTAAAAAAATAATTATAATATTTTATCACAAAAGGATATAAAAATCATCTTTGAATAAAACATATTTTTGAATAATAAAATGACTTTACTAAAAATTATGTGCTTACTACAAAAAAACAGCCATTAGCAGTGGTTTTTTCTTCTAATGGTGGAAGTTTAAATATCCTCATAATATTTTATATATTATTAGTAAAAATTTCACTTATTGCATGGTCGGTAGTCATTTGGTGGCGATTGTTTTTATTTAGAGGTGATTTTTTGTATCTATTGTTTTTAGAGCATTTAGTAGTGGTTTTGATTTTATTTAATGGAAATTTTAAAAAAACCTAAAAATAAAATAGATAAGATGAACCTAACCACTACTAATATATTTTTTGGTAGTTATTTTTAGCATTAGTTAATAGTATTCTCTGATAATTAATATTTTTATTAATTTATTTAGAAACGGTTTTTAAAAACCACCGCTAATTATTTCTCTTAAAATTTATTTTTTTTAAAAGTATTCAATAAAAAAATATAAATATAAAAACAAAGACATGTAATAAAATAAAATATAAATTCATAATAAACTCATCATATATACATCATACTTCAAACATACACAATCATATATACATACATTGATAGTCATCATAACCACAATCAGCATAACCTCAATCACCATAACCTTAGTCAACTAATAACCTCAGTCAACCATACCTCATTCATCAATATATACATATAAAATATGTCCAATAACAACTCATTCTAAATATACATCCACCACATGACTTCTGATTCATCAGTCTATCTCCACATCATCTCATCGACTGAAACTGAACACGTCATCTTATCAATTGTAACAAATAAGAATACATAAATTAAAACTAAACATAATAAATTAGAATTAGAGTAGAATAATTGATAAAATTTAAATATACCATGGAAACTAAGAACTATCATTATTGTCTGCCAACGAATTTTTTGGATTATAATGGTCAACCTCCTACCTACTGTCGGCATCTTTCACCTACAATAAAAACCAAAATTTTTAAGAAAAGAACTGCGTAAGATAAAAGACACAAAATATATTCAAAATGTTGCATATAAAATTTGTTCTTTTATTAATCAAAAAAATAAATTTTAACATAAAACAAATAATATATCATTGAAAACACTTTGAAAACATAAACATACCTATTTAAGATATGATTAAACACTTGAAATTGAAAAAGGATAAGTATATAACATTCTAATTAATTTTTAAATTGACGTGTGGTGTGCTTGAAATTTACTTAATAAACAAATTTTAAGGAATTTTATATGACATAAATTACTATATTTCAAAAATAAATAAATGGTGGTTTTTTTATGATTTTACATCAATCTGAAGTCGTTTTCTATGGTTTTGAGCGTTACATGCATGTTTTTGTGTTTTAAAAGACTAAAAATGCATTTACAGACATCCTAAGAAAAATGTAACTCAGAATAACATGTCTCATGTTCCTAAATTTCACAAATAAATATACATCCATTTTCCTCTTATTTCATGTCAATTTGATGAAGTTTTCCTGGTTTTGACCCCCCTCCCCTGACACACGTTTTTAAAGGCTTCAGTACCTTTAAAAAATGTTTATCGAGTCATACCGACAACACCACATGTCGGATTGATGTGTTAGATATGAGTACATATAAAAAAATAACTAAATAGTGGTTTTACAATGAATCACATAAATCTTAGTTCCTTTTATATGGTTTTGACTATTACACGCACGTTTTAGTGTTTTAAAACACTAAAACCCTATTTACAGGCATCCCAGTCAAACCGTAACTTGAAATAATGTGTCATCAGTTCCTACATTTCAAAAATAAATCTACATTAATTTCCCTTTGATTTCATGTTAATATGATGAATTTTTTCTGGTTTTGACCCCCCCCCCCCAATACACATTTTTAAAGGCGTTGGTACCTTTAAAAACTATTGAGCTATTCTGGCCACACCGCATGTCATATTGATATGGTGTCTACACATACACATCAAAAATAACTCTATGGTGTTTGTCTCATGATTTCATGTCAATATGAGGTTGTTTTATATGGTTTTAACTGTTACATGCATGTTTTAGTGTTTTAAAACACTAAATACATATTTATGGTCATCTTGGGAAAACTGTAACTTGGAATGACGTGACATCAGTTACTTTATTTCAAAAATAAATCTATGGTATTTTTCATCTGATTTCATGGAAATCCAACATCATTTTCATAGTTTTGACCCCCTGACACACATTTTTAAAGGCTTTAGTACCTTTAAAAACTATTTATCAAGTCATTCTGGCCACACCACATGTCGGGTTGGAAATTTATCTACACATACATATAAAAATAACTCAATGGTGGTTTTCCGATGATTTCATATCAATATGAGGTTTTTTACTATGGTTTTCACCATTACATGCACACTTTAGTTTTTTAAAACACTAAAAATGTGTTTACAAGTATCTTGGGAAAATTGTACCTCAGAATGACATGATTTCAGTTCATACATTTAAAAAATAAATCTATGGTAATTGTACTTTGATTTCATGTCAATACAACAACTTTTTATCTATTTTGACCCTCAACACATGTTTTTAAAGGCTTTGCTACCTTTATAAACTATTTACCAAGTAATTTTGACCACACCGCATGTCGGATAGACAAATTGTCTATGAATACACATCAAAGATAAGTCAATGGTGGTTGTCTCATGATTTCACATCAATATGAGGTCACTTTCTATAGTATTGATCATTATATGTACATTTATGTGTTTTAAAACACTGAAAATGTGTTTACGGGAATCCCAGACAACCCGTAACTCAAAATGACATTTCGTCGGTTATTATATTTTAAAAATAAATATAAAGTTGTTTTCCTATGATTTCATATCAATCTGATGATGTTTTCTTGGTTTTGACACCCCAACACATGTTTTTAAAGGCTTTGGTACCTTTAAAAATTGTTTACTGAGTCATTATGACAACATCGCACATCATATTTATGTGTTTTCTACATGAACAAATCAAAATTAACTCAACGGTGGTTTCCACATTATTTCACATCAATATAATTTTATTTTATATGGTTTTGACCATTACACGCACATTTATGTGTTTTAAAACACTAAAAATATGTTCATGGGAATCTTGGGAAAACCATAACTCAGAATGATGTGTCATCAATTATTACATTTCACAAATAAATATGTATTCATTTTAATCTTATTTCATGGAAATATAATGTCGTTTTCCAAGATTTTACCCCCCCCCCCGACATAGGTTTTTAAAGGCTTTAGTACCTTTAAAACCTATCTACCAAGCCATTCTGACCACATTGCACATTGTAATAATGTTTTGTCTATGTATACACATCAAAAATAACACAATAGTGGTTTCCCCATTATTTCACATCAATATGAGGTCATTTTCTATGGTTTTGATAGTTACACGAACGTTTATGTGTTTTAAAACATTAAAAATGAATTTACAGGCATCCTGGGAAAACCGTGACTCAAAATAATGTTTTTTGTCACGACTCGTCCCCTAGGGCCCATGTCGTGACTACCCCAAGTCCTCCTTCCATAGGTCAGGGGTTGTAAACTAGAACCATAAAGTAATATCCCTAAAAAGGGAAGGCATTTCCTCAAAACCTTTACACACACACATAAGGCACACTGCGCACAAGTATAACACAATGGAAGAAGAAAGGTACAACCACAATCAAAAACCTCAATTGAGTGTAAAAGTAAGTACTAAAAGTAAAAGGAGCCATAATACAAGCCCAACTGAAATAGAAGTACAGGTAAAGGGGGGAAACATCTCCTAAAGTCTCCCTCCAAGGATCCTACCTAAAGGGTAGGTACAACTCGTCACTGTAAATATCCACGTCAACCGGTCACCTCTATACACCGTCAAGTCCTAGCTCCCCAAGTCTCAGTAAAAGCTTCACATCATCTTCACAAGACACAACAAGGTGTGGGTGAAGCCCATACAGGGGTGAGTATAATAATACTCAGTAGGGACCCTGAGACCCCTAAAGGTCTCTCAGAATTCCACAATGGAATAAAAACAAAGCATGATCTCAATCACAAAGAATAAAGAAAAATACTCAGATCAAACCAGGTATAAGCTAAGTAACTAAGTACAGATGATTAGTCATAAAGCTAGATCATCTTATTCTATTGAGAGGCTCTGCTTCTGACCCAGATAGGATCGATAGATGTTGACCCACACAGGATTGTTAGGCGTTAACCCACACAAGATTGTTGAGTGCTGACCCACATAGGATCAATAGGCACTGACCCACATAGGATCGTTGAGTGATAACCCACACAGGATTGCTGGTTGCTAACCCACACGGGATGGATAGGTACTAACCCACATAGGATCACTATTCATTCTTCCCATCACAGCCAGCCACTGGATTCCCACACTTAGCATGCTTGATTCCAGGAGGATCCGCTCCTCAAGCCATTGGTTGTACCTCAACCACCACTAAGTCCCATGAAGAAGTAACTCGAAGAACCTCCATGTCATAAGGGTTCTAATGCAATAGACAGCATGTCAATCGGACGTCTGGTCTGTATGTTATAGGCATTTAAGTGTCAAGGGCCCGGTTGGATTTGAGTCTGATCCAACCTGGCTGGGATCGGCCCGGTTTGGCTGGGTCCAGTCCAGCCCACTGGGCTACGGGCTCGGACCGTTGGTTGTGGGCTAGTCCTGGCCCACCCGGCTGGCACGGGGGGTCCGCTCCCATCCCAAACGGCTCAACCATTCAGGTTCTTCAATCAGCAGCGCCAGTTGGCGCCCCTCCACCTGGTTTCTCCGCATGGACCTGTCACCTGCGGGACCCGCAGGGCATGTGTCTGCCCTCTGTCGCAGCTCAGATCCATGGTCCTCCTCCGTATCGCAGGTCTTCCTTTAACACGGTCATCATCGGCCAACCTCCCCTATCTTTCATGACACCTTTGGGCATCGCTATCCCTTTGCGGTTGCCGCCTCCTCCGGTTGTCGGCGCCGCCGCGCCGGCCGAACTTCCGCAGGCCACCGGTGAAGCCCCAGTGGTCCGATTTTCTTCCTGTCTTCACCTATGGTTCTTGTGAGATGTCACCATTATTTTTTGTCCCCTGGTTCCATCTTTCCTCTTCATTGGTTAGTTTCCCATGAAGAACGCAATCAAGCAACGTTGGCGGAGGGTTCAGGCCTTGTTTGGTTCGGCATGCGCCCTCTACGTTAGTGTTATAATAATGAAAGGGGTTCAACATCATCAAGAGTAGAAGAATCATAAGAACTATTAAACAAATCCCCCTACCTTGAATTCTTTGGAAGGCACTGCAAATGAGAAAGAAGGTTCTGCATCCAAAGGTGTTCGACAACGTTCATTATCGCCCATCGATTCCTCCAATGACCGTCGCTCGATCACCATTCTTCATTGGAGTGGGAAGTCACCAACATTTTTTCAGATCCTCCTCTCGTAGCTCTCCCAAAACCCATGCCCAAGATTTGACTAAATAGGAGGATGATCTCCCATGTTGTGTTTAAAATTAAAGCTCATTAATTAACTGTAATTAATGAGTCAATTAAACTCACAAATGTTATCATTAAAAAACCAAAGAAATGAGAGGTTTAAGACATTAAAAGTCACTCATTAAAAGTATGATGTTGCACTATGGTCCCACCACCATTTCTCAATGGTTACAAAAAAAAATAACCTTTATTTATTTTATTATTTTTTTGTAAAGTCCAAAAATTAACTTTTTCATTCAACTTTTTCCAAACAAAGTTAAGCTTCCCTTAAGAAAATACCAGTGCTGAAAATTCAATGGTGCCCTCATATTTTTAATCTGAGCATCGGTTCAAAAGATATAAATCTTCACTTTCACGTTTACTGAACGTACCTTAAAAAGGTTCAAAATTCTGTTCTAGGCACACCGGGCCTCGAAATCATGTGCCGTCAATTTTCACAGACTTTTAATAATCCTAAATAATTAAAAAATATATTTTTTTTCTTTCTTTACATTTTTTTCATTACTAAATTTTAAAATATTAATCTACGGTCAGTTTCCTAATATTTCATGTCAATCTGATGACAATTTCCTAGTTTTGACCCCCCCCCCCTCGATTAAAGGCTTTGATGCCTTTAAAAACAGTTTACCGAGTCATTCTAAAAACACCTCTTATCATATTGATGTTTTTTTTATGTGTGAATATCAAAAATAAAACAAAGTTTGTTATCTTGTGATTTCACATCAATCTGAGTTCGCATTCTATGGTTTTGACTATTACACAAACGTTTTACTATTTTAAAAGACTAAAAATGTGTTTATAGGCATCCTAGTAAAACCATACCTCGGACTGATGTGGCGTCGGTTCCAACATTTCAAAAATAAATCTACAGCCATTGTCCTATGATTCCATGGTAATCCAGCATCATTTTTCTAGTTTTGACCCCCCATACACATGTTTTTAAAAGCTTCAGTTCCATTAAAAACTATTTACTGATTCATTCTGACCATGCTGCATATTGAATTTATGTGTTTTCTATGCATACAGATCACAGATAATTAACAATTATTTTTCCCATTATTTCACATCAATATGAGGTCTTTTTCTTTGTTTTGGATTGTTACATGCATATCTTAGTGTTTTAAAACACTAAAAACTTGTTTACGAGAATATCAGGAAAACTATAACTCAAAAATATGTGCCTTTAGTTCCTAAATTTAAAAAAAACTATATTTATTTTACTCTTATTTCATTTCAATCCAATGTCATTTTCCTAGTTTTGACCCCCAGACACATGTTTTTAAAGACTTTGATGCCTTTAAAAACTATTTACTGAGTCATTCTGACCACATCAAATGTCAGATTGACATGTTTTATACACTTACACATAAAAAATAAGTAAAATGTGGGTTTCTCATGATTTCATATCAATATAATGTCGTTTTCTATGGTTTGGATTGTTACATACATGTTTTAGTGTTTTAAAACACTAAAAACATGTTTACAGGAATCCTAGGTAAACCGTAACTCATAATGACATATTGTTGGTTCCTATATCTAAAAAATAAATCCAAGTTCATCTTCCTCCAATTTCATGGTATTATGACATTGTTTTTCATATTTTTTACCCTCTGACACATGTTTTTAAAGGCTTTAGAAACCTTAAAAATTGTTTACTGAGGCATTTTGATCACACTGCAAGTTGGATTGATGTGTTGTTTATGCATACTATCGCAAATAATTCAATTATGGTTTTTTCATTTTTTTTCATATCAATATTAGATCATTTTATATATTTTGGACCATTACACCCACATTTTAGTGTTTTAAAACCCTAAAAACGCATTTGTAGGCATCCCGGGAAATCCATAACACTGAATGACACGTTGTCAGTTCCTACATTTCAAAAATAAATTCATGGTCATTTTCCTATGATTTTATGGAAATTGGAAACCTTTTCCCTAGTTTTAACCCCTCATCACCTATTTTTAAAGGCTTTGGTAGCTTTACAAGCTGTTTACTGAGTCAAAACCGAGCAAACAAGCTCAAATTGTTTTCAAACTAAAGGATAATGATATGTAATTCATTTTTGATGTGTAGGAATCAACCAAAAATAAATCCAGTATAATATGTGGTTGATATTACTTGAATTGCGTGTTTTCAATATAAAAGTTTCATTTTAGTTTTATTTATGGAAGTTTTATGTGTTTTTTGAAATTGTGTGAATGGTCTATGAAATTTAGAATTTACCTCAGCTGGATGAGCTATAAGGCTAGAAATTTCTTCAAGGACCATGTCATTCATCCACTGAAATATAGAAACTAAATCATTTTTCATTTTCGACCACCACTACTCTTGTGTTTTCCTATAAGAGTCTTGTTATTTCACTTTTTCTTTCAACCTTGTAATTTCTATTTTGATTCTCGATCAAGTAGACTACATGAACCCCCACTAGGTGTAGCAGTAACTAATAATGACACCTAACCAAAGACAGCTGATGGATTAGGCCTAGAACTCATCCCCTATACATGTCTAGGATGATCCTTCCCTAAAATTATTGCAACTGTATCATTCTGGGAAACCGGTGATGATTGTGAAGGGTTCACATCCTAAACTTATTGAATTTAAACCTGTTAATAAAAAAATATTAACAATGATTTTTTAAAATATCTAAACTTCATGATATTATCTAATTAATAAATTTTTCATTACTATTTATTTTTATTTCATTACTTTAAAAATATAATGTAGAAAAATATATTATAACAACAAGAAAGGCTTAAACCCAGTTAATTGGGGTTGACTAGATGTATTGAACGATGCTAAATTATCATCGTTTGGTCTATGTAGTAGGCCCCATTTAATTGGGTTTAAGTCTTTTTTTTTAAAATATATTTCTCATTGTTATGTTTTTACATAAATGAAATAACATGAAATGGTAATTAAAAGTACTTACTCCAACATCTTTGGTAAGGTCATTTACAAAACAATAATCAGGTTTCCTATCCAAATTAAACCACATCTTTGTTCATCCAACAGAGTGACCTTATTAATTATCCTTTATAAAAAAATATAAACAAGTTAAAAAATCATGACTTATAATAAAATAATATAAATAATAATGAATAAAATACAAACCAAAATTTTTATTTTTCTCTAAAAACTCTGAGATCGAGTGATATGAGGATTGACTTATTTCTCATGATTTATGTTCTTTTTTTTATATAATTACTACAAAAAATAAAAATATATACATAATTTTATTGTGTTTGTGTTATTAAGATACTGTAAAATATGCAATTGCCTCATGAGATGCATCTCTGTTAAAATTGAAAAACTACTTCAATTTCTCATGAAAAATTCCTTCGGGCACATTCTAATACATCTATCATGAGCTCATAGATGTTTCATTAAACTCATTCCATAATCTCCATTTAAATCTCTTCATTTCTTGCCCAAATTTTTTAAAGTCCATGATTGTGAAACAGAGTTAGGGACATCAAAATGAAAAAATATCTAGAAATAAAAAACATAACACTTTAAAATCATATTAAAAAATCATACTCATGTATTTTAAATTAGTTATCAAGGAATATTAAATTAATATTACCTTTACTTTAGTATCAAAGACCTCATTTTTTCAATCTGTAGGAATATTCCTCCGATCTTTATAATTAATGGGAAAGCTCACTATCTCATAAGCAAGCTACCCAATAATCTGCCCATAGATTCTAGTAGTGTAACTGATAGGCACCCTGAACTCATCAAATGGAATTTTAATCTTGAATTCCTTTAGGTATCATACATCTATCATGTTCATATTTATATCCCTTCTATTTTTATCTTTATCTTTTTGAAAAATGCATTAAAAAATTAATAAAAAATATATTTTTTTTGACAATGACATACATACCTGTAATGGTAACTCACCAATATCCCCTAGATGGAGTGGTGAAAAACTTTTCTATTACTGGAGGTGAATTAGATGGTGGTCTACCAAAAACATCTGGGGAAAAAACTGCCTTTCTAGTAGTCTCGGGTACAACAGATTCACTTGGATCCACTAAAGCTGATGATAGTGGTGGAGTGTTCTGAGATGATGATCAGATATGATCTTAAAAAAATATTATCATCATTCCTATAATTCAAATTGATCAAATATATTAAATCTATAAAAATTAAAAACTAAAAAATTATAAAAAAAACAAAGATAAACTAGAATAATGTATATATGTACAAAACAATTATCAATGATAAATTATAAAATATTTTCATTTCCATTATATAAATTTAATTATCTTATTATTCATTGTATTCATTGTTATCAACCTCCATTATGAAGAGTGATTCATTTTCACCCTCTCTTGCAAGTTCTATTGTTTCAATATTGTTAAGAAAAAACTATTCAATGTTTTTTGGTTGATGAGGTTCACTATCAAAAAGTACCAATTAATATTCATCGCCCATATCATATAAGTATCTCTACTTTAATTATAAAACAACACTCTAAACTTATTTTATTTCATCATCCATATAATAAACAATCTTCGCTTATGAAGCCAAGATAAATGGATCATGCGCTGTATACTCACTGGTATAGATCAAGTGAGAGAAGTTGACAGAAGTAAAATGTAATAAATATATCATTATACCCAATCAATTTTGACCTAAATTCATTTTAATTAGACAACTAAAAAATTACCATGATGGTTTAATTCAATTATATCATTCATATTTCTATAGTATCCCACCTCTCAAGTGTAAATACACCACTATTTTGAGTTTTCAAGTCTTATTCAAGATAAATTGTAAAAAACCTAAAGCCATTAATATTGTATGAATCGAATCTATTAGCCTTCCTTATAGGACCTAGAGCCAAAAAATTAAAATCATTTGATATTTCATCTTTATTTTCAATATTATTTATCTAGACAAACAATATATGGTGTTATTTTAACATAGACAAAATAACTACATGTCAATAATATGAATATGAGTATATACTTACATGATGGGAAAATAATTTTAAAATCTCCTAATTAATATCTTTTTTTAATTACAACTAATTTTGAGATTGAAACCTTAGTCACCTCTTTATTTGCAATCACAATTCTTTAATAAATGGATCTGTAATAAGACTATTAAGTAGCACATATCGATGTTCTTATAGAAACTCTAATTTAGTCAGTGTAAAATTTGACCCCTTTCCAATTGGTCATCCAATAGTTGGAAATACCAATGAGTGGTTTTCAAAATGAGAATTCATGGTGGTTTCATCAACACATCCAACATGATTGAATCTAGTATCAATCTCATCCAAATACCTAGAATATAAGCTTAAGTACCCTTTGGCTATGTAACCTTCAACAATAGAGACTTTTGGTTAAAGATTTATTCCTCACATATGATTTCAAATAACCTACGTAACTGATGAAAAAAATAATAAATATATTTAAAAAATTAGGCAATGATTTTATAAAATTGAATTCACCAATGAAAATAAAAAATATATCAATATACCTCTCAATTGGATACATCCATCGATAGTGTACCAGTCTACCAAGTTTAGATTCTTCAACCAAATGAATAGTAAAATGAATTATGACTGTGAATAATGAAGGGGAAATAACATCTCCAGATGACAAAGTGTCAAAACAATTATTTCTTGATGTTTATCAAGCTTAGTTGGATTTATAGTTTTTTTACAAAAGTCTCTAAAAATGGTACAAAACTGAAATAGAACCGCAGTTATTTTTTCAGGTAACATATTATGCAATGCCAATGGTAACAAATGCTTCATCATAATATGTGAGTCATGACTTTTCAATCCATGTAACTTCCAATGTTTTAATTAAATTCACATTGATATGTTACTTGAATATCTATCTGGCACTTTTACATTCTTTAAAGTTCAGAGGAATGTGTATTTCACATGATTTTTAGTTGTCAAAATACTTGAAGGATACTTTATATTCTCATTTTCCCAAAAATAATGTATTATATTTATTGACTCCAAATACTTATGATCATTATAGTGATCCTTCGATTTAACCTTCTCATTAATAAATGTTAAAATTACATTTTCATTGACGTTCTTCTCAATACCCATTACATCAAGATTATGAAGTATCAAATTAAACCCTCAATAAAGAAGTTTGAAAATATATATACTCTTTTTATTACATTGTTGTGTTCTAGATGCTTCGGATACCATACCTCATACCCTCCCCCTCCCCCTCTCTTTAAACTGATTACATTTTCCAAATTCTTCAATGACATTATTTAATTTTTCCAATATTTGTGAACAAGATAACAGCTTCGGTGGCTTTCTCAATTCAATATCTCCATTGAATTTTGTCTTGTTAAACCTAAATTTATGAGAAGCATTATAAAATTGACAATTAAACATAAAACACCATTTTATACTATGAGGTAATATTTGAGGTTAAAAATCAAAATTAAAAACGGGACAAGCCAAACTGGTATGAGTGTTCCAAACGGATAAATTTATTAGTCCAAGAAAGTCACTAATTGAACACATTAATGTTTTAGTAGACTAGAACCAACTACTTTGTATTTATTTATTAATAAAAACCTTATCACATATTCATTATTCTTCTGCGTGATAATGCATGTGATAATGTCCTAAGGATAGTTGTTGCACTAAAGGGTCATAGTGGATCCCTATTATGATGAGAACCCAAAAGTGTCATAACACTATTCTTGAATATATGTTCTATGGACGGATGATGTTATTTAAGGGACACAAATAATATAGGCCATTAGGGGTGAGGACTCATAAAACTTTGAGGCACCTTCTCATGGTGTGCACCCTTGGTAATATCCAGGAGGATATTATGAGAACGAGACCCGCCAATAGGAAATCCACATTTCATAGTGTCATTGGATGTTCCTATCTGTGGATGTGTGTATTGGTCCTTAGACTTTAATATTATTATTAATGGGTATTAAAACTCTCGTACTTAGATGTACTGACAAAAACTATGACGACACATTGTTAGCAGTGTGGTAGGATATTTTGGGTGCATCACGAGTAATACTGCATTAATAGATAATGAAGGAAATGATTTGCCCCTTCTATTCCATAACAGAAGTTGATATCTTAGGCCCTTTGATGGAATTTATATAGCCTAAATAAATCCATTTCCATGGTGAGGAATGGGAGAGTTCAGTTTTGAAAATTCAAAGAAAGAATAATCTAGCACATGGGTTGATGGCACTAACATGCAACCCACTTGATTTGAGATATCGAGACAAAGGGATTACATTACACAGTAAGCGTTCATAGGAGGTGACGCGTTATTGCAATGTTAACTTCTTTATCTATTGGTGCCTTGGTGTATTTCTAGATTCTAACCTTGGAATTTAGATAGGCTCCACCTAATGCCACTGAGAAAGAGGCCTAGAGGGTCACACACTAAGTGTGTCCAAGTATCTCAATTAAATATTCTTTTAAAAAATTGAATAAATATTTTTCCCGATTGTGGTTTAATAATTATTCATGGATGCCTGATCACATTTATTTTGACACTAGTTATTTGAGAGAATATATTTTGGGTGAAATAATATATTTATTAGTGAATAATGTAGTGATATTTATTTAATAAATAAATAGTCATTATTCAAGGATTAATAAATGTGGCGGAGGAAATAAATAAAATGGAAAAAATGAAAGTACATACTATGTAGTTTTTTTAAGTATTTGTGATAAATAATATTATTTATTTAATTAAATAATATAAGGTGTAATTCACTAGGTTCATGTCAAGTGATTATAATAGTCAACTATTATTATTATACATGGGGTATTACTAAGAAGTAAATTAAATGAATAAATTCTTTTGGGTAATTAATTCATTTTATTATTCTAAGTAATAAAATCTCAATTACATTATTCTCATTATCCTATCCATTCTCTATGGTTGTACCCAACTAATCTAGAAAAATCTCTCAATCCAAGAGAGAATTATTTTACTCTAAGAACACTCTTATGTTACTAGAGAGATCCTCCTCCACCAGATCAAGGAGAGCGCTTTGGAAGCAGCTCTCAAGGCGATCAAAGGAAGACATTGTAAGTGAAGGCTCTTCTACGCTAGAACCCATAAATCCCTTTGGAAACCTCTAAAGATACACGGAGCACATGTGGATCACCTCTAGAGGAAGCCTACACTTGGATTTTACGACGCAATGATGGATCACATTGGATCATGACTGGAAGCATCAATGAAGAGAGAATTCCATCAAGGTGATTATTGACTTTTAATTAAATTAATTATAACCAACATATGATGATCATATATATGGTTTCGGAACTCCCCTCTTTTATTTTGTTTTTCATTCTATTCCAAAGATCTGATGTTTTATCATCATGACATATCTCGGATTGATCGTTGTTAATAGGAAAATTAAATTTGGGCACACCCATCCATGCACTTCTAGTATGATCGGAACCTACAAGTGGTATTAAAGGTATCATATCGTTGATTATAATTATTTAGTTTTTTTTAATGATTTACGCATTTAATAATTTAGTTGTTTCAATTCAATTTAATCATTCTGAAAATCTGAATCTTGAGATTTTTTCCTCTGCTTTCGTTTCTTGTTCACCTTACATAAACAATATTTTTCTTTTAATTTTGATTAAAATAAAATAGAGGATCTCATCTGTAGATTACAAAGATTTTTAGTCATACAACACCAAAACACACAGCGTGTATTCAGAAGTATATGTCATGTAGTCATGGTTTAATGTACCGAGACTGGTCCGCCAAACCAAGTCATGTGTTGGGGTCTATCTAAGTCCTAAATGACTCTATATGTTGACCAGGAATAGGTGGCACACTATTTCCAAAGTACACACCATGTGGCCCACAGGACAGGGTGTGTAGTCCCTTTATGTTAGGGTTGGATGGTTTACCCCGTACACGGCTTTCCTAGATGGAGACCGTGTAACACAGACACTACACGACATCTGGCCCACTGTACATGCCATGTACTCCAAATATTTCTGAAGTACATTTACACACCGTGTCACTGTGTGTGTGCTTCATATGGATGGTGAACGATAGTACACACTGTGTAGTCAGAGCTACATGTCGTTTACTCATCCAAATTACGTAGATTTATTAAAATTTATTATTATATTATATAAACCCTTGATATTTGTACCATGGTGTGGGTGTAAAGCTAAGGTAGAACACGTGATAGGTGTTTTATATATATGTGTTTAATTTAACATCTGTTTAATGTTCATTTCTACTCATTAGGTAGTTATAAATGGGAATTAATTAGGTTTCCTACAAGTTAAAAGTTACATATAAATATAATTTTAAATGAATTTATTTGTTTAAAATTATGATGTATGAGAATCTCAATAAAATTCAAAAAAAAGGGTTTAAGATAGAAGGATTGATTAATTAAAGATAATTAATTGATTCAAGTGTGATTTATCTTAAACAAGAATGATTAAAGAATTTAATGTTGGTTTCATTTATGCATAAATATCGTTTCATTTATGGATGATCATAAGATGGACCAAGACCTTTGTATGTGGATGGTTTCTTTTAATTTATTTATTTAAATTAAATTTTTTGGTCTGCGAGTCTTCTCCTGATTAATATGTAGGGCCTACATACCCAAGGTTTCTTTTATGTAAAACCATGTTTTACCCCTCACCTGTGAGTGAGATAAAATCATATGTAATTTATGGAGCTCTCAAGCTAGTGGAGGTAGCTCAAGCTAGGATCCAAGGTGAAACCAATCCAAGGAGATACAAAGGTGGATAGGTAGAAAGTTGTAAACACGAATCCAAAAGGTTCGAGGTATTTCTTCCCTAGGTCTTAGGTTAGTTTATCAACCACTAGATAAACCAACCAATAGAACAAGATCATGATCATACCATTTATTTTATTTTTGTCAATTTCATGGTTTATTTATTTTAGGGGTGTTTTCACGATCACACAATTAATAAATTAAACAAGCATGCAAGATGGAACTAAAATAAGACCGAATTATACGTAAATATTATCTTAAACATGGTCAATCATTTAAGTATATCCCACTTAATATTAACAAGCATGTAATAAAAATAATAAAATGTCAATTTACATATAAGGATAAAACATTTCAAAGAAATATTAAGTCAGTATAGCCTTCCATAATCTTGGTTTGAATCGAACCATAATTCAAAGTGCTTGACCAACCCTAGTTGGGGAGATTTCAATTATTGGGGAATTATAATTCAAGTTTTTGGGTTGACTTGACTTGGTTCACCTCAAGGATTGACTGACATAGTAGTACTTGGTGTGACGAAGAGGAAAAGGTTGAGAAAATCCAAAATAAAAGGATTTCAGGATTGGGGAGTCCACTCAGCAGATCAAGGAACTGCGAGTTAATGCAATTGGAATTTGGAATACCTACCTAAAACCTTTCAAGTTGCTTGACCAACTCTATTTTGGGTAATGAGAAGGGAAATATGGATCCTTACCACTATAATATTCAGGAAACAGAATATTCCTAAGTCAATGGTGAGGGCTATTGGATTTTGATAAAATAGTGTGAGACTAATAAGTATTAATTAATTTATTTGTCTCGGTTTTATCGTGATAAAGTACTAAATCATTTCTCATATAAATTTGTAGAAGCAACAAGAAAAATTAATTCAAAAATATCATTGTGAACCATACTCGAGAAGGAAAACCTTCTCACCGGCACCAATTTCCAAGAGTGGCAGAGGCGTTTACGCGTCATCCTTCGCCACGAGAGGAAATTGTATGTTCTGGAGTAGCCTATTCTAGTTTCACCTGGAAAAGAGGAAAGTGATGAGGAACTATCTCTCTATATAAAACATATGGATGATGCCACAGATGTCCAATGTTTCATGTTATCAACTATGTCTAATGATCTCTTGAAGTAATATGAAAACATGGACACATATAGCATGATGTCTCACCTTAATGATCTCTATCAAGAGAATGCGAGAAAGGGGATATATAAGATCTCTAATTCTTTTTCACAACTAAGCTTAGATATTCGGTGCCAACTGGTCCTCATGTATTCAATCTTATTAGCTACATTTAATGCCTGGAAATATTAGGGATTAAGTTCCCAGATGAGTTGTGTACAGATCTCATCCTATCATCACTACCCAAGACCTTCTCTAGCTTTATTATCAACTAAAACATGAGAAACAATGAGAAGAGTCTATCGAAACTTCTGACCTTAATTCTCTAGGTAGATAAGGACATGGGGTGTGACAAAACTGCAGTCCTTATGGTGAATAAGAAGAGGAAGGACAAGGGAAATAGGCCAAGTATTTATAAATGGTCTGAAGCCCCTAAGAACCGTCCCTCCAAGAAGGGGAAGATCCAAAGGCAGGGCAAGGAACGGGAGGCGGTATGTTTTTTATGTGGCAAGCTAGTCCACTAGAAGAGAAACTACACCCAGAAGCATGGGGATGCTAAAGGTGCATTTGTTATCAAGTGAAATATTTCCATTTCTACACATTGAGTATTAGATATAGCTTGTGGGGATCACATATGTATTCAAATGCAGGAACCAAGTATATTTAAAAAGATTTCCAAAGGAGAGGTGGATCTACAAGCTACCAATGGTGCGAGGCTGGCTGCCTTAGCCATTGGAAATTACCATATCTCATTTCCAATTGGGATGCTTTTGGTTTTACATAACTATTATTATATGCCTATTGTTACCAAGAACATAATTTATATATCATGTTTGGATATGGATGGATTTATTTTCAATTTTGGAAATAAGGGTTGTCTCTTTTATAAGAATAATGTATGTTATAGTATGGTGCATTTAAATAATGGTTTTTATGCATTAAATTATGAAAACCAAGTGTTGTAAATTGATAACGAAACAAACTCACATGAATCATACAACACCCAGTTGTGGCATCACCATCTTGGTCATGTAAACAAGAAGTGATTGACAAAGCTCTTCCAAGATGCTTATTTATACTATATTTAGTTAAAACCACTTGATAGATGTTATGCTTGTTTGAAAAGTAAAATGAACAATCCACCTTTCAGTGGGTAGGGTGAAAGGGCCATAGAGATTCTAGGATTGGTACACACAGATTTGTGTGGACTATTTCTAGTAGAAGCTAGAGGTGGATATTCTCACTTCATTACTTTTACTGATGATTTGATTAGATATGGATATATATACTTAATGAGGTATAAGTCAGAGTCCTTTGAGAAATTTAATAAATTCAAGAATGAAGTATAGAATCATCTTGGTAAGAAGATAAATAATCGTTGATCGGATCGAGATGAAGAATATCTGAACCAAGAATTCATCAACCTTTTACGAGATTCTGGGATTCTATCTTAACTCACTCCTCCTTATACACCACAGTGGAATGGTGTTATTGAAAGAGGGAAACACACCTTGTTAGAAATAGTGAGGTTGATAATGAGTCGTGAAAATCTTCCATTATCCTTTTGGGGATATGCATTACAAATTGTAGCATACATATTAAACTGAGTACCAACTGAGGTAGAAAATGGAATTCCCTCCAAGTTATAGAATGTAAAGAAACCCAGTTTTCCATAAACATGTGTATGGGGGTGTGAGGCATTTGTTAAGTCCTTATTATGAAACAAACTAGAACCCTGGGGTATGAGGTGTATCTTTATAGGATATCCCAAGGAAACAAAAGTATGTTACCTATATAACCCTTCATACAAGAAAGTGACTTTCACCAGACAAGTCGTCTTTCTTGAGAGGTAGAACATACTCAAAAAGGATAGTGGGATCAATATTGACTTCAAAAAAGTGGATGATCAAGATACACATGAGTTGGTACAGGAACAAGTTCCACAAGTCCATGTTAAGAGGTTCCAAAAACACAATTATTTTGTAAGAGCTCAAAATAGGTAAGGGAACTAGAGAGATTTGGTTTCCTAGTCACTGAGGATGGTGAATCATTATTGTTGGAATATCTCCTACAAGGAAGAAGTAGAGAGATCAGAAGATACAAGGTAGATAAAATCTATGAATTCTTATATGGATTCCATGTATCAAAACCAAGTCTGGGTTTTGGTCGATAAGCCAGTTGATGTAAATCCTTTTGGATGTAAATGGGTATTTAAGAGAAATATGGACATGGAAGGTCAAGTTAGCACCTATAAAGCAAGGCCACTGGCTATAGTATTTAGACAGTGTCAAGGAATTGACTATGTGAAACCTTCTCACCATTTTCCAAGTTTAAATCCATAAGAATCATACTTACCATAGAAGTTTACCATAACTACAATATTTGGCATATAGATGTCAAATCAACATTACTTAACGGGAACCTTCAGGAAGATGTTTATATGACACAAACAGAAGGTTTTGCGACACCAGGTGAAGCCAAACGGGTTTGAAAGTTTCAAAAATCCATTTATGGATTAAAACAAGCATCCAGGTCATGGAACATTAAATTTGATGAAGCCATAAAGGAATTTGGTTTCATTGAGAACGAATGTGAGCCATGTGTTTATAAGCAGTTTAATGGGAATGTGGTCATTATCCTAATAGTATATGTTGATGACATATTACTTATTGGAAATTATATACCAGTCTTATAGTCAGTTAAAGACTGGTTGAACTAGTGTTTCTCCATGAAGGACTTGGGTCAATCAGCCTACATTCTAGGAATCAAGATCATTCGTGATAGATCCAAGAGGATACTTGGACTAAGTCAAGGTGCATACATTGACCAGATACTGAAGAGATTTAGTATGGAACAATCCAAGATGGGGTTGGTTCCAGTGTCACATAGCCTATATCTTTCTAAGAGAATGTGTCCTCAGACATAATAAGAGAAAGATAGGATGAGTAATATTTCATACTCTTTGGCTATAGGATTCATCATGTATGCCATGTTATGTACCAGGATTGATTTTTCCTATGCACTAAGCATGGTAGGAAGATATCAAGTAGATCCAGCAGAACAGTATTGGACTAATATTAAGAATATCCTTAAGTATTTGAAAAGAACTAAGGATATGTTCCTGGTGTATGTAGGAGATGAGGATCTTTTCATTAGAGGGTATGTTGATGTTGGTTTTTAGACAGATAAAAACGATCTAAAGTCAAAATCCGGATATGTTTTTTGTCTCAATGGAGAAGTTGTGAGCTGAAATAGTTCAAAGCACCCAATTTTATCCGATTCTACAGTGGATTTTGAATATATAACGACTTCTGATGTGTCCAAGGAAGCCGTCTAGATTCGGAACTTTTTCTAGGAGCTTGATGTGGTGCCTAACAGTAGAGACTCTATCACATTGTATTGTGATAATACTATAGCAGTGGATCTTGCAAAAGAACCAAATTCACATCAACAGAAAAAGAACATTCTTTGGAATTATCATGTCTTGAGGGATTTTTATAAAAGGGGAGAAGTTACTGTGAGTAGAGTGTCCATGGAAGAGAATGTGGCGAACCCCATGACTAAATGTCTATCTCAGTAGAATCATGAATATCATATGAGAGCTAGTGGTTTAAAGGTTGTTAGTAGTTAGATCTAGTTCAAGTGGGAGTATGTTGGAGTTTGTGGCCTAGAACCAACTACTTTGTACATTATTCATTAATAAAAACCTTATCACATCTTGATTGTTCTTCTGCATGACAATGCATGTGATAATTTCCTAAGGATAGTTGTTGCACTAAAGGGTCATAGTAGATCCCTGCAATTATGAGAACCTGGAAGTGCCATAACACTATTCTTGAATATATTTTCTATGGTTTGATGATGGTATTTTAGGTACACAAATAATATAGGCCATTAGGGGTGATGACTTATAAAACTTTGAGGCACCTTCTCATGGTGTGTGCCCTGAAGGTCCCGGGCGCAACAGAAGCTCGTGGATGGATGTGCCCACTTGACTTTTTCTTATTAACAATGATCAATCCAAGATCAATACGACGATAAATTCCAGAATCCACAGATCAAATCAGAGAAATAGAAAAATAATAAGAATAGTCTTGGAACCACAAAGGAGGATCATCACAGGTTGATTATAATTAATTTAATTAATTGTCAAGAAGTGCCTTTTATGGTGTTCTTTCTTCATTAATATTTCTGATCAAGTTTTGATTTGATTCATAGCTGCGTCGCAGAAGCCAAGTGTAGAATTCCTCTAGTGGTGATCTACATGTGCACCACGTATCTCTAGACGTCACCAAAGGAATATTCAGGTGCTAGCGTGGATAAGTCTTTGCTTGCGTTGTCCTCCTTAGATCACCTTGATCTGATGGAGGAGAATCTCTCTCAGTCTTGAGAGCGTTCTTGGAGGAAGGAGTTCTTTTGGCCTTGAGTGAATTCTCTAGAATTTTTGTGCACAATGATTAGGGAAAATTTTTGGGGTTATGAGGATATTTATAATCGGGTTTGAGGTTATAGAGTTATGATAATAAATAAATGCATTATATGTTTTATTTATTTCATTAACTCTTATTGAAAACCCCCATGTTGAATCATTATATCCTTGACTTGCACACATGCTAATTATAATAAATATCATTTAATAAAATGATATTATTTACTCAAAATCCCGACTGGAAAACCTATATGACGTGTAATCATTAATACACGGCATGTACTCATTTTTCATTTCCTTTCCAAAATGAAAACTACATTGTGTGTACATTCAATGTACATAGCGTGTATATCTTGTTTTCATTTTATTCTTCCTCCAATATTAAAACGATTTAGGCTTCCTTGAATAATTATTAAACCACATGCGGGAATAATATTTATTCTACTTGAGATACTTGGATACACTTAGTGTGTGACCCTCTAGGCCTTTTTATTGTTTGCATTAGGCGGGCTTGCCTAAAGTCCAAGATTACTATCTAGAAATGGGTCAAGGCACCCAAGAGAAAGAAGTTGACATCACATTGACATGTCACCTCATATAAATTCTTACCTTTTAATTTAATCCATTTGTCTCAATATCTCATCAAGCAGGTTTCATGGCAGTGTCATAAACCTATATGCTTGATCTGTCATTCTTTGAATTCCAGAAATAAACTCATCATGAAACCATGGCCAGGGAATTTGGGATACAGTTATATTTCAATCAAAGGTCCTGATATATCTAATTCCATAAATATAGAAGGGAAAATCCTTCCTCGACTTATCCATTAACAACATGTCATTCACGACGCACCCAACGTACCCTACTTCCTGCCAACTGTCTTTGTGATGGTTTTCGTCAACAAATCTAAGTGAATGATTCATGAAATGAGTTAATGATAATATTTTAGTCTAAGGACAATTAAACACGCTCATAAATAGAAATTTCCGATGACACCAAGGCATGCAGAATTACTACTGGCAGGTATGTTCTCATAATCTCCCATATTGAAGATTACCAAGTGAAAACTCCATGAGAGAGAGCCTTGTATTATTACGAGTACTTGCACATGACGATCTATATATTATGTGTCCTATCATAGTATTTCATCCAATCGTAGAACTTTATTTAAGAATATTGTTATATCATTTCAAGGTTCTCATCATAGCAGGGATCTGTCATGACCTTATTAATGTAATAAATATTCCAGGACATTATTATATTATAGTCATGCAGAACAATTAACAATATATAATAATTTTACATTCATGTAATCAAAGTATAAATAGTTGGTTCTTAGGACACCAACTCTAACAAACTCCCACTTGGACTAGAGCCAACTACCTATGACTTTTAATCCGCTAGACCTCACATGATGATCATGTTTCTGTTGAGTCAAAGCTTTATTCAAGGGGTCCACCATGTTGTCTTCTGTGGAAATATTTCTCATTTCAACTTCACCTCTCTGAGAAAAATCCCACAAGAGATGATACTTCCAAAGTATGTGCTTTATCCACTGATGTGACCTTGGCTCTTTTGCAAGTGTCACTATTGTAGTATTATCACAATAGAGTGTGATAGGATCCTTATTACTATGTACTACATCTATCTCTTGGACGAAGCTTCGCATCCATACTGATTCTTTAGCTACCTCAGAAGCTATGATATACTCAGACTCTACTATAGAATCTGTGACCACACCTTGCTTTGAGCTCTTCCAGCTCTCTGAACCTCCATTTAAACTGAAGATGTATCCATTCTGTGGCTTCATGTAATCTTGATCAGTCTAGAAACTAGCATCTACATGTCCTCTGGTGAATATTTCCTCATCTCCTCCATAAACCAGGAACATGTCCTTAGTACGCCTCAGATACTTAAGGATAGTCTTGACTGCCATCCAATGGAGGTCTCCTGGATCATCTTGATATTTGCCTACCGCACTTAATGCATAAGCAACATATAGCCTTGTACATAGCATAGCATACATGACTAACCCAATTGAGGATGTGTAATGGATCCTTGCCATTTTATTTCTTTCCTCATGTGTTTGAGGACACATTTTCTTGGAAAGATGAATGCCATGTGACACTGGCAACAATCCCCTCTTAGACTGTTCCATACTGAATCTCTTTAGTATCTTGTCAATGTATGTACTTTGACTCAGGCCCAGCATTCTCTTAGATCTATCATAATGGATCTTGATCCCAAGAATATATGTTGCCTTACCCAAGTCTTTCATAGAGAAGAATTTATCCAACCATGCCTTAAATGACTGTAAGACAGGTACTTTGTTTCCAATTAGTAATATGTAATCAACATATACTATTAGGAAAATGACTACACTTACTCTAAACCTTTTGTAGACACAAGGATCACATTCATTCTTAACAAATCCAAATTTTTTTAAGGCTTCATCAAAATGAATGTTCCATGACCTTGATTCTTACTTTAATCCATAAATGGATTTCTGCAACTTGCATACCTTGTTGTCATCCTTTGGAGTCACAAACACTTTAGGTTGTGTCATGTAGACATCTTACTAGAGGTTCCCATTAAGTAATGTTGTTTTGACATCCATTTTCCAAATTTCATAGTCATGGTAAGCGGCAATGGCCAATAGGATTCTGATGGATTTCAGCATCACAACCGGTGAAAAGGTTTAATCATATTCAATTCCTTGATGCTATCTAAAACCTTTTGCAACCATTCATGCCTTATAGGTGCAGACTTATCCCTCCATGTCTAGTTTCTTCTTGGATGCCCATTTATTACCAACAGTCTTTACATCAACTGAAGGATCTACCAAAATCCAGATTTGGTTTTAGTACATGGAATTCATTTCAGAATTCATGTCTTCTTGCCACTTGGAAACATTTGTTCCTTTAACTGCTTCCTTGTAGGTAATAGGATCATCATTTTCAACCAATAATGAGTCACCATCCTCAGTGACAAGAAAACCATATCATTCTGGTTTTATCATCTCTCTCGTGCTCCTACACAGTTCTTGTGTCTCTGGAACAAATTGTTCTTCCACGGGGCTTTTTGAAATTTGTTCTTATACCAAATCATGTGTATCTTGAGCCTTGACTTCATCAAATTCTATCTTGCTCCCACTATCTCTTTTGGAGATGTGTTCCCTCTCAAGGAATATGGTGTGTCTTTCCACTGTAACCTTTTTATCTGAGGGGTTGTATAGGTAATATCCCCTTGTTTCCTTGGGATATCCTATACAGGTACACTTTGTGCCTCAGGGTGCAAGTTTGTTACCTGAAGATGCCTTAACAAATGCTTCACTACCCCACACATGTAAATTTAATACCATGGCTTTGTGTCCACTCCATAACTCATATGGAATACCATTTATTGATTTAGTTGGTACTTGGTTTAGTATGTGTGTTGTGTTTGGTAATGAATATCCCCAAAAGGATAATGGAAGACTCGCATGACTCATCATTGATCTCAACATGTCCAACAGGGTGTGGTTCCTCCTTTCACTTACAGCATTCCACTGAGGCGTTTAAGGAGTAGTGAGTTGATATAGAATCCCAAACTCTTGTAAGAAATCAATGAAGTCCTAATTAAGTTATTCTCATCCTCTGTCTGAGCGGAGTTTCTTTGTAAGGACCTGACCCCAGTTGCCCAGAGCCGGTGCCTTATTTGATTACGTTGGCATACAAAAAAGGAATACGAATCCTGAAAGATCGAGTAGTTTAGTATTATTGGAAATAAGTTACATACATAAGTTTAACATTACAACATGAAGGGAAACAAAACATTATTTTAATCCACTAGAAACATCTCGTCTCCTAGATTATGCTTGAAATTCATTCATAAATTAGTTCTTCATGTCCTGATAAAAATGAAACATAAGAAAGGGTGAGCTCAAACGCTCAATAAGAGTAATAAATACAGTGGAAGATAGCATAAACATTAGACATGGTGAATAATTGAAAACACATGCCTTTAATAATAAACTTGAACATATTATGGAAAAAATATGAGCTAAATAATTAATGCCATAATAAAACATAATCATGGGTATTCTACTAGTAGAATAACCACATGAACTTCAAATACTAGCATCATAATGAGGGAAGTTCATATTCCGGACATCATAATCATACTGTCCAAGCCTCGTGCTAGGACTATAAAATAATCATTTTGTCAAGGCATCGTGCCAGTACCATAGTTTGTCTCATGAGACCTACTGATGCATCGAGGAGCTATAGCGGGCCCCACCCATCACATAATAAGTCCAATTCATTCCTTATATGAGCGGAGATCAACATAAACAACATATACATTCATATTGAAACTATCATATGAAATGTAACTAACTTTCTCCAATCATTAAACATAAAACACTAACCATTCTGGGTAATATGGTGAATGGTTTTAGGATAGATTATCCACAATAGATTTAGTCATAAAACATTAAATAAAATATGGTATATGACTTCATAAATGATTAAACCCAATAATACCATGGAATCAACAAGAGCATTTGAATCAAATGAAAATACTCTTATAAAATCATTAAGCAATTTTGAGATAAATACTCTTTTATTTTGAAAAGAAGAGTTCTTTTGGAAAATCTTTGTATAAAACCAGAAGTGAAGTAAGATAGTATTTTAATAATAAAATGAGTATTTTTAGAAATATAATGGCTTCCATAAACAGATTATAGAGTGCCCTTGTAAATAGATATGAATTGGAGAAATTCCCTTGAATTGGGCTTGTATCTTGGAAACAATTTTGAAAGTTCCTTTTAAAAAATGTAACTATCCATAAAATAAGGAAGGGTTATGGTTTGTAAACATGTATATGATACTCACACAGAATATATGATTAGTACATAACAATACATAAGAATTTCATTGAGGTAATTAGATAATGAAAGTATCCTGAATGAAAATGGATGTTCGGGTGGGAAACCCTTACCTTAACTCCAAACATGTTCTTATCTCGAAGTTAAGCTCCTGGAATATGAAATTATATTTATTAATTAATTATTTAAGAACCTATTATAAATGTATTTAGTTTATCATAATTTGGTTTAGTTCATTTATACCCTTATTGCTAAGTTATTATATTTAATTTCATTATTCTTGGGTGTTCGTTTTCTTTATTTTTATAATCGGTTCACTTGTTTTTAAGTAATGGAGTTCATGTGGAAAGGTTATAAATTTCCAAAATTGGATTTATATATTATTTATGAACATAAATAGTTGGTAATTTTTATTTCTATCATTTGGTTACATGGAATGAGGAAGAATCATTAGATGACAACCAATTCGATTATTCGGTGGTATTTGGATTATTATGAACTAGTTTTGTCATATAACTTAATTATATGTACATATTCTGGTTCCTGAATATTAATTATGTTATAATACATATTTTATAGTCTAGTTAAACCATAAATATGGTTTCATTACCATTAATGAAGAATAAATTTAAGAATGAAACTTCTTCGTCCACGAAGACTATAAATTGGAACCTCATGGACGTTGCTTTCGTTTATAAAAAAATAAAAGGGAGGGAGTAAGAATATTTATGATGGTTCTTCCATTCACATGATATAATTCCAGTATATAGATGATACTGGAGTTATCATGATCATTTGGACATAGGAGGTGAGGAGAGAAAAATAAAAGAGATGAACTTGAAAATAAAAGAAAAGTTAAGAGATCCCTTATGAAAATTCGGCAGCCTAACGACGTCACTTAAAATTTCATAAAATCAAATGATGAGAAAAAAAGGTATCTCGTCATATTGAAATAAAAATTACAGTAATAATAATAAATAAAATCAAACCCCAACATATGAGAAAGGAATTTCAAATAGCTAACATAAAAGAAGTGTCGACTTAAAGAAGAGAATGAAGGATTCCCTTACCTTGTAGAATAACTCCTAGATCTTGAAGGATGGAACCTTGGGGAATTAGGGGAAGATTGGGAGGACTCCTAGAGAGGTAAAACCATCAAAGATTTGAGGATGAAGGATTTGGAATGAAATAAAACGAATGTATGAGTGGGTATTTATAGAAAAAGAGAGGTAATTTTTTAATAATTTCAAAAGGACACCTCATTAGTGGTTTTTGCCAAACCATGGGCTTTCCCATGGTATTTTCCCATGGTTTATGCCACTTGGGACACCTCATTTCATAAGTTACTATACACAATTAGACCATACTTTTATATTTAATTATTACATCATTATGATGTCATTAAACTACCGAAAACTCAAAACTGTATTTTTACTATTTATGAAAAATTCATGTATTTTAGAAAAATCCCAAAAATTCACCCCTAAAATTTTTTGACGTGTAGAATTAAAAAGTGAAATCCATTTTTCAAAAATAATTTTCTAAATAATATTAATTTAATTTTTAAATAAGGTCATAGTTAATTCGAAAAATAACGATCTTAAAGTGCAATTAGTTTTATTTCTCATTGAAAAACTAATTAAGATCTCATGATCTTATTTACTTAAGAAAATAAAATAATATTATTATTTACTATTCATAAGGGTCTGTTACTATTCACCAAAAATTAAGTTTGTTCTATCAGACTCCAAATGACTTACTGAACACAACTCTAGATGACCATTTTTCGAAATTCAAAACATAGAAGAGGAAAAGTTGTGTTTAATGGATAGATTATAAAATTGCATTATATATTTATTTTCAAAACCTTGGGGTGTTACATTATTAATCTTCTTACCAAGATGGTTTTCAATTTTGTTCTTGTATTATTTGAACTGATCAAAAGAATTGGACTTATACCTCATTAAGTAAATATATCCATATCTACTAAAATCATCAGTAAAAGTTATGAAGTACAAGAAACCACCCCTTGCTTCAACTGGAAATGGTCAACACACATCTGTGTGAACTAATTCTAGAATCTCTTTAGCCCTTTCACCTTTCCCAATAAATGGGGATTTGGTCATTTTGCCTTGTAGACACACATGACATACACCAAGTGGTTTTAGTTCGAAAGAATCTAAATACCCATCTTGATGTAATTTTGTCAAACGTTTCTCATTGACATGACCTAGTTGGTGATTCCAAAGTTGGTTGTGGTATGAGTCATGTGAATTAACTTTTTCATCGATTTCCATTACATGGTTTGTCTAGTCTAACACATAAAGGTCATTATATAAATGTACCCTACCAAAAAAATGTTATCTTTATAAAAGTAGCAACATTCATTTCCAAACTTGAAAATGAATCCATCAGTATATAATATAGATACTGAAATAATGTTTTTGGTTACAGAGGGTACATAATAACATCCTTTTAATACCAATATCATCCTAGTAGGCAATGTGAGGTGGTAGTCTCTGACAGCTATAGCAGTGATTCTGGCTCCGTTGACTGCTCGCAGATCCACCTCACCTCAGTCAATTTGTCTGAATCTACTTGGTTCCTATATTTGGATACATATGTGAGCTCCACAAGCAGTATCTAATACCCAATTGGTAGAAATAGATATATTGCATTCGATAACAAATTCACCTGAAGCTTCCCCTTGCTTCCTTGGTTGGGTGCAGTTTTTCTTCTAGTGGCCCTTCTTGCCACATGAAAAACAAACAGCCTCATGTTCTCTTACCTCCCCTTTGATCTTCCTTTTCTTGGAAGGCCTTGAAGAAGCTTTGGGCTTAAAGCTCTTTTCCTTCCCTTTCCTTTTATTCACCATAAGGATAGAAGGCTTTTCACACTTCATATCATTGTCCACTTAGTGAATGACGATAAGAAGATCAGATAGAGAATTCTCAATGTTATTCATGTTGAAATTTACAACAAAGTTAGAGAAGCTCTGGGGGAGTGATGAAAGAATGAGATCGGTACCTAGTTCTTTGGGGAGTTTAAACCCTAGAACCTCCAAGCACTCAATGTAGCAAATGAGATTGACTACATGAGGCCCAGTTGGGGCACCCTCTCCAAGCTTGATCTGAAATAGAGCCTTGGAGATCTCAAACCTTTCCTGTCTATCTCTCTCCTGGTATAGACCACAGAGGTGCTCGATCATGCTATAGTCATCCATGTCTTCATGAGACTTTATTATCTCACTATACATTGATGATATCATCAAACATTGAACATCGAGTGCATCTTTCAAATGTTGATCATAGACCAGGAAATATTCATCACTCGCCCCTTGGGCAGGCGAACCAGGAAGTGAGGACTCCAGCACGTAAAACTTTCATTCATGGCATAGGATAACCTGAAGGCTCCTAAACCATTTCTGAAAGTTACTGCCAGTGAGGATATTGTCTTTATCCAGAATTGATCGTAGAGAAAATGTGGTTGACAAGTTTGTCATATTGATTCTATAAATTAAAAGAGCATATTTATCAGTGCCTTTTGATTACATTTTATGAAAAATAATAAATGAATTTATTAATTCTCCCACTATTTTATCATGTCCAAATGGCCCCCACCATTGAACATGGAATTCCTAGTTGCTATGACATTCTAGTGGCAAGGATCCATATTCCCCTTTGCATAACCCCAATAAGGGTTGGTCAAGCTATTTAAAGGTATTTAGGTAGGTAGGTCTTTGCTAACTATGAGCTTACAATTCCTTGATTTGTTGAGTGGACTCCCCAATCCTGAAATACTTACTTGGATTTCCTCAACACTTGCCTCCATTTTACAAAAAGTCTATCAAGGGCTACTCCTCTTGCTGTAAAATGTTTAAGTCAACTCAAAACTTTCATAAGATCTTCTTTTATAAAAGTAAGTGTCCCAACAAGGGTTGGTCAAACACGTAGTTTTATTGAGTCTTTCCCTTAATCAAGTAACGAAAGGCTTGGTCTGACTTAATATGGTATTTTAGGGATTTCAATCTTTTATGCGTAGTTTCACATTATCACATGCTTGTTAATATTAAGTGATACTTGCTTAAGTGATTAACCATGTTCTGATAATGTTTACGCATAGACCGGTTTTTATTTTATTCCATCTTTGCATGCTTGTTTATTTCATTAACTATGTGATTGCGACAACACATACATAATAAATAAACCATGAAATCATAAAGAAATAAAATAAGATGGCATGATCATGAGATTCTATTGGTTATCTTATCTAGTGGTTTTGATAAGCTAACACTGACCTAGGGAAAACTCCTTGAACCCGATGGTTCATGTTTTGAAACTCCCACCTATCCACCTTTGTATCTTCTTGGGTTGGTTTTACCTCAGATTCAGATGTTGAAACATCTCCTCTGGCTTGTGATATCCTCTATTACATGGGGTTTACATTAAAGAAACCATGGGCATGCATGCCCTACATTTTATTGGAAGAAGGCTCACAGGCCAATGAATTTGAATTAAAATAAATTTAAATGAAACCATACACACACAAAGGGTCTTTGGTCTATCTCATGATCATCTATAACATGCAACGACATTTACGCATATTTAGTATTCAAATTATTTTAATCGTTCTTTTATTTAAGATAAGTCACGCTTGAATTCAATTAATTATGATCTTATAATTAATTAATTCTTTATCTTAAATTCATTTCTGAATTTCCTTGAGATTCTTCTCATCCATATTCCTTTTATGGGTCTTTTTACTTTGGAGGAAACCTAGTAAAATCCCATTTCTAGAAAGTACATGGCATGTAGTCTATATTACACGGCGTGTATTTTTTTCACCCTTTATCCAAAGTACACGCCAGGGGCTTTGGCGTGTTTTCTGTACTTTGGAAATTTTGGAGTACACAGCATATAGATTAATCTAACACGGCATGTACTTCCTTGCTACGCAGTTACTGGCCTCGAAATCCCATGTATGCGGTTACACGGCTTCTCCTTGTACATGGTTTCACCTTGGCTGGATCGGACTACATGGTGTTTTGATTCAACATACACGCAATGTATTCCGGTTTCCATGCACCATTCAGTTCTAGTCAACATAGTGTATTAAAAAACTTAGTTATGCTCAATTCACGCAGCGTGGTTTAGCGGACCAGTACCGGTTCGTTGAACCTAAGTACACAGCATGTAGATTTCGCTACACGCCGTGTATTCCTGTGTTGTACAGACAAAATGAGCAGCTCCTCCGGATGAGTTCCTCATTTTTATTTTAATCAAAATTAAATTTAAAAGGTTGTTTATGTGATGTGAATCAAGAAACAAAGGAGGAAGAACATATCTCATTCATTCAATTTTATAGAATAGTTTATCTTGAATTGAATAAAATATAAATGCGTAAATTATCAATGAAAATTAAATAACTATAATCAACGTTGTGACCCCTCTGATACCACTTGAAGGTCCTGAGCACAGTGGAAGCTCGTGGGTGGATGTGCCCACTTGACTTTTTGTCATTAGTAATGATCAATCCGGGATCAATACGATGATAAACTCCAGACTCCACAGATTGAATCACGGAAATAGACAAAGAAGAAGAATAGTCTCGGAACCACAAAGGAGGATCATCACAGGTTGATTATAATTAATTTAATTAATTGACAAGAAGTGACTTTTATGGATTTCTTTATTCATTGATATTTCTGATCACGTTCTGATGTGATTCGTCGTTGCGTCGCAGAAGCCAAGTGTAGACTTCCTCTAGTGGTGATCCACACATGCACCACATATCTTTGGATGTTGCCAAAGGAATCTCTGGGTGCTAGCATGGAGAATCCTTTGCTTGTGTTGTCCGCCTTAGATCACCTTGATTCGATGGATGAGGATCTCTCTCGGTCTTGAAAGTGTTCTTGGAGGAAGGAGTTCTTTCGGCCTTGAGATAATTCTCCAAAATTGTTGTGCACAATGATTAGGGAAAAGTGTTGGGGTTGTGAGGATATTTATAATCGGGTTTTAGGTTATAGAGTTATAACAATAAATAAACGCGTTACGCATTTTATTTATTTCATAAACTCTTATTGAAAACCCCCATGTCGAATAATAATTCATTGACATGCGCTCATGCTGATTATAATAAATATCATTTAATAAAACGATATTATTTCCTCAAAATCCCGACTGGAAAAACTACACGGTGTGTAATCATTAATACATGGCGTGTACTCATTTTTCATTTCCTTTCCAAAATGAAAACTACACGGCGTGTACATTCAATGTATATGATGTGTATATCTTGTTTTCATTTTATTCTTCCTCCAACATTAAAACAATTTAGGATTCCTTGAATAATTATTAAACCACATACGGGAATAATCGTTATTATACTTGAGATACTTGGATACACTTAGTGTGTGACCCTCTATGCCTCTTTCTTATTGGCATTAGTCGGGCTTGCCTAAATTCCAAGATTACTATCTAGAAATGGGTCAAGGCACCCAAGAGAAAAAATTTGGCGCCGCATTGACGTGTCACCTCATACGAACGCTTACCGTGTAATTTAATCTCTTTGTCTCAATATCTCATCAAGTAGGTTTCATGGCAGTGTCATAAACCTATATGCTTGATCTGTCATTCTTTGACTTCCATAAATAAATTCGTCGTGACACCATGGCCATGGAATTTGGGTGACAGTTCTATTTCAATCAAAGGGCCTGAGATATCTACTTCCATAAATATGGAAGGGACAAATCATTCCTCGGCTTATCCATTAACAACATGTCATTCGTGACGCACCCAACGTACCCTACTTCCCGCCAACTGTCTTTGTGACAGTTTTCGTTAGCAAATCTAAGTGTGTGAGTCATGACATGAGTTAATGACAATTTTTCAATCTGAGGACCATTACAAACGCTCGTAGATAGCAATGTCTGATGACACCAAGACATGCGGAATTACTACTGGTGGGTCTGTTCTCGTAATCTCCCATCTTGGAGATTACTAAGTGCGAACTCCATGAGGGAGAGTCTCGTCTTCTTATGAGTACTCGTACATGACGGTCTACATACTATGTGTCCTATCATAGTATGTCATCCAACCATAGAACTTTATTTAAGAATATTGTTATAGCATTTCAAGGTTCTCATCACAGCGGGGATTTGTCATGACCTTATTAATGCAACAAATATTCCAGGACATTATTATATTATAGTCATGTAGAACAATGAACAATATATAATAAGTGTACATTCATGTAATCAAAGTATAAACAGTTGGTTCTCAGGACACCAACTCTAACACGCCCTTGGTAATATCCTGGATGATATTATGAGAACGTGACCCGTCAGTAGGAAATCTATATTTCATAGTGTCATTGGATGTTTTTATCTATGAATGTGTGTATTGGTCCTTAGACTCTAAGATTATTATTAATGGGTATGAAAACTCGTGCACTTATATGTATTGATGAAAACTATGACGACAGACTGTTCGCAATGAGGTAGGATGTGTTGGGTGTTTCATGAGTAATACTGCATTATTAGATAATGCGAGAAAGGATTTGTCCCTTCTGTTCCATAATGGAAGTTTATATCTCAGGACCTTTGATGGAATTGATATAGCCTAAATAAATCCATGGTCATTGTGAGGAATATGTGTGTTCAATTTCAGAAAGTCAAAGAAAGAATAGTCGAGCACATGGGTTGATGGCACTAACATGCAACCCACTTGATACGAGATACCGAGACAAAGGGATTACATCACACGGTAAGCGTTTGTAGGAGGTGATGCATCATTACAGCGTTAACTTATTTCTCTATGGGTGACTTGGCGTGTTTCTAGACGCTAAACTTGGACTTTAGGCAGGCTCTGTCTAATGCCACTGAGAAAGAGGCCTAGAGGGTCAAACACTAAGTGTGTCCAAGTATCTTAGTTAAATATTCTTTTAAAAAGTTGAATAAAGATTATTCATGATTGTGGTTTAATAATTATTCATGGATGTATGATCGCATTTATTTCAACACTAGTTATTCGGGAAAATATATTGTGGGTGAAATAATATATTTATTAGTGAATAATGAATTGATATTTATTTAAGAAATAAATAGTCATTATTGAAGGTCTAATAAATGTGGTGGAGGACATACAGAAAATGGAAAAAACAAAAGTACACACCGTGTAGTTTTTCTAGGGATTTGTGAGAAATAATATTATTTATTTAATTAAATAATATTAGGTGTAGTTCACTTGGTGCACGTCAAGTGATAATAATAGTCAACTTTTATTATTAGACATGGGGTCTTACTAAGAATTAAATGAAATGAATAAATGATTTCAGGTAATTAATTCATTTTATTATTCTAAGTAATAAAATCCCAATTACATTATTCTCATTAGCCTAGCCATTCTCTGTGGTTGTGCACAATGGATCTAGAAAAAGATCTCAAGCCAAGAGATAATTTTTTCCTCCAAGAACTCTCTCAAGTTACAAGAGAGGTCATCCTCCACCGGATCAAGGAGAGCACTTTGGAAGCGGCTCTCAAGGCGATCGAAGGCGAACATTGCAAGCGAAGGCTCTTCTGCGCTAGCACCTGGAGATCTCTTCGGCGACATCCAGAGATATGTGGAGCACGTGTGGATCACCGCTAGAGGAATCCTACACTTGGATTCTATGAGGAAATGATGGATCACATTGAATCATGACCGGAAGCATCAACAAAGAGATAATTCCATCAAGGTAATTCTTATCTTTTAATTAAATTAATTATAACCAACATATGATGATCCTCTTTATGGTTTCGGGACTCCCCTCTTTTCTTTTGTTCTTCGTTCTATTCCGAAGATCCGACGTTTTATCATCATGACGGATCTCAGATTGATCGTTGTTAATAGAAAAATTAAAGTTGGGTACACCCATCCACACGCTTCCGCTGCGCCCGAAACCTATAATTAAAACACCATGCATTTTGAATAGTTTTGTTGTTGAAGTGTCATATTTTTTCATGCCATCATTCCATAATACTCGTAATTATTTGATTAGAGGTTTAAGGTATACATCAATGTCATTTCCAGACATTTGTTTCCCAGGAATAATCATCGAAATAATGAAATAATTCTTCTTCATACACATCCATGGAGGTAGATTATAGGGGATCAAAACAAATGACCAAATGCTATAATTAGTAATTAAAATAAAATAAAAAGGTTAAAACTATCAGAAGCCAATCTCAAACGTATATTCCTAGGATCTGAAGAAAAATATGGATATAATCAATCAAACGTCTTCCATGATGTTGAATCTTTTGGATATATCATCAAACTACCATTACTATCTTGAGCATGTTACTTCACGTCGTATGTAGTCTTAGACGACATGAATAATATTTGCAAGCATGGTTTCAAATGAAAGTAATGCAATAGCTTTGCAGGAGTTTTCTTCTTTTGTTTCTTCCTGGGGTTGCATTGATTTATGCTATCATTGTTGTTCATTGACTTCTATCTACTTGTATGACATCTTATGAATTCTTCTTTATCAGGCTTGTCTCCCCAGTAAAGCTTGCAATCATTTGGGCATATATGTATCTTTGTATAATCAAGTCCAAATTTGTTGATGACTTTGTCCATCTCATAGAATGATGCAGAGATCTTAGCTTCACTAAATGCATCATGAAGAAACTCTAAAATCATGGACACTGCTTTGTCAATAATTCCGCAGACACTTGATATGATATAACTTAAGTAGAAAAGACAATTTTGAATACTTGGCACACCCTTCATACAGTTCTTGTTGTTTGTCTTCAATTAATTCATAGAATTCATTTTTTTTTTGGTCACTGAAGTTCTGAGTAAGATTAACCAGTGCAAGATCAACTGAAGGCTCTGTTGATCTATTAAAATCTTGAACATTGTATTATACAAAGTTAAATGCGTCATTTATCAAATTTTGAACTAAATTCTCATCTGGTGGGTCACTTTGTGTTTCATTGACAGTATTGTCATTGTTTTGACTTTCCATAACATTTGATTCACCATGCCAAATCCAACGGACATATCAAGTAGGAAACAGTTTCAATATCAAATGCTCATATACTTTGTATTCAACCATCGCTTCAATTTACAATTAGGACACAAACACTTTATTCTACCATTCACTGATCGGTTTGCAATTACATAATCTAAAGATTCTTCCAAACCCTTGGCATACCAAGGTGTGTTTCGAGGTAAATTGATCCAACTTGTATCCATAGGTATTGGATTGTCACTCTTCTCCCTGTACATTCAAATATAAAGATATAAATGTTTGATCAAACAAGTACAATCAAAATTAAACATCACCCAACTTCGTCATTGACTATGGTAGGGTCTTGATTTGACATAACACAAATTCAACATAAAAATTAGGGGTGTCCAACCCCACCCTAGCCCAATCGACCTGACCCGACCCAACCCGCCTGGGTTGGGTCAGGTTGAGGTCAGGTCAGGTCAGGTCATGGGTTGGCAAAATTCTGACCCAAACTGACCCAACCAACCCAACCATATGTATATATATAATAAATAAATAATAATATTGATTGATAAATAATTATTAAAAAATAACTAATGATTAATAATTAATTAGTAATAATTTCTAATAATTGATAATAAATAGTAATAATTTATACTAAATAATAAATATTAACTGGCAATAATTAATAATAATTAACAATAAATAATAAGGTCACATAACATAAATATAACATTGTATTTACATTGTATTTAAATTATATTTACATTATATTTACATTATATAACTTTATATTGACGGTAAATAATATTATATTCACATTATGTAATGTTATATTTACATTATATAACATTTGATTTAAGAAAATATAATGTTATATAACATAAATATGCCATTGTTTTTATTTTATATAATGTTTTATTTACGTCATACAATTTTATACAACATTATATTTACGTTATATTTATGAAACAAGATTAAAAATATAAACAACACTCAATTACACATAACTTCCTATAATTTAATTAAAACCCTTAGAAAATTTTAATCAATTGTATCTTCAACAATGTCGAGGGTCGCAGTCACAGGATAAATGGGAAGACAGACCTTTGGGTGTCATCGTTGAGGAGTAGGGGGAGTCAGGGTCACGACGGTCGTCGGTAGGGTCAGGATCGCAGAGATCGCCGTTAAGGGAGGTCGGGGTCCCGGAAGTTGCTAATAGGGGGGGTCGGATAACAACAGTCGCCATCAGGGGGGTCGGGGTCACGTCGGTCGCCGGCATGGGGTCGGGGTCATGGAGGTCGCCGACATGGGGGGTCAAGGTCACGAGGGGGGGGGGGGTCGTTGAGGGGAGCAGGGGGCAAGAGGGGAGGGGAGGGGCGATGGGAAGGAGAGAGGGGGAGGGGTCAAAATTAGTGTTTTTTATAATATTTAGCGGTAATTTAAATAAAACAGCCACTAAATGTTAAAATAAAAAAACATATAGCGGCGGTCATAGGAAACCCCCGTTATATTATAAATTTTCTTAATGCGATTTATTTCACGGCTGTTATTAGAACCGCCGCTAAACCCTTTTATTTGTAGTGTTATTTCCTAAGCATCATTCAATACTATTGTATTGAGTGAGACCTTTATATATATATTTCATAATGCGGTTATTTCTATTCATACCTATCAATTTAATGATTAGGTTATAACTATAGCATTTAAATGATAATATTTCATAGTAGTTTAAGCTCGGTATTGTGTGTTATGTACGCTACCAAACATAGTATTATTTTTTTAAAATCCAGGGATTTTACACCTATCATCTCCGCTTGCCTTTTGATTTTCAAAACACAGCTTCTCACACGAGATGTTATATGTTGACTTTTTATGTATATAGTTCGTTTTCATATAATTATAAATAGAAATATAGTTATAAATAGATATTTAATTATCATTATAAATATGTGTGTGTGTGTGTATTACAGATTATATGATATGAAAATAAAAATTTAAATTTAAATTTGAAGTACGTCTCATGTATTTCTATACATACTTCATATTTTATATTTTATAAATATACAAATGCATATATATGTAATTATGAATGATGCTATTTATCAGAGCTACTAAAAGGGTAGTCTTTATTAGTGAAAATCAATAAAGAATGCACTTTTATCGCCACTATTTTTTAGTGGTGATGACGGATAATTTAAATCAACGCTTTAAAAAATCACTGATAAAAGATGTCATTTATCAATATTTTTTCGAAACGCTGATAAAAGCCAGTGCTCTATTTTATGAATCATCGGTGTGCACGAGTATTAAATATATTAGTTTATTATATATATATGAGTGTGTTTTGTTTGTGAAAGCAAGGGATTTTCAGGTGGTCAAAACACCCACATCTGAGTTGCATGAAGGGTCGTCGGTCCCCGAGCCCCCAAATGTACAGACATAACAACTCAAAACACCCGGGTTGTCCTGTACTACTAAAACCCCACTCTTAACAAACTTGTTCTACTCTATCCATCCGCCTCACGCTGTTTCCACGTGCATGGCTTTTTTGGCATTCCAGCTGGCCCATGCTTTACATGCTTTCGCCTGTCTTATCCTCAATGTAATCCAACTCATTATCTTTTATTTTTAATTATAAAACTATATTTATGAAATCAACTACATCATATTTGTATGATTCGTTGGAATCAAGTAAATCAATACGATTGTACCCAAAATATAAATTCGTGATTTTAAAACAAAATAAAAAATAGGTCAAATGACATGATGGGTTGGGGAAAATTGAAAAAAAAAACACACTAAATGAATCACTTAGGAAATTAATTTCATTTTTTTTGTCCAGAAACCTCACCCGACCCATAAAATTTATGTTCTTCCCGGTATAGCCTTCATCACACCGAACCATTACAAAACCTTCCTACGCATCACGACAAAATATATTACAAACAATCGAGGAAAGGAAAACTACAAACTTACAAAAAAACACGAAACACACACATGCGGGAAGTCGAAAGAGTCTCGAACCTGAGATCTCTCGACACCCCACAAGATCTTGTGCCACTGGCCCTGGGGGCAGCACGACAACATATAATAAGCGACCCAATAATCCTATATTTCTAACATGCGGTGTACCATAACATAAAACAACATAGCACTAGACACAAAAGAATGTCATGATGTCCATATCACACTCTCGTTATATCTTTCATGGAAGTGGAATTAATTTCTTAGTCGTTCTTTTAGAGTGATTTTCAAATTTGGGTATCTAATTGTAATTGTTTTTTTAAAAGTTTTTTTACCATTTTAAAATATATATATTAAAAATAAGAGATGAGAACTAATAATCATCATAATTCCGCATGCAGAATCATATGGATGGGTGGCATCAATGTTGATCACGTGAATGGATCCGGTGGGATGGCCCATGCAACTAATTGAACGTTTCAATAGTAGTCCTGAGACATGACCTCTAAGATGCTGCCACCTGTTTTTCAATGAATCACAACTATTTATTTAAAATATTTTTATTAATACTCTTTAAATCTTAAAACGAACCAAAATATTCACCCTAAAATTTTAATATGTTTTTTTTATTAATTTGTATAACATAAATAACAGTGCAATTTATTTAATTTATATTCTACCATCAATATATTTAAATAAATACTGTTGTCATTGTCTATCTGATTATGTCCATGACAAGGAATATGTATTATGTTGCTGGCGGTCCTTGCATTTACGAGGAAGCCACGTGACCTGAATAAGGGTTTGGAATGGGCAATTAGTGTGCAGGGAGGAACGAAAATTCAAAACAAAAGAAATATAAAGACAATTATGAAAAATCAAAAATCCATTTCAAATGAAATCGGAATTGTAATTAAAGTGATTATCACTGAAAAAGTAAAAACACAAATAAAGAAAACATGAGGCATGTATTTTATGTGCTTCACTTTTCATTGGACCTATGTAGGGAAAAAACATCGTGGGAAAATCATTTGTTAGGGCTGTGAACTCTCTTCAAGGCTTCGGTATTAGTTTACTGAAAATTCGTGACTCAATTCACCGGAATACGGCGTTGGATATCAAACGATCAGAATTTCAGGTAAAGGAGTTGCCTATTTATGCCCTTCGTGGATGGTCAGTTTTTTAGTAGTGCATTTTGAATCTCTCTTCAACTAGAGCTTGTAAGAAAGAGTGGGGCGTATGAGCTCTGTATAGTTATCGGTGACAAACGGTCAAACCGAGGATTACTACGGGGGATTAGCAGTTGCACAATGCAACAGATGGATAACCGCGAATGTAAAAAGCATGGGGACCGGATTACTGAGTGAGACCCTCTATATAAAGGGGTTGGTGTCACTTTGCACTAGCACAGAATCAGTTTTACATAGCGCCGCCTTTTAATAGTGTTAAAAAAAGCTGATAAAGTGGTGTATTCATCAACGCTAAAAAAGTGTTAAACAGTGTTTATAAAAGTACACTTTTATCACCGTTTTTTTAGTGATGATAAATGGTATATTTCATAAAAAAATTATTTATCATTAAAAATCATATATCAATATATAAATATATTTATATTGATATAAATATTATATATTTTATAAAATATAATTTATATAAGGCTAAATACACATTTACACTTAATATATAAGATATTTAGTAAAAAAATGATTATAAAATAATTTAAAAAATAATATTAATTAACATTTTGCTAATTATTATCGAGTAATAGTCATTTAATAGCAATTTGAAGATAGAAAAATCAAAAAAATAATAAACAATTTAAGATAAGTTGAAAATTTGACTCGAACTTCAAACGACCATAACTTTTGATCTAGGTGTCAGTTTGAGCTCTACCACATATCAAATCAAAGTCTGCGATGAGCTATACGCACTAATGACAAAGGGGAACCCCCTATCACATTTTCTGAGGCCAAAGAAGGCTCAGAAGTCCTCCAAAAGTGATTTTTTGATCACGATATCCCAATTTTTTAACATTCAATGGACTTTCAGCCTTGTTTAAGGAAGTCGTTTTGCTCAATTTTTAGCGGGGACTGAATTTATTTTCAAAGCTTACATTCATATTGATATTATGGTTTTGAAATTATATCGTTTTTCATAATGTAGTTTTATTTATAATCAAATATATAAAAATATATGCATATTTCATATATATTCACACATACAAATTTATTTTTATAAATATATATGTAAACATGTTTACAAGTAAAGTATCTTCCTAAATATATATCTAAATAAGAAATAATATCCATTTTATTTAAAATAAAAATTTATGAATATTTATATACATATACAATTAATGTATATATAATGTTTATATATATATATATATATTTGTGTGTATTGTCAAACATATATATATTTATCTATATATTCTAATATATGTAAATAAATATAAATATGTATGATTATATTTATCATATATATAAATATATGTATGTATGTATGTATGTATGTATTTATAAACACACATACACACACATGCATACACACAAAAAACATATTTTATATATGTATTTATATATATATATATATATGGATAAAAAATGTAATGAAATATATATACATATAGAGATATATCATAAAATAGAGAACAAAACAATATAGGTGAGTGTCAAATGTGCGAGATTATGAGGTGGAGGTTTTAGGTTCAAAACGCACCAAAGCATTGATAAAAATGACCTTTATCATTGTTTTTTAGCATCGATTAAAGGGTCCTTAATCATTGCTTTTTTTTAGCGTTGATATGGGGGACCCCCCTTTAATAGCGCCGAGAAAAACAACGTTTTTTAGCGCTATTAAAACTCTTTTTGCATGCTTTTAAAGGTTCGATCTGTAGTAGTGATATATATATATATATACGTGGATAAAAAATATAACGAAATATATATAAATATATAGATGGAAGATTATCTGGGCGCTCACTGCCCCCCCTAAGGTAAATTTTTTTGGTGGCAGGTCTGTTCTGGGGTTCTCCCAACCCGTGACTTTTTGGTGCGACGTCATTTGACGGAGGATGATACCTGTCTGTTGTGCCTCCAGGAGGTGGAATCCCCTTTGCATGCAATTCTTTCCTGTCGTGGGGTGGAAGGGGTGTGGAAGACATGGAAACCAGATTTTGGTTTGTTCTTTGATCTTTCAATTGGGCTGGTCCAAAATCTGGTTAAATGGGTGGCTTCTCTTGAACCGAGAGTGGTGGGGTTGATCTGCACAATTGCTTGGTTAGTATGGACTAGACGAAATGATCGCATTTTCCAAATGAAGGTAACCCATGATCGTCTTGGGGTGGATAGGGCTAGAGAATGGATGAATGGTTGGAAGAATTACGATTCAGTGCCTCCTTTGGGCAACTCTCAGCAGCCGACTCCTTGTTGGTCTCCCCCCCTGAGGGTTTCTTCAAGATCAATACTGATGCTACTGTCTCTGCTAATTCAAGGGTCGGAATTGGACTCATTGCTCATAATAGTTTTGGCCAGATTGTGGAAGCTCAGTGCTGGGCTGTGCCTTTTCTGTGGAGCCCTATGGTGGCGGAGGCCTCTGCTATCCTCCATGGGATCATTCTTGCCCGTTCAAAAAATTAGACCAAGGTTTGGGTGGAATCCGACTGCCTCGAAGTGGTGAACGCTCTAGCTTCGAAGGACGATGCATCTTAACCGCATGGACTTATCTTGAGGAGGATCTGGTCATTGACCGAAGACTTTGCTGCATGCAAAATTTCTTTTATCAAGCGAGGAGGGAATATGGAAGCTCATTGTTTGGCTTGTTTTGAGAAATCTCAGGGTGATCATTGTTGGGTGGACTCGTTTCCTGATTGGCTTTGTAGGCCTGGTTTGCTTGATCAGTAATATATCTTATCTTTTTCTCAAAAAATATATATAGATATATTATAAAACACAAAACAAAACAATATAGAGGAGTGGAAGAGGCACATACGTATGTGGGAGAGGTCTTAGGTTTAAAACCCAATAAAGGCAGGGGCACACATGCGGGTGAGCAGATGCCTAGCGCTATTAAAGGGGCTGGGGAGGCTAGTGGTGTTGGGGGGGGGGGGGGTAGATGAGCGTTGTAATGGGGGGGTGAGAGATGATAAAAGGGGGGATGGTCCACCCTTTGATTAGTAGATTTTTTAATTTTTTTTTGACATTTATCAGTGTTTTTTAGCGCTGAAAAAAGGCTTTTATTAGCATTTTTAGTGCTAATAAAAGGGACCCCTTTTAACAGCGTTGAGGACAACATCGCTTTTTTAGTGCTGTTAAATCCTTTTTTACATGCTATTAAAGAACTGATTTTGTAGTAGTGTTGATAAGGTATATGGAATCATTGAGTGACATTTGTACTCTTTGATCCACATGGATGACAAGTCACTGAGTTGTAAACCATGTAAAACCGGTGTTCATTCTTTGTGCTTGTTTTCCCTATGCTTGTATACATTTAGTACAGTGATTTGAGTGTAGTAATACTTCTAAGTTCCAGCGCACTGAACTTTCAGGGGATCTATATCAATGATCTGTTTTCGTGATCATGTCATTGGAAGAAGGAAATGTAAGGATGGATAGGTTCGATGAAACATACTTTAGTTTCTCGCGGATGCATATAGAAGATTCACTACTACAGATCACCTGATTTTCAGCCCTGATTTTTATTAGCGCTAAACGAAAACACTGATAAAGGGGATCTTTTATCAGTGCGAACAAAAAGCGCTAATAAAAGGGTACCATTTATCAATGTTGATAAAAATCCCCCCTTTATCAGTGCTTTTCTTTTAGCGGTGATAACAGTTACAGTGAATAATTTAATTTATATATATATTTATAAAAAATTATTATCAATATTATTTTCATGGTTTTATATATAAGAAAGTATCAAATTTATCTTAGTCAATAAAAATGTTTAATAGTATATTCATATATATTAAATATAAAATGTGTATATAATTAATTTTTTTTGAGAAAATCGAGCTCCGAGGCTCTTGGATTAATATAAAAGCAAGTTACACCAGAAAAAATGAAGGTATTTTACATTAGTCACGAGCAAGAAGAAGAAGTAGATCAACACCCACATTTCACATTTAAATGTCTTCCACTTCAGTGACTCCTTTGTTTGCAAGACCATCAGCAATGTAGTTAGCTTCCCTGGAAGTGTGAGTAATGATATAATTCAGAGTGGAGATCTGTTCTAAACATTTAACCCACTTTCTTGTGAGCTTCCATGAGAGATGTATCTAACCCATTCTTATGGCTTGAACAATTGTCATTGAGTCACATTCCTACCAAATGTTGTTCCAGTTCTTTTGGTAAACCGTGTCAACCGCTCTTATAACTCCCAACATTTCATCTTCCAAAGCATTAGCATGCCCACATGGTCCATACAAACATTCCATCACTTCCCCCTTATGATCTCTAAAGACCACCCCAAAGCCAGTTAGACCTGGATTACCTCTCGAAGATCCATTCATGTTGCATTTAATCCACCCGGGGAAAGGAGTGGACCAAGAAACTTCCATCAATCCACAGGTCTTTGGAAAATTACCTTTAATATTCAAATGCCTGAGCACCATGAAGTCCCTCACAGAGGTGTCGCAACACCCCTTGATCAAGCTGTTCATGACCTGGACAGCTCCCCGGATGGCAGCAACTACAACAGACTCCACATATCGCCTCCTGCTATGAAGAGTGTTATTGAGATAACTCCAAATACAGTGGACTAGCTCAACACATGCTGCTCTAAGAAGCATGGTGAGTTGTTCGGACAGACTGGTGCTAAATAGCAGTTTTAAGAAAACTAGGATCAAACCTGTTTGATGGGGCTTAATTTCAAAAGTGCTGAGAACATAATTCCACAGTGAGTAAGCAGTGTTGCAGCATAAAAATAGGTGGTCAACATCATCCCGATGCTGGTGACATAATACACATCTTGAGCACAAGGAAATACCAACCCGTTAAAGATTATTATCTACTGGAACCTTACTGTAGTAAAGTCTCCAAATTAAGGTGAACCTGGACGGAGAAATCTAGTTTTTGTTGAAGCTACCAATCCATTCCTGCTCTCATTGAATCAAGTGATTGTAGAAGCTCTTGGAGTTAATAACCCCATTTGGCGAGCCTTCCCAGATGAGGATTTCATCTTGAGTAATGAAGTTGTAATTGCCAACAATGGTGGCAATCTCAGCTGGGAGGTCCTCCAAGTGTTCCAATTGTTCTTTGATAGTAGCATTTCTATCCATATTATGATATTTAGGGTCAGTGTTGTCAATGAGAGGAGAACCTATCCAATTCGCATGCCAAAATCTAAGGGAGGAGTTAGCATTTACCAACCAATGTGAGTGCCTTAGAATATTCATGAAAACAGTTCTCATCCCCGACCAAATTGACGATTCAAGATAACCAGTTTTACCTGCATTAAGATGAGAAATAATTCTCACTCTGAGGAACTCCAGAGAGGTGGAGTTGGTGTTAATAAGGCGCCAGAGGAATTTGTCCTGCAAGTCTTGATTGAAAAGTTGCATATTCTTGATGCCCAGGACACCAAACACGGTGGTAAGACATCACTGACTCCATTTAACTGTGATGATCTTTCATTCCATTAAGCTACCACTCCAAACAAAGTTCTCCAACATTGAGTTTAGTTTCTTGATGATTGAAGCCGGCCATATATAAACCATGAAGGATAAGATAATATTTGAGGTAACCACATGCTTGACAAAGAAAATATGTCCAACTATTGATAAGGATTTTCCTTTCCAAGATGCAAGTGTTCTTCTGATTTGACTTAAAGCACCTGAAAAATGTGAAAGGCGAGGCTTTCCCCAGAACAAAGGCACCCCAAGGTAAATGAAATGGAGTGAGCCCTCCCTTATTCCTAAATTCGGAATGAGGTTAGATTTCCTTGAGGTTGGGATATTCTTACCAAAATAGATAAAATACTTACTCCGGCTAGTTTCTTGCCCCAAGTCACTCTCATAGTGGGTGAGTGATTTTTTAAGATGGATGATATTACTCTTACAATGTAAATATGAAAATGTCATCAGCAAAAAACAAGTGAGAGGGGGCAGAGATACCTCTGACCTATTTTATTGTGGAGAGTTCCCCCTTGTCCACCATATTGAGTAAAAGCATGCTTAAATAGTCTTCAGCAATTGCAAAGATGATAGCCGAAAGAGGGTCCCCCTGTCGCACTCCCTTGGAGCAGGTGAAGTATCCTTTCAGTGATCCATTCACGAGAACTGATATGTAAACTGACTCAAGCAGCATTTTTATCCAATTAATGAACTTCACATAAAAACTGAATCAGTGAAGAACCTAGCCAATGAAGCCCCAATCCATTGTGTCAAATGCATTCTTGATGTCGAGTTTAATTGAAACATTTCCTCCTCTAGTGGGTTTCCTTAGGAGATTTATGCATTCCAAGGTAGTATGCAAGCAACCTTGAATGTTTATCTCTTTATCAAAAGCAAACTGATTCCATGATATTACTTTCCCATCAACTCGAGTGATTCTATTGGCCATGATTTTAGTAATAACTTTGTGCATTTTATTGACCAAGGAAACTGGCCTGAATTGACTATCCTCACTTGCATTTTCCACCATGGGAATAAGAGCAATGAACTGGGCATTGAAACCTATATTGAGACTGCCACCTCTGAAAAAGTGCTTAACAAGAATGCACACCTCATCCTGAATGATGTCCGAAAAAGTTTGGAAGAAATAGTTCTTGAAATCATCCGGTCTTGAAGAGATATATTTATTAAGACCAAACACCACTTCTTTAATTTCAAAGTCCATCAGGATGGATGAAATAGACTTGTTCTCCTCTTCGATAATCAAATTAGGAATGATGTTGTCCTTTATAACTTCAGTCCTTGATGACCCATTAAAGAGGTTCATATAAAAGGAGACAATATGATTAGAGAGTTCCTATCTATCATCAAGAATTTTGTCTCCATCATTAAGAAGAGAAAGGGGTTTATGCACTTTCCTCACCCTTTGAAGGGCATTAAAAAACTTAGTATTTCTATCACCCTTGTTGAGCTATCTGATTTTGAAGATGTCTTTTTTGATGTTGTCTCTGATGTTTATAAGCTTTTCAGCTTATCCAACCACTCGGCCTCCTAGTCCATGGCATCAGTTAAGTGGGACTTCGTGGAAGATTCTTGAATATTATGCAAGTATCCCTCAATACCCTCAATTTCAGCATACAGAGAGATGAATTTTTCCTTACTCCATTCCCTAAGCTTGATCTTAAAATTTTTTAGCTTGGATACACATAACATAGGATGTACCTTGCATGGAGCCGAAGCCCAGGTCTCCTGAATAATTCTAAAGCAGTCTGGGAGAGAGACCCAAGAATTGTTGAACTGAAATGGTAATGGTTGTCTCTTGTCATACGAGAGCAAGCTGGTCAAGATGGGGTGATGATCAGAATTATGCTTCACAAGCTTAACACATGAAATTGATTTCCAAGAGTCAAGCATATCATTGTTGACAAAGACCCCATCAATTCTGCTAGCCCTCATACCTGATAGGTGTCTCCTATTCCAAGTAAACTTGGCACCAATTAAATTGATTTCAACCAGTCATGATTCCTCAATACATTCTCTAAAATCCCTGGTAGAAATGTTTTTTGTCACTGGCCCTATTTTATCATCTGCATGTAATATATCATTAACGTCACCTGCTAGGATCCATGAATTAGTCATAGAGGTGGATACCCGCTGTATTTTTCCCCAAATAACCCTCCTGTCAATATAACTATTGAAAGAATACATAGTAGAGCAGCACATTTTCTTTCCATCATCCATGAAACTGCATGTAAGGATTTGATCATCCTTGTCTATGATTTCCGGAGAGTCAACACTATTGTGGGTCAATAGCCAAAGCCTATTTGGTCCTATAGTATCTCATCTAATTCCAAGAAAAGTGTAACGCCCCGACCCCAGTTACCCATAGTCGGTGCTTTATTACATAACATTGGCATGATACAAGGAATCATGTCCCAAAAGACTGATCAGTTTCGTATTATTGGAAACAAGATACATATATTAGTTCAACATTACAACTTGAAAAGAAATACAACACTAATTTATTATATTAGAAACATACAAGACTCCTAGATTATGCCTGCAAGTCACTAATAACTAACTTATTCATATCCTGGGAAAATGAAACATAAGAAATGGGTGAGCTCAAATGCTCAGTAAGGGTAAGAAATACAACAGAAAATAACATAAACATTAGGCATGATGAATAATTGAAAACACATGCCTTTATAAATAATAAACATGAATAATTTATGGAAGGAATATGAGTTGAGTAAATAACGCCATAATAAAACATAGTCATGGGTATTCTACTAGTCGAATAACTACATGAACCTTCAATATTATTTTCATAATGAGGGAATGTATAATGCTGGTCATTCTGAAAAATTTTGTCAAGGCCTCGGCCAAGATGTCTAAAAATGATTAAAGTCTCGGCCAAAACCATATATCAAATTGGGAAAGGCCTTGTCCAATTCCACATCTAATTGTCTCATGAGACCTATTGATGCACCAAGGAGCTATAGCGGGCTCCACCCATCACATACCAAGTCCAATACATTTTTCATATGAAAAGGTTGAAACAGAACATAAACATTCGTATTAAAACTAGCATACGAAATATAAATACTTTAACCATCAACCATGAATGATATAAAAAATAACACATCCACAGTCACACATATCACAAAACCTTCAATACAATATGGAAGATTTTTATCATAATAAATCAACTTCAAACAAGTTTAAAATCCATCAAAGAATGTTGATATAGATGAAATGAAAACTATTTGAAAGAAATACCTCTTTCTATTTTGGATCCATTTTAGAGTCACATAATTATAAAAGAAAAAATTTATTTTGAAAATATTCTTATAATCCTGTAAGGGAAGCTTTGATGATGTTATAATAGAAGAAAATAGCCGCACCCACCGTATAAGTTAAAAAAACATTCTTACCTTAATTTTGTCGAAAAGGTCATAAAGTACCTTGTTTGCAAAATGATGGAAAGATTCCTTTCAAAAACATATAAGGTAAAATAATGGAATAAATGACTTTAACCCATTTTCTATTAAATAGTAAAAATGTTTTGAAATACATTTTAAAGAAACACAGATGTGGATGATAAAACAGTCCCAATAGATACTTTCGTAAAAACAACCTCAGATAATAAAAAGATTGTGGAATTAACCCTTACCTTGTACTTTTCCTTAGACGATGGTATGTTAACCTCCTATATAATAGTTAAAACATTGTTATTAAATTATAAAAGAACTATATACATAAATATGATACCATATATGATCTTATAATATTGCTTTGTTAATAATATTTCAGTAGTATCATCGTTTCGGGTGTTAACTGATTCATTTTCCTTTATATTATTTGTTACGTAAGTAATGTTAATTACAGATAGGATGTATCTTATTCATATTCATAATGATATTAAGTCTTTAAACATTATTATTTTTAATCATCAAATAAAAATTAGTCTTGAATGGATGCGATGAGAAATGAATCTCATCGCGTTCATGGAGACGGTAATTCGTACGTACGCAGGAGCGGCAATATCATTATTTTGATATTAAAATCGTATATAATTGGATGGTATATCATATATAAAGAATAATTATAATGTTATATTTATTATTTAAATCATTTATACTCATTATTATACCCATCCAAATAATGAAGTGTTTTAATAACAAACCACACCACGACGTGAAGACGGTATTCCATACGTACACACGTATGGTGACTTTGTCATTTATAGGATGGATAGAATAATAAATATGGTTGTACCATTTTTATAATAACATAAAATTATATAAAAGATACTAGAGTTATTATTTTATAATGGAAACAACAAATAAAGAGGAAGTAGAAGAAGAAAAGAACTTGAAAGAGGTGATGAAATATTTACCTCTTATTCGGGTTCTTCCTTTTGATTTGATCAAAAGGGCTCCTTAGGTTGGATTTATGACTAAAGGAAGGCCTCTAGGATTAAGGGAGGACAGTTTATAGGATATTTGGGTAGGGGTTTTCTGAGAAAAATTGCTTTGAAGGTCTGAATTTTAGAGAAGTGTAAGTGCCCTTTTATAAGAGAGGTGAGACTCACTTTAGGAAAAGCTTGAAATATTATTTTATAATAAAATAATTTTTGGTTTCTAATGGCTCCAAAATGATTTATTTCGAGTATAAGGTGGGGATGGGTATAAAACCACTCAACCAATAGGTTTTAGACTGGTTTGGATCACTATATTAACCTTATCTTTTACATTTAACTCTTAGTTAAATAGTTTGACATTTACCATGCCTCATTGTATTTTTATATTGTATGGTTAATAAACTTAGTATAAACATCCAAGAGAACCTCAAGTGGTTCATTAATGACATATATAATATTATTTAATCCCTTTAGCCGAACCTTAGATTTTTTTGGAATAGAATATCAATTAATAATATAATATTTTTTTAAAAACTCTTTTATGTCAATTTTGACACTATTTGGTATTTTGTTTTTGTTAAATTCATAAAACCATTATTACTTAAAAAAAATTCATTTAATCAACCCTAACATGTCATATTAACCTATAAAATTAGTGTAATTCATTAAAAGTCTCAAATTAGATTTATTTGAATATTTATAATATCAATTATTTTAATCTTTCATTAATAAGGTAATCACTGCATCATCAGCGTGTCATAAATTAATTTAATTATTTAATGTCTAAAAATTGTAAATAAAATAACATTAAGTAGGAAATATTTTTATATTTATAATGAATATTTATAGTCGAATTTATCTTATGTATAACCCTATATTAAAAATGGTTTAGTTATTAAACTTTGATTTTAACTCTTTTAACTCCTCTTTAAATAAAATAATAATAAATGTCCTAATCTAATCCAAGTGGACCAAAGGGGATCATATTTTATTCCTAAGGATGTTTTTGGTATAATTATAGTTATCCAATATAATTAGGACATGTGTTAGGGTAATTATGATATCATTTTTACCTTTAATCACCTTATTTACTTTTAACTGTGGTAAATAAAAGTCAAAAGTTACTATTCACCAAAAATTATTTTCATCTTATTGAACCACATTTTACTTACTGATATCAACCGTGTCTCTCGAAATTTTTTAAATTCAACTCACATAAGTGATAAAATTAAGTTTTATGCGAATTTGCAAATGCTCATAGGAGGTGGGTAAAAGACGGTAAAAAGTTCGATAAAATTTTATATATCTAAACTTATTATAAAATGATTCCAATGAATTATTTTGAACATATATAGGTATTATGTATCTATTTTGACCTAAAATAAATTAAAATAAAATAACTAATTATTTAAATAAAAAGTCACTTTAAACCAATAACACAGAGTTTTTCCACTATTCATCAAAAATTGAAAGTTTTCAGAAAATATCAAAAATTCACCCTAAGATAATTTCGATATTTCGAATCCAAAAATGAAGTCCATTTTGAAAGATAAAATTTATAAAATTTTAGAAAGTGGGTATTATTATTCATAACGACTTGTTTGATTGGTCACAGTGTGTTAGATTCTTGAAGTTGCATACAATGCAAGCTATTGCATTATTCAAATGGAAACATACTGTGGAATCTTGGAGTGTTACATTCTACCCTACTTCAAATAATTTCGTCCTTGAAATTTCTAGAATATTACTGCATAAAAATATTTGGGTGGTTCTTCATCATAAGTTCCTCGAGTTCCCACGTTGCCTCTTCCATCTTATGATTTCTCCATAGAACTTTTACCAGACGAGTCGTCTGGTTTCTCAACACTTTTCTCTTATATCAAGAATCTTGATAGGCTCTTCGCAATAAGGTAGATTGGGTTCCAGTTCTAATTTCTCATAGGTGAGTACATGTGTTTGGTCAGACATGTATTTTCTTAATAGTGATACATGGAAAACATCATGAACTTTGGAGAGACTTGGCGTAATTTCCAAACGTTAAGGTACAACTCCAATTCGTTCTAGAATTTTGAAAGGTCCAATGTACCTGGGACTTAATTTACCCTTCTTACCAAAATGTATAACACCCTTCCATGGAGATACCTTCAAGAAAACATGGTCTCCTACTTGAAATTCCAAATCATTCCTTCAGTTATCAGCATAGCTCTTTTGCCTAATTTGGGATGCTTTGATGTGGGTTTGGATAACCTTCAACTTTTCCATTGTTTCCTCAATAAGTTTTGGGCCTATGAGTTTTATTTCACCAATATCATCCCAACAAGTTGGTGCGCGACATCTCTTTACATATAACGCTTCATATGGTTCCATATGAATACTTGAATGGAAGCTATTGTTATAGAAAAATTCTACCAGAGGTAAATATTGATCCCATGTACCTTGAAAGTCAAGTGAGCAGGATCTCAACATGTCTTCTAAGTTTTGAATAGTCTATTCTGATTGTCCATCGGTTTAAGGGTTGTAGGCAATGCTCAAATGAAGTTCAGTATCCAGGGATTTCTGAAGACTTTTCTAGAATCTTGATGTAAAACAGGGATCACGATCAGAAAAAATCGATAGCGGTACTCCATGAAGTCTTACACATTCATTAATATACAGTCTTTCTAAATGTTCAAGTGGTAAATCTTCTCTTATAGTAAGAAAATGTGTTGACTTAGTATGACGATCAACAATGACCCATATTGCATCATTCCTTCTAGGAGTCTTTGGTAGCCCCATGACAAAGTCCATCATAATATTATCCCATTTCCACTCAGGTATGGGAAGAGGTTTCATGACTCCTCCAGGCTGTTGCCTTCCACCTTTCACTTGTTTACAAACCATACATCTTGACACAAAATCAGCAATCTCCCTCTTCATGTTGTCCCACCAAAAATGTTCCTTCAAATCTCTATACATCTTGGTGTTACCAGGGTGTATAGAGAAATTGGAGCTATGAGCATCATCAAACAATTCCCTTTTTAGATCCGGTATATCGAGAACACAAATTCTCTTCCCAAATTTCAAAATCCCATCTTCATATATGGATTCACTCAATCTCCCATCATTCACAGCTTTAATATTCTTTTAAAACTCCTCATCATCATCCTTAGAACTTTTTATCCTTTCTAGTAAAGATGGTTTCGCAACCATTTGAAAAAGTATTGATGTTTCAACTTCCATGATTATTCCCATATCCATTTTCACTTGATCCATGGAAAATATGATCCCTTTCAACTCTCATCCTGTTCAAAACTCCATGATCATTTTTTCTCAAATCATCTGCCACCTTATTTTCCTTCTCTAGGTGGTAGTGTATTGTGAAATCATAATCCTTGAGTAGTTCAAGCCATAGTCTTTGCCTCATGTTGAGTTATTTATTTGAGAAAATATACTTCAAACTCTTGTGATCAGTATAAATCTCACACTTTCACCATAGAGATAGTGTCTCTATATCTTCAGAGTGAAGATTAAAACTGCTCACTCAAGATCATGAGTGGGATATTTTTTCTCATGAATTTTTAGCTGTCGTGATGCATAAGCAATAACTCTATCATTCTTCATAAGGACACAACCAATTACTTTCTTTGACGCATCACTATAAATAACAAACCCATCATTCCTTGATGGTAGAGTCAAGATAGAAGCATTGACTAATATTCTCTTTAGTTCTTCAAAAAATTCTTCACACTATTTTTTCCAAACAAATTTAACACCTTTACGCGTGATATTGGTTAATGGGTTAGCCAATTGGGAAAAGTTTTGGACAAAATACCGATAATAACCTGCTAAACCAATAAAACTGCATACCTTAGTTATACTCGTCGGTGCTAGACATTCTTGGATTGTTCTTATCTTAGAAGGATCAGCGGAGATTCCATCCTTAGAGACAATATGGACAAAAAAAGAAATCTCCTGAAGCCAGAATTCACACTTTCTAAACTTCCCGTATAATTCATTTCTTCTGAGGGTTTTTAGAATGGTGCGCAAGTGATTTTCATGATCTTCATAGATTTTGGAGTATACCCGGATATCATCAATAAATACCACTAAAAATTCATCAAGATATTACTTGAAAACTCTGTTCATTAGATCCATGAAAACAAAGAGCGCATTAGTCAGCCCAAAAGGCATTACTGTAAACTCGTAATGCCCAAACCTGGTTCGAAATACTGTTTTCAGAATGTCTTCCTTCTTCACACACAACTGATGATATCCAGATTGAAGGTCAAACTTTGAAAAATATTGAGCTCTATGAAGTTGGTTGAATAAATCATCAATGCGAGGTAGGGGATACTTGTTATTTATTGTTATAGCATTGATCTCCTTGTAGTCAATGCACAAACTCATAGATCCGTCTTTCTTTTTAACAAAAAGGACAAGGGATCCTCATAGAGAAACACTAGGGAGAATAAATCCCTTGTTACTCAATTACTCTAATTGTTTCTTTATTTCCAATAATTCCACAATGGGTATTCTATAAGGGGTCTTCTATATGGGCCTTGAACCAGGAATTAAATCAACGAAAAACTCAATTTCTCGTTCTGGAGGATGTCCAGGTAAATCCTCTGGAAACACATCAACATATTCTTGCACATTAGGTACATCCTCTATTCGAACATTATTTTCCTCATCCATAATTATTTTATTCTCATCCTCCTAAATAATTTAATTTAGTAGAGCTACTAGGGGTGGATCTAGATAAGAATTAGATGGTGACATTTCTTCTCTAAAGATAAGGTACTCCTTATCATCATAGAGAATTGTAACCTCCTTCTTCTTACAGTAAATTGTCGCATCATGGTCCGAAATCCAATCCATACCAAGGATTATATAAAATTCAATCATGGGTATGATGATTATATCAGTAGATAAACATCATTTATATGCCTTAATGGGGATTGATTCACAAAACTTTTTTGCAATGATACTCCCCTTAGGAGTTTTGACTGACAACTCCCTTGTTAAATCAAATTGGAAATATCTAATTTTCTTAGCAAACTGGAAAGATATAAAACAGTGCGATGATCTAGAATCAAATAAAGCATTGGCTAAACTTGAGGAAACCATTAAATTACCCGCCACCATGTCTTTCAGAGCTTCAACCTCAGCAGTAGTGATCGCATAAGCTTGGCCTTGATCCCTTGGCCTTTTCTGAGGTAAGTTTCCCTGATGCTTAGGATATTCATTTGAATAATGTATCATCTCCCTAAAATTGTAGCATTGAACATTGGTAACTTTTTTCTTCCCCTTACAATCACTAGCAAATGGCATTTTTGTCCACATTTGTAGCATACTCCTTTTCCTTTTAGATAGGCACCTGGGTGCTTCCTTCCACAATTATCACAGGGTGGAAATTCAACTCTTCCCTTCTTACCTATTCCCTTATTTACTTTCCTAGCATGTTCAACAGATCTCTTCTTCTCTTGCTTTGCTTTAAAGTCATAAGACTTAGAGAATTCCTTTTTTGTCTTGATAGCACATGAGATAATATCTTCATACGATGAGAAGGATTGTGAGACTAATGCTCAATGGAGAAATGGTTTTAACCCATCAAATAAATGATCAATCTTACTTCTTGGGTTACATATATAATCTTCAACATGCCTTTATAACCTTGTAAAGTTAGCTTCATACTTTGAGACATTCACATCCTCCTTTTGTCTCTGACTCAGAAATTTCCTTTCCATATCCACTCGATGGTCATGAGAAAATTATTTTTCTAAGAAAATATCTTTAAACTCCCTCCATTCCATACTTGATACTTCTTCATCCTCCTTTGTGTTTTGAATTAATGACCACCATTGATCTGCATCTCCAGTGAGGCGATAAACTTCCATGACAACTTTTTCCCTTTCGCTACTCCCCAAAGCATGAAATATTTTCTCTAAAGAACTTATCTATTATTCAGATACAAATGGATTTGTAGACCCATTTAATGTTGGTGGTTTTTACCTCATGAAGCGATCTAACATTGATCCTCCGCGTTGTGGATCAGTGTGCTCCATACGGGTAAGGTTATTATTCATAACCTGAGTGAGTTGTCCCAGTATAGTGATAAGATGATCAGCACCAGTTGCATCACCAGCTCTGCTATAATTATCTTGAGAATGAGGGAAATCCATACATTGATTACATGCATTGATATGGTTTCAATTCCTTCTACTAGGAGCCATTTATAAACAATGGCATACACTATATTAGTTTACGAATCACAATACATAATTCCAAACTTACAAAACACTTAACATAAATTGAATAGTTTATGAATATAATCCATAATCATACAAAAATTTCTTTGAGGAGGTATATACTCATAAATACTTTATAATGGTTTGTAAAGAAAATTATAATTATCCTAATCATATCCCACGAGAGTGTCGTAACCAAGAGTGTAGCAAGGCCCATTGTCGTGCACTAGTTCCTATTCATGTCTAGCTCAAAGCAGTGTTTTCAGGTTTTACCCCTAGGTACATCTGTACCAGATCCACTTCTAAGTGCTTGTATTCAGACAAGGATGTATTTCTTGGAAAACTCAAAAAATCTCTACATTACCAAAATTCTCGGAAGTTCTTCTATACTAATCCTCACAGTATATCTTAGGGTAGTGTTCTCTAATCAGAGTTTTTCTAAATCTAGTTTCCAAGGTTTGTACTAAACTTCCTCTAATACCAACTGCAACGCCCCGACCCCAGTTACCCAAAGTCAGTGCTTTATTACATAACATTGGCATGATACAAGGAATCATGTACCAAAAGACCAATCAGTTTAGTATTATTGGAAAAAAGATACATACATTAGTTCAAAATTACACCTTGAAAAGAAAGACAACACTAATTTATTCCATTAGAAACATCCAAGCCTCCTAGATTATGCCTGAAATTCAATCATAACTAACTTCTTCATATCCTAGGAAAATTAAACATAAGAAAGGGGTGAGCTCAAATGCTCAGTAAGGGTAAGAAATACAACAGAAGATAACATAAACATTAGGCATGGTGAATAATTGAAAACACATGCCTTTACAAATAATAAACATGAATACTTTATGGCAGGAATATGAGATGAGTAAATAATTCCATAATAAAACATAGTCATGGGTATTCTACTAGTCGAATAACCACATGAACCATCAATATTATTTTCATAATGAGGGAATTTATAATGCCGGACATTCTAAAACATTTTGTCAAGGCCTCATCCTAGGCGTCTAAAAATGATTAAGGCCTCGGCCAAAACCACATATCAAATTTGGAAAGGCCTTGGCCAATTACACATCTAATTGTCTCATGAGACCTACCGATGCACCGAGGAGCTATAGCGGGCTCCACCCATCACATACTAAGTCCAATAAATTCCTCATATGAAAAGGCTGAAACATAACATAAACATTCGTATTAAAACTAGCATACAAAATGTCAATACTTTAACCATATACCATGAATGGTATAAAAAATAACACATCCACAGTCAAACATATCAAAAAACCTTAAATACAATATGGAATATTTGTATCATAATAATTCAACTTCAAACAAGTTTAAAATCCATCAAAGGATGTTGACATAGATGAAATGAAAACTATCTAAAAGAAATACTAATTTCTATTTTGAAACCATTTTAGAGTCACATAATTATAAAAGAAAAAATTTATTTTGAAAATATTACTATAAGATTGTAAGGTAAGATTTGATGATTTTATAACGACGGAAAATAGCCGCATCCGCCGTATAAGTTAAAAAAACATTCTTACCTTAATTTTGTTGAAAAGGTCATAAAGTACCTTGTTTGGAAAATGACGGAAAGATTCCTTTCAAAAACATATAAGGTAAAATAAGGGTAGAAATGACTTTAACCCATTGAATATTAAATAGTAGAAATGTTTTGAAATACATTTTAATGAAACACAGATGTGGATGATAAAGAGGTCCTAGTAGATACTTTCATAAAAACAACCTCGGATAATAAAGAGATTGTGGAATTAACCCTTACCTTGTACTTTTCCTTAGTAGATGGTATGTTAACCTCCTGTATAATAGTTTTTTTTTTATTAAATTATAAAAGAACTATATACATAAATATTATATCATATATGATCTTATAATATTGCTTTGTTAATAATATTTCTGCAGTATCATCATTTTGGGTGTTAACTGATTCATTTTCCTTTTATATGATTTGTTACGTAAGTAATGTTTGTTATGAATAGGATGTATCTTATTCATATTCAAAATGATATTAAGTCTTTAAACATTGTTTTTTAATCATAAAATGAAAATTAGTCTTGAATGGATGCGATGGGGAATGAATCTCATCACGTTCGTGGAGACGGTAATCCGTACGTACACACGAGCGACAATATCATTCTTTTGATATTAAAATCGTATATAATTGGATGTTATATAATATATACAGAATAATTATCATGTTATATTTATTATTTACATTAGTTATACTCATTATTGTACCCATCCAAATAATTAAGTGTTTTAATAACAAACTACACCACGACGTGGAGACTATAATCCGTACGTACGCACGTGTGGTGACTTTGTCATTTATAGGATGGATAGAATAATAAATATGGTTGTACCATATTTATAATAACATAAAGGTATATATAATATACTGTATTTATTATTTTATAATATAAATAACAAAGAAAGAGGAAGTGAAAGAAGAAAAGAACTTGACAGAGGTGATGAAATATTTACCTCTTCTTCGGGTTCTTCCTTTTGATTTGATAAAAAGAGATCCTTAGGTTGTCTTTATGACTAAAATAATTACTCTAGGATGAATGGAGGAAAGTTTATAGGATATTTGGGTAGGTTTTGTCTGATAAAAATGGCTTTGAATGTGTGAATATGAGAGAAGGGGAAGTGCCCTTTTATAAGAGAGGTGAGGGCCACTTTAGGAAAAACTTGAAATATTATTTTATAATAAAATAATTTTCAGTTTATAATTGCTCAAAAATATTTAATTTCAAGACTAAGGTGGGTATGGGTCTAAAAAAACTCAACTAATAGATTTTAGTCAGGTTTGGGTTACTATATTAACCTTATCTTTTAGATTTAACTCTTAGTTAAATAGTTTGACATTTACCACGTCTCTTTGTATTTTTATATTATATGGTTAATACACTTACTATAAACTTCCAATAGAATATCAAGTGGTTCATTAATGATATATATAATATTATTTAATCCCTTTTTCAAACCCTATATTTTTTAGGAATAGAATATCAGTTAATAATATAATATTTGTTTTAAAAAATCTTTTATGTCAATTTTGACACTATTTGGTATTTTTTTTTTAAATTCATAAAAACATTATTAATTCAAAAAAAAAATTCATTTAATCAACCCTAAAATTTCATATTAACCAAGAAAATTAGTTTAATTCATTAAAAGTTTCAAATTAGATTTATTTGGATATTTATAATATCAATTATTTTAATCTTTCATTAATAAGGTAAGTACTGCATCATCATTGTGTCATAAATAAATTTAATTATTTAATGTCTAAAAATTATAAATAAAATAACATTATGTATTAAATTTTTTTAGCTTTCTAATGAATATTTATAGTCTAATTTATCTTATGTATAACCCTATATTAAAAATGGTTTAGTTATTAAACTTTGATTTTAACTCTTTTAACTCTTCTTTAAATAAAATAATAATAAATGTCCTAATCTAATACAAGTGGACCAAAGGGGATCTTATTTTCTTCCTAAGGTTGTTTTTGGTCGAATTATAGTTATCCAATAGAATTAGGACATACGTTAGGGTAATTGTGATATCATTTTTACCCTTAATTACCCTATTTACTTTTAACTATGGTAAATAAAAGTCAAAAGTTACTATTCACCAAAAAATATTTTCATATTATTTAACCACATTTTACTTACTGATATCAACCGTGTCTCTTGTATTTTTGAAATTCAACTCACAGAAGCAGTAATATTAAGTTTTATGCGAATTTGAAAATGCTCCTAGGAGGTGGGTAAAAGACGGTAAAAAGTTTGATAAAATTTTATATATCTAAACTTATTATAAAATGATTCCAATGAATTACGTTGAAAATATATAGGTATTATATATCTATTTTGACCTAAAATAAATTAAAATAAAATAACTAATTATTTAAATAAAAAGTTGATTTTAACCAATAACGTAGTATTTTTTCACTATTGATCAAAAATTGAAAGTTTTCATAAGAATACCAAAAATTCACCCTAAGATAATTTTGATATTCCGAATCAAAAAATGAAGTCCATTTTGAAAGGTAAAATTTATAAAATTTCAAAAATTGGGTATTACTATTCATAACGGCTTGTTTGATTGGTTGTGGTGTGTTAGAATCTTGAAGTTGCGTACAATGCAAGCTATTGGATTATTCAAAGGGAAACATACCGTGGAAGCTTGGGGTGTTACAAAAAGATTATCCTCGACCTTTTAAAGTATATCCCAAGTTTTGGAATATCATTTTGGGTTAATAAATTTCAAGAATTTCAGGTTCATACCTTCCTATAAGGAGCCTGCAGGAACATACCGTGTCTGGATTGGCTTGGCCCTGATAGTTCTAGAAAAGGATCCTCATGACGGCCTAAAATTGGAGGTATGACCTCCTTTTTTGTACAAAATCCTTTTTGATTTCCTAGGTGTCTCAGCCTCCAGGGTAGATGTAACAACATTTTCCACTAACCAATTATCACTAGTGTTCCCTGTTTTGTAGTTCGAGAGTTGTTCCTTTTAAGGCTCTTGTTTGGAGTTGTCCTCACTATTGAAAGTCTATTTATCTAGAAACATATGCTATCATGAATCAATTCGGGTGCTACTGTAACCTTAGGATCTTCAAAGATAGGACAATGCAAAACTACTTTCCCAGCTATCTCAGACTCAATGGATTCCATGAGGAATTCTTCAATGTGTATTTCAAGCACCATTGAAAAGACATCAGTGGAAAAATATAAAGGCTGAGAATGGACGCCTTAAATAGGAATGATATGCTCATCAATAGAGCACGTTCCATTCTTCTCAAAGCTGGAAGCCTTCCTTTCCTCATCCTCAATATGATCTTCCCATGATGGACCTGCCTTGTTTTCAATGCTAGGAACCCCTGCTGGCAGGTTAACACACTTCCCTTTCTCCTTATTCACTATTTCTCCCTTCCTTCCCTTAGAAAATTCCTTCTAGACTGGATTGTAAGGAGTAGGATTGACCAATTTCTTGATAATATGACATTCTTGGAAGTCATGTCTAACCATCTCATAGTGTTTGCAGAATTTAGGCAGATTCTCAAACTCATAACGAATATCCATTTGTTGGTCTTTAGAATCTAAAATAATTCATTCAGGGGGGTTCATCTATTTATTGATTTATATTAGAACTCTCACATAGAGACCAATGTAACCATTGAGGGTGCGATGGTCAATTTTTAGTAGAGTTCCAAGTCCTAAGGCAAGATCATTAAGTATCTTTGGATGCCGGTAAACCCATGGAAATCCATGAATTCGAGTCCATACCTGGGCCATGGAATGTTGTTGCTTGAAGGGATTAAAATCTGCATCCCACTCCAATAGCCTGAAGAATCCCGGCTTCAGGATGAGATTCCCTACACTCCAGACATCATCGAGATCTTCCTTTCTTTCCAAAATTATATGTTAGAACCCTTTTCCAATCGGTATGAGTCACCACCTGGAGAAACCCCAAATGTGTGATATTCTATAGAACCTAGGATAAATGCTTCTTTCAAGACACTTTCATGCTGTGAATATGATTCACGATGTGAATATGTTGTTGGGTAGATGCTGAAAATCTAGTTCAGAGTGTGAAAAGGTAAACATGTTCACATCGTGAAAAGGTTGATTGGGTTTTTTTAAGCCAAGGTGAAACCTTTTTCTACATACATGGAACTTGAAGGATTCACATCATGAATCTGTATTTCATATTGTGAATTATAAGAGACTTGTAGGTTTTATGCACCACATGCATAACTTCATTTCATTCTTTGAACGTGCATGCTTCCCCCTTGAACCTTAGGAAGTTTCATGGTGATTTTGGGTGATATCTCTCCATATGGATCCCTAAATTTAATGTTTGATCTCTATGGTGGTTGTGTCACTTCTCCCCAGTAAGAATCCTTTCTGTTTCTTCATGGAAATTGGTCACAATAGCAGTGTTTCATTGCATTTTGGATTCATCAACCCTATGTTGACATTTTGTTTGATCCTTTTTATATTTGTCCTATGATAATCTATCGGAGGCTGACCCTCATATTGGTTGTGGTGTGACATGTGTGTTCTTTTGAGGTATGTGTTGTTTTTATCTTCTCTTCCAACCAATTTGCTTTTTGAATTGATTTTAATATGTGGTAATCAATTCTTGGGCATCCTTTGTTGCCTTTTTCTTTCATTTCGATGTTGTTGGATTTCATTGTAGGCAAGTACGACCTAAGTTGAGGTAGGTGGTTCCATCTCTAGACTTTTTTGAATGAAATGCGATTACTTATATTTTATAAATTGTTTTACAAATAAATTGGCATGATTATTTTGTGTGTAAATGGATTTTCAATAAAATATGGGTTTTCCCTTGGTTTTGGTAAAAGAAAATGTGTGTTTTCAAAGCATTGCAGAATGAATTTTTAAAGTAGGTTTGATAAAAGAAAAGGGTTATTTGAAATTTATTGTGAAAAGACCTTTTGAAATGATTTGGTAAATGAATCACATGATAAGCCTTGGGTACATAAGTAGAATATGTAGCTTAGGACCATCATCCATGTATTGTCAGGGGGTTTTCTCATGGGGTTTTCCTCTTCTCCCCAGTCCCGTTATTCTAGGGACATGATATTAACATTGCTGGGGTTCATTCTTGGGGTGTTCCTCTGCTCCTTAGTCCCGTGTTATAAGGAATTGGGTGTGTACTAGTTGATTGTGGTACGAGTAGTATTCCAACTAGACTTTTTCTGACCCTTGGTGGGATTCACCTGTTCTTTGTCTTTGTATTGTCTTGGATTTAATATACCTTCTTTGACTTTGATAAACGATTATGTAAATTATTATTTGAAACTATTTTTCCTGACTTGTTTTGGAACTATAGAAAAAAGGAAATATTTACCATGATTATGATATCTCATGCTATGTTTTCTTTAAAATGAACATATTTGGATTGTTTGTATAGAGACTTGATATGGAACACTCGGGTGGGATCCTACTGAGTTTGTTTATCTTACACCCTACACACCCATTTGACGGTTGTAGACCTGGGTATGTCTTTTGATGTAGGAAAAGGCAAGGCACTACAGTGAGTTGGTGATGTTTCTATCAATTGGGTACGTGTACCTGGTGGTGAGATGGCAGGACTTTGCCCACATTATCACATGGAGTAGTCAATTTTTGTTAGTTATCCTTTGTTATTGGACTTGTACTTTGGGTTTGTTTTGACTGTTTAGAGTTGTATCGCTTATGTTGTCTTCTTTCTATTATGACATATATATTTCTTCTAGTTTTTCTTCAACTGTCTCTTTCTATTATGTATATGTATGTCTTGCCATCTGCATCAAGTCGGGTGAAATTGTTCCCTCTAGTTGTTGTCAATGCCCGAGTGATAGTCACCATATTGTGGGGATTGAGAACACCCTTTAGGTATATGGAGGGTTAGGATGGGTTCCAATTTGTGAGGGTGTCCTGGGTTTTTTTGTTACAAAATGGTATCATATCATGGTTGTGCTTAGTCATGGGAAGTTGATAGACAAGGGATAAGATTGTCAGGACTTAAGAGGTAGGTTGAGGTGAATGCTTGACCAACTCTTTCTATGATGAGACTCAAGTTGCCATGGGATGTTGGGATGTGTGTCTCCTATGTTGAGTTCTTGATCTTAATCACAGTTCCTTCTTATGGTTTTCTTATTCGAAATATGATTATCTTGTTTTCTGATTGTTTCTTCTGTTTTGGTGTGCAGTGATTTGCCTCTAAGATTCCTTACATGGGTTCTATAGAAGGGTGTTGTGGATGATCCTCATGGGAATCCACATTTGGATCATAATCTTATAGAGGATATCATGAAAGAAGTTTGTGTTGTGCACTAAAATTTAACACAAGTCCATAATGCAGTTTTTGAGGTACAACTTGGTGATGGAGGAGAAATGGATCGATCTTGGGAGTTCTTATGCAAAAAACCACTATTCTTTAAGGGTAAAAATGAGTCCCGAGAGACAAAGTAATAGCTGGAAAAGATTGATCAGATCTTTGACTTCCTAGATACACCTAAGAATATTAAGGTGAAGTGCAGGGTATTCAGGCTTGAATGTCCTAACAAGCGGTGGTGGTATTCCATGGTATAGCAAGACAAGCACACAGTTTTGGATTGGAAGTGTTTCAAGACCCTCTTCTTTTAGTAGTTCTCCCCAGAGTCTTTAATGATGAAAAAGTCTCTATGTTTCTTTATTTATATTAAGGATAACACTCGGTGTCAGAATACACCAATCAGTTTACGAAGCTGGTTCATTTTACTCTCGAAGTGGTAAAGAATGATCAACTGAAAGATCATAAGTACCTACAGGGTTTGCAACTGGAAATCAGATCGCATGTATCTATGCTAAATATTTATACATATTAATAGATGGTAAACATGGATATGATGATATAGATGAACATGAAAAATAATATTGGCTTTTCTACCTATTCTCTTTCACCCAGTGACAACTTCAGTGGTGCGTAGGGAAAGAAGAGGAAGTGGCATGAGAATCACAGGACTGGTAGAGGTGGTTATCAATAGTGGTTCTCTTTTGAACCATTATTTATAACCAATATTGTCACCATGACTTTCTATAAGTGTGTAAAGGTTGGAGACACCCGATTTTCTTGTTCTGTGCCTATGAAGATGTGCAATGGTTTTGATCGCTACAACCATCTATATCATTATGGTATGGGATCATTAGCTACAAAGGCCACTGTGGTACAATCAGAAGCTTCAAAGTCTATATGGATCCAAATTCATGCCTTAGGAGTGAAGTACCTTCATGCGGTGGATGATTTTCTGGAAGATATTTACATGGGTCCAACAATAGTGAGATATACCATCTTTTTTTCAGCCACAATCGTGAATTCTTTATTTGATATAGGTTCCTCCCACTCATTTATATTTTCCCATTTTTTTGATGTGTTTAAACTTCCAATGGATCTCATTTACTTCTTTATGGATTTAGAGACACCTCTTGGAAATAGGAAAGATCAAGAGTTTCAGTTTCCTTATTCTCTATTAATAGCTAGCATAAAGTTAGTATGGGATTTCCTCATTCTTGATCTAGATCTATTTAACATAATCATCTGGATGGGTTGAATTGTTACTCATCATGTTGAGGATGACTATTATCATTGTCATGTCTTGTTTCTTGCTTCTGATGGGAGCTCTCAGGTGTTTAAGTGAGATTCAGACCCAATATTTGGTCATGCAGGACCTTCCCACCCAGATCTCATGATTTTTTGTCTACTGTTGTAGTTGATCTCAAATTTTTTTCGTCTATTGGTGATCTTACCTTATTTATTAGGGAATTTACTTATATTTTCCTAGATTAATTCTTTGATCTTCCACTAAAGAGGGAGGTATATTTCATGATTGATTTTGTGCTGGGTAAGCAGCCAATCTTGATACCATCATATCATTTGGCACTAACACATATGTGAGATCTCAATATTTGGTTAGATGATCTGATATAGAAACATTTTGTTCTACCTAATGTTTCACCATGGGTATCCCTAATGTTCTTTTCCAAGAAGACCAATGGTTCACTTAGATTGTTCATAGACTATTGGAAGTTGAACCAGGTGAATATTAAGAACAATTATCTATTTCCCTGAGTGGATGATTGTTTTGACCAGTTAAATGGGGAAATTCAAAGATCGATCTTTGATCGGGTTACCATTATCTTTGAGTTCAGAAGTATGATATAATGAAGAAAAATTTCAGGAGAATGTATGACCATTATGAATATATTATTATTCCATTTGGTATGACTAACACTCATAAAGTTTTTATTGATTTTATTGAACCAAATATTCCATTATTACCTCAACACTTTTGTGGTAGTGTTCATGGATGATTATTTGTTTTATTCAAGATAAGAAAATGATCATGAGAACCATCTGAATATGGTTTTGAAAATATTGAAGAATCATCATCTTTATGGAAGTATTTCAAAAGTAAATTTCTATATCCAAGAAGTAAAGTTCTTCAACCACATGATTTATGAACATGGATTATCAGTTTATCCTAAGAATGTCAAGGATGTCTTTTGATAAGAGGAGTCATGAAACATCATTAAGATTTAGTGATTCCTTAGTCTTGATAGATACTATCGGCAATTCATCAATAATTTCTCGAATCTAGCATCACCTTTGACTAATATTATAATATGGTGGTGAAATTCATATGTGATGAAAAGTGTTAGACTTATTTTAATGAGTTGAAAATAATTCTAACATAACCTCCTATTCTGACCTTACCTAAGCCCAGTAAAGGGTATGCTATATTTTGTGATGCTTTTGGTGTTGGTTTGGGTTGCATACTTATATAGGATGATCATATGGTGGACTATGACTATAATCATCTACAACCACATGAGAAGAACTACCCCACTCATGATTTTGAGATTTTCATAGTTATGCATGAACTTAAGTGTTAGGGGCACTATCTTTTGGGGTAGAGGTTTAAAATATGTTTTGACAATAAGCGGTCGAGTTATATATTTTCTTTGAATTCCTTGAATATCAGATAGGTATGGTGGGTTTAATACAATTATACGTTCAATTGTTACATCGCCTATACCCCGAGGAAAGGGAATGTCACCACATATGCTCTCAACTGGAATGTACAATAGAAGGTTGTATTGAAATTGAAGGAAGAGTGGAACCTGATGAGATACTTTTCTTAGTTGCATCTAGACACTTAAGAGGATGTTTTAAGAATGGTTTTTACCAGTGTTCAATTATCATCATCTCATATCAAGTCTATTCTTCCATGTCAGTATTAGGATGATGAGTTCAGAGGAATCAAAGAAACCCTTTATGGTAGGGAGATTGTTTCTGGTTGGTATCTCCCTTTAGATGGTATTATTTAATTTGGGAATAAATATTTAATCCCAATATATTTGGGTATTTCAGTTTTTTTGACTATAATAGTTCTCTATGGACCATTCAAATGATTTCTATAAAGATGTATTATGACATATAACAAAATTTCTGGTGATTCGGTATGAAGAGTGACATTGTAGATTATGTATCCCACTATTACACCTACCAAAGGATAAATCCAAAGCATATGAAACCTTATGGTTCTATCCATCTTCTTCTGGTGCTATTTTGGAAATGAGACAAGGTGTCCATGGACTTTTTTTATTTGGTTACCATAGACTCCTCAAAGGAAGAATTCTATTTGGGTGGCGATTGATCGGTTGATAAAATATAATCATCTTATTCCAATCATGGACACCATTAAAGTTGAATATCTAGGTAATCTATATATACAAGAGGTTGGGAGGTTACATGGGGTTACCTATTCCATTTTTTTGGATAGGGATCCTAGGTTTACCGCCTAGTTTTGGAAGAGTCTCCAAGAGGTGATGGGGACTCAAGTTCAGTTGAATACAACTTACAATACACAAATGAATAGTCAGAATGCGCATGATATTTATATTCTAAAGGATATTCTTCATGCCTATATCATGGATTTTAGTGGACCATGGGATATCCATATGGGACAGGTTGAGTTTTCTTATAACTATAGTCACCAGTCATTGATCAGAATGTAAAACTTTGAGGATTTGTATAGTCACACATGTAGATCAACTATTTGTTGGGTAGAGGTGGGTGATGCCTCCATTGTAGGATTTAGCTTTTTTAGGATATTTCAGTGAAGATTCAGGATATACATCAGCATCTGGTTATGGAAGATAGTCAAAAGAAATCGTATGCAAATCATTGAATCCTTCCTTTTGAGTTTTCCATATGTGACTGAGTTTTCTTGAAATTTTTCCTTTATTGGGTCATTATAAACTCATAAAATAGTGAAATTTGACTCTAAGGTATGTCATACTATTTGAGGTCACTAAGCTTATAGGGTAGGTTGCATATTGGTTATAATTACTAGCCCAATTGATAAGTATTCATGATGTTTTCCATATATCTCAGCTCAGGAAGTACTATCCTGATCCCTATCATGTTTTGAGTTGCAGAGAGATTGATTTGGATCAAGATGTTTCAGTTGTTTAGTATCTAGTGGATATTGTTGATTATTAGGTGAAAGTATTGCATGACAATTCTATCTTGTTGTTTAGAGTGTTATGGAGATATTGATCATATTCTTATGAGACTTGGGAGCGCAAATCATCGGTGAGGGATTAGTGGAATCACCTATTTCCAAATCATTCTTCTTCTACTTGAAGTCCTGAGTAAATAAAGTCTTATGGTGGGAGAATTTTAACATATTGAATAAAAAGGTGTACTGTTTTTCTTGTCAAAGAGAATGTTTTTGGTTTTGGAGGGTATATGAGTTGGTTTGGGATATTTTTCTAGAACTTGGGATGAATACTGCATGAAAAACACTTTTAGACCATGAATATAATTCAAGATGTGAATATATCTCTAGTCAGATGCCACGAATATAGTTGAGAGTATGAAAATGTTTAGGCTTTGAAACATGTTCACATCATGAAAAGGTCAATCAAGTTTTTTTATGTCGAGGTGATGCCTTTTTAGTGTACATTGAACTTGAAGGATCCACACTATGAATCTGTATTTCACATCATGAATTGTGCATGACCTGTAGGTTTTATGCACTATACACATAACTTCCTTTAATTATTTTGATGTGAATTCTTCTCCCTCAAACCTTAGGTAGTTCCTTAGTGATTTTGGGTGATATCTATAATTTTGGATCCCTCTGTTAAATTGATATCTATGGTGGTTACATTTATTCTCCTTGGAAAGTGAAATTTCCTATTCTTAATTTACATTGGTCATGGCAGTTGTGTTGTGCTACATTTTGGATTTTTTGACCCTATGGTGACATTTTGTTTGATCCTTTTTAGATATATCATGTGATCATATCCTAGAGCTGACCCTCGTGTTGGTTATGGTGCAGTGTGTGGGTTATTTGAGGTATGTGTTGTTTTATCTTCTATACCTACCAATTTTCTTGTTATATTGATTCTAAGAAGTGAAAATCAATTCAAGGTACTCTATTATTTCCTTTAATTTTCTTTCAGTGTTGGTGGATTTTGTTTCATGCGTGTGTGACTCAAGTTGAGTTAGGTGGTTCTATCTCTAGACTTTTTTGAATGAACCCCAATTTATTCTATTTTATAAATTAATTAGAATGATTTTTTTCATGCATAAATGGATTTTAAATAAGAGATGGTTTTTCCCCGGTTTTGGTAAAGGAAAATGGGTGTTTTCAAAGCATTGCGAAATGAGTTTTTAAAGATGGTTTTATAAAATAAAATGGTTGTTTGAAATTTATTATAAAAAGACCTTTTGAAATGATTTAAGAAATGTAGCTTAGGTCCATCATCCATTTATTTTCAAGGGGTTCACTCATGGGGTGTTCTTCTACTCCCCAAGCCCGCTGTTCTAGGGATATGATATTGAAATTATTGGGCGGGGGGTTGGAATGATCCACCTATGATTTGAGTTTTTATTTTTCTAGATTTGATATATCTTCTTTGGACTTGATAAATGATTATGTAAATTATGATTTGAAAATATTTTTTTGAGTTGTTTTGGAACTGTGGGAAAATGGAAATATTTACCATGATTTTAATATAAACCGCCTTATTGTTTATCATTCCATGTTTTCTTTAAAATGAGTATATTTGGATTTTTTGTATAGAGACTTGATATAGAGAACCTAGGTGGGATCCCACTGAGAATGTTTAGCTCACACCCTGTACACACCTTCGACGATGTGTAGACCTGGTTATGTCTTTTGATGTAGGAAAAGGCAAGGCACTACAGTGAGGATATGAGGTTTTTTTCAGTTGGGTATGGGTAGTTTTTGGGGAGATGGTGAGATGTTTCCCACATTATCACATTAAGTATCCATTTTTTTAGTTTTAAATTGATGTTGGACATGCACTTTAGGTTTATTTAACTATTTAGAGTTATATCTCTTCTACTATACTATTTTAGTTATGAAATATATATTTCTTCTGGTTTTTCTTTCACTGTTTCTTTCTGTTATGTATATGAATTCCATGTTGTTTATTTTAGGTTTGGTGAAATAATTCCCTTTGGTTTTTATTGATGCCTGGTTGCTAGTCACCAGTCTGTGGGGATCAGAAATTCCCTTCTGGTATATAGTGGATCAGGATGGGTTCCGGTTTGTGAGGGTATCCCAGGTTAGTTTTTTAGAATGTGTATATATAGGTATGTATGTATATTTGTATGTGTATGTGTATGTATATGTGTATGTATGTGTATGTATATGTGTATGCGTATGTGTATGTGTATATGTATATGTATGTATATATGTGTATGTGTATGTATGCGTGTGGGCATGTGTATGTGTTTTTGTATGTTTATGTGTGTAATGATTCATTCCTTCTCGGACCATTACATAACTAGTTTTTGTCGTTTGAGGTGTTTGGTAGAATTCTTGAGGAGTTTCTGTGGAGTTGGGGCTATAACTATGCAGCAACAGGGAATTCACGACATAAAAGTGGGATTTACATTGTGAGTTTTTGTTTTACATCCTGAATGATTTTTGTTTTACAACTTGTGACTAGTGGAGGGTTAGTTCGTGAAATGGATTTACACCATAAAATAATAATTTACAACATATATTTATTCTAGCGAGGTTCCATGAATTTTGGAAGAAAACCAAAGCTTTGAGAGTTCACGACATAAATTGATTTTATGGCTTGTAATCCATAGATTCCATGGGATTTATGCTGTAAACTTGGAATTTATTCCTGTAGTATCCTCACCTAGAATCCATTAAGAAATACCCTGAGATGGTTGGACACATGACCTTAAGCACACTCCCCATATTTCGTAGGTTTCTAACTAGTAGTGAGGTCCTAGGGTGTGTCTGTGGGGAGACTATGCCCTCTTGATTAGAGGGTAGAAAAACAGTATACAATGATAGTAAATAATGGAAGAAGTAATAAAATATACAAAAAGGTAGAATAGTAAATCATGCATATGTAATAAGAAGGTAGAAATAGTTTCAATATCAAGAACAAAATATGATCATGTCATGTAATATACAAAAAGGGGAATAGAGGAACAAGAATATATATAATGAAATATAAATATAAAAAAGGCCAAAAACTATATCCACTAGAATCACAACCCTAATATTGGTCCTCTACTCCCATACTCCATCCTAAGAATACAATCAAGCATCCACAGCTTGACGTTTTCCTTTGTCCATACTTGCATCCATGAGTTTTGTTCGGGTACCAAATGGCGGCCTGAATAGGGTGTGAGATATACTCAGTAAGCCACCACCAACGGTGTCTAGTAATATCCATTCAGTGCATATAGAATAAGAAGTGTGTATGCATAATAAAGTAAGAAAATCTATAAAATGTAAATTGGTAGGCTCTGGTTCTTAAAGGACACCAGTCTAACACTACCTGCTTTGGCTTATGCTAGATGATCTCTGAACACCTAACCAATGCATACATATATATGTTATATTTACATAGTGATGTTTATATACATATATATGGACACTACTACTATCTAGGACCTGATACATAACTCAAGAGTCCATGGGTAGTTGTATGCATCTCATATAATTTCAAGGGTCTCCATTACCACATATCATATTTTTTAGTGACTCCATGACCATGTATCACAAATAGAAGGAGAGTTGTTCCTGAGTATCAAAAATAGAAGGGATTTCATGTTTGAGTATCACAAATATAAGGGATTCCATGTCTGAATAGCATAAATATATGGGACTGCTTGCCCGAGTATCACAAATAAAATGGAATCAATGCCTGTGTATCACAAATATATGGGACTCTTTGCCCAAGTATCAAAAATAGAGGGGAATCCATGCTCATGTATCACAAATATATGGGACTCATTACTTGAGTATCATAAATAGAAGGGATTACATTCCTATGTATCACAAATATAAGGAATTCCATGCCCATGTATCACATTTATAATAGTCCAATCATAATTTTTGAAAATACAAGGGTTTAATTATAATTTAATAACCATTCCATTTGGTTAAGGGGGGATAAACTTTAATCATATGTAAGTCACATGGAGTGGTAATACCACTCGTTTCCATTTAATTACCATGATCTATTTAATCAGGTGGAAATCAACACCACATAGAAGGTGGTATGATAATATAAATAGTTAATAATAAAAGGGGATAATTCATTAGCACACCTCATGGGTGTCACTAATTAAGGTGGGTAACTTCCAACCATAAATAAGAGTTCACAGGGAATTTCAAACATGAAAAAACACTTAGAATAAGGAAAGTATTAATTTTAAGGTAACATGTGGAAAGTTTAGTGTGTTTCATGATGGCGAATGATATAAAATGACTTAGATTTATAGAAAAAATTACTATACCACATACCTTAGGTTGTTAGATGACCCCTCATCCATTGTCGGCATTTGAATTGATCTAGAACAGAAGAAATCACAAAAAATGATAAATGCCATTAAAATAGGGCATATGATATTGAACCAAAATAACACAGGAGATGGTGGAATAAACGATTAAAGGAAGGAAGTGGAGTGGAGATCTTACCATTATCTATCCAATGTAATTGATAAAGGCTTGATCAGAGTCTAGATGAGGAAATGGATTCAAATCCCAAGGAGATCCATAGAGGAGAAGCTTCACGTGGGTGAGGGCTACTATGCATGGGAGGAGGAAGAAAAGGGAGAGGAGATAAAAATAAAGGAGAAAAAAGTATTCATTACCCATTTTTTAAAAGTCACACCATTTGGTCACACATTTGTCCAAACCATGTGCCAACCATGTTCCTAGCATTGCCTCAGGAAACCCCTCACATGGGTTAGGCACACATTTAGGCTAACTGTGTGTAGCCCATGAAAAACCCCTCTCTCACTTTTCTAAGACAAGTATCTTGACCATGAATCCTGGGTCTCATGGATTTTTAAAACTGTGTAGCCCTATGTAGAGCATTGGACCACCTCACATGGTTTAAACAAACCATGCAGACTATGTTGTATGGTTTACTCTAACCATGGGGACCACTTGTTTCCTCCAAAAATTAGGGCTCCAGGCTCCAAAAAATCCCCAGACACCCTCGTTACCTCCATGAGTTCATTAGGAACATTTATAAGGTCAAATCAATGGGTTTAAACCAAAAATTAATATGTACATACCTCATATAAAAATTCAAGATGTTACAAACTCTCCTCCTTAAAATAACTCATCCCGAGTTTCCCTTATGAGGGTGGTAAAGCATCATATGAGAAAAGTTCTAGCCAATGAGCACATACTTCGGCCTCTTTCTCCTAGGTATTTTCCTGGATATTCTTGTGCTACCATAACACCCATAATTGAGGAATTAGACTACCTTTGAGAGCCTTCATGCTTCGATCAGTGATATGTATAGGATGATCCTCAAAGGACACATCTATATTGATATTTATATTATCAGGAACAAATGAATGAGATGGGTCAGAGTAATAAAGGTGAAGTTGTGACAACTTGAATATGTCATGAATGCCTTGGTAAATTTGAGGTAAATCCTACTGATAGGATACGAGCCTAAATATATCCACAATATCAAAAGTCCTGATGTAATGAGGCAATAACTTACCTCATCTCTGAATCTATTTATAACCAGTTCCGGAGAAACTCATAGAAATACCTAATGTACCACATCAAACTCTAGAGGCCAGAGATGAATATTGGTATAATATTTTTGTCAAGACTGAGATATAGCCATACACTTCTGAATCAATTGTACTTGACCTGAAGTCTCCTGAATAGGATGAGGTCCCAGTAGTGCCACCTCACTTACCTATAACTAGCATAGGGGTGGATGACATATCCTACCATATTAGAACTTGTAGGGATCCATATGACTATTTATTTAAAACTATTATTATAGGAAAACTCAAAAATAGGTAAATGTTTCTCCCAAGAACCTCCAAAATTAAGGATGCATGCTCAGAGAATGTCCTTTAACTCATGTATCATATTCTCAGACTAACCATCAGTTTATGGGTGGTATACTATAATCAGACTCACCTATGAACCTAGTGATTTCTACAACCCTCACTAGAACTATGATGTAAATTGACCATCTATGTCTGATATGATAGAATGGGGAACACCATAAAGGTACATAATCTCCTAGATATAAATCCTCCCAATATCATCAATTGAGAAGGCCGATGAGATAGGTAGGAAGTATGTGAACTCCCATTTCCATTCCGGAATGGGTAGAGACTGTAGAAGTCCCACATGCCACTGGTGATTATCCTTCACCTGATGATAATTGGAGGATAATGTGATAAAACCTGAAATATTTCTATTTATACCTGGCCACAAATACTGACAATGTATGTATCAGTACATCACGATAAGCCCGGGGCGAACCACCTAAATAGAGGCATGATATTCTTGAATCAACTCTTATCATATGTCTTCAGAGACCTAGAAACATCCATAAATGTTTATAATATCATCCAAATTTTAACCCAACAAGGTAGTGGGTCATCACCTAAGACACTTTCCCTAAAGAATAGGCCCTCTGGATCTGAAATCCATCTCATCCCTATATATCCAAGAAGGTAGTATGTCATTGTCAAAGCTATTAAATAGGCTTCTCATGATATTCTTGAACCACCAGGTGTATCTTAGACAACATGGCCATCAACAACCACTCACTACTAGACTCTTTGATGTCTTGTGTCTATGTCTTCCATCTCAGGCCATCATCCATTGAATTTTTATTTCCATGGGTAAAAGAAAGTTCAAATTATAATAAATGAAGGTAATCTACCCACTCGATCTTCCCGAGCTTCAAGTCATGCTATGTGGAAATGTACTTGATACTTTTATGGTCTGTATAAATGATGAACCATCCTGAAAATAGATATTTCCTATAATAGTGTAAATAATGAACCAAAATTGCTAGCTCAAGATCATGTGTAGGGTAATTCCACTAATGAGGTTTTAGTTAGTGAGGCTTGTATGCTACAACCTGATCTCCTGGCATCAGAAATGGTCCTAGACCGAATCCTAATGCATCATTATAAATGGTATATCTTTTTCCTAGCTCTATAAAAATTAGGATCAGCACTGAAGTAAATATACATTTCATCTATTGAAATGATAATTCATAGTACTTAGACCATAAAAACTTAACACCCTTTTTAGTCAAGCCCATGATAGGCACTACTAGGTGTGAGAAGTCCAAAATAAAATACCTATAATAGTCATACAACCCAAGAAACAGTATATTTCAAATAATTTTTTGGTCTCTTCCCAAGAAACTAAAATACCCAACTTCTAAAGGTCAATAAAAACTCTTACCTATGAGATGATATGACTAAAGAAGTGAACCTTTTCGATCCAAAAGTGGCATTTAGCGAGCTTAACATACATTTGATGCTCTCTTAGTGTATTTAGAATAATATCAAGATGTTTGGAATGGTTGTGTCAGGTAGGATAATAAACTAAGATATTTTCAATGAAGACCACCACAAAATAATCCAGACATGGTTGAAAAAATAAATTCATTAGAACCATGAAGACCGCTGGCATGTTCGTAAGGATTAATGACATAACTAGATACTAATACAAGCCATATGTTATCTGGAATGATGTATGTGGCATGTCTAATGACCTCACATGCATCTGATGGTAGACCAACATCAAATTAATCTTACAGAAAACCATATCTCCTTATATTTGGTTGAATAAGTTATCTATATACAGAAGTGGATACCGGTTCTTAACCGTAATATGGTTCAACTAGCGATAATCCACAAAAATCCAATTGGTCCCATCTACCTTCTTGGTGAATAGCACAGGCGAACCCTATGGAAAAGTACTGGGTCATATGAAACCCTTAACTTTTGAATCATCTAACTTATTCTTGACTTTCTAAAGCTCTGCAGGTGCTATCTTATAAGGAGGAATGGACACCAGTGCCATTCCCAATACCACCTCAATGGTGAAATATAACTCTCTCATATGAGGTAATTCAGAGAATTCATCATGGAATACGTCCCTAAAATGATCCACTATAGGATGGAATTCCTTACATTTCATTCCTTGATCGTTCATAAAGAGACTAGCTATCTAGGCTATCACTATCCCCAGATCACAATGCTCTAATTTAGCTTGATTTTCTTGGACATTCCATTCCACATTATGAACATAGGTACTGCCATTGGGATATGTAAAAAACACCCTCCGGTGATAACAATCACTATGAAAATGGTATAGAACTAACCATTCCATCCCTAGAATGACATTGAAGCCTATTATATCGAGAAAAAAAGATCCCATAAGAAAATATATCCATCCATCTCAAGAGTGAAATACCTGTACTAGTGTATACTCTCTGATCAAACACCTAATGATGTGTTAGAGTCATCACACCACTTAATTATTCTATTTCTAGGTCTATAATTTCTATAATTTCTATAGATAAAAAGGAGTGTGAAGAACCTATATCAAATAAGGTAGAAAATAAAGTAGAGACAACTATAATATCACCTCTAAATATATAAGTACTGAAAATCTACTACTCAGGAGTAGGATGAATTTCATAGATATGGCCATATCCATAGCACTGAGATAAAACCTGGATACACTGAGCTGGTACACTCTGTTGGTACTGAAGGTATGGAGCCTGAATACCTCATTCACAACCACCTCCTCAGCCTGATCGGATAGTAGTACTCTGACTAATTTCTGATAAATGCACTACTAATCTGGATGGTTGAGCTTATATGGATCCCCTCCCGTTAGGAAAAGATGGAATAGTCCTATAGAAACACTGAAGATGCCCCAACCTACCACAACCTCGACATTACACAGGATCTCAGGAACACTGAGGCTTCTTATTCTTATATTTTCACACTAATGGAACACTACATAACTATCAGTAGGTTTCATATAGCTATTTCCACCTCCACTTGTAGACTTTAATTAACACTTACTACCACTCAAAGAACCACTTGTCCCAAAACTGGACCACCCTGACTCACACTTCCATCTTCTCTCAGGTTTCTTCTTAGTGATGGAGGTTTGGTTCACTATATCTAAAATGGTGGTCAACTGAAATACATTAAATTGTGATCAAATGACATAAAAAATACCATCCTCAAACCATCATATAATTATCAACTCATCACTGGTCATATTTGGTGAAAAATACCGAAGCTCGGTAAAACGATCCGAATATTCCATCATAGAAATAGGACCCTCGAGAAGATGTATAAACTCTACAACATGGGTTTCTCACATCTTTTTAGGAAATAAGTAATTGAAAAAGGCTAACTAGAAGTCTTCCTAGACCATACCCTAATGATGATCAGCCTAAGAGATGATATTACACCATTTTTAGCAGAGTCACAAATCATATAGGTGGTGAGCTTGACCCTATACCCTAAAGGAATCTACAAATGATCAAAGATTTATAACATGGACTCTATACATGACTTAGTATCCTAAGGACCTCTATCCCCTAAGAAGGTGGGAGGATACTACTACTGTAACTCTCATGTTAACTTTTTTATAGTAGGGGAAGGTCTCAGAACTCCCTATACATACTACATAAAGTGCAAAAATATTTCTCAAAACTGAGCATCGATGCCCAGTGGAGGATTAAAAGAAGGTTCCTCTAGTGGCACTACATGAGGTATTACTGGTGGATTAGGTACCACCACATCTAGATCATGGTTTTCACCACCCTCATGGCACACTAATCAAGGACACCATAGAGGTATAGATCTAAAATCTCCAAGCACACACCTCATATAATATTTAATAATAGATAAGAATCACAGATAACAAAAGAGGATAGGTAAAAAACCTTTCTATAAATGTTTCACACCTCTCTTACTTCTCTTAGATACTAGTCTAGGTGATAATAAAGGTCACATAATTCACAATAGATGTTACTTACTACCCACTATTAAGGTCGGTTCAGGTTTAAGGTCTCACACAACACCACATAGGTTTTGGTATAAAAAGTGTCAATTGCAAGTTATAGAGTGAAACACTCTTTAATTTGTAATTGAAATCCCCATTTAGTGGTAACCATTTCATTAAAAAGTTTAATTTCATTTAACTTTAGACTCATTTGTATGTATATAAATATCATAGTCTAGTTATATGAATCACCATTACCAATTTATAAAGGACCCTACTCTTTATAAATTACAATTGGTACATCATGTAACTGTGACATATCCATTACATTCGGTATTAGAATTTAATAGTGTTGGGACCAATTTGGATAGATAATGAAGTAATAAGAGTTTGCTATTATAGAGTGTTGTCTTTTGTTGTCAAAGAAGATAAATCAATTCACTTTGTAAAGAACATGAAAATCAGATGATGCTTTACTGATATGTATTTTAAAAATATCATAAGTTAGAAGAACTTGTGATGAAAGCCTTATGAAGTAAAGGGGGAGAAACGATGATGCCAGTCATATATAGTTTTTATTGGAAAGAATGATGCTGCTAGAATATAGGGAAGTTTCAGTACTTCCCATTAAAACTCTAACGATGATAAAGCTGATCTATCAAAGGATATATATCATGATATTGGAATTCATGATGAAATCCGAAGAATGGTTATGGAATGAAGTGAAGAGAATCATGAAAAAGGAATGGATGATCTGGAGGCGGCACAAAAGTGCATTTTAAGGTGGCGTAGTTTCCCAGTGTTTTCCAAATTTTAGAGCTTGAAAATTGGGAGATGAAGAAATGTGTTTTTGACAAAGGATGTTGCACACATGTTTAAATATGGATTGGTATGTTACGAGAAAGTGGATTTCCATGATCTAAACATTAAAATATGGAAAAGGAGAGGCTTGCAAAAAATATTGGGTTTTGCGTGAAAGATTGGTTTTTGCATGCAAGATTGAAGGGAGTTTGGAATCCTGCATGCAAGGCATGATTTGAGGTCCAAACTTTAAAAAATGGAAAATTCATGAAGTGTGCAAAAGATTCAAAGAAGTTCACAAAAGATGAGGTTGGCACAAAAGAGACTTACATGCCCAATGCGAAGTCAAATGTGTTTTTGCGCGACGCGTCAGGATCTTGCGTGACACATTGGGTTTTTTGCGCACAGGGGTCGATGAGGTCTATAAATAAAATGTGACCCCCTCACATTTGTAGGGATCGAAAATTAGAGAAATCCTGAGCTACGAGGTGTGGAAAAATATTAAGAAAAGGAGAGTGCGTGAAAAAAATAGAGTTTCACGCAAGAAGGAGAAGTTGCACGCAAGAAGAGAGTTGCACGCAAGAAGAGAGTTTCACACAAGATTGAAGTTGTGCGAAAGAGGTGTTTTGTGAAAAAAGGTATTTATTCCTCACGTGGCATAAAATTTTCATACAAGACACATAAAAGGGTGTGTGAAAGATTTAGGGTCATCTCACATATTCAGTTGTGTGTAAGATAGTTCTTATTGACTTCTGGGTAAGAAAGTGAATATTTGTACTACAATGAATACACCTATTCAATTATAAAGAAGCACTGAAATACTGTAATTATTTATTTGTGCTAAGAGGGTGCAAAAAAACTTGTAGATTGTTTTCCAAGTGCTACAAAAGTGTAAGGGTATATCCTACTCGTTGTATTCCAAATAAAAGGATTGTTTTTTAGTGGATTGTGTGGTACTAGATTGTTTCTGTACCATACCGAGGATGTAGCTACTCTTGTTGAGTGGTGAACCTTGAAAATATTGTGTTCCTGTGGTTGTGTATGTTCAGTAGGGATGAAACTTTTTAACAGGAGGCAAAGGTTGTTTCAAAAAGAAGGAAACATAAAAATAAAAAGATATCACTGATTCACCCCTCCCCCTCTCAGTGATACTTGGATCCTAACTGGGAACTTTAATTGGTATCAGAGGGACATTCCCTTAGTTTTTTCTTTGTTGAAGTTTTCAAGAGAAGTTGTGATGGAGAATCTAAATTGTGTGAAAAATATGGGGATTACGATATTTGATGGAAAGAATTATCATATCTGGAAAGATAGAATGATGCCTTATCTTATGTCTCATGGGTAGGAAGTTCTTGAAACAACAACAAATGGATTTCATCCTATTGATGATAAGGTTCCTCTTACACCTATTGATAATAATAATCTTGAGAATGATGGAAGAGATAAAAATGAATTACTCACATCTCTTTCTGAGCGTGAGTTTTTGAGAGTTAAAGGTGTTGCTACAACTAAAGGAATATGGGATAAAATGAAGAACATATATAAAGGAAATAAAAAAGTGAAGAAGTTAAAACTAAAAATATAGAGGCTAAAGTATGAAGACTTGAAAATGGGAGAGTCTTAATATATTGGAGACTTCTTTATAAGGGTCAATGATATTTTCAGTAAAATTAGAAGTCTCGGTGAAAAGTTGGAAGATTCTATAGTTTTTAAAAATATCTTGAGAATTCTTCCCGACAAATTTGATGCTAAAGTTTCATAACTAGAAGATAGAGACCCTAAAACATTATCTCTAGATGATTTACATAACACTCTTATAACATATGAAATGAGAAGGTAGAAGACTATGAAGATACAAGAAAAAGATGATAGAGAAATGTATTTCAAGGCTACAATGAAAGAGAAGTCGAAGAAAATTCATTATGAAGAATAAGCTGGTGAATCCAACTCTAAAAATGAGGCATGTCAAAATTTTGATGAAATTTTATCCCTATTTTCTAAAAATGTTAAAAGAGGCACAAAGAAATAAAAATGGAACCTCCCTTTGAAATGTTTTGAATGTGGAGCTTTTGGCCACTTTGCGGATAATTTCCCTCAAAAAGGGAAAGATGAAGATAGTGATGAAGAAGATGGAAGAAAAAGAAGGTCATGGAAGAAACAGGGTGGAAAAGATAAATATTCTGGTAGAGGTAAGAATAAAAAGTTCTTCATATCAAAAGAAAGAATATTTTTGTCAAAAGATGAAGAAAATGACGATAGCGACACTGAATATGAAAAATCTCTTACTGAGAAAGATAGAGGGAGTACCTTTTTTGAAATAGTGAATAATGATGATTATGAGAGTATTAGTACTAAAGAAGAAGAAGAAACTCAAATTGAATAGTATCTGAAAGAAGAGTTGAATGAATGTTTGAGAAATATTGGAAGGATTGAAAAGGAAAACAGAAAATTGACAAATGAAAACTCTTCATCAAATGACCAAACAAGTTTTTTTGACAAGAAAGAAAAATATGAAAATGAGATTGATGATCTAAAAAATCATCTTGAGAGAGAAAAGAATTGTAATGATCATCTGGAAGTAAAGTTGAAGGCAAAATAAGATGAGTTATAACTTTTCCAACATAAACTTTATAAAGTTGAGGAAATGAACACAAGGTTCAAAAATTTTATTACAGAAGTTGGTGAATGTTCTTCTAAGAATGATCCTAATCAACAAAAGTTTCCTTCAAAAGTTAAAAATATAGATGAAATGGGTACTGATAAAAGAAATGTTGGAAAGGAAACGTATGTGGTCAAAGTTAGAAATACTGAAAAATCAGAATCATCTAAAAATATTTAGTCTAGAAAGATGTCTACCACTTCTGGTTCTAGTAAGACTGAATAGAAATTTAAGCTGAAGAAGAAAGTTACATTTGAAAATATGAAGGTCGATGTTTAGCAGAATTCTGGTATAAAGATTGTTGAGAAGCATGTTCATAACTCTGGTCAGTATGGAAGTTTCTGAGGAAAATATTCATTCTATGGCTACTACTGGTATTGTGGTGGATTTGGACACATGGAAAATATGCGTTGGTTCAACCAACAATATTAAAACTATTCCACATGTCTTGAAAGACAAGGATTGAGGGGGAGTCAATCCTTTCAAAAGAGAAAATCTCTAAATAAAATTTAGAAGATATCTGAGAAGGTTGGTGTGAAAGTTGAGAATATGTTACAACCACTAGAAACTATTTGTGAAAGACGTGATCGACCTGGAAATCTTGCTAAGGGCTGCCTTAGTGTGTTACCAGAGCAAAAAAAGTTTCTTAATAATCCTCAGAAGCAAGAGTTTTTAAAATCTAAAAGGGATAGGATTGATAAGTCCTAAATTAAATATTGCATGGTTTTCTAGCTAGAACACATTAAATTGGCTAGGAAATTGGAGGAAGCACAATAAAAAGTGGAAGAAAAGGAAGAACAAAAAGCTCTCATTGTTGAAACTTCTTTGAAAGATACAAAAGGATAATGTCCATGGATTCTTGATAGTGTGTATTCCTCTCATATGAAAGGAGACTTAAAGTTTCTGAAGAACGTGAAAGACTTCAAAGAAGGAATAAGGACATTTGGAAATGATGAATCTCTAAGGATCAAAGGTGTTGGATCAGCCATCATTGGAAAAGAAAAGATGAAATCCAGGAAAACACTATATGTTGATGGGTTGAAACATAACCTTCTTAGTGTGTCACAACTCTATGATAAGGGAAACAAATTTATCTTCAAAAAGTATGGATTTGTTGTGAAAAGTGAAAATGATGGAAATATAGTTACAAGAGGCCAACGTACAAGAGGGAATTTGTTTTAAGTTGGTGAAGTGCAGAACTCTTATTACATGGGTGCGGTGAATGAAAATCAGTTATGGCATAAAAGACTGGGACATATGTGTCAGAGAAATATGTGAAAGTTATCAAAGAGAGATAGTGTTCGAGATATGCCTGATTTATCAAGAAGAAGAGATTAGTGTTGCACTATTTGTGAGAAAGAGAAGATTACAAACTCTATTTACAAGAGAGTTTAAATTCTCTCAAAAAGACCCTTGGAACTTATATACTCTGATACCTATGGACCAATGAGAAAGAAATCTAAAAATGTATATAAGTACTTCATTACTTTCATTGACGAATTTACTCGCATTACTTGTGTTATGTACATGAGACATAAGTCAGATGCTCTGAAAATGTTTAAGAGATTCAGGAGGAAAGCAGAGAAGGAATGTGAGTATTAAGTGAAGAAGTTGAGAACTGATAATGGTGGAGAGTATAAGAATAAAGAGTTTGAAAGTTACCTCTAGAAACATGGAATTTGGAATGAGTTCAGTTTACCATACACACCTCAACAAAATGGGGATGATGAAAGAAAGAATCAAAGTCTGGTGGAAATGGGGAGAACTATGTTACTTGAATATAGTCTTTCTCATTATTATTGGAGGAAAGCCATGAGAACTACTGTGTATATTTAGAACTAATGTTTCTATAGGCCAAACTTAGATATGAATCCATAATAAATGTTCTATGGAAAAACTAAAAGTCTGAAACACTTAAGAGTTTTTGAGAGTCTATTCATTATAAAGAAGAAAGGTGTAAACCTTGGAAAGTTTGAGAAAAGAGGAGATGATGGAATTTTTTTTGGCTATTCTCCAGAAGGAATATGATATAGATGTGTCAACAAAGAAACAGGAAGAATTATTGATTCTTTAGATGTAAAAGTTGTTGAAAATGTTGAGAAAGAAAAGCAGTCATATGTTGAAGTGGAAGTTGAGAAGGACATAGAGGATTTTATTAACGATTCTGTTAATGCTAAATAATGTGTTAACCCTACTCAAGAAGAAGAATCTGACTTAGAAATATTGAGCGATAAGGATGAAGTTTGAATAACTCATCTTAGGATGAGGAAACAAGTGAAGGCTCAGAACATTATTGGAGATCAACATCAGAGGGTTCAAACAAGAAGAACAAAAAATGCTATAACACATACTTCTCTTTATTCGAAAGTTGAACCAAAATATGTAAATGAAGAATTTGAGCATCTAGAATGGGTTCATACTATGAGTGAATAGATTGATTAGATAGAGAATAATGATACTTGGGAACTTGTACCTAATTCGGACAATAAAAACATTATTAGTACAAAGTGGGTTTTCTGGAACAAGCTGAACAAAGAAGGTAAATTAATAAGAAATAAAGCAAGATTGGTTTGAAAAGGGTATTCATAAATTGAAGGCATTGATTTTGATTAAACCCTTGCTCTGGTGGAAATATTAGAAACAATCAGAATCTTTCTTTCTATTTCTGCACAACAAGGTTACAAAATCATTCAAATGGATGTAAAATTTTCATTCTTGAATGGTGACCTTGACAAGGAAGTTTACACTGATCAACCTTGTGTATTTGTTATTGTAAAGGATAAAAGTTATGTGTGTAGGTTGAAGAAGGATTTGTATGGGATAAAACAGGCTCTGAGGGCATGGTATTCTAAATTAGATACTTGCTTGAGGAAGATGAATTTTAAGAAAGGTAGAGTTGACAGTAATCTTTACATCAAAGAGTGTCAGGATTTTCACTGATCGTTATTTTTTATGTCGATGAAATTATCTTTGCTGAGAATGATGAAATATCATGTGAAATATTTTTTGAGGAGATGAAGAAGTTATTTGATATATCCATGCTGAGAGAAATGAAATACTTTCTTGGGCTACAAATTTCACTGAAGAAGAATCACATTTTTCTGTCTCAAGAAAAGTATGCTAAGGAACTTCTGAATAATTTTGGAATGGAAAATTCAAAACCAGTGTCCACACCAATTTTAGTGGGAACCAAGTTGTCTAAAGATGGATAGGGGAAAAAAATTGATTAGAAATAGTTTCAAAAGCTGATTGGAAGTCTGTTGTATTTGACTGCCTCAATACCCAACATCGTCTATGCTGTCACTTTATGTGCAAGATTTCAGAGCGCTTATAAAGAATCACATTTGATTTCTGGAAAAATAATTCTTAGATATATCAAAGGAACAATTTTTTTTGGAATCAAGTATGATGGCACATAAAATATTGATATATTCAGGTATTCATATTTTGATTGGGAAGGAAATGTTGATGATTGAATATCCACATCTGGTGGAGTTTTATTTCTAGGGAAAAGTTGTGTTAGTTGGAAAACCAATAAACTGAATTTAGTAAATCTTAGCATAGCTGAATCTAAGTATGTTGTTGCTACTCAAGATGTAACTCAGCTAATGTGGATGAAGACTTAGTTGGAAGATCTACTTATTGAAGTAAAGCTACCCTTGCTCTTGGGTTGGGATAATGAGAGTGCAATCAATCTTACAAGGAATCCGGTACAACATTATTATTCAAAACACATTGAAATAAAGTAACACTTCATCAAAGAGTAGGTGGAGAAGAATGAATTAAGGCTGGAGTATGTTCCTACATCAGAACACGTTGCTGACATATTCACAAAATCTTTACCGAAGTTACCATTTTCTAAATTGAGGTAATTGAGGTTGAATATGGGTGTCCAACCTCCTTCTCATCAAGGTTGAGGTACGTGTATCTGTTCCCTCTCTCATCTTACCTTTGGATAGTGTTTTCAAGGGGGATAATTCTTTCATAAATCTATCCATATGGAATCATGCATAAAGGGGGAGTTGTGGGTAAGTTGTGAGTCCAACTTGTATGTGTGTGGACTATTCTAATTGTTTGTTGGAGTGGTTATAGGAAACAATGTTTTTGTTTTCCAGGAAAATTGAAGAAGTGAAGAATGCTGAGGTAGAATCTTGGAAGATGTTTTGAAGAAGGATGAGGAGATATGATTATGAAATTTCATAGTCACTATTTTTAGACAGCATGGTTTTGACTATCAATAATTCTTGTTTCCTACAATGAGTTAGCTCATGTAGGCTTAGAATTTTTAATAAGTAATACATTGCATGAGGTTACAAAGTTCAGTGATTTATGAATCTTGGTTAACAAAAAAAATCCAAAGGGGGAGATTTTTGGGACCAAGTTGGATAGATAAATAAGTAATAAGAGTTTTCTGTTACATAGTGTTGTCTTTTGCTGTCAAAGAAGATAAATCAATTCACATTGTAAAGGACATAAAAATCAGATGATGCTTTTCTGATATGTATTTCACAAATATCATAAGTTAGGAGAAATTTTTATTCAAGAATTATGAAAGAAGGGGGAGAAATAATGATTCCATCCATATACAATTTTGATTGGAAGAAATGATGCTGTTAGAAGATAGGGAAGTTTCAGTACTTCCCATTGAAACTCTGACAATGCTAAAGATGATCTATCAAAGGATATATATTACGATAGTGGAATTCATGATTAAAGATGAAGAATAGTTATGGAATGTAGTTAAGAGAATCATGAAAAAGGAATGGATGATCTAGAGGTGGCACAAAAAAGTATTTTATGGTGGTGTAGTTTCCTAGTGTTTGCCAAGTTTTAGGGCCTGAAAATCAGGAGATGAAGAAATGTGTTTTTGGAAAAGGATGTTGTGTGCAAGTTTGAATATGTCCTGGTATGTTGCGGGCAAGTGGATTTCTATGATCTAAACATTAAAATTTGGAAAAGGAGATTCTTGCGTGAAAGATTGGGTTTTGCACGCAAGATTGGTTTTTGCACACAAGATTGAAGGTAGTTTGGAATCTTGCGTGCAAGGCATGATTTGAGGTCCAAACTTCAAAAAATGGAAAAGAAATGAAGTGAACAAAATATTTAAAGAAGTGCACAAAAGATGAGGTTGGTGTGAAAGAGACTTATGCGCCCAATGCAATGTCAAATGTGTTTTTGCGCGGCATGTGACTTACGCGCCCAATGCGACGTCAAATGGTGTTTTGGGCGACACATCAGGATCTTGTGCAACACATTGGGGTTTTTGCGTGCAGGGGTCGATGAGGTATATAAATAAAAGGTGACCCCATCACATTTGTAGGGCTCGACACTTAGAGAAATCCCGAGCTCTAAGGTGTAGAAAAATATTAAGAAAAGGAGATTGCATTAAAGAAATAGAGTTGTATGCAATAAGGAGAAGTTGCACAAAAGAAGAGAGTTTCACGCAGGAAGAGAGTTGCACGCAAGAAGAGAGTTGCACGCAAGAAGAGAGTTGCACGCAAGAAGAGAGTTGTGCATAAGATCGAAGTTGCGCACAAGAGGATTTTCATGAAAAAAGTTATATATTGCATGCATGGCATAAATGTTGAGTGCAAGATACCTAAAATGGTTCACTAAAGATTTGGGGTCTTCACACGTATTTGATTGTGCGTAAGATAGTTCTTATCGGCTTCTGGGTAAGAAAGTAAAGATTTTTACTTCAAAGAATACACCTGTTTAATTGTGAAGAAGCACTGAAATACCGTAATTCCCTATTTTTGCTAAGAGGGTGCACACACACTTGTGGATTGTTTTCCAAGTGCTACACGAGTGTAAGGGTATATCCTACTCGCTTTATTCTACAATAAAGGATTATTTTCTAGTGGATTGTGTGGTACTGGATTGTTTCCATACCATACCATGGACTTAGATACTCTTGTTGAGTGTTGAGCCTTATAAATCTTATGTTCCTGTGGTTATGTGTGTTCAGTAAGGAATAAAATCTTTAACATGAGGTGAAGGTTTTTTCAAAAATAAGGAAACATAAAAAGAAAAAGATATAATTGATTCACCCCTCCCCCTCTTAGTGATACTTGGATCCTGACTGGGAATTTTAAAGAGGTCGTGTAAATTATTTGATTAAATGAATCAACATTACCAATTTATATAATTACATGCTTTATAAATTGTAATTGTAATTCATGTAATCAAAATAATCTAATGTTTCAGGCCATAAAACCAATGGTCTATGGCTCAAACATGAAATAATTGGTTAATTAAGGTGTCACCATCAATCTAAATATGAAAACACCATTTAAATTGATGTATTAACTTTAATTAATCCATTTTTTTATCCATAAAATAAGTGTTAGTAGAGTTTCATATATAATAGTCAAGTAACTCATATCAATCACATGAAATATAATCAATGCAACAACAAGATATACCTATATGGAATGGCATAATTTATGACATGTGAATCCTCAAGCGTCTACAATGATTCATGAGATGATACCTCCTTACCGTTATAGGACAAGGAATACGATTCCATAATAATAATATCACAATAATAACACCACAAAACATTTGTATCATTCAATGGTAAAATCAGTACAACTGTTATTGGAACAAAACAAAATTGCAGTATCCCACCCCAAGAAATTTGGATTTTTCTATATATGTGGGTTAATACTCCTAGTCATAGGCTAATTAACAAATTCCAATACATTACTAGTATAATATCTAATAACCAAATATCAATACAAAAGGAAAAATATTCTATAATACTACTTTTTATCATCCCAAGCTGGAATCAATTGAGTGGTGCCCCGAATTAGTTGGCCACATGACCTTAAGTTTACCTCTCTGTACTCCAAAGATTGCTGACTAGATGCAAGGTCCTAGGGTGTGTCCATGGATATACTATTAACTCTTTATAAAAGTGTATCATAGTGGTATAAAATAATGGTAAACAATGAATGAAGTAATAAATAAACAACAATGGAATAGTAAATCATGTATATGTAATAAATAAGAAAAAACAGTGAAAATATCAAGAATAAAAGATGATCATGTCATGTAATATACAAAAAGGTGAACAAAGAAACATGAATATACATCCGGATATACAAAAATAAAAAAAGGAAAAAAATTATCTCCACTATCATCACAGGCTTAAGATTGGTCCTTTTCTCTTGTACTCTATCCTAAGAAAACAATCAAGAATCCACAGTAGGACACCTCCCTTTATCCCTACCTACATCAATGAGTTTTTTTTCAAGTACCAACCAACATCCCGAATAGGGTGTGATATATACTCATTAGGCCACCTCCAATGGTGTCTATTAAGATATAGACGGTGCATAAAAATGTGAAGTGTTCATTCATAATAAAGTAAGTAAAGTTGTAAAATACAAATGGATTAGATTTGGTTCCTAAAGGATACAAGGATGATACTACCTACTTCATCTTAAGCTGGATGATCTCTGAACACATAACGGATTTATACATATATATAGTCTATATATATAGTGATTTCTATAGCCATATATATGGATACTACTACTAGCTAGGACTTGAGGAAAGACTCAATCATCCATTGGTAATTGTATGTGTCTAATATAATGTCAAGGGCCACCAAGCCCATGTATCACATTTCAATAGGGGATCCATTCCCAAGTATCACTAATAGAAGGGATTTCATTCCCGAGTATCAAAAATATAAGGGATGGCATGCCCAAGTATCACATATAGAAGGGACCTCATGCCCAAGTATCATAAATAGAAGGTATTCCTTACTCGAGTATCACAAATAGAAGAGAAACCATGCCCGTGTATCACAAATATATGTTATGCTTTTCCCTAGTATCACAAATAGAAAGGAATACATTCCCATGTATCAAAAATATGTGGGATTCCTTGCCCGAGTATCAAAAATAGAAGGGACACCATTCCTATGTATCAAAAATATATGGGAATCTATGCTCGTGTATCACATTTATACTAGGCCAATCATGCTTTATGAAAATACAAGGGTTGAATTAAAATTCAATTATCATTCCATTTGGTTAAGGGGGTGTAACCTTTAATCATATATAAGTCACATGGAGTGGCCACACCACTCATATCCATTTAATTACCTTGATACATTTTATTAGGTGGTAGTCAACACTAAATAGAAGGTGGTGTATCAATATAAATAGTTAATAATAAAAGGGTGGAGTTTATGAACACACCTCATGGGAGGAACTAGTTGAGGTGGGGCACCTCCAACCATAAACAAGGGTTCACATAGAATTTCTAACATTTAAAACAACTTAGAATAATGAAAGTATTAACTTTAAGGCAAGGCATATAAATTTTGGCATGTGGCATGACAACACATGATACAAAATGACTAATATTTAGGACAAAATTACTAGACCACCCACCTTATATTGGTAGATGAACCCTCATCTATTTTAAACCTTTAAATCGAGATAAAATGGATGAAATCACAAAAAATGAAAAATGACAAAAAAATTGTGTATATGATATGGAACCAAAATAGCATAGGAGATGGTGAAATAAATGAGTGAATGAAGGAGGAGGAGTAGAGAGCTTACAGTTAGCTATCTAATGCAATCGATGGTGGCTTGATTGGATCTTGTATGAGGAAATGACTTCAAAGCCTAAGGAGATCCATGGAGGATTAACTTAACATGAGTAAGGGATGATGTGTGTGAGAGGATGAATAAATGGGAGGTGAAGATAAAAAGTAAGGAGGTGAAAATAATTATTTACCTTTTTTTTAAAGTTGTATGATTTGGCTACACGGTTGGCCAAACCATGTGCCCAACACTACCCTAGGACACCCCTCACATGGGCTAGGTACATAGTTAGGCTAACAATACATAGCCCATGTAAAGCCCCTATCACTTATCTGAGATAAGTCGCATGACCATGTGGTCTGGGTCACATGGTTTAGTCAAGTCATGCATCCCAAGTTAGAGCACTAGACCACCATATATGGTTTAAAAAAACTATTCAGATAGTGAAACACTATTTATTCTAACCATGCGGCCCATCTATTTACTCAAAAAACTGGGGCTCTGGGATCTAAACAACCCCCATGCACCCTCATTAACTTCAAATTCATTAGGATCATTCATAAGGGTAAAAAGGGTTTAAACTAAAAATTAATATGACCTTACCTCATGAAAAGTCAAGATATAACAAAACTATAAATTGGATGAATAAAATTATGTATATAAGTTTTGTTCATATGGATTTTCTCTCATTCATTTTCTCCTCATATCAATTTTTAGAGTAACCCTAGAGGCTTCAAGAGGCCATCCAGTCCTTGTTCCCTCACCTTTATCCTTAGGTTCTGGTGGTTGTTAATTGGAAATCAGTGGTGATTTACCGTCTCTTATCCCATCATTTTATTTCATCCTTTTCTTATGTATTCACTGCGGTATTGTTGGTTTTGTTTGGGGTATGTTGGGTTGAGTTTTTAACAACCCTTTTGTGTGGCCTAGGTTGATCTAGGGGTTTTTAGCGTGGTTGTGGTTTTCAAGTTATTTATTCTTCATCCTATTGTGCACAACAAGATTTGAAATATTATTTGAGGTGGGTAATCCCCATTATTTTCCTTTTTTATGCTATGTATAGGGATTTCATGATTTTCCTTCCCTTTTCATGGATAATAAGGGTTGGGTTAATGAATTTAATTAATCGACACAAATCAAAATTGATGGGGTTGGCGAGAAATCACATACTATATTGTTTTTCTTATGTTCTAATGATATTATGCATTCTTGTTGAGAATTCTGAAAATAACGGTTGTTGGGAGACATGTATGAACTATAGATGATATGTTGTGTGACCCTTATTGTGTTGTTGTTTGATCTCACCCTGAAAAAAAATCTAAATAACATATATATGGACAAAAAATTGGTTTCTCATGGAATCTGGTTTGTGTGATAATTCCCATGCTAAATGAAGAAGTATTGTGATAAAATCCCCTGAATAAATTGTGTAATCTAGGAAATATTTTTGTTGGGTGAAGTTTCTTTATTTTATTCCCTAGAGTTTTGTGGTATATCTTGTGGTAATGGAAGATACCATATGGGTTGTGAGTAAAATGTGATGTGGCATACAATGGTTAGTTGGCATGGATGTGATGTGGGTAGTTGTGTGGTGGTGTGGTGCCATGTGGAAGTGTTGTGCAATGAGGTTGTAAGATGAAATGTGGTGCAGTGGTAGTAGTTCTATGGTTGTGGTAATGTGCATAGAATGAAACGTGGGGTTTTTGTGGTGATATGGTTTACCTAGTGTGGTGTGGCAACAATGGTTGATGTGATATGGATGAGTTATTGTGTGGTGTGGTTGTGTTAGTTGCTCGATTAGCCGTGGAATAAATTTGTAATATTGAAATGAAAAGTCATGAGTTGGGGAATGAATAAAGAATTGATTGTAAATTTATATATGGAAATGGATTAAATTAATTGAATAAATTAATGGATAATGCAGTGTGAAATGAAATTTATAAATGAATAAAAGTGGAAGAACTTGTAATTGAAAGTGGAATTGGGTGGCTTGTGTGGTAGTTGTGTGTTGTGTTTCATATAGCGGGGTTAGCGGTTGTGGTAGTTGACATGTGGTTTAATGGTGCCACAATGGCATGAATTAGTGAAGTTTTTGTGAACCCATAGGTTGGGTATTCTGTTCCATTTATATGTAATGCATTTTATGTTATTTCTACACGTTCCCCACCTAAGTTGGATAACTATACCAACGCCCAAATGTTTTTGGTTTCATGTGTTTTCTGCAAAATATAGGATGGTGGTGACATAGATGGATGGATACCCCCACTTACCTTCTCTTCCTTTAATAGTAGTGATAGCCCATCTGACTTCAAGCGAGACATAATGCATTATCCCAAGTGTCTTCGAGTGAGGTGTGATGTGTTGGATCAGGTGTATTCAGGCGAGGTGTGATGTGTTATCCCAAGAGTATTAGGGTGGGATGTGATGTGTTGGGGCAGTGATGTGATATAATATGTGGTGGAAGTTATTAATATTAGGAGGAAGGGATGAGGTTTATTTACTTCATGTTCATGATACCCTACTACTCTGGTTATGTGACGAGATGTGGTGTGATAGCCTAGGTGTCTTCAGGTGAGATGTTATATGATAATTCTTGATGATAATACTGGATGATAGACCTTACAAGGGTGGGGTATGTAGGGATGAATCCTGGTCCACATCAGATATGGTTTATTTTGACTTGATATGTAAAGGAGGGATGAGATCACATAGAATTGGATGTTGGGGTGTGAGAGTGGAAAACCAGTGGGAAGTGACAACATAGTGATTTTATTTTATTCATGATTATTATGTTACTATATTGGATGTGTTATTTGGTGAGTGATCCATGGTGAGGATGATATTGTTTAGTTGACCTGTTTAGGTACTTGTTGGTTCTACTGTTTGTTTACTGACGCATTAACATCATCTTTTCACATGTGCACTTGAGACCTTGGGTATGATCCTACTGAGTATACTTTTATTATCACCCTATGCATATAAACTATTTTCAGGTTTACTGGAGGACTTTAGGGATAGAGATTGGAATTTTGAGATTAGGTTGGAATCTTTATAGATTTCATACTATTTTAATTGTCTTTTTTATTTTAATTGGAGACTTTTATTGTATCTATTGACTTTGTTCAAGAATTGTTGGAAAATTTAGGATTTACATTATTTTATATTACATAGTTGATTTGTGGTTATTTATCCTATCTTCTGATTTTGTTTTATATTATAGAGGGTAATTCCCCCATATGTGAGATTTTTATACCCTCTGTGATTATTTCCAACCCAGGGCCTACTAGAGTCAAGACTAAGGGGTGATCATATCTATTCTTCCATTTCCATCCTTGGATGGGTATCCTTGGAGGTAGGGGATCATGATAGAGTGGTATAAAAGATTTTGTTTGAGTTATAATATGTTGTATGAAGTTAGGAACTATGATGTTTGAATGGGTTGGTAGGGAAATAATGACAATCTGTCATGGTACATGACTAGGCCAAGGAGACTGGCTATAAATCAAGATTTTAGACCCCCTCTATGATCTGGTGCACTGACTCTAAACCTATCGAATGACCAAGTGAGGTGGACTTGTTTTTAGGATAGATACCTAGGAGAGATACATGCATCATGGTTGATTGTGTTTGTGTCTAAATTGTGTGATTATGGAAAATTAATCGAATAAAATGAATTAATTAGATAAACTTGTGATAAAATTATATGCTACTGGGATTAGGGTTCTTCCTTACTTTTTAGGAATGTATCATGGTCTTCGTTCATGAGTAGCTAAATAAGTTGAGGTTTAATAGGCTAATCAATTTGATCATTTTATGGTTGAACAGACATAGGAGGATGATGTTTAGTATAGGTCCTTGTGTTCCTTCCAGCATTAGATCTTAGGAAAGTATAAGGGGAGTGTATTAGATCTGAATATAGGGTGCTAGTTGGAGGAGATTTAGATCTCTTTTAGTTTGATCTAAAATCAAGTTGAGTTTTAGGCGATGTTGGAATTTAGTCAGTTGTGGGGATCTATGCATTAGTGGTGGACACTATTTCTTGGTGACCGTAAGGAGGAATATGTGTTGTGAACAAAATTTTATAAGGAGTTATGTTTGGAGTTATTTTCATCGATAACAAAGGCAGAAAAGCGGTTAGAGTTTCTCTCTATTTAGTAGGGGATCCTGAGCATGAAGGATCTTAGGATAATATTTAAGGACCTCTTTCATTTTTCCTAGATTTTTTTCTAGATGAGGATTCTAGAGAGTGGTTTCTGGCGGAGTCTCCATGCCAAGTGGTCAAGTATACAGTCATCCCATTTAAACTTTCTACATACCTAGAGGTGCATAAGAAAACATAAGTTATCAAGTGTATACATTCTCTATGATTTTATCCATGAGAGAGTGGCCATCTAGGCATCCCAAGGAGTATGGATTCAGATAGTGGGTCTTGGGTGTCTATATATCCAGATTTCCCACTAGTGGGGAACTGACCAATGTAGATGTTTTCTCATCCTTTTAGGACAGGTGGCTTCCAAGTACCTATAAGAGGCCTTCCATTTTTATGCTATGTCTATGGGGTACATAGGAACTACTAGGATAAGTGGCCAAATTCTAAGAAAGTCTAGTATTATGTGACTATTTAGGCCCATTTTTAATAGCATCAGTAATTACCTCTGAGATAGTTTCAGCAACATGGACTACTGGTGATTTTTCAACAGTTGAGAGTAGGTAGAGTTGTAAGAGGGAAACCTAGAGATGGTCCCCATATTAATAGAACTAGTCTAGACCATGGTCATATAGTATGGTATAAGAGGGGTAGATGGGCTAGGTGAGGTTAGATTCATGTGTTAGTGGTGGAAGTTTCAGCAGAGCTAGGAGTTGTTCAAGGTACTATTAGTTTATCATATACTCTTATTTGTGACTTGTTTGATTAAGGAGTCTATCACTCCTTGGTTTCTCCTACATTGGTACATTCCTTGGGAATGGATGTGGAAATACTTCTAGTTCTCCTAGTTTTATCTACAAAGGTTGGAGTTTATACTACTCTCTTTGATGTGTTTCGGGGCTGTAGATTGGTGATGGGGAAGAACCAATTAATGGGTGATTTCTTATTGATATATATACAACCATAAAATGTTATACTTGTCATGGATTAGATTTATTACATATGTGTTTTCATAAAATATTTATAATAGATAGTTTCATTTTCTAATGTGGAGGGCCAATGAGTGGTGTTCCATGGCTATCAAGGTTATCAGATGTGTGGTAGATGAAAGGAGCCTCTTTTTTCTCAGTTGGTGGAGCTGTTAGTGGAATCTAAAGTAGATTGTGTTCTAAAAGTTATTGAGGAGTTCTTAGATATTTTTCCATATGTGGTTACAATTCTACCCCCATGACATGAGTTCAAGTTTGGGATAGAGTTACTACTAGATGCATCTTTGATTTTATGGATCCTTATCAAATGGTGCATACGGTTCCACATGAAGTGAGGTTTTAGGTGGATGATTTAATTCATATGTGTTTCATCTAACATAATACGTCATCATGGGGTGATCCAATGTTATTTTTTAAGAAGGGGGATGGTGTTATAAGGTTTTATGTTGAATATTGGAGGTTGAATCAGGTGATGGTCAAGAACTGTTACCCCCTTATGAGGATCCACGATCTGTTCAACCAGCCGAGGGGATCCAGTTGGTTTTTGAAGGAAAAATTGTGATATATATATCACTAGATAACGGTGAAAGATGAGGATATAATAAATACAGTATTTAGGTGTAGGCGTGGGCACTTCGAGTTCATAATCATTCCATTGTATGTCACAAACACACCAAATGTGTTCATGGGGATCATGAACTAAATCTTCTATGAGTTCCTAGACCAGTTCATCATCATTTTCATCAATGATATCCTAGTTTTCTCGAAGTCAGAGGAGAATCATGCATATCATTTCGAAGTTATTTTATAGATCATTCAACACCATCAGCTCTATGGAAAGATGTCTAAGTTTAAGTTTTATATATGATAGGTGAGTTTCCTTATACATGTACTGTCTTAGCAGGGTGTGGTCATGGACCCTTCAAAGGTTGAGGTAGTTGTTTCTTAGGCAGCACCCAAGAACATGGTATAGGTTGGAAGTTTAATTGGTCTTGCAAGCTATTACAGGAGGTTTTTGATTGATTTTTCTAAATTTTTATCCATGTTTATGGATTTGAATAGAAAATACCAGATATTTTTTTAGACTGATCATGTCAAGTAGCATTCAGTTTCTTGAAGGAGAAGTTGGTCAGTGCTCTAGTGCTTTGGTTTCCTAAAGAGAGTATGCTATTTGAATTTTTCTATGATGCATCCTACCTAGGATTGTGATGTTTGTTAATGTAGTAGAGATTTATGATCTATTATAAGTCTAGGAATTTACATCCCCATGAGCGTAATGATTCCACCCAAGTTCTAGATTTTGTGACAGTTTTGTTCGTGCTGAAGTTGTGGTGGAATTATATTTTCGGTGAATGATTTGTGGTTTTCACAAACCAAAAAATACTAAATTTTTTTTTCTTAGTGATATTTGAATCTATGATAGTGGTGGTGGATGTATTTTCTTCAGGAACATGATTTTGAGATCTATTACACCTTAGGAAAGGGGAATGTTGTTGCTAATATAGGAGTCATAAGTCTTGAGGGGATGTTGTTCGAGAGTTTTTCAATGTTTAGAAAGGGATGAAGGATCTTTCCACAATATTTATTGATATTGGAGAAAGAAATGACTATGGTTGTCTTTATCAAATGACTATAGATTCATCCTTGATTATGTGTGTGGAGGAGTTTCAGTGGGGTGACTTAGAGGTGGAAGTGATGTGTGACCGTGTTGTCCATGGTGATGCTTTAGATAGATGGTTGGTGGATAGTAAGAACTGGATGTTGTTTTAGGGGAGATTATTTGTTCCATTGTAAATTTATGGGGGAGTTCACTATGTGTTTCAAATATCACCTTTAGTGCTACATAACAGTGTTACCAAGATGTATCACGGCTTGAGGAGGCAACTTTGGTGTCTAGGGATGAAACATTGAGTGATATATTTTTGGTGAGGTGTATGGTTTTTCAGTAGGTGAAAGTAGAGAACTATGTTTCTAGAGGTTTTTCATTGTACTTGGATGTCCCTTAGGGGAAGTGGGAAGACATATCAATAGATTTCATAATCAGGTTACCTTGGGATCAGGGAGGTTGTGATGAGGTTTGGGTGAGTGTACCAACTGATGAAGTCAGCTCATTTTATTATGATCCATGAGTTGAGTACTATGGATGTATTGGAAAGTAGGTATATGGATGATGTGGTTAGGATTAATGAGGTATTAAGGATAATCATTTTGATTTTAATCCTCATTTCACCTCACAAGTTTGGAGGGTATTGTAGCATGCTTTTGGATCCCAATTATGCCTTATCACTGCTTTCCATCCTTAGATATATGGGAATATGGAGCAGACCATCAAGATGCTAGAGGATATGTTACATTATTGTGTTACGAACTTTGATAAATCTTGAGTAAGTCACCTTCCTCTGGAAAAGTTTTCATAAAAAAAATCCATTACTCATCCATTATAATGGATCTATTTGAGTCATTTTATGGGTGTTTCTATCATTCTTCGTTGTGATATATAGTGGTTGGTGAGTCAGCAATTCATGGTCTAGATGTGGTGTAGATCACAATAGAGAAGATCCAGTTAGTCCTAGAGAGGATGAGGGTAACACAAGACCATCATAATGGTTTTTATGATCATAGGAGGAGGCACATATATTTTTAGGTTAAAGAACATTTGTTCTTAAGTGTATCCCCTCAGCGGGGTTAGAAGAGGTTTGATAGGGGGAGTAAGATTTCTCCTTGGTTTGTTGGTCCCTTTGAGGTGTTGAGGTGTGTCAGAGAGGTGGAGTATCTATTTTCATTTCCACAACAACTAAAGAGGATCCACAATGACTTACATGTGTCTTAGCTCTATCAATATCTTTATGATGACACCCACATCATTGACTGGGGAGATATGGATACTGAGAATGACATGATGTTTGTTGAGTGGACAATAGAGATCCAGGATCATCGAGATAAAGTAATTTAAGGGTGAACCATTACCATGGTTCTTATGTTATAGATGAATGAAGTCCTAGATAATATTACTTGGGAGTGATAGATGTAGATGCGTTCCTAGTACCCAAAGTTTTTTTTGAGTTTCTTCATTATTTTTTATTTGCTTATGTGATTTTTGTATCTTGTTGTTTTATGAGATGTTTTTTTATTGATGATTTATTGTGTGATAAAGCCTTTATAATACAGTAGGAGGAAACATGATTCCAAATCAAGAAACATTATACTATTACATGATTAAAACCATGCGGGTGAGTCAGTTCTTCCCAAATAAGATAATATCTTGATATAGAATATGGAATTGATTAATTTGTGTTATTAGGGTAGTCCTATATACTAATTGCGAATGTTGTTGGTTTTTCCTATGTGGAGGTTAAGATAGTTGTGAAAATGGTTTTGTTTGAAGGTGGTGGCATTTAGCTGGTTCCAGATGTGTTATGTTGTTCCTAATGATAGGTAGTTATGTGGTCATGTGGGGTGTTTTTTGGGCATTTTAATTAGGTGGGTTTGGATGGTGGTAGCATTTAAATCGTGACGAGATCCTTTAGAGGTATCTCATGGGAAGTTCAGACCCCTTACTTTACTTCCAAGTTCGGTTTTGATTCTCAAGTATGTGAATAATTTGAGAGGTATCTAATGTAACATTCTAAACCTTCCTAACCCATTAATTTTCTGATTTTTTTTTCTTGGAGGTGTTTGAGATAAGTCTTAAGGAGGTTCTATGGAGTTGGAGATATAGATATGAAACAATAGGGAATTCATGATGTAAAAGTGGGATTTTCATTGTGAATTTGTGTTTTGAATCCTAAACAGTTTGTGGTTCATGGATTGTTATTTGTAGAGGGATAGTTCATGAAATGGGTTTAAATTTTAAAATAGGAATTTAATGTGTAATTTTAATTTATAAAAGGAACCATGAATTTCTATGGAAAACCAAATATTTGAGAATCTATGGACTAAATCAGTTTTATATATTTTAATCCAGGGATCTCATGGAATATATTCCATAAACTTGGAATTTATGCAATAAATAGGGTGACTTACAACCTATATATAAGTTTTATTTAGCATAATTTTATATCATTTGGTAATTTCTTCTCTGAATTTTTGGAGTAACTCTAGCATATTCGGGATACCTTCTACCCTTTCTTCCTCCACCTTGATCCTTGGGTCCTAGTGGTTGGTCATTAGTGATATATAGTGACTTCTTCTCCTTTATCTGCTCATTTTCCTTCATCTTTATCTTGGGGATTCACTACAACATTTTTGGTTTTTTTGGGTGTATTTTGGGATGTGTTTTTGAAAACCCTTTGGTTTGGTCTAGGTTGATCCATAGGTTTTTAGTGAGGTTGTGGTTTTTGGGCTATTTCTTCTTCTCCCTATGGTTCGTAGTGAGATCAGAAATCTTATTTAAGGTAGGGTATCCTTGTTCTTTTCTTTTTTAATGCTATGTGTGGGGATTTAATGTTTTTTATTTCTTTTGGATGGATAATAAGGGTTAGATTAATAAAATTTAATTAATTTTAATAAAATTAAATCGATGGATTTGGGAAGTAATTTCATGATTTACTATTTTTTTAATATTGTCGATCATATTATGCATGCCTTTTTCAATTTTGAAAATAATGACTATTGGGAGCCTTGGTTGCACAGTATATGATATGTTGTGAGACCCTTGTCATGTTGTTGTTTGATCACACCATAAAAAAATGAAAAAGAACATATATATGGATAATAAATTGGGTTCCCAGGGAATATGGTTTGTGTGATAATACCCATGATAAATGAAGAAGTAATATGATAAATGTCCCTAAATTAATTATAGAAACTGAGAAGTGTTTTTGTTGTATATGGTTTCCTTGTTTTGTTTCCACATTTGATGTAGGATGTTGTATGGTGATAGAGGAGACCAGCTAGTATGTGAGTGGGATATGATGTGGCATTCCATGATTGGTTGGAATGTATGTGATGTGGGTAGTTGTGTGGTGGTGTGGTGATGTGTGGTGGTTTTGTTCAATGAGGTTGTTGTGTAAATTGTGGTGTGGTGGTTGTGGTTGTGTAGTGGTGGAAATGCGTAGAGGATGATACGTTTGGTTATTGTGGTGAGATGGTTTGACCGATGTGGTGTGGTAGCGATGATTGATTTGAGATGGGTGAGTTGTTTTGTGGTGTGGTTATGTTAGTTTCCTAGTTATATAGAGAATAGATTTTTAATGATGAAATGAAATATCATGGGTTGGTGAATGAATAAAGAATGGGCTTTAAATTGATATGTGGTAATGGAACAAATGAATTGAATAAATTAATGGGTCATGTGGTATTAAATGAAACAACTTAATGAAAAAAGCGTTCAAAATTGTAATTGAAAGGGGAATCATGTGGATTGTGTGATAGTTTTATGACGTGTTGTATATAGTGGTGGAAGTGGTTATGACAGTTGATGTGTGGTGAAGTGGTGGTGTAGTGGTGTTTTTTAGTGATATTTTTTGAACCCATAGTCTGGGTATTATGTTCTATTTATATATCATGTATTTTATGTAATTTCTATACATTCCTCAGATGAGTTGGATAACCTTACCAATTCCCAAAGTTTTTGGGTTCTGGGTGTTTTACCCAACATCCAAGATAATGGTGACACAGATGGATGGCTAACCCCTCTTTTCCACTCTTTCTTCAGTAGCAGTGATGGCCCATGTGTCTTTGGGTGAGACATGATGTGTTGGTCAAGGTTTCTTTGGGTGAGGTGTGATTTGTTGTCCTAAGTGTCTTTGGGTGAGGTGTGATGTGTTGGCCTAGGTTTCTTCAGGAAGGATGTGATGCATTGAGGTATTGATGTGATGTGATATATGGTGGGGTCATGTGTGGTGGTAGGATAGTATGAGCACTACAACATTATTATCCTTTAGTAGCATTTTTTTAGCAGTGGTTTAATAAACTGCTGCTAATTTTTTTAGATAAATTAGATGTGGTTTTTAATAAACTATCAAGAAACGTGTTTTTTACAATAACGACAGTTCTCCCCCCCAACTCCCCTGACTCCCCCAACACCCCAACCCCCTAACCCCCACGACCCCCTGAAACCCTAGGACCCCAGCGACCCGGGTGACCCTGATGACCCCAACGACCCCCTAAGCCCTCACAACACCTCGCCGACCCTTACCGCGCCTTGCCGCCCATCACAACCCCTACAACCACCCAAAGTACTAGGATCCCATAACCCTGGAAACCCCCACAACCCCAATGACCCCCCAAATCCCTCACCATGCCTCTCTACCCCTCACTGCACCTCGTCGCCCATCACGACCCCCACGACCCCCCCGAATCCCAAGGAGCCCATGAACCCGGCAACTCCCGCGACCCCGACGACCCCTCGAAGCCCTTGACATGGTAAAAATATATCATTAGTTTGGGTCATCTATATCATTAGTTTCATTGATGGTATACGATTCATTAGGGTTTTTAGTGTCACTCATATCGTTTATGCATTAAGTTTCATTAGGTAAAACTATATTTTTATCATGGTTAATATCCTCTATATCATCAATGTACTCAGTTCCCTGAATTTCAACCATTTCATCATTGTTATTTGGTTCATAAGTGATAGAGATGTGATTGGACTCTTCTATCTCATCAATATCATCAGTGTCTCTAGTCTCATTGGGTTCATTATTTTTTATAGAATTTATGGTTTCATTGGAGTCATCAACACCATTTATGTCATCAGTGTTGTTACATTCATTATCATATTTGGTTGTGTTGATGTGATCATGGTAATAAGTGTCATCATTGTTATATGTGTCCCCAATTTCTATAGAGTCATTGGTTTCATATGTTTTTTTTGTTTCAAGAGTTTATTTGGTATGGTTCAACACATAGATGTCATTGATGTTGTTTGTCTCATAGATGTATTAAATTTCATTGGAATCATTGAAATTATTTATGTCATAATTTCCATTGGTATGGTCCACGTCATCAATTTCATTGGTAGGATCTATGTATTTAGTGTCATTGTGGTTATTATTTTTTTCATCAACATCATTTTTTCCTTGGTTATTCAGTTAATTGGGGTCTACATCATCAAAGGTTTTTACTACATCACCATAATCATTGTAATTATTATTGTTCTTAGAATAATCAACAATGTTAGTGTTGTTTTTCATAACCATGTAATCCATGTAATCCATTTAATTGGTGCTATCTGTTTCTTTGATGTCATCCAATGCGTCAATATTTTCAATGTCATTTTCATCATATATACTCTTAGTTTCAACAATGTCATTGGTTTATTAAATGTATTTTTATCATTAGTCTGATTGATAATGCCTGAAATATTATTATCATCATTTAAATGTATTTCATCCATATATTCATTACATTTTCTTTCACATGGGATATTATTTTCATCAGCTTATCAGGTGTCATCGCAGAGCCCGAGAATTAGTGGTTATTTACTACATTTTAATTAAATTATTAATTTTTTTTATTTGTACCAATTCTACATGTACATTATTATAGTCTAGCTATATTTTGGGATATCATTAGTGGTGGCCTATTTAATTATAGTCACACCTTTCTCAGGATCCCATGGAACTTGGTACCCAAGTTTATGCTACTTGATTGTAGGATTGGGTTTGGGAAAGGCTCAATGATTGATGATTGGATTACTAGGAAAAATCATGGGAGTTTGGGACTAGGATTGGACTTGGGAACATATTCAAGGTTTTTCCTAGTTTTATCTTTTGGAATTTTGGTTTCTAATATATATGATCTGCTACTGATGTATTCATTTCCTAACATGTAGTATATAGTTTATTTGTTATAGCATGGGTTTTTTATTATCTCTCTATTCTTTTATGGATTTTTTTAATTTCCATGCTTTGGGTTTTTAGTGGGTTGGTTCATTATTTACCATATGTATTTATATAGAAAAAACTTATTTAACATATTTATATATTTTTTTAACTAGTATATATGAATCTCTTTCCCTATTTAGTAATAGTTATGCATTTTAATTTTTTTTAATATTTTGTAGGTACATTGTGATATACATGGATAAAAGCTGGATTACATTACCAAGGAACACACCTCAGTATGCTAAGGGTTTGGAAGAGTTTTTAGATTTTTCAATTTCCAATTGATCTGTTAAAGGGAGAATAAGATGTCCATGTCCTAAATGTAAATTTAAAAGATGGATGAAGAGAGATGAAGTTTATGAACATCTAATATTGAAGAAATTCCTTGCTCAATATTTGTGTTGGATTTGGCACGGAGAATCAAATGTTACAGAAAGGTTGAGAACTAATGTCAATCCATAGAATGAGCTCCCAAATTCATCTACAATGGAAAATGAAATGCAAAACCTTAAAAATGATGCATTCGGAATTTCAAGGCCCCACCATCAACATAAAAACATATTAGAAAAACCAGATGAGGGTGTTACAAATAGCAACATGCCAAGTGATGTTTTTGAGACTGTAGGACAACCAGATCAAGATTGTAACATATCATGGGATACTCCTCTTTATTCTATGTAGAATAATGTAAGAGAAAACTTCACCAAGGAAAATACATTTCATGGTTTAGTTGAAGATGGAAATCAAGAGTTGTATAGTGGATGTTTTAAATATTCAAAACTTTCTTTTCTGCTGAAGTTGTATCATATCAAATGTGTATGTGGAATTAAAAATAAGGAAATTTCCATGATATTGGAATTTTTGTGTGATGAATTTTCTGAGGCAAAAATACCCGAGTCTTTTTATGATATGAAAAAAATTTGTTAATAGGATTGGTCTGAATTATAAAAAAATACATGCGTGTCCCAATGATTGTATACTTTATTGGTGATAGGATTTAAGTAGACAGGATTGTAAAAAATGTTCTTCTTCTAGATGGTAGTTAATGGGTGATGTTGGAAGTCTGAATCAACATACTACCATGAATAATAATAAAATGAATAAAACTAAAAAGGTTTTTCATTACATTCCTTTAAATCCTCAATTGCAAATATTATTCATGTCATCAAAAACCGCCAAACACATGAAGTGGAATTCTATAGATAATAATAATGATGGGTTAATGTGACATCCACTAGATTCACAATCATGAAAGACATTTGATTCATTACATCCATATTTCTCAGTTGATACTAAGAATATTTGATTGGGATTGGCTTCCAATAGATTCAACTCATTTGAGACTTTGAGTACCAATTATAGCATTTGGCCAGTTGTTTTGATCCCCTACAATCTACCTCCATGGATGTGTATGAAATAAAAGTCTTTTATCATTTCTATGATTATTCTTGGAAAAAATGCCTAGAAATGATATTTATGTATAATTTTAGCATTTAATTGAAGAATTATAGAATTTATGGAGTAACAGTGTTGAGACATATGATACTTCATCTAAAACAATGTTCAAAATGCATACTGCTTTAACGTGGACCATTAGCGACTTCCCTAGACTTGGGAATTTATCTGGTTAGAACACTTATATGGGTTTGGATTTTCCTACTTTTAACTTTTATTTTGATCCCAAACGGATACCTCACAGTAGAAAATGGTGCTTCTTGTGCTATCAAAGATTTCTCGATACATCTCATAGATTTTTGCTAAACAAATCAAAATTTAATGTATTCATTGATCGTAGACCACCTAAAAAGTTTCTAACTAGTTCTAAAATATTGGAACAACTTGTAAATGTTGAAACAAAATATGGGAAGGTTCATCATTTGACTGATAGTGAGAAACAAGTTCGAAGTGCATTGTCAAGTGAAATTGGAACGCAACAATAGAAGAAAAAAAGTATATTCTTCAAACTTCTGTATTGATAATTTAATTTGTTGTGGAATAATCTTGATGTGATAAAAATTGAGAATAATGTTTGTAAAAATTTGATATTCAGATTGCTTAATGAGCATGGAAATTTGAAGGATCATCTCAATGCTCAGAGAGACTTACAAGTAATGAACATAAAACGTGATCTCTGGATAGATGAGAATGAAAAGTATGATCCGATAATTTTTGTAATGAAAAAAAGGGATAAAGATACATTCCTTAAAATTTTAAATCATGTGAAGGTATCTTATAGGTATTAAAGTGACATCTTGAGGTGTGTTTACTTAAATAATCATAGGTTATATGGAATGAAAAGTCATGATTCACATATTTTGTTGCAAAAGTTACTACCATTGTCATTGCATAAATTATTACCTAAAAAAGTAACTACTATTGTACTCCAATTCTGCACATCTTTTAGACAACTATGTAAGAAATATCTACATTCATTTGAGCTTTAGAACCTTCAAGAGAGTTTTGTATTGACACTTTGTGCAATGGAGATGATATTTCCTCCATAGTTGTTTACTGTCATGATGCATTTAACTATGCATTTGGTTGATGAAACTAAATTAGGAGGCCCCGTACATTATCGATGGATGTATCCAATTGAGAGGTACTCTATTTATATGTTTTTTGGTTAAGTAAACAATTATTGGAACTTAATTAAATGAATAATTATGTTTGTTTATTTTATTTCATAGATATCTTGGGAATTTGAAATCATACGTGAGAAATAAAGCTCCACTAGAAGGCTTTATTTCTAAAGGCTATTTAGTAGAGGAGTGTATTACCTTTTGTTCTAGATACTTGGATGATATTGAGACAAGATTTAATCGAGTTGGACATGTTGATGACACATCGACTCAATCTCAAATACATGGAAAATCAAAAATATTTCCTACTATTGGCCAATCAGTTGGGATGACCTCAAGTGTTACACTGACAGAAATAGAATTATTACAGGCACATAAATATGTATTGCTGAATAGTGAAATTGAAAATCCATTTATTGAAGATTTTAGGATACAAACAAAGATATGAATGAGAGGCTGAACACGAAATGAGAAAGGTATAACAAAATATATTAATAAAGATATTGTAGAATGGTTTGCATGAAATATAAGTTCATAAATATTGAAATAAATATGGATATTAGGTTGACACATATATTTTGTAAATCTAATAATGTATATTTTTTTAGATCATGAATACTGATACTCAATCAGAGTTTTTAGAATATTTGAAGTTTCTTGCTCGAGGTCCTCTAAAACAAGTTTTAAAGTTCGACACTTACAATATGAATGACTTTAGATTTCATACATTCGATCGAGAAGAGGGTTTAAAAACACAAAATAGTGTTATATTTACATTTACTAAAGTGGGATACTATGAAAATATGACTGGAATTATTGAATTAAATTACCACAGGAATTTTGTTGTTGTTTTATTCAAATGAAATTGGGTCTATATTGTCAGAGGTATTAAAAGAGATTCCTTTCAATTTAATTGTGTGAACTTCTCTCACTTGATGGATGTTGGTGATTGTGAACTACATGATCCATATATCTTATCATCGCAAGAGAAAATGGTATATTATGTGAATGATGTTTTGGATGAAGGGTGGAGTGTAGTTTCTCGTGTAAAAAAAGAGATTTGTATGATATGGGTGATGAAGTGTAATATTTGACCTCTGACATCGAATCTCGTCAATATTAAGAAGCAGACTTATTTGTCTATCATGATATTGAAAATATTAGTCTAGCATGGATAGATGAAGTGGATGAAATAATGGAGTAGTAAAATGACATGATTGAAGGGGAAAATGATTTTATGTACAGTTATGCATTCATTTAGCAACCACTTATTTCATTTGTGTAGTCATTCATTATCATTATTATGTATATTTTTTTGTTAGTACTGTGCATTTGTTATCATTTTTAATTTTTTTTCGGCCTAATTTTTTTGAAATATATGTTTCGAACTTAATTTTATTTTATTAAATGATAGGAATGCCAAGGAGGAAATGTTATACTGTATGGAATCTAACCAAAGAGAATATAGTTATCCCATTTGATTCATATGGGGTCCCTACAGATGACGCCACATGATTACTTGGCCAGATTATTGGCCACTTATCCATGAAGCCAGTTTCCCATCCTATTTTGTATGATGATTGGAGGTAGATATTCACTTTGAAGAATGTGTTTATTGATTTATATCAGAAGATGACTGGATCTACCCTCGGTGGTATTGCATCGACTAGTGGTGAGCAGGTAAATCACAAAAATTCAAAATCATTTATTTTGCAAACATTTATTGGTTTTAAGTTTAAATATAAATATACAACAATATTTAATTTTCAATATAATGTTCTTAAAAGTGGTAGCAGGAAGTAGATATGGTGGTGGAGAGGGTGATGAGCAGTGTTTATTATCAGACAATGATTAGTTGTATTGTTGATATGTTAGACAAATATGGTAACAGTCAGTTTGTATATGTATCATGTGTGGCACAGAGTTTCCACGAACCATTTTCATGACCTAAAATTTTCTTTATTCTCATGTTTAATTTTATATATTAGAACCCAGTCTTCCAAAGACACTAGTAATTTATTATCCTTATGTTGTATTAATGGATATTTATATTTATGAATCATATAATAATCTGTAAAAATTTCACCAAGATTATATGATCCACCGGTGTCATGCAATGAATACAATATGGAAAATTTTATACATGTATCCATATATGGTTCATACCACACTCAATATAATCCCACTAGATCATTATACTATCATCCTAATAGTTGCATAATTTTAGAGATAACAAAAAAATATCCCTTCACCAATACAACATGATGCAAGTATCGAAAAGAGGTAGAATGAACAATTTGTGCACGATTTCCCAATTTTTTCTCATGAACTATGTAAACACCCTCCATAATCAGTGGCATGAGAATGGTTGGCACACAGTAGGGATAAATATGTAGAAAAACTGTGAGCCTCATTAAATAGGTTATAAATTACAAAAATCCCCCAATGTCCTTATTTCTTTTCACCCTGTATTTATTTCTCTTTCGTGTACTCAAGGGGGATCCCTCCCATGATCCTCCTATCCTCTCCTCTCAAAGGGTTGGATTGATACTCATTATCTGGTGTTGAATTCAACCTCTATCAAGTAAGTTTTATATCACTCAACTAGTCTAGGAATCTTCCTTCCTTCTTTCTACATTTATCTTCTCTATAGATGCATTATTTTGGTGCAACTAAATTCACCATATTATCAGGGAATTCATATGTTTCCAGAATTTCTCTAGAAATGGATAGAAACATGCCTTGATATTGGTCATGTCGGTCATCCATGGTATTTGGTAGGTGGTCTATAGAATTTCCCTTAAAGTCTTGATGTTTTATAAATTGTGTCAGTATGATTTTTGGTGGGACTTCCATGCGGAGACTTGTGAATTTGTTGTTTAATTTGTTGAACATAGTTCATTAGGATTAGTATCAATTGTTTATTAAATTGTCCATGTTAAGAACCATGAACCTCAAATTTGAACCGCACATAATGGTGTAATCCTTGAATGACTTAATATAATTTTTTTTTCTCTCTAATAAAACCCCCTTTTAAGTGTATTTTTTTTCTAAACTATCAAAGTGAAGTTCAAATGAATTATGGGAGGACATGAAAACCCCCTATATATGCCTTAGTGACCAAACCCTTTTTAGGTGGTTAGGGCATAAGTCTTATTGTTGGAACTAGATTTTCTCATATGGAATTCATCTTATAATGGCCTACCACATACCTTTGTATGTATAGTGTTAACTTCCATGGGTAGTCCACATGGACCTATTACTTTTATTCAATTCTCAGAAACCTTTAACTATGGAATGGACTACCAAATTAATTAAATGAAATGGTATGAGTTATGGATTGATTACAACATGTACCTTATGAATTTATAGTTGAAATGGATTATGGGTGTGAACCTCACTAAATACACTTTATTTATAAGATTGCATGGATCTACACATGGCATTATTAGTATTTAAAACTTAAAGAAAATCAATGTATTAGTTACACATTGAAAGAAACTTATTTTCCTCTTTAAGGAATACTAAGGACATGCTCATAGGTTGTTGATACTTTGTACATTAGGGGTGATACATGTTATATCATGGATGATCACACTGTTTATGTTACTTAGCTTCATATGAGTAACACTGGTTCTCAATGGGGAACACATGGATGGACTCAGTGGAATGATTATTACACCATGAAATAAGTGATACTTAGACAAGTGTGTATCAATTTGAATGTGATTTTTCTTATAAAAATGTTGGTTTCCTTTTATTCTTTTGGATGTAGGATGTATGTGCATGTGAAATTGGAGTGGGTTTTTTTCCAGGGCACTGGTACTGGGGCTACAAAATCAGCTTTTTTTTTGTAAATCTAGATATAGAGGCAGTTTAAACTGTCACTAAGTAAATGGATCATATTTAGCAGTGGTTAAAACCGCTTCTATAATTTGGAATTTTACTATCGGCAGTGGTTAAAACCGCCACTATATACAATAATTTAGCGGTGGTTAAAACCACCGCTACATAGTTTTTATCTTCTGTTATCATTTTGCGATAGTTATCTTGGTTTTGGCAGTGGTTGTCCCAAAGAAAATGAAATTATTTTTTAGCAGCGGTGTAAATCGACGCAAAAAAAAATCATTTTCTACTGGGAGAACCACCTGGAAAACCACAAAAAAACCACCGCAAAATGAATTCACTATGATGGTTACCATAAACCACAGCTAAATTGAATAAACTGCCACATATTGTATGTCGACACACAATTTAGAGACAGTTTTTTGAAACCACCGCCGCAACATATTGCGGTGGTTTAAACCGCCAACATATCCAAAAAAACTGCTGCTATGTGGTGATTTTTCTATAGTGGATGATTATTCCCTTCACATTCATGATAACCTACTACTCTGGTTATGTGATGATATGTGGTGTGATGGACCAAGTTTCTTCAAGTGAAATGTGATGTGATGATGCCTGATACTAACACTAGATGATAGACCTTGCGAGGGCGGGGTAGGTAGTGATGCACCCCAGCCAACATCAGAGATGATTGATTGTGATGTGATATATATGGGAGGGATGGGAGCATAAGACATTCAACATTGGAGTGAGAGAGAGGAAAATCAGTGGGGGCATGGCAGTAAGATGCCTCTATTTTATTCATGATTATTATGTTACTTTATTGAATGTATGATTTGGTGAGAGATCCATTGTAAGGTTGGTATTAGTTAGCTGACCTGTTTAGGTGCTTTTTGGTTCTGTTATTTGTTCACTGGTGCATTTTCATGCTTTTTCACATGTTCACTTGAGACCATGGGTATGATCCTACTGATTATACTTGTATGCTAACCCTACACATATAAACTATTTTTTAGGTTTACAAGAGGACTTTGGGTACTGAGATGGGCATTTCTATCTTGGGTTGGAGTTGATGTTGAATCACTACTATAAGACTTATCTTTTGGTATTTTACTTGGAGACTTTTATTGTATCTATTGACACTGTTCATGCATTGTAGGATGATTTTGGGTATATTTTATATGACGAAGTTACTTGGTGGTGGTTCATCCTATCTTCTGATCCTATTTTATTATAGAAGATAATTCCTTCCTTATGTGAGATTTTTATACCCTTGGTGCTTGTTGCTAACCCAGGGACTACTAAAGGCAGGAATTGAAGGTCATTATCTCTCTTCCTCCATTTCCAGCCCAGGAGGTGTATCCTTGGAGGGAGGGAGTCGTGAAAATACATATGTCTATTTATGTATTATGTGTATGTATATATGTGTATGTGCATGTATTTTTACATATGTATGTCTATGCTTATGTATGAGTGTATGTGTATATGTGTGTGTGTGTTTGTGTGTGTGTATGTGTATGTGGGTGTATGTGTACATGCATGTCTATTTGAATGTATGAGTGTATGCATATGTGTATGTGTATGCATGTTTATGTAGTATGTGTATACATGCATATGTATATGTATGTATGTGCATGCATGTGTATGTATGTATGTGCATACACGTGTATGTAATTTTATGTGCGTATATACATATGTGTATGCATATGTATATGCATATACATGTGTATGTGTATGTATATGTGTATGTGTATACGTGTATGCATGTGCATATGTATGTATATGTGTATGTGTATGTGTATGTGTATGTGTATGTGTATGTGTATGTGTATGTGTATGTGTATGTGTATCTGTATGTGTATGTGTATGTGTATGTGTATGAGTGTATATATACGTGTATGTATTTGTACATGTATGTCTATGCATATGTGTATGTATATTTATTGATTTAATATTATTTATTCATTTTTAATAATTCTATATTTTTAGTATTTCCTGTAATTTATTCATTTTTAATATTCATTCATTTTTTAATATATATTCATTTAATATTTCTGTAATATATTCAATTTTGATAGTTAATTATACATTTTTTTAATATTTATATATTTAATTGAATAATAATATTTTTAATTAATATTAAAAATTATAAAGGTTAATAAATAATTATATTTTTAATATACAATCAATACAGTTTATACATTCGTAATCAATAATAATAATATTATTTATTTATTCATTTTTATTCATTTTTATGAGTTATAAATTCATGTAATTAATGTTGTGAATTAACCTTTTAAATATTTTTGTAATTTATTTTATTTTATTTATTCATTTTTAATATTAATTTATTGATTTTTTGGATTTTTGATATTTATTAATTTTTTATATTTTTGAAATTTTTTAATTTTTAAAAATTTATACACATTTTTTACTATGTTTTAATATCTTCAATATGTTTTAATTTATATGATTAATATTTATTCATTTTTATGTATTAAGTTTTAATATTTTTAATATGGTTCAAATTTATATAATTGATTCCTCTAAGACCATCTCCAACCCACACCATTTTAGTGTGTAACTGAACTCCAATGTACGTCATCCCCAACACCATTTTGGTGTTTATGTAGTCAATTATGCTATTATATTAAATTCATTTTTAATATATGAAAAAGTAAACATCATTTAACTATTTTTTTCATATTTTTTACTTAATTAATCAAATAATTTAATCATATTTATTTTAATTTATTCATTCTGAATATATGTGTGTGTATTTAATTAAATTAATTTAAATTAATTATTAATATTTTTGTGTATTCAATATAATTCTTTTTAATAATTTTTTCATTTAATAAAAGTAATATAATCTATTTTTTTTTTTCATTTTATGTGACTATTATTCACGTAATTAATGTTATGAATTCACTTTTTAAATATTTTGTAATTTATTCAATTTTATTTATTCATTTTTAATATTCTTTCATTTAATATTATTTATTCATTTTCAATTTTTATTAATTTTTAATAAATTTAAAATTTATTCATTTTTAATAATTATTTATACATAATTATTTACTATGTTTTAATATTATTAATATGATTTTAATTAATATGATTAATATTTATTCAATTTCATCTATTAATTTGTGATATCTTTAAAATGATCAAAATTTATATAATTCATTAATTTAGACACATTTTTTAATATTTTCTTCATTTTTTATGTGTTTAAAATTAATGTAATTAATCTCAAAAATTATACATAACAATTTACCATGTTTTAATATTCTTAATAGGTTCTTAATTTATATAAATAATATTTATTCAATTTTGTTTATTCAGTTTCCATTTTTTAATTTTTTTGAAATCTATATAATTAATTTATTTAAATGCATTTTTTAATATTTTATTCATTTTTGTACTTGTTGACAATTCATGTAATTAATCTTATTATTTATTTTTTAAAATAGTTTTTCTATCTATTAAATTTTATTTATTCATTTTTAATATTATTTCATGTGATATTATTTATTAATTCTTCATATATTTTTTGGAATTTAAACATTTTATAAAATTTATTTATACAAATTTATTTACTATGTTTTAAAATTTTTAATTTGTATTTATCTTGATTTTAATATATATTAATTTTTCATTTTTTAATAATTTATATAATTAATAAAATGTATCCATTTTTAATATTTTTGAAGTCTATTCTTTTTTAATTTTTCAATTTCACTCATTTTTAACATTCATTCATTTAAAACTATGTATTCAATAATAATTTTAATTTTTTTTACATTTTTTTATAATTTATTCATTTTTAATATATATTCATTTAATATTTTTTGTATTTTATTTTAAATAGATTTTATTAGAACTTAAAAAAGTGCTGATAAATATTGATTTTATGAGCACTAATATAATAAGCACTGGTAAATGTATAACCTTATTAATGCTAAATTTGTGGCGAAAAAGATAAATTTTTTCTGCACTTATTATTTTAACACTAATAAAACCCATCTTTATTACTATTTTTTTTTGGAAATTGCAGATAAGGCCCTTCTCAATCTTATATATTCAACCTTAACAAAACCCACTTCTTCGCATCATTCAAACTCTCATGGAAGTCGACCTCTACCAATGCCCCCTCAAACTTCTCAGATCAATTATCTCCCTCTAAACCTAATGTATGTGATTATTAATACTCATATTTAGTCGATCTTACATCACCAATTCAACATCATAAATAATTTCCTATTCCTCATAAATTAATGTGTCCAAAAATTGTCAAGTTGTAGTAAGAATGCCAATTATTGGATTATCATCACCTAAATTATTTTCCCTCCTAGTATGGGGCTAGTTTTTTAGTCTCCGATATTATATGAAGAACCCCAACCACATGAATCATTCACATGGCCCTTCCTAAAAGGTAATCCAGTTCAGTTTCCCCACTAAGATGTGGGTTGGTTTTAATTGTTGGCCCCAACATCTAGAAAACTCACATCATGATTTTTTTTTAATTTGACTCAATTCACCTACTTTTTCATTTATATTGGCTCAGTTTTGTAAACTTTTACTCATTGTAGTTGATTCCCCTTGCTAAAATCATTGAGAATTCATTCCACTTATTCCAAACTCAGTTCTAATTAGAATCATGTCTTTATTTTTAGTGCATTCTTATACTTGGACCCACTTCCGTTCATTCTAACCACAATTGGATATATTTAAGTCATCATTTTGATCTTTTTTTCCAATTGAATTTATGATCTCACCCCATTGAGACATACCCATAGTTTTATTTAAACCCTAGTCCTAGTTATAGGGAATCCTAAAACTCTCTTTAAATATCCACTTAGACTAACTTTCACCCCTTAAATTGAAATCATGATCAGAATTCAAAATATCTGTACCTACTTCCATATTATTTCAAACTCTCAACCAGATTCCACTTTGACATTTATCCAAAGTTGATTATCTCTATTGGTTCTACTAAGGATGAGTTTTTTTCCAGGTGGTCTGAGGTAGTTGGTCTTATAATCCAATCATTAGTTTGAGATGAGGCTTTCTAATAACCCCACCATGATACTTCTTCAACTTGTGTTAAATTTGATCATTCCTTCTTTCCCCAATAATAATTTGCATCACTGTTTATTGTGGATTCATCCCAGCCATGTAAATTGTTTATATTTGAATAATTAATCAACCTCTAATTAGATTGTTCTTTGGTTTTGAAAGTATCTTGTGAACCCTTACCTAATACTTCTTTTTCATTAGATTTAAAATCAAGTGTTTCTTTAAATGTTGGGTTCTTAAGACCAGGTGATTAGGCCATATTAACATTTTCATCATCTAAAAAAAGATCATCAAATTCATCTCCCAAGAACCCCATCACTGAAAATTCAACTAGCCTCCATGTACCAAGTAAATAAATGAATAAACATCAAATCCTACCTATTTTTATAATCCCATTGAGAAAAGTTACATAAACCATCCTTGATCTCACTATTTTTCAGTAGATTAAATTTTAATTAGATTCTTTTTAAATTTATAGATATCAAACATTCCCTTCATTGATTTCAACCATTTAAAAATAATCTCTATACACAACATTCAACTCTTATTATATTATAAAAATGGATTCATATAGCTTAACTGATTCTTTAAGAATTATCTTTTAGGGTTATAAGATCATAATTTCTATTTATTCATTTATTTTGTTAAATATTAATATTAATGAATCAAATAAGATGAATATGAATTGAAAATGGATGGATTCCAATCATATGACAAAAGAGTATAAGAATGGGGTGAAAGAGTTCATCAATTTTAAGAAATTTCATCCATATGACCCTTCTCAAATCCTTTTTCCATATTTACATTTTAGTTATTCATGACTAATTAGTCTAGTTGAGATTGAAGAACACTTGATCTGTCACAAAATAGAGCAAAGTTAAAATTTTGGACCAAACAAAGGGAAAATATGAATGTATCTAGTGACTGGGATAACACTACATTTTATAGATCATCTGATATGATTATAAGTATGAATAATTATTAATACCTTATTAAGGATATTATTACATATATGAATGGTGATAAAGATCATATTGAGTAATTGATATTGATAGTTGAAGATGAACTTCATGATTTTCCAAAACTATTTCAGAAGTTAAAGAGTTGTTGAAATATGCCACTGTATGCTAGTTTCACTAAATATACAACATTTTCATCCATACTGAAGCTATATAATATAAAATATAGAAATAAATGGAGTGATAGAAGCTCTATTAAACTATTTTCTATCTTTAATGATATGCTACCAAAAGATAATTAGCTTCCTTAACAAACATATGATGCTAAAAAAATGTTACATTCAATGGGTATGATCTCTAAAAGAATACATTACTATCCAAATGACTATATACTATTTTGAAAGGACCATGAATTACTTAAAAATTCCAAAAGTGTGGTGCAACTTAATAGAAGAAAGATGAATCTAGTACTTCAAAATTTATATATTACTTTCTAATAATTCCAAGGTTTATTCACCTATATAAAAGTGAGGATATTTCAAGGCAATTTATGTGGAACACATATACAAGGAATATTTATGTGAAACATCATCACCCGATAGACTCTCCTCAGTGGAAAAAAATTGATCATGAGTATCCTGAATTTGGAAACAAGATGAAAACCTTTGTCTTACTCTATCTATAGATAGAGTGAGTCCTTTTGGTTTCCAAATCATCAATTATAGAATTTTTTTGGTTATGTTGGTAAATTATAACTTTCCACCATGGTTATGTATGAAGAAAAGATATAATATGTTTTTTCTGCTTACATATGTACCAAAACAACCAGGTAATGATATTGATGTTTACTTGGATCCACTAATCGAAGACTTAAAATTAATGTGGGATTCAAGTGTTATGTTGTATTATGATTACATAAATGAAGATTTCATTTTGATAGAAATATTTTGAAAGATGATAAATGAATTTCTTTCTTATAGTATTTTTCATGATATACATTAAATAAACTCAAGGGTGTCCCATTTGTGAACATGATAAACTTTGTTAGGTTGAAACATTCATCAAATACCACGTTTTTAGGATTATTTGGATTTATACATCGATTAAATAAATACTGATCTTAGAAAACATCATTCAACGAGAATTTAGAATAAGTTTCCACACAATCTATAATAAAAGGTGATCAAATGTTTGAGAAATTAAATGATATGGACACCTCTTTTGGTAAATCTTATTCAAAAAACCTTATAAAAAGTAATTTAAAAAGAGATTAGTTATTTTTGAATTACCATAATGGAATTTTTTGTATGTCATACATTTTATTGATTTTATATATTTGGAAAAAATGTACATGATGGTGTAATTGAAACATTAGTAAATACACCTAACAAAACAAATTATAACATTAAGGATATGTTGGACATGATTAAAATGTGGATATGGGAAGATTTGGCACCAGTGAAGGATGAAAGGAAAAATTTTCTTCCACCAACTACTTACACTCATTCTAGGAAAGAGAGATATCAATTTTGAAAATTCATGAATGATATATAGGTCTATATGGATATTAATCAAATATCAATAATATCATTTCAGTGACTGATTTAAAGTTAAAGGTCCTAATATCACATGATATCCATGTTTTGATGTAATATATAATGTTTGTAGATTTTCATTACATTTTTCCTAAGAATTTATTTCATACATTAACCAATATATATTTCTTTTTAAAATATATATAAAATAAATATATAGACCTGAAAAAATTTCCAACTATAGAAAAGTAAATTTTGTCATATTATGTGAATTGTAGATGTTCTTCCCACAATCATTCTTTGATATGATGGTTAAATTTATGGTTCACTTGGTTATAGAGATCTAAAAATATGGTAATATAAATTATATATTGATGTACCCCATTAAACAATATATGAATATTTAGAAAGGGTATGTCAAAAATCAAAGTATACTATAAGTTTGTATTATGGAACAATACATTGTTGAGGAACCTATTGAATTATGTACTGACTACTTTTCTAATGTGAAAAGAATTTCTCTACCAAAACCTCCTCACACAGGGTGTCTTATAGGTGAAGGAATTTCTCAAAAAGATTTTTTCACAATAACTATTACAGAGAGGGAGCATGCTCACCTTTACATTTTTCATAATATTTTAGATGTTGTGTCATATTTTGAAAGCAATAAAGCAATTATTAGGTATTTGAATCCATCAAGGGTTGAAATATGGATATAAAATACACATAATCAATAGTTTATAGGATGGTTTAAATACCATATATTTAATTAGTTAACTGAAAATCTAAATTCAATTTCAAAATGAATTTAATTGATTTATAGAGGAACAAGTGTGAATATATAATCTTATAATGGTTATATAATTAATGAATATACATTCTATATAAAGGAACATAATAAACACAGTACTATGAAAAATACTGGAGTTACACTTGTGGATAAATCTATTAATGTATCTAGTTCCATGGATATAAATCCAATTTATGTGAATATTTCATACTTTGGAATCATTGAAAAAATATGGGAGTTGGATTATACAATATTCCAAGTGATTATTTTTCAATTAAAGTATGTTGATAATAGGAGTGTAGCTAAAATTGATGAATTAAGATTTTTGAAAGTGTATTTTAGCAAGGAATGGTATAGAGAAGAACCATTTATAATGGAACCACATATAGTACATGTATTTTATATTCCAAATCATACAAATAGAAAGAGATAAATTTTTCTATTATTGAACAAATCGCTAAAGGGTCAGATGTTAATTAAACTGAGGATGGACCATTCATTGGTACATCACAATCATTTCATGGTGGTACTAACATAGACAGGTTCTTTTATATAATATGAGACTAAAATGAGATTATTTTTATACTATATAGAGGGGTCAAATCCCTTCAACCTTTAAAAAAACTGATTTAAAAAACGAGGTTATATATTTCTTTGTAATACACATTTCATTACCTCATATATTTTTTTCACTACTATATTAATGTAATATAAATTAAGTGTTCAACCAATTCTGTAGATAATGGATTCTTCACATGTCGATGCTTCAAATCATGATTAATAATAGGTTTCTCAACACGTAGATGCTCCAAATGTAGAGGAACAACAAGTTTCTAAACATAATGATTCTCCCAATGCAGAGGAACACAAAATTTCTCCATATCCTGATTATACCAATCTTGAGGAATAATATATTGATGATGTTGAAGTTGAGGAAATTGTAAAAGGCGAATAACCAATATCCCAGAAAATACAGGAGCATTGTATCATGGTGGTTTTAACCAAATTTTTTAAGAAGATAAGTAAAGGCAATAAATTTTATGTTGGATGGAATGCATGCGACTAGTATGTTAACCTCAACAAGTCTATTTTCATTAGTTAAATTGGAATCACCACTTGAATTCATGTTTTGATTGATATAGATACATGGAAAAATGTCATACCTGCTATTAAGGAAGTAATTTGGGAAGTGATCAGGGTATCATTATGATATACTTTCATTATTTTAATAAAAAAATAACGACACATTGATTTAAACTTCATTATCCATTATAGAGGGAATTTATACTAGATGAATACTGAATGAATTTTTTATGAATGGTCACTAGAAAGGATAATAGAGTCTTTCATACAATTATTACGAATCATCATCTCATGGATACTGAAGGGCAAGTAAACTTGAACCTACCATAGATGTATACACATGTGATAAACTAAGAAACATGGGGTGTGTTTATTGGTTATCATGAGGAGGAATATTTTTAAGTACATTATGATTGGTAATATATTACTTGAAAATATGTGTATTAATCACTTTGATTAATAATTTTTCATTTATTAAGAAGTGAATGAGTGTTGAAAATAAGTAGCATGAAACAAAACCAATATACCTCTACTATAAATCAAGTATGGGGTGTTCTTCAATAGAAAAAATTGTATATATTTTAAATATATAGTATTAATTATATGTTTCATGAAACAAAAACAAAATTATGTAACTTTTTTTATAAGAAGATTGATGAATCAAAAATCCAAACCCACTTCCATACCATATCTTGTACTATAGAAGGAGGCTCATATAAATAAAGATGAAATACTAATAGATGAAAACATACAAAAATTATGAGAATCATGTGTAAGTATGACATAATAAAATTTTTTTCTACTCTAAATTGGTATTATATAATAATAACTACTTATTTTCCTTTATTTTTTATCCAGTTTAGACGTAAGAATCATCATAGGTCATACCTAATTAATGACTACTTTCAGTGGCCTTAAATAATACATAAAAACAGTGGAGCAATAGAGGTTTAGGTTTTTGAGTGTTACCTTGAACATATTTTGAGAAAATAAATGTTTATAGGGATAAAGATAAGAAAATGGATGAGATTCAGACACAAATAGATGTTCTATAAGAAAAAATTAATTTAAAGTATGAGTTTTTATAGAATGTTATGGGAAGACATCAAAGAGAATAAAAAATAAAACAACAAACACTACATGAAGATCCACTCCCCATATTTGAGGAAAGACATTCCCCTCAAAGGTTTTTCTTACCACAGGGAATCAATTTCATTATAATTATTTCTATGAAATGGGGATTTGGTAGACACTGATACATTTTCTGTACTTATATTCTCTAGTGTGAAAATGATTGTGATTTATATCTATTATCACCCAACCATCACTTAATTTTGAGGGTTATAATATATAATATCCAAAAATATTATTTACTTAAAAAAAACTTCCAAAAGGCTATGTAAGAGTGGGGATTCACATAGCTCATGAGTCGATCATTGAGATAACTATTCCCCTTGATGATATATATGTTCACACGATCAAAATTATTACTGGAACATTCATAGAATGTCCATTTGATCTTGTAAAAATACAATTTGATAAAGTGGTATTCCTTTCCAATTTATTTTTTATTAAAAAATTAAAAAATTAATGAAAAAAGTATGAATCGATGAATGTTATTATAGATGGAGAAATGAAAGGGGAAATATAAGGTTGAATCAAAATGGTCTATAGGATTAACCAATTGATTGAAAAGACCTTCAGAAAGTACCTTTTCCCCACCAGTTCAACTTCTACATTTTCTAATATTACAGGTTCATGTGGATACAATGTTCAAAGATAGTGATACCACCATAATTTATTTATAAGAACAAATGTATAGAGAGGCCATTACCAGCTTTCTTAGTCTTGATAATTTAGATGAAATCCTTAATCATAGATGGCTAGGAGTCTTAGTTGTAAATTTATACATGATTCATTTTTTAATGATCTATTTTTCCAATAGTTGATACAATATGTTAATTAAAGTTAAATACTATTCATATTTTTTTTGGAGGTGTATATATCAGTACTATTTGAAGGGAAAACCTCGTGAACAAACATTTGGACTCATTATTTCTCAGATCACTACTATGTAAAAAATCTCATTGAAATAAAAGGATTATTTAGGTATAGTATAAAAAATAGATGAAATATTTAAAAATAAACTTACAGATGATAAACTATTCTTAATACCCATGATACAGGGGTAAACCTCTTCATTTTAATCATATAAAATATATTTTCATTCCTTTAATTACTTATTCCTTTATGTTTTTAGGTAGCATTGGTTGATCTTTGAAATCAATTTGGATACTCTTAAGATTTATTTTTTGGACACAATGCATGGATACCCAAAAAATTGAACACACATGATGATGTTTATCAATTTTTAATAAACTAAATGCATAATTTTACAAATAAACTTAAAGTTATACATTTTATATTATATTTTAATGAAAATTTTGTTATGATATGGTGGTGATTAAATATCATCAAAATCATGGAATGATGATAGTTCATGCAATTAAGAATCCTATTGACTTTTATAAGTGGATAAGTATTAGGATATATATAATACGATATCAATATAAAAACATATATAAATTAATTATTTTTATTAATGTTTCTGTATATTTTGAAACAAATTAATGAAAAATATTGTGGTTATTACATTTGAAAATTTATGAAATATATTGTATTTCATCAACAAACTAGCATCCCCAAAGAGGTATTTTTTATGATAATTAAAATTTCATTTTAAAAAATTATTAATCCTTTATTTACTTATATGTTTTTAATACTAACAAGATAGTCGATAGTCCTTATATTATAAAGAGGAACCTATTTTTTTAGAAACAAATGAGATGGATACATGGTGTCAGAATATGTACAGACATTATGATGCACTCATGTACTATTTTCTCTCTTTATAGGGATATTAGTTCATTATTTTATCAGTTTATAGTCAGTATTGTGTGTTTTCAATTTACAAATGACTCAATGTTATTTTTTAGTTTAAAATTGATATTTAAGTTAAAACATGTGTCACTCAATGAAAACTAAAAAAACATGCTTGAATTTCCTTGACACTTTAGGAAAATGATACATAAGTCATTTTTGATGTGAAAGAATCATCTATATGTCAATTCAAAACATGATGTGACCAATATGACCCAAAGTGCATGTTTTTAATTTAAAAATGACATTTTAGTTAATAATATGTGTCACTCACTACTAACCTATAAAACAAACTCAATTTTTTTGATACTTTTGAAAAATGATTATTAAGTCATTTGTGATGTGTAGGAAACCATCACAAATTAATATGACACACAGTGTGATGAGTAAGACACAAAGTGTTCATTTTGATTTAAAATTGACATTTTAGTTCAAAAAATATGTGAAATACTCAAAACCAATCAAAAAAATTCTGATTGTTTTGATACTTTATGACAATGATCCATAAATAATTTTTAATGTGTAAGAATTATCCACATCTCAATCCAATACACAATATGAATGATATGACTCAAATTATGTGGTTTAAATTTAAAAATGACATTTTTGTAAAAAAGACACATGGTATACTCAAAACTAATCAAAAAATTTAGATGATTTTGATGGTTTAGGTAAATGATCCCTAAGTCATTTGTGACATGTAGAAATTGACTGTACCACAATCTAATACATGGTGTGACCGGTATGACTCAAAATGATTGTTTCCAGTTAAAAAATGAAATTTTAGTTAAAAACGTTCTTCACTAATTGAAAAATAATAAAATGTGCTTTATTTGTCTTGATACTTTTGGAAAATAATCCTTATGTCATCTTTTATGTGTAGAAATCAACCACACATTAATCCAACACATGGTGTGACCAATATGTATCAAAGTACGTGTTTCCTATTTAAAATGGCATTTAAGTTAAAAAGACACATGATATACTCAAAATTGATAAAGCACATTTATATTGTTTTTATAGTTTAAGAAATTTCTCCATAAGTCATTTTTAATGTACATGAATCATCCATACCTCAATCCAATACACAGTGTGACCGGTATGACCCAAAATGTGTGTTTTAAGTTTAAAATTGACATTTTCGTTAAAAAAATGTGTCACTAACTAAAATTAAACTAAACATAATCATATTGTATTGATACATTAATAAAAATATCTTTAACTCATTTGTGATGTGTAGTAATCATCCTCCCATCAATCTGACACATGATGTGGCTATTATGACTCAAAGTGCATGTATTCAATTTAAAAATGAAATTTTAGTTTAAAAGACATGTGACATACTTAAAATTGAGCAAACACATTCATATTATTTTTATTCTTTATTAAAATTATCTATAAGTCATTTTTTATGTATAGGAATTATCAAAACCTCAATCCTATACACTGTGTAACTGGTATGACTCAAAATGTGTGGTTTCAGTTTAAAATTGAAATTTTAGTTAAAAAAATATGTCAATCACTGAAAATAAAGAAAATGCACTTGTATTTTCTTGATACTTTAGGAAAATTATCCATAAGGAATTTTTAATGAATAGGAATCAACTGCACATTATTTTGGCACATGATGTGAACAACATGGCTTAAAGTGCATGTTTTAAATTTAGAAATAAAATTTTATTTAAAAAAATGTGTAACCCATTTAAAACCTATAGAACACACTCATATTATATTTATAATTTATTAAAATTATCCTTAATTCATTTTTGATGTGTCAGATCAACCACATGTTAATCTGACACACGGTGTGACCGATAGACTCAAAGTGTGCGTTTTTATTTAAATTTGACATTTTAGTTCAAAAGATGCATGAAATACTAAAAAAAATTCACATTTATATTATAATTTAGTAAAATTATCCATAAGTAATTTGTGATGTGTAATAATCATCCGCACCACAATATCATATATGATGTGATCGGTATGACTCAAAATGTATGGTTTCAATTTAGAAATGACATTTTAATAAAAAGACGCATGTCATGCTAAAAACTAATAAAAAATTCACATTGTTTTAATAATTTATAACAATTATCCATAAGTCATTTATGACTTGTTTTAATGATCTTTATCTTAATTTGATACATAGTGTGACCGATATGACTTGAAATGCGTGTTTTCAATTTAAAAATGTCATTTTAGTAAAAAACATCTCCCACTCACTGAAAAACAAGGAAACATGATTAAATTTTCTTGTTAATTTCGGAAAATTATCCTCATTTAATTTTTGACATGTATAAATCAATACCTTCCCATTTTGAGGTATTTTTATTGAGAATTAATTTTTTATAATTTAATCTTTTGAGAAAATCCAAAAGTTCCCCTCACCACAATTTTAAAGGGAACCTTCTATCTAACTTCTATAAACAAAATTGAGCCTTATATATCAACAAAAATATACCAAATTATATTCTCAACTTACCTAGACACATCCTAGATGTTTTTTCATCTAAAAAACCAAGCCAAGATATTATTAGAGGAGATCAAAAGGATTAGTTTCAAAGAAGGGGTGATCACCTTACCCAATCACATTATTTTATACTATTTTTAACTACTATAAATATATGTTATTTATAATAAAATAATAAATTAATTATCCTAAATATTATTAAATTTTATTATGATCATTAAAACACCATTATACACGATATTTACCATCAAATGTGAAGTGAAAATATCACACGTACGTGCGGTTGACATACCGTCTCTACATAGAGATACGATTCATTTTTCATAACCGTATTTTATGGATAGGTATTATGATGTGTTTAATATTTATATATGATATTTATGTAACAATTATATTTATTTAATGATAATATCTTGTGTAACTTCTTAATATCCAATTTTTTGGGAAACAATAACATCATTTGCGCGTACGTGTGGACTACCACCTCCAAAAAGCAAAGTGATTCATTTTTCATCTATATTTTACTTGGATGGTAATGTGGAATATTTTGATAAATATATATGATATATATGATATAATAATAATAATCATATAAAGTATAATTTATATTTACCCTTAGTTATTTCCATCATTTGAGAAATGAAAACAGTGTCCATGCATACATATGGTCTACCTTCTCCTTGAATGGTGTAATCATTTTTTTATACCTAACTTTTATGGATGACTAGAAAAATATATATAATGAATATATATTATATATAAAAAATTATTAAAATTATGTATATGATGGAACTCTGATCAAATTATTGGGATTGAAACAACCAAACCAAAACTTATATGAAAAACGAAGCAATTATCACTCAAAATAACAATTTTAACAAATAATTATTAATAAATGGGTGATAAAAGTTAAAATTAATTAACATATAGTTAGATATATATTATCATTGTTATGAAATAATATTTATAACAAACCTATATTTATTATATAGAAGGTTCTAAAAAGTATTAAGAAAGTCGAACCTAAGGTAAGAATTTTATGTTACAATCACATTATTTATCAGGATTAGTTAAAATTAAGTTCAGATGATGAAATATTATAATAAAACTCTCAAGATACTTATGAATTTTATTATACTCTAGTTATTTATAGAAAATACACGTTTTATTTTCATTTCACTTACCTTAAGTACTCAAGAGTCCAAAAATATGTTTTTAAAGAAAATTGACTTCATCTCTACCTTTGGTCATTTTTCCTTCCATATCCATGTTTTATAAAAATATTTTAAAGAAGGTTTTAAATATTATATTATAATTTTTTAAATTTATTTTGACCCATTTTTACTTTTTACGAAATAGTTTGAAAGGAATCTTCTTATCATTTTCTAAATGAGGCACTTTATGACTTTTCTGACAAAAGTATAGAAGGAATGTTTTTTAACTTATATGACATGAATAGATTTTGCCACCATATTTAATAATATTTTATTGGTATATTAATTTAAAATTTTATAAGTCTCTTTTGAAATAAAATGTTTTCCTTTATAATTGTGTAGTTTTTTAAATAATTTATTTCAAAAATGTAAAGGTTATTTTCCTCAAAAATATTTTTAATGCTATTTTTATGATATTTCCATTCCTCAATGACATATACCTTTGATATTTCTTATAATTTACTAGGGATATTATCCAAGGATATCATATTTATTATTTCTCTTGATGGTTTAGGAATATGATGACACAATTTTTATGAAACCTGTTTCTTTTCCATGAGTTATGTTGTGATGAAATGTTTATGAAACCCATTTCATTTCCCTAGGTTCTAATACAAATAATGATTTATTATATAGTTTAAAAAATATGTATTATTTTTATTATATGATGAATGAGACCAATATTTAACTTTAATTAAATGGGTAAATATTGATATCTCGTGAGATAAATAGGACTGGAATGGGGAGTGAACCCAATCCATTAAGGATATTTTGGTACGTATGCATGAACATTATTTTCATATATAGATATCACATCTAATTGATGAATATTCATTACATAAAATTTATATCCTCACTATAATTGTTTAGGCCTAGTATATTTGGAAACATGGGAACATAAATAACTGGTTCATAATATAAATTATAAAGTAATTGAATAATATGAACCATGAGAGCATAACATTGGCATAATACATAAGTTTGTGGCATAGAAATAAGCATATAAAATAATTTACTTAGTAGACAAGGCTCATTTACAAGGATATAATAGTGTAATTTTTTCACTCCCTAAACCATCATAGTAGTTAACGTTCACTCTAAAGACAATAATAGTGGACATAGTTCCTTATTTAATTGGGTTTACTCCCCTTTCTAGTCATATTTATCCACTGAGATAACAATATTTACCTAATACATTAGAGGGACATATAGGTCCCACCAATCACATAATGAAAATCATACATATATGTTCCAAAAGATTATAAATAATTCATCTTATCAAAACCCATGAAAATAAATGGGTTTCATAAACATTTCATCATAGCATAACACATGGAAAATAAATGGGTTTCATAATTATTTCATCGTAGCATAATACTTGGTAAATAAATAGGTTTCATAAAAATATTTTCATAATAAACATAAACCATCCATATAATGAATAAGGATGGTATCATTGGATCATATCCCTAGTAAACTATAATTTAAATCAATGGTTGTTGTCTTTGAGAAATATGAATTTGATTAAAATATCATTAAAAAATTCTTGAGGAAAATAAAATTTCCATTTTAAAATCACTTATATAAACAAAACTGTGCAAATATAAAGAAAAAAATTTTCTTTAAAAAGAACCTTGTAAACTTGTAAAGAAAGCTTAAAAGAAAAAAATAGTCAAGACGGTGAGAAAATCTATTCATGCTGTTTAAGTTAAAAAATAGTACTTCTATACACTTTTCAAAAAAGTCACAAAGTAACACATTTGGAAAATAACAAGAAGATTACTTTCAAAACATTTTGTAAAAATTAAAACAAGCGTAAAATTAACTTTAAACAATCATAGGAGAATAGTAAAAACTTTCTTTAATTTTTTTAGAATATATGGATATAGAATATTTTTTTTGACAGAAGAGATGAACGAAATAGATTTTACTAAAAACAATTTTTTGGTATCTTGAGCACAAAAGGTGAGGAAAAAGAAAGGAAAACATGTATTTTAAATAAATAAATATAGGAGAATAAAATTTATGAGTATCATGAGAGATATATTATAATATTTCATCATTGGAAGCTTAATCATAGCCAATACTTATAAACAATGAGATTTTAACATAAAACCCTTACTACTTTTGTAACATTTGAATTGTAATCCCCAAGAATTGACTGAAAATTATTTTTTTATTAAGAAAAACACTTTTGCATGAAAAGTGAGAAACCATAAAGTTCAACATAACACCCAAACAACCCCAAGCAAAAAAACCGAATCTGCCTCTTCCAAGCATAAGCAACAACCACCATCCCTAATGCAAGACCACTCAGCAATTCCATGCATGCATGGTCCCTACCGATGGAAAATCCATCCCTCTCAGTCAACCTAATCCCAAATGGCCTGCAAAGGTGATAGCAGAGTGCTCATCCCATCTGAAGCCGATCCTATCAAAATTCCAGGTGACCGTCAACCAAAAGGCACACCAAACCCACAAACCGGGTCCAAAAACCCAAGTTAGAATATCCCACACTCAGAAAAAATAAACTAACAATTAACTAGAAACATTAAAGGATAATTTGAGCTTACCAAACTTCATTTCCCTGAACAATTTCCAAGATAAGGAGGATACCTGAATGTTTGGAGACTCCAACCAAAAAATTTCGATCTCTGAAGCCATATGATCCCAAGTTTGAATATAATCCTCGATGCTAATATTCCCTTTGTTAAATCCCCCGACAAGGATAAGGTCCTGCTTTTCCACCCAAGCATATTTCTCCTCAGTAAGTTTTGTTTTTAAATTCCTCCCCATCATTTTAGTTGCCTCCTCTTCTGAAGCATTTAGCCACAACACTTTCTCACTCACTTCCTCTTCATTGCTCAGTAAAAGGTCCAAGAATTTCTCACCCTGAACACTTGATGGCTACAAGACCACCTCTTCCAGGGAGTCCTTATTTTTACTTTATTTCCTAGAAAACTGAGTTTCCATAGGGGGTGGAAAGCTGGAATAATCCTTCTTGACTTTCCTTCTAAAACCACTCCTATCCCTATTAGGACTCAACGTTTCAATTACTGGAGGAATGGGTTCATGACCCTTTCCACTTCTTTCACCCCTACCCCCTCATCTGAATCATCTGGAAAATTATGGATAGCACCTGGATCAACCTCATCCAATCCTTCGAACTGGTTGTTCAGAGGAATTGAAGACAGACTCTTGCCATCTTGAAAATCATGTAAAAAATCCAATTCCTGCAACTTCCCTTTCTCACCACTGCCCTGACCAGCACACTCAAGTGGTGGATTCTCCTTAATTTTCACTATAGGAACCATAATTGACTGACTCCCAGCCCTTGGGTTACTCACTGCATTACCATCACATTGTTCCAGACCTTCATCCTTCTTATAATCAACGAGAGGCAGGTGGACAGCCACTGTCTCATTGGTAGTTCCATCTTCGGCCAGGCCCTGCTCAAGAAATACAGGCATCCCCCAGCCACTTCACTACACCCATCCACCATACTTCCCATAAGAGACACCTCCTGATGAAGTCGACTTTCCTTCCCCCCAATAATCATCCTACAAGGTAAAGCCACTTCCTCTCTATTAACAATCAGTTCAGGAGACCTCTGTCCCACACTTTCTAACTCGGCCAGCCCCTCATCCTTCCTGTTGGACCCAACATCCCATCCCAAGACCCCATCCTCTCCTTTGTAACTCAAAGAATAGGGCATATTCTACACTTCCTCTAGAACCTTCACCCTATTCATCTTGTGACAACAATCCAGAGAATTCCCCATCAACTTGCATCCAATGCAAAAGTCAGTCCATGATTCATACACCACATGCTATTTATATCTATATCCATCACCCATAGTAATCCAAACATACTTAAAAGGATCCCTCTATATATCCATTTCAACACAAATATGTGGGTTAATGGGATGACATAATGATTTTGTGTGACTTTCCGAGTACAGATACTTTCCAATTAACTTCCCTAACATACGCAAAATAGCAGGATTTTGAAAAGGCAAAGGCAAATTGGGAAGGCTTACCCAAATCACCATCATTGGGGGGTCTCTCTTTATGTGCAAATCAAAGGACCACCAGAGCAGAAAAAACTTGAAAATGCAAAAGGAATGAGGTGCACTTGACCAGGCCTTAATAAGATCAGATTCTAAAGAAAAACAAACCATGATTTTCCGCTTGTCAAGAAGCCCCACTGTCGCCCTATCTTGAAGACCCCAATCTTCGAAAATGTGCCTGTTGAACCAATCAACTGAAGGAAAAAACCCATAGAACCTCACAACCACTGTGTACTTCAATAAATCCAATGAAGTTGAAAACTCTGCAAGTGAAATCGGCAGGTTAGGGAAGTTAGAAAGGAGCTCCGGAACCTTCGGGCCCAGAGAAATATGGGGGAAAGGTGGCAACGAATCTGGGTTTGAAAAGGGAAGAAAGGGTGAAGGAACACCCGAGGAGGGCGGCGAAGGTCCCTCCCCCAAAGCTGGGGGAGGGACCACCGCGGAGGCCATCACCGCCACGATAAGCTAGGGTTCATCCGAAGAGAACGCCCCCCTCTCCATGGTCAACCCCATCGTACCCCCACCCCCAGGAATTAAATAATCTTAGATAGATATGTATATAACCATAACATTTAGAAGGAGAATATTAAAATATATTCAAGGGTAGTATATACACCACAAAAAGAAACAAGTGGTGAATATGAAATGTGTACCATATGAATAAAAGTGAGATGAGAATCCCTTACCCAAGGCATGTCTTCCTTCGTATGATGATCAAATCCCATGTATATGATTATTCTTAGGCTGAATTTTGTGGGAATGTGTTTTATAAAAATATTTTTATTATCCATATAGTTTAATTAAATGTTATTTTGGACATGGACTAGATTTATTTACATAAATTCCACATCAATTGTAGAGGAAGGGAAGTTATGTTTGATTTTTTGAACCAAATGTTGATTTCCTATCAGTTTAATGACAAAAATGAAATTCCTATGGAAATTTAATCCATCGTATGTTTCATGATTAATATCCCAAAATGGAATTTATCTCATATTGTTGGGGATAAAATCAATATAGAATATATACCTATTGTGAGGGAGTTTATTGATGTCTTTCTAGAAGAGTTACCTAGTCTCCCACCGAATAGTGAAGTTGAGTTTTCAATAGAACTTATACCTAGAGCTACGCATATTTCCAAGGAATCCATATAGGATGGACCCAATTGAGTTGAATTAATTAAATAATAAACTATAGGAGAATATTGAAAATATATTCATTAGGCCATTTGCATCACCATGGGGTGAACCTAATCTATTTGTTAAGAAGAAAGATGGGTCAATGTGACTCTGCATTGATTATTGATAACTTAACAATATCCTTATTAAGAAAAAATATCTTATACCTCATATTGATGAATTTTTTGATCAACTGTGTGTAGATCAATACTTTTACAAGATTGATATTGATTCTAGATATCATCAATTGAGGTTCAAGAAAGAGGATATATCAAATATAACATTCCTTACAAGGTATGAACACTATAAATTTATAGTGATACCATTTGAACTTACTAATTACCCTACTCTATTCATATATTTAATGAATAGAGTCTTCAGATATTACCTTGATCAATTTTTGGTAGTATTTATTCAAAGACCAAAGAAGAGATTAAAGATCATTTTAGAATTGTGCTGAAGACTCTAAGTAAGGAGAAACTTTATGAAAAATTTATGAAGTGTAAATTTTGGATTTTGAAAGTTTCATTATTGTTCCATATAATCTCAATTAAGGGTATATCAGTAGAACCTTCAATGATATAATTTATTGAACATTGGACTAGACCAACCATTATGACTAATATCTATAGTTTTATTTTTTTGGTTGAATATTATTGGTGATTTGTGGAGAATTTTTTACAATTTTCAAATCCACTCACAAAGTTAACATAGAAGGGAGACAAGTTTCTTTGGACATATGAATGCGAGGAATGTTTTAAGGAACTAGAGAGAAGTATAGTTAATGAACCTATGCTTACGCTACTCTACCGTGAAGAAAGGTTATATTGATACACCAAATAAAGGATTGAGATGAATCCTCTTGCATAAAAATATGGTTATATCTTATGCCTCATTAAAATTGAAGTTCTATGAGAAAAATTACCCAGCTAATGATTTGGAGTTAGCTTTAATATTTTTTTTCATTAAATATATAAAGGCATTATCTCTATGGAGAAAGGTGTGACATATATATTGATCACAAAATTTTAATGTATATTTACACTCAAAAAGAGATGAACATACGCCAAATAATATGGTTAGATTTGATAAAAGATCATGAATACTCAATACATTACCACCCTAGTAAAGAGAACAAGGTTTTAGATACTCTGAGTTGAAAGGATCATGCTAGCATATCTATGATGAGGATAAAAACAGATCCAATATTTATGGACTTTAAAAGTATGGATCTTGAAATCTTAATGTAAGGGGAGAAAAATTATCTTTCTCAAATTATTATTCAACCATATATCCAAGTAAAGATTAAAGAGACACATAAGGAAGGTGTAGTTCTACAGAAGAAGGTGAGAAATTCTCCTAATTTTAACCATGTTTGTGATGGAATAAAAAGGTTCAAGAACTGTGTATATGTCCCTTTGGTACCAGAGTTTAAGAAGTATCTAATGGATGAAGCTCATAGTTTTTATTTCTCTATTCATCATGGAATTACGAATATGTATATTTTTTTTCAGAACCAAATTTTCACTCAGGTATGGATCCTTTAAATTTTGGTCTAATTATTTATTTTGGACCTAATGTGGATACCTTAAGAGTTAGTGAAGGTTTAGTGGGTTTTTAGACCTTGTTATAATCTTGGAACCCCAGTAGGGGGGAGAAAATGGACTATCTCATGATTAGAGTAAACCGTGAAAGGTAGGTTTCATAGTTAGTTTTAATCTTGGGAGGCTGGATAGTGGGGTGATATGGGGTGCATGGTTTTCTCAAAACATGCGATTTGGTCCACACGACTATGAAAAATGCTAAAGATAAATTATAGAGTCATTTTTCATGTTGTCACATGGTTTACTAACCATGCAGCCTAACCGTGCGATATTCCCCTTCTTACAGTTTCCCATGCATCGTTTGTGCTTGGTTTGGCCAAACCATGTAGCCAAACCATGCGAAGATTATTTTTGAGAAAAATTATGATTTCAAACTCAAATGATATTTTAAGTTATTGCCTCCTCTATTTTTTTTCTAGTGAAAGGAATCCCCCAAAATATCTCCTTTGGAACCCTAAAGCCCCCTATTCTAGGAATCAAGTTTGAGCCTTTGTTTGGAGTCCAATCGATCTACTCTCTATCTCATTTGATTCACACTGATACATTTTCAATTACTTTTTAATATTAAATCTTTCTAATTCTTATCAATGATGTTATTTAGATAAAAGCCATGAGGGCTTGCCGATTTTATCGACCATCATTTTTATGACCTATTAGCTCCAATGTTTGGGTGTGTGTATTGACCCTACTTATGGTAAGACCCTCAAATTAATTTAATTGAGAATTGTGAAATGGATAGTACCATGTTACCCTCCACTTGACCCGCCCATGGTAAGTTCTTGAAATTTATTAATAAATTGTAAATAGAATTGGAAAGTATATTGTATATATACGACTTTGTCTAATTGAATGGAAATGAATGGTTGGTTTCATCCATAACAACCCTTTACACTTATGATGGAAGATATTATAATGAACCAAGTGAAATTATTATGACACTATTGAATTGAATGGTTGCATGCCCTTGTCCTTTTCACACTAATGATAAGAAATGCTTGAACCCAATGAATTAGTAATTTATATAACTATAACATAGATTAATTAACTAAATGAATTAATTATAAGGTTCCTAATTATAGATAGATCTTGAAATTATTATAGGAATAATAATACTCGAGTTAGATTTTGGATTCCCTAGGGAATGAATTGAGTGCTCGTGGGGGCCATTTCGATTCAAGGATGCTGGTTGCCTTAGTTGAGACACACCTTGGAACCCGATCCTCATCTATTAGTGGATGCTTGGAATGAAACTGCAGTATCCCTCATTTACTATTATCGTATATCTTGGATACACTCGTTGGATTTAGTATGGATTCTATGGGATTGATGTTCCTTGGTTATATCCTTGGGCCTAGCCATAGCTTATCCTATTTTACCTTGGATGTATTCCTTAGAATCAGTTAGATCATACTATTGTGGAATGAATTGGAAATAGCTAATTGTATTACACTCTTAACCCTATATCCAAGATATAGTTACTACTGAGTTGGAGACCCTTGAGGTCTCAGTTTCCTTGGATATTACATTGGAACCCTTGCATTATAAATATTTGCAGGTTTCCTTATTACATCTTGGAACCTTTACTATTACTATCATGATGTAATTTTAGTGATGTATATGCCTCACATGAATTAAATATATATAATATAATATAATTAATTAATGATCTGGTTACATGTTCATACACTAGACAAGGGTTGAAGGAGTTACTTGGGTATTTACAATACTATACTACTTTAATTTTATATATTCATGCTTGCACACTATTTCAGTTTATATTACACGGATAGGATGTTATAGAAACCATTAGTGGTGGAATAATGAGGCTATCTAACACCCTATATAGGTCTCCATTATCACCTAGGTATATTATTTATATGAAAGTGTCTAAAAGGGAAAGCGTACTACTTCAAACACTTGATTATTTGTTTCTTAGGATAGAGCTGGTAGTAGATGATTGAGTTGGAGATCAGGATACTGGGGGTAGTTTTTAGTTTGTTTTTGATAATTTTGTATAAAATGTTTTCTAATTATTTTTATCCATGTTTTCCAGTTTACTTGATACATGGAATATATCACCATCAACTTTTGTATATTTTTATCAGTTAATCCTGTTGTATTATTATTCCTATTTTCTTCTACTGTGCAATATGTTATTATTAAATTGCTTATGCTACTTATTTAACTATTCATATATATTATACACTATGATAAACTCTAGAAATTATGGAATAGTCTTCCCATAGATTCACCCTAGGCCCTCACTACTATTTAGAATCCTTTGGCATTTGGGGAGATGCGCTTGAGGCCATGTGACCAATCAGGCTTGGGGAACCTTCAGTGGAATCTGGGTTAGGGACATCAAAAAGTAGTATCAGGTGTTTCCTTTCTTGATTTTATATTTGGAGAAAATATATTTTATATTATTAATTCTTTGAACTTGGTCATAAGTTGTGCTTGGGTGTCGCGAACCCATGTTTGCGATAAAATCTATGTTTCCTGAATTAAAATTTTTGTTCTATTTTTTCCAATTACAGTTGATATCATTTCACCAATGGGTGAATCACATGATATTTGGTGTTGTTAATTATTATTATGATTGTGGATCTTATTTCATCCTTGGATCAAATAAATATGGGAAAAGAGCATTGATACATGCATCATCATAGGCACCTAGAATTCTCATGTCATGAATATTTCCATGCTATATAGGTGAATTTAACTATTTTCATTGCTTAATATGTATGTGATTATTTATTGATGCTACAATAGTAGTATTATTATTTTTATACATCTTGGATTAAATTGAGTGATTGTTGGTTTCAATTATTGAGGTGTTATGGGACCTCATGGGCTGGGATTGGTAATTTACTAAGTTGATCCATAAGATTAAAATCAAATGGGTGCTGTTTTCAACGATAAGAAGTATGAGACCTAATTCACTAGGAATTACAATCCATTTTAAATGAACTTTGATATAAGTTATAATAAAATTAAAATTGTAAAAGTAAAAAATGGATCCTAAAATGAAATGATTTCTTGTAAATGATGAGGTAATTTATAGTTGACCCTTTATATACCGGAACCCCTGTAATTTATACTTGAACACTTACCAATACCTAGCCTTCTAATAGGGTAGTTGGGGTAGTATACCATGGTTATTATGCCCTTTCCTTATATTCAACTTTGTTTAGTGTTTCTATCTATCTTCTTATAGTTTTTTATGAGTAATGTTATTGGAATTTATTGACCAATGCCACCAGGACATCCTCGTGTCATGTGCAAGGAGGGCGTAGATGACCAAGCTCCAGACGTCATGGGCCTTAAGCTTCCAGTATTACCTCAAGGAGTTCCAATTTAGGAAACTCCTACTGTAATTGATTTGGAAAATGGAACTCAAGTTTTAGATCTTTTCCTTCGTATAATATAGTACATGTATGTTTCTCTATGTCTTGAACTTAAGATGGCTAATCTAACCCGTGAGCTCTAGCAGAATCATCCTCATACCTTCTTAGGGGATGGAGGTCCACAAGCTACCGAGTCTTCGCTACATACCACCTTGTCTATCTTTGAGCATTTGGATATGAATCTATAGTGGAGGGTCAATATTTCTTCATACATGTTGTGTGATTTGACCAAGTGCTAGTGGGATATAGTTACCTAGGATGGTCACCATCAGGGCATGGCATGCGATTATTTCTAGACCACCTTCTATGATTATTTAATTCCTTAGACATTGAGAGTTGACATAACTAGAGAGTTTATACATCTTGAGAAGGGTTCTATGTCAGTTATGAAGTATTCAGTGAATTTCATTAAGTTATAATGATTTTCACTACTTCTAGACAGTTATGAGATTTCACATTTTAGATGATTAGAGGATGAGCTCATGTATTCCATATATACTCAGGTGATTTTATTTCACTTACCAACCTTTTATAAAATACTCAATTAGGATCAATGACTGTACCAGACATATGAGATCAATGCCTAGGTAGGCCAGTTGTTCCTCCGCTAGTAGAAAGCGATCCATTGAGGTTTTTCATTAGGTCAGTGGTAGCTAGAGTACACATGCTGATATCTCTATGATGTGTCATCAGTGTGGAAAATAGGGAAAACTAAAGCCTTAGTGTGATAGAGACCCACCGGAGCTCTGGGCTTGTGCCCATATTAGGAACTTATAGATATTCTATCAAAACTTTCCATCAACTTCTAGTGGAAGAGATTCTATGCCATATCCACATTTAGGGGAAGGTTATTTTACGTCATGTTAAACAGAGAGTTAGACTAGCACCAGTAGGACTGGACAAGGAGGAGGCTGAGGCCGTGGTATCCAGACTCCTGATCACCGACATCACTAGTAGATCAATTTTGATCATGGTAGTAAAACTGTTTATAGGGGTATAGATTAGGTCAGTTTCCTGATTTATAGCTGATACCCAAGGACCGAGCTGCATGACCATCTACAATATGAGGTAATATTCTAGTATCCTCCACTATATAATCTTCTTTATTTGATAGAGGTGCTTCACAATCTTTCATCTCCTAATCTATCATGGAAATTATCATATTAGAAATACAATATTACTGTGGTGTAATAACCTTGGATACACCGTTGGTAGTACAGTTAGATGGAATACACTAATGCAGGGACTATCCCCTTGAGGTAGGTAATTACCCTTTTTTATGGGACCTATTTGTTCTCAATATGATGGGATTCAATTTCATTCTCAGGATGGATGGGTTAGTTCCATATCAATCCTTTTTAGACTACTATCGTCGAAGAGTATCATTTACATAACCATAGGGAAACCATTATCTATACAAGGGTGAGTGGGATGTAAAGTCCATTAGAGCTATACTAGAGCATCTTGGGCTAGGTTAAGTGACCACCCAGATTTCCAATATCTACATGGAAGATCAGGGTTTACTTCAGGATAAATTAGCTCTAGTAGTATATCATTTTTGGGATGTACTTCTTGATGATTCTTCTGGATTATCTCCTAAGATAGAGGTAGAGTTTTTGATTTAACTCATTCTCGGAGAATATCCAATATCCACTCCTCCATAAAATATGACACCCACTAAGATCAAGGAGCTCAAGTGTAAATTAGAGTATTTAGAGGACAAAAGTTTCATATAGACTAACACTTCCTCTTGGGGTTCTCTCGTGCTTTTCGCTAAGAAGGAAGATGGGAATTTTCATCTATGCATGGATTATAGATGGTTCATCCAGCTTACTATAAAGAAATGATATCCAATTCCTCAAATAAATGATATCTTTAACAAGATCTGACAAGATATGTTATTCTCTAAGATCAACCTAATATTGAGCTATCATCATACGCGATCAGGCCATCAAACATACCTTTTAAAAATTTCCATAGCAGGTATGGTCTATATGAGTACCTCATTATTCCATTAGGTCTCATGAATGTACTCTCCTTTTTCTTGGGTTTGATGAATAGTGTGTTCCACCCAAATCTGGATTCCTTTGTCGTAGTATTTTTGGACGATATCTTAGTTTATTCTCACACTCATAGTGACCATGCTAAGAACCTTGAGATCATTCTAAGTACACTATGAGAGCATCAAATTTATGCCAAGATTGATAAGTTCCACTTCTGGATCGACAAAGTTCACTTCTTACACCATATTATATTTGAATCAAGAGTCTCTGTTGACCCAGATAAGGTTAGTGTTTTGATTTTCTAGGAGTATCCAAAGAATGTGTTTGATATATGGATTTTATTAGGTCTGGATGGATTTTACAGGTGTTTCATATAGGACTTATCATGCCTTTCTTCACCTCTAAATAGTATTATAAAGAAGGGTGTCAAGTTCTTGTGGTCAGAATCATGTGAGAAATCCTTTCAGGAGCTGAAATGAAGTCTTTTCTCAACATTGATGCTGACTCTTCCAGATCCTAGAAAAGGATATACCATGTTATTTTATGCATCCAACATCATCCTAGGAGCAACGATAATGTAGGAGGACAAATTCGTTGTGTACGAATCTCGAAAGTTGAGGCCTCATGAGAGAGATTACCTGATGCAAGACATTTAATTAGTAACAGATGTCCATGCCTTATCTTTATGGAGACACTATCAATTGGGTGAGAAATTTGTGGTGTATATAGACCATAAGATCAACAAATATATATTTACACACCATGACTTGAATCTTAAATAGAAAATATGGATACAATATATTTGTTCCTTTTATTTTGAGCTTGCCTATAAACCTAGAAAGGGAAATGTAGTTGTTGATGAGCTGAGTCAAAAAACATAGTCACAAGCTATAAAAGAATCTAGTGGCAAATGGAAATTTATGTCTCCTTTCTATGAGCTACATCTAGAGTTTCACGATAGTTATGATTAGTCTTACCTCTCAGAATTGACTGTTACCTCTTCCCTCCTTGAGAAGGTGAAGAGAAGGCAATTTTTAGATTCCAAGGGCTTGGTTCTCTATAAAAGTATTGTAGGATATAACCCACCTCTGTATTGGTCTATGAATAAAGATCAAATACTGTGTATACATAGACATGTTTGGGTTCCTATAAATATGAGATATGATTTGATAAAAGAGTCCCACACTTCCCAGTGGGCAGTTCATCCAGGAATCTCCAAGATGTATCGATACATGTGATGCGTGTATTGGTGGTATGGGATAAAATGTTAGATAATATGATTTATCACTAGTTGTTACACATTTTATAAGGTGAAGGAAGATCACCGGAGACCTGTAGGCTTGTTACAACCTCTTCTAGTCCCATAATTAAAATAGAAAGATTTTAACATGTAATTTATAGTCGATTTATCGAGTTCAACTTGATGTAGTGACGTTTATGGGTTTTCATTGACATACTGATGAAAGTATCCCACTTCATTCCTATCTTAGAGAATTTCTTAGTTGATTATATAGGAATATTATATGTCTGTGAGATCATCCTACTGCACAGGGCCCCTCATACTATCATTTTAGATAAAGATGCTTGTTTTACTTCATGATTTTGGTAGGGGTTATAGAAAGATATGGATACACAGGTGCTTCTGAGAAAAACTTTTCACCCACAAAATGATGGAAATTTGTAATGGATGATACAGGTTTTGGAGGACATTCTCTAAGAATGTGTCCTTGACTTTGACAATTCTTGGGAGAAACATATCCCTCTCATCAAGTTTTCCTATAATAATAGATTTCAAGTGATGATTCAGATGGATCCTTTTGAGTCCTTATACCATAGGTTGTTCCATTCACCCCTGTGCTGGCTAGAGGTAAGGAACCCCTAATAGGTCCTCATCACATTTAAGAGACTTCAGAGTAGGTTCAACTGATTAAGAAGTGTATGTCTACTACTCAATCTATAAATAAATCTTATTCCAATCACCACTGATGAAATTTGGAGTTTGAGGTTAGGGATCGTGTTTTCTTATAGGTATCACCCAGGCTAGGGCATAGATGGATATAAAAGTAAGGGAAGCTATCGCCATTTTTTTGGCTGTTTGAGATCTTAGGGAGAGTTGGGCCGATAGGTTATTGGTTTCTACTACATCAGAGGTACAATTTGATTCACAATGTCATCCATGTTTCAAATCTTCACTGGTATCATGTCAACCTATATCATGATTTTGATCCTAAAAAAATTGAGCTAGATACTAACAATTTATTTTAGGAGTATCCTATATGAATCGTTGACTAGAGAATGAAGGATTTATGAGGCCGGTCTATCCCTCTAGTGCGGGTTCTATGGCAGCATAGCTGTGTACATGATGAGACTTGGGAGCAGGAGGCCAACATACATGCCGAGTTTCTAGAGTTGTTCTATGAATGTTTTTTTCTTCCCTTATAGGGCAAACTCAGGGACGAGTTCCTTTAAGGGGGGAAGACTTTAAGAACCTGATTTTTTTTACTTATGTATGGATCCTTTGGTATTATTCTTTATTTTGGACCTAATGTGGATGCTTTATGAGTTAGTGAAGGTTTCATGGGTATTCAGAGCTTAGAACCCTAGACAGTGGGAGAAAATGGCCTATCACACAGTTAGAGTAAACCGTGAGATGAAGGCCACATGGTTAGTTTTATCCATGCACAGATAGTTAGTGGGGTGATATAGGGTACACGTTTAACCTAAACCATGTGATTTGGGCTGAACGGCCATGAAAAATGCTGTAGAAAAATTTCAGAGGATTTTTCATGGTTGGTTCATGGTTTCCTAACTGTATGGTTTGTCCCTTCCTACAGCTGAACCATGCATGGTTTTCACACAATTTGGCCAAACTATGTGTCCAAACCATGAGAAGTCTATTTTTGGAAAAAATTATGGGTTTACCCTTAAATGATGTTTTAAGTTATCCCCTACTATAATTTTATTTTATAATATAAAAAATCCCCCAAAATATATATTTTCAAATCCTAAAGCCCTATATTCTAGGAATCGATCTTGAGCATTCATCTGAAGTTTGATCAAAGAATTGTCTGTCTCATTAGATTCACACTGATATGTTCTCAATTAATTTTTAATATTTCTTCTTTGTTCTTCCTATGAATGACACTATTTAGACATGATATTATATGCCCTATTTCTAGGTCCTTGATCCATTTTTCAAATATCTTCCAATCTAGTACACATTAGAGGCTAATAAAATATGAGGATATTTGTATGAATATGAGATAGGTGGTCAATAACTCACTCCTCAAGATTCTTCATTTTATAAATTTCCATGGGGGTGCATCAATTTCATCAGGAGTCATTTGTTAAATTTATATGTCATGATTATAGTCATTAGAATATTTCTCTAATAACCATTCCATATATTCTATTCAAAATTGGTGGTTAAATCCACAACATCAACCACCCAATATAGGTTGATTTCCATGTTTATGAATTTAGTGGAAAATTTTGCCTTATTGGACTACTATGACCTATTAGAACCACCATTCAAGTATGTGGATTGATCTTGATAATGGTAAGACTTGTGAATTAATTGAATTATGAATTTTTAAAAGGATAGTACCATGTTTCCCTCCAATTGAACCACCCAAGGTAAGTTCTTCAACTTGATTAATAAATTGTAACTAGAATTGACAAGTATATGTATATATATGACTTGGACTAATTGAATAGAAATTCATGGCTGGTTGCATGTTATAGCACCCCTTTCCACTTATTATGGAAGGTAGAAGAATGAAACAAGTGAAATGATTATGGATCTACTCAATTACATGGTTTCATGCCCCTTGGCCTTCTCACCATAATGAAAGACATGGATTAAACCAAATGACTTAGTAATTGATATAACCATAACTTGGATTAATTAATTAAATGAATTAATTATAAGGTTCCTAATTAATTATGGACCATGAAATTATTATAGGAGTGGTCATACTTGAGTTATCTTTTAGATTTATGAGGGAATTCCTTGAGATATCATGGATTCCATTCTGATTCAAGGATGTCGGTTGCCTTGGGGGAGAAACACCTTGAAACCCAATCATTTTCTATTAGTGGATGCTCGGTATGACACCATATAATCCCTAATTTACTCTTATTGGATTCCTTGGATATATTCCTAGGACACAACTTGGATTATATGGACCTAAGGTGCCTTCGTTATATCCTTTGGCCTAACCATAGCTTATCCTATTTTAACTTGGATGTATTCCCTGGACTCAGTTAGATTATAATACTGTGGAATGTCTTGGATGAAGATTCTTAGATTAAACTCTTACCCCAATATATAGGATAATGCTTTTACTGATTTGGAAACCCTTGAGGTCTTGGTTTTCTTGGATATTACCTTGGAACCCTTCCATTATAAATATTAAATAGGTTTTATTGTTACAACTTGGAACCTTCACTATTACTATCATGATGTGATGGTAGTACTGGACATGACTCACATGACTTAAATATATAAAATAGAATCTAATTTATTAATGAACTAGTTACATGGTCAGACACCAGCTGAGGGATGAAGTAGGTACTCAGGTATTACATTATTGTACTAATTTACTTTTATATATGCATTCTTGAACACTAATTCAGTTTATATTACACTGATAGGATGTTATATACACTTTTGGTGGTGGCCTACTGAGATTTATCTCACACCATATCTGGAACTCCATTGGAACCTAAGAAGATTATATATATGCAGGTGTTGACAATGGGAAGCGTACTACTTTGGACACTTGATTACTTGTTTCTTATGATAAAGCTAGTAGCAGATGATCGAGCTGTATATCAGGATGTTGGGGATATTTTTTGGTTTCTTTTTCATAATTTTGTATATTATAATTTTTTTTTGTTTTTTATCCTTTTTTTCATATTTCTAGATACATTATATATATCATCATCAGATTTTGTATATTTATACTAGTCACTCCTATTGTATTATTATTCATGTTGGTTCTGCCATGCGATCTGTTATTATTACATTGCTTCCACTACTTATTTACCTATCCTTATATGTTATCCACTATGATACACTTTGTTAATGAGAGAATAGTCTCCCTACAATCACACCCTAGACCCTCTCTACTAGTTGGAAACCTCTAACGTTTGGGGATATATGCTTTAAGCCATGTGGTCAACCTGGCTTAGGGAACTTTCAGTGGCATCCAAGTCCAGAGCGTCACAATTTTAAAGAGTATTTATGGTGGGATTACATGAATAGAGATATTTCATATTATATTTCTCAGTGCCTGGTATGTTATCAACATAAGTCTGAGATACAAAAGTCTATGGGGATTTTACTACCATTATACATACTAGAATGGAAATGGGAAAAATTCAACATGGATTTTGTCATAAGAATCCCCAAAACAACTAAAGGGTATAATGCTATTTTGGTTTTATTTGATCATCTTATAAAGTTATAAAACTTAATTTAAATTATAGAAGATATACATATTAATTGGTTATATATTTTTGAAGTGGTAATATTTCATGGTGTACCACTGTCAATTATATCTGACTGAGATCTAAGGTTTACCTTGAAGTTTTGGGGAAGTATTCTGTAGGCTCTAGATATAGAGTAATGTGTCATAAATTATAATCATCCTCAAATAGATGGTTAATGTGATATGAATATTAAAACTCTAGAATATATGTTAATATCTTTATCTATGGATTTAAAAGGTGGTTTAGATCAACACCTTCCTTTGGCGGAATTTTATTACATTAATATCTTTCACTCATGCATTTAAAAGGCTATTTATGAATCCCTATATGGTAGGAAGTGAATAAATCTAATTTTATGAAATTAAGTTGTACAAAGAAAGCTATTTGGACATGATCTAGTTGTGGAAATAGTAGATAAGGTTTTATCCATTTAACAACATGTAAGAGTAGCTCAGATTTGATAAACAATTCAAGCTTACAATCATTGTAAAGATCTAGAATTTGAAGTTGGTGACAAGTTATTCATATGAATATCTCCTTGGAAGAGGGTGATTATATTTATAAGTAATGCAAAGATAAAACCTAGGTATATCAATACTTTTGAAATAATTTATCACATCAGGATGGTAGCTTACTGATTAGCACTTTCATCGAATCTTTCTCAAGTTCCTGATGTGTTCCATGTATCTCTTATGAGGAAGTACATACATGATACTTAACGAACTTAGAGTTAATACCACTAGATAGATATTTTCTTATGAATATTGACCATTAAAGATTATGGATCACAAAGAGTAAGTTCTATGAAGCAAGACCACTCACCTAGTTAATGTTTTATGGAGAAACTGCTAATTTGAGGAAGCTACTTGAGAACCTAAGGATGTGATGAGGTAGAAGTTTCACCATTTTTTTGTACTAAAGTGATGAATTTCATGGAAGAAATTAATTTTAATGTGGTTAGAATGCAACAAACTTATAATTTTTATGAAATATTTCACTTTAAATAATTTTATTTCTTTGATTGCTTGCATTACATGCAACAATGAGTTTATATTAACCCTGATATACTATTAAAATATTATTATAAGCTAGATATTTTATTTTAAGGAATTAATAAGACTAAATAAATCATAAAAATTTATGTTTTACACATTTATAAAATAAATTCATTATATATCATTGTATTAGAAATGAAAATAAAAATTATTTGAAAAGAAATGAGTTTTTTTGAAAAAACTATTTTTATGTGGGTAATGTATTTTTATCCTAATAAATTAAATTAATAATATTTTTGAATTATTTTAATTAAATTTATATATTATATATTTAATAAAATGTTTTAAAATGCATCTAATATTTTTCACTATGAATAAGATAAAAATAAATCCAGTTTTATGCTTAAAAATATATTTTATAAAAAAATGGTTTTTATCACATTTTGTGTAGTTAATTTCAAATTAATTTATTTAATTTATAGTTATTTAATTATATAATATTAATTAAATATTTATAATCATGAGGTTTAAATTTGGTAAATAGTTCCCTTTTATTTTGGGTAATATGAACAGTAACCTTGGTGAAATTTATCATCTCAAAAAAGGTAAATTAGGATAATGTAGATTATAAATAAGTAATAAGTCTATAAATTTTCATCCTAATTATTATTTTATGATGATAATTCGAACCTTATCACCTTATTATCTAAATTTATTAGTTTAATGGGCACTTTTCCCTAATTATTATTTATATATTATTTAAATCAAAGAAAGTTACAAAATGTCACCCTCTTAGTTTTAAATATAATTTGCGTGTTCGTAGAAGGAAGAAACTTGTTATTAATGAATATTAAAATTAATTTTTTGAATAATTAAATTATATTAACTATGTTAATTTATTTATATTTTTTATTTTTTATATAATTGCCTTAAATTCTTACACAATGCAAAAAACAACATTTATTCCATTAAAGAAAAAACAAAATAAATTATTTTGAAGATATAAAAAGTTATATAATTTACGTAAGTTATATTTTTACATAAATTTTATTGGTAAATATGAGATATTAGTCTATTTGAAAATATTTTATTTGAATTAAAACTTTTTCTTTATGTCTTTTAAGTTAAATTAAATTAATAGTGTCAAAATTGACAATAATGATATTTTATCAAAATAATATTTTTTTAAAGAATAATAAAAATATTGAAATAAGACAATTTGTATATGATATGTTATAAATTTATTTAAATTGGCCTTTTATTATCCAATTTTTACCTTATAAATAAAAATAACTACCCTTTAATGTTGAAAAAGGTTTTACCGTAGTTAAAATTAAAATTGGTTAACTAAGGGTTAATGAAAATGATATGGTTTAAAATGACACCAAAATATGTCTAAGTTATATTGGTTAATTATATGAAAACCCTAACCTACCTTATCTCATAATACCTATCCATTTGGATTCTTTTTTATTTAGAATGAATTTATTATTATTTAATCTTATAAGAAATTTAAATGTGGCCCTCATCTTCATTACAAATGAGAATCTCCTCTATCACTTATTTACACCACATTGAGACTTATAGTTCAAAAAAAATATAAATTTATTTTCTAAATTTACCTATCCACATTATATAGGTTTTATTATTCCCATAATACAAACCCTAGAGTCCTTTAGAGGAGATATAAAGGAGTTATTTCAAAGAAGAGGTAATCTCCTTACTCGATCACTTTCTTTTCTACTCTTTTTACCTCCTATTAATATATGGTATTTAAAATAAAATAATAATTTAATTATCCTAAATATTATAAAATTGTAATATGATTATAAAAAATCATTATACACTCCCTTACCTATCAAATGAGAAGTGAAATTATCACTCATGTGTATATATAGCTTACTATCTCCACATAGTGATACAATTCATTTTTCATCACCATATTTTATGGATAGGTATTATGATGGGTTTAATATTTATATATAATATGTATTATAAAATTATAATTTTTTAATGATAATATCTTGTCTACCTTCTTTCCATCCAATCCTTTGGGAAAGGATAACGTCATTCGTGCGTACGTGTGGACTACCACCTCCACGAAGCGATGTGATTCGTTTTTCATTTATATTTTACTTGGAATGTAACGATGAATAATTTTATGAATATATATGAAATATATGATATAATAATGATCTTATGAATTTAAATTTAAATTTAAATTTATTTTTATCTATCCATCAATAAATGAAAACAGTATTCATGCGTACGTACGACCTATTATCTCCATGAACATTATATTTCATTTTTCTATCCTTAAATTTTATGGATGGATATAAATATAAATATATTTATAATAAATATATATTATATTTATAACATTATTACCATTCTGGATTTTATGGAACTATGATCAAAGTAAAATCACTAAAACAACCAAACCAAAACTTACATGATAAACGAAGCAATTATCAACCAAAATAGTAATTTTAATAAATAATTGTTAATAAATGGGTAATAAAATGTTAAAATTAAATCATATATGGTTATATATATATATAATTATGGTTATATAATAATATGTATAATAAACCAATATTTATTATACAAGAGGTTTGAAAATGTACGAAGTAATTGAATATAAGCTAATGGTTTTATGTTACAATATCATTATTTATGATTAAGTTCTGATGAGAAATATTATGATAAACCACTCAAGACACTTATGAATTTTATTAACATCTATTTATTTATTTAAAATAAATGTTTCCATTCATTTACCTCACCTTCAATACTCAAGATACATGAAATATGTTTGTAAGGAAAATTTACTCCATTTTTCTCCTTGGTTGAATTTTTTTCTTCCATATCCTTGTATTCTAAAAATGTTATAAAATGGTTTTTAATGTTATCCTATTATTGTTTAAAGTCATTTTTACCCATGTTTTTATTTTTTAAAATAATTTTAAAGGAATCTTCTTATTATTTTCTAAACATTTTATTTTTGACTTTTCCAACAAATGTATGGAAAGATTTTTTAACTTATACAACATAAATGGATATTCCCACTATCATGACTAGTCTTTGATTTGAATATTAATTTATATGTTTATATATATTTTCAAATTATTATCTTCCTAAATTGAACTATTTTTTAATAAGTGATTTCAAAAATTGAAATTTTATTTTCCTCAAGAAGGTTTTAATGATATTTTTGTAATATTTCCATTAATCAGTGAAAAAAACTTTGATGTTTATTATAATTTACTGCATATATGATCTAAAACTACCATAATTATTCTTTATTAGGATATTTTATGAATATAATGACATAATTTTTATGAAACCTGTTTCTTTTCCATGGGTTATTCTATGATTAAATGATGAAATATTTATGAAACCAATTTATTTTCTATGGGTTATGATATGATTGATGATTTATAAACTTGTGGAACATATATGCATGATTTTAATTTTTTGATGGGTGGGACCTATATCTCTCTCGAATGCATTAAGTAAATATTGATATCTCAGAAGATAAACATGATTGGAATGGGGAGTGAACTGAGTTTAGTAAGGGACTCTATCCACTATGATAGTCTTGGGAGTGAACCTTGACTACTTTGATGGTTTGTGGAGTTAATCCATTCCACTATGATATTATTGGAAAATATATTTTACTATTAAGGAAATGATTTTCTATGTCTATGTGTATGAAAAAATTCCATATCTTATGCTAATGTTGTGATCTCATCCCTCCTATTATTTGATTGCATTATGATTAATTCCTTATAAAAAAAGATTTATTCCGTAAAGTAATATTATAATCCATGATATAAAAGGTATGGTTTTCAAATGTTAATAGAATGTTCTCATACCCTTTTTCTCATGTTATTATTATAAGATCATTGATATCTCCCTTGTTTACCCTTATTGAGCAACATAGGTCACACTTTCTCATGTTTCATTTCTTATGTTATGAAGAAAGGTTTTATGTATGATATGTATAATAAGGGTGATAGCTATGAATATCTAAGTGGGAGATTATGCAGAACTATTTTGAACTGGTATTTTATGTTTCTAAGTTTCCAAAGATACCAGACCTAAACAATTATGGAAAGGATCGAAATTTTATATAATGAATATTCATCTATTAGATATAATATCAATGTATGGAAATTATGGGTTCCTATAAAAATAATGAAGGTTAATTCTAGATATAATGAACCCTATACCCATAGTAATGATTATATAATCCAAAAAGATCTTAAAGTCCCATTAACTGAAACTAAACCTAAGAAAATGGGAAATGTTTAATGGGAGTGACTGGATAGAAAACATATCAGTTTGATTTAGATAAAATTAGTAAGGAACATTGATTTTAACATTTGGGAGAAGAATACTTCTACATATCTTATAACAGTGCTGAAAGATATGTATGATAAATTAACTAAACTGAACAAAGTGTTTCTGATGAGAAAGCTGTTTAGTTTGAGACCATCAAATGTGAGATTAGTTGAAAGTCATGTGAATGATTTAAACATGATACAAAATCAGATTGTAGTGGTATAGGTATCATTTTTTGATAAAATTTGGGATGTTTTGTCACTATCCTCTTTTCTATAATCATCGGAAGAGATGGTAATAATAGCAATGGATTATTCTAATAAAACTGATATGTTATTCATTGACATCTGTAATTTGATATTTAATGTAGAGATCTAGTGGAAGGAAGCCTAAAGATCACCTGATAATGAAATGAATGTGTATTTAAGAAGAAGTTAACCTCAAAAAAGGAAACATATATATTTATTGGTAAAATACAAAAGAAATAGTCATATGAAATTGAACAGACCTAGACCTGTATATTGGAATTATGGGAAGATGGGTCACCTAAAGAAGGATTGACATGATCACAGGAGAAGTATATGAACCATTTTGAAAGTTTAAGTTCTAGAAATACCGTAGATTAAGAAGTGATCACTATGATGTTTGGTGTTATTATTCTAATGGAATACTATACTATTAATTCAGGAACATATTTTCATTCCATATAAGAAAAGGGACACATGAAAAATTATTTTTTCAGAAATTTCAATAAAGTTCATGATTTTTATGATAAATATTTATATATTTTTGGAAATGAGGGTATGAAAATATGGATAAATAACAAAGGTTTTCTTGAGTTGAAGGCTATTAATTTTATCCTTGGACTCTGGATGGATATCATTTCTAGGGGTTAATAGGATGATACTGGACTTAAAGATAACATTTATAACAATGTATAGAGAATCACTTGAGGTTATCTATTCATTTGTAAAGGAGTAAAAGATAGAACCCTAAAAATTATTTGAAGAATAAAAGGTGTCATAATGGATGAATCATAAAAATTTAAATTTTAGATTTATGGAACTTTCAGTTGGGTCATTTGAATGAAAAGAGTGCAATGATTCTATTTGAAAAGGGACATTGAAGCTTGATTATTGAGATGTCGGTAGTTGTGAAAATTATATACTTAGAAAAAAAACATAAGGTATATTTCAATCTCAGTAGAAGAAATCCTAAAAAAATGGAAACTATAAATTTTAAATACTAATGTACAAGTACTATCCCGGGTAATTTAACATGAAATGTCTTAGTACATTATTTCTTTTGTTAATGATTCCATTATAAAGCTATGACTTTCTTTCCTAAAAAACAAGTGAGATGTGTTTGGAATCTTTTTTCAGTGGAAAAAATTGGTGAATATTGAAATATGTTGTAATCTGATATGTTTGAGATATGATAATGAGGGTGATTTCAAAAAAATGAGTTTCTAAAAACACTGTAGACATATGGGAATCAGAGATGAGAAAATGGTTCCTAAAATTACCTAAAAAATGGTGTAAAAGAGAGGATGAACTAGAAATTGATAGAGAAGGAGTAGATAATGAGGATTAACTCTGGAATTACTAAGGATTTTTAGGCATAATTTGTGTATAAAAATGATTTTCTGATCAACCAAAGTCCTTATTCAGTAGTAATTTTATAGTTATAGAAAGCCTATTGGTTCAGTTAAACACTATAACTTCATCACTTCAGAATATATATATATGCTTCCTATGTACATCGAGATTCTAAATACTGATACAAGGTTGATATAAAGACTCAAACATGTTTTTTATAGGGAATGAAAATGATTATTTTGGGTTTTGAATTTCAGATGAGTGAAAAATACAAGTTCAATGATAAAGTTCTTTAGAGGGACCAAAACTTAGTGACCAATGAAGATGATAGAAAATAATAATCTCATATCCAAGTTAGATTAGGTGGATGTTATAGAAGAGTTTAATTACTATAAATATCAGGGGTATTGTGTATACTAGAAATATATAAATTCTAAAGGAATGTTTAGGGGACAACACTATAAATTTATAAGGATGACCAATGGTGGATATACCTGATAGCTCAATGGATGGTGAAGCTCAAGGTAGAGCATCGGTGGGTGAATTACTAGAAGTATCAGTACCATAAAGAGTTGAATCATGGGTTGAATTTAAAAGACCTTACAAGATCATATGGGTAGTAGATAAGTATGGAGCTAATATCTACTTATTAATTTTTACATATTATTGAGAAATTGAAATTCTATAGGTGTAATCTAGTATTAATTATTATTCTAAGTGGGATATTGCTAGGAAGGAGGAGTTGGATTAATTTTATGTGAATAAAACAAAGAAATGATCTAAAATTATGTATAGAAAGAGGAAACTGGATAGTAAATGGATCTCTATATTAATGGAATAATCTAACAAAATTATGAGATAAAAGGATAAATAGGTAGTGAATGGTTTATAACTAAATAAATAAATTTAATTTTTATAAATATTTTCACTAGTTGTCAAGAATACCACCATTAGGGATGTGCTCAGTATGGTTGCATTGTAAATATTTAACTTGAACAAATGGATGTGAAGGTGAAATTTCTTCCTAGGGATCTAGAGGAATAGATTTACATAAAGGGAATAGATGGTTTTGATGTTAAATAGAATCATGAATTAGTGTATAAATTAAAAAATAATCTTTATAGGTTTAATCAAGTACCAAGGTAATGGAACCGAAAGTTCAATTTTGTTAGATAAAGGATTTGTGAGGAGTAGCTCAGATCATTATTACCACTAGAAGAAGTTTTATAATAGATTATTTATTTTCTTGTTCATGTATATGGATGATATGATTCTAGTTGGGTTGAATTTATAATAGATTCATCAGCTAAAGAAGTATTTTTCTTGTAGTTTTGAAATGAAATATCTTAGTGAAGCTAAAAATATCTTATCCATATAGATTTAAAGGAATCGAAGTTCTCAAACCTTGTTACTCTACTAAAATTAATAATTTTATAAATTTATTGAATGTTTCAATATGAATGGATGTAAATCCATTGCTACTCCTCTTGTTGGGTATTTTAAATGATTCAAAGAGAAAGAACCTAAAATATAAGATGATGTAAAACACATGTATAAAATTCTATACACATCCTCCATTGTAAGTTTGATGTATGACATTGTGTGAACTCATCTAGATATTTCTCATTTAGTGGGAGTTTTTAGTCAGTTCTTGGTTTATTGAGGAAAATATCATTGAGAGGATATACAGTGGATTATATGGTATTTTATAGGAAAAATGGATACTTCCTTTCTCTTCAGTATAAATAAACCACTATAAGGGTATTTTGATGTTGATTTTAAAGTATATTTTGATACTTGGAAGAGTACTTTTGATTATGTATTTACTTACGATGGAATGATAATTATCTGGATGTTAAGGTTTCAACTAGTTGTTTCTCTCTCATCAATGGAGGATAAATATATTCCCGTAACATAAGAAAGTAAATAAATGGTATGGTTGAGGTGTCTATTTCAAGAAATTGGAAAAGATCATGAAATTGAGACATATTATCATGATAGTCAAAGTGCTATTTACTTGGTGAATAATATTATTTTTCATGTGAGTAATTAACATATCGACCTTAAGTAACATTATATTAAGTTGTTTCTAGAATACGGGGAGATAATGGTATATAATATTACTAGGAAACAAACCCTAAGGAAATGTTCACCAAATTATTAGTCTAATAAAGCCTGAGGGAAACATTGTGGCTTAGTGGGTCTGTGATGAATGGAAATAAAAGGTGGATGGATTTCAGTACACTAATTGGAAGGAGTAGATGTTTTTTAGTGGATAATTGAAATAGTATTTAAGTAATATATTTTTAGGGTTGTGATGTCTCTCTATGTCTTGGGTATTATTTTTCTAGAAGTTTATGACATACTTCACTAGAAGGATACATTGGTAGGGTGTTCAATAAGAAGTCTTACTGTTGAAATTTCAAGTTGAAGAGTCACCGGTAGGATAAAAATGTTTACATTTTGAATCTCTATTATGTTAGATTTTGTGGGAAAGTCTGAGGAATATGATCTATATTCATATTCAATGATTTTTATAATTGATCAATAGTTTCACATTGTAATGGATAGATAACTGTGAATATAGGAAGCCTGAGTGACCAAGTTACTGAGTGAGAAACTCTATATAAAGGGGTTTTGAACAATTTATATAGGTGTCTCAATTCATTAATAAACCTTTGTACTATTTTATCCATGTATTCAAAACAACATCAAGTTATATACTTTGTAATTATGAAGAAATGAAACCATGCGGTGATCTCCCATAGATGTATGATGAAAATCAGAACCATGTAAAACCGATGTTCAATATTTATGCTTGTTTTCCTTATGATTGTTTGATTTTGTTTGTGTGTTGTATTTAATCCTATGATTTAGGTGTATTAATTACTCCAAATTTTGATGCAATGATCTTCTATAGGATCCATAATAGTGATCAGTTTCTATATTTATAATCTACTGATGGATGAAATTTTGGTTCTTCTAGTTTTGGGTGGATTATCCACATTCTTTACTAATGTAAAATGTAAAAATATATATAAGTAAATAACCAAAAAGAATAAAAAATTAGACTAATGATAGATTCCAAAAAATATAAATGTAAATTTTTTTTATAAAGTTAAGCTCAATAACCAAGCTTGATTACTAAATATATAATGACCCAAACAATTATAAATGAAATTCCATATTTTTGAATAAATAAATGATTTATTAAGTAAAAAAAAATATTGTTAATACATGAAATACTTTGGTTAGTTTGGAACCTTATATCATATTAGTTTTAAAAGACCATTAATCATTATAACCATTTATAATATACCCATTGAAAAGTGATATTATGATTAATATATATATATAGGGTTGTGATAAAGTCCAGTTGACAAAAAAGAAGAAGTGACATACTCTACCAGAAGGATCATACCCTATGGATCCCATTTATCAAAGCATCCAAGGGATATAATATCACTGGATTTTTCCCTTGATGAAGACCAATCTAAGATTCAACAACTGAAGCTTGAGAAAAACTATTTATGGGATAAGTTCAAGCTTATCGAGATCATGACCCAAACTATGTTCTCCGAACCACCCCATGAAAATCTCACCATCACACAACTTACCTTAGGGATTTTGATAGTGTAATAAAGTTATATTTACTAGACCATAATAGTATCAATCCATATATTTTCTTTTAAAAATAAAATTATTATATTTATTCCTATTCAATTTTACTTTTTAAACGATTAAATAATGAGTTTGAGAAAAATTATATTCTAATATGATGAAACACATAGTGTATTTTTTTGTAAAGTATATAGTTTCTATCAAGTCAATTTTTGATGAATTTAAGAATTTTTGAAATAAATGATATTTTTCTAAAATATTATTATTAAATAATATTTATTAACAATAAATGATAATATAATTTTACGAAGTAAAATGTAATTGTTATGAGGGTTAGAAAACTATTATTGTAAAAAACAACGTATTTTTCAACAAATGGGTATTTTGATTTTAAAAGTAAAAATTATAATATAATTTTTTTTGTTAAAATAAATATTATTTTTTAAATCATCACATCAAAATTATCCAACTATGATTTTTTCATATTTTTTGAGACAGTTGATTTTTTGGGTAAAAATTAAATACAGTATAAATATATGGTATGTATTATAAAATCATAATGACCCAATGTTTTTGTAATATATTCTATAAAAAGTATACATTTCTAAATATATAATTACCCTTCAAAAAAATTTGTTTTTTAATTTATTTTATTAATTTTAATAAATCCTCCAAAACCTATACGTAAGATCCTAACCTTTTCTAGAGTTGTCTATCACTTGATTTCAGGTACTATTTTGTCCTTATTTCGATAATTTTTGGTTGGGTTTTACCTTGGGTTGTGTTTAGGTGAAAATCTGAGAAAAACAGAGGAAATAGGGTAGTTCACGGTTGGCACACGGTTTACCCTAACCGTGCGCCCCAACCTAGCTAACCATGCAACCCTAGACATAGGGGAATTTCATAGTTAACACATGGTTTGTCAAACCGTGTACTCTATTAGAAGAAACTATACACCCCTATAAAGGAGGCACACAATTTAGGTGTATGGTTATGGAAAACTGTGCACCCCTAGCCAGCAAACCGTGCGTGGGAATTGACGTCTCACAAAAATTAATTTAAAAAATCCCCAAACCCCCTAATTAATCTCAAATAGACCCCCATTTGACCCTATGTAATCTTTCATTGTTTTAGAGATCTCTGAATGAATTCCCAGCCTTCTTGACCTCTGTTATTCACGATTCAAATCACAGATCATAGTTCTACACCCCTCCCTATAAGTGGATTATGTCCCTTTGGTTTCCCATTCCCTTTCTATTATTCTCGCATTATTTTGGTGGGATATTATCCTATGTTTTGTTGAATATAGATCTAGATTTATAATATCTTTATTTTCCAATCTTGATTTAGGTTATAGGTCTAGATCTCATTCTAGCCATTACTCCACTGAATTTTTGGGGATTTCCATTGGGCGATCGTTCATCAAAAAATCAAGGTAGGTGGTCTATTATTCAAATCCCATAGTCATGATTTCAATTAAGTGTATGAAACTGTAGAATTCATAGTGTTTATTAGAAATTATATTTCTGAATTAAATTAATTAATTTTATGAATTAATAAATTAATAGAATGTGAATTGTATAAATTAATTTCTGAATTAATTTATGTGAATTGTTGAGATTGTAAAATTTTGAATTTAATAATTAATTGTTGAATCGATTATTGAAATATTGAATTTTTGGGTTTTGAGGAACAATTAATTGTTAAATTAATTATGGAATATTTATATTATTTAATTATATAAATTAATTGTTGAATTAATTTATGAAAATTGTTGAATTGTGTAATTATTGATTCAGGATAATTAATTGTAGAATTAATTATTGAGTTTTATTGATTGTGAAATCTGGAAAATTAATTTTTGAATTAATTATCCGAATATTAAATGGAATTAATTGTATTAATTAATTGGTAAATTAATTAATGATATTGTTCTGACCAATTAATTGATGAATTCATTGAGGGGTTGTCTTGATTAATTAATTGTTGAATTAATTATTGGAGTTTTCAATATTAATTAATTGTTGGAATTAATTAATGTGGAATATGTGATACATGTGATACATGTGATACATGTGATACATGTGATATATGTGATTGATTGAGAAACTGGGTGTGGGACACAGACTGATGCTCCAAATACCCATGGGGTCCTTGACATGGCGTTCTATACCCAAGGAATGCATAGAAATTGTACGAGACATGGATTGATGCTCTAAATACCCATGCCGTGTGATATAGGGACTGATGCTCCAAATACTCATAGGGAACTAGACATGATGATTTATGACTTAAATAGTGGTGTTGGAATATGGTTCCAATTATCCATATTATGAATTGAAATGAAGTGGACAATGAAATCCAATTTAGTAAGTGAATTATGAATTTATAGTGTGAACTGGTTGAGTGGGCTTGGAGCATGGATGAGGGAACTGGACATGGTTTGGGACCCTCTTGGTATTTGTTAGTGTCTTTAATTTTGAGTTACATTAGAAAATTGGAATGTACTTTAGCATGACAAATTTTTAGTCTAGTTTTGATATTGTATCTCCAGTTTTGGTCACGTTGTGATATTGGTACCATTCTATATCTATTTATTTGTTATTCCACTATTGTTTCTTATTTTCTACTGGTGTATTACTCTGATAAAATAGGGTATAGTATCATCATGATCAATATTAGATCCTCCTTTCTATTTTAAAGTGGTGGTCTAGTTTGGGTCACCAGTGAGTGGCACTCGAGATGAGACGTTACAAAGTGGTATCAGAGAGAGTTTCTATTCGACATTCCAATAAGGACGCTGGTCCCTTCTAGGGGTGAGAATTATGTAAATCCCAAATTGAAGGAGTATAAGAATGAAGAAACCCTTTGTAAGGTGGTGTGGATACCTCTCCCATCATGAGGAGTTTTTTTGGGGATTTCTGAGGGCCAGAGCGAATGGAAAGAAAAACCATGCATGCTAGACCCAAAGCAGAAAATATCATGATCATGGCATAAAATGGACTGTTACAAATGGTATTAGATCTAGTGTCCATTCTATGTGTTAGTGAGGATTCTGATCCTTTCTAGGGGTGGATTATGGAAATCTCATATTGAATGAGGAGGAGCATGAAGCACCCCTTTATAAGGTGGTGTGGATACCTCTCCTGTTATGTGGCCTTTTATTGGGGGATGCCTGAGGGATAGAGACTAGGGAAAGAAAAATCACATGGGCTAGGCCCAAAGTAGACAATATTATAATTGTAGGATGGACTGGGCTAATAAAAATGGTATCAGAGTCAATGTCCATTTGATGTACTAGTGAGGACGTTGGGCCCTTCTGGGGGGGGGGGGGATTATGGAAATCCCACATGGAAGGAGGAGGAGAATGAATAACCCCTTTATAAGGTGGTGTAGATACCTATCCTATCATGATGCTTTTTCCTAGGGGATGGATAAGGCGTAGAGCATAGGGAAAGAAAAACCGTGTGGGTAGCCTAAAGCAGACAATATCATGATCATGGGTTGGACTAGGTTGTTACACTATATTATATATTAAGGTTTTAAAATACATTATTTCTAAACATAACCCTATTACACATCAAAAAATATATTATTTTAATGTCCCAAGTTCCTAAAATAGTAAATTAATTAAAAAAATTTACTTAGAAACTGTGAAAAAAACATTCAAAAGGTTTGTTTTTTTGATTACTTTATCATATAGAGTCTAAATCCTATGTTTTTAAATTAATAAAAAACTATTTATTTTTTTATATAAACTCACCAAAACTCCAATTTATATTCACTCAAAACCCTTGTATCATTAAAGTAACCCACTATTCACTCTCTAGAGTCCTACCATGGTTCCCCAAGATCTTAAGAATCTCCTCCCAACCTTTTAGAAGCACCCTATAAAGGATACTCTCCTTCTCATCTTTATTCAAGAAAATTATTTAAATTATGCCTTTTGATTTCAAATAGATCATATTGAGATATGTTTTTATACATCAATATTACTACTCTTATTATTTGCGAGTTATTAAATACACATTTCACTCACATTAACCCCTCTTATAAATCATTGTGTACACCTGTTGTGGTGCCTAAATTATCCTGTGATTTTTCTATGAAAAACTTTGATATTGTGAATAAATATCCCCATTTATACTCAGGGATATTCACCTATATATACCTATCATTAATTTATTTTGGAATTATATTTATACATCACACACTCCTTAATAATGGGATTAAAAGTGAGGAATTACATCCTTATTTTTTATGATCTATGTGGGACACTTATGAATGTACATGATATGAATGTGATGAGTGAGACCAGAATAATATATCCCTCAAATGCATGGAGTAATGTTTCAATACCATGAGATGCTATATATGGTTCATGGGAGGTTATACTAAGCAAACTATTTTATGATGTATTTGTGGTTATCCTTGGTTATGTTTATAATGCCATGTTTTATGTCATTTCCACATTCCTTCATTGCCCTTATGCTATTATGTTATATCATGCCTCATTATTCAAGATTACGATTATCACCCCTATTATGTTACCCTGATATTATTCTTGGATCACATTTACTTCTTTACCTTATTCTATGATTTTTTATTCCATTACAAGGATTTATAGCCCAACCATTTCTCATATAAGTCCCCAGGTTATCTTGTGCAGTTTTAGAAGAATGATGTAATTTTAGGAGCATTTTAAGAATGATTTATATAATATTATTGTATTCCGATTGAAAATTTTTATGCTATGTACCTAATTTTCAAAATAAACTAGTATTAATAATATATTGGGATTGTATTATGTGTACCTTTATGTAATGAATCATGAATTAAAGTGAATTAAACATATTAGTTTTCATAAAGGCTTCAAATATTCATTTTTCTAAAAAATCTTTATCACGGTGGACTAATATTCTCACTAGACTTTAAAGGATACAGAAAACATGGTAACAACCTATGATCAATATCATGAAAACCCAAATCTCCATTCCTACACTTCCTATAATTTCCCCTTGAATTATTCTATCAGATGAAGTCATATATGTATTTAATATTTACAATATGAAAATAAAAATTTCTCATTGGTCTATGTTCCTTTATTGATATATCCATTTTGGGGGTAGTAATAGACTATTTTAAACACCATCAACACCTAATAGAGATGAAATATGACTAGGTTTAGTGATTATTTTTGTAAGAAGAGGGAACTAAACAAATAGAAGTTGAAAAATAGAAACAAAAGAAAACAACGATAAAGAAAAATGTAGAAAGATAAAGATAACTGAATATTTCCATAATTTAGATGAAATTTTTCTAATGCACATGGAAAGAACACCACCATAATCACTTTTATTAGGAAAATAAAACACAACAATAATATTATAAGTAGAGGTAATAAATAAATAAATAATTTCAACAAAAAGGACCATGAAAGATTTTTTATCTTGTATTCCTTATCACTCTAGTACCCAATGATTAAACCAAGATCATGGATAGTAATATCTACTCAAAAAAATGAAGAAATAAATCCCAAAACCCCAGAAAATCTGTGAGAAAGAAAATAAAAACAATGTATAACTGAAGAATGAAGACAAAGATTCTTACAAACCTAGGCCTATAATAAGAACATAGAGATTATCATTGGAAATATGATTGACATTTTTAGGGATGAAACACCATTTCATGCCATTAAGGTCCACCTCTAAGCACATAAGTACCGTGAAATATTCACTTTAATAGATATCTAGAGAAACTATCATGAATTAATCGATCAAATCAAATCACCAAGGGCCATCCTCTCTCAAGATATCCCTCTTATCAATGAGAAAGGAAGTCATAAATGCTAAAGAGTCTCATTAAATAAAGGGGTTAATCAAGGAAAACAATGGTGGTGTGATGATGGAGAGTCAAGGAAATTATCAACATCATGTGCAATAAGGAACCATGTACAAAAAAAAAATATTAATGACGAACATTTAGAGGAAGTTATGAACAATGACCTCTTAATTATGTTTATGCATAAATTAATGATATTTTTTCCATATACACCACTAAATTGGTATTTAGTAGTGGTTATTAGAGAATATCCTTGAAAATATATAGGATTTTTTAGTTAAAAAAAATTATAATGGGTTATTAACCACCACAAATATAAGATATTAGCAGTAGTTTATCTACCCTTATAATAACTTAGATTATAGATGGTTAATAACTCACTATATTTTTAATTTTTCATAATAAATCAGGTATTTTTTAGAAGTGTTAAGGGGTAATCACTCCTAAAATATGCCCAATTTATTAAAAATTCATAAAAAAATAGTTGGGTTTATTAATCACAACTAATTTAAGTGATTAGAGTGGGTTATCAACCCCCACTAATAATTTTTATTTTTTTAATAACAAATTTTATAATATACATACATACATATATATACATATATATTAAAAAGAAAGATTATATAGATTTATTTAATTATTTTTTATAACCATCATATTATATAGATATATTTATAAAGACATTAAATAAATACTCACATACGTTATAGAAGTATACCTTTATACACACACACACACACACACACACATTTACATATATGAATAATTTATATAAATATATTTATAAATATATAAATATGTGTATATCAGTATACATAATATAAATCTAATTATAGATATATTTACTCAAATATATTTAAATATATAATTTAGAGAAAAAATATATATTATAAAGATATATTATATAAATGCATTTTGATTTTATTAAAATTATATATCTTTTTACAAATAATATATAATATAAATTTATTTAAATTTTATTTATAAAATATTTTGTATCCATATACAAAAAAGTATAAACCAATACATTTTTACAATTAAACATATAAATATATTTTTTTTATAAACCACCGCCAAACCATTATATTAGCGGTGATTTTAACCCACTCTAAATTTTTGTTATTTTTTTTTATAAAAAATATAATATTATAATATAATTATATTCATTGAAATAATCTAGGGCATCAAATATTTTTATTAAGAAATAATATTTTTTAATTGGGTTGAGAGGAAACCCCATACTTGACCCGAAGGCCCTAAGCATTATATGGCATGAATGCCATTATGATGATGGAGAAAAAGTCCAACCGAATATGACCAAAAGGCCCCAATATAAGGAATTGAAGGAAAAATTGAGAAGAATTCATCACATCGTAACCACAAAATTCACATCATGCCACCCCCTATCACGTCGTGCAGTAATCGAACACACTGAAATGTATTGCACTATATTCATTGCGCCAGCACCAATGTTCCATGATGCCAGCCACCGTTGCACCTTACTACCTTTGTCACACTATGATATGAAATCCATTCATCCTATATTGTGAAAATTTTTGGGTGGGTTTCCAATAGATTGATTCTAGCACAACCATCCCGTGTCAAAGATGACACCTGCACAATAGTGCCAGCATGTCACCTCACCATATGCTGCACCTATCGCACCACAAAATCTACTTGAGTCACACCACCATGAATACCACCTAATTTTTCCTTAAATTACCTCCCACAATGAGATGATGGATCATATTCCCAATGTATTAAAGTCTATAAGGCCTATAGGCCCAAATACGTGGCCCAAAAGCCCAAATTGAGAGAATAATATTGCTACCATTAATCCTCACTATAGTACCTACACTGCTAGAGTGCTATAGTACTGTCACATTACCATAGATATGTTTAAATAAATTGTATAAACATATTATATAGATACCCTTATAAAGTAATTATATAAATACATTAAATAAATACTTATATATACATTATATAAATAAACACACACACACACAATATATATATATATATGTATGTATTTAAATATATTAATAGTTTACATAAATATATAGTTATGTGTATATTTGTATACTTAATATAAATGGATTTATAAATACATGTATAAATATATTTATTTAAATATATGTAAATATATGTAAATATAAAATTTAGAAAGTCTGTGTATAAAAAAATTATTATTTAGAAAAATTCATCAGCGGTTTATAACGGTCTCTAATAAAAAATTATTTTCTAGAATAATTTAGAAGCCATTTGAAACTGATGCTAAATTATTTATTTTTTCCCAGCTCCTTGTGATTTTCAGTGGCATTTTACATATTTTTTATTTTATTAAGAAACTATAAAGAGTTAAAATCATCGATATTTTTTTACCTTATCAGTGTTTAAACAAAACTATTTCTAATAGGAATCAACATCAAATTTAGTGAAAATTTTTAATAAATACCACTAATACATTCATATGGGGTTATAACTGCCACTAATGGAAAAAATAACCCCCTTTAAATGAATTATTTTTTTGTAGTGTACAGTGGAGTGGTCACAAAACAAAACTAAAACTCAGCTAGCGTAACAAACCCAAGAAACCTAGAGGTCACATAGAAGTAAAAAACTAAGAGGAAGAAAGAGCACATAGATCATGATAAATATATACAAGGAGAAAAAACAAGTAGGCATCATGAAAGTGGGTTCCCTAAGCGCAACTCAAATAGTACTTTTCATTTACCATATCATGTATATAGAGAGTAATGCATGATGTATTCTTTCCATGAAAGTGTAAATAATTTTTTTGCACTATTTATATGGTAATGTACTTAGATTATTTTTCATTTCCATAAGTTATAGTAGTTCCCAAATATAATGAGAACCTAGAGATTTTACTAAATTGAACATTTATAAATTATTTTTTTAAATAAGTAAATTCCTAATTTAGAAATGAAATTATCGAAAACATATACACTAATTTAGTTATTTTGGACCATTATAGGCCATATCCTATCAGATTTATAAAAATTTATAGAATCATAAAAATTGATAGTACAAAATTTATATAATGATTTTATGATTAATATATATATATAGGGCTATGATAAATCTAATTGAAACATACAAAGGAAGCAATTACCTCATTCTGTAGGATCGTACCCTATGAAGCCCATTTATCAAAGTTTCCAAGGGAGATAGAATCACTGGGCTTTACCCTTGACCAAGCCCAAGCTGAGATTCAACAACTAAAGAAGGAGTAAAACCATTTATTGGAGAAGTTCAACCTCATCATGATCACGACCCAAACTATGTTTTCCAAACCAGCTCAAGAAAATCTCACCAATGAACACCTTACCCTTAGGAAATTCACTAGTGTAATAAAGGGCCATGTATCTAGATTATAAAAGTATGATTTTTATTTTTTTTTATAAATTAATGATTATATTTATCTTTTATTATTACTTTATAATGATTAAATGACATATTTTATAAAAATTATATTTTGAAACAATGAAACTGAAATTTTATTTTTGGGAAATATATCATTTCAATCAAGACACCCTTTTTGATGAATTAAAGAATTTTTGAATAAATGATATTTTAATAAAATATTATTATAAAATTATATTTATTAAATATTATTGTTAATATTATTTTATGAATCCAAATGTAATTTTTATAAGGGTCAGAAAACTGTTATTGTCAAAAAAACTAGTATTTTTCAATAAATATGGATTTTTTATTTAAAAGTATAAATTATCATATTTAGAGAATTATTATGATAAAATAAATATTATTTTTTAAATCAACATGATTAAATTATCCAAAAATTATTTTTTCATAATTTTTTGAGATAGTTGAATTTTTGGGTAAAAAGTAAGTACAATATAATTATACAATATGTATTATGACATAATAAATGCCCAAAAGTGATTTAATAAATACTATGAATAGCATACCTGAAAAAAATTATGTTTCTATTTTAAGATAATGTGTTTTTAATTTATCTAATTATTTTTATAAACCTTTATTGAATTCTATAAAACCAATATTTTATTTTATGGTTTTAAAATCAATTCTTTATAAACATGAATCACTTACACATCAAAAGGGTATTATTTTAAGGTTTTAGGTTTCCAAACTTATAAAATAATTAATTAAACTTCTCTTTGGCATAAAATATGGGAAAAAACCTCAGGATTCTTTGTGGTTTGGATTAATTTATCATATAGAGTCCAAAACCTAAGTTTAAAAATTAATAACGAATTATCCTCTCTTTTTATATAACACCCCACCCAACTTCCCATTAATCATCACTAAAAAACCTTGGAGCATAGATTTAATCTTCCTTTCCATCTCTATATCCCTCCCAATGTTCCCCCAAGCACTTAAGAATATCATCCTAATATTTTAGAAGAACCCTCATAGGGAAAGATATCCTCTCCTTCTCCTCTTTAATTAAGAACCATCTTTATATTATGCCTTTATATTCCTAGTTGTTCTTGTTGGGATATGTTTTTACAATTCCATATTACTGTACTTTTTATTTCCAAGTGACAAGATACCCCTTTTACTCTCATTAAACTCTTCTATGAATCTTTATGTACCCCTACTGTGCTGTTGAAATTATTCTGTGATTTTTTCATACCAAATATTTATGTAGTGAATAACCATCCCCATTTCCACTCAAGGTTATTCAACTAGGTGTAACCACTAAAAACACACTAATTATAAATGGTTTAAAACTTCTCTAATTCATTTACCAAAGTTTCTAAAAAACATTGTTAAATGAGGTGTCGCTAATTAGGGACACCTCATTTACTGATGTTTATGAGAAATTTTGGTAAATAAATGTTGTTATTTAGCAACACCTCATTTTCCACCACCAAATTCATTTTTTATTTTATTAAAAAGGAAACTTTGAGGAATAGTGGGGAATATACAGAAACATTAGCGTATCATCATACATGACCTTAAAAAAGAAAATTTCACCATACATATTTCAAAATTTAAATTTTTTAAACAATATCGCAATCACCGCGCCTCCCACAAACTATCCAGCTAGCATCTCACACGAACCAGAAACTGCTCCATTTAATTTTTTTTTTAAAAATTTGAATTTAAAATGACTCTCATACCAAGCCATCCACGTCACCTAGTTTCCATAATCGCATTTCTGACCTAATACCATCACCGCCAACGTCGCTTCACTTCCATCACCACCATCATCGCACATCACGTCGCCATCACCAGCGAGAACTTGAGGTCCATCATCATCAAGAAAACCAACAACATCACCACTGGGACATCTCATTGTTGTTGACGGAGTCAGCACACCACTGAGGTGACCGATAGTAGAAGATGGACAGAGAGCCTCTATAGCCATCAATCGCTAAAGCGCCAATCGTCTCAGCCCCAAACCAACATAGCGTTGATGACGTTAATCACCGGAATGAACCAAACCAGCGTGAAATGCAAAACCAATAGGCTTCCCAGATAACCCTCACCACATATATCCACATCACACCACTGACACCACTAAGAAGCAACCAAAACCAAAACACCAAAGAGAACCACAACACTTCCTAAAGAACAGGAACCTTAGAAAACGTTACACCCAACACCTTCACTGGCTAAGCAGCCTGGGAAATCCTTCCCATCGCACCACACAACCCAAAACACCCTAAAACCCAACCCACCCGACCTACTTGGATGGGAGAGGAGGTAATGGAGTCCAGAGGGGTACAATAGGAGAGACCACTAAAGCAGGCCGAAGCCGAGAAGGCACCCACAACCTCACCGAGCCAAACCACTGTAGAAACTTCAACAGATAACAAAGACCAGAGCGACTAACACTCAAAACAGAGAAAAAAAGGTAGAAGGCAACAGGAAAGAGAAAATTAGGGAGAAAAGGAAAGGGGTCAGAAATCCCTATGGTTGCTGAACTAAGAATCCAAAACCTTTGAGAATCCGTCGCTCCAAGTACAACCCGAAGACCCCACCTCTCATATCCCGCCAATGCACTACCTCTCTCATACCTTGAGAACACCCCCATCCTGTACGCCCTCCCATGCCCCCACCCCTTATATAGCCCGCCCATGGCTTTTCTCTCCCATACCCCATGGAGAACACTCGCCCTCCCCTCCCATATACCGCTGAGAAAACCTCCCCTCCCGTACCACTGAGATCACCTCAATCCCAAAGGCTCACCCATGCCTTGGAAATTGGAGGCTTCACATAGACAAGTAATGTATTTTCCTACAACAAAGGTTGATCGCTGCACCTAAGGTGTACCAAAGAATAAGCAGACCAACTAACTCATTCTGATTTTGAATACAAAATTATATTATATTATATTTATATATATAAATATATTTCTGTATTTAAAAAATTAATATTATATATATATTTTTTATATATTAATATACATATATTAATATATATATGTTTATATGTTTATATTTTATATTTTCTATTTATATATATGTTTATATTATATATATATATATGTTTATATATTATATATATATATGTTTATATATTATATATATATATTTTTATATTATATATATATGTTTATATTTTATGTTTATATGTTATATATATATGTTTATATTTTATGTTTATTTATATTTTTATATTATATATATATGTTTATATTTTATAGATATGTTTATATGTTTATATTATATATATATATTTATATTATATATTGATAGAGCACTGTCGTGGGCACCCTCAAATGATTAGTGTGATTTTAGGGTACTTAGGTGCCACAGAGTGGCTGACCAAGGTCGTCTCTCAAAGGAGGAAGTGAATTAAAACAATCTTTAAAGGTATTCTAGAAATAAAATAAAATAGAATAAAAACACTACTTGAATGTATGGGGGTGGTTTTAGTTTATTAATCTAGAAGAAGTTTGCTGGAATAAGATTGTATATTTTTTTTTAGTTTTGAAATGAAGTTCGATTAAAATGACACAACAAAAAGATGTTTTTTTAGAAAATATTTTAAAAGGTGTAATTGATCTAACTCTACCTATTCATTCAATTATTAATCATTATCATTTAAATAAATATCCACTTAATTATTATCCCCTAATTTGTTATCCCTCGAACCCTATGAGAGTTAACTTAACCACAAAGATGAAATTACTTAAACCCTAGGCTAGCTTCGGAACACGCAATCGCAACACCCTACTTTGATTGTTGTTATAAGGTTAGCTTATGGTCAGTGGTTAATTAGAGCACATATAAATTCTACAAATGAGTATGAATTGTGTTTAGGGATTATATTTTAACTCTACAAATTTATCCCTTATGGTCTTGTATTATCGATTAAGATTGCGCTCTCACAATTTACACAATTCCCGACCTCACGTGTTTTGTGTTAATTGTTCAATTGCTTGCTTAGTTTTTTACAATTTAAAAACACAATTCATGGATAATATTAATTGAATTACCATAGCTCAATTATTCAAAATAATTAAATGAAGAAGGATAGAGGTCGATCGATTACTAAAAAGAACTACTCTTCTATGGGTGGTGTAGTCATCGTGGAAACGTTTTGCATAAGAAAAGGATTGAAAGGGTAGAACCCAATATTGTCTCCACTCTTGATTCCAACCCAGTTAATAAGATTAATAGGAAAATAAGAGGGAAGAACACATAAGATTATTTGAAGAAAAATTCAAGAAACAAACATGAAAGAAAATAAATACAAAGAGGAGGTGGGAGAGGAGAGCCTTTTTGGAAGAGAGGTTTGCACAAGGGATTACTTATTCCAAGAGTTTTTAGGGGCTCCCAAGAGACACCCTTTCGGCCAAACCTTCCCAAAGCCTCGACCGGACCTCTAAAAGAGTTAAAACCCCCTTTAAATAGATTTTGTGAGGGCTAGGGATACATAACTTTTTAAGTGTGAAATGAAAAACTCGGACAAATATTTTATTCCAAGTTTCACCACCTAGTTGACCTCCAAAACGCGTGAATTGACCGTCCTTCCAGAAGGAGGATTTGTCCCAAATCATGTCTCAGATCGTTCCTCAACATTTTGGCTCAATCCAAGCCCGTATGAAGATGATATGGCCCAAATACATAACCCATGTCCATTCCGCCGAGTCCAGCCCACCGTTGGATTAATGGACCCTTTACTCCATCCAAATTCACTCTTTAGCTCTAGTGTCCTGAATTAAAGTTGTATAACATTAAGTTAGGAACAAGGTTACAAAATTTCAAATTCAAATAATAAATATAAAAATATTTATCTTTGAAATACTATAGTTCACTATAAAGGGTAAAACTGGAATTTTTCTCCAAATTTTCAAATGAACGATCAAATCCCAAATATTTTATAAATAAACATATTTAACACAATGTGAGGAAATTATATAATTTATTATCAATAAAATATTCAAAAAAATATTGTTTTATCAACTCCCCCACACTTACCCTTTTGCACTCCTGGGCAAAACCTCATGTCAAGTAAACATCAATATCAAATCAAAACCAATTTTAAAACACATATCGTTGATATCAAACAATTATAAACCAAGAAAAAAAATATATCACGCCTCATAAAAAACCATTATTTCAAGTTCTTAATTTATATTATTCAATATTTTTCCACTTCATTTATCCTCCCATGCACAAAACACTTACCTCGCTTGAATTTTCTCTCATCACACAAATATCAATCAATTTTTTTTGCAATGTCTTTCTCATCCAAACTCATAAAAGGGTCACCATAGGCTTGATAGATTCCTACATCGATACACGATGTGAGTCAAGGACATATGTTTATCATTGGGACTTTTCAGGGTTGTTCTATGGCTTTCGGTTGGTAGGATTTAGATGTGAAAAATTATGAGGCTGAATGAGGAGGGCTTGACTCTTTTTGAAGCAAAATTGCATTAATCTTATTTTCACTTAAATATGGTATTCTCCTCAATCCCCATTGTATCAATTAAGCTCCATCATCATGAAAAGTCATTAAAATTTTACACCATTCATCATTTCAACATAAAAAATTTCAATCTTCTCAAACATGATTTTCTTGAAAGCTCCAGATGGGCACAACTTTCCACCTCAATTAGAAGCTCTAGAAAAGGCACAAATTCACTTGTCATGAAAGCTACATAAAAGGCACATCTTCACTTGTCATGAAAGCTTCAGAAAAGTCACAAATTTCAATATAATGACTTTCTTCAGTAGAAAACACATCTCTTCAGAATTTAATTTTCCACCCAAAGTATCACAGAATGTGGTAGAACAACACAAGATAGATTCCCCCACACTTAAGCTCAACTAGATTATGCAATTTCACTTCAAGAGTTGGTTGGATAGGGAAAATTGGCTTGTAATGTGGCTAACCTAACAGGCTGTGCATGGATTCTAAGGTCTACAAGGATTAAATATTCAAGGTAGGCCATTATAAAAAAGGATTCTTTAAAATAGGGGCTTTAATACCAAACAAATGCCTCAATCATTTAAACATATGTACCTCAAACCCTCAAGTTTTGACAGGAATAGATCAAATTATGGTTAAATCAAGCATGGTTTGGTTCTCTCAAGAAGTGAGGTGAATGTAAAGAATATGAAAATAATGGTTTAGAAGCCTCACAGGAAAGTTATTTCAAATATAAAGACAGTGAGATGAGGCATGGGATTCAAAATTCAGCGTACTTTTCATGAAATTACTAAATATTTGAACTTGAAAAAAAGTCATTTCAGCATTCATTTAAGCTTAGTTTCAAGGGGTAAATTGTTTCACTTATTGATATGGATTTAAAAATGGTGATGAGAATCATTTTAGCTCAAAAGTTTCAAAAAACACATAAAATTGTAAAATAAACACACAAAATTTAAAAAACACAAAAAATGGTTTTTTTATACAGGAAAACAATTGAAATTACTAAACTAAAAGGTTCCCTCCCCCACACTTAAAATATTAAATTGTCCTCAATGTGAACCCATTAGATGATATATGCACATGAAATGCAGAATTTTTAAATAGGACAAATAATATAAAAGTGAAAGGGTTAGGAATAGCCTGATGTGCTCAAGTGATGATGGGGTCATGCAGTGTGATAAAATCCACTGCATTAGTAGGATGTCCCTCAATGTATCTCTTCAAACGTTGCCCATTGACTGTAAAGCTCTTTCCAGTGTCCTCTTGTGTGGTCTCCACTGCACCATAAGGAAAAACATTAGATACAATATAAGGACCTAACCATCTGGAACGCAACTTACCAGGCATCAGCTTCAGTCGTGAAATCTAGATAAGGACTTTCTCTCCAACATGAAACTACCTTTTTTTTGGATCATTTTGTCATGATATGCTTTTGATCTTTCCTTGTAAAGCCTTGAGTTCTCATATGATGACAATCTAAGCTCCTCAAGCTCTTGAATTTGCAGCTTCCTTTGGATTCCATCTTGGGCCAAATCCATGTTGCTTTTCTTTATAGCCCAATAAGCCCGATGCTCAACTTCCACAGGGAGATGATACACTTTCCCAAAAACAATACGAAATGGGGACATACCAATGGGTGTCTTGTATGCTGTCTTATAATACCACAATGCATCATCCAAGCACTTACTCCAATCCTTCCTATTTGGCTGCACAGTTTTCTCCAAAATTTGTTTCAACTTACGATTTGAAACCTCAGCCTGGCCATTTGTTTGGGGGTGGTATGGTGTTGATGTTTTGTGTGTCACCCCATACTTTTGAAGGAGGGAAGTGAAATTCCTATTGAAAAAGTGTGTCCCTTGGTCACTGATGATGGACTTTGGTACTCCAAACCTGCAAAAAATCTGTGCTTTGACAAAGTCCACAACAACATGAGAATCATCAGTCCTAGTGGACTTAGCCTCCACCCATTTACTCACATAATCGTCAACAACCAAAATGTACAAAAAACCAAATGAACTAGGAAATGGGCCCATAAAATCAATTACCCAAACATCAAAAATCTCACAGAATAAAATGGGTTGTTGGGGCGTCTCGTGTCTCCTTGAAATATTTCCAGTGTGTTGGAAACGAGATCATGACTTACAAAACACATGGGAATCCTGGAATAAGCTAGGCCAATATAATTCAGAGTCTAAAACTTTTCTAGCTGTCCATTGGGGTCCAAAGTGTCCACCACATGCATGTGTATGATAGAATTGAAAAACAGACTCAAACTCATGATCAGGAACACACCTCCTAATAACTTGGTCACTACACATGCGCCATAAGTATGGATCATCCCAAACATAAAATATAGACTCACTCTTTAATTTTTGGACTTGATGTTTCTTTAAATTTTCAGGTATTTTAGAGGCAACAAGGTAGTTAACTAAATCAACATACCAATGATGCTTACCTGATATGGTATAGAGATGCTCATTGGGGAAAGTGTCCCGAAGTGGTACCTAATCCAAGGTGTCATCCTCTAGTGTGTGAGTAAGCCTACTCATGTGGTCCGCCACCAAGTTTTCTGACCCCTTTTTGTCCTTTATATCGATGTCAAACTCTTGAAGAAGGAGAATCCAACGGATAAGTCGTGGCTTTGCATCTGGCTTCTTCAAGAGGTACCTTAGAGCTGCATGGTCAGAAAAAACAACTACTTTAGAGCCCAATAAATATGAACGGAATTTATCTGAAGAAAATATGACAGCAAGAAACTCCTTTTCTATGGTAGTGTAGTTTGATTGGGCTGAATCCAATATCCTTAATGCATAGGCAATCACATGTGAACGTCCTTCCACCCTCTGAGATAAGACAGCTCCAACCACGAAGTTGGAGGCATCACACATAAGCTCAAAAGGAATCTACCACCATGGGGGATGTATGATAGGTGGAGTGGTCATATATTATTTTAGCTCATCAAATGAATTCCTTCAAGAAATATCAAACACAAAATCAGAATCCTTTTGAAGTAATCTTGACATAGGAAGAGCAATCTTACTAAAATATTTGATGAAGTGCCGATAAAATCCTGCATGCCCTAGGAAAAATCTAACATCACGCACACATAAAGGATATGGTAAGGATTAAATAATATCTACCTTTGATCTATCAACCTCTATCCCATGTTTTGAAACTACATGACCTAAGACAATGCCATGCTCTACCATGAAATGAAACTTTTCAAAGTTCAGGACCAGATTCTTCTCAATACAACGATTCAATACCTTTCCCAAACTAATTAGACATTCATAAAATGAAGACCCATACACTGTAAAATCATCCATAAATACCTCCATGAAAGTCTCAATAAAATCAGAAAAAATACTCACCATACATCTCTGGAAGGTACCTGGGGCGTTGCAAAGTCCAAATGGCATCCTTCGGTAGGAAAATGTGCCAAAGGGACAGGTGAATGTAGTCTTCTCCTAATCCACTGGAGCTATAGAAACTTGAAAATATCCAGAAAATCCATCCAAGAAACAATAGTGTGTCTTCCCAACTAGTCTCTCAAGCATCTGATCAATAAATGGGAGGGGGAAATAGTCCTTGCAAGTGGACTGATTTAGTTTCCTATAATAAATACACACACACCAACTGTTTTGCACCCTCATTGGAACTAACTCATCTTTATCATTTTTAACAACAGTAACACTACTTTTCTTAGGCACAACCTGAATAGGAATTACCCACTGAGAATCTTAAATGGGAAAGATTATACCTGCCTTGAGAAATTTCTCAACTTCTTTTTTAACAACTTTCAGGAGGGTGGGATTGAGTCTCCTTTGTGGTTGTCTCACCGGTTTAGCCCCATCATCCAAGAGAATCCTATGCATGCAAATGGAGGGGCTAATACCTGATATGTCAGCCAAGTTCCACCCAATCGCCCTGATGTTCTCCCTAAAAATGTTCAAAAGATTTTCTTTATGTTCAAAAGGGAGATTGTTAGCAATGATAATATGTAATCTCTCACCACTCAACAAGTATGAGTATTTTAGATTTGGTGGCAATGGCTTGAGTTCTAATGAAGGAGGGTGTAGTATGGATGGAGACATTGAAGGAACTGAAATATGTGTACAAAGAGCATTAGTATCAGAATAGACATCATCAAAATCAGAGAATAAAGCATAAAATCCATCAGCATACTCAACAACCATGTCATAATCAGGGTGAACATGATCAAAATCAGAATACAAATCCACATCAAAATAAAATCCAAGAAAGGATTGTGTATCAGCAACATGTGTGTAAGTGCTCTTAGACATCAACCTCGAACCAATACTAATAATCTCCCTAAGCATAGGACAATCAAATTCTATGGAGTTTTTATTTGGTGGTTCAAAATGGGAGATAAAAAAAGCAGAATGGTCCTCTGAGGGGTACTTCATGGAATCCATAACATTAAATATCACAACTTCATCTCCAAACTCCATGGAAAGTGTACCCTCATTGACATTTATGATAGTTTTTGCAGTCTTGAGGAAGGGCCAACCTAAGATAATGGGGGCATGAGAACTTACCTGATCATCCTCCATGTTAAGCACATAGAAGTCTACTGGAAAGATCATGTCTCTTACCCGGACAAGTACATCCTCAAGGACTCCCGCTGGATATGCCGTAGCTCTATTCGCCAACTGCACCACTACTCTTGTCGGCTTCAACTCACCAACATGAAAGTAAGAGAATACAGAGTGAGGAATAACATTTTTAGAAGCACCTAAATCACAAAGTGCATCAGAAAAGTGCAACTTCCCTATGGTGCATGGGATGGTGAATGTCCCTGGATCCTTGCACTTTGTTGGCATTGCTAGAGTTAGTGAAATGAGTGCTGAGACATTCCTTCCAAGGTTTATCCTCTCATTTCCCTTAAGACCTCTTCGATTGGTGCAGATTTCTTTTAAGAATTTGGCATACCTTGGGATTTTCTTAATGGATTCAAGTAGAGGAATGTTGATCTCGACATGCTTGAATGTGTCCAAAACCTCCTTTGGAATTGCTTCTTAAGCCATATTCTTGGTTTGAATAACCCTGTTTGGAAAAGTAAGGGGTTTAGGAGGAACATCATCAATCTTTTTCTTACCTTTATCTTTCTCCTTGGATTGCTAATCAGTTGGTATGGAATGCAGATTCTCTGGAGTAGAGGTGAATCCCGGTGGAATGGTAGGTCCAGATGTATCATTCATTTTCTTACCACTTCTCAATGTGATGGCACTAACATTCCCCTTTGGATTTGGAGTGGGTTGGGAAGGTAGATTTTCAGAATTATTACTCACAAGTTCATGGAGGGCGGTGGCAATCTAGCTCATTTGAGTCTTCAACTCCCTCAGCTCCGAACCTTGACTCTTTAGCTCATTCTGTTGATTAAGAACAATTTTCTTCAAAATGTCATCAGTGTTAGAATCTACCTTAGGTGGGGGATTCCCTTGTTTTTGGCTTGTTGATGTTTGAGCTTCAAATCTCCTTTGGGGTTGTTGGAAACCCTACTGGTAAGGCGGAGGCTGCTAGAAGTTTTGTTGAAAGGGTGGCCTTTGTTGTTGTCCAGATCCATACCTCATGTCTGATTGATCCTTCCACCCTTGGTTGTATGTTGGAGAAAATTAATCAAACTTCTTTTGAGGATATAGTTGTTGTTTCTGCTGAAATGGTCTCCCTGGGAATACTGCTGCGCAATCCTCTGTCTCTTGTAGTTGTGAGCAACATTCAGTTGGGTGGCTTGTCTCAGTGCAAATGCCACAAGGCCTTGAAGGAGGGGGTAGATATTTTTTTTGTGCCAAATCAATTTTCCTCACCGTAGTTGTCAATTATTCTAACTTGGTATCAATCAAATGACTCTCAAGAGAAGAAGGACTTACCTGATGTACTCCCCTGATATGTGGTGTACCTTGATCACCAAATTGTTGGGAGTTTTGGGCCATATTGTTGATAAATGCATGTGCAGCTGCTGGTGTCTTTTCCACCAATTATCCTCCAGCTGCAGCATCAACCATGCTCCTCTCCATGGGTGTGAGTCCTTCGTAGAAGTATTGGATGAGGAGTTGATCACTGATTTGGTGATGCGAACAGCTTGCGCACAACTTCTTGAATCTCTCCCAATAATCATACATTGACTCCCCTTGTGCTTTATTGATCCCCGAGATCTACTTACGAATGGAAGTGGTCCTTGATGCTGGAAAAAATCTCTGCAAGAAAAGATGTTTCAAATCGTTCCATCAAGTTACATCTTCGGGTTGTAAATAATACATCCAATCTTTCGCAGCTTCATCAAGCGAGAATGGGAATGATCTTAATTTGATTTGGTCTTCAGATACATATCTTGGTTTCAAGGTTGAGAAAACCACATTAAATCATTTAAAATGTTTATTGTGATCCTCACCAGAGAGGCCATGAAACTTTGGAAGTAAGTGAATTACCCCAGATTTTAGTTCAAAGTCCGATTTGAGATTTGGGTATGCAATACAATTTGGTTGATAGTTAATATCAGGTGCAACCAATTCTCGAATGGTTCTATTAAGTTCATTTCCATTATTTTTAGCCATTGGTTCTTCTTTTATGTTTGAATTTGAATAACTTCCAATTCCAATGTTTCCAGAAGATAGGAATTCACCAACTGGTTGAATATTGAAACTTCCCGTAGACTGAGAGTGTCTGATTCATGCCCTAAGGCTGCGTTCAATCTCAGGGTCAAGATCTAAGATGTATTTAGGATTAGTTCGTGTCATCAATAAATGAAAGATGAAAAGAAGGAAATTGGACCATATTAAAATAAAAATTAGAAGTTTGAGTTGATGGTCCAAAAAGAAGTAGAAGGAAATAAAAGAAGAAGGAAAAAATCAGATTGGGTAAAGACGGAAAAAAGAAGAGAGGAAGAGAATAAAATGTAAAACAAAATAAATACCTCTAATTGGTTGAAATAATTACTTGCCTCCCTGGAAACGATGCCAATTTTATAGAGCGCTGTCGTGGGCGCCCTCAAATGATTAGTGTGATTTTAGGGTACTTAGGTGCAGTAGAGTGGCTGACCAAGGTCGCCTCTCAAAGGAGGAAGTGAATTAAAAGAATTTTTAGAGGTATTCTATAAATAAAATAAAAGATAATAAAAACACTACTTGAATGGATGGGGGTGGTTGTAGTTTATGAATCTAGAAGAAGTTTGCTGGAAGAAGATTGTATATTTTTTTGTTTTTAGTTTTGAAATGAAGTTAGATTAAAATGACACAACAAAAAGATATTTTTTTTAGAAAATATTTTAAAAGTAGTAATCGATCTAACTCTACCTCTTCATTAACTTATTAATAATTATAATTTAAATCAATATCCACTTAATTATGATCCCCTAATTTGTTATCCCTCGAACCCTACGAGGGTTAACTTAACCACAAAGATGAAATTACTTAAACCCTAGGCTAGCTTCGGAACACGCAATCGCAACACCCTGCTTTGATTGTTGTTATAAGGTTAGCTTATGGTCAGTGGTTAATTCGAGCACATATACATTCTTGAAATGAGGATGAATTGTGTTTAGGGATTATATTTGAACTCTACAAATTTATCACGTATGGTCTTGTATTGCAGATTAAGATTGCGCTCTCATAATTTACACAATTCCCGACCTCGCGTGTTTTGTGTTAATTGTTCAATTGCTTTCTTAGTTTTTTACAATTTAAAAACACAATTAATGGATCATATTAAGTGAATTAAATTATCTCAATTATTCAAAATAATTAAATGAAGAAGGATAGAGGTCGATCGATTACTAAAAAGAACTACTCTTCCATGGGTGGTGTAGTCATCATGGAAACGTTCTGCATAAGCAAAGGATTGAAAGGGTAGAACCCAATATTGTCTCCAATCTTGATTCCAACCCAATTAATAACATTAAGAGAAGAAGAATAGGGAATAACACATAAGATTATTAGAAGAAAAATTTAAGAAACAAACATGAAAGAAAATAAATACAAAGAGGAGGTGGGAGAGGAGAGCCTTTTTGGAAGAGAGGTTTGCACAAGGGCTTACTTCTTCCAAGAGTTGTGAGGGACTCCCAAGAGACACCCTTTCGGCCACACTTTCCCAAAGCCTCGACCAGCCCTCTCAAAGAGTTAAAACCTCCTTTAAATAGATTTTGTGAGGGCTAGGGATACATAACTTTTTAAGTGTGAAATGAAAAACTCGGCCAAATATTTTATTCCAAGTTTCACCGCCTAGTTGATCTCAAAAACGCGTGAATTGACCGGCCTTCCAGAAGGATGATTTCTGTCAAATCATGTCCCCGAGCTTTCCTCAAAATGTGGGCTCAAGACAATCCCGTATAAAGATGATATGACCCAAATACAGAACCCATGTCCATTTTGCCGAGTCCATCCCACCATTGGATTAATGGCCCATTTACTCCATCCAAATGCTCTTTTTAGCTCTAGTGTCCTGAATGAAAGTTGTATAACATTAGGTTAAGAACACTTATACAAAATTTCAAATTAAAATAATAAATATAAAAATATTTATCTTCGAAATACTACAGTGCACTATAAAGGGTAAAACTAGAATTTTCTCCAAATTTTCAAATGAATGATCAAATCCCAAATATTTTATAAATAAACATATTTAACACAATGTAAGGAAATTATATCATTTATTATCAATGAAATATTCAACAAAATATTGTTTTATCATATATATGTTTATATTATATATATATATAGGTTTATATTATATATATATATGTTTAATTTTATATTATATATATATGTTTATATTTTACATATATGTTTGTATTTTTTGTTATATATATATATGTTTATATATAATTATATTTTTTGTTTATATATATATATATATATGTTTATGTTGTATAATATATATATATATATGTTTATATTTTATGTTTATATATTATATATATATGTTTATATTTTATGTTTATTTATATGTTTATAATATTATATAAATGTATGTTTATATGATATATATAAATATGTTTATATATATTATATGTTTATATATACACACATATATAAGTTTATATATATGTGTGTGTGTAGAAATATATATGTGTATATATACATATATATAATTATGATCACACACACACACACACACACACACACACAACAAGCCACGTTTTAACATTGGTAAAAATGTCACCTAAATAGTCACGTTTTCTTAAAAATGTGACTAAATTTAAAATATATATGTGTTTATATATATATATATATTTATATATGTGTGTGTTTATATATATATATATATATAAGTATATATGTTTATATATTTGTGTCTGTGTTTATATATATATATATATATCCAAATATATGTGTCTATGTTTATATTTGTTTATATATATGTGTCAACATTTAAAGAATTAATAAATTATATATATATATATAATTTTATATATTAATATATGTATATTAATATATATATGTTTATATTTTACATATATGTTTATATTTTATATTATATATATATGTTTATATTATATATATTTGTTTATATTATATGTTTATATTTTATCTTTATATTTTATTTTTAAATATATGTTTATATTATATATTATATAAAAGTTTATAATTTAGGTTTATATATTTGTTTATATTATATATATATATATATGTTTATATTATATATATATATATTATAAGTTTATATTTTATTTATATTAGATGTTTATATTAATATATATATATATATGTATATATGTATATATTTGTGTGTGTGTGTGTGCATGTGTACATATATGTAATTATATGTGCATATATATATAATTAGCCACATTTTAAAACATGGATAAAAATTTCATTAAGATATCCACATTTTCTTAAAAACATGACTAAATTTAAAATATATATGTGTTTTTATATATAAATATATGTATATATATATTTATATATATATATATATATGTGTGTGTGTGTGTGTGTTTATATATATATATATCTAAATATATATTTACATCAATGTGGGGAAACAAGGTATATATATATATAGTGAAGTTTCCTAAAAAGCGTCGCTAATTTAGCGATGTTTTTCAGGAAACATCATTAATTTTGCAATGTTTTTTCACAAAATGTTACTAATTTATTGATGTTTTTAGGAAATGTCTCTAATTTAGAAATGTTTTTAGGAAACATAGTTAATTTAGTGACGTTTTCATGAAACATTGCTAAATTAGCTATGTTTTCAGAAAACATCGCTAAATTATTGATTTTTTGGGAAACATTGCTAATTTAGTGACGTTTTTCATGAAATATCACTAATTTAGTGACATTTTTTGTAAAGGTCATTAATTTAGGGAATTTTTTCTTGAAATGTTTCTAAATTAGTGATATTTCTAGGAAACTTCACTAAATTAACGATGTTTTTCATGAAATATTTCTAAATTAGTGTCGTTTTTAAGAAACGTCATTAAATTAGCGACAATTTTAAAAAACATCACTAAAAAAACATTGCTAAATTATATTTTTTTGTTGCGATCTATCCATCAATGACTGGATAATTCCATGTTTGTAACTCACACTATGTAATCATAGGATTGAAAATAATTAAATTCATGCTTATTTTGTATGATCTATGTGGCATACTTATACATGTACATATTATGAATGCAACAGGTGGGCTCAGAATTATATAGCTCTCCAATGCATTGGGTAATAATTTTATATCATGAGATACCATATATAGTGAATTAGAGGTTATCCTAAGAATAATATATTATAATGTCTTGACAGTTATGCTTGAGTTCTGTTTATGATGTCATGTTTTTTGTTGTTTCCACATTCTAGTGTTTCTATTATGTTGTCATCTTATACAATGATTAAAAATTCAAGTTAATGATTCTCACCACTCTTATATTACCTTGATATACCTATTGAATCACATGTATTACTTTCTTCATGTTATGCTCTAATTACTCCCTTACAGAAATTTACAGCTCACCCCTTTCTTATGTATGTCCCTAGGTTATCCCATGTAATTTTAGAAGATCAATAAAATTTAAGGGCATGTTAAGGTGTTTTAGTTTATGTATTTGGTCTTATATTTCAATTTTTTATGATATGTACCTAATTACCCAAATACATTAGGCCTCATGATCTTCTAGGGTTGGATTAAGTGTATCTTTATGCAGTAAATCATGAAATAAAGTGTATGGAAGACATGGGTTGTCATAGTAGGAATTAGATCAAATTATAGTTATTTTTGGGGATTAGGATTTGAAAAATCTTGTGAATGACTTGGGGATAAGACTAAACATATGAAAAAATCCCTAAATTTCGGCAAAGTATAGTGTAAGTGGTTTCTAAGAAAATACATCCTTTTCTGGATACTACTAGTGGATGTAGATCTATAACAGTTGTACCTAGGGGTAATAACCCCAAAAATTAAACATTGAGCAATAATATATAGTCACATAGTGTACAAAAAAGAGGTTTTTCTATACACCTGGTTTAAAACTCCCTAGGTATATGCTTTGGTAAAATTTTAAGCTCATTGTGAACCATTATTAAGGGAATAAATCCCCATAAGAATTTATGTTTGTAAATAGATCATGGATAACTTAGAATGAAACCTATAAATTCATATGTTATGGAATATATGTCCTTTATGAGTTATAACATTAATGTCCAGGATTTCCTATTTATTTATTTAATAGTTTAAACATTATCATCCCTAATTTTCCCTTTATTTTTAGTCAATGGATAGAAATAAGAGGCACCGAGTCAATAACTAGTGTAATGAGTAATGTGTTGACTACCCAAATGAGATGACTAATTCGATGAGAGCAGGAGTTATGAAACTCATGGAAATAATTTATCAATTAACTCATGTTTTTAATATAAACTTGAATCAGGTGGAAAACCCACATCCCCCTAAGAAGGAGCAAGTTGCAATTGAGACCTTTATGTGATAAAGATCTCAAACATTCAATGGACCTTACAATTTATTAATCACATAACAATGGATCAAACCCGTTGAAAATATCTTCTCTATACTTAAATTCTCTGAAAAGGAGAAGGTATTGCTTTCTATTTATCATATGGATGGATAATATGATCAATGATGGATGTTGATAAAAAATACAAAGCCCGAGGAGGAGAAAAAAGCAATGAAGTGGAAAGAATTTTAGAGAATGTTTTTTGATAAATATTTTTATCACACTCTCTAAATTATAATGGAGATGTATTTCTTTATCCACAATAAAAAAGAAGAAAAATACATCGGGGTGTATGAGGAGAACTTTACAATATTTGAATGATACAACTCTAACTTTTTTATTTAAATTGAAAGTAAAATTGACTTCTTATTTTTTGGGATAAATATGAGTCTATGAATATATTTGGTGATCATAGACTTTGGAACCTATAAAGAAATTGTCTGATATTCCCTCAAAGTTGAAATAGATATCAGTGAATCTCAAAGGTATTGTGGTTCTAGTGATAAGAAGTACAGAATGAATTCTAATTATGGAAGTGCTATAGAAAAGTCTAATGGGGCCTAAAAGTCCAACATTTCAATTGTCAAAATTTGGAAATAAGAATCCTATAAATTTCCTAAAGGGGATTAATAAATGATTTAGGTATGAAAAATAAGGGAACCTAAATAGTGATTTTTAACTAGAGAAATCCACTAATGTGATGGAATAAAGGAATTCTCCAGTAAACCCTTATCCTATTATTCAATTTTTCAACTATAAATAATAATGACACTATAAAAATAAATTCACTAATCCAAGGTTTGTTGAAAACAACTATTGAAAACAACCTCCAAGGCTTAGAGAGAAAAAATGAGCTAATTATAACAAAATTGTTGATGTGGATCTTAATAATGAAGTGGTGACAGGTTCTCTAGTTATTCATTTAAGGATAGTGAACATACTATTTGATTATAGTTCTATGCATTCCTTTATATCACACAAGTTCTAATTGAACAATTCAAAAACCCCCTAAAAAACACTAAAGTAGAGAAATTAGTGAAAATGGAAAATGGGGAAATTATTGCATCCCAAGTATATAACTTCTCCCCTATAAAAATTTATGAGTCGATTTTTCCAGAAAAAATGTAATACTCCTATATTATAATTCTATTATATTATAGTAATGTATTAACTTTACATCTATAGATCCAATATAAATTTTCGAGAGAAGGAAATCACCCTCCATTTTGCAAATCATCCTCTACATCTCAAATCACCATTTGTTTCTATACAAGTTAAAAGAGAAGGATGAATCTCCTTTGGTATCAGAATCTCAAGATTGTATATTATTTCCTTGTAAGTAAGAATATCTATCTTAAATTATGGATACTAAGGAAAATATCATCCTTGATGACATGCCCATTGTAAGGGAATTTTTTGATGTGATTCCCAAATAATTTCTTAGTCTTCCTCATAGATGATTTGTTGAGTTATCAATTGTACTTATACCTAGATATTTGATAATATTCAAGAATCTATATATAATGGCTACTTTTTAAATTCAAGAGATGAATAAAAAACTATAGGATAATTTGGATATAGGACTTATAAGCCCAATTTATTCTCCATGGGGTGCATCGGTTCTTTTTGTTATGAATAAGGATAGACCAATGCACCTCTTCATTGATTATCACGAGATCAACAAGATCAATATAAAGAATAAGTATCATTTACCATGGATTTATGACTTATTTGATCAACTGAATTGAGCCTAATAATTCTCTAAGGTGGATATTTGGTTGAGATATTATCAACTAATGCTGAAGAAGGAGGATATCCTAGAGATTAATTTTCATATAGGGTATATGAACTATGAGTTCATATTGATTCCATTTTGACTAACTAATGCTCCAAAAATCTTCATGAACTTAACAAATAGTGTATTTAAGGATCACCTCAACACATTTGTGGTAGTATTTATGCATGATTTTATTTTCTTCTCCAAAATCAAGGAGGATCATGAAGAGAATTTGGATGATGTACTGAAGACCTTGCGGAAAGAAAAGATGCATGAAAAGTAAATCTAGTGAGAGGTGATTCTCTTGGTCTTTAATATTTCAGACCCCCTGAGTCACCCCATTTTTTTTACTCTATCTACTTCCCTTGTTTCCACCTCCTTTTAATAAAATCAATGGAATTATAGTGGTTTAAGGATTAAGTAACATTCCCAGGGCATGTTACCACCAATAAAGAGATATCTATAGATCATACAAAAATAGTGACAATTGAAGGATGTCCCAAACCAACCTATGCAATAGAATCCATAGTTTCCTTGGATTAGATGGGTATTATCATCAATTTGTGAGAAATGATCTTTATTTTAATGAACACTAACCAAGATAACTTAGAAGGGGGTTAAGTTTATCTAGAATGATGAATATGAAGAAATATTTAAAGTGTTGAAGAAGAGGCTAATCACTGCACCTATTCTAAATTACCCACAAGGGAGGAAGGATTTGTGATCTACAATTATGCGTTTAAAGAAATATCAGGGTTGTGTGATAATTCAATATGAAAAATTTATAGCCTATGCCTCCCACTAATTAACGATCCACGAGTAGAACTACCCAACACATGATATAGAATTTTATGTAGTGATCTTCATGCTGAAGATTTGGGGACATTATATCTACAGGTAGAAGTGTGACATATATATGTATCAAAAAAACCTCAAGAATATATTAACACAAAAGGATGATCAATATGCACCAAAAAAGGTAGTTAAAGCTAATAAAAGGTTAATATTGTTCAATCCATTACCACCCTAAGAAGGAAACAAAGTGGAAAATTCTCTAAGTAGAAAGGATCCCGAAACCCTATCAATGATGAGGATTATAAGGGATCCAATCTTATTAGACATACATAGGATGAACATGTTAATAATAAAATTATATCCATATAACCTTTATCAAATGAATACACAAACATCTATTCTTGAGAGGATAAAAGAGGCCTAGAAGGATGATGAGGTGATACTTCCAAAGTTTAAATTTTCTAAAGGCAGTGTTATAAGTTTTTGAACCAAGATATGTTCTACATAAAAACTATAGTTAAATAGGGAACTTCTAGATGATTCACATATCTAATCATTATCTATTCTTCTAGGAATAAATAATATGTATATATATTTGAAGAAAAACCTATGGTGGGATAACATGAAGAGGGAGATTTCCAAATTTGTATCACAATTCTTGGTATTCCAACAAGTAAAGGATGAACAATAGAAGTATAAGGGCATACTATAACCATTTCCAATACTAGTATGGAAATGGTAAAATATAAACATAGATTTTACTACAGTACTCCCTAGGACTACTAAAGTAAATAACACCATATGGGTGGTAGTTGATCACATTAACATGTTAAAACATTTAATTATTATCAAATAATATTGATCTCTTGACCAACTCACCATGATATATATAGGGGAAGTGGTAAGACTACAAGGAGTTCCACTCACTATTGTATCTAATCAAGATATGAGGTTTACTATAAGGTTTTAGAGAAGTATTTACAAGAATTGGATACAAAATTGAGATTTATCACTTCTTATCACCAATAAATAGATTTCAGTCCAAAAGAACCATTACAACTATAGAACATATGATGATAACATTCTCAATGGATTTCCAAGGATGTTGGGATCAACACCTTACCCTATTGGAGTTCTCATAAAACAACAGTTTCCATTATAACATCCAAATGGAACCTCATAAGGCTTTGTATGGGAAAAGGTGTCAAAATATAACATGTTGGGATGAATTTAGAGATAGGAAGTTTATGGGCCCTGATCATATCCTTAAAATGATATAGAATGTTAAAAACATTTTTCATAATATGAAATCTTCAAAAAGTCAACATAAAATCTATTCATACAATCATCAATGATACCTTGAGTTTGAGGTCATATATAAAGTATTCCTTTATATATAATTTTGGAAGAAATTAATGAGGTTTGGGAAGAAGGTAAAGTTTCATCCAAGATACATTGGCCCCTTCAATATCCTTGATCACATCAGAGTGGTGGCCTATCGACTAGCACTCCCACCTAACCTATCTCTAGTACATGATGTATTCCATGTATCCCTCTTGAGGAAGTGCATACTAGAACCCTCACATATATGGAATCTAGAAGTTGTACCATTAGAGAATGATATTTACTATGAGGTATATCCAGTAAATATATTAGATTTTATAGACAAGTTTTTATGAAATAAGACAACTCACCCAGTTAAAATGCTATGGTGTAACCAAAAGTTCGAGAAAGTTACTTTGGAACTAGGAGAGGTGATGAAACCAAAGTACCCTAATCTATTTTAGTGTATGAATGAAATTCTAAGGGATAAATTTTTGATGGGGGAAATAATGTAACAACCTAAACATTTATAAATGAAATTAATTTTTTTATATGAGTAAATTCATTATTAAGAATTTAAATTATAGAAAACACATAAAATACTTTAGTTATTTTGGACTATTGAATGTTATATACTTTCAAATTTAAAATAATTTTAAGCATCATAACCATTGATAATATAACTATTATATAGTGATAATATGATTAGTATATATATAGGGTGATGATAATTCCAATTGACATAAGAAAAGGAAGCGATAGCCTCGAACAATAGGACCATACCCTATGAATATGATTTATCATATTTTCTGAGGGAGATGACATCACTGGGATTTTACCTTGAACAATAACATGTTGAGATTAAATAACTAAAAAATGATATACACCATTTATGGGGGATGTTCAAGCTCATCGAGATCATGACCCAAACCATGTTTTTTGAACCACTCCAAGAAAATTTCACCATCCCACACCTTACCCTTAGGAATTTTTTTGGTGTAATAAAGGGATATGTATCAAGGCCCAAAAATTATGAATTTTTATATTTTTTTTATAAATAAATGATTATATTTATCTTTTATTAATATTTTATAATGATTAAATAATAATTTTGTTAAAAATTAAAATTTGATTTGATGAAACATTTTTTTTAGTGAAATATATAGTCTCAGTCAAGACAATCCGTTTGATGAATTCAATTTTTTTGAAATAAATGATATTTTAATAAAAATTATTATCAATTTTTTTATTAAATAATTTTTATAACATTATTTTATGAAGTCAAATGTGATTTTTATTAGGGTCAAAAAACAATTATTGTTAAAAAACACATTATTTTTCAATAAATTGGGATTTTTATTTAAAACTATAAATTATCATATTTATATAATTATTTTGATAAAATAAATATTATTTTTTAAATCATCACATTGAAAATATCTAATGGTTATTTTTTCATAATTTTTTGAGGCAATCAAATTTTTTGAGTAAAAATTAAATACGATATAATTATACAGTACGTATTACAACATCATAAAAGCCTAAAAGTGATATAATAAATACTATAAATAAAATATATAACAAAAATTATGTTCACTACTTAAAATAATTTGTTTTTAACGTTATTTGTTTAATTTTATAAACCCTTAATGAATCCTCCAAAACCTATATTATATTTTAAGGTTTTCAAATCAATTATTTATAAACATAACTCACTTCCACATCACCAAAGGTATTATTTTAAGAATTTTGGTTCTTAGAATTATAAAATAATCCACTCACATTTAGTATAAACCATGGTATGGTTTATGGTCTATATTAATTTATCATATTGAGTCCAAAACCTAATTTTAGAAATTAATAAAGAAATATCTTCTCTTTTTCTATAAAACCCACCCAACCTCCCTTTTATCGTCACTCAAAACCATTTAATCTTAAATTTACTCTACCCTTACCTCTATATATCCCTCCAAAATTTCAAAAAATCTCTTAAAAAGATCCTCTTAATATTTTAGAAGTGGCCTCTAAGGGTAAGAGATATTCTCTTTCCCCTCTTTATTCAAGAACGTTCTTTATATTATGACATTTTATTCCCAATTGTTCATGCTCAGATATGTTTTAAAACACAAATATTACCATCCTTATGATTTCAAAGTTATTATAGACCCCTTTTACTCATGTTAAACCCTTCCATGACTTTTTATGTACCCCTGTTATGTTTCCAAAAATATCTTGCAATTTTTCCATGCCAAACATTTGTGTAGTGAATACCCATCTCCATTTACACTCATGGGTATTCAAATAGGTGTAATTATACTTAATTTATTGGTGAATTACATGTATCTAACCAGCACTCCTTAATCATGGGATTACAATTTATTAAATACATACTTATGTTGTATGATCTATGTGGAGCACTTACTCATGTATATGATATGAATGTGATGGATGGGCCAAAAATTATATAGCCTCCCAATGCATTGGGTAATATATTTTCCATGAGTGGTTATACTAAGAACATTATGTAATGATATATTGGTGTTTATACTTGACTTATGTTTATGAAAAAATGTTTTATATTGTTTCCACATTCCCATTCTACCATTATGTTATCATCTTATATCATGATTCGATGTTCATGTTTATCATTATCACCCCTCTTATGTTACCTTGACATTCCTATTGAATCACATTTATTACTTTCTTAATTTTATGCTTTTCTTACTCCCTTACTATTCTTTTTAACTCGCCCCTTTCTTATGTATTCCCTAGGTTATCCTGTGCGATTTTATAAGATCAAGGAAATTTAAGGGTAAGTTATGGATTTTTAGTTTACATATTTGTTTTTTAGTTTCAAGTTGTCATTAAATGTACCTAATTACCCAAATACACTAGGTATCATGATCTTATTGGGATTTATTAAGTGTATATTTACGAAACACATCATTAAATAATGTTTATGGAAGATATGGGTTATGATAGAGATACTATGATAATAATATGGAACATATATCCTATGGTCTAGATATATAATACTGATGGGAAACATATTATGTTTGACTATATAGTGATTAGGACTCATATTCATTGATACTTATCATCATGAAGTACGTACTTAGTGATCTCAAGTAGAGGATATCATGAGGAATTACCTTCTAATAGAAAAATCACATGTTTCAGGTGATATTTGTTGTTCCTATCTGCTAGCATGTGTATTGGTATCTCGAATTAAGATCCGTATCAATATATATTATTTGATTGTATAATTTGATTCAAGATGAAAAGAATTATGTTTTTGTTTTTTTATGAAACTTGAATTGTGTATTTAATTTTTGGTATGGAATTGATTGAATGATTAAGATAAGATTTCTTACTTATGAAAGGAAGATATATCTCAGGCCTAGTTTTTTAAGAGGTATTACCTTTATTAAATCTTTTTCCATGATATAATAATTCATGTACATCCAGTAAGGTCATAGAATAATAATTCAATAAAGGATGCTGACACAAAGTGTGCATCCTGATTTATGAGATTTTGTGAGATAAAGGGATTATATTACATAATACATTCTCATAGGAGGTTTTCAGTGATATGATCAAAACTTATCTTCTTAAGGGCCATGATGTGCTATCAGATACCACTCTTGGTATGTGATAATGAATCACTACAATAGAGATAAGGTCTTAGAGGATCACACACAAATCAAATCCAAATATTTGTCTAATTATAATGAATTGGAGTTTAGGTTATGGTGGGCCATGTGGTTGACACTAGGATATATCCTAGTTTAATCAATCATATGAAATTAATAGATTCATTATTATATTAGTTTAGAATAGTAGAGGTTGTATTTACTTAAATACAATATTCACAAGTTATAAAGTGATTAAATAAAAAATATTTAACAAGTAAATATTATTATTCAAGTTTTATTTAATATTTATAGGAGTGAGGATTCGAGTTAATGGGTCATATTTTGTCAAATAATTTATATTTTAATGTTAAAAATGAGTGGAAAAATAATATCCAAATTTATAGAATGTTTTAAGTGTTGTTGGTGATTTTAAGGCCTATTAAGATGTTTATTCATGTTTGGGGGATAAATTGAAATTTCTCTAACCTTAATATGCCTATATAAGCTAAAAGAATCTCACTATTTGTGGGGATATTCATTACATGATTTTGAGTGCCTCTCACTCCTTTCTTCTCATTTTTATAGCAATAAAGTGGGGTTTAGGGCACCTCGATCCAAGAATGGATACCCTAATCCAAGTAGTGGCCTTCCAATGATCATGTAGATATTGAAAAGCAATCAGTTTCTCTATTATATCATAGAAATTGTGAATATTGATGATTGAGAAATCTTTTGGAGCTTACATGGATGATCTAGTGGGATTCAGTGCCCTTTCCTTCAAAAATGATCTCTGATAGTGAGAGAACATGAATTTGATTAAAATCGAATGAGGTATTATATTGATTTTATTTTTTTCATGATTAATTTGATTCATATAAGATCTCCTAGTTGTTAACTAGGAGCATATCATCAGAGATGATTTTTTTACATTGATCCAGTGGAAGTTTTCTTTTAAATTTTCCCAATTCATGCAATTTCATCATGTTCTTATTACCAAAAAGTGGTATCATATCCATTTTGTATTTTCTTAATCCAAATTAAATTTTTATCAATTTGAGTATAGGGGGTTTATATGATCCAATGCCACTAATGACACTTCAATCTGAGGTTGGATTGCTGAGTTATAGCTATACGAAGATCGAAGTTACAATTATGAGGATAAAAAATAATTAAAATTAGTATATACCAATTTAGATGAATATTAACTCATGGTTTCTATTTATCTAGGTGAACAGTAATCAGGGGGGGGGGGGTGCTGGGTATTTCAAGGAAGATTTTTTTTTTAAGATGCTAGGTTTTCCATGATACACACACACATAAAATAAAAAATTAATATATATCTATATATATATATTAAAATTAACATGAATTAAAGAGTACTTGTGGGTGAATAGTACCCATGGGTGTATAGTACCTATATATTAATAGTACTTAGAACCCCTATGGGGGGTTTTAAATACTTTTGAATCCCAAAAAATTCAAAAAAATACATTTTTTAAAACAATTTTGAATTTAATTAAATTGTTTTGTTACTAAGAAATTGTGAATTAAAATTATTTTAAATTATTTTAATTAATAATTATTTCCATCAAGTATAATTAATTGAAAATTTAATTTTATTCTATGATTTTAATGCATGTTAATTGATAATTAGTTTAGACCAACCAATGTATGTCTGTGTTTTATTTTTCATTTGTTGCAATATGATGTTTTTAATAATTTACTAATAAATGAATTTCCTTGTATCATATATTTACCTCATTATTTCAATAAAGTCATGTTCATATAGAAGATATATTTTTTTTGTGTGCACCCCATATTCCTGATACCCCCTCACATACATGTGAGTATAATTGTATAATGAGTAGGATAAAAAGCGATTTAGATTTCACTGAGACATGGAAAAGAATTAGATGGGAGGTCAATACCTTAGATGGGGTGAGATATATAAGTCTATTTAAACATGAATTAAAGAGTTACATCCATGAACTTGGTTGATCAATTTTTAATCAATGAATTACCCATTAGAAAAGATCATGTTCACACCATTTATTTATTTATTTATTTTTATTTATACATGATTTATTATTTCTATATATACAGTATTTACGTGTGATTATAAAGAATAATAAAAAATCATGCATAGATAAAATAAATATTCTTGGTGAATGTTAGTCTATTTAGCATGGTTAATTTTTCAATGAGATCATATAGAGAAAGCATGAAAAATAAAAACAAATTTTATTTGTTTAGAAACCTATAAAAGCCTTAAAGGAAATATTAACTCAAGAAATTCCTTCCATCACTGGAATTAAAAAAAATCCATATGTTTGTGGTTCTCGTTATCCTTAGTCAAGGGTACCTATTACTACTAATGAATTCTTATGGAAGTGGTGGGTAGACTTAACTAATTTTTTTTTCTGAAAAGAAGTGTCCATATCAATATTTTAGTAACTTTAGAGGAAAACCATAGAGTAAATCAATGTTATGCTCTACAGAAGATGAGACTCCACTCACAGATCAAGGATCCACAAGTTAATATGGATTTCTATCCAAAATACTATCTTTAAAATCTCCAAGTAGTGGAGTAGGAATATCTTAGACTATGTGGAGTGGTTATAAAGATCCTTACCACTAGAATAATTAAGTGAACATAGATTTTAAATTTAGTAGTTGAGGTATACTATTACTTAATAAAATAATAGGAGAAATTTAATATTAATAAGTATATAATTTCAAATAATCAATAATAAAGATAAAATCACTAATATGGTATTGTTTTATTTTGTATAAAAGTGTAAAGTAATACCACAACAATACTTTGATCAATGTTGGACACAAAATATTTCCTAACCGACACAAATTTATATGATTAGTATAAAAACTTTCACATAATACTACAGGGAAAAAGGAAATTATATGTGATAATGTACCCACTTCAAGTTAATCCACCTCAATAAGTAAGTGAGGTTGAAAAACAAGATTAAATAAGATTCATGGATAAAGAATATGATGTTTACATCATATTGTCATCATCAAAATTTTGTGAGTTGTATAATAAAACTAAGGTCTTATATGTTATACCATGTTGTATCATCATTAATAAGTTTGTGAGGATAAAGATAACTAAGAAAAAAAAAAGAATATTATGATTACATAGAACAAGTGTAAATTTAAATATGTATTCATATTGAATAAAAATAAATCTAGTAAATATAATTATTTCATACTTTTCACCCAGTAACTCAAAATTCATCAAGTTTTATAAAATTAATAGTATGGAGAAAAAACTTCAGTATCTTTTGTGTATAGGTTTATAAGAATATTAGTGTATAAAGAAAGATAAATATTTAATTCTTGTGGTGAAAAATAAAGAAAATTTGAAAACTCCAACAACAAGTGAGATTCGAAAGGAACTTTCAAAAAATCTTTCCTTGAAAGAAATGATAAATTAGGAGAGCATCCAATATGGGGATATTTTCATTACATGTATCATGATAAGTCAATGGAATATAAATTGAAATGAACTAAAGAATAATAAATAAGACACTTTTACTTCAAGAATATTCATCATTGAATATAATATTTTAGTTTTAATTATTTGGTATTAAATACTATATGTGCATCACACATTTGTATCCAAATATAGGAATGAAGAACTTTTAAAAAAATTACTAAAATTGAAGATGCATTATCTAAGTGGTTAAGAAAGGGAAATTCCTACATCTGTGGTGAGAAGCACATGATTTTCATTTCCTAGTGGATTGATTCTTATGAATCTATAATTGTGTATTGAATATTACCAAAACATTTATCTTAGTGTTCTTTGAGACACAACAAGACATTATTAATTTTGGAATGAATTTTATTTTAGGTATTTCATAATCAATTAATATTTTAGGAATACTTAAATCATTAATAATAAATGATGAATATAAAATGTTAGACACAACAATACTAAGTCATGGAAAGATAATTCTTTTTCAAGTAAAAATAAAAGAAGTTATCTAGAATACACCCAATACATTATTTAGACTCTTTGGAGCTAAAAACATTAGTTATTATACCTTCACTTACTTATCAAGTTTTAGACAAAAAAACCTATATAAATAAAGGTAAGCTATAAAGATTTTAGGACTATTTAAACATGATACGTGTGAACCTTTTTAAGTAGAATATAGACGTAAATTCATATACTTTATGAGATTCCTTATAACACCCCAAGTTTCCATGGTATGCTTCTCTTTGAATAATACAGTAGCGTGTGTTGTACGCAACTTTGAGTTCTATTACACACCACAACCAATCAAACTAGCCATTATGAATAGTAATACCCACTTTTTGAAATTTTATAAAATTTATCTTTCAAAATGGACTTCATTTTTGGATTTAGAATATCAAAATTATCTTAGGGTGAATTTTTGGTATTTTTCTGAAAACATTCAATTTTTGATGAATAGTGAAAAAACAATGAGTTATAGTTTAAAACTGAATTTTTTATTTAAATAATTTTTTATTTTATTTAAATTTAATTAAGGTCAAAATAGATACATAATACCTATATAAGTTCAATGTAATTCATTGGAGTTAGTTTAGAATAATTTTAGATATATTAAAATTTTATTGAACTTTTCACCGTCTCTTACCCACCTCCTAGGAGAATTTTGAAATTCACATAAAACTTAATTTTACCGCTTCTGTGAGTGAAATTTAAAAAATCTGAGAGACACTGTTAATATCAAGGAGTAAAATGTGGTTCAATAAGATAAATATAATTTTTTGTGAACATTAACTTTTTTACTTTTATTTACCACGGTTAAAAGTAAATAGGGCAATTAAGGGTAAAAATGATATTAATATTACCCTAACACATGTCTTAATTCTATTGGATAATTTTATATCAACCAAAAACAACCTTAAGAATAAAATATTATCATTTAGGTCCACTTGGATTAGATTAGAACAATTATTATTATTTAATTCAAAGAAGAGTTAAAAGAGTTAAAATTAAAGTTTAATAACGAAAACATTTTTAATATAGGGTTATAAATAAGATAAATTAGATTATAAATATTAATTAGAAATATAAAAATATTTCCTACATAATAGTATTTTATTTATAATTTTTAGACATTAAATAATTTAATTTATTTATGACACAATGCTGATGCAGTAATTACCTAATTAATGAAATATTAAAATAATTAATATTATAAATATCAAAATAAATGTAATTTGAGACTTTTTATGAATTAAAATAATTTTATAGGTTTATATGACATACTAGGATTGGTTATATAAATTTTGTTTATGTAATAATGCTGTTATGAAATTTTCAAAAACAAAATACCCAATAGTGTCAAAATTGACATAAAAGAGTTTTTAAAACAAATATTATATTATTAATTGATATTATGTTCCTAAAAATCTATGTTTTGGACAAAGGACTTATATAATGATACATGTATCATTAATGGACCACTTCGGGGTCTCTTAGAGGTATATAGTAAGATTATTAACTATATAATATAAAAATACAAAGAGACATGGTAAATGTCAAACTATTTAACTAAGAGTTAAATATAAATGATAATTTTAATATAGTGACCCAACCCTATATAAAATCTATTGGTTGAAATTATTTCTACCCATACCCACCTTAACCTTTAAATAATCCACTTTGGATCCATTATAAACTGAATTTGAATTTATTATAAAATAACACTTCTAGCTTTTCCAAAGGTGCCCCTCACCCCTCTTATAAAAGGGAACTTCCCCTTCCCTCTAATTCACACCTTCAAATCCTTTTGGATCGGCCAAAACCTTCCCAAATATTCTCTAAACTTCTCTCAATTCTACCTAGAGGACTTAGTTTGATCATAAAGCCAACCTAAGGATCCCTTTTTAATCAAATCAAAAAAAAAAGAACCTGAAGAAGAAGTAATGTTTTCACCAACCTTTTTCAAGTTGCTTTCTTCTTAAGCTTCTTATTTCTTTGTTATTTCCATTCTAAAATAATAACTCCAGTATCTTATATATACTGTGATGTTATTTTAAATATGGTACAACCATATTCAGTATTCTATCCATCCTTTGAATGACATGTCACCATACGTGCGTACGTACGACTTACCGTCTCCACGTCGTGGTGTAATTGTTATTCAAAATATTATTATTTGGATGGGTATGATAATGATGTTTAATTGATGTAAATAATAAATATAAAATTATAATGATTCTGTATATATGATATAACGTCCAATTATATATTATTTTAATATCAAAAGAATGATATTGTCGCTCGTGCGTACGTACGAACTACCGTCTCCACGAACACGATGAGATTCATTCACCATCGTATCCATTCAAGTATAATCCTCAGTTGATGATTAAAAATAATTTTTAAGGACTTGATATCATCCTGTATATGAATAATATAAAACCTATCCATAACAAACATGAATTATGTAACAAAACATATAAAAGAAAACGAGTAAGTTAACACCCGAAATGACGATAATACTAAGATATTATTAACAAAGCAATGTTAAAAGATCATATATGATATCATATTAATGTATATGATTATTGTATAATTTAATAAAAATTATTTCACCATTATACAGGAGGTTAACCTAACCTTAACCAAGGAAAAATACAAGGTAAGGGTTTATTTCACAATCTCTTCATTATCCGATGTTGTTTATATGTAATTATCTACTGGGACCTCTTTATCATCCACATCCATATTCCATAAAAATATATTTCAAATAATTATTACTATTTTATAGAATATGGGTTAAATTCATTTATACCTTGTTTAATTTTTATAAGATTTTTATAAAGGAATCTTTCTTTCGTTTTCCAAACAAGGTACTTTTTAACCTTTTCAAAAAAATTAAGGTAAGAATGTATTTTTTTAACTTATATAGTGGGTGGGGCTATTTTCCACTGTTATAAAATTGTTGAAGCTTCCCTTAAAATCTTATAAGGATATTTTCAAAGTAAATGTTTTATTTTATAATTATGCGACTTTTAAATGATTTCAAAAAAGAGACATTTCTTTCAAATAGTTTGGATTTCATCTATATCAACATTCTTTGATGGATTTCAAGCTTATTTGAAGTTGATTTATTATGATACAAAAATTCCATATTGTATTGAATGTTTTGTGATATGTTTTACTATGGATGTTTTATTTTTATACCATTCATGGTTTATGGAGAAAGTATTGACTTTTCGTATGCTAGTTTTAATACGAATGTTTATGTTATGTTTAAACCTGTTCATATGAGGAATACATTGGACTTAATAAGTGACAGGTTGAGACCGCTACAGCTCCCCGATGCATCGATAGGTCTCATGAGACAAACTAGTGTCTTGGAACAAGGCCTTGACAAAATCTTTTTTGTAGTCTTGGCACAAGGCCTTGACTATGTGGTTATTATAGTCTAGCATTATGCATTCCATCATTATGAAAGTGGTTATTGATATTGCAAGTGATTATTCAACTAGTAGAATATCCATGTGAATAAGTAAATGGAATTATTTCATTTTATTTTTTCCATATTATGTTGAAGTTCAAGTTTAAAAGGCTTTTGTTTTAGTATACATTGGATTTAATGTTTATGCTTATTTTTGAAAGTTTTTGCTATATTGTTATCCTTACTGGGCATTTGATCTCACCCCTTTCTATGTTTTATTTTTCCCAGGATGTGAAGAAGTATTTTATGAATGACCTGTAGGGATAGTATAAAGGGATATGAGTGTGGAGACAAGATGTTGTTGTAGTTTTCATTTTATTATGTAATGTAAGACTTATGAATGTATCTAGTGATTCCAAGGCTACTAATCTAATCAGTATTTGAGACTTGATCTTTTGTGATCATGAAAATGTTATGTAATAATGGACTGACTCTGGGTAACTGGGGTCGGGGAATTATAGTTGGTATCAGAGGAAGTTTAGTACAAACCTTGGAAGCTATATTGATATAAACTCTGATTAGAGCATATAGCCCTAAGAAAAAATTTGAGGGTTAGTATAGAATAAATTCCTAGAATTTTCGTATTGTAGAGATTTTTTGAGTTTTCTGAGCAATACACCCTTGTATGGATACGAGCAGGTAGAGGTGGCTCTGACACAGATGTACCTAGGGGTAAAACCCGAAAACACCGCTTTGAGCTGGACTCGAATGGGAACTGGTGCACGACAACGGGCCTTGCTGCACTCTTGGTTACGACACTCCCGGGGGATATGCTTAGGATAATTCTCTTTTTATTTACTAACCATTTTTAAGGATTTATGAGTATATACTTACTTAAAGAAAACATTTTCTATGGTTATGGATTATATCCATAAACTGTTCAATTTATGTTAAGTTTTTTACAAGTTTGGATTTATGTATTGCGATTCATAAACTAATCTAGTGTATTCCATTGTTTAGAAATGGCACCTAGTGGAAGAAATGGAAACCGTATCAATGCAATCAATCCATGTAGGGATTTACCTCCTATTCAAGATAATTATAGTGGAGCTGGTGATGCAACTGGTGCTGATTAGCTAATCACCATACTAGGACAAATCACTCAGGTTATGAATAATAACCTTAACCGTATGGAGCACCCTGATCTGCAGCGTGGAGGATCAATATTAGACCACTTCATGAGGCAACAACCACCAACATTCAATGGTAGTAAAAATCCCTTCGTAGATGAGAAATGGATAAATTCCTTAGAGAAAATATTCCATGCCTTGGGGAGTAGTGAAAGTAAAAAAGTTATCATGGTAGTTTACCGCTTCACTGGAGATGCTGATCAATGGTGGTCATTAATTCAAAACACAAAGGAAGATGAAGCAATATAAAATATGGAATGGAGGGAGTTCAAAAATATTTTCTTAGAAAAATACTTTCCTCATGACCATTGAGAAAATATGGAAAGGGAATTTATGAGTCTGAGATAAAAGGAAGATGAGAATATTGCAAATTATGAGGCTAACTTAACAAGGTTAGCAAGGTATGCTGGAGATTATATACGCAACCCAATAAGTATGATTGATCATTTTTTATGGGTTAAAACCATTTCTTATTTGAACATTAGTGTCACAATCCTTCTCATCGTATGAAGATATTGTCTCATGTGCTATCAAGACAGAAAAAGAATTATCTATGTCTTACGACTTTAAAGCAAAGCAAGATAAGAAGAGATCTGCTGATCACTCTGGAAATGGAAATAAAGGGTAGAAGAGAAAAGTTGATTATCCATCCTACAGTAAATCTGGGAAGAAACACCCTGGTACTTGCTTGAAAGGAATGGGAGTCTATTACAAGTGTGGTGAAAACTCCTAAGGGAAGTATCATTGCTACAAAGTTCTGTGAATCAGTTCGCATTAGAGCCGATGCCTGAATGGCCCGAAGGCCTTCTTTTTTATTTTTTTATAGATAATCCCCCTTTTAAGGGATGAAGGAGAACCCGTACATGACCCGTAAGCCCAAGGCACAAGGCCCAACATGACTTGCAATACATGACCCGAAGCCCCAGAGGCATACTATGCCCAAACCATGACCCGTAGGCCCAACCCACAGGAGCTTCCCCTCCCCTAGCTTCAACATCATTGATCACCTATCTCCCCACCTTAAATTGCTGATCAGATAGCATTGCCCCGTACAAAGCTGCATGGTGCTTGGTCCCGATGGCGGTTGCGATAACCACTCATTCTCCCAATCTGGTAGCTCTGCATCTGGTGACTGCTAGTCTTTGTTGCTCTAATCCTCTTCTGGGGCTTGCTCTGTGTGAACTGGGCTACTCCATGGTCTTTGTGGCCCGAAGGCCCTGAGGTATGAAGAAATTTGATGACTCAAAGGCCCTGGAGACCCGTAGGCCCAAACCGGTGGTCCGAAAGCCCAAATCGGGTGAATAGTTCCTGCTGCTACAGTACTCAGCAGTACCTACTACAGTACTACTACAGTACCTTGGAAATTCACCTCCACCCAGTTTTGAACCTGGGTCTCTTGGATGCCAAGCAGGAGTCCTTACCACTTGGGTACAAACTCGTTGGCCCCATTAGAGCATATAAATGTTCTTTATCTGTTGATCTCATTGTTATACCTATGATTGAGTTTGATATAATCCTTGGTATGGATTGGCTTTCAGACTATGATATGAAGATTTATTGTAAGAAGAAGGAGGTTACGATTTTTGATGATGATGATAAGTAACACCTTATCTTTAGAGCAGAATCATCACCACCTGATTCTTATCTAGATCCACCCCCAGTAGCTCAACTAAATTCAATTATCGGGGAGGAAGATAATGAAATAACTGTGGGTGAGGAAAGGAATGTTCAAATAGAGGATGTACCTATTGTGAGAGAATATGTTGATGTGTTTCCGGAAGATTTACCTGGACATCCTCTAGAACGAGAAATTGAGTTTTCCATTGATTTAATTCCTAGATCAAGGCCCATACCAAAGACCCCTTATAGAATGGCCACTGTGGAATTAGTGGAACTAAAGAAACAACTAGAAGAATTTAGTAATAAGGGATTTATTCGCCCTAGTGTTTCTCCATGGGTATCCCCTGTCCTTTTTGTTAAGAAGAAAGATGGATCTATGAGTTTATGTATCGACTACAGGGAGATCAATGCTATAATAATAAAGAAAAAGTATCACCTACCTTGCATTGATGATTTATTTGACCAACTACATAGAGCTAAATACTTTTCTAAGACTGACCTTCGATCTGGATACCATCATCTGTCTATAAAGAATGAAGACATTCCGAAAACAACATTTTGAACCAGGTACGGGCATTATGAGTTTACAGTAATGCCTTTTGGGCTGACTAATGCACCCTCTGTTTTCATAGATCTAATGAACATAGTTTTCAAGGAATATCTTGATGATTTTGTAGTGGTATTTATTGATGATATCGTGGTATATTGAAAAAGCTACTAAGACCATTAAAATCACTTGCGCATAATCCTGAAGACTCTTAGAAGACATGAATTATATGGGAAGTTTAGTAAGTATGAATTCTGGCTTCAAGAGATCTCTTTTCATGGCCATATTGTCTCTAAGGATGGAATCTCTATTGATCCTTCTAAGACCAAGGCAATCCAAGAATGGCCAGACCCGATGAGTATAGCTGAGGTATGCAGTTTTATTGGTTTAGCAGGTTATTATCAGCGTTTCGTCCAGAATTTTTCCCGATTGGCTAACCCATTAACGGAGCTCACACGTAATGGGGTTAAATTTATTTGGAAAAAAGAGTGTGAAGAATGTTTTTAAGAACTGAAGAGAAGATTAGTCAATGCTCCTATATTGACTCTACCATCGGGGAATCATGGGTTCGTTATTTATTGTGATGAATCAAAGAAAGGACTTGGTTGTGTCCTTATGAAGAATGATAAAGTTATTTCCTATGCATCATAACAACTAAACATTCATGAGAATAACTATCCTACACATGATCTTGAACTAGATGCTATAATATTTTCTTTGAAGATATGAAGACATTATCTCTATTGTGAGAAATGTGAGATTTATACTAATCAAAAGAGTTTGAAGTATATTTTCCTATAAAAAGAACTCAACATGAGGCAAAAAAGATGGCTTGAACTACTCAAGGATTATGATTGCACGATACACCACCAACTGGGGAAGGAAAATAAGGTGGTAGATGCTTTGAGTAGAAAAGATCATGGAGTTTTTAACAAGATGAGAATTGAGAGGGATTCTATTTTCATGGATCTAGTAAAGTTGGATATGGGAATAACCATGGAAGGTGAAACATCAATGATTTTTCAAATGGTTGCTAAACCATCTTTACTAGAAAGGATAAAGAGTTCTTAGACCGATGATGAAGAGTTTAAAAAGAATATTAAAGATGCTAATGATGGGAGATTGAGTGACTTTGTGTATAAAGATGAAATTTTGAAATTTGGGAAGAGACTTTGTGTTCCCGATATACCTGATTTAAAAAAGGGAATTGTTAGATGATGCTCATAGATCCAATTTTTCTATACACCCTGGGAGCACCAAAATGTATAGTAATTTAAAGGAACATTTTTGGTGGGACAACATGAAGAGGGAGATTTCTGATTTTGTGTCAAGATGTATGGTTTGTCAATAAGTGAAATCTGGAAGGCAATGACCTAGTGGAGTATTGCAACCTCTTCCCATACCCGAGTGGAAATGAGATAATATCACGATGGACATTTTCATGGGACTACCAAACACTCCTAGAAGGAACGATACAATATGGGTCATTATTCATCGTCTCACCAAGTCAGTATATTTTCTTACTATAAGTGAGGATTTACCACTTGAACGTCTAGAAAGACTATATATTAATGAAGTTGTGAGACTTCATGGAGTACCCCTATCAATTGTTTCTGATCGTGATCCCCATTTTACTTCAAGATTCTAGAAAAGTCTTCAGAAGGCCTTGGATACTGAACTTCGTTTGAGCACTTCTTACCACCCTCAAACAGATGGATAATCAGAATAGACTATTCAAACCTTATAAGACATGTTGAGATCATGATCACTTGACTTTCAGGGTATGTGGGATCAATATTTACCTTTGGTAAAATTTTCCTATAACAATAGCTTCCATTCAAGTATTCAGATGGCACCATATAAAGCGTTATATGGAAAGAGATGTCACACACCAACCTGTTGGGATGAAATTGGTGAAAGAAAACTTGTAGGCCCCGAACTGCTAGAGGAAATGATGGAAAAGGTGAAGGTAATCCAAAACCACATCAAAGCATCTCGAAGTAGGCAGGAGAACTATGCTGATAACCGAAGGAAGGATTTGGAATTTCAGGTGGGAGATCATGTTTTCTTGAAGGTATCTCCATGGAAGGGAGTTATACGTTTCGGTAAGAAAGGTAAACTGAGTCCCAGGTACATCGGACCATTCAAAATTCTAGAACGAATTGGGGATGTAGCTTACCATTTGGAAATGCCGCCAAGTCTCTTCAAAGTTCACAATGTGTTCCACGTATCACTGTTGAGAAAATACATGCCTGACCCAACTCATGTACTCACTTATGAGGAATTAGAACTGGAACCCGATCTATCTTATTGCGAAGAGCCCGTCAGGATTCTTGATACAAGAGAACAAGTGTTGAGAAACCAGATGACTCATCTGGTAAAAGTTCCATGGAGAAACCATAAGATGGAAGAGGCAATGTGGGAACCCGAGGAACTTATGATGAAGAACCACCCAAGTCTTTTTATGCAGTAATATTCTATAAATTTCGAGGACAAAATTATTTGAAGGAGGACAGAATGTAAAAACCCAAGCTTCCACTGTACGCTTCTCTTTGAATAATACAGTAGCGTGTGTTGTACGGAGTTTCGAGTTCTAACACACACCATAACCAATCAAACTAGCTGTTATGAATAGTAATACCCACTTTTTGAAATTTTATAAATTTTATCTTTCAAAATGGACTTCATTTTTGTATTCGGAATATAAAAATTAGCTTAGGGTGATTTTTTGGTATTTTTATGAAGACATTCAATTTTTGATGAATAGTGAAAAAACACTGAGTTATAGTTTAAAACCGAATTTTTTATTTAAATAATTTTTTATTTTATTTAAATTTAATTAAGGTAAAAATAGATACATAATAAATATATAAGTTCAATGTAATTAATTGGAGTTAGTTTAGGATAATTTTAGATATATAAAAATTTTATTGAACTTTTCACCGTCTTTTACCCACCTCCTAGGAGAATTTGGAAATTCACATAAAACATAATTTTACCGCTTCTGTCAGTAGAATTTTGAAAATTCGAGAGACATGGTTAATATAAAGGAGTAAAATTTGGTTCAATAAGATAAAAATAATTTTTTTTGAATAATAACTTTTTACTTTTATTTACCACGGTTAAAAGTAAATAGGGTAATTAAGGGTAAAAATGATATTAATATTTCCCTAACATATGTCCTAATTCTATTGGACAAGTGTATCTCGACCAAAAACAACCTTAGGAATAAAATATTATCATTTAGGTCCACTTGTATTAGATTAGAACATTTATTATTATTTAATTTAAAGAAGAGTTAAAAGAGTTAAAATCAAATTTTAATAACTAATTTTTTTAATATAGGGTTATACATAAGATAAATTCGATTATAAATATTAATTATAAAGATAAAAATATTTCCTACATAATTGTATTTTATTTATAAATTTTAGACATTAAATAATTTAATTTATTTATGAAACAATGGTGATGCAGTAATTACCTAAATAATGAAATATTAAAATAATTTATATTATAAATATCAAAATAAATGTAATTTGAGACTTTTTATGAATTAAACTAATTTTCTAGGTTAACATGACATATTATTATTGTTTATATAAATTTTTTTCTAAGTAAAAATGATGTTATGAAATTATCAAAAACAAAATACCCAATAGTGTCAAAATTGACATAAAAGAGTTTTTAAAACAAATATTATATTATCAATTGATATTCTATTCATAAAAATATAAGGTTCGGAAAGAGGACTTATATAATGATATGTGTATCATTAATGGACCACTTTGGGGTCTCTTGGAGGTATATAGTAATTTTATTAACTATATAATATAAAAATATAAAGAGACATGGTAAATGTAAAATTATTTAACTAAGAGTTAAATATAAATGATAAGGTTAATATAGTGACCCAAACCTATCTAAAATATATTGGTTGAAAGGATATCGACCCATCCCCACCTTAACCTTTAAATAATCCACTTTTGAGCCATTAGAAATCGAATATGACTTTATTATAAAATAATATTTCTAGCTTTTCCAAAGGTGCCCCTCACCCCTCTTATAAAAGGGAACTCCCCCTTCCCTCTAATTCACACCTTCAAAGCCTTTTGGATCGGCCAAACCCTACCCAAATATTCTCTAAAGATCTCTAACTTAGACCTAGAGGCCTTATTTTGATCATAAATCCAACCTAAAGATCTTTTTTTAATCAAATCAAAAGAAATAACCCGAAGAAGAGGTAATGTTTTCACCACCCTCTTTGAAGTTCCTTTCTTCTTCAACTTCTTCTTTCTTTGTTATTTCCATTCAAAAATAATAACTCCCATATATTCTATATACTGTGATGTTATTATAAATATGGTAAAACCATATTCAGTATTCTATCCATCCTTTGAATGACATGTCACCATACGTGCATACGTACAACTTACCGTCTCCACGTCGTGGTGTAATTGTTATTCAAAACATTATTATTTGGATGGGTTTGATAATGATGTGTAATTGATGTAAATAATAAATATAACATTATAATGATTCTTTATATTTGATATACCATCTAATTATATATTATTTTAATATCAAAATAATGATATTGTCGCTCGTGCGTACGTACAAACTACCGTCTCCACGAACGCGATGAGATTCATTCCCCATCGTATCCATTAAAATATAATCCTCATTTGATGATTAAAAATAATGTTTAAGGACTTGATATCATCCTGTATATGAATAAGATACAACCTATCCATAAAAAACATGACTTATGTAACAAAACATATAAAAGAAAACGAGTAAGTTAACACTCAAAACGATGATAATACTAAGATATTATTAAAAAAGAAATGTTGAAAGATCATATATGATATCATATTAATGTATATGATTCTTGTATAATTTAATAACAATTATTTCACCATTATACAGGAGGTTAAACTACCCTCAACCAAGGAAAAGTACAAGGTAAGGGTTTATTTCATAATCTCTTCATTATCTAAGGTTGTTTATACGTAATTATCTACTGGGACCTCTTTATCATCCACATCCATGTTCCTTCAAAATGAATTTCAAATCATTCTTACTATTTTATAGACTATGGGTTAAAGTCATTTATACCCTTTTTGACTTTTTATAAGATGTTTATAAAGGAATCTTTCTGTCGTTTTCCAAACAAGGTACTTTTTAACCTTTTCAACAAAATTAAGGTAAGACTGTCTTTTTTTAACTTATACAGCAGGTGAGGCTATTTTCTTCCATTATAAAATTGTCGAATCTTACCTTATAAGATAATAAGGATATTTTAAAAGTAAATGTTTTATTTTATAATTATGTGACTTTTAAATGATTTCAAAAAAAGAGATATTTCTCTCAAATAGTTTTGATTTCATCTATGTCAACATCCTTTGATGGATTTCAAGATTATTTGAAGTTGATTTATTATGATAGAAAACTTAAAAATTTTATTGAAGGTTTTGTGATATGTTTGACTATGGATGTGTTATTTTTATACCATTCATGGTTTATAGAGAATGTATTGACATTTCATATGCTAGTTTTAATACGAATGTTTATGTTATGTTTAAACCTATTCATATGAGGAATGCATTGGAATTAATAAGTGATGGGTGGAGCCCGCTATAGATCCTTGATAAATCAGTAGGTCCCATGAGACAAACTAGTATCTTGGAACAAGGCCTTGACAAAATATTATTTTTAGTCTTGTCACAAGGCCTTGACTATGTGGTTATGACAGTCTGGAATTATGCACTCCATCATTATGAAAGTGGTTATTGATATTGTATGTGATTATTCAACTAGTAGAATATCCATGTGAATAAGTAAATGGAATTATTTCATTTTATTTATGCCATATTATTCTGAAGTTCAAGTTTAAAAGGCTTTTGTTTTAGTTATACATTGCCTTAAATTTTTATGCTTATTTATGAAAGTTTCCGCTATATTGTTATCCTTACTGGGAATTTGAGCTCACCCCTTTATATGTTTTATTTTTCCCAGGATGTGAAGAAGTATTTTATGAATGACCTGCAGGGATAGTATAAGGGGATATGAGTGTGGAGACAAGATGTTGTTGTAGTTTTCATTTTATTATGTAATGTAAGACTTATGAATGTATCTAGTGATTCCAAGGCTACTAAAATGATCGGTATTTCGAGACTTGATATTTTGTGATCATGCCAATGTTATGTAATAATGCACCGAATCTGGGTAACTGGGGTCAGGGAGTAACATTCCTTTAAGAAATTTAAGGAATGTAAGTGTTAATAATGGGAAATTCATGGTAAAAGATATGAACTACTTTGGATCCATGGGATGAAGAATATATTAACCAAGAATTAATTGATCATGAAAATTTCAAGTGGATTTATTCCTAAAATCTCATTTCCTTATACACATAATAATCATGATGTTAGTAAAGGGATGATTTATGATGAGTCTTATAATCATTATCTTATCATTAAAATATAGAGCAAAGTAATTCCCAAACTCAAATTTCCTTACACACATCAAATCTATAATGTTAGTAAAATAAAGATCAATGATGTGTTTTAGACAACTTGCAAAGTTTTCCATAATATTTTCAATACATGCTTCACAAATAATGACATTAAATGTCAACAATATTCCCAATATAATTAAAAATGAATATCATATAGGTTAAAATATGAAAGAAATACATTATATCAACAAAATATGTTAAAATGTAAAGATTTTGTTAAGGATAAGTCAATTAAAAAATTATAATACGAAAAAACAATTTGAATCTTAGTTATTGAATGTATAACCATTAAAGATATTAACATACCCAAGTCATAATTATTAATAAGAACAGACCATATATATAAAGGAGCAAAAATATTTTGAGAAATTTGGATCATGGAATACTTTCTTGAAGTATAGACTCTGAATGCATGATAGTTAGAATAAGAACACTAAACTATATAGGTCTCAGTTAGAGGTGAAGTGCCTAATGAATTATGTAGTCACACTGGGAGGGGGTGAAATATGTGTGGCTTGTTTTACTAAATTCTTTTATCTTTTCTTTTACCGCTCTTAAATAAATCCTCTTTAACCTGTTAGGGTGAGTATATCATGTACATTCATAATCACATTTATAACACATGCAATGAAAAATGTAAATTAAGTACAACACGAGATATTAACAAGGTTGGTAAAAAATACCTACTTTTTTATGCTACAAGTTATTCCCCATAGTTATAGATCCTTCAATATATATAAGTGGTTACAACCAAGGAATATTCCATTCCCATCAACACCGAGTCCCACTATATTATAAATCAAGGGTACCACGAAAGTTTACCTATTCTCCCCATAATAGTGATACATAGCCTATTCAGGGATTGGTTATATGACCCAATCAAAAACTACTCTAGCTTTGATCTAGTGATAGAAATACCTTTTTTATATTTTGGTTTCTTCTATGACACTTTGAGATAAAATAATCCTCCATGAAAAAACTCAATCAATTTTTATGCTTGTGTAAACATCTTAAAGAACTCCAGTTTCTAAAATTCACAACCAGATTTACTAGTATTTATAACTATCAAATATTCTCATAATATTACTCTATTCATTTCAAAAAACACTTAGGTATTCAAGTCTTATTTAGTTTTCTAGAACTTACTAGATTTGGTCTTAATTCAATGAAACTTCAAACTCCTACTTCAAAATAAAATCTCAAAAGATTCATACATGTAAGATAAAATGCATGAACATACATGATTTATTATTCACATTATTACTTATCCTTATACACACTCAAATTTTCTCATCCACAGCGTATATCCACCTACTTCAAAAATTATTCTTTTACTTTACATAATAGTACAAGTGCACGTAACTCATTATGTTCTCCTTAAACATTTATAATGCATGTAGTATACACAACACCTTCCCATAGCATAAAATATATCATAATTAACCTCATTCTTCATGAAATACAATCATCACATACAAAAACATCATTTACTATATAATAACACTATGATATGTATAAATCTTGACAGTAAATGATATATCTTTCTTCCTGCTTCTCCACACACGTTAATATGCACCAAACCCTTTTTCCTTCACACAGTTATACATAATATATCAAACACATCATGAAAGATAATATCACATAGAAAACATATCTATTTTATATAGCAATAATAGAGAGGATATCATGCAAATTGATATCACTTTATTTAATATAAAACCTAGCCATCCTTTTTAGTCTCTCTCTCCTTGTGCCAATATATTCTATATATTTCTCATTTTCCCAATTCATTAGATTTTTGTTCAACTATATTGCCTTAAAATATCAATAGTCAGGGGTATTTATAGAAATTATACACCGAAATACTCCACCACATCATACGCTACATGTACTACCTCACTTTTCTGAGCAAATCAACTCATATTCTTACTTGAAAAAAAATCACCGTAATCATTTTGAAAAATGTATCTACCTTCACAAACTGCTTATTCTATTTGGCCTTCAGATTCACCTGTCTTGAGTTCTCCACATCTTATACTACATGGTCACTTAACAAAAAACATGAAACCCTTTTCATGACATGATCCAATGGCTTCAAAAACACTATATATTCATCATGAACTCATTATTCATATAAAATTGAATTAATGATTTTATTATATCCATAAAAAATATCTTGATTTCATATTATGAATATATATGTCTTTGTGAACTTATTTTGATTAACAAAGACTTGATTTGGTTCCTCATCCCATGATGGAAACTCTCTAGGGGCCAAAGGTTGTAAACGATCTCATGGCTTTGATTAGACAACACTGATTGATCACATCAGATGAAAATTATTATATTCATATGTTTTTAAATAGAGTAACAATACCCACATAAAAATGATCCCAAAATTATTTTTAACTTCATGAGGCCAATCCTTAATAATCAAATTTGATCCATTGAACTCTCGACCATGGCACTGAGGTCAGCACTTAGAAGACCATACACACATAACCACTACCCCACCACTCCACACATGCTGCATGTGTGGTATATGCATGAACATTTCTCCTTTTTCACCCCTAAACCTGTGTGTACACATTGTTTTGACCCATTATCTTTCTAAATTCCCATGATCTATTTCATGGGAATCTTAGACTAATGTTTTTAAAAAACTCAAAAGAATTACTTAGAAAAACTGTAAGTAAAATATCAATAAAATTATTTGTTTCTTTTTAAACTTTCAATCCAATCACATAACTTATAAAACTATTTATAATATCTTTTAAATTTTATTGCAATTCACTCAAATACACTTCATATTCTCCATGTTTAAGAATAATGAACAATATTCAAATTTTAATTAGCACATACATTAGAAATTAAGGCCATCCCTCTAATCATCATAAAGTGAAAAAACATTGAATTTTATTCTCACAACTTATTGAGAAAAAATAAAACATCAATATAACATCAAATTTAATAAACCACTTTATTTATTCAATCTCACCCTCTGAATTTGTTTTTAATACCCATTTAATTTCTAAAGTTAATGTAATATTCTTAACATTATTAAAAATTAATTAAAATATATAAGTATCAGAAAGAATTAACATCTCTATCATCCAAGTTTAATGATATCAACTTTTTCTCTTTTGAAACATACAATCTGATTCTCTTGAGAAAAAGATGAAATCCATAAAATCATAGAAATAATATAAAATTAACCAACTCTAAGTCTTTATGATCCATGTTCTATATAAAAAACAAGAGAAATCAATTATAACATCAATGCTATCAATAAGATTTTAGTGTGTGATACCAACACCGAAACCTTATTTTAGGGTTTGAATAAAATATTTTCTACTAATATCTTGCATCCATATCAAAAAAAATTATAGTCATTAAATTGAAAGAATATACATACCTATTTTCAAATTCATTTTCCTTTTTTCATCAAGTAATCAGTATCTAATTTCAGGGTTGATTTTGCAACATTGAGATAAGAAATTGTAATCAACATACCATGATGATGACAAGCTTCAGTATATAATGTTTTAACATCTATAATTATCACATAAATCCCATAACAGTACATTGGAAATTCATGAGAAAGAAACTAAGATACAGGTATCTGATAGATGTTCTTCAACGCTCTCCCTTAAGAGATGCACTCTATACTTTTATCATGATTGGATTTATCCATGAAAAAACTCCAAGTATCTTTTTATATTAATTTAAGTGTTACAAGATATAAAAATTATTCCAATAGTACTTCCATGATGAATACCATTCTATCTATAAGATGTTCATATCTTTTATCAAATTTAGGTCTTCCCCTGAATACATTATTCAACTTAAATCCCCTACATTAAAAAGAAAAATATATATATATGAGAATACAATATTTATTCAAGGATATTTTGTTAGAGAAATGAGACCGAGAGTTAATTCTCAACCAGCCTATATTTTTAGATGTAATATTATTCTTCAAAATTATTAGCAAGCCAATTTTAATTTTTTTGTGCTTGATCCATATTCCTATCCTCTTCTTACTATCATGAAAATATGATCAATAATATTTTAGGAACATTGTCAATATTCATTTTTTTGTTTATAATCAATTTTCACAAAAAAAAATTTATCACAAGAAGTCACAAGTTCTTTTACTCACATATTTATAATTTTATAAGTTACTCTTTTTAGGAAACTTTTCATATTCTTTACCAAATATGTATTTCACAAAATCGATCCCATTGTTTATTTTATATATTTATTCTTTCTTTGATTATGGGTTTCTTCCTTTAATACTAACGTTCATTGAATTTTTTTAATTGTACATAATGTGGGATTTCCTAAAACAATAGAAGAATATTTTCTTTGGTGTGACACCCTTAATATATTTCTTTACTAACTTCATGGGATTTTTTTGTTTAATAGCCTTATTCTTTTCACTTCTCAAGGTTGACCTATCATCTTTTTTTCTTAACTAATACCCTTTTTGTTTTGGTATTCACTTCACATAAACAAATTATTTTTTCATGATTGGTAAATACTAAAACTCATCATAAAAATGAACACTTCCATTAAAATAATATTCAAATCATTCAAATATGTTATTTATAAATAGATTAATTTTATATGAATTTTACTTCTATAGTGTTGAAATTATATATTATTTATCTTTCCTCCCCTTAAATATCCAGTGACACCAACAATAGAAAAAAATATTGATTTCTTCTTTTATGACAAATTTTTACTATTTTACACCTCACTGCTTATGGAAAACACATTTATTATTTTGTTCATTCTTTGGGGAATAATAATTCTTAAACTTTATCACATTAACCGTTTAAGATTAAGTGTATTCCTAATCTTTGTTCTTAATCTATGCTTGTCTATATTTCATGGTTAAATATACCCTAGCCATAAAAAAACATTAGTATGAATTTATTTATTAGGAAAAAGGGGTAACTTTTTCAATGATCATGTAGTAGATTTATCATTAGATAATATAAATCTAACTAGGTTGAGTCTTTCGAGAAATTTTTATCTTATCATAATTATTCTTGGTACCAATTATTTCCACAACATCTTGGGAATACCTAGCTTGTGTCTCTTCTATATTTATTATTTTTACTTTTAGTTCAAGACACTTTATATTGATAGAAATATTTTCATATTCAACCGATTTTAGGATTTATTCCCACTAAATCTTCATAATTTTAATATATTCATCACGATACTTACTCATTTCATGTAAATAATTTTTATGTTCTTTTGAACATATGACTTTGATTTACAATTGATAAATCCTGACATTAATAGTATCTTCATAAGATTCTTCAAGTTCATGTATAATATTTATATGGAATTTTATAGTCACTACTTTTTAGTAACATTTCATTACAACTATTATTTATATTGATAAAGATATTGATTAAAAATTAATACAGTTTCTTATTTTGATTCAATTATTCATGTGAGAGTTTTGAAGATTTGAAAATTCTAAGATAATACTTCTTCAATTACATCAAGTTCTTCTCTGATTTGTGACTTTTCATTAAGAAGTTCCTTGAAAACTCTAAATCTATATGTAAACACTTATTTAGGTGGATTATCCACATTCTTTACTAATGTAAAATGTAAAAATATATATAAGGAAATAACCAAAAAGAATAAAAAATTAGACTAATGATAGATTACAAAAAATATAAATGTAAAAATATTTTTTTATAAAGTTAAGCTCAATAACCAAGCTTGATTACTAAAGATATAATGACCCAAACAATTATAAATGAAATTCCATATTTTTGAATAAATGAATGATTTATTAAGTAAAAAAAATATTGTTAATACATGAAATACTTTGGTTAGTTTGTAACCTTATATCATATTAGTTTTAAAAGACCATTAATCATCATAACCATTTATAATATACCCATTGAAAAGTGATATTATGATTAATATATATATATAGGGTTGTGATAAAGTCCAGTTGACAAAAAAGAATAAGTGACATACTCTACCAGAAGGATCATACCCTATGGATACCATTTATCAAAGCTTCCAAGGGATATAATATCACTAGATTTTTCCCTTGATGAAGATCAATCTAAGATTCAATAACTGAAGCTTGAGAAAAACTATTTATGGGATACGTTCAAGCTTATCAAGATCATGACCCAAACTATGTTCTCCGAACCACCCCATGAAAATCTCACCATCACACACCTTACCTTAGGGATTTTGATAGTGTAATAAAGTTATATTTACTAGATCATAATAGTATCAATCCATATATTTTCTATTAAAAATAAAATTATTATATTTATTCCTATTCAATTTTACTTTTTAAATGATTAAATAATGAGTTTGATAAAAATTATATTCTAATATGATGAAACACATAGTGTATTTTTTTGTAAAGTATATATGTAAACACTTATTCAGATGGCACCATATAAAGCGTTTTATGGAAAGAGATGTCGCACACCAACCTGTTGGGATGAAATTGGTGAAAGAAAACTTGTAGGCCCCGAACTGCTAGAGGAAATGATGGAAAAGGTGAAGGTAATCCAAAACCACATCAAAGCATCTCGAAGTAGGCAGGAGAGCTATGCTGATAACCGAAGGAAGGATTTGGAATTTCAGGTGGGAGATCATGTTTTCTTGAAGGTATCTCCATGGAAGGGAGTTATACGTTTCGGTAAGAAAGGTAAACTGAGTCCTAGGTACATCGGACCATTCAAAATTCTAGAATGAATTGGGGATGTAGCTTACCATTTGGAAATGCCGCCTAGTCTCTTCAAAGTTCACAATGTGTTCCACGTATCACTGTTGAGAAAATACATGCCCGACCCAACTCATGTACTCACTTATGAGGAATTAGAACTGGAACCCGATCTATCTTATTGCGAAGAGCCCATCAGGATTCTTGATACAAGAGAACAAGTGTTGAGAAACCAGACGACTCATCTGGTAAAAGTTCCATGGAGAAACCATAAGATGGAAGAGGCAATGTGGGAACCCGAGGAACTTATGATGAAGAACCACGCAAGTCTTTTTATGAAGTAATATTCTAGAAATTTCTAGGACAAAATTATTTGAAGGAGGACAGAATGTAAAACCCCAAGCTTCCACTGTACGCTTCTCTTTGAATAATACAGTAGCATGTGTTGTACGGAGTTTCGAGTTCTAACACACACCACAACCAATCAAACTAGCTGTTATGAATAGTAATACCCACTTTTTGAAATTTTATAAATTTGATCTTTCAAAATGGAGTTCATTTTTGTATTCGTAATATAAAAATTAGCTTTGGGTGATTTTTTCGTATTTTTCTGAAGACATTCATTTTTTGATAAATAGTGAAAAACACTGAGTTATAGTTTAAAACCGAATTTTTTATTTAAATAATTTTTTATTTTATTTAAATTTAATTAAGGTAAAAATAGATACATAATAAATATATAAGTTCAATGTAATTCATTGGAGTTAGTTTAGGATAATTTTAGATATATAAAATTTTATTGAACTTTTCACCGTCTTTTACCCACCTCCTAAGAGAATTTGGAAATTCACATAAAACATAATTTTACCACTTTTGTGAGTAGAATTTTGAAAATTCGAGAGACATGGTTAATATTAAGGAGTAAAATTTGGTTCAATAAGATAAAAATAATTTTTTTTGAATAATAACTTTTTACTTTTATTTACCACGGTTAAAAGTAAATAGGGTAATTAAGGGTAAAAATGATATTAATATTTCCCTAACATATGTCCTAATTCTATTGGACAAGTGTATCTCTACCAAAAACAACCTTAGGAATAAAATATTATCATTTAGGTCCACTTGTATTAGATTAGAACATTTATTATTATTTAATTTAAAGAAGAGTTAAAAGAGTTAAAATCAAATTTTAATAACTAATTTTTTTAATATAGGGTTATACATAAGATAAATTAGATTATAAATATTAATTAGAAATATAAATATATTTCCTACATAATTGTATTTTATTTATAAATTTTAGACATTAAATAATTTAATTTATTTATGAAACAATGGTGATGCAGTAATTACCTAAATAATGAAATATTAAAATAATTGATATTATAAATATCAAAATAAATGTAATTTGAGACTTTTTATTAATTAAAATAATTTTCTAGGTTAAAATTACATATTATTATTGGTTATATAAATTTTTTTCTAAGTAAAAATGCTGTTATGAAATTATCAAAAACAAAATACCCAATAGTGTCAAAATTGACATAAAAGAGTTTTTAAAACAAATATTATATTATCAATTGATATTATATTCATAAAAATCTAAGGTTCGGACAAAGGACTTATATAATGATATATGTATCATTAATGGACCACTTTGGGGTCTCTTGGAGGTATATAGTAATTTTATTAACTATATAATATAAAAATACAAAGAGACATGGTAAATGTCAAACTATTTTACTAAGAGTTAAATATAAATGATAAGGTTAATATAGTGACCCAAACCTATATAAAATATATTGGTTGAAATGATATCGACCCATCCCCACCTTAACCTTTAAATAATACACTTTGGAGCCATTAGAAATTGAATATGACTTTATTATAAAATAATATTTCTAGCTTTTCCAAAGGTGCCCCTCACCCCTCTTATAAAAGGGCACTTCCCCTTCCCTCTAATTCACACCTTCAAAGCCTTTTGGATCAGCCAACCCCTACCCAAATATTCTCTAAACATCTCTAACTTAGACCTAGAGGCCTTATTTTGATCATAAATCCAACCTAAAGATCTTTTTTTAATCAAATCAAAAGAAATAACCCGAAGAAGAGGTAATGTTTTCACCACCCTCTTTGAAGTTCTTTTCTTATTCAACTTCTTCTTTCTTTGTTATTTCCATTCAAAAATAATAACTCCCATATATTATATATACTGTGATGTTATTATAAATATGGTACAACCATATTCAGTATTCTATCCATCCTTTGAATGACATGTCACCATACGTGCATACGTACAACTTACCGTCTCCACGTCGTGGTGTAATTGTTATTCAAAACATTATTATTTGGATGGGTTTGATAATGATGTGTAATTGAAGTAAATAATAAATATAACATTATAATGATTCTTTATATTTGATATACCATCTAATTATATATTATTTTAATATCAAAATAATGATATTGTCGCTCGTGCGTACGTACAAACTACCGTCTCCACGAACGCGATGAGATTCATTCCCCATCGTATCCATTCAAATATAATCCTCATTTGATGATTAAAAATAATGTTTAAGGACTTGATATCATCCTGTATATGAATAAGATACAACCTATCCATAAAAAACACAACTTATGTAATAAAACATATAAAAGAAAACAAGTAAGTTAACACTCAAAACGACGATAATACTAAGATATTATTAAAAAAGCAATGTTGAAAGATCATATATGATATCATATTAATGTATATGATTCTTGTATAATTTAATCACAATTATTTCACCATTATACATGAGGTTAAACTACCCTCAACCAAGGAAAAGTACAAGGTAAGGGTTTATTTCATAATCTCTTCATTATCTAAGGTTGTTTATACGTAATTATCTACTGGGACCTCTTTATCATCCACATCCATGTTCCTTAAAAATGTATTTCAAATAATTCTTACTATTTTATAGAATATGGGTTAAAGTCATTTATACCCTTTTTGACTTTTTATAAGATGTTTATAAAGGAATCTTTCTGTCGTTTTCCAAACAAGGTACTTTTTAACCTTTTCAACAAAATTAAGGTAAGACTGTCTTTTTTTAACTTATACAGCAGGTGAGGATATTTTCTACCATTATAAAATTGTCGAAGCTTACCTTATAAGATAATAAGGATATTTTAAAAGTAAATGTTTTATTTTATAATTATGTGACTTTTAAATGATTTCAAAAAAAGAGATATTTCTCTCAAATAGTTTTGATTTCATCTATGTCAACATCCTTTGATGGATTTCAAGCTTATTTGAAGTTGATTTATTATGATAGAAAACTTACAAATTTTATTGAAGGTTTTGTGATATGTTTGACTATGGATGTGTTATTTTTATACCATTCATGGTTTATAGATAATGTACTGACATTTCATATGCTAGTTTTAATACGAATGTTTATGTTATGTTTAAACCTATTCGTATGAGTAATGCATTGGAATTAATAAGTGACGGGTGGAGCCCGCTATAGATCCTTGATAAATTGGTAGGTCCCATGAGACAAACTAGTATCTTGGAACAAGGCCTTGACAAAATATTATTTTTAGTCTTGGCACAAGGCCTTGACTATGTGGTTATGACAGTCTGGCATTATGCACTCCATCATTACGAAAGTGGTTATTGATATTGTATGTGATTATTCAACCAGTAGAATATCCATGTGAATAAGTAAATGGAATTATTTCATTTTATTTATGCCATATTATGCTGAATTTCAAGTTTAAAAGGATTTTGTTTTAGTTATACATTGCCTTAAATTTTTATGCTTATTTATGAAAGTTTTCGCTATATTGTTATCCTTACTGGGAATTTGAGCTCACACCTTTATATGTTTTATTTTTCCCAGGATGTGAAGAAGTATTTTATGAATGACCTGCAGGGATAGTATAAGGGGATATGAGTGTAGAGACAAGATGTTGTTGTAGTTTTCATTTTATTATGTAATGTAAGACTTATGAATGTATCTAGTGATTCCAAGTCTACTAAACTGATCGGTATTTCGAGACTTGATATTTTGTGATCATGCCAATGTTATGTAATAATGTACCGAATCTGGGTAACTGGGGTCAGGGCGTAACATCCCTTTAAGAAATTTAAGGAATGTGGGTGTTAATAATGGGAAATTCATGGTAAAAGATATGAACTACTTTGGATCCATGGGATGACGAATATATTAACCAAGCATTAATTGATCATGAAAATTTCAAGTGGATTTATTCCTAAACTCTCATTTCCTTATACACATAATAATCATGATGTTAGTAAAGGTATGATTTATGATGAGTCTTATAATCATTATATTATCATTAAAATATAGAACAAAGTAATTCCCAAACTCAAATTTCCTTACACACATCAAATCCATAATGTTAGTAAAATAAAGATCAATGATGGGTTTTAGACAACTTGCAAAGTTTTCCATAATATTTTCAATACACGCTTCACAAATAATGACATTAAATGTCAACCATATTCCCAATATAATTAAAAATGAATATCATATAGGTTAAAATATGAAAGAAATACATTATATCAACAAAATATGTTAAAATTTAAAGAGTTTGTTAAGGATTAGTCAATTAAAAAATTATAATAGGAAAAAACAATTTGAATCTTAGTTATTGAATGTATAACCATTAAAGATATTAACATACCCAAGTTATAATTATTAATAAGAACAGACCATATATATAAAGGAGCAAAAATATTTTGAAAAATTTGGATCATGGAATACTTTCTTGAAGTATAGACTCTGAATGCATGATATTTAGAATAAGAAAACTAAACTATATAGGTCTCAGTTAGAGGTGAAGTGCCTAATGAATTATGTAGTCACACTGGGAGGGGGTGAAATATGCGTGGCTTGTTTTACTAAATTCTTTTATCTTTTCTTTTACCGCTCTTAAATAAATCCTCTTTAACCTGCTAGGGTGAGTATATCATGTACATTCATAATCACATTTATAACACATGCAATGAAAAATGTAAATTAAGTACAACACGAGATATTAACAAGGTTGGTAAAAAATACCTACTTCTTTATGCTACAAGTTATTCCCCATAGTTATAGATCCTTCAATATATATAAGTGGTTACAACCAAGGAATATTCCATTCCCATCAACACCGAGTCCCACTATATTATAAATCAAGGGTACTATGAAAGTTTACCTATTCTCACCATAATAGTGATACATAGCCTATTCAGGGATTGGTTATATGACCCAATCACAAACTACTCTAGCTTTGATCTAGTGATAGAAAGACCTTTGTTATATTTTGGTTTCTTCTATGACACTTTGAGATAAAATAATCCTCCATGAAAAAACTCAATCAATTTTTATGCTTGTGTACACATCTTAAAGAACTCCAGTTTCTAAAATTCACAACCAGATTTACTAGTATTTATAACTATCAAATATTCTCATAATCTTACTCTATTCATTTCAAAAAACACTTAGGTATTCAATTATTATTTAGTTTTCTATAACTTACTAGATTTGGTCTTAATTCAATGAAACTTCAAACTCCTACTTCAAAATAAATTCTCAAAAGATTCATACATGTAAGATAAAATGCATGAACATACATGATTTATTATTCACATTACTACTTATCCTTATACACACTCAAATTTTCTCATCCACAGCGTATATCCACCTACTTCAAAAATTATTCTTTTACTTTACATAATAGTACAAGTGCACGTAACTCATTATGTTCTCCTTAAACATTTATAATGCATGTAGTATACACAACACCTTCCCATAGCATAAAATATATCATAATTAACCTCATTCTTCATGAAATACAATCATCACATACAAAAACATCATTTACTATATAATAACACTATGATATGTATAAATCTTGACAGTAAATGATATATCTTTCTTCCTGCTTCTCCACACACGTTAATATGCACCAAACCCTTTTTCCTTCACACAGTTATACATAATATATCAAACACATCATGAAAGATAATATCACATAGAAAAAATATCTATTTTATATAGCAATAATAGAGAGGATATCATGAAAATTGATATCATTTTATTTAATATAAAACCTAGCCATCCTTTTTAGTCTCTCTCTCCTTGTGCCAATATATTCTATATATTTCTCATTTTCCCAGTTCATTAGATTTTTGTTCAACTATATTGCCTTAAAATATCAATAGTCAGGGGTATTTATAGAAATTATACACTGAAATACTCCACCACATCATACGATACATGTACTACCTCACATTTCTGAGCAAATCAACTCATATTCTTACTTGAAAAAAAAATCACCATAATCATTTTAAAAAATATATCTACCTTCACAAACTGCTTATTCTATTTGGCCTTCAGATTCACCTGTCTTGAGTTCTCAACATCTTATACTAAATGGTCACTTAACAAAAAACATGAAACCCTTTTCATGACATGATCCAATGGATTCAAAAACACTATATATTCATCATGAACTCATTATTCATATAAAATTGAATTAATGATTTTATTATAGCCATAAAAAATATCTTGATTTCATATTATGAATATATATGTCTTTGTGAACTTATTTTGATTAACAAAGACTTGATTTGGTTCCTCATCCCATGATGGAAACTCTGAAGGGGCCAAAGGTTGTAGACGATCTCATGGCTTCGATTAGACAACATTGATTGATCACATCAGATGAAAATTATTATATGCATATGTTTTTAAATAGAGTAACAATACCCACATAAAAATGATCCCAAAATTATTTTTAACTTCATGAGGCCAATCCTTAATAATCAAATTTGTTCCATTGAACTCTCGACCATGGCACTGAGGTCAGCACTTAGAAGACCATACACACATAACCACTACCCCACCACTCCACACATGCTGCATGTGTGGTATATGCATGAAAATTCCTCCTTTTTCACCCCTAAACCTGTGTGTACACATTGTTTTGACCCATTATCTTTCTACATTCCCATGATCTATTTCATGGGCATCTTAGACTAATGTTTTTAAAAAACTCAAAATAATTACTTAGAAAAACTGTAAGTAAAATATCAATAAAATTATTTGTTTCTTTTTAAACTTTGAATCTAATCACATAACTTATAAAACTATTTATAATATCTTTTAAATTTTATTGCAATTCACTCAAATACACTTCATATTCTCCATGTTTAAGAATAATGCACAATATTCAAATTTTAATTAGCACATGTATTAGAAATTAAGGCCATCCCTCTAATCATCATAAAGTGAAAATACATTGAATTTTATTCTCACAACTTATTGAGAAAAAATAAAACATCAATATAACATCAAATTTAATAAACCACTTGATTTATTCAATCTCACCCTATGAATTTGTTTTTAATACCCATTTAATTTCTAAAGTTAATGTAATATTCTTAACCTTATTGAAAATTAATTAAAATATATAAGTATCAGAAAGAATTAACATCTCTATCATCCAAGTTTAATGATATCAACTTTTTCTCTTTTGAAACATACAATCTGATTCTCTTGAGAAAAAGATGAAATCCCTAAAATCATAGAAATAATAAAAAATTAACCAACTCTAAGTCTTTATGATCCATGTTCTATATAAAAAACAAGAGAAATCAATTATAACATCAATGCTATCAATAAGATTTTAGTGTGTGATACCAACACCTAAACCTTATTTAAGGGTTTGATAAAAATATTTTCAACTAATATCTTGCATCCATATCAAAAAAAATTATAGTCATTAAATTGAAAGAATATACATACCTATTTTCAAATTCATTTTCTTTTTTTCATCAAGTAATCAGTATCTAATTTCAGGGTTGATTTTGCAACATTGAGATAAGAAATTGTAATCAACATACCATGATGATGACAAGCTTTAGTATATAATGTTTTAACATCTACAATTATCACATAAATCCCATAACAGTACATTGGAAATTCATCAGAAAGAAACTAAGATACAGGTATCTGATAGATGTTCTTCAACGCTCTCCCTTAAGAGATGCACTCTATACTTTTATCATGATTGGATTTATCCAAGAAAAAAATCCAAGTATCTTTTTATATTAATTTAAGTGTTACAAGATATAAAAATTATTCCAATATTACTTCCATGATGAATACCATTCTATCTATAAGATGTTCATATCTTTTATCAAATTTAGGTCTTCCCCTGAATACATTATTCAACTTTAATCCCCTACATAAAAAAACAATATATATATATATGAGAATACAATATTTATTCAAGGATCTTTTGTTAGAGAAATGAGACCGAGAGTTAATTCTCAACCCAACTATATTTTTAGATGTAATATTATTCTTCAAAATTATTAACAAGCCAATTTTAATTTTTTTGTGCTTGATCCATATTCCTAGCCTCTTCTTACTATCATGAAAATATGATCAATAATATTTTAGGAACATTGTCAATCTTTATTTTTTTGTTTAGAATCAATTTTCACAAAAAAAAATTTATCACAAGAAGTCACAAGTTCGTTTACTCACATATTTATAATTTTATAAGTTACCCTTTTTAAGAAACTTTTCATATTCTTTACCAAATATGTATTTCAAAAAATTGATCCCATTGTTTATTTTATATATTGATTCTTTCTTTGATTATGGGTTTCTTCCTTTAATACTAACGTTCATTGAATTTTTTTAATTGTACATAATGTGGGATTTCCTAAAACAATAGAAGAATATTTTCTTTGGTGTGACACCCTTAATATATTTCTTTACTAACTTCATGGGATTTTTTTGTTTAATAGCCTTATTCTTTTCACTTCTCAAGGTTGACCTATCATCTTTGTTTCTTAACTAATACCCTTTTTGTTTTGGTATTCACTTCACATAAACAAATTATTTTTTCATGATTGGTAAATACTAAAACTCATCATAAAAATGAACACTTCCATTAAAATAATATTCAAATCATTCAAATATGTTATTTATAAAGAGATTAATTTTCTATGAATTTTACTTCTATAGTGTTGAAATTCTATATTATTTAGCTTTCCTCCCCTTAAATATCCAGTGACACCAACAATAGCAAAAAAATATTGATTTCTTTTTTTATGACAAATTTTTACTATTTTACACCTCACTGCTTATGGAAAACACATTTATTATTTTGTTCATTCTTTGGGGAATAATAATTCTTAAACTTTATCACATTAACCGTTTAAGATTAAGTGTATTCCTAATCTTTTTTCTTTATCTATTCTTGTATATATTTCATGGTTAAATATACCCTATCCATAAAAAAACATTAGTATGAATTTATTTATTAGGAAAAAGGGGTAACTTTTTCAATGATCATGTAGTAGATTTATCATTAGATAATATAAATCTAACTAGGTTGAGTCTATCAAGAAATTTTTATCTTATCATAATTATTCTTGGTACCAATTCTTTCCACAACATCTTGGGAATACCTAGATTGTGTCTCTTCTATATTTATTATTTTTACTTTTAGTTCAAGACACTTTATATTGATAGAAATATTTTCATATTCAACCGATTTTAGGATTTATTCCCACTAAATCTTCATAATTTTAATATATTCATCATGATACTTACTCATTTCATGTAAATAATTTTTATGTTCTTTTGAACATATGACTTTGATTTACAATTGATAAATCTTGACATTAATAGTATCTTTATAAGATTCTTCAAGTTCATGTATAATATTTATATGGAATTTTATAGTCACTACTTTTTAGTAACATTTCATTACAACTATTATTTATATTGATAAAGATATTGATTAAAAATTAATACAGTTTCTTATTTGGATTCAATTAGTCATGTGAGAGTTTTGAAGATTTGAAACTTCTAAGATAATACTTCTTCAATTACATCATGTTCTTCTCTGATTTGTGCCTTTTCATTAAGAAGTTCCTTGAAAACTCTAAATATATATGTAAACACTTATTTAGGAAATTTCCTTAAATTATATTTGATTTTATAATTTAATACATATTAATAATAGCTTGAATTTGATTCATCAGAATCATAATCAACTGATTTCACTAAAAAATAACCTCTCCAAGTTCTTTCAGTAGGTGGTTTATATTATTTCATCTTTAAAGTATTCATCAGAATATTTTCTACTATTTTCTTATTGTTTTTTGAGTATTGAGCGAAATTTCCATATTTTTTACATAAATTATAGAAGTAGGTTTTCCATATTAAATTCTTCTAAATATTATTTAAATTAAAATATAAACTTCCTATATTTATTATATAAACATATGGGCTAGTAAATTATATCCAACTAGAAGTGGAACCCCTTTTATGATACCAATTAATAGGCCTAGTGGATAATTTAGACACACTAGAGGGGGGGGGGGGGGTGAATTATGTGGTACATTTTTTACTAAATTCTTCTATTTTTATTTTTCCCCCTTTTAATTCAAACCTCTTTCACCTATTAGGATGAGTGAATCCTCTATATTCACAATTACATTCATACCTAATACAATATAGAAAGTAAATAAATAAAAACACACAATATTTACAAGGTTCAGTAAAAAAGTCATAATCATTGATATAATTGGTTATTACCTATAGTTATATATAATTTATTATATAGAAGTGGTTAAAACTAGGGAAAGTATCATTTTTATCAACATAGAGTTCCTCTATATTCCCACTCATGAGTTCCAACAGATTTTTCAAGTTCCCACTATAATAGTGATCCATGGACTCTTTAGTGATTGGTTATAATGCCTAATAAAAAACTCCATAAACATCAATCCAATGATAGAAAAACCTCTACTAAATTTTGGTTTCTTCTACACCACCTTAAGATGAAATCTTACTCCTTCAAAAAACTAGATCAACTGGTATGGTACTACACATTTCATCAAGAACATAAGCTTCTAAAATTCAGAAGAATATTAACTAGTCTTTCTCACTATCAAATATTCAAATGATCTAGCACTCCTAATTTTACTAAACACTCAGGTATGAAAGTATTATTTAATTTTGGAAAACGACCTGGATTTGATCTCAACTCAATGAAATTTCAAATTTTTAGTTTAGAATTTTATCTCAATAGATTCATGCATGTATGATAAATTGTATGGACTCACACTATTTTTTCTTTACATCACTGCTTCTCCTCCCACATACTCATACTACCTTATCCACAGTGTGTATCCTCATTATCACAAAATTTTTATTTTACATCATAAAAATGTAAATGTTCGTGTAAATCATTTTACTCTCCTCCAACATGCATAATGTTTATAACATGAACAACACCTTCGTATAGATCATAACATATCATGGTATATATATTCTTATTCACACAATATAATAAGTGTATACATAAAATTTCTATACTATATAAGAACACTTTAGTATGAATAAAGATCTATAGTACGTGATATGTCATCTTTTCTTGCTTATTTAAGCACATTATCAAGAAGGGAATCCTTTATTCTTTACGTAGTTATGAATTGTACATGGAACACAACATGCAAGAGAAACTGTCATGAAAAAATTATCTATTTCACATAGAAACAAGAGAGAGGATACCATATAACTTTATATCTCCCTATTTAAGTAAAAATAGATCCTTCTTCATCATCCTATCTCTCTACTGATCTCTACACTTTGTTTCTCATTCTCTATGTGCTTCTGATTATCATTATCATACTTTCCTTAAAATGGTGAGAGTCAGGGGGGATTTATAAACAATATCCACTAACAAACTCCATTTCCTCAGATGCTATGTGCATCACCTCACTTTTCTGTGTGAACCAACTCATCTTTATTTGTGAAACAAAAATCACCATTATTGTTTTGTTAAAAATATCTACCTTTATAAAATTATTGTGATATTAAACCTTAAAATTCACTTATATTGTGTTCTAAATATATTCCACCATGTGGTCACTTAATAAAACACATGAAAACCTTCACATGGTACGATTCATTTTCTTATAATATATTGTATCTTCTCTATGGACTCATTATTCATATCAAATTGGATCAATATATCTTCTATAGCTACAAAAAACATCTAAAAATCTCATATGATTAATCTTGATATATTCATGTACTTGGTTCAATCACTGGAGCCTTGATGTGGTTCACCGTCACAAGAAAAAAACACTCCTGAAATATAAGGTTAAAGACAATCTCATGGTTTTAATCAGACATCACTTGTTGATTATATTGGATTCCAGTTGTTCTATGTTGAATTTTTTAGAATGTGTAATAGTAAACACATAGTGTTTATCCCATATTAATTTTCACTTTTCAGTGATGATCCTTAATAATATGCTCTATTCCATTGATCCATCAACCATGAAACTAGGGCTGGATCCTTGAACACCATACACACATAATCACCAGCTACACTACCCCGCATATTCTATATTCATACTATATGCATGATCCATACTTCTCTTGAACCCAATAAACCTCATGAACACCTATATTTGACTCTTGATCTCAATAAATTCCAGTACTGTCTTAGTTGGCTAGGTTGATCCAATTTGTTTTAGTAAAGTCAACAAATTACTCAAAAAAATGCAAGTAAAATTTCAATAAATTTCTTCATTTCTTTTTGAACTTGGAATTTAATCACAAAAATTACAAAAATCTTTAAAAAATCATTCAAATGTTATTTAAATTCACTCAATTTCAGTTCACAATGTCCATTCTAAAGAAAAATGTGCTATCTTAAAATATTCACCAGTACATGACTTATATAATAAAACCAACTCTCACATCATCAAAAAGTAAACAAGTAATAACTTTTATTACAAAAAATTATTGATAATAAATACAACTTTAGTACAAATTCATCTTCAATAAATCACTTAGGATCTTGAGGATGAATTTTTTCTAGTGACACATACCATGTAAAAAAGTTAAAACTATAGGGATGGTTTTATATTCACCATGGATGGTTATATAATATTATTTAAGCATAATAATTCATATATTAATGCAATAATGGGTAACCTGATATGATTGAAAAGTCTATATAAATTCATGAATGGATTTTATGTACCAAAATAATGTTCAATGATTTGGTAGTTTCTATAGATGTTATAAATTTTTTGGATTCAATTAAATAGAAACTAGGCATGGGTAGTATAGGAATATGACCTATAAGAAATGGATGATTATTGAAAGATTTTATGGAATCTAGAAATATTTTATGACCATAATTTCTCACTAATAATTATAAAAAATCCATTTTAATTATACTAATAATAATTTTTTTTATGATAATCATGTTGGATTATCAGATGAAAATACCAACTTATTTAATAAGATTTTTTTGAAGATATCAATAAGACTTGACCAGAAAGGGATGGTGAAATCAAAGAAATCCAATAATCCATGCAAGTTATATTGATCCAATTTTAGATTAAAGTAATATTTATGATCCTAGAATATTCATTTGGAACAAATGGATTCTAGGTATCTATAATAGGTTAGTGGTATCATCATTATTTTCCAAAGATAGATATATTGGAAAAACATATAGTAACAAATCTTTAGTATTATAATTTATTAAGACTATATTGAACAAGAAGCTCTTTAAAAATTAATTTAAAGTAGTAACCCATGTTCTAGGGAACATGTAAAGACTCGGAAATTTCAAGGAATTTTTATTTCTTAATTTCTTTGGAATTTTACGAATACGCAGTTTCTGACGGCACCTGATTCCGAGGACTGATGTGCCCGAAATAATTTTCCGAAGTTTAGCTTGGGTATGTTCAGTGAACGAACAAGTGAGTTTTTATATCTTTTGAACCGGTGCTCGGAATTGAAATCCGAGGGCATCGATGAAACCACAACGCCAGTTTTTGCTTAGGAGGACCTTTTTTGAAGGTTTGTTTGCTCGGGAAGAGTTATTTTAAAAAAGTGGTTTAATTAAAGAGTCAAATAAAATATGTGTTAAAATTTTATTTCTTTTCTAAGTGGTTATAACCTATGTGTGGAAGTTGGTATGGGACCCACTAGGTTGCTAACTTCTCTTGAGAGGTTAACGGATAGGTGGGGACCACACGATCCCCCACCTTTTCACATTCCTTAACTCTATAAATCCCCTTAAATGTGAGTAACTCTTCTCTCTCTCTCTCCCTCATTAATCTTGACAACATAACACCCCTTTTTAATTTGAAAACTCAAGATCATTTAATTAAGTGGTTTAGTTTTTGAATTTGAGTTTTTGAAAAGGCATGACAAACATAATAAAATAAGGGGGGGGGGGCTTATTTTATTAGGTTGGCTAGTTGTGTGAGGATATTGAGAGAGGGAGAGCTCTTGTCCCTTGGAAGAACTTCATCTTCTCCGGCGAAGAACGTCCACGATTTAATGAAGAACGCTATTTCACCAAGGGAGAGCATCGACTCAGCGACTCAGTTTCTTCCATTATCTTCTTCCTCCACGACCAAGGAGGAGGCACCGACACAGAAACTCGCCATCGACGTCACCTTTCAATCTTCTCTCTGCGTCAAAGGAAGGGAGATGCCACTTCCTCCTCAGACGTTCTCCGTCGACGTATACGGAGCTTCACCCCGCGACACCGTTTTCCACGATGATCATCATTCGACAACTTGTGTCGAGGTAGGGGTTAATTCTTTGGTCAAGCATTTTTTTAACGAACTTCGTTGTTAAATGATTGGCAGCTTGTTATCGATATAACGGGAGGAGGTCGGACCGCACTAACACGACCGATCCTCCTATCCTTTTGTTGTTGATCTTCATTTTGGCTTGAAATGGAGGCGACGCGGTGCCATTTCACTACACGAGAACGAGGAGGACCGCGACCGGAGTGGGCCGCGGCAGAAGAGTGCGACGCCGTTGCGCTACGCCGGTGAGGCTGAAAGAGGCCGTGACTAGAAGCGGGGTACATCGGAGGGGCGCGGTGCCATTGCGCGACGCCGGTCGGACGGGAGCCGCGGCCTTAGGCCGTGGCGGTTCATTAGGAGGCAGCCGGGCTCGGCCGGCCGCTGGCGGCACCTGGAGGCGGGACCCCCTCGGGTCCCGCAGTTAGACATGGCCGGTCTTAATGGCCGGCCATTCCAGAAAATCCAGGGGTTGAAACCCCCGGCCAGCGCAAGGGGAGACACCCCCCTTTGTGCCCCGCTCGGCCAGCAATGAGCCTCACGTGCTGGGTCGGACCGCCTGCGCCGGGCCGGACCGCTCGCGCCGGGCCAGACCGCCCGCACCAGGCCGGGCCACCAGTGCCGGGCCGGGCCGCGCTGGCTGGGCCGGGCCGCGCCAGCTGGGCCGGGCTGCGCCCAAGAAGGTCGGAACCGGACCCGGGATGGGTCGACCTGGTTCGGGCTGACCCAGGGTGTATCGGGCCGGGTCGGACCGGGCCCGAACCCCCTATTTTCGGGCAGTTTTGTTCAAACACCCATAACTTGGGCTACAAACCTCTGTTCGATGCACCGTTAGTTGCGTAGGAATTCTTGGATTGAGATGGTTGTTTCGGTATATTACACACAAGGTTTTGGTGAAGTATGGGTACGATCGGGTTGGTTTGAACTTGAAACCAACTGGGCCCTCGGAGCGGAAACACTTATAACTTGAGCTCCGGATGTCCGATTGATGTGCCGTAGACATTGTTGGAATCCTTTTGGTGAGACAGATGTTTTGGAATAATTCACCAGAATTTTGGAATCAGTTGGAATATGGCCGAGTTGGATTGAACCCGAAATCCAACCGGGCCCCTAGAACGAAAAAGCTGATAACTTTTAGACCAGACGACCGTTTGGCGAACCGTCAGCGGCATTGGTAATAATGTTGAGAAACGGTCCCGTTGAGAATACCCTATGAGAGTTCAGGGTATAGTTGAGATACAGACAAGTTGGTTCGTACACGAAACCAACCGGGCCCCCGGGACTAAAAGGCTAATAATTCACAGACTGGGCGTCCGATCGACGCGCCGTCTGTTGTGTTGAGACCCTTATGACGAGGCGGTACTTTGAGATAATTATTAGTGGGAATTTGTGATACTTGGAGTATCAACCTGTAGCTCGTGGAGCAGACCCTCCCGCAGATGAGCGTACGGAGTACAGAGACCATGTAGATGGATGAGACCTGATGACTGCTTGTCCGATTCGAGTCGGAGTGACTTGTATAGACCAGTGGGGAGCACTACTGTGTTTGGGTGGCAGACCCATGGCAGGGAGCACTAATGTGTTTGGGTGGTAGACCTGTGGTACTTGACAGAAGGAGTACCTATACAGGCTATTAGGGGGGGTGCACTACTGTGTTTGGGTGGTAGGCCCCGGCAGGGAGCACTACTATGTTTGGGTGGCTGACCTACGTTACTCGACAAGAGGAGTACCTCAGCAGTCTAAGGTTAGTGATAAGTGCCTCGGGTTCATGTCTAGATTAGTGTACTTGACAGAGGAGGAGCTCTTCAGCAGTTTCAGTTTCGATAATGAAAATCCTGGTTTGAGGTGAGTCGTTGACCTTTGTGTATACCTCTTATTTGAGATGGGTTACTTGATAACTTAGGTATATGTATGGGCATATACCTAACAAGTGGTTATCCGTTGATTTTCATATCTGTGTGATACCTCTTGATTGAGATGGGTTACTTGATAACTTAGGTATAAGTATGGGCTTATAACTAAGTAAGGGTTATCTATTAGAACCTTATTTGTGGTTATCCTTGTTGGATTTAGTGAGACCTTGATGGTCTCGGGGTCCCTACTGAGTATCGTTATACTCACCCCTGCACGGGCTATGCCCGCACCTCATTGTCTTGGATGCTGACGACAGACATCGCTGACAGAGGCCGAGTGTTCGAGGACTGGATGGTACCCAGAGGTGGACCTCATGACGAGTCAGTATCCGGAGGTGGACTTCCTGACGAGATAATACTTAGAGGAGGTTGCGGGTGAGAGGATTGTAGAGGCTATCTGTACCTACCCTTCAGGTAGGATCCGTGGTGGATGATCCAGGAGCTGCGCTATCTGTACCTACCCTTCAGGTAGGATCCGAGGTGGACGACCCAAGAGATGATTCTATCTTCCAACTATTTTCTTTTTCGTTGTACTTTAGTTCAGTTGTAGCTGTACCTTTTCAGTTGGGTTTGTATTTTGGCCCATTTACTTTTCAGCAATATCTTTTGTACTTAGTGTTTTAATTCTGCTTGTACTCTTGTTGGATGTGTTATGTTTTATAAAGGCAATGCCTTCACAATTATCGGGATTTACGCCTTTGGTGCTAGTCGCCAGCCCCTGGTCTATGGAAGGAGGAGGCCCCAAGGACAGGTCGTGACAAATTGGTATCAGAGGAGTCGGTTCTACTGCAGAACTTATAACTCTGATATTTCTTTTCTGTGAAGCAATAATGTTAAGGGTACCGAGTGTGGTTTTCAGTTTAGGGAGTCCAGTGTTGGTGCGGGCGGCCGACGTATCCATACACCAGGACCCTAACTTCTGATTTCTGAATTAGTGTACGAAAACAATGATTGCATGTGTGTTTTCACAGGTTTTGTTTAAGTAAGCTCAAGCCAGGTCATCTCACCAGGTTTAAATCATTTGACCATGTCACATCTGTTTAGGATGTCACCACGCAGACAGTCAGTTGGAGTTCCGAGATAGTACTCGATGACGGCCCACCGAGCGGCGAGGCTCCAGTGCAGGGCCCTCTTTCTATGTTGGCACCTTCGGGTGGTGTACCAACAGCACCACCACCCGTTAGGCAGTAGATGCCACCAGCCGTACTAGCAGACGGTGCATGCTGACAGAGCGCGTTGCACGAGTTCCAGTAGTAGAGGCCTTCGAGGTTACGAGGCAAGGCATATTCCTAGGCAGTAGTGGACTGGATGGAGGCGATTTCTAGAGTTCTACACCTAGTTTAGAAACTAGTAGAGTAGATGGAAATCTTAGCTACTAGTGTTTCCCAGTGAGTGACCATGGGGTTGGTCCGCATAGTGACGAAGCTTCGGTACGTGGAACGATGCCTGCGATAGTACCTTCGGGTAGTGTTCCAGCTTATCACTACTTGTTGGCCAGCAGTTCCAACCGACAGTACTGGTAGATGACACATGTAGGCTTAATACCTTACACATGTTTTATTAACAGATACCCCTCAGGTTCCAAGGCGAGCCCGACTCACAGGAGGCTGAGGACTGACTTGAGGAGGTGGCTGAGAGTTTTTTGGAGCTTATACAACTTTGGAAGGACGACATGTCGGTAGCAGAGTATTCATCGGGGCGTACCAACCATTCCTGGTACTCGATGAATACGATGCGATCAGTTCTTCAGGGCTCAGACTTCTGAGCGAGGTCTGTTTAAAGGACATATGAGCCATCACTTATTCTTCTATGCATTCTTACTTATGCTAGGGTTCTAGAGAGAACCTTTGTGGTTGAATGTTCTTTGGCTGAGCGAATACAACTAATGAATGTAAGTAGTAAGAAACAGGAAATGGAGCTAGTCTCAGAGACTTGGGCATGTGAAATGTTTCAAGAAGAGGAAGTGATAAGGACAGATGAATTTGCAGAGCAGTAGACGTGGAAGCAGAGCTAGGAGAGAAGCATGTGGTGGTGAACATTTCAATATGTTACAACCACCCGCATTTGTAGTCCCCGCTAGGCTCAGGGATCTTGAGGAAATGGGAAGAGAGTAGCTGCATGCGGTCAAGTAGTGCGATCGAAAGGCTCTAGGGATGATTCGAGGAACGATCAGTGTCTACTACTAGCTGTCGTATCAACAGACATTGATACGAATAATTCCTTCCTTCCATGAATCTTGTCCCAGACCTAGAGTTTCTGGTTGAAACCGTTGACTCGACCCTCACGTCTGGAGATACCTTTGGGAGGAGACTCGATAATCACACTTACGCCGACAGTGTGATCTGACCCTTGAGGCGAGAGTTTTGGTTGGAACCTCTTTATGGCAGCGTTGAGGCCTTACGACGATGGTCTGGGTATGGATTGGATCCACAGTTCATACACAGATTGACTATATTAGGCAAAAAGGTTGTGGTTTATCTACAAAGTTGGGATTGTATTTCCTTGGTCGGCGAAAAGGAAACCCTAGGCAGCACAGGATAAACTCATGCATAGGAGGGTGCGGCCGATCAATCTTGAGTAGGATAGCCTTACTCTCGTGACAACAGGAGTTTTGAGTCTCAGTTCTAATCAGGAAATGAAGGCCTCTAGAGTTCGAGGATGGAGACCATGTCCTTATACGGGTCTCACCTTGACGAGGTTTACGGAGATGTGGCCGAGGCGGTAAGTCATCTCCGAGGTTCAACGAACCTTTCTAGGTCCTCAGCAGGGTAGGCGAGGTGGTTTATCTCTTGACCTTTCCACCTTAGTTGCACTGGGTGCATGATTTCATCCACGTATCTCAGCTGAGTAGATACATGCATGATCCTTCACACATCATCGACCACAGGGAGTTGGACGGCGATGACAGGGTGACATGCATGGAGGTTCTAGTGAAGATCGAGGATCGACAGGAGCGGGTCCTACGTAGATGGTCAATTCCTCAGGTACGCTTTCAATGGTATCATGAGAACCTCCAGGAGAGCACATGGGAGCAGAAGGCTCAGATGTGTGCTCAGTACCACTTTGTTTTCCTTAGTGTGTGTTGAAGATTTATGGGGACGTAAAGCCCTGAGGTGGGAGTAATGTAAAGACCCGGAAATTTCGAGGATTTTTTTCTTCTTAATTTCTTTGGAATTTTACGAATACATAGTTTCTGACGGCACCTGATTCCGAGGCCCGATGTTCCCGGAATCATTTTCCGAAGTTTAGCTCAGGTATGTTCAGTGAATGAACGAGCAGGTTTTTCTATCATTTGAACCAGTGCTCGAAATTGAAATCCAAGGGCACCGATGAAACAGAAGCACCCGTTTTTGTTTAGGAGGACCTTTTACGAAGGTGCGTTTGCTCGGGAGAAGTTGTTTAAAAAAAAAGTGGTTTAATTAAAGAGTGAAATAAAATATGTGTTACAATTTTATTTTATTTCTAAGTGGTTATAACCTATGTGTGGAAGTTGGGATGGGACCCACTAGGTTTCTAACTTCTCTTGAGAGGTAAAAGGATAGTTGGGGCCCACATGAGCCCCCAAATTTTCATATTCCTTAACTCCATAACTCCCCTTAAATGTGAGTAACTCTTCTCTCTCTCTCTCCCTCATTAATCTTGCCAACATAACACCCCTTTTTAATTTGACAACTCAAGCTCATTTAATTAAGTGGTTTAGTTTTTGAATTTGAGTTTTTGAAAAGGAATGGAAAACATAATAAAATAAAGGGGATGCCTTATTTTATTAGGTTGGCTAGTTGTGTGAGGATATTGAGAGAGGGAGAGCTCTTGTCCCTTGGAATAACTTCATCTTCTCCGGCGAAGAACGTCCCCACTTCAACGAAGAACGCTATTTCACCAAGGGGGAGCATCGACTCGGCGACTCAGTTTCTTCCGTCATCTTCTTCCTCCACGACCAAGGAGGAGGCACCGACGCGGAAACTCACCATTGATGCCGCCTTTCAATCTTCTCTCTGCGTCAAAGTAAGGGAGATGCCACTTCCTCCTCGGATGTTCTCCATCGACGTATACGGAGATTCACCCCGCGACGACGTTTTCCGCGACGATCATCGTTCGAAAACATGTGTCGAGGTAGGGGTTAATTCTTCATTCAAGAATTTTTTAACGAACTTCATTGTTAAATGATTTCCCGCTTGTTATCGATATAATGGGAGGAGTTCAGACCGCACAAACACGGCCGATCCTCCTCCCTTTTGTTGTTGATCTTCATTGTGGATTGAAACGGAGGCGACGCAGTGCCGTTGCACTGCACGAGAATGAGGAGGACCGCGGCCGAAGAGTGCCGCAGCAGAGGAGCGCAGAGCCGTCGCGCCACACCAGTCAGATGGGAGCCGCGATCTTAGGCCGTGGTGGTTCAGCAGGAGGTGGCCGGGCTTGGCCGGCCGCCGGCGCCACCTGGAGGCGGGACCCCCTCGGGTCCCGCGGTTACACAAGGCCGACCTTAATAGCTGACAGTTCCAGGAAATATGGGGGTTGAAACCCCTGACCAGCGCAAGGGGAGGAACCCCCCTTTACGCCCCACTCGGCCAGCGCCGAGCCACCCGCGCCGGGCCAGACCACCTGTGCCGGGCCAGAACGCCCGTGTCGGGCCGGACCGCCTGCGCCGGGCCGGGCCACCAGCGTCGGGCCAGGCCGCGCCAGCCACGCCGGGCCATGCCTAAGTGGGCCAGACCTGGACCCGAGATGGGTTGACCTGGTTCGGGCCGACCCAGGGGGTATCGGGCCGGGTCGAACCGGGCCCGAACCCCTATTTTCGGGCAGTTTTATTCAAACGCACATAACATTGGATAGAAACCTTCGTTCGACGCACCGTCAGTTGCGTAGGGATCCTTGGATCGATACGGTCATTTAGGTATATTACACTCAAAGTTTTTTCTAAGTATGGGTACAACCGGGTTGGTTCGAACCCAAAACCAACGGGGCCCTCGGAGCGAAAATTCTTATAACTTGAGTTACAGACGTCCGATTGAAGTGCCGTCAACATTGTTGGATTCCTTTTGGTGAGATAGATCTTTTGGAATACTTTATCTGAAGTCTGGACGCAGTTGGAATATGGCTGGGTTGGATTGAACCCGAAATCCAACCGAGCCCCTGGAACGGAAAAGCTGATAACTTTCAAAATGGACGACTGTTTGGCGAACCGTCAGTGGAATTGGTAATAATGTTGAGAAACGGTCCCATTGAGAATAACCTATGAGAGTTCGGGGTATAGTTGAGATACAACTGAGTTGGTTCGTACACAAAACCAACCGGGCCCCTGGGACTAAAAGGCTAATAACTCACAGACCGGGCGTCCTATCGACGTGCCGTATGTTGCGTTGAGACCCCTATGACGAGGCGGTCCTTCAAGATACTTCTTCATGGGACTTTGTGATACATGGAGTATTTAACTATAGCTCGTGGAGCAAACCCTCCCGGAGACGAGCGTAGGGAGTATGGAGACCATATAGCTGGCTGAGACCTGATAACTGCTTGTCTGATTCGAGTCGGAGTGAATTGTATAGTCTAGTGGGGAGCACTACTATGTTTGGGTGGCAGACCCACGCCGGGGAGCACTACTGTGTTTGGGTGGCAGACCCGTAGTACTCGACAGAAGGAGTACCTCTGTTGGCTATTAGGGGGGGGGGTGCACTACTGTGTTTGGGTGGCTGACCCTGGTGGGGAGCACTACTGTGTTTGGGTGGATGACCCACGGTACTCGACAAGAGGAGTACCTCAGCAGTCTAAGGTTAGTGAGCAGTGCCTCAGAGTCATGACAGGATCAGTGTACTCGATAGAGGAGGAGATCTTCAACAGTTGCGGTTTCGATAATGAAAATCCTGGTTTGAGCTGAGTCATTGACCATTGTGTATACCTGTTGTTTGAGATGAGTTACTTGATAACTTAGGTATATCTATGTGTATATAACTATGTAGTGGTTATCCGTTGATTTTCATATCTGTGTTATACCTCTGGATTGAGATGGGTTACTTGATAACTTAGGTATAAGTATGGACTTATACCTAAGTAAGGGTTATCTATTAGAACCTTCTTTGTGGTTATCCTTGTTGGATTTAGTGAGACCTTGTGGGTCTCGGGGTCCCTACTGAGTATTGTTATACTCACCCCTGCATGGGCTATGCCCGCACCTCGTTGTATTAGATTCAAATGACGGACAACGCTGACAGAGGCCAAGTGTTTGAGGACTGGACGGTACCCGGAGGTGGACCTCACGACGAGTCAGTATCCGGAGGTGGACTTCACGAAGAGATAATACTCGAAGGAGGTTGACGGGCGAGAGCGTTGAAGAGGATATCTATACCTACCCTTCAGGTAGGATCCGTGGTGGATGATCCAGGAGCTGTGCTATCTATACCTACCCTTCAGGTAGGATCCGAGGTGGACGACCCAAGAGCTGCTTCTATCTTCCAACTGTTGTCTTTTCCATTTTACTTTCATTCAGTTGTAGCTGTACCCTTTTATTAGGGATTGTATTCTGGCCCATTTACTTTTTAGCACTATCTTTTCTACTTAGTGTTTTACTTATTCTTGTACTCTGGTTGTATGTGTTATGTTTTATAAAGGCAATGCCTTCCCAGTTATCAGGATTTACGCCTTGGGTGCTAGTCGCCAGCCCCTGGCCTATGGAAGGCAGGCTTGGGGTAGTCACAGCACGGGCCCCGAGGACGGTCCATGACAGAAAAAGATCTCTTAATGTCTATGTAATGGTTTCTTACACCACGTCAAAGTACATGTACTGATTGGGTATTTAAATAAACAAGTTAGAAAAATTCAAGAGAGAATTTTTACCAATATCACATGGAATAAGCCTCTCTAAGAAGAGATGTATAAGATACATGAAGAGATTAAAATGGTGAGTAGAACACCATAAATTTATATGATGGATCGATCAAATATTCAATGCCATGTACTATATATTATAATACAAACAAATTCATTAAGGTAAGGAAATATTTGGAAAATTTAGTACAATTACGTGGGAAGATTCCATGAATATCCTATAGTACTTGATAAAGTAAAAAGGATATATACATAGTATTATAGACTAAGAAATAGTAGTTTCAAAGGGTAATAAAACTAGTATTCCTATAGATCATTTGATCTTATATCATAATTAATCTTAATAAATGAACAATAATAACTCATTAATTCCTGTGGTATCCATATCTAAAAATACTCATTTTTTTGGTTTCTGATGCAGCTAAAGGAGTGTTATTAAATATGAAAAAAATTATTCATGTTCTTTGAATCACACCACATAAAGAAAAGTATTATCATTTTTATAAGTTTAATATAATGTTACTAGACATGATATAAAGTTTATGATAGATGAAAAAGGGTTATACTCAGGGATATCATCTCTTTAGGTATTTTACTTAATGAGGTGAAGTCACAAATAATAGAGAAGTCATGTAAGAAGACATGGAATGAATAATGACTAAATACATTACTTAGTAGAAGCATGATTTTATCATGTGAGAGATAACATTTTTGTGGTAATAAATTTGGATCTAGTGTAAGTGGTAGTGTTGTTAAACAAGGTTCCCTAGATCTAACTTGAACAATACTTTTCGATTAACATATCATGTATATAGAAAGTTATGAATGATATATTATTTCTATAATAGCATTGATACTTCTTCATCTACTATTTAAATGGAAGTGTACTTAGATTATTTTTCATATCAATAGGTTATAGTAGTTCCTAGTTATATTGAGAAACTTGAGATACTATGATAATAATCTTTAAACATATGTCCTATGTTCTGGATATATCATACTCACTAGACACAAATGACGTATGGAACTCGGGTGTTGGGGGATCAAAATCATTGATACTTCATCTCATGAATTTAACACTTGGTGACCTCAAGTAGAGAAGATCATGAGGAATAACTAGCCAAGAGGAACACCATATGTTTCGGGTGTAATTGGTTGTTCCTATGTATATGCACATGTATTATTCTCTCTAACTGATATAATTATTAATGTGTACCATATGATTGTGTACATTAATTAAAGATAAAAAACTGGACATTTATGTTATGATGAGGTGGATTTATTTGTGTTCATCATTGGTGGTATGACATTGATTGAATGATTAAGATTGTATTTTTCACTTCTGAAAGGAATAAATAACTCGGTACTAGTAAAAAAAGATGATAGTTTCATTATTAAATCCCTATTCATGGTAGAAGAAGTCAAGTCCATCTTGTAAGGTCATAAAATAATAAATAAAAAAGGACGATGACCCAAAGTGTGCATCCTTATTTTTCATAGATCATAAAATAAAGAGATTATATTACATAGTTCAAGATTGGAGGAGGTTTTTTGTTGTTATGGATAAATATTATTTCCTTAGGGGATATGATGCGTTTCTAGATATAGTTCTTGTTTTATGAGTATAACTCAATGAAATCGAGATAATTTCCTATAGGGACATACACAATGCATTTTCAAAATCTTCTCTAATTTTAATTATTGGAGTTTTGGACTTGGTGGACCGCATGGTGGGGTCTAGGAAATGTTTGATATTATTCGATTGCAAGAAATACCTAAATTCATTATTATTTGAGTTTAGAATAATGGGGGTTATTTTTTTTGACTCATGGTATTCACAAGTTATTAAGTGAATACAAGAAAAATACTTAACCAACTAATATTATTATTCAAGGTTCTTTTAATTTTTTAGAATATATGAGTCAAGTTAATGTTAAATATTTTATCACGTAACATATATTTTAATGTTATAAGTGACTGATAAAATAATCTCTACATTTAAAAATAGTTTTAAGTGCTTTTGGTGATGTTTTTGGTCTTATTTAGAAGTTTATCATTATTCAAGGGCCTAAATGTAATTTACACAACATTAAACTACCTATATAAGTTGAGTGAGGGTCACTATTTTTGGGTCTATTCATACCATGATTTTTAGAGTCTCTTAATCTTGTCTCCCAATTACTATAGTGAGAATATGGGGTTGGGGAACCTCTATCAAAGAATGGATTCTTGAATCTAAGTAGTGGTGTTATCATGATCATGATGACATAGAAAATAAATTAGTTTATCTAAAATAGAACCCATAGTATGGAGATTGATGATCAAGTAAGATTTTGGAGTATGTTTGGATTATCTAGATGGATCCATATTTGGTTCCTTTGAGAAACAATCTCTATTAATGAGAATACATGTGTTAGGTTAAAATAAAACAAGGTACCATTTCGATTTTTTTCATGATTAATTTACATCATACAAGATTATTGGTTTTTTAACTAGGTTCCTGACAACAAATATGAACTTTATACATAAATTTAGTGGTAAAAAAAAAAATAATTTCCCTTATTTGAGAATTTTCTCAACATTCATAGTATGAATATAAGGAATAAAAAAACATTAAATGATATCCATTGTACTGTTTTTATCAACCAAAATATATGACCTATAGGATCAAAAAAAATCACCCTATAAGGATAGATATCAAACCAAGGGGCCATCACATGTACAAAAAAATGAATCCCAAAGTAAAATTGGATCACATAGAAAAATAACTATCTATTAAAACAATACAACTTAAAATTCATAATGAAAGATAAAATTCAATTTTCACAAAAAAATAAATAGGATCATAAAATTTCAAACAAACCAATGTGGCATGAATAAGTAAATTTTTTATAATAAAAAATATAAAATTTTAAAAAATACACACCTTAAAAATAAAATGTAATAAAACATGTGATTTTCTTACAAACCTATACTAGGATAACCAATTAAATAGTTTATGCAATTTTCACTAATCATGAAAACCTAAACTCAAACATAATCACCCTAGTATGATTAAACCCTTATCATGTTACATAGTGAAACCTATATTCCTATTCTCTCTCATATAATTATATCTACACTTAAATAATTATTATAAATAAAACTATACTAATAAACCACATTTAAAATAGAGATTTCCAAACCCAAAATCGATTTTCCTCCTATTCTAAATTCACTGAAATCAGCATGGAAATATGAATGCCTATAACTTATAAGAATATAGAGAAATATTCATCATAATTTAAGATAATAATATTGAATCTTAGATAAAATACAAAGTTAAACAATTAAAATAGTAATATTTTAGAGAAAAACATAATAAAAAATCACCATAAGATGATAAGAGATGAATCTCCCCTGGATATAACCCAAACTTGAAAACTTTCTCAAAACACACCCTTCCTTCCGACTACAGGCCCTTATAAATCATATATGAAATAAAACCTAGAACCATGCCTAATTATACTCTTAGAGATACTAAATAGACTACAAGTAATAAAAACTATTTAAACAAGGGCATACCACATTTTTATGGGCTATTCTATCTTTAGGTTTGAGCACAAGGTGATATGCCTTAATGTGGCCAGTCATTCTACATTTATAGACCTGATTATTCCAAAACTAGCTAATATCTTTCCTATATTTTTTAATATTCTTATATTGACCTCTAAAATTCAAAAATCAGAGTTTGATCTGAACATAACTATCCTACTCCTCCATTATATGGGTCTAAAGATCCTTAGATTGAACAAAAACCTTAAGTTATTCTAAGGTTATAAACTATCTATCCTAAAACATGAAGTCATTTAAAAAATTAAAATACTCATCAGGGGTGGTAAACAAATTAACAACTGGGTCTGCTTCTCTTATCACAAAATCTATATTTGTTAAATCAATAAATACCTTATTAAAATCATCTAAGTATACCCCTACATTGGTTCTTGAAATCATTTTAAAATTATAATGTCTCATCTTATTATATAGATTTCTAAGAATGTATTTAATAATGTATAGATGTAAAATCTTCTTCCAAATGGATTTAGTAGTGGTATCATAATAAACTTCATATATAACCTTATTTCTTAATGTCAATAACAATATATACTGGTATTTTTAATGAACTCTAGGGTTAACATCAATATAGGCTGTGACTGACCTTCCTTTTATGAAAACACTGAGAATCAGCTTCTTAGGGATACAGAAAGAATCTATAAGTCCATTGTGGATAATAAGTGCATACATTTTAACACACCACAAATTAAAACCATTCTATACATTGAAATTATCAAACTACTAATTAGAATAAGACATTATTAAAACCAATATACCATCTATGATGTTAATTTTTGGGTTGGAGATTGGCCTGTGTAGGTATAGTCCGTAATTAATAGAGGAAAAATAGGATCAAGTATATTGATTCACTTCTATAAGAAGAATAAACTAAACAAAAAAATTTAAAAACTAAATTAGTAAAAAAAACTATAAACAAAAATAAAAAAATATAAATAAAATCATATTTTTATGTGCTTTAGACTACGTTGGTATTACATTGATTAAAATAACACCACAAAAATCACTTTTATTATACAATGAAAATAAATTAGTATAATTATAATAAAATATGAAAAAAATAAAAAAATAAGACAATAAAAGATTTCCAATAATAGATTCATTGTTATTACAAGGGTGAGTAATGAAACCAAGCTCAAGGATGAAGACATATAATCCCAAATTGGATTGACCCACCCACACAACCCCATAAGAACTAATAAAAAATAAAGGAAAATACCATTGAAAAAAATAAAAATGGTGAATATTTGTATAAACCCAAGACTAAAATAAGAACCCAAAAATAATAATTAGAAAGGAGATCAACACTATCAAGGCTGTTAAAACTCTGATCATCATTGCAGTGCATCTTTAAGCTTGAATTTTCTGAGTAATCCATTAGAATGCGACTATGTTGGAATAGGTGTGAATGAATCTATTGGATCATAGCTCTAGGGGAACTCCTCTATTAAGATCTTTCACTTATCTCTAATTCTGGATGCCCAAAATTCCCATGAGTCTCTCAAACTAAATTAATACCTTGAGGAATATAACAGGGGAGTAATGATGGTGAGGCAGGGAAACTATCAACATTAAAACAAAAAGGAGACACATATAATAGAGAATCGATGGAAAAACATTGAACCACAAGTGGCATAATAAATTTAAGTAATGTAGAGGCCAAATATAATTAATATAGTGGTTGGATAGAAGAGAACATGGATCATGATAAATGAATATGACAATAAAATATAGTCATGAATCACAAAACATTGTGTGAGACCTACAAGATTGAATTAATCAACAACCACATAACACTTAGAGGATAAATTTTTTTAAGAAAAAAGAACAATAGAATAACTAAGGTGCCAATTTAGCTCTAGAAAAAGGAGTCCAAAAATAAAACAAGACCACATGGATGAAAGAACCATCCAGTAAAATAATACCTCATAGAAATCATAATAAAAATATAAAATTCAATTTTTAAGGGAATAAAAAATAGGATCATGTAAAAGAAAAAAACATTATGGAATCATGAAATAAAAAAAAATTATTTTTAATAAAAACAATCCAATTTTAATATCATTATTTTATTATCTTATAACTAATCACTATAATCACATTAATTCAACTAATAAAATCTAAAATTAACTTTTGAACATGAGGAAAATGTGTGCATGTTGGGTTGAATATTGTGATTTTTTTGAGTAAATATAATAATGAAGCCCATTAAATTTAATCTAACTTAATGTTTTATGGTGGAGACCTAATTACTATTACTATTATGATATAGTATTTTTTCAACACTAAAATAAGAAAATATTAGTGTATAAAAGGTATATATAAAGATGGTGTTGAGAAAGAAATACATTCTTAGCTTTTTTTAGAATATATAAAGGTTCCCTTAGACTAAAGTATCAACTATTTAGTATTGAAGTATCCCAATGCTAGTATATAAATGACTACCCAAAACCACTCAAATATATCTAAAATATGGATTTAGTGTTGTGGGTGACCACTCCATGCTCGATTTTAGTTTTCATGGTATATGGGGTCACAAATACACCATTTAAAACTGTTACAAGCATTAACCCCATTTTATAAAAAATAAACCTCCATGAAGGCGGTTCTTTGATGGAACCGCAACAAGGAATTCGCGACAATAGTGGCCAATCAATGATAATGTGGGTGGGAAACATAGATGGATAGAGTGGGTGGTGATAAGGGAGAAATACATGGTCAAAAACGGAAAACACAGTAGAGAATTCAATAGTGGGTGATGTTGGGACAACAAATGAATGTGACCATCTCATAATTACATGAATTAATGAAAATAATTCTTTACAATACATTCCCATTATATTTAAGAATTTTATTTTTGGAGAATTTTTAAAAAATATTAACTAAAAAAACCCATTCCATTTTCAACTAATTGGAATTTCTCCCACTATATAACCAACCTCTTAATCCATAACAAGTATTGAACATCTCCAACTAATTATCCACACAAGACACTCTTCTAAACACATCATACATAACACATTATCTCATAACTTGGGTAAATGGTAACATATGAAAGGGGTGAGCTTAGTTGATCAGTAAGTGTAATCATAAGGGACAACAATCAAAGATCATAAGTGAGAATAACATGGGAATATGGGTATAATCAGGATATATAAGAGAGTTATTACCCACCAATAATAGATCATATGTGATGAAATAAGGAATGGAATAATATAGAAACATATTATGAAATTACCACATATCAAAGAGTCACAACAATAATAAATTTTCATGGAAGAATAAAAAATAATCCTAAATCAGGGGAGAAAAAGCTAAAAGTGTGAAATATCTTATAAAATAGGTAAAAACATGTAATGTAACATAGTCTGAAAATAAAAACTAAAAAATATAGAACAATAATAAGAATAAGAAAACTTCTGACCAAAATCTTTTTGGACATGAATTTATTAACAAACTCATTATGTCCAAACATTAAAATGTTAGTAAACTCATTATGCCCTTGCCTTTGTGAAGAAACTCATTATTCCAATACTTTACCATATAATGAGATATCAAAATTATCAAATACATTGGAGGGAGATATAAGACCAAACCCATCATTATCCATATACATGAGTGCCACTTCAAACCAATCCTTCATTATATAAAAAATAAACCATGGAAAGAAATTTTTTTTCACATCCTTTTCAAATGGAATCACATAAGGAACACATTCATAATTCTATCAATAAGCATAACATAATATACCCATGTAAAATAAATAGGTATCCAAAACTATTGAGTATCTTTTTAGGAAAATACCCTCAAATCAAAATAATATAGCATATTGTATTTATAGTATATATATATAAATTGTATATGGTTATGTGAATAACTTATCTAATCAGTTGATGTATGAGATATAGGTAAACAACCTTAAATAAATGCAATAAAAAATAGAGTGTTCATAGTTGAAATACATAGGAAGAAAAATCATGAACATTCAATGAATAAAAAAGAAAAATGTAGTAATTGATTTATATGAGTTTAATCCCCCAAAATATAATTTGATAATTTAGAGGATAATTCATTGAAGGAAATTCCCATCAAAATAAATATTTTTGTGATAAAGAGAAAAATTGATGTGAAAACATTTAAGTGTTTTTAGAAATAATTTTTAACATTATCATAAATGAATAATTAATGATCATCTTTTAAAATATATATTTTTTGAAATTGAAATGTGATTTTTTTTAAAATACTTAACTTTTAAAAATAATCATTAATAATAGAGCCTTGAAAATACATAGTGGTTATTTCAAGGAAACATGTAGTGGAAAATAAAAAAAATGATCATGGAAAGGAAAAAATTTAAAATATATTTATTTAAGATCATATTATAAAAATGGATAATTAATATTCCCATTGAAATGTGTAAAATAGTAGTGTGAAGATCACATGAAATGACACAAAATTTTGTTTCCAAATATACAGGAGAAAATTGGCAAGAAGAAAATATAGACAAGGAAGGAAAGCTATCATTATAGAGGATGGAAATTTGTCTCAATAATGATATACTTTTTGTAACATAACATTAATTTTTATGTGTTTTGACCCACTGATTTGAGTACCCAATGATTGGATCTCTTCATGTGTAGTTTTCGGTATTTTTATTGAAATTTTGAAGGTTTCTAAACCTTTTCACTATTTATGCAAGGTTTTCACATGGTTAAACTAAGTGTCAAACTGGGGTAGAAGGGGGTTGTATGATTTTCTCATGGTTAAACAAAGTATACAAACTAGACAAAAGTGGGTCGCATGGTTTTTGAATGGTTAAAATAAGTGTGGAAGTCTTCTAGGGGATTTACTTTGGGTGTATAGTTAGGTGCATGGTTAGTAGTAACTGTGTGATGTAACCTATCAAAACATACACAGAGTAATTAAATCTCCATTTTTTTAATTAAAACCCCAAACTCCATAATTAACCCTAAATTTCTTCCACTCAAACCTAAATCTATTCTTTGTCTTTTGGGATCCCTCTAAATCTATTTTGGCTCCCCAAACCTCATCTCTTGGTGGATCGAAGAACCAATCAAAGAGGAGATCTTCTCTTTTGGTGGGTGATTTTCTTCTTAATCTTGGATCTTCCATATTCTATTTATTCCTTCTCCTTAGAGGTTTTTATGAAATTAAGTTTTTTTTGGATCCTGGTTAATTTATGTGGGGTTTTGAATATGGGATCTCTTCTCTATTCTTTCGAGATATATCTTCCAAGATTTGGTAATCACCATTAGAGGTGACACATCTTTGTTTCATTATGGTTCGATTTCTTATATTATAAGTAAGTGTTTCTATGATTTTCATTCATTTTGTAATTAATTGTTTCTTGATAAATTCATAGATATTTGTTTTCTTGATTTCTAGGACATGTTCTATGAAATTTATATATTTAATTCCTTATAAGACATTATTTGACCATATTATATTTAAATTGAATATGGAATTAATTTAATGGATATAATCTCTATATCTACTAACTTTTTATGAATTTTTTAAATTACATGTTTGTTTGGATTTATTTTCAAAGAACATTTAAATGGTGTTGTGGTGAAATTAAGGGCTTTGGAATGGGTTTTGATTTATAAAATGAATTTACTTGATTTGAATTAAATGAATTGAACTATTTTATATTTTATAGATTTTTAAAATGATTTAATTTATTAAATAACCAAGAACTGCCTTTTAATGATTTTAACATTTTTTTTTGAAATGGGTGTTCTTAGGCTATTTGAAAAATAAATGATTTATCCGCATGGAAAGAGGGTGTAAACCCATGTTTTGAAATGTATTAAATAATTTTAAAATTGTAATAATTATTTTAAGTGCTTTATGGATTCATGGAAATCAATGATTATTTTAAAGGCACATTTGGAATTAAAATAATGATTTGGTAAAAGGAGTTGGTATGATTACCCTTTTTGAATGTTGAGTTATTTAAAAGGATTTGAATTTAATTGATGATTATTGATGACTCGGTTGGAAATTTATGATGGCACTCTCTTGTAATAATCCTTCAATGCAACTTTTTATTATACATACCATTGTTGGGTGTTGAAAAAGGGATTATTTAATTTGAGGGAATTTAGGGTGAGAGTGAGATGTGATATTTGGGCCAATACCAATGTTTGATAAAGATTCCCTTGTGATTCTCATAACTTGATTATCTCCTTACCTACTTTGATTAGTCATGGGAAACATGATATTTATATGTGATGACCTAGATATATACTTCACTAGTGGACTCACACCCTTGTTGTGGATCCATAGAGAACATGAAAGGTTATGGCTATAGATGCGCGATCAGGAAAGCGGGTGTGCATGGAACTAATTTTCTTGAGACACATGATACTCGATGTAATCCTAGTAATTAATCATTTTGTAATTTTATTATCTATTATGAGGTAGAATCACTATCATACCTTGGTTTTACCCATGATATCTAGATATTTGATACTCGATACATGAAAGTATTCGTTGTCACTATTTGCCACTAGAGTTTCCTTTCTTGATAAATTTATTATTATTATTCATCTTGAATCTATTGTAACAAATCTTGTTTTTATTTTCATATAATGTGAATATTATAATATTTTATTGATTATTTGACTTAATCTTGTGAAATGGTTTTCAAAATTTTTGAAGAAATTTTATAGTTTTTAAATGGTGAAATGAAATGTTTTACAAGTTTAGTTTGATAAATGATTTTTAAACGTTTAAAATTATATTTTTAAACTATTCATTGTAATCTATTATTTTTAATCCACTTTTAGAAAATTTGAATTTCCTTATTAATTAACTGTATAGAATTTTTTGCAAAATCCTACTAGGATTTTTATTTCACATCCTGCTTATACCTTTTGGTGTTTGTAGCCCTTTAGTATCTTATAATATGTATTCATGATCTCATTTTACCTTGTGGGTTTGTTCTTGGGTGACCAAGGGTGGGTGAAATGGGACATGTTGGGTGGTTTTGGAACACAAAGAGATGGGTATTTGGTATCTTTGTTTTATTTCCATTCTTTTACTCTCTCTTTTTTCTTTGATATGTATGTATTGATTTATATATCTGATGATGTTTCTATATTATAATATGTTATTGTAATATTTTATGGGATAAATCATTCCCAATGGTTATTTTTTGATTCTTAGGTGCTTGTTTCTAGACCATTGAGTCCGATAACACTCTTCATGTTTTTGTCAAATTAGCTTAGGTATCCGTTTAAATGGTATTCCGGGTTGGCTTGCTACACTTTTTGAGAATAAAATTTTATCAGGGTAAAATATTTTATTTAAAAGGTAATTTTACATCACAGTGGAATATAAAATACCATGAAATAAAATATTAGGGTGGAAGAAACAAATATTTTAATATATAAGTTCATGAAAAAGAATTATAACTTTACGAAGGGAGTTGAGTTAACAAAAATCCTTAAAAATTTAGTATCTTTTCAATCGAAAACCATTTAAATAGATACCATGGTATGGATATTCAAACCCTATTAATTAAATTAATATTATAAAATATATTCATCAATAAATATTCATGAAAATTTAAATATATCATGGTGAACAATTAGAAATATGTCTTAATAAATTAAATTTGAGACAAAGAACCCCTTACCTTATTTACCAACTTCCACAATAGTGATTAAATTTCCTATAAAATAAAAATAATTATATTAATCCCCTATTTAATACCCTAATTTATATATATAAATTTTTATAAGCTTAATTTATAATTATTGTCTATATTCATATTAGTTAGTTATTATATATTTTCAATATCAGGTTTGAGCAATTTTGGTTGTTTGGAACTAGTTTTGTAATAGCAATGTGGTTCTTCATTATTCTCCCAAAGTTCATCATTAATAAATTAAACAAGGTAATTAATTAATTTTTTATAATTATTTATAATCTTATAATTATATTCTATGAGAGTTTTAGTTATAATCCTTAAAATTAAATCGATAATGATCATGCTACAATGATTTTTGACAAACAAACATTGGTATCTAAATTAAGGAGTTTATTATTAATGTTACCATTCCAGAACCAAAATAAAATAAAATTTCAATTATTTATATAATATATTATAAATAATTAATTTCATATAGTCATATATTATATTATTTTATGTCATTGTTCAAATATGTGGTCAGACAGACCCAAACATGAACATAATATAATTAATGAATGAGTATGGTTATTAAAGTGGTTTATATTTTAATAATATAATTATTATAGAAGTATAATGATATTTTTTAGATATTTATAATGCGGTGAATCATATTTTAAGAGTTTTTTAACTAATAATAAATAAATCTTATGAAAAATGAGATACGTTACTTCGTAGAGGCTGTAGTTTGTACAAATGCATGAATTCTGTTTTCCTTTTTATTAATGGAAAAAGGAAAAGGTGGTTAATGGTTATTACCTTATTATAATAACATTAAATATAAGAAATAATGATATAATTATACAGTAATTATAAAATTATCGTTGTAAAATTAAGCTAGAAAATAAAATAAATCAGGGAAAGTTTAGTGCTCACATTGAGAACTTGAGTTTTCCCTTGAGGAACTCTTTAAAAATGAGGAGATTAGGCTAAATTATTGTAACCATAAGCTAAATTAAGTAAAAAAAGGGTCATAGTGGAAAGAAAATGGTATAATTTTGTAAGGAAACCAAAATTTAGAGTGGTCTTGAAGGGGTGTTGAGAGGCCCCTTTTACAAGTGATGCGAATGATATTTTTATAAATATAACCTCTTAATATAAAGAGTGAACATATTTCACAAATCAAGAAGACTCCAAAATGAACAATAATAGAGTGTATATAATTTTGGGTCAAAATAAATATAACATACTCAATTATAAATATTTTTTTAAAATTTTATTCTTTTTACCCCTTTGGTTAACCCTTTTACCATTTTTTTCTTTTATTAGGATAACTAATTTTTACCTAAGTAATTTATTATTTTTTCTTAAAAATAAAATAGTAATTATTTAAAAATATTGAATTTATAATTCCTAATTTGAAATATATTTTATTATATTCACTTTCTAAAATTGATAAATATTAAATTTAAAATAATAAATGTATAATGTATTAAAAATATTTTTATAGAATATTGTAACTTAAGTTCTAAAATCTCGAACACAAGTTTTTGAAATAAAATAAATATTTCTAAATTTATTATGTCTCTTATAAAATACCTATTTTTAATATATAATGGTTTCATAAATTGCTAATTTATACTTATATACTAATAATGTCATTAAAGTCATGATATTTTCAAAAACAATATTTTTCACTATTGACCTAAAAATCAATCTTTTCAAGAAATCAAAAAAATTTATCCTAAAATAATATTTTAATAATGAATATAGAAATTATTTATATTTTGTTAAATTTATTTTATACATTTACGAATCTAACCTTTAAATAAAATTAAAAAATAAAATGATTTTTATAGGAAAATAACTTTTTAAAATTCTAGATATTATTATTATTAATTTATATAAAATATTAAGAGAAATAAAACTAATAAATAAATATTATGTTTTATTAAAATTATCAATTAATAATAATATAATTAGTTTTATTTAATATAATTTACAGTATATAAAAATAAAAATTTATGTAAAATAGATTTTAATAAAAAAATAAACAAACAAAATTTTTATAAAATAAACTTTATATTTATTTATATATATTTCATAATTTGGTTACTCCTATTTATACACTCTAATTTTTTGGATAGGTTTTGATAGTCATATTTTTATCCAAAAAAATATATAACTATTTAATTTTAGTTTGGCATTGTATGTAATTTGCACTATTAAATATTGTATTTATTGAAGTAGAACACACAATAAAATACCGAGTCGTTACACTATCCCCCTTAAGGAAAATAAATCCTCAAAAATTTAATTATTACTAACTAATGAAATAATTAAAAGTGTTCATAAGATTGACAGGAATCTAAATTTAATTTTAAATGAGGTTTCATCCTTTTAATCCATGTTATGACTAGTGAATTCATATTTTCATTCACAATAGGAATATATTAATATTATCAAAAATTTAATCCAAATATGACTCAATAGATAATTCTTAATATTTTATAGAGACATTCCTTCCAAATCACCATTTTCAAGATCATGTTTCTCTCTAAATAATAAAACCAACAAGAGTTAATCCTAAGTGATGAATAATTAACAACATAAGAGAATTATTTGAAGATAATAACCTGAAAAATTAAACCACAATATATCTCACTCTTCAAAATTATTACATTATCTTTTAGTTCAACCTAAATCAATTTCAGTTCAATCTAAGTTTCTTTAGGTTGCGTTCTATCATATTCATTAACCTAATTACTGTATATAATAAATCCTTTAAAATGACTTGTAAAGAGAATGTGATTAATCAAAGTATATTCCATAGGAGTGTCTAGCTAGGTGTACTATCTTAGGCCCACTCATTATACACTAGAGTAGAGATTAAGTTAATCACAAATATCATTTTTCGGTGTGATTACCCCTTAGGTTCATCTATTAAAAATTTGTATCCATTTTTCAATATCTAGATAGATATGTAATCACTAGGAGGGACACACAATATCTACTTTACCAAAACTTCATGATGATATTCTATATATAAACTTATACCTTAGACTTATCCATATGGTTTTATTTATCTTATCCTAATCACTAAAATATTTAATATTACTTTAACTAACCCAAAGGTTTATCTACACCTTTCAAATTATGATCAACATTAACTTATTATCCCTTGGTGAAATTTAAATCCTCAACTAATAACATCCTAATATCAAAAGTTTTCTAAACGATACTTTGATATCAACTATATTAACCCATGAATGTGACCATATTATAATTACTTTACTAAAAACAATTATTGTATTATAATACAATCCCAAAATCATTTAGGTTTAGAGTTTTAGAGAATTATGAACAATAATTAACAAACAAAACCCATGAATTTTCAACTAATGGTAATTTTTCCTTTTATATAAGAAATTTCTTAACATATAATAATTATTCAACAACTCCCATTAATTTCTCACATATAATACTCTTATAGACACATCACACCTATTACTTTTCTTTATAACATGAGGAAATGGAAACCTAATATAAGGGGTGAGATACGATGATCAGTATGGGTAATCATAAGCGATAAAAATCAAAGATCACAAGTGAGAATTAGATGAGAATTTGGGTATAATTTGGATACATATGATAATTATACACCACAAATAATAGATAATAAATAATGGAATATGTCTTAGTATAAAATTACAATATATCCTGAAATTGTCACATATCAAAGAGTCAAAACAATAATAACCTTACTTAGATGCATAAAACAATAATATTTAATCACTGGATAATCACTTAAGAGTGTAAAATATATTATAAAAGATACATAAAAATGGAATATAACATATTCTAAAAAGAATATAAACTTATAGAGGTGGAATAATCATAATCATAAGAAACATTGTGATCAAATTTGTTATTCCCACACCATTGTGAACAAACTATTAAGAGTTTTTTTTACTTGTGGGTTTAATTTTTTTTATCAAAAAGGGATATGGTTTGAAATATCTTAAAAAATGGGCCTCTAGACGCGTGAACCCCGTTCACGCATCTTCAGCGCTGAGAGATGCGTGAATGGGGTTCACGCATCCTTCATCCTTTCTTCGAAGGATGCGTGAACCCCGTTCACACATCTCTGTTTCTAACATGTTTCAATTTTGGTTTGTCTCGTTTTTTGATTCTCTAATAAAGAATTTTGTGATACTAAAACAATTAAAATAAACTAAATAGAACAAAAATGAATATATCATGCTTCTAAATGTAACAAATACTGTAATCTACACACAACAAATGAAGTATAAATCGAAAATATTAACACAACCATTTTTCATTTGATTCTTCTAGATTTATTTAAATAACAGTTGAAATTTTTTATTGAACCTCTCATACCACATGCACCAATGCATACTACCTTGAGATTATATGATAAAAATGACATATCACTGATACCATCCATATGATTATCATCCCTATGCATTCAAGTATCTTATGGGCCACATAAAAGAACTAGATCATGGAAGCCCACATGCAATGCTTAAAACACCTCTATAGGTTTTAATTAATGCAGACCTCATAAATATGGAATCTCAAAATTAGGTAATAGGGTGATTTATTTATTGAGTGGATTGGTCAAGTAATACAAACACTAATCCACACACAACAAATCAAGTATAAATTGAAAATATTAACACTATCATTTTTCATTTCTTTATTCTAGATTTATTTAAATAACAGTTGAATTTTTTTATTGAATTCACTATAATAAACACTACTAGAAATCCCACTTTTACCAACACTTATATCCCAATGGTTTATATAAACCGTTGGTAATGGCTATGTATACCAAGGGTTTTCAAAAACCGTTGGTATAGAAGATTTTATATAAGCTTTTACCAATGGTTTTTCAAAACCGTTGGTAAAGGCCTTATCCATATCAATTTTTACCAACGGTTTAAGTAAACTATTGGTATAGGCCACATCCATACCAATTTTACCAATGGTTAGTCTCAACCATTGGTATAACATACATTCCCAATGGTTTTTAAAAACCGTTGGGAACGATTTACCCTAAATGCAGATAGGGCATCCAATTCCCCCTCCGCTCGACTGTAGTTCTGTTCTGTTGGATTGGTGCCCTAAATCCAATCTTCCTCCTGCCAAACTTATTCCACATATTGATCCATCTTCAATCAAGGAATTAATTTCTTCTACACATCAAATCTGTAAGTGATTCATTGGTTTTGTTGTTATGCAACTATGTGTTTTTGTATTCACTTTTGATTTGGCCTAAAGGGGAGATTTGTGGTCTTTAATCATGGTTGTGGGTGGTCATTTAGGATGTAAGATAGTATGAATTCATTTTACTTGATATATCCCATATTATTATTGATTTATGTTTAATTTGATTATCTCTGACAAGTGATGCTATTTAATAAGTTTTTATTAATGGTTGTAATAATGATGATATGGTATAAGGGTTCACATGGTGTGTATAACAGTTGACATGGTGTCTACAATAATCTAGTGTCCTGGGAATGTATATGGGAATGTACACACAGTACATGACTTGGATAGCCATGTAAATATACATGGCCAATCTCTTATGGTGAAAAGTATGTTTTGAAAAATGGGGTGCTGAAAACGTACCATTTACATGTGGCTTTGTTTCATGGGTATGCCCACATAATGTTTTGTCCATACTATAGAGTAGTTAGTAATCAGCTTAGTCAAAACACTTTAATCCCTGAAATTCAAGGCTACATTGTTAAATGGAAGAACCCATGTTCTAATGACATGCCTAACATGGTTTCTAACTCACCTCACCTAAAAATAAACTAGAAAACATGTTAAATGAAATAATTCATTCTAAACATACACTATAACATTGGTTAAATGGAAGAAATCATCCTCGTTTCTGAATTCCATAAAAATTTGGGAAAAAAACCATCATTCACGAACATCACTGTAATGTATCAGCTTTTAAAAAATCACATATCCCTTAAATGCCAGGAAATTATAGTAGGCACTGATTTAAAGTTGTCATGTTTACAGGTGGAATCTCTGTAGATTTGGATAATATATTCTCAGAACTATAGAGTGGAACCTCATTGATGTTTTGAGGTCCACCCAGGACAACCCCCTTCTTCCTGGACCCAGGACAACCCCCCTTCTTCCTGGACCCTGGACAACCCCCCACCCTCATCCCTGGACCCCGGATAGCCCCCCACCCTCCTTCCTGGAGCCTGGACAGCCCCCCTCCTCCCTGGACCCCGGACAACCCCCACCCACCTTTCTGAACCCAGGACAACCCCCTCATTCTTGAAAACTGGACAGCCCCCCACCCTCCTCCCTAGACCCCGGACAGCCCACCACCCTCCTCCCTGGACCGCAGACATCCCAAAAATCATTATTCGTATGTGAGATAAAAAAAATAGAACTTGAAGGTCCCTCTCCAATTAATGGCCATCTGGGTTTGAGTCACTAATGAGTGGCATCCTGGTTTGGGACGTCACAATTTCTGAATATCCTTTTTATAGATGTTTCTAATCAAATCCACACCTATAACTATTGAAGGTCTCTCTCCAAAATCAATTGGGACATGATTCAATGAATACAACCTACCAACCTATGATCTATGGTCCCAAAACTAGGATCCTTTAATCCATGGTTAAGGCGAAAATTGATGAGGCCATAAATATTTTTGATGTGATCCTCATCCTACTCCTCATCCTGATCTCCCTGAAGAAGTTAAAGTATAAAACTCATGTACTCCCAAAAAGAACCTTAGGGAATATGTATTCCTTGATCCACTTAAAATATCTTACTAGGAAATACTTGAATATAGGCATTAGAAATTATGTATCTTATTTTCTTATATACACTGTATTTTTCTGTGTTTCTTAATATGATTCTCATATAGAGTAATGTGTCAGTAATGCTTTTATATAAAGTAAACAATTGTCATTTACCTAATTTTTTTTAATTGAACTTAAATATTATTGAATTGATTTGAAATGACTTATTTAATTTTTTTTATATAATGGATAGAAGTTGGATGTACGAAACTGATCGGATTTCAACCGATTTTCAAAATAATTTGAACAGATTTTTAGATTTTTCATTTGACAAGGCTTCAGATAGTGGTCGCATACACTACCCATGTTCTAATTGTGTTGTAAGACCTTGGTTGAGTGGTGAAGCAGTTTTCTATCATATAACCAAATATGGTTTCCAAACAAACTATTATGTGTGGTATCATAATGGAGAGAAAATGGAATCTCAAAATTTTGGTGATCCAAATGATAGGACTGAATTGGAGAGTTTGATATATGATCAGTTTCCATTTATTCGGCATCATAAGAAGGAAAGGACGTCCAACCAACAAGATTTTGATACAAGCACAAATGATGCATCCAATGAAAATGATGATGTTGATAGGGTGAAAAATTGAATGATGCTGCGACGACTCCAGTATATCGGCAGTGTGGTAAAATGAAAAAGTTGGAATTTTTAATCCGATTGTTTCATGGGAAAACTATGTATGGGATTTCAAATACTGCAATCGATTACATTCTTACCTTCTTGATGGACTTACTTCCAGATGATGCAGATATTCTCTCAAACCACTGTATGTCATGGAAGTTAGTTGATGAAATTGGATTCCCAAAAAAATAAAGTTCATGCTTGCCCAAATGATTTCAGCTTATTTTGGGAGGAAACTGCTGAAGGAAATGATTGTATCAAATGTGGAACCTCCCGATGGAAGACAAAAGATAATGGAACACCATATCGTGTTCCACAAAAAGTAATGTGGAACTTTCCATTGATCCCCAGATTACAGAGCCTTTTCATTTCTGATGAAATATCAGTAAAAATGCGATGGCATGACACCGAGAGAAAAAAGAATAATGAAGAGTTGGTTCACCCTACAGATGGATTTTCATGGTAGAGATTTGATGCTCGATATCCTGAATTTGTAGCCGATGTGAATAATGTTAGAATGGGTCATTCATGTGACGTTTTTAATCCATTTTGGTAGATTCTTACATCACACAACACATGGCTGGTTTTCATACACATTTATAACCTTTTCCCATGGTTGTATATGAAAAAGCCTTACACTTTCTTGATTATACAGATATCCGTCCCTTCTGATCCCGACAATGATATAGATGTATACATGAAACCTTTAATAAAAGAGTTGAAACTTCTTTGGGATGTGGGTGTGCCCACATACGATTCATGTTCGAAAGACATATTTCAGATGTGTGCTGCGCTTATTTGGATGATCAATGATTTTCCTACATATGCATTGATGTCTAGATGGAGCACAAAAAGAAAAATTGTCATGTCCTGTTTGTATGAAGAATACTCGATCGAGAAGACTAAAATATCATCGTAGTTTTAGTTTTATGGGACATCGACGATTCTTGACAATGAACCATCCATATAGAAACAATCGTCGAAGATTTGACAATACCATGGAGACTGACGATCCACCTCAGTGTATGTCTGGAAATGATGTGCTTAATGAATTGAAATATTTCAGTTTTTCATTTGGGAAGGGTGTAATGAAATCTAGAAAGAGGAAAAATGTTTCCAATGATACCTGTTACAATTGGAAGAAGAACAGTATATTCTTTGAGTTGTCGTATTGGTCAACCAACTTGTTACGTCATTGATTAGACATAATTCTCATTGAAAAGAATATATGTGAAATGTTGCTTTCGATTATTTTAAATGTCAAGGGGAAGAAAAAATATGATTTACGATGTCGACGTGACTTGGTAGATTGGGGGATCATACCAGAATTGCATCCTATCTGTATCAGTGAAAATAAATGGCAAGTTCTATGTGCTTCTTATGTGATGACACCTGCTGAAAAAAATAAATTTCAGGAAGTGATAGAGACTATTAAAGTTCTTGTTGGATATTCAATAAATATATCAAAATGGGTCAACAGAAAAAAGTTGAAGTTGAAATATTTTAAGACTCATGATTATCACATCCTTTTGCACGAGTTGATTCCAATATAAATCCGTCATCTCTTGTCCAATAATGTAAGAGTCTCAGTTATTCTGTTGTGCTATTTTTTTAGAGATCTTTGTGGTAAGAAGTTTTCCAAATCCTTCTTGCAAAAACTGTTGGTAGAGACACCATTAATTTTGTGTGAGTTAGAGAAAATATTCCCTCCATCATTTTTTACATACATGTTGCATCTGACTGTCCATCTTCTGACCGAAATACTTCTTAGAGGAACCATTGCTTTTCATTGGATATATCCAACTAAAATAAACATGTACACATTGAAATCATATGTTCGGAACAGGTATTATCCCGAAGGTTCTATTGTGAACAATTACTTGGCTCAATAATGTATGGATTTCTGCTCAATGTATTTGTCTGATCTTACTACAAGAATAAACAGACTAATGACAAATGAATAAGAATATTATGGGAAAATTGAACCCAGTTTTCCATCACTTCCTCAGACAGAAGGAATTTCGGGATCATATACATTGACGACATTAATCCTTGAAGAGCGAGAGATGGAACATCGCACAATGTTCTCCAATTGTGATTTGTTCGATGAGTATATCAAGTAAGTAAATTATACATGTATCTCTTATCTTATCTCTTTTAATTTTAAATATTTGTTAAACTATTATTGTTTTTATCTACAGGGAACATATAGAATTGATATATAGAAAGCATCGTTCTTTATCTTTGAGAAATAAAGAGACTTTGCATAGCAAAGGGTTTTCTACTTGGTTGAAATTGAAGGTAAAAGTATTTCTATAATAACAAAATAAAAATAATATTTAATTAAGTTTACTATTTTTTTTATATTTTAGGTATCAAGTTTGCCTACAGACTCTGTTTCTGAGGAAATAAGAGCTTTGGATTTTGGTCCCAATACCATGGTTTGTGCTTGTAAATCACTTGTGATCAATGGATACAAATTTATTATCACTAAACAAGAAACATGAGAATATATCATGATGGTGTTATTATAATTACCACAATAGACTTTTATTCCAGTTCATCGGATAATATACCTCGTTCTGAAAATTTAGCTTATTATGGAGTCATGGAGAAAATAATAATTTTGGATTATTACTCGCATGGTTGAGTCATGATGATGAAATGTCAATGGTTTGATTCAATGACGAGGCGAGGCACCTTTATTGATGATTTTGGATTTTGAGTTATTGACATGACTAACACTATTTCCACTGATGAACCATATGTATTAGAATCAATGGTGAAACAAGTTTTTTATGTCAAAGATCATCGTCATCCTAAATTCAGTGTAATTATTGAAGTAAATCCCAGACATGTTTTTGATGATGGTGATTATGAAGTTGACACTATCCCTACTGCAATTGGAAGTAATCCATTTATTACTTATGATGACTCTAATAACTCAATTGTCAGAGTTGATTGTGAACCCGAAGTTGTGGCGGGAAATATATAGAATCATACAGTCGTGTTCTCACCTAAATCATTTAGAGTGTGTATCCTAGTACTTACCTATAAACCACCATAAATCTTCTATTTCTTTATGTTTTTTTTATCAGAATGGTTTTTCTATATTTTGTTTTTTGGGTTACACATTAGTTATCTGTTTATAATTACTTCCATATTTTTTTTTCATTGCAGGAAATGACACCCATTGAAGAGAGGCGGTGGAAAAAGATGACAGAAAATAATCATCGCATGACACAGATGGGTGTTCCTCCACTCATCCCTCTTGTGAGTATTTTATTTCAAATATATATATTTCAATAACTTATAATATCGTGTGTTTACTTTTGTGTTAAACTTTTTTTCAGGATCCACCCTCTAGATGAGAGATATCTGACAAGGATCCTGATATTGATCCTAGTACAGAGGCTGGTGGTAGGAAGGGGGGGGGGGGTGTTAGAGTTAGATGATTATTTGGTGGTCCCGTTACTGAGGCCGGTGGTACAAGAGATTGTGGTGAAAGACTTAGACGATCCACTGGTCGTACCCGATTAGACTATTCCCCTACCACATATGTATCTTCTATGCCCCATTATGATCTTGGTGTGTCTTTAGGGATGCACAGGATATTTTGGCCTCCGATGTTTACACTACCAATTGGCCATGTGTCTGTGCCATTATCTTTTGCTTCTGGTTCATTATCTCTGATCTATTATATTCCACCTTCTTCAACTCATTATCTGACACAATATGTGGCTGAGGAGCATACACTGAGGGATACTCCACCTGTACAAGATATTCCTTAATCTTCTTCACATCCAGTGATGTCCATTGATATGACTACCACATGTATATTTATATAACTCTAATAAATATTTATACCAAAATTTATTTTTATTAAAACTTTTACTAATATTTTTTTCTTTAATAATAGATTCATCTACTGATAGGAGGCGGGGGAGGGGGCGTACTCACTTGCGTGCGGTATGGAACCGCCAGACATAATTGATGGTTTAATACAATGATGATGGACAGATGATTGATAAATATGGGTAGGAATGTTGGGGTTTTTTGGCGACACTAGCCAAATACTCCGACATCATTTCGGTCAGCCCTCTCTCTTGGAGACATCTTCCACACAAAGTCAATAATAATTCGTGGGTAAAAATATGGGTAAAAAATATATTGGATTTAATGTAGAATTTTTATTTATTTATATGAATTAATCTATTGGGTTTCAGCTTCGGTTTAACTTCCTTGATGGCGAAGGTGCATGACCAGCACGTTTAAAGGAGCTAAGAGAGCTTTGGAGAGCTTATAATCATGAGCTGTATGTGGCTGGGGTGATAGAGTGTGCACAAAGTTGGAGACATTACCTATTGTGGATGACTTCTCGATATATCTATATCTCCAAATGATTACCCATTGGGCGACTGCCAAATTTACGGTATTAATCCCATTTGTGTTATTTAAATGACAGTTTTCATATTTTTCAATAATATTATCTTATTTATTATTAAAAAATATTTAGGAATCTTCTGAAAAAAAATGTTGATTCAAAGAAATACCTCCGCACTTTGGGGCGCACTACTATGTCAGATCATGAGAGGCAGATGGTGTGATATAGTTGTTTATAAAATTTCTTTAGGACTTTCCGTTTTTATTGTTTCCTACTTAAATTATGTGATTTATTGGATATTGAATATTTGATTATACTTGAAATTTATATTGTTTCAATGTCATTAAAGAAGAACAAATTGAATATTTAAGGACGTATCCCTCGAGCAAAATTGTTTTTTCTTGAGTATAATGAAAAAAGATGGAACTACGGTTAATGAACCGACACAAGAAAAGATTGTAAGTTTTATTTTTTTTATTTCAAAGTTTAATATCTATTTTGAAATTTAATAATCTATTAATATTTTTAACAGGTTTCTTTAGAGGCCCTTGATGCCTAAGAGCCTGACAATTTAGGGCCACATGATCATTTATATCAGGCTTTGGGAGATGAGCACTCTGGTCGAGTACGCTGCCGACCTGGAAAGAATATAGTCCCGACGAGGTATTGGTCCTCTCCAAGTATCCATTATAGTACCATAGAGTTGGAACAGGTCAAGGATCATACAAGATAGTCTGATAAAAGGGTCACAGAGTTAGAAGAACAGGTTCAAATGAGGGAGATAGAATTTATGAAACTGATCAAAGCATTATCTTCATCACTTCCACTAGAGGCCAACGCAGCTTGTCAGACATATATGTCATCGATGGGTGAATTATCCAATGCACCAGGCAGAATTTCTAGTGGCGGTTGAGATGATGATGTTCCTGGTGATGACGAGGATGCTGAAGAGGACCAGGTCAAGGATGAGGATGAGGATAAGGGCAAGGATGGGGCCGAGGGCGAGGATGGGGCTGAGGGAAAGGGTGGGGCTGAGGATGAGCATGCGGATGATGACAAGGATGATGATGAGGATAGAGATGGTGAAAAGGATGAGGCTGATGATGAAAGTGGTGATGGTGATCAGGGCCCGATTGATCCATTACATTTTTGAATTCTATATAACTCTTTATTTTTGAACCTGGTTTTTCACTCTGGTATGGATATTTTTGAATTCAGTATAACTCTTTATTTTTGACCAAATATGGAAGCATAATGATGTTATAATGGTTAATGGGGATTTTGGGGCTGGTTCAGAGCTCAGAACCCCAATCGGTGTAGAAAAACACTATGGCCATGGTTAGAAAAACACTATGCCTCACGGTTAGAAAATAACACGTTGGTTCTTTATAGAAACCCCTAGAATAGGTCCCGTAGAACACTGGACACTTTTTTACTTCCTTTTAAAACCAAAATAAGAACTTTGAATAATTATTTCATCCACTAAAGCTCCTCCCCAAGTCTATCCTTCCAAATATGTATTCTTTAGCAAAATAAACATTATCCAATACCTCTAGGAAGGTTGGAAGGCTAAAAAGAACTAGCATCAAACAAACATCATCCCTTATTCCCATCTCAAAACTAAAAGATTTTATGTAATCATTTTTGAAAAGATCTAGTGCAAGATTCACCAACTCAGCAAATTGGTTAGAGAACTCTAGAAGAGTACACTTCACTTTCTCCAACTTCAGAAACTCCAAAGTATTTTACAAGTGTAAAGTTTCATGATAAAAAGATGCTTAAATATCTTACTGAATGAAACCCAGGTAAGACCTTTGTGAAACTTATCCTTCACCATAGAATCCCAACATATTCATTCTGGTCCCTTGAGAATATACATGAGAAAACCCACATGATAATACTTAGGGATCTTAAAAAAATTTGAAGACCCTCTCAATAAATTCAAGCCACTCTATAGAATCATGTTGTCCACTATCAATACAGAATACACATGGATTCTACTTGGTAAATTCCCATCCATGATCTACTTTCCATCCTAGGATTATTGGGACAAATGACCCTAGAGTCTGAATGATATGGATCTTTACCTCATCCAAAGACGGGTCTATTGGAGGATCTTCCCACAGAACCTACATTGTGGTTAACCATATTATATTTAAAAGATATCATCATATAGGAATTTTCTTCTAAACAAAAGACAGAAACCAATCAGGTATGAGATAATTCCAAAACAATGAAACTCAAAAAAATTCTAAACAACTATTTAAAACATAATGAATTTAATGTAGTTATTAATTCTATAATTACAGAGAAATACCCATTAATTGGAAGAAGACCATCTAAATAAAATCCCCACTAAGTTTATTCAACTGAACTTGAACAAACCAAGTCCTGAAACATTCTAGATAGGTCAATTAAATTAAAACCTCCATATGATTTCGTCAAAATATCCTAAAAACTCAATCTTGGAATCTGTAATCATTTTTACAGTCACTTATTGCAACTCTGATTCAATAATGGGAGTGAGCTGTTCAGGACCCTCTTTCGCACATACTATCCAAATTACAACGATCATAATACTGTCTAACCAAGACATGAAAACAAAAAAGGAATTATTTACACACTTCTAGCTAAGTAAGGCCTCTAATACCAAATTGAAACAGACCAACCAAGGCCATCCAGACCTGTTACCTGAGCTAGCCGATTATAGGTGGGATAAAAAAATTAAAACAACAACTGACATACAGAAAACTGATCAAACACATTTGGATTGTGTTGATACTTTAGGAAAATGATACATTGGTCATTTGTGATGGGTAAGAGTCAAATCCACCTCAATCCGAGACACGATGTGGCTGGTATAACTCAAAGTGTATCACTTTGATTTGAAATGGACAACATTTTAAGTGAAAACAACAACTAACAAATAAACAATAGACCAAACATATTTGGATTGTGTTGATACTTTAGGAAAACGATCCAATGGTCATTTGAGACGTGTACAAGAAAACCTCACCTCAATCCAAGGCACAGTGTGGCTGGTATCACTCTAAATGTCTCTCTTTTTTTAAAATGGACACCATTTTAAGTAAAAACAACTGGTATATGGAAAACCAACCAAATGTATTTATATTGTCTTGATACTTCAACACAACAATCCGTCGGTCATTCGTGTAGTGTACGAGGATACAACACATCATTCGAACGCGCGGTTTGCGCAGAACAGATGAATATGTGTTATTAGGTGTTTGGCGCACTTGAAAAGCATGCGTGAGGTGGTCAAAACTGGCTGAACGACCTCGTAATGCCATGAAATAGGATGACATCAAAGGGTGGGTGAATTTTGAAATGGTTGGCTAGACATCACGTCAATCAGAGGTGTCGTGTGACCACGGTGGCCGAAAACATACTCCGCATGTCGTAAATGTCCAAAACATGCGTTTAATGGTCAAATGCATGCCGAACAACATTAGAATGACTTGAAATTGCACAAAACACCCTAATTTTTATTTGTGAGGTGTAAGAGGTGACGATACGTCATTCAGACGTGCGGTTTGTGCGACACGACTGAATATGCATTTTTAGGTGTTTGGCGTGCTTGAAAAGTGTGCGTGAGGTTGTCAAAACATACTGAATGACCTCGAAATTCCATGAAATTAGACTAAGAAAAGGGTGGGTGAATTGTGAAATAGTCAGTTAGACAACACGTCAATCGGAGGTGTCGTGTGACTGCGGTGACCAAAAATGCACTCTGCGTGTCGTAAATAGCCAAAACATGTGTTTTACAGTCAAATACATACCCAACGAAATCTTAGTGACTTTAAATCACACGAAAATAGCCTAATTATTTTTTGTGAGGTGTAAGAAAAGACTACACATCATTTAGACACGCGGTTTGTGCGGCACGACTGAATATGTGTTTTTTAGGTGTTTGACATGCTTGAAAAGCGTGCATGGGGTGGTCAAAACCAGCCGAATGACCTCAGAATGCCATAAAATCGGACGAAAACAAAGGGTGGATGAACTGTGAAATGGTCAGCCAGACAACATGTCAATCAGAGGTATCGTGTGACCGTGGTGGCTGAAAAATCACTCCACGTGTCGTAAATGGACAAAACAAGAGTTTAATGGTCAAATGCATACCAAACGATATCCGAATGACTTAAAATCACACAAAACGCCCTAATTTTTATTCGTGAGGTGTAAGAGGAGATGAAACATCATTCGGATCCACAGTTTGCATGGCATGACTGAATATGTGTTTTTTAGGTGTTTGGTACGCTTGAAAAGCATGCGTGGGGTGGTCAAAACTAGCCGAACGACCTCAGAATGACATTAAATCAGATGAAAATAAAGGGTGGGTAAATTGTAAAATGTTCGGATATATGACACATCAATCAAAGGTGTCGTGTGACCATAGTGGACGAAAACGCACTCCACATGTTGTAAATGGCCAAAACATGCGTTTAATGGTCAAATGCATACCAAACGACATCAGAATGACCTTAAATGACACGAAAACACCCTAATTATTATTTTTGAGGTGTATGATGAGACAAAACATCATTCGGAGGTACGGTTTACGTGACACGGCTGAATATGTGTTTTTTAGGTGTTTGGTATGCTTGAAAAGTGTGTGTGGGGTGGTCAAAACCGTCTGAACGACCTCAGAATGCCATGAAATCGGAAGACAACAAAGAGTGGGTGAATTGTGAAATGGCCGAGTAGACATCATGTCAATCGAAGGTTTCATGTGACCGCGGTGGCCGAAAACACACTCCACATGTTTTAAATGACCAAAACATGCATTTTACGGTCAAATACATACTAAACTATATCAGAATGACTTGAAATCACACTAAAACACCCTAATTCTTATTCTTGAGGTGTATGAAAATACGACATGTCATTCGGATGTGCAGTTTGTGCGACATGGTAGAATATGTGTTTTTAGGTGTTTAACGTGCTTGAGAAGCGAGCTTGGGGATGTCAAAACCGTCTGAACGACCTCCGAATACCATGAAATCAGATGACAACAAATAATGGGTTAATTGTGAAATTGTCGGCCAAGAAACACGTCAAGCGGAGGTGTCGTGTGACCACAGTGGCCAAAAATACACACTAGACAGCCCCCCACCCCGGACAACCCCCCTCACCCCAGAATAGCCCCCCCCACTCATCCTGGAAAGCCCCCACCCCCCGGACAACACCCACACCACCCAGATAGCCCTCCCACCCCCTAGAAAGCCCCACACCCCACCCAGATAGCCCCCACTCAATTATTTAGTTCTAATATGTAAGTCCTAATGTTATTCATCTATTTTTTTTATTTTCTGTTTTGTTTTGGTCTAAACTATATCCATCTCTCTTTACCCAGGATGGGAACTCCTTCCTCCCTATATATCATTCTAAAGTCAATCAATTTTTTAGTCCTACACTCTAAATCGGTAAGGCTTAACTTAGTTTTAATATTTTCATATATTAGGAATGAGTATCAAAATCCCATCATGAACATGCACCAACACTCATGTTCTAATTCTCAATCACAGGTCGTTCATTCTATACAATAACATACAACAAATAAATATCATATAGTGATTTCATATGAAACATATGAACACTCAAGCATACCATATAAAAAATTGGTCAACAAGGATACACATAGATTCTTGAAAAAAAAGTTTCAAAGTCTCATAAAAATACCCCAATGATGAGGAATACATATGGTGACACCATAGCCCCATGGATCACCTCAATCCCATCCTCAAATAGTGGGTTATAGGACCAAACCAAAGTCCCTTTGGGAACCCATACCAAAGACTTAATTGAATATTCATACCCACTACCCAAGATGGGGATTCATCTCACATCACACCCAGGAGAGAAAATTACAATTAGCCACATACCCCCTTATTCTAATTGAAAAGTCTATGAAAAACATGTAGGCTATTCCGATAACCCATCTTATATGTCAATATTGGCCAATGTTTCCCACTAACACATCAGGAACCATTTATACATGGATACATAATCATTAGAGGAATATAAACATCCCATGTGCTTCCTATAACTCATCCTAGGTCTAAGAACATGACCACTACCATTGTCTAGCTTATGGGTATCATGATCCTTGTCCAATCTACCCAAGTTTTTCTATTGGTTTTAAGATACTCAACCCAAGAACATGACTAAACATCCCATGTGATTCCTATAACATGTAGGTTTTTTCTCTTGTGTGTATTGGTGTTTTGGTTTGAGTGAGAAATGAATTCTAAATTTTGAATACTTTTATGTGTGTTGGTGTTGTGGTTTGAGTGAGGAATTAATTCTAAATTTGGAATACTCTTGTGGGTGTTATTGCATTTCCTACAACATGTATGCATTTTCTCTTATGGGTGTTATTTCATTTGAATTTCTAAATTTTTAAATTTCTAAATTATGGAATGAATTATAAATTTTGAATACTTTTGGATGGGGATTTTGTATTGGTGTTGTTACAGGTCTGGAGAGGGGGAGGTGTGTTGCTGTGTTGTTGTGGAGCTGTGTTGTTGCAAGTCTGGAGAGGGGAGAGGGGTCTGATTCTGCGGAGTTTTGCAAATGTATACCAACAGTTTTAAATCGCTGGTATAGATAATGTAATATAACTATACGAACAGTTTTGTTATAACCATTGGTATAGGTTTATACCAACGGTTATAACAAAACCGTTGGTATATCATTATGGCTTTCCATATCCCCTCTATACCAATAGTTGTAACTGTTGGTATAAGTTTAACAAACATATACCAATGGTTTCAAAAACCATTGGTATATGTTATAGTTTAACACACATATGCCAACGATTCGTAGAAATTGTTGCTATACCTTCTATTTTGACACCTATACCAATGGTTTTCACAGAACCATTGGTATAGTCCTATTTTCATGGCTTACTTGGCCATGGTTTAGGGAATCGTTGGTATACTATATACAAACAGTTTCTAGGCCTTTACCAATGGTTGTGAACCATTGGTGAAGTGTAAAATTCCAGTAGTGAATGTAACGATGATATCATTTGTGTAGATGAAATATTTTCCATTGCTCACATCTTAGGATACTCATATATCATGACTTATTTTAGAGGGACGTCTAGTGACTCCATTGAGTGTTTGTAGATGTCACCAGTTCCATCATACCACACCACCTCCCGCTATCATCCCTTATCTTCGTCGTGCTTGATTCTATAGTGTAGAGATGTGCGACTTCACCTTTCTTGATCATCATCTCATTGCTTCACTTGTAGAGTGATGGGGGCCAAAGTCACATAAATTCCATTTTAGAGAGGGGGAGATGAATATTACCCTGCAGGATGTGGCCATTATGTTGGGCCTCCCCATCGATGGTGCAGATCTGACTGGCTGAGTTGGAGAAGATTTTCCGGAGCTTGTTCATAGACCACTGGTCTTAGAGGTCCCTAATGATGGAAGGACCATCGTTGGTGGTATATTACGCATTCCTTGGTTATAACAACATTTCACATAGTTAGCAGAGGATGCTGATAAGATCACCGTGCTGCGATTTTCATGTGCATATATTTTGAGGCTAATCAGTGCTACTCTTTTTGTTGATCACTCCACTACTTTTGTACATTTGATGTATTTATCTTTTTTGGAGGATTTGGATGAGGCCGGCCGATATAGATGGGGTTCTGCTTGTCTAGAATATACATACATGTCATTATATAGGACATGTCACATCGATAAGATGCAGATCACATGATACATGGTTCTTCTATATATGTGGGTATGGGAGCACATCCCTCGTTTAGCTCCACATTCTCGTGTGCCGTTACCAACAGATATTGTAGAAGAGGTTCCATGTAAACGTTGGTATGTTATTTTTTCCTTATACTATCTAACTTAATTGTATAAATTTTTATTATGAAATGTAAATATAATAATATTATCTAAAGGTGGAGTCAGGCACATCGAAATTCAGATTCCCCCAGACACGACGTCCACACCTATAGACTTATGTTGGACAACATTCAAACACATTATGTAAGTGATTATTATTTATATTTTTAAATATTTATTATTTACTATACATGTATTCATTTATTAATTGATTATTTATTTTTTCTTTTATATTTTATGGATTCCATATACAAATGCTGTTATCCAGAGTCTTCCACCGTACTGTACAACGATGCTTGCTATCAGCTCCTGTAGGGTTCCACTGATTCATTTTCATATAGTCGAGTTGCATCAGACTGATAGATTTATGAGGTAGTTTGAATTCTTTCAGCCTATTCCTAACCTTCCCAGTCAGTTAGTTTTACTACATTCCTTGAAGATGTCAGGGAAGAGAGATTTTGATTGTAGGAGATACCACACTAGATATATTGATTTATGGGATAGACAAAAGGACTTCTAATTGCAAGGTGCGGGGATAATGCGTTTTCATTTGGTGGATCAGATGGATTATGCAGCTTGGTACTACAGGTCCCCAGTAAAATTTCTGACATGACACAGATGAGGCTTTCATGAGCTGGTATACATAGTTCCTTCCACAATTCAGTGGAATTTTTATTTATATTAATTAACTACATAATTTTTTTTTCATAGGATGCTTGTATCTGTCATCTTCTACACATGTTTGATCCAGTAGAACACGCCGTATTTGACCCATCATATTTTCACACCCATATATCATAGTTTCTTCCTTCGATGGACGAGATTTATCATGACATTTTCTTTGATCCACCACATGCTGACGAGGCTGCGGAGCCTGCTGAGGCTTATATAGATGTACCAGGGGGTGACTACCCTATTATGGATCTTACTTTTCTACATGAGAAGGATGTTTAGCTTGATCTGTCAAATGTTGGTCTTCCATAGGTGGAGGGTATTTGACATGATCAATCATATGCTCCTCCAGCTTTTCCATCTTAGCCACAGGTAGATACAGATGCTGACTGGGTTAACCTGGATTCTTTATTACAGTCATCCAAAACACAACAACCATATTCTTTCCATGTTGTTGAGAGTTCCAGCCAGCTTCCACTATCATTATATGTAGGGCAAGGTATAGATGGTGAGACTGCACATTCACCTCCTGTCACACAGGAGGATTTGGGGGTTGCTGCTAAGGATGATGTGCAACGTCTGCCAGAGCGCAGACAGAGACATACAAGACATGGACACATCCAGTATACCCCTAGTTGTGGGACAAAGGAGAATTCATGCCAAAGGCATAGATTAGGTTGATTTTTGATTTATGATATATTAGGTATGTGCATTACTATTATCATTTATAGAGTTATACTTTTTTTAATAAGTGTCTTACTATAATGAAATTATCGTCCAAAATTGATAATTCCTATTTGGTATTCATTAATAAATATTAACACTCAGGATGAAAAGATATGTGAACATCAAGAAATCTTTACAAATATTATTGATCTCAATGATTAGAATCCTAAAATCATGGAACAAGATTCTTTGTTTAGAAAAATTAAATTGCATGAAGAAGAATTTCAATGAATAATAATTGTGAAGAGTAGATGATTATGATTAAAGATCAAAAAAACCAAAATATGAGATGTATGGAATTAGAAGTTCATTTGGCCAATTTTGAGAAAATACAAATTCAAACCTTATAAAAGGACACATGTTTTACTGGTACACAATATTCACTAGAGGATTTTACTGTTAAAATACCTCCATCATGTGATAAAATTATGGAAATTAAGAAAAATATTCATTTGATATTCCTCTAAAAAAAGAAACAATCCTTAAGAGGGTTAAGAATGTGTTAGAATATGTAATAATAAGTATTTAAGAAGATCATCCTTGGTGAATTTATATAAGATTTCTAAACTGATTTTTATGAGTGTTTATCTTTAGGGGGTGGTAAATGAATAAATATTAAATTAATTCCAGAATTAATATATCAATTAGAATCAAATATAATTACTTTAAAACATTAAGGAAGATCATGTTATAGAAATATAAAAGTTTTTCTAAATCTCTCTTCCTTTGTTAACAAAAAAAATACTGAATAGAAAGATGTTGTAATTGAATTAATCAAATACATAAGAAATTTTTGCTTTGAAATAAATGATGATTTTTTAACCTTTCTGTAGGATGCGTAAATGGGGTTCATGAATCCTTTAGAAACTTCATAAAGTATGCATGAACCCCATTCACTCATCTACAGTTTCTAGGATGTGTGAACGAGGTTCATGCATCCTTAGAAGACGGGAAGAAGGATGCGTGAACCCCATTCACGCATCTCTCTATGTCAAAGATGCGTGAAAGGGGTTCATGCATATGGAGACCCATTCTTAAAAATATTTCAAAACCTATGCCTTTTCAATAAAAAAATTTAAAACCCATTAATAAGAAACCCAACTATTAATGTCTAGAAATTAAAATGTGATAAAAATTATTATTCCCATGTCATTTTGAAAAACAAATTATGTCCATGACTAAATATTTCATGAGATATCAATCTTAATTAATTAATTTGAGGGAGATATAATACCACACACATTATCATCCATACATATGAGTACCACTTGAAATCTATCATTCATCATATCTCAAAGATTCCATGTAAATTAAATGGGTTTTAAATCCTTTTCAAATGGAATCACATATGGGAAATATTAATAACTTAATCAATAATCATAACATTAAATGCTTATATGAAATAAAGTGTCATTCAAAGTTATTCTGTAACTTTTGAGGTAAATACACTTCAATCAAGATAATAGATCATATGGTATTTACACCGTATAAATAAAGGGTATATGTTGAATTAAATAATTTACTCAATTAATAAATGTATGAAATCTAGGTTAACACCCTTCAATGAATGGAAGGAAATATAGAGTGTTCATAGAGTGAATAAATTGGAAGAAAAATCATTAACATTCAATGACTAGGTAAGAAAAAGGATTTAATGAATTTTCAAAGATTTAATTTCCTAAAATAGTATAAGAAAATTTAGAGGGTGATAAAAGAATGTAAATATCCAAGTAAATAAATCATTTTCATTTAAAGAGAAAAATATAATAGAGACCATAAAACAGTTTTTAGAAAATGTTTTAGGAATTGTCAAAAAAGAAGAATTTATAGGTCACTTTAAAAAGATATTTCTTTGGGAATTTGACTTGAATTTTTTAAACCATTTTACCTTATAAATAATCCTTAGAAATATCTATGTGAAAATACATAAATTATATTTCAAGGAAATGTGGAGTGGAAAATAAAATAATTATTCATAGAAGGAAAACCATTTAAAATATTACTTTTGAAACCCACTTAATGAAAATATATAATAAATATTAAATTTAAAAATATTAAAAGATAAATCGGAATGTAAAATTAAATAACAAATAATTGGGTTTAAAAAAATAAATAATAACATTATAGGGAAGGAAAATATGAACATGGAGGGGAAACTGAAATTTAAGAGGATGATAATCATTTTCAATAGTGGTATACCTTTTTATATATTTTTTAAATTAAAATATTTGAATTAAAATGCTATTTTATACCATAGAAGAAGATAAATTACTATTAAATGACATATTATAGTGTAATAAACGAATCATTGGAGAAATTAGTTTATAAACATGCCTTATAACTCAATGAAGGGAGTTGAGTCAATAAAATACCACATAACATTATCATCTTTTGAATGGATAGAATTTAAAATATAGAACATGATATGGATATTAAAACCACATGAATTGAATGAATATAGTATAATAAATTCATAATTTTTTAATCACATCATATTGAAGATACCTCATTTCATAATAAAAAACATGTCTCAAGGAATTACAATTGAGATAAAAAACCCCTTCCCTGAATTTCTGACTTCCACTAAAGAGATGAAATATCCTGTGTAAAAACAATATCTTAATAAATTATTTCAGAACCTTATTCACATTTATAACTTTTTATAAAATTCATTTATAATTGTTATCTATGTGGATGTTATTTAGTTATTTTCTTTTTTCAATATCAAGTATAAGTAATCTTGATCATTTTAAACTAGTTTCATAGTGACGGTGATGTTCTTCAATAATCTCCCAAATTTTATCCTTACAAAATCATACAAGGTACTATAATTGATGATTTATGAAATTTTTTACTATTATAATTTCATTCTATAGGAGTTTTTTTAGTGATCCTTGAAGATAAAATCTGTGATGACCATGTTTTGATGATTTTTAATGAACATATGTTGGTATCTTATTTAATGAGTTAGATATTAATGTTACCATTATAAAAACAAAATAAAATCATTATTTAATTATTAATATAATATATTATCAGTAGTTAAGTTCTCATAGTAATCTAGGATATTATTTTATATCATTGTTCAAGGAGTTAGTTAGATAGACCCAATCATGATTATGCCATAATAAATGGATGAGTATGGTTTTAAAACTGGTTTGTTTTGAAATAATATCCTTATTAAAAAAAAATAATGACATGATTTAAATTTTTTTATGGGTTTTAATCATGTTTTAATATGTTTTAAGAAATAAAAAATAAACTTGATGTAAAATTAGATACTTTACTTCATGGAGTTGACTGTCCGCACAAACGCAGGAATGGAAATTTTCTTTTCCTTAAAGGAAAATGGGAAATGTGGTTAATGGATTTTTAATTAGAGTAATATAATTCAGTATAAAAACGATAATAATTTTATTATATAGGATTGGTAAAAATAGGTTTGGAAAATTAATCTATAAAAGAAAAGAAATTTGGGAAAGATTAGTATTCATGTTGATAACTTGAGTTTTTCCTTGGTGGAATCTATAGAAATGGAGGGATTATGAAAAATTATTATGACCAGAAGCTAAAGGAAGTGAAAAATAGTTATAAGGTAAGACAAAAGGTAGTTCTTTAATAAGAAATTGAAATTTATAGCGGTCTTTAAGGGGCATTGATAAACCCCTTTTATAAGTGGTGAGAATAGATTTTTTTTGAAAATATAAATTATCAATACAGAGAGAGAACAAGTTTTACATGTCAAGAAGACTAAAAAATGTGAAATAATTGATTGGGGATAATTTTCAGCTGGTAAACACCTTAGATACTCAATAAAAAACATTTTTTTTAATATTTTAGGCCTTTTATCCCTTGGGTTAACTATTTTTTTTAGCTTTTTTTCCTTTCACCATGGTAACTAATTTTTTTTTTCTGAGTTATTGATTTTTTATGTATATAAATAAAATATTACTTATTATATGGAAAGTATAATTCCAAATTTAAAATCCATTTTATTATATTTAATTTCTATAACTGATAAAAAATAATTCTAAAATAATAAAGTATAATATATTAAAAATAGTTTAAGAGAATAATTTAACTTAAGTCATAAAAAATCAATATAGGTTTGAAAAATAAGACCAATATTTTTAAATTTATTAAATATATTATAAAATACATATTTTTATATAGAAAATGGTTTCATAAATTTTCATTTAATACTTATATATTAACAATGTAATAAAATTCATGATATTCATCAAAATAGTATTTTTCACTATAAACAAAAAAACTACTCTTTTCATAAAAATACCCAAGTTTGATCCAAATATAATATATTAATTATAAATATATGTTTTATTTCCATTTTTTTAAATTCACGTTCTAAATATAGGAAAATAATCTTTAAATAAAATAATAATATATAAGGGAAAAACTATTTTTAAAAGAAAATAACTTTTTAATATAATAGGTGTTCTTATTATCAATTTATATAAAATTGTAATGAAACTAGAATTAATCAATAAATATTAAATTTTATTAACATCATAATTTAATTATAATAAACTTATTTTTCTTTAAGAAATATACAATGTGTAAAAATACAACTTTTAGTAAAATATATTTTTATAACCAAAATGATCGAAGTAAATTTATTTAAAATAACTTTGATATTTATATATACATATATTTCATAATTCCTTTACTCTTGTTCATACCTTCTAATTTGATGGATAGGTTTTAATGATCATATTTTTATCTAAATAAAATATATCACAGTTTCATATAAATTTTGTATTGTTTGTAAACATGCTATTCAATGTTGTATTTATTTAAGGAGAACATACAATAAAATCTCAGGTAAATATAGATGAATATGAAGGGTGTCGATGTGACACTGGCATAAAAAAGGGAGGGGAAAACAAATAGCGTGGTTTGGCACAAAAGTGATTTTGGTGGTGGGCGATGCAAACAACAAGGGTGGAACAACACTGATATCAGTGATGAATGATGTAGATGATGGGGGCATGAGCGATGAAAATGGTGGGGTAAAATATAACATTGATGATGTGGGTGGTCAATGCACTTGAATGGCGTGGTCAATGCACATGAAGGGGGTGGGCATATAAGTGATAGAGGTAGTGGGACATAAATATTTTGGGGGCTGGATTGAAAGCAATCATTGTAAACTAGTGGGAGTTGGTGAGACATTGATGTTGGTGGTGGGTGATGCAGATGATCGGGAGGGGGATATTGCATAGATATGCAATGTGACAAAAAAATAAGGATAGAGTGGTGAAATCAACCAATTATTGTGATCATGAGGTATAGGTACTAAAAATTGGAAGAGGGATAAGGTGGTATAAGTCACGGTGAGGGTCAAGTGGTAAAAAATGTGTAAAAATTTAGATTGGAATTCGATAGTCATGACTGACCCTATTGGTGACTGCTAATGGCGATCATTCATTTCCACCCTCTATGAAAATATAACAAAATAGTCGATTCATATATAGAGAAATTATCACCAATAATATAATAATGTAAAGAATAAATATATTTTATTGTTTCAGAATATTTTTGTACATTAAAACTATCAGTTATTATTACAAAATTTATCAATAAAACATTTAATAGAAGAATATATGAAGAAGAGTTTTATAGTGAATCCACAATACTTTAATATTTAACTTACCAAATAAATATACCTTTATTTTAAATGTGTCATATATAAGGGTAAATAAATAATATATGTTTTATTAGTAACACATTGAAAACTAATTTCACATTAAAAAATACACTTTAGGCTATTCTGAAAAAACCATGTAGTATAAAGCATGTTTTATTCTGAAAAGGTATAAATGAATTAATAATAAAATTTCAATATTTTCATGAGAATAAAAGACCATTTTTTGATCATAGGCCATGTCATTTTAATATAAATATCTATTTTTTAATGAAAAACATATATTTTTTGATCATTATGGCCACACTATGGAGCGAAATGATATGTACTTCATTCTTATATGTCACAAAATAATCAAAAATAATTTCCATAGAGTTTGAAAACAATTAAATATTTTTTATCTTGTCTATGACCATGTTACATGAATTTCAATATAGTAACTCTTAAATTCAAAAAACACATTTTCTATCATTCAGACCACACCACCTATCAAAGTTCTATGTGGTTCATTAATACATGTCATAAATAAATATGATATTCATTTCATATATTTTCATGATAAATATATTGCGTGTTATTAGTTTTAATTAATTAATGCTAGTTTTGAACTTCTTTAATGAAACCCATGGGAAATTGTTAATTCTTTCAGGTAATAAAGTTTTTGAATTTACAGTATACTCTAACTAACTAGTTAATTAATGAGCATTTTAAGTGTTATTATTTGGTCAAATTCACATAAATTAATTTTAGAAACACTTTGAAGAATTTGGATTAATGAAACAACATAAAGGTATCCATTGAATTTTTTTTTCAAATAAAGTGCACCGAACATGGAAAATCCAAGATCATCTACTAGTAAATTAAAAAGGATAATGAGTTAGTCATTCTATCATCAAAATTGAGTTTATGAGAATCCTTAGTTTTGGAAATCATTCTCTATCATAAAAAAATACCATCTTCTTATAGTTAAATAATTCAGTTAATCAATAAAATAAGTGGCCCAAAACCATATTTAAACATAATACCTAATCCAAACAATGACAATGAAGAAGTATAATCACTTATAATTTCATTAAAAGAACATCACTGAATTAAAATAGAATTTTCCAGCTTATGTGATAAGGAAGATATTGAAAAATAAAGTGAATACAAAAACCCAACTTGAATTAATCATAAGTAGTAAAATTTACTAGATATAATCTCCCTTCATCAAATACATAGAACTAAAACCCCCCCCCTAATTCTAGTCATGATAAAGTGTATATAAATTAAATCTTCATTAATAACTAAAAAATCTGGTATAATGCACTCCAAATGAAAAAATACATCCCTCTAGAGAAAATGAGTAATTCCAAGTGCAAAAAAACCCTTAATTTATAGGAAAACATTCCCCACTTTTATCTCACTATATCTTGAAATATCATTGTGTATATTGATGTATTTATCCCTATTCATGTTTAACCTTACTTCATATAGATAAGAATAAAAATAACCAAGAGTAATATTACCTCAAAAAATCAATAAAAAGATATCTAAAAAATATCCAGGTGAGAAAAATCGAATCTATTATATCTAAAAATAAACATCTCGTAGAGAAACTTTGTCCTTTATGGTGAAAACATATCCCCCTTCAAACAACTATAATTACCTATGCATAAACATGTCGTGACCCCATTCACAAACACCATGACCCATACAACGACCCAAAACATTTAAATATAACATTACATGATTTTAAGCATAATTATACATCAGAGTACAAGCCAAGTATCATTAAGTCTAGTGTCTTTAAAGACTAGGTACATAAAACATATAACATGAGGCTAAAAAAATCCTTCTTTATTTAATCTCTATAATGAGCTCGTAAATTCCTTTGTTCCCTTACATCTGCATAGGGTACCTTGGGGAACACATGAAAAAAATTAGTGAGATAAAAAGCCCAGTAAGGGAAAGAACATAAGGATACATCTTAAACACATGAGTTAGAAGGCATGACATAATGATATCCAAAGCATGGAACATATTAAATCATATCATATAAGCATGGAATCATATAAACATAGAATCACATAAATGTGGAAGAATCATAAAACATATCTTTAGTATGGGTCATGGATAACGACCAATCCCGCTTCCCATTTTATTATGGGTCAAGGCTAACTGCCAATCTGGTTTCCCATTTTAGTACGGGTCAAGGCTAACCGCCAATCCCGTTTCAAATCGCATCTCACGAGACTTAACTTTACCCAATACATTGAAGCGCTATTTGGGAACACCCATCTCTAAATTTTCATGAATATTATTTCCACATAAATATTATTACCACATAAATAATCATACATAATCAACTATACATAAACATAAGGGTACCCATGGAAAGAATTTGGTACCATAACCATGACATAAATCACAATCAATGGGCGTATAATGAAAGTGTGCATGAAATAAAGGGATTAGAATGCACATGTAATTTTATAAGGTAAAATAGGTATATAACATGGTAAGTGATGTCAAACATAAGTGACAAAATATAAAAAATTTATTTGAGAAACATAGGCATTAAAACATTTTTGTATGGTTTTAAGGGAAATACTATAGTGCTTTTAAAATAGAAAAGAGGAAAATATTTTATTTAAAACCAGAATTGAACCAAGATGGTTTTCATAAAAAAATTATTTTATAAATACCAAAGTGTCTTAAAACATAAGATATAGTGAACTTGAAATTGGGTAAAAATCTGAGAAGTTCCCTTAAAACAGGTTTTCTTATCGGAAAATTCTAAAGAGGGAATATTTTAAAAACATGTATATACCCAAAAGAGAGTGATGAAAGGGTATTAATAAATTATTTTTTTACAACTAAACATAATATATAATATTTAAATAAATATATAAGATAAATCCTTTTTTGTTATAAAGATAGATAAGGATACCTAAAAGAACAAAGAAGGTTCCGGTAGAATTCGTTACGGTTTATCGGTATGGTGTCGAGTGTACCTAAGAGGGATTGATGAGAGATAAAAGGGGTTTCTAATCACTTATAAATAATGAGAGAAGTATTTGGGAGGTAAAAAAACATACCCCATCATTTGGGTTTACACATAAAAAGGCATAGCATAGAGGACAATCTTGATTAAGAGAGAAATGGAGATGATCCCATACCTTAAGTCCGGTGGTGTTCTCCACTTGTTATTAATGAACTGTATAAAAAAAATTATGTTTATTAATTAATAATTATAGAACCTCATATATATGTAAAGAATTTATTATAACCTTTTTAAATTCATCCGTGACCTTTTTAATGGGTTAAGTTGTTCAATTTCATTGTTTGGGACCGTTTGTTTTCTTGGTTTTCAAGACTGGTTTACTTATATTCATGTTCGGTTAAACACGTATGATAAAAGTGGTTGTACATAATTGAAGTTGTATGTTATTATTTAAAATCCAAGACATTTCATGGTTAAAAACTTAATTTTGTAACTTGGAGTGAAGTTGAACCATTATATATAACTTTAGTGACAACCTTTTTGGGTTAAATGGTGGGTTTGATTACAAAGAACATGTTTTTATTTATAACTTACTACCATTTGAAAAAAGGTATTACAGAACCATAACAAGGATATATTACATATATAATAATCTAGTTCAACCATTACACAAATGGTTTCATGACCAGAATTAAATATGATAATAGAAATTGATAAGCCGTTGTCCTTGATTATGCTAAATTAACACATCTCAAACGGTGTTTCCATTTCTAAATAAAAGACGGGAAAAGAAGAGATTCTGAATAATTATACCATTATAATAAAATAATTATAGTAAATTTATGTTACTGGAGTTATCATACCATTTTAGGTTAAGGTAGGTGAGGAAGGAAACAATAAAAGAAAAGAACTTAAAAGAAATGAAAGAATTGGAAAGAGGAATTTACCTCTTGAGTCTGCCTCCTTTGAGAACCTCTTAAGGGGAGAGGTTTTGGTATTTTGAATAGACTAGGGGGTTTTAGATGTGGGGTTGGATCTTGAGGACAGATTTGGGTAGAATATTATCAAGGAACAAGGCTTGAGAGGAGTGAAGAGAAGAGGGAGTGCGAGAGTTTTTATAGTGGAGGAGAGGAGGGTTTTCATAATTTTTTAATCATTAGTTTATTAATTTACCTCAAGACCATAAATAATGAGGATTCATTGACCAAGATATTAATAAATACATTTGAATTCGAACCAATTGGGCTTAAATTAGTAGATCATCATCAATGACTCAATAAATCCATTATTTTGCATTTATCGTAATTTGTCATATTTTACCATTCATAAAAATTTAAGTATTTTAGAAACGTCACAAAAATTTACCCTAACCATTTTTAGATGTTTAGAGTCCAAAAATAAAATCCATTTTTCATAAATAATATTCTAAATATTATTATTTTGATATTTTATTAAACTCATAATTTATTATTAAAAAACCACTTTTAAAACATTGATTTACTTATTCTAAAATATAGGTACATCATACTTTCACTTGAATATTATCTTTATAATATAATAGGTAAGGTTACTATTCATTAGGGCATATCACTATTCATAAGGGTATGTTACTATTCATAAGGTAGGTTACTATTCACAAAAAATTAAGTTGTTCTTATCAGACTCAAAATAACTAACTAATCGCAACTGTGTATGTCAGATTTTTGAAATTCCAAATACAGAAGGGAAAAAATTATGTTTAAAGGTCACATAAAACTTAGTAGTTCATTATGTTTTTATTTCATGACATACTTATAAGAAAGAAAATTACATTTGTAAAACATTGGGTCATTACATTCTTCCCCCCTTATGAAATTTCTCCCCTGAAATTTCATTTTACATTCTAAGCCGTAAATAGGTGTGGGTACTTTTCCTTCATTGCCTCCTCTAGTTCCCATTTTCCTATTCGTACATGTGGTTCTACCATAGTACTTTGACCAGGTGAGTAGTCTTGTTACGTAGAACTTTATCTCTATGATCCATGATCTTCACTGACTACTCCTTATAGGAAAGATAATCCTCCAACTGTACCACCTATGAAGAGAGTACATGTGAAGGGTATGTTATATACTTCCTTAAGAGAGATAAACAAAAAACATCATGTACATTTGACATGGTAGGTGGAAGTTCCTGTCGATAGGACAAAGCTCCAACTTGATCAAGGATATCGAAGGGTTTGATGTACCTAGGACTTAACTTACCTTTCTTCCCAAACCTCATGACCTTATTCCATGGAGATATGAATAGAAATACCATGTCTCCAACTTTAAACTCAAGGTATCATCAATGATTGTATTCATAACTTTTCTATCAACTTTGGGATTCCTTTATATGTTGCTGAATGGTTTTCCCCTTCTCTACCATTTTTTCGACCATTTTGGGTCCTAGTAGATTACGCTCACAGACTTCATCCCAACACACCAGTGTTCTAAAACTTTTCCTATAAAGGGCTATATATGGTGCCATTCAGATGCTCGAGTGAAAACTGTTGTTGTAGGAGAATTCAACCAGTGGAAGATGTTGGTCCCATCCTATTTTGAATTACATAAGGAATTCTCTCAACATGTCTTCTAGTGCCTTAATAGTTCGATCAAAATTTCCATCAATTTGAGGATGATAGGCCATATTGGATTTCAATTCAATTCTTAGAGCACGTTGGAGACTTTTCCAGAACATTGAAGTGAATCTCAGATTACGATCGGATACAATAGATAGTGGTAGTCTCTGCAGCCTTACCACTTCTTTGATGTAAATCCATGAAAGTTGATCCATTGAGATATCCTCTTGAATTGTGATAACGTGAGATATATTTGTAAGATGATCCCCAATAACCCATATAACATTATTTCTTCCAGATGTCCTTGAAATCCAGTGACAAAGTCCACGGTAATTTTCTCCAACTTCCACATTGGTATGGGTAGTGGTTTCATCATACCCTTAGAATTTTTCCTCTCAGCCTTCACTTGTTGACATACCAGGTACTTTTATGTATATTCAGAAATCTCCTTTTTCATATTGTTCCACCAAAAGTTTTCTCAGAGATCTCGATACATATTTGTGATCCCTGGTTGGATAGAGAAGTTCGATCCATGTGCGTCATTCAAAATCTCATTCTTTATCTTTGGATCGAATGGTACACTTAGTCGTGACCCAAATCTTGCAACTCCTTCCTCATCCACCTTAAAGTCTGAGGATTTACCATTTTTGATAGCTTCCACCCTTTTCATAATTTCCACATCTTTTCATTGAGCATCTATTATTTTTTCCAAGAGATATGGTTGAGAAATAATTTGAGAAAGGATTTATTATGTTCCTCCCTTAATGATTCCCATGTCCATCCTTTGAAAATATAAGAAGATCGGATCCTTTTCAATTCTCATCATTGATAAAAATGTGGGATCCTTTATACTTAGAGCATCCGTCACCTTATTTGCCTTACCAGGATGGTAGTGGATTGAGAAGTCATAATACATGATGAGCTCTATCTATCTTCATTGGTGCATATTAATCTCTTTCTGTGTGAATATATATTTGAGACTCTTTTGGTCAGTATATGTCTCAAAATTCTCCCTATAGAGTTAATGCCGCAATATTTTCAATGCAAAGGTCACCGCTGCCAACTCCAGATCATGCATAGGATAGTTTTTTTCCTGGATTTTCAAATACCTTGAGGAATAGGATATCACTTTATCATTTTTCATCTACACACAACCTAAGACCTTCTTTGAAGCATCACTATAAACCATTAAGAGTTCTCCACTCATTGGGAGTGTGAGTATTGGTGTAGTGATAAGCCTCTTTTTCAAATTTGTCAAACAGTCTTCACATTCCTATGTCCAATTTTTTTTTACTCCCTTTCATTTCAGCTTGGTCATTGGGTTCGACAATCTTCAAAAGTTCTTCAAAAATCATCGATAATACCCAGCTAGACAAAAAAAGTAGCGGATCTCTGTTACAGAAGTTGGATTGTTCCACTCTTCCATTGCCTTTGAATTAGAAGAGTCAATAGATATCCATTTTCTGGTGATAACATGCCCTAAGAATGATACTTCCTCCATCCAGAACTCACATTTACTGTACTTTGCATACAACTTATCCCTTCACAATGTCTTTAAGGACTCTCTAAGGGAATCACTATGTACTTTTTCATGGTAATCTCTAAGTACTCTATTCATTAAATCCATGAAAATTACTGGATCATTAGTGAGTATGAAGGGAATCACTATGAACTCATAGTGTTCATACCTCATTCAAAAGGCTGTCTTGGGAATATCTTCTTACCTAACCTTTAATTGGTGATATCTCAACCGAAGGTCCACCTTAGAGAAATAACTGGCCCCATGAATCTAATCTAACAAGTCATCTATCCATGGAATGGGATACTTTTTCTTTATTATGATTTTATTAAACTCACGATAATCAATGCATAGGTGCATTGATCCATCATTATTCTTGATTAAGAGGACTAGCTCACCCCATAGTGAAGCACTCGGGCATATAAAACTCTTCTCCATATTCTCCTGTAACTGCTTCTTTAGCTCTTCCTGCTCTACAATGTCCATTCTGTAAGGTTTCTTTGAGATAGGAAGAGATCCATGGAAAAGTTCAATTGAGAACTCAACCTCTCATTCAGGAGGAAGACCAGGAAACTCTTCAGGGAATACATCAGTGTAATCCCTCACAATGTGTAAAGACCCGTATCTTGACGTACATAGACATTACATTACTTTTGCGGAATACTTAGTACATAACAAAAACACACACACAAGGATCGTAATAGTTTAGTGTCTTTGGAAACTCGGAACGTAATCTTCTAATCGTGGTGAAAGATCTTCAATATCTCCCATAAAGATCTTCCTTTTTTTTTACCTAAAAACCTTTCTTTATATCCTGGGGAAAAGAAAACATAAAAGGGTGAGCTCAAATGCTCAGTAAGGGTAAACAAAAGAAATATCAATCACATCATATACATAAGAACATAGCCTTTGGAAATCTTAACCTGCAAAAGAGCTCATAATATCATAACATGGGATAAATCATAGAAGTGAAAATGAGATCCCCATAAAACTTGAAACTTTGTGGCATGCACACATAATCATGGAAAATCATTTCTTGTTAGTCATGACTCATTGCCAAGACTATCTTAGTGGACAAAGTCCCTTTCTGAACCAAGTTCACTCCTCGTTTCAGTCCTGTATCACTGAACCGAAATAACCTTCCGTTCCAGCCATGTCTATCTCATGAGATATAAAATCTTTACCCAATGCATTGGAGGGAGATATAGGTCCCACCCATCTTATAATGAATCCTTTCTTATGTGTGCCACATAATCATACATCATCACATAACACATGTAACAAAAATGGGATTCTTGAAACATCATGACATCATAAATCAATTCATATAAGATAAAGGAATTCATAAAAATAATTCCATCAAAACATGATCAAATCAATGTAATAATAGGGATAAAAACATAACCCTTTATTATCTTAGATGGAAAATAATTTTGATAAAACACTTGAACTCCATTCTTGAGGAAAATATCCTTTCTTCTTCAAAAACATTTTTCCTTTCATAACATGTCATACGACTTTAAAATAAAAGAAGTTGATTAAAAATAAACTTGAAAACTTGTAAAGGAAGCTTCTTGGATTTAATGTTTTAAAAATCCATTCATGCCGTATAAGTTAAAAAAAACATTCTTCGTACTTTTGTCGGAAAAGTCAAAAAGTACCTCGTACGACAAAAGATTCCTTTCATAGATATTACTAAAAACTCACCGAAGGGTAAAAATGGATTTAAAAAATTTTAGGTGCATGGAAATAATATTACATATTGATGAAACATGGATGTGGATGATAAAATACACCCCAGTAAATACTTACGAATAAACAATCTCGGATAAAAATGAGATTGTGATATTTCCCTTACCTTAGGTCCGATTTGCTTTGTACGTGTCCGAAGCTCCTGTATAATGGTTTAAATAATGTTATTGACTTATTCCAGAATCATACATATTGATATGATATCATATATGGTCATATTCTTAGCTTCTTGTTAGTAATATTTCATTGTTACCTGTTACTCGGGTCTTTATTGCCTTTTGTTCTTATGCGTGTTTTGCCGAATACATTCTTATTCTTCTTTTAAGGTTATAGATACCTTATATCCAGAATGGTATTAGTGTAACATATATCATATTTATTCATTCAATTCATTTATATAATTACTATGTAATGATGATCATGTAGAACGAGTCGCTTCACATCGTGGAGACGGTATTCTGTACGTAAGCACGAGTGATGATATCGTTCCTATGATCATGGAATTGTATTGGAGTATATATATATATTATTTCAGTATCAATATTACTTTATAATAATCATAAATAGTTACTCATTACACCATTATACCCATCCTTGTAAAGTGATGGTGGAAAATAGATTACACCACGGCGTGGAGACGGTATTCCGTACGTACGCACGCGCAGTGATTTCATTTTTCCGTAGGATGGATAGAAGGTGAATTAGGGTTGTTTCATATTTATAATAACATATCAGTATGTAATTAATACTGATGTTATTAATTTATCATGAAACAACTAAATAAGAAGAAGTTTAAGAAGAAAGAAATTGAAAAGATCGGTAATTGATATTACCTCTTCTTTGGAACGCTTCTTTGAATCCTACACTTAGGGAACTAATACTGGTCTTTGAAGAAGACCAGGACCTCTAGGATTATTCTAGGGAAGTGGAGAGGAGAAAATGGCAGGGGTTGGCCGAGCTTGAGTGCTCAAATTGGTGTGAGGAGGAGGGGGAGGAGGTGCCCTTTTATAAGGGAGGAGAGGGGCACCTTAGGAATATCTCAAAATATTATTTTATATTAAAGTCAAAATCGGTTTATAATGGTTCCAAAGGGTATTATTTCGAAGATAAGGTGGGGATGGGTCTAAATACTATCAACCAATAGGATTTAGATAAGTTTAGGGTATTATTTTAACCTTATCAATTATATTTAACTCTAAGTTAATTAATTTAACTTTTACCGTGTCTTTTTGTTTTCTTTCACTATATGGTTAATCTACTTACTATAACATGCCAAAAGAACCCCAAATTGTTTATTATTAATATATATATTCTTATCTAAGTCATTTGGCCGAACCTTAGATTTTTAGGAATAAAATAACAATTAATAATATAATATTTTATTTAAAAACTATTTTGTGTCAATTTTGACACTATTTGATATATGATTTTTGTGAAAGTCATAACAGAATTATATGTTCGAACCAAGTTGATTAAATCAACAATAATATATCATAGTAACCTATAAAATTAGTGGAATTTATAAAAAGTCTCAAATTACATTTATTTTGGTGTTTATAACATCAATTATGTCAATATTTCATTAATAAGATAATTACTGCATCATCATTGTGTCATACATAAATTAAATTATTTAATGTCTAAAAATTACAAATAAAATACCCTTATTTAGGAAATCTTTTTAGCTTTCTAATGAATATTTATAGTCGAATTTATCTTATGTATATCCCCATATTAAAAATGATTTACTTATTAAACTTTGATTTTAACTATTTTAACCCTTCTTTAAATAAATTATTAATAAATGTCCTAATCTAATCCAAGTGGGCCTAAATGGTCATATTTTATTCCTAAGTTTGTTTTTGGTCGAATTACACTTGTCCAATTGAATTAGGACATGTGTTAGGGTAATAGTAATATCATATTTACCCTTAGTTACCCTATTTACTATTTACCGCGGTAAAAAAAGTAAAAAGTTACTATTCACCAAAAAATTATTTTTATCTCATTGAACCACATTTTACTTACTGATATCAACCGTGTCTGTCGGATTTTTGAAATTCCATTCACATAAGCGGTAAAATTAAGTTTTATGAAAAATTCAGTTTTTTTTAACTACCACTTAGTAGTTTCACTATTCATCAAAAATTGATGTTTTTCAGAACAATGCCAAAATTTCATCCTAAGATATATTTCATATTCCGAATTCAAAAATGAAATCTATTTTACCAAATTCATAACATAGAAGTTGCATTAATTAATTTTATAATTAAATCCCGCTATTAAAATAAATAGCGTGTTTTTAGGAAACAATATATATCAAAAGATTGACACTTGATTATGTCTGGTTTAAATGTGAAATTACAACCAATGACCAACATAGTATTAAATTATAAAAATATATTCTAAATATACTTTAAAACCACTCAAATTAATAATTTATCACTATTAATTATTTCGATTAAAAAATTTGTTTTTATTTATAATTTAGTAATTTTCACTATTCATCAGAATATGAAAGTTATCCGAAAAGTACCAAAATTTCACCTTAGGCTAAATTCGATACTCCAAATCCAAAAATGAAGTCCATTTTGAGAGCTAAATTTTCTAAAATTTAAAAATTGGTTATTACTATTCATAACGGCTAGTTTTAATAATATTTTGTGAAACTCAGTATTGCGTACTACACACGCTATCGAGGAAGGTTGCGATTGCGTGTAATGCAAGGCAAGTCAAGGATGCGTGTTGTGAAAGCTCCTTTTGGTGTAGCGTACAACACAATACATTAATAAAATTAAAAAGAATATTTTTCATAAAATCTCGGGCTGTTACATTCTACCCCCCTTAAAATGAATTTCGCCCTCGAAATTCGTCGGGGTTATAAATGGTTTACTATTCGAAAGTTTCTTTAATAGAAACCCACATCGTAAAAAGGAATATCAAAACCAATCTTTAAAAACAAAAGTATGAAACGTAATGGTTACCCAAATTAACTAATCACTGGGTTTCCACATAGGTGAAAATATGGATATGGAAGAGAAATCTAACCATCATGTTCTGATGGAGAGTGGTAGAGAACATGGCTATGGAAAAGCCAGCAATCACAAAGCCATAAATTTGTGATGATCTAAGGTACCATCTGATTCATCAGATATAAGATCACTAGGACAACATTTTTGGTTTTCAAGATCATTTCCCTAAAGTTAAAGAATTTGAATTAGAATAAATACTTACCTTATTTTGGTACAATCTCACTATTGTTCATGCCTTTAACAATTTCCACTTCATCTCTTAAATAAATGAAGTTGAATTTGTTATTCGTGAAGTGTTAGCAGATCATGTGATATAATGACAGGTCATTCCATCTGTCTCAAACAAAAGGTTAGCAAAAATTATATACATAAGTCGATCTATAGTAAGATTAATCATATATGGTTCCTAAAATGGACTTTATACTTCATATATCATACTGCTTAATATAATAAAACTAGTTTCTAATAAACAGGGACTTCCTGTAGGCCAGTGGTAGGCGATAAAGGCCAGTCGCACTTCGGTTGTGGGTTCGATTCCCACATCCTTGTTCGACGCGATGGGTTGTCGCCCGTCCTGCAGGTTGTCCTTTTTCTAAAAATACATTACTATAACATCCCATCAATAATATCGAAAAAAAACTTCTATCCTTAAACAATACTCACTTATGTCCAACATAATCCATTTCAATCATTAGGCTTATCCATAATACTGCAGTCCACTCTCATAACATAGTGAAAACGATTACCAGAGATTTAATACCATCGTTGATCCCCATATATCATAAGATATGTTTTTTTGGTCACATTCCAAACATTCAAAGTCCTTAATCATGTATTCTCTTGAATACCTTAGTGAAAACATGAATGCAGTTTAAAGTTAACACTTTCCACATAAAAAAATCCTCAAAATTCTATATACTCAAACCATGATATCACTTAGTCCTTATATCAATCACGAGCTCATGAATACTATTAAACATTTCATTTTCTCGTTTTCCCTTCATTATGCGCATATCATCTTATTTCCAAAAAATATCTCAATCACTTTGAATACCACATCAATAAATATTGCAATACTTAATGATACAACATTATTTTGGAATCCCATTACATAAACACTTAATCATTCCACCACATCGTTGTCATATTCAACATTGCCAATAGTGATCGCATGTGACTTCCCTTTGTCCTTTGCCTTCAGTGGTTGCTCATGTTGATCATCACTAACCCTTGGATTAGGGCATTTATTAGCATAATGCCCCATTTCCTTGCACTTGAAGCATTGAAGTGTTGGTGGAGCGTTCTCTGCAGTGTTTGCTTTATTCACATCATTAGAAACCCTTTTTCCATTACTTCGACACTCAGCTGCTCGATGACCTTCTTTTCCACACTTAAAACATTTTCTAGTCCCTTTAAGACAATCTCCACCATGCTTCTTTCCACACTTTGTGCATAAGGAAACATTCATCTTCTTTTCACCATTATTCTGAGATTTCTCCTTGAACTCCATCTTTCGTTTCTTTTCAAAACCATGAGATGGATATGTAACACCAACTTCCATTTCTACCTTGATAGCACAACGCACAATTTCTTCATAGCTACTGAAGTCTCTTATAGCTAATTCCCTTCGAAGACTTGGTTTTAAGCCACTGAAAAATCGATCAACTTTACTTTCAGGTTGGATGATAATTCCAGAAGCATACCTTGCAAGTCTTGTAAAATTTGCTTCATAGGTACCAACAGATTCATCTTCCCTTTGCTTCAGTTCAATAAACTCTTTCTCCATATTTGTTCGAAGAATACGAGGGAAGTACTTACTGAAAAACAAGTTCTTGAACTCGTACCATTCCATGGACTCAATTTCATCTCTTGGCCTCGTATTCTTGATAAGATTCCACCATTGATCAGCTTCACCTTCCAAACGATATACTGCTAAGATGACTTTATCATGTTCAGAACATTGAAGAACTGAAAATATCTTTTCAGTAGTACTGATCCATTGTTCAGCCACAAGTGGATCAGAAGACCCACTGAAAGAAGGTGGACATTGCCTCATGAAGGACTCAATAGAATATTGTTCCCTTCTCTGCTCATTTGGAAGTCCAGAATGATTCATAGCTTGTGTAAGTATAGAAATAAGATTTTGCACTCCATCTCCCATAACATTTGTTTGTTCAGGAGGGAAATCATTGCATTGTCCATTGCATTGATCAACACGGTTCCTTCGGGTTCCAGCCATCATCTAAAACCCAAAAAGAATAGTGTGAGAGGCAAAAATCATGCTAGGGAAAACAACATAATAAAGGGGGAGTACCTTCAATATCAAACATCTTAGGTTTAATTCTATGATCGTTAGCGTAGTTCTAGTACTATAACCTATACGTATACTTAACCTTAGGGACATCCCTAGACATACCGTAGAAATATCTCTAGGGATCTCACTAACGTTTTCGCATCCTAGTTTCCAAAGGTTGACTAAACATTTCCTCTGATACCAACTGTAAAGACCTGTATCTTGACGTACATAGACATTACATTAATTTTGCGGAATACTTAGTACATAACAAAAACACACACACAAGGATCGTAATAGTTTAGTGTCTTTGGAAACTCGGAACGTAATCTTCTAATCGTGGTGAAAGATCTTCAATATCTCCCATAAAGATCTTCCTTTTTTTTACCTAAAAACCTTTCTTTATATCCTGGGGAAAAGAAAACATAAAAGGGTGATCTCAAATGCTCAGTAAGGGTAAACAAAAGAAATATCAATCACATCATATACATAAGAACATAGCCTTTGGAAATCTTAACCTGCAAAAGAGCTCATAATATCATAACATGGGATAAATCATAGAAGTGAAAATGAGATCCCCATAAAACTTGAAACTCTGTGGCATGCACACATAATCATGGAAAATCATTTCTTGTTAGTCATGACTCATTTCCAAGACTATCTTAGTGGACAAAGTCCCTTTCTGAACCGAGTTCACTCCTCGTTTCAGTCCTGTATCACTGAACCGAAATAACCTTCCGTTCCAGCCATGTCTATCTCATGAGATATAAAATCTTTACCCAATGCATTGGAGGGAGATATAGGTCCCACCCATCTTATAATGAATCCTTTCTTATGTGTGCCACATAATCATACATCATCACATAACACATGTAACAAAAATGGGATTCTTGAAACATCATGACATCATAAATCAATTCATATAAGATAAAGGAATTCATAAAAATAATTCCATCAAAACATGATCAAATCAATGTAATAATAGGGATAAAAACATAACCCTTTATTATCTTAGATGGAAAATAATTTTGATAAAACACTTGAACTCCATTCTTGAGGAAAATATCCTTTCTTCTTCAAAAACATTTTTCCTTTCATAACATGTCATACGACTTTAAAATAAAAGAAGTTGATTAAAAATAAACTTGAAAACTTGTAAAGGAAGCTTCTTGGATTTAATGTTTTAAAAATCCATTCATGCCGTATAAGTTAAAAAAACATTCTTCGTACTTTTGTCAGAAAAGTCAAAAAGTACCTCGTACGACAAAAGATTCCTTTCATAGATATTACTAAAAACTCACCGAAGGGTAAAAATGGATTTAAACAATTGTAGGTGGATGGAAATAATATTACATATTGATGAAACATGGATGTGGATGATAAAATACACCCCAGTAAATACTTACGAATAAACAATCTCGGATAAAAATGAGATTGTGATATTTCCCTTACCTTAGGTCCAATTTGCTTTGTACGTGTCCGAAGCTCCTGTATAATGGTTTAAATAATGTTATTGACTTATTCCAGAATCATAAATATTGATATGATATCATATATGGTCATATTCTTAGCTTCTTGTTAGTAATATTTCATTGTTACCTGTTACTCGGGTCTTTATTGCCTTTTGTTCTTATGCGTGTTTTGCCGAATACATTCTTATTCTTCTTTTAAGGTTATAGATACCTTATATCCAGAATGGTATTAGTGTAACATATATCATATTTATTCATTCAATTCATTTATATAATTACTATGTAATGATGATCATGTAGAACGAGTCGCTTCACATCATGGAGACGGTATTCCGTATGTACGCACGAGTGATGATATCGTTCCTATGATCATGGAATTGTATTGGAGTATATATATATATTATTTCAGTATCAATATTAATTTATAATAATCATAAATAGTTACTCATTACACCATTATACCCATCCTTGTAAAGTGATGGTGGAAAATAGATTACACCACGGCGTGGAGACGGTATTCCGTACGTACGCACGCGCGGTGATTTCATTTTTCCGTAGGATGGATAGAAGGTGAATTAGGGTTGTTTCATATTTATAATAACATATCAGTATGTAAGTAATACTGATGTTATTACTTTATCATGAAACAACTAAAGAAGAAGAAGTTGAAGAAGAAAGAAATTGAAAAGATCGGTAATTGATATTACCTCTTCTTTGGAACGCTTCTTTGAATCCTCCACTTAGGGAACTAATATTGGTCTTTGAAGAAGACCAGGACCTCTAGGATTATTCTAGGGAAGTGGAGAGGAGAAAATGGCAGGGGTTGGCCGAGCTTGAGTGCTCAAATTGGTGTGAGGAGGAGGGGGAGGAGGTGCCCTTTTATAAGGGAGGAGAGGGGCACCTTAGGAATATCTCAAAATATTATTTTATATTAAAGTCAAAATCGGTTTATAATGGTTCCAAAGGGTCTTATTTCGAAGATAAGGTGGGGATGGGTCTAAATCCTATCAACCAATAGGATTTAGACAAGTTTAGGGTATTATTTTAACCTTATCAATTAGATTTAACTCTAAGTTAATTAATTTAACTTTTACCGTGTCTTTTTGTTTTCTTTCACTATATGGTTAATACACTTCCTATAACATGCCAAACGAACCCCAAATTGTTTATTATTAATATATATATCCTTATCTAAGTCATTTTGCTGAACCTTAGATTTTTAGGAATAAAATAACAATTAATAATATAATATTTGATTTAAAAACTATTTTGTGTCAATTTTGACACTATTTGATATATGATTTTTGTGAAAGTCATAACAGAATTATATGTTCGAAACAAGTTGATTAAATCAACAATAATATATCATAGTAACCTAGAAAATTAGTGGAATTCATAAAAAGTCTCAAATTACATTTATTTTGGTGTTTATAACATCAATTATGTCAATATTTCATTAATAAGATAATTACTGCATCATCATTGTGTCATAAATAAATTAAATTATTTATTGTCTAAAAATTACAAATAAAATACCCTTATGTAGGAAATCTTTTTAGCTTTCTAATTAATATTTATAGTCGAATTTATCTTATGTATAACCCCATATTAAAAATTATTTACTTATTAAACTTTGATTTTAACTATTTTAACCCTTCTTTAAATAAATTAATAATAAATGTCCTAATCTAATCCAAGTGGGCCTAAATGGTCATATTTTATTCCTAAGTTTGTTTTTGGTCGAATTACACTTGTCCAATGGAATTAGGACATGTGTTAGGGTAATATTAATATCATATTTACCCTTAGTTACCCTATTTACTATTAACCGCGGTAAAAAAAGTAAAAAGTTACTATTCACCAAAAAATTATTTTTATCTCATTGAACCACATTTTACTTACTGATATCAACCGTGTCTGTCGGATTTTTGAAATTCCATTCACATAAGCGGTAAAATTAAGTTTTATGAAAAATTCAGTTTTTTTTAACTACCACTTAGTAGTTTCACTATTCATCAAAAATTGATGTTTTTCAGAACAATGCCAAAATTTCATCCTAAGATATATTTCATATTCCGAATTCAAAAATGAAATCTATTTTACCAAATTCATAACATAGAAGTTGCATTAATTAATTTTATAATTAAATCCCGCTATTAAAATAAATAGCGTGTTTTTAGGAAACAATATATATCAAAAGATTAACACTTGATTATGTCTGGTTTAAATGTGAAATTACAACCAATGACCAACATAGTATCAAATTGTAAAAATATATTCTAAATATACTTTAAAACCACTCAAATTAATAATTTATCACTATTAATTATTTCGATTAAAAAAGTTGTTTTTATTTATAATTTAGTAATTTTCACTATTCATTAGAATATGAAAGTTATCCGAAAAGTACCAAAATTTCACCTTAGGCTAAATTCAATACTCCAAATCCAAAAATGAAGTCCATTTTGAGAGGTAAATTTTCTAAAATTTAAAAATTGGTTATTACTATTCATAACAGCTAGTTTTAATAATATTTTGTGAAACTCAGTATTGCGTACTACACACGCTATCGAGGAAGGTTGCGATTGTGTGTAATGCAAGGCAAGTCAAGGATGCGTGTTGTGCAAGCTCCTTTTGGTGTAGCGTACAACACAATACATTAATAAAATTAAAAAGAATATTTTTCATAAAATCTCAGGCTGTTACACAATGGGCATGCCTCTAAGCATGGTTCTATCCTTTGTCTTAATAATTTGAGCTAGATATGCCTGATCACAAGGCAGTAATATCCTCACTTGAGATGATGATTCTAAAAGAGATTAATCTTACTCCTTTCAATTTTAAAGAATCAGAGGATGCTTTGGGATGTGAAGAGTGATCTCACTTTACCAAAAGTTGATGTTGGATTTGTATAAATACAACCAATTCATGCCCAAGATAGCATAAAACTCCAATAAAGAAAGTATGATGAGATTTTATGGGAGGTTTAGTTCACAAACATTAATTGGTGAGGAGTTATAAACCATTGATGCAATAATTGACCCATTTTCTATTCTCAAAGATAAATTTTCCTCAAAATTTTGAGGTGGTGTTTGAATAGTTATACTAAACTTACAAGATATTAAAGAATGCGTAAAACTAGAATCAAATAGTACATTCGCTATTCTTGAATGAATAACTAGCATACCTGTCACCACATTTCTTTCCGGATCCACCTCAGCAGTAGTGATAGCATAATCCCTTCCTTGTTTACTTGGAGGTTGTTGCTGATTTCCTCCGACAACCCTCGATATAGGGAAATTTCTTACATAATGCCCATGATCCTTGTATTTGTAACACTTCACTACAATCTAAGTGTTGATCAAAACCTTCATTTCTTTTTCAACATTAGTGGTATTTTTCATATCCCTTTGGCAGTTCTTGTCTAGATGACCAAACATTCTACATTTGAAGAAATTATTGGTTCCCTTCAGAGATTTATCAGGATGCTTCTTCCCACAATTTTTACAAGGGGAAAATTTAGGCTTCTTTCCATCATGGGATTTGTTTTATGAACCACCCATTTGGTTCTCCATTTTCCACTTCTTGTCACTGGGCCCATGATACCACTGAGATTCTCCAATCTCTATTTCAACCTTGAGGGCACAATGAACAATATCCTCATAACTATTGAAGTCTCTAATCACCAACGCTTTTGTAGACTCAGCTTTAGTCCACTAAAGAAGTGATCCACCTTGCTTTTGGTGTTCATGAAAAAGCTATAGGTTTACCTTTCAAGCCTTGGTAAGTTTTCTACATACACCCCGATGGACTCATCTTCCTTATGCTTGAGTCTGAGGAACTCTCTTTCCATCTTGAGATAGAGGGTTCGAGGAAAATATTTATTGAAAAACATACCCTTGAATTCCTCCCAATAAATAGAATCAATTTCCTCTTGGGACTTTGTATTCTTGATCAGTTTCCACCACTAATCATCTACCCCATCAAAACGATAGACCGCCAGTACAACTTTATCATCTTCCAAGCACTGGAGGATGTAGAATATATTTTCAATGGAGTTAATCTACTGTTGCACAAGGATGGGATCAGAAGATCCTTTGAACATGGGAGGCCTTTTCCGCATGAAGGATTCTACAAAAACTTACTCTTTACTTGGATGAGGAGGGTGTTACTCATGATTCAAGTTATTATTCATAACTCGAGATAGCTGATAAAGCACTTTCAGGAATTTTTCAGCACCCTCTCCTGTCATATCATGCATATCTTTAGGTAAATATTCACATTTCCTATCACATTGATTTTTGGAAAGTGTTATTCTATTTCCCACCATTAACTAAGAAAAATAACTTATAATTATAGGGCTTGAAAACTTAGATATTGAATATAAAAAAGGAAACTTTGAACATAAAAGGATAAAATTGTAAAGGAGAAGTAAATCCTAACTTGTGATTCCATAGGTTTAAATCTAGGTTATCCTCAATCTTTTTCTTAACTTATATTCTTATGGTCTTTTTTTGTCCCTTAATAATTGTTTGTACTAAGTTCATAAATCTACCAAAGCATATCCCCGAGGAGTTTCGTAACCAAGAGTGGAGAAATGCCCGTTGTTGTTCACAACTTCCCATTCAAGTCTAGCTCAAAGTTGTGTTTTTGGGTTTACCCCTAGATACATCTATGCTAGATCTACCTATACCTGGTCATATACATATAGGGATATATTTTCTTGATAATCCACTTACTCAATACTCACCAAAATTTAGGGATATTTTCTTATACTTATTCTCATCCTTAAGGTTCTCACTAAGGTTCTCTATTCCAAATGTCCAAAAATAATTAGACCATCCTATGATACCAACCATAGTGACCCAAACCTTTTACATATAACATTACATGATTTTAATCATAATTATAAATCAGAGTACAAGACAAGGATCATTAAGTCTTGTGTCTTTGAATACTAGGTACATAAAACATAAAACATGGGGCTAAATAAAAAACTTCTTTATTTAATCACCATAATGATATCCTAACATCCTTTGATCCCTTAAATCTGAATAGGGTACCCTGGGGAACATATGAACAAAGGGATGAGCTAAAAATCCCAGTAAGGGAAAGAACATAAGGATACATCTTAATCACATGATTTGGGAGGCATGATATAATGATATCAAAATCATGGAACAAATGAAATCATATCATATAAGAATGGGATGATATAAACATGGAATAAAATAAATGTGGAAGAATCATAAAACATATCTTTAGTGTGGTTTAAGGCTAACTTCCAACCCCGTTTCCCATTTTAGGACAGGTAAAGGATAACCGCCAATCCCATTTCCAATTTTGGTACGGGTCAAGGCTAACTGCCAATCCCATTTCACATCGCATCTCATGAGACTTAACATTACCAAATGCATTGGAGCTCTATATGGGTGCACCCATCTCAAACTTTTCATGAATATTATTTCCACATAAATATTATTACCACATAAATAATCATACATAATCAACCATACATAAACATAAGGGTACCCATGGAAAGAATTGGGTACCAAAATCACAACATATAGAATAATCAATGGGCGTATCATGAAAGTGTCCATGAATGAAAGGGAACATACATGGATGTTCATAGGGTAAAATAGGCATATAACATGGTATGTTATGTCAAACATAAGTTAAAACATATAATAAATGTATTTGAGAAACACTGTCATTAAAACATTTTTGTGCGGTTTTAAGAGGAAAACTATAAAGATTTTAGAAAAGTGGAAAATCATTTATATAAAACCAGAATTGAAACAAGAATGTTTTCATAATAAAATTAATAATTTTATAAATAAAATAGTGGCTTAAAATAATGGATATAGTGAACTTGAAATTGGGTAAAAATATGGGAAGTTCCCTTAAAAAAAGTTTTCTTACCAGAAAGTTATAAGGAGGGAATCTTTTAAAAACATGTATATCCCCAAAAGAGAGTGATTAAAGGGTGTTAATAAATGTTTTTTTACAACTAAAAAGCATTTATAAGATGTAAAGAAACATATAAGATAACTAATTTTTGATATAAAGAAAGATAAGGCTACCAGAAAGAAAAAAGACAGTTCGGGTAGAATTCATTACGATTTATTGGAAAGGTGTCAGATGTACCTAAGAGGGTTTTATGAGAGATAAAAGGGGGTTATAATCACTTATAAAATAATGAGAAAAGTATGGGGGAGGTGCAAAAACATTCCCTATAATTCGGTTTTACCCATAAAAAGTCATATCATAGAAGACAATCTTGATTAAGAGAGAAATGGAGACGATCCCTTACTTTAAGTCCGGTGGTGTTCTACACCTGTTATTAATGACCTGGATTAACAAATTAGGTTTATTAATTAATAATTACAAAACCTCATCTATATTTAAACTATTTATTATAACCATTGTAAGTTCATACATGAACTTTTTAATGGTTTAAGTTGTTCAATTTCATTGTTTGGAACCATTTGTTTTCTGGGTTTTCAAGATTCGTTTACTTATATTCATGTTCGGTTAAACATGTATGATGAAAGTGGTTGTACTGAATTATATTTTTATGTTATTAGTAAATATCCAGGATATTTTATGTATAAATATAAAATTTGGTTACTTGGAGTGAAGTTTAGACATTATATATAACTTTACTGACAACCGTTTGGGTTAAACAGGGGGTTTGATTACAAAGAACATATTTTTATATATAACTTACTACCATTTGTAAAAAGGTATTAGAGAATCATAAAAAGGATATAATCTATATATAAAAACCTGGTTCAACTATAACATAAAATATCTCATGACCAAAATTAAATATGACAATAGAAATTGATAAATTGTTGTCCTTGAATGTGCTAAATTAACACATCTCAAATGGTGTTTCCATTTCTGAATAAAATATAGGGATATGAGAGAATCTAAAGAATTATCCCATTAGAATATAAAAATTCCAGTACCTGTATGTTTCTATAGTTACAAAACCATTTGGGGTGAATTTAGGTGAGGAATGAAAAAATAAAAGAAAAGAACTTAAAAGAAATGAAAGAATTGGAAAGAGGAATTTACCTCTTGATTATACCTCCTTTGAGAACCTCTTAAGGGGAGGGGTTTTGGTATTTTGAAGTGACTAGGTGGATTTGGATGTTATAGGGGATCTTGGGGGAATATTTGGGAAGAATATTGTCAAGGCATAAGGTTTTATAGGAGTGAAGAGAAGAGGGAGTGGGGGGGGGGGGGTTATAGTAGAGGAGAGGAGGGTTTTCATAATTTTTTAATCATTGGTTTATTAATTTACCTCAAGACCAGAAATAGTGATGATTCATTGAACATTAATAGTATCAAATTCATGTGAATTCGAACCAATTGGTCTTACATGAGAATATCATCATCAATGACTCAATAAATCTATTATTTAGCATTTATTGTAAATTTTCGTATTTTACTATTCCTAAAAAATTCAAGTGTTTTAGAAAAATCCCAAAAATTAACCCCAACCATTTTTCAATGTGTAGAATCCAAAAATGAAATCCATTTTTCAAAAATAATTTTATCAATATGATTATTTTAATATATTATTAAACTTGTAATTTATTATTAAAAAACCAGTTTTAAAACATTCAATTACTTATTCTAAAATATAGGCACATCATTCTTTCACTTGAATATTATATTTATACTATCATATTCAAGGCTACTATTCATTAGTGTATATCACTACTCATAAGGGTATGTTACTATTCATAAGGGTAGGTTATTATTCACTAAAAATTAATTTTTCTTATCGGACTCCAAATAACTAACTGATCGCAACCGTGTATGTCAAATTTTCAAAATTCCAAACACAGAAGTGACAAAATTATGTTTAAAGGTCACATAGCACTTGTTAGTTCATTATGTTGTGATTTCATGACATACTTATAGGAAAGGAAATTCCATTTGTAAAACATTGGGTCATTACAACCTAGTACATTCATCCTTTCAAAAAATTGAATCTTATCTTCTTACATGACCATGGTGAAATTAAAACATTCAATGTCACAAAATTTTAGTCATTACATTCAAAAACTCAGTATATCGTATTAATATTCACTACACATTATTACACAAACCCTCTCAATAACTTACCTCTTCTGATTGTTAGTAACACTCTATCTGTGGTGTTGTCTCACTGATACCTCCCTTAACATGGATATGATCTTCAACCAATATGGCATGATAGATCCCATTCCCCAATATTGAAAAAACCCTTTAATATCTCAACTACATCATGAAAATTATACTCATGAAACATAACATGAATCTTCCCAGGTCAAAACATCCTATAATGAACACCATCTTGAGGATATAAACAATCCAGCTGTGATACGACCACATTGTAAATACTTTGGAATTGTATAATTACGGAATAATGATATTTTCAAACATTTTAATCTATATTAGTATCATAAAATATAATCTGGTATATAGGGGAATTAATTCTCACATGGATCACATTAAATTTAATTTAATCATAAAGGAAAAAAATAAAATGAAACAATAAATGATACCTTGTTCGTTGGTCAACACTGATGTGATCCACTCATCATAGTTTTGTTACAGCTCAATGGTGCCAAGATAGAAATATCTAAATCATCCAAACATTCATGAAAAATCCTAGTTTATTATTATTTTATTCCTTTGTGATATTATAGGAAATCAAAGTACTTTACGATTTCCCTTGGATTGTGTAAAGAATGGATTATTTATTCATGAGATGGAATCAATGAATGCTTTTTATTCCTTCAGTTTATCTCTATAATCATTGAGAGGGATATTAAGAGGAGAGTATGGGATCTAAATTCTAGAAATATTCTCACACCAACTACTTGGGTCTTAAAATTATTTTTAAAATTAGGTTTTATCTCTTTAAAAAGTTTATTTTATCCTCTTAAGAAGAGTTAACCTAAAAAACAAAACTACGAAACTACTAAAGACTAAGTTAATATGTCATATATGTCATATGTATTTCATCGCTCACTTGTGACACTATCATGTCTCACATAATGAAACTAAAATTGTTACCTCATTCCGTTACTCTTGTAATTTTTTAATGAACCTTGAACATGAAATGTTCATTTGAAAAATAAGATTTTACCATATTCACTTTTATAATTAAATAACTCATGAATACCATGAAAAATGAATTCAATTAATTTTAATTTTAAAATAAAATAAAATAATTTAATTATTTCACTTGTGATTATTCACACTCAGACGTTTATTGAACCCTATATGTGGGGCCCAATTCTTCCAAAAATCACATTCATCTAAATAGGTGGAACTCGAGGATACACTTTTCTTATGATCTTATAGAACCTTGTATTGATATTAGTGAGCCAAAAATAATAGAACAATAATGGTATATATCAATACATAATTTTCCCTAAGGAGATATTGTTTAGCCATTTCAATGACATCCTTTTACAACCAGACATCATATAACATAATATCTTTATCTCATGATATCTTATAAATAGAGATACAAAATTTGTGTTATAACCCTTATATGATTTATTTATTCTTTAATAGAAATTCATGAAAAACTTACGTTATTCTACCATGAATATTGATTTAATAAAGCTACTACTATCCAGATCAATTGGACCCAAGATATCTCTTCCTTTTAGAAGATACAAGTATTGAATGGATCATTCGATCAATTATATACCAACAACGATGAACACAATGCATACTACCTCACTATAACATAAATTTCATGGTTTTTATATTGCATTGAAGTATGCGATCAAATGGTAAATGATGATAATGATCTGAATTCAGGATACCGATACACATTTTCATAGATAATAACATAAAATGACACATGTAATATGTGGTGTTCCTATTTATAGTCCATTACTCATGATCCCCTCTACCCGAGATCACTAAGTGATATCTTGATGATAATAAGTCTCAATTATTATTATCCCCCACTACCTAATAAGACATATGTTTAAGATTACTATCATAGTATCTTATGGTTCTCATTATAGTTGGGAATTACTATAATCTATTGATACAATATATAATTTAAGGAAATTACCATGTAAATAGTTAATGTAGAAGTATAAACACTAATATAGTGAGAATACATTATGTATAAATATCTATATACCTAACATGGTAATGAAAATTTACTATTCAAGTTGGGTTTGGGGAACCCTCTCTCAAAACTCTCAAACTTTCAATAAATACTGCTTTCTAACCATAAATTTGTTATCTATCACATGATAAGGTCATACTTCCACGGAGTAATGAATTTAATCATTTGGACTTCCACATTTCCCTACATGTACACTCTATTATCTATGACTTCACACCTTAGAGATATAATATACCCAAGTTTATTTCATTTGTACTCTGTTATAATCTTGACTTCTTATCTTGTACCTTTGGTAAATTCTATGAATTGAAACAAATAATTATATATTTTATATTTCTTTATTAGCTGTATCCAAATCTACAACATAATTAATATTTTAAGATATTACAACTATTGAATTTAATAAGATACTCTTGCTCATTACCTTAGCATAACTATGAAATTAGATCAAATGATGCATATAAATACTAGTTTATATCTCCTTTTATGATAGTGTTTATTCTTATCCACACAAAAGATATATATCCCTTATACTTTATCTAGTACTATTGGATAAATCTAACTGTTTATTGTGAATTTTTCATAGATTTATTTAATATATTCCTATCATAATATATTTAATGGAAATATCATATATTTTACATAGAATGAAATATGTGATAAATACATTAGTGTAGCATATAGATTTATTCTCATCATTTTAATATCCTCATATGTATTATACATGCATTTTTGGAGAGACAAAAGCTTTGTGACATTGGAAAAATCTCTTGAATTTTTCAAATTGTTATTTTTCAATACTTCATTTGTTTATGTACTCTGACTTGGTCTAAGAAACCCTTAAATCTACTTCATTATATCTTATTCTCTAGAACATCAGTTTCTAAATTAAGTTATTTATAGAGATAGTTTCAAACTAGTCTTAACTAAATGTAAGACATATAAATATTTTATATATGTTATCAACATATTTTCCTTCAAAAAGTATGGTATACCACTGACCTCTCATAGACACATAGAAAAATTTTGTTCCAAACAAATAATTTATGATCATTATTCTTACATAAATCCATTTAAGTATTTATATAACTTACACATTCAATGTTGAAATTATATTTTTTCACTAACACTTTTTGGTAGTGTTGTATAAAAATATTCCATATGGTTTATTTCAATGAATGTGTTCTTGAGAACAAATTTTAAATCTGATGATTATAGAATGTTTATATAAATAGTAAAATTCTAATGGATCTAATCATGTCAAATTGGCATAACCAACACATATTTATTGGTACCAATATTTTGCAACCCATGTATAGTTTCTCTTCAATACCCACAACAAACTCTACATCAATTAAAAAAACTATAAAAATATAGAATTTATTTTGAAACATGGAATCCATTTTTATGAATTCATATTAACATTTCATTTTAGTATTTTACTACTTACTACTTTCTTATTATATTAACCATTCCAAATGAATAATATATTTTTGATACCTAGTGTTTCATTTATTTTCAATGATTTAATATGTTTTTAGTCAGTGTAAATGAGGCGATAATGCTTAATGGATAATTATGAATTCATAAAATGGAATTAGAAGTCATGTTTGTAAATGCTCTTTATTATTCTGATGATTTTTTATCAGGATTTAATTTCTATGACATGTGATATTAAAGTGTGTAGTTGCACAATGTTTTCAAAAAGTGAAGAAATACAAGGGCATGTAATATTAAATCATTGAAAGTGAAGTTTATTTAAAGGCCATACAATTTTTTTTATTTGGATGAAGGAAAACATGTATTGAATACCTTTTGAGTTTCTAGGAAAAAATAAATTATTAACATATATATTTTAATAATAATTTAATGTTGATAATTTTATTTTAAAATGTCTTGTTATTTAAGTTATATAATTATAATTTTTCTAAGTATTTTGATGGTACTTTATAAAAAATGGGCCATCCCCAAGCAAGACAAGAGGATAGATCGACCACACATGTGGGTGCATGGATCACCATATTGGAGCTAGAACACATGGAAAATTGATTCAAAAGAGAATAGAGACTAAGATATTGTTTATATAGGTCTGAGAGTGTATGTGTGAGTGCAGAAGAGGTGCATGGTGAACACTGGGTGGTGCACACTATGGGAATGTGCTAGTGATATTCCAAAGCAGATCTGATTACTCATATCAAGTGGCTAGAGGGACATATTTTTTTATATAGAGGAGCTATTTCATTTTAATGTTTTATATGGGATAGTTTATAGGTATGAACTATTTACCATCATTAAAAATTATTCATGGACGAATATAAATCCAATATTTTTTATCTCTACCATCTAATAAATGTTTTCTTCCTCATGAATCATCTACATGATTACTCTCAAAGAAACTATATCTATCATCTTGAATTGGCCGCATGTTAGGGATGAAAAATTCCCAAAAGGTTTCAAATTTTTGAAAACAATCAAAGAATTTTTATAAAGTCATTGAATTAACCATGCCAAAGAAAATCGATTGCATGACAGATTACCAATTAAATGTACAACTGATTATCAATTAAATGTATAACCATTTTCAATAAACTGAAAGAAGTACTATAGATCAATCATTTTAGTTATATTGTCCACATGAGTTTTGATCTTCCTAAAACAATATTTTCATATGATTCCACTATACAAGTGTCAAGATTTAATTTGATTGAGTCACTATATATAAAGAGTGATCACAAAGAGGAGATGCTGTAAGAATGTTTTCACACTGAAAAACATTGTCTCTTTTAATTTCTGAGAGAGGGGATGAGTAAGATTTAAATAATATGTCATGAATTTAGTGTTACTTTAATTTATGTATTTGTTGATAAAATTATATACAATAACATTTAGTAATTGATAGAATATCCTAGGTAAGAACCATGAAATATACTGGTTTATTATGGAATTATCATTTCATCCTTATTTTGTTCATGCATTTAATTAAGGAAGGTATACTATGAGATATTTTAAGAAATAAATGGGTAGTTGTTACATAAATGGTTTTTCTTGAGATTTATGCGTTTTAATGGTTCACCAAAAGTTCTTTAGATATTTTACAGAGGATCTTGTTTATGTATGTGACGTATTAAAATAGAGAACCTTGAGTTATGAGAAATTTTTTAAATAGGTTCATGCATAGGTGATTTGTGGTTATTTTATACTATTTAAAATTTATACAAACTAACTTTCATGAATTAGGTAGCGTAATATTCATTCATAATTATTTACTGAAAAATCATGCATACCATTAGTATGAGAATAACACATGAATAAAAAAGAAACACATGAGATTTTAGGTATTTAAGATAAGGTGAATGCACATTCTATCCAAGAAACCATGCTACAAGTTCAAGGAATTCATTTATTCCTAATTGGATGCATGGGTTAAATAAATAATGAGAACACAATTTTTTTTAGTCGCATGAAGAAGAAATTAGGATACCTGAATTCATTGGGTATTTAATCATCGCTATTAAATAAAATTAATTCTAATTGAATTTAATGAGTAATTATTGTGGTTTATTAATCACAAAACAGTAACCATGATAGTGAGGAGCTAATTAAATATTTTTTATGGTGAATTTATTACAATCTTTCAATGAAGAGTATAATGATACAAGATCAAGCTTTATATATAAAATAATGAATTTTCTTTTTTGATTAATGTAATCCATGGAATTAAGGAGAAGAAAAAAAAAGTTATTCATGTATTTGAATGAGTATTTATATGAGGAATAATTATCCAAAATCTAACAAAAAATTATGTTCAGAATAACTGATGAGATAATTTGGGATTTAATTACCAAATTAAAATGAGGAAAGTACGTACTATAAATGATAATAGTATTTCCATATTCATGGATAATTACTATGATAATAATGAGGATCCTATTCATGATATTATTTTTTAGAATATACATTATATATACAGATGATGAAGAGAGTGTATGTGACATAAAGAAAACTTATTCATATTAAAATATCATATGTGAGATCTTAAAACATTTTTAACATAGAGAAACAAAACAAGGAGAATTCAGATCACACTATATTTAGAGAAGTGTCTCAGTACTAGTAGTGATGATTCTCTTAAAGAAGTACGCATGGAAACCTACTGACCCATCTACTCGTAAAAAAAGGTTATATTCCCAAGTATTAAAAAGAAACCATAAAGAAGAGAATATATTTTTGTATGGGATCCTCATTGAGGAATAAAATTTTATCTCCCAATTGGTATTGGAAGTGGAGTAACATAGTGTCACTTTTATTTGATCAAACTGAAATTATTTGTGGTTGTAATAACATGGTTAATATAGAAGAATCAAGGTTGTGGGATTTAACCAATACGACAATGAGTGTAATTTTATGCCAAAAATTCTAAATTAGGTGTTCTTTTATATATTCTATTACAAATACACATGAAGTGGTATTGAGACATATCAATTAATGTATCAATAACCTTAATAATTTCAAGAGGGGTAATTGGAAATCAATTGAATTCATAAAAAAACACTGATTTACCCCCTATTAGTGGTTCTTATCACATAGGGTACATAAAGTGGTGTCAAAGGAATTTTACATCTAAATATCCAAGAAAAATTCTGATATATGGATAATATTATCTTAATAAATAACTATGGTGTTCTAAAATTCGATGGGAAGAATTATCATAATTGGAGGGATATGATGTTTCCTTACCTCCAATCAGTTGTCCTAGAAGTGATTCTATAATATTTCTGTTTGGAACAATATTTTATGCATCAAATTTCATTCAAGAATAAAATAAGAACATGAATTTATATGTAAATTATAAAAATTATGTCTTGATTTATCTTTTAGAGAATGTCTATATAAGGGTCATTGGTTTCTAGACTATTAAGAAAATCTTGGACAAATTAAGAAGATGTTATAAAGGTAATGTAAAAGTCAAAGAATCCAATCTACAAGTCCATATGATCTAATTTGAAGACATGAATATCGATGATGATGAGACTATAAATGTATACTTTACAAGGGATAATGATTTTTTAAGAAACACATGGGGTTTTGGTTAAAAACATGAAGACTGCATCATCATTAAAATCTTGATGAGTAATTTTATAGATCATTTTTATTCAAAAATTTCATCCCTATAAGAAATAGAGGATTTATCTCTTAATGAAATACTTAATATTCTCATAGCTTATGAGATGAAGAAAATTTAAACTTTTAAGAAGAAAGAAAAATTTGAAATAGATTTTGAAGAAATATGAAAATTGAAAGATAATGAAGAAGATATTTCTAAATAAAGTTATTTATATAGTAATGAGGATGATGATGGCATCAATAAATTCTTTTCTCTTTTGTTAATAGGATTTAAATGGTAAAGTAGGAAATAAAGAGTATGCAACCAATAAAGTATTACAACTATGGTGATTTTGTTCATTTTTCCAATTATTTTCTATGGAAGAAGGTTGAAGAATAAAAATTATAATCATATGATGAGAGACCTAGCAAATATAAATGGAGTAAGAAGAAGAAGAAACACCTTAGTAGTAATAAGATAAATTTAATGAGCAAGAAAAATAAAGAATCATCATCAATATGTTCTTCAGATGATAAAGTTGTTTTATTTTCTCATGTAAAGTTAGTATCTGATTCATCACATAGTAGTGATGATTGAGAATATAGGACAAAAGTTGAGTCAGAGTTAAAAGAAAAAATCGATTTTTTAAGGTATGAATATAATACCTAAAAAAATAAAAAAATAAATAAAATAAAATAAAATGGGGAAGGCTAAGAAAAAATATCTAAGCAATAAGGAATCAATCTATATTGATGATATAAAGCAACATAAATTGAAATCAGATGATCTTGAAAATATTTCAAGTGATATTGAATAATATATGTATGAAATAGATGAAGAGTTTTTTGAAAAATAATCCATATGTGTCAACTTTTAACATAAGTTGAACAAGGAAAAATAAGACTTCAATAAATCTGTGTAACAAAATATAGGATGTTATTAGACTAATGAGAAGAGGAGTTTACATAAATAAGGTAAATCCTCAATTAATTAGTTTCAAAATATACATGTTTTATCCAATTGTACAGTAATAAAATACAAATATGAGGATATTTGGGACAAGAAAAATGAGAGGAAATCTTCTACATTAAATTAAATAAGTGTATGCCAAGGATAATACAACAACCTAAGGAAAATAATTATTGGATTGTAATAATACAACACAAAAAATATGGATATATCTAGAACCAATATAGAAGAATAATGTATCGAGGTTTTTTCTAGTGTTGTGGTATTCATGGACACAAATCCTATTCTTGTTGGTTTAGTATGTATTTACCTGGAAAGTTGAAAGAACCAATAGGTATTTTTAATGAGAATATGAGGACAAAATATTATAGAAAACAAACTAGGATTAAATCTACACCAAAACTATAAAAAAACAAAATTTATGATTTTTGGAATAAGTTTCTGGAAGATGTAGTTTTGAAGGTCACAAGGATGAGGTATGTATGAAAAGGTTGTAAGGAGAGGTTTCCTATGCTGTAAACGGGAATAGGTTTCAAAAAAAACCATTTTTAAGAAATGTAAATATTCTGATATGATTAAAAATTTCAAAAAAGAGTACCTAGTTTTTTAGATAAATTAACTAAAATTGTATAAAAAATAATGTAAGATGAAAAACTTGATGAGGATAAAGGAATGAATGTGGATTCTGAAGGTGAGGTGAAAATTTATGAGAATTTATTAAAAAATTAAACATGAATATTTATATGGAAAAATATATTCCACATAAAGATAAAGTTCTAGGAAAGAAATAATATTATCAAATAATTGAGTTATAAAGTTGAAATAATAGTCCCAAGAAAAATTCTCATGTTAATATTGGAAGACAAATAATGTCCTAGATTAAGAGGAAGCTCAAATTATGAATTTTATTTTTGAGAAATACATAGATTCTTTATTATTTCATATTACATTACTTGTAACATAATATTTATGCAATTGAAGGATAATTTTGAGGAAATTACTACTAGAAATCAAAAAGAGATTATCCTTCACGACGTCAAATGAATACCAAGAAATGAAACAAGAAGAGTGCATCCCTGAAGGGAGTTTAACTTTGAGAATGATCTATCATTTTTGAATTATATTAAATATATATATATATATATATTCTAGAAATATTTTAGAACTAGAGTATTAAGGTATTCCAATCATACTTAGAATCCCCTCTCTGGATTATTTCAAACACATTTTTTATTGAGAGTGTTGATTGATGAAAATAATGAAAAAAGGGATATTACTTTTCTCATAATTGAAAATTTTTATGTGATTTATAACATATTCATGATTTCATGTTTCTAATTAAATATATTTTATATAGACCCAATTTTAGAAATAAGTAATTTCGAAGCATGATATCACGTGCATGTTTGTTTATGGAAAACATTGATAACCTTGGTTCAATTTTTCTTATTTTATTCAAAGAGTTTGAACACATAGACTTAGATTATACCAAATAATGACTATTTTATAATATAACCATTTGGTATTGTAACACCCTAAAATTTTATATTACATTTATCTTTAATAAATTTTATTTCTTTGATAGCTTGCGTTACACACAACACCGAGTTTAAATGAACAAAAATATTCTATAAAAATATTATTGTTTAGAAATTAGGTTGTGGAGTTTTAATATTATTAACTATGTTATGAAAATTTATGGTCTAAATATGTATAAACTAAATTAATTGGTTATCAATTAATTATAAATTAAAATAAAATCAATTGAAAATAAAGGAGTTGTTTCTTTGAAGAACAATTTGTATACACACAACATGTATTTATCGTAATAAATTAAATTAATCTCTATTGGTGAATTATTTTAATGAAATTTAAATATTATATATTAAATAAATTATTTTAACATTCATCAAATATTTTCACTATGCATGGGATAAGAATAAATCCAGTTTTATGCTTAAAAATATTATTTTTCTAAAATAATTTTCCATCACATTTTGGAAACTTATTTTAAAATTAATTTATACCACTTATAAATATTAAATTTGATAAAATGGATTTCATATTTTTAATTAGTATGTCAAAATTTGGAAAGTATTACCCTTTTATTTTTATGAATTATTAATAGTAACTATGGTAAAACTATCACCTTAGTAAAAGGTAAATTTTGTTAATCTAGGTTAAAAATAAATTATAAGACCATAAATTTTCTTATTAAAGCTTAATTAGTGAGGTAATTTTAAACCTTATCACCTTAGTATCTAAATTTATTTATTTAATGGACAATTTTACAATAAAATGACTTATATAATATTTAATGTAATAAAAGTTTGAAAGTTTCACTCTCTTAGTTTTAAATATGTATTATGTGTCCACATAAGGACCAATGCTAGTTATAAATGAATATAAATGGGTATTTTGAGATTAATGAAATTATTTTTGCAATGGATTATTTTTTTAATTTTTATAAATTATATAATTTCTTTTAATTCTTATGAAACACTAACACAATATTTATACAATTATTTGAAAAATAAAATAAATGATTTTAAAAATATTATAAGTAATATAATTTGAGTGATTTATAATTATACATGAATTTTATAGATTAATATGACATATTATTGTTTTTATAAATTATTATATTTAAATTTAAACTTTTTTATGTCTTTTAAGTCAAATTGAATAGCGTTCAAACTGACATTAATGATATTTTATCAAAATAATATTTTATTAAATTATTTAAAAATCATAAAAATATTAAAATAAGAAAAGTTGGATAATATATGGTCTGAAATTTTATCCATTTTAAATTTATGGGAGAATTATCACCTTATATGTTAAATTAGAACACATTAAGAGCGAAAAAGACGTTATCACAATTAAAGTAAAAATGGGCTAACTATGGGTTAAACAAAAATACATAGTTTAAAAGACCTATTAAAACCTTAAAAATTATATTGGTTGATGGTATTATAACCTCATACTATCCAAAATATGAATTTATACCCATTTTGAATCATTTTTCTTTAGAATTAATTTGTTATATTTTATTCTTTAAATAAATTACCAGTGTGTTCTCTGCTCTAATTATAAAAAGACACCCTCTCACATATTTACACCAAATTTATCCATTTAGATCGAATAAAATCTACCAATTTATCTTATAAACAATCCTAAAAATATTATATTGGTTCTTCCCTTCCCAAAATACTGACACTATGTCCCTTAGAGTAGATCCAAAGGATTTCTTCCAAAGAAGATGTAATCTCTTTCACTGATCATTTTCTTTTTTTTAATTATTCTTTTAAATCCTATAAATTTAATGTATTTATCATAAAATGGTAACAAAATTATCCTCAACATTCTAAAATTTTATCATTATTAGGAAACCACCATTACCGAACCTATTTTCCATAAAACGGGAAGCAAATGTATCGCTCGTGCGTACATACAACTTACCATCTCCACGCAGTGATACAATTAATTTTTTTATCACCATATTTTCTGTATGGTAATTATGATGGATTTGATATTTATATAAGATATTTATGACATAATTATTCTTCTATAATTATAATATATTATCTACCTTATTTCCTTCTAAACCATTGGCAAACCACCACTCATGTGTAAGTGTGAACTACGAACACCACGAAACGATGTGATTCGTTTTCCATTATATTTTACTTGGATGGTTATTAAGATAAATTTTTTGAATATATATTATTTATATTATATAATAATTATTATTTAAAGGTTAATAATTATATATATGTCTTTTTTATATACTGAAAGGTGAAAACAACATTCATGTGTATGCACGACCTACGATCTCCATGAACTATGAAATTCATTTTTATTTCTCCAAATTTTATGGATTTATATAAATATGTAAATATATAAATATATATGATATTTATATCATTATTATATTTTTATATATTATTTAACCTTGACCAAGGTGTAAATATTGGAACTACCGAACCAAAATATACATGATAAATGAAGTAATTATTACCCGAAACAACAATTTTGAAAAATAATTTTTAATAAATGGTTGATAAAATATTATAAGTAAGTAATATATGGTATGATATATATGAGTATGGTTATATAATAGATTTATTATAAATATATATTTATTATACTGGAGGTTTGGTAACATACTGAGGAATTTGAATCCGAGGTAAGGATTTTTTTTACAAACTCATCATTATTGAGGATTGTTTATATTTAAGTATACGTTGAAGGAATTATTTGATATTTATATATTTAAAAATAAATTTTATTCTAATATTTTTATTCATTAAAATTTAATGTAATTGTACTATTTTCCTCTCATTAGTACTTAAAAGGATTGAGAAAATATTTTTAAGAAAAACCGTCTTCATCCCTTTTTTTCGGTTAAAAATTATTTTTATTCCATGTTATTATTCTATATTTTTTTTATATTCTCAAATGATTTATTAAAAAAACATTTAACTATTTTTTTAATTTTTTATAAAATGGTTTAAAATGAATATTCTTGTCATTTTTCAAATGATGTACCTTTTTTTATTTTTACAAAAGTTTGAAAGGAATGTTTTTTTAACTTAGATAGCTTGAACATAATTTAACACTGTCATGACTAATAAATTATTATAAGATTAATTAATTATTTTAAAAGGTTATTTTTAGAGAAATTTTTTCCTTCACATTTAGGAAATATTTTATATTTCAAGTTTAAAAGGGTATTCTACTCAAGAAATTTTACAGTGATATTTTAAAGTACTTTAACCTATGTAGTGTGTTTATTAAATATAATGCAAAGGATATAATATAATGATACCATCAACCTTATTTATATATATTATTTATGATCAGTTTTGCTGATGATGTACTATTTTTATTCATTTATCCATATTACTATAGATAGTTTATGATTATGTTTGTTGATTGAGGAATGTATTGAAATTTAATATACTATTTTTTTAATATTTATTTCTACATTGATTATGTTTCACCCAATTCATATGAGGAATTATTTGGAATTATTCAATGATGGGTGAGGCATATAATTAAATAGCTTCTTGATGCATCATTAGGTCGATTAGGACCAAGATGAGAAGGAAGATTATTATATTCAGGTATTGTCTTTTGTTGTCAAGGAAGATTGAGAAGAAAATAAATCACATAAATTTGTATGATAGGAATGACCATCATATTCAAGAAATTAGATTTTCAAATCTTAATAAAGTACATTTGATTAGGAAATAAAGATGTTTCTGACAGATAGGAAAGTTACAATACTTTCTTTGGTAAATTTGATAATGTTAAAGATGATAAATAAACAGTTAAATATCATGATAGATAAGGTTTATGATGAAAGTATCTTTGTTATTTTAGAATGAATTGATTCATTGATGAACAATTCATGTTACTATTGTTTCTCATGGTGAGCATGAATCATGTGGGATTAGACAATGTGTTTAGAAAATTTTTTATTGCTATCTGAATTGCCAAAAGTGATTTTTGGTAGAATTTGGTTGAAAATTTAATGATGTATCAATTTGTGTTTGTTGAAAAATAAATATGACTAAAAATTATTATGGTTGTTCTTTCCAAAGAATATTTTTAAGGTGGAATAGTTTTATAGTGTTTTCTAAATTTTTGGGCCTCAAAATCCAATGTTTTTTATGGAAATTGAAGGGTCTTATTTAGAGAAGTTTTTTGGAATGTAGTTTGTGAATCATGAAGCATAGTTCGAAGACCACATAGAAGGTATGGAAAATGAAGAAGGAAAATTTTAAAATGAGGATTTCTATATATTAATGTTATACAGACTGTGATGGATGCTATGTGGACAACATATGGGAAAACAGTTCATGAGATCCTTTTAGTTCACAATAGGTTCGTAGTTCATGGGAGGTATGTCGTTTTTGGAATGAGGTGGTGATTTAGGCTACCATAAATGATTAAGGTGCTATATTGACCACATATCATTGTTGTTTGTGAAGGTTGTACCACATAAAAAGTTTTAGGTAATTCAGATTAAAGGGTTTTGCAGAACTATTTTTATATACAAAGACCCCTAATTAGATCATTAGTTAGAGATAATTTTATTATAAGAGATCATCATTGATGGAAGATTTTTTTTAATTCTGAAAGATTTCTTGAAGGATAATTATGGGAATGAGAAGAAGTTTGCGAGGGAGAATTTGATGAAGGATAATAGTTCATAGGGAATCATTTCCAAGAAGGAGATAGTTTTCGGGGGATAGTATACAGAAGAGGTTTGTGGGGTTCAATTTCACGCAAAGTAAAAGGGTCGAAAATTAATCTACAGTCCATGGGGCATCAGCTATATATGAAAAAAGTATGTCTGCGAAAGAAGAAGGTTATCTATGAAGTACTCACACTACATGATGTAAGGAATTTCACTGAGGATACACTATAGTTCACGATGGGTACAATGAAGTTCAAAAAGGTATTAAAACAGTTTGTGAAAGAAATTTATTCAAACAAATAGTATGTGGAAAAGTGGTATTTCTTTTATGAGCAATCATACTTGTAAATTAGATAGAGGTATCAAAATGAGTATCATTATAAAGTCTTGAAAGTTCTTTCTAGCTTCTGGTTAAGAAAAATAATAATTTTTTAGAAAGATAATATTTTGAAAGTTGATCAAGAAGCTCTGTAACATGTATGTTACAAAAATTGTATTGCATCATTACTTTCTACTTGAATCACATGCACTATTTCATTGAACATAGTTCTACAAGAATTTAAGAGCATATCCAACTCATTGTATTCCACAAAAGATGTTTTTTTTTCTAGTGGATTTTGTGGTATTAGATTGTTTCCAAACCATACCAAAGACGTAGCTACTCTTGATTATTAGTGAACCTTGTAAATTCATGTGTTCATATGGATGTGTGTTTAAATTTGTTTTAGTAAGGAAATATATCTTTAATAGTAGGTGAATGTTGATTAATTTTAAGGAAACTTAAAAGAAAAACATATCACTGATTCACCCCTCTCACTCTCAGTGATTCTTGAATCCTGGCTGGGTAATCATAGGGTATTGTGAGAAAAACTAGATTTGGTTTTGGCCAAGGCCTTACCCATTTATATATGATTTATTGGAATGAGTCCTCGATGGTAAGTTTTAGATGTCTAAGATTACACATTACATAATTGTGATATTAGTTAATAATGTCTATCTAATTATTTTAATATTTTTAATTTCCATGGATACATTTTTTATTTATGTGATTATTTATACAAAATTATTTGATTATCATTTATTTCCTTTCATACAATTCATTTCATACATAGCTTATTCTATATGAATACCATTATTGAGAATCTAAACTCACCCCTTTCTTATGTTTTCATTCCCCAAGATGACTAAAATGGTTTTATGATTGATATACAAGGATATTCTAGAGGGAATTAATATGATCCCAAAGAAAATACTATGTTTAATTATTATATTTTTGAATGTAATGTGGGATTCAAGTATAAATATAATTTACCAACACTACTAAAACTATTTTTTCATTTGGGATGTGATTTCTCTTATTTAATACCAATATAATAAATTAACCATTGGCTCTTATCTATTAGGGTTGGGGTCTTTACAATTGGTATTAGATCCAGGTTTATTAGAAACCTTAAAAAGTAGATTTATGAAAACATGGATTAGGAAAATTAACTATATTAATAACCTTGATAATATTCCCAAATAATCAAATATTTTGATTTTTATATTAGTTATACAAAAAATTTCAATTTATGTTAAGTGTTTCACTTGTTTAGAAGTTATAAATTATGATTTATAATGTTATTTTCAAATATAGTGTATTCCATTGTTTAGAAATAGTGAATAGAATAAGTAATGGAAACTATATCAATGAACTTAATATATTTAGAGATTTAAATTATAGAGAAAATATTAAATATAGAGCTGCAACTTGAGTTGAACAAATTATAACCTTATTAGGGAAGTTGGCTTTGGTTATGAGTAATGAACTAGCCTGTATGGAGCATGATGATGATCCATAATGTGGTGTAACAATGTAAGACTACTTCATGAATTGAAAACCTACATCATTAAAAGTGACTAAAAATACTTTTGTAGATGAGAAAAGGATAAGTTCCTTAGAAAATATATTTCTCTCATTGGGAATTAATGAAATGGATAAGGCTGTCTATCTTTTTATATTCTTTTAGTGGATGTGGATCAATGGTGGTCATTAATTACAATCACTAAGGATGAAAAGGAAATAGATTGCTTGGAATAGAATAATTTTAAGGAACTATTATTGGAAAAATATTTTCCCCATGAACAATGAGCAGATGTAGAGAGAATTGTTTTAATTCTAAGACCAAAGAAAGAGGGAAATGTTTCTAAGTATGAAGCTATGTTTAAAAGGATAGAAAAGGATACTGTGAATTTTATATGTAATCTAAAGAAAGAGATTATCCATTTCATTAATCATATTAATCCAATCCTTGAAAGGTAACCAATATCCAAAACATTCTCATCATATGAATATATTGTATCATGTGAAATATAGACAAAGAAAGAATTGTCCAAGCCTTATAGATTTAAAAGATATGAAAAGAATAAGAGGATGATAGAGATAAATATGGACAAGAGGAAGAAGAGAAATAATAATTTTCCAATATGTGGTAATTATTTAAAGAAACACCTTGGTACATGCTTAAAAAAGAAGTATTCCTTATGTGTGGGTAAAAAGTACATCATGCTCATGAATTCAAGGGTAAGGGTGAATTTATCAAATTATAATTCTTTAAATATAAGGATATAGGGAACTATTCCAACCAATGAAATGAAAGTCAACAAAACATACCACAAAATAATCCAAAAGGATAAGTCCAATATTATGCTTTTACTACAACCCATGTGTGAGTTCCTAGAAACATGGTGAAAGGTATGATTATTATCCACTCCACGATTGAAAATGTTTTATTTTATTCTGGATCAACACACTCTTTTATATCTAAATTTTTTTAAGGGTATCGTATCACCACCTCAATGATTATATATTGAGTTGGCATTGAAAAATCCTAATGGTAAGATTATCACATATCAATTATATAACTCTTATATGATATAATTTTGTGGGAATTTTATCCATGTGAACCTTTTTATATTTCATTTAGTTGAATTTGATACTATTTTGGGTATGGATGGGATCTCTTAGTATAGACCCCATATCAAATTTTTAGTTATGGAAGTTATATTTGATATTACAAATCAACCCTCAATCATATATCATTGTGAGGATAAAACTGAACACCCAATAGAAATTGCATATTGAATACGAGTTTTGATACTTATTCTTGAGGGATATTTATCTCAAATGGTTGGGTAGAAACTCAATATTGAATATGTTACTACTATTTAGGAATATGTTGATATATATCTAGAATATTTACCTAGTCTTCCCCTAATCATGAAGTTGAGTTTCCAATAGATCTTGTACATGGTGGTACACCTATTTAAAAGACTCCATATTGAAAGGCGCTGATTGAGTTACATGAATTAAAGAAGAAACTACAAGAGAATCTAGATAAGGTGTTCATTTCATTTAGTGCTTCCCCATGGGGAGCACCTATTTTTTATTTAATAAGAAATATGGGTCAATGCTTCTTTTAATTAATTATTGGGAACTTAGCAATATCAATATTAAGAAAAATCATATTCTACCCACATCGATTATATATTTGGTCAATTGTGAGGAGATTAATTTTTTTTTCTATATTGATATTTGATATGGTATCATCAGTTAAGGATAAAAAATGAGGATATACCCCAGAAAACATCCTGTATGAGGTATATAAATCATAAATTTATATTAATGACATTTGATATTACCAATGATCCTACTATCTATATGTATTTAATGAATAGAGTTTTTAGAGATTAACATGATCATTTTGTGGTGGTATTTATATATGATAGTGTTATATATTCAATGATAAAGGAATATCATTAAGAACATTTTATAATTGTGTAGAATACCTTAAGGAATGATAAACTACAAGCTAAATTTTCAAAGTGTAAATTTTTGATTCATAATGTTTCAATATTGGGTAAAATAATTTTAAGTGAGGGTATACATATAGATCCATAAATCATAGAAGTTATTAATAATTGGACTATACTAACCATGGTGACTAAGATCTATTGCTTTGGATAGTTATTATTGGTTATTTTTGAAGAATTTATCACAGCTATCTAACCCACTCACCATGATAACTCAGAAGGGATCAAAGTTCCTTTGGACTGATGAATGCGAGAAAAATTTCAAGGATTCAAAGAGAAGATTTTTCAATGCACCCATGCTTATATTACCCTACAATATAGAAGAGTTTTTAATCTATAGTGATGCATCATAGGAGGGATTGGGATGTGTCCTCATACATAATGATATAGTGATAACTTATGCCTTATGAAAATTGAAGGTCTATGAGAAAAATTACCCCACTCATGATTTAGAGTGATTTATAGTATTTTTTTCATTAAAGACACAGATAAATTATATTTATCGAGAAAGGTATGACATATATACTGATCAAATAATTTTAAAGTACATTTTTACAAAGAAATATTTTAATATATACTAGAGAATATTGTTAGAGCTGATTAAAGATTATGAAATATCATTACATTACCACCATGGGGCGGTGAACAAGCTAGAATATGATATGAGTTAAAAGTATGATGCCATCATATCTATGTTGAGGGAAAAAAATATCCAATATTTAAGGATTTACAAAGGATGGTTCTAGAAATCTTGAAGGAAGGTGAGGAATTTATCTTTCTCAAATAAGTGTTCAACTGTCCATCCATGTGAGAATTAAAGAGGCACATAAGGAAGATATATAGATATAGAAGAAGTTGAAAAATGATCTTGAATTTATCCTTGATTATGATTGAATTATAAGGTTCAAGAACAATGTATGTGTTCCATACATAGCATATTCCAAGGGTTTATTGGATGAAAATCATATTTCTTCATTATCAATTTATCCTGGAAGTATGAAGATGTACAAATATTTGAAAGAGTATTTCTGGTGGGAAAGAATGGGGAGAGATATTACCAAATATGTTTATTGGATCTTAGTATGCTATCAGGTTAAGGCTGATATATAATAATCTTAGTGAATGATATAACCATTACCCATTCCAAAATTTAACTGTGAAAATATCACCCTGGATTTCATCATCAGACTCCCCAAAACATATAAAGGGAACGATGCTATATGGGTAGTATTCGATCAACTTATGAAGTAAGAACACTTAATTACAATCAGATAACACTTATCTATTTTTCATATTTATAGAGTTTATATAAAGGGAGTGGTAAGGTTTAATGGAACACCATATTCTATTATATTTTATAAGGATATGAGGCTTACCTCAAATTTCTTACAAAGTCTCCAGTGAACTCTTGGTACAAAGTTGAGTTTTTGAACTATTTATCATCCTTAGACAGATTTTATATATAATAAGATCGTTAAAACTCTATAATACATGTTTAGATCTTAATATATGGATTTCAAAGGTGATTGGGACCAACAAATGCTTAATGTGGAATTTTCTTACAATTACTGATTTCACTCAAGCATTTAATTGATCCTTTTGAATCAATATAAGAAAAAATGTAAAAATACAATGTTTTTTTTAATTAATCTAGATAAAGAAATATATTGCTGTAATAGCCTGATATTTTATGATTATTTGTTCAAATAAATTTAATTTTTTTGATTTCTTGCATTACACACAACACCGAGTTTAAACGAACCACAATTTAATATTAAAGTATAGTTATCACCTAGATGTTGGATCGGATTATATGAATAGAAATAACTAAATTATGAAAAATTTATGGTTATATATGTATAAATTAATTATTTGGGTGTTTAATAATTATAAATAAAAAATAATAATTTGAAAGTAAAAGAGATATTTTTTCTGAAAAACTATTTTCATGCACACAATGTATTTTTATATTAAATAATTATATTAATCACTATTGGTGAATGAATTTAATGAAATTTATATATTATATAATAAATCTATTTTTTTACATTCATTTGAAAATTTTTCTAGGTATGGGTTAAGAATAAACCATGTTTTAACTTTAAAAATGTATTTTTCTTAAAAAAACGGTTTTCATCGCATGTGGTGTTCCTATTTTAAAATTATATTCTCCAATTATAGAAATTAAATTTTAAAAAATGGATCCCATAATTTTAATATTTAGGTTAAAATATGGTAAATAGGTTACTTTTTTTTCAAAATGAATAATAACTATGGTAAAATTTATCACCTCGGGTAAATGGTAAATCAGGTTAATCTTATCTAAAAATAAGTGATAAGGGCACAATTGTTCTTTCTAATTATTATTATATGAATTTAATTATATATTTATCACCTTATCCTCAAAATGTATTTGTTTAATAAGCACTTATCTATGATAATTACCCATATAATATTTATAGCAAAAAAAATTACAAAATTCCACTCTTTTAGTTTTAAATATTTATTATGTGTCCACATAGGGAAAATATGAAGTTATGAATAAATAAAATTGTCTATGTTTATATTAATGATATTAGTTTCATGATTTAAATTTATATATAATTTTGTGTAATTATAGAACGACTTTAAATATTTATGCAACACCGATGCTACAGTTCTCCATTTAATAAAAAATATATAAAATGATATTAAAAATATTAAATTTAATGTAATTTGAGTGATTTAATGTGTGATAATAATTTTTAGACGAATATTAAATATCAATGTTATGTTACAGAATTAACTTATAATTCTAAGATTTTATTAATTTATTTTATGTGAAAATTAAATAAATAGTGTCTAAATTGGAAATAATGATATTTTATGATAATAATATTTTATTAAACTTAAAAATCATAAAAACTATAAAATAAGAAAATGGTGGTAAAATATGGTTTAAAATTTTATACATGTCTCATTTATTGGACATTTGGAACCATTTTTTTGAGAATGAATTTAATATATTTTTATCTTCTAAGAGATCAGAAGGGTTCCCCTCATCTCAATTATAAAAGGGCAACCCTTATTTCTCTTCTTCACACAACTCTGGGCCTTCTATATAAAAAAAATACCAATTTATCTTCTACACTCTCCTAGAAACATTATATAGTATATTTTATTTTAAAAATACCAACCCTAGAGTCCTTAAGAGGAGATATAAAGGAGTTGTTACCAATAATAGGTAATCACCTTAACTGATCACTTTCTTTTTGATTATTATTTTAACTCATATGAATATGTTATATTTTTAATTTCATAAAAAATTTAGTATCCTAAATATAATTAAATATTATTATGATTATTAATCCACCATTATTTATCATATTTTCCATCATATGGGAAGTGAAAGTATCACTTGTGCGTATGTGTGGGTCACCATCTCCATATAGTGATATAATTAATTTTTCATTACCATATTTTATGGATAAATATTATAATGGATTTAATGTGTATATATGATATTTATGAAATAATTATGGTTATGTAATGATAATATCATATCTACCCTAAATCTTTCAATCTATTTGAAAATGATTTTGTCGGTCATGAGTATGTGTGGAATACCGTCTCGATGAAGCGATGAGATATGCTTTTCATTTTTTATTTAATTGTATTGTAATAATGATGGATTTAATGAATATATATGATAACTGTGATATAATAAGTATTCTATAAATTATATTTTTTATTTACCATTCCTTCATTTTATCTATCGAAAAAATAAAAACAACATTCCTACATACTTATGGCCTACCAACATCATGAACGATGTAATTCATTTTTCTATCTATATATTTTATGAATGAATATAAAAATGTATATAATGAATTTATATATTATATTTATAACATTTTTAACATTATTTATATGATTCTTACATGATAAAAATATAAGTACCAAAAGCATCAAATTTGAATATATATGAAAAAAAATCAAATATCACTCAGAACAACGATTTTAATAATGATGTGTTTACAAATGGATGATAAACTGTTATAAGTAAATCATATATAATATGATATATACTAGTATAGTTTTTAATATATTTATAAGAAATCTATATTTATTATATAAGAGGTTCAGATGTGTACAAAGGAACCTCAACCTAAGGTAAGGGATATCGTATCACTTTTATTTATGTGGATTATGATTCAAAAATTACCAATATACTAAGGGTTTTATGTTACAATATCATTATTTATCCTGATTATTTATCTTTATGTTTCCTATGATTAAATATTATGATATACCTCTCAAGAAACTCATGAATTTTATTATATTCTGGTTATTTATTTATAATATATGGTTTTATTTCATTTTACTTATCTTATGTATTCAATATACAAAAAATTTGTTTTTAATAAAAATCGACTATATTCATCTCTTCAGTTGAAAAAACTTTTTCTTACATATCCATGATTTCTAAATTTTTTTTAAAAAATATTTTTAAATATTATCCTATCACTATTTAAAGTTATTTTTAACCATGATTAATTTTTTTCAAAATGTTTTAAAATTAATATTCTTTTTTTTTCTGAACAAAGGAAATTATTGGATTTTTCTACAAAATTGAGAAAGCAATGTTTTATTTTAACATATAATAAATGAATGAAATTTCAAAAATTCATGGTAGGTAAATTTTTTAAATATTCAATTAAAATATCCCATGAATATTTTAAAATAAATACATCCTTAATAATTTATAAATATTTATGTTTTTAATAAAGTTATTTTAAAGTGAAATGGATATTTTCCTCAAGAAATGTTTCAAGTTATCTTTCAAAATAAATTTCTATATAAGATGAAATATTTGATGTAAATTATACTATACTAGGGATATTATCCAATGATTCCATTCTTATTATTTATATGGATGGTAAATTACTATTTTTATGACATATTTATGAAATCCATTTATTTTCCATGGGTTATATTATAGTGAATTGATGAAATGTTTATGAAAAACATTTATCTTCGTGGGTTATGATGTGATAATATAATGAATGTTTTATGATCTAATGGAACACACACACACACACATATAGTTTTTATTAAGTGATGGTGGTTATGTTATAACTAAGGATAGTGGTTACATTATATCGAAGGATGGTGGTTTCGTTATAACCAAGGATGGTAGTTACTTTATAACCAAGGATTATGGTTACTTTATAATGAAGGATGGCGATCATGTTATAACTAAGGATGGGTGGGACCTATATCTCCCCCCAACAAATTGGGTAAAGATTGGCATCTCATGAGATAAATAGGACTGTAATGGGGGTTAACCTTGTCTAGTAAGGGTATTTTTACACTAATATAGTCTTGGGAATGAATTGTGACTACTATAATGGTTTAGGGAGTGAACCCATTATACTATGTTCGTATTGGAAATGATCCTTGACTACTAAAGAAATGATTTTATATGCTTATGTGTATGACCCAAAATTATGACTTATGAAAATTTTATACTCCCATTATTCATGTTATTTTATTCATTTATGATTTATGTCTTATGAACTACTAATATTTATTCCATGACTTAATATTTTGATTTATGATATTAAGGATATGATTTTTAAATGTTATGATTGTGTTATCATACCCTTATGTTTATGTTATAGTCAAGTTACCATTGATATATCCTGTTTTTACCCTTATTGTCCATCTGATCTAACCCTTTATTATGTTTTCTCTCCCTGGGTTATGAATAATTGTATTAAGTATAATATATATAATAAGGGTTATAATTATGAACAAATTAGTGGGATAAGATGTAGATATTTTATAAATGACTTATTTATATGTCCAAGTTTCCAAAGGCACTATAATTATACAATTATGGAATAGATATTTATGTTAGATAATGGATATTAATCTATTAAGATGTTATATCTATCTATGAAAAGTAGGGATAATTAAAATTGGGACCAAACCTAGTTGAGGATATGACAAATAATGTTAGAGCCATTCACTAAGAGAAGCTCAAAGTTAGAAAAAAAGTTATACTGATAATCGTGAGAAAGATAAAGAGTTTGAAGTTGGTGAAAAGGAATTCATATAAATATATCACTGAAAGAGGGTGATGATATTTTGAAATAAGGGAAATATAAGCCCTAGGTATATTGGACACATAGATATTATTGATCATATCAAAATGATATCTTATCATCTATAGCTTCCACCGAATCTCTCCCAAGTCCACGATGTGTTCCATGTATCTCTCCTTAGAAAGTAAATAACCAATCCTTCAAATGTAATAAATTTAGAGACCATACCACTAGATAAATATCTCACTTATAATGATAAACCAGTGAAGATTCTAGATCATAGGGAGAAAGTGATACAAAATAAGACCACTCACCTGGACAATGTTTTGTGGTGAGACCATAAATTTTAGGAAACTACTTGGGAACCCAAGGATGTAATGGGATAGAGATATAATCATTTTTTTGTTAGAGTAATGGAATTTTGAGGAAAAAATTCATTTTAAGGGGGGTAAAATACAACACCCTAACATTTTATATTATATTTCTCTTTAATAAATATTATTTCTTCAATAGGTTGCATTACACACAACACCAAGTTTAAACGAATTGTAATATTATATTAAAATATTATCACCTAGATTTTGGATTTTAGGGTATAAATATGAATAACTAAATTATTAAAATACATGGTTTATACACGTATAAAATAAATTTATTGGTTATCAATTAATTTTAAATAAAAATAAAATCAATTGAAAATAAAGGATATGTTTTTTTAAAATTATTTTGTTTTTCACGAAACATGTTTTTATATTAATGAATTAAATTAATAACTATTGGTGAATTATTTTAATTAAATTTATATAATATATATTAATTTTTTTAACATTCATCCAATTTTTTCACTATTCATGGGACAAGAACCAATCCAGTTTTATGATTACAAACTATATTTTTCTAAAAGCAGTTTTCATCACGTTTTGTGAACTTTTTTTAAATTAATTTATAATAATTATAGTAATGAATTTGATAAAGTTGATTATATATTTTTAATTAGGTGGCCCAAATTTGGTAAATATGTTCCATTTATTTTTATCTATTAGGAATAATAACTATGGTAAAATATATAACCTGTGTAAATGTTAAATCGTGTTAATATAGGTTAAAACTAATTGGTAAAGACATAATTTTTTATATAAATTCTAAATTTTTGACTGAAATTAAACTCTTATCACCTTAGTCTCAGAATTTATTATGTCCCTGAAAACAATCCATATAATATTTAATGCAAAGAATGTTACAAAATGTCACTCTCTTAGTTTTAAATATCTATTATATATCCTAATAAGGGAAAATAGTTATGAAAAAAAATAAAAATGTCTATTTTTAGATTTTTAAAATTATTTTCATGATGTGAATTTATTTCTATATTTTATGAATAATATATTTCCCTTAAATTCTTATGAAACACCGACACAATATCTATTCATTTATTATAAAAAATAAATAAATGATTTCAAAAATATTAAAAGTAATATAATATGAGTGATTCATAGTGTTCCATGTATTTTTTAGATGAATATGAAATATTGTTATTTTTTAAATAATTATATTTTCATTAATTTTTTTTCTTTTTGTATTTTATGTTGAATTAAATGAATAGTGTTAAAATTGACATTAATGATATTTTATCAAAGTGATATATTTTTTAAATTATTTAAAAATAATTTGAATCTTGATATTGGAAAATGTGAATAATTTATGATAATTTTCTATACATTTTCCATTTATGGGCCATATTTTTTCTTATATGTAAAATTATGAAACATTAAGAGTGGAAGAGATGTTGTCATGGTAAAAGTTAAAATGGGTTAACTACACAGTTAAACCAAAAGATAAGGTTTAAAATATCACTTAAACCTATAAAAATTATATTTTATGATTTTATTTTTACAACATCATATCCCAACTGTGAGTATACATTAAATTGGATTCATTTTTCTTGATGATGACTTTTTTATATTTTAATCATTTAAGAAATTTCATGTGTGTCCTCTCCCACTCTTATAAAATGAAACCCCTCCTTTATTATATTTACTACATATTGATCCTTATATATAGACTAAAACCTAACCATTTGTCTTTAAAATATGCCTATACACATTATATTGGTTCTTGTATTCCCAAAATACAAACTCTAGGGTCCTCAAGAGGAGGTCTAAATGAGTTCTTCAAAAGAAGAGGTAATTGCCTTAACATATCACTTCCTTTCTTACTTCTTCTTTTAACTCATATAATATATGGTATTTATCATAAAATGGTAAAATTATTATCCTAAATTAACATAAATTTTATCATTATTATGAAACCACCATTACCCACCCTCTTTCCCATTAAATGGGAAGTGATAGTATCACTCATGTGTACATACGACTTAACATCTCCACATAATGATACAATTCAATTTTCATCACCATATTTTACACATGAAGATTATGATGTATTTAATGATTTTATATGATATTTATGAAATAGTTATACTTATTTAATTATAATATCATATCTACCTTTTTATCCTTCTAAACTGTCAGGAAATGTTAACGTCGCTCATGCACACGTGTCGACTACCACCACAACGAAAAAATGTGATTCATTTTTTTCCTTTATATTTTACTTGGATGTTAATTAATATGGTTTTGATGAATATATATGATTAATATTATATAATAGTGAGTTTTGGATATGTAATTAATCATATACCTTTATTTCATTCCATCAATCGAAAAGCAAAAAAGCGTTCTTGTGTATATATGACCTATCTTCTCCATGAATGGTGTAATTGATTTTTCTATAACCAAATTTTATAGATTAATATAAATACAGAAAATATGAATATATATTATATTTATATTTGTTTAATTTATAGATATTATGGAACCTTGATCAAAGTACAAAGATCATAACTACCGAACTTAAACATACCTGAAAAACAAAGAAGTTATTACACAAAATGATGATTTTAGTGAATAATTGTCAATTAATAGGTGTTAAAAGATTATAAGTAATTTATATATGGTTTTATATATATTATTATGTTTATTTAATATATTTATAATAAATATATAATTATTATATAGAATTTTTGATCATATACGAATGAAGTCAAACATGAGGTAAGGGTTTATTTCCCAATCTCATCATTATTCAAGATTGTTTATTTTTATGTCTATATTAAAGAAATTATTTTATATTTATATCTTAAAAACAATATTTTTTCTTATATTATGGTTATTCATTAACATTTCAATTAATAATACCATTTTATCTCTTTTTTACTTAAAATAATTGAGAATTGTTTTTTATGAAAAACCGAATTCATTACTCTTATAGCTAAAAAATCCTTTTTCTTCTATGTCCATGTTTTCTAAAAGTGATTTAAAAAAGGTTTTTACCATTTTAAGTGATTTATTAAATAAATTTTTATCCATTTTTTAATTTTTTTTAAAAGTAATATTCTTTTTATTTTTCGAAAGAGGTTCTTTTTGAATTTTTTTCAATAGTGTGATGGGAATGTTTTTTAACATATAGAACAAGGAAAAAATTTACTACCATAATGAAAATAAACTATTTTGGAGATTCCATTTCTAGTTTAAAAGGTTATTTTAAAATAAAACATTTTCTTAATATTTAGGAAATGCTTTATATTTCAAGGGGTATTTTACTCTAGAATTTTTTTAGTGATTTTTAAAGTATTTTCATCTATGTAAACATCCTTTGTTGAATCTTGTGATGATGATAAACATTAATTAATCCATAAAAATAATTTCTATGGATGGGTTCTGATCAATTTTACTAGGGGATTACTATTTTGATACTGTTATAAATTTCATTCTGAATGGTTTATGATTATGTTTGTTGATTTTGGAAAGTAGTGACCTATAATATGTTAGTTTTTTAAATATAAATGTTTACATTGATTATATTTCACTACTTTAATATGATTAATTCATTGGAATTATTAATTTATGGGTGTTTACTATAATTACCTATCCCCTTGATACACCTAAAGGTCTCACGAGACAAACTATATTTGGTTTTGGCTGAGGTCTTACCTATTTATATAATATGTATCGGCATGAGGCCCTGTTGGTACATTTAAGATGTCCTGGAATGAGGCCTTTATGGTAATATTTATATGTTAAACATTATTAATTCCATCATTATAAAATTATTTATTGATGTCTATATGGTTGTTTTAAAATTTTTTATAGCCATCGGTATGTTTTTAGCTCTTATGATTATTTATATGTAATTATTTGATTATCATTTAATTCATACCATATTTTTCATACCTTATTTAGATTTTTATATATGTATATCCTTACTAATAATCTATGATAAATTCTTTCTTATGTTTTCTTTCCCTATGATACCAGGAAATGTTTTAGGATTGATATTAAGTTATATTCTAGAGGGAATAAAGATGATCCCTAAGAAAATACTATGTTTTATTTTTATGTTTTAGAGTATAACATGGAATTAAATTATGCATCGAGTTTACTAATAATACGAAACTATTTAGTCCATTGGGATGAAATTTATTATATTTAATATCAATGTAATAAATTAACCACTGTCTCTCGACTACTAGAGTTGGTGACTTTACAAGTATTATCATTATCTCAGAAGAAAAGGTTTCAGAATCATTAATTACTTAAAATGCAGAAAAAGATATAAGAAGAACCCTAAATTATACTTTGAATTTTATTGTTAGTAAGGGGGAGAAAGATTCATCACACATATTGACTTTAAAAAAATTAAATATATATTAAAAAAATAAAAAGGGTATTTTTTTGAGTCCAAGTGTAGTATTTTTTGTCAATGATCCAATATGTGTTTGATGAGTAGAAATGAGGTGATGATTCCTATATGATTGGATATCATGATTATGAAATCATACTTGTTATTATGATTTTTTTTAAATTTTTATTAATTTATAAGACATGTTATTATAATGTTTTTAGTAGAAAAATGTTTTCATCAAGTGAAGAAATACAAGACCATGGGATATTGAATCATTTCATGAGGATTTTATTTGAAGGTCATGAATTTTTATTTATTTATAGGAAGTAAAATATGTATTAAAGATTATTTGAGTCTTCATGAAAAAATAAATTGACTTAATTATGATTTTATAAATAATTTGGTAAATAGATTTTTATTTAATAAAGGCTTGTTATTATAAGTTCTATACCTAGAATAATTCTAAGTATTTTGGTGGGTCATTATAAAAAAAATGGCCAGCACCAAGAAAGCTAAGAGGATATCTCAAACGTACATATGGGAGAATGGATCACCATGAAGGATCTATCCTGAATTTTAATCCTAATGTGTAATTTAAATGAGACTGATATCCTACATGCATATTCTTGAGCACACACGAGTGTGTGTGTAGGAGTTGCATGGTCCATGCAGGGTGACATACACAAAGGGTGTGTGGGTGAAATATTCCACATCAGACCTAGTTACTCTCATCGAGTGGCTGGAGGGATGGTTTTTTATATATAGGTTGCCAAGAACCTTCACATTTGATGTGGGATAGTTTATAGGTAGGTAATTTTCACCCACAATGAAACTTATGTAGAGATGCATAGTTGTCTGTTATGTTTTATCTCGAATGTACGACTAATATCTTCTTCATCAAAAATTTTCTACATGATAACTATCAATTCCATCATATGTGTTATCAAGGAATTAATACATATCATGCATCAAACATTCCCAAAATATTTCATCTATGAAAAAACACTCAAAGTGAACGCACGAAGGCATTGAATCGACCATGCCCAAGAGGATCGACTGCACTCCCAATTACCAATCGACCGGACAACGTACTATGGATTGACCATGCTTAGTTTGATCAACCACATGGGTAATGATCCACCTACTACATGATTTTTTTTATTATTCCACTATAATTGTGTCAATATTACATTCTAACGAGTTAATTATTTTTAAGATCAACCATGAATATTAGATTATGTAAGAATGTGTTTGAACTGAAAAATAGAGTATCTATTATTAAATGAGAGAGGGAATCAGTGAAATAACTAAAATCATTCACGAATTTAGTGTTACTATAATTCTTTAATTGGTTGGGAAAATTAAAGACAATGATATTCATTCATTGATAGGACATCTTGAGGTCAAACCATGAAACAAACTAGTTCATTATAGAAGTATCGGTTCGTCTTGAGTTCATTTGAGTATTTAATTAAGGAACATGGCCATGTGATATTACATGAAATAAATGGTTATACATTATATAAATGGGTTTTACCAATATTAATTTGTTTTATAGGTTCATCCAATGTTCATTAGGTATTTTAAAAAGGATCAAGTTCATGCATGCGAGGATTAAAATGCAGAAGCCTGAGTTGTGTAGGCATTTGAAATAAGATAAAAGCATATGAAAGACTTTATAATTACATAATATATGGAATTAATGCACAATAAATTTCATTAATCATGGATCTAAATAATTTTTTATAATTTTTTATTGATATAGTATGCAGACCATGAGTGTGAGGATAACATGTGAAGAGAGGAGATACACCTGAGCCTTAAAGTTTTTAAGATGTGGCACATGCACATCGCATACATTAATGTATTAATATTGATAAAGTAATACATTGTAACACCCTTAAATTTTAGTTTCAATGAATAATAATTTCAATAACTTAATTAACATGAAATATTGAGCTTTAGGAAAATTGATATATATTATAAAAATATTATTATTTAAATCTTGACATTATAAACTAGCCATTGAATTGGAAGAATATGAATATGAGTAAATTCATTATTAAATGAATTTCTAATGGTCCTAATCAATAAAAAAATATTTATTAATTCTCATTAAATAAACAATCATTTTTTATTGTGGTCATTTTTTACTTCAAAAATACATTTTCTTCAAAAATGATTTTATTTTATTTTGTGCATGGAGATTATAATTAATGTTTACCACTTTTAGAAAATTTATTTTATAAAACTAACTTCATTATTTTAACTATCATATCAAAATTAAATTTTGGAATTTTTTTTGGGTTTTTCTAAATTAAATTATTTTTTTGGGAATAGTGATAATTATTGATTTTTTAAGTACGTTCATTTAATCACATTAAATAAAGTAATCAAAAAGTACTATTATACTTTGGATTTGATATTAAAGGGAAATATGATCAATTCTAATTATAATAATATAATAAATTTCATTTTTATCATTAATTTTCATGATTTTTATATAAGTTAATTTCTATGCTTAAAAACACATTTTTCTAAAGACTATTTTTGTGTGTTTTATATATTTATATTAAAATTAATTTCTGCTACATAGGGATACAATTCATTTTCCATAACTATTTTCATAGATGGTTATTGTTATGGGTTTAATGTTTATATATGATATTTGTGATATAATTATGCTTATAGAATTATAATATGATATCTAACTTCATACCTTCATTTCCATTGGAAAATGATAACGTTTCTCGTGTGCATGTGTGGACTACCACCTCCAAGTAGAGATATGATTCAATTTTATTTTCCAATTTACCTACATGGTTATAAAAATATATTTAATTTATATATATATATTTATTATTTAATATATAATTATGGTTCTATAATTATAAAATAATATTTATCTTTCTTTCCATCTTTTCGTTATAAAATAAAAAAAACATTTATGTGTATGTACAAACTACAGTCTCCTTGAATAGTGTAAATAATTTTTATATCTCTACTACTTATATATTAATTTAAAAATGAATATAATTAAAATAACTGATATTTATATAATTATTTACATTCTATATGTGATTAAACCATGATCAAAGTAAACATATTAGAAATTCTAAACTGAAACTTCCCTGACAAATGAGACAGTTGACACCTAGAAATGATAATTTTAATATGGAATTATTAATAAATAGGTGTTGAAATGTTATATGTGGATCATATATGATATTATAAGTATGTAAATTATTATTTTATATAATTATAATAAATATAAATTTATTATATAGAAGGTTATATAACTTTCGAAGTAAGTCAAACTTGAGGTAAGAGATTTTAATCTCACTTTTATTTTTGTGAGACTCATGAAAAATTTATGAACTATTTATTTTATTTTGTGTATATACATCCCATGAATTAATTTTATGATTATTATCATGAAAAGTATCAGGATTTAAAAATCTATCGAAGGTTCTCACTTCTATGAAGTTTTTATTCGGATACTACAAAAGTAGTAAGGATTCTTCATCTGGATATTGTTTTGATGTGAGATGTTGGATTCTATTCACTTATATTCTTTTACGAGGTGTATCTAATTTTAATTTTTATATAGTATCATAAATATCCTTATTTTAATGGTATTTTATGTTTCATTTTAAGTTATTTCATTCATAGTGTTTATGAATCAAATTTTATTAAAGTAGTAGGGATTTATGTTTCAATCTCATTATAATCAGGATTATTCATGCTTTAATTTCCATTGAAGGAAATTACATGATCCCTATAATAAAAAACTACTTCATTTTATTTTACTATATATTTTAATATAATTATCATGTCATATTACCGTTTCCCTCTATCTAGAACTTAAAATGATAGAGAAAATGTTTTTAATAAAAAAGACCATATTTCCGTTTTGGCTGGGAATCCTTTTTCTTTCATATCCATTTTTTATAAAATATTTTTAGTAATTTTTGTAATAATATCTAATGTTTTTTAAAATTTATTTTTATTAATGTTTTTTATTTTAAAAAATAATTTAAAAACAATATTCTCTTCCTTTTCTGAATAAGGAACTTTTTACTTTTTGTTGAAAATTTTAAAGGAACCATTATTTAAGCATACATGGTTTAGATGAAATTTACTATAGTTATGAACAATCAGTTATTTGAATATTACATTATAATTTACAAAGTTTATTTTCAAATTCATTTTTTAGTTAAGAAAATGGTAAATTTTTGGATTTTAAATAAGTTATTTCAAAATGAAAAGCATATTTTATTCAAAAAATATTCCAAGTGACATTTTAAAGGAATTTTTCATTTAAGATGAAATACTTTGATGTTAATTTTGATTAACAAGAGATATAATCCAATTATACCATCCTTATTATTTCTCTATATGGTTTATAATTATGATGATATGTTTAGAAAGCCTGATTATTTTCCATGGAATTTTCTGTGATGAAATGTTTAGGAAACATGTTTCCTTTAAATATGGTATGGTATGCTAATATGATGAATGTTTTATGATCTTGTGGAACATATATGAATGGATTTTTATTATGTTATGGGTGGTCTTGGAATTATATATCCCTCTAATTCATTGGGTAATTATGGATATCTCAAGATATAATAAGAATTGGAATGGGGAGTGAACCCAGTTCCGTAAGGGAATTTTTCCACTATTACAGTCTTGGGTGTGAACCATGGCTAAGGACGTGATGATATAGTGAGAAAACCCAATCCACTATGACAGTATTTTAAGTGATACTTGAATGATTAAATCAATTTTTATTCCTATTTTCTTTCCAAAAACTTATGTCTCCTGCCATTATTATGCTCCCATGGATCAGGTTTTTTATTCCATTATGATTCATATCTTATGAATTACCCAAATTTATGGCATGAATCATGATTATGATCTATTATATATTATGTGTTGTTTTAAAATTTTAATCTTATATTCTTATACACTTATAATCAGGTCATTCTTATGTGATAATTAATATCTACCTTGTTTACGCTTACATAGAATCTAATCTCACACTTTTATTATGTTTACTTTTCTTTAGGATATGAAGAAAGGTTTTAAGTATAATACGTCTAAGAGGGGTTATTTTATTGAAGAACTAAGTGGTAGATAATATAGATAATTTATGAACCGGTTGTTTATGTATCCAAGTTTCCAAATTCACTATACCTTCACAGTTCTGGAGTGGATTTTAATGCTATAATGAATATTTATATAATAAGATAAAATATTAAAGAATAAAAAATATGGGTCAATATAGTTGGAATCATAAAAGGTTTTAATTAATCTTTGGAGATTAAAATTAGAAAAATTTACTGAAAAACGTAGTGATAAATATATTTATAGTTAAGTATCTGAAATTTATGGTAAAAATGAGTGTTTTTTTATAAGTTAAGACATCCATATCTAGATACAAACAAGTGGATATACCTGTGACACAAATGAACCTATAGGTAAAAATTTAGAATGGGGGAGATCAACTATTAATTGTATCAACACTGGTTCTTTAAGAGTTGGAAAAGGCTATACACTTTTCAAGACACTCCCATGGGATATGATTGGGTCACTTCACATTTTATTTATATACCATTATGAAGTATTTATATATATGATTATCATGGTTGAGTTTGATTAATATAAGGCGTCGTATATGGAAAGGAATATATCACAATTTTGAGTGATTTTTAAGGAATTTATGAGTACATAATTAATGTTTACACTATGATATTTATTTGTTATAAATAATTATAAAAAATAGGATAAATCATGTTATTGATGAATGTGATGGAAAATGTAATTATTTTTCTCCTAAAAAACTTAATTGTATGTGATCAACAAGGTAAACCCCTATGATTATGCCAAGTCATATATAATGATACATGATTAAATACATAAAACTTGATGAGTTTCCTAACACTTCAAATAAAAGGAAGATGTAATTTTATTGAATTTCAAGTCATAATAACTATAGGAAAGAAAGTTTAATTTTCTTCATGTCAAGAACAAGGGAATAAAAACCTAAGAGAATGTCAGAAATGACATATAAGATTTTTTCTACGTTGAGATGAAGGTTATAGAGTAATAAGTTTCTAAGGAATTCATTGTCTTATGTGTGGGGATCTTGGGAATTATCTGAGTCAATTCCCTAATCTGAGGTTAACCCTCAACTAAATAAGGGACTATGATATGCCAATTACTGAAGTTGAATGATTGAAGTGTTTATATATTGGATTTTAAGAATTATTTTGTAAAAGTGTTTTATCAATGATATTATTTTTATAAAAATCATGAAACGTCTAAAAATTATTTTTTAATAGTTTCTTTTAAGGATTTACAATGATATGTAGAATTATACAGTTAACCTAGAAAAGTGATTTAGTGGTAAGGTGATATTTTAAAAAAACACACGATTGAGGGATATATAACCCTTAATATATACTTGATATTAATATAAAAATTTTTATATGGTATAAAGATATGATTCATATTAATAAATTAAATTGGATAGTATCGAGGACCTTTATATACATATTTTATCTGATGAAAATTGATTTATATTATCCTTGGTAAAGTTTACATCATTTTTGGATTTATGGGGTATATTGGATAATTTGTGTAGAGTAATTTTTTTTGATGGAATTATGATTTTTATTAATGGTTTATAGTGATTAAAGTTATTTTGGGAACATATTGGCATGTTTTAAGATAATATATGATCATTGTATTCATGTGTTAATATTTGACATTATGAGATACCTTATGTTGAATGGGGAAAATGTTGAATTTTATCTTGAAAATAAATGTGTGATAAAATCATTCCAATTTTGGGGGTTCACAATTTTATTTGACATATTTTTGAGGATTATTAAGGTTAAATCTTTATGTAATGCTTTAAGTTGAACTTTTGATGAGGGTTTAGATATTAATATATTATTTCATCAGATGAATTGTTATCCATGTTGGACAACTTATATTGACCACTTTTGTTTTAGTAGTAACTATAAATTGATGAATGACTTTTCATCACTTTACGGTTCTTATAAAAGAAAATTTTAGTGGTTGAGGTATGAAAAAATCATCTTAAATAATCTTTTCTTGGAGTAAGAGAAGAAGTAGAATTGATTGAAGCACAACCAAATGATGAAATTTTACTTATGAAATTTAAATAAATCAAGTACGTATATTTTCCCATGTACTCTATCTTTATAGTAAAATAATCCCTCAACTTTAGGAAAATGACATTTAAATGAAAAATTTATCCTTTAACCTACATTTATGAGGAATTTATGGTCTTTTCACACCTCACCAATTTATGGTTTTGTGGTCATTAAATTTCTCATGACCATGAAATCTATAACTATATATTAATACTTATATGTTAGTTTTCTCTTTCATGTACATATTTTTAATTCCCACCAATTTTATCTTTATCTAGGAACTAAATTATGTTTTATTTCCTGAAAATGCTATGTTTTTCACTTCTTCCTTTCAATGAATGTTTTATTATCCTTCTGTATGATGTGAGTTTAAAAAAAGGTATTTTCAAATAATAAACCTTTAATAACTAAGATATGATTTTAAGGAAAAATTTTATTTAATGAGGGTAAAATGTAACACCCTAAAAAATTTAGTTTAAAATAATAATAACCTCAACATATTTCTTAACACGCAATTTTGATCTTTAAGTAAATTGAGATACATTATAAAAATATTATAATTTGAAGATGAACGTTATAACCTAGAAATTGAAATAGAGGATATAAATATGAGTAAATACATTATTAAATAAATTTATATTGGTTCTACTTAGTACAAAATTGTTTTTTAATTCTTAGGAAATAAGCACCTATTTTTTAGTAAAGCTATTTTATGCTTTAAAAATGTATTTTCTTCAAAAGATATTTTTATTGAATTTCATGCACAAAAATAATAATTAATTTCTAACAATTTTAGAAATTTTATTTTATAAAATTAAAATAATTTTTTAAATCATCATATCTAAATTAAATAAGATTAAAATTTTATATATTTTTCTAAAATAATTGATTTTTCAGTAAATAGTGAAAAATAATGATTTTTCAAATAACGTTGTTTATTTCTATTAAATAAAGTAATTAAAAAGTACCATTATTTTTTGGATTTGGTATTAAAGTAAAATATGATAAATTTTATTTATAATAATCTAATTAATTCCATTTAAATTAGTAATTTTAATTATTTTGATATAAGTTAATTTTTATGCCTAAAAACATATTTTTCAAAAAACTATTTTTCATTGCGTTTTATGAATTTATATTAAAATTAATTTCTTAAACTTATAGAGATTTAATATTAAAAAATTGATACCGTATTTCGAATCATGATGTCCAAATTTGGTTAATATATCCCTTTTATTTTTTTATCATTATAAATAGTAACCATTCTAAATATTTGTTACCTCAATAAGGTTAAAATAGCTAAAACAAGGTAAAAACTATGACTGTAAGTCTCATAATCAACCAAAAAGTTGTTTATATTTCATTTTATGAGTAAATTTTATCCATAATCATCCAAAAATATTAAATTTGACCTTTTGTTCCATTTATCTTTGATTATGTCCTATATAATATTTTATTCAAAGAAAAATAAAAAAGTCACTCTCTTCTTTTAAATATATCTTATATGTTCACATATGGATAAAAATAAGTTGCGAATTAATATTAAAGGTTATTTTTGAGCATAATAAAATTATTTTCTTAAAAGGTAATTTATTTTTAATTTTAGTGATTATATAATTACCTTAAACGCTTATCAAGTGATGATACAATGCTTGTGCAAGTTGTGCAGAAATCAAAGTTAATAATTTTAAAAGCATTAAAAGTTATATAATTTAGATGAATAATTTATTTAATATTTTTTTTTAAATATAAAATATTTTTAATGTTTTAAATGTTTATATTTTAATTCCATTACTATCTTCATGTATTTAAAGTCAAATTAAATGAATAGTGTAAGAAAATGGAAATAATGATATTTTATGATATTTTATTAAATTATTTTAAAAAAATAAAATATTTAATTATGGTAATATGGATAATATATGGTCTAAAATTACATATATTGACCATTTATAATCAAATTTTTACTTTATAAGTAAATTTATAACCCTTTAAGATTAAAAAAGTTATTACCATGGTTAAGGTTAAAAGTGGCTAACAAAGGGGTTAATATGAAATATATGGTTTAAAATGATATCTAATCCTATATAAATTTAATTTTATGAATATATTACGGATATATCATCCTTATATTATAATCCATGTTATTTTGGAAACACTTGAGAAATAATGCGTAATGTTTTGAAAAATTATAAGTTTGCCCCTTCCCACTCTTATAAAGGGACACCTGTCCTCTCTCTTATTTTCCAAAAATTGAGATAATTACCTTAAATAAAACCAACCAATTTTTCTTTTTAGATACCTTATAAATGCATATAAGTGATGGTATTCTTAAAATAACTTTCCATGGATCCTTAAGAAGGGATCTAATGAAGTTCCACTGAAGAATATCTAATTATCTTAACTAACCTTATTGAATTTATTTATCTATATAACTCCTCTATTTATGTGGAACTAACCATAAAATAATAAATTTAGTGTAATAAATATAAAAAATTATTATTATGATTATGAAACCATCATTAATCACCCTCTTTTCCATGAAATAGGAAGTGAAATTATCGTCTCTTCGTATGTGTGGACTACCGCCTCCACGTAGCGACACAATTCATTTTCCATCAATATATTTTATTGATATTTATTATGATGTGTTTAATGTTTATATATTATATCTATGAAAAAATTATGAATCTTGAATCATTATATCATATCTACATTCTTAAATTCCCATTTTTTGGAAACCAATAACTTTACTCATGCGTACAAAATGAGGCGCGACCCATTGTGCTGACGGATTGCTTTAATGAACCATCACTGATCAGGCTATCACCCTCCGGGATGCTCTTCCATCTCGGCTGACAACGACCCTTTCCTAGCTGGGGCTCTCTCCGGAGTGACCCCTTCATGGGGAGGGGGTTTCCTTGTGTGGAGGGTTCGAAAAGGCCACACAGGAGAATTCCATTTCTAAAAAAAAGATATGGAAGTTTATATATATTTAATAAATATATATATATTTTATGGTATAATTAATTTTCAGTATTTATATAATAATATTTATCTTTCTTTTATTATTTTCATTAGAAAATGAATTCAACATGCATGCATACGTATGACCTACCATCTCCATGAACGACGTAAATAATTTATATCAATATAACTTTTATGGATTATTATAAATATATATATAATGAAAATATATGGTATTTAAAATATTAATAACACTATGGATATTATGGAATTGTGACAAAAGTAAAATTGAAACAGTTAACACTAGGAAACTATGATTTTATTTAGTATTTTTTAATAAATGGGAGTTGAAAGGTTATAAGTGGTTCACATATGATATGATAAGTATGTAAATGATTTTATTATAGAATTATAATAAATTTAAATTTATTATATATCAGTTTATATCTATTTCAAATCAATACAAACCTAATGGAATGGATTTTCATCTCACATTTATTTTTACAAGACACTTGAAAAATTCTCCACTTGTTTCTTTTGTGTGGTGTATATAAATGTCATGAATGTATTTTATGATAATTATAATAAAGATTATGGGGATTTAAAAATCCATATAATTTTCTCTATTTCATTATATTTTGATTCATAGATTACCAATTCAGTAAGGATACTTTGTCTCCATATTGTTTTGATGAGACATATTTGATATTATGGACCGATATTATTTTATGTGTGGGAATTTACTACCAGTTTGTTATGTTTTATCAGTAATATCCTTATTTTCATAGTATTTTATGTTTCATTTGAACTTATTTTAATCATGGGTGTTATGAATAAAATGTTATCAAAGTAGTAATGGATTTATGATTCCATCTAATTTTAATCAAGATTGTTTATACTAGAATTTACTTTGAGGGAAATTATACGATCCTTATCAGATAAAACCATTTCATTATATTCTTCTCTAGTTATTCATGTAATTTTCAATTAATAGTACCATTTTTCTATCTTTCGTACTTAAAATGATTGAGAAAGTATTTTAAAGAAAAATATACTTAATTTCTTATTTTTTACAGGAATCATTTTTATTCCGTATCAATATTTTCTAAATTTTTTTGATGAAAATTTTTACCAATATAAAATGGTGACTTAATGTAAAATTTACCCATGTTTGAATTTTTATAAAATGGTTTAGAAATAATCTTTTGGTCATTTTTCAAACATGCCACTTTTGAATTTTTATCGAAAATGTTAATGGAATATTTGTTTTAACACACATTAAATGAAAAAAATTTCACACTATCATTACCAGTCATTGTTTAAAAATTCATTTAAAAGTTTACCAGGTTTTTTTCAAAGAAAAACTTTTCCCTAATATTTGGGATTTTTTTAGATTTTCAATAAGTGATTTCAAAATGAATATATTCCCCAATAAATATTCCATGTATTCTTTTAAAGGTATTTTTTATCTAATATTACATCCTTAGATTTTACTTATGATTTACATGAAATATGATCCACTGAATCCATCATTATTATTTATTTTGATGGTTTCTGATTATGATGATGTGATTTTTATGAAACTAATCTATTTTCCATGGATTATGCTATGATGGAATGTTTATAAAACCCATTTACTTTCCACGTGTTATGATATGTTGATATAATTATTTTTTATGATATTGTGGAAAAATTATGAATTTATTATGATTATTCTATGGATGGGATTGAAATTATATACTGCCACAACCCATCCTCGGTGCCCGTGCTGTGACTACCCCAATCCCGCCCTCCATAGGCTAGGGGATGGCGACTAGTACCAAAGGCATAAATCCTGATAAAAGGGAAGGTATTGCCTTTTTAAAAGTAAACAACATAACAAAGTACGCAACAGAAGTAAGCACTAATAAGAACTGTAAACAAAAGTAAGTGATGAAAAGAAAGGGGCCAGAAATACAAGCCCAACTGTAACTACAGTACAACTGAAAAGCTAGTACAACCTCAGTAAAGTAAAACAGCAACCACTGAGTCATCCTCTGGGAATCCCACTTTAAGGGTGGGTACAGATGGTCTCCTTAGCACCTCGGGTCCGTCCGTCTGCTCCCTGTACGTCTCGTCAAGTTGTCCACCTCTAGGTACCATCCGGCTCTACAAGTCTCTACCTCGATCAGTGTTGTCCATATTCTGCATCCAACACAACGTAGTGTAGGCATAGCCCATGCAGGGGTGAGTATAGCGATACTCAGTAGGGACCCCGAGACCTGCGAGTTCTCACAATATCCACTAAGGATAAAAAAGAAGTAAGATAAAAACATGGAGTATCAACCAACTATACTTAGGTATATGACCATACATATATCTAAGTTATCAATCTCAGTTCGTCTCCAACTCTCAAGCCGAAGCACAATCCATTATACATAGGAAAGCAAGTCAATCACATCAATGATAAAGATTGAAATTCAAGACTCAGCTAACATAGGTATACACAACTTAAAGAGAGTAAGAGATGATTAGTTTTAGCCACTGAATAATCTATCACTATCGAACAACAAATATCCATAGAAACCTAAAATAGAAGTATCTCATTGCTGTCAAACCCACAAAGGTTTCAGTCCAGTATCATTGCTGTCGAACCCACGAAGGATTCAATCCAGTCTCGTTGCTGTCAAACCCACAGAGGATTCAGTCCATTCTAGTTGCTGTAGAACCCACGGAGGATTCAGTCAAGTCTTGTTGCTGTCGAACACATGGAGGATTCAGTCCAGTCTCGTTGCTGTTGAACCCACAGAGGATTCAGTCCAGTCTCGTTGCTGTCGAACCCACTGAGGATTCAATCCAATCTCATTGCTGTCAAACCCACAGAGGATTCAGTCTAGTCTCGTTGCTGTCGAACCCACGGAGGATTACAGTAAAGTTGTCATCATCGTCGAACCCATGGAGGATTCCAGTATGGTTTTCATCATCATAGAACCCACATAGGATTCCAGTACGGTTTTCGTCGTCATCGAACCCATGGAGGATTCCTGTACAGTAGTCATCGCAGTCGCAGGCAGCTCTAGGGTTCCCGCACACATCACACTCGATTCCAGGAGGGTCCGCTCCTCGAGCCAAGGGGTCGATACATCAACTATCACTAAGTCTTGAGTTGATGTATCCTGAAGTTTTGTCTCGTTAAAAAGAACCCAATGCGACAGACAACGCGTCAATCAGATTCCCGGTCTGAGAGTTATTGGCTTTTCCGTTCTAGGGGCCCAGTTTGGAAAATGCTCATTCCAAACTCGACCATTTTCCAAAGTTGTCCAAAACTCACTTAGAGTATCGCAAAAGGAACACCTCTTCGTATGGGTCCCAGTGACGCAGACATCGTGTCGTTCAGATGCGCGGTCTTAAAGTTATTAGTGTTTAGGTGAAACGAGACCGACCCTTCAAACCCGGTGGGATGGCGGGTCGGCCCGTCCTGGCTCGGAGGGTCCGACCCGACTAAGGGGTCGCCCCGACCCAAAAATGCACAGCGTAGCTGGGTGCTGCCCGACTGGGTGCAGCCCGGCGTGTGCGGCGCTGCCCAACTGGTCGAGCGGCTCGGCCCAGGTGGTCGAGCGATGCGGGGGGCGCGGCCCCCCATTTTCCTGAACCGGCGGCGCCGAGTGGGGCTGCCCTCCCATCCGGCCAGCCGAAGCTGGATGGTCTTCCCAATGCTAGCGGCCCACATGGGCAGGCCACAATCCTCCCGCGTGGCAGCTGCGGGTGCCACAACTCCTTCTGCCCGGTCGGCCGATGAGCCGGCCGGTTCTTCCGCCGGAGCGGCCCTCCCTGCGTGGGCCGCAATTCTCCGTAGCGCGGCGCCATGGGGCACTGTGGTTCCTCTATCCTGAACGACTTCGACCGACCAGTTCTTCTTTCGCCGAGCGGCCCGAGGTTGCAGGCTGCGGTTCTTCGATACGTGACCGGCGCATGGCCTCCACCTTCGATCGTCGCCACCCCTATTTTCCACCGCCTCCCGTTACAAATTAAAAATCAAGAAACAACTGAGGATTTTTGGACCGTGTTCGTTCTGCCCGCGCCCTCTGCGTTAGGCATTAACAATTGGCCATAAATAGACATTCACATTTAAAAATGACAAGAGTATAATTTTATCAAACTAAAATTATACAATTCTCTTAACTCGAAATTGACGCCGCACCTCTTCGAGCTGCGGAAGAGGAACGTCGCGGTAGTCGGGTGTCGCAGAAGAATGGTGTTGATTCCGTTGACGTCGGAGTGCATCTGAAGGGGAAGTGGAATCTCCTCTCTTGTCATGGAGAAAGAGGAAAGAAGACACTCCATCATTATTCAGGGGAATCGGCGTTCTTCGTTGAAGAAGACATCGTTCTTCATGGAAGGTTAAAGCTCTCTTTTAATTCTCCAAAGATTCCCCCACAACATTTTCCAAGCCAAAATTATATTAAGGCTTCCCCCAATTTTTAGAAGATATTCCATGCCATAACAGATTAATTCAAAAGAATAAATTATTTAAGGGTTCTCACATAATTAAATTGATAAGGTTGAAACATTAATGAAAAGGGTGGAATGTGGAGAGGTAACACCCAATTAAATGATGGGGAGTTGTCAAAAATAAATATAAGGGGAGTTAAATGGGGGGGGGGGGGTTCAAGGGAGTTGATGGGAGGTGATAAATTAGGGGCTCATGTTGGACCAACCTCCCTTAGTTATATCCTCCCACGAGAAGTTAGGTGGGGTGTGGGCCCCACCTCCAACTTCCTTTTGGAGGAAATAAGTTCCACTTAAAATAAAACTGTAACACAACAATTTTATTTAATTATTAATGAATCCCTAATATTTAACTACCATGCACGACAAAACGCAACTGCAGTAAAAGTCCCCTTAGGTGAATACCAGCACTGTGAGTTCATTGGTGTCCTCAGATTTCAATTACGAGCATCAGTTCAATAGATAGAAAAACCCACTTGTTCGTTCACTGAATGTACCCAAAAAAAACTTTAGAAAATTATTCCGGGCACACCGAGACTCGGAATCAGGTGCCGTAAAAAACTACGTACTTGTAAAATCCAAAGAATTTAGGAAAACAATTTCCTTAGAATTTATGGGTCTTTACATATACCCCTAAAATGCATTGGGTAATGATGGATATCTCCTGAGCTAATAAATACTAGAATGGAGAGTGAACCCAGTTATATAAGGGAATCTATCCACTTTGAAAGTCTTAGGAGTGAACCTTGACTAAGGATATGATAGAATAGGGAGTGAACACAATCCATTAAGATAGTCTTGGTAGAAATATTTGAATAATAAAATTATTTTCTATGCTTATGTGTATCCCAGAAACTTATGTCTTATGCCATTATTATTCTCTCTTGGATCATGTTGTTTGATCCTTTATGATTCATTTGTTATGAAATACCAATATTTATGTGATGACTCAGGATTCTGATCTATGATATGCTGGGTATGGTTTTTAAATGTTAAGATCAATATATCATAAACTTATGCTCATTTTATACTTCAGTGAACATTGATATCCCCATTTTTTAACCTTATTGAGAATCTCATCTCATCCTTTTATTATCTTTCCTTTTTCCTAGGATATGAAGAGTGGTTTTTAGTTTAGTATGTATAATAAGGGTTATATTTGTTACAAACTAATTTGGATATGATGTAGAGAATTTATGTAATGACCTACCCATCCTCATTGGCTTGAGAATATAATGAATCATTAATAGGCCTTAAACAAGATCCCTAATACACCAAAGGATGGAAATAAATGCAGAAGGGTATCAAATGAAAGTGGGGGATGATTTTACATTTAATAATAAAACCACTATATCACAACCATAACAAAAAAAACCACTAAATGATTCATGAACAACTCAACTACATTATTTATATAAAAAACACTCCAGCAACAACAGAAGACCAAGAAACTATCAAAGTAAATAGCAGAAGATAACTAAAAGAACTACAAGAAAACCACAAGACTCCATGCTCCACAATCTTCATGCTCCAATATCACCAAGAAGACCATGTATCATGAGGTGGTGCTAAATACACATGATAATTTACCTTAGCCCCTGTCCTGAAATATAGCATATGCAAAAGCACCAAAGTACCAAAGCAGGGGTGAGTATAAACTTCAGTAGATTTTCTGAAATAAATTCCTTACTCATGCTAATAGGATAGAGAGGTTAACAACATTTATATAAAATAGTTTATATAAAAAATATCTAAAAATGGTTTATATCAAACAATTTTTAAGAACTGTTTATATCAAAATTTAAACTAAATACATAGTACATAATTTTCCAAGGAAAGAACATAAACAATCCATTAAATCATTTAACATTCTATTTTGTGTAACCATTCCACATATCCACACAACCAACCCAGTATGAAACCTAGAACATGAATAAATCCACAACCCTTATCCATCCCAACAATGATAGGGGGACTTCTTACCCTTATCCGACCCATATATAGATGAATGTTTGATAGGTTATAGCCCTAACTTTTTTCCATCACAGAAATGATGGGGTAGAATCTTGACCCTTATACATTTAGAATCCATATGAACACACACAAAAATTAGGGAATTACACCTTTGGAATTGCAAATAAGGTTATATTTCAACCAATCTTTGAAAATGCAATATGAACACACATGACCATTATTCCATTAACCAATGCCAAAACAAACATTCCATCCATTTTAATAAAACTGTTCTTTGATTGAAAACTATTAAACAAACCAATTTAAACCAACCATTTAATTTCATTAAAAACATTCATTTTTTTGAAAAAAATTTAATTAAATCCAATAACTACAATTCCAAAAAATCCCCATTTCAAAATACTCATTTTAAGATCAATAAGCAAAGCACATTATCAAGATCACTAATTTTCCAGATTTCCACAATTTACCAAATCGTTAAAAAATAGGGTTTCCAAAAATTCCTAAATAGAAAAAGCAATATTAAATCATCACAATGAAATCAATTTGAAATAATTATAATCAGTTCTAGCAATAGGAGTTGAGAGTTAATCCACATACCTCAAAGTCTTTCAAGAAAACCGAAAATGGATGAAGAACGCTCAAGAAAACTGGGTCTATTATTCATGAAACATACATAGATCTTTTCTCATCAAAAAATAAAGATCAAATATAAACTTATTTGGAGTAAATACTCATATATAAACCCATAAAAGGTGTATATTTGAGAAACCAATAAGATAAGATAAGTATATATAAGTAGATCTAAGATAACATGACAAGAATAATGATGAACGACACTTACTGCAAGAATTTGCCTTAAAAACACTAAGGAAGGGCTCTGGACTGATGCCAAAATTCTTGGGAGAGGTTATTCTACCTTTAATAGAGAGGAATATATACTTAGAGGTTCATGGGAGAAAAAAAGGAGATATCTCAAAAATGAGTGAGATCCTATTTTTAAGGATCAAATTTTGACTCAGCACATGGTTAGACCACTTGGTTAGACAAAACATAAGTTAGATAATTATTTAAGGAAACCATTGAATGGCCTCCTCTCATAGTATCCCTAATCATGACCAAAATGTTCTAATGTTACTACCTAAAAACTACAACTACACACAGTTTCTCCTTAGACATTCTCATGGTTTAGACAAACCATGTGCATCCCGTGCACATCTATTTTAACCCCAAAAACTTATTTATAGTTCACCAAACTCTCCCATCCTTCCCCCTAACACTTTAATGTAGGATCGAAATGATGAATGTAGATTCTCAATATACAAGAGGGTGGGGGATTAATTGTATACTTTAAAAAATTCCTTAGTAGCTTTTAAAGATGGCAATGTTTAACAAAGTCAAACAAGGTAAATTCAAAAGACCTCTTAGTTCTAAAAAATTTCTTAATTATCAAAATGTGGTTTCAGAAATGAAACATAAGAAAAGTTTACAGAGATAAAGATTCTACCTTAAAGTGTATAGAATATTACTAATCAGAGTACAAGTATAAGAAAGTATAAGATAGTTATACTTTCCTTATCAATCAAAATTCAGTGGAAAACAAACTTGAAATAATACAAGTAACCAGTAATAAATCTTTTAACCCAAATAGAAGGGTATCCAACAACCTTGGATAAAGGTACCTTGATTTATACTTTCAAGAAACTCTATCTTACCCACACCTGGGTAAGCCCTCTATACAAATATTAGAGTCTATCTTGCTATCCCCTCAAGTCCTTGAACTTCAGGGTAATCAGAACCTTTATCTTTCTATCCCAGGAAGCCCTCGAATGTACTCAGATACATTTGGAGTCACACGAAGAAATTCTAAACAAGATGTTCAGTACACATAAAGCATGATATTCTCTCTAGAAATCACTTCAGCATGTAATCTCTAGATTTCTAGAACAGTTGTGAGCCCGTTAAAATGAGCTCTTATTTATAGGCACAACTTCAATGGTCATCTCCCTCCTCCAATGTTTATATTTTTTAGTTGAATTTTGGAGGGACCTGTACATGTGTCACTAAAACAATAGTTGGTTAGAAACAGAAATCATGAAGTCATATTATAACTATAAAAAGAGTAAGCAAAAATATGGTTGCTTAATCAAATCCATTTTTTAGAGTGTAAAATAAAATAAAATTTTGGAGTCTAACCAAAATCACATTCAATGTCTATAATACATGGGTATTAATATTGTGTATTCAAAAGAATTTGGAACCTGAATTCTATAGAATTCTGGAGTCTGAATTTCAAGGAAATTTGGAGTTTGAATTCATAAGAATTAAGAGTCTAAGTTCATAAAATTCAGAGTCTGAATTCATTGAATTCAGAGTCTAAACTCAGAATGTTTAGAGTATAGATTCAGAGAATTCGAAGTCTGTACTCAGAAAGTTCGGAGTCTGAATTTAGAGAATTCAGAGTCTAAACTCAAAAAGTTTGGATTCTGAATTCATAGAATTCGAAGTCTGAACTCAGAAAGTTCGGAGTCTAAATTCAGAGAATTTGGATTCTGAATTCAGATCGTAACAATAGAATGCTCTATATGTAGGTATTTGTAAGATTCCAAGGTTTTAGTTACGAAACAGAATTTTATACTTATAAATAAAATTAGTTAGATTATAATATGAACAATGAAAACATGGTGAGGATAAATTTCCTTAGGGAAAGAAAATTTTCCTTATGAATATAAAATATAATAGAAAATAAATTTTCCTTAAGATAGAGTGTTTGTGATTTAAAAAAAAAAGAAGGAACATAAAAGTTATAAGGAAACCTTATTGACTCAACAATCTCCCCCCTTTTGGAAAGCACAACCATCCTTATGAAAAATAATATAAGGACTTAGAATATATTTTTTATGGACTTTGAAAATAATACTTATCTCTATTAACACATGGGAAAAGAGGAATACGACTAACTCCCCCTTAGGATTTCGAAACACTAAGGATCATATTATTGATTTACAAATTGAGACTTAAAATTTTATTGCATACAAAAAATGTTCTTGGATAAGAACTACCCATTAGATAAAATCCCCCTTAGGAAAATTTCTTCTTTTACTTTGTATTATTTTTTAACATTCCTTTCTCCCTATTTGTGATTTTCAAAAAGGAATACAGGGAATGGAAAAAGAAATATGGTACTTGAAATATTAGTACTAAACAAACAAAAGATGAGTAACCAAAAATTTGATTAGGATTGAAAAAATTCATAAAAGGAAGAAACACAACAAAAGATCAGAATTGAACAAGATTATCCTTCCTTCTCTTTTGGCATCAACTTCTTCACTATGGTTTTGAGCTTCTTGAGTTCCTTGTGATCCTCCTTTTCATGTTTGAGAAGCTGATCCTGATCTTCTGTTTTCTTCTCTAAGGCTTTGAATTTTTCTTCATGAAACTTAAGATATTCTGCCTAACCCTTTGGAACATCTTCTTGCTTTGAAAATTTTTCCTCAAGTTCGATTCAAAGATCTCTTTCCCTCTTCCATCTCTGAGAAACTGAATACAACTTCCCATTCAGATCTTTCACTTCTTACTTCCGAGTATTTTCTTTAAGAGATAGCTTTTCTTCAAAAGACTTGGTGAGATGTTTGAACTTACTCTCTTTTGTTTCAAATACATCTTGGACATCATCTTAAAACTCATCAAGAATTCTCTTGTCTTCTATAGTTTTCTTTGACCAGCTAGTCATATTCTTGAAAGATCTTTTGTGGGCTTCATAGTTTATGAAAAAGGTTTTGAAGTCAACCTTAAGTTTTATGCACTTATCTATCACCATAGATACTGATTCTGATTTCTAATTTAAGGAATGCTGAAGCATCTATAATTTTGAGTCTATTCATGAAAATTTAGGGATTGTTCCAACAAGATTTTTCAAATACTGGACTACAAAATCATGTCCAATAGAGGATGATTCCGAATCAGAGATTTTTCATGGTGAGGATTATTCTTCAATATCAGCAGATTTTTTCTTTGATGAAGCACCCACTTATTTCTTCTTCACCACTACTCTGCTAGGTGTATCAACAACCACCTATTTTACCTTATCATCTTTCAGAATTACTTCTTATTGATTGGGTGATTCGTGTTCACTATCAGATATTTGCACAATTTTATCTTCATCTACCTCTTTATTCTTAGCTCTTGCCTCAACATACTCTAGCTGAATGAATTCATGGTTCAATATTTCTTCTTCATACACTTTTTTCACTTCTTTTCCACTCTTCTCATTTTTCCTATAGTAACAAGTTTTGAAGACTCAGCTTTAGAGGTTCAGAATGATAATTTTTTATAAGTTATTTCCTTCTCATGAAAATACTCTACTTGCTTTATCAAATCCTCAGTATCACCAATGCCTTGTTCTTCTTCTTCTACTTATTTTTCTTTTACTTCTTTTTCTTGTAATTTTTTCAGAGTCATGAACTTCTTTCCTAGAGTCTTTGGTAAAGTTTCTATCAGAAAGGATTCTGGTACTGGAATATTCTTGGATGCTTTCTTAGTAGCCTTAGAAAGTGATTGGACTATCTCTACCTCAAGCAACTTTTTCTTCGGCTTATTTTCTTTCTCTTGCTTCTCAAGCTCTTAAGCTACCTTTTCCTTTAAAGATTTTGACTCAGTAGGGTCCAAGACAAACTTAAGCTCCCCTTCTTTCTGATTTTCCTTGTGTTCCCTCTACTTAGCCATAACCTCATCAGGATAGGCTTTTTGTTTCTTTGGATTTTGTGATGCGGATTGAGTTTCCTTTTCTATTGGGGTTTTTTCCTTCTCTTCCACTTACTTTACCTTTCTCTTCCTTCCACCCTTTTTAGATTTTTCATCCAAATCCTATTTCTTTTAAATCACTTCAACTTCCTCTTCAGGAAAATCATATAATTCTACGAATTCTTTAGAAAAACCAAATTTCATCCTTCTCAAGGTGTCATCACTTAGCAGAATTAATTTTCAATTTCTTGAAATAGATTTGCAAGGAATTTTGAAGGATTCTAAACACTGAACAATCATCTTTGATAGAATGGTTGGATACATAATAATCTGAGCCTTTAGATTTCCATTATTTATGTTCTCAATCAAAACCAAGATATGATTAACCAAGTTTATCTTTCTTAAGTTTACCAAGAAATCCATAATGTAGATGTCACTATTCTTTAATGTATCCTTATCACCTTTTCTCAGAATGATGAATCCTTGAACCCAAAATTCAAGAATCCAAAATTTTTTAGACAGGTGAATAATCTTCGGAGTCTTTACCTCTGAAAGACCAAGTCAAGCCATGGATTTTTCTTTAATAAAACTTTCTTGGACATCAGGAAACTTATGTGAGTAGAACTCCGCTTCTCCTTCATAAATAATTCCAACGAAGCTTATAGACTTGGTGTAAGAAAGTGAATATGTCTTCCCATAACACTTGAAAGAAAACTTACTCCTGCCTTCTTCCTTGAAGAAATTTACTATCTCGTATAATTCAATCAGAAACTCTGGATACACTAGGTCCTACGCTTTCGGTTTAGAAATACAAAAACTCTCCCACCCATTCAGATTTATATTCTTAAAGATAATGGAATCATACTTAGTGATGAAATTCGGATGAAACAACCTTTCTCTGTAATCCGACCATTCATATATTTCCTTTATGGATGAAATTTCTTTTTGAGATGAAGATTCAACAGACATTTGGATCTGAGGAAACCTTAAAGATCCAAAATAAGCTTTTGTAGGAAGAGTAGAGCTTCAGCACGCAAGAGCTACGAGATCGATGTGGGACAACCATCAAGGGTCCTTTATATAAGAGTTTGAGGCGACAATTCAACTTCCATACTCAATCCAACGATTGAAAAACCTTATGATCAGATCTTATGGCTTAAAAAAAATGACCGAAGAATAATTTTGATGGATTCTGATCTTTTGAGGGTTTTAATAAAAACATTCGGATTCAAGAAAAAAAATACGAAAATTTTAAAAACAGATGAAAATACCAACAAGTAAAAGATGATTACGAAAACTTAAGAAACGAAACATACATTTTGGATTGCTAGGAAGATTATTTTTAATGTGGAAAATTATTCTTGAAGAACCTTAGACTTCAAAAATTTTGATTACAAAAATTTCAACACGTAAATCTACATTACGAAAATTTTAAGTACAAACATCTTCATTACAAAAATTTCATGTACGAATATCTTTATTAAAAAAAATTTAAGTATGAAAATCTTCATTACAAAAATTTTAATTAAGAAAATCTTTATTACAAAAATTTTAAGTACGAAAATCTTCATTATAAAAAATTTATGTACAAAAATCTTCATTACGAAAATTTTAAGTACGAAAATCTTCATTATGAAAATTTTAAGTACGAAAATCTTTATTATGAAAATTTTAAGTAAGAAAATCTTCATTATGAAAATTTTAAGTATGAAAATATTAATTACAAATATTTTGAATACAGAAAAAAATTGTCTACGAAAAAAAATTAGACTACGAAAAATTTTAGACTAAGAAAAAATTTTAGACTATAAAAAATTTTAGAACACAAATTTTTTTAGAAATATAAAAAAAAATGTACTCCCCCTATGAATAGGAGTTACTTACTATAATAAGATTTGTTTCAATAGGAAGTTAACATGGAATATTACCTTACTGTTATCATTCTTAACTTCGGTTTAATGTATTCAAATCTATCAGAGGGTAAATATTTTGTGAAAATATTAGCAAGTTAATATTGTGTTCCGATAAATTGAAGAATGATATCTCCTTTTTGTGTGTGATCCCTAAAAAAGTGATGCCTAATATCTATGTGTTTTGCATGAGAGTGATGTGCAAAGTTTTTACTTAAGGTAGTGGCACTAGTATTGTCACAAAAAATTTGTGTTTTGGTAAAACTCATACCATAGTCTGTGAGTGTGTGTTGCATCCACAACACTTGAGCACAACAACTTCCAGCTGCTACATATTCAGCTTCAGTAGTGGAAAGTGCTACTGAGTGTTGATTTTTTCATGACCAAGTAACTAAAGAATCTCCTAAGAAATGACAAGTTCCATATGTACTTTTCCTATCCATTCTATATACACCAAAGTCAGCATCAGAAAAACTTTTTAAAACAAAATCATTTCTAGAAGTGTAAAAGAGTCTAAGATCCATGGTTCCCTTTTATTAAAAAAAATTCTTTTCACTTCCTTTAAATGATATTCCTTAGGATTGGATTGATATCTTGCACATAAGAATACTTAAAATATTAATTCTGGATGACTTACTATCAAGTAAAGTATATTTCATATCATACCTCTAAAAGATGTTTGATCTACTAGTTTCCCAGCTTCATCAAGATCAAGTGAATTTGAGGTACCAATGGGAGTACTTATACTCTTAGTGTTTTCATATCTATACTTTTTAAGAAGATCTTTAATATACTTATGTTGGGATATATAGATTAATTCTAATTTTGAAAAATTTGAAAACCAAGGAAAAATGTTAACTCACCCATCATACTCATTTTAAAATCAAATTTCATTAGATTCACAAAGAAATTAGTTAAAGATTGCTGAGTTGAACCAAATATAATGTCATTAACATAAATTTGGACAATCAAAACATTTTTCTTATCTTTATTTATAAAATGGGTTGGATCAACATTTCCCTTATCATAATTATTTTGAATAAAAAATCCTATAACTTTATCATACCAAGCTTGGGGGCTTGCGTAAGTCCATACAAAGCTTTGGTAAGTTTGTAAACATGTTCAGGATGTTTTTAATCTTCAAAACCTAGAGGTTGTTCAACAAAAACTTCCTCTTGTACAAAACCATTAAGGAAAGCACATTTAACGTCCATTTGAAAAATATTGAAATTGAAAAATGATGCAAAGGTAGGTAGAATAAAAATAGATTCAAGTATAGCTACTGGAGCATAGGTTTCTTCATAGTCTATTCCTTCTTGTTAATTATAGACTTTCGCAACCAATGTTGCTTTATTTCTTACTATGATTCCATTTTCATCACATTTATTTTTGAAGAACCATTTTATTCTAATAACAGAAGTTTCCTTTGGTCTTTCAACCAAGGTCCAGACTTTATTTCTTTCGAATTCATTTAGCTCATCTTGCATAGATTTTATCCAATCATCATCACCTAAAGCTTCATCAATGCCTTTTGGTTCTAATTGGGAAAGGAATACTAGATGTCCAAGTTCATTTCTTAAAAAACTTCTATTCATTAGAGGTTGATTTACATCACCAATGATACTATCACTTGGATGATTCTTTAGAAATAACTGATTTGGGTTTTGTAAAACCTATTCATAAATATTAGGTAAGAAGTATTCTAGGGTAAATGATTCAGAAATACCTTTTAGAACATTTTACTTATTATAAGGATATTCAAACAAAGGTTTATAATCATGTTTTGAAAACAAATCTGAGGATGTAGGTTGAGGTTGTTTTAAAACAAAAGGATCAATTTCATTAAATTTGACATGTACTGTTTCTTCAATAGTACAAGTATTTTTATTGAAAACTCTATAAGCCTTAGAAGTTGTGGAGTATCCTAAGAAAATTCCTTCATCGGACTTCAGTGTGACTTTGTGTAGGTTTTCTTTAGTATTCAGAATGAATACCTTGCAACCAAGAACCTTGAAGTAGGAATGTCTAGGTTTTCTACCATTCCATAACTCATAAAGAGTTTTATTAAGAAACAATCTAATCAAAACATGATTTAAAGTATAACAAGTAGTACTTACAACTTTATCCCAAAAATGTTTGGCTACCGAATATTCACTCAACATTTTTCTTGATATCTCTTGAATAATTCTTTTTCTTATTTCAACAACACTATTTTGTTGAGGTGTTCTTGGTGCTGAGAAGTTATGAGTAATTCCTTTTCTAGTACAAAAATTTTCAAAATCAGAATTTTGAAATTCTCCTCCGTGATCACTATGAATAGTTATCAAAGGAATGTTTTTCTAATTTTTAAGTTGGGATCTAAAACTTTTAAAATAAGAAATAGCTTCATATTTATTTTCTAGAAAATAGACCCACGTAAATCTAGTGTAACCATCAACTAAGAGAAATACATAATATTTTACTCCAATGCTTCTTGTTTGTGTTGGACCAAAATGATCCATATGCACTAACTGTAATGCATCAATGATTGAGACTTCACCAACAGATTTAAAACTTGATTTGTGTTGCTTTCCATATTGACAAGGATCACAAACTTTTTAAGAATCAAATCTAAGGTCTGGTAGATCCTTAAATAGTCTTTTTTGGAGAGTTTTCATAGGTTCCTATGGTTACAATGTCATATCCTTCTATTTCACAGCAAAGAATGATCTTATATTGTACAAAGTCAAGGTAGATCTTGGCTTCTAAGGTATTCTACGTTTAGTGTGTATACATTCTCTTGCTTAAGGGTAGAGATAATAAAATATTCCTTGGAATTGTGTACTAAGCACTTGTCATTCCTGAAATTCAAAAGGTAACCTTCATCACATAATTGAATAATGCTAATGAGTTTGTGTTTAAGACCCTTAAAAAATAAAACATTTGAAACCAAAGTTTTTTAAAGAAGAACAATGTTACGTACACCAATAATTTCTCCCTTTGCATTATCTCTAAAAGTTACTTTTTCTCCTTTCGTCTTGATAATCTTTTCAAAGAAGTTTTTGTTACCAATAATATGCCGGGAACATCCACTATCCATGTACCAAGTATTTCTGTTGTTAATTTCTTTATTTTCCTAAAAATAAGAGTATTAGACTTTCAGAACCCAAAATTTCTTGGATCCGGAAACTTTAGTTGATATTCTGACTTCTCTTGATTAGTAAAAGTTCTGACTTCCTTATTAGGAATCTTGTAATCTCCAGTAATCATAAAAAAGTTGTCCACTTTAGTGTTAATAACAAAAGTCTTCATACGATCTATCCAATATTCATAAACATTCCCATCAAAAATAGGTGGTATAGTAGGGTTAATATTGTCAATTTAACTGACATTCATTCCTACCATCTTAAAGGGAAAAAAATATTTCCACACAAACTTGTTATTAATAAAAGTTTCTAAACAAGTATAAAAATATCCTAAGCAAGGAAAATATAGAACAATGAAAAAAATGATCAAGAAAACTTATATGTGAATATACATATTTCAGAGACCTGCTCTGATAGCAATTGTAGGATCGAAATGATGAATGTAGATGCTCAATATACAGGGTGGGGGGGGGGGGGTGAATTGTGTACTTTAAAAAATTCCTTAGGAACTTTTATAAATGGTAATGTTTAACAAAGTTAAACAAGGTAAATTCACAAGACCTCTTAGTTCTATAAACTTGCTTGATTCCAGAAATGTGGTTCCGAAAATGAAACATAAGAAAAGTTTACAAAGATAAAGATTCTACCTTAATGCATATAGAATCTTACTAATTAGAGTACATGTATAAGAAAGTAGAAGATAGTTATACTTTCCTTTTCAATCAAAATGCAGCGGAAAACAAATTTGAAACAATATAAGTAACAAGTAAGAAATCTTTTAACCCAAAGAGAAGGGTATCCAACAACCTTGGATAAATGTTCCTTGATTTATAATTTCAATAAATTCTATCTTACCCACACCAGGGTAAGACCTTGATATGAATATCGGAGTCTGTCATGTTATCCCCACAAGTCCCCAAACTTCAAGGTAGTCGGAACCTCTGTCTTCCTATCCTTGGAATCCCTTGAATGTACTCAACAACATTCAGAGTAGCACGAAGTAATTCTGAACAGGATTTTCAGTACCCACAAAACATGAGAGTCTCTCTCTAGAAATCACTTTAGCAAGGAATCTCTAGAGTTCTAGAATAGTTGTGAGATCTTTCAAATGAGCTCTTATTTATAGGCACAAATTCAATGGTCGGCCCCCTCCTCTAACTGTCATATCTTTTCCTTGAATTTCAGGGGACCTGTACACATGTCACTCAAACAAAGGTTGGTTAGAAACAGAAATAATGACATTGTTTTATAATAATAACAAGAGTTAGAAATAATATGGTTTCTTAATCAAATCCATTTTTTGGAGTGTAAGGAAAAATAAAAGTTTGGAGTCTAACCAAAATCACATTTGGTGTCTATAATACATGGGTATTCAGATTCTGTCTTCAAATGAATTTGGAACCTAAATTCTATAGAATTATATAGTTTGGATTTCAAGGAAATTCGGAGTCTGAATTCATAAAATTCGGAGTCTGAATTTATAATACCGGAGTCTGAATTCATAGAATTCAGAGTCAAAACTTAGAATGTTCAGAGTCCGAATTCATAGAATTCAGAGTCTGAACTCAGAAATTTCGGAGTCTAAATTTAGATAATTAGGAGTCTGAACTCAGAACGTTTGGATTTTGAATTCATAGAATTTAGAGTCTGAACTCAGAAAGTTTAGAGTCTGAATTTAGAGAATTCGTTGTCTGAACTCAGAAAGTTCAGAGTCTGAATTCAGAGAATTCAGAGTCTGAATTCGGATCCTGAAAATAGAATGCTCTATATCTAATTATTTATAAGATTCTGAAGTTTTAGTTACAAAACTGAATTTTATACTTAGAAAGGAAATGAGTTAGATTATAATATGAATAATGAAAACATAGTGAGGATAAATATCCTTGGGGATGGAAAATTTTCCTTATGAAGATAAAATATAAGAGAAAACAATTTTGCTGTAATATAGAGTGTTTGCGATTTTCAAAATAATAAAGAATGGAAAAGTCATAAGGACACCTTATTGACTCAACATTTATAACCATGAAAAGAATCAAGTAAGGGTTACATACTAAAAATCAGGGGTACTAAATTATCCCCACCATTAGTCTTTACGTCCTTGTAAAGTAGAAAACTCTCACTACCTTGAAAGAGTTTTGTCCATTTCTCTTTAATTTCCTTACCACATTCACAAGTCTCTTCATGAATCTGACCATGTTTCCATAAAACCCACACTAGGCCGATGTTTTTTTCCATGAAATAATTTCTCTTTCCTATCCACAATCCACATCGGTATATGTACCAATGAAGAATCTGACTCTAGGTCAACGTGACCCCATATGACTACATGGTCAGGATCAGGCTGATACTTTTTTCAACTGAGATACATGGAACACATTATGAACCGAACTAAACCGTGGTAGAAATTCCAACTGATATGCCACCTCTATAAACCATTCTAGTATCTCTAAAGGTCCAATGTATTTTGGAGATAACTTTCCCTACTTCCCGAATCCATGATGTCCATGTCTTAGTGAGATACTCAAGAACACATTATCAATCACCGCAAAGGAATATGGTCGTTAATAATGATCTGCATAAGATTTCCATAAAATCTGAGTCATCTCCATCCTCTTTCTGATAAACTGAATCTTCCTTGTAATTTTTTGGAAAATAATAGGCCCAACTAGTGAAGTCTCACCTGTTTCCACCCAACATAGTGAATAAAGACAAGGATTCCCATATAATTCTTCAAACTGAGCCATATGAATTGAGGACTACTAGCTATTATTGTATGAGAACTCCAGTAAGGGTACATGCTCTTCCCATGAGCCATCAAAATCCATTACACTAGACCACAACATGTCTTCCAATGTCTGTATCATCCTTTCGATTTTCCCATCCATCTGAGGATGATACACCATACTCATAGTCAATTGAGTCCCAAAGGATTTCTATAAGGATTTACAGAAATGAGATATAAAACTCAAATCTCTATCTTACATGATCGATACTGGTACACCAAATCTCTTTAACACCTCATGGATATAGATTTTGGATAGATCCTCCACCGAATGAGTTTCATGAATAGGAATAAAATGGGATGACTTTGTTATTTGAAATAATTAGTTATTTTATTTAAATTTATATTAGGTAAAAATAGATACATAATACCTATAAATGTTCAATGTAATTCATTCATGTCATTTTATAATAATATTAGATATAAAAATTTTTATTGAACTTTTACCGTCTTTTACCCACCTTCAAGGGGCATTTTCAATTTTTCATAAAACATAATTTTATCACTTATGTGAATTAAATTTTAAAAATCCAAGAGACACAGTTGATATCAGTAAGTATAATTTAGTTCAACAAGAAGAAAATAATTTTTGGTGAATAGTAACTTTTGACTTTTATTTACCACAATTAAAAGTAAATAGGGTAATTAAAGGTAAAAATGATATTATAATTATCCTAACACATATCCTAATTATTTTAGATAACTGTATTTAGACCAAAATCAACCTTAGGAATAAAATATGATCTTTTTAGTTTATATGGATTAGATCAAGACATTTATTATTATTATTATTTAATGAATAGTTAAAAGCGTTAAATTCAATGTATAATAACTAAACCATTTTTAATATAGGGGTATACATAAGATAAATTTGACTATAAATATTAATTAGAAAGAAAAAATATTTCTTACATAATGGTATTTTATTTTTAATTTTTAGACATTAAATAAGTAAATTTATTTATGATACAATGATGATTCATTAACTACATTATTAATGAAAGATTAAAATGATTGATATTATAAATATCCAAATAAATATAAATTGAGACGTTTGATGAATTGCACAAATTTTATACGTTAATATGACATTTTAGGGTTTATTAAATTAATTTTTTTTCTTTGTAATCATGTTTTCAAGACTTCAACAAAAATAAAATACTAAATAGTGTCAAAATTGATATAAATGAGTTTTTAAAAAATATACTATACTATTAATTTATATAATATTCCTAAAAATATAAGGTTCGATAAAAAGACATAGATAAATTTAGATATATTAATAATGAACCACTTGGGGTTATCTTGGATTTTTATAGTTAGTTTATTAACCATTTATTATAATAATACAAGAATACATGGTAAATGTTAAACTATTTTACTAAGAGTTAAATCTAAAAGATAAGGTTAATATGGTGACCTAAACCTATCTAAAACATATTAGTTGTGAGTTTTTAGACCCATCCCCACCTTATCCTTGAAATAAATCATTTTGGAGCCCTTATAAACTGAATATGACAGTATAATAAAATAAAATTTCAAGCTTTTTCTAAAGTGACCCTCATCTCCCTTTTAAAAGGGTACTTTCCCTTATCTTAATTTCACACCTCCAAAGCCATTTGGCTTTCCCAAAACCTTCTCAAATATCCTCACAACTACCCTCAATTCTCCCTAAAGGCCTTAATTTGATCAGAAATCCAACCTAAGGATCCCTTTTGATCAACTCAATAGGAAACACCAAAATAATAGGTAATGATTTCACCACCTTTTTCAAAGTTCTTTTCTTCTTCCAGTTCCTCTTTTTTTTTGTTTCCATAAAAAAATAACAACTCAATTACCTTATACATACTGTGATGTTATTATAAATATGTTACAACCATATTCATTAATCTATCCATCCTATGAATGACAAGTCACCATACGTGAGTACGTACGACTTACCATCTCAACGTCGTGGTGTAGTTTGTTATTCAAAAACTTCATTATTTGGACTAGTATAATAAGAAGTGTAACTGATATGAATAATAAATATAACATTTTAAGGATTATTTATATATGATATACCATCCAATTACATATTATTTCACCATAAATATAATGGTATTATTTCTCATGCATACGTACGGATTACCATCTCCACGAACGCGATAAGATTCATTCCCCATCGCAACCATTCAAGAATAAATTTTCATTTTATGATTAAAAATAATGTTTAGGAACTTAATATAATTATTTATATGAATAAAATAAATCTTATCCATATCAAACATGACTTACATAACAATACATATAAAGGATAATTAATCTGTTAATACCAGAAACAATGATACTATGGAAATATTATTAACAAAGCAATATTAGAAGATCATATATGATATCATATTTATGTATGTGGTTATTTTATAATTTAATAAAAATTATTTAACTATTATACAAGAGTTTAAAATAACCTCTACCAAGGAAAATTACAAGGTAAGGGTTAATTCAACATTCTCTTCATTATATGAAGTTGTTTATACGAGAGTCTCTACTGGGACCTCTTTATCATCCTCATCTGTGTTTCTTAAAAATATATTTCAAAACATTTTTAATATTTCTTAGTCTATGAGTTAAATTCATTTATACCATTATTTTACTTTTTATAAAATGTTTATAAAAAATGTTTTCATTATTTTCCAAAAGAAGGTACTTTATGACCTTTTCAACAAAATTATTGAAAGAATGTTTTTTTAACTTATACGGAGGGTGTGACTTTTTTCTACCATTATAACACCTTAAAATATTACCTTAAAAGATTATGAGAATATTTTTAAAATAAAGGTTTTATTTTATAATTATGTGACTTTAAAATTATTACAAAATAGAAAGAGATATTTCTCTCAAATAGTTTTGATTCCTTCTATGTCATCATCATTTGATAGATTTTACACTTATTTGATGTTGGTTTATTATGATACAATATTCCATACTGTATTAAAGGTTTTGTGATATGTTTTACTATGTATGTGTTTTTTTATACCATTAATGGTTTATGGTTAAAGTATTAACATTTTGTATGCTAGTTTTAATATGAATGTTTATGTTATGTTTCAATCTTTTCATATGAAGAATGCATTGAACTTAGTAAGTGATGGGTGGAGCCCACTATAGATCCTCGATACATAGGTAATTCTCATGAGACAAACTAGTGTTTTAGAACAAGGCCTTGAAAAAATATGATTTGTAGTCTTGGCACGAGGCCTTGACAATGTGGTTATGAAGTTTGGCATTACACATTCTATCAATATGAAATTGGCTATTGATATTGCATGTGATTATTTGACTGGTAAAATATCCATGTGAATAAGTATATGGTATTATTTGATTTATATTTTCCATATTATTCTGAAGTTTAAGTTTAAAAGTTTTATGTTTTAGTCTTATACATTTCCTTAAATGTTTATCCTTATTTATGAAAGTTTTCGCTATATTCTTATCCTTACTGAGTATCTGAGCTCACCCCTTTCTATGTTTTATTTTTCCCAGGACGTGAAGAAGTATTTTATGGTTGACCTATAGGGATATGATAAGATATATAAGTGTGTTAAGTGGGGAAAAATGTTTTTTTTTTGTTTTTATCTCATGATGTAATGTAAAACTTTTGTTTGTATTATCAATTCGAACAAAATTTATTTTTGATTTTGTGTAAGTCATGAAAACTTTATCAATTTGAAAAAAATTATTTAATCACCCCTAACATGTCATATTAACCTATAAAATTAGTTTAATTCATTATAAGTCTTAATTTACATTTATTTGGATATTTATAATATCAATTATTTTAATCTTTCATTAATAAGGTGATTAATGCATCATCATTGTATCATAAATAAATTTAATTATTTAATGTCTAAAAATTATAAATAAAATTCAATTAAGTAGGAAATATTTTTAGCTTTATAATGAATATTTATAGTCAAAATTATCTTATGTATAACCTTATATTAAAAATGTTTTAGTTATTAAAATTTGAATTTAACACTTTTAACTCTTCTTTAAATAAAATAATAATAAATGTCATAACCTAAACCAAGTAGATCAAAAGGATCATATTTTAATCCTATGGTTTATTTGGGTTTAAATACACTTATCTAATAGAATTATGACGTGTTTTAGGGTAATTATAATATCATTTTTTACCTTTAATTACCCTATTTACTTTTCACCGTGGTAAATAAAAGTCAAAAGTCACTATTCATAAATATTATTTTCATCTTGTTGAACCACATTTTACTTAATGATTTCAACCGTGTCTCTTGAATTTTTGAAATTCAATTAAAAAAAGAAGTAAAATTACGTTTTATGAAAATTTGCTAACGTGGCAAGAATGTTGGTAAAAGACGTTAAAAAATTCAATAAACTTTTATACATGTAATTTTATTATAAAATGACTATAATGAATTAAATTGAACTAATATAGGAATTATGTATCTATTTTCACTTAAAATAATTTTAAAATAAAATAAATAATTATTTAAACAAAAAGTCGGTTTTTAAACAATAACACAATGTTTTTCACTATTCATCAAAAATTGAATGTTTTTAGAAAAAATACCAAAAATTCACCCTAAAATAATTTGGATATTCTGAATCAAAAAATTATACCTATTTTAAAAAATTCAAAACATATAAGTCGCATTAATTAATTTATAATTAATTCCCGTTGTCAAAACCAGAATGCGGGTTTTTGAGAAGTAAAAACTATTAAAAGATTGATATGTGTTTACGTCCGGTTTAAGAGTGAAATTACATCCAATGAAAAAAATTAGATTAAATGATAAAAATATAATCTAATTATACATCAAAAACATTCAAATATATAATTTAACACTATAAATTATTATGATTAAAAAAGTTTTCAATTAAAATGTAGCATATTTCACTATTCATCAAAATATGAATGTTATTAGAAAAACACCAAATATTTATCCAAACTAAATTTTTATGTCCAGATTATAAAGAATAATTTAATTTTATGAAATTGAATATATGAAAGTATCAAATATTGGATTTAGAAAGGGTTCTCCATTAAAAGGAAGAAAAACTACATCTTTTGAAAAATACTTCTTTTATCTGAAAAATTGAATTTGTCCTTACGTTATTCCTCATAGATTTGTGGATTTTAGGCCCTCAATTTTCCATTCACTTGTTTTTTATTGAATAAATAAATCACTACCTATAAATATTTATGTTTTCCCTCCCATTATAATTTCCACCAATGTTCTCCTATTCGAAATCCTAATTTAGTGGTGACTTTTTCATTTCTCTTTCCCTCTAATTAAGACTAATTTTTTTAACCATATTTATTATGTGGGTTTTCCACGAATTTATTTTCTATTTTTTAACCTTTTATTTCCGAAGAAAAATTTAAAATTGCGAGGATGAAATTTATTGAATTAGGGAAGAATGTAACACCCCAAGATTCTACGATACATTTTTCTTTGAATAATACAATAGCGTGCGATGTACGCAACACGGAGTTCAAGCACACCACTACCTATCAATCTAGTCATTTAGAAAGACGTTATTAATAGTAACAACAAAATTTTTCATTATATATATATCCCATATAATTTTAACATTCATCTTTTGTGTTTCTTATACATAATATAATGATATATTAAAATTTTAAGATAAAAGAAGTATTTTTCAAAAAATGCAGTTTTTTCTCCTTTTAATGGATAACCCTTTATAAATCCCATATTTGAAAATTTTATATATTAAATTATGAAAATAAATTCTTTTTTATAATTAGGACCTAAAAATTTAGTTTGGATAAATTTTTGGTGTTTTTCTGATAACTTTCATATTTTAATGAATAATGAAAGATACTAAATTTTAATTGAAAACCAATTTTTTAATCCAAATAATTTATAGTTTTAAATTATAAATTTGAATGTTTTTGAAGTATAATTAGATTATATTTTTATCATTTACTCCTATTTTGGTTATTGGAAGTAATTTCACTTTTAAACCGAACATAAACACATATGAATCTTTTGATAGTTTTTACTTCTAAAAACTTAATTTCTTGTTTTGACAACAAGAATTAATTTTAAATAAATTAAGGAAAATTACATGTTTTTAATTTGGTAAAATATAAATTGTTTTTGGATTTGGAATATCAAAATTAGCTTAGGGTGAATTTTCGTTAATTTTTTGAAGACATTCAATTTTTGATGAATAGTGAAAAACACTGCGTTATTGTTTAAAAACCAAATTTTTATTTAAATAATTATATTTTTATTTAAATTTATTTTAAGTCAAAATAGATACATAATAACTATATTAGTTCAATGTAATTGATTAATGTCATTTTATAATAAAATTAGATGTATAAAATTTTATTGAATTTTTTAACGTCTTTTACCCACCTTCTAGGCACGTTAGCAAATTTGAATAAAATGCAATTTTACAGCATCTATGAATTTAATTTCAAAAATACAAGTGAAAGATTTTAAATAATAAGTAAAATGTGGTTAAATAAGACGAACATAATTTTTGGTGAATAGTACCTTTTTATTTTTATATACCACAGTTAAAAGTAAATAGGGTAATTAAAGGTAAAATTGATATTATAGTTACCTAACCCATGTCCTAATTCTATTGGATAAGTTAATTTAGACCAAAATAATCTTTAATAATAAAAAATGATCCTTTTGGTTCACTTGGATTAGATTTGGATATTTATTATTATTTTATTTAAAGAAGAGTTAAAGGTTGTTAAATTCAATGTTTAATAAGTAAACCATTTTTAATATAGTGTTATACATAAGATAAATTCTAATATAAATATTAATTATAAATATAAAAATATTTTCTACATAATGGTATTTTATTTATAATTTTTAGACCTTGAATAATTGAATTTATTAATGACACAATGATGATGCAATAATTACATTATTAATGAAGGATTAAAATAATTTATATTATAAATATCCAAATAAATATAAATTGATACTTTTGATGAATTAAATTAATTTTATAGGTTAATATGACATGTTATGGTTGACCAAATAAATTTTCTTTGACGTTATAAAGTTTTTATGACTTTTATAAAAACAAAATACCAAATAATGTCAAAATTGACATAAATGCGTTTTCAAAACAAATACTATATTATTAATTGATATAATATTCCTAAAAATATAAGGTTCGGAAAAGGACTTATATAAAGTCATATATATCAATAATGAACCACTTGGAGTTCTCTTAGATTTTTATAGAAAGTTTATTGACCATTTATTATAATAATACAGGAATACATGGTAAAAGTTAAAGTATTTAACTAAGAGTTAAATACAAAAGATAAGGTTAATATGGAGACATAAAACTGTCTAAAACCTATTGGTTGAGAGGTTTTTGACCAATCCCCTCCTTATCCTAGAAATAAATCATTTTGGAGCCATTATAAACCGAATATGATTGTATAATAAAATAATATTTCAAGCATTTCCTTAAGTGACCCTCACATCTCTTATAAATGGGTACTTCCCCTTCTCTCAAAATCACACATCCAAATCCATTTGGATTGGACAAACCCTACTCAAATATACTCCCAACTAACCTAAATTAGACCTAGAGTACTTACTTTGATCAAAAAGACAACCTAAGAACCCCTTTTGATCAACTCAAAAGGAAACACCCGAAGAAGAGATAATAATTTCACCACCATTTTCAAAGTTCATTTCTTCGTCCACTTCCTATTTATTTGTTTTTTCCACAACAAAATAATAACTCAATTACCTTATACATACTATGATGTTATTATAAATATGGTATAACCATATTCATTATTCTATTAATCATATGATTGACAAAGTCACCGTACGTGCGTACGTACAGCTTATTGTCTCCACGTTGTGGTGTAGTTTGTTATTCAACACTTAATTATTTGGATGGGTATAATAATGAGTATAATTGATGTAAATAATAAATATAACATGTTAATTATTCTTTATATATGATATACCATACAATTACATACTATTTCACCATCAATAGAATGGTATTGTCGCTCGTGCGTACATACAAATTACCGTCTCCACGAACGCGATGAGATTCATTCCCCATCGCAACCATTTAAGAATAAATATCATTTTATAATTAAAAAATAATTTCTAAGAACATAATATAATTATGGATACAAATCAAATACATTTTATCTATAAAAAACATGAATTACGTAACAAAACATATAAAGGAAAACGAATCAGTTAACACCCGAAACAATGATACTACTAAAATATTATTAACAAAGCAACATTAAAAGATAATATATGATATAATATTTATGAATATAGTTCTTGTATTATTTAATAAAAATGATTTAACTATTATACAGGAGGTTAATGTACCCTCGACCAAGGAAAAGTAAAAGGTAATGGTTAATTCTACAATCTCTTCATTATCTGAGGTTTTTTATATGTAAGTATCTATTTGACCTCTTTATCATCCACATCCGTATTTCTTAAAAATGTATTTCAATTTTTTTTTAATATTTCCCAGACTATGGTTTAAATTCATTTATACCCTTTTTTAACTTTTTATAAATTGTTTATAAAGGAATATTTCTGTCATTTTCCAAACTAGGTACATTACGACCTTTTCGACAAAACTAAGGAATGAATGTTTTTTAACTTATACGGCGGGTGCAGATATATTCTACCATTATAAAATCTTTGAAGATTCATTTACAATATTATAATAATACTTTAAAAATAAATGTTTTCTTTTATAATTATGTTACTTTTAAAGAATTTCAAAATAGAAAGAGATATTTCTCTCAAATAGTTTTGATTTCATCTATGTCAACATCCTTTGGTGGATTTTAAACTTGTTGGAAGTTGATTTATTATGATACAATATTCCATAATGTATTAAAGGTTTTGTGATATGTTTTACTGTGGATGTTATACTTTTATACCATTCATGGTTTATGGTTAAATTATTTACACTTCGTATGCTAGTTTTAATACGAATGTTTGTATTATGTTATACTATTTTCATATGAGGAATACATTAGAATTAGTAAGTGACAAGTGGAGCCCTCTATAGCTCCTCGATGTATCGGTAGGTCTAATGAGACAAACTAGTGTCTTGGAATAAGGCCTTGACAAAATCTTATTTGAAGTCTTGGCATGAGGCCCTGACTATGTGGTTATGAAGTCTTGAATTATGTATTCCATCATTTTGAAATTAGATATTGATATTACATGCGATTATTTGAATAGTATAATATCCATGTGAATAATTAAATGAAATTATTTGATTTATATTTGCCATATTATGATGAAATTTAAGTTTAAAAGGCTTGTTTTTTATTCTTATACACTGCCTTAAATGTTTATGATTATTTATGAAAGTTTCAGCTATAATGTTTTCCTTACTGAGCATCTGAGCTCACCCCTTTCTATGTTATATTTTTACAAAGATATAAATAAGTATATCATTATTAACCTACAGGAATAGGTTATGGTATATGAGTGTGTTCAAAGGGAACACAATGTTGTTTTTCTTTATTTCATGATGTAATGTAATACTTAAGTATGTATCTAGTACTTCCAAGGCTACTAAAAAAATCGGTATTTTGGGACTTGATCTCCTGTTATGATGATAATGATATGTAATAATGAACTGAATCTAGGTAACTAGGGTCAGGGAATTATAGTTGGTTGTGGGTTCGATTCTTGACGCTTTGTCCGATGCGATGGGTTGTCACATGGTCTGTGTGATGTCCTTTTTCAAGAACTCGCATTTTCATCCCAAAAATTAATAACCTTTAATTTACTCAAATTCAAGGATCATATAAACCCAAATGTTTATTTATAACTATATCCACAGAAGAAAATATAATTCTTCCTCAAATAGTGTTTTCAAATAACAAACTATAGGATTACAAATATAAAAGAAAAGTCTTCCAAAGTAATCCCATCAACAAAGAGTACTAATACTTTTAAACATTTAACCATACAATTATTTACACATAGGTTCTTACTTAAACAAGGGGTTATCCTATAGTATAGGGCATTAACTCAGGTAATTCCTAGGTCCCCTATATTTATGGAAAATGACTGTAAATGGATTCTTGGGATCATTTTTATTTTTTTCATAGAACAATTCATTTTTCCCTAAGAATTATTTATTCTATGTCTTTATTTCCCACACACAAATAATTTCTTTATTCCATTGAGAAAATTTCCTGTGTGTCTCCTTTCGTATTTCCTGCATGATGGAAATCAAGCTTTCTTTTCTCCACGGTCTCCACTGTTGGAGCTCTTATCATTCACTGCCTTTCTCTTCTTTGTTGAGTCTGAGAGTTGGTTAATATATATGTTTTTGATCATATTTTTGGAAAACTGATTTAGAATAAACATGATATCTTTTATGCCTATCAACATTCCATTTCTTTTCTCATTTCCACCACCGTGCCAACATTTTACATCATGTTCAATGTTACTATGACTTCCTTGGAATCCGGCCATTGACTAAAACTAGAAAGCATTGTGTGAGTAACAATAGTCAGAAAATCATTTAGAGAATATCAGGACACCTTATTTTCAATCTAAAACACCTTAGGATTAACCAAGGTTATTTATTCTCATCTTATATTAAAATCCATCAAATCAGTTTGTAAAGAAAATGTGAATTATCCTAAGAATATCCCCGAGGAGTGTTGTAACCAAGAGTGCATCAAGGCCCATTGTCGTGCACCCATTTTCATTCAATTCTATCTCAAAGAGGTGTTTTCAAGTTTTACCCCTAGGTACATCTATACCAGAGCCGCCTCTACCTGCTCATATCTAGACAGGGATGTATTTCATAGAAAACCCACATAATATTTACATTACCAAAAATTTTGGATGTTTATCTATGCTAATACACAAAGTCTATCTTAGGGTAGTGTTATCTAATCAGAGTTTTTATAAATATAGTTTCCAAGGTTTTTACTAAACTTCCTCTAATACCATTATTGGTTTATGGTTAATGTATTAACATTTCATATGCTAGTTTTAATATGATTTTTTATGTTATGTTTTTATCTTTTCAAATGAGGAATGCATTGGACTTAATAAGTGATGGGTAGAGCCCTCTATAGCTCCTTGATTCATCGGTAGGTCTCATGAGACAAAACTAGTGTCTTGCCACATGGACTTGACAAAATCTTATTTTTAGTCTTAGAACGAGGCCTTGACTATGTGGTTATGAAGTCTGGAATTATGCATTTCATCATTATGAAATTGTCTATTGATATTGCATATGATCATTTGACTAGTAGAATATCCATGTGAATAAGTAAATGGAATTATTTGATTTATATTTTCCATATTATTATGAAGTTTAAGTTTAAAAGGATTATGTTTTAGTCTTATACATGGCCTTAAATGTTTATGCTTATTTATTAAAGTTTTCGCTATATTGTTATCCTTATTGAGCATCTGAGCTCACCCCTTTCTATGTTTTATTTTTCCTTAGATGTGAAGAAGTATATTATGACTGACCTGTAGGGATAGTCTAATGGAGATGATTCTATTAAAAAGAGACACAATTTTTTATTTTTATTTCAGGATGTAATGTAAAACTTATGTATGTATCTAGTACTCCCAAGGATACTAAACTGATTGGTATTTCAGGACATGATTCCTTGTATCATGCCAATGTTATGTAATAATTCACCCACTCTGGGAAACTGGGGTTAGAGAATTACAGTTGGTATTATAGGACATTTAGTATATACCTTTGAAGTTAGATTTAGAAAAACTTTGATTATAGAACATTACCCTAAGATAGACTTTGAGTATTAGTACAGAAGAACTTCCGAGAATTTTGGTAATGTATAGATTTTTTTTATTTTCTAAGAAATACATCCTTGTCTAGATACAAGAAGGTAGAGGCGGCTTTGGCACATATGTTCCTAGGAGTGAAAACTCTAACAAGGAGTTTCGGGCCTGACCCGAGGTATCCTAGCACACGACAATGGGCCTTTCTACACTCATAGTTATGACACTCCCGGTGGATATGCTTAGGATAATTAATATTTTCTTTACAAACATGTATGAAGGATTTATGAGTATATACCTCTTCAAAGAAAACATTTTTATGATTATGGATTATATCTATAAACTATTCAATTTATGTTAAGTGTTTTACAAGTTTGAAATTATATATTGCAATTTATAAACTAATCTAATGTATTCCATTGTTTATAAATGGAGCCTAGTGGAAGTAATTGAAATCATATCAACACACATAATCCATGTAGGGATATCCCACCTACTCAAGATAATTATAGTGGAGTTGGTGATGCAACCGATGCTGAACAATTTATAACCACACTGGGAAAACTCACTCAGGTTATGAATTATAACAGTACCTGTATGAAGCACCCTGATCCACAATGTAGAGGATCAATGTTAGACCACTTCATGAGGAAACAACCACCAACATTAAATGGGAGTAAAAATACATTTGTAGCTGAGAAATAGATAAGGTCCTTAGAGAAAATATTTCATGCTTTGGGGAGTAGCGAATGGGAAAAAATTGTCATGACAATTTATCACCTCACGGGAGATGAAGATCAATGGCCCAAATGGCCCGAAGGCCTTGTTTTTTATTTTATTATGGATAATCCCTCTTTTAAGGGTTGAAGAGGAACCCGTACCTGACCCATAGTCTCAAGGAACAAGGCCCGACTGACTCGCAATACATGAATCGAAGGCCCAGAGGCATACCATGCCCATTACATGACCTGTAGGCCCAGCCCACTTGAACTACCCCTCCCCAGATTCTACCTCATTGATCACCTAGCTCTCCACCTTACATTGTTGATAAGCTAGAATTTACCCGTACAAAGATGCACAGTGATTGGTCCCGATAGCGGCTACTATACCCTCTCATTCTTCCAATCCGATTAGCTCTGCATCTGGTGGCTGCTACTCTTGTTGCTCTGATGCACTTCTAGGGCCTGTTTTGTGTGAATTGGGCCACTCCATGGTCTTTTTTTGGCTCGAAGGCCCAATGGACCAAAGGCCTTTGATGACCTGAAAGTCCTTGAGACCCGTTGGCCCAAATCTGGTGAATAGTTCTGGCTTATATAGTACCAAACAATAACTGCTATAGTAACTACTACAGTACTGCTACAGTACCCAAAAATTCGCCTCCACCTGGTTTTGAACCTGGGTCTCTTGGATGCTAAGCAGGAGACCATACCACTCGGGTACAAGCTAGTTAGCAGATCAATGGTGGTCGTTAATTTAAAACAGAAAGGAGGATGAAGAAGTATCACATATGGAATGAAAGTATTTTAAAGAGTTTTTCTTAGAAAATACATTCCTTATGATCATCGAATGGATATGGAAAGACAATTTCTGAGTTTGAGGAAAAAGTAGGATGAGAATGTCATAATGTATGAGGTTAACTTTACAAGGTTAGCAAGACATGCATCAGATTATATACGTAACCCAAGTAGTAATATTGATCAATTATTTAATGGGTTAAAACCATTTCTCCATCGAGCATTAATCTCATAATCCTTCTCATCATACGAATATATTGTCTTATGCATTATCAAGACAAAAAAAGAATTCTCTAAGTCTTACGACTTTAAAGGAAAACATTAGAAGAAGAGATCTACTAAACACCCTAGAAATGGAAATAAGGGGAGGAAGGGAAAAGTTGAATATCCATCATTCTATAAATGTGGGAAGAAATATCCCGGTAAATTCCTGAAGGGAATGAGAGTCTATTACAAGTTTGGTGAAAAAGGACACCAAGCTCGTGATTGCAAGGGAAAGAAAGAGGTTGTCAATGTTGAATGCTACAATAGTTGAGAAAAGGAGAGTTATGCAAATTAATGTCCTAAGAACCAAGGAAACTTACCTTAGAAAAGGCCATGGGAGAAAGGTCGAGCTTATACGATCACTACTGCTGAGTTTGAATATCTAAAAGACGTGGTGGTAAGTAATTTAATGGTTTCCTCAAGTTTATCCAATTCTTTATTTGATTCTGGATTATTTCATTGTTTCATATCATCTCAGTTTTCTATGAAAATTAGATATTTACAATTTTATTTAACAAGGGAGTTGTCAGTCAAAAATCCTAAGGTAAGTATCAGTGAAACAAAGTTTTGTGAATCAGTTTCCATTAGGGAACATAAATGTTCTTTATCTGCTGATCTAATTGTCATAACCATGATTTCATTTGATATAATCCTTGGTATGGATTTTTTTTTGTACCATGATGTGAAAATTTATTTTAAAAATAATGAGGTTACAAATTTAGATGATGATAAGGAGTACTTTATCTTTAGAGAAAAAATGTCATCATTTAATTCTTATCTAGATCCACCCCTAGTAGCTCTACTAAATTCAATTATTGGGGATGAAGAGAGTGAAATAACTATTGGAGAGGAAATGAAAGTTCAAATATAGGATGTACCTATTGTGAAAAAATATGTTGATGTGTTTCTAGAGGATTTAATTGGACATCCTCCAGAATGAGAAATTGTGTTTTCCATTGATTTAATTCCTAGTTCAAGGCCCATATTGAAGAACACTTATAGAATGGACACTATAGAATAATTGGAACAAAAGAAACAACTAGAGGAATTGAGTAATAAAAGATTTATTCATTCTAGTGTTTCTCCATGGGGATCCCTTGTTCTTTTTCTTAAGAAGAAAGATGGATCTATGAGGTTGTGCATTGACTACAGGGAGATCAATGCTATAAAAATAAAGAACAAGTATCCCCTTCCTCGTATTGATGATTTATTCAACCAAATTCATGGAGATAAATATTTTCTAAAGATTGAACTTCGATCTGGATATCATCAGTTGTGTGTGAAGAAGGAAGACATTTTTAAAATAGCATTTTGAACTATGTATGGGAAATATGAGTTTACAATAATTCCTTTTGGACTAATGAATGCACCCTCTGTCTTCATGGATCTAATGAATAGTGTTTTCAAGGAATATCATGATAAATTTGTTGTGGTATTTATTGATGATATATTGGTATACTCTAAAATCTATGAAGATCATGAAAATCAATTGCACTATTCTGAAAAACATTAGATGAAATGAATTATATGGGTAGTTTTAGCAAGTGTGAATTCTAGCTTCAAGATATTTCTTATCTTGGCCATATTGTCTCTATGGATGGAATCTCAATTGATCTATCAAAGACTAAGGCAATCCAAGCATGGCCATCACCGACAAGTATAACTGAGGTATGCTGTTTTATTGGTTTAGTTGGTTATTATTGGTGTTTCACCTAGAATTTTTCCCGATTGTAAAATCCATTAACCAAGCTCACACGTAGTGGGGTTAAAATTTTTTGGACAAAAGAGTGTAAAGAATGTTTTAAGGAACAAAATATAAGATTAGTCAATGCTCCTATCTTGAATATACCATTGGGGAATGATGGGTTTGTTATTTATAGTGATGCATTAAATAAAGGACTTGGTTGTGTCCTTATGAAGAATGATTGGGTTATTTCCTATACATCGCGACAACTAAAAATTCATGAAAAAAATATCCCACCCATGATATTGTGTTAGCAGCTGCAATATTTGCTTTGAAGATGAAGACACTATCTCTATGGTAAAAAATGTGAGATATATACCGATCACAAGATTTTGAATTATATTTTATCACAAAAAGAACTCAACATGAGGAAAAGAGGATGGATTTAACTACTCAAAGATTAGGATTTCACTATACACTACCACCTGGGGAAGGAAAATAAGGTGGAAGATGCTTTGAGCAGAGAATATCATGATGTTTTGAACAAGATGAGAGTTGAAAGGGATCCTATGTTCATGGATCTAGTAAAGATGAATATGAGAATAATCATGGAAGGTGAAACATCAATACTTTTTCAAATTATTGTTAAACTATATTTACTAGAAAGGATAAAGAGTTATTAGACTGATGATGAGGAGTTTCAAAAAAAGAGTAAATCTATGAATGATGGGAGATTTATTGACTTCGTATATGAAGATGGAATATTGAGATTTGGGAAGATACATTGTGTTCCTGACATATCTGATCTAAAAGGGAACTTTTGGATGATGCTCATAACTCCAATTTCTCTATACACCCTATTATCACTAAGATGTATAGATATTTGAAGGAACATTTTTAGTGGGACAACATGAAGAGAGAGATTTCTGATTATGTGTACCTATGTATGGGTTTTCAACAAGTTAAAGCTAAAAGACAACATCCTAGAGGATTCATGCAACCTCAACCCATACCTGAGTGGAAATGGGATGATATTATGATGTACTTTATCATGGAACTACCAAAGACTCCTAGAAGGAATGATGAAATATAGGTCATTGTTGATCATCTTACCAATTCAGCACAATTTATTTCTATAAGATAAGATTTACCACTTGAACATCTAGAAAGAATATATATTAATGAAGTTGCAACACTTCATGGAGTACCCCTATCGATTGTTTCTGATCGTGATCACCATTTTAAATCAAGGTTCTGGAAAATTATTCAGAAGGCCTTGGATACTGAACTTCATTTGAGCACTGCCTACCACCCTCAAAGTGATGGACAATCAGAACAGACTATTCAAACCTTATAAGATATGTTGAGATCTTTCCCACTTGACTTTTAAGGTATGTAGGATCAATATTTACCTCTGGTATAATTTTTATATAATAATATCTTCCATTCAAGTATTTAGATGGCACCATATGAAGTGTTATATAGAAAGATATGTCGCACACCAACTTGTTGAGATGATATTGGTAAAAGAAAACTCATAGGCCTAGAACTTGTTGAGGAAACAATGGAAAAGGTAAAGATTATCCAAACTCGCATCAAAGCTTCTCAAAGTAGGAAAAAGAGCTATGGTGATAACTGAAGCAAGGATTTGGAATTTCAAGTAGGAGATCATGTTTTCCTAAAGGTATCTCCATGAAAGGGTGTTATAAATTTTAGTAAGAAGGGTAAATTAAGTCTCAGATACTTCAGACCTTTCAAAATTATTGAACGAATTGGAGTTGTAGCTTATTGTTTGGAAATGATGCCAAGTCTCTCCAATGTTCATGATTTGTTCCACGTATCACTGTTGTGAAAATACCTGCCTAAACCAACTCATGTACTCACATATGAAGAAATAGAACTGGAACCTGACCTATCTTTTTACGAAGATCCTATCATAATTATTAATACCATAGAACAAGTGTTGAGAAACTGGATGACTCGTCATGTGAAAGTTCTACGGAGAAATCATAAGATGGAAGAGGCAACGTGAGAACCCGAGGAACTTATGATGAAGAACCACTCAAATCTTTTTAAGCAGTAATATTCTAGAAATTTTGAGGATGAAATTATTTGAAGGAGTAGAGAATTTAACACCCCAAGCTTCCATGGTACATTTCCCTTTGAATAATGCAATAGCTTGCGTTGTATGCAACTTGGAGTTTTAACACACAATGACCAATAAAACTACACGTTATAAATAGTAATACCCACTTTTTTAATTTTTTTTAATTTTATTTTTTCAAAATGGACTTCATTTTTGGATTCAGAATATCAAAATTGGCTTAGGGTGATTTTTTGGTATTTTTTGAAAACTTTCAATTTTTGATGAATAGTTAAAAATACTGCATTATTGGTTAAAACTGACTTTTTATTTAAATAATTAGTTATCTTATTTAAATTTATATGAGTTAATAATATATACATAATACCTATAAATTTTAATTGTAATTCATTGGTGTCATTTTATAATAATATTAGATATATGAAATTTTATTGAACTTTTTACAGTCTTTTACCCACCTTCTAGGCGCATTTGCAAATTTGCATAAAATTTAATTTTACCACTTCGTGAATTGAATTTCAAAAATCTGAGAGACATGGTTGACATCAGTACGTAAAATGTGGTTCAATAAGATGAAAATAATTTTTGGTGAACAATAACTTTTGACTTTTATTTACCACGGTTAAAAGTAAATAGGGTAATTAAAGGTAAAAATGATATTATAATTAATCTAACACATTTCATAATTCTATTGGATAAGTATATTTCAACCAAAATCAACCTTAGGAATAAAATATTATCCTTTTGGTACACTTGTATTAGATTGTGTCATTTAATATTATTTTATTTAAAGAAGAGTTAAAGGTGTTAAATTCAAATTTTAATAACTAAACCATTTTTAATATAGGGATACACATAAAATAAATTCGACTATAAATATTCGTTAAAAATCTAAAAATATTTCCAACATAATGGTATTTTATTTATACTTTTTAGACATTAAATAATTAAATTTATTTATGATACAATGATAATGCAGTAATTACCTTATTAGTGAAATATTAAAATAATTTATATTATAAATATCAAAATAAATGTAAATTGAGACTTTTTATGAATTTCATGATTTTTATAGGTTAATATGACATTTTAGAGTTGGTTAAATTAATTGTTTTCTAAGTAATCATGTTTTTAGGACTTTAACAAAAATCAAATACTAAATAGTGTCAAAATTAACATAAATGAGTTTTTAAAACAAATACTGTATTATTAATTGATATAATATTCCTAAAAATATAAGTTTCAAACAAAGGAATTAGATAAGGTTAGGTATATTAATAATGTACCACTTGGGGTTATCTTGGTTTTTTATATTAAGTTTATTAACAATTTATTATAATAATACTAGAATATATGGTTAATGTTAAACTATTTAACTAAGAGTTAAATCTAAAAGATAAGGTTAATATGAGGACCTACACCTGTATAAAAGCTATTGGTTGGGAGTTTTTCGACCCATACCAACCTTATCCTTGAAATAAATCATTTTGGAGCTATTATAAACCAAATATAATTGTATAATAAAATAATATTTTAAGATTTTCCTAAAGTGACCCTCACATTTCTTATTAAAGGGAACTTCCCCTTCTCTTTATTTTACACCTCCAAAGCCATTTGGCTCGGCCGAAACCTACTCAAATATCCTCCCAACTTCCCTCAATTCTACCTAGAGGTCTTAATTTGACCAGAAATCCAACCTAAGGAACCCTTTTGATCAACTCAAAATTAAACACCCGAAGAAGAGGTAATAATTTCACCACCTCTTTCGAAGTTCTATTCTTCTTCCACTTCCTCTTTTTTTCTTATTTCCATAAAAAAATAATAAATACAATACCATATAAAAACTATGTTGTTATTAAAAATATGATACAACCATATTCATTATTTTATCCATCCTATGAATGAAAAGTCACCATACGTGCGTACGTACGGCTTACCGTCTCTATGTCGTGGTGTAGTTTGTTATTCAAACACATAATTATTTGGATGGGTATAATAATGAGTATAACTGATGTAAATAATAAATATAAAATGTTTATGATTATCTATATATTATATACCATCCAATTACATTTTATTTCACCATCAATAGAATGGTATTTTCAGTCGTGCGTACGTACAAATTACCATCTCCACGAACGTGATGAGATTCATTCCCCACCGTAACCATTCAAGAATAAATTTTAATTATATGATTAAAAATAATGTTTAAGAACTTAATATCATTCTGGATATGAATAAAATATATCCTATCCATATAAAACATGACTTATGTGACCAAACATATAAAGTAAAATGAATTAGTTAACAAGCGAAACAATGATACTACTAAAATATTATTAACAAATCTATATTAGAAGATCGTATATGATATCATATTTATGTATGTGGTTTTGGTACAATTTAATAACAATTATTTAACTATTATATAGTAGGTTAACGTACCCTAGACCAAGGAAAAGTACAAGGTAAGTGTTAATTCTACAATCTATTCATTATCTAAGGTTGTTTATACGTGAGTATCTACTAAGACCTCTTTATCATCCACATCAGTGTTTCTTAAAAATTTATTTTTCAAAAAAAAGATTAATGTTTTATAGGATATAGGTTAATTCCATTTATACCCTTTTTTGAATTTTTATAAAATTTTTATAAAGGAAACTTTCCATCATTTTCAAAACAAGGTACTTTATGACCTTTTTTACGAAATTAAGGAAAGAATGTTTTTTAACTTATATTGTGGGTGCGACTATTTTAAGCCATTATAACACCTTAAAATATTCCCTTACAAGATTATAAGAATATTTTCAGAATAATTTTTTTCATTTATAATTATGTTAATTTTAAATGATTTCAAAATTGAAAGATCTATTTCTCTCAAATATTTTTGATTTCATCTATTTCAACATCCTTTGATGGATTTTACACTTGTTTAAAGTAGATTTATTATGATAAAATCTTACATATTATATTAAAGGTTTTGTGATATGTTTGGCTATGGATGTTTTATTTTTATACCATTCATGGTTTATGGTTAATGTATTAACATTTTTTATGCTAGTTTTAATATGAATGTTTATGTTATGTTTCAATTTTTTCATATGAGGAATGCATTGGACTTAGTAAGTGATAGGTGGAGCCCGCTATAGCTCCTCGATTCATCGGTATATCTCATGAGACAAAATATTATCTTGGCATAAGGCCTTGACAAAATCTTATTTGTATTCTTTGCAAGAGGCCTTGACTATGTGGTTATGAAGTTTGGAATTATGCATTCCATCATTATGAAATTGGAAATTGATATTACATGTGATTATCTGACTAGTAGAATATCCATGAGAATAAGTAAATGGAATTATTTGATTTATATTTTCCATATTACGCTGACAATTAAGTTTAAAATACTTATGTTTTAGTCTTATACATGACCTTAAATGTTTATCCTTATTTATTAAATTTTCCGCTATATTTTTATCTTTACTGAGCATCTGAGCTCACCCCTTTCTATGTTTTATTTTTCCCAGGATGTGAAGAAGTATATTCTGACTGACTTGATGGGATTGGATAAGGGATATTATTGTGTTAAATGGAGACACAATGTTAATTTTTTATTTCATGATGTAGTGTAAAACTTATGTATGTATCTAGTACTTCCAAGGCTACTAAACTGATCGGTCTTTCAGGACATGATTCCTTGTATCATGCCAATGTTATGTAATAATGCACCAACTATGGGTAAATGGGGTCTGGGCATTGCATTAATTTTATTTAAAACACTATATTTAAATCAAATTAAGAAAATTATTGAAATTACCCATTTTAAAATCCACATTTTAAAATCAATAACCAAATCACATTATCAAGAAAACCAATTTTCTAGATTTCCATAATTTAATAAACTATCAAAAAGGAGGGTTTCCAAAACTTTCTAAATAGAAAATTCAAAATAAATTAATCACATAGAAATAAATTTTAAATCATTCCAATCAGTTCTAGTAAGAGGAGTCAAGAGTGAATCCACCTAGCTCAAAGGTTTTGACAAAAACTGAAAACGGATGAAGAATTCTCAGGAAAACCTGGTCGATTCTTCTAGAAACTACCTTATATATCTTCTTCTAGAATTATAAAGACCAAATATCAAATTATTCATCATCAAAACTCATATATATACCCATAACATGTTTATATTTGAGAAGCCAAGAAGATAAAAGAAATAGATCTAAGTAGATCTAAGATAACGTGACAAGAACGATGAATAAAATCAATTACTGCAAGAATTAGGCTTGAAACTTCCCAGGGAGGGATCCATATTGACTCAAAAATGCTTGGGATAGGTTATTATACCTTTATTTGAGAGGAATATAGAATTAGGAGTGCATAGAAGCAAAAATGAATATGATATCTCAAAAATGAATGTGATCCAATATTTAAGGATATAATTTTGACTCTGCGCCCTGTTAGACCGCACAGTTAGACAAACCGTGTGCTAAATGTGTGCTATATAATACTTTAAGGTAACACCTTCCGGGTATTATTGTATGGTCTTATTAACCATTCTCAAACCATGCCAAAGATACTGCCTCAAAACTACAACTACGCACAATTTCTCTTTAGATATCTGCACAGTTTATACAAACTGTGCGCAGCCCGTGCACATCTACTTTAGCCCCAAATACTTATTTATAGTTCACCCAACACACCCATCCTTCACCCTTACATGTTATAACCATGAAAATAATCAATTAAGGGTTAAATACCCAAAACCGAGGGTACTACATTTTATGTACCAATTTTTTATGTATCCAAATTCCCAACGACACTAAACCTATATGGTTATACAATGGATCATAATGTTATATAATAAATATTTATATAATAAGATTTAATATCTATAAATGAAATTTTTGGGTCTCTATATGCATGTAATTCTTATTTGATGCGTGATTGACTGCATGGGTTGAATAAATAATGAGAATGTGATTATTTGTTAACTGTATGAAGAAGAAAGTAGGATAACCAAATTCATTGGAAATTTAATAAGGGGTAATAAAAAATATTAATTCTCATAGAAATTAATGATGAATTATTATGGAATATTAATCATGAAATAATACCCATGATAATGAGGGTTTAATGAATTATTTGTGATGATTCATTTATTCTAGGTTTTCAATGAAGAATATCATAAAATAAGATTGGGATTCATGTATAAAATAACGAGCTATGGGTTTCTATCAATTTAATTTTCAAGAAAAAGAATAATAAGACCCATGTCAATTAGGAATTTTAATGATAATTTATACGAGGAATCATTATAGGATATTTAACATGGATTTATGTAAAAATTAATTAATGAGATGATTTTAGATTAAAAAACCAAATTAAAAAGAGAAAGGAACCTGTTGTCAATGATAATAGTATTTACATATTCATGGATAATTATTATTATAATAATAAGGATTATATTCATTATATTATTATTGTGAATATAAATGATATACTTAGGTGAATAATATAGTGGGTGTGACATAGATAACACTTGTGCATATTGCATAATCATCTATGAGCTAATACAATATATGCATCTAGGAGAGAGAAGTTGAAGAGAATTAAAATCCCAAATGATCTGGAGAAGAGTCTCAAGACCAATAGTGTGAAAGCTATTAAGAAAGTACATTTATAGACCTTCTGATCTATCTAATCATAGAGGAAGATTGTATCCACAGGTGGTACAAAAGAAACCAAAGGGATAAAAATTTATTTTTTTAATAGATCCTATTTGATGAATAGAATTATATATTCTAGTTGGTTATATAAGTGGAGGAATATAGGGAGTCTCTGTGTTGATTCGACTATAATTTTCTATGGTTATAATCACTTCTTTGATAGTGAATAATCAGTGGGGGGGGGGGTCTAACCAATGTAGAAAAGAGTATCATTTTATGTCTAACCTTATAAATACCATGTTAAAATATCTCTTATATTACAACTTCACATGATGTGAGATTAATAGATAATATATAGTGGATCAAGAACTTTATACTATATAAGAGGTTGAATTAGAAATAAATAGATTCTATAAAAAGAAATAACTGATTCAACACTAGAAGTGGTTAGTCTGACATGGGTTAATTCATATATCAACCAAAATTTTAAATATAAGACCATAATTTTGGTTTTAATCATCAAATGAATTATGGGTATTATTAACAAATTCCCTTTCCATGAGTTCCTTTGGTAATTGTTCTTATAAAAAATATTTTCTAATTTTGAGCCTTAACATTTTCCAAATAAATTTATTTTTCTCAATATCTTAAACAAATACTCACACCATTTTATAGAAATATATTATCCCACTTTACTATAATTTTTTTCTTATGGATTTTATTTAATACCTAGTATAAAATTTAGTGTAATTATAGATATGCACTTTTTATTTTTCATGATGTGAGTTTTTAACAACTTAGGCTTAACCTAATATTTTAATCTAGAAACACGTTTTGTGAGATAATGAAATAATTTTATATGATAACTCATTTAATATCCATTTTTCATTTTATTTATCATATAGTTATGTGCTAACAATGTTATTAATGAAACATGATTGTAAAATATAATGGAAGAATTTTCATATCTTATTAGTCTCATCATTTATACTCTTTATAATTACATTTAGTCAATGATGTGTATAAGGGGATGTGAGTTTGTAATTAAATCCACTAAAAATTTATTGATCAATTTATTCATGTTGGACTCATCATTGATACTCTTCATTGTATTTTTTATTCCAATAAATAATATTACCACATGAGAATGAAATGTCATCCTATTCATTGTAACCCCTCTTTATCCTTATTTTTTTGAGGATATTTTGAAGGTTCCTTTTCTAGTGTACTTTCCATAGGAATTTTCTTCTTTTATTTCTTCTTATTCACCATAATAAATAAAGGTTTATATTTTATTTAGTTACTATAATATTAGAAAAAATTAACATTAATATATTGAAGTGATTTATATATACTATTAATTATATGATTCTAAATGAATTCATGGTATATTGGTGATAATAATGTAAGAATGTGAAGTATCAAAATATTTTGATTTATCTTCCAATTTACACATGTGCTGTGTAATCACAACCCCATTCATTTATTTATTCACTTTCTCTTTTCAAACTTCTTGGACATGGGATAACTTGTTGTAACCATCCATTTCTAGATGTTTCTTTCACAACTCACTAGAAATTGATTATAGAATTATGATATAGACCTAAAATGTATCATCTATGTGCCTCATGTAAGCTTCCTTTTTTACCCTCACTTGCTTCCTAAGGTAGAATAATAGGTAGTGGGGACTTTATCACACAAAATTTCTTTTCTTATCATAGTAAAATGTATAAGAACTTGTACCACTCTCTGAAATTAGTGTTGGTTAGGATATTTTCATTGTTTAACATTTATTATAATTTTATTATGGAATTAAATTCTATTATTCTACAAAATGAATATTTATAATATTAGTAATTTTATCTTTATTATGAATTATATAACATTAAATATTTTATTAATCTTATATGTTTTCCACTTTTTTAGAAAATCCTTGTAGCCCTCAACAATTATTTTTAAAATACTCACTCCCCCGAGTATACTAGTAGTAAGGATCCATAAAACCTATCCTCATAATGAAATCTATGTCTACATGAATACAAATAGAGTTTCAAGTAATATAATTTGATGTCCAGCTGTATCAACCCATAGTTCCTTAATCTGCTGAGTGGATTCCCATCTCATACAAAGAATAAATTTGATTTAAATAACACTTTCCCCCAAAAATTTAACCGTGATAGCAATGAATATTTCAATGATGAAAATTTTAGATACATAGAGCCATCAATTTAATAAAAACTCTCCAATAGTATGAGACTCCTCAATTATGGCTGAATAAAACCTGAAACGTATGGTTTTGTTGAAATTCAAGTGAAAGTAGTCATTAATGAATCAATATTTACTTTGAAGTATTTTAATATTTTTTTATCTTCATTCCTAAAATCATATGATATTTATCTTTATCATTACTATGTGATCACACTCAATACTTTAACTATCCATAAATATAAATAATTCATCACTAAAGTTTGTATATTTTATTTATTCATGATTTTTAATTATACCATGTAATTGAGAATCTTCCATACATTCACAAATAATAAAATAATAATAATAATAATAATAAACAATGAAGGATCATGAAATGTTTATACTGGTTGATCCATCAAGCAGATGATGGATCAACTGAGACCCTAGAGGAAAAATTTGATCCATAAACCATCTCAAGTTTCAACACACGACAAACTCTTATTTTTATCTTTTTTGGTTCCACACCATCTCTCGACTGGAACCATATCTCCATAAACTCATCCATTTTACAACATAAACTTACAAACTTGTAAGTGGGGTAATCAAGATGTGGGAATACATTTTCACAACTCAAAATGTATACATGTAGGGCCCTGTGCATTTAATAATGGAGGAATGATTCATATACCGTTAATTTTTTTAATAATCAATTATTGCAAAAAAACTCCATTATAATAATTAAAATCAAATAAATAAATAAACCAAACATACATAGGGTTGTCTCAGATCATGATTAGTCAAAATAAAATAATATTTTATAATAAAAATTAATAACTTAAATTTATAATTGAATTTTTAAAAACTTTAACTTACATTAAAATAATTTTGATTAAATATTGATAGGCACCATGAGACCGTAATTTTTTTTTAAGAAATCATAAATATTATTATTTAATTTATATTTTTTAAAATATTTTTAATGCCTTAAATAACCCCCTGAATGGATTCTGAGACCAAACTGGGCTTGAGTCAAGCTGTGTGGGTTGAGTAGGAACCAACACGGCTCGGCCAGACCACGAGTCGGCGTTGGGGAGTGCCTCATGTGGGAGGTGCATAAGGAAGGGGATGTAGTTATTTCATGGTGTTTCCATGGGATATATATAAAAATACATATATATATTTTAAATAAGTTTCAGCCTCAACATAAACTTCATATACACAATTCCCCAAATCATCGTGAGTTGGGGAGATGTGTAATGTGAATAGATTATTTCACCTGAAAAAATAACTTATTTTATACTTTTTTTGTTTCTTACACAAGGGTCTCCCCAACATTTTCATATTTTTTAATGTCTAGATGATAGAATTTCGTTATTTTTTTCTTTTGTTTATTTTAAAATATTTATACAATAATATGGAAACAATCACCCCTCCCATAACCACCCAAAGCTCGCACAATTTTTTTTACCCATGGGTACTATTCACCCAACTGAAATGAAGTATATTTAAAATATGTTTATAATATAAATTTTATGCCAAAATATTCATTTATAATCTTCATATAACCATACCTAGGCTATTTAACCTTTTATTAATGAACTATAGGTGGTGTTGATATTGTATCAAATCCATTTATACATATTGTATAAAAAATAATTTAAAATTTGACTTAAATAATCACATAATCACTATAATAAAACTTATTAGAACATATACACTTTGAAAGATTGAAATTCCTTTTATAAATGTTCTAAACTGGATTAGTACTGTAACATCGAATCTAACATACCAGTTATTGGATTTTCCCATGGATGAATTTCAATTTGATTTAGTCATGAAGAATAAAAATGAAACAAAACTATAAATGGTACCTTGTTCGTTTTTCAAAGTTGACCTGATCTGATCATCGACGGTATTGAAAAGGTTGATGATAATAATTGAGGAATCATCTATATCATATAAACATTCACCACAACTATTGGTTTATCCCTTTTTTATTATCAGGTGATAAGATGGGAAATCTAAGTGCTTTATGACATCATTCCAATCACGTGAAATATGTATGCTTCATTCACGAGACAAAACCATTTGAAGATTATTATTCCTTCATTTTATCAATCTAAAACATAATTGGGTTCTTAATAGGATATATTTGGGTAAATATTTTATCAATCCCCTCACACCCACTATTTGGGTCATAAAATGGTTTTTATAATTAGGTTTTAACTCTTTATTTCATATTTCCCCCTTAAAAAGAGTTAACATAAAACCAATTAGTGATACTACTAATAGCTTAGTTAACATGTTGAAAGTGATAAAATTATTTAATCACACACTTGTGGCACTATCATGTGTCACATGATGAAACAATAGTCTTGACCTCGATCCATTTCTCCTATAGTAATTTGAAAAACAATGAACGTGAAATGTTCATTCAAAAGAAATATTTTCTTATATTAAGTTTTATAATAAAATAACTTCTAAATACCTTGAAAAAGATATTAATTATTTGTTATTTTAAGCTCAAATAATATAATTAAATTTTTTTACTTATGATTGTTCACACTCGAAAATTCATCGGCCTCCGCATTTGGGTCCCACTTCATCCCAAACTCCTATTCATCATAATAGGTTGAACTTGTAGATAAACATTACGTGTAACCCTCATGGACCTTATCTTAATAAAAGTGAGTCATACTAATGGACCAAGAGAGGTATCTATAAATTCATTATCACCCCTATAAAGATAAGGTTTAGAAAGAGAAAATAAATATTCTATGAAAACACACTGTGTAATATAATATTTTTATCTCATAATATCTCATAAAGAGAGATACACACTCTTTATCATAATCCTTACACAGTTTTTTATTATTTCAATCACCATTTTGAATATAATTACATTATTTTACCATGGAGATTTATTAAATAAGTGTTCTACTATCATGGTCATCGTGTCCCAAGACATATCTTCTTTTTGGAGGAATCAAATCCTATATTGATCATTCAATCAATGCCATACCACCAATGAAAAACACCAAACTTGCTACCTCACCACCACATAAATGTTATGGATTTAATCTTTCATTAAAGTAGTTTATCATATAATTTACACTGATAATGATGTCATGTCAAGAGACCAATACACATGTTCATAGATAAGAACATTCAATGAAACATTTAACATGTGGTGTTCTATTCGTGGGTTAGTCCTCATAATCTTCTTTACTCGAGACCATCATGTGAGAACATCATGAGAAGAAGTCCCAATTCTTATAATACCCCAACACCTAATAGTAAAATATTATATGTTCCCTTTTAATATTATGTATCTTGACTATATGAAATATGATTAATATTACTTCTATATTGTCTTGAGATTATCATTATAGATGGAAACATCAATAACCTAATGACATGAAATGTAATCCAAGGATATTAAAATGTAAATAGTAGACACATAAGTATTAATACTAATATATTGATAATACATAATTCAAAACTCTATGTATACATGATATGGTAATAAAAAAAGTACATTCCAGTTCATTCCATGTCACCCACTTTCAAAACACAAAATCATGTGAAAATATCATAAATAAACAAACCCTTATGAAATGATCCTATTACTAAAAAAGAAACCTATAAAATATCTGACATCATTCAATGACTCTTAAAAACTTCTCATGGTGTAGCTCATTATACAAATGAGGCATTTAAGTACTCTTTTTTCTAGGACTCCTAGTGAGTCACGATGTGAACATCTTTGTCTCTAATTGAAAACATCCACCACCACATGAAAATTATTTAGCACTACCTATCAAATGCATGTATCCTTTAATAAATAACATATTTTTATAGATTTGGGTGTTCTTGGTCTTCATTGGGCATCATTGATCACTGTAATGCCTGAAGTTTCCAATTACATGTTGCTTTGAAGCATATGTCCTTCACAATCAATATTGATGATTTCAAGCCTTATCATTTTCAAGGAAAATGATCTATGAGGAAATTATTACACTTATTACGATGTGTAGAATTTAACCTTAGAATTTATAAATTAGTATTAATCCAACTTCAGAATTTCAAAAATATAATTAGATTTATATCATAAAAGGTATAAAACAACCACTCGTTATCCTATAGTGGTACCACTCTACCGTAAGACTAATGACCCCATCTCCTTCTTTGAATTGAACCATTACAAACCATGTAATCTCACCCATAATCATACTACACTAGGATATGATACTTTAGGTCACAATACAAGGTGCTTCTATCAATCTCCACCATTGTCCCTAGTGGATGGTTTCTCTGATGGTTCCAGCTGAGGGTCACTAATTTTTTAATCCCTATAAATAATTTTCCTTTCCATAAATTATCTTATGCATGAGTACCTTATATGGGTAATTTTCAAAATTATATACTTTCAAGGGAATAAAATTAATTTTCAATTTTGTTTCTCCAAATTCATATTAAATTTTTTCCTACAATAACAACATAAAAAATAGTAAATTAGGAAAGGAAAAAACAATAAATAAAAGGATAAATAAAATTAATTATAAAAATTAATGGATTAAATTGAGAAGACAAATACCCTTATATAAACTCATGTTTTTCCTCAAGAATAAAATCTATACATAATAACACTATAAACCCATTTCAAAACTATATTTTTGTTATGATTTTTTGTTTCATAGTACCTTTTTTCTCTTTGTTTTTCTCTTGATTTTCAGGTGTTCTAGAATTTAATTTTATTTTTTGGATGTTTTGGGTGGTTTTTAGACCTATTATTGGTTATCATAAAAGGTATGAGGAGTATTTGGATTGTAAAATGAGTTTTAACACTCATAGTGCCACCTTTTTATGGGATATGTCTTTTAGACGGTTTATCCCCTTGAGTTAGATGAGTTTCGGGGTGAAAAAGTTGATTTTTTGGGGTATTTTTCCAGGTCTCATGGTTAAGACACATGGCTAGTTTAATAATGAAGGTATGTATAAAAGGAGTCCCAAAGGTTTAACATTATTTAACTAACCATATAGACAATGTGAGCAGCCCATTCAATACTAGACATTGAGAAATCACCTAGTTTTCACACAGTTTGTTTAATCGTGCGAGCTAACTGTACAACCCACTCAAGAAGGGTTATTTTGGGATTTTATCCTTCTTTTTGGTTGGGGTTTCTTCCCTTAACCTCCCAAATTCAAACATAAAAACCATAACTCCTACCATGGTTGTTTTTGGATCCTCAATCCCCTCCATGTGGATTTCAAGGTGGTTTCTTGGTGAATCTTAACCCTCTTGGAAAGGTTAGGGATCCCCTCTCTTTATCCCTTGATTTTTTACATATTAACTTTCTACTATAACTATAGTGGATATTTTTAGATGATTTTAATATATAGGATTGTGATAGATTGGGTTATTTGATTGTTTATGGTTCCACTTGATATAACTTGGCTCTTGAACCCTAGTGGTTTGTTTTCAGGTGCGCATCGTTGAAGTGACATCGATTCGAGGTAGGTTTCCCTTTAATTTTTTTTAATTCAAGAAAATTTTATTTCATTTTTTTAAAACCTCCATTATATGATAAATTTTAATTTTTTACCTTTGAAATATTTTTTTGGTGTGCAATGTGGTGTTTTATGCCTTGTAATGTCACAAATAGAATTGTTTTGTTAAATATTGCACAACAAGTGTTCGATGAAATGCATGGTTGGATTTTTTGAGTAATTAGTGGTATATAAATCATGGGTCGGATTTTTTATTAAATAAGTAGCATGTAAAATGATGAATTTGGGTTTCCTGAAAGATTTTCAAATGGTTTTAATTTTAAAATGAGTGTGTATTTAGATTTTAAAATTGGTTTGACATATAATGATGGATTGTGGCATGTTTGAAATTTTAATAAAAATGGATTTGGTTTTTTAAATTTGGTATAATTTCATTAAATGAATTGATTTATAAATGGTTGGTAAATGGAAATCGGTGTGTTTTAAGATTTTGGAAATATGGTTTTTTCTTCTAAAAAAATGGTTTTGTGAAAGGAGTTTGAGGCCCGTTGGGAAATTTTGTGAAAGTGGTGAAATTATTTTTTATGAAAACCTCAATTGGATGACTATGTTTACTTTTTTATGTTTAATGTATTATATTTACTCACTATGTAATTCTTGTGATTTATTATGAGAATGAGAGATCCTCAGTATGGAATATTTAGAGATATATTTGTTTCATGGCATGAGATCGATCCTTGGGGTGACTCTGGTGTGCCTGTTGTTGAATTAATATTATATGTGAATGTGATTAGATTCTCTGTTGGAGTAGGTTGGATCACACCTTCATACATGATAAATGAGAACCTAGTATAGTGAGATGATTTTTTTGGGAATTATTGCTACTCTGACTAGATTATTCCCTAGTTAGTGGCCCATAATATGTGGATATATTAGGTTTTTTACTATGAAATTTTCCCCTTAGTATTTACTGATTTAGGGTGGTCTAAAGTATTTAAGGAAATTTGATTTCATAATTTGGGGTATGATTTCAGGGATGGGTCTCATGTATTAGTATGTTTTGTATTATTGATGATCTCATAGGTTCATCCATGTCTATTGGAACTTAGTTTCTTGTATTGATGAATGAGATTCTTGTTACTTGGTTACTCTTGTATGTAATTTTCCATTTCCTTTATTGTATGATTATTGTGCCTACTCCTTGATAGTTATGATTTTATGTTTAAATAGAAAATTGTATCATGTTTTTATAGAAAATGGTTTTGGAAATTATTTTCACTCTTTCTCTCTTTCAGAACTGAAATTCCATCTTTCCCTTTTAGAAATTCATTGGTTTCTTCCGGATAATAAATTATGATTTGAATGGTAAAATGGGTAATGGACTATGTTTGGTTTAAAAGTAAAACATGTGAGAAATATTACTTTGTATATTGTATTTCAAACATGAGGTTTATATTTCTTTGTTTTTAAAGTTACTACATTGTGAATAGATTTTCCAGGCACACCTACTAAGTTTTAATACTCATGCTTATAATTATTTATTGTTTTCAGATTCTAATGTAGGTTTTCATATTGGTATTGATCTCCATGGGTGGTGGTTGGGTTTGGTATTGGAGACTGACCATTGAGGTTACATAGAGATGTTGTAGTATTCATGTTCAGTTTGGTTACTGTATATTTTGTTTTTAGTTTTATTGTATTTCTAGATTTCATTAAAGATTTTTAGTTCAGATGTTGTATATATATTTTAGGGAGTTTATCTTATCTATTTATTATTGGTAGAAATAATTCCCTCTATTCACTATGTGGATCTCTGAAACTACTTTCCATCCCATGGAGATTAAGAATGCCCTTCAGGCCTTGTCACAGATCAGCCCAAGTGACAAATTCAGGGTCGACTGAAGTTAGTTCATAACTAAATAGTATCAGAGGAATTTATCTTTATTGGGAATTTCTTTTTTAGATATCACTTTTTTATTTGGGAATTTCAGTGTAGATGAAGTTGTATTTTTAGGACTTTAGAGGTAGGAACAAAAAGGACATCATGAAACCTTGATCGTTATAATCCACAGGTTTCTATGGGAAGTCTGGTTTTGGTTGATTTATTTGATTATTTTATAATTTTTTTTCATTTTGGATATAAAAAAGGGAGCTGGGTTAGTGGTCTTCATGATCTTATAGGGCATGGGAAGCCATGTGGAGCCGATGGCATGGTCGTAGAAGGTTCTCTATGATGGTGGTGTGTATGAAATATGGCTGCCAGCCATATGTAAAATCCACCCATAGGAACTAGTTTACCTACTTGAGAGATGTTTGAATATTCTTTGATTATTAAGCTATTTTGAAAAACCCCCAGGTTGGAATTTTGAAAATAGGGTTTTTGAGGTAATAGTTAGATTTTTGGAAAAGTGGGAAAAGTATTTTTAGAATTAACCTTGAGTAAGACTTTATAAAAATGAATTTTTATAAATTAACCCCTTAGGGTAAAGTTGAAAGGATTTAATGAGATTGGATTTTTATAATTAAAACATGGGGTTTATGGAAAAAAGTTTCTTTAAAGAAGTTGTTTTGTTTTGGAATTTGTTTTAAATGAAAAAGAGTGAGTTTTTAATCAACTTATTTTGATGAAATGGGAACTATGATTTACTGAAAAATATTTTGTGTAAAAAGAAATAACAATTGTAATTTTAAAAGAATCCAAGGGATTTATTTTAAAGAAATGAAGAGATAGATTGATATGTGGAGTTTGAAAATGGTTTTGACTTGATGGTTGGAGGGATTTTGAAAAGTTTTATGACTTGTGAAATGAATCTTTTTTTGACCTTTGGTATTTCCATGGTTTCTCACATGAATGGATATATTTGTAATGTTGTTGTAAAGTGTTCATATTGGCATGGGTTGTTGGATTCCTGGGGTGGCATTGAATGTGCATGTGTGAGACTGCATGGAATACCATTGGTGAGTGTGCTACCCATCATGTTTTTTTCTTTGAAAATATTTTTGAGAGGAAAGTTGTGATGTTTTAAAATACCGGTATTTGGGTGGTTTATTTTCCATTGATTTGGGAAGTGTTAATGATGAGGTTTTTTTGAGTTCAATTTCTTTTCGGTGTTTTGGTTTTGAAGTGATTTTTTGTGTATTTATAGAAAAGATTTTAAGAAGTTTTTTCTTGTCTTCCCAATGGGGCTTGATGTTTATTCTAGGTGGGTTTTCTTTTATGAGTTGGGTTTTATAGAGATATTAGTTTTTTATTTCCCAGTGTTTTCCCCTATAGATATTCAATAAATGATAGTGGTGTAGCTATGGGTGGTTCCCTTTTAGACATATTTCCATTTGATCAACCTAAATATTTTTTGTCTAATTTAAAAATTTAAATCCACATCTTTGAGGGATACCCCATACGATTTGTGGGAGTAGATAGTTTTTGGGATTTAATTTTGAGTAACTTAATTTTATAATGTCACTTTTGGTGGTGGTGGTTGTTCTAGGTGGTGTCCCTTTCTGTTATAATGAAAGAGGATGTTGTGAGACTCTTGAGAATCCATATTTTAATGAAAGTGTGTTCTTCCTTTGGAAATTGAATTTTTTCATTATAAATGATGGTGTGATTCTTCATGTTTATTGTTCATTCCGCTCCCCATTCAGAGTGAGGGAGAATGTTGTTGTGTATCTCATAAGTATGAGTTTTGTTGAAGGTTCCCTATTTGAGGAAGAGAGTTTTTTGGTGTGTCACAATCTTCTATTTTTGTTGGGTGTTCAATATGGATTCTTGTAGCATCAAAAGTAGTTCTGATTTGGGAATAGAATCTCCTGACTATGAGGCAGTTGATGCTTCTAGCATCCGGGCTCTAGTCAAAGGCCTCAAAGTGAAGCTGACACATAGTCAGAAATCGTAAGGTTTAGGTGTGTTTGGCTAAGCTCATGACTTCACCATTATTGTAATGTGATTCGTGTATTTATATTATGTTATCTTTATCTCTGTGAATTTCATATTGTTACAAAGGACATGATGGGATTATCCCACACTCCATGTCTTTGATTGTTCCTTCTTTGACTCAAGCTTCTGATTTGTTATCCTAGCATGAACCACCTGTGTGAATCAGGCGTGGCTTGGGTTTGCAGCCAATTAGGGGTGAATAATCATGTGCTAGTTGTCAGTTATGGTTTCTATGTTCCATTAATTTGGCCCCTTTCCTCCCCTCCCCTTATTGTGTGTGTGTGTGGGGGGGGGGGTTGGTCCATTTGAGGAAGTCTTTGGGTTTGTTCCAAATCATTGGCTCTCAATGTTGGGGCAACCCAACATGGGTCTTGATGAAAACTCATATTTGATAAATCAGTGCTAGGTTGTTTAAAATGACGGTGAGTCCATTAAAGCTACCCCTATTGGTGATCTGTTTTTGTTTGTTTATGGTTTTAGTCTAGTCGAAGTGGATTTCTTTTGAAGTTGTTTTATTTATGAGTTTCCTTTTTGGTTTGGGTAAATGTTGGGATTTTTTGGAGTGCGCCAAATGGTTCTATTCCAAGTACGGTTGTGAAGGTTGCGGCTCGAATTTCCCATTGATTCTTGGGAAGCGGTTCTAATTTGCTGGTCTGTTTTGGGAAATAGGCCTAAGTTTTGTTTTACTTTGTTGGGATATTTTTATATCTCGGGTTTGGATATTGTGTTTTTGATAAACCTTAATCATTGATCAATAAATTTGAAAATGTTGAGTCTTTCTAGGGATGAAAAGCGTTATGGTAGGGAGAATATCGCACCCAATTTTTTGTTTTCGTCCTTTGTTCCAGGTTACCTTTTGGCTCTTGGTTTTCCCCTGAGTTTTGGGCATTCTAGATTTAAATTTTATGTTTTGGAGGTTTTTGGTGGTTTTGGACCTATTATTGGTTAGACTGAAAGGTATAAGGAGAATATGGCTTGGAAAATGAGATTTTAACACTCATATTGGCTCTTTTTTATGGGGTATTTTTGTTGGATGGTTTATCCCCTTGAGTTAGATGAGTTTTGGAGTAAAAAAGGTGATTTTTGGGGGGAGTTTTCTAGGTCAAACGGTTAATATGCACAATTAGTTTAATCATACAGGTATGTGTGAAATGGGTCACATGGTTTGCACATGGTTTAAATAACCATGAAACCAAAGTGTGCAGCTCTTCAAACACTAGATAACGGGAAATCACATGGTTTGTGTACGGTTTGATAAACCATGTCAGCTAACATGCAACCCACTCAAGAAAGGGTATTTTGGGATTTTCTCATTTTTTAATTGGAGTTTCTTCCCTTAACCTCCCATTTGAACCCTATGAAAAAAGTCTCCCATGGTGGTTTTTGGCTCCTTTAATCCCATCTTATTGGATTTTAAGGTGTTTTATTTGTGAATCTTCACCTAGTTTGAATGGCTAGGTCTCCCACTCTTTCTCCTTTGCTTTTCTTATATTTTCACTTTGTTCTCTGACCATATTAGACATTTCCTTTGAACATACCTTTTTTAATTCAATAATATTTTATTTATTGACTTTTCACCTCCCTTATATGATAAATATTGATGTGCGACCTTTGAAATATTTTTTTGGGTGGGAAATGTGGTGTTTTATGCCAAGTTATGTGATAAATAGTATTGTTTTGTAAAATATTTCACACCAAGTGTTCAATGAATTGCCTCATTATATTTTATGAGTATTAAGTGGTATGTAAGTCAAGGTTTTTTATTTTTTAATAAATATATGGTATGTGAAATTATGACTTTGGGTTTCTTGAAAGAGTTTCAAGTGGTTTTTATTTTAAAATAAGTGTGTATTTGGATTTTGAAATTAGTTTGAGATGTGATGATGGATTATGGACCGTTTGGCATTTTAATAAAAATGGATTTGGTTTTTAAATGTGGTATAAGTTCTTTAAATGAATTTTTATATAAATGGTTGTGAAATGAAGAATGGTGTGTGTACACATTTTGGAAAGAAGATTTATTTATTTTAAAAATGATGGTTTTGGGAAAAGAGATTGAGGCCCGTTTGGAACTTTTGTGAAAGTGGTGAAGGTATTTATTATGACAACCTCCATTAAAAGATTCTCTTAACTTTTTATGTTTAATTGATTGGATTTCATCACTATGTAATCCTTGAGATCTATTATGAGAATGGGAGATCCTCGACATAGACTCCTTTGAGAGCTATTTGTTCCATGGAATGAGATGGATCCTTAGGGTGACTTGGGTGATTCCTATTTCTGAATTACTATTATAGGTGAATGTGATTTTATGCTTTATTGAAATTGGTTGACACACCATTTTATATGTGAGACATGGTAACCTATAATAGTGAGTGAAACTAATGATGCGCTGGAACGATTATTCACAAGATAGTGACCCATAGGAGGTGGATATATTATGTTTATTGATAGTGGATTTTCCATTTGGTCTATCCTTAGTTAGGGGGATGGGAGTATTTAGGGTTCCTTGATTTCATCATTTGAGGCATGCTTTCTAGGGTGTGTCTCATGTATTAGTATGTTATGGATTATTATGGATCTCCTAGGTTCACCCATGTCTATTGGAACTTAGTTGCTTGCAGTGACGAATGAGATGCTTGTTACTTGGCTACTCTAGTATGTTTAATTTCATTTCCATTTTCATATAATTATTTTTCTTACACCTTGAGTTTAATGGTTTTATGTTAAAATAGAAAATTGTTTCAAGTGTTTATGGAAAATGGTTTTGGAAATTCTTTTCAGTCTTTCTCTATTTCATAACTGAAATGGAATACTTCCCTTTTAAAAATGCATTGGATCCTTATTGATAATATTGTGCGGTTTGAATGGTAAAAATGGAAAAGGATTATGTTTCTTTTTAAATTAATAAATGTATAAAATTTTATTTTTTTTATTTTATTTCAAAATTGAGGTTGATGTTTCTTTTATTTTAAAGTAATTTCATGGGGAATAGATTGTTTGAGAACGCCTAATGAGTTTTAATATGCACGCCTATAATTATTTATTTTTTGAGATTCTACTGTAGGTTGTTAGCTTGGTATCGATCACCGTGGGCAGTGGTTGGGTTCAGTATCAGAGAGTGACCTTCGAGGTTACATGGATATATTGTAGTCTTTAGGATCAGTTTGGTCTCTATATAGTTTGTTATCAGTTTTGTTTTATTTTCATGTTTTTATAAAAGACGTTCTGTTTGGATGTTGTATATATATATATATATATTAGTATATTAAGTTTATCTATTTATTATTGGGAGAAATCGTTCCCTTTGTTCACTCAGTTGATACCCGACACTAGTTTCTAGCCTTTGGGGATGGAGAATTCCCTTCGAGACTTATCTCGGATTGGATCGAGTGACCAGTTTGAGGTCGAAATGGGTTGGTTCATGACACCCCATCCTACCAAGGTCTGAACTTCACAATGATCCAGATAAATCAATTATCAATAAAGAATAAAATTTTAAGTATCACATAAGAAATATATTTTTACATCATTCATGTAAATATAATAACCAAGAATTTTAATTTACGTTTGAAATGATGATATATTTCTTTACTCACATTCACATTTTCATCATATTATTTTTATTTATTCCACTTTTGATCTACCTCTCTTGAAAATTTCCTCTCATATCTCTAGGGACTTTTTGACCAGATGTATGATCATAACTTGATTAATTGTATCCTATTTATTGTATTGAAAATAATCTCAAATATCCACCCAACAATTACAAATCTAAATTTAATGATGATGACTTATATTAAAAGGATCAAATGAATATGAGGCAATGGGTTTATGGATTATTGATATGTAAAAATGTGAGGATATAAAATGTGGTTAAAAAAGCTAATGTATAATGCATGATAAATAATTTAAATCTCAATAAAATATCTTCCTCCAAGATTGATATCACCCATAACTCCTATTTCTCATAGGCTCAAAAATTATGACAATAAGAATAATGAAGTATACACAATCTTTTTAATATTAACATTTTTTTGAAATTATTTTTCAATGTGTTTTTTATTCAACAATGTTTATTTATTTATTTTTAGTTAATAGATATTATTTTACTTTTAGAGGGTGAAAAATATTTAAAATTGAAAGGAAATTAATGAAATTCTCTCAAAAAACAATGATAATACCACAAATCCCCACTTTTTTAAATATAAAATATTCCATTAAATACATAAAATAATCTCCTACCCCACACTTATTCCATTGTAAATCATGAAAAAATTCTATGAGTATGATATGAAGGATAAAATTGGACTGTTATATAGAATCCATATCAAGGTCGTGCATATCTTATACTATATGAAATGAGAGATAAAATGTAAGGGTAGGTATCAAAGGTATAATGGAATCAATTACAAAATGTCCCAATCATGTTAATTTGACTTTGTTCTTTCATATCTTCAAAAAGATATCAATTCAAGCTATAATATTAAATCTATCCCAAGTGTCTCTCAAGTTACAGGATTTGAGAAATAATATGAAAAAAAGGAATTTGAAGCCTTTAAATAATGGGACACAAAAAATATTAGAAATAAATAATGGTATGAGTAATAAAAACAAATTAGTCAATATAAACTTTATAAAATCAGTGAATGAATAATGTTAGGGGAATTTCACCTAAATTTTTTATCAACCTCTATAAATCATGATTCATCAAATCAACACTATAAATCTTATCATTATTCATACATCCCCCATATTACTTATTTAGACTTATCAATAATGATATTAAAAACATGGAATGATGGAATTACTTGGTAACTTTTTCATCGTAGATAAAAAAGATAATTTTTTCAAAATTATTGAATAAAAAATACCTTAAATTCAAAAATCATAACCAAAAATACTAAAGGGAAAGTGGAAATATATTAAATTTTATGCAATTACACTTATCTAATGAAGATATTCGACATTATCGTTTTTATCTTACTTTTTATAATCTTTTTTCCTTCCTTAAGCATAATGGACATACAAAATCCAAATAACCAAGTGAAAGTTCAAGGTCAATTCCAATTAACATTTTTTTAAAAGGTTGCGGCCAAAGCCTCAATTAATTATTTTAAGAAAATACCTCTTTAGTGTGGGTATAGGGAGACCCATTACATAGCCTGAAGTCCCTATGCCAAGTGGCCTGAATACAAGGGTTGAAAGCCCATTTTTTGGCCCAAAGGACCCCTTAGTGAACAACACTACTATAGTACCCGTGCTGCTACAGTACCTACTATAGTACCGTAGCCACTACAGTACCAACTACAGTGCCTTCTCCACTACAATAATGCTACAATTCCCTGCTATAGTACTGCTACAGTACCCCCTAGAATTTTTTCCCTTCCTAGATTTGATCTTGGATATTTTGGATGCCGAGAAGGAGCTTTTACCACTTGGGTATAGGCTCATTGCCATTCCAATTAACATTTATAATACGTAAGGGTGATTTTAGTCTAAATCCGTTAAAAAATTCCTAAAATTAAAACCAAATTCCAAGAAATTAATATAAAACTAAGGTTACCTTCTATAAATCACTTTGTTTAATATAATTTAGATAGATATTACCCCAATGTATTAACTCAAATAATATTAGAAATACTTTACCCATTCAAAATCAATGAATGGATGTAGTTGAGATTCCTACACATAGATAGATGTTAATCATTTCTATGAAAATAGATTATATACCTTGAGGTGGAACTTTATCTATTTCCATTGGGATAATCCACTAGTTTTTATTCAATAAATATAAATGAAATGTCAAATCATGGAATAACCAAACAAGTTGTCCCTCCTTAAAATCCTCTATCACAAAAGATTCTCTATCATCCTCAATCCTTTAAAACATCCACATTTTATCATTATTTTCCAAAATTTAAATATATTCTTCTTATCTTCCTTAGTTTTTTCATCCCTCTAATCAATAAATAATATCATTTGATTCCATTTTATTGTCCTTATCCAAATCCATATCCATTTAATCAAGATTTTTCATGTACTGATGAATATTAAATTTAAGATGCTCACTACTAACCCTTTGAGATAAATATCATCTTTTAACATCAATAAAGGCCATTCCCATTTCTAAAAATAGACTTCCCAAAATAAGGGGTGTTTTATCTTCATATATTTTAGGCATTAGGCAATCCACTAGAAATAAAAAGTATCATTTTCTACCAAACTATATTCAGTTAAACATTATTACTATCTCATTGTTTTTTCCACCAACTAATGAGAAAATATTTTGGGCTTTATCTATACAATACCAAGATTTTAATGTTGATTATTAAATTATGTTCACACTCACTCATAGATCACCCAATTATATTCTAAACTCATAAGATCCAATATTAATAAGAATTGAAAAAATACTCATATGTTGTTAATTCTTATGTGTACCCCTTGATATGATAGTTAGAAGTTATCCCAATAGATTTATTAAGACTATTTATTCATGTATCAACTTGTTTGAAACTGAATCTTATATAAAATAAGAATATATTGGATTATTCACAAAAATTTCAACAAAAGGATTGTTAATACGTTGTTTCTTTAAAATTTATAAAAATATAAATCTAATTTCCACCTTCACCCCTTAACATATTATTTCTGATAATGGTAGTGGTGGTTTGTAAGGTGGTGGTTTTTATTCTCTTGATTCTTTCTACTTTATCTTTCCTCCTTTATATTATATTTTTCTTCTTGTTTTTCTTTTAGTTTTCTCCTTTTTTCATCATATTCTTCCATGGGGTTTCAAACCTCAAGAAGATATCACATAATTATCTTCATGGGTGGGCCTCTATATCATTAGAAGATTCTCCTATTGGCCTCTCCTTGAGATGGTTTTCAATCATTTTAACTTGGAACTCTAGATTTGTAATGGCCCAAAATTTTATAAATAAAATTACATTTTGAATGAATAAATGACTTATTAAATAATATACTTATAGAAAACACATGAAATAATTGGTTTATATTAGACCAATATAAAATATACCATATTAAATTTAAAATACCATTAATTATCATAACCATTGATAATATATTCATTTTAAAGATAATGTTAATATTAGTATATATAAAGGGTTATGATAAAGTCTAAATGAAATAGATAGAAGAAGTGATGACCTCAACCAGTAAGATCATACCCTATGAATCCCATTTACTTGAGCTTCCTAGGGATATGGCACCACTTTTATTTTACCTTGTCCAAGAATAATAAATGATTCAAATACTAAATCTTGAGTGATACTATTTATGTGATAAGTTCAAGTTTATTGAGATCAAGACACAAACCATACTCACCGAACTACCCCGAGAAGGCACCACCACTGCACACCTTAACCTTATATCATACAATGGTGTTATAAGGGGTTATGTATCTATACCCTAGTAATATGAATTTTTATGTTTTCATTTTACTAAAATAATGATTATATTTAATCCTTTTTATTACAGATTTATAAATGATTATATAATGAGTTTGATAATTATTATATTTGATATGAAGAAATAAAAATTTTAGTTTTTAGAAATATATAATTTCAATTAAAATGTTCTTTTTGATAAATTCAATATTTTTTAAAAAAATTTATTTTCAAAATATATTTTTCAGTTAGAGTGGAATCTCAAGAGGGGGTGTGAATTGAGATCCAAATTAAAATTTCTGTTAGAAAAACATTATATTAAATATCCCCCCAAATTTAGAAACATACCAGTTAATTAAGGTAGTAGAGATATAGATGTCTAATTGGTCAACATGATTCTCAAAGGGTGATTAGTCCTCAGATTAATTAGTGTAAATCACTTATTCAACTTTTGAAACAAGTTTATGGAATTAAACACATACACACACTCACCAAAACTAACTATCAAATTGAATGCAAAACAATTTAATGTTTTATAAATTATTAGTAGTGAAAAATAGATAAAACAGAGTATAACAAAATATAGTGCACAAAAAAATTTAAACAAGAGGTTCAGTCTCAATTTGAGACTTAATCCTCTATACTTGGTGATCACCTGCCACCATGCAGTTTATATTAACAAAAATATTGATACATAGCCTGTATCTAGATTCTCAATAGTTTTTACAAACTGTCCAGGGTTTACACCCTCTACCACATTTCTTTATGAAAAAAACAATATAGACCACAAACGTTCTCTTCGATAGTTATACGTGGAAATAAGATGTAATAGAAGTTTAATGTGATGATTTTTGTATCCTCAAGTTCATGCATAGGAGACAATGTGTGTTACACAAACACACACTTCTCAAAAATGTAAAATAAAAGAACACAATAGAGAAAATATTATGAGATTGAGTTTACAAGGATCTATGTGTTTTCAGTTCATCTCTTGGATCCTTGAAGGTAAGAATTTGATGTTCGTGTCTTTGTATGAAACTTATCTAAAAAAACAGAGTGTCACAACTCCAGGTTCTAGCTTTTATGAACTAAGAGTTTTGCTTCTTGTCTTGATTGAGAGTTGATGAAGCACAGAAGGTAGAAGTGAGTTTTTCCCAAATAATCTTCGTGATTCTTGTGGGTTCACAGTGTAAGTATTGGATGGTTAACCTTTGATATAGCGAGTAAGTTTCTTCATATTCTCAGACATGCTTCTCATCCTCTATTTTTCTTTGGTCATCTTTTTTATACATGAGATTCGACAATAGGAATAAGTATGTCACATGCAATATTTCTCTTACCTCGTACTGTCCCTAGATACGCTCTCCTGATATGTCTACAATCAATATTAATTAATTTTAGAAGAATTAATGTTACCAAATATGACTGTTAGAATAATCTTAGTAATTTGAAAAATTATCAAAAGGTAGGCATCAGTAGACTGGTAATGGTAACCTGCACAACTACATTCTTCAAAGTAGGTGTGCATTGGTAGGCTTCATCAGTGACCTATTCAATGGTAACCTTTAGTGGTAGCCTTCAGCGGTGGTCTTGCATCAGTGAGCTTTGCATCAGAGACCTTTGCATCGCTGGCCTTTGCATCGGTGACCATTGCATAGGTGACCTTGCATTGGTGACCTTTGCATCGGGGACCTTGCATCGGTGGCCTTTGCATCAAGGACCTTTGCATCGGTGACCTTTGAATCAGTGACCTTTGCATCGGTGGCCTTTATATCGGTGACCTTTCATTGGTGACCTTGCATTGGTGAACTTTCATTGGTGACCTTTGCATCGGTGACCTTTGCATCGGTGACCTTGCATCAGTGGCCTTCCATCAGTGACCTTTTTTACTTGGAGAAATTTTTCACTGTGAGATTTAAACAAGAGAGCAGGGAGATTAAACGTACATATTTATCACTTTGATATAAACATGATTTTCACATAAATTATTATATTGTAAGAGAAACATAATTATCACATATATAAAACATGATTTGGTATTATCAAAACATGATTTGGGATTATAAAAACCAGTGAGTCCAACAATCTCCCCTTTTTTGATAATCACAAATTATGTTAGTATTTTCTGAATTAGGGTTAAGAACATTTGATAATATCTTTAGAGGTGTGTATTCATAAAATTGAACCAAAAGTATTGGGGAAAAGTATATGGAATACATATGAAAACATTCCAGTTAAGTTAAATATGTCTCCCCCTTTAGGTAACTTTGATATTCAAGCTTAAATATTTATCCCCCCTTGGGATTAACAGAAAGACAGTAGGAAAAAAATAAACAAAAGAGGATTTTCTAGTAATGAAGCAAAAGTACAATATACACAAATGGTACAAAGATACCTATCAAATAAAAAATCCCACATTCAATCCACACCAGAGATGTCCAAGGGAGATTTGCCTTTGGGATTTAAGGAGGGAGGTTCTAAAGATGGAGGGATAGGCTAAGGGATGGCAGTCAGTAGGGTAGGAGGAGCTGCAATAGAAGCATCAGTAGACCTGTAGTGAGTATATTTCTAAGGAATGGTGGGGGTCAAGCTTCTGATGGCCTATGTAGGAGTCATCAATGGAGAAGCACTGGCAGATCCTGAGGCACCTAAGGTAGAAGGAAAGGCTGGAGGAACAATGATAGGAGTGTAGTCATCATGGAGGAAGGGTAAAAGAATATTTCTAAAATCCATAATAATACTTCCTCCTCTCTCCATGGATGAGATAAAATAATCCTTATTCTCTATGAATTTATCTAAGGAAGGAGTTAACTCTCTAAGTCGACTTACCTGATCCTTAAGCACTTGATTGATAGGTGGAATCCTCATGTTTTCCAACAATAACTTGAAGTGACCATCCATCTGATTCTTAATATATACGATTTTGTAGTATAAATCAGCATTCTCTTTGATGGTCTTCTGATATTGAGAAGCTTCCCTTAAATAATTTTCCACAAGATTATGAATTTCTATGGTAATGGAAATAACCTAAGTTATAGATTGAGGGTTTGAGGTACTTTCCCTTGAGAATTTCTCCACTTCTTCTCTAACAACAGACCTTAAAGACTTTAGATCAACCGGAGGAGTAGCTGAAGATGATGCGAATGAAAACGAAGTCGACATAGTGAAAGCTACTATCACCTTAAAAGATTTAGTCATCCCACTGATCAGCTTCTTCACATCATCATCTTGTCCACTAACATGTGCCTCCATAGACTTCTCGAAGCCCTCAAAAACTGTAACCATTTGCTGAAATACATTTTTAATATATCTAATATCTCTGTCCACTTGAGCCCTTGAAGCCATATAGGAGTATAATCTAGCAATAGACTGCTTCATAGATTCCATAGAATCTGTCAAGGTTATGATCTGATTCTGACAGTCCTTTACCTCCATTAGCAGGATAGAGTGAGAGGTAGAAACTAGAATTTCCACTACAGAAGTGACAACTTCTTGATTGGGAGTCATAGACCTCTCTAACCCAACAAATATGTCATCAAAGTGGATCTTCAGATATGATTTCACTGATTCCAAATCATCCTTCTTCACATAGTCACGAGGCAAATGAACCACTAGATAAACAATAGTATTTTATGAAACAATAGGAATGGGAGGAATTCTGATAGGCTATTCATCATCAGAGTCTCCATAATCTAAACCTAAGACCACAAATCCAAGGTCTTATGACCAATCCTCTATTACTAGAGCTATAGAAACTGAACCTGCAGAAATAGGTTCCTCCCCCTCACTTGGACCATTCTTCTAATCAACCATATCCATCTCTTCTATACCTCCTTTAGAAACTTCATCAATAAGAGGGTCCACTGCCACTTCTTCTACTGAATCTTCAACTACTTCCATAGAAATTCCACCTTCAACCAAATCAGCAACCTCTTCATCTATCCTTTTTACCATTTCTGTATGTACTATCAGAGGACTGAGACTCATACATTCTTCTTCACTCACATCAGCAATAGTCTCAAAGTCACAATGAATAGATTTAGAGTCCTAATTATCATCTGAGGTCCCTCTAATGTCTCTTAAGAAATTTTCTACCCCTTCTTCATCACTAGTCTCTTCATCATAACCATCCCTTATAATAGTCTCCCTTCCAGGAAATATCTTTGGTGGGGTAGGATCACCAAAGGATACTGTATTAGCATGAGGATTAGAGGGAAGGTTAGGATCACTCCTATCATCTATAGGAGAGTCCTCCCTTTCTTTCATAGCCGTAACCTCTTCCTCTTCATCTAAAAAACCAGGATCCACCTCATCAGGATTTAGACGAGTATCTCTCTTATCTATAGGCCTAGTAGGTTGAGTGATAGGGTTGAATTCCTCATATAGATTAGCCTCATCATGTACCCGTATTCTTTTCCAGGAATTCTAATTTATCTTCATCAACTTTCAAATTACCTTTGTAATGAAGAAATTGTCCCTTACTATAATTGTTTCCTCCTTTTCTATAGCAAATCCTTTCACCTTCAGCATCAAGGATATCAATCTAACATGAAATAAGGCATTGTTTTTTGAACTGGGATTTGTCATTTATTATAATTGAATCATCACCATCCTACACATTTTATCTTATTTCCATGATTCAATAGATATAAATGAAATACATATTTAAATTTCAATGTAGCAAAGTCCCCTCTCAAGGGACTCATGACATACTGAAAAAACATAAATAGTAGCTTGTATTCTCCTTCCATCTCTATAGCAATGACTTTCCTAGGGATCCCACTCCCTATCAGTTCAGGTAAGGATTCTTCATAACAGAATAACTCAGTAGTGGGAGGCACCACTCTGGAGTAGTAATCATAAATCCCTTCATGTGGTACTCTCAGACACTCAGCCCATTCAACAGAGGAAAAATCATACTCATTCCATTCACCATTGAAGACATTCTGTTCTCATCCTTAGTCTGTTCTAATTTCAAGAACTCATAAAACTCCTTCAACAACTTCATGTAGTATGGTCCATTATTATTTATAATGAATTCAACCCATCCTTGAGCTTCAAGTGCCTTCATTACTAAAGATCTACTCATCAACAACCATTTGTATCTGAGCACTTTTTCAACTACGATTTCCCTGTTTGATAGATCAGGTTTGATCAGATTTTCCACTACCTTTCTTCCACTACTCAACTTATCTTGAGGTCTCTTTGAATATGGTGCATCCTCTTCATCACTGACCAATTGTCTCTTCATTCTTGCCAGGTGATTTGAAGTGGTTTTAGGGTTTCAAAAAAGTGTTAGGTTCTGAGGTTTAGGAGAAATAGATTTGGGAGAGAGTTTAATGTGGATCAAAATGTGGTATGATCTTTTAATTTTATCATTTAGGGATCAAAAAACAAATCAATTAAAATAAATAAGTAAAATAGAAAACTTTTCAACTTCCAGAAGAAAGAAAATGGTAATTCATAGGAAACATCGACTATCGGTAAGATGACAAATGGAGTGGTCCTAATGGTGAGGTCCCAATGGTGAGGTCCTAATGGTGAGGTCCATAATGGTGAGGTTTCTTACTGTGAGGGATGGTGAGGTTTCTAACATTGAGGTTTATAATGGTGAGGTTTCTAATGGCGAGGTCTCTAATGGTGAGGTCCAACGGTGAGGTTCCTTACAGTGAGGTCCCTAACTGTGAGTTTTCTAATGATGAGGTCCCTAACAGTGATTTTTCTAATAGTGAGGTCCCTAATGGTTTGGTTTCTAATGGTGAGGTCCAATGATGAGGTTCCTAATGGTGTGGTTTCTAATTGTGAGGTCCAATGATGATGTTTCTAACGGTGAGGTTTCTAACGATGTGGTCCAACGGTGAGGTTCCTAATGGTGAGGTTTCTAACAGTGAGGTCCCTAACAATGAGGTTTCTAATAGTAAGGTTTCTAATGGTGAGGTTTCTAATGGTGGGGTTTATAATGGTGAGGTCCTATCGGTGAGGTTCCTGTCGACGAGGTTCCTATCAGTGAGGTTCCTATCAGGTAGGTTTCTATTGTTGAGGTTCCTAACCCTTACAGTTAATCATACCTAACTCATGTTTGATGTAATTTAACCTCTTAGAATTCAATGGCTTTGTGAACATATCACCAAATTGGTGTCTAGTACCAATTAATTCAAGATTGATATCACCTCTTTGAGAATGATCTCCCAAGAAGTGATGTCTCACATCAATATTCTTTTTCCTATCATGAGATACTAGTTTTTTAGAAATGTTAAAATAACTTGTATTATAAAACTTTATAGAGACATGTTTGAATTGATATCAATAGTCTATTAAAGTGTGTTTCATCCACAAAATTTGGCACAATAACTCCCAGTAGCTATATATTCAGCTTCAGCAGTAGATAATGCAACACAATTTTGTTTCTAACTACACCATGATACTAGTGACATTCCTAGAAAGTGAGATGTTCTAGATGTTCTCTTTCAATATAAATTTCAACTAGAAAAATCAGCATCCGAATAACTTATTAAATCAAATTATTGTCCTCTTGGGTAAAATAGTCCTAAGTTTGTAGTATACTTGAGATATTTAAAATTCTTTTAACATCAGTTAAATGAGACTCTTTAGGATTGGATTGAAAGAGAGCATACATTCATACACTAAACATAATGTCATGTTTTCTAGTAATAAGATAGAGAAAAATTCCAATCATACCTTTGCAATTGGTTTGATCCACTAGATTACCATTTTCATCAGCATCCAACTTACAGGCGGTACTCATAGTTGTATCACTACTTTTATTGCAGTCCAAACCAAAATGTTTCAAAATATCCTTGGTATATTTACTCTAATTTAAAACAACACCATTTTTATTTTGAAAAATTTGAAATCCAAGGAAAATTTTATGTTCCCCCATTAAACTCATTTAAAATTCATCTTGCATCATTTTTGAAAAATCAGTACATAAAGAATTTTTAGAGGATCCAAAAATAATGCCATCTACATAAATCTATAAAATTAAAAAATATTTGGAAATCCTTTTAATAAAAAGAGTAGGATTCTATATTACTTTAGTAAAACATTTTGAAATAAGGAAAAAATTAAGTCTGTCATACCAAGCTCTTAGAGCTTGTTTCAGACCATATATGGCTTTTGTAAGTTTTAAGACATGATTTGAAAAATGGGGATTTGTAAAACTAGGGGTTGTTCAATAAATACATCCTCAACTATATACCCATTTAAAAATGCACTATTGACATCCATTTGATAAAGTTTGAAATTGAGATGATCTTCATAAGAAAGGAGTATCCTAATGGATTCTAGTCGAGCTATAGGTGAAAAAGTTTCATCATAGTCTATTCCTTCTTCTTGACTATATCCTTGTGCAACTAGTCTATCCTTGTTTATAACTATATTCCCAGATTCATCAACATTATTTCTAAACACCCATTTAGTGCCTATGGCCAACGTGTCTAGTTCTTTCTACTAATTCCCAATTTTTTTTATTTCAAACTGATTTAATTCTTCTTGCATATCAATCACCTAGAATTCATCATTGATTGCATCATCAATATTTTTAGGTTCAAGCTGTGAAATAAAGGATTGATGTTCAACCTAGATTCTCTGAGAAACTCTAGTTAGTGTTACTCTATTTAAATCACCTACTAAAACAAATAAAGGATGATTCTTGAGAGTTATAATACATCTATAAATATTTTAACTAGACTTCTCATGAATGTGTATAGGTCTAGATTCACCATGCAATGATTCTGGATAATTTCTCAAACTGGTTGTTTTAACTAATGGCTCACTGTCTTTATCATTAAGACCCAGAATTGGCATATCTTCCTCAAGGAGTTCAATAGATGTTTTGGGTTCAGGTGGATAAGCCTCATCAAATTTGACATGAGCTGATTCTTCCACACATTTGGATATCTTATTAAATATTCTATAAGATTTACTACTGATTGAGTAACCTAGGAAAATTCCTTCATCACTTTTGGAAGAAAAATTGTCAAGATTGTCCTTAGTGTTAAGGATAAAGAATTTGTAACCAAAAAATCTAAACTAATTAAACTTAGGCTTCCTATTATTCCAGATATCATAAAGAGTCTTCTTATGAATAGGTATAATTAAGACTCTATTGATACTGTAACAAGCTATATTAGCAGCTTCAACCCAAATATAGATAGGTAGATTATAATCATTAAGCATAGTCTGGGAAATCTCTTAAAGTGTCCTATTTATTCTTTCTATAACTCCATTTTGTTTAGGTATTCTAGGATTAGAGAAATTATTAGTATAGCCATTTTGTGAGAAAAAATATTCAAATTCCTGATTTTGAAACTCACATCCATGATCACTTCTCAAGGTCTAAATTCTAAGTCCACTAAGATTTTATACGAACATGGAATATTTAATGATGTAAGAACATGATTCAATTTTATGAGCTAGAAAGTATACCCAAGTATATCTAGAAAAATCGTCTACAAGAACATAAACATAGTTCATCCCATTTAAACTTGAAACTCTAGATGGTCCAAACAAATCCATGTTAACCAACTCAAGCGGTTGAGAAGTATAAACTTGTTTCTTTGGGTTGAAAGAAACTTTGTGTTGTTTTCCCCTTTGACAAGGATTTCAAACTTTGTAAAGTGGGAATTCCAATTTAGGTAATTCTCTAACTAAACCATTCCTAGTTAGTTTCCTAAGTGATTGTACATTGTAGTGTCCTAATCTTCTGTTCCATAACCATGATTCATTATGAAAAGAATTTAAAAAAGTATTATTCTACTTTGCTAAAGAATTTAAATCAACAACATGTACATTTTTATTTCTAATATTAGTAAATATTAAATCATTTTTAGAATTAAAAACATTGCATGCTTCATTTTCAAACTTAATTTTGAAACCATCATCACAAAACTGAGAGATACTTAGTAAATTGTATTTTAACCAATAAAAAAAAGTACTTATGAAATTAATAATATATTAGGGTTACCCATTTGGCGTAAGCCGACGATCTTCCCTTTTGAATTATCACCAAACGTAACATATCCATCATAAACTTTAATTAGGCTCTTGAAGCATGAGTAGTACCTTATCATGTGTCTTTAAGATCCACTGTCCAAGTACCATAGAGTTTTACATGATCTCTTTAAACAGTTTTCCTGTAAAACAGATTACGTGTAGGGTAACTTTGGCACCCTAATTTTCGTGGGTCCAGAGAGTTTTTCAAGTAAAACTTTGAGAACCCATACATTTCTCACAGTTTTTCTATAATCAATAGATATGTTTTGAGACATGAAAAATTTGTTAGGTTCTTCAGATAATTGTTTTTCAAATGATGGTGAAGAACTTGAACTAGCAGTGAACTGTCCAGATTTTGGAACAAATTTATTCTTAATAATTCTTCTCAGTCCTGGTTGATATCCTATACCAATTGTGTATTTTGGTGAAATTTGATTTCCTAGAAACTGAGTCAAGGTATCTCTACCTGTAGTGAACTTCTCAAGATCCATTTTTAATTTCTCATTTGACAATTTATGTTCATTATTTTCTTTTAACAGTTGATCGCATTTTTCTTTTTCAATATCTAGATCAGACTTATAACTAGCATTCAAAGCATGTTTCCTTTTTAATAGTTTATATTTATCCTTTATTTCATTAAATGTATACTCAAGAATTCCATAGTATTAAAATAGTTCATAATTAGTCATATTTTCAACATTGTTTGATTCACTTTCATTCATAGAATAGTAAGCATTATTTACCAGAGAATTGGGTGTTACCTCAGATGTTTCTGTCACGAAAAACAGGTTTGAATTTTTGTTCTTTTCAATATCAGAAGTGCTAGATCCACTTGATCTATCTTCTAAGGCACTCCAAGTAGCTTTCATTACCTTTTTTATATCCCTTTCCCTTGTCTTAATACTTCTAAAATTTTATATTGGGGAAATCAGCTTTCACATGACCTTTTCATTTACACTCATAACTGACTATCTCATTTGTCTTATCATTCCATTTTTTGTCCTTTTTCCACCGTCCTTTATTATCATACCTTCCATTATTTTTTGACTTTCTAAAGAACTTTTTCTTATAGTAGAACTTCTTGAATCTTCTATCAAGATGAGACATTTTATCATCACTGTCAGAATCTGAGTATTCACTGGTGGAAGTGTCTATAAGAGTTTGAGATTTTTATTTATCTTTGTTCTATGAGGTAGCAGTCATGAATGCTATAGATTTATTTCTTGGCACTTAATCTACTTCTTGATTTAACTTAATCTCTTCTTCATACTTCATAAGATTTCCAATTAATTTCTTCACTGGTAGCTTTCCTATGTCACAATATTCTTTGATAGAAACAAAAGTTCCTCTCCATATGTCAGGTAAGCATCAAAGGAATCTCAAAATCTGATCCTTGCTGTCCACTGGTTTCCTAAGAAGACTCATGGTATTCACTATTTCATTTAACATGAGATACATTTCAGATATAGGTTCATCAGGATTAATTTTATAATTATTATATTTAATAGTATAGGTATTTAATATCATTTCATTAACATTGGTTGACCTTCATGAGAAATGGCTAAAGTATCCCAAATTTCATATGTAGTTTTAGAAGAAGATATTCTATTGAATTCTTCATCACCTAGAGAACAATACAATGCATTATTTTCTTTACAATTATTATTATATGTAGCTTTATTCAACTGAGACCATGTTTCCCTTGCAGTAGTTGGCAATACATGTTGTTCTTAAATTGTGTCCCAGATTTCAGGTCCCATGCTCTCTAGATACATTTTCATTTTTAATTTATACTGAGCATAGTTATTACCAATAAAGAAAGGTGTCCTGTTTGTAGCATCACCCTCAACTCTATTATCCATTGTTAATTAGAATAGTAAAGAACTGAAAATTTAGAGATGGAATAAATTTTAAGATCTTTAAGATACAACTAAAATTACAGTTAAATTATTTAATGAATTGCACAAAAGTTTAGTTAGTAATAATAAAAATTTAACTAAACTCTATGATACCAAATGTTGTTGGAGTGGAATCTCAAGAGGGGGGGGGGGGGGGGTGAATTGAGTTCCTACTTAAAATTTCTGTTAAAAACTTTATATTAAAGATCCCCTAAATTTTGAAATGGACTAGTTAATTAATGTAGTAGAGATATAGATGTCTAATTGGTCAACAAGTTTCTCAAAGGGTGATTAGTCCTTAGTTTAATTAGTGTAAAAAACTTCTTCAACTTTTGAAATAAGTTTACTAAATTAAACACATACACACACTCACCAAAACAAAATATCAAAGTGAATTCAAAACAGTTTAATGTTTTAGAAATTATAAGCAGAGGAATATAGATAAAACATATTATAAAAAAATATAGTGCACAAAAAAGTTAAACAAGAGGTTAATTCTCAAGCTAAGTCATAATCCTCTTCACTTGGTGATAACCTACCACCAAGCAGTTTAAATTAACATTTAACTTGATACATAGCCTGTATCGGGATTCTCAATAGTTTTTACAAACTGTCTAGGGTTTACACCCTTACCACAGTATTTCGTAGGAAAAAAAATAATACAGACCACACACGATCTCTTCCATAGTTATATGTGGGAAACAATATGTAAGAGAAGTTTGATGTCTGGATTTTTGTATCCTCCAGTTCAAGAACAGGAGAAAATGTGTGTTACACAAACACACACTACTCAGAAATGTAAAATATAAGAAAAAATTAGATAAAATATTATGAGATTGAGTTTAGAAGCCTCTATGTGTTTGTAGTTTAGATCTTGGCTCCTTGAAGTGAAAAATTTGATGTTCAAGTCATTCACTGAAAGTTGTCTCCAAAAAAATAGAGTGTCACAACTTCAGGTTCTTTCTTTTATGAACTGAGAGTTCTGCTTCTTGTCTTGATTGAGAGTTGATGAAACACAGAAGGGAGAAGTGAGTTTATCCCAAATGATCTTCATGATGCTTGTGGGTTCACAGTGTAAGTGCTGGATGATTCACCATTGATGTAGTGAGTAAGTTTCTTCATATGCTCAAACGTGCTTCTCAGCCTCTATTATTCTTTGGTCTTCTCTTTTATACTCTAGATCTGACAATAGGAATAAGTAAATCATGTGCGATGTTTCTCGTACCTCATACTATCCCCAGATACAGTCTCTTGATTTGTCTACAATCAGCATTAATTATTGTCAGAAGCATTAAAGTTACCAAATATGACCATTAGAATAATCTTAAGAATTTGATAAAGTATGGAAAGGTAGGCATCGCTAGACTGGAAATGGTAGCCTGCACAACGGTAGGCTTCAACAGTAGGTGTGAAACAGTATCCTTTATCAGTGACCTTATCATCGGTAACCTTCAGCAGTAGCCTTTAGTGGTGGCCTTGCATTGTTAACATCTTCATTGGTGACCTTTGCATCGCTGACATTTGCATCAGTGACCTTTGCATCAGTTTCCTTGAATCCGTGAACTTTTTATTGGTGACCTTGCATCAGCAACCTTTTCATCGGTGACTTTTACATCAGTGACCTTTTCATCGGTGACCTCTGCATCAATGAACTTGCATCGATGAACTTTTCATCCATGACCTTTGCATTGGGTAACTTTTCATCAATGACCTTGCATCATTGACCTTTCATTGGTAACCTTTTCATTAGTGACCTTTGCATCATTGAACTTTGCATCAGTGACCATGCATCAGTGACCTATCATCGGTGACCTTTTTACTTGGAGAAATTTTTCACTGTGAGCTTTAAACAAGAGGGAAATGAGATTAAACGTACATAGTTATCACTTTGATATAAAAATGATTTCACATAAATGATTATCTTATAAGAGAAACATAATTATCACATAAATAAAATAAAATTTGGGATTATAAAAACATGATTTGGGATTATCAAAACAGGTGAGTCCAACAATATTTATAACATTTATTTATATAAAATTGATAAGATAATTTAATGATATCCATTGCAATTTTTATAAATTTTATAAAGATGTATGTATCATGATAATAAGTATTTTTTCATAAATTTTTTAGACAGTCAAATTTTTAAGAAAAAAATTAAGTATGGTATAAATATGAAACATGCATTATGACATCATAATAGCCAAAAAAATGATGAAATAAATTATATAAAATGAATATATTACCAATTATATATTCTAAACATAAAATTATGTGTTTTTATGTTGATTAAAATTTTAAACATTTAATGAATCCTAAAAAACCTATATTATGTTTTAATGTTTTAAAATGAATTCTTTATGAAATTGACTTAATTACCCACCACCAATGATATTATTTTAATATTTTTAGTTCTTTTGACCATAAAATATTTAAATCCATTCCTCTTTGTCCAAAATCTTGTCTAGAAACTATGATATGGTTTTTTATTATGATTATTTTCGTATATAGAGTCTAAAACCTATGTTTAGAATGTATTGAAAAATTCCCCACTCTTTTTCTATAATACCAACCCAAACTTAGACTCCTCTTCACTCTAAACCCCTTGATCACCAAGTTACTCTCCCTATCCCTCTTTAAATATCTAAAAGGTGTTCCCAATATCTTAATAAGATTCTCCCAATATTTTATAAGCGCTATATCAAGGTAATGAATTCTCTTCCTTATCCACTTATTTCAAGAACTTTATTTGTAATATGCCTTTTTTATTTCCAATTTTTCATATTTAAATATGTTTTTACACATACCTTTACCATTCTTAGGATTAACAAGTAAAGATATACCACATTTAAATCTCATTAAACCCCTCCATGAAACTTTATGTACAATTGTCATGCTAATGAAATTAGCCTATTATTTTCCATTCCAAATAATTATATTGTGAATACCCATCCATATTTCTAGTCAAGGGTATTAAACTAGTTGTAACTATCCTTTATTTATTTTGTAATAATATGTATATAACCCACAATACTTATTCATGAGACTTAAAGTGATAAATACATTATTATGTTGTATGATCTATGTGACACACAAATGTATGTACATGATATCAATGTGACAGGTGGGAGAAAAATTATATAGCCCTTTAATGCATTGGGTAATGTTTTTATCTCATGAGATACCATGTATGGTTCATGGGAGGTTATCTTAATCACAACTTTTTTGAACATCTAAATGGTTAGACTTAACTTATGCTTAAGATGTCTGGTTTTGTATTTTTTCCACATTCCCATGTTAGCTTAATGTTATCATCTTATATCATTATTTGATATTCATGTTTTTGATTCTCCCCATTTTATGTCACCTATATATATATAGACTCAAATTTATTACTTTCACCATGTTACACTTTGATCATTCCCTTAATAGGTTTTACTACTCACCCCTTTATTATGTACACTCCCTGGTTATCCTATGAAGTATAAAAAAGATCAATGTATTTTAAGGGAATGTTATGAAGTTTTAAATATAGTCTTTGTGTCCCTGTTTCAAGTTAACGTTCTATGTATCTTATTTACTAAATAGACTAGGCATCTAGACCTTTTGAAATTTATTAGGTGTATATTTATGTAATAAATCATGAAATATGGAATATAAAAGATATGATTTCTCATAATTGGTGTCAGAGGAAAAATATTGTTATTTTCAGGTATTAGGATTATAAAATATAGTAAAATCTTTAGGTATATGAAAAACTTAAGAAAAAACCCTAAATTTTAGTAATGCATAGTATATGTGGTTTCCAAGAAATAAAATCCCTATATGGATACTACAAGTCAATATAGATATGGAACAATTTTACTTTGGGGTAATAACCCTGAAATAAGAACATTGGGTTTTAACTCGATCATCACCTGATGCATGAAAAAAAGGCTTTTATGAATATCTAGTTTAACACTACCAAGGGATATGATTAGTAAATTCATAAGATCTTTAAAAACCATTATAAAGGTAATAAAAAATTCCATTGAAATTTTATGTTAGGAAATAGACCATGGATAACTTGATTGAAACTTATAAAGAGATAGGTTAAGCATTGGTTTTTCATTTATGAGCTATTTCTTTAGTGTTCATAGTTTAACATTTATGTGTCTAATAGTTTTAAATTATTTATCCTTATGTATATTTGGGACGAAATAAATGATTATAACTAGAATCAAATTGTGAAAGGGAATCTTATCATCTATGGTTATATGCATTATTTTATATCACACATGTTTTGTAGAACTATTTAAAGATCACCTCACAACTTTTAAGTGGATCTATCTGTGAAAATCATAAATGGGGAAATTATTTCATCCTAGGTATATAAATTATCCCCTCTAAATTTTTTTGGGTTGAATTTCATATATATCCTTATGATAGTCCCATTATTGTAATTCCATGTTATTCTAGGTATAAATTGGATTTCCTTACATTGATATAACATAAGTTGTCGAGAAAAGTAAATCTCCCTCATTATCATGAATCAGCCTATAATTTGATATAATTTCAAGGAGGATGATGAATTAACCTTGGAAACATCATCTAAATCCTGGATATTATTTCCTTATGAGAATAAATATATTGTTAATATGTTTGAGACTAAAAAAATATCATCCTTAGAGACATTAACGTTGAAAAGAAATACATTGATATGTTTCTTGAAGAATTAACTGATCTTCCTCTAGGTTGAGCTATTGAGTTCTCAATCCAAATTTTATAAGAATATTTTACAATATATAATATTATATATAGAATGACCAATATTGAACTTGAAGGGCTGAAGAATAAACTACAAGAGAATTTAGATAAAGGGTTTATATACCCAAGTGCTTCAACATGGGGTGAACAATAATTTTCATCAAGAATAAGGATATTCCAATGAATATATGAATTTATTTTCATGGGTTATAAAGATACAAATAGAGAAAAAGTATCCCATGCCATGGATTGATGAATTTTTTAATTATTTACATGGAATCCAGTATTTCACCATGGTGGATATTTAGCTAGGATACTATCAAGTAATGGAGAAAAATAATGATATATCTATGACTGAATTTTATAAAAGTTATGGGCACTAATAATTCATAATGATTCCATTTGGAATCACTAATTCTCAATCTATCTTCTTGTACTTAATGGATTGAGTCTGTGGGAATTACCTTGAAAAATCTGTGGTATTATTTATAGATGATATTCTTATCATCTCCAAAATTAAGGAAGAATATGTGGATCATTTAATTGTTGAATTTAAGACCTTGTGAATGGAAAAGTTGTTTGTAATTTTTAGTAAATTATAGTTTTAGAAGTTTTATGTAAAATTCTTGGAGAATTTATCAATATAAAATATATATTTATGGATAATTTAAAAATAGAGGCAATTAAAGGATGTCCTAGACCAAAATTAGTGACATAGATATGTATTTTCCATAGATTAGATTGGTATTATCATCAATTTGTAGGAAAAATATCATGATTTTGAATCCCACTAACCATTCAAAATTATAAGAGAGTGAAGTTTTTTGGACTAATGAATGTATTGAGATCTTTAAATCATTAAATAAGATTATTAACACTAAACTTATTCCCATAATACCCACTAGGGAGGAATGCATTTTTAATCTATAAAAAAACAAAAAATGTCTTGGGTTCTGAAACAAACCTATCATAGGGTGTGGAAAAATAAATTTTATTTTTCAAATACAGAACAGAGGATAACCGAGGTTTTGTCACTTGAGGGTCATCATAGTCGATTCAATCACTAATTTCTAATTCAATTAATCTAAATCTTTTTGTTTTTTTATTATTTATTAAAATTATGGTTTTGGGGTTTTGGAAAACATTAAATTAAAATAATGTAATGGAGAATTGAAATCAAAATGAATATGTAGATGAAATTAAATTAGGGAAGAAAGGTCTTGATTTTGAGGTTGGGTACATGAGCTCTTTCATTATTTATTTATTGTTTAAATTCAATATGATAATTCATTTTATGAAACCACATTAATGAATTAATTTCCTTCAATTTATTGAGTGTGTGATTTTATAATGCCTTTGGTGAACCAAATATCACATCCTCCAACAATAAAATAGGATAAAACCTAAACCAAAATGTAATTCCTAAAAGACCCAGAACTACCGTCTACCATTTCATCCCTTTAGGTGACCCCAAATCCAACTAATTAAGGGTTTTATAGAGACAAGGGAGTGTAAAAAAATTAATAAATGAAAAATAATGTAATTAGAAAAAAAAAACTTTGGTGGATGACTATCATAACCATGAAATACTCTCTCATCCACCACAAATAGATTCAAAACACATTTAATTAAAGCGCAATAACAAACAATGCCACAAAAACATCCCCAGGGCCAAGCCTTGAGTTATTCAATTTCCCTTGAAAAGTGAAAAGAGATCAAAAAGAAAATATAGAATAGAGTGAAAATGATATTAGGATTATGGGAGAAAGATGTAAGGAATAATAAAAGGGTAACACTTTAATAAAAATGATGCATGTGTAACATAGAAAAAGAAAACTGAAATAAAAAGAAACTAGGGAAATAAATCTATAGAAGGACATAATCAAGATATTAGATCAACAATAAATCTTATTAAATCCACAAATAGACTCTTATTTATTGTCATAGAAGAGACTTTAATTCATTATAAATTCCCATTAATGGGTTTTGGGAAATGATGGGTTGTCAACGGTTTAAATATTCGTTCTAGAATATTCCTTCAAATGATTTCACATTTCATCCATTTTTTGGATGAATAAAATAATGGTGCCTTATATAAATATTTTTATAAATATAATTTTAATTTGAAAATAAATTTCATCTTTATCTGACATGTGAAGAAGAAGTTATATCTAATTTACTCTAACAATTTATTCTAGCTAGTTAGAAAATTGGATTTACATAAATCTAACTTCCCATGAATTTATGGTCGTTATATCGTTAGAATCAAGTGGTGAAATTGTTATTTTTTTTTCTAAAGGTGTTATTTTTATCAATATAGAATTCAAGATCCATTTGGTCTTCTACTTATTAGATATAGGACCATCTTAAAAAATATTCATATCTGTGGATAGATTTTGTTGCATGAATTGTGAGATTCTTTTGGGACTTCAAATAATGGATTAAAATTAGGGTAAAGAATAATTAAATTAATACCAAGATGCATTTAATCCTATAAAAAATTATTTTCATAAATTGAATTATTATATAAAATGTTATGTCTAAAATACTAAAATAAATTTAAATAGTTAAATCTCAAAATTTAGTCACTTTTATAATTAATTTCAAAATGATTCTATAAAAATAAAATGTGACAATTGAAATTAAAATATCACTTTTGTGGGACTAAAACCATTAAATTTTGTTTAGAAATATGCATGAAAATTGAGTGTGTCAATACCCCCACACTTAAACCATGCATCTCCTCAAGAATAAAATCTAAACATTAACAATCAGAGGGCACCAACTCCTTTATTATTAAAATTTCAAGGCATTAAAATTAAAGAATCATAAATGTAAAAAATATATATCAAATTTCACATAAATATAAATTAAATTTCCCATTTTTAAAATAAAAAATAAATTATTGTATTCAATTTCCCCCTTTACAAAATGATAGAACTTCTCATTTTTTTCATTCAAAATCCTCAATTCGTTATTATTAAACATGTCAAAGCACAATCTACCTCACTTTTAAATCTTTTCTCTAATAACTCTTGATAAATTTCATGGGGGATTTCAATAAAGGTTCAAATGACTCAGAGGCTTAAGTTTGTAGGAATTAGAAATTAATTATCAAGGAGGAGGTAAAAATATAAAGTGAAGTTCATGATATCAAAATTAAAACCTAAATAAAATTATCCCATTCGTATTGTAACACCTCTAACTTCCCTAAAGTCAAATTAAAGGTCATTCTCAAATGAAGAATAATTAATGATTTGTATACCCTCTTGAATTTTTATTAACATTTATACCTATTTTTTTTTTCAAATAACATTTTCATTTTTTAAGAATTTATAAAAATAATAAATATCAAACCCATAACCTAATAAATTATGATAAAAAACATCGGTCTAGTAATGGTAATTCATGGTTTTCCTAAATCACAACCCACTCTTTTCATTTTTTAGTTCTTTTTGTCACTTTCCTTTTTTTTAATTCAAGATGGAAAAAAATTAAATTATTTTGAATGAATAAACAACCATAATTTACACATATAATAATCAAACCACACTTTTTACTTAAAATTTTAATCATCCCTTCCATAATGTTTTCCTTCACCTCCACACTTTAACTTTAAAATGTCTCAAAAATACCAAGAGTAGGGTAAGAGTGAATAAAAATGGATTGAGACCTCAATAATCCATATAAAATTCATTCATGGTCTTTATGGGATAAAGAAGTATCGAAGTAACGGTGTAATTTTAAGAATAAGTGGTTTATCAAAAGACGACTAAGTCATTTTAATTGTGTTTTTTCTCAATCATAACTTTGAAAAGTTTACATGTATGTTCTTGTTAGTGACATGTCCCAGGATCACTCATAAAATCTGATTAAGATAAAATAGGAAGTACTAGGCCTAGAAATTCTATTTGGAATGAATATATGATTTGGTAAAATCACTCAAGGCATGACTAATAATAAAATTTTAATTCATATGTATTTAATAAATTCAGAGCATGCAAAATGATTTGGAAATTTCATTTAGTTGAATCAATTAATTCCCTCAAATTGTGAACCCTCATTTTAATATCCATGATTCAATTTAATAATTAAATTCTCTATTTTACTCATTCAATTTCATTTACATTGAAATATAAAACATGAAATCATAATATTACAAAGAAACTCATGCCTCAAAGATAAGTGAAGTAATGAAATAATTTATATATGGTCATGCAATTCTAGTTTATACCAAAAAAAAATACTAGAAAAAAATATAGAGAGTTTGAAAGATAATAATTAAAATTGAAATACATTTTTAGATTAATGTTAGTCCTTTTATTACATATATTTGGGGATTCTTTTACATCATGAACCTAAAAAAGAGAAATACTAAATTAAGAATAAGGATTATGTCATTTAATATAAAACATATAGGAGGGAGAGGGGCTGCATTTAGGCTAATTATAAGAATAAAATTTCAATATGAATTTCTAAAAAGTATATAAAGGTATAATTTTTGGTATAATCCCCTAAGTGGGCCTTGAATTTTTACTGCCTCTAGAGGGAAGTATCAGCTGTTATCCAAATTTTTAATTTTGTTAAAACCTCTTTGATTGGAACCACCACATGTGGATTTTACTATCTTGTGATTTATTATTATGGTAGAGGAATGATCTATTGAAATAGTATACCATATCCCCTATCACAATTAGGTATATATTTAACAGAAAAGGTAGAATTAATTATAGACCATCCTTGTATTTGGTTTTTACAGGTGAAATCTTCTCTTGTTCTTTTAGTGATGGATTTATAGGGGCAACATGCATTGAATGTTCTAAGGGGAAGTAAATAGGTATTTTTACTCAAATAAAATTTGAATTTGAATTTTTAATAAGAAATTTCTCCCCTTTAATAAGAGTATCCTATTTTCTGATTCCCTCATGGTGAACTACTTGGATCTCCTGATGGGGCTCCTCAAAAGAATGTTCATTGAAATAAGGAGCTCTGTGAATTCCTCAACATGTGTATTATCGGTTGATTCATATTCCTGTAGGGAAATATAATTAATTGTTGAATCTGTATAATAAAAATAGTAGGGAGTGATTACCATTTCAATTTTAATAAAATCAAAAGATATATGGTCAAATAAAGGTTCAACTTACCGAGTTGGTTTAGCATAAATAGGTTTTTTAGTTGAAAGTTCTTCTTCGAGTTGAGTATTAGAAAATAGAGGCAACTAGTTAAGCTCCTCCATCTCAAGTTTCTCCTCATCCTTTTGGATGTCCTCCATGAAATTGGGGAAAACTAGGGGAAATTCTTTCTTTATATTAAATCATTTTATGTAACTTTGGAGTTCATCAATTATGATCATAAAATATTCAGGTGAGAGCCATGTCTCTATGCCTCTTTGATTTTGGTTGACCATTATCATAAGATCATAATCTCTTTATTGAAGTTCCTCTTTATTATATTATATTTCCTATTCTTTTACCTATGAGTAATTTTTCCATGAATTGAAAAAATTATCATTTTAAAACATCATGAAAAAAATAATTTTTTATGGGTTTTTATTTAGAAAATAATAAAAACTATATATAATGTGAAAATATAAAAGGTGAAAAAGACCACTTAAACCCCCCAAAAAGGTGGTAGTTTTGACACACATATATCGTATGGTGTGGAAAAAGAAATTCGATTTTACTAATATAACACATTGGCTAACCATGGTCATCTCACTTGAGGAGCGTCACAATTGGTTCAATCACTAATTTCAAATTCACCTAATCTAATTATTTTTGGTATTTTTATTATTAATGAAAATTATGGTTTTGGGTTTTTGGAAAACGTGAAATTAAAATAATTAAAGTTATAATTGAAATATAAATTAATATTCAAACAAAATAAAATTAGAGAAGAAAGGTCTTGGTCCTAGGGTTGGCTACATGTGTTATTTCATTATTTATTTGTTGTTTAAAGTAAATATAATAATTTATTCTATAAAACCTCATTAATGAATTAGTTTACTTCTATTTATTGAGTGTGTGATTTTATAATGACTTTGGTTCATCAAAATTCACCTTTTCCAAAATTCAAGTTGGATAACACATCAATCAAGAATGTAATTTATAAAGGACCTCACTACACCATATTCTGTTTCATCCCTTTAGGCAACCCCAACTCCACCGTATGAAGGGTTTTACTAATATAAGGGAGTTAAAAATAATAAATAAAAGGAATGGAATTTAATTGGAAGTAATTACAGGTTGGATTACCACCTCACCCTTGAAATACTCTCACATCTACCATATGTAGATTTAAAACATGTTGAATTGACGTGCAATAAAAAAGAACGTTGAGAAACCTCCCCCAAGGCCAATCCTTGGGCTAATAAATTTTAATTTCAAAGTGAAAATAGATCACAATGTAAATTTAGAATAAAGAGTAAATTTTATTAGGTTATTAAGAGAAATAGGCATGGAATAATAAAAGGGAAATAATTTAATAAAAAATATTAATGTGTCACATGGGAAAAGAAAACTAAAATAAAAAGAAATAAGGAAAATAAATATTCACCATGCCATCATCCATAGCTTAAATCACCAATATATCTTATCAACTATACCCCTATACTATTTTTCCAAGAAAAAGAAGAGTATTTGGGGTGTTATAAGTGTCCATTAATGGGTTTTGGGATATAAAGAGTTGTCCACTATTGAAATTTTGGTTCCAAAATATTCCTTTAAAAGATTGAACATGCAATCCCCATTTTTTACAGAATAATCAAATGGTGTCTTATAAAAAGTTGTTAAAAAATATCTTTTTCATTTGTCCAAAAAAATTAAATCTTTATGCTGTGCATGTATAATAAGTTATATATAATTTACTACAATAATTTATTATGGCCAGACAGAATATTTCATTTTTAGAGATCTAACTTCCCAAGAATTTATGGCCATGATACAGGTCGAATAAAGTCGAGAAATTATTATGAAATTTTTTTCTAAACACTTTATATTTATCATTTTCTAATTATAATTATATTTTTCTTCCATTTACTAGATATATGCGCATATTCAAAAATCTATAGATATGTGCACATATTTTGTGGCATGAATTGTGAGATTCTTTTGGTCCTTCAAATGATGGATTTAAATTTGGGTCCAAAATAATTAAATGAATCCCAAGATGTATTTAATCCAAAAAAATTTAATTTCAAAAATTAAATCAGTATATAAAAATTTATGGATTAAATACTTAAATTTATTAAAGTAGTTAAATCCCAAAATTTGGCCATTTTTACAATTAATCCCAAAATGATTCGATTACCATAAAATGTGACAATTGACATTAAAATATCAATTTTGTGGGATTAAAAAATTTAAATGTTTTTAAAAATATTCATGAAAATCGAATGTGTTAGGTTGTGAACTCATGAAGTATGAAAAAGTGATACCATATGCTTCCTGATAATTAAAACTCCAAGAGTAAAACTACCCAGAACATGGTTTTTAATTACCTACAATTATATTCACATTGATGATTTAGTGGAATTATCTCTTTGCAGAGAAGTATAAAATTTATACAGATCATAAAATCCTCAAGAATATATTCACCCAAAAGGAGATCAATATACACCAATGATGGTGGTTAGTGATGATCAAGGATTATGAATTTTCAATCCAATACCATCCTTGGAAGTTGAACAATGTGGAAAATTATCGAAGTTGAAAGGATCCAATGAACTTATCCATAATGAGGATTATAATGGAACTAATCTTCCTAGACACAAAAATGATGTACATTGGAATTATAAAAGGAACCTCATCCTACCTTTCTGAAATAATTTCTCAACCATCCATCCTTGAGATGATCAGGAAGGATAAAAAAATGATGAGTACCTATAGAAAAATATAGTTAATATTACAGAGTTTAACTTTGATAAATATAGAGTAATAAAGTTAGGAACTAAGATATATATCCCATATAAACCACAAATAATGAGGGAACTTATATATGATTCACTTAGATCATTCTTCTATATTCATCCATGAAAAAATAAGATGTGTATAGACATAAAGAAAATATGTTGGTGGGATAGCATGAAGAGGGAGATTGTAATTTTTTTATATTTATGATTTGTATGAAAACAATTAAAAGATAAAGAATACTAGTATAAGGGTATGATGAAAACATTTCCCATACCAATATGGAAATGGGAAGAAATAACCATGGATTTCATTATATGTCTCCCAAGAAATTTAAAGGGAACAATTCCATTTGGGTGGTCATTGATATCCTTATAATGATATTGAATTTCATTAATATCAATGAATAATTAACACTCAACCAATCATTAAGATATACATAATGGAAGTGGTAAGACTGCATGTAATACCACTCACCATTGTATTTGATTGAGATCTAAGGTTCAGTTCGAGTTTCTGGAGAAGCCTTTTGAAAGTCTTGGATACAAAGTTGAGATTTAGTATTTCTTATATACCATAGAAGGATTTTTAGTCTGAAAGAACAAATAAAACTATATAAGATATTATAAGATCATGTTAAAAATATTTCCAAGGATTTTGGGATCATCACCTTCATATAGTGGAGTTCTCATATAAAAACAGTTTCCACTCTAGAATTTAAATGGAACATTATGAGGATTTGTATGGGAGGAGGTGTTAGTCTTCAAAATTCTTGGATAAAGTTGGCGATTGGAATCATATAGGACCTGATCTTATCAAATATTTTATAGATAAGGTTTAAACCACCCAAAATTACTTGAAATTCATTCAAAGTTGACATAAAATCTATACAGATAATCATTGATGAGACCTAGAGTTTGATATTAGAGATAAAGTTTTTCTTTGCATATCATCATGAAAGAAATTAACAAGGGTTGGGAAGAAGGGAAATCTTATTCTTAGATACATCTTCCCAATTCAAACCCCTGATTGAATCTTAGATTTTTCTTATTGACTAGAACTCCCACATAAACTCTCTAAAGTACATGATGTGTTCTATGTATCCATCTTGAGTAAGTACATACCTAACCTATAACATGAATTGAATCCATAGGTGGTACCTTTATAGAATGATATTTTATACAAAGATATTTTTATGAATTTATTAGATCATATAGAAAAAGTTATATTAAACAAAACAACGCACAGATTTAATGTAATATGGAAGAACCACAGTTTTTATTAAGCAACTTGGGAATCAAAAGAGGTGATTAAACAAAAATACCCCAATCTGTTTTGGTGTATGAAATAAAATTTCAAGGTAGAAAGTTTTGAAGTGGGAAGGATGAAATAACTCAAAAATTTATAAATAAAACTACATTTTCAATGAATAAATTAATAATTAAGTAGTGAAGTTATATAAAACACATACAGTACTTGGTAAAATTCAATTAGATAAAGTGTTCTGAGAATATAAAATACATGTTCATGCACTAGTGAAGTATACAAGATAATAATTTAGCCAGTATTTCATCAAAATTATGTCAAACATAAACCTTGGTTTTGGTAATTACTCTATACCCTAAAAATTATCCATTTCTTATGAAAAAATACACTGAATTGATAATAACATAGGTAACCCAAAACCATATTAAATAATAATAACTAAGTAAACCAATGGTAATGAAGAGGGATAATAATTTATAATTGCATTAAAAGAACACTCCCTTACTTAAAATATAATGGTCATGATTAAGAAATAATAAAGTGATTTAAAAAAAGAGTGAATACAGAAATCCCATTTGAATTAATCATAAAAATTAAACATCATTATATATAACTCCCCTTCTTCATATAATTGGAACTATTAGACTGACTACCTCATTGTATTAATGAGAGAGTGTAAATTAAAGAAACCTCTAGCATCAACATGAAACTTTAATTTAAGGGACTCTAGATGTTGACACAATCCCTCCTAAAAAAGTGATGAATTCTATGTTCAGTGTTATAGTTTTTTTAAAAAACATCCCCTGATTGTACCTCATTATATATTGATATATCTTGGTGTATATCGATTTATGAATCCATATTCAAGTCTAAACCTACTTAGTATAGATAGAAAGGCAAGGACAAAAGTTTAAACACTACCTAAAACTACCCATAAAATGATATCTCAAAAATATCCTTGAGAGAAGTAAAAAAACATCTAAATTTACATATAAAAATCTCGCAAAAAGATTGTTTCCTTTGCAAGGTGAACCTATACCCCCTTAAAACTATGTTTACTACCTCTGCATGAATATTTCATGACCCCATGCACATAAATCATTACCCAGTACATTTATCATATTAAAAAACACTATATGTTCCCTTATTTTATGGATGTAGAAAAACAAAACCCTCATAGATATAGAAAATTACTCATTACATTAAAAAACACAAAATATCTTCAACCTCTACACTCTTCTTCATGACACAAAAACCTTATAACATGTAATTATTCTTATTATTAGTAAAGCCCTTTCCATGATGTTGTGTCAAGTATGACTTTACTATCTTGGTCATGATATTGATCCGATTTAGAATTAAGACTCCCATCAAACAAAATAAAATACCCATCTTACTCTCTTAACTATATCAACGCTGTGAAATTTGTGAAACACAATGAAAACCTCTTCTATAAGTAACATCCTCTAATAGAAACTGCTATTATGACATAAAAAAATCAGTTATAATGGGAGAAAATGTTCATGAAAAAATTATAAAGGAGATAACCTTTATAAAATTATCCTTTTCATAATGATGAATATTATAAAATAACTGATATCCTTCAAAAAATATTGTGATTTTCTCATAGTGAGGATAATCACAAGCATGATGTAATATTATTTTGCACACTCTTATTTTTCCAAGACTCCCATTGAGTCACAACACAACCATATTATTCTCTCCATGAAAACTTGCATTAATCCATACAATTTAATCATCATTATACATAATAATCATGTTTCTTTTTTATGTAGGGTGTTTCCCATAGGTATGGATGTTCTTGACCTTTATAATGGTGTTTTTGAGCATTGATATTCAAGTAATTTTTAGTTACATATAGATTTATATTGTGATCTCTTCATAATTCATAGCCACAGTGTGATACACTAGTACACGTGGAAAAGACATGCCTTAAAAATCCCCTTTTTCTCTTTCCAACATGCATCATTAACTTGAATAGTTATACATTAATCCATATACAATATTAGACATTGGATTTTTCTAGATCCTTATGTATCTTATAGAAAATAAAATAACTACTCAATGTCCCTCCTTGGTTTTAGACAATAGTATGACCAATGGTCCTCACTCTGTACAATAACTTCCCCATGTTAGGAAATATTTTATTTCCTACTGACAACCTTCTCTTTGATTTTCTTATCTCTGACTCCCTAGACACTATCATCATCCATATTGGTAGTTGCCTTAGTTGGATATTTGTTCTATAGTGTTATCAAGGGTTTCTCTAATTTTTACCATTGGGAATCATTTTTATTTTAAAAATCCATCTTACATATGAGTCCTCTTATAGGGAAAATTACTGAATTTTCTAATTCCAAGAAAAAATCCCTTTTTCAATTTTATTTCAATTTAAATTGAAATACTTCCTATTATAGAATCATAAAAAACATAATACATTAGAAAAGTATAATGGAATAAATAATATAATCAATAAGATTGACAATAAAAATTAATTCCCAAAATTGACCTATCATGAAACACTTAAAATGAAAACATCTACTTTAGGTTATTTTGGCCACATAAAATTTTAAAGAGACTTGTAATTTATTCCAAATGTTCATAAATGAATAAGTGATTATTTTCCTATAAATCTATATAGATTTTGGATAATTATCTAGGATATAGATATGGGATGTAATCATTTAATTTAATATATATTTTTAATATAAAACAAAACTTTTATATTATTTTGACCCAAGAACACACATGAATGATTTCATATTCATTTTTACACGTCATAAGAGAATATATGTTTTTTTGTCTTAGAGTTTGATAAAAATAAAATATTTTATGATAAAATTTTAAAATTTGGAATTATTATTTTACTAAAATATATGTCTTTATAAATGAAAATTTTCATTCATTTTGTACAAATTATGAATAAAAATGATGTGAAATTGATCCCTAAACGTTTTTAAAAAATATATTATATTTTTAAGGTATTAATGAAAAACCAAGAATGATCTATAAGTTTTGATCACGTGACAAACATTTTTTTACTGAAATATCTATTTTAACTTAGAAGAATAAACTTTCAGTAAATCTATCCACACAATGCCTAATGGTATTGATTTCCTTTAGTCCCATTGTTTTTTTCAGATATTATAGTTTTTCAAGGTGTGTTTGAAGGGTAATGGTTGAAGTGCAAGATAAATGTTAGATACAATTTTATTTTGAAGCATGAGTCATACTGTAAGATTATGTATTGTGACCAAATCTATTGACAAGATGAGAAGTATTATTATAGTCTGGTTTGGTTTCACAATTTTCTTTAGGGTTTCATAGTGAGGTTTTGGGTTTTATCATGAAGTGTGAGATATAATGTTTTGTTGTTTCCCTATATGTATAGGTTTGGATCACTGTGTCATGGTCGCTTTGATTACTCCATAGAGAGTTTTGTTACACTATCAAGGATTTTACTATGATATATTAGAGTATAGTTACTTTGGTAGGGTGTTCCATGGTGCAATTTATTTCACAATTTTTTTTATTTTATAGGTGGAAATGTGTGATGGATAATTACAATGATTATGTCATGATTCCAAGGAGACCAAGAATTGTGGCATGATGTTCTTCTTTATGTTGTAGTATTATTTGGATGTATAAATTTTTTAACCAAATATTCAAGGAGATTGTATGATGATTCATGGTGTTTATTTTCATTGTACTATTATTTCATGAGTCATGCTATAATTTTGGTTTCATGAATTTTAATTATAAATTTGAGGTTCCTATCAAAATTTTTCTATTCCTTTCATACTTCCTTGAACCCTAAGCATAATTTGGCTTAGTATTGGGTATCCTTGATCATATTTTAGTGAATTTTTTTCCTTTAATTTTTATTATTGATTCATTATGGTATGAGATGCTCTATCCTCACCTTTTTTTTATTTTTCTCTCATTTTATCTTCTTTCCTTTCTATTGATTCTTTAAAGGTTATGACAGGAGCTGTGGATTCCATTGTAATGGTTTATTATTGAGGTATTGATGGGTATTGATATTGTTTCCCAATATGTGAAGATTTTTGGGAGTCAAGAGGGTGTGTGTGTGTGTGGGGGGGGAGTTAATTTAAAAAAAATTAAAAATTAAACTTAAAAATTGATAAATGAAACAAATCAGGATTATTATAGTAGATCAGGTAAAAAAATACTATATATACTATCCACACCCCTTTACACCTTGAGAGGGATAGAGAGATCTATAGACCTAAAATTCCAAGGGGATGTATAAATAACTTACAATTGAACTTTTATAATGGAGGTATAATTAGAACCAAATGTTCCATTTATCAGTTGGAAGAGTTGATTATAACACATGTATCTTTTGTGTATTAATAACAAAAAAAGTTTTTCTTTAGTGAGTAAAACATAAACAAAATCATATATATAATGCTTTAAAAAATAAAAAAAACTAAAACTCAATAAACAAGGAACCAAAGAGAAAATATTTAACCTAAATGATGTTGTAAGTTAAACACATCTAGTAATGAGATTAAAAAACAATGAAACTTTCACAGTTAATTATATAAGGACATTTATCATAATCATAGTTCAAAAAGAGTTATTAATATGTTTCCCATTGATTTATAATTATAAAAAATATCAAATTATATTCAGTCACACCTCAATTGAAAACATGTCCAAATTATTTTACAATGGTTAGATCAATCATTATTGATTTTTTTTAGATATTTATTAGTGCTTCATATTCCAATGTTATGATTAATAATACATGGAAGCTCAAATTTAATCACACAGAACAAATTTTTGAAACATTAGTAAAAAATTGAGGTTCCATTGATACCTGATTATACATTAGAAATTTAGTGTAGCATATATCCATGTTTTATGGAGTGTTTTTTTATTTTAAAAATAGTCATGGTAGGTTTAATGTCTCAAAACCGTATATTTATTATGATTTAAATTTCTATATAATTTTTCATAGCCTTCATATTTTTAATATTTAATATATTTAGCTTTCCTCACACAACCCCTTGATATTAGATTTCTGAACCATTTATCTTGCATCGACTTACCAGTACTTAGTTGGTAATAATGTAGTCTCAAAAATATTTTTGAGACTCTATTATCTTTATGTTATAGTCATATGACAAGTCCTACATGTATAATGTTACCTTAATTGACTCAATGTAGTATTAATTTATCTCCAGAAAATATGTTGACTTCTAACATAATGCCTAATTCCCAATTGAACGATTTTAAGGATAAAATATTTATTTACTAGATTTTAGAAATGCTTAATCCTATATTAAATGGAAAAATAAGGAACAGAACTATATAAAAACTATGGTAAAAATTAGTCTTTGGTTAGTATATAAATGAGATAACAATATATGTTAATTATACATAAAAAAACTGGGATCAAAATTAAAATTACATTATCTTGAGATCATAATTTAATTTTCCAATGTATCTTATGTTGGTATAACATAATACATGCTTACAAATATAGAATTATTTCTCTCGAATAGAATATAAACATTCATACTAAGATAATTTTTTTATAAAAAGAGTATTTACAAAAAATTATTTGAAATATAAAATAATCTATGAAAACTAAATAAATGAGAAGTCATAATTATTGTTTCTAATGAAAACCTCGACACAAAACTGCCAATTTTTTTTGAGCTGGTGCAAACCAAATTCCTAATGGCAAATAATCTCGAGGAATTTTCTAGTGACACCATGGAATGTACATTGGTTAATAATATGGGAGATTAGGATCATATCACCCTATTATAAGGAATTTTTACTTAATTTAAGACTCCCTTATAGATTTAAGTCATATTTATGAATCCTTTACAAATACCAGTATGGGATTTCTTACCCATGTTTCAATGATTGATCATTTACATGAATTGATTTGAATGTCTCTATGTATTTAAGGTGCACCATGAATAAAAACATTTTATGCATCAAAGTATCTCCATTGATTTCACCATCTTTATTTATCAAAGGTTATGTATATTTTTCTTATTAATTAGTGATTATTTGGTTAAATCCACCAACCCTAGAACCCTTGATATTATCATCATTCAAGAAGAAGATGATTGTTATGATTTTGAGATTAGTCATATAATTGGGGATTCTTATATATCCATATAAACGGATTAAGAACCCACATAATTTGGTACGTATTAATAGGATATGTAGTTCATTTTAAGTTCACGTGACAATTAAATTTCAAGGTCATGAAACCATGACTACTTCCAATAAGTTTAAAGTCATGAAAAGAATTCTATTAGGTAAAAGGAACCCAAAAAATGGCTATAATAGGGATTACGCAGGAGAAACAATCTCTAGCTATCCTCTTAAAGAATATGAACCTTTAAGGAAATGTGGTTTGTTTGGATGGTGTGAATATATACCACCAAGATGGGTATGGAGTTCGGAGGAATATAGCTTTATGAGAAAGATTTTAAAGGAATATGGACCTAGTGAAAGGAAATACGAGCTCAACAGGAATATGAACCTATAAAGAATGACATAAGTGATTCCATGAGGAATATATGCATTTAAAATGAATTAATAAATATTACAAACCTATTAAATATGTATTAAGGAGTGGAGATGTGGGCATTGAACCTTTGGGAAGAATCCTACTTTTCCCATTGAAACATGTTTCAAATATCATAGAGTTTTTATTGTCTAGTTTTATGTCATGTGATGGGAATGGTCCATGTAGTTAACATCACGTGGTAAAGAATTATAATCCATTAAAGGAATGATGATATAGTGTTGAATAGGGATAATGCATGGCATTATCAGATTCATGACCAGACTAATAACTTATTTAAATTCATGGAGAGTTGGGGGTTACATGCATTAGGAGGCCCAAAATGTTACTCAAGAACTAAGAGAGAATTAGTGGGGCTTACTAATGACTTTATATTTCCAAGATAAGGATATCCCTATCTCATTGATATCTATTGGTGATGAAATAATCAATGGGATAATGATCTGGGGGTTACACCTTGTGATTAATCCTTATCGAACATAGCTCACTAATTATAATTTGGATCCAGGATGAGCATGATAAGCTAGGAGAGACCTATCCAAAATCCTCCTGATAGAAACCCCTTATTATCAAGGGAATAAATAATAATTATTACCTTGATGGTTGTACCTATATGGTACAAAAATTACCTATAATTATTTTACCAAATTTATAAATGATTTATGGTGGGATCTCTGAGGCACCTGATGGTTTGATCATAAAGGTCATGTGGTTTTGGGAGAGTTCTTAGTTTAGACAATTTATGTTTTTAACTATAGAAAAAGGTGTCCATGAAGGTCATTTTAAAAGGTTTTATATAGGGTAAAAATCTTGTAGAAATGTACAATAGAAGAGGGTTCTATCCCTCCTTATGTTGAGGAAGATTCAAAAAGCTACCATAGGTTGATTAAATAGATCACACATAGGAATCGATATAAGGAGGGGGCTTAGATCCCCTAGAGAGGCTAGTCTGCATTGTGGGGTTTTGAGGGAGGCTAATCCGCTATGTGGGTTCATGAGGGAGGATAGTCTACTTAGTGTGTTCACAAGGGAGGTATATGTAAGGGAGGATCACTATGAAGATATCTTTGCATGCTATATGAGTGGGGATCAAGACTGTGTGGATGGTTTTGTATAGGTCAATTTGTATGGTGACTGTGCATGTTGAGAGTTCACATACATGGTCTTCCAAAAAATCCTCACCTATATAGCTTAGTTAAAATAATTTTGGTACTTCCTTCTCCATTGAATGATTTTGGATCTTGGAAATTACCTATAGATTTCTGTAGGATCTCAAGCAAGTAATAATTCCTTTTTATTATGCATTCTCTCCTCTCCTTCAATTTCCTATGCCCCAATTCTAGAAATAGAAACCCCAGGTATTTATAGTTAAGTATTTGGTATGAATTTTTAGGGGTATTCAGCTACATAGGAGAGGGTATGCAATCATATAGTGTCTTTCCCGAACATCCATGTATGGGTGGTTTTTTACTACAAAGTGTCCATCCATGAAGTATATCATCTTTAATTACATAATATATATTATCATGTGGATAGAGGGTATCCTATGAATTTCCATTATGGGAAACATGAATGAAATTTCTCCATATACAATGGGATCCAGAGCGTACTGAGTTGGTGGTAATAGATGGTTCCATTGATGATCCCTGAATGAAAAATCTGAGTGAGTGGATCTTACGTTTGATTCTTCTCCTATAACTTGTGTTAATGTAACATTACCCATTGAAGAATTAGTATGTTTCCACATAATATAAATGTGGTAACATCTTGTCTTCCTCCTTTTCTTATATTTAGATTTTGGTTTACAAGGTTTAGTTAACCATAAAAAGTTTGTGGGAGTCAACAGATGTTTCCCAAAGAATTTAGTTCACTAAATATAAATATGGGTAAATTTATAATAAGTAATAAAAGCTAATTTTTTTACCACATGATCCATTTTTATGTCCTAGTATCCATATATAAAATTTCACAACCCATATAGAGATCATGCATGCACCTATGGGGTCATGATCCATCATTATAAATTGGGAAGGCTACCATTTTTAAATTTTCATTTCTAATATATGATTTTTAATCATAAAACTAAATTGAAACACCCAAAGTAATAGGGTTTTCCAAATATGGTCACTACATTCCTAATTAAAACATCAAAAAGTACAAGGAATGTGATTGCTTTAGGACCCACCACCTCCATTGGTGAAATGAAAGTGACACCATTGAATGAGTTGGTTATTGAGTAAATTTCTCCCACTAAGAGTGTATCTAAATTTGACGAAGGGTAAATTAACAAATTTCAAATCCATTGATGTTATGGATAGAAAGAAATATATAATTTGATCTCATAAGCTCCCTTATATAACTTACCCAGATAGATTTATAGGATCTGTAATGACCCAAACATTTATTAACAAAAATTCATCTTGATCTAATTAAATGTATTATTCTGTAAAATGGTTATATAACATATGCACTTCCTTGGTTTTATACTTTTATATTTTCAAATACTGTTAATAATTGTGACCATTTCAAATATATATGTTAAAGAGTGATCACATGATTTGTATAAATATAGGGCTTTAAGAAATTCAATTTACTTAGACAAAGGAATCGATGGCCTCATCCCGTAGAATTGTTCCATACGAAGCCCATTTGTTGGATCTCAGAAAGGAGGCGACATAAATGGACTTCACTCTTGACCAATCCCAAGTTGAGTTTCGGCACGTTAATCTTGAGAGGAATCACCTATATGAGAAGTGTAAGTTAATAGAGATTTCCACCCGAGCGATGTTATTTGAGCCTCCCCAGAAGTCTGTCACCATCACACACCATACCCTTCAGTCATATGTGGGTGTTATAAGGGTTAATTTAACAAGACCCTAGAACTATGATTATTTTCATTATTTTTGTATATAATATATAATATACATTCATTTTGTTATTGTTACTTTGTAAATAGTTTTTAAATCAGAAAGTGTATTTTACTTAATATTCAATTAAGAAATCTATTATGATGAATTAATGGATTTTTTTGAATTAAATAATACTTTAATAAAATATTTTTACTAAATTACATTTTTATAAAATATAAATGATCCTATAATTTTTATGAATACAATTGTAATTTCTATTAAGGTTTGAATGCTATTTTGGACAAAACCCATGAATTTTCAATAAATATCGGTTTTTATTTTAAAATTAAAAATTCAAATATTTAGAAAATTATTTATATAAAATGAATATTTTTTTTGGAATCCTGACATCTATATTATCCAACGGTGAATTTTTCAAACTTTTCTGAAAGAGTTTATTTTTTGGGTAAAAATTAATTATCGTTTTAATATATAATGTGTTTTATGACATCATAATGACCCAATAGTGATGTAATAAAATAAACTAAATGGTATTTTAGTATAATATATGTTTTACCTTTAAAATAATTGGATTTTATATTTTTTTGGTCAGTTTTATGGTGCCTTAGTGGACCCTATAAGACATATACAACATTTTAACTTTTAAAATGGGTTCCTTGAGAGTGTGACTAATCTCCACATAATAAATACTAATATTTTAATAAGTTAGGCCATTGGGATTATAAAATACTTTTTCCACTCCCCTTTGAAAAAAAGCATGGCAAAAACCAAGGGTTGGATAGTGGTTTTGATTAGGTTAATGTGTGGTGTCCAAAACCTAAATAATAAAGAATTCCATCTCTTTTAATATATAAACCCACCCAAGATCCCACTTCATCATCACTAAAATCTTTTTTAGATCGACCAAACTTTTTCCATTTCTCTCTATAATCCTCCCTAGTTGAATCAATCTCTCAATAAGCCTCTCTCAATCCCCTCCCAAGCCTTTGGGATCACACTTCCAAGAAAGAGATTTCTTCCTTTCTCATTTTTTCCAAAGTTTATTATGTTGTTATACCATTTTTTTCAATTAAAAATTATCAGGTATGATTTATCACCTCCCCCATACCACCATCCTTATGTTTGAATGGTTATATACCTATTTGTATCTAACTAATTCCTCCCATGTACACATGTTACCATGTCAAAATTTCTTATGGAATTTCTCTCTTCTCATTTACATTCAAGAAAGACTTTTATATTATGCATCTAAATTCTATTAAATATGTTGGTATATTATGTTAGATGAACCCCTTACTATAAATTTCATTTATAAATTATGAGATACGTATTTTACAATTTCTATTTGACGTCATTATGCTTCAAAAATTTCCCATGCCAAAATCATCTTGTAAGTGAATACCATATCCATTTATCTATCAAGAGCGTTCAAATTTATGTACATATAATTATTGATTATAGAGTTTCATGTATGTATTCCACATTATTTTATCATGGAATAAATGATTATGTTGAATGATTCCATGTTATATGATCCATGTGGAACACGTAAGGATGAAATGAAATGTTTATAAAGGGTGCACCCTGATAGTGCTCTAATGCATTGGGTAAAGATTAGTACCACGATACAGCAAGTGAAATGAGAGTTTACTCATGCTAATTCAAGTGAAATGAGGGTTTAATTATGATAATTAAATTTCAAATAGGGTTTACTCATGATCCATGTTCAATGATCCTTGGCTCACGCTAATATCATGTTAAATGTTGTTTCCACATTTCCATGTTATGATAATCATGCTACACCATGGCTATATGTTCATGTTTTAATTATGTTACATTGATATTAATATTTCCTAAAAATTACTGTATTCTTCATGTTATTCTTTGTTTACTCCCTTACTAGGATTTATAGAGCACCCTTTTATTATTCAGGTCCTCAGGTTATCCCATGCAATGCTAAGTACGAAGACATGTGTATGGTCATGTAAAAGAAGTTTTCAATAAAGATTTTTTGTTTATATTATAAGTTGTCATGTAATGTTCCTAATCCACAAAGACACTAGGCCTCTCTATTTTAAATCTTGTATCAAGTGAATATTTTATGTAATAAATTATGTTTAAGTGTTAAATAAAGGGAAGGGTTGTTATATTTGGTATTAGAGGATATGTTTTGTTATTTTTGGGATTATGATTTAAAAAACCTAGTGAAAGCCCTAAGGATATGAATAATTATAACAAAATTATACCTAAATTTTTGTGAGTATTGAGTAAGTTGTTTATGAAAAAAATACATCCCTATCAGGATACCAGCTGGTAGAGGCGGCTCTGGAACAGATATATCTAGGGGTAAAACCCGAAAACACCGCTTTAAGATATACTCAAAATGTGAACTGGTGCATGACAATGGGACTTGATGTACTCTTGGTTATGATACTCTCAAGGTATATGATTTGGTAAATTCATAATCTTTTTATGAAAAATTGTTTAGGGAATAAAAAAAATCCCCTAATAATATATGTTGGGAAATAGATCATGGATAACATTGATGGAATCCTATAAAGTCATAAGTTAAGGAAATAACATAATTTATATGTAATCCCTTTTCTTCATTGGATAACCCTTCATGTGTTAACCCTAATGTTCCTTTTATTCCATCGAATTTCCAGTAATAGGAGGAATCGAGATAACAACTGATGCGAAGATCAATGTGACGATTGTTCTAATGAGATGCCCAATCCGGTAAGAGTGGGAATCATGATCTTTGTCATGTTAATATCTCAGTTAACTCAAGTTTTGAATAGAAACATAATTTAAGAGGAATGTTCAACCCCCTAATAAAGAACAAGTCCCAATCGAGAGCTTCATGAGACAAATGCCTAATAATTTTAACGGATCATTTGATCCCTCAATCACCAAACTGCAGATCAACTCCATTGAAATGATCTTCTCCATCTTTCAATATTCTGAACAAAAGAAGTTTCTTCTGGATTCTTATCATATGGAGGGTTAAACTGATCATTGGTGGAAATAGATCAAAAATACAGAGCCTGAAGATGAGATCTAGGTTTTTGCATGAGAGGATTTCAAGAATTATTTTTTTGATTAATATTTTCCTCGCACTATTTGACTTAAGGTGGAAATGGACTTCCTTTACCTCAAGAAAAAAGATGAAAAATCCATTGGAGAATATGAGGAAAACTTCTCAAGGCTTTCACAATACGCATCCCTATTTATTGTTACTCATGAGTGCAAGGTTTACTACTTCTTTGGGGGGCTAAAACATATATTATGTAAAGACATTGGGATCCATGACTTCGAGAGCTATGTGGAAATTGTCCAATTTTCCCTCAAAGTCAAAACAGTGATTAGAGAATGTTAGGGGTATTATAAGGATAAGAAGTTTAAGTTAGACTTAAATTATAATGGTCTAATTGATAAATCCAGCGGTTCTAAGAAAATCCAGCACCCCACTTTCCAAAGGTGAGGAAAGAAGCACCCTAGAAATTGCCTTAAGTGGACGAGGAAATACTTTAGGTGTGGAAGAGAAGGGAACCAGGACATTAACTACCAACAAGAAAACCCACTACAATGTTAAAGTAGAGGAATGCTCTGTTTGACCCTCAATGCATTGTTCATTGCTTCAACTGCAAAGAACCATGTAACAGTGAAAACCAGTTCCCTAAGACAAGGGTTTTTGGAGGCAACCAACAACCTCCAAGGTAACAAGGGAGATATTTTTCCATCACTACCGCTAAAGTGAACCCTGAAAATGAAGTGGATACAGGTATAATAGTTATTCATTCAATAATATCAAACATACTTTTTTGATTATGGTTATATATATTCTTTTATATCCCAAAAGTTTTGTAGAACAATACCAATATCACCACAAATAATGGAAGTAAAGATGTCAATGAGAATGACAAATTGGGAAATCCTTGCATCCCTTGAATATAACCCCTATCATAATTTGGGGATGGAACTTCATGGAGAACCTCTTCATACTCCCTTTGGGGGAATTTGATGCAATTCATAGCATGGATTGTATTTCCTTATATAGATCCAACTTTAATTTCCGTGAGAGGGAAATCACTCTCCATATAGAGAATCAACCCTGATTATGTACCAGTGTAAGGAGGATGATGAATATTCTTTAGCCCCATAATCTCAAGAATGGATATTACTACCCTATGAGCATGCATATCTTGCTCAGATGATTGAGTCTAAGGAATCAACCATCCTTGAAGACATGCCTATTGTGAGGTAATTTGCTAAGGTGTTTCATAAGGAATTGCCTGGTCTTCCTCCTAGAAGAGATGTTGAATTATAAACTAATATTATAACGGGGGAGTTTCCAATATCTAATACTTTGCATAGAATGGTTATTTTGGCACTTGAGGAGCTGAAGAAACAACTAAAAGAAAATCTGGAGAAAGGGTTTATATGCCTAAGTGCTTCACCATGGGGCACACTATTCACCTTCATCAAGAATAAGGACAAGTCAATGCACCTTTGAATTGATTATCTTGAGCTCAAAAAAATCACGATAGAGAACAAGTATCCTCTTCCAAAAATTGATGACTTGTTTGATCAGCTACGTGAAGCCCAATAATTCTCCAAGGTGGATTTGTGATTAGGATATTACCAAGTAAGGGTGAAGAAGGAGGATATCACCAAGACTGATTTTCATATGAGGTACGAGCACTATGAATTCGTAGTAATTCCTTTCAAAGGCACTAATTCTACAACAATCTTCATGGACCTGATGAATATAGTCTTTTGATATTACCTCAATAAATTTTTGGTAGTCTTTATAGAAGATATTCTAATATACTACAATACCATGCAGGAGGATGAGGAGCATTTATGCACTGTCCTAGAGACCTAGCGAAAGGAGAAGCTCTATGAAAAGTAAAATAAGTGTGATTTATTGTTGAAGGAAGTCTCATTATTGGGTCATATCATCACAAACAATGGTATATCTATAGATCCCTCTATGAATGCTACAATTGAGGGATGCATGAGGCCACAATCAGTGACAGATATCAATAGATTCCTGGAGTTAGCTGGATATTATCGCTGATTTGTGATAAATTCTCATGATTTTACAACCCTCTTACCAAGCTAACTTGGAAGGGAGTAAAGTTTTCTTGGAGTGATGAATGTGAAAAGATATTAAAGGAGTTGAAAAAGAGGCTTATCACTACGACCGTGCTCACATTACCCACAAGTGGATAATTTTTTGTGGTATTCAGTGATGCTTTGAAGAATGGCATGGGCTATGTGTTGATGAAAAATGAAAAATTCATTGCCTATACTTTAAGGAAATTGAGAATTCACAAGAAAAACTATCCAACACATGATATGGAGTTGGATGTAATAATCTTCACTTTGAAAATTTGGTGACATTACCTATTTGTGGAGAAGTTTGAAATATACATGAATCAAAAAATTCTCAAGTATATATTTGTTGGGTCGGAACAAAACGGGGAAAAGATGGCAATAGGGGGGTGAATTGCCTTTTAAAAAAAAGATTAACAAATTAAAATCAAAGTTGAAATGCAGCGGAAATAAAAGAGGCAATCACACAAGAAATTGAAAGATTGAAAATAAAAAAACGATACCAAGAGTTGAAAATTTTGAAATGAAAAAAATTTGATACCAAGTGTTGAAATTGAAAGTTGGAATTGAAACAAAAAGCTTAAACAAACCTAACTCCCCCTAAATAAAAACAAAAAGTCACCGGGGAGAGGAATTTTGAAAAGAGATGATTTTAGGCCCGGTGAGACTTGCAAGAAGGGAGTTAGGTTTGTTTAAGATTTTTGTTTCAATTCCAACTTTCAATTTCAACACTTGGTATCAAATTTTTTTCATTTCAAAATTTTCAACTCTTGGTATCGTTTTTTTATTTTCAATCTTTCAATTTCTTGTGTGATTGCCTCTTTTATTTCCGCTGCATTTCAACTTTGATTTTAATTTGTTAATCTTTTTTTAAAAAGGCAATTCACCCCCCTCTTGCCATCTTTTCCCCGTTTTGTTCCGACCCAACAATTGGTATCAGAGGGACTATTTGAATAATTCCCTAACCGGTTTCAAATTGAAGATCCTATTTTTTTGATGGCTTCTACCGATTCTTCCTCTCAATCCCCCGAAGGACATTCTTTGGATCGTGCTCCATTCTTTGATGGAGCCGATTATACTTTTTGGAAAACCCGCATGACCACTTTTTTAAAAAGCATTAGCTATCCTATTTTTAGAATTGTTATGCATGGTTTTACCCTCACATCTTCCGATGAGTCTAAGTGGACCACCATAGATATTAAGAATTTCGAGCTTGATGGCAAAGCCATGAATGCTCTACATTGTGGGCTAGACCGTAATATATTTAATTGTATTTCTTCTTGCACATCTTCTCATGATATTTGGAAATTGTTAGAACTAACCTATGAAGGTACTAGCGAGGCTCCAAAGCAAGAACCCACTCAAAAGCAAGAACCCGATGCAAAATCCGTACCCGCTTGCCCACTTCACAAGAAAAGGGCCAAGAAAAAGGAGAAGAAGAAGGCTTCAAAGGAAACATGGAGTGATAGCTCCACCTCTTCATTCTCCTCCTTCTCCTCCTCCTCCTCAAGCGACCAAGGTACAAAATGCCTAATGGAAAAACATGAGGTATCATCATCCTCTTCCTCTTCCTCATCCTCTTGTTCTTCTAATTCTTTTAATCATTTATCATATGAAGAACTCCAACATGCTAGAGACCAATTAGAAAATGGTTTTCATGAGCTTTCTTCAAAATTCGTTGCTTTGAAAAAGAATTTCAAAAAACTCTCTTCCGAAAAAGAACAACTTCTCAAAGAGAAGGAAGAGTTGACCCTCAAAATCCAAAATTTTCCAAATGTTGATTCTATGGAATAAACCATCAAAGATTTAAAAGAATCCCTAGCCAAGTTCACCCAAGGTGAACAAAATTTGAACAATCTCCTAGGTTCTCAACGAGTATCTAGAACCACCAATGGACTTGGCTACACCAATATAGCTTCCTCCTCCCATGCACCCACTGTTTTTGTAAGGGGGAGCTCTTGTTATAAATTTTGTAATTATTGCAAAAAACCCAGGCACCTCATTTATGAGTGTGATTGCAAAAATGACCGGTACGGTAGGCCAAAGACTATTTTATATTCGGACGAGTTTTATAGGAGAAGACCCGCCATGAAACAAATTTGGATTGAAAAATCCCTTTTGGCGAGTCTCTCCGGGCCAAAAATAGTTTCGTTTCCCCGGTGACTTATTGTTTTTATTTAGGGGGAGTATTTTCAAAACCTTGTATTAGATTCAAACTTTCAATTTCAACAATATTCACATATAAAGAGTTGAATATGCACCAACGAAGATGGATAGAGCTGATCAAAGACAATGAATTCTCAATCCATTACCACCCTGGGAAAGCAAACAAGGTTACAAATGCTCTATGTAGAAAGGACCCAACAATTCAATCATTGATGAGGATTGAGAAGGATACAATATTCTTATATTTGATGAAGATAGACATGGGAATCATAAATAAGGTAACATCATCAATTCTTTAACAAATTATTTCTCAATCGTATCTTTTGGGAAGGTTAAAGGATGCTCCAAGGGATGATGTGGGAATTCAAAAGAAAGTGGAAACTATCTAAAAAGGGAAATCCTTGGAGTTCAATGTTAACAAAGAATGGATTGTGAGATTTTGGTCAAGACTATGTGTTCTATAAAATTAAGGGTTAAATAATGAACATTTGTATGATACACATAGTTTGAATTTCTCCATTCACCAAGGAAACACAAAGATGTATCAAGATCTCTGAGAGAATTATTGGTGGGATAACATGAAGAATGAGATCACTCAATATACATCAAAGTTAATTGTATGTTAGGAAGTGAAGGTTGAGAGGTAGAAGTCTCAAAGGATGATGCAACTATTAGCCATACCATCACGGGAATGAGAGAACATCAAAATGGGCTTTGTCACCAAACTTCTGAAGAAATACAAAGGGAAAAATGTTATCTGTGTTATTATGGATCATCTTAAAAAGACTTCACATTTCATTGAAATTTTATAGGATTTGTCATTGTATCAACTAGTATGGATATATATCAGAGAAGTGGTAAGGCTGCATGGATTACCACTTTCAGTTGTATCCGATCAAGATCCAAGATTCACATATAAGTTCTATAAGAGTCTTCAAAATGATCTGAATACTGAGCTAAACTTTAGTAAAACATATCATCCTCAAACTGATGTCCAATCTGAGCAGACTATCCAAACACTTTAGGACATGTTGATAGCATGATCAATGGACTTCAAAAGAGGAGGGAATCAACATCTTCCTCTTGTTGAGTTCTCTTACAATAATAGTTTCCACTCAAGCATCCAAATGGATCCTTATGAAGCCATTTATGGGAATAGGTGAGGAACACTGACACTTTGGCATGAAGTTGGTGAGAAAAAACTCATAGGTCCAGAAATGGTAAAAGAAATGGTGGAGAAGATTAAGACCATCCAAAATAATATTAAAGAACCTCAGAGTCGGAAAAAGAGATTTGATGATAATCATATATGGGACCTAGAGTTTGATGTTAGAGACATGGTATTCCTCTGCATATCACTATGGAAGAGAGTTATGTGATTTGGGAATAAGGGAAAGCATAGTATAAGGTACATCTGTCCTTTTGAGATTCTTGATCGCGTTGGACCAGTGGCCTATCGACTAGCACTCCCACTGAGCCTATCTCAAGTATTTGATGTATTCCATGTATCCATATTAAGGAAGTACATACATGAACAATCACATATACTCAATCTAGAGGTGGTACCATTAGATAATGACCTCTCTTATGAAGAGAAGCCAGTGAAGATATTAGATCGTAGGGAAAACCTTCAATGAAATAAGACAATGCCCCTCGTCAAGGTGTTTTGGTGAAACCAAAAGTTTGAAGAGGCAGTGTGGGAATTAGAGGAAGTGATGAAGCAGAGTTCCCACATATGTTTTAATGTGGGAAAAGGAAATTTCAAGGGAAAAATTTCTTAAGGGGGAAATATAGTAATGAACCAAAAATTTATTAATGAAAATTCCCCTTGATCTAATTAAATGTCTTATTATGTAAAATGTTTATATAACATATTCACTTCCATGGTTTTATGTTTTTGGATTTTAAAATACTATTACGAATTGTGACCATTGCTAATATTTCCATTTAACAATGATCACATGATTAGTATAAATATAGGGATTTAACAAATCTAATTTACTCAAACAAAGGAAGTGATGACCTCATCTAGTAGATTTTATCTGTATGAAGCCAATTTGTCAGAGATCTAAAAGGAGGTGGAATCACTGGGCTTTGCTCTTGACCAATCCCAAGCCGATCTTCAACATGATAAGATTGAGCGGAACACCCTATGGGAGTAGTGGAAGTTAATAGAGATTACCAACCGAGACATGTTATCAGAGCCTCCTGAAGAGTTTGACACCATCTCACACCTTACCCTTTGGTCTTATGCAGATTTTATAAGGGGTTATGTAATAAGACCCCGAAACTATTATTATGTGTATTATTTTTGTATACAATAAATAATGTACATTTATTTTATTATTTTTACTTTGTAAATAGTTTTTAAAGCACAAATAGTAATTTTAGTTAATATTCAATTAAGAAATGCATTTTGATGAATTAATGGATTTTTTTAATTAAATAATATTTAAATAAAATATTATTACTAAATTAATTTTTATTAAATATAAATGAACTTATAATTTTTATGAATACAATTATAATTTATATTAAGGGGTACAAGTTGTTTTTGGACAAAACCACTGAGTTTTTGATAAATATCAGTTTTTATTTTAAAAGTAAAAATTCCTAGATTTATAAAATTATTTAGATAAAATGAATATTATTTTTGGAATCAAGAATTCAAAATCATCCAATGGATAATTTTTTAATTTTCTAGAAATAGTGGATTTTTTGTGTACAATTTAAATATCATTTTAATATATAATGTGTTTTATGACATCATAATGACCCAATAGTGATGTAATAAAATACTATAAATGGAATTTTCGGACAATATGTGTTTTAACTTTAAAATAATGTGATTATATATTTTTTTGGTTAATTTTATGGTTTCCTAGTGGACCCTCTAAGACTTATAAAACATTTTAATTTTTTAAAATTTTTTACTTGAGAGTGCGACTCATCTCCACACAAGAAAGAATAATATTTTTAATAGTTTATTCATTGGGTTTTTAAAATAATTTTTTATACTCACATTTGGAAAAAAAGAATGTCCAAAAACCATGGGTTGGATTATGGTTTTGATTAGTGTAATGCGTGTTGTCCAAAACCCTAATAATAAATTATTTCGTCTCCTTTTTTAAATAAACCCACCCAAGCCCCCACTTCCTCTTAAATAAAAACCTTTGGATCCCAACCAAAATCTATCATAGTCTATCTAAAATCCTCCCAAGGTTCCCCAAGCTCCCAATAAGCCTCTCTCATGCCCCTCCCAAGCCTTTGGGATCACACTTCAAAGTAAGGATTTCTTCCTTTCTCATTTTTGTCCACGTTTAATTGTGATGTTATACCATTTTTTTGATTACAAATGTTGCGCTATGATTTAACACCTCCCCCATAATTCTCTCCTAATGTTTTAATGATGACATAACTATTTATCTCTCATTAATTACTCTCATGTACACCCGTTACCATGCAGAAATTCCATATGGAATTTCTCTCTTCTCATTTACATTACAGTAACTATTTTATATTATGAATCTAAATTCCATTACATATGTTGGGATATTATATTACATGACATCCTTACATTCCATTTTATGTATAAATTATGAGAGAACCCTTTCTCTCCCATAAACCCATTTTACGATTGCTATTTGAAGTCGTTATGCTGCCAAAATTTCCAATGCCAAAATCATTGTCCAAGTGAATACCATACCCATTTCTCTATCAAGGGAATTCAACTTTATGCACATATACTTATAGATTATAGTGTTTCATCTATTTATTCCACATTCCATTATCGTGTAATAAATTATGATGTTGAATGATTCGATGTTATATAATCCATGTGGCACACTTATGCATGAAATGAGATGTTTATAAAGGGTGAATCCTAACAGCGCTCCAATGCATTGGGTAAAGATTAGTATCATAATAAATCATGTTAAATTATGGTTTAATCATGATAATTCAAGTGAAATTATGGTTTAATCATGACAAATCAAGTGTAATGAGCATTTTCTCATGTTCCATGTGTAGTGAGCCTTGGGTCATGATAATATCATGTTAATTGTTGTTTCCTAATTTGCTTGTTATGAAAATAATTCTATACCATGACTTTATATTCATGTTTCTCTTATGTTATATTAAAATTCATGTTTCCTAAAATGTCACACACGTTTTTTTTCTTTTCTATCATTGTATTGATCCGGCCCATTAGAAATACCGTTCCTTTTCATGGGTATTTGATGAGATAAATCTTGAGTTTTGAAGTTTAATATATGTCTAACCACCCTAATTTGGGATCCCCATTGTTTGTTTAGTAGTTTTTGAATAAAGGGTGGTTACTTCATGATTTGGGCCAACCGTGAGCTCATTCCCAGTTTTAAAAACCGAATTTGTTTCTTTTATAAATCTTTTGTTTTTCATACTTTTTCACCCATTAAACTTCCAACTTGTCCTATACTGATATATTAAAACTTATTTATCCTTTTGGACCCATTAGAAATTCATAAGCCAGGTGAATTTGGGTTACTCATTTAGGTATTGGGCCAGCCCATGGACTCATTTCCTGTTTAAATAAAATAATTTGTTTCGTTTATATCTTTTTCATTTTTTACTATTTGTCGGTGATTTCACATCCCCCTCGAAGCCAATAACCCTATCCTAACCCTCATAATCGATGTTACCTCTTTGGAGCTCATGTGTGTCTCGGAATAGGGCGAAAATTCTCAGGAAACCTCAAATCGCCCAGAATTTCCAAGGTAACTTTTATCATTCATAAATCAATAAATTCGTACTCTTTTAGCCACCAATATTCTTCACCTGGTTCGTCCAGACCTTATGAGTCTCTCCAAGAATTTTCAAGCCACTACCGTTTCTCTAGGGCTTCAGATCTAATGGAAGATAAAGAGTTTTCTAGGATGAAAGGTGAGATTCCTTCTCCTTTCATTATTTCTTGGTTTTATATTGTACCCTAGTCTTGATCGACCTAGGGTTTTGTTATTCCATGTTTTTGATGGGGTTTCTGTTTGTTTAGGTCTGATCTTTATAGTTTTATGGTTTATAAACCCGTGGCGGGTGATTTCGGGTGTGCGTTTCAATTACGCCAAAGATTTGAGGTAGGATACCCCTTGCACATGACTTTATTATTTAAGTATCATAATTTTATTATATTTAACACCAGATATATATGTTTATTATTGTTTTTCATCCTTTGGATAATTTTATTGGTGTTCAATGTGGTTTTTTAATCATTGGTTTGTGAACGGTAGTGTTGTTTTGTCATGAAAGTTCTCAACAAGTGTTTGTTAAAATGTTCCGTTATCTTTTGAAAATATTTTGTGAGGTTTATAATCTGGTCTATGGTATTTTTAACATGTTACAGTATCTTGAATGAAAATATGGCTTTCAATTGGTGTTTTATTCCTTTTCATGTACTTTAAACAAATTGTTTTGTTTAAAAAGGGCATGTCATGTGTTCGGTAAATTGCCCGATTGGCTTTTATGTGTGATGTGTGATTTAAAAGTTACTTGTTTGGATTTATAAAGGAATTGGAATAATGATAAATGGTATTTATGGGTACTTATATGGATTTCCTATGTGTATTTGTTTTTACAATCAAGTGGGTTTTGATTTACAACATATGTTGGCCCGAGTTGCCCAAAAATGGACTGTTTCACTTCTTTATAAAAATGGTTGTGTTTTGAATATGTAACCTGAGTATTATAAGAGATTTATGAATGTGGTTTTCTGCTATAAATTGTGTTTATACAGATCCTTAATAGAATTAAAATTCATACCTTTTTCAAAGGATTGTTTTGAGAAAATAATTAATGGCCCGTTTGGCATTTCCTAGAAATGAAGGAGTGTTTTACTTGTATATAACAATTTGTGCAATTGGGATTGTTTTATGGTCCATTAAATGATTTTATTAAATGTTTATTGGGCTTCCAAATATGATTTGGTTTGGTTATGATGTGTGTTTATAATTTAAAGAGTGTTTTTGAAAGAGTTTTATATGCAAAGCCTCAATACACTTCATGAAATTGTTTTACCAAAATATTTAGCGGTTTGTTGATTAGTGTAAGAAATGTGAAGAATGATAATGGGATTTTTGTGTTTTCATGTTTTTGGAATGGAATGGGGATGTGAAATGTGTATTTGATAATATGTGTAACTTGATTGAGCACTAAAGGGAATCTCGGGTATCTAGGTGGGTGGACGTGTACTAGTATGCTAGTGATTCGGTGGGGGTTGGCCCCGGTTTCACGTAGCAAGTTTGATGATGACAACACTAACTAAACAATGATGATGATGATGATTGGGGACCCCTAGGTTATGGGTATGTTCCCTACTAGTGGCTCGTTCACGAGAACGAATATTTATTATGGTTACTTTCACCGAGATACGAGGTACCTGGGGCTCACAACTAACTAGTGCCTAGGGGTATTCCTGTGACTAGTGCTCATTGGCTATTTTGTACTCACCGTCGGCATATGGTGTGTTTGGTTGGTAAATTCAGTATTATGTGTTATTTATTTGAATGTTAAAATTCTTTAAAGCAACCCTCTTGAAAACTATTTTCATTTTGATGTTTCACCTCTTTGAAAATAATTGTTACTTGCATTTTTGTTTATTAAACATGCATGTTTTTGTCTGATAATTATTATAGCATGGAACCTCATTTGAAAACCATACTTTAAAATCTTGATTTTAAAACTATAAATTGATGTTTCTTTTATTTTAATGTAATGTGCATTGGGAATAGAATACAAGGCTAACCTACTGAGTTTTAATACTCACGCCTATAGTCTTCTTCTTTTTTTAGCCCTTGTGCAGGTTTCATATTTAGTTCAATCACCTTGGGCGACTTTTTATCATTGTGTTGGAGAGTGACCAGAAGTGTCACATGGAGTTATTTTTTTCATCGGGATTGTTCAGTTGAGTTTTTGGTTTTGTTCTAATTTTAGTTTCTTGTACAAATAATATTTAGTTCAATTTTTATATAAATTCATTTTGGGCTGTCCGTTTATTTCTGCTGTTTGTTTGATTGTTTATATATGGTCGAAATCGTTCCCTTGTGTACTCTATTGATGCCCTTGGTTCTTTTCACCATCCCGGGAGGATCGGGAATGCCTCTCGGGACTTTTCGCGGGCTGTCCTGGGTGACCGGTTTAGGGTCGACTCGAGCTGGTTCGTGACAAAATGGTATCAGAGGAGGTCGGCTATTAGCATACCTTTCTTTTTAGAGCACCCTTATTATTTTGGGGATGTCAAGGTAGATGGAGTAGTATTTTTGGGACTTGAGGGGTAAGTGCAAGAAGAGCGTCGCGAACTCTTTCTTGTTCTAATCCTCAGGTTTCCATGGAAGTCCGATTTTATTAGTGTCCACTGTTCTAGTTGATTGTTTGGTATTGGGATATGACAAGGGGAGTCTGACCAATGGCCTTCGTGAGCTCACAGGGCCTAGCAAGCCATGTGGAGCTGGGGAATGGTCATAATAATTCTCTCTGTGTTGGTGTTGTGTTTGGCGTATGGCCGCCAACCATATGGTCAAGTCACCCACCGACACTAGTTCCCTTTTTTTGGGTCTCTTGAACCATTCTTGAATTCTGAATTTTTTTATAAAATCCTTGTGTGAGAATTGTGGAAATGGATTTTAAGGTAAGGATTAGATTTTGAAATGTGAAAAAATGGGGTTTTCAATAATTAAATATAATAATGGTTTTTAAAGGTTGTGTTTTTGTGAAAAAAAATGGAGGGAAGCAGAAATGATTTAAAGGGATTGGATTATCCATAATCTAAACTTGTGCTTTGTTGAAATAAAATGATTTGAAATTGTGAATCATTTTAAAGTGATTCTAGATATTTTTTTAAATGGGGTATTTTAGGATGTTAAAAAGTTTTTGAATTGGATAAATTAGTTTTGGAAATTGGTTTTGATCGGTTGGTGTTTTACTACAAACGGTATTGGTCTCAATGGACCTCGGATTATGAAAATATACCTTGTGGAATGTTTTTTTTAAAAAAATGGGAAGGGGTTGTTTGGAGTGGCTTGGTTATTTAAAAGGTTTTTAAAAATGAAAGGGGTAGGTTTTTAATAAAATGGTTCTTAATTAATTGTGTTTTTTTTGTGAAATATGAAAATGTTTTTTGACTTGGTGGTTGGGTGCCAGGGGTGACATGGAAATGTGCATGTGGGTGATACTTGGTGAAACACCATTGGTGAATGTGGAAACCCACCAAGTTAGTTTGATTTTTTCAAAATTTTATTGAGCTGAAAATTGTGGCATTTTTTTAAAAACCAATGGTTATGTGGCGTGATTTTTCTATGTCTTAGAAGAGTTGTTTATTTGGTTAGCTTCCATGTGATCTAGAATTCATACTCTTGTTCTATCTAGTGATGAGATCTTGTTGGTGGCTCGGTTTTGGAGTAATTTTCATTGGGTTTCTAAAAATGTGTTTGATGTTGTGATGTGGCCATGGATAGTTCTGCGTTGGAAATCTTTCCTACTGATCAACCTAAGGATTCCTTTAAAATTTTAAATCCACCTATTTTGATGATGCCTCAACTTGTTTGTTGGAATAGAGAGCTGTTTGGGATCTATTAAAAGTGTTTCTAGGTCATGATGATTCTTTTGGACAGAGCAGTTGTGTTCGGTGATGTTGATGTGTTTCGTCGTATTCCTTGTCCATTCTGCCCCTCATTTGGAGTGAGATAGAATTTTTATATGTATCTATGAGTTCCTATTTAGATTAAGGTTTTTTTTTGGTGATCAAGTGTGATTTTTTTTGAGTGGTATGATCCTTATCACCTGACTGCGGTGCAGCAAATGCTTCAAGAATCAGGGCTCCAGCCATAGGCCTCAGAGTGAAGCTTTTCACGCAGTCAGAAAATCGGCAGAGGTGTGGAGTGCTCGATTATGACCCTTACTACTCTGTTTTGTTAAGTTATTTTCTATTTCAATGTTTTGGTTCTTCATTTCTATGAATTTCCCTTTGTCGCAACAAGCATGGTGGACTTAACCCCTCACACAATGTCTATGGTTATTCCTTCATGGATGTGGGTTTTCAATCAATTTCCCTGTGTGGACCGCCTGTAAAAATCAGATGCAGTCTTTGTGTTACCTATTCATATGGGGAGAGTTTTGGGAAGTTTCTTTTTTTCTTTTGTTGTTTAAGTGGCCAAATTATTGGGTCCCCTTCCCTCCTATCCCCAAGTGACAGGGGTCCAGAATTGTGCTGAATGTGTCGAACAAGTTATTGTCCCCTCTATTCAGGAGTGGTTGGTTTATATGTTCATGGTGTAACTATATTAACTTGGTATAGTAGTTTTTTTAGGAGGGTTTTTTTGGGCTTGTGTGAGTGAGTCCCAACTCTAGCTCATGTTCAATTCTTGTATATTCATTGCTAGTTGGATTCTAATGGTGGGGAGACCCACCATGGGTCTCCTGGATTTTCATCCTAAGAAAATATCTTGTTATAATTTATTCTTAATGTTGGGGAGTACATTCTGGAATCCTTAGGTGTTGTTTTTTTTTCATCCAGAAAGTGTTATGGCTTTCCGGGGACGGAAAGTTTTAATGGTGGGGAGAATTGTCACACACAGATTTTTTTCTTTTCTGTCATTGTATTGATCCGTCCCATTAGAAATACCGATCATTTTCATGGGAATTTGATGAGATAAATCATGATTTTTGAAATTTCATATATGTCTAACCACCCTAATTTGGGATCCCCATTGTTTGTTTAGTAGTTTTTGAAGAAAGGGTGGTTACTTCATGATTTGGGCCAACCGTGAGCTCATTCCCAGTTTTAAAAACCGAATTTGTTTCTTTTATAACTCTTTTGTTTTTCATCCTTTTTCACCCATTCAACTTCCCACTTGTCCTATACTGATATATTAAAACTTATTTATCCTTTTGGACCCATTAGAAATTCATAAGCCAGGTGAATTTGGGTTACTCATTTAGGTATTGGGCCAGCCCATGGGCCCATTTCTTGTTTAAAAAAAATAATTTGTTTCATTTATATCTTTTTTGTTTTTAACTATTTTTCGGTGATTCTACTTCCCCCTCGAATAAAATAACCCTATCCTAACCCTCATAATCGATTTTACCTCTTTGGAGCTCATGTGGGTTGCGGAATAGGGAGACAATTCACAGGAAACCTCAAATCTCCCAGAATTTTCAAGGTAACTTTTATCATTCATAAATCAATAAATTAGTACTATTTTAGCCACCAATCTTCTTCCCCTGGTTCTTCCAGACCTTATGAGTCTCTCCAAAAATTTTCAAGCCATTCCCTTTTCTCTATGGCTTCATATCTAATGGAAGATGAAGAGTTTTCTAGGATGAAAGGTGAGATTCCTTCTCCTTTCTTCTTCCTCTTCCCCCTCCTTTCATTATTTCTTGGTTTTATATTGTACCCTAGTCTTGATCGACCTAGGGTTTTGTTATACCATGTTTTTTATGGGGTTTCTGTTTGTTTAGGTCTGATCTTTATAGTTTTATGGTTTATAAACCCGCGGTGGGTGGTTTCGGGTGTGCGTTTCAATTACGCCAAAGATTTGAGGTAGGATACCCCTTGCACATGACTTTATTATTTACGTATCATCATTTTATTATATTTAACACCAGATATATATGTTTATTATTGTTTTTCATCCTTTGGATAATTTTATTGGTGTTCAAAGTGGTTGTTTAATCATTGGTTTGCGAACGGTAGTGTTGTTTTGTCATGAAAGTTCTCAACAAGTGTTTGTTTAAATGTTCCGTTATCTTTTGCAAATATTTTGTGAGGTTTATAATCTGGTCTATGGTATTTTTAACATGTTACAATATCTTGAATGAAAATATGGCTTTCAATTGGTGTTTTATTCCTTTTCATGTACTTAAAACAAATTGTTTTGTTTAAAAAGGGCATGTCATGTGTTCGGTAAATTGCCCGGTTGGATTTTATGTGTGATGTGTGATTTAAAAGTTACTTGTTTGGATTTATAAAGGAATTGGAATAATTATAAATGGTATTTTTGGGTATTTATATGGATTTCTTATGTGTATTTTTTTTTACAATCAAGTGGGTTTTGATTTACAACATATGTTGGCCCGAGTTGCCCAAAAATGGACTGTTTCACTTCTTTATGAAAATGGTTGTGTTTTGAATATGTAACCTGAGTATTATAAGAGATTTATGAATGTGGTTTTCTGCTATAAATTGTGTTTATACAGATCCTTAATATAATTAAAATTCATACCTTTGTCAAAGGATAGTTTTGAGAAAATAATTAATGGCCCGTTTGGCATTTCCTAGAAATGAAGGAGTGTTTTAATTGTATATAACAATTTGTGCAATTGGGATTGTTTTATGGTCCATTAAATGATTTTATTAAATGTTTATTGGGCATACAAATCTGATTTGGTTTGGTTATGATGTGTGTTTATAATTTAAAGAGTGTTTTTGAAAGAGTTTTATGTGCAAAGCCTCAATACACTTCATGAAATTGTTTTACCAAAATATGTAGCGGTTTGTTGATTAGTGTAAGAAATGTGAAGAATGATTATGGGTTGTTTGTGTTTTTATGGTTTTGGAATGGAATGTGGATGTGAAATGTGTATTTGATAATATGTGTAACTTTATTGAGCACTAAAGGGAATCCCAGGTATCTAGGTGGGCGGACGTGTACCAGTATGCTAGTGATTCTGTGGGGGTTGGCCCCGGTTTCACGTAGCAAGTTTGACGATGACAACACTAACTAAACAATGATGATGATGATGATTGGGGACCACTAGGTTATGGGTATGTTCCCTACTAGTGGCTCATGCACGAGAACCGATATTTATTATGGTTACTTTCACCGAGATACGAGGTACCTAGGGCGCACAACTAACTAGTGCCTAGGGGTATTCCTGTGACTAGTGCTCATTGGCTATTTTGTACTCACCGTCGGCATACGGTGTGTTTGGTTGGTAAATTCAGCAGTATGTGTTATTTATTTGAATGTTAAAATTCTTTAAAGCAGCCCTCTTGAAAACTATTTTCATTTTGAAGTTTCACCTCTTTGAAAATAATTGTTACTTGCATTTTTGTTTATTAAACATGCATGTTTTTGTCTGATAATTATTATAGCATGGAACCTCATTTGAAAACCATACTTTCAAATCTTGATTTTAAAACTATAAATTGATGTTTCTTTTATTTTAAAGTAATGTGCATTGGGAATAGAATATAGGGATAACCTACTGAGTTTTAATACTCACGCCTATAGTCTTCTTCTTTTTTAGCCCTTGTGCAGGTTTCATCTTTAGTTCAATCACCTTGGGCGACTTTTTATCATTGTGTTGGAGAGTGACCAGAAGTGTCACATGGAGTTATTTTTTTCATCGGGATTGTTCAGTTGAGTTGTTGGTTTTGTTCTAATTTTAGTTTATTGTACAAATAATATTTAGTTCAATTATTATATAAATTCATTTTGGGCTGTCCGTTTATTTCCGCTGTTTGTTTGATTGTTTATATATGGGCTAAATCATTCCCTTGTGTACTCTATTGACGCCCTTGGTGCTTGTCACCATCCCGGGAGGATCGGGAACGCCTCTCGGGACTTGTCGTGGGCTGGCCTGGGTGACCGGTTCAGGGTCGACTCGGGCTGGTTCGTGACATAAAATGTACTGTATTCATCATGTTATGATTTGTTTACACCCTTACTTGGCTTTATATCACACCATTTTCTTACACATGTCCTCAGGTTATCCCATGCAATGCTATATATGAAGAAATGTGTATGGTCATGTAAACGAATTTTTCAATAAGATGTTGTGTTTTCTGTTCTAAGTTGTTATGTAATGTTCCTATGCCCCAAACACACTAGCCCCCTCGATCTTCTATCTTGTATAAAGTGAAGATTTTATATAATAAATTATATTTAAGTGTGAAATAAAGAGCAGGGTTGTTATAGGATCCATAGTTTTTTATTGTACAAGGATATAACAGATTTCTTTCAAAAAAATATCCACTATGTAATAAGGGAGACCATTCAATGGAGTGTGAAGGCAGAAAAATCACACCGACTTCATATCGAGGTGAAATTATAAGCATAATTCAAAAAATTTTGTGGTATAGGTTTCTATGATAAATACCATTATTTTATAGAAACAATGGAACAATAACTTAATACTGAAAAGAGGGCCTCTTGGTGATCTATCTCTAATAATATTTAGATGCCACAAAATAGATATTGGTACAATTTGACAAGCTAATTAAATTTTCCCAATTGAGGGATAAGAATGTTGTTTCTTCCATGGTGGTGAGTATTTTTATTTCCAAAGAAGCCAAATTTGTAGAACTATCTAAGATTCTAAACATTATTGATGAATTGAAGAAATGAATATACTAAATCTAAACTTATTTAGATAATATTTTAGGATACTTCTATACTTATTGGAGTGATTGTAAACTATGGATGAGCCTTTTTCACTTTTCATTAATTGATATTTGTTTGTTCTCAATCAATTCCCATTTCTAAAAACAACTTTATTTTTTCCATTTATATTATAACTTAAATTAAAACCCATGAAACACTAGAGGGAAACATAAAGATTAATTAAATTTACTTAAAAATTAACTTTATAATGGATAAATTCAATCATTTTCCCGAAACACTAGAATCAGAATCTTTTCCTCCAAGGAATAGCTCACAAATGAGTATAGTAATAAACACCATTATCATAGCATAAGATTTTGTTGATTTACATATGAAATTATTTCCTCATGGTCCTATCTTACAAATGGGTATAAGAAAAAAATACACAACTGTAACACTATATTTGATCCATTTAGATATGTGATGATTTGACTCAATGTGATGTGTATCAGAAAGCTGGAATATATAATGAGGATTCCAATGATTGAAAAGTGGCTGATTAACCCAAAGTCACACTTCTGTGAACCAAAATTCTAGGAACATAGGATTGATCTATGTTTTTACTAGAATTATGGGCCTAACTAGTATGGCCTGAATTTTACCAACGTTATATAGAATACCTCACATACATTATATCTCTTCTTTTTAATCATAACTCTTGACTATACCTCATATAGGGGATTCTTAGTAGCTAAGAACCTATATTTTAATTAGGATACATGTTATGGGTTATAAAACTAATAAGTTTTAAGAGTTATTTATTTTCAAATGATCAATTTTTTCTAGATCATGAAAGACACCAGACCATTGATAAGAGACTCTAATTTTACCCAATCTACTCTTTTCAGGTTTTCAACCTAGATATTTTAATATCTATTTCCATATAAATGTTTTGATTATGTATGTTAGACTAATGTAGTTAGTTTTTATATTCATGAAACTTTTACTAAAATGTGATACAATTCATCCAAAAATTGAATGTAAAAACCATGGCGAATAAAGACCCCATTGCTAGTATAGAATATCTCAAGAATATGAGTAATTTTATTTATGGTCCTAATTATCAGACCATCACTATAACAACCATACTCTTTATTTAATATTTAAACATGCTTTATTACATAAAATTTCACATAATAAAACCTAGAAGATTGAAATGTCTTGTGTATTTGGGGATTAGGAACATTACATGACAACTTAAGACATAAAATACAACATCTTTATTGAAAATGTATTCTACATGACCACAAAATTCCTTCATACTTAGCATTTAATGGGATAACCTGAGGACATACATAAGAAAAGGGTGATATATAAATCCTAATAATGGAGTAAATAAGGCATTACATGAATAATACAATAAATTTTAGTAAATGGACATTTTAATGGAGCATAAGAGAAACATTAACATAAAGACATGATATAGCATGATCAACATAACATGGAAATGTGGCAACAACTTAAAACACTGCATCATTAACATAACGGAATTAGTTGAAACCCAATCCCAACACGATGGAAAAAAGTACTACAAAAGAATAAGGTAAACCCCTATCCCAACATGATGTATCATGATACTAAACATTACCCAATGCATTGGAGAGCTATCAGGGCACACCCTTCATGAACATTTTAATACCATTCTTAAGTGTGACACAAAGATCATATAACATGGATTCATTCAACATCATCATTTTTTCTAAAATGAAGGAATATTGAATAAATATTTTAAATTCTATAATAAATAATTATATGTGCATAATGGTGAATAACATTGATATAGAAATGAGCATGGTATTCAATACATGATGATTTTGGTATAGAAAATCGCAGTTCAATTTCGGTAGCATAACGACATCACATGAGGATTCGTAAAATAGGTTGATGAGTGAGAAAGGGGTCTCCCATAATTTAGAAATTAAATTGGGGGATCATATAAATACATGTTCAAACATGAGGAATTTTTAAATTGAAGGCATAACATAATAAAAAAACTTTAAAAAGGAGGAAGAAAGAAATAACTCTTACCAAATTTCGTCATGGTAACAGGTGTACATGAGAGGGATTAATGACAGAGAAAGTAGCATCTCATCATTCAAAAATAATAAGGACAGTATGGGGGAGGTTACAAAACATACCCCATCATTTTTAATTGAAAATAAAAGGGTGTAACAATATAAGGAAACATGGATAAAAATGAGAAAGGAAGGAAACCTTAACTTGAGTGTGTGAATTAAAAAGCCTGAAGAGAGGATTATTGAGAGCTTGGGGAACCTTGGGGGGATTATAGAGAGGAGAGGAAAGAATAGGGACGTTATCCAAGGATTTTTAGTGAAGAGAAGAGGGAGATTATGTGGGTTTATATGGGAAATGGGAAGGGAATTCTTTAATATTCACAAACTTAGGTTTTGGAATCAATATAATTAAATATTCGACACCAAAAACCTTCCCAGGGTTTTTTCCAAAGTATTTTTCCAAATAAAAGTTTAAAAAAATATTTTATAAGGCCTTGGTTTGAATATATTAACATATTATCCTTTCTTAAGTGAAGGTGAGTCACATTATTAAATAAATGAACACAAAATTATAAAATATGTTATACATTTTGGAGGATTCACTAAGGAATTATAAAATAAGTAAAATAAATCTAAAATCAGGTTATCTTAAAGCTGATAAAACATAGATTTGTTATAATATCTCTTTTATGGTATTTATTACATCACTATTGGGTCATTATGATTTCATAAAACACATTATATATTTATATATTATTTAATTTTTACCCGAAGATTTGAATGTCTCAGAAAATTATGAAAAATTAACCCTTTGATAATTTCGACATCCTGATTCCAAAAATAATATTCATTTTTTCTAAAATAATAATTTTTTCAAAAATTTATTAATTTGTTAAATTAAATTCTTTTAAAAACTCAATTTCTATTTTACTATATAAAAATATAACTCTTATCAAATTGATTACCTAATCATTTACAGATAATGAACTAATATAATCATAATTTATAAGGATTTTTTTTATAATATTATTAATAAAACCATAATAATTATTATATTTCTCAAAAGTACTATTTTTACACAAAAAATCAATTTATCAAATTCATCATTTTTTAAGAAAGACTATTCACATAAAAGAATTGATTGAATAAGATTTTTAATTATCTAAAGGGATTAAATAATAAGTGACTAATACGTTGTTATATAACCCCTTGTAACACCCTGATAATTCCTAAGGTTAAGGTGTGTGATGGTGACAGAATCTTGGGGTGGATCAGGTAACATCGCCCGAGTGGAAATCTCTATTAACTTGAACTTATCCCGTAGGAGATTCTATTCAAGTTTAACTTGTTGAAGATCATCTTGGTCTTGGTCAAGAGAGAATCCCAGTGATGCTACCTCATTTTTTATCTCCAACAAATGAGCTTTGTATGACCTGAGTCTACTGGATGAGGCCATCGTATCCTTTTTCTACGTCGAAAGGATTTTTTAAAACCTTATATCTATATTAGTTGTGTGATCTCTGTTCAATGACTATATTATCAATGGTAATGATACTTAATAGTCATTTAAACCCAATAATAATATAAAAAGAGTGCATGAGTTTTCTATATCTATTAGACATTAAAATAAAGAAAATGTTATTCATAAATTATTGGGTTATTACAACCTTCCCCTATTAAAAAATTTTTCCCTTGAAATTTCCTTTTCCCACACAAAAAAAAAGATAAGGGTAACTCTTCCTCATCACTTCCTCTGGTTCCCATGTTGTTTATTTAAACTTGTAGTTTCTGCACAACTATTTAATGAGGGGCATTATGTTATTTCATAGAACTTTTTCCCTATGATCTAAGATCTTCATCAGCTTATCCTCATAGGAAAGTTCATTTTCCAATGGTACCACATATGGATTGAGTACATGCAACGGGTCATGTAATTACTTCCTCAATAGTGATACATGGAATAAATCATGTAGTTGAGACATTTTTGGTGGGAGTTCTAGTCAATATGACATTGCTCCAATGTGATCAAAGATCTCAAAAGTGCCAAAGTACCTTGGTCTAAGCTTTCCATTCTTCCCAAATCTCATCACTCTCTTCCATGGAGATATGTGGAGGAAAACCATATCTCCATCATCAAACTCTAGGTCTTGTCAACGGTTGTCAACATAGATCTTTTGTCGACTCTGAGCAGAATTGATGTGCTAATGGATAGTCTTAACCTTATACAATATTTATTCAACCTTTTTTGGACCTAGAAGTTTTTAATCCCCAAAATCATCCCAACATGTTGGTGTTCTACACCTATTCCCATGATGGGATTCATAAGGATCCATTAATATGATTGAGTAGAAATTGTTGTTGTAAGAGTACTCAACCCGTAGAGGGTACTAATCCCATCCTCCTTTTAGGTCCATTCAGCATGCTCTCAATGTGTCCTTAAGTGTTTGGATAGTCCACTGAAATTGACCATCAGTTTGAGGATGATAAGCCATACTGAATTTCAGCTTAGTATTCAGAGTGTGTTAGAGACTCTTCCAGAACATAGAGGTGAATCTTGGATCTCAATCAGATATAATTGATAGCGGTTCACCATAAAGCCTTACCACTTATGTATATCTATGCCATATAATCCAATTAAAAATCCCCTCGAATCATAATGAAGTGTACAATATTTATAAGATGATCCACCGTAACCCAAATAACATTGTTTCATTTATATGTCTTCAAAATTCCAACGAAAAAGTCCATGGTGATGTTCTCCCATTTCCATGGTTTTATGGGTAGTTGTTGCATCATCACCTTAGACTTCTACCTCTCATCCTTCACTTTCTGACATAAGAGAAACTTTGATGTATATTTAGTGATCTTCTTATTCATGTTATCCCACCAATAATACTCTTAGAGATCCCAATACATATTTGTGTTTCCTGGGTGAATGTATAAATTCAGACTATGTGTATCATCCAAAAGTTATTTTTCTAACTCTAGATTTCATGGTACACATAGTCAGGACCCAAATCCTACAATTCCTTCTTTATTAACATTAAACTCCAAGTACTTCCCTTTTTTGATAGATTCCACTTTCTTCTAAATTCCAACATCAAATTTTTTAGAATCCTTTAACCTTTGCAAAAGAGATGGTTGAGAAATAATTTGTGAAAATATTGATGATGTTCCCTTATTTTTGATCCCCATTTCCAGATTTACCAAATCTAAGAAGATAGGATCCTTTTCGATTCTCATCAATGATATAATCATTGGGTACTTTCTACTTTGAGCTTCCTCCACCATGTTCTCTTTCCCAGGGTGGTAATGGATTGAGCAGTCATAATCCTTGATGAGTTCTAACCATATTTTTTGGTGCTTGTTAAACTATTTATGTGTGAATATATATTTGAGACCTTTTGAGATCTTTTTTTATTTCACACTTTCCCCCAATAGATAATGATACTTTATTTTAAATACGAAGGTCACAGCTTCCAACTCTAGATCATGTTTGCGGTAGTTTTTCTCATGAATTTTAAACTACCTTGAGGCATTGTTGATGACTTTGTCATTCTAAAACAACACACATCCTAGGCCCTTTTTTGAAGCATGGATAAAGATTACAAAAACATCCCCACTTTTGGGTAGTGTGAGAATAGGCACAGTGATAAGACTCTTATTAAACTTCACAAATCTTTCTTCACATTCATCATTCCAAGAAACATTGACTATGTTATGAGTTTTATTGGTATGAGGGTTTTAAAATCATCAGAAATTTCTCACAAATTAGAGATAACTTCCAGTTAACCCCAATAAGGTAGATATATCTGTCTTAGATGTTAGCCTCAACTATCCCTCAATTGCATTTGTTTTAGAAGGATCCACATATATCCCATTTTTTGTGATGATATTCCCCAAGAATGAAACTTCCTTCAACTAGAACTCACACTTGTTGTACTTTTCATTGAGCTTATCCTTTCACAAGCTCTTTAATACAGTGCTTAGATTCTCCTCATTCTCCTCCTTGGTTTTGGATTATATTAGAATATCGTCTATAAATATAACAATTTTTTTCTAGGTAATCTATAAAGATAATATTAACCATGTCCATGAAGATTGATGAAGAATTACTGTATCCAAAAGTCATTACTATGAATTCATAGTGCTCGTACCTTTTACGAAAATAGCCTTAGGGTTATTTTCCTTCTTCACTCTTACTTGGGAATATCCCAAACGAAGATCCACCTTGGGGAAGTATTTTTCTCCACATAGCTGATCGAACAAGTCATCAATTCTTGGAAAAGAATACTTGTTATTTATTGTAATTTTTTTGAACTCACGATTATCAATGAAAAGGTGCATTAACCTATCCTACTTTTTGATGAAGAGGACTCATGCTCCCCATGGTGAATCACTTGGGAATATAAACCCTTTATACATATTCTTTTGTATTTATTTCTTTAGATCCTAAAACTCCACAACTACCATTATATATAGAGTCTTAGACATTGGCAATTCTTTAGGTATAAGATAAATAGAGAATTAAACATCTAATCTTGGAGGAAGTCCAAACAATTCCTAGGGAAACACATTAGTGAATTCCTTCACAATAGGAATGTCTTTGAGGATGGTGACTTCCTTAGACTCAATCTTCTGAGAAATATACGAGTTCTCATAGGGAAGTAATATCCATTCTTGAGATGATGGTGCTAAAGAAGATTCATCCCCCCCCTTGTATTTTTATAGAATTAGGAGTTGATTCACCATATGGAGAGTGATTTCCCTCTCACAAGAATTTTTGTTGGCTATATATAGGGAAATCCAATCCATGCTAATAATTTCATCAAATTACACCAAGAGAAGTATGATGAGGTTCGCTGGGAAGGTCAATCAAAAAATTATTATAGGGGAGGAGTTATATTCATGGGATGAAATACTTTCCATGTTTTCCATTTTCACCGACATCTCTGCTTCCATTATTTGTGGTGATGTTTGGATTGTTCTACGAAACTTTTGAGATATAAAATTATACATAGAACCAAAATAAAAATTTAAATTCGATATTATTGAATGAATAAATAGTATACCTATCACTAATTCATTTTCAGGATTCACTTCGATGGAAGTGATGGAAAAATATCTCCCTTGATTCCTTGGAGGTTGTTGGTTTCCTCCGAAAACACTTGTCTTAGGGCACTGGTTTGCAAAGTGCCCTAGTTATTTGTAGTTGTAGAAATGAACAATTCATTGAGGACCGAACATGTCATTCTTATACTATGTCATAGTAGTGAGTTTTTCATGCCAGTAATTTATGGATAAGTGTCCTTTCTTCTCTCACCTAAAGCATTTCCTCGTCCCCTTCAAGAAATTTCCAGGGTTCTTCTTTTTGAACCTTTGGAAAGTGGGATCCTGGAATTTCATAGCACCATTGGATTTATCCATCAGAATGCTAAAATTAAATTCCACTTTCCACTTCTTATCCCCATGATGCCCCTGATATTCTTCGATATCCATGTTGACTTTGATGGTACATCGGACAATCTCCTCCTAGCTATCAAAGTCGCAGATCGCTTGGGATTCTAATATGACATGTTTTAGCCCACCAAAGAAGCTTTCAACCTTACATTCAGGGGTAACGAAAAAACCAGAGGAATATCGTTCAAGTTTAGTGAGGTTTTCCCCATACATCCCAATATATTTATTGTCCTTTTATTGAGTTCAAGGAAATATATTTCCATCTTATGATGGATTTTTCAAGGAAAATATTTATTGAAAAATATTTTCTAAAAATACTTCCATCCTATCACCTAAATATCTTATTCAAGATTCATATTTTTGATCAATTCCCACCACTGATCAACCTCACCCTCCACATGATAAACATCTAGAAGAACCTTCTATTGTTTAGAAAATTGAAGGATGTAGAAGATATTTTTAGTGGAGTTGATCCACTATTCGACAATTGAGGGATTAGATGATCCATTGAAAATATGAGGCGTTTTTATGATGAAACTATCGATTATGACTTGTTCATTCTGGGGGGGGGGGGGGTTGGACCTTCCTCTTGTCCCATATGACTATTAAAAAACTGATTTAACTAAGAGATTATCAAGAAAAAGTTTGCGATTCCGACTCCCATATGATTGAGAATCTCATTATAAAAGTCATCACATTGATCTTCACATCGATTGTTAGCCCACGTACTGCTATTACCAACCATTGGATAGAATAATATGAGTCTAATGAAAAAAAGGGATAACATATAAATTACATTTCTCTCCTTAACATATGAATTTCTAAGATTCAATATAAATTATCCACGATCTACTTCCTAAGATATATTCATAGGGGCATTTTTTTGGTTCTCTTAATAATGGTTCATATTAAGATTACGAATTTACTGAAGCATATCCCTAGGGAGTGTTGAACTAAGAGGGCATAAGGTCCAGTTGTTGTACACCAATTCCAATTTATGTTTTGCCCAAAGTGGTGTTTTGTTTGGGTTTTACCCCTAGATACATTAATACCAGAGCCACATCTACTTATTGATATGTAGAAAAGAATATATTTTATTGATAAACCACTTACTCTATACTCAAAATAATTTAGGTATTATTTTCTTATACTTAGTCTTATCCATATGGCTCTCACTAGGTTTTTCTAATCCTAATCCCAAAAATAACTAAACCTATACTTTGATACCAACTATAATAACCCTTCTCTTTATTTCATATTTATACATGATTTATTACATAAACTTTATATTAATGCAACCCAAACGATCAAGGGATCTAGTGTCTTTAGGGATTATAAACATTACATGAAAACTTAAGACATAAAATACAACATCTTTCTGAAAACTTCTTTTACATGACCACAATATTCCTTCATACTTAAAATTGCATGGGATAACCCGAAGACATATATATGAAAAGGGTGAGCTATAAAGCCTAGTAAGGGATTAAATAAAGAATAAAATGAAGAATACAATACATGTTAGGAAATATACATATCAATGAAGAATAAGAGAAACATGAACTTAAAGGCATGATATGGCATGATCATGATAACATGGAAATGTGGCAACAAATTAAAACACTGCATCATTTACATAAAAGAATATGGTAAAACCCTAACAAAACATGATGGAAAAATCTTCTATAAAGGAATCAGGTAAACTCCTATCCCAACATGATGTATCATGATACTGAACATTACCCAATGCATTGGGGTGCTATCCGAGCACACCCTTCATGAACATTTTAATCTCATGATTAAATGTGCCAAATAGATTATATAACATGGATTAATTCAACATAATAATTTTCTATAGGATGAAGGAATGTGGAATATATATATTAAAGTATATAATCAATAAGTATATGTTCATAAAGTTGAATACCCATGATAGATAAATGATAATGGTATTCACTACATGATGATTTTGGCATGGAAAATCATTGTGCAATTTCGGTAGCATAACGACATCACATGGGGATTCATAAAATGGGTTGATGGGAGAGAAAGGGATATATCATCACTTAGAAATGAAATGGGAATTAAGGGGATCATATAAATACATTTTGAAACATGAATAATTTTTAAATAGAATGAGTAATAGAATAAAGAATCTTGAAGAAGGAGGAGGAATGAAATAACTATTTCAAAATTTCCGCATGGAAAATGGTGTACATGGGAGGGATTAATAAGAGATAAATGGGTATCTCATCATTAAAAAAAATAAGGGTAGTCCGGGGGAGGTATGAAAACATACCCCATCATTTTTAATTTTAAATAAAAGGGTGTAACAATATAAGGAAACTTGGACAAAAATGAGAAAGAATGAAAACCCTTACTTGAGTGTGTGCCTTCAAATGCTTAAATAGGGTTTTCTTGAGATCATGGGGTGTCTTAGGGGGATTATATAGAGGGTATAATAGAGTAGGTATGTGATTAATGGATTTTGAGTAAAGAGAATTGTGATATTGGGTGGGTTGATATAGGAAATGAGAGGGGAATTATTTAATATTTCACAAACATAGGGTTTAGAATCTAGATAATTAAATATTAAAAACGAAAAACTTTACCATGGTTTTGGGCCATGGTTTCTTATAAATATAAGTGTAAAACGTTATTTTTTAAGGCCATGTTTTTAAGATATAAAAATATTAGCCTTGCTTATGTGGAGGGGAGTCACATTATTAAAGAAATGAACTTAAAATCACAAAATATGTTATACATTTTGGAGGATTCAAAAAGGAATTATAAAATAAGTAAAATAAATATTATATCACAATAATTTAAAGTTAAAACATAAATTTTGTTGAAGATACATTTTATGGTATTTTTACATCAATATTGGGTCATTATGATGTCATAAAACACACTATATATTTATATATTATTTAATTTTTACCTAAAAAATAGAATGTCTCAAGAAATTTTGAAACATTAACCCTTGGATAATTTCAACATCCTATTTACAGAAATAATATTCATTTTATCTGAAATATTAATTATTTCAAAAAATCATCAATTCCTTAAAATAAATTCTATAAAAATACACTTTCTTTTTTATCGTATAAAAATATAACTCTTATAAAACAGATTACCTAATCATTTACAAATAAAGATGAGATATAATAATCATTTATAAGAATTGTTTTTATAGTATTATAAATAAAAACATTAACAATGCATATATTTTTCAAAAGTAACATTTTTACCTGATTTTTTTAATCAAATTCATCATTTTTTACGAAATACTATTCCTATAAAGGAATTGATGGAATAAAACTTTTATTTATCAAAAGGTATTAAACAATAAACAACTAATACCTGGTTACATAATCCCTTAAAACAACTACATAATACCTAAGGGTAAGGTGTGTGATGGTGATAGACTCTTGGGGCGGCTTGGATAACATCTCCTGGGTGGTAATCTCTATTAACTTGAACTTCTCCCGTTGGCGATTATGTTCATAATTAACGTGTTGAAGCTCGGGTTGGGATTGGTCAAGAGTGAAGCTCAGTGATTCTAACTCCTTTTGGAGCTCCAAAAAATGAGCTTCATATGACCCAAGTATTATGGATGATGCCATTATCTCCATTGTCTTTGTCAAAAGGATTTGTTAAAAATTTATATTTTTATTAGCTTTGTGATCACTGTTCAATGGAAATATTATCAATGTTAATGATACTTAATGTTCATTTAAACCCACTAATAATAAAAAATGAGTGCATGTGTTTTCTACATCCAAAATAAATTAAAATAATGGGTATTTTATCCATAAATGATCGGGTCATTACAATTGTCCTATTCAATTTCAGGTTAAGTGATGATGACCAATATACATGTTAGAGTTCAAATTTCATAGTACTTTTTAAAATATGGATATAATGAAAAAGAAAATAACATCATATTATCAAATCCAAATGAATTATTGTATTGTAGATTATGTAAGTCACATATTAGGATATTTGAATTAGTGGATGCTGGTAAGAATTAGGAACGTAGTGGATAACCTGGACCATTTTCAAATGAAGAGTTATGATGTGATTCTGACAGGGAATGAAGTGATTAGAGGGCCTTCCCCTTAGCATTAATATGTCTCTAGTTTATAGGATATATTATGGGCATATATACAATTCCAAATTGGGGAAATTTTTCATAGTCAAGTAGAGTTATAATTTATGGTTAGGTACACTAGTTATTTATAGACATGGAAGGTTTTCAATGAATCTAAAAATTTAGAAATGAAGTAAGATCATGGGTAATGGGATATTCAAGAGGGGTTTTAGCACCCTAAAAGTTACTCCTCTATGTATGGAACACAGATTCAAGGTAGGGATATATCACATGAAATTTCCCTAACTTCTTACAGTACTAATAGTTTAATCAGACACCACTTTTATTTTTTTAGGTCTATATAGTGCACTAAAAAATATTTCACTTTTTCCAACATGGGTACATCTGTTGGTAAAAGTACTTGTTTTGTTGGTGAAATGTTTTACCAACATATATTTCGCTATCACTAAACCGTCGGTAAAAAATCTTTCGCTAAATGTTTTTACGATAGATAAAATCATTTTGTTGCAATTATAATAATACCAACAAATAATATATATTTTGGTTAACATGTTTATCAACAGATTCAAATGAATTTTTTTTCTATTGGTAATAATATTAACAACATATAATATTAGTTTATAAATTACATTTGTTGAAAAATTATTAATTTTTATTTCTTGTTAAATTTCATATTATATTTATTAATCTATCATATATAATTCATCTATTTGAATTATTAAAAAGAATTTTTTTTGACACATGTTGAAAATTAGAAGAAAAAAAATTAATTATATTAATAATGAATTTTAATTAAAAATGAATCAATACAAAATTGATCCCCTGTCAGATCTGTCACACCCATCAATACAAAATTCATCACCCCAACACACACACACACCCCACGAAGACCCCTCCACCACCCATGTCAGCACTATCCATCTATCCCACACCAGGGACCAATGATCACCAGAAACCCATCCATGACCTAGGACCAGTGAGCCGGATCCTGCTTATCCATGCCACACCAGGGACCAACAACTCATCCATGCCTCAAGAACACCGAGCCAACTCTAACTCAAATCAATAAAAAATATCTGCATGAATTGAAACCAAAATATAAAGAGGTATAAAAAATCACTTGCATAGTGATAATTTTTCATCATCCCTATTGACATCTCAACAATCTGGTAACAACAGCTATGACCATTGAATCACAACCCCGTCTAACGGCATCATTTCGTCCACCTCCAACATCAGGTCCACCAAGCTAAATCTGAAATAAAAAAAAATCACAATCACTAATTTCAGTTAAGAGTGACATATAACTTATGACCACGAACCATTGAGAATGACCCTAATTTCAATTAATAGTGACACTAACTCAAATATGAACATGTTATAGTATCTTCATCACAAATAGAAATGATATTCAATCTATAATGAAACATCATGTCTTAAAATGTCCAGAGATAAATCTTCTAATATCATAGACACAAACTTTCAGAAGTTCTAGAGATGAAATGTTTGATTCCACATAAAAATTTGTTAAAACTACAAAATTAAAAACCCTAATTAAAAACATGATATAATATCAGAAAATTGGTAGTAGAATCTAGAAATTAGTACCCATAATTGGAATCTAGATACTTCTATTTGTAAATCTTGATATTTGATCCTTCATAATTACAATAAAAATCATTCAATCAGAATCTAAAATGAAATAAAAAAGATTATATGAACTTAATATTCAAGATACTAAACATGATATTCAAAATTGAAATATAAGAATAAAAAAATTCATCTGAAAATTCAAGAACATGAAATTTAAAATTGGAAATTTAAAATCAATAACTTAATATTCCAAACTTGAAACTAGATACAAAAAATTTTGATGTCTTATTCACTTAGAACAACATCTATAATGTGTGAAACTATTAACATCTATAAACTATATAAGGTGGATTCTCCCGTAGGGTTCTCTACCCCTAGCCATTACTATAACTGGCATGGTGCATGTTAACTGTGTGGCTCATAAAGCAACGAACCTTAAGGAATATACTTCTCCTAGTTTCCTTATCAACACAACTAGGGCTTTGAACATCCTCCCCTATACGATCTTCACATTTTGGCTGAAAAGATGATTTGTTTCCTCAGACCTTCTTCCGATGGCCAGGGAACCAGTCTGCGTTCTTGTTATTGGAGCTGCAGGCTAAATTGGTAATGCTATTTTCTCCATGATTTCATGATGGGTGATGGCTGGGTGCATACCATACGATGATCCTCTACATTCTTGATATTGATATTTCTTCAGAGTCGTTGAATGGGGTGACAATAGAGTTGATGGATTCCTTCCCACTATTGAAGGGTGTTATTGCTAAAACTAATGTGAGTGAGGCATTCAAGGGAGTAAATATTTCTATTATGGTTAGTTACTTCCCAAGGAAGTAAGGCATGGAAAGGAAAGAAGCAATCTCAAAAAATATACCCATTTACCTTCTTCTCTTGAAAAGTATGCCGCACTAAACTACAAGGTTGAATTTGTTTCTAATCCTACAAATAACAATGCACTAATATTTAAGAATTTGCACCATCTATCCTCGAAAAAAACATTACGTGTGTTACTATAATAGATCATAATCAGGCACAAGGTCAGATCTTTGAGAGATTGGGTATTGATGTTTCTGAGGTTAAGAATGTTATAAAATGGGGAAATCACTCTTCAACTCAATAACATTATTTTAACCATGTGACAGTAGGGGAAACGTCCATCCTAGAGCCATAAGGTTATGTACTATAATAGAGACATTCATATAATTTTATGTGTAGCAATTTTTACATAATCTAAAAGCTGTTCAAACACCTTAAAAGGACATCAAGGATAGATTGATGATTATGGAATAAAAAGGATAATGTGACATGTATAGTGGTGTTTACACATTCTACTATAAATATAGATATCCTAGAAATTTGTATACATAAATAAAGAATATACATAAGTTCTATGTAGATATATATTATTCCAACTCTCTAAAATAACATACGAAGGTGTAGAAAAACAAACCTTATAAAAGCTAATTACAGCTTCTTGATGTGTCCAAACAATCTAATTCTTCTGTTGAAGAGGCTCAAGATAATCTAACATCATACCTAAAATTATAGAATAGGAATTTCACATGTTAAAAAATGATGATATTAAGGGAATGAATAAAAATGAAAATTAGAAATAAAATTATTCAGGAAACTCATTTTTCATACCTCAAACCAAGTAAAAGTAATTTCATTTCATGTAAATGCATAATGTCCTAAAAAAGTGTTTTTTAGAAGAACCTATGATTATGGTTATATATAACCCATGATCCCAATATAATTGTGATGCATAAGAAGATGATATAGAAGTGGTCATTTTTCATACTTGTCATTATAGAATAAGAATTATATAAGTAATAAAAAATGAATATAATAAGGGAAATAATAGGAAAAAACTATAATTAGAAATAAAATTGCTAAGGTTATCTTACTTTTCATACTTGAAACCAAATAGAAGTAGTTTCACTTATTGTGAATGCATAATGAACTAAAAAATGTCTTCTTTTTAAATATCCTGAAGGTAAAATATTTAGTTGAGAGAAACTCATAAATAAAATAAAATATTAAAGGCATGAAAACCACTATATCAGTGTGTTATTTAATTACCATTCACCGAGATCCTTTTAAAGTGTCAAATAATTAACTCTTTGAATAAAATGAGCGTATAATCAGAAGTAGAAAATTTAACATGAAGGATCTGATCATACTTTCCTGGATATATGTTTAAAGTTGGAAAAAGAATTAGAAAAATTTAAATGTAAGACTCACAAATCAGTAAATAATCTGCATGAAATGAAACCAAATTAGAAAAAAGAAAGTTAAAAGGGAAATTAAAAATCCATTAAAATGAAAACTAAAAGATTAAAATAGTTAACATGGAAATTAAAAAGCGTTTAATAAAAAAGAAAGAGTAAAGAATCCAAGATAAAAAAAGAAAACCCAGTTGAAAGGAAAATAGAATTAGTAAAAAACCAATATTAAAATAACTTAGCCCTACGGAACTAAAGACTAATAAAATGATTTTTTTAATTCATTGATGGGATTAAATTCTAATATTGAAATCATGTTAGATATATAACATTAGATCTATATTGTACTATATTCTGAAGTAAAACTTCAAGCACAAAATTACCAGGGAATCATGAGAGGTTTGAAATCCCTTAAAGTTAAAGAAGGATATCTTTGTCAATGTGCTCTGATAATCATCAATTTTTTTATTCAAGATATAAAGTTGTTCACCACAAATTTAAATCTACCTAAAGGTACTTATAATGATGATAGACCCCATCGTCCTTGAGTATCAAGAGTCAACAAATCATTCCGGGCCATACCTGCACTATAATGTAGTGCCATACCAGCAACCTATGGGACACCGCTAGTATAGAGTGAAATGATCCTTATCTTTATATGCATACGCCTTATTCTATAGACCAAATGATATATCATATTGAACAACATATCATGTTTTTCTAAATTGATGTTGCACCATTCTGATGATTTCATCCTATATTGGAATAGAGACCTCAATGCTCACCAACATACACTAGTCCTTCATAGTTGGTCTTCAGCAGAAACATTTCTAATAGGATTTTACTTCAGGGTTAGGTAGAAAATATCATATATTTAGTTGTAAATTTCATAAGTATTTGTTCTCTATACACTAAAAGCTCACGTTCTTATTTGTGGTTTTATTAGATTTAGGATAATAATCACAATAAGAGTGTTTTGATATCCCACATTAATATCTCTTTCATAGTTCCATTTCTATATTCCCCAACAGAACATATTCACCTCTATATAGGGGTAGTGAGAAATATTACGTCTATTATAATTCATAAGGGAGAATCACATTACAAATGGAACTGTGAGAGTATAAGAAATACAAGATTAAAACAATGTCGTTGTAATGTGGGGAATAGGTGGTGGAAGGAAAGCACCTTTTGTGTGGGAAAACATTAGTCATTTTTTTAATAGGGTTTAAAATAAGTCATTTATTAAAATCATTAAAATAGAATTATAACATGGTTATAAATTAGGAACATACATCCAAAAGGGGAGTGTAGAGTCCACTACAAAAGGGGAACACTTTATCCCTATAAAAATGATACATTGTAGGAAAAATCACAGGGGTTATCATTGTTTGGTAACCCACTTTATACTTGTTAAATAACACTACTACATGATAATGCATCAATGTCACTATTTAACATTTTATTGTTTTTCAAAGTCTTGGTAATGTTTTCTTGATGATTATATTGAATTTTAAATTATTTTATACAAATAATTGGTTGTAATATGTGATGGAATTTCATAAATCTACTCATAAGGGGTGGTTATTGGTTATTTAATGTAACATAATTCCTATTGTTCAAAACATGAAAACTACTATGTATTTAAACTTCGACATGTGTTTAAATACTATGTTAGAATTATTAGAAGATTTTGTAATGATTTTTTAATCATCATAATGAATTTTAAACCAATTTAAAAAAATAATTGGTTGTAATAAGTGTTGGAATTTTTCCCCATGGGCGTAGCCTAGTGGTTCCGCCCTATGATGGTCTTTTAAAAAGTATTAAAAAAAGTGGTGGAATTTTTGAAAAATAACCAGGAGTTGTTTGGTCAAAAAATTAGAGTGTTTGGTTTTTTAAATGTTAATAAAAAATTTGCATGAGTTTAAGGTGAAGTAATGGACATGTTGGTTTGTTTTCCCTCTTAATTAATAGTAGTGGAATAGACCATTCTATTTCTTAAAAACGTTAATGAAAATTTGTATAAAACATTCTATTTCTCAAAATAAACATAAGATTTAAGAATTTTAAATGAATTTAAAGAAACATAATATACCTCAATTGCATTATATGGTATCATCGTGTGATTCCTCATATTCTCATGTCTCTTGTGACCATCTTATCACAGTTATCTCAGTAATCTCCATGAAGAAACTCTATCTAGATACAATAAAAAAAATTCATCCACATGCATATCAAAAAAGTTTTTGAGTTTCATTATTATACAAATGGTAACATATTGTACATGAATATGAGGTGAAATTGATATATTTTAGGTTGTGTTTTCAATAAGATTCCAATTGAGCCATATATTATGTTTACGTGTTTTCATTCCATTTATTTGGGGTTTTTTATTTGGTCCCATTTGGGATCTCCATCGATACAGGGTAGTTGATGTAGAAGTATTTAGAGGGTGTAGCTTTAGTGAAGGACCCCTGCTTTGAATGTAGCTCAACCAGTTATTGTCGAGACAATATACAAAAAGAACTAAAAAAACACATGTAATTTAACAAAACCCTATTTCATATAAATCAAATCCATGATTTGAAAGAATCTATGGTTATTTATAATTGAATGAAAACATACTGATAAGGTCATAAAATCACATAACCGGTACCAATTCTATGTAAATTTAAATGTAATAAACTTGCAGCCTATGGAAAATCACAATTCAAAAATTCCCAGGGGACTCAAAAGAACAAACACCTTAATAGACAGAGATAAAAAATCAAACCACAAAGAAAATTGATCTTGTGAAGTAAAGAACCATGATAGTTTGTGAAGTAATGATGCGTGAATATAATGATCAAAGAACGATGATAGATAACATTTAGAGAAAATACATAAAAAAATACAATTAAAAATTTACGAAAATGTGCATGGTTTGTATATAATTAAAACAATTATATAGAAAAATATTAAGATGTAAAAATCAGATGCAGTGGAGGGATTTGGGGAAGGATATGGGTTTATGTGATGCAATGAAATTTCAGCAATGAAGGAACCTACATCACTATAATGTGGGTTCAGTTGATGATTTTAACAACATGAATCCTTCAATGGTGAATCCAGACATGTGAAACCCTAATGTGTTTGTCTGTTGTGCATAAAAAAATAGTGAAAATGGATTTTCAAGCCTCAAATGGGTGTAAAAATAAAGTATGGGTACCCTTAACATTGACATGGGTCATGTAATTGGATGTTCAGAACACCATGACCTTATTAGCATCACTTCCGGTATCTTGTTGGTTGTGGATCAATGAGGCAGACACCTCAAATTATACAGAAATCATGAAAAAAAATATTTTGATCTACATTGGAAAATATTAAACCATCAGCTAAAAACATATAATGTATTTTGATGGGTTTGAGTGATTTGGGACTGAATTAAGTAGTAAAGTTTGTGTTGTAAATCTTATTAAGTTAAAGTGATAGATTTTCAATCAACCTTATCTTACCAGAAGTTAATTAGAGGAAGCCGACCGATTTGGGTTTCAAGATATTAATTTTTGTGGGTTGAATACACTAGGTGAAGGATGAGTGGATGATTGGTCATTTAATAGGTGAAGATATAATGGAAGATCAAGGTTATAGATAGCTTATGGGAGAGGGGATGCTGAACTCATGGAAATCTGAAGATGATTTCAGTGCTGCTTGTGAAGAGAAGTAGGGGAAACAATAAGGTTTCAGGTGTATGTATAAGAGGATAAGAAAGGGAGTTAGTTCCACTCACCAGGGAATGGATGAGACTGGAAGAAGATGATTTCGGTGCTGCTCAGAGGTGGATTCAAGTGGACGAAACCCTTGTCGTGAAGATTCATGAATGTGGGAGATCGAGCATGCACGCGAGGTGAATTGAATAGGATCACATAATCGCTAATGGATTGAAAACTAATAATAATTTGGTAAAATTAAATATATGTAATATATAATAAAATTAAGAACATGAGAAAATGTGACAAAAAAATAAGAATTCAATATGTTACTAATTACTTAATTTATTGTTTTATAATAAATTTTAAATTTTACAAAAATTAATATACTTATTTTATAATAGAAAATAAAATGTCAATTATGTTTATAAATTCAAATTATATTATATATCAATTATTTATTACTTATATTTAAATTAAGTTTATTAATTTTTTATTGATTATCATGTTTAAATTTATTTTGTTTTTAAAATTCAAATATCATAATGATTTTAATTTTTTTAGTTTTATTATTTAAAGGTTTATTAAATAAAAATAATTATAAAATATAATCACTATTGAAACTTTGAGATAACTGAAAATTAAAATCAATTCATAATATATTTTTAATAAAACAATTAATATTGACTTTGGTCATAAAAATAATAATCTATATAAACAAAATTGGTTTCTTTTAGTTGGTTATTATCATTGAATGGTTTATTGTAACAGATTTTAATGATGATAAAATATTTTTTGGTAATAGTTATTATTAAAAATAGACTTAAGTGTTAGTAAAAAATGTTGGTAATATTATGATAAAGAAATTGTTTTAAATGTTGGTAAAAGAATTTTTGGTGTTAAATGAACGATACCAATAGATTGATTTGTCGGTAAAAATAAATGTTGGTGCTTAAAATCAACTCCAATAAAACTTAATATCTATTATGATTGCTCATTTTTACCAATATATATATTATCTATCACTAAATTTCTGTTGGTATAAGTCATTTTTTTTGTATTGGTGGGAACCATGAACATTATGCATTTTTCCATTTTTACCTTATTTTTTCCTAGTCCATGAAATTTGGAGGCTTAATAAGAAAAGACTTGAATTTTTATCAATTATCAATTTATGGTTTTTCATCCTGATAAGTTTTATGTATTTCCACCTACATTTCAAGTTAATACATTTAGTACCTATTGAAAAATAGGGTTTATGTTTATATAGGTTTGAACAAAAATTTCTATAATTTAAGGTTATATAAATTTTACAAAAATTGATGTAATCTTTCTAGTGGTGGGGGAGAGGTTTACCGATCATAAAATGGATCCCAACACTATTAATATAGAGAGCCTAGAGAGAAGGATCACAATGATTAAGGTCTTATTTCTTGTACATTGGGGGAGAAAAATGATAACCCAAATGGGGATAAAGGGAAATGAGTAACCAATACATTTTGAATAGGGAATTATCAAATTTAAAATTTGGACTCAAGGGTTTTGGATCAGGAATGATGATATATGATAGATATGTAAGTTAGGACTAATAAATTATCCTGGTTAGCAGGCCATATTGGGAGTGTATATCCTGATTTATATTGTGGGAATATTGTGATAATAAAATCCGTTACCTTTGGAGTTGGATAAACTCATTATCGATAGGAATGAAAGTATTTATTTAAATTTTAGATAATCTAAAAATGATGTGTGATTTATAGAAAAGGGATGTCTTAGAATGGTGATGGGGAATTATAGAACCTATTTCCCCTTGAATTGGCTATTGTGATCCCATAGATAGGGGTGGATATGAATTGTAGCTTGAAGATTATTCCAGAACATATGGTATGAATATCATAATGTATCTTTCTAGAATAGGAATCAACCCATACATAGTTCTTATATGATGAATATACCATAAAAATGAAACTAAAATATAGGGAGGGGCCTTTCCCGTCCTATAATTGGATTGGATTCCCATTGAAACCCATAGTTGTATAAACTATAATGTTCCAAGGTATATCAAAATATGAATTTGGGGGACCTAAACCCCCAAAATTCATAGGGGAAAAGGGGTCATTTTATCCTATCATAAGGTCTTGTGTACTGTGTATTACTACATGGATTTGGCTCTTATACTAGAGAATTGGGTCACATGGCATGAATCACTATGGATATTTTATGTTCATGCATGGTGGAACATATGTCATATAGTTTAACATCATGCAACAAGGATTCAGGTCTTTCATTGTTTCAATGTCATGGGATGGGGACCTCATGTCATGTAGTTTGACATCATACAATACAGACTTAGATGGCGTGGCTTCATCTTTTTGTTGAAACCATAAATTCTAACCCAATAATGAATGATCAAGTTTAATGATTGGATAAAATTATTAGAAAGTGGGGACATCATGTGTGTTCCCAGATGTGAGGAGAAAAAAATAAAAACCAATAGAACTCACTATTTGGATTAAGACAAGAGATCCTAGAATCACTATATATCTTTTGGGAGTATGAATCAAGAAATAAATTTTGATTATAATTCCATAATCTAAGAGGACACTAAGAAATAAATTAAGTGGGTGAAGATGAATCAAACACTAAGATAAGGGAATCTTTCAATCATTGATTAGGTGAGTTATGACTTTAAGGTGACCGAATGTTACCGTAATTATAGTGTTTTGAAATAAATGAGAAATTATAGAAGGGATAAACTCTCTAATAAATGGGTGATCTTTCTCAACAAAGGTTAATGGATGAACCTTTTATATAGGATCCTATTTAGATATAACTTATACATATGAGAGGGAATTTATATTACATCATGGGATAATAATTAGGGATACATGTGTTGGTGATTCTCTTACACTGATTTGATTCCCGTATAGGGAGATTTGTCCATGGATGGAATTCCACTCCAAAAGTAACAAGGTCTTGTAGGATAGTCCATATGTTATGAAGTTTAATGTCATATGAAAAGGAATTATATATTCTTTAGTTTAAGGACTTATTATGAGGAGCTTTATATGGAAGCTTTATGCTAACCTACAATACATAAAATTAGATGGATCTATCTCAGTGATGAACCTATGAAGTGAAACCCAATATATATGAAGGGGTAAAAACATAGGGATGAAGTAAGAGGTTTTTATTATAATTCAAATATAGGACTAGGATAGTATATCCTATCTTCATGACATATCTTGAAGTAGAAAGAATCTATTCATATATAGTTCTTATATAGTCTCTCCTACACTAATAATGTTTTTATATAGGGGAATAATTTTAGGATATCACCTTGATATATGGCCATTATGGAAGACCAATGTGGATGGAGATTCTCAAACACTAATGTAAAAAGGGGAATTTTTGATGATAGAATTTATGGCTGGGCCTAGGATAGAAGATCTTGGCATCACTATGAATCCTTCGATAACATGAATTAATTCAAATTTAGTACTTATAGGATGGATAAATTCACATGAATGTGAGTGTGTGTGCCAAAAAACTCTTATATAGATTTGGATCTCATGTATGGGGATATTTTCAAGGACTCCCATAGTGAACTCTCTCTTACATGTAGAGAAAGAGATTGAAAATAAGGGAGATTTTCAAATTGTATTAGGATGAAATATCTTGGAATCCCAACTTATCAAAAATCATTATGAACCATGACACATGTAGTTATTAGAAAAAAGTACACATGATAATTAAGCTCTCACAAGGTGGAAGGGGATATTTGTTTTGGTATAAGTAAACAAAAGAGAGAAACCACCCACATTGACTATAAAGAACCCAAACCTAGTTACCCAGATATGGTTCCTTATTTTATTACATTGGAATATAAATAAGGAAGTCTTATCCATAATTAATAAATAGTTTAGTAGAATTGGAAAACAAGATATATCACTACCACAAAACTGGGCAAGGCCAGCGCCACACCTTTATCAGTGCTAATGAAAAAGCGCTGATAAAGGGGGGGGGGTTTATCAGCTCTGAAAAAAGCGCTGATAAAGTGTGCCTTTATCAGTGCTAAAAAAAGAACTAATAAAAGTACCCCTTTATCAGCGCTTTTTTAGCACTGATAAAGGCCCCCCCTTTATCAGCGCTTTTTTTAGCACTGATAAAGGGACCCCCTTTACCAGCGCTTGTTTATTAGCGCTGATAAAGGGGGGGCTTTTATCAGTGCTTTTTTTAAAAGCGCTGATAAAGGGTCGACATAAAAAAATTAAAAAATTAAAAAATTTATTAATATATAAATATAGTTATATAGTTATATTGATATAAATATAATATATAATTTTTAAATATATTTTAGATAAGTATAAATGTACGTTTACACTTAATATACTTAATATATAAGATATACGATATTTAGTGAAAATGGATTCTTAAAAAGTTAATTTTTTTAATTAATAATTTTCTAATTATTATGGAGTAAAAGTCATTTAATAACAATTTGAAGACTAAAAAAATTAAAAAAAATTAAAAAACGATCCAAAATATGTTGAAAACACAACTCAAACTTCAAACGGCCATAAGTTTTGATCCGGGTGTTCGTTTGAGCTCTACCACATATCAAATCGAAGCCTGCGACGAGATCTACATCATTATAATTTGGGATACCCTAGTCAAGCGTTTTTTGGGGCCAAAAGAGGCCCAGAAGGCCTCCAAAACTGAGTTTTTTAGTCGGGGTACCCATATTTTTTAACATTTTGTGGGTTTTCAGCCTCGTTTGAGGGGGTATTATTGGATTTTTTAGTGGAGACTGAATTTAATCCAAGGTATTACATTCATATTGATATTATGTCTTTGAAATGTTTTCATTTTTTATAATGCACTGCTATTTATAATGAAATATATAACTATATGTACATATTTTTTATATATTCACACCTAAAAATTAAATTTTTTAAATAAATAATAAAACATATTTACATATAAAATATATTAGATTTATCTAAATAATAAATAATATCCATTTTATTTGAAATACCAATATATGAATATTTATATAACTACTATATATTAATATAACTATATATATATTAATATAACTATATATATATATTAATATAACTATATATATATATATTAATATAACTATATATATTAATATAAATATAGATTACTATACGAATAAATATAACTAAATATATATATAAATAAATAGATATATAATGAATAAAAGAACAAATCAATATAGGGTAGTGGTAAAGGCTTTAGCTGCGCAGGTGGGAGGTCTCGAGATCAAATCCAGGTCGAGGCACGGGCCTGAACGCAAGGGTTATTTAAAGGGATAGCGTTGATAAAGGGTGTATGCGGTGCGGGTAGGCGCTGGAGGTGCGGGAAAGCCCTGATAAAGGGGGGCTCAAGCGCTGTAAAAACCCCCCGAGATTGGCAGTATTTTTTTTATTTTTTTTATTTTTATCATCGTTAAAAGAAATCCCTGATAAAAGGGGTCTTTTATCAGCGCTAAAAAGAAAGCGCTGATAAAATACCCTTTTATTAGAGCTTCATTTTAGCGCTGATAAAGGGGACCCCCCCTTTATCTTTGCCAACATTAATAGTGCTTTTTCTAGTTCTGTTAATGGCCATTTTTAGCGCTGATAAAATCCATATTTGTAGTAGTGTGTACATAATAGTTTCATTGAAACTTGGAATGAATTAAAACATAGTACCTTTTTTGAAACACTAATAATCTTCTAGATTATCCTCAAAAGTCATTCAAAATATACATATTCAAATCCTTGGGAAAAATAAAACATAATAAATTGATGAACATAGATGATCAATAAGGGTAAGTAATACAATATAATAAAAAATATAAAGCAGGATGAATAATTAAAATCACACATTCCATTAAAACATAATCTTGAGCATAAAATGGAAGGAATAAAAAACTAATAATTCCATAATAATACATAATAATGAATATTTTACTATTTTAATAATCACATGTGAAAACAATTACTAGCTTCATAATGAGGGATATCATAATGTCAGACATCATAATCATACTATTAGGGCCTCATCCAAGATACCAAACATAATGGAAAAAACCCAGGATAGTTTGGCTCAGGAGACATACCAATTCTTTGAGGGGTATAGAAGGACCCACCCACTACTTACTATGTCCAATTAATTCCTCATATGAAAGGGGATAAACATAATCAATATATAAATTCATATTGAAACTATTATATGAAATGTAAATAACTTTCCCCAATCTGTAAACATAAACACTAACTATTCGGAGTAATAAGGTGAATGATATCAAGATAGAAAATATAATGTAAAAATAATCATAAAAAATTAAATAAAATATAGCTAATGATATCATAAAATATTAAACCCAATTAAACATAAAAATCAAAAAGAGTGTTTAAATAGATGGAAATACTCTTATAAAATCATCGAGTAATACTTGAGAGAAATATTCTTTAACTTTTCAATGAAGAGTTCTTATGGAATTTTTTTAATAAAACATAAAGTGAACTAATATAGTTTTAAATAATAAAATTATCTATTTTAGAAAAATAATGGTGTCTTAAAATATATTATATATGGAACTTGAAAATAGTTAAGAATTCGTGAAGTTCCCTTGAATCTGGATTGTTTATCAAGAAGAATTTGAGAAATATCATTTTAAAACATGTAACTCACCATAAAATAAAGAAATATTATGATTGGTAAATATATATCGAACATTCACACATAATTTATGTGGAGTAAATAATAATAATTAAGAATTTAATTTGGGTAAATAGAGAAAAAGAGTAACAGAAAAAAAAATGGGAGGGTTGGGTAGAAAACCCTTACCTTATGTCCGAATGTGTTTGGCACTTGACCTTAATTCCCTAGATAATCAAATTAAATCCATTAATTAATTAATTAAGAACCTACAATAAATTTATTTGATTTTTTATAATTTTATTAAGTTCATTTATGTCTTTTTTATGTGTTATAATATACAACTTTATTGCTCGAGAGCGTTTGTTTTCTTGGTTTTCACGATTAGTATACTTGTATGTGAGTAATGAAGTTCGTGTAAAATGGGTATAACTCTATATAATTGTAATTAAATGTTATTAATGAATAAATAGAATTGTAATTGGTATTATTTATAATTATTTTTCTATATATGCGGATGAATCATTAGACAACATGTAAATGATAATCATTTAGCTTAATTTAAGTCATTTTTCGATTACAGTGTATTAGTTTTGTTCTATTATTTAATATCATGTATATAAAACGGTTCTAGAACATTAAAAAAGATATAATACATATTTTATCGTCTGTTTCAACAATAAAAGTGGTTTCATGAATATCCTTGAAGGATAAATTATAGAATGGATGTTTTTCATTCATGAAGGTTGTAAATCGACACCTCCCTCATGATGATTTCTTTCAAAAAATAGAGAGATAGTAAAGAGATTGATAATGTATTTTACATTAACATGATATAATTTCAGTTTATGAATTATACTAGAGTTATCATGATCATTTCAATAGAGCAGGTGATGAAAGGATAAGAAAAAAATTGAAATACAACTAAAAGAAAAAGGAAGAGGGTTCACCTCTTGAATTATCATCATTGACAACCTCCTTAAAAAAAGGGTTTTGGTATTTTGGTAAGAAAAAGAGATCATATATCTGGGGGATAGAATAGGGAAGAATATTTGGGAAGAATGTTAACAAGATTCAAGGCTTATAGTTGTGTGGAGAAGAGGGAGTGAGGGTGGTATTTATAGTGGCAGAGAGGGGTGATTTCTCATTATTTTATTCATTATTTTATTATTTGGCTCAAGATAAGAAATAATGTTGATTATTGTGACTAAATACAGTAATAAGTGAATTTGAGTTCTAACCAAGGTTTCTTACATCATCTATGACTGAATTAAAATTGTATTTATCTTATATTGTATTTATACTATAAATTACAATATTTTACTATTCATTAAAATTCAAGTATTTCAGAAAAATAAAAAAAATTCCCCTTAACCATTTTCTGACCTGTAAAATTAAAAAATAAAATCCATTTTATGAAAATAATTTTATAAATATGAGAAATTTAATTTTTAATTAAAATAATTATTTACTCAAAAAATAGAGTTTTAAATTTATTACTAATTTTATAACACGTTCAAAAATTAACTAAGGTCTCTTAAAATTTTCATGAAATAATAAAAAATTTAAATATTTATTTATGAATTATTTTATTAAAAATAAAATTTCTTTTAAATATTTTTATTAATTATAATATTGTAATTAAATATTTATGGCTTACAATAAATACCAACACTTAAGTGTTAATTTTTAAAATATTCTTTTACTTATAGAATGATATAATTATATCATAATTTCATTTATAAGATGTCAAAATTTTTTTATACATTCATTCGTCATGTTGCTATTCTATTGGTTAGTTTACTATTCATAATGGTTACGTTACTATTCATAAGGTCATGTAAATATTTCATTGGTATAAGTTACTTAACTTCTATAAATATGTCTTACATAATTAATTATTCATTTAAGATGTTTTTACTGTGTTATATAAGTGATTTTATATGATCTACAGTATATGAAATAAACATAATAAGGAAAATTTCATTGATCAAGTTCTGTGTCATTACATTCTCCCCACTTAAAAAAATTTCTTCCTCAAAATTTTCAGATTATCACCCCATAAAAAATTTTGGCAGTTCTTCATCATAAAATCCTGAGGTCCCCACATCACTTATTCAATTTTATAATTTTCCAAAATACCTTTACCAGCCTATTCAACCGATTTCTCAACTCATATGCTATAGTTTCCAGAATCTATATAGTCTCTTCACAGTAAAATAATCAAAGTTCCAATTCTATTCCATTATAAGTGAGTACATGTGTTGGGTCTAGTATGTACTTATTTTACAAGGATATGTGTAACCCATTGTGTACTTTAGAAAGGAGAGGAGGCATCTCTAAATGATAATTCACTGCTCTAACTCTCTCTAGAATTTCAAAAGGTCCATTGTACCTAGGGATCAGTTTCCCTTTATTCCCAAATCTTATAACACCATTCCATAGAGATGCTTTCATGAAAATGTGACCTCCCACTCAAAATTACAAATCCTTCATTCGATTATAGGAATACCTCTTTTTCCTACTTTTAGCTTCTTTGATGTGGTTTTGAATAGTCTTTACCATGGTTGTGTTTTTTCTCCACACGATCTGGGCCTATAAGCTTCATTTCACTCACTTCATCCCAACATGTTTGTGTATGACATCTGTTTTTGTACAATGGTTCATATGACACCATTTGAATGTGAGAATGGAAACTATTATTTTAGGAAAACCCAACCAAAGGTAAAAACTAATCCCACATACCATGAAAATCAAGTGAGCATGATCCCAATATGTCTTTTAAATTTTGGATCATCCTTTTTGATAGCCGGTCAGCTTGATGTTGATAATAATTACTTAAATTAAACTTCATATAAAAATATTTATGAATACTTTTCCAAAATTTTGATGTAAATCATGGATCATGATCAGAAAAAATTGAGATAGGTGCTCCATGAAGTCTTACAACTTCATTGATATAGAGTCATTTAAAGAGATCTAGTGGAAAATATTCCCTTATACCATGGGAATGTGCATATTTGGTAAGTCAAACAAAAATTACCCATATTGCATCATTATTTCTTGGATTTTGGGGTAATACAGTGAAAAAATCCATAGTGATTCATCCCATTTCCCTGAAGGAATAGGAAAAATATTCAATAATTCTCTCGAATGTTGTCTTTTAGCCTTTACTTATTGATAGACTAAACATCCTAATACATAATCAGCAATTGTGTACTTCATATTATCCCACTAGAGAGGTTCCTTCAGATCTCTATACATCTTAGTGATACTAGGTTGAATAGAGAAATTTGAGCTATGAGAATCACCCAAAAATATTCTTTTTACCTTGGGGATATAGGGAATACATAACCTCCTCCCAAATTTTAGAATTCCATATTCATACATGAATTCTACCAACTTCCCATATTTCAAAGATTTAATTTTCTTTTGAAGATTATCATAATCAGTTTGAGAACTTTTAGTCCTATCTAATAAATTTGGTTGGGAACCAATTGAAAAATTAGTGATGTTTCACCTTCTTTGATAATTTCCTTATCCATTCTCCATATATCCATATACATAAGATCCTTGTAAATTCTCATTTTTATTCAGAACACTATGATACTTCCTACTCAATCCATAATCTACCTTATTTTCCTTCCCTGGGTGATATGTTATTGAAAAATCATAATCCAAAAGAAAATAGATCCATATCCTTTGCCTCATGCAGAGTTATTTCGGTGACAAGATATATTTCAATCTCTTGTAATCTGTATATATCACACATCATTAACCATATTGATAATGTCTCCATATATTCATAGTAAATATTACAGCCACAAACTCAAGAGAATGAGTTTTATAGTTTTGTTCATGAGTTTTTAACTACCTTGATTCAAAGGTAATAACTCTATCATTTTTCATAAGGAAACAACCAAGTCATTTCTTTGATTCATCACTATAAATAAAAAATCCACCATTTATAGATGGTAGAGTCAAGATTTAAGGATTAACTAACTTCTACTTCAATTCTTCAAAACATTCATCACATTCTTTTTTCCATGAAAACTTAACCCCTTTATGAGCGAGCTTGGTTAATAGGTTTGATAATTACAAAAATTTATGAATAAAACACTGTTAATAACCTGATAAACCAATAAAACTTTGTACCTCAGTTTGGTTAGTTGATGTTGTCAATTCCTGAAATTCTGTTGTCTTCATTGGATCAACTAATAATTCATACTTATTGAAAATATGGTGAAGAGAATAAACTATTTGATTCCTGAATTCACACATGCTAAACTACCCATATAAATTGTTTCGTCTAAGAGAATTTATAATAATGCACAAGTGATTATCAGGATCTTTTAGATTTTAGAGTACACTAATATATCATAAATAAATATCACAAAAAATTAATCAAGATATTCCTTGAAAACCCTATTCATTATATCCATTAAAATAGAGGGTGAATTAGTCTGTCTAAAAGGGATTACTATAAAATCATAATGGCCATACCTGGTTTGAAATGTGTTCTTTAGAATATATTCCTTCTTCACACACAAATTATGAAATCTAGATCAAAGTTCAATATAAGAAATGTATTGAGCTCCATTAATTTGATCAAATAAATAATCAATGTGATGCAAGAATGCTTTTTATTTAGGGTAATATAATTGATTTCTCTATAATCAATGCATAACCTCATGGATCCATCATTCTTGTTGACAAAGAAAACATGGTCTCCCCATAGAGAAATTATAGGGAGAATAAATCCTTTATCACTCAATCCCTCTAAATGTTTATTTAGTTATAATAATTTCACAATGTCAATTCTATAAGGAGTATTTGATATTGGTCATAAACCAAGAATTAAATAAATAAAGAACTTAACTTCCCACTCCCAAGGATGTCCATGTAAATCCAATGGAAATACATTATTGTATTCCTTCATAATAGGTACATAATTGATTTAAAAATTTATTTCTTCACCCATAGATATTATTTTATCTTCCTCCCTAGGAACTGAATTCAGAATATATACTGGGGTGGATCTAGATAAGAATCAGATGGTGGGGTTTCTGCTCTAAATATAAGGGACTCTACATCATTCTCAAAAAATATAACTTCATTCTTCCTGTAATAGATTTTCTCATCATAATTTGAAATCCAATACATATCAAGAATTATATCAAAGTCAATCATAGGTTTGATGATAAGTTCAACAACTAAAGTATGACTATGTGTCCTAAAGGGGACTGATTGACACATGTTTGTTTCAATGGTACATCCCTTAAGTGTTTTCACTGAAAACTCATTTATTAAATAAAAATGAAAAATTATAATTTTATTATAAAACTAAGAGATATACAATTATTATATCACCCCTAATCAAATAAATCATTGGCCAAGTTTTAGGAAATTATTAAATTGCCTACCATTACATAATTTAGAGCTTCAACCTTAGTAGTTACGACCACATAAGCATGGCCTTGATACCATCGCCTTTGTTAGGGAATGTTTCCTTAATTCATAGGAAATTTATTTGTATAATTTCACATATATTTGTAATTTTATCATTAAACATTGGTATATACATTATTTCTCTTGAAATAACGGGCTTGGTGGAATTTTCTCTTACTTGTAACAAACACCCATACCCTTCAATCATGTTCCTGGGTGTTTCTTCCCATAATTATCACAGGATGGAAAATCAACTCTTACATTCTTCCCATTTTCCTTATTTTATTTTTCTAGAGTGGTCATAAGACCTATTATTCTCTTGATTTAATTAGAAGTTATCTGACTTAGAGAATTATTTTTCTTTCTTGATAGCACATGAGACTATATCTCCATATGATAAATTTTTTTGGGTGACTTGTACTATTCAGAAGAATGGTTTTAATCCATCAATGAATTGATAAATATTTCTCCTGGGATTAAATATGTATTACGCAACATGACTTGGTAACCTTGTAAAGTTGGATTCATACTTGGAAACATTCTCATTCTCCTTTTTCCTATATTTAAGAATTTCCCTTCTCTATCCGTTCATTGTTTGTGAGGAAAATATTTTTATAGGAAAATTTACATAAAATACCTCCATTACATACTTGTAATTTCCTCCTCCTCCTTTTTGTTTTGGATTTGTTAATACCATTGATCTGCATCACCCGATAGATGATAAACGTCCATGACAACCTAATCCATTTAATTACTTCCTAGAGCGAGTAATATCATCTCTATGGAACTCATCCACTGCCCACTATAAATGGGGTTATAGACCCATTGGATGATAGACATTGTTATCACATAAATATTTATAAAATTTCTCCTCCATGTTTTGGATCCAGATGCTTCATATGGGTAAGGTCATTGTTCAAAACCTGAGTCAGTTTTCCCAGAAAAGTTATAAGTTTCTTAGCACCAGTCGCAACTCCAGAAAAAATATCATTATCTTTCATAGGAGGGAGATACCTACATGGGATATGTGAATTCAGAAGTTTCCATTCCATCCACTAGGAACCATTTATAAATAATATAATACATTATATTAGGTTATGAATCATAATGTATAATCTCAATACTAGAAAAATAATTAAAATGACTTTAAATTATATGCATAATTATTCTCATAATCATAAACATTTTTTATTCAGGTACATCATTACATTTAAATGATTTATAATTGTTTATAAAAAAATGTGAATTTTTCTATGCATATCCTCTAGGAAGGTAAAACTAGGTGTGTAGTAAAGCCCGTTGTCGTGTACCAGGTTACCCTAAGTCAGGCCCAAAACACCTTTTCAGAGTTGTTACTCTTAGGTACATCTTTTCGAGAGACATTTACACTTGTAGTATCCCTAATAGTGATGTATTTCTAGGAATACCACATAATATATTTCTTACCAAAATTATAGGATGTTTTTTATTATTATCCTCAAATACTATCTTAGGGTTATGTTCCATAATCTATGTTTTCTAAATCAAGTTTCCAAGGTTTCTAACAAACTTCATATAATACCAACTGTAAATACCCCAACCTTAGTTACATATAGTCAGTTCATCATTTTATTACGTTGTCATATAAACAAGGAAGTTGAATATTAAATTATTGAATAGTTTAGTAGCATCTAAAAATAAGATACATATATAATAGTTTCATTGTAACTTGAAATGAAGTACAATATAGTAACTATATTTGAATAACTAATAAAATTTTATATTATCATCACAATTCATTCATAATATACATCTTCCCATCATGGGGAAAAATAAAACATAATAAATGGGTGAGCTCATATGCCCATAAAGGTTAAGTAATATAATAAAATAAAAAATATAAATCATGGTGAATAACTAAAAGGTCACATGCCATTAAAAAACAATCTTGAACATAAAATGGAAGGAATTAAAAATTGATAATTTCATAATAAAACATAACCATGGTTATTTTACTAGTCCCAAAATCAAATTGACAAACAATTACTAGATTAATAATGAGGGAATTCATAATTCCAAACATCATAATCATATTGTCATATACTTGTCCAAGACACCATACACAAGGGGTAAAAACCTCAGCTAGTTAGTCTCATGAGACCTACCAATGTATCAGGTTGGGGGGAAATAGTGGACCCCACCCAAAGCTTACTAATTCCAATGAATTACTCATATGAAATCAGAGAAACATAATCAATATATACATTCACATTGAAACTATAATAGGAAATGTATATAACTATCCCCAATCAATAAACATAAACACTAACCATTCAGAGTAATACGGTTAATGGTAACAAGATAGCACATCCATAGTCAAACTAATAATAAACCATTAAATAATATATGGTAGATGATATCATAAAATATTAATCCCAATTAAATATAATAATCAACAAGAGTGTTGAAATAGATGGAAATACTCATATAAAATCACCGAGTAATACTTCAGAGAAATACTCTTTTACTTAGTAAAGAAGATATATTTTAGAATTTTTTTTTATAAAACTAGAAGTGAACTAATATAGTTTTTTTATAATAAAATTAGTTATTTTATAAAAATTACATTGGCTTAATACAGATTATAGATTGCACTTGAAAATAGGGAAGAATTCGAGAAGTTCCCTTGAATTGGGCTTGTTTATTGAGATGAATTTGAGAAAGACCCTTTTAAAACTTTTAACTACCCGTAAAATAAAGAAGGATTATGATTGGTAAATATATATAGAAAATTCAAAAATAATTTATGTGTATTAAATAAGAATAATTCAGAATTTCATTGGGGTAAAGAGGGAAAAAGAGTAACCTGATAGAAATTGGAGGTTCGTGTAGAGAACCCTTACCTTATATCGAAATGTGTTCTGATATTGCCCTTAATGTAATGAATAATAAAATTAAATCCATTAATTAATTAATTAATAACCTTGTATACATTTATTTTATTTATTTTAATTTTATTAAGTCCATTTGTGGTCATTTTGATGAGTTATAAGATACAATTTTATTGCTTGAGATTATTTGTTTTCTTGGTTTTCACGATTGGTATACTTGTATATGAGTAATGAAGTTCATGATAAGTTAATATAATTATCAAGAATTTTAATTAAATTTTATTAATCAATAAAAAAGGGTAATTGGTATTTTTTACCATATATGAGGATGAATCATTAGATAACACGCTAATTATTATCATTTAGCTTGATTTAATATTTTTTCGACCACAATGAACTAGTTTTGTTCTATTATTTTATATCATGTATATAAAATGGTTAAAGAACCTTAAACAATATGTAATACATATTTTATAACCCGGTTCAACCATATTTTTTTTTCATGACTAGCATTTAAAGATATATTAAATAAGGAAATTTCATCGTCCAGAAAGGTTGTAAATCGGCACCTCCCAGACGATGATTTTGTTTTTAAAACAAAATTTAGAGAGAGTTAGGATATAGATAATGGATATCACATTAACATTATTTAATTTTTGTATATATATGATACTAGATATATCTTTATTATTTGGATATAGGAGGTGTAAATAGTATAAGAAAATAAAATAAATTGAAATGAAATTAAAAGAAAATGGAAGAGGGTTTACCACTTGAATTATCCTCCTTCAGAACCTCCTTTGGGAAATAGGTTTTAGTATTTGGTAAGACCAAGAGATCGTAGATGTGTGGGAGAGACTTGGGAAGAATATTTTGGTATAATTGTGACACTCTGAAAGTCTCATATATGTAAAGAGAACAAGGGGTGATGGGTTGTATTTATAGTGGAGGAGAGGGGTTATTTCTCATTATTTTATTCATTATTTTATTATTTTGCTCAATTCAAGAAATAGTGTTTATTATTGTGACTAAATATAGTAATTATTGAATTTATGTTCGAACCAAGGTTTCTTACGGCATCCATGACTCATGTAATTGTGTATATAGCTTATAATGTATTTATACTCTAAATTACCATATTTTACAATTCAATAAAAATTCACGTATTTTATAAAAATCACAAAAATTCACCCTAACCATTTTTATAAATGTAGAATTCAAAAATGAACTCCATTTGTTGAAAATTATTTTATAAATATGAGTAATTTAATTTTTAAATAAAATCACTATTTACTCAAATAATACAATTTAAAATTTATTAGTGATTCTATAACACCTTAAAAAATTAAATAAGGTCTCATAAAATTATCCTCAAATAATTAGACAATAAAATATTGATTTATAAATAATTTTTATGAAAAATTAATCTTATTTTATATCATTTTTAGTTATAATATTGTAATTCAATATTTATGAATTACAAAAATACCAACACTTAAATATTAATTTTTAAAATGTTAATTTACTTAAAAAATGATATAATTATATCATAATTTAATTTACAATATGGAAATTTTTTATTCATACTTTGATCGGTGATGTTACTATCCTATTAGCTGGTTTACTATTCATAAGGGTTGCATTACTATTCATTTGCCCATGGTACTGTTTCATGAATATATGTTCCTTAACTTCCAAAAATACCTCTTATTTTATTCATTCTTCATTAATGATGTTTTTATTTTGTTTTATAAGTGATTTTACATGTTCTATACTATATGTAATAAACATAATAAGGTAAATTTCATTGATAGAGTTCTGGGTCTTTACATTAACTCCTAACACGGGTCTAGATTTTGTTTTGGGGAACAAGGCCATAGAAAATGGACCATTATAACCAGTATAAAGTCATATCAGATGGAATAAAATTTTTGATGTTTAACATCATGATACAAGGACATAGAATATATAGTTTAACATATTATAGAAAGTATTGATTGGTGTTATTTTAAATCACATGACTAGGATGAAACATTATAAAGTTTAACATCATTTCACTAAGATATTTTCATGTAGTTTTATGGAATGTTACTGGGAAATGTGAACCACATATGAGATTATTCAAATTATTTTTTAGAAACATTTAATTGAAAGGATGGGTGATACACTCACCAACCATCATGATCAAGGAGTATGATTTCTTAGAGTATAAATTATATGTAGTATAAGGTCCCCCCCTTTTTTGTTTGTGCTTTGGAGGCCAATCCATAGGTGTGATGGGATATTTGTGGGGAAAACCAATTCTCATTGAAAAAATTAATAGATATAGTCCCTTTTTTGAAATCTTTAAATATCTAATTCTGATGAATTTCAAGGTTTTTCAAATTGCTAAAACTTTTCTCATCACACCTCTCAAGTTAATCATGTTGTTTTATTGAGTGTTCAACTCTGGTGAGTTGGGTAAAAATAGAGAAATTAAGATGGAACTAATTCTATCCCATAAATAAGTGAATATGGTTTTTCCATGAAGTGATGCATGTTATGAAACAAAAAGAACCAAAGTCAGGTAATAATTTTCCCAACTAATCTTACTTATACTTGTCTAAAATTTAATAAAAATGTTTGATAGAGTCATGTAAATGGACTATATATTTAAATTTTATACTATATAGTGACCTAATGAATGGTAATATTGAATTTTGTATTCTTGATAAATCCTATTCAACTCAGAATCACAGAAATTGGTGACATTATCTACAAATATTGTGTGGGGGACATTGAATCTGGTAATGACGTCATTTTTCACAAAGTTGGTGAAAACTTTTTTGATACATTCCTCAAAGGATAGAATATTTTCCCATTTGAAGAAGTCTTAAGTTGAAGGAATAATGAATTAATATACCTAAAATTATCTAGTGGGTATGTCCCCATAACATCAACTCCCCAGAGAGAAAATGTCTATGAGTATTTTATGAAGTGAAATAACTCAAAGGGATGATTGTGGAAATTGGCATGTACCTGGAAAGAATAGAAATTTTTGTAAATTTTAGGTAATAATGGGTAAATGAAAGAAATAAAAATCCATGTATTTTTATTTGGTGAGATAGTTTGGACCTTGATTTGTGAGAATTATATGAGCTAGAAGGGACTTATACATCATAGTTAGGATATCCCTTCCCCTAATGTATATAAAGAGAATTCCATCAAAACCCCATTTTTTTTGTCCTTTCGGGATTTAGGGTCACCATAGAGGGGAAATTTGACTCCTCAATGAAACATCCACACAACCTTGGCCCAATCTAATAGAAATATCACTTCTTGGAGGCAATCCAAAATTTGGGGCATATATCCATTAGTGGAATCAATCAATGAGGATATTGGATTATCTTAGTTAAGGGTTTTATTGACTTAACTGATATCTCCTAAATTATTTTTCTTGAATGGGGAGATTATAACACCTCTAAAATTTAGTTTAAAAGAATAATAAGCTTGATAAATTTCCTATAATGAAACAAAAAGCTTTAAGGAAATTAAGATATATTATAGAAAATATTATTATTTAAATGTGGTGTTATAACACTACCATTAAATTAGTGGGTAAGAATATGGGTATCCAAATAATAAAATAACTAACAAATTTCTAACTCAATATAATTTTTTTGATTATTTATTCGGAACTAATTACTGAAATTTTAGTAAAGTCAGTTTTTCTTCAAAAAGGCATTTTACTCAAAAAAGGTTTTTATTTCATTTTGTGCATGAGACTTGTAATAAATTTCTGACAATTTTAGAAATTGTATTTTATAAATTAAAAATAAATTATGAAATTATCATATCAGAATTCACTCATTTTGAAATATCTGGATTTTTTATGAAATGAATTATTTTTTAATGAATAGTTATAAATAATGATTTTTTATTTAATTTAATTTAATTTTTTTAAATCATGTAATTCAATAATACAATTATATTTTCAATTTGGGTTTAAAGTTTCATATGATCAATTTTATTAAGAATAATCAAATTAATTCCATCTTAATTATATATATTTAAGATTTTGATATAAACTATTTTTTTATGATTATAACCACATTTTTATAAATAAGGTTTTTCATTGGGTTTTACACATTCCTATTAAAATGGATCTATCCCATTTTTTGAGTTTTAACCTCGAAATATTTATTCCATATATTTAATCAAGAGGTTCAAATTTTTTAAATAGGTGTCTTTTATTTTTAGTAATTATGAATTGTAACAATGATAAACATATATCACCTCGACAAGGGTATAATAGGTAAAAAAGAAATGCAACCCAAAACATATGCTTATTTTATATAATGGAATAAATTCTTCCATAGATTTAAAAAATTCAAATATTTAGAATTTTTGTGCCATTTTCCCTAGTTATGGAAATTTATATTATTCTATGTAATGAAAATTCCAAAGTGTCACTCTTTGGATGTTAATGTCTCTGAATTTTTATCATAAGGATAAAAGATGTTAAGATAAGATGTAAAGTTTTATTTGTAAAAATAATTATTTTTTAACATGAAAATTTATTTATAATTTTTATTTATTAAATTACTACCTTAATTTTATTTTTCAACATCGTCATAATATTTATTCAATTAATAGAAAATTGAAACAAAAGATTTTATAAATTTTAGAAGAAATAAAATTTGGGGGAATTGTTTTTTTCCACAATTTTTTAGACAAATATAAAATTTTAGAGATGTTTGAAAGGTTTATATTCTAATTACATAACTATATTTTCCACTTTAAATTCAAAGAAGATAAATAGTGTTGAAAATGGCATGAATAACATTTTATAAAAAAATAATTTTTTATTAAATTATTTCAAAATCATAAAAATACTGCAAGAAGAAAATTAGGATAATAAATGGTATAATGTTTTATCCCCTATAAATTTATTATCTATTTATAAACTTATATGTAAAATTAAAACCCTTTAAATTTGAAAAGCTATTTCCGTTATTAATGTTAAAATTGGTAAATAAAGGGCTTAAACCGAATGGTATGTTTTAAAATGACATAAATTACTATAAAAAGTTAATTTTATGTGGGTATTTTTACCTTATCCTCCTTTTAATTTAATATATTTCTATTTGAAAGCATTTTTCTTGATAATGAATTAATTATATTTTTTTCTTCTTGTAATTCTGAGTGTGTCTTTTTGTTTCCTTATAAAAAGATGCCCCTTATCTATTTTATTTACACCACATTGAACCATCTAGTTTGAAAAAACAAAAAATAACTCTCTTATAAATTTCTCTATACATTAATTATAGGTTCTGGTATTCTTAAAAGACGACTCCAATGATCCTTAATGAAGGATCTAAAGGAGGCCTATCGAAGAAGAGATAATCATCATACCCAACCAATTTCAATTTATTTCATATTGTACCTCCTATAAATATGTGTTATTTATCATAAAATAACATATTAAGTATTCCAAATATACTTAAATGTTATTATGATTATGTTATGACCAATATCCAATCGTTTTCCATTAAATGAGAAGTGATAGTATCGCTTGTGCATACATGTGGACTACTGCCTTTACGTAGTGATCCAATTCATTTTCCATAACCATATTTATTGTATGGTTATTAAGATGAGTTTAAATTTTATATATTATATTTATGATGGAATTATTCCACTATAATTATAATATCATATATACCTTCTTACATTCTAATCCTTTAAAAAACGATAATATTTCTTGTGCATAAGTATTGACTACCACCTCAATGAAGCGATGTGATCAATTTTTTATTTACACTTTACATGGAAATTAATTTGGATAGAATTAATGAACAAATATGATATATATTATTTAACAATTATTCTTTAATGGCGAATTATTATTTACCATTATTTTATTCCATCATCGAAAAGTAATAAACAATCATGTATATGTACGACCTACCGTCTTCATGATAAGTGTAATTCATTTTTATATTTCTACATTTTATTAATGAAAATACTTATAATTAATATATATTATATTTATATCATATTTAATATTACAGATATTATGGAACCATGATGCAATTACATGGACCAAAAATACTAAAACAAAATTCTCGTGAAAAATGAAACAATGAAAACACTAAAAAAGACAATTTTAATAAAGATTTATTAAAAAATGTGTGTTAAAATGTTATAAGTGGATAATATATTATATTATATGTATGTATATGAATTTTTATTGAATTACAATAATTTTTTAATTTATCAAACAAGAAGTTAATGTTATTTTAAAGAAAGTGGAACTATTGGTAAGGGGTTTCATATCACTTTTAATGTTGTGAGACTTATGCCATATTAAATTTATTTTTCACATTTATTTATATATAATGACTATAAATTTATTTATGAATAATTCATGAAAATATGAGGATTTAAAAACCAATTTAAGTTTATCTATTTCATGGGGTTTTGGTACGTATATTACCAAAGTAGTATATGATTTATGTTAAAATTTCATTGTTTATCAGGATTATTTTTTATTAAGTTTACAATGATGGAATTTTATGACCCATATCTCAATAAAACCATGGATTTTATTATCATAGAGTTAATTTTAGAGATTTAATAATTTACTATCACTTTACGGTCTTTTATTATTCAAGAGACTGAAATTATATTTCTAAGGGAATCTAACTTGACTTCTCTCTTGAGTCAAAAATACATTTTCTTCCATGTCCACATTTTCATTAAAATTATTTAAATAATGTTTTAATATTTTGATATGAATTTTTAAATTAAATTTTACCCATATTTATTTATTTTTTATTTCTTTTGAAGGAATATTCTTGTCATTTTCTAAAAAATGAAGTTTTGAATTTTTATGAAAAATGTGAAAGTAACCTTTGTTTTAACATTCTTGGATTGAAAAAAATTTCCCAAAATCATGACTACTCAATTATTTTAATCTTAATTTAAAATTTTCAAAGGATTTGTTCTAATAAATTTTTTCTATAATATTTTCAAAATTTATATATTTTATATAAGTGATTTCAAAGTGAAAAGGTTATTTTCTTCAAGAAATATCACTTGTGAAATTTTAAAGAATTTTTATATAATATAACATCCTTTGATGTTACAAATTTCTTACTAGGTATAGGATCCAAGGAATATTATTTGTCTCGATGATATATTATTATGATAATGATATTTTTATGAAATCTATTTCTTTTTCCTGGGTTATCATGCACAATGAATAATTTTGGATCTTATGGAACTCAAATGAATGTATTGTGATTATGTAATAGATATACCTATAATTATATACCCATATAATGCATTGGGTACAGATGGATAACTGATGAGATAAATGTTTTATTCAGGAATCTGATTTCATATTACGAATTTTATGCATGTATCTGAATTTAATGTTTATTTGATTATGCATGGACCTGATTTTCATGTCCATAAGATTTTGTGTGGACCAATTTTGATGTAAATAAGTTTATACAAGGGACTAATTTCATGTCCTTAACTTAATAAGTAAACTTATTGTTATTTATACATGTTTACAACGTCATAAGATTATGTTTCTTCTATATTTATTTGACTTTTTTATGATCTCATGTATCACGAATGATTATGTATGATTCCACACTCTTATGGAAATTGTTTTTTATTATGATGAAGTTTTATGCCACAACTCATGTTTATGATATATGATATATTGGGTATGAAATTGTTAATTTATTATCCCGGTCTGATACCCTTATACAAATATTATGATCATGTATTTTCATTTATTGATATCTTCTATTTTTACCCTTACCGATCATTTAATCTCACCCTTTCTTATGTTTTTTATTTCAGAGGTTAAGAAGAATGGTTATATGTAGGGTATACCTTAGAAGTGTTCTATGGTGTAAACATTGAATATCTTTCATAAAAATAGGATTCTGTATCTATTCTCTATAGTAACTAAAAATATATAGTCATGGAATGGATTGTAATTTTATGTATCAAATATTCATAAAAATGATTTAATATTTATGTATATAAATATTGGGATGATATAATTGTCATTAGAGAATGGTTTTTTAATAATTGGTTATTATGGTAAGAAAAAATTGGTGAAAAACTTTGGAGTATGTCTAATTACAGGATAATATCATAAATTTTGGTAAGAAATAGATTGTGTGGTTTTCCTATAAATAAATTCCTCTCTATATACTAAATGTGGATTTTGTTTTAGAATATACACAACTAGGATTAATAACCCCAAAAGGAGTTGGTTGAGTATATACCGACCAACATTGTAGTGCATGGTAAGTGTGTCCTTACTGTATACCAGGTTTGACACTCCCATGAGATATTCTGAAGATAAATGGAATTTTACTTATGAACCATTATGAAGCATTTGAATGGATAATATCCAAGGATGGCCTATGTCAAACCAAATGTTTTATATATTGAAAATAATGTGTCATGATTTAGATATCATATTAAAGAGTTTTCAAGATTATATAACTTCTAACAATGACTAATAATTAATTAATTAATTAATTAATTAATTAATTATTTTTCAAACAGTGACTATTACTTCTCACACTATACTTTTTGGTTTTTTTCAATTTATAAAACCTGAGGAAATAATTTTAACAATGAATGTAATGAAAAATTTGTTGCATGTCTTCTTGAGACACTAAATGGATTTTTATTTGGGATGAAATATTTCATGATAATACTTTCTTAAATCTGTCAAGCTATGAGTACTATCATAGATCATCCTGAAGTTTATAATACCTCAAGAAGGTCGAAACACAGAATTACATATTTTTTGAAATAAAATACACCCTCGTTCAATGGGTATTCTTATATTCTAATTGATGAGAAATGGATCTATGTGATGGAAAATATATTTTCTATTTTTTTAGTGCTCGGACTATGAAAATTATTTCCTGGTTGTTTATTGATTGGAAGGGGAAGCAGATAAATGGTGGAATATTGTTAAGAATAATATGTAATAGGAAGAAATTTAATCCCTAGAATGGGTTGAATTTAATATTATATTTTTAGTGGGTTATTCCCTTATACTATATGTATAGAAATGATGTAATAATTCAATGAGCTTAAGTGGAAGGATGATGAATGCATTGGTATATATGAGGTAAATTTTACAGGACATTCAATGTATGATTATGGTTTAATCATCAACCCTTAAATCATTATTCAATTATTGAAGGATTTTAAACTAATTATATGAATGAAATTATCTGTAATGGACTTTGGAAGCTACAAATAAATTGTTCTATGTGTACTCAAAGTGAAAATGGAAGTTGAAAAACTCATGGTTCTGTTAATAGAAAAAGAATATATAGTTTCATATAATATCTAATGATATGTCACATAGAGGGAAGGAAAAGTTTCATCCTCCTATTAATAAAATGTTGGGAAGGTTTAATATGGTGAATTACTAAAATTAGTATCAAGATGTTTCAAGTGTGGTGAGCCTAGCCATAGATAAAAAGAATGTCAAAGTGATATGAAGAGGACAATCAATGAAATTATTAGAGAGAGATATCAAAAAAATACACCACTGATACTTCAATAATATATATTAAAGTAGTTTGGGTATTCTATGAATCAATGACCTAATATAAGTTCTAATTATGCTAATAATCCACAAAACCTCTAATGTCAAAGAATAAAGGGAAATCTTATGAAATGTCAACAGTTGAAGTTAAACATGATTTATAGGGAACATTTATCCTTTAGTCCAGAGTTGGGGATTCCATATTGAAGTTTTTATAAATAATCCCTATTAAAATATTATACTTTAGTGAAATATAATGTGAATATAAGAATTGATAAGTTATATTTACATAGATTCCATATAAAGTTTTTGAAAAAAGAAATCATATTTGATATTATGAATTAACCTATAAATTTCTATCATTGAAAGGATGAATCCTAAATCCCAATGGAAATATTTTTAGCTAAGATAAGATCTTATTTAAATATTAAATGTTGAATTATCTTATGGAATAATATATTATTTTATTCTGAGTTTATTTTTGGAAAAGATTAAGATATCTTAGACAATATATGATCGTGGTTTACGTATATTTATGTGATCCATTATGAGACAATGATTAAGTTGATTAAGGAAGCATATGAGATCAAATCATTCTAATACATGGGTTTAAATCTTGTTTAAACATATTTTAGATTATCCATAAGGTCAACTATTAATGGTATGTATTAAGTTGAATGTTATTATTAATGTTCTAGAGATTAATATATTTTATTTATACATATTGGATAACTTTTTCCAACCATTTTTTGTTAAATATTTTAAGAAACAAGTAATGAATTATCATTATTTTGTGGATCATATAATCCATTGAAAGTTAATTTTTGTGATATAGGCATGGAAAATTCACTTCTAAAATTCATTTTATCAAGTAAGAGATGAAGTGGAAATTGATCGAAGCACAACCAAAGTATAAAAGTTTGTTTATTAAATGAAATGATATCAAGTAAGTGTATTTTACCACATTTTATATATTGATAATAAAATAATATCTAATATTTTATAAAAATGATCATAAAAAATTATATACTTTTACTATCATTTACGTTGAATTGATGTCCTTTTCACTCATCACATAATTATGGGTTCACTACCATCAAATTTCTTATTAGCACGTTCTCTATCAATAGATATTAGCCCTATGATGATAGTTTTATATGTCCTCCATATATAAATTTTAACTTCCCACTAATCTTATCTTTATTTGGGAACATGATTATGTGCTATTTTAGGTAACCATTATGTTTCCCATTGTCCCCGTTTAAAAGTAGCTTTATTATCCCTCATTACAGTGTGGGTTTTCAATAAAGATATTTTAAATATGGATCCTTTGATGAATGAGAAAAAATGGTGAGAGAAAACATTATTTATGTGGGATATAACACCCTAAAAAATTTGTTTAAAATAATAATAATCTCGATATCTTTCTTAACACAGAACACCAAGCTTCATGAGAATTAGCGTGTATATATATATATAATAAAATATTATTATCTCAATGATACTGTTATGACATAGATATTGAATTGAAGGGTATGACTATGATTAAATAAAATAAAAAATATATGTATAATGGTCCCAATTAGTACAAATTTATTGATTAATTCTTGGTAAATAATCACTCAATTTTTGGTAAATCCATTTTATGCTTCCAAAAGGATTTTTTTCAAATTTTCTATTGCATTATATTTATGTAAATTATAAATAATTTTTTGAAAATTTAAAAATTTTATGTTATAAAATATAATTTCTTTTGAAATAATCATATCATAATTCACTTTGTGTGAATGTTTTTCATTTTTCTGAAATGTTTAATTTTTCAGGAAATATTGAAAATACCATTTTTTTCAAATACTGTCATTTCCTTTCATTAAATAAAGTAATTAAAAGGTCCAATTATATATTGGATTTGGTCATAAAGTTAAATAATATCTATTTGATTCTTAATAATATAATTATTTCCAATTGAATTAGTATATTCATGATTTTTATATATGTTAATTTTTATTCTTAAAATCACACCTTTTCTAAAAGGTTTTTTTCATTGTGTTGTATGAATTTATATTATAGTTGATTTATACCACTTATAGGTATTTAATATTGAAAATATTATAACATATATGGAATCAAGAGGTTGAAATTTCATAAATAGGCTACTATTATGTTTGGTCATTATGAATAGTAATAGTGATAAATTCTTATCTCCTCAATAATGGTTAAATGGGTAAAAGAGGTTTAAAACCAAGAGATAATATCTGAAAATAAAACCCAAAACTTTATCTTATTTCATTGGATGTATGATATTTAACCATATATATCAAATATATGTTATTTTGGTGTAATTACCAATTGATAATGAAATTTATATTATTCTAGATATTGAAAATTCCAAAATGTCACTCTCTTGGATTTAATGTATCCACTTTTTTTCATAATGATTAAAAGAGGATAAGTTTTGTTATAAATGTCTACATGACATAAGAATTAATTTTTTTATGATGGTAATTTATTTATAATTTTTAGTGATTATATAATTATGTTAAATGCATATGAAACCCCAAAAAAATATTTATTCAATAAATAAATAAAATAAAATAAATGATTTTAAAAATATTAACATTTATATAATTTGGTTGAATTATTTAGTTATAGGATATATATATATATATATAACATTTAAAATATGTTCTAAATAATTATATAAAAATTCCATAAATATATTGATGACTTTAAATTCAATCTAAATGAATATTTTTAAAAATGACATTAATGATATTTTATGAAAAATAATATTTTATTAAATTATTTAAAATTCATAAAAATATTTATAGATGAAAATTAAGAAGATAAATGGTAAAAATATTAATGTATTTTTCATTTTTGAGATATTTTTTAACTTTTAAGTAAAATTACAACCTTTTAAGATTGAAAAAATCATTATAGTAGGTACGGTTAAAATCAGTTAATGAATGAGTTGGAACAAATGAAGTGGTCTAAAATAAAACCAAAACCTACATAAATTTATTTTTTGGGACATTTTTACATTATATTATTTTTATTTTTATTTATATCCATTTTTAATAATTTGGATTGAGAGTGAATTAATTGTATTTTAATATTTTTAGTAATTCCATGTGGTTCCTTTACCTCCCTTATAAAAAGATACCCTTTTCAATTTTCTTTACCCCACTTTAAGGCATATATCTCTATAAAAATCCACAGAATAGTCTTATATACTCATCTATACATGAATTATATGTTTTTTATTCTTAAAATACCATTCCAATGGTCATTAAGAATTTATCAAATGGAGGCCTATCAAAGAACAAGTAATCATCCTACTTGTCCTATTTTAATTTATTTATTAGTTTACCGACAATAAATATATGGTATTAATCATAAAATAATAATTTTTTTACATTAATATACTTAAATTTTATTGTGATTATGTTAAAAACAATATCTACCCTCTATTATATCAAATAAGAATTTAAAGTATCGCTCATGCGTATGTGTGGACTACCGTATCCACATAACGAGGCAATTAATTTTACATCACCATATTTCATGGATGGTTATTATGATGAGTTTAAGGTTTATATATTAAATTTGTGACACAATTATTCTTTTAAAATTATTATATCATATTTATATTCTTACCTTCCAATCAATCATAATATTATAATGTTGCTCGTGTGTTTGCGTGGACTACCACCTCCAGGAAGCAATGTGATTAATTTTTCATTTATTCCATACATGTATGGTAATAAGGATAAAATTGATGAATAAATATTATATATTTAATATAATAATGAATCATTAATTGTGATTTATTATTTAACTTTCTTCAATTACATCTTTATAAAAGTGAAAACAACGTTCATTTGTACGTACGACCTACCTTCTCCATGAACAGTGTAATTAATTTATTTATATATACATATTATAAATAACTCTATATATGTATATAATGAATTTATATGATATTTATATCATGTATAATATTCTAGAGTTTATGTAACTATTATCCAAGTATAAGTTCATCAACTATTGATCAAAAATTATACTGAGAAATGAAACAATGAACACAAGGAAACTATTATTTAATTAGGAGTTACTAATAAATGGGTGTCAAATTGTTATCAGTGTATCATATTTGATATTATAAGTATTTACATGAATATTTTATACTATTATAGTAAATTTAAATTTATTTTAAAATACTTTAAGGAACTTTCAAAGTAATTCATACTTGTGGTAATGGTTTATCATATCAGTTATTTTTCTATGAGACTTATGCTATATTCATGAATTATTTCTATTATATGGTCTATATATTACCCATGATTTTTTTTGAAGATTTAATGAAAATTATGAAGACTTAAAAATCCACATAATGTAATCTCTTTAATGAAGTTTTGATACTGAGATTACCAAAGTAGTAAGATATTGATGTTATAATATAATTATTTATCAAGATAGTTTATAATTAAGTTTTTTATTATGTAATTTTATGACATATCTCTCAATAATCCCATGAATTTTATTATCATATGTTTAATACTCGATATTAAATATTTTTTATTCATTTCCATCTATATAATAATATGAGTTACTAAAAGAATATTGTTAAGGAAATACAACTTTATTTCTTTCTTCATTAAATGTACATATTTTGATTAAATTTTTTTCAAGAATGTTTTACTATTATGATATTAATTTTTTATTTAATTTTTTCTCATTTTCTCATTTTTAATTGTTTTAAAGAAATTTTCTTCTAATTTCGTGAATGAGACACTTTTGACTTTTTGTGAAAAATGTGATATGAATATTTGTCTTAACATACATATAATGAAATGAATTTCCAAACATTATGACTTCTAAATGATTTTAATCATCCTTTATAAGTTTACAAGTTTTTTTTTCAAAGAATTGTTTTTTCATAATATTTTGAAAATTATTATATATTGAAGTATTTATTTCAAATTGAGAAGAGTATTTCAATCAAGAAATATTCCATGTGATATTTTAATATACTTTTCATCTAAGTTAACATCCTTTGATATTACTTATGCTTAAGTTGGTATATGATTCAATGAAACTATACTAATTATTTCAAAAGATGGTTTATTTTTATGAAGATGATATTTTTATGGAACATGTATCCTTTCTCTAGGTTATGATTTATAATTAATGATTTATGATATTTTGGAACATATATGAGTGGATTATGATTATATGGTGGGTGTACCTATAATTATTTATCACTAAAATGCACCGGGTAAATACGGATAACTCATGAGATAAATATTTTATGCATGAAAATGATTTCCTACTCACAATTTTATACACGGACCATTTTTTTGACCATAAGATTATGTGTGGACTTAGTTTTCATCCCCATTAGATTATTTATGGACCTGGTTTTATGTTCATATGTTTATACGATGGTATGATTTAATTTCATTAACATAATTAGAGCACCTGTTTCTATGTATACATGTTCAAAATATTATGGAAATATGTTTTCTCAACATTCGCACGTCTATGTTATGATCTCATAGATCTTGATAGATTATTGATGTTTTAACAATCTTATTAATATTATATATTACTATGTTAATGTTTTATTTCATGACTCATGTTTATGATATTTGATAAAATGGGTATGAAATTTTAATTTATGATCATGATCTCATCCCCTTATGCTTATCTTATGTACAAGTATGATCGTTGTTTGTTATGTCCAATGGTTACCTTTGCTAAGAATCTAAGATCACCCTTTCATATTTTCTTCCCTTCTATATGTTAAGAAGAATGGGCTTAAGTAGGTTATACATAAGAAGTATTATATGTGGAAAAAATGAAGATACATCATGGAATATGAGGATTATTTATCTATTATCAAAAGTCACTAAACATTTACAGTTATATCAAGGATTGTAAGGTTTTGTATATAATATTTATCTAAATTGTTTCACTATTTATTTATGTAAATTATGGGTTTCCATAGATACCATAATATGATGCGAAACAAAGATAAAAATCTATTCCTAGTCTATGTTGTAGTGGGTCAACCCCCAAATCTTAGAGCTAGTGCCAGCTACCAATAAATTATAATAAGTTACAAGGAAACACTTCCAAAAGGACTGATCAATTTAGTCTTCTTGGTAAACTTGATATATACATGAGTCTTACATTATATTAGAGATGCACAAATTACAACATAATTTTTTTCAAAATAATAACTTTAATTAATCTAGAGTATCTCTATGTAACATCCCTGGTAAATAAAGAGTAAGGAATTTTCATATTTATTAATATTTGTGAATTAAATATTAATTCTACTTTAAAGGTGATTCTATGTTCAATGGAGTACCCAGCACACAACAATGGGATTCTTCGAAATCTCTTGTTGCACCCTAGGCTGAGTCATATTGAAAAATAATAATATAATATTATTTTAAAGGGTAGTTAATGCCTAGCCATTTTATTGGTGGGAATGAACATAACTAACTAAAATATGATTATATATGTTTTGTAAATGTTTTCACATTTATCCAATAAATGTTATAGGTATAAAATCTGAATGAATCAAATTTTAAGCATAAACACTCTAATATTCTTTAAAAGGTCGATTTACCACCTTTTGATGGCGAACCCTTTTTAAATATAGTTTTTTGTCACTTTTATATGTTTTATTTGAATACATAAATTTCTTATTTAGAATTGGTATATAAAAATTTACTTAGGATGAAATGTTGGTATTTTTCTGATAAAGTTCATTTTTAATGAATAGTGAAAAATACTGTTTTTAATTCAAAACGACATTTTAATATAATATATTTATATAGTTAGATTTTTTTTATTTTTTTTAAAGTGTAATTGGATTATATTTTTACCATTTTATCCAATTTTGTTCATAGGAATTAATTTTACTTTTAAATTGGACATAAACAAGTGTCAATCTTATGATAGTTATTATTTCTTAAAAACATGCCTTTTCGTTTTGACAACGGAAATTAATTTTTAATTAATTAATGAAACATATATGTTTTGAATTTGGTAAAATAGACATCAATTTTTAATTTGGAATATCAAAATTATCTTTGGTTGAATTTTTTGTATTTGTCTAAAAACGTTCCATTTTTTTATGAATAGTGAAAAAATAATGTATGGCAGTTTAAAACCGACTTTCTCATTTAAACAAAATTTTACAACTTTTGTGAATTTAATTTCAAAAATTCAACATACATGGTTTTAATCAATAAGTAAAATTTGGTTCAATAAGATGAAAATATATTTTTTTTGAATAGTAGCTTTTGATTTTTATTTTCTGCGGTTAAAGGTAAATAGGGTAATTCAAGGTAAAAATAATATTATAAAATTACCTTAACACTTGTCATAACCTTATTGGATGAGTAATGGCTGACCAATTGAGTGCTTGGGTTAGAATTATGGCTTTTGAATTCCATTTGGGTTAGATAATGAAAATAATAACTTTTTATTTAAGGTAAAAAACATATCATAAACATGTATTGTTTTGACCAAATAACTTTAATGTTGCATTATATAATTGATATCTTTGACTATAAATAGTCATTAGAAAGCTAAAAAGAATTCCTACATTATGGTATTTTATTTATAATTTTTATAAATTATATAAATAAATTTAATTATGACACAATGGTGATTTAGTAATTGCTTCATTAATAAAATATTCAAATAAACGATATTATAAATATTAAAATAAATTTAGTTTTAGCATTTTTATACCATCCAAATATTTTATAGATTATTAGGACTTTTTATCTTTGAATTATTAATGTTTTTTTGAAAGAATCAATGTCACAACCTGGCCCATACTGGGGATTGATCTGTAACTACCACAAGCCTGCCTCCATTGGCCAGGGGCAGGCGACTAGCGCTGAATACACAACAAACTAGGGGAGGAAATTGCCTAAGAAACTACACACACACACACACACACAAAACTGACACAATGAAAAAGTATATATTGAAAGAAAGAAAGATACAACACTACTACAAAATGGAAACGAAGCATATATGCATCGACCTCTAGACAGTACATGTACAAGAAAATTAGACTGAAAGGGAATGGGAAAAAATACACACCCAACTAGAAAAGTGCCACAACCTGGAAATAGGTGAGAAAGTAAAACAATTAGGAGAGTCCCACTCTTGAATCCCAAGCTATGACCACTGCACATGGTCCAAGTGCCCCATATCCATAATCTCCTCTGATATCATGATCAACCTATCCATCATCTGCAATGGCACACCAAATGCTGGAAAAGCCCAAGGAGGGGTGAGTATGGGAATACTCAGTAAGATTCCCGAAAGGCTCGAGGGAGCTGCAAGAGAGGTACTGAATAGGGGACCAGTAAGAGATATAAAGAAGATTACTAGTATGGGAAGAAGGTATAGTAAAATTGGAAATGATTACAACTCAACCCAACAAGAGAGTGAAAGTAGACTCATCCAAACAGAAAGAGCTTGAAACTGTTAGGAGATGAAATCCCTGTCAAATCTTCGCTACCTATAGTAGGATAGTGGACTCGTCCAACCACGAGAAGATAGACACGGAAAGAACATGGCATACCCCACACGTCTTCTCCTCTCTTAGAAGTGGGGTAGCCAAAGCCCAAGGGGTGGGTACTAGAAACAAGATATATATATATCTGTGTGTGTGTGTGTGTGTGTGTGTGTGCTCAGTCAAAGAAACCCAAACAATGGAGTAAGGGGATCTCTGTTCCAAATATGAGCCCAAGAAAGTGAGTAGACATCACTTCCAAGATAAAGCCATCTGCAATGCCAAACCCCAAGTCACATCTACCCAGGAAGCCCAAGTTAGAGGAGCCCAAATCACCACACCTCGATATTATCCACTTTGGGCGACACTAACTCACCTGCATGGTTTTAGGTCATGTCACAAGGGCACATCTCAGTGGGTAATGTTCCCCTTTTGTTTGTGGGTCCTTAGGTAAGTCAAGCCATGCCTCACCACTGTGCTGTATGGTCGAGGGTCGTTTCTGAACCATCAGGCACTACGCTAACCGACCTGCTGGGAGAGTCATCCTGATATCTCCTCGAGGACTACACTTTGGGTCATCTCGGTATCTCGTCGGGGACTACACTATGGGTCAGCCGAATATCTCCTCGAGGACTACTCTCTTGGTCAGCCATGTATATCGTTGGGGACTACACTCTGGGTCATCCCGGTATCTCTTAGGGGACTACTCTCGGAGTCAACTCGGTATCTTGTCTGGGACTACACTCTTGGTTAGCCCGGTATCTCCTTTGGGACTAAGTTACCTAGCCTGGAAGCAGGGTCAGCCCAGAACTGCACTGGTAATCCCTGGTGGATGGTACCTCTTAATAATCATTGAAGATCACTAGCCAAACATGTTGGATTGTACCTCTCAGAAAAGCACTGAAGAACACTGATCATCCCTGCTGGATGACACCTCTCAGAATAAGTATCTAGGAACTCTGATCATACCCACTAGATGGTACCCTTCATAAAATCATTGAGGAAATCTGATCATCCTTTCTATATGGAACCTCTTAGAAAAGCATCTATGAACATTGATCATCCCTATTGGATGGTACCCCTTGGAAAAGCATCGAGGAACTCTGATCATCCCTACTGGATGGTACCCCTCAGAAATCACTGAGGAACACTTGCCATCCCTACTAGAGGGTGCCTCTCAGAAATCACTTATGAACACTATCCATCCCTACTAGATGGTACCTCTTAGGAATCACTAAGGAACAATGACCATCCTTTCTTGATGGTACCTCTCAAAAAGCATGCCGCTGCAGTCATCGTGTGTCACCCCGAATAGGCATTTCACCCTGAACATAACCTACAGTATCTCAAAATCCACTACAGAGGGAACCATCACATTCCACATGAACAAACACTCAGGTTAGGAAACTCATATGCCAAATTCTAAGCCTAAAAGAAGGAGATACGATAGATAAAAGATTCATAAAGTGGTACATGGTGAGTGTGGGGCCCACACGTTGTGTGGCCTCACATCTTTGCTTAGCTGTGTACCTTTCCATACTCTGGTACTAAACTAAAAATCAAGTACCCCTTAGGCGTGGATGTGTACTCCTAGAGTACATGAAATCTATAGCCAAAAGGTTAATGAGCGTGCAATGCTCATTGTTAAAGCAAAGGTCGAAAATGTACTTTTACACGAAGGCCTCCTTAAATGGCACTGTATAACCAAAAAAATCACACCGTTGTGATCCTTGGAGTAAAATGCCCAAGATAAACTATTCATTCACCCTGAACATACATCCAATGGAAAAGTCATATATCTCCATATTGTGCTTGAATGTCATTATGTGGGGCCCATACCTTGGTCCCAAAACAAACTATATGGATCACACCATTGAGATCCTATCAAAAAAACACACTAAATCGACTACTCATTCACCTAGAATGGATACCCACTGAAAAAGTGACATTCCACTATAATGCGTGTGAACCGGATTCGTGGTGTATTCACCTCAACTTTGGTTTAAACACCTGCAATTAGTCTTGAAAATTCCACCTCATAGTCAGGGACATGAGGCCGCTGATGGCCTGCCAATCCGATTTTGTGTGAGAGAGTTATGACCGATGTAGTATTCCTCAACAATAACAACGACAACATTGGGGTGTTTTGTTGGCCCAATCCACAAATCAGAATTTAATATTCAACCATAGACTTGAATCGACCATCTTAAAGACAGAGTTATGTCGTAGCTGATAGCAAGTCAATCAAACATCGCACATAGAAGCTAGGGCAGATCAAGGATTTAATAATAATAATAATAATATTTTTATTTAATTGTTTTGGGTACCTGATCCACAAATTTGAAAGAGACATCCAATGTTGGACTCATAATTTCCGTCTCGAAGTTAGGGTGGCACTTCTGCTGACGGTTCGAAAAACCATGATCACATGAAGAATTTATATTCAAAATAGAGTTTTACCCAGAAAACTAATAATAAAATTATTATATTATTTTTATTTTTATTTAATCAATCTTTATTTTTCTAAGGAGTCACACGCTCAAACCATTTTCTTCCGCATGCTTAGTGCATAATCCCCAATTTCATCCTCCATTATCATTTATTTCTCTTTTTTTTTATTTTCATTAATATCTTTTGATTCCTCTCTCCAATCTCTTATTCCCTAAATTATGAAACTCATATTCCGTACGACACGTCAAACCTATTCACAGAGCCACCACAATGAAACTACACTACCAAACAAATGACACTTGACCTCCTAAAAACAAGCATGTGGTACCAGATATCACACTACAAACACCAGATCTCCCTTTATTTACGATTGACCACTATGCCCTGCTGGCCACTGTCCACTCCTTTGGAAACCAATGATCACCACTCATGATGCTACCTTGGACTACTAGAACCCACCGTCTGCCTTGCTGCATGGAGCCTCCATCTTCTACCTCAGCCTGCCCTGCCGCTGGCAACCTCCCCTAGCTCGTACCAGCTGACTCCCTTCACCCTCACCCCTGCTCCTCCGACTTTCCAAACTGAGTATGGAAACTCTGGAGATAAAACGTTTCAGATCTCCTATAAAAAAAATTGCACCTCCTTTGGTCACAAATTTGTGTCGGCATAAATGGTGCGATGTGTTAAAGATCAGTTTCATGTTGATTCATTGTCAGGTATTTATCAAACTACTGACCACAATAAATGATGGCGATTAACAAAGGTAGAATGAAGAACAACTCATGATTAACAAATCTAACATATGACTTCAGCTATTGTTCGGATTAGGCTTGATTAATTGTTGTTACAATTATGAATGGAGAACCAAAATCAATAATTAAAAAAAATTGATGAAAGTAGTTTAATTCAATTTATAGGGTAGCACAAGGGCACAAATTGACAAGTAGGAAATCAATATGCTCAATGTTTAGTCCAGAGCATAACAATACTAGAGAAGTGTCCTACCTGGATTGGTTTAATCGCTGTTGATGAAGATCCCACATGCACAATGGTCGAGAGACACTACTACGTTCGACCCTCCTAGTTCTGCCTCAATCAAAAATTTCATTGTCATTCTTCATTTGTCAATGGGAGGAGGAGGAGAAGAGATGAAGGGAGGGTTAGTCGTCATTAGCCAAACTGAATTATGAAGACAACCCCCACTAAACAAATAATTTATGATATCTCATTAGGTTAAAAGAGTTTTTAATTAACAAATTAAATAAATAATCATTTAATCATTTAATTATTTTCCCACGATGGTGCATAAACCAAACACCTAGCACAGATAAAGGTTATACACTACCTAGGGTAAAGCCTTTGTTCTGAGCTCATCAGTGGTCTCGGATTTCTCATTCAAGCCCTTGTCCCTGAGTTATTAGGGTTTGATCTCTTAAATGAATAATTTAATATTTTAATTTTCCTTTTTAACACAACTCCAATGAGCGAGGGGTATGAACATCCCTTTCCAACTTATTTTATGTCACATCTAGGGGAAACACCATGTTATAGACCTAACTGAATTCTTGTATTTTTTATCCAATCAACCCTTTAATAGATATCCCATTTTCTTTAGTTAACCATGTGTGCATAATATAAAAACACTTAACATTTTTATAAAACTAATTTTGTCACACAAGGCCTCAGAATTTTATGTCGTCTCAGCACTCAACTCTAGAAATATTCATAGAAATATTTCAAAGTTTTATTTGGAAAAAACCTGGTCTCTACAATCCAGTTGCTTTGTATTTTTTTTAAAATTCTTGATATGAATAGTAATAAAATTGACATAAAAGAGTTTTTAAATCAATAAATATTTTATTAAATGATAAAATAATCCTAAAAATCTAAAATTCATCCAAATGACATATATGATGCTAAAAATGTCATTAATGATCCATTTGGGTCGCTTGACATTTTTTAGTAATATATTAACCATATAGTATGAATATATAAGAGGACATGGTAAAAGTTAAATAATTTAACAAAGGGTTAAATAAGAAAGATAAGGATTAAAAAAATCCAAAACCTATCCAATTCTTATTGGATGATTTTATTTATACTTATATGAAACTTATCTACAAATTAATTATGTTTTGAGTTGTTTGAAACCAAAAATATTTTTATTATAAAATAATATTTTCAAACATTCCTAAAGATCCCCTCATATCACTTGTAAATGGACATCACCTCTAACCCATTAAACACACCTATCAATCCCCTTGGCTCATACAACCTCTACCCAAATAAGCTCCCAAGATCCCTCTATTCCTCCTAGAAGCCTTACCTTTGGTAGAAAGAACTTCAAGGAAGACTTTTGGTTCAAACCAAAGAGAGTTACCTGATTTTAAGGATATTAAAGAATGAACGTGTCATGTTGAACATGAGGTAAGGGAATTCGTCTCAATATCCTTTCATTGAGGAATATTTTGATTTATACAAGACTTTCTTTTATATGATGTATAAACCCCTATGACTTTTTATTTCATTCAAAGGGAATCTTTTTCTATATAGAATTTTACTAAATGAGAAAGGGGATGTTTCTTTTTAACGTATGCGATGACAACAACATTTTCACCTTCGTGAGCGTTATTTGATATTTGACATCCCTAACAAGCCTTAATGTTTTTCAAAGAAAATTAATTACCACATACACTTTTATGTATTTTGGTATTGAAAATGGATTTGATAATGTATTTGTTATGTTAATATATTTAAATGATATATTGTTATTGAAATGTGGAAATGTAATCTTTCCTTTATGTTTGTTTTATGTGTTATGAATATGTTATGGTTCCTGGGAATTGTTTACATATACAGGTGGTTCCATGATAAACCTAGGGTGGGTGAGCTTGGGATAACTCTCCAATGCATTGGGTAACATGACATAGGTAAATGTTAATGTTTCTCCTAAGAGATTTATCGAATATACAGTGATGGATATTCCAATGTAGCTCGCTATGTAGCTGTGAAAGCTACAATGTAAGTATGATATGGATGCCACAAGTTACCTTTATGATTTATGATTTCCATGTGTTATTCATAAATCTTACGATTTTGTTTGGTATGTTAAAGATTGAAAGGTATCATTTCATTTATTTATATGTATTTATAGACAAATATTATTTTCCTCGTTTTATAATGATTACATATTTTTTCATGATCATCCCAAGTTTTTGAAATGTTTTTTCACAAGATACAATGAAGGGTAAGAGAAATGAAGAATTCAAGAATATTTTTATCAAGAAAATGACACTTGTTTTGTTTTTACATATTTTATTTTATAAAAAAATTGATACTGCGTAGAAGTGTCTACTTTGTAACAATTGATATGTAATGTAATAATTATGGCCTAATTCTCTAAAACTATAAACCTAAAAAGACCCTCAATGTGAATTATTAACTTAATTCAAGATTATTTAATGTTTAAGGTTGGGTCCTTATAGTTGGTATTAGAGGGTGGTTTAGATAACTTTATGAGTTAGAATATTGTTAAATTCATATCCATAAATTAATTTATGTTTAGATTGAAATGATATAGAATTTAAAAATTACCATGTTGATACACGTAATATATTTTTGTGTTCAGAATGTTTTTCCATAGAGGAAACAAGGTAGCTATGATGGGACAAAATCAAGAGGAAAATAACCTTCCATATCAGCAACCTAAGATGGTCAAAATCCAAACTGAATGGTTTGTTGTAGTGATAGAACAATTTAATTAGGCTATAAATGGTGGTGGTATCCATGCACGAGATCAGCTAGATCAACTACAGATGAACATGTTAGTAGTGGAGCATTTCATGAAGCAACATCCCCCGACATTCAGAGGATCATCTAACCCTATTCTAGCTGAAGGGTGGATTAAAGAACTGGAAAGGATTTTTGAGGTCACGAGGTGTTCAAAACATCAGAAGGTAAGTCTTTATATTTACCATTTTGAACGTGAAGCTGATTAGTAGTGGTCAATGGTGAAAAATTTCAGGGATAATGAATAGATTGATGCTCTTGATTGGGATGAGTTCAAAGGTATGCTTCATGAGAAATATTTTCTTAAAGTGGTTCATCTTAGGATGGTAAAAAAAATCTTGTAATTGTGATAGGAAGACAACTCCATTGAAACTTATGAAGAACAATTCACTCGATTGGCAAGTTGTGCTCCAAATTTTATACGATATCTTGATATAAAATCAACCATTTTTTCTTAGGATTAAAGCTAAAGTATCCAATGGATTTAGCTTCCCATGAGTTCAAATGTTATGAAAAACTTGTTCGTTGTGTGGAGAAGGTGGAAATGGAGTTTTTATTAATCAGGTTTCCTTTGATAAAAAAAACAGAATAAGGGGTCAAGGTGGCATATGAAAGGGAAGAACTCCATAAAAAATTATGATGGTAAGAAACATAAGATTATAGTTGGTGAAAATTGGGGTAAAAATAATGTTGGGGAATGTATTTTGAATTTGGGAATGTTCTACCAATGTGGTAAAATCAGATATAAGGCTCGTAATTTCACTGAAAAAGATCAGGGTAATGGTAATATAAAGTCTGATTTATTGTTAGTAAAATGTTTTAAGTGCAATGAAATTTTTCATTATGAAAATGAGTTTCCAATGAAGAACTCAACTGAGGAAAAGTATCTGGATAACAAGCATAAAGGGGTGGTGAAATCCTTTGCAACTAATTCAACAGATGTTGGGCCATTGAATGAAGTAGTATCTGGTACACTGTTTGTTTTTTCAGATTATGCCAATGTGTTTTTTTATTCAGGGTCTACACATTATTTAATTTCTGATAAGTTTTCATGTAAATTGGGAATTCCATCTCAAGATATGAATCATGAACTTATGGTAAAAACAAAGAGAGGAAATTTTGAGACAAAAAGTAATTATAAGAACCTTCATGTCCTTGTGTGTAGAAAGAATCTACCTACAAACATTATTGTTTTGCATCTAGTAGAGGTTGATGTTATTTTGGGTATGGATAGGATTTTTTTTTATCATGCTAAGATTGAATGTAGAGCTAAATATATTTATTTCTATAAATAACTTTTTTTTGTGTACAATATTGAACCCTTAGTTTTGATTAAATATCCAGAAGGTGAGAAACTAGTAAAAGGTGGAAATGAATGTTACCTTTTACATATTGATGAAAATAAACGAACTGTTCAGATTAATGATGTTTTAGTGGTAAATGAGTATCTTGATGTTTTTTAAATGAGTTTCCTGGTATAATACCTGACTGGGAAGTTGAATTAACGGTCTACTTAGTTCTTGATGCTAAGCCAATTTCAAAACCCCCTTATTGAATGGATCAAATTGAACTTTTAGATTTAAAGAAGAAATTGCAGGATTTATTAGATAAAGGTTTCATTTGACATAGCACATCACCATGGTGTGGTTCTATTCTATTTGTTAAAATGAAATATTGGTCAATGAGACTTTGCATTGATTATAGAGCATTGAATAATATCACTGTTAAGAACAAGTGTCCTTGGCCTCATATTGATGATTTGTTTGATCAGCTCTAGGGAGCTCGGTATTTTTCAAAGATTGACTTGAGGTCAGTGTACCATTAATTGAAATTAAAGAAATAATACATTCCGAAGACCATGTTTTATACTAGATATGATAATTATGAATTTGTGTTTATGCATTTTGGGTTAAACAATGCACATGCTGTATTCATGGATCTTATGAATATAATTTTCCTTGAGTTCCTGGATAAGTTTGTGGTTGTGTTCATTGATGATATTTTGGTTTATTCCAAAAGTAAAGAGGAACACGAAAGTCATTTGAGGGTTGTCTTAAAAACCTTAAAAGAAAAGAAACTATATGGGAAATTCAAAAAGTGTGTGTTTTGGTTACAAAAAAATTCGTTCCTTGGTCTCATTTTTTCAAAAAATGTCATAAGAGTTGATCCTTATAAAACAAAAGCTGATGAAGAATGGACAAGGCCCACAAATATTACTAAGAACTATAGTTTTCTTTGTTTATCAGGTTATTAGTGGTGTTTTGTTAAAGCTTTTTCATTATTATCTAGACGAATGAAAAAGTTAACTTGAAAAGGTATTAAGTTTATTTAGATAAAGGAATGTGATGATTGTTTTTAGGAATTGAAAAAAAGATTGGTGAATTCTCCAGTTTTGGCACTACCTTCCAGAAATGATGAATTTGTTATCTACATTGATGCATCATTGAAAGTACTTGGTTGTGTCATAATACAGAATGATCAGGTTATTGATTATGCTTTACATTAGTTGAATCCTTAGTAGTTAAATTACTCTAATCATGATTTGGAATTAGCTACTGTTGTTTTTTGCTTTAAAATTTTAGAGGCATCACCTATATGGAGTATAATGAAAAATATATACTAACCAAAAACATTTCAAGTATATATTCACTCAGAAATAATTGAACATGAGACAGAGGAATCATGGATTATGATTACATGATCCATTATCATCCAGGGAAAGAAAATAAAGTGGTTGATGCTTTGATTCAAAAAAGTAATGCTACAATAACCATGTTACGTTTGGAATAAGATCATTTGATTAATGATTTGTTGAACTTAGGAATCAAAGTTGTTGGTGCAAAAAGTTACTCTATTTTTTTAGGTGTTAGTGAAATAATCCCTAGCAGACAGAATTAAGCAAGCACCAAAAGAAGACACTGAGTTGCAAAAAAAGATATAGTTGGTTTAGAAAGGTAAGTTACCTAAATTTAACATCGATAAATATTGTTTTTTGAGGTTTGGGAAGAGATTATATGTGGATTGTGATTCAATGTTAAATAAAGATTTGTTATGTCAAGATCATAGTTATCTTTTTTCAATTAATCCTGGAAGTACTAATATGTACATAGATCTTCCAGAGAATTAATGGTAGGATTTAATGAAAAAAGACATTGCTGAATTTACTATATAGTGTATGGCTTGTCAATAGGTTAAAGCAGAGTGTCACTTACTGGAAGGTATGCTTCATCATTTACTGGTGCTAGAGTTGAAATATAAAAATATATCCATGGAATTCATTTTGGTATTACCAAATAAATCTTGAGGTAATAATGAAATCTGGATTATTGTTGATCAATTCAATAAATCTGGTCATTTACTTCCTATTTGAGATACTTTGTCTCCAGATCAACTTTCTTGGTTGTATGTTAAAAATATAGGTAGGTTGCAAGGAGTTCCCCTATCCATTTTATCTGATCATGATCCTAGGTTAACTTATAACTTTTGTAAAGGATTTTAGATGTCATTGGGTACTAATTTAAATTTTAGTACAACTTCTCATCCTCAATGATATGGTCAGTCAGAACGAACAATTCAGACATTTGAAGATATGCTATGTGCTTGCTCAATGGATTAAAATGAAATTTGGGACAAACATCTTTCTTGGGTTAAATTTTATTATAACAATAGTTTTCATTCTAGTATATTGATGGCTCTATTTGAGGAATTTTATGGAAAACAGTGTCAAACTCTATCTTTTTGGTTGAATTAGGTGAAAGGAAGTTGGCGGGACCAGAATTGGTATAAGAGATAGCAGAAAAAATTTATTTAATTTAAACGTTCATGAGAATAGCTCAGACCAGACAGACAAGTAATGAAGATAACCAGAGGAAGGATCTTTCTTTGGAGGTAGGTGATCATGTCTTTCTCAATGTTTCTCCCTGGTAAAGTGTTATGCGTTTTGGTAAGAAGGGAAAGTTGTGTCTGAGGTTCATTGGCCCCTATGAAATCCTATAGAATATTGGATCAGTTTCCTTAAGAGTGGATTTACCTCAAAGTTTATCCCAAGTACACAATGTTTTCATATTTCAATGTTGAGAAAGTATATGCATGATCCATCCCACGTTTTAGTCTAGAGGTAGTCTAGTTGGAAAAGAATATCTCTTATATGGAATAACCAGTCCAAATTCTTGATCGAAGATAACAAGTGTTGAAAAATAAGGTAATTCATCAGGTAAAGGTTTTATGAAAAAACCACATGGTTGAACAGGAAACATGAGAATATAGAAATGCTATGAATAATAAATATCCCCACTTATTTTGTAAGTGAATAAAATTGCGAGGATGCAATTTCCAAAAGGGGAAAAAGATGTAGAATTCTAGGTAAATAATGAGTAATACATTTTCATATTTATTAATATTTGTGAATTAAATATTAATTTTACTTTAAATTGGATTCTATGTTTGATGGCATACCCAACATGCAACATTGGGTTTCTACGAAATATCTTGTTGCACACAAGGCTGAGTTATATAAAAAATAATAATATAATATTATTTTAAATGTTAGTTAATGTCTAGCCATTGTATTGGTGGGAATGAACAGAACAAACTAAAATATGATTATAGATGTTTTTTAAATGTTTTTACATTTATCCAATAAATTTTAGAGGCTTAAAATGTGAATTAATCCCATTTTAAGCATAAACACTCTAATACTCTTTAAATGGTTGATTTACTGAATTTTGATGGAGACCCATTTTAAAATCTAGTTGTGTCACTTTTATATGTTCTATTTTGAAAAAATAAATTTCTTCTTTAGAATCAAGACATGAAAATTTAATTTGGATGAAATTTTGGTATTTTTATGATAAAGTTCACTTTTTATTGAATAGTGAAAAATACTGCATTTCAATTCAAAACTGCATTTTAATCTAATTTATTTATATAGTCATATTTTTTTATTGTTTTAAAAGTGTAATTAGATTATAGTTTTATCATTTAATCCAATGTTGGTCATTGGATGTAATTTCACCTTGAAGTTGAACATAAATAAGTGTCAATCTTTTGATAACTATTATTTCTTAATAACACGTTTTTTGGTTTTTATAATGGAAATTAATTTTAATTTAATTAATGATACCTATATATTTTTTAATTTGGTAAAATAGACATAATTTTGGAATTCTGAATATCAAAATTAGATTTGGGATAATTTTTGGTATTTTTCTAAAAACGTTCAATTTCTAATGAATAGTGAAGAACACTGCATAGTAGTTAATTTTTTTTTTCATTTAACCGAAATTTTACCACTTCTGTGAATTGAATTTCAAAAATACAACATACGTGGTTGTCATCAATAATTAAAATTTGGTTCAGTAAGATGAAAATAATTATTGTTGAATAGTAACTTTTGATTTTTATTTTCCTCAGTTAAAGGTAAATAAGGTAATTTAAGGTAAAAATAAAATTATAAAATTACCTTAACACTTGTACTAACCTTATTTAATGGTTAATGGCCAACCAATAAAATCCTTGGGATTGAATTTTGGCCTATTAAAACCATTTGGGTAAGATAATGACATTAATAACTTTTTATTTAAAGTGAAAATAAAAATATCATAAACATTCATTGTTTTGCCAAAATAATTTTAAGGTAGGCTTATATAATTGATATCTTCAACTATAAATAGTCATTAGAAAGCTAAAAATATTTCATAAGTCAAGGTATTTTATTTACAATTTTTAGAAATTAAATAAATAAATTTAATTATGACACAATGGTGATGCAGTAATTGCTTCATTAATAAAGGATTTAAATATATGATATTATAAATATTAAAATAAATTTATTTTTAACCTTTTTATGCCATACAAAAATTTTATAGATTATAAATATTTGTTATCTTTAAATTAATGAATATTTTTCTAAATAATCAAGTTTCTTGGATTTTTTTAAAAGTCTTGATTTGAATAGTATTAAAATTAACATAAAAGAGATTTCAAATCAATTAATATTTTATTAAATGATAAAATAGTCCTAAAAATATAAAATTCTTCCAAATGAAATATATGATGTTACAAATGTCATTAATGATCCATTCTAGGTCGCTTTCCATTTTATAGTAAATATATTATACATATAGTATGAATATATAAGAGGACATGGTAAAAGTTAAATATGTTAACAAAGGGATAAATAAGAAAGATAAGGATTAAAAATATAATAAAAACCTACCAAATTCTTATTTTATTATTTTATTTCGACTTATATGCACATTATATTCTAATTAAATAAGTTTTGGGCCTTTTGAAACTGAAAATAATTTTGTAATAAAATAATATTTTCAAACATCCCTAAAAAGCCCCTCCTCTCACCTCTATCCCATTAAACACACCTCCCAAGACCCTTGGGTTATCCAAACACTTCCCATAATCCTCCAAGATCCCTATATTCCTCTTATAATACTTAACTCAAGCAGAAGGAACTTCAAGGATGCCTTTTGGTTTAAACCAAAGGAAGTTATGTGATTTAATGGATATTAAAGAACAAACAAGTCAAGTCAGACACGAGGTAAGGGACTTCATTTCAATCTAATTTTATTGAGGAATATTTTGATTTATACACGAATTTATTTTAAATGGTGTATAAACCCCTTTTAATTTTATTTCATCCAATTGGAATATTTTTCTACGTAGCGTTTTATGAAACTACAATGGGAATGTTTTTTTAACCTATGCGATGACAACGACCTTTTTCCCACCTCGAAAGTTATTTTATATTTTGAATCTTTAACAAGTCGTAATGTTTTTAAAGGAAATTAAATACCATATACCCTTTTACATATTTTCGTATTTAAAATGGTTTTGATAATGGATTGGTTATGTCAATATATTTAAATGATATATTGTGATTGAAATGTGTAAATGTTATCTTTTCTTTATGTTTGTTTTATGTGTTATGAATATGTTATGGTTATTAGGAATTTTTTACGTATAAGGGTGGTTCCATGATAAACCTAAAATGGGTGAGCCTGAGATAGATCTCCAATGTATTGGGTAATGTTATAGAGGTAAACGTTAATGTTTCTCCTAAGAAATTTAAGGAATATACTGTGATGGGTATTCTAATGTAACTCCCTATGTAGTTGTGAAATATACAATGTAAGTATGATAGGGATGTGACAATTTACCCTTATGATTTATGATTTCCTTGTGTTATTCATAAATATTTTTATTTTGTGTGGTATTTTAAAGATTGAAATGTATGATTTCATTAATTTGTATGTATTGGTGGACTAATGTTTTCTTTCCTTGTTTTATAACCCTTACTGAGCATTTCATGTTCATCCCAAGTTTTTGAAATGTTTTTTCATAGGATATAAGGATGTGTAATAGAAATTAATAATTAAAGAATATTTTTATCAAGAAAAGAACTATTGTTTTCATTTAATAGTTTTTATTTTATGAAAACATGGATACTAAGTAGAAGTGTCTAGTTTGTAACAATTGATATATCATGTAATATTTATGGCCTAATTCTCTAAAAATATAAACCTGAAAAGATCCTCAATGTGAATTATTGATTTAATTTTAAATTATGTAGTGTTTAAGGCTGGGTCCTTATACCCTACATATAAATCATAGTAAAATTCATGGAATCCTAGGGAAAGGAAACAAAATAGGGGTGATCTCAAATACTTAGTACAAGTAAGTGTACATTGGATTCTATGAATAACTAAGACCTAATGAAAATGGAAAGGTAATAACTAAAATAGATTACATCAAAATTAATTACATGACCATAATATGGAAGAAATAAAACGTGATCAAATTATTCCATATAAATAATAACATGAACATGAAACTTAACCATGTATATTGAACCTAATTGAATAATTACATGTAATATAAACAATTGAATTCGTAATGATGGAATATATAACAATGGAAATATAAAACTTACCAAAGAAGATTTGTTCCAAGAATATAATACTATCAATGATTTAAGAAAATAATCTAATTCAACCAATGATTCCTGCCAAGAATTTAATAATTTCAAGGTTTCCAGCCAAGAATCTAATACTGCTAAGGCTTCATTCCAGGAATCTAAAAAATGGGTAAGGCCTCATCCAAAATAATATATTGTTTGTTTTATGAAACATACCGATGATTCAAGGGGATATAAATGACCCCTAACATAACATACTATGTACATTTAATTCCTTATATGAAATTATTAAAACATTACCAACATAAATATTTTATTGAATGTCTAGCATACCAAATATGAATAGTTCACCAATTTGTAAACATAACCATAAACCACTCAGATTAATAAGGAAAATGGTATCAAAATATCACATACAAACTAAAAATGATCATAAACCATCCATAGAAATAATAAGGATGGTATCAATACATCATATACCCATTGGAGTAATAATAATGGGTTGTTTTTATTTATGAATAAAAATACCATAAAAATATCTTTAAAAAAATTCTTGAGGAAAATATACTTATTATTTTGAAAAAAAAATTGAATTTTTTTTAGAAAATAACTTATAAAAACATTTTTTAAAGAGTAAAAATAGGAAACAATGTCTTTTATAAATAATTTTGAATAGTTAAAATAATCTAAAACATTTTTGGAAAACATGGTTTTGGAAAAAACATATTTTTGACCGAAGAGAGAAGTGAAGTTGGATTTTATTGATTTTTTTTATAAAGGATTATAAGTACAAAAAGGTGAAAAATGGTACTATTAATTGAAAAATATAATGAATAACCATATAAGAATAAAATTAAGGGTTTATTTAAATAATGATAAAATATTTCCCTTTAATGGAAATTCATGACTAAACAATCTTGAAAGGATTGTGATAGTCAAATAAACCCTTAAAATGAATACAATGTTGAAGTCTAAATTAATGAATGCATCAATTATGTGTATAAAATGAAAGTAAAAACATATTTTAATTTTAAAAAATATATAGTCAAAATTAATCATGCACATAATCTTATAATATTAACGACAACGGGGGAGAAGAAATGAAATTGAGTAATGAAATCATTTACCAATTGGTAACATTTAATTTAAAATCTTCATAGATTAAATAACATAAATTGAAACCCCAAATACCATTAATAATGAATTATTAGAGATATTACTTTTCAATGGTCAGTATATACACAATGTAAAAGTAATTATGTTCAAAACATTATAATATGCATCAATGAAATGAAATTGAGATGAAATACCTTACTACTTGAGTATCTTTTGAATCATGGGAACCATGAAATAATTAAATAAATTGAAAATTTTAATATCATTAAATAAATTAAATTCATGATATAAAATTTTATCGGGAAGTATATGCACGAAAAAAGAAATGAGTGGTGAATATGCCATAAGTCTCACAGAAATAAAAATGAGACTGTAAATCCACATACCTTACAGTTCCTTTTGGTTGGAATATGTTTAACTTCATGTATAATAGTTTTAAATATGTTGTTAACTTATAAAAGTACCATAATAATATTTATAATAAAATATATGATCTTTTTGTAATATTGTTTTACCCATTTTTTAATAATCTTTCATTATTTCCACTGTTTCATGAGTTAATTTCCTAGTTTTTTTAGTATGTTTTGACTTGTTATTAGTCATTCATTATATATATCATGATTTAAAAATATAAAAAATTTAAAAAATTATTTAAATATAATATATATTCAGTATATATGTATTTATATTAATCCATAATATCTACTTATAGGTGATGAAATATATCATTCATGGAGATGGTAGACCATATGTACGCATGAACCCTACTTCCATTTTCTTATCATATTAAAAGAAATAAAAGTAAATGATATATATTTATTTTATAATTATGGTATCATTTTTGAGTCATATATATCACATATTTTTTTAGAACCATCCTTAATACATCCCATGTAATGTTTTAATGAATCACATCACTTTTAGGAGGTGGTAGTCCACACTTCCAAAAACGATGTTATCATATTCTCAAAAAATAGAAATAATTAAGTAATTTATAATATAAAAATTATTGAATCACAAATAAATTATAAGTATAATATATATCATATATAAACAATAAATCCTTCATTATTACCAATATTCAAAGGTGGTAATTGAAGAATGAACGACATCAGTTCTTAAGGAGGTAGTCTGCCACACACATGAAAGATGATTTCATACCCCATTTGATAGAAGTGTGTGAAGTTGTAGTTAATAAAATTGATATAAAAACATCTCATTATATTTAATATAATGATGATATTATATAATAAATATTTAATAATAATTGAATTGGTGGGGAAATAAATAAAACCGAAGTGGTTGTTGAATAACATTACATCTTCTTTGGGTAACTCCTTTTGGTTTTCAATGAAGGACTTATTTGGATTACTTTATTCATAAAAATATAATAATATGATTAGTTTATAGAGTTTTTTGATTTATGTTTTAGGTATTTTATATTCTAAATTGGTTTTGTATTTGTGAATATTGGGGAGAGTGGGTGGCCTTTTATAAGTGGGGAAGAGGACATACAAGAAATTTTTGAAAATAATTGTGTGCTCCCCATGTTTTTACCTAACAAGAGGCTTCTATAACACAATTAAATTGATAAAGTAATGGGTATGGTCTAAATATGGCCATAAAATTTTATTTGAAAACGTGTAGGGTCATTTTACACATTACACTCTCTGTTTAACCACTAAGTAAACTCATTTTACCTTAATCACTTTAATTAATTTTAAACGAATTCACAAACAATTTCTGTAAAAAATTTACTTGAAATTATTATACATTATAAATAACAATGATTCAAAATATATAATCAATTTTTTCAAATTTAAATAATAAAATTTGTATAAATAAATTTAAATTAACACACATATGTGACGGGAAATCAGCATTCTATAGTGAAAATGTTCAAAAGGTTAAAATGATATTATATAAAAATTTAAAATAAAAATGATTCCAATGAAATAAATTTCATTAGTAGATTTAAAATAGATCTAATTATAATTTAAAACCAATTAAATATATAAAATCCTTATAAACTATTTTGATGAAAGAACAATTTTGAGTTAAAATGCATTATTTTTCAATATTCATCGACAATGAAACTTCTCCAAAAAATACCAAACAATTAACATAATAAAATTTTATCATTACAATTTAAAAATATAGTTTTATTATTGGATATAAAATTCATAAAAATTTAATAATTTTGTTTTAAAACAATGACATTAAAAGGAGACAAAACCGCCCTTAGAAAAATACATCTTTTTAGAAAAAATGGTATTTGTTCTTAGCTTATGTATATAAATCTGTTGGATGAAATTAAAAAATATTTTATTGAATATATAATTTATATATTTTATTTCTAACTTTCAATAATAGTAATTATTTTAATTTATTAAGACAAAATTCATTTGGGAGTATACAAACAGTTTTTTTTATAAAAACATTTCCTTTATATTCATTCATTTTTTTTTATTTTCATTTCCAATAAATTAGTAACCAATGAATTCAATTTATATTTGTGTAAACCGTATAATTTCATATGTTTTTAATATTTTTAATAACCTCCCATTTAAAATCTAAAAGATAATTTTCATAATATAGATAGTATCCAGTAAAACTCTGTCTTGAGTGCAATGCAAACCATCGAAGAAAGTTGTTATTGTTTGTAACGAAAGATGGATTAGTGTTGTGTGAAATGAAAGGTAATAATATATTTAATTTATTCAAAATATTAAATATATTATAATTTCTTGGGATATTATATTCATTTCAATGCTTGGCGTCACATGTCATACATGCTATCGAATAAAAGTTACTCTTATAACTTTTAGGGACTTACATTCTCCCCACCTTAAATAAATTGAATCCTCCCTATTTCAACTTTACCTTAATAATAAATTGTTTAATATTTGAAAATTTATTTTTCAATCCCACATCACGAGAAGGGTTGGTAAGACATCCACTTTAAAATATATAATGGGAAATTACAAGGTCATGGAACAACACATAACTAGGATTCCAAGTAAGAGAACATAAATGGAAAGTGAAGATATAGAGTATAAGGAAAAGAATAAAATAGAGAGTGATTGAAGTTATTGATCACACAAAATTGAATGATTAATGGAAGGTTTAGGGCCTAAAAACATAAATCTATGATTATTTAAAATACAATATGTTCAACATGAATGAATGTATTAGGAGAGCATTTTTGTTTCAAGATAATTTTCTTCATGTCGAGTAATTATTTTATTGCCTAAGGATATAATTAAATATAACTATTTGATATATTTATATTTAATAAAAAGAATAAAATATTTAGGTTTTGATTTAATCAATTTGTAGTTCATCCCATACTAAATAAATGAATATCCAAAAATGATTTTCTATCCATGAATCACTCAAAGTTGTTTTTAACAGCTCATAAGATCTATAAAACAAGTCTTTATATTTGCCTCTAACTATTTCAAAAAACCAATATGGTTAATACATTAATCTATAAATGTAAAAAAGTAAAAATAAAAGTTCATTATTAATATTTTTCACGAAATTTTTTATCTAATGACATATTAACCATGATATAACATAGGCCAATGTGTAAAGACACGAAAATTCCGTGGATTTTTTTCTCTTAAATACATGTGGGCCAAATCCTTTTTTTTATTTCATAAAACCACTTAGAGGGAAGTGGGAACCCGAACATTGTCCAAATCATCATCATTAATGAAACTCAAAATTCAAAAACATACAACATCGATCATGAAATTAAAAATTCAAGATCAAAAGCAAGGAAATCATCACTGGGTAAACCTCCTAGGAATCCCGCGATTGGCATCACTTTCGTCTCAGCCAAAAACCTCACCTTCATTCGTGAACAGTGACGAACCAAAACCACAAAGCATCAGGGACTCCAGGACGCCGAGACCAAGCCAGAAACTATGCCGCACCGGACCCTCGATCCACCCTCATAGGGAAACCAGCAGAACCAGGGCAGGCCACATGGCGGAGTCAACACCACGAGCCGAACGACCTTCCGTCCTCAAACAATCCAAAACATCCACACAACAAGAAGAAAAAAAAACGCATACAAGGAAACAAAACCAATGGCCATCACCGAACATCAACCTCCCGAATCATCAGATCTCGTCGGAAGAAGCTCGCAGATCTGGACGCCACCTCCACAACCGCACACAGATACATCCACGTCGGAAGAATCCGGCCTCATATGAGCAGAGACAAAGCCCGTAGCCACCCACGCTCTAGGAGACCACAGATCCACCCAAAGCACACATGTGAGACACAAAACATCAACCTCAAACCGAAGCAGACCGGAACTCGGCCATAGAATTCACCGCACCACCATAGAAGCCGATCCCATCAAAGATCGCGAGTCTTGGGCATCGTAGAGGCACGATGTTGACAACCACCCACGACACCGCTAGAGTACCCGTAAACCCTCAAAACAACGAACCTGAACCTCAACGATGTTGAAAAATAGAATTAAACCACAACATTGCCACAGCCGGAGGAGCACGCCACGAGCTCGCCGAGAACCGAGGAGTGGAGCCGTAGATGACTGAGAGAGGAAAGGCGGCGACGGGAAACCCTAGCACCGCGGAGGATTCCCTTACGGGCGCATATGCTAGTTTCTCTATTAAATACATTTGAATTTTATGAGTTCATGAAATTTGACGGTACATGATTCTGAGGCCCGGTGTGCCCAGAATCAATTTCTGAAGTTTTGTTCGGGTACGTTCAGTAAACTTATGAGTGAGTTTTTTTAACTTTTGAACTGGTGCTCAGAATTGATATTTGAGGACACCGTCGAACCCGTAGCGCCGATATTCTTTTAAGGAGACTTCCACTTCGACTACAGTGGGTCAAGAATAAAAGTTAGTTTTTGGGTTTTTGTGGGAAATAATAAAATAAAGTGAGCTTCACTTTATTTTTATCTAAGACGCCATGTGGGTGTTTAGAGGTGGGTCCCACCGGATCTATAACCTCTTTGTGGAGGTTGGACGTGGGGATGACCAGGCCATAACTTCCCATGAGAGGTTATGGTGGTGGGGACCACCACGCCTCAACCTTCCATGTGGGGTTAATGTGGTGGGTACCACACGAGACTAAACCCACTATTAATGAGAGGAGAGGAAAATCTCTCAACTCCCCGCATTAATGAGGGGGATCCCCTTGACCTCCTCTACAATTTATGGTGCCACCACCTCCCCTAAAATTATTTGAGCCAACACGTAATTTATTACGCCAATCCTTCACATTAATTAGGTGGAGCCAATTAAATTGTTTCATCCAATTTGAATATTATGCCAACGAATTAATAAGATATCACAATCTCTTATTATTTTGGTTGGCATTGTACTTTTGGTTGAACTTGGGAGAAGAGAGAAAAGCTCCCAATGAAGAACGAAGAACAAAGAACGAAGAATACCGGTGAGGAGCAACTTCAACATCCTTCCACAGATCCTACAGACGTGGAGCATCTTCCACAACTGACCTACGATCTCATGATTGAATGTGAGCGGCAGGCGTGGTGAGCCACGATCTCCTCCATCTTCTTCCCCGTGACTTCGTCGACGAACAACGATCAAGGTAGGGGTTGTATTCTTTTCTGTGCCATGTTCTTCTTTTCTTTCAAAATGAAGAACGAGGATATGTTTCATTTGACGGGTGAATTTTTGTTCATTGTTCTCCTACCTTGATGAACTGATTGTCATCACCCTAATCGCGGAGGGTGCGGGCCAAACTAACATGGCCCGACTCCCTCAGTTGATCTCTTTTGTGATATTCTTTCGCATGACGATGAAGCAAAGAGGCGATGAAGGCAGTAAAGAAAAAGGTCGTGCTACCCGCAACCTTTGTGATCTACGCTGCCCCCGCGGCGTCCCGCACCACCACCGACCGAACCAGCCTTGACCGAGACCCATCCGGCCGCGCCGCTCGCTGAGCTGGCCCACTGCCCCAAGCTGTCCCATGCCACGCCAGCCAGCCTGGCCTCCTCCCAGCCGCCTGTCGGCCTACCCGGTTGCCCACCGGCCCGCCTGGAACCCTGGTCGGCCGCCTCCTGACCACCTGCCAACCTACCCAGCCACCCGTCGGCCCACTTGGATTCCTGCCCGACTTCCTGCTGGCCTAGTCGCGCCCTACCTGGCCACCCGCCAGTCTTCCTACTGTCTGTCCTGGCGCCCTGCCCGGTCGGTAGCCGGCCTGGCCGCTCCCTGCCCGACCACCCGCCGACCGCCTGCCAGCCTGGTCGCACCCCACCGGCCAGCCAACCAGCTTGCCCGCCTGCCTGCTCAGCTGCTTCCCGGCCTTCCCTACAACCTCCCATGTTCCAGACCAAACCTCGCTGACTTGCGTCCCCCACTCACCCCATGCTTCCTGACCCGCACCCCTCGCGGTGCTCCAGGACGAACCGCCCACACGGCCGGCTGGGCTGGGCCCAGCGGGCCAGGCCGAACCTAACAACCTGGCCTGGCCAATGGGCTGGCCCAGACCCAACAGGTCTGACTAGGTCGACCCTGACCGGGTCAGCCCAGACTGAGTCGGACCAGGTCGGTTCGACCATGTCAGACCAGACCTGGGGCCACTACCGACCCTTTACATTCTTTGGTTCTATCCTTGGCACCAGATGACCATTTTATGAACCATCAGCGACTCTAGTTTTCTTCAAGAACAATGGTACCTTTGAGTATACCCCACTGGAGTTCGGGGTAATGTTGAGATACAGTTAGGTTGGATTGTGCGCAAATCCAATTTCCCCCCTGAGACTAAAAGGCTAATAACTCACAGACTGGGCATCTAATTGACGCACCGTCTATTGCATTGATACCCCTATGACGTGGCAGACCTTTGAGATACTTCTACATTGGACTTCGTGACAGTTGGAGGATCAAATTTGTAGCTCCTGGAGTGGATCGTCCCGGAGATGAGCAAACATAGTGAAGAGACCTAGTAGCTGGCTGAGACCTGATGAATGCTGACCGATTCGACTCAAAGTAATTCGACTAGCCCAGTGGGGAGCACCTCGGTGTTTCCAAAGACCCACAGTGGGTAGCGCCATGGTGTCACAGCCGACCCACGGTACTCGACAGGAGGAGTACCTCAGCAGACTACGAGGGGGGGTGCCTTGGTGATGCAGCATACCCATGGTGGGGAGCACCTTGGTGACTCAGTAAACCCACAATACATGATAGGAGGAGTACCTCAGCAGTCAAAGGATAGTGGGAAGTGCCTTGGTGTTGTGGCAGACCCACTATACTCGACAGAGGAGGAGTTCTTCAGCATCCATGGTTTCGATAATCGAGGATATCTATTGATTTAATACTTTGTGGTTTATCCTTGTGGGATTTTGTGAGACCTTTAGGGTCTCGCAGTCCCTATTGAGTATCGTTATACTCAACCCTACACGGGATATGACCACACCTTGTTGTGTTGGTTGTAGACGATAGACAACACCGACTGAGGCTGAGAGTACCAGGACTGGATGGTACCCGGAGGTGGACCATAAAACGTGTCGGTAAATAGAGGAGACTGACAGACATGAAGTGCTGAGGAGGCTATCTGTACCTACCCTTCAGGTAGGATCTGTGGTGAACGATCCAGGAGTGGCTTCTCACCTTTCATATATTTTTCCATTTTTAGTTGTATTTGTACTTTACAGTTGGGATTGTATTTCTAGCCCCCTTTACTTTTTATCACTCTCTTGTTTTACAGTTTTACTTAGTGTTTTGTATCCAGCTATGTTCTCTGTTGTGTGTGTTTACAATTATAAAGGCAATGCCTTCCCAGATTTAGGGAATTACAACTTTGGTGCTAATCGCCACCCCCTGGCCTATGGAAGGTGGGATTGGGGTAGTCACGACATGGGCCCCGGGGGATGGGTCGTGAAAAATTGGTATCCGAGGAGTCAGTTCTACCACAGAATTTAGGACTCTAATATTTTATATGAAGAAATAATGTTAAGGGTACTAAGTGTGGTTTTCAGTTCAGGGAGTCCAGTGTTGGTGCGGTGGCCAAATTATCCATACACCAGGACCCTGACTACTGATTTCCAACTCAGTGCATGAAAACACTGATTACGTGTGTGTTTTCAAAAACTTTCTTTATGTCAGCTCAACCAGGTCAGCACACTAGGTATAATCTTTGACTGTGTTGGATCTATTTCTTTCTGGATGCCTCCCCGTAGACAACCATCTAGAGTCCTGAGAGTTATACACGCAGATATACCACTAAGTGACGAGGACTCAGTGCATGGCCCTTTTCCAGAAGAGGAACCAGCAGTACCACTACCCATTGGGCCACCGATGCCACCAGACCCACCAGCAGACGATGCATGCCACTTGAGCGTGTTGCACGAGTTACAATGCCAGAGGCCACCCAGGTTCAGGGGAGAGATGGACCCACAGGCAGCTGAGGATTGACTGAGGGCTGTGGTGAGAGTATTTAGACTGGTAGGGACACCATCCAACCTTATGATGATCCTTGCTGCTAGTCTCTTTCAGGCATCAGCAGGCATATGGTGGAGCCTGATGCTCCAGGTGTATGATAAGGCGACACTTCTCTTGGCAGACTTCGAGATTCTGTTTTGGGCAGAGTTTGTCCCAGCCACCTTGTGTGATGTGCGGATACAGGAGCTACTTCATCTGAAGTAGGACAACATGATGGTGACACATTACTCAGTGAGGTTCACCGACCTCCACGCTACTCCACCAATATGGTGTGGGACCCATTCTTTAGGGCCCAAACCATCAAGCAGGGACACAGATGGGAGATCAGAGCTCTGATGATCTCACTCAACATCCCGACGCAGGCAGAGGTGCTAGAGAGAGCCCTCCTGGTGGAGAGTTTCTTTTCTGAGCAGTCTCCAACAGCAAGATCCACCACCAGTCGACACGTAGCAGAGTCTTCTTGCAGATGGCAGAAGACAAATTCCGCAGAGGTCCAAGAGGAACAGACCTATTGGTGGAAAACCACATGACTTAGGATCGGTTGTGCGAGGCACTGGAGACAGAGCCAGCCATGCCAGGAGTGGACAGTGTTACTCATGCGATGGGCAGGGTCACATGGCTCGTGACTTTCTAAACCGCCATTCGGATGATCAACAGATGGTCGAAGGACTGCCGAGGTAGAGACATAGATTCGATCGGGGTGGTCCGAAGAGAGCAAGTGGACGTGGTAGAGGAGCGGGCCATGCAGCTGGTGGTGGACGACTGTAACACCCTGAGATTTTATGAGATATATTATTTTTTATTTATTTGATGTCATCTATTATACACTACACCAAGATTAGATTGTACTATACGCAACACCGTATTAGCTTGCAGTATACGCAACACTATTTGTGGCTCGTGTTACACACAATTTCAAGTTTGTTTTGTGGAAATTATTCTACGCAACATTAATTATAGATTTTTTTTAATGTATAAATGAAATAAGTTTTGATTATGTAATACACAACACCAAACAGAGCTTTTACTACACACATCCCTGACTTGGCTTGCATTACACGCAATCAATACCTTCGTCGATAGATTGTGTAGTACGCAATACCGAGTTTCACTAAACGAGATATTATTATAATATTATTATGAACTAGACGTTATGAATAGTAATACCCAATTTTTGAAATTTTATAAATTTTATCATTCAAAATGGACTTCATTTTTGGATTCGGAATATCGAAAATATCCTAGGGTGAATTTTTGGAATTTTTCTGAAAACTTTCAATTTTTGACGAATAGTGAAAACACTGGGTTACTATTTAAAAACAGAATATTTATTTAAATAATTATTTATTTTATTTAAATTTATTTTAGGTAAAAATTGATACATAATAACTATATGAGTTCAATATAATTCATTGGAGTCATTTTATAATAATTTTAGACATATAAAAATTTTATTGAACTTTTCACCGTCTTTTACCCACCTCTTAGGAGAATTTGAAAATTTACATAAAAATTAATTTTACCACTTCTGTTAGTGGAATTTCGAAAATCCGAGAGACACGGTTAATATCAAGGGGTAAAATGTGGTTCAATAAGATAAAAATATTTTTTGATGAATAGTAACTTTTTACTTTTATTTACCATAGTTAATAGTAAATAGGGTAATTAAGGGTAAAAATGATATTATTATTACCATAAAACATGTCCTAATTCTATTGGATAAGTGTAATTCGACAAAAAACAACCTTAGGAATAAAATATTATCATTTAGGTCCACTTGGATTAGATTAGGACAATTATCATTATTTTATTTAAAGAAGAATTAAAATAGTTAAAATCAATGTTTAATAACTAAAATATTTTTAATATAGGGTTATACATAATATAAATTCGACTATAAATATTCATTAGAAATATCAAAATATTTCCTATATAATGGTATTTTATTTATAATTTTTAGACATTAAATAATTTAATTTATTTATAACACAATGATGATGCAGTAATTACCTTATTAATGAAATATTAACATAATTGATGTAATAAATACCGAAATAAATGTAATTTGGGACTTTTTATAAATTACACTAATTTTATAGGGTAATATGACATGTTAATATTGATTTAATTACCTTTTTTTTGAACTAATCATGCTGTTATGATTTTCACCAAAAATCAATTACAAAATAGTGTCAAAATTGACATAAATAGTTTTTAAAACGAATATTATATTATTAATTGTTAATTTATTTCTAAAAATATTAGTTTCGTCCAAATGACTTATATAAGGTTATATATAATAATAATTAACCACTTGGGGTTAGTTTGGCTTGTTATAGTATGTTTATTAACCATATAGTGTAAGAAAACAAGAAGACATGGTAAAAGTTAAATTATTTAACTTGGAGTTAAATCTAAATGATAAGGTTAAAATAGTAACCTAAACTTTTCTAAAACCTATTGGTTGAGATTATTTCGACCGATGCACAATTTATCTTCGAAATAAATCAAATTTGAGCTATTATAAACCGAATATGACTTTTTTATAAAATAATATTTTCAGTTTTTCCAAAGGTTCCCCTCTCCTCCCTTATAAAAAGGGCACCCCTTCCCTCTTCTCTTCACACCCTTTTGAGCCTTGAAGCTTGTAAAGACACTTCCAATTCCTCTTATAAACCTCTCTAGTTATATCATAGAGGTTTTGGTCTTCTCAAATGACCAACTCTAGTGCCCTAAGAAGAAGTTTAAAGGAGGTGCGTCGAGGAAGAGGTAATCTCTTCTACCGACTCTTTCAAGTTTCTTTCTTCTTCTACTTCCTCTTCTTTAGTTGTATAATTATAAATTAATAACATAAGTATTAATTATATGCTGATATGTTATTATAAATATGAAACAAACCTATTTCACATTCTATCCATCCTATGGAAAACAAAATCACCGCGCGTGCGTACGTACGGAATACCGTCTCCACACCTTGGTGTAATCAGTTTTCCACCACCACCTTACTTGGATGGGTATAATGGTGTAAAGAATTACTATATATGATTACTATAACATCATATTGATTCTAAGATATTATACCATCCACTCCAATTCAATTCAATAAATATGTGAACGATATCACCGCTCGTGTGTACGTACAGATTATCGTCTCCACGACACGATGAGATTTATTTTCCATGTTAACCATTCAAGAATGATTATAAAGTATATATAATGAATAATAATGAAATATATGAAATAATTAATCTAATGTATTTATTTATATATATATATATGTCATCTACTTACTTCCATTCAAGTCAATAAGGAAAGAAAAATAGCATTCATTCGTACGTATGGCCTACCGTCTCCATGAATGGTGTCTTTCATTTAATTCATATATCTATTATATATATATATATACTGAATATATATGATATATATATATATATCATGATTTAAATTAAGGAAGTAATTAAATCATGATATAAGTTATATAAATATCAAGAACAACAAGTCCAAACACGCATGATAAATAAAACGATTTTACCCAAAACACTGCTTTAACATGGAATTTACAAAAGAACAGGTAATATAAAGTAATAATTGAATCATATATGATATCATAAAAATGAATATTATTCTATAATAATTAAATGACATTATTTAAATCATTATACAAGAGGTTCAGATATGTACAAATCATATCGGACCTAAGGTAAGGGATAAGTTTGCAATCTCATTTTTATCTGAGATTGTTTATTCGTAATTATTTACAGGGGTTATTGTTATCATCCATGCCCATGTTTTCTAAAAATGTTTTCATGCATGTTTAAATCCCTTTTTATCCATTTCTGAAATTTACCACATGTTATGAAGGGAATCTTACTTTTGTTTACCACACGGGGAACTTTTTGACTTTTCCGAAAAAACTACGAGGAGAATGTTTTTTTTAATTTATACTTCATGAACGGATTTTTTTTGGTTTCATAACGCCTTATTTTCATGAAGTTTAATCTACAATATTTTATGGTTATTTTTAATAAAATCATTTTCTTTTAAAATTGCGTGGCATTTTGTGAAAAGAAAATGATTTTTAAGAAGAAAGGATATTTTCCTAAAGAATTGTTTCAAGTGTTTTATCAAAACCAATTTCCATATTTGATGAACTTTTTTCATATGTGTATGTTTCATGTATAATATCTGTATGATTTACATGGTTACACTTTTGTTATGATGAAATGATACCTATTTGTTTTATATGGATTATGTTATTATGGGATGATGTTTATGAAACCCATTTTTATTTTTTGGGTTGTGATAAATGATTTATGTTTATATTGTGGCACAAGTAGGAATGATTTCATTATGAGATGGGTGAGACCTATATCTATCTCTAATGCATTGGGTAATGATTTATATCTCATGAGATAGACATGGCTGGAATGACAAGTTAATGCAGTTCAGTGTTACAGGATTGGAATGAGGAGTGAACTCGATTTAGAAAGAAACTTTGTCCACTAAGTTGGTCATGGAAGCAATGCCTTGGATACTATTGAAATCATATTAGGTTCTTAATGTTTTTCCAAAATTACATGTTTTATTACCATAATATTTTATCATGATTGATGTTCCATTATGATCTATGCCTTATGTACTGCCATGTTTATTTCATTGCTCAAGATTTTGAAGTTTAAAAATTATGTTCATGTATTTAAGTTCAAATGTATATGGTTGGTTTTATTTTCTCCTTTCTTACCCTTAATAAGAATTTGAGCTCACCCTTTATATGTCTTCTTTTCCCCAAGATATAAAGAAATGTTTTAAGTAAGAAAACAAAAGGGGGAGATCTTTATGGGAGATGTGGAAGATCTTTCACCATTATTAGAAGATTATGTTCCGAGTTTCCAAAGACACTAAAATATTATGGTTCTTGAGTGATGGTTTTTGTTATGTATTAGATATTATTCAAAAGTAATATAATTCCCATGTATGTCAAGCTTGGGGTCTCTACAGGTGGTATCCGAGGAAAGGTTTAGTCAACCATTGGAAACTAGGATGTGAAAAATTTAGTGAGATCCCTAGAGATATTTCTAAGGTATGTCTTGGGATGTCCTTAAGGTTAAGTAAAAGTATAGGTTATAGTCCTAGAATTATTGTAATGATATTATAATTAATCCTAAGATGTTATATATTGAAGGTACTAGACCTTTATTATGTTGTTTTCCTAGATTGATTTTTCTCTCTCACACTATTCTTTTTGGGTTTTAGAGGATGGCTGGAACCCAAAGGAACCGTGTTGATCAATGTAATGGACAATGCAATGGTTTTCCCCCCTGAACAACCAAATGTTATGGGAAATGTAGTGCAAAATATTATTACTATACTTACACAAGCTATGGATCATTATGGACTTCCTAATGAGCCGAGAAGGGAACAATATTCTATTGAGTCCTTTATGAGGCAACATCCACCTTCTTTCAGTGGGTCTTATGATCCACTTGTTGCTGAAAAATGGATCAGTAACAATGAAAAGATATTTTCCATAATTTGTTGCTCAAAGCATGAAAAATTCATTTTGACTGTTTACCATTTAGAAGGTGAAGCAGACCAGTGGTGGACTCAAATTAAGAATACAAGGCCCCAAGATGAAACTGCATCCATGGAATAGGATGAGTTCAAGAACTTGTTTCTCAACGAGTACTTACCTCGTATTCTTCGAAAAAAGATGGAAAAGGAGTTAGTTGAGCTTAAGCAAAAGGATGATGAATTTTTTGGTATATACGAAGAGAATTTTACTAGACTTGCAAGGTATGCATTTGGATTTATCATCCAACCTGAAAGTAAAGTTGATCGATTCTTTAGTGGCTAAAAACCAAGTCTTTGAAGGGCATTAGCTATAAAAGACTTCAGTAGCTATGAAGAAATTGTGCATTGTGGTATCAAGGTAGAAATGGAAGTTGGTGTTACATATCCATCTCATGGTTTTGACAAGAAACGAAAGATGGAGTTCAAGGATAAATCTCAAAATAATGGTGAAAAGAATATGAATGTTTCTCTATGCTCAAAGTGTTGAAAGAATCATGGTGGATGTTGTCTTAAAGGGACTAGAAAATGTTTTAAGTGTGTAAAATAAGGTCATCGAGCAGCTGGGTGTCAAATTAATGGAAAAAGGGTTGCTAGTGATGTGAATAAAGAAAAGACTATAGAGAATGCACCACCAACACTTCAATGCTTCAAGTGAAAGGAAATGGGGCATTATGCTAATCAATGCCCTAATCGAAGGGTTAATGATGATTGATGTGAGAAACCTTTTAAGGAAAAGGATAAAGGGATGTCACATATGATCACTATTTGTGATGTTGAGCATGACAATGATGTTGTGGAATTATTAAGAGTTTATGTAATGGGATTTCAAATTAGTATCATGGAATCTCATTTAAGGTATCGCAGAATTTTGGAATATCTATGTATTGGTTTTCAAAAAATATATTATACCGGTAACCATGAAAAGTGATTCAAATATTTTGGAAAGAATATGATATGCACATAATGAAGGGATAAGTTGAAAATAATATGTATGATAGTATTAAGGAGCTCATGACTGATATAAGGACAAGTGATATCATGGTTTGAGTATATAGAAATTTTGAGATTTTGGTATGTGGAAAGAGTAAACTTTTGACAGCATTCATGTTTTTACTAAAGTTCAATGGGTATTCATTTTTCAAGAGAATACATGATTAAGGTATTCACATGTTTGGAATGTGACCAACAACAAGATATATCATATGATATATGGAGGATACATGATGGTATTTACATGCTTGGTAGAATGACCTCTCTAGTAATATTGTTCATTACAATATGAGATTGGACAGAAGTATTTTGGATAAACCCAATGATTGGAATAGACTAAGTTAGACAAAAGATAGTATTTTTTAAGGATTGCACTTTTTTTTGATATTATTTCTGGAATCTTAAAATAGTGTAGTTTTAGAAAAAGGGAAAACCTACAGGACGAGAGAAAACCCATTATGTCGGACAAGGTTGTGGGAATCCAACCCGCAACTAAAGTGCGGAATGCCTTTATCACCTACCACTGGCCTACGGGAAGTCCCTGGTTAGTAGAAACTAGTTTTATTATATTAAACGGTATGATATATGAAGTATAAGTCCATTTTAGGAACCATATACGATTAATCTCACTATATATATACTTATGTATATTTAATAACTTTTTCTATCCTTTTGTTTGAGATAGATGGAATGACCTAACATTCTATCGCATGATCTGCTAACACTTCAAGGAAGACAAATTCAACTTCATTTCTGTAAGATATGAAGTGGAAATTGTTCAGGGCACTAACAACTGTAAGATTGTACCAAAATCAAGTAAGTATTTCTTTTAATTCAACAATTCTTCAAATTTAGGGAAATGATCTTGAAAACTAAAAATGTTGTCCTAGTGTCCTTATATCCGATGAATCAGATGGTACCTTAAATCATCATAAATTTATGGCTTTGTGATTGTTGTATTTTTTATTTCCATTTCCTCTACCACTCTCCATCAGAACTTGATGGTTAGATTTTTTTCTTCTATATCCATATTTCCACCTATGTTCTCCTTTGTGGAAACCTAGTGATGAGTTAATCTGGGTAACCTTTACATTTCTTACTTTATTTTTTAAAATTATTTTTTAGAATTATTTTCGCGATGTGGGTTTTTACAAATGAAACTTTCAAGAAGTAAACGATTTATAACCCCGATGAATTTCGAGGGCGAAATTCATTTTAAGGGGGGTATAATGTAACACCGAGAGATTTTATGAGATATATTATTTTTAATTTCATTGATGTCATCTATTATACACTACACCAAGATTAGCTTGTACTATACATAAAACCGTATTAGCTTGAAGTATACACAACACTATTCAGGCTCGTGTCACACACAATTTCAAGTTCGTTTTGTGGAAATTATTCTACGCAACATTAATTAAAGATTTTGTTTAATGTATAAATGAAATATGTTTTGATTATGTTATAAACAATACCAAATAGAGATTTAACTACACGCAACCCTGACTTTGCTTGCATTACACGCAATCAAGACCTTCCTCGATAGAGTGTGTAGTACGCAATACAGAGTTTCAGTAAACGAGATATTATTATAATATTATTATGAACTAGCCGTTATGAAGAGTAATACCAACTATTTGAAATTTTAAAAATTTTACCTTTAAAAATGGACTTCATTTTTGGATTCATAATATCTAAATTAGGCTAGGGTGAATTTTTGGTATTTTTCTGAAAACTTCCAATTTTTGATGAATAGTGAAAACACTGGGTTACTATTTAAAAACCGAATTTTTATTTAAATAATTATTTATTTTATTTCAATTTATTTTAGGTCAAAATTGATACATAATAACTATATAAGTTCAATATAATTAATTGGAGTAATTTTATAATAATTTTAGATATATAAAAATTTATTGAACTTTTCATCATCTTTTACCCACCTCCTAGGAGAATTTGAAATTTTACATTAAACTTAATTTTAATGCTTTTGTGAGTGGAATTTAGAAAATCCGAGAGACATGATTAATATCAAGGAGTAAAATGTGGTTCAATAAGATAAAAATAATTTTTGTTGAATAGTAACATTTTACTTTTATTTACCATGGTTAACAGTAAATAGGGTAATTAAGGGTAAAAATGATATTATTAATACCCTAAAACATGTCCTAATTCTATTGGATAAGTGTAATTAGACCAAAAACAAACTTTAGGAATAAAATATTATCAATTAGGTCCACTTGGATTAGATTAGGACATTTATTATTATTTTATTTAAAGAAGAGTTAAAATAGTTAAAATCAAAGTTTAATAACTAATTTTTTTTAATATAGGGTTATACATAATATAAATTAGACTATAAATATTCATTGTAAATATAAAAATATTTCCTACATAATGGTATTTTATTTATAATTTTTAGACATTATATAATTTAATTTATTTGTAACACAATGATGATGCAGTTATTACCTTATTAATTAAATATTAAAATAATTGATGTTATAAATACCCAAATAAATGTAATTTGAGACTTTTTATAAATTACACTAATTTTGAGGTTAATATGAAATTTTATAATTGATTTAATTAAAATTTTTCGAACTAATCATGCTGTTATGATTTTCACAAAAAATCAATTACCAAATAGTGTCAAAATTGACATAAAATAGTTTTTAAAACAAATATTATTTTATTAATTGTTATTTTATTTCAAAAAATATAAGGCTCAGCCAAATGACTTAGTTAAGGTTATATATATTAATAATGAACCACTTGGGGTTTGTTTGGCTTGTTATAGTAATATTATTAACCATATAGTGTAAGAAAACAAGAAGACACGGTAAAAGTTAAATTATTTAACATAGAGTTAAATATAAATGATAAGGTTAAAATATTAACCTAAACTTGTCTAAAACCTATTGGTTGAGAGTATTTTGACCCATACCCACTTTATCTTCTAAATAAATCAATTTAGAGCTATTATAAACTAAATATGACTTTATTATAAAATAATATTTTAAGTTTCTCCAAAGGTGCCCCTCTCCTCCCTTATAAAAAGGGCACCCCTTCCCTCTTCTCTTCACACCATTTTGAGCCTTGTAGCTCAGAAAACCCCTTATAATTCCTCTTCTCATCCTATCTAGTTATATCATAGAGGTTCTGGTCTTCACAAAAGACCAACTCTAGTGCCCTAATAAGAAGTTTAAAGGAGGTGCGTCAAGGAAGAGGTAATCTCTTCTACCTCCTCTTTCAAGTTTCATTTTTCTTCTACTTACTCTTCATTAGTTGTTTAATTATAAAGTAACAACATAAGTATTAATTATATACTGATATGTTATTATAAATATGAAAAAACCCTATTTCACCTTTTATCCATCCTACGGAAAACGAAATCACCGCGCGTGCGTACGGACGAAATACCGTCTCCACCACGTGGTGTAATCAATTTTTCTACCACCACCTTACTTGGAAGGGTATAATGGTGTAAAGAATAACTATATATTATTATTATAACATCATACGGATTATAAGATATTATATCATCCACTCCAATTCCATTCAATAAATATGGGAACGATATCATCGATCCTGCGTACGTACGGATTACCATCTCCACGACGGGATGAGATTTATTTTCCATGTTAACCATTAAAGAATGATTATAAAGTATATATAATGAATAATAATGAAATATATGACATAATTAAGCTACTGTATTTATGTATATATATATATGTCATCTACTTTCTTCCATTCAAGTCAATAAGGAAAGGAAAACAGTGTTCATGCGTACGTAAGACCTACTGTCTCCATGAACCGTGTCTTTCATTTCATTCATCTATCTATTATATATATATATATATTGAATATATATAATATATAAAACATGATTTAAATTATGGAAGTAAGTAAATCATGATATAAGTAATAATAATATCAAGAACAAAAAGTCCAAACATGTACGATAAATAAAACGATTTTACCCAAAACACTGCTTTAACATGGAATTTACAAAAGAACAGGTAATATAAAGTCATAAGTGAATCATATATGATATAATAACAATGAATATGATTTGTTAATAAGTAAATGACATTATTTAAATCATTATACAAGAGGTTCAGATACGTATGAATCATATCGAACCTAAGGTAAGGGATAATTTTGTAATCTCATTTTTATCCGAGATTGTTTATTCGTAGTTATTTACTGGGGTTATTGTTATCATCCATGACCAAGTTTTCTAAAAAGGTTTTCATGTTTTTTTAAATCCCCTTTTAGCCATTTCTGAAATTTAACACATGTTATGAAAGGAATCTTACTTTTGTTTACCACATGAAAAACTTTTGGACTTTTCCGACAAAAGTACGAGGAGAATGTTTTTTTAACTTATACGGCATGAACAGATTTTTTTCGGTTTCATAAATCCTTATTTTCATGAAGTTTACTCTACAAGATTTCATTGTTATTTTAAATAAAATACTTTTCTTTTAAAATTTCAATGCATTTTGTGAAAAGAAAATTATTTTTAAGAAGAAAGGATATTTTCCTCAAGAATTATTTTTATGTGTTTTATCAAAACCATTTTCCATCTAAGATGAAATTATTTCATATGTGTATGTTTCAAGTATAATATCTCTATGCTTTACATGGTTTCACTTTTGTTATGATGAAATGACATCCATTTGTTTTATATGGATTATGTTATTATGGGGGGATGTTTATGAAACCCATTTCTATTCTTTGGGTTATGATGAATGATTTATGTTTATGTTGTGGCACATGTAAGAATGATTTCATTATGAGATGGGTGGGACCTATATTTACCTCCAATGAATTGGGTAATGATTTATATCTCATGAGATATACATGGATGGAACTTTAAGTTAATCCGATTCAGTTTTACAGGACTGGAATGAGGAGTGAACTCTATTTTGAAAGGGACTTTTTCCACTAAGATGGTCTTGGAAGCAATGCCTTGTATACTATGGAAATCATATCATGTGATTAATGTTTTTCCACAATTACATGTTTTATTCCCATGCTATTTTATCATTATTGATGTTCCGTTATGATCTATGCCTTACGTACTTCCATGTTTTATTTCATTTCTCAAGATTTTGAAGTTTAGAAATTATGTTCATGTTTTTAAGTTCAAATGTATATGGTTGGTTTTATTTTCTCCTTGCTTACCCTTACTGAGAATTTGAGCTCACCCTTTATATGTTTTCTTTTCCCCAGGATATAATGAAAGGTTTTAGGTAAGAAAACAAAAGGAGGAGATCTTTATGGGGGATGTTGAAGATCTTTCACCAGGATTAGAAGATTATGTTTCGTGTTTTCAAAGACACTAAAAAATTACGGTCCTTGACTGTTGGTTTTTGTTATGTAGTAGATATTCCGAAAAAGTAATTAAATTTCCTTGTATGTCAAGCTTGGGGTCTCTACAGTTGGTATCAGAGGAAAGGTTTAGTCAACCTTTGGAAACTAGGATGTGAAAACTTTAGTGAGATCCCTAGATATATTTATAAGGTATGTCTAGGGATGTCTATAAGGTTAAGTATAAGTATAGATTATAGTCCTATAATTATGGTAATGATCTTATAATTAATCCTAAGATGTTATATACTGAAGGTACTCCCCCTTTATTATGTTGTTTTCCTAGATTGATTTTTGCCTCTCACACTATTATTTTTGGGTTTTAGACGATGGCTGGAACCCGAAGGAACCTTGTTGATCAATGTAATGGACAATGCAATGGTTGTCCTCTTGAACAACCAAATGTTATGGGAAATGGAATGAAAAATCTTATTGTTATACTTACAGAAGCTATGAATCATTCTGGACTTTTGAATGAGAAGATAAGGGAACAATATTATATTGAGTCCTTCATGAGGCAACGCCCACCTTATTTTAGTGGGTCTTCTGATCCACTTATTGCTGAACAATGGATCAGTAGCATTGAAAATATATTTTCCATACTTTATTGTTCAGAGCATGACCAAATCATTTTGGTTGTTTACCATTTAGAAGGTGAAGTAGACCAGTGGTGGACTTTAATTAAGAGTACAAGGCCCCAAGATGAAAATGCATCCATGGAATGGCACGAGTTCAAGAACATGTTTTTCAATAAGTACTTCCCTCGTATTCTTCGAACAAAGATGGAAAAGGAGTTCCTTGAGTTTAAGAAAAAGGATGATGAATCTGTTGGTATATACGAAGCAAATTTTACAAGGCTTGCAAGGTATGCATCTGTATTTATCATCCAACCTAAGAGTAAAGTTGATTGATTCTTCTGTGGCTTAAAACCAAGTCTTCGAAGGGAATTAGATATAAGATACTTCAGTATCTATGAAGAAATTGTGCGTTGTGCTATCAAGGTAAAAATGGAAGTTGGTGTTACATATCCATCTCATGGTTTTGACCAGAAATGAAAGATAGAGTTCAAGGATAAATTTTAGAATAACGGTGAAAAGAAGATGAATGTTTCTTTATTCTCAAAGTGTGGAAATAAGCATGGTGGAGATTGTCTTAAAGGGACTAAAAAATGTTTTAAGTGTGGAAAAGAAGGTCATCAAGCATCTGAGTGTCAAAGTAATGGAAAAAGGGTTTCTATTGATGTGAATAAAGAAAAGACTACATAGATCACACCACCAACACTTTAATGCTCCAAGTGCAAGAAAATGGGGCATTATGATAATTAATGCCCTAATCCAAGGGTTAATTATGATTGACGTGAGAAAACTCTTAAGTAAATGGATAAAGGGAAGTCACATGTGATCACTATTTGTGATGTTGAGTATGACAATGATGTTTTGGAATGACTAAGTGTTTATGTAATGGGATTTCAAATTAGTATCATGGAATCTCATTTATGGTATCGTTGAATATTTGAATATCTATGTATTGGTTTTCAAAAATTATATGGTACTGGTAACCATGAAAAGGGATTCAAATATTTGGGATAGTAGATGATATTCTCATAATGAAGGGATAATGAGAAAATAATATGTTTGATAGTATTAATGAGCTCATGACTGATATAAGGACAAGTAATATCATGGTTTGAGTATATAAAAATTTTGAGAATTTGGTATGTGGAAAGAGTTAACTTTTGACAACATTCATGTTTTTACTAAAGTTCAATGGGTATTCATTTTTCAAGAGAATTCATGATTAAGGTATTCACATGTTTGGAATGTGACAAACAACAAGATATATCATATGATATAAGGAGGATACATGATGGTATTTACATGCTTGATAGAATGACCTCTCTAGTAATATTATTCATTATAATATGAGATTTGAAAGAAGTATTTTGGATAAACCTAAAGATTGGAATAAATTAAGTTAGACATAAGATATTATTGTTTAAAGAAAGAACTATTTTTGATATTATTTCTGGAATGTTATAATAGTGTAGTTTTAGAAAAAGGGAAAACCTGCAGGATGGGCGACAACCCGTCACATCAGACAAGGTTGTGGGAATCGAACCCACAACTGAAGTGCGACAGGCCTTTATCGCCTACCACTGGCCTACAGGAAGTCCCTGGTTAGTAGAAACTAGTTTCATTATATTAAGCGGTATGATATATGAAGTATAAGTCCATTTTAGGAACCATATATGATTAATCTCACTATAGATGGACTTATGTATATTTAATAACTTTTTCTATCCTTTTGTTTGAGATAGATGGAATGACCTATCATTCTATCACATGATCTTATAAAACTTCACAGAAGACAAATTCAACTTCATTTCTTTAAGAGATGAAGTGGAAATTGTTCAAGGCACAAACAACAGTAAGATTGTACCAAAATCAAGTAAGTATTTCTTTTAATTCAATAATTCTTCAAATTTAGGGAAATGATCTTGAAAACAAAAAAACGTTGTTATAGTTTCCTTATATCCCATGAATCAGATGGTACCTTAAATTATCACAAATTTATGGCTTTGTGATTGTTGAATTTTTCATTTCCATGTCCTCTACCACTCTCCATCATAACTTGATGTTAGATTTTTCTTCCATATGTATATTTCCACCTATGTTCTCTTATATGGAAACCTAGTGATGAGTTAATCTGGGTAAACATTACATTTATTACTTTACTTTTTAAAATTATATTTTAGTATTCCTTTTACGATGTGGGTTTTAAAGAATGAATCTTTGAAGTAGTAAACGATTTATAACCCCGATGAATTTCGAGGGAGAAATTCATTTTAAGGGGGGTAGAATGTAACACCTTGAGATTTTATGTGATATATTATTTTTAATTTCATTGATGTCATCAATTATACACTAAACCATGATTAGCTTGTACAATACGCAACACCGTATTATCTTGCAGTATACACAACACTATTCTTAGCTCGTGTTACACACAATTTCAAGTTCGTTTTGTGGAAATTATTCTACGCAACATTAATTATAGATTTTGTTTAATGTATAACTGAAATATGTTTTGATTATGTTATACGCAACACCAAGCAAATTATTCACTACACGCAGCCCTGAATTGGCTTGCATTACACTCAATCAAGACCTTCCTCGATAGAGTGTGTAGTACGCAATACCAAGTTTCACTAAACGAGATATTATTATAGTATTATCATGAACTAGCCGTTATGAATAGTAATACCCACTTTTTAAAATTTTATAAATTTTATCTTTCAAAATGGACTTCATTTTTTGGATTCAGAATATCGAAATTAGCCTAGGGTTAATTTTTGGTATTTTTCTGAAAACTTTCAATTTTTGATGAATAGTGAAAACACCGGGATACTATTTAAAAACCGAATATTTATTTAAATATTTATTTATTTTATTTAAATTTATTTTTGTTCAAAATTGATACATAATAACTATATAAGTTCAATATAAATTATTGGAGTCATTTTATAATAATTTTAGATAGATAAAAATTTTATTGAACTTTTCACCGTCTTTTACCCACCTCCTATGAGAATTTGAAAATGTACATAAAACATAATTTTACCGCTTCTGTCAGTGGAATTTCAAAAATTAGAGAGAAACGGTTAATATGAAGGAGTAAAATGTGGTTCAATAAGATAAAAATTATTTTTGGTGAATAGTAACACTTTACTTTTATTTACCACGATTAATAGTAAATAGGGTAATTAAGGGTAAAAATGATATTATTATTACCCTAAACAATGTTCTAATTCTATTGGATAAGTGTAATTTGACCAAAAATAACCTTATGAATAAAATATTATCATTTTGGTACACTTGGATAAGATTAGGACATTTATTATTATTTTATTTAAAGAAGAGTTAAAATAGTTAAAATCAAAGTTTAATAAATAATTTTTTTTAATATAGGGTTATACATAATATAAATTCAACTATAAATATTCATTAGAAATCTAAAAAAATTTCCTACATAATTGTATTATATTTATAATTTTTATACATTAATTAAGTTAATTTATTTATAACACAATGATGATGCATTAATTACATTATTATGGAAATATTAACATAATTGATGTTATAAATACCCAAATAAATGTAATTTGAGACTTTTTATAAATTCCAATAATTTTTTATGTTAATATGACATGTTATTATTGATTTAATTAACCTTTTTAGAGTTAATAATACTGTTATGATTTTCACAAGAAATAAATTACCAAATAGTGTCAAAATTGACATAAAATAGTTTTTTTTTAAATATTATATTATTAATTGTTATTTTATTTCTAAAAATCTAAGGTTTGGAAAAATGACTTAGATAAGGTTATATATATTAATAATGAACCACTTGGGGTTTGTTAGTCTTGTTATAGTATTTTTATTAACCATATAGTGTAAGAAAACAAGAAGACACTATAAAAGTTAAATTATTTAACTTAGAGTTAAATCAAAATGATAAGGTTAAAATAGTAACAGAAACTTGTATAAAACCTATTAGTTGAAATAATTTTGACCCTTACCCACTTTAGTCTCAAAATTAATCAATTTGGAGCTATTATAAACCAAATATGACTTTATTATAAAATAATATTTTAAGTTTTTCCAAAGGTGCCCTCTCCGTCCTTATAAAAAGAGCACCCCTTCCCTCTTCTCTTCACACCCTTTTAAGCCTTGAAGCTCATCCAACCCATTAAAATTAATCTTCTCAACCTCTATAGTTATATCATAGAAGTTTTTTTCTTCTCAAATGTAACACCCAGAGATTTTATGAAAAATATTCTTTTAATTTTATTAATGTCTTGTGTTGTATTCTACACCAAGATTACCTTGCGCTATACGCAACACCGTATTAGCTTGCAGTATACGCAACACTATTCTTGGATCGTGTTACACGCAATTTTGATAATAGTTATTCTACGCAACATTGAGTATATATATATATATATATTCAATGTATAAATGAAATATGGTTGTATTTTGTTATACGAAACAATGAAGGATTCTTTCACAACACGCAACCCTGACTTGGCTTGCATTACACGCAATCAAGACCTTCCTCGATAGCGTGTGTTGTACGCAATACCGGGTTTTAATAAACAACGATATATTATTATAATATTGTCATGAACTAGCCATTATGAATAGTATTAACTAAATTTTAAATTTTATAACATTATTATTCATCTTACACATTTTCTAGAACATGGTATAAGAACAAAATAATTTTTTCGAGTAAAATAAGTATTTTTCAAAAAATGCAGTTTTGTCGCCATTTGATTGCGCACCCACTTTAAATATAGTTTTTGACATGTTTATAAGTTAAATTTGAAAAAATAAAATTCTTATTTTGAATCAGGATATAAAAATTTACATTAGATAATGTTTTGATATTTTTCCGATAACTTTCATATTTTAATGAATAGTAAAAACACTCTATATTTTAATTAAAAACAACTTTTTTCATCGTAATATCTTATGTGGTTAAATTATAATATTGAATGGTTTTAAAGTATAAATAGAATATATTTTTACCATTTAATATAATTTATGTCATTATAATTTATTTTACCTTGAATTCGTAGGTTAAATCAATTCAATCTTTTGCAATGTTTTAAAGAAAAACCCGTTTTCTTTCGACAAAGGGATTAATTTTAATTTAATTTCAGCATATTTTGTGTATTGAATTTGGAAAAATGGATTCTATATTTGGAATCATTGGGTCCAAATTATGTTAATAAGCTATTTTTTATTTTTGGGCATTGTGAATAGTAACTATGGTAAATTTTATTTACTATAGTTAAAGGTAAATCGGGTAATTAAGGGTAAATATAAGATTATAAAATTACCCTAACACTTGGAAAAATCCTATTTGATGGCTAAAAGTAGACCCATATAACCTAAGGGTCGGATTAGATTCATTTTATGGACTTTTGTCCACAAAAATAATTTAATTATTATTAAAACCAAAGAATGTGACAACATGTCACTTTCTTAAATCTTATAAGTATAATAATTTTAATTTAGTGATATACTTAATGAAACTTAGAACATGAATAGTATCCAGAAAGATAATACAATTATCTAAATCATATGAATTTATTTAGAATTTTTAGGGATTAAATAATTATCATTTATTATGACACAAAGATGATGCAGTAATTGTCTTATTAATGAAATATTGACATAATTGATGTTATAAATGCCCAAATAAATGTAATTTGAGACTTTTTATGACTTAAATTAATTTTATAGGTTAATATGATATGTTATTGTTGATATAAGTAACTTGGTTCGAACTTATCATTCTGTTATGAATTTCATAAAAATCATGTACCAAATAGTGTCAAAATTGACATAAATTAGTTTTTAAAACAAATATTATATTATTAATTGTTATTTTATTCCTAAAAATCTAAGGTTCAGCCAAATGACTTAGATAAGATTATAAATATTAATAATAAACAACTTGGGGGTTGTTTGGTTTGATATAGTAAGTTTATTAACCATATAGTGTAAGAAAATAAAAAGACACGGTAAAAGTTAAATTACTTAACTTAGAGTTAAATCTAATTGATAAGGTTAAAATAATAACCTAAACTCGTATAAATCCTATTGGACGAGAGAATTTCGACCCATCCCCACTTTATCTTCAAAATAAGACTCTTTGGAACCATTATATACCGAATTTGACCTTAATATATAATAATATTTTGAGATTTTCCTAAGATGCCCCTCTCCTCCCTTATAAAAGGGCACCTCCTCCCTCTCCTCCTCACACCAATTTGAGCATTAAAGCTCCGCAAACCCCTGAAAAAATATCTTATCCACTTCCCTAGTATAATCCTAGAGGTCCTGGTCTTCTTCAAAGACCATCCTTAGTTTTTTAAGTGGAGGTTAAGAGAAGGCGCGTCAAAAAGTGGTAATATCCATTACCGATCTTTTTCAATTTCTTTCTTCTTCAACTTCTTCTTCTTTAGTTGTTTAATGATAAAGTAATAACATCAGTATTTCTTATATACTGATATGTGATTATAAATATGAAACAACTCTAATTAACCTTCTATCCATCCTACGGAAAAAGGAAATCACCGTGCGTGCGTACGTACGGAATACCGTCTCCACGCCGTGGTGTAATCTATTTTCCGCCACCACCTTAATTGGATGGGTATAATGGTGTAATGAGTAAATATATATGATTATTATAAATTTATATTGATACTGAAATAGTATACATACACTTCAACACAATTTAACGATCATGAGAACGATATCATCGCTCGTGCGTACGTACGGACTACCGTCTCCACGACGCGATGAGATTCATTCTCAATGATTAACCATTCATAAATGATTATAAAGTATATATCATAAGTAATCATGAAATATATGAAATAATAATGATACTGGATTTATGTATATATATATATGTATGTCATCCAATTAATTCCATTCAAGACAATAAGGAAAGGAAAACAGCGTTCATGCGTACGTACAGACTACCGTCTCCATGAACGGTGTGTTTCATTTCATTTATATATCTATTATATATATATATATAATGAATATATATGATATATAAATCATGTTTTATATTCTGGAAGTAAGTAAATCATGATATAAGTAATAATAATGTCAAGAACAACAAGTCCAAACACCTACGATAAATGAAACGATTTTACCCAAAACGCTTCTTTAACATGGAATTTACAAAAGAACGGGTAATATAAAGTCATAAGTGAACCATATATGATATAATAACAATGAATATGATTCTTTAATAAGTTAATGACATTATTTAAATCATTATACAGGAGGTTCGGATACGTATAAAGCATATCAGACAAAAGGTAAGGGAAATATCACAATCTCATTTTTATCCGAGATTGTTTATACTTTAGTATTTACTAGGGTGTCTTTTATCATCCACATCCATGTTTCCTCAATATGTAATATTATTTCCATTCACCTAAAATTGTTTAAATCCTATTTTACCCTTCGGTGAGTTTTTAGTAAAATATATGAAAGGAATCTTTTGTCGTTTTTTGTACGAGGTAATTTTTTTGACTTTTCCGACAAAAGTATGAGAAGAATGTTTTTTTACATATACGGCATGAAAGGATTTTTACGGTTTTATAAAGCCTTATTTTCATGAAGCTTCCTCCAAAAGCTTTCATGACTATTTTCAACAAAATATTCTTCTTTTAAAATTGCATGACGTTTTGTGAAAAGAAATTGATTTTGAAGAAGAAAGAATATTTTCCTCAAGAATTCATTTCAAATGTTTTATCAAAACCATTTTCCACCAAAGATGACATTATTTAATATGTGTATGTTTCAAGTTTAATATCTCTATGATTTAAATGGTTTCACTTTTCTTATGATGAAATTTCCATTGGTTTTATATGGATCATGAGATGATGGGATGATGTTTATGAAACCCATTTTATTCTTTGGGTTATGATGAATGTTTTAAGTTTATTTTGTGGCACAAGTAATAATGATTTCACTATGATATGGGTGGGACCTATATCTCCTTCCAATGAATTGGGTGATGATTTTATATCTCATGATATAGACATGGCTGGAACGGTAGGTTATACCGGTTCAGTGAAACAGGACTGAAACGAGGAGTGAACTCGGTTCAGAAAGGGTCTTTGTCCACTAAGATAGTCTTGGAAATGAGTCTTGACTAACAAGAAATGATTCTCTATGATTATGTGTGTATGCCACAAAGTTTCATGTTTTAATTTATGATTATTGGGATTATATTTCACTACTATGATTTATCCCATGTTATGAAATTATGATCTCTTTTACAGGTTAAGATTTCCAAAAGATATGTTATTATGAATATGACGTGATTGATATTTCTTTTGTTTACCCTTACTGAGCATTTGAGCTCACCCTTTTATGTTTTCTTTTCACCAGGACATAAAGAAAGGATTTAGGTTTAAAAAAAGGATGATCTTTATGGGAGATGTTGAAGATCTTTCACCACGATTAGATGATTATATTCCGAGATTCCAAAAGACACTAAACTATTACGATCCTTGTGTGTGTGTTTTTGTTATGTACTATGTATTTAGAAAAAGTAATGTAATGTCCATGTACGTCAGGCTTCGGGTCTCTACAGTTGGTATCAGAGGAAAGGTTTAGTCAACCTTTGGAAACTAGGATGGGAAAACGTTAGTGAGATCCCTAGAGATATTTCTAAGGTATGTCTGGGGATGTCCCTAAGGATAAGTATACGTATAGGATATAGTCCTAGAACTATGATAACAATCTTAGAATTTAACCTAAGATGTTAGATGTTGAAGGTACCCCCCTTGATTATGTTATTTTCCTAGTATGATTTTTGCCTCTCACAGAAGTTTTTTTTGTTTTAGTCAATGGAGGGAACGAGAAAGAATTCGGTTAGCATTGAATCAAATTGAAAAATTGGTGACTATGAGAAAGAAAATTGCATAATTCCTAGAGAGAAAGATATTGTGATTATGACAAATCATTCATCACGATATATGATTAACAAGGTGAAATTTAGTGGTATGCCTAATTCATCAAATAAGAGGAAGCTAGACTTTTATGCATGTTCGCATGTTGAGGAGCATAAAGAAAGGAAGATTGAGATTTCTAAAGAAGGGAAGAAGAACCTTGAGGAATACCTCAAATGGAGGGACAGATGTTATCTGTGTGGAGAAAAGGGACATAGAGTGACAGACTGTTATGGAGTTCAATGTCTTATTTGTGGAGAACATGGGCATTACCCAACTCAATGACCTGACCTAAAAAGTTACTTCTAAATTAAGGAAGGACTTATTCCAGGACAATCATTGAAGATGATGGTTTGAAGTGTTTATAATTACTTTTATGGTATATTGGAATATCTGTGTATTGGTCCATTGTGGTTTTCTATAAGAATATGGCATCGGTAACCATGAAAAGTGATTGAAATATTTTTGGAAAGCAGATGATATTGTTGGATCGAATATATATATGGGTATGTCTATTAGATGGAACAATACAAGAGGGGGGTGAATTGTAGGTTTAAAAAACCTTTGAGTTTTATCAACAAAGAGATTAGTTTAAATGATCTTAAACTAATACAAATACAAACACCCACAATTGTATTGAATATATAAGGTATGATGTATTGTAATACTAATGTAATGTAAAACAATTGTATTCAAGGTGAACACAATAATCAGAGAAATACAAAGACGAATGATTCTACCTTAAAACGTATAGAATCAATCAATACAAAATGTAATAGAATGATTGTAATTGAAACAATTACAATTGAATATGTAAAGAATAAAGGAAACAATACAAATCCCTTTCTAATACAAGTAACAGCGGAAATGTAAAAGTATTACAATTATTTTAACCCAAAGAGAAGGGTTATCCTTTCACCTAGGATAAAAGGTCTGTCTCACCAACACCTTGGTGAGCCCTCGATACGATGATCGGCACGTCTGTCTGCCTATCCCTGGCAGCCCTCGATACGATGATCAGCACGTCTATCTGCCTATCCCTGGCAGCCCTCGATTTTGTAGGTAATCGACACCTCTGTCTTTCAATTACATGAAAGCCCTCGATACGATGATCGGACGCACAAGGCAGATGAGAGAAGTCACAGTGTCTCTCTCTAGAATCTTGGTGGTTCACAGAATCTCTTCATTCGTTCTCTTCATTCATCGTTGTACTCTCAGCTTCAAATGACCTCCTATTTATAGGCCTCGGGTTCCAACGGTCATATTGCCTCCAACGGTCATATTGAAACAGAAAGCACGACATCGTTTTGATTAGTTTGTAACTAACTCAATGACATCGTTTTGTTAGGAAAAGAGATATATAGAAAAGTAAAACATGAGTATGATTCATATGCAATGAGTGTTTTTGACTAAGTACCAAAACAAATAATGAATATCTGAATAGAAGAGTCAGTACGATACGATTGACAGAGTCAGTATGGTACGATTGACAGAGTCAGTACGTTACGATTGACAGAGTCAGTATGGTACGATCGACAGAGTCAGTACGACACGATTGACAGAGTCAGTAGGGTATGATTGACGGAGTCAGTACAATACGATTGACAGAGTCAGTACGATACAGTTGAGAGAGTCAGTATGATACGATTGACAGAGTCAGTACGACCAATATTTTATGATATGAAAAACATGATAGAAGGCAAATATAATTTCCAAAATATGATAGAATGCATTTGTGATGTCCAAAACATGATATAGAAGTCAAAAGAAGACTTTTGACTTAACAATCTCCCCCTTTTTGGAAAGCACAACACACAAAGTAAATGTAACAAGAAATACTTATCTCCCCCTGAGTTATTGAAAACTGTTCTAAATAAGAAATTGAATACAACTAACTCCCCCTTAGGTATGGACTTTCCTAAGGATTGTATTCGTAGATTTTCCTTAAGAGTGTTGTAAAGCATTCTTCCCCTTTATAAAACATTCTCCCCTTTGTAAACATTCTCCCCCTTTGTAAACATTCTCCCCCTTTGTGATTTACAAAAAGAAAGGAGTAATCTTGAATTGTCTGAAAGAGTTAGTAAAGCAATAAAAGACAATGGATAAAAGAAAAGGATCATAAAAGTCATTACAAAACAAAGACAAGTTCCAAAAGAAAACAAATACAACAATCATTTGTTTTCTCTTTCCTTCTCCTTCTTTATAAGCTCATGAAGAACAGCTTTCATCTTCTTGATCTCCTTCTTGTCTTTAGAAATTGATTCTCCCTGAGTTTTGAGAATCTCTTGTTGGTCCGCAAAAATCTGATCTTGATTTCTGATAGTCTCTTCCTGGACTCTGATTACTTCTTCAAGGGTATCAATTCTGTTTTGCAAATTCTTGTTATCTTTGGATAACACTGAATTTTGATTCTTCAGAAAAACAATTTCATCTTTGAAAGATGAAACCTTCGAGAATTCTGATTGAAAAACATTCATTCTCTCTTGCAAATCTTTCACTGAAGGAACATCGACTCTTTGAGAAGACAAAAGATTCAACCTTTCAACCATTTCTCTGTCAAGCTTGTTGAAAGCAATTGCAAGCTCATTTGATAACCTTCTTATATCTTCAATAGATATTTCATGATCATTGATTGAGCTCTCTGTTTTGTACGACCACTTGGTCATCTTATTGCATGCCTTCTTATGAGCAACCGAACTTTTTGATAGAACTTTCAAATCATCTTCTACTGACAAAACTTTATTCCTCAATTCTTTTACAGAGCCAAACTTCTTCTTTTGATTGTCAGTAATAAAATCAATCTTCCCTTCCAGCCTCGAGAAATAGGTAATAGTCCTCTCAACCCTTCTTAAAACATGAACAATATAATCACTCTTCTTGAGAGAGATTGTATGCTCTGAATCAGTATCTTCATCGTACGAAGCTAGTTCATACGATTTGCTTGAGTCAACAACTGGTTGTTTTCCTTTTTCTTTTTCTTTCTGCTTTCTTTCTTCTTCCACTTTGTCACTAATGATAACAACTTTATCAGAGTGAGAGGATTGAGCACCTTGCTTTTCTTGAGATGTCATTCTGTCTGGAGATCGTACTTGATCGGCATGAGGAGTTTGTTGAACTCCTTCACTCAGCTTTTGAAACGATTCTTCTCTACTCTTCTTTGAACTTTGAAGAAATTCTAAAAGAAAGTCTCCTTCTTCTTCTTCCACTTCTTCTATCTCTTCCATCACTTGTTTTTGTTATCCTTCCTCAGGGAAACTCTGTACGATGGGCTCTTGGTGCACTTCTTCTATTAGTTGGGCACTAGCATCCTCAACCGCTTTCAAGACTTTAGAGACATCAAAGTCCTGAGTCTTTCTTTTCAAAAGAACCTTCTTCTTCTTTTTAGCCTGAAGGGTTTCTTCTACCCTTACTCTTTCTGCAAAGGCCTCAGCAGGGTCAAGACCAAACTTCGGATCACCTTCCTTTCTTTGTTCCTTATCCTTTCTCCATTGTGCTACAACTTCCTTACTGTACCTTGGTTTCTTCTTCGGCTTTGAACTGGTTTGCGGATCAGACTTTTGAGTAACACTGGTAGATTGAATGTCTTTGGCTGGCATAGGTGCCGATTGATTCTGAGCCAATTCAGCTTCTACATCTCTGAAAACTTTTTTTGAATTCGGATCAAAACAAACATTCAGCTTTTTCATCGTACTCTTACTAATCCATGATGGCCTCAAATCCATGGGTTTTCCTTTCAAAGGAATGTTACAAAACTTCATACTCTCAAGAATGAATTTCGTAAGGATAGCTGGATACATAATCATCTGGGACTTAATCCCTCCTGTCTTGACATTCTTAATGGTTTCAAACACATATCCCATGAGATTTACTTTTCTCATATTCACAAGATAGTCAAGCATAAAGATATCAGAAACTTTCAGAGTTTCTCTATCCCCTTTCCTTGGGATAAGAAAACCTTTCATCCATAAAGTGACAAAACGATTGTCCGGAGAAAGATGAGACACTTTTCTCTTTTCTTCATTAATAACAAACAAATTCTTTTCAGCACTTTCTCTATTAAACATACCAAATTCCTCTGGTAGTTTGTGCGATGGACAGAAAGAATCCCCTTCTATAGAAACATTTAGAAAATGTGCCGCTTGTTTCACAGACATAGACAATTTTCTATCATACACAGCAAAGTTTATAGTCATGTCTTTGTCGAAAGAAACGGTTTTGTAAAACTGACAAACTTCATCAAAAAGAACCGGATCTTGAGAATCAGGATTTTCAACACACAGATGTTCCCATCCTTGAAACAAAATGATCCTCCTGATTGTAGAATCGTACGTATCAAAAAAGTCCCGAGATACTAACCTTTCTCTGTTAAAGTCTTTTTCTGTAAAAGTCTTTGAAGACATTTCGGCGGGAGTATTAGCAGAGGATTGAGACATAAAGGTTCTGCCGATGAGAAGATCGTACGATGATTTATAGCTGGTGGAGCAGAGCTTTGCCTGAAATCCTGAAAAACCAATGTGGGTTTGGGGAGGGGAGGGGGGCTATTTATAGGCGATAAAGAGGTGACCGTTGATCTTCTACGGTCGAAAAAGGGTGACCATTGATCTTCTACGGTCAAGATTAGAGAAAACCAGATCAATGGTTAGGATTAAAACAAAGAAAAAAAATTTAAAAAAAATGGAAAAAAAACTATCGGAGAACATAAGGTAATTGTTGGTTTTGATAGAAATCAAAAGAAAATACAATCGTAAGGAAAAAAAATCATCATGCCGATGGAAAAGAATGTCATTACTATGAACTGACCGTACGATAGAAAACAATCTCGTTACCATGAACTAACAGTACGATGGAAAACGATCTCAATACCATCATCGGTCAATTCAATACCAAGATTGATTGATACGATGGAAAAGAATTTCAATACCATCATCGGTCGATTCAATACCAAGATTGATTGATACGATGGAAAAGAATTTCAATACCATCATCGGTCGATTCAATACCAAGATTGATTGATACGATGGAAAAGAAATTCAATACCATCATTGGTCGATAGTAAATGATACTATAAAACTGTCAATACGATAAACAGAAGAAAAAAATGAATGATACGATAAAACTATCAATACGATAAACAGAAAAAAAAAGGAATGATACGATAAAACTGTCAATACGATAAACAGAAAAAAAAAATTATCCAAAGAGTAAATAGTTAAAGAACATAAGATAAAAAGAACCATAAAGACAGAAAGAAATGTCCTCCCCCTTTCTACGAGGAGTTTCTTACTATTAGGAGATATGTAAAACAGGAAGTAGATATGAATGATTACTTTAATGTAATCATTCCTAGCTTCTGTTTTATATATTCAAATCTATCGGAAGGTAAAGGTTTTGTAAAAATGTCAGCAAGTTGTTCTTGCATTCCGATGAATTGTAAAATAATATCTCCTTTTTGTGTGTGATCCCTAAGAAAGTGATGCCTAACATCTATGTGTTTTGCACATGAGTGATGTGCTGGGTTTTTACTAAGAGCTATGGCACTTTTATTATCACAAAGAATTTGAGTTTTGGAGAAACTCAAACCATAGTCAGTGAGTGTGTGCTGCATCCACAATACTTGAGCACATCAACTTCCAGCTGCTACATATTCTGCTTCAGCAGTGGAGAGTGCTACTGAGTGTTGTCTCTTGCAGGACCAAGAAACCAAAGAATCTCCTAAGAAATGACATGTTCCAGATGTACTTTTTCTATCCATTCTACAACCACCAAAGTCAGCATCTGAAAAACTTTTTAAAACAAAATCATTTCCAGAAGAGTAGAAAAGACCTAAATCCAAAGTGTCTTTTAAATACCGAAAGATTCTCTTTACGGATTTTAAGTGAGACTCTTTTGGATTAGATTGATATCTTTCACATAATCATACAGAAAACATCAAGTCGGGTCGACTAGCTGTCAAGTATAGCAAACTCCCTATCATACCTTTAAAATTTGTTTGATCTACTGGTTTCCCAGTTTCATCAAGATCAAGAGTATTTGAGGTACCAATTGGGGTGCTAATACTTTTTGTTTTGTCAAATCCATACTTTTTGAGTAAATCATTAATATACTTATGTTGAGATATATAAGTTCCTTCTGGTTTTTGAGAAATTTGAAAACCTAGAAAGAATGTTAACTCACCCATAATACTCATTTCAAACTCGGATTTCATTAATTTTGCAAAAGAATCAGTTAAAGATTTCTAAGTTGATCCAAATATGATGTCATCAACATAGATTTGGACAATCAAAACATTTTTGTTTTCCATTTTAATAAAAAGAGTTGGATCTGCTGTACCTTTTGTATAATTGTTTTGTAAAAGAAATCTTGTAAGTCTATCATACCATGCTCTAGGGGCTTGTTTCAGACCATATAGAGCCTTGGTAAGTTTGAAAACATGATCAAGATGTTTTGGGTCTTGAAAACCAGGAGGTTGTTCTACAAAAACTTCTTCTTGAACAAAACCATTTAGAAAAGCACATTTGACATCCATTTGAAATAGTTTGAAATTGAAATATGCTGCGAAGGCTAATGGAATACGAATAGATTCAAGTCTAGATATAGGAGCATATGTTTCTTCATAGTCTATTCCCTCTTGTTGATTATAGCCTTTAGCAACAAGTCTTGCTTTATTTCTTACAATGATTCCATTTTCATCACACTTGTTTCTGAAAACCCATTTTACACCAATCACAGTTGTTTCTTTAGGTCTTTCAACTAAATTCCAGACTTGATTCCTTTCAAATTAATTTAGTTCATCTTGCATTACTTTGATCCAATCATCATCACTTAAGGCCTCACTTGGACTTTTCGATTCAAATTGGGAATGAAAAGCAAGATGTTCTATTTCATTTCTTAAGGAATTTCTGGTCCTTACTGGTTGATTTATATCACTAATGATGTTATCACTGGGATGATTCCTAAGAAACAATTGATTTGGGTTTTGTAAAACCTGTTCATCAACATATGGTAGAAAATCTTCTGTGGTAAATGTTTCAGGAATACTTTCTTGAAAATTTTCCTTATCAGAATGCTCTTCTAATAAAGGTTGATAAACATTTTTAGAAAACACATCCGAGGATGTAGGATTGGGTTGGTTGAAAACAAAAGGATCAGTTTCATCGAATTTTACATGTACTGTTTCCTCAACAGTACAAGTGTTTTTATTTAAAACTCTATAAGCCTTAGAGGTTGTAGAATAGCCTAGAAATATTCCTTCACCAGATTTTGGTGAAAATTTGTGTAGATTATCTTTTGTATTCAGAATGAATACTTTGCATCTAAAAACTTTGAAGTATGAAACATTAGGTTTTCGGCCAGTCCATAACTCATAAGGGGTTTTATTAATAAATGGTCTAGTTAAAACTCGATTTATAGTATAACAGGCAGTACTAACAGCTTCAGCCCAAAAGTGCATAGCAATTGAGTATTCACTCAATATGGTTCAAGTCATTTCCTGAAGAATACGATTTCTTCTTTCAACAACACCATTTTGCTGAGGAGTTCTTGGAGCTGAGAAATTGTGAGTAATACCTTTCTTACTACAAAAAGTTTCAAAATCTGAGCTTTGAAATTCACCACCATGATCACTATGAATAGTTATCAATGGTATATTTTTCTCATTTTTAACTTGGGCTCTAAAAGTTTTGAAATAGGAAAAGGCTTTAGATTTCTTTGTGAGAAAATAGACCCATGTAAGTCTAGTAAAGTCATCAACTAAAACAAATACATAGTATTTGCCTCCAATGCTTCCAGATTGTGAAGGACCAAACAGATCCATATGCACAAGCTGTAATGCATTAGAAGTTGAGACTTCATTAATTGATTTAAAGATAGTTTTATGTTGCTTGCCAAATTGACAAGGATCACAGACTTTTGAAGAATCATATCTAAGATCCGGTAGCCCTTTTACAAGTCCTTTCTTTGAGAGTTTTCTTAGGTTTCTCATATTACAGTGTCCTAGTCTCCTATGCCATTGCCACGATTGGTCTTCTATTACACTTAAGCAAGGTAGGTTTTGGTTCCTAAGGTATTCTAAGTTAATAGTGTAAACATTCTCTTGCCTATGAGCAGTTAGAATGAACTCATCCTTGGAATGGTGAACTAGACACTTATCATTTCTAAAATTCACAAGGTAACCTTCATCACATAATTGACTTATGCTGATGAGATTGTGCCTAAGACCTTTAACAAACAAAACATTTGAAATAAGAACTTTTCCAAGAAAAACAATATTACATATACCAACAATCTTTCCTTGGGCATTATTTCTGAAGGTAACTTTTCCACATTTTGTTTTGATAACCTTTTCAAAGAGATTTTTGTTTCCAGTCATATGTCGAGAACAACCACTATCCATGTACCAAATTTTCTTATTGGTACACTTCTCGTTTTCCTGAAAAAGAAACAATTAGATTTTTGGAATCCAAACTTGTTTGGATCCAGAAGGGATAGATAAAAGAATTTTAGGAATCCACATTTTTTTTCAAAATGAGATTTATGAAATCCTAAAGATTGAGTTTTTTTAAGAGAACAATCTCTTCTCCAGTGTCCACCACATTGACACTTAGAACAGAAAATGGTTTTTTGAGGAACAAAATAGTTATTGCTAAAAACAGGTTTGGAATAAGTATAACCAAGACCAGAACGATTCCTCAAAGTTCTAATTTGAGAATACATCCTATCAAAGTTTTCTTTTCCAGGAGTAAAGTTTGACAAAAATTTCCTCAAAGATAAAATATCTGACTTTAGTTTTAAAACCAAATTCTTATTTTCCAAAACATTTGAATTTGAACTAGAGTTAGACTCTAAAATATTTTTCTTTGAAATTACAGTTTCAAGATCCTTAGAAAGTTTATCCTTATCAGATTTAACTTTCTCAAGGGTTTTTAAAATGCTTTCAAAATCAGAAGTTTTCACAACAAGATCTTTAGAAAGATCTGATACTTCTTTTGTTAAGATTGAAATTCTAGAATTTGCTTTTTCAAATCTCTTTTTAAGTTTAGAATTTTCATTTTCAAGTAAATTAGCAAATCTAGAGACCTCTTCAAAATAAGGTAATGTATCATCCTCTGATGATGAGTATTCATCATTTTAAGATTCATAATATCTATTATCAGTACAATTTGCATTCAAAGAGACATTTGTAATAGCTTCAGCATTATGTACCTTAGCCATGAGACAATGATCTTCAATTGGTAATCTGGATAAGAGTCCAATATTTCTCTATCCTGATGTCTCATATTCTGAAGAATCATCTGAGGAATCACTACCACTTGCACTCCACGTATCATTTTCTTTCAAGACTTTCTTTGTATTATAAAACCTTTTCTTGTTTCTTTCAGAGTGTTTCTCTTTTCTATATTTCCTCTTCAGTAAAGGACAATCATGCCTTATATGTCCTGCTTTCTTGCATTCATAACAAGTTACCTCTGAATCTTTCCTATCTTTCATGTCTTTCTTTTTGAATCTATATTGAAAGTCTTTCTTTCCCACGATCTTGTTCATCCTTCTAGCAAGATTGGCTAACTCACTATCCGAAATATTACAATCACTTGAATCAGATATAACAACTTTCTTGGATTTAGACCTTGTAAGCCTTTCAGGTGTTTTAGCTTTAGATGCAAAAGCTACACTTCCATTCCCATTCTTCTTCTTATTGAAATCAACATCTCTCTTCATTATTGTCTCATGCTGTAGAAGAGTTCCAAAGAGTTCATCAAGAGTAATCTGGGAGACTTTTCTATTTTCATCAATAGCTGTCCTTTTTGACTCCCATTCATTCGGCATAATATCTATAATCTTATCAACAAGAGCTTCATCATCAAGACCTTTTTCTCCCATAGATTGTAAGCTATTTACAATTTTCAAAAACTTTTGTTGTACCTTACATACTGGCTCTCCATAAGGAAAAAAAATCCATGATACTCTGCTCGAAGCATTGCTCTCCTTGTTTCTATAACCTTGGATGTACCAAAATGAGTAACTTCTAATTTCTTCCAAATACAGTTGGCTGCTTCACATGAAGATATCTGACTATATATATTCCTGGTCATAGAGCATAATAAAGTATTGTGTACCTTGTAATTCAGTTGATATTCTTGCTTCTCTTGGTTGGTGAAAGTGCTAACTTCTTTGTCAGGAATTTTGTAACCCCCAGTAAGCATAATAAAATTGTCTACACCAGTATTGATAACGAAAGTCTTCATACGATCTCTCCAATACTCATAATCATTCCCATAAAAGATTGGTGGTCTAGAAGGATTCAGATTATCTATTGATCCGATATTCATTCCTGCCATCTAAAACAACAAAAACAACTTTTCCACTCCACACATTAGTGTAGTAAGTATTCAAGATAGTAATAAGAAATAAAGCTAGTAATACAAACCAGTGGAAAACCACCTCTGATACCAATTGTTGGATCGAATATATATATGTGTATGTCTATTAGATGGAACAATACAAGAGGGGGGGGGGGTGAATTGTAGGTTTAAAAAACCTTTGAGTTTTAGCAACAAAGAGATTAGTTTAAATGATCTTAAACTAATACAAATACAAACACCCACAATTGTATTGAATATATAAGGTATGATGTATTTTAATACTAATGTAATGTAAAACAATTGTATTCAAGGTGAACACAATAATCAGAGTAATACAAAGATGAATGATTCTACCTTAAAGCGTATAGAATCAATCAATACAAAATGTAATAGAATGATTGTAATTGAAACAATTACAATTGAATATGTAAAGAAGAAAGGAAACAATACAAATCCCTTTCTAATACAAGTAACAACGGAAATGTAAAAGTATTACAATTCTTTTAACCCAAAGAGAAGGGTTATCCTTTCACCTAGGATAAAAGGTTTGTCTCACCAACACCTTGATGAGCCCTCGATACGATGATCGACACGTCTGTCTGCCTATCCCTGGCATCCCTCGATACGATGATCGGTACGTCTGTTTGCCTATCCCTGGCAGCCCTCGATACGATGATCGGCACGTCTGTCTGCCTATCCCTGGCAGCCCTCAATTTTGTAGGTAATCGGAACCTCTGTCTTTCAATTACTTGAAAGCCCTTGATACGATGATCGGACGCACAAGGCAGATGAGAGAAGTCACAGTGTCTCTCTCTAGAATCTTGGTGGTTCACAGAATCTCTTCATTCGTTCTCTTCATTCATCGTTGTACTCTCAGCTTCAAATGACATCCTATTTATAGGCCTCGGGTTCCAACGGTCATATTGCCTCCAACGGTCATATTGAAACAGAAAGCACGACATCGTTTTGATTAGTTTGTAACTAACTCAACGACATCGTTTTGTTAGGAAAAGAGATATATAGAAAAGTAAAACATGAGTATGATTCATATGCAATGAGTGTTTTTGACTAAGTACCAAAACAAATAATGAATATATGAATAGTAGAGCCAGTACGATACGATTGACAGAGTCAGTATGGTACGATGGACAGAGTCAGTACGATACGATTGATAGAGTCAGTATGGTACGATCGACAGAGTCAGTACGATACGATTGACAGAGTCAGTAGGGTACGATTGACGGAGTCAGTACGATACGATTGTCAGAGTCAGTACGATATGATTGACAGAGTCAGTACGATACGATTGACAGAGTCAGTACGATCAGTATTGTACGATACGAAAAACATGATAGAAGACAAATGTAATTTCCAAAATATGATAGAATGCATTTGTGATTTCCAAAACATGATATAGAAGTCAAAAGAAGACTTTTGACTTAACAGATATGCACATAATGAAGGGATAAAGAGAATCTAATGTGTTTGATAGTATTCATGAGCTCATTATTGATATAAGGACTAAGTGATATCATGGTTTGAGTATATAGAATTTTGAGGATTTTGGTATGTGGAAAGAGTTAACTTTTAACTCCATTCATGTTTTCACTAAGGTTCAATGGGTATTCAATAGAATACAAGATTAAGGCCTTTGAATGTTTGTAATGTGACCAACAAGACATATCTTATGATATATGGGGACCAATGATGGTATTAAATCTCTGGTAATCGTTTTCACTATATTATGAGAGTGGACTGCAGTATTATGGATAAGCCTAAAGATTGGAATTGATTATGTTGGACATAAGTTAGTATTATTTAAGGATAGAACTTTTTTTTTAAATGTTATTGATGGGATGTTATAGTAATATAGTTTTAGAAAAAGGACAACCTGTAGGACGAGTGACAACCCATCTCGTCGGACAAGGCCGTGGGAATCAAACCCACAACCGATGTGCGACTGGCCTTTATCGCCTACCACTGGCCTACAGGAAGTCCCTGTTTAGTAGAAACTAGTTTTATTTTATTAAGCGTTATGATATATGAAGTATAAGTTTATTTTTGGAACCATATACGATTAATATAACCATAAGATGGGCTTATAACTTTTTCTAACCTTTTGTTTGAAAGAGATGGAATGACCCATCATTCTATCACATGATCTGCTAACACATCACGAATAACAAATTCAACTTCATTTCTTTAAGGGATGAATTGGAAATTGTTCAATTCACGAACAACAGTGAGATTGTACCAAAATCATGTAAGTATTTCTTTTAATTCATCAACTTTAGGGAAATGATCTTGAAACCCAAAAATGTTGTCCTAGTGATCTTATATCTGATGAATCAGATGGTACCCTAGATCATCACAAATTTATGGCTTTGCGATTGTTGTATTTTTCATAGCCATGTTCTCTACCAGTCTCCATCAGAACTTGATGGTTAGATTTTTCTTCCATATCCATATTTTCACCTATGTTCTCCTACGTGGAAACCCAGTGATGAGTTAATTTGGGTAACCATTACATTTCATACTTTAGTTTTTAAATCCATGTTTTGGTATTCCTTTTTACGATGTGGGTTTCTATTAAACAAACTTTTGAGTAGTAAACCATTTGTAACCCCCGACGAATTTCGAGGGCGAAATTCATTTTAAGGGGGGTAGAATGTAACACCACGAGATTTTATGAAAAATATTCTTTTAATTTCATTAATGTCTTGTGTTGTATTCTACACCAAGATTACCTTGCGCTATGCGCAACACCGTATTAGCTTGCAGTATACGCAATACTATTCATGGATCGTGTTACACACAATTTTGATAATAGTTATTCTACGCAACATTGAGTATATATATATATATATTCAATGTATAAATAAAATACGGTCGAATTCTATTATGCGAAACAACGAAGGATTCTTTCACAACACACAACTCTGACTTGACTTGCACTACACGCAATCGCGACCTTCCTCGATAGCGTGTGTTGTACGCAATACCGAGTTTTAATAAACAACGATATATTATTATAATATTGTCATGAACTAGCCGTTATGAATAGTATTAACTAAATTTTTAATTTTATAACATTATTATTCATCTTACACATTTTCTAGAACATGGTATAAGAACAAAATAAATTTTTCGGGTAAAATAAGTATTTTTCAAAAAATGCAGTTTTGCCGCCTTTTGATGGCACACCCACTTTAAATCTAGTTTTTGACATGTTTATAAGTTCAATTTTTGCAAAATAAAATTCTTATTTTGAATCAGGATATAAAAATTTACATTAGATAAAGTTTTGATATTTTTCCGATAACTTTCATATTTTAATGAATAGTAAAAACACGCTATATTTTAATTAAAAACAACTTTTTTCATCGTAATATCTTATGTGGTTAAATTATAATATTGAATGGTTTTAAAGTATAAATAGAATATATTTTTACCATTTAATATAATTTATGTCATTAGCATTGATTTTACCTTGATTTCGTAGGTTAAATCAATTCAATCTTTTGCAATGTTTTAAAGAAAAACCCGTTTTCTTTCGACAACGGGATTAATTTTAATTTAATTTCTGCATCTTTTGTGTATTGAATTTGGAAAAATGGATTCCATATTTGGAATCAGTGGATCCAAATTATGTTAATAAGCTACTTTTTATTTTTGGGCATTGTGAATAGTAACTACGGTAAATTTTATTTACTATAGTTAAAGGTAAATCAGGTAATTAAGGGTAAATATAAGATTATAAAATTACCCTAACACTTGGAAAAATCCAATTGGATGGCTAAAAGTATACCCATATAACCTAAGGGTCGGATTATATTCATTTTATGGACTTTGGTCCATGAAAATAATTTAATTATTATTAAAACCAAAGAATGTGACAACATGTCACTTTCTTAAATCTTATAAGTATAATAATTTTAATTTAGTGATAAACTTCATGAAACTTAGAACATTAATAGGCTCCATAAATCTAATACAATTATCTACATCTTAGGAATTTATTTAGAATTTTTAGGGATTAAATAATTATCATTTATTATGACACAAAGATGATGCAGTAATTATCTTATTAATGAAATATTGACATAATTGATGTTATAAATGCCCAAATAAATGTAATTTGAGACTTTTTATGACTTACAATAATTTTATAGGTGAATATGACATGTTATTGTTGATATAAGTAACTTTGTTTGAACTTATCATTCTGTTATGAATTTCATAAAAATCATGTACCAAATAGTGTCAAAATTGACATAAATTAGTTTTTAAAAACAATATTATATTATTAATTGTTATTTTATTCATAAAAATCTAAGGTTCAGCCAAATGACATAGATAAGATATATATATTAATAATAAACAACTTGGGGTTCGTTTGGATTGATATAGTAAGTTTATTAACCATATAGTGTAAGAAAACAAAAAGACACGGTAAAAGTTAAATTATTTAACTTAGAGTTAAATCTAATTGATAAGGTTAAAATAATAATCTAAACTTGTCTAAATCCTATTGTATGAGAGTATTTTGACCCATCCCCAATTTATCTTCGAAATAAGACCCTTTGGAACCATTATAAACCGAATTTGACCTTAATATAAAATAATATTTTGAGATTTTCCTAAGATTCCCCTCTCCTCCCTTATAAAAGGGCACCTCCTCCCTCTCCTCCTCACACCAATTTGAGCATTCAAGCTTGGACAAACCCTGCCAAAATATCTTCTCCACTTCCCTAGTATCATCCTAGAGGTCCTGGGCTTCTTCAAAGACCATCCTTAGTTCTTTAAGTGGAGGTTAAGAGAAGGCGCGTCAAAAAGAGGTAATATCCATTACCGATCTTTTTCAATTTCTTTCTTCTTCAACTTCTTCTTCTTTAGTTGTTTCATGATAAAGTAATAACATCAGTATTTATTATATACTGATATGTTATTATAAATATTAAACAACTCTAATTAACCTTCTATCCATCCTACAGAAAAAGGAAATCACCGCGCGTGCGTATATACGGAATACCGTCTCCACGCCGTGGTGTAATCTATTTTCCGCCACCACCTTAATTGGATGGTTATAATGGTGTAATGAGTAACTATATATGATTATTATAATGTGATATTGATACTGAAATAGTATACATACACTTCAATACAATTTCACGATCATGAAAACGATATCATCGCTCGTGCGTACGTACGGACTACCGTCTCCACGACGCGATGAGATTCATTCTCAATGATTAACCATTCATAAATGATTATAAAGTATATATAATAAGTAATCATGAAATATATGACATAATAATGATACTGGATATATATATATATATATATATATGTATGTCATCCAATTAATTCCATTCAAGACAATAAGGAAAGGAAAACAACGTTCATGCGTACGTACGGACTACCGTCTCCATGAACGGTGTGTTTAATTTCATTTATCTATCTATTATATATATATATATACTGAATATATATGATATATAAATCATGTTTTATATTCTGAAAGTAAGTAAATCATGATATAATTAATAATAATGTCAAGAACAACAAGTCCAAACACCTACGATAAATGAAATGATTTTACCCAAAACGCTTCTTTAACATGGAATTTACAAAAGAACGGGTAATATAAAGTCATAAGTGAACCATATATGTCACGACCCGTCCTTGGGGCCCATGCCGTGACTACCCCAAACCCGCCTTCCATAGGCCAGGGGCTGGCGACTAGCACCAAGGCGTAAATCCCGGTAAAAAGGGAAGGCATTGCCTTTGTAAAGTAAACAATCACATAGAGTACAAGCAGAAGAAGTAAACACTGAGTACAACAGTAAGTGCAGAAAGTAAAAAGGGGCCGGAAATACAAGCCCAAATGTAAAGTACGACTCGAAAGGGAAAACAGCAACTGAAAAGTAAAGCTGCTACGCCGAGCTGTCCACTGGAAATCCCACCTGAAGGGTGGGTACAGATAGATCCTCTGCTCCTTGGGTCCCGCCGTCCGCTCCGAGTATGTCCTGCCCAGTGGTCCACCTCCGGGTACCGCCTCGTCGTCACGTCCACCTCTGGGTACCGTCTTGTCGTGAGTTCCTCCTCCGGGTACCATCTCGTCGTATAGTCCACCTCCAGGTACCGTCCAGTCCTCGAACACTCAGCCTCTGTCAGCACTGCCTGTCGTCTGCAACCAACACAACGAGGTGCGGGCATAGCCCGTGCATGGGTGAGTATAACGATACTCAGTAGGGACCCCGAGACCCTCAAGGTATCACTAAACCAACAAGGATAACCACAAAGAAGATCTCAATAGATAACCTCTACTTAGGTATATGCCCATACATATACCTAAGTTATCAAGTAACCCATCTCAATCATGAGGAAACACAAGGATTGTGAAATCAACGGATAACCACTACCCGGGTATATGTCCATACATATACCTAAGTTATCAAGTGACCCATCTCAATCATGAGGTAAAAACAAGGTCAAATGTCTCAGCTCAAACCAGGATTTTCATTATCGAAACCGTAACTGCTGAAGAGCTCCGTCTCTGGAGTGTACAGTGGTCCTGTCACGACTCCGAGGTACTGCTCACTAACCTAAGACTGCTGAAGTACTCCTCCTGTCGAGTACCACGGGTCAGCCACCCAGACACAGTAGTGCTTCCCGCCGAGGTATGTCACCCAAACACAGTAGTGCACACCCCGTAGTAGCCTGCTGAGGTACTCTCCGGACGAGTACCGCGGGTCTGCACTGTCACACAGGTAGTGCTCCGTCCGCCATGGGTCTGCACCTCAGAAAGTAGTGCTCCATCCACTGGGCTAGTCGACTCACTCCATGTCGAGTCGGTCAAGCAGTCGTCAGGTGTCAGCCAGTTACACGGTCTCCGTACTCCGCACGCTCGTCACTGGGAGGGTCCGCTCCACGAGCTACAGGTCGATACTCCAAGTATTTCAAAGTACCACGAAGAAGTATCTCAAAGGACCGTCTCGTCATAGAGGTCTCAACACAACAGACGGAGCGTCAATCGGACGCCCGGTCTGTGAGTTATTAGCATTTTCGTCCCAGGGGCCCGGTTGGTTTCGTGAGAGAACCAAACCCGGCCGTATCTCAACTATACCCTGAACTCTCATAGAGTATACTCATAGGGACCGTTTCTCAACGAGATCACCAACGCCGCTGACGGTTCGTCAAATGGACGTTCTGTCAGAAAGATATCATCTTTTCCGTTCCAGGGGCCCGGTTGGATTTCGGTGCGATCCAACCCGGCCACTATCCATCTGCATCCAAAACTCGGGCGGAGGATGCCAGAAGTTCCGTATCGTCAACAGGAACTCAACGCAACAGACGGCGCGTCAATCGGACGCCCGGTCTGAGAGTTATTGGCTTTTTCGTTCCAGGGGCCCGGTTGGTTTTTAAGGAAAAACCAACCCGACCGTACTCCACCTGCGTCCAAACATCGGGAGGAGTATGCCAAAAGATCCGTATCATCAAGAGTAATTCAACAAAACAGACGGTGCGTAAATCGGACGCCCGGTCTATTAGTTATTGGCCTTTCCGTCTCACACCCACCCTGAGAAACATCCCAGGAGGTCACCCATCCTGATCACTACTCTAGGACAAGCACGCTTAACTATGGAGTTTTAACCATGTAGGCTCCCGAAAAGGAAGATGTACCTTGAGTATAGTATACCGAAACGACCGTCTCGATCCAAGGATCGCGTTGCCGCTGACAGCGAGTCGTTTGGAGGCCCGTAGCCCAAGATACGGGCATTTGACCAAAAGTGGTCCGAAACTGGGGGTCTGGGCCCGGGCCGACCCGGCCCGACCCCCCCCCCCCCCCTTTGTGAAACCGGCCCCCCTCATAATGGGGGGCCATTAAGGCTAGCTGGGGGAAATTATTTCCCCCGGTTTTCTCCCTTCCGGCCGGCCCAACCTGGCCGGCCGGTTTTTCCTCAATGGGACCGGCAAGGCCGGTCCCCCTTCCGGCTTCCGACACCAGCGGCCCGGCTGGCCACCGGTCTTCTCGTTCCGCCGCGGCCCAGAACCGGTCGCGGCCTCCGTTGTCCGGCGTGGTGCGACGGCACCGCGCCCCTCCACCGCGGCCCCGCTCCGGTCGCGGCGCCTTCAACTTTCTTCGACGCGGCGCGACGACGCCGCACGTTTCTTGCCGCATGATCCTGCACAGTGCGACGACACCGCGTCACACCCGTTTCAATCCACAACAAAATCAACATGAATAGAAGGAGGGTTGGCCGTGTTCGTGCGGCTCGGCCCCCTCGCGTTATTTGCTAACAATCGGCCTTTAATGAACGATAAACTTTCACAATCTTTTAAGTTAAATAAAAAGATTTGGAATCAAGGCCCGACAAATATAAACCTTCAAGTTCGAAGGAGAGATCCACATAACTTTAAAAAGTTAAAACCCCTACCTTGATTTAAGAGCTGACGAGATTCGGCGTCGCGAAAAGAGATGTCGCGGAAGAAGACGTCGTCGGTATTGCGGGTATGGCGTCGCGGAAGACGGTTCCCAAGAACGTGGCGTTCTTCGTCGATGTCCGACTGTTCTTCGCGTTCTTTGTCAAGAGGATAAACAAACTTCAAGACTTCTAAGCCTTCTTTCCAAAATATCTCAAACAACACTACCCAACCAAATGAAATAAGTTCTCCACTTATTTAATTAACTTCACATGGCTTTTGAAATTCAAGTGTTTGAAATTCAAAAGACTCACACAACTCACCACATTAAAATCAACTCATTTAAGACATAAGTTATAACTAAGTTAAAATCATTTAAGTGGGAGTTGATGGGTTTTAGAGGATATGAAGAGGTGGGGTTCATATGGGCCCCACCACCCTCATAACCTCCCAAGGGAGGTTGGGTGGTTACCCAACTTCCACCATGAGCTAACACTTAGAGTAAGTTAATAAAAATTATAGTGTAGTTATAAAATAAACATCCACAATTTTTATTATCAACACTCGTGTAAACGCAACTCCGGAACAGGAGTTCCTAAGTAATTACCGGCGCTGCGGTTCCATCGGTGCCCTCGGAATTCGATTCCGAGCACCGGTTCAAAAGATAGAAATTCCTGCTCGCTCGTTCACTGAACGTACCCGAGCCAAACTTCGGAAATTAATTCCAGGCACACCGGGCCTCGGAATCAGGCGCCGTCAGAAACTGCGTTCTTGTAAAATTCCAAAGAAAATTAAGAAAAAAAATTTCCTTGAAATTTCAGGGTCTTTACATTACTCCCACCTCAGGGTTTTACGTCCCCGTAAAGTTTCAACACAAACTAGGGTCACAAAAGCGGTACAGAGGATGCATCTGAGCCTTCCGCTCCTATGTGCTCACCTGGAGGTTTCTGTACTGCCAAAGAAAGTGCACCCGAGGAATCGATCGTCCTCGTAGGATCTTCTCCTCTCGATCCTCGATCCCCACTGGAATCTCCATGAAAGTCACCCCATCGCCATCGTCCAGCTCCTCATGGTCGACGGTATGCGAAGGGTCGAGCACGTATCTCCTCAGTTGAGATACGTGGAAGTCATCGTGCACCTGGTGCAACTGCAGTGAATGGGTCAAGCGGTAAACCACCCCGTCTACCCAGCTGGGGACCTAAGAAGGTCCTCTGAACTCCGGTGATAACTTGCCGCCTTGGCCACATCTCCATAAACCTCGTCGAGGTGAGACCAATATAAGGACATGATCATCATCCTCGAACTCCAGAGGTCTCCATTTTCTGTTAGAACTGGAACTCGAAAGGCTGCTACCACGAGGGTAAGGTTGACCGACTCAAGAGTGATCGGTCGCACCCTCCTGTGCAAGAGTAACCCTGCGCTGTCTGGGGTTTCCTTTTCCACCGACCAAGGGAAACCCATCCCGACGTTTGCCTAAAACCGTCAATTTGAGTATGAACAGTTATTGCCCATTCCATACTCAAACTATCGTCGTAAGGCCTCGACGCTGTCCCCAAGAGATTCCAACCGGAACTCTCACCTCGAGGGTCTGACCACACCGTCGGCGTGAGTGTGATTATCGAGTCTCCTCCCAAGGTATCTCTAGACGTGAGGGTCAAGTCCACGACTTACCAGAAACTCTAGGCCTGGAACAAGATTTGTGAAAGCGAGGAATGATTCATATCGACGTTTGTTACTACAGCAGCTAGTAGTGGACACAGACTGTCCCTTGAATCATTTCTAGAGCCATTGGGTCACACTCCTTGACCGCATGCAGCCGCATTCTTCCACCGCCCCCAGCTCCCTGAGCTTTGCGGGGATAACTAAGGCGGCTGGTTGTACCATGTTAAGATGTACACCACCTCATGCTGCTCTCCTAGCTCTGCCTCCACATCTACTGCTTCGTAGACTCATCTCTCCTTTAAGCTTCCTCTTCTTAACACGCCCGAGTCTCTAAGACTGGCACCCGTTTTCTGTTTCATACTGCAATGTGCAGTCTTCATCCTCTCTTGGATGTCCTGGACCTCATTTAGTCTCACAAGAGCTGCTATGATTTCTTCTTTTCCGATAAGAGAAACCCGGTCTCATCCCCTGGATGAACCACATTCGTTGCCTAATACAGTCAATCCTAACATGAATGATGCATTCATTCCATGGATGACATCGTAAGGCCTCGACATATCTAATAAGAGATCCAAATGTCACTCTCGCCTCCAAGGTTCGAGTCACACTATCGGCATCAGTGTGAGGTCACTGGGTCCCCTCCAGTAGAAATCTCGAAAGTGAGGGTCAAGTCAACAGTTTAACCGGGACCACTCAGTATCAACCAAACAAAATGACAGGAAAGAAAACAAAGATAAGTGTCTTTTTATTATTGCAGCTCATAGTACAAAGACACGAATTCAAAAGAAACATGGAACTAGAAGTACAAAGGACATATCAACTAGTTCCTCTCCTGCCCACCTGCTCTCAGAGCTCTACTGCCTTATCCACTGCTCGGCTGTTGCTCAAGCACTAGTCGCTGCTTCTGTCTCGGTGGCTCCTCCAACACCCGCTGATCAACCGTACGAGGATTCGGATAGTCATGTGCCAGGTGACCCTTTCCACCGCATGAGTAACATTGTCCGTTTCTGGCGCGCCTGGATCTGACCCCACCTCGGGTGCCCCGCACCACCGGTCCTAAAACCCGAGATCGTCTAACTGCTAGTATGGTCCTCCTGGACCTCTGCATCATCTGTCTACTGCCCACAGATGAATCAGCTATTGATCAAAAAGCACGCGGAAAAGGCCGAAGCTCCTGTACACGCTCAGGGTGTAGAGATACTAGCACAAACTCCACCCTGAAGAAGGTCTCGAAGTCATCCCATGCGAAGTTCATCTCATCACAAAACTGGAACAAGTGGCTCCACCACCTGCCTGCTGCTGCCTGAAGGAGGCTGGTAGCAAAGATCACCATGAAGTCTGCCGGCGTCCCCACTAGCCTGAAGACTCTCACCACAGCCTCCAGCCAAACCTCAGCCGCCTGCGGGTCCATCTCTCCCCGGAACCTGGGTGGCCTCTAGCGCTGGAACTCATGCAGCACGCTCAAGCATCGTGCATCGCCTACTGCTAGGGCTGGTGGCATTGGTGGCCCAACGGGTTGCATTACCGCTGGTGCCTCAACTGGGATAGGGCCCTGTACTGAGGCCTCGTCGCTCGGCGGGCTGTCAGTACGTACCACTCTTGGGGCTCTTGCTGGTCGTCCGTGAAAAGGCTTTCTGAAAGAAACATCGTGACACGATCATACGTTTATACGTGGTGAGCTGACCTGGTTTGAGCTGTTTTAAGGGAAAACCTTTTAAAACACACACGCAATTAGTGTTTTCGTGCACAAAGTCAGAAATCAGTTGTCAGGGTCCTGGTGTATGGATACGTCGGCCGCCCACACCAACATTGGACTCCCTGAACTGAAAACCACACTCGGTACTCTCAACACTATTGCTTCACAGAAAGAAACATCAGAGTTATAAGTTCAGCGGTAGAACCGAACTCCTCTGATACCAATTTGTCACGACCCGTCCTCGGGGCCCGTGCCGTGACAACCCCAAGCCCGCCTTCCATAGGCCAGGGGCTGGCGACTAGCACCAAGGCGTAAATCCCGGTAAAATGGGAAGGCATTGCCTTTGTAAAGTAAACAATCACATAGAGTACAAGCAGAAGAAGTAAAAACTGAGTACAACAGTAAGTGCAGAAAGTAAAAAGGGGCCGGAAATACAATCCCAACTGTAAAGTACGACTCGAAAGGGAAAATAGAAACTGAAAAGTAAAGCTGCTACGCCGAGATGTTCACTGGAAATCCCACCTGAAGGGTGGGTACAGATAGCTCCTCTGCTCCTCGGGTCCCGCCGTCCGCTCCGAGTATGTCCCGCCCAGTGGTCCACCTCCGGGTACCGCCTCGTCGTCACGTCCACCTCTTGGTACCATCTCGTCGTGAGGTCCTCCTCCGGGTACCATCTCGTCGTATAGTCCACCTCCAGGTACCGTCCAGTCCTCGAACACTCGGCCTCTGTCAGCACTGCCCGTCGTCTGCAACCAACACAACGAGGTGCGGGCATAGCCCGTGCAGGGGTGAGTATAACGATACTCAGTAGGGACCCCGAGACCCTCAAGGTCTCACTAAACCAACAAGTATAACCACAAAGAAGATCTCAACAGATAACCTCTACTTAGGTATATGCCCATACATATACCTAAGTTATCAAGTAACCCATCTCAATCATGAGGAAACACAAGGATTGTGAAATCAACGGATAACCACTACCCGGATATATGTCCATACATATACCTAAGTTAGCAAGTGACCAATCTCAATCATGAGGTAAACACAAGGTCAAAAGTCTCAGCTCAAACCAGTATTTTCATTATCGAAACCGTAACTGCTGAAGAGCTCCGTCTCTGGAGTGTACAGTGGTCCTGTCACGACTCCGAGGTACTGCTCACTAACCTAAGACTGCTGAAGTACTCCTCCTGTCGAGTACCGCGGGTCAGCCACCCAGACACAGTAGTGCTTCCCGCCGAGGTATGTCACCCAAACACAGTAGTGCACACCCCCTAGTAGCCTGCTGAGGTACTCTCCGGACGAGTACCGCGGGACTGCACTGTCACACAGGTAGTGCTCCGTCCGCCATGGGTCTGCACCTCAGAAAGTAGTGCTCCATCCACTGGGCTAGTCGACTCACTCCAAGTCGAGTCGGTCAAGCAGTCGTCAGGTCTCAGCCAGTTACACGGTCTCCGTACTCCGCACGCTCGTCACTGGGAGGGTCCTCTCCACGAGCTACAGGTCGATACTCCAAGTATCTCAAAGTCCCACGAAGAGGTATCTCAAAGGACCGTCTCGTCATAGGGGTCTCAACACAATAGACGGCGCGTCAATCGGACGCCCGGTCTGTGAGTTATTAGCCTTTTCGTCCCAGGGGCCCGGTTGGTTTCGTGAGCGAACCAAACCCGGCTGTATCTCAACTGTACCCTGAACTATCATAGGGTATACTCATAGGGACCGTTTCTCAACGATATCACCAACGCCGCTGACGGTTCGTCAAATGGACGTTCTGTCAGAAAGATATCAGCTTTTCCGTTCCAGGGGCCCGGTTGGATTTCGGTGCGATCCAACCCGGCCACTATCCATCTGCATCCAAAACTCAGGCGGAGGATGCCAAAAGTTCCGTATCGTCAACAGGAACTCAACGCAACAGACGGCGCGTCAATCGGACGCCCGGTCTGAGAGTTATTGGCTTTTTCGTTACAGGGGCCCGGTTGGTTTTTAAGGCAAAACCAACCCGACCGTACTCCACCTGCGTCCAAACCTCGGGAGGAGTATGCCAAAAGATCCATATCATCAAGAGTAATTCAACGAAACAGACGGTGCGTAAATCGGACGCCCGATCTATTAGTTATTGGTCTTTCCGTCTCACACCCACCCTGAGAAACTTCCCAGGAGGTCACCCATCCTGATCACTACTCTAGGCCAAGCACGCTTAACTATGGAGTTTTAACCACGTAGGCTCCCGAAAAGGAAGATGTACCTTGAGTATAGTATACCGAAACGACTGTCTCGATCCAAGGATCGTGTTGCCGCTGACGACGAGTCGTTTGGAGGCCCGTAGCCCAAGATACGAGCATTTGACCAAAAGTGGTCCGAAACTGTGGGTCTGGGCCCGGGCCGACCCGGCCCGACCACCCCCCCCCCTTTGTGAAACCGGCCCCCCTCATAAGGGGGGGCCATTAAGGCTAGCCGGGGGAAATTATTTCCCCTGGTTTTCTCCCTTCCGGCCGGCCCAACCTGGCCGGACGGTTCTTCCTCAACGGGACCGGCAAGGCCGGTCCCCCTTCCGGCTTTCGACACCGGCGGCCCGGCTGGCCACCAGTCTTCTCGTTCCACCGCGGCCCGGAACCGGCCGCGGCCTCCGTTGTCCCGCGCGGTGCGACGACACCGCGCCCCTCCACTGCGGCCCCGCTCCGGCCGCGGCGCCTTCAACTTTCTTCGACGCGGCGCGACAGCGACGCGTCCTTGCATTATTTAACGACGCGGCGCGACGGCGCCGCGCATTTCTAGCCGCATGATCCTGCGCAGTGCGACGACACCGCGCCACACCCGTTTCAATCTACAACAAAATCAACATGAATAGGAGGAGGGTTGGCCGTGTTCGTGCGGTTCGGCCCCCTCGCGTTATTTGCTAACAATCGGCCTTTAATGAACGATAAACTTTCACAATCTTTTAAATTAAATAAAAAGATTTGGAATCAAGACCCGACAAATATAAACCTTCAAGTTCGAAGGAGAGATCCACATAACTTTAAAAAGATAAAACCCCTACCTTGATTTAAGAGGTGACGAGATTCGGCGTCGCGAAAAGAGATGTCGCGAAAGAGGACGTCGTCGGTATTGCGGGTATGGCGTCACGGAAGACGGTTCCCGAGAACGTGGCGTTCTTCATCGATGTCCGACTGTTCTTCGCGTTCTTTGTCAAGAGGATGAACAAACTTCAAGACTTCTAAGCCTTCTTTCCAAAATCTCTCAAACAACACAACCCAACCAAATGAAATAAGTTCTCCACTTATTTAATTAACTTCACATGGCTTTTGAAATTCAAGTGTTTGAAATTCAAAATACTCACACAACTCACCACATTAAAATCAACTCATTTCAGATATAAGTTATAACTAAGTTAAAATCATTTAAGTGGGAGTTGATGGGTTTTAGAGGATATGAAGAGGTGGGGTTCGTATGGGCCCCACCACCCTCATAACCTCCCAAGGGAGGTTGGGTGGTTACCCAACTTCCACTATGAGCTAACACTTAGAGTAAGTTAATAAAAATTGTAGTGTAGTTATAAAATAAAAATCCACAATTTTTATTATCAACACTCGTGTAAACGCAACTCCGGAACAGGAGTTCCTAAGTAATTACCGGCGTTTCGGTTCCATCGGTGCCCTCGGAATTCGATTCCGGGCACCGGTTCAAAAGATAGAAATCCCCGCTCGCTCGTTCACTGAACGTACCCGAGCCAAACTTCGGAAATTAATTCCGGCCACACCGGGCCTCGGAATCAGGCGCCGTCAGAAACTGCGTTCTTGTAAAATTCCAAAGAAAATTAAGAAAAAAATTTCCTTGAAATTTATGGGTATTTACAATATATGATATCATAACAACAAATATGATTCTATAATAAGTTAATGACATTATTTAAATCATTATACAGGAGGTTGAGATACGTACAAATCATACCAGACATAAGGTAAGGGAAATATCACAATCTCATTTTTATCCGAGATTGTTTATACTTTAGTATTTACTGGGGTGTATTTTATCATCCACATCCATGTTTCCTCAATATTTAATATTATTTCCATTCACCTACAATTTTTTAAATCCTATTTTACCCTTCGGTGAGTTTTTAGTAAAAGATATGAATGGAATCTTTTGTCGTTTTTCGTAAGAGGTACTTTTTTTGACTTTTCCGAAAAAAGTACGAGAAGAATGTTTTTTTACGTATATGGCATGAAAGGATTTTTACGGTTTTATAAAGCCTTATTTTAATGAAGCTTCCTCCAAAATATTTCATGACTATTTTCAACAAAATATTCTTCTTTTAAAATTGCATGACGTTTTGTGAAAAGAAATTGATTTTGAAGAAGAAAGGATATTTTCCTCAAGAATTCATTTCAAATGTTTTTTCAAAACCATTTTCCACCAAAGATGACATTATTTAATATGTGTATGTTTCAAGTTTAATGTCTCTATTATTTAAATGGTTTCACTTTTCTTATGATGAAATGTCCATTTGTTTTATATGGATTATGAGATGATGGGATGATGTTTATGAAACCCATTTTATTCTTTGGGTTATGATGAATGTTTTAAGTTTATTTTTTTGGCACAAGTAAGAATGATTTCACTATGAGATGGGTGGGACCTATATCTCCCTCCAATGAATTGGGTAAAGATTTTATATCTCATGAGATAGATATGGCTGGAACGGTAGGTTATACTGATTCAGTGAAACAGGACTGAAACGAGGAGTGAACTCGGTTCAGAAAGGGACTTTATCCACTAAGATAGTCTTGGCAATGAGTCTTGACTAACAAGAAATTATTCTATATGATTATGTGTGTATGCCACAAAGTTTCATGTTTTATGTTATGATTATTGGGATTACACTTCACTACTATGATTTATCCCATGTTATGAAATTATGATCTCTTTTGCAGGTTAAGATTTCCAAAAGATATGTTCTTATGAATATGACGTGATTGATATTTCTTTTGTTTACCCTTACTGAGCATTTGAGATCACCCTTTTATGTTTTCTTTTCCCCAGGACATAAAGAAAGGATTTAGGTTTAAAAAAAAGGAAGATCTTTATGGGAGATGTTGAAGATCTTTCACCACGATTAGAAGATTATATTCCGAGTTTCCAAAGACACTAAACTATTACGATCCTTGTGTGTGTGTTTTTTTTATGTACTATGTATTCTGAAAAAGTAATGTAATGTCCATGTACGTCAGGCTTTGGGTCTCTACATCAAAAGACCAACTCTAGTGCCCTATGAAGAAGTTTAAAGGAGGTGTCTCGAGAAAGAGGTAATCTCTTCTACCGACTCTTTCAAGTTTCTTTCTTCTTATACTTCCTCTTATTTAGTTGTTTCATTATGAAGTAATAACATCCATATTACTTATATACTGATATGTTATTATAAATATTAAACAACCGTATTTCACCTTCTATCCATTCTACGGAAAATGAAATCACCACGCGTGCGTATGTACGGAATACCGTCTCCACGCCGTGGTGTAATCAGTTTTTCCACCACCACCTTACTTGGATGGGTATAATGGTGTAAAGAGTAACTATATATGATTATTATAAAATCATAAATATTTTGAGATATTATATCATCCACTCCAATTCCATTCAATAAATATGGGAATGATATCATCGCTTGTGCGTACGTACCGATTACCGTCTCCACGATGCGATTAGATTTATTTTCCATGTTAACTATTAAAGAATGATTATAAAGTCTATATAATGAATAATAATGAATTATATGACATAATGAAGCTAATTTATTTAGGTATATATATATATATATTTCATCGACTTACTTCCATTCAAGTCAATAAGGAAAGGAAAACAACGTTCATGCGTACGTACGACCTACCGTCTCCATGAACGGTGTCTTCCATTTCATTCATCTATCTATTTTATATATATATATACTGAATATATATGATATATAAATCATTATTTACATTCGGGAAGTAAGTAAATCATGATATAAGTAATAATAATATCAAGAACAACAAGTCCAAACAGGAACGATAAATAAAACGATTTTTCCTAAAATGCTACTTTAACATAGAATTTAAAAAAGAACGGGTAATATAAAGTCATAAGTGAATAATATATGATATCATAACAATGAATATGATTCTGTAATAAGTAAATGACATTATTTAAATTATTATACAGGAGGTTCGGATACATACGAAGCATATCAAACCTAAGGTATGGGATAATTTTGCAATCTCATTTTTATCCGAGATTGTTTATTCATAAGTATTTACTGGGGTTATTGTAATCATCCATGCAAATGTTTTATAAAAATGTTTTCATGTATGTTTAAAGCCCTTTTTATCCATTTCTGAAATTTACCACATGTTATGAAAGGAATCTTACTTTTTTTTACCACACGAGGAACTTGTTGACTTTTCCAACGAAAGTACGAGGAGAAAGTTTTTTTTAAACTTATATGACATGAATGGATATTTTTCGGTTTCATAATGAAATATTTTCATTAAGATTACTATAAAATATTTCATGGTTATTTTTAATAAAATTCTTTTCTTTTAAAATTGCATGGAATTTTGTGAAAAGAAAATGATTTTTAAGAAGAAAGGATATTTTCCTCAAGAATTATTTTCAAGTGTTTTATTAAAACCATTTTCCATCTAAGATGACATTATTTCATATGTGTATGTTTCAAGTATAATATCTCTATGATTTACATGGTTTCACTTTTGTTATGATGAAATGATATCCATTTGTTTTGTATAGATTATGTTATTATGTGATGATATTTATGAAACCCATTTTTATTCTTTAGGTTATGATGAATGATTTATGTTTATGTTGTGGCACAAGTAAGAATGATTTCATTATGAGATGGGTGGGACCTATATCTCCCTCCAATGAATTGGGTAAATATTTATATCTCATGATATAGACATGGCTGGAACAACAAGTTAATTTGTTTCATGTTACAGGAATGGAACGAGGAGTGAACTCAATTCAGAAAGGGACTTTGTCCACTATGATGGTCTTGGAAGCAATGCCTTGGATAATATGGAAACCATATAATGTTCTTAATGTTTTTCCACAATTACATGCTTTATTCCCAAACTATTTTATCATGACTGTGTTCCGTTATGATCTATGCCTTACGTACTGCTATGTTTTATTTCATTGATCATGATTTTGAAGTTTAAACATTATGTTCATGTTTTTAAGTTCAAATGTATATGGTTGGTTTTATTTTCTCCTTTCATAACCTTACTGAGAATTTGAGCTCACCCTTTATATGTTTTCTTTTCCCCAGGATATAAAGAATGATTTTAGGTCAGAAAACAAAAGGGGAAGATCTTTATGGGTGATGTTGAAGATCTTTCATCATGATTAGAAGATTATGTTCTGAGTTTCCAAAGACACTAAACTATTACCGTACATGAGTGTTGGTTTTTTTATATATTAGATATTCTGAAAAAGTAATTTAATGTCCATGTACGTCAAGCTTGGGGTCTCTAAAATGATGTTTCGAGGTGTTACCGCCACCACCACCAGGAGGTCCACCCTGACTGCAGGAAGAAGGTGGACAGTTGAGAGATCATCTTCAGGAAGCTGAGGCTTACGATCATGGCGCTCTGCAGATGATTCGAGGTATGGTCTGTGCCTCCTCCACCTTAGCTGAAGTTCTTATAAACACGGGTTCCAGTCACACTTTCATTGCCACTGCCCTCGTTCGGAGCTCGGAGATTCCGATGAAGTTATTGGCTCGATCCTTACGGCTAGAGACTCCTATAGATGCAGACTCGATGATTACACACTGGTGCCGGTAGTGTGATCTTACTCGAGGAGGTGAGAGCTTCAACCGAAATCTCCTAGTAGTGGCGTTGAATCCTTATGACTTCATCTTGGGTATGGACTGGTTATCTACAGTCCATGCTCAGATCGGCTGTATTAGGTGCAAAGTGCAGAGTGTCCACATGGATGAGACCATGTTTACCTTCACTGGTTAGAAGAGAGACTTTGTAGCACATGACTAACTTAATCGGAGGAGGGTGCAGCCGATCACTCATCAGTTGTCCTGCCTTACCCCCCGGAGTAGTTTATGTGGAGAGTCTGAGCTATCCTGTAGTGGTGGACCAGTACGCGGTTGTTTTCCCTAACGGTGTTCCAAGACTACCTCCTCGGAGAGAGGTGGACTTCTACATTGAATTTTACCCTAGGATGGAACCAATATGAACACCAGTGTATCAGATATCTCTCGCAGAGTTTCATGAGATGCAGGTAATGTTAGAGGACTTTCAAGTGAAAGGGATTCATCCGACCCAGTGTTTCTCCCTAGGCGGCCCCGATTCTATTTGCCAAGAAGGAGGATGGGATCTTGAGTCTTTGGGTCGACTACCATAACCTAAACAAGGTGACCATGAAAAATAAGTACCCACTCCTGAGGATTGACAACCTCTTTGATTAGTTGAAGGGATAATGATGGTTCTGGAAGATAGACCTCAGACCAGGCTATCACCGGCTCAGAGTTCGAGATGAGGATGTGAAGAAGATGACTTTCAGATGTTGGTACTTCGACTACGAGTTCTTGGTTTTTCTTTTCGATGTAACCAACACTCTAACAGCGTTCATGGGACTCATGAACAGGATTTTCCAGCCTTACCTCGATCACTTTTTCGTTGTCTTCATCAACGACATTCTGATCTACTCGGCTACTGAGGAGGAGCATGCCTACCATTTGTAGGTAGTGCTGGACACACTCCGAGAGCACCAGCTTTATGGTAAGCTCTCGAAGTGCCATATTTGGTTCTGATATGTTCACTTCTTGGGACACTTCATCTCGAAGGCTGGAGTTGCAGTGTATCCAGTGAATATTGAGGTGGTACTTTCTTGGGAGCCACCCAGGAGTGTAATAGAGGTATGAAGATTCCTAGGTTTGGCTGGTTACTACCAGAGGTTTGTTCCAGACTTCTCCAGAGTTTCAGCACCACTATTAGAATTGATAAAGAAGGGGAAACCCTTTGTGTTATCAGAGTGATGCCAGCAGAGCTTTCAGGAGCTGAGGAAGAGGCTGAATAGTGCTCCCATCTTGAGGCTTCTAGAGGAAGGCGTAGGGTAGGTAGTCTACTGTGACGCATCAGGGACCGTACTAGGGTGTGTCCTGATGCAGGAGTGTGAAGTGATCACATATGGTTCTCGGTAGCTAAGACATCACGATCAGAACTACGCTACCCATGACTTGGAGTTAGCAGTAGTGGTATTTTCCTTGAAGATATGGTCACACTATCTGATGGGTGAAAGTTTTACTATGTACTCTGATCACAAGATTTTCAGGTATATCTTCTCTCAAAAAGACCTAAACCTGAGACATTGGTGATAGTTTGAGTTCCTCCAGGACTATGACTTCGAGATAGTCTATACTCCTAGAAAGGAGAATGTTGTAGCACATGTACTTAGTAGGAGATCTGGTATAAAACTGCTAGGGGAGGCGACAGAGCAGCTGGTCTCTTTGTAGATATCCATTGTGGATAGAGATAGAGAACCTTTACTTTAGTCCCTTACAGTCACTCCCACACTTCCTCAGCAAGTCAGGGAGGAACATCATGAGAATGATGACTGCAAGACACGACGTGCTCAGATATCCACAAGGCAGGCACCTGATGGATTTTTTGAAGTTGTGGAGAACGTCCTCATCTTTAGAGGACGTACAATTGTACCAAGGTCACTTCAGGAGGAAGTGTTGAGGGAGTCCCACACATCCCCTTTAGCGGTACATCCAAGAGTGGCGAAGATTTACTAGGACCTTCGACGACAACATTGGTGGTCAGGTATGAAGAAGGAAGTAGCAGATATTGTCTCTCAATGCCTCACTTGTCAGCAAGTGAAGTTGGAGCACCAGGTATCAACAAGCTTGTTTCATCCTTTAGAGGTCCCAGAGTGGAAGTGGGATGGGATATCCATGGACTTCATCACTGGAATTCCACGTACATCAGGGGTCATGACTCAATTTGGGTGATCATTGATCGACTCACCAAGTTGGCCCACTTCCTACCGATCAGAGAGAAAGGTTTAGTAGAGAGATTGGGATGCCTCTATGTATAAGAGAGTGTGCAGCAACATGGAGTACCTTAATCTATTTTCTCTGATCATGCCACACAGTTTACTTCCTGGCTATGGAAGGGGTTGCAGGAGGCTTTCAGGATGCATCTTCGTCTGAGAACTGCCTTCCATCCTCAGATGGATGCCCAAACTGAGCGGACCATTCAGACCCTTGAGGACATGCTGCGTGCTTGTGTCCTCGACTTCAGTCGTAGCTAGGATAATCACTTAACTTTGGTGGAGTTTGCATAAAACAACAACTATCATTCCACTATAGGGATTCCACCTTTTGAGGAATTATATGGAAGACCTTGCAGATCAACTTTGTGATGGACTAACCCTGGGGAGTCGGCACTAGTGGAACAAGAGATGGTATTGGCTACAACGGAGAAGGTGCAGATCATCCAGGATTGGATGAAGACTACATAGAGCAGACAGAAGTCATATGATGACCGGAGATGGAGACCTCTAGAATTCAAGGATGGCGACCACGTCTTTCTATGAGTCTCACCTCGATGAAGACTATGGAGATTTGGATGAGGTGGAAAGTTATCTCTGAGATTCATCAGATCTTTTTAGGTGCTTAGCAGAGTTGGTGAGGTGTCTTACCTCTTAGCTCTTCCACCTTAGTTGCACCGGGTGCATGATGTCTTCCACGTATCTCAACTGAGGAGATACGTGCACGAACCTTATCACATCATGAACCATGGAGAGATGGACATCGACGATGGGGTGACTTTCACGGAGGTTCCAGTGGAGATTGAGGATCAATAGGAGCAGGTCCTACATAGACAATCGATACCTCTGGTGCGTGTTCATGGGCAGCATGGGAACCTGCAGGAGAGAACATGGGAGTGGGAGGCTCAGTTGTGTGCTCAGTACCCCCACATATTCCCTTAGTTCAATTTTTAGCTTACAGGGACGTAAAGCCATGAAGTGGGGAGAATGTAAAGACCTGGAAATTCCATGGAATTTTTTCTTCTTAAATACATGGGAATTTTACAAGTCCACGAAATTTGACGGTGTATGATTTTGAGGCCCGATGTGCCTGGAATAAATTTCTAATGTTTTGTTTGGGTACGTTCGGTAAACATACGAGCTGGGTTTTATAAATTTTGAACCGGTGCTTGGAATTGAAATCCAAGGAAACCGTTGAACTCGTAGTGCCGGTATTCGCTTAACGAGACTTTCACTTCGATGAAAGTGGGTCGAGAATAAAATTTATTTTTCGGGTTTTCATGGAAAATAATAAAATAATGCGAGCTTCAATTTATTTTTATTTGAGCCGCCATGTGGGTGTTTGGAGGTGGGTCCCACTGGACCTATAAGCTTCTTGTAGAGGTTGGACGTGGGGACCACCATTCCATAACCTCCCATTAGAGGTTATGGTGGTGGGTACCACCACGCCTCAACCTTCTCTGCGGGGTTAATGTGGTGGGGACCACATGGGACTAAACCCCCTAATTAATGGGAGGAGAGGAAAATCTCTCAACTCCCCTCATTAATGAGGGGGATCCCCTTGACCTCCTCTACCATTTATGGTGCAACCACCTCCCCTTAAATTATTTGAGCCAACACATAATTTATTATGCCAGTCCTTCACATTAATTAGGTGGAGCCAAATAAATTGTTTCAACCAATTTGAATATTGTTCCAACGAATTAATGAGATATCACAATCTATTATTAGTTTGGCAAGAATTTCTCTTTTTGTGGAACTTGGGAGAAGAGAGAAAATCTCCTAATGATGAACGAAGAACAAAGAATGAAGAATGCTGGTGAGGAGAGACTTCGACTTCCTTCCTTAGATCCTACTTACGTGGATCATCTTCCACAACTGACATACGAGCTCGGGATTGAAAGTGTGCGGTAGATGCGACGAACGATGATATCCTCCGTCTTCTTCCCCGTGACTCCGTTGATGACCAACGATCAAGGTAGGGGATGTTTTCTTTTATGTTCCATGTTCTTCTTTTCTTTCAAAATGAAGAATGAGGATATGTTTCCTTTGACAGGTGAGTTTTTTTACATCATTCTCCTACCTTGATGAACTGATTGTTATCACCCTAATTGTGGAGGGTGAGGGCCAATCTAACATGGCCTGACTCCCTCCGTCGATCTCTTTTGTGTTATTCTTCGGCATGGCGACGAAGCAACGAGGAGACGAAGGCGGTGAAGACAAAGGCCGCACTACCCGCAACCTTCATGATCCACACCGCCCCATGGCATCCCGCACCGCCACCGGCCGAACCGACCCCGACCGAGCTCCCACCGGTTGTGTCGTTTGCAGATCCGAGCCGCTACCCTGAGCCGGCCCATGCCCCGCCGGCCTACCCAGCCGCCTTCTAGCCACCCGCCGGCCTGCTCGGCCTTCCACCGGCTCACCAGGCGCCCTGGTCGGCCACCTGCCAGCCTGGACGTGCCCTGCCCGGCCGCCAGCCTGCCCGCCTGGTGCCCTACCCAGCCGCCTGACGGCCTTGCCGCACCCTGCCCGACTGCCCGCTGGCTATCTTCCAGCCTGTCTAGCCGTCTCCCATGTGCTCGGATGAACAATGCGGACCCACATGCCCCGCGCACCCCGTTCACCCTGTGTTGCCAGAGGTGTGCCCCTCGCAGTGCTCCGGGTCGAACTGGCCTCGTGCCCAGGCCAAACGGCTCATGCATACGGTTGGGTGGGGCCCAGCAGGCCGGGCCGAACCTAACAGGTTGGCCAACCCAATGGGTCAAGCCCAACCCAACTTGTCGGGCTGGTTCAACCTAGACCGAGTCAGTCTGACCAGGTCAGACCGAACCCGGGCCAACTACCAACCCTTTACATTCTTTGGCCATATCGTTGGCACCAAATTACCGTTTGACAAACCATCAACAACGATGGTTTTCTTGGAGTGTGACAGTCCCTTTGAGTATACCCCACTGGAGTTCAGGGTAAAGTTGAGATACGGTCAGGTTGTATCATGCATGAATCCAACTGGGTCCCTCGGTACTAAAAGGGTAATAACTCACAGACCAGACGTTTTATTGACGCACCGTCAGTTGCATTGAGACCCCTATGATGTGGCGGACCTTTGAGATACTTCTAAATGGGGATTCGTGAGAGTTGGAGTATGTAGAGACCCGAAGAATGATGTACATGGACATTACATTACTTTTTTGGAATACTTAATACATATCAAAAACCAAAACTCAAGAACTGTAATAGTTTAGTGTCTTTGGAAACTCGGAATATAAACTTCTAATCATGTTGAAATATCTTCAACATCTCCCATAACGATCTTCCCCTTTTTGTTTCCTTACCTAAAACCTTTATTTATTTCTTGGGGAAAGTAAAACATAAAAAGGGTGAGCTCAAATGCTCAGTAAGGGTAAGCATGGATAAAATAAAACATACCATATACATTTGAACTTAAAAACATGAACATAATGTTTAAACATCCAAATCTTGAGCAAAGACTTAAAACATGGAAGTACATAAGGAGTAGATCACAATGGAACATAAATCATGATAACATAGTATGGGAATAAAACATGTAATTATGGCATCCATTAAGAACATGGAATGATTTCCATAGTAGGCAAGGCATTGCTGCCAAGACCATCTTAGTGGACAAAGTCTCTTTCTAAATCGAGTTCACTCCTCATTCCAGTCCTGTAATATTGAACCAGATTAACTTACCATTCCAGCCATGTCTATCTCATGAGATATAAATCTTTATCCAATGCATTGGAGGGAGATATAGGTCCCACCCATCTCATAATGAAATCATTCTTACTTGTGCCACAAAATAAACATACATCATTCATAATAACCCAACAAAGAAAATGAGTTTCATAAACATAATCCCATGATCACATAATCCATATAAAAGAAATGGATATCATTTCATAATAAGGAGAGTTAAACCATGTAAATCATAGATACATTGTACTTGAAACATACACATATTTAATAATGTCATCTTAGATGGAAAATGGTTTTGATAAAACACTTGAAATGAATTCTTGAGTAAAATATCCTTTCTTCTTCAAAATAAATTTATTTTCACAAAACGTCATCTAATTTTAAAAGAAATAGATTTGGTTGAAAATAGTCATGAAATATTTTGTAGGAAGCTTCATTAAAATAAGGCTTTATAAAACCGTAAAAATCCGTTTGTTCCATATAAGTTAAAAAAACATTCTTCTCGTACATTTGCCGGAAAAGTCAAAAAGTACCTCGAAAAAGAAAGATTCCATACATACCATGTAGTAAAAGTAAAAAATGGATAAAAATGACATGAAACATACATGAAACCATTTTAAGGAAACATGGAAATGGATGAGAACAATAAACCCAGTAAATACTTACGAATAAACAATATCGGATAAGAACGAGATTGGAATAATTATCCCTTACCTTAGGTCCGATATGCTTCGTACGTATCCAAACCACCTGTATAATGATTTAAATAATGTCATTGACTTATTACATAATCATATTCATTGTTATTATATCATATATGTTTCACTTATGACTTTATATTACCCGTTCCTTTGTAAATTCCATGTTAAAGCAACGTTTTGGGTAAAATCATTTCATTTATCGTATGTGTTTCAACTTGTCGTTCTTGATATTATTACTTATATCCTAATTTACATAATTCCAGAATGTAAAAAATGATTTGTATATAATATATATTCATCATATACATATATATTATATATTGATAAAAAGGAATGAAATACACCATTCATGGAGACGGTAGGCCGTACGTACGCATGAACACTGTTTTCGTTTCCCTTTTGAATTGAATGGAATTAAGTAAATGACATACATATATATATATATACATAAATCCAGTATCATTATTATGTCATATATTTCATTATTATTCATTATATATACTTTATAATCATTCATGAATGGTTAACATAGAGAGTGAATCTCATCACGTCGTGGAGACGGTAGTCCGTACGTACGCACAAGCGATGATATCATTCCCAAGATCGTGGAATTGTATTAAAGTGTATGTATAATATTAAAGTATCAATATCACTTTACAATAATCATATATATTCATTACTTTCACCCTTATACCCATCCAAGTAAGGTGGTGGTGGAAAATAGATCACACCACGGCGTGGAGACGGTATTCCGTACGTACGCACGCGCGGTGATTTCATTTTCCGTTGGATGGATAGATGGTGAAATATGGTTGTTTCATACTTATAATAACATATCAGTATATGATTGATACTGATGTTATTACCTCATAATGAAACAACTAAAAAAGAAGAAGTGTAAGAAGAAATAGAGTTGAATGAATCGGTAATGGACATTACCTCTTCTTTGAAGCTCCTCTTTGAGACCTCCTCTTAGGGCACTAAAATTGGTCTTTGAAGAAGACCAGTACCTCTATGATGTTTCTAGGGAAATGGAGAAGGTAATTTGGTAGGGGTTGGCCGAGCGTGAAGTCTCAATGTTGTGTGAGGAAGAGAGGGAGGAGGTTCCCTTTTATAAGGGAGGAGAGGTGCACCTTTGGAATTCTTAAAAATATTAATTTATAATAAATCTAACCCACATAAAAACCTCCAAAAATGACTCATATACGAATATTAGATTAGATAGGGTTGTAATATCATCATCCAATCAAATTTATACATTTTAGGAATTTATTTTAAACATTATCAAATTGATTTATCCTTATTTAATCAATTTAATTTTATTTGTGGTAATAACATTCTAAATTTTAAATTATAACAAATAATTACTTATTTGTTGTGAATTGTCCATAATTGGATACTTTACAAAATTTTTGACCATATAAATTTAAATTTATAATTTTTATATATTTTTGTGAATTTTAAACAATTTTATAATATGTTATTTTTATAAAATAACAATACTGTCAATTTTGACACTATTAATTTATTTGAATTTAAATAAAATATATACAGAAGATATGTTCCAAATAAAAGAATTAATAGATTCATAAAATGTCATATGTATCTAAAATATTTGTGGAGAACATTAAATAGTTCATATAATATTTATTTTATTATTTTTAAAACCATTTATTTGGTTTATCTCTTAATAAAATAATTACTACATCATTTTTGTATAATTATTTAACATACTTATTTTTTTCATATAAATTAAAAATAAAATCCTATCATGGCGATAAATCTATTAACTTTCACAATAAAACTTTTACTCGAATTTATCATCTTAAAATCATAATATTTAAATCTTTATATTTATTAAATTATGAAGGTGACAACTATGGCATCATTTAAAATAAAATAATATAAGTGTCACAATCACTTTTATAAGACTCCAAACGGTTATATATTAGGTCATTGGATGATTATGGTGTAGATATACACTACCAATAAGTTTTGTTCAGGTTTGTGGGTCTTTTAATGGGTACTATTATTTCAATAAAAACTATATTATTGATTTTTCACTTAATAAATAATTTCTGCATCATTAATGTATCACCATTAATGACATTTATTTAATCCCTAAAAATTCTAAATAAATTACAATGATGTAGATAATTTTATTATATTTCTGGAGACTAATCATGTTTTAAGTTTTATGATGTTTATCACAAAATTAAAATTATTATACTTATAAGATTTAAGAGAGTGACATGTTGTCACTTTCTTTGGTTTTAATAATAATTAAATTATTTTCATGGTCAAAAGTCCATAAAATGAAGCTAATCAAACTTTTATGTGATATGGGTATAGTTTTCTCCATCCAATAGAATTTTGGCATGTGTTAGGGTAATTTTATAATATTATATTTACCCTTAATTACCCGATTTACCTTTAACTACGGTAAATAAAATTTACCGTAGTTACTATTCATAATTCTCGAAAATAAAGAGTAGTCTATTAACATAATTTGGACCCACTGATTCCAAATGTGGAATCAATTTTTTCAAATTCAATACACAGAAGTTTCAGAAATTAAATTAAAATTAATCATGTTGTCGAATGAAAACAGGTTTTTGTTTAAAACATTTCAAAAGATTGAATTGATTTAAACTACGAATTCAATGTAAAATCAATGATAATAACATAAATTATATTAAATGGTAAAAATATATTCTATTTATACTTTAAAACAATTCAATATTATAATTTAACCATATAAATTATTACGATGAAAAAAGTTGTTTTTAATTAAAATATAGCGTGTTTTTACTATTCATTAAAATATGAAAGTTATCAGAAAAATATCAAAACTTTATCCAATGTAAATTTTTATATCCTGATTCAAGATAAGAATTTTATTTTGTCAAATTGAACTTATAAAAACATCAATAACTATATTTAAAGTGGGTGCACCATCAAAAGGTGGCAAAACTGCATTTTTGAAAAATACATATTTTACCTGAAAAATTTATTTTGTTCTTATACCATGTTCTAGAAAATGTGTAAGATGAATAATAATGTTATAAAATTCAAAATTTAGTTAATAATATTCATAACGGCTAGTTCATAATAATATTATAATAATATATCGTTGTTTAGTAATATCGGGTATTGCGTACAACAGACGCTATCGAGGAAGGTCGTGATTGCGTGTAATGCAAACCAAGTTAGGGTTGCGTGTTGTGCAAGACTACTTTGTCATTTCATATAATATAATCCAACCATTATTAATTTATACATTGAATATATATATATATATACACTCAATGTTGCGTAGAATGACTATTATCAAATGAACATGAAATTGTGTGTAACACAATCTAAGAATAGTGTTGCGTATACTTCAAGCTAATACAGTGTTGCGTATAGCACAAGATAATCTTTTTGTAGCTTACAAAACAAGACATCAATGAAATTAAAAGAATATTTTTCATAAAATTTCGGGGTGTTACATTCTACCCCCCTTAAAATGAATTTATCCCTCGAAATTCGTCGGGGTTATAAATCATTTTCTATTTATAGAAACCCACATTGTAAAAAGGAATACTAAAACTTAATTTTAAAAAATAATGTATGAAATGTAACGATTACCCTAAGTAACTCATCACTGGGTTTCCATATAGGAGAACATTGGTGAAAATATCGATATGGAAGAAAAATCTTACCATCGAGTTATGATGGATAGTGGTAGAGAACATGGCTATGAAAAAGCCATCAATCACAAAGCCATAGATTTGTGATGATCTAAGGTACCATATGTTTAATCAGATATAAGGCCACTAGGACAACATTTTTGGTTTTCAAGATCATTTCCCTAAAGTTGATGAAATTTGAATTAGAAGAAATACTTTCGTGTTTTTGGTACAGTCTCACCATTGGTTGTTCTTTGGACAATTTCCACTTCATCTCTTAAAGAAAAGAAGTTGAATTTGTATTTCGTGAAGTGTTATCAGATCATATGATAGAATGATGGGTCATTCCATCTGTCTCAAACAAAAGGTTAGAAAAGTTATCAAAAATACATAAGTCCATCTATGGTGAGGTTAATCGTATATGATTCCAAAAATGAACTTATACTTCATATATCATACTGCGTAATAAAATAAAACTAGTTTCTACTAACCAGGGACTTCCTGTAGGCTAGTGGTTGTCGATAAAGGCCAGTCACACTTCAGTTGTGGGTTCGATTCCCACAGCCTTGTCCGACGCGATGGGCTGTCGCCCGTCCTGCAGGTTGTCCTTTTTTCTAAAACTACATTACTATAAAATCCCATCAATAATATCAAAAAAAGTTCTATCCTTAAACAATACTAACTTATGTCCAATATAATCCATTCCAATATTTAGGGTTATCTAAAATACTTCGGTCCAAGATCATAGTATAAAGAAAATGATTACTTGAAATTTCACATAACAATCACGTGAATGCCATCATTTATCCCCCATATATCATAAGATATATCTTGTTGGTCAAATTTCCAACATGTGAATACCTTAATCATGTATTATCTTGAAGAATGAATACCCATTGAACCTTATTGAAAACATGAATGCAGTTAAAAGTTAAAACTTTCCACATACCAAAATCCTCAAAATTCTATATACTCAAACCATGATATCACTTAGTCCTTATATCAATAATGAGCTCATGAATACTGTCAAATATTTCATTTTCTCCTTATCCCTTCATTATGCGCAAATCATCTGCTTTCCAAAAATATTTGAATCACTTTTCATGGTTACTGGTACCATAAAATTATTGAAAACCACAATAGACTAATACAAAAAATCTTCTAATACACCATAAAAGTACCTCAACAGCATTATTCTTGAAAACCAATACATAAACACATCACTCCATCCTCTTCAATGATTGTCCTGGAATAAGTCCTTCCTTGATTTAGAAGTAACTTTTTAGGTCAGGGCATTGAGTTGTGTAATGCCTATATTCTCTACAAATAAGACATTGAACTCCATAACAGTCTGTCACTCTATGACACTTTTCTCCACACAGATAACATCTTCCCCTCCATTTGAGGTATTCCTCAAGGTTCTTCTTCCCTTATTTAGAAATCTCAATCTTCCTTTCTTTATGCTCCTCAACATGCGAACATGCATAAAAGTATACCTTCCTCTTATTTGATGAATTGGTAATACCACTAAATTTCACCTTGTTAATCATATATCGCGATGACTGATTAGGCATAATCACAATATCTTTCTCTCTAGGAATTACACAATTTTTTTGCTCATAGTCACCATTTTGTCCATTGGATTAAATGTTAACCGAATTCCTTTTGGTTCCCTCCATTGACTAAAACACAAAAAACATTCTGTGAGAGGGAAAAATCATGCTTGGGAAAAAACATAGTAAAGGGGGAGTACCGTCAATATCTAAAATCTTAGGTTAAATTATATGATCGTTACCGTAGTTCTATGACTATATCCTATATGTATACTTATCCTTAGGGACATCCCTAGACATACCTTAGAAATATCTCTAGGTATCTCACTAACGTTTTCACATCCTAGTTTCCAAAGGTTAACTAAACCTTTCCTCTGATACCAACTGTAGAGACCCGAAGCATGATGTACATGGACATTACATTACTTTTGCGGAATAATTAATACATAACAAAAACCAAAACTCTTGGACCGTAATAGTTTAGTGTCTTTGGAAACTCGGAATATATACTTCTAATCATGTTGAAATATCTTCAACATCTCCCTTAACGATCTTCCCCTTTTTGTTTACTTACCTAAAACCTTTCTTTATTTCCTGGAGAAAGTAAAACATAAAAAGGGTGAGCTCAAATGCTCAGTAAGGGTAATCATGGATAAAATAAAACATACCATATACATTTGAACATAAAAACATGAACATAATGTTTAGACATCAAAATTTTGAGCAACGACTTAAAACATGGAAGTACATAAGGCATAGATCATAATGGAACATAAATCATGATAACATAGTATGGGAATAAAACATGTAATTGTGGCATCCATTAAGCACAAGTAATGATTTCCATAGAAGCCAAGGCATTGCTGCCAAGACTATCTTAGTGGACAAAGTCTCTTTCGGAATCGAGTTCACTCCTCGTTCCAGTCCTGTAATACTGAACCAGATTAACTTACCATTCCATCCATGTCTATCTCATGAGATATAAATCTTTACCCAATGAATTGGAGGGAGATATAGGTCCCACCCATCTCATAATTAAATCATTCTTACTTGTGCCACAAAATAAACATACATCATTCATAATAACCCAACGAATAAAATGGGTTTCATAAACATAATCCCATCAACACAAAATCCATATAAAAGAAATGGATATAATTTCATAATTAGGAGAGTGAAACCATGTAAATCATAGATACATTATACTTGAAACATACACATATGAAATAATGTCATCTTAGATGGAAAATGGTTTTGATAAAACACTTGAAATGAATTCTTGAGGAAAACATCCTTTCTTCTTCAAAATCAATTTATTTTCACAAAATGTCATCTAATTTTAAAAGAAAGAGATTTTGTTGAAAATAGTCATGAAATATTTTGTAAGAAGGTTCATGAAAATAAGGCTTTATAAAACCGTAAAAATCCGTTTGTGCCGTATAAGTTAAAAAAAACATTCTTCTCATACTTTTGCCGGAAAAGTCAAAAAGTACCTCGTAAAAGAAAGATTCCATACATACCATGTAGTAAAAGTAAAAAATGGGTAAAAATGACATTAAACATACATGAAACCATTTTTAGGAAACATGGACATGGATGAGAAAAATAACCCCAGTAAATACTTATGAATAAACAATCTCAGATAAGAATGAGATTGGAATAATTATCCCTTATCTTAGGTACGATATGCTTCGTACCTATCCAAACCACCTGTATAATGATTTATATAATGTCATTGACTTATTACATAATCATATTCATTGTTATGATATCATATATGTTTCACTTATGACTTTATATTACCCGTTCTTTTGTAAATTCCATGTTAAAGCAGCGTTTTGGGTAAAATCATTTCATTTATTGTATGTGTTTCGACTTGTCGTTCTTGATATTATTACTTATATCCTGATTTAAATAATTCCAGAATTTAAAACATGATTTGAATATAATATATATTCATCATATACATATATATTATAGATCGATAAAAAGGAACGAAATACACCGTTCATGGAGACGGTAGGCCGTACGTACGCATGAACGCTGTTTTCGTTTCCCTTTTGAATTGAATGTAATTAAGTAAATGACATACATATATATATATATACATAAATCCAGTATAATTATTATATCATATATTTCATTATTATTCATTATATATACTTTATAATCATTCATGAAGGGTTAACATGGAGAGTGAATCTCATCGCGTCGTGGAGACGGTAGTCCGTACGTACGCACGAGCGATGATATCATTCCCAAGATCATGGAATTGTATTAAAGTGTATGTATAATATTACAGTATCAATATCACTTTACAATAATTATATATATTCATTACTTTCACCCTTATACCCATCCAAGTAAGGTGGTGGTGGAAAATAGATCACACAACGGCGTGGAGACGGTATTCTGTACGTACGCACGCGCGGTGATTTCGTTTTCCGTTGGATGGATAGATGGTGAAATATGGTTGTTTCATACTTATAATAACATATCAGTATATGATTGATACTTATGTTATTACCTCATAATGAAACAACTAAAAAAGAAGAAGTGGAAGAAGAAATAGAGTTGAATGAATCGGTAATGGACATTACCTCTTCTTTGAAGCTCCTCTTTGAGACCTCCACTTAGGGAACTAAAATTTATCTTTGAAGAAGACCAGGACATCTATGATGTTTCTAGGGAAATGGAGAAGATAATTTGGAAGGGGTTGGCCGAGAGTTAAGGCTGAATGTTGTGTAAGGAAGAGAGGGAGGAGGTTCCCTTTTATAAGGGAGGAGAGGTGCACCTTTGGAATTCCTAAAAATATTAATTTATAATAAATCTAACCCCACATAAAAACCTCCAAAAATGACTCATATTCGAATATTAGATTAGATAGGGTTTTAATATCATTAGTCAATCAAATTTAGACATTTTAGGAATTTATTTTAATCATTATCAACTTGATTTATCCTTATTTAATCAATTTAATTTTATTTGTTGTAATAACATTCTAAATTTTACATTATAATAAATAATTACTTATTTTTTGTGAATTGTCCATAATTGGATACTTTATAAAATTTTAGACCATTTAAATTTAAATTTATAATTTGTATTTATTTTTGTGATTTTTAAACAATTTTATAATATCTTATTTTTATAAAATAACAATAGTGTCAATTTTGACACTATTCATTTATTTGAATTTAAATAAAATATATACAAAAGATATGTTCTAAATAAAATCTTTAATAGATTCATAAAAGGTAATATGTATCTTGAAAATTGGTTGAGAACATTAAATAGTTCATATAATATTTATTTTATTATTTTTAAAACCATTTATTTGGTTTATCTCTTAATAAAATAATTGCTACAACATTTTTGTATAATTATTTAATATACTTATTTGTTGCATAAAAATTAAAACTAAAATCCTATGATGACGATAAATCTATTACCTTTCATAATAATACTTTTACTCGAATTTATCATCTTAAAATCACAATATTTAAATTTTTATATTTATTAAATTATGAGTGTGACAACTTTGGCATCATTTAAAATAAAATAATATAAGTTTCATAATCACTTTTATAAGACTCCAAACGGTTATATATTAGGTAATTGGATGGTTATGGTGTATATATACACTACCAATAAGTTTTGGTCAGGTTTTTGGGTCTTTTAATGGGTATTATTATTTCAATAAAAACTATATTAATGATTTTTCACTTAATAAATAATTTCTGCATCATTAATGTATCACCATTAATGACAATTATTTAATCCCTAAAAAATTTAAATAAATTACCATGATGTAGATAATTTTATTAGATTTTTTGATACTATTCATGTTCGATGATTTATGATGTTTATCACTAAATTAAAATTATTATACTTATAAAATTTAAGTGAGTGACATGTTGTCACTTTCTTTGGTTTTAATAATAATTAAATTATTTTCATGGTAAAAAGTCCATAAAATGAATCTAATCTGACCTTTAGGTGATATGGGTATACGTTTAGCCATCCAATAGAATTTTGGTATGTGTTAGGGTAATTTTATAATATTATATTTACCCTTAATTACCCGATTTACCTTTAACTATGGTAAATAAAATTTACCGTAGTAACTATTCATAATTCTCAAAAATAAAAAGTAGTCTATTAACATAATTTGGACCCACTGATTCCAAATATGGAATCCATTTATTTAAATTCAATACACAGAAGTTTCAGAAATTAAATTAAAATTAATCCCGTTGTCGAATGAAAACGGGTTTTTGTTTAAAACATTGCAAAAGATTGAATTGATTTAACCTATGAATTCAATGTAAAATCAATGCTAATGACATACATTATATTAGATGGTAAAAATATATTCTATTTATAATTTAAAACCATTAAATATTATAATTTAACCATATAAATTATTATGATGAAAAAAGTTGTTTTTAATTAAAATATAGCATGTTTTTACTATTCATTAAAATATGAAAGTTATCAGAAAAATATAAAAACTTTATCCAATGTAAATTTTTATATCCTGATTCAATAGAAGAATTTTATTTTGTCAAATTGAACTTATAAACATGTCAACAACTATATTTAAATTGGTTGCACCATCAAAATGCGGCAAAACTGCATTTTTGAAAAATACATATTTTACCTGAAAAATTTATTTTGTTCTTATACCATGTTCTAGAAAATGTGTAAGATGAATAATAATGTTATAAAATTAAAAATTTAGTTAATAACATTCCTAACGGCTAGTTTATAATAATATTATAATAATATATCGTTGTTTAGTAATACCAGGTATTGCGTACAACACACGCAATCGAGGAAGCTCGCGATTGCGTGTAATGAAAGACAAGTTAGGGTTGTGTGTTGTGAAAGACTCCTTTGTCGTTTCATATAATAGAATCCAACCATTTTTCATTTATACATTGAATATATATATATATATACACTCAATGTTGCGTAGAATGACTATTTTCAAACGAACATGAAATTGTGTGTAACACAATCTAAGAATAGTGTTGCGTATACTTCAAGCTAATACAGTATTCCGTATAGCACAAGATAATCTTGTTTTTTCTTACAACATAATAAATCAATGAAATTAGAAGAATATTTTTCATAAAATCTCGGGGTGTTACATTCTACCCCCCTTAAAATGAATTTCTCCCTCAAAATTCATCAGGGTTATAAATCATTTTCTATTTATAGAAACCCACATCGTAAAAAGGAATACTAAAACTTAATTTTAAAAACTAAGGTATGAAATTTAACGATTACCCAAAGTAACTCATCACTGGGTTTCCATATAAGATAACATAGGTGAAAATATGGATATGGAAGAAAAATCTAACAATCAAGTTATGATGGAGAGTGGTAGAGAACATGGCTATGAAAAAGACATCAATAAAAAAGCCATATATTTGTGATGATCTAAGGTACCATCTGATTCATCAGATATAGGGGCACTAGGACAACATTTTTGGTTTTCAAGATCATTTCTCTAAAGTTCATGAAATTGGAATTAGAAGAAATACTTTCGTGCTTTTGGTACAGTCTCACTATTGGTCGTTCTTTGGACAATTTCCACTTCATCTCTTAAATAAATGAAGTTGAATTTGTCATTTGTGAAGTGTTATCAGATCATATGATAGAATGATGGTTCATTCCATCTGTCTCAAACAAAAGGTTAGAAAAGTTATCAAAAATACATAAGTCCATCTATGGTGAGGTTAATCTTATACGATTCCAAAAATGAACTTATACTTCATATATAATACCGCATAATAAAATAAAACTAGTTTCTAATAACCAGGGACTTCCTGTAGGCCAGTGGTAGGTGATAAATGTCAGTCGCACTTCAGTTGTGGGTTCGATTCCCACAGCCTTGTCCGACGCGATGGGATTTCGCCCTTCCTGCAGGTTGTCCTTTTTTCTAAAACTACATTACTATAAAATCCCATCAATAATATCGAAAAATGTTCTATCCTTAAACAATACTAACTTATGTCCAACATATTCCATTCCAATATTTAGGCTTATCTAAAATACTTCGGTCTAAGCTCATAGTATAAAGAAAATGATTACTTGAAATTTCACATAACAATCACGTGAATTCCATCATTTATCCCCCATATATCATAACATATATCTTTTTGGTCAAATTTCAAACATGTGAATACCTTAATCATGTATTCTCTTGAAGAATGAATACCCATTGAACCTTAGTGAAAACATTAATGAAGTTAAAAGTTAACACTTTCCACATACCAAAATCCTCAAAATTCTATATACTCAAACAATGATATCACTTAGTCCTTATATCAATCATGAGCTCATGAATACTGTCAAATATTTCATTTTCTCCTTATCCATTCATTATGCGCATATCATCTGCTTTCCAAAAATATTTGAATCACTTTTCATGGTTATCGGTACCATAATATTATTGAAAACCACAATAGACTAATACAAAAAATATTCTAATACACCATAAAAGTACCTCAACAACATTATTCTTGAATACCAATACATAAACACATCAGTCCATCCTCTTCAATGATTGTCCTGGAATAAGTCATTCCTTGATTTAGAAGTAACTTTTTAGGTCAGGGCATTGAGTTGGGTAATGCCCATGTTCTCCACAAATAAGACATTGAACTCCATAACAGTTTGTCACTCTATGAGCCTTTTCTCCACATAGATAACATCTTCCCCTCCATTTGAGGTATTACTCAAGGTTCTTCTTCCCTTCTTTAGAAATTTCAATCTTCCTTTCTTTATGCTCCTCAACATGCGAACATTCATAAAAGTCTACCTTCCTCTTATTTGATGAATTAGGCATACCACTAAATTTCACCTTGTTAATCATATATCGCGATGACTGATTCGACATAATCACAATATCTTTATCTCTAAGAATTACACAATTTTGTTTCTCATAGTCACCATTTTGTCCATTGGATTCAATGTTAACCAAATTCCTTCTGGTTCCCTCCATTGACTAAAACACAAAAAAAATTCTGTGAGAGGCAGAAATCATGCTAGGGAAAACAACATAGTAAAGGGGGAGTACCGTCAATATCTAAAATCTTAGGTTAAATTCTATGATCATTACCGTAGTTCTATGACTATATCCTATATGTATACTTATCCTTAGGGACATCCCTAGACATACCTTAGAAATATCTCTAGGGATCTCACTAACGTTTTCACATCCTAGTTTTCAAAGGTTAACTAAACCTTTCCTCTGATACCAACTGTAGAGACCCGAAGCTTGACGTACGTGGACATTACATTACTTTTGCGGAATACTTAATACATAACTAAAACCAAAACTCAAGGACCATAATAGTTTAGTGTCTTTGGAAACTCGGAATAAAAACTTCTAATCATGTTGAAATATCTTCAACATCTCCCATAATGATCTTCCCATTTTTGATTCCTTACCTAAAACCTTTCATTATTTCCTGGGAAAGTAAAACATAAAAAGGGTGAGCTCAAATTATCAGTAAGGGTAAGCATGAATAAAATAAAACATACCATATACATTTGAACTTAAAAACATGAACATAATGTTTAAACATCAAAATCTTGAGCAATGACTTAAAACATGGAAGTACATAAGGCATAGATCATAATGGAACATAAATCATGATAACATAGTATGGGAATAAAACATGTAATTGTGGCATCCATTAAGCACATGTAATGATTTCCATAGTATCCTAGGAATTTCTTCCAAGACCATCTTAGTGGACAAAGTCCCTTTCTGAATCGAGTTCACTCCTCGTTCCAGTCCTATAACACTGAACCGGATTAACTTACTGTTCTATCCATGTCTATCTCATGAGATATACATCTTTACCCAATGCATTGGAGGGAGATATATGTCCCACCCATCTCATAAGGAAATCATTCTTACTTTTGCCACAAAATAAACATACATCATTCATAATAACCCAACGAATAAAATGGGTTTCATAAACATAATCCCATCATCACATAATCCATATAAAATAAATGGATATCATTTCATAGTTAGGAGGGTGAAACCTTGTAAATCATAGAGACATTATACTTGAAACATACACATATGAAATAATGTCATCTTAGATGAAAAATTGTTTTGATAAAACACTTGAAATGCATTCTTGAGGAAAATATCATTTCTTCTTCAAAATAAATTTATTTTCACAAAATGTCATCTAATTTTAAAAAATGAGATTTTGTTGAAAATATTCATGAAATATTTTGTAGGAAGCTTCATGAAAATAAGGCTTTATAAAACCATAAAAATCCGTTTGTTCCATATAAGTTAAAGAAAACATTCTTCCTGTACTTTTGCCGGAAAAGTCAAAAAGTACCTCGTAAAAGAAAGATTCCATACATACCATGTAGTAAAAGTAAAAAATGGGTAAAAATGACATTAAACATACATGAAACCATTTTTAGGAAACATGGAAATGGATGAGAACAATAACCCCAGTAAATACTTACGAATAAACAATCTCAGATAAGAATGAGATTGGAATAATTATCCCTTACCTTAGGTCTGATTTGCTTCGTACAGATCCAAACCTCCAGTATAATGATTTAAATAATGTCTTTGACTTATTAAATAATCATATTCATTGTTATGAAGTCATATATGTTTCACTTATGACTTTATATTACACGTTTTTTTGTAAATTCCATGTTAAAGCAGCATTTTCGGTAAAATCATTTTATTTATCGTATGTGTTTCGACTTGTCGTTATTGATATTATTACTTATATTCAGATTTACATAATTCCAGAATGTAAAACATGATTTATATATAATATATATTCATCATATACATATATATTATAGATCAATAAAAAGGAATGAAATACACCGTTCATGGAGATGGTAGGCCGTACGTACGCATGAAAGCTGTTTTCGTTTCCCTTTTGAATTGAATGGAATTAAGTAAATGACATACATATATATATATATACATAAATCCAGTATCATTATTATGTCATATATTTCATTATTATTAATTATATATACTTTATAATCATTCATGAATGGTTAACATGGAGAGTGAATCTCATCGCGTCGTGGAGACGGTAGTCCGTACGTACGCACAAGCGATGATATCATTCCCAAGAACATGGAATTGTATTAAAGTGTATGTATAATATTACAGAATCAATATCACTTTACAATAATCATATATATTCATTAATTTCAGCCTTATACCCATCCAAGTAAGGTGGTGGTGGAAAATATATCACACCACGGCGTAGAGACGGTATTCTGTACGTACGCAAATGCGGTGATTTCGTTTTCCGTTGGATGGATAGATGGTGAAATATGGTTGTTTCATAATTATAATAACATATCAGTATATTATTGATACTGATGTAATTACCTCATAATTAAAAAACTAAAAAAGAAGAAGTTGAAGAAGAAATAGAGTTGAATGAATCGGTAATGGACATTACCTCTTCTTTGAAGCTCCTATTTGAGACCTCCTCTTAGGGCACTAAAATTGGTCTTTGGAGAAGACGATGACCTCTATGATGTTTCTAGGGAAATGGAGAAGAGAATTTGGCAGGGTTTGGCCGAGCTTGAAGGCTCAATGTTGTGTGAGGAAGAGAGGGAGGAGGTGCCCTTTTATAAGGGAGGAGAGGGGCACCTTTGGAATTCTTAAAAATGTTAATTTATAATAAATATAACCCCACATAAAAACCTCCAAAAATAACTCATATCCGAATATTAGATTATATAGGGTTGTAATATCATCATACAATCAAATTTAGACATTTTAGGAATTTATTTTAAACATTATCAACTTGATTTATCCTTATTTAATCAATTTAATTTTATTTGTGGTAATAACATTCTAAATTTTAAATTATAACAAATAATTACTTATTTGTTGTGAATTGTCCATAATTGGATACATTATAACATTTTAGACCATATAAATTTAAATTTATAATTTGTATATATTTTTGTGATTTTTAAACAATTTTATAATATAATATTTTTATAAAATAACAATAGTGTCAATTTTGACACTATTCATTTTTTTGAATTTAAATAAAATATATACAGAAGATATGTCAGAAATAAAAGATTTAATAGATTCATAAAAGGTCATATGTATCTAGAAAATTGGTGTAGAACATTAAATAGTTCATATAATATTTATTTTATTATTTTTAAAACCATTTATTTGGTTTATATCTTAATAAAATAATTACTACAACATTTTTGTATAATTATTGAATATACTTATTTTTTGCATAACAATTAAAAATAAAATCCTAATGAGTATAAATCTATTACCTTTCACAATAATACTTTACTCGAATTTATCATCATAAAATCCCAATATTTAAATTGTTATATTTATTAAATTATGACGGTGACAACTTTGGCATCATTTAAAATAAAATAATATAAGTGTCATAATCACTTTTATAAGACTCCAAACGGTTATATATTAGGTACTAGTATGATTATGGTGTAGATATACACTAAAAATAAGTTTTGTTCAGGTTTTTGGGTCTTTTAATGGGTATTATTATTTCAATAAAAACTATATTACTGATTTTTTACTTAATAAATAATTTCCGCATCATTAATGTATCACCATTAATGACAATTATTTAATCCCTAAAAATTATAAATAAATTATCAAGATGTAGATAATTTTATTATATTTCTGGAGACAATTCATGTTCGAAGTTTTATGATGTTTATCACTAAATTAAAATTATTATACTTATATGATTTAAGAGAGTGTCATGTTGTCACTTTCTTTGGTTTTAATAATAATTAAATTATTTTCAAGGTCAAAAGTCCATAAAATGAATCTAATCCGACCTTTAGGTGATATGGGTATACTTTTATCCATCCAATAGAATTTTGGCATGTGTTAGGGTAATTTTATAATATTATATTTACCCTTAATTACCCGATTTACCTTTAACTATGGTAAATAAAATTTACCGTAGTTACTATTCATAATTACCAAAAATAAAAAGTGGCATATTAACATAATTTGGACCCAATGATTCCAAATATGGAATAAATTGTTTCAAATTCAATACACAGAAGTTGCAGAAATTAAATTAAAATTAATCCCGTTGTCGAATGAAAACGGGATTTGGTTTAAAACATTGCAAAAGATTGAATTGATTTAACCTACGAATTCAATGTGAAATCAATGCTAATGGCATACATTATATTAAATGGTAAAATATATTATTTCTATACTTTAAAACCATTCAATATCATAATTTAACCATATAAATTATTACGATGAAAAAAGTTGTTTTTAATTAAAATATTGCGTGTTTTTACTATTCATTAAAATATGAAAGTTATTAAAAAAATATCAAAACATTATCCAATGTAAATTTTTATATCTTGATTCAAAAGAAGAGTTTTATTTTGTCAAATTGAACTTATAAACATGTCATCAACTAGATTTAAAGTTGTTGCGCCATCAAAAGGTGGCAAAACTGCATTTTTGAAAAATACAAATTTTACCTGAAAAATTTATTTTGTTCTTATACCATGTTCTAGAAAATGTGTAAGATTAATAAAAATGTTATAAAATTAAAAATTTTGTTAATAATATTCATAACGGCTAGTTCATCATAATATTATAATAACATATCATTGTTTAGAAATACCCGGTATTGCGTACAACACACGCTATCGAGGAAGGTCGCGATTGCATGTAATGCAAGCGAAGTTAGGGTTACGTGATGTGAAAGACTCCTTTTTCATTTCATATAACATAATACAACCATTTTTCATTTATACATTGAATATATATATATATATATATACACACAATGTTGTGTAGAATGACTATTATCAAACGAACATGAAATTGTGTGTAACACAATCTATGAATAGTGTTGCGTATACTGCAAGCTAATACAGTGTTGCGTACATCAAAAGATAATCTTTTTTCATCTTACAACACAAGACATCAATGAAATTAAAAGAATATTTTTCATAAAATCTTGGGGTGTTACAGAGTATCTACCCGTAGCTCGTAGAGTGGATCCTCCCGGAAACGAGCGAGCATAGTACGGAGTCCTAGTAGCTTACTGAGACCTGACGACTGTTGACCGATTCGAATCGGAGTGATTAGACTGGCCCAGTGGGGAGAACCTTAGTGTCACGGCAGACCCACAATACTCGATAGGAGGAGTACCTCAGTAGGCTACGAGGGGGAGCTTCTTGGTGACGCGTCATACCCATGGTGGGGAGCACCTTGGTGACGCAGTAGACCCACGATACATGATAGGAGGAGTACCTCAGCAGTACTAAGTTAGTGAGAAGAGCCTTGGTGTCTCGAAAAGCCCACTATACTTGAAAGAGGAGGAGTTCTCCAGCAGTAGTGGTTTCAATAACGTGAATAAAAATCTTGGTTTGAGCTGAGTCAGTAACTTTTGTGTTTTCCTCATGATTGAGATGGATTACTTGATAACTTAGGTATATGTATAGGCATATACCTAAGTGGGGTTATTTTTTGATTTCATACTTTGTGGTTTATCCTTGTTGGATTTTGTGAGTCCTTGAGGGTCTCGGGGTCCCTAATGAGTATCGTTATACTCACCCCTACACTGGCTATGCCCGCACCTCGTTGTGTTGTTTGCAGAAAATAGACAACGCTGACTGAGGCTGGGAGTACCAGGACAGGATGGTACCCGGAGGTGGACCATACGACGTGTCGGAACACATAGGAGACCGACAGACATGGAGTTCTGAGGAGGCTATCTATACCTACCCTTCAGGTAGGATCTGTGGTGGATGATCCAAGAGCTTCTTCTTACCTTTCAGTTATTTTTCCCTTTTTGGTTGTACTTCTACTTTAAAGTCGGTCTTGTATTTCCAGCCCCATTTACTTTTTAGCACTCTCTTGTTATAAATCTTTACTTAGTGTTTTTCATCCAGTGGTGTGCTCTGTTATGTGTGTTTACAGTTATAATGGCAATGTCTTCCCAGATATATGGAATTACACCTTTGTTGCTAGTCTCCAGCCCCTGGCCTATGGATGGCGGGCTTGGGGTAGTAACGGCACGGGCCCTGGGGGACAGGTCGTGACACCATGGTAAGCGAAGAACCCTTATCGTCCTTCAATCATCTGTTCGCGTAACACCACCTTGATAGATGCAACGAGTTCCCCCCATAAAAGTGGGGTTCCGTTCATGTAAACTATATTAATATATTTCCAATAACATTTCCAAAAAGTATTATTGAAATTGTTGAAATTAAATTAATCATTAAATAATATTTTTTACTAGCATTTTCAATAAAACCTACTTTTTACAAACTCTAATAATCTTATTTTTATATCAACCCTAAATTTTATCAATATCTTTAAACTTATGTCTGTAAAATGCAGTGGCATTATTGATTAGATAAATTTTCCTATAAAACATGTACAAAACTAATGGGGTGTATCACCATAAATTTCCTCCAAAATATCCATAATATTGGTATAATCTAATTATATAAAACCTACAAAAATATGTTTAAGACTTAGAAATTATGATCAACAAGGATCTTATAATCATGTGATGGTATCCAAGAATATTAGTTTAATGAATAAATATGTTCTTCTATACCAATCCTCAATGTATATCTTAGGGTTGTGTTTACTAATATATGTTTTCCTAAATCTAGTTCCTATGGTTACTAATAAACCTCCTTTGATACCTACTGTAGTGACCGAGACCCAAAAATCCAAAATCTGGTGCCTAATACCATTATATTTCAACGATTATCGTGAATAATATCCATAAGGATTGAATTATTTTTTAGTATTGGTAAACTAGATACATACACGAGTCTTACATTGTATTCTAAATACAGAAAATAGAACATAATTTTTTTTAAGAATGTTATATTTATTATATTTTTCATATCCATGAGAATAATTTATACTAAACTTCTTATAATCATGGGGAAAGGAAACACAATAAGGGTGAGCTCAAATAATTATTAAGGGTATTGCACCAAAACTGATATGAATAAATAAGGCATAAGAAAAATAAAAAGGTAAATAACTGAAATAGTTTCCATTAAATTAATAACATGACCATAATATGATATGAATAAAAGGTGATCAAATTATTCCATATAAATAATCAAATAAGATTGAAACTTAACCATGACTATTCTAACTAATCAAATAATCACATGGAATGTCAATAACTAAATTCATAATTATAGAATTCATAAAAATGGATATCTAAAACATATCATTAAATCCTCATACCAAGAATCTATTACTATCAATTATATTTTCCAAGAATCTAATAATATCAAGGATTCAGGCCAGGAATCTAATACTCATAAGGATTCATGTTAAGATTCAAAGGATTCGTTCTTGGAATCTAATAAATGGGTAATTAATTGACCAAAACCATGTATAGTTTGTTTCAAAAAACATACTGATGAATAGAGGTTCTATAAAAAATCCAAACCTTCACATAATAAGTTCATTTATTTACTCATATGAAAGGGGTAAAATATTAACAACCTAAACATTTTTATTGAAATTATTGCATTTAAGATGTGAATACTTCCCTTATTAGTTAACATAACCATAAACCACTCAGTGTAATATAGAAAAGAGTATCAAATAGAATATCCTTAGTCCAAATAATAATTATCCATCCATAGAAATAAAAAAGATCATATCAATACAAAATATACCCATTGAATTAATAATAATGGATTTTTTTTGATGATTAATAGAAATAACATTAAAGGATCTTTAAAACTATTCTCGATGAAAATATCATTTTCATTTTGAAAAAAAAGTGTAAATTTTTTTATTGAAAATAAATTTTAATTTTTTTGAAAGTGTAAAGTTGTGTGAAAGGTTATTTTATAAATAATTTTGAAAAGGTTAAAACATTTTTAATTTTTTTTTCAAAAATCATTGTTTTGGAAGGAAACATATTTCCGGTCAGATAGAAATGATGTCAAATTTTGTTAAAAAATTTAATATAAAATTTTAAGTACAAATGAGTTGAAAAAATGTTACTATTAATTAAAAAATATAATAAATAATTTTAGGATATGAAAATTAATTGGTAACTTAATAAATTATAAAATAATTTCATTTAATAGAAATTCATGAACAAAAAATCTTGATTGGAATGAGATTGAAATAAATCCTTAAAATGAATATAATGTTGAGGTGTAAATTAATAAATGCATTGATTATGTGTATCAAATATAAATTATCATAAATTAAGTACAATTAAAACAATATATACTAAAAATTAATAACACATACAATCTTATAATATTAACGATAATGAGTAAGTAATAAAACCCAATTAAAAGAAATTGAGTTATGAAATTATTTTCCACTTGGTAAATTTTAATTTAAAATACCCATAGATTAAATAAATAAAATTGAAACATAAAATACATTGAATAATGATGTATTAATGATATTACATGTCAATGATAACTATATAAATCATGTAAAATTTATTATATGCATAATATTACAAATGCCTCAATAAAATGAAACTGAGATGAGATCCCTTCCTACTTGAGTAACTTTTGAATTATGGGATCCATGAAAGAATAACATCAATTAAAAATTGTAATACCGTTAAATAAATTAAATTAAATATATAAAATGTAATATATAAGTTTATACACCACACAAAATAAACAAGTGGTGAATAATTTCATAAGTCCCACAAAAATAAAAGTGAGATTAGAAATCCCCTTACCTTACACTTACTTTTTGTAAAACACTCTTTATCCTCCTATATAAATGTTTTAATAATTTTAATAAATTTTAAAATAACTATAATAATATTTAAAATATCATATATGATATTATTATAATATATTATTACCCATTTTTTAATAATATTTCATTATTTCCAATGTTTTAAGTTTTAATTTTCTAGTTTTTTTCGAGTATGTTTTGACTTGTTATTTTTTGTTCATATTATGTTGATCAAGATTTCATTATATCAAGAATTTAAAATATGATTTAAACATAATATATATTTAATATATTTTTTCAGTTTAATCCATTATATTTTGTTAAATGGGATGAAATGCACCATTCATGGATATATCAAGTTGTACGTACACATGAACGCAACTTCCATTTTCTTATAGTATTAATAGAAATAAAATTAAATCATATATTTGTAAATTATAATTACATTATAATTTTCATATCATATATATTAAATGTTTTTATTAAAACCATCCTTAATAAATTATATTTAAATCTTGAACAAATCATATCTCTTTGGGGAGGTGTTTGTAAACACGTCCACAAATGATGTTATCATTTTCCCACAAAATGGAAAGCATGAATGTATGTGTAATATAATAATTATATAATCATAAATAAATTATAAATATAATATATATCATATATAAACTATGAATCCATCATTATTTCCAATAATGAAAGGTGGTAATGGAAGAATTAATGTTATCAGATCGTGAGGTGGTAGTTTGCTGTACACACGAACGATGATTATGTATCCCATTTGATATAAGTGTGTCAAGTTTTAGGTCATAAAATTGAATTTAAAATATCAAATTATATTTTATTTACTAACGTTATTATATAATGAATTTATAATAATAAGAATTTAATTTTTAGAGAAAGAAATAAAACCAGAATCCCCATTGAAGATTGTTACCTCTTCTTCGAGTAACACCACTTGGTTTGCACCAAAAGACTTCCTTGGTTTAATTTATTCCCAAAGTGAGGATTATAGCATGTGTTTAGTTAATTTTTAGATATATTTTTTAAGTTATTGTCTAAAACAGTGTGTTTTTAGAGGTTTAAATAAGGGGGGGAAGGGGAGGCCTTTTATAACTTGGGGAGATGACACAGTTGGAATTTTTTAAACGAATTGTGTTCTCCGCACGTTTTTAACTAACAGGAGGATACAATAAGAAATAAAATTATATAAATTTATGTTTAAGGTATTTATTTTTCTTTACAATCGGTTTTTGTCAAGTGCAGGGTCATTTGTACACCTTTTACATAAGTTTAGCCACTAAGTAAACTCATTTTTACCTTAATCACTCTAATTAATTTTAATTATATTCAATAATATTTGTGGTGAGAAATTAATTTGAACTTATTTAAACATATAAATTATTATTATTAAAAATAAATTAATTATTTTTCAGAAGTTAACTCATAGTAGTGGAATAAATTAATTTCTATTAATTCTATAGATCTGATAGGAATGCATGTTTTTAAAGTGAAAATGTTCTAAAGTTTGAAATATTTTTATATGAAAATTTCATATAAAATTGATCCCAATAACCTAAATTGGAATAATATATGTAAAATTTATCTAATTAATTTTTTAAAATAGTTTAAAATACAATTTATTCTTTAAATTTTTTAGATGAAAAGTTATTTTCAATTAAAATTCAAAATTTTTACTATTCCTCAAAAAATGAAACTTCTTAGAAAAATAAAGAAAATTAACCCTAAGATAATTTTGAAAATTTTAATTAAAAAATTAATTATATTTTTTTCATATAAAATTTATAAATGTGTAAAAATTTAGTTTTAAAAAAGGAGAGCCATTAAAAGGCGAAAAAACCACCTTTAGAAAAATACAACTATTTATGCATAAAATGTGTTTTGTTCAAATCTTATGCCTATCGAATATATGGGATGAAATTAAAAAATATTTATTGAATATATAATGTATATATTTAATTAATATCGTTAAATAATAGTAAATAATTTCATTTATTAAGACCAAATTCCTTTGGAATCATTAAAATAGTTAAAAAACATATCTTTTAAATTTAATAGGTTTTTTATTTTCATTTCCAATTAATTGGTAACAAATGAATTAATTTTATATTTGTGAAAAAAAATATATTTTAATAATTTATGTAATACCATTTATAACCTCCCATTTTACATCTGAAGGAAAATTTTCATAAAATTAGTAATATCTGATAAAACATTTTCTTGTGTGTAATGGAAGTCATCGAAGAAAGTCATTGTTACATGTAACACAATATAACTTAGTGGTGTGTGCGTTGAACAATATATCACATTTTAAATTTATTTTGAATAGTTAATATATTTTAAAGCCTCTAGATATTATATATCTTTTTACTCTTAGTGTTGCGTTTCATACAAGCTATCAAATAATTGTTACTCTTTTATAATTTTCAAGGTATTACATGGGTCTCCCAAGGAGGTAATTAAATTAGATATGGAATATGGATGAGAATTTTGTGAACATGTATCTTGGTCCAGAGTCAATTCATATGGAATATACATCAAAAGTTATCAGAAATAATCTCATAGAGGGATTATATCCTCTTTATTTATGGTATACTCCTCACTGATTTGCTTTATTACGAGTTCTAAATTACATTTAATATTAAGGTGAGCCACTAGTATCTGTAGAGATAGTTATAAACCAATGATGGGGGATTTATAATATGACTCATTTTTGGTATATCATTTTCATAGTAGTAAAGAATGGGGAAATAGTACATAGTAATGGGGATTATCCCAATCCCTAAGATAACTTTGTTATCATTCGGGTTCTTAATTCTCATTCCCATCGAGCTTCAAGAAGCACTATCAATGTGTATCTACCAAGCATGTGATATTTATTATGTAGATAATACCTCCTCATTAGGTCGATTTTTAACTTATTTTTCATCCCTCAGTGGTATCATATGCTTAAATAATGTACACTAGTGATTTCACTACAATTTGTTTGAGGCATGAATCATAACTAAAACATTTACACATGACGGATGATCTGCACTGGAAAATGGAGGATATATTTGACAATATTAACATAATATTATAATTAATCTCATTATACTTTAGATAGTTCCTTAGGGTTTTCAATGTATATAGTAATAAAAAATAGTTCTTCTTAATATTAGTATATCGAGTCTCTATTTTGAATATCATATGACTGATATAATATATCCTTTTTTATTTTACCTTATAATTATTATCATCTAAGATCACACCAGGTAAAACCTTAAGAGTTTATATATATATATGATGATCAAATTTCAATCAATAGGTGTCATAAATAACTGATGTTTAAATATATTATTAATGATGTTGTCGAAGAAACCCTAATAGTCCTTGTACCACTGGTAGGTAAACCACATTCTTCATTAATATAGTGAAGGTTGGGTATTTACCAGTAAGATTTATGATGATTTGATGAATATAGGAAAGATATAATTTGAGTACTCTAAATTCTATTAGGTTTCTAGGTGGGTGAATATTAAGAATTAATTTCATATTTTCAATATTTACTTCAATGCCATTATGGAATATCATGAATCATATTTTATTTACCAATTCATACAAGAAAGTATATTTTAGAGTATTTATTTTGAGTTTGTGTTGTCAGAACTTACTAAATACTAGTCCAAGGTTAAAAAAATATCACAAAACTACTAATATTTTACTACCAGGTCATTGATATTGTACTATACTCTTTTACCCAATAAATATAATAATATTTTTACATAGAATAATAATATATAGAGAACTATTATTTATCCCAAAGGGAATTATTTGATAGTAATATGCTCCATATGGAACCCTAAAAGTAGAGTATTCCTCATTTTTTAGATCTATTAAAATCTATTTAAAACTATTGTACCTGTATATTAAGGATTGGGATTGAAAGAAAACCATTTATTTAATCAAAACATTAATTATTTGGAATGAGAAATCATATTTTGGGAAATTCTTGTCGAGATCTCTAAAACTGATACAAACTTATATTTGACCATTATGTTTCTTTATAGGGATGGTGATTTCTAACTTCTTTAAATACACAAATTATAGGATTATATTGAATTTTATGAGTTTGTTAATCTCAAATTTTACTAGGGTAGTTAGAGTTGGGTGAATTCTTCTTACTACTTTCATGTATCTGTGATGTTCATATAGGAAGCGTAAGTGATTGGTATCCACTTTGGGATTAAATCCATATATTTGGATGTAGTTCCAACTGAACACATCCCAATTCTATTTTAGTAGGGAAATAATTTTTTCTCACTCCTTAGGAACCAAGGATTCACTGATGAACGTGGGGCATGCGTCCTCATTTGTACCATGATTCACCTACTTGAGCTGATTGATGGTGATAAATATAACTTCATTAAATAATAGAAGGGAATCTATGAGATCATCATCCACATATTCTCCAACCTCAATGATGTTATAATTGGAAGATGATGGGGTCAGTATGGGGAAATTTTCATCTCCTTTGGATCATTAAAAGGTGTTTACAGATCTCAATTTTTTTGATACAGTTTCATTACTATCATGGAAATACTAAGTATTTTTTCTTCCTCTCTGATGATATCATAGGTAGAAGATGTTCCGACCTCCTAATATTTAGGAGGTGATGTGAAGAAATTTTGAATTTATTCTAGTTATTTGGAGAAATACTTTGATCTCGATGATATTAAAAGGATATTATTGGGTATTGAAGGAAAATAGGGATAATTATTAACTATGAAATTTTCATATGTGGTATCATTTTCTCTAGATAGACCATGATCATATTTTAACAAAATCATATTATCTGTCACAATTGTCACATTGAAAACATGGTAATGTAAAGTTTTTGAATCCTAATGGTTCATCAATGCTAATATATTTAGATCGATATAATAGTGAGAAACATATAATCCTAATGATTTATTCTCCAGGGTATAGATGAAGTAGTCCCTATATAATTGGGAGTGGAAACCTAAATGTCATCTCCTATTATCAGTTCATTTCCTTACCTTTTATACAAGCTTGGATTAGCTTATTTGAAATCAAAATACTCAAAGGGAACATAATATCTTTATAAAAATATAACTAATCCATTATATGATATTTTAGGAATTGATGATATGATGATGGAACCACCACATTCCTCTGAATCCATGATTTTCCTAAAAAAATAATTTTTTTTACCCTGCCAAAATAGCATGATTTCAAAGTCAGATAGAAGATCCCAAATATTTTCATTGAGTTTGAACCATAAAAAATAATTCTATATACTACCTTCATGATTTTTAATTATTAATTTCAAGGGGGATATATTATTCTCTCCATAACCCATGTTTTGAAGGGTCTAGACTAGGATATTATTATTTCTAAAAATATTTATAATTGAGGATCAATGAATACCAATATTTTTAGGATTTCATGAAATGTATAGGGGTTTGATGTTCCCCTAGACAGTGATCTAAAAATTATTCTCTATTAATGAGATAAATGTATGGAATTATATTAATAAATATCTACACAATATATCTCAACCTCGATAACTTTATCTTTGAACTCTTAAGAGATTTAAAGGGCCATAAAAATTATTCATTGATCTCATTCAAGAGGATAAGTGAATCCATGATTAATAGTACATTTGGAAAAATAAACTACAAATTTTATGATATTGTACTTATACAATAGGGCCTAAAAGTTCCTAATATGTGGTTGTTCATTTTTTTGAGGATTTAAGGTTGAGGAGTTTGGTTCTAATTCTTATGCTTGTTAGAACCCAAAGGTGCATCCATCATTGGGAATTTGGGTAAATTTAGCCTACCCACATTACTGAAATATTTGGATAGTTTCACACTTACCAAATAATATTATAATACAATTTTATATGAATGAATTCTAAAACATTCGTGAGTATCTCTATGTTTCAATAGGGCTCACTTATGTGTTTTTATTCATGTTTTGAATGCATATATTGTTATACTTGGGACATTTACTGAATTTTTATGACTTCCATTTCCCCATAATCCTCCATTCCTTGGGGCTCTTCAATATCTTCCCCCAAGACTTTAGTTATGGGAGGGGAAATCAGGATCATATATATCTTCTCCATATGATAAAAAAATCCAAAATGTGGTTCCTCTTCTGATGAGGGTTCCATTGGATGGGGGTGGTGACCATTATCTGAATGACGAGGGATAAAAATCCCAGAGAGTCTAAACTGGTTTAGAAGTCAATCAATATTCTTGATCTTGAACATTATTTTTATTTCTAAATTTTCTCTTACCTATAGTGGATTGAGTTAAAGTTATAAATTTGGATGATATATCTGAAACTTGTGTCACAACAAGTTAAATCAGTTATGCCCTATGGCATCCTAATCCCAAATGCAACTCAATAAGTTCCCTAAGCTTGGTGAGCCAAATGACCTCAATAAAATCTCCCAAAATGCCACATGCTATCAACTAGTAGTGAGGTCCTAGGGTGTGTTTGAAGGTAGACTATTCCATCATTACCAAAGTGTAGCACAAGAGATGAATATTATAAAATAGGGTACTAACGGAAGAAATATATAATAAATAGATGAAAAAACATAAGATTACATGAGTAATAAATAACTAACCAACATATAATCATATAAAAAAGATGTTGTTTATATGTCATGTATCAAATAAGATGAAAAAAGTGGATACAAAGTAGCATACAATACATGTTTTAAAAAAAAGGAGAAAAGGAATCCAAACACTATCCCCAACATCCCATGCTCTAGCACAATCATCTTCTACCATCTCCATCATATGAAATAAACAATCAAGTTTCCAAAGTGATATTCTTCCCTTTATAAACACCTACATACATATAGTCTTCCCAGGTTCTAATGGATGCCAAGATATAGTTTGAGATAAATCCAATAGGCCACCACCAACATCATCTATGACATACAGTTTGTATAATATAAACTGAAACAGTATTCAAGAATGAATATATTAAATTAACACATTATATTGATTTAAATACCCAAGTATCTATTTTAGCACTCAAATTGTGTCTAAATATGTAAATAGTTCTTTAATGAATTAAGTTCTAACTTATATAAATAGGTTACATTAGGAAACATGAGCACTGACATCCTGACATGATAACAGTGAATGATCCAAGGTATAACAAGTCATCCATATGATATTAATAATGAATATGTTCTAAGGTAATAAAAATGGATACCTGGAACTCAAGGGTCACCAACGCAGTAGTAAATATAGCCTGGATAAGGGGTAAGAGTGTCATTCATCGAGTATCGTCCCAAGCATTCCAAAATAAATAATCTAATCTAGTATAAGTAAAACATCCAAGGTAAAATACGATAGGTAATGGCCAGACCCAGGGATGTAACCAAGGACCTCATGTTCATGGAATCCATGATGAATTCAAGGAGTTTATCCAAGTCATCCTTTAATAGTAAAATAGGGATCCTATGGTTTCATATTTGTCATCCACTAATAGAAAAAGTCCTGGTTCCATGGTCAGCCTCACCCTTAGAAACCAACATCTATGAATCAAAATTGCATCCGTAAGTGCTCAGGGCATTCCCTTGTGAGTAAAATAGTTTACGCGATTCTTAACAACATTATAATGTTATCAAGGTCTATATACAATTATTCACCTTACAATTTTTTTTAATAATTAAGGCCATGCATAGTCATAACATTTAATAACTTTATTTGGTTCAATGATTTCCTTTCATTAGCGTGACAAGGCTAAAGGGGCATGAAACCCTTTGATTAATTCATTTATGTCATAATAATTTAATGTGATTCACTCTTCTCCCTTCCACTAGATATGGAAAGGGGTGCTACATAAATAAAAACCGTCATTCAATCACATTTAGTAAGGAAAAGTAATATATATAAATAGACTATACATTTACAAATAAATTTAATTAGTTAAATTGAGGAATTTAATTTATAAGGGTCAAGTGAGAAGAACACTTTTGATATCCATTACAATTAAATAGTAATTTAAATACTTAAGGCCTACCATTTACAAGTTCAAGCTAAGGAATACTTGAATGGGGGTGCAGACACACATAATAGGCTACAAAAATCCAAAACTATGGAAACACCCTACTTGGGGTGGTCCACGTAATGGATGATCCCACAAATGATGAATAAAATGTATGGAATGGGTATTAGAACATGATTATAATGAATACAAGAATGGTATATAAATTAAATAGTTCATTCCCGATGAAATCAGGGTTCACACATGATAATTTATAAAATTATGAAACATCGGGGACGATTTATAAACCCCAAACCTCATATGCATAAGATTCTCATTATCTAGGAATATGATACTACATCAAAATAGCATCATTGATAGAAGAAAGAAATCTAAAATATTAAGAAGAAATCAAGAACATATTGAGAGGAATCCTTTGATAAGAAATGAATCTCAATTGGACTTAGGATGGAGAAGTTCCTTAAATTACTAGGATAAGTCCTAAAAGAGATCAAAAGTGATAAAAATGGTGGCTTAAAACACTAGAAATTAAAAAACAAAGAGGGGTGAGTTTAATTAGGCCATTAGTGGAATTTTCTTAAAATCACTCAAAATTATCCATCAAACGGTTTGGATGCAGATATTTCCAAACCATGTACCAACCATTTATAATCAGCTGTAGGAAGGGGGAACTACCATGATTAGACAACATAGTTATGTAAACCATGATCCAACCATGAAAAAAACCTCTACAATTCTTTCTGTTGTTTCTGCATAGCTGTGCATATCTTGGCCTATTTCTAGGGAAAATAGTGTTCCCTACTTTAGACCACTTTTTATCATTGAACAATTGTAACAAACCTTGTAGTCTTCTATGCATGGTTTGTCCTAACCATGATACATGCCTTTTTCTTCCATATGTTCAGGTTTTGAGCTCCGAAAAGGCCCAAAAAATGTTCAAAATCTTTATAACCTCATGAGAAATTCATATTAGGTCCAATATAAAAAATCTTAACAAAATGAAAAGGATCCATAGTTGAGTGGAAAATGGGTTGTTACACTTTCCATCCTTAAAGAAACTCGTCCCTAGTTTCACCTTTTAAGGGCAGAGAAACATTGTCTGAGAAGAACTCTAGCCACTGGGCACATACATCGGCCCCCCATTTTCATATCCCATTATATACATGGACATGTTGCCATAACACCAGTACTAGAGGGATAGACTAGACACAAAGAGCCTTCATTCTTTTTTCAACGATTCATATAAGATAATCCTTAAATGTTGCATCAACATCTAACTTAACATCCCTAGGATCAAAAGTATGAGACGGACCGACATGATACTTGAGAAGCTGTGAAACATGGAAGACGCTGTGAAAAAAAAATAGTACCATTGAGGTAGTATTAACTGATATGATACCGGTCTGAATCTATCCACAATCTCAAAGGTCCTAAAAAATAATTATTAATGATTCCCTTTCCATCGTATCGGTCTATTGACAAGACTGAGTGATACCCACAAGAAAACATGATCCCTTACCATGAAATCTAGAGGTTGTCAACTACGATCAACATATTATTTCTTCCTAGACAAAGTTGTATACATATGATTTATAATCTATTGAACTGGCTCCAATATATCTTAAATGATATGATTACCTAGTATCTTTACCTCACCCACCTCTAAAAAGAACATGGGTGAATGACACAACCTACCAAACAAGGCCTTAAAAAGATCTATCTGAATTGTCACCTAAATTCTATTATTGTAGGTGAAATCCATGAGAGGGATATGGTTCCACAAAAAAAACGTCCTAAATCAAGGATTTGTTCTTGAAACATGTATTCTAGAACCTGTATCATCTATTCCAGATGTCCATTAGTCTGGGGGTGAAAGGTTGTTCTTATAAGAACCTATATACCCATATCCTTTTGTAACCCCTTATAGAACTATGATATGAAACTAGCTTACATATCTGAAATTATAGTACGAGGGACCCAACATATTTTTATTATCTCATAGATATTCAATCTTCCCTAATCATAAACTAAGAAAGTCTCATGGATAGAAAGGAAGTTGGATACTTTCATCATACTATCAATAACTACCCATAAATCATCACTACCTATAGGAGACCTAGGAAATCCAACTATAAATTCCATGGAAAAAACATCACATTTCCATTATAGGACTAAAAGTAGATATAATAATCCTAAAGGTATATAGCTCTCCTCCTTCACCTGTGGGTAGTTGGAACACGTATTAATAAAGCATATAATCGATCGTTTCATCTGAGGCCATCAATATTGGCGTCACATATCTCGATACATCTTGGTTATTCCTAGATGAACTACCCACATAAAAGCATGGAAATCACAAATAAACTCCCCTATCATATCTTTAAGAACCTATAAATGTCCATGAATATATATGATTTCATCTTTTCCATAGACCAATCCAAAGGCGGGTCATATCCTGAAATTCTCTCACAGAGAACCAAGCATTCAGGATATGAAAATTGCCGGCTCTTAACAATATCAAGTAAGTAATCAGTAACTATAAAGGTGATAGATATGACTTATTGTGAATATCATGAAACTCTAAATGTATCACAAAAAATAGGTTCATCAATTTCCATTCCTTGCTATCTTCCTATATGGCAAGTCCCTGATTTTTACAACTTAGTGCATATGTTATCAAATTTCCATTTCCAAGAATATAGGCAAGAACAAAATCAAAGTAATAAAGAAATTTGACCCATATCCATTTTATGAGGATTAATTCACAGTATAAAAATATATATTTTGGGATCTTATGGTTTGTATACCCCACAAAGCACTCACCCATCAGATTGTGTCTCTGGTAATGTAAGGCATGGAAAACTTCTATTAGATCATAGCTGTGTGATAGGTAATTTATCTTACATGGACTAAAATTACAAGGCACATACACAAAAACTCTATCCTACTACATTATAACTACTCATAGATTGTTTCCTGATGCATTATCGAATGAGATATATCCTCTACTAGGATCTGGAAGAATTCAAATAGGTGCTGAGATAAGCCTCCCTTTATGCCTCTAAAAATATTTCTCACATGATTCTAACCATAGGAATGTAACAACCATATTTTTAGACTAGTAAGAGGTGTAGAATGGATATATAAGTCATATATAAAATTCTTATAATATCCAACCAGACCCAAGAAACTCTTTATTTCAAACATATTCTTTGAATTCCTTGAGTAAACCATAACACTCACCTTCTTTTGGTAAATAGATACTCCTGGTTCTTAGATAATATGACCAAATAAGTGACCTTTTTCAATCCAAAAGTCAATCTTAGCAAGATTTTCATAAATCTAATGCTCTATATGTGTACTCAGAATGATATCAGGGTTCTTATCATGGTCTTTATGAGTGTGAGAATACACCAATGTGTCTTCAACAAATACCATGAAAAACGAATCTAGATAGGGGTTAAAGACACTATTCATCAGATCCTTGAAAATAGAATGTGCATTCGTAAGATCTAATTACATAACACCGTACTCATATAGACCATACCTACATTAAAAAGTTTTACAAGGTTTTTATGATGGCATGACTCACTTCTAATGATAACCCAATCTTAGATCGATCTTAGAAAACACCATGGATCCTTTGATATAGTCAAAGAGATCATCTATATGAGGTAGTGGAAATCTGTTATTTATCATAAGCTAGTTAAACCATCTGTAATTTATGAATAGACAATGTTTCAGATCCGCCCTCTTAGCAAAAAGTATAGGCGTGCCCCAAGAGGAAGTGGTAGGCCTAATAAAACCCTAGACCTCTAGATCCTCTAACTACTATTTTTTCTTCCAGAGCTCAGTAGGTGCCATAATATACGGAAGAATAAACACTAGATTTTAAACTTTAACGAGCTCATTCATAAACTCTACCTATCTATCAATAGGCAAGGTATAAAAATCCTTGGGAAAACACCCCTGAAATGATCTACAACTTGAGGGAAATCAACCTGATGTAAACCATGATCATCTATGAATCAATTGGAAATCCATCTAGTCACTCTACCTTGACCATGATACATTGGTCTAGCTCCACTTCCATAAACATCCCACTCACCCTTGTGTAGATAATAAATTCCATATGCTGATGTAAACAATAACCTTTAGCGTTATCAATCTATAAAGGTGTGATACAGAACTAACCAATCCTTCATAATAATGACATTGAAGCATGTCATATAGAGAAAAAATAGTTTCCACAAGAAAGGGTAACTACATAACTCAATGGGAAATTCCCTACATTGGTGTATAACTTCTGACCATACTACCAATGGTGTATTTGGGGTCATTTCACTATAGTAATACTGTATTTATATCCTAAGAATTTATGTGATAGGAAATGAGAGGAAGTAATATGAAGCACCTGTATCAAATAAAGAAGATACTATAATAGAGGAAAGTAGAATAGTACATTGTACTGTAGATGGTTCCTCATCTTGATCCTCAGGTATCGACTCTAGCACATGCAACTGACCAGAGCCATTGGCCTATGGAATAGTTGGACTACCATGATCAAGATAGCTCTATTGGCACTGCAGGTAATATGAAGTTTGGATACTATTTCTTTAACCTCCACCTCATCCAGTCTAGATAGTGTTATTCCTATTATCCACCTAAAAAAGTATAAAATAACCATCCCATGAAGGTGTAACTTGTAAAAATACTCTTCCACTCGAAGGTGGTGGAATGGTTTGAAAGAATATTTAACGATTCCCCATACAGTTGCAAGACCAGAAATCCTGAGGATCTCTATCACACTAAGGATTTAGGTGACCTTATTCTACACACTGGTGAAACACCATAAAGCTACCAGTATGGGTACTCTGGATACCACTTCCCTAATAAGAAACCTTGAGGGATAGCTTCCTACTATTGGAATAATTACTAGCTTTCTTCATTACATATCCTCTATACATGATTCTATCACCATAAATCAGGTTTAGCTCAGTGATGATATACTGATTAACTATTTTAGAGAAGGTAGGTAATAAAAATAAATTCATCTCAGTATGAATGACATACTAGATCTCATCCTAAACGCATCTAGCATGTGAATGATCTTCACTGATTAGAAGTGCTACAAAGTGTTAAACTTAGTGAAACACACTGAATAATCCATGATTAACATAGAACCATACTCAATATGGATGAAATCTCTACCTCAGTCATCTATTAGTGTATAAGGAAAGAAGGATTCATATAAAGTAGTCTGAAAATCAGCCCATACCATGTCCTGATGGAGACCAGCCTAGGTAATTACATCCCACAAGCACTTTTCCAAATCATGTGGAATATAAGTAGAAAGATTGAACCTCCACTATGGAAGAATTTCTAGATGCTAAAAGATAGAAAGGGTAGACTCTATCTAAGGCTCATCGACCTATGGACTACCACCCCCCAAAAAGGTAGTAGGATTTCTCTCCTATAACTCATAGGTTATTTCATTCATTTTATGAGCAAGATATGAACCTACTTGCATGGAACTCATCTGATGTAGTAAACTATCACATAGTTGAGAGTTAGTGACTAGATCAGGTACAAGAGGAATTTCTATTGGTTTCACTTCTATTGGTAAGACTGGAGGCTCGGTGCCCAGCACCTTTGGAGTGAGGTCATCGCTACCCTCCCAACGCTAGACATGAGGACATCATGGTGGCATTCGTCTATAAATACCAATCACTTGAATATGAGAAATATTTTAAGAATACATATGGAAAAAATAGAATCTAAATTTAAGAAAGGGTCACTAACCATGGTATACTACCCCAACTACTCACTTAGAATTCGAGATATCAATAAGTGATCAAGTATATATTATAGGGGTTCAGGTAGATGAAGGGTCATCTATACTTTTTCTCATCATTTACAGGAAACCATTTTACTTTATGTGTCAAGTTTCTCTTTTATAGTTTTCATTTTTTATTTTCATATATCAATGATTATTTACAATGGATCACCATTTCTTGTGAATCAGGGACCATAAGAATCATCCCTGAAAAATCAATATCCATTTAATTTAATTCTAAAAGATTGGCATGGTAAACTACCCATTCCAACCCACGAGTTCTTATACACCTCAACAATTGAAACATATAATCACTCAATCATAGCTAGAAAATATCTGTAACAACCCGATATTTTATGAGAATTATTATTTTTAATTTCATTGATGTCTTGTGTTGTACGTTACACCAAAATTATCTTGCGCTATACGAAACACTATATTAGCTTGCAGTATACGCTACACTATTCTTGGCTCGTGTTACACACAATTTAGGTTCGTTTTGTAGGAATTATTCTACAAAACATTAAGTATAGATTTTGTTTAATTTATAAATTAAATATGTTTTGATTATCTTATACAAAACACAAAAGTGAGCTTGCACTACATTCATCCCTGACTTGTGATGCATTACATGTAATCGTGACCTTCTTCGATAGCGTGTATAGTATGCAATACTGGGTTTCACTAAATAATGATATATTATTATAATATTATGAACTAGCCTTTATGAATAGTATTAACTACATTTTTAATTTTATAACATTATTATTCCTATTTCACATTTTCTAAAACATGGTATGTGAGCAAAATAATTTTTTCAGGTAAAATAAGTTTTTTTTTCAAAAAATACAGTTTTACCGCCTTTTGATGGAGCACCAAATTTAAATATAGTTTTGACATGTTTATAAGTTCAATTTGACAAAATAAAATTCTTATTTTGAATCAGTATAGAAAAATTTACTTTGGATAAAATTTTCATAATATTCTGATAACTTTCGTATTTTAATGAATAGTAAAAACATGCTATATTTTAATTAAAAAAAACTTTTTTCATAGAAATAATTTATATGGATAAGTTATAATATTGAATGGTTTTAAAGTATAAATAGAATATATTCTTTCCATTTAATATAATTTATGTCATTACCATTAATTTTACATTTAATTCATAGGTAAAAACATTTCAATCTTTGGAGATGTTTTAACTTTTAAAACCCATTTTCTTAACAACGGGATTAATATTAAATTAATTACTACAAATTATTTGTTTTGGATTTTGAAAAATGGATTCAATATTTTAATTAAGTGTGTTTAAATTATGTTAATTGGTTACTTTTATTTTTTTTGATATTATGAATAGTAACTAAAATAATTTGTATTTACTGCAGTTAAAGGTAAATTGGGTAATTAATGTAAAAATAAGATTATAAAATTACCCTAACACCAGCGAAAATTATATTGGATGACTAAAAGTAGAACCATACCATCTAAGGGTCAGAATAGATTAATTTTATGGACTTTGGACTATGAAAATAATTTAATTATTATTAAAACCAATGAAAGTGATAACATGTCACCCTCTTAAATCTTATAAGTATAATAATTTTAATTTAGTGATAAACTTAATGAAACTTCTAACATGAATAGTCTCAAGAAATATAATAAAATTATATACATCATATGAATTTATTTATAATTTTTAGGAATTAAATAATTATCATTAAAGGTGACATAATAGTGATGTTGAAATTATTTTATTGATTGAAATATCAAATAAATGGTATTAAAAATATTAAAATAAATATTATATTAACTATTTAATGTTCTCCACTAATTTTCTAGATAAATATGACATGTTATAAATCTATTAAAGCTTTTATTTCGAACATATCTACTGTGAAAAGTTTATTTAAATTCATATAAATGAATAGTGTCAAAATTGAAACTATTGTTATTTTATAAAAATAACATAATATAATTTTTTTTAAAAATAAAAGAAATATTTAAAAATTATAAATTAAACTTTATATGGTCTAAAATGTCAGAAATTATCCAATTATGGACATTTCACAACACATAAGTAATTATTTACAAAAATTTAAAATTTAGAATCTTATTACCACAAATAAAATTAAATAGATTAAATAAGGATAAACAAAGTTGATAATGTTTAAAATAAATTCCCAACATGTCTAAATTTTATTTTTTGATGATATTACAACCCTATATCATATAATATTAGAATATGAGTCATTTGTGGTGGTTTTTAAGTGGGGTTTGATTTATTATAAATTAATATTTTTGGGGTTTCCAAAGGTTCCCCTCTCCTCCCTTATAAAAGGGCACCTCCTCCCTCTACTATTTACACAATTTTGAGCCTTCAAGCTCGGCCAACCCCTGCCCATTTCCCTTCTCAAATCCCCTAGATAAATAATATAGGTGTTTTTATTCTTAATAGACCAACTTTAGTGCCCTAATAGGAGGATTAGAAGAGGCGCGTCAAAGAAGAGGTAATATCCTGATGTGAATTCTTTAAAATTCATTTCTTCTTCTACTTATTCTTCTTTTGTTGTTTAATAATAAAGTAATAACATCAGTATAAATAATATACTGATATGTTATTATAAATATGAAAAAACTCTATTTCACCATCTATCCATCCTATGGAAAACAAAATCACCGCGCGTGCGTACGTATGAAATACCGTCTCCACACCGTGGGGTAATATGTTTTTCCACCACCAGGTTATTTAGATGGGTATAATGGTGTAAATAATAACTGTATATTATTATTATAACATCATACTAATTCTTAGATATTATATCATTCACTCCAATTCTATTCAATAATTATGGTAACGATATCATCGGTCGTACGTACGTACGGACTATCGTCTCCACGAATGCGATGAGATTAATTTTCCATGATTAACCATTAAAGTATGATTATAAAGTATATATATAATAAATAATAATGAAAGGTATTACATAATAATGATACTTAATTTCTCTACAAATGTGTTTCATTTACTTAATTCCATTCAATTCAATAAGGAAACAAAAACTGCGTTCATGCGTACGTACGACCTACTGTCTCAATGAATAGTGTCTTTCATTCCATTTATCAATATATCCTATATATTTATATACTGAATATATATTATATATAATTCATGTTTAATATTAGAGAATTAAGTAAATCAGGATATGAGTAATGATATCAAGAACAATAAATTGAAACATGGATGATAAATGAAACGATTTTACCCAAAACACTACTTTAACATGGAATTTACAAAATAACAGGTAATATAAAGTCATAAGTGAACCATATATGATATCATAACAATGAATATGATTTTTTAATAGTTAAATGACATTATTTAAATCAATATATAGGAGGGGAAGATACATACGAAGCATATCAGACATAAGGTAAGGGATAACTTTTCCAATCTCATTTTTATCCAAGATTGTTTCTACGTAAGTATTTACTGGGGTTATATTTTTAATCCATGTCCATAAAAATGTTTTTATAAAATGTTTAATATTATTCAATATATATTTAAGGTCATGTTTACCCCTTTTTGACTTTTACTTTTTGTTATGGAATGAATCTTTCTTTTGTTTACCAAAGGTGGTACTTTTTGACTTTTTCGCTAAAAGTACGAGGAGAATGTTTTTTTAACTTATACAACATGAATGGATTTTTAAGATTTCATAACACCTTATTTACATAAATATTACTCTACAGGATTTAATCATTATTTTTAACAAAATTATTTTCTTTTAAATTGCATGTCATTTTGAGAAAAGAAAATTATTTGGAAGAAGAAGGGATATTTTCCTCAAGAATTCATTTCAAGTGTTTTATCAAAATCATTTTCTATCCAAGATGAATTTATTTCATATGTGTATGTTTCAAGTATAATGTATCTATGATTTAAATGGTTTCAATTTTCTTATGATGAAGTGATTTTCATGCATTTTATATGGATTATGTTATGATGGGATGATGTTTATGAAACCCATTTTATTATTTGGGTTATTATGAATGATTTATGTTTATGTTGTGTCACATGTAAGAATGAATTCATTATGATATGGGTGGGACCTATATATCCCTCAAATGTATTGGGTAAATAATTATATATCATTATATAGACATGGCTGGAACATTAAGTTAATCTGATTGATATAGGATTGGAACGAGGAGTGAAATTGATTCAGAAAGGGACTTTGTCAAAAAAGAAGGTCTTGACAGCAATGCCTTGGCTACTATGAAAATCATATCAAGTGCTTAATGGTTTTCCACAATTACATGTTTTATTTCCAAGATATTTTATCATGATTGATTTTCCATTATGATCTATACCTTACGTACTGCCATGTTTTATTTCATTGCTCAAGATTTTGATGTTTAAACCTTATGTTCATGTTTTTAAGTTCAAATGTATATGGTTTGTTTTATTTTCTCCATTCTTAACCTTATCGAGAATTTGAGCTCACCCTTTATTTATTTTCTTTTCCCCATGATTTAAAGAATGGTTTTAGGTATGGAAAAAGGGAAGATCTTTATGGGAGATGTTGAGGATCTTTCATCATGATTAGAAGATTATTTTTCTGAGTTTCCAAAGACACTAAGCTATTACAGTCCTTGTGTGTTTGTTTTTGTTATGTATTAAGTATTCCGAAAAAGTAATGTAATGCCCATTTATGGTAATCTTGGGTCTCTAAAATATCACATACATAATATAACTACTATAACATCAGTCAACAATCACATGCATATCAAGCAAAGAAAATAATGAATGCACATATATGGAATGGAAATATGAATGGAATGTGAATTCAAGGTGCCTATAATGATGCGTGTAACAATTCCACTTTCCATCATATCATCAGTCTAAGGATGAATCAATATCATAAATCATTATAATAATTAACAACACCACATAGCATGTGAACCACCCAATGGTGAGATGATAAAAATTATAATAGGAAACAATATAACAACAATTATAATTCAAGAAACTCAGTATTTACCCCAACCATGGGTCAGCTACACCCAAGAACAACTTATAACCAAGTCCCAAGAATTCCTAATCTCCTAAATATTGTATTAAAATATTAGATCAATTAATGAAGACCCCTATGATACCACTTTTTGAAATCCCAAACCTGGATTCCACACAATCGGTGCCATGATCTAGTTGAGCCATATGGCCTCACGAGTATCTCACGGAACGCTAGAGGCTACCAAATAACACTAATGGACTAGGGTGTGTATAAGGGGAGACTATTCCCTCATTAAAGGAGTATATAACATAAAATTAATATTATAATTAACGTACATAGTAGAAGAAATGTATATTAAATAGATAGAACAACAAGTGTCCAAAGTGATACACTTACCTTTTTCAACACCTAAAATCATGTTGTCTACTTGGGTGCCATTGGAATATCACATAGTGTGTGAGATAAATCTCATTAGGCCACTAAAAATGGAATATATAACATCCAGTCTGTGAAATATAAACTAAAATAGTGTGCAATCATACATATATAAATGTAAAGAGGTGTAATAACAAAAATAATGAAGTACCTGCTTTTGCCCTCAGCTGGTTTTTGAAAAAGTAAATAGATCTTTAATTAATTAATTTCTAGATTTTTTATGTAGGTCATGTGAGGTAATACCATCACCGACTTTCTGGTGAGATATTAATTAAGGATCCAAGTTATAACAATGAATCCTGATGATATTAACAATGAATAGTTCCAAGGTAAAAACCATAGAAAAATAGAATCAAGGGTATCAAAATCAGTAGTATCTGTATAATGGAAAAGGGGTAGGTGTGTAATCCAAGGATAGTCATCCTATCCATTCCAAAAGAATGAATCTAAACAAGTCCAAGGAAAAAATCCAAGGTAAAATGGGATAGAAAATGCCTTGAATTAAGAATGTTACCAAGACATCTCATGTCATTATAAATCTATGTTTGGATCCAAGGATTGTATGCAAAAAATCCTATAATAATAAAGGAGGGATCCTATTGTGTCACACCACTCATCCACTAATATACAATGACGTGTTTCCAAGGTGGGTCTCACCATTTGAAACTAGAATCTATGAACCAGAATGGCGTTCATGAGTGTTCAAGTAATACCCTTAGGAATCCAAAATGAATCTTGATTATGAACACTCCTATAATGATCTCAGGGTCCATATATAATTAGTAAAACTATAATTGATTCATTTAACATTTAAGGCCATGTATAGTCATACAATTTAATAAGTTTATTTTTTTAAATCCTTGCCTTTCATTAGCGTGGAAAAGCAAAAGGGGTATGCAACCATTTAATTAATTCATTTATGTCATAATAATTTAGCATGGTCCACCAAGATAACTTCTATTAGATGAGGAAAGGGGTTTCAAAAACATGAAACTAAGCATTCAATAACATTGATTAAGTACAAGTCATATATATATATACTTTCCATTTACAATTTGAATCCGTTAATTAAATTGAGGCACTTAACATAAAAGGGTCATGTGTGAAGAACACATGTTCTAGCCATTACAATTCTATATTCATTTAATCAAGGAAAGATTACCATTTACAAGTTCAAGCTAAGGCACACCCAATTGGTGGCACATACATACTTAACAGGCTACCAAAAGAATAACCTAGGGGAAAACTCTACTTGGGGTGGTCGACATTGTTGAGGTTGCCACCAATGATGAATAACTTGTACAGAATTGGTCTTAGAACATGGTTCTAGGGACTAAAAGAAAGAAATATTAATTATATAGGTCAAACCCAATTAAATTAGCACACACACACAGACATCAATTCATATAATGATGAGACATGAGGGATGATTTATATACCACCTACCTCATACTCATATGAGTTTCATCATCCATTACGACCCTCTAGTTTGGAGTGGATTGGAAGTGATCTAAATATCGGATCAATTCCTTGAAATTAGGGAATATGATCCTACTTCTAAATAGTGTCATCGATCAGAATAATAATGAATAATTTTTAAAATGGAATTGAGAATGTACCAATATGAATCCAATGAGATGGACTGAAGCATGATTAAAATTTGGATGGAGAAGTTCCTTCAATTACTATGTTAATACCTTAAAGATCATTAAAGGTAGATAAATGAAGGCTTCCTCTACTGAAAATGAAAAACCCAATGAGGGGTGAGGTTTAATTTGGATATTAGTGGATTTTTAAGTCACCCAAAATTGGCCTTCACATGGTTTGGACAAACAAATTTTCAAACTGTTCCACAAACATGCACAATCAACTATAGGATGGGTTAACCCAAATGGTTATACATCAAATTTAGGGAATCTCTACACCATACATGGTTAGGATAAATTGTGTGACGAACTATAATCCACATTCTAGCTTTTCACAACTATAACTAACCATGCGGCCTACCACACACAGTTTCTACTAACCACGCAACATGACTTTTTCTAACATCGGCTGAGGTTTTGAACTATGAACAATTTCAAAACACATTTTAAACCTTTATAACCTCATGAGTCATTCATATTGAGTCCAAAATAAATAAATAGAAAAAAATTAAAAGGATCTATACCTTGGTGAAAAACTATGTTCTTACAATCTTTCACATTAATGGAACTCATCCCTGAGTTCACCTTTTAAGGGAAAGAAAATACTGTCTGAGAAAAAATCTGGCCACTCTATATTTATTTAAGCCTTCCACTCCCAAGTCTCTTTCTATACACGATTGTGTTTCCATAGCACCTGTACAATATGGACATACTATCCTTATAGATCCTTTATGCTTTGGTCAATGATGCACATATGATACTCCTAAAAGGTATCATTAGCATCTAACTCAACTTTCTTGGGATCAAAAGTATGATATTGGTTGGAATGATATTGGTAAAGGTGTGAAATTTGGAAGATTCCATTCATGTCACGATACCTTTGAAGTAGTAGAAACTGATAGGATATCATCCAAAGTATCTCTAGAATATCAAAAAACCCAACAAATCCTAGTGAAAACTTCTATTTCCTAAGTATCAATCAATTCTCAAAACTATGAGATACCCACAGGAAAAACATGATCCCTAACCTCAAACTACATAGTTCATCAGTGGCGAACAACAAACAGTTTCTTCCTTATCTGAGTAGTATACATATGCTTCCTAATCAGTTGAACTTAATCTGATGTCTCTGGATGAAGATGAGGACCTAGTATACCTACCTATCATACCTCTAACCAACATAGGGGTGAATGACACAATCTACCATACAAGGACTCAAAATGGTCCATATGAATTGTCTCGTAAATGATATTATACTAGGAGAACTCGATGAGAGGGATATAATTATCCCAAGAACCTATAAAAAAAGGACTCATGTTATGAGAATATCCTATAGAACATGTATCATTTTTTCTAACATTACATCGGTCTAAGTGTGATAGGCTATGCTCAGAAGCACCTGTGTAGCCATAACCTTCAATAAACCCTTCCATAATCATGATGTGAATTGACCATACCTATATGAAATGATAGTATGATGGACCCCATGTAGTCATATGATGTAATATCCATATATTCTTTCCATCTATTTAACTAAGAATGTCTTCTGGATAGGAAGTAAGTGGGATAATTTCATCGGTTTGTCAATAACTACCTATAGAGTGTCACAACCTCTAGTCGACCTAGGCAAGATGACTAAAAAGTACGTGGAAACATATTACCATTTATATTATGGTAATTAAAGAGTCTGTAACAATTCTATAGGTCTCTACTTATCATCCTTCACCTTTGGATAGGTGGAACACCTAGTTATAAATTCTTTTATCTGAATTTTCATCCCAAACCATCAATACTAGAATCACATATCTCGATATATCATGGAGATTTCTGGATAAGCTACTCAATAGAAAGTGTTGGGATCACGCATCAAATCCACTCTCATATACATAAAAAACCTAGACACATCCATGAATACATATGATGTTGTCTTTTTAAATAGACTAATACATAGGTGGATCATCTCCTAAAATACTATCATAGAGAACCAAGACAACCAGATTTGAAAATTTCATGCTCTTCACATTCTCAAGTAGGGAACTAGTTACTATCAAGGAAGAGAGATAAGACTGCTTTGGACTATCTTAAAACTCTATATGGAAGTTAAAAATAGGTTCATCAATGTCCATTCATCAGTAGCTTCCTATATGACTCGTTCTTGAGTTTTCCCACTCAATGAATATGCTATCGAATTTCCCTTTCCAATAATATTAGTAGGCTCCAACTCCAATTATTGAAGATATTAAAACCATATCCACTATTTTATGTTCATGTCGCACTCTATAAATATATATTTTATGCTGTTGTGGTCTGTATACACCACAAAGTGCACACCCATCACATAGTGTCTCCAGCAACATAAGGCATGGAGAACTGCATCTAGCTCAAGGTTGTGCATCGAGTAATTTATCTTAAAATGCCTAAAATTCCATGATCAATAAAAAAAATTTATCCTCCTACATCAAAACTACTCCTAGGTCATTTTAGGATGCCTCACAAAACACGGTGTAGCCGTTACCGGGCTCTGGAAGAATCATAATAGGTTCTAAGACAAGCCTCCCGTTGATCTTCTGAAAGGATTTCTCACATGGTTCTGACCACAAGAAATTAACAACCGTATTTTTAATACCATTAATAAGAAAATAAAGGTGAGATAATTTCTTTTTGAAGTTACTAAAATATCTATCCAACCCCAAGAGACTCAAATTATAAAACACATTCTTGGGATAATCCTAGGAAACCACATCATTCACATTATTTAGGTCAACAGATACTCCTAATCCCAATATAATATAACCCAGGAAGTGAACTATGTCATTACAGAAGTGTGAATTTGTAGGCTTGGAATAAATATAATCTTCTATAAGTGTACTCAGAATAATCTCAAGGTGATTAGTGTAGGTTCTAGGCACAACATAAGCCCATGGATGGGTGTACCCAACATTAATTTTACCATTTACAATGATTAATCTAAGATCTATCACGATGATAAAATGCCAGATATTCAGAATAGAACAAAGAATGAAAAATAAAGAGGGAAGTACCGCAACCATAGATAGCATCATCATATGTTGGTTATAATTAATTTAATTAAAATATTAGAATTACATTGATGGAATTATCCATCCATTGACTCCTCCATTCATAATATAAGGTGACCCGTCATTGCGTCGCAGAAGCCAAGTATAGGCTTCCCCTAGCGCTGATCCACACATGCTACACATATCTCTGGATGTTTTTGAAGGGATCTCCTGGTGCTATCATGGATGATCCTTCACTTGTGATGTCTATCTTCGATGACCTTGAGAGCCTCTTCCAAAGTGCACTCCTTGATCTAGTAGAGAATGATCTCTCTCGTATCTTGAGAGCATTCTTGGAGGAAAGGAATTATTTAATGGATTGAGTTATTTCTCTAGATCCATTGTGTAAATCCATATATAATGGATAGATCTCATGAGAATAATGTAATTGGGATTTATATTACTTAGAATAAAAAAGTAAATTAATCACCCAAATGGATTTATTAATTTCATTTAATTCTTTATAATACCTCATGTCTAATAATATCATTTTTTTATTATTATTATCACTTGAAATGTCCCCAAATAATTGCACCTAATATTATTTAATTAAATAAATAATATTATTTCTAAAAAATCCAAAAAAAATTAAATGATGTGTATATTAATATACATAGCCTGTACTTTTGTTTTTCCATTTTCTTTATTTTCTCCACCACATTTATTATACCTTTTATAATGAAAATTAATTTCTTAAATAAATATTACTTCATTATTCTCCAAAAAATATATTATTTCACCCATAATATATTCTATTGAATAACTAGTGTCGAAATAAAAGATATCAGAAATCCTTGAATAATTATTAAACAAAAATCATGAATAAAAATTATTCAACTTGTTAAATTAATATTTAACTGAGATACTTGGATACACTTAGTGTGTGACACTCAATGCCTCTTTCTCTATGGCGTTAGGTGGAGCTTGCCTAAAGTCCAAGGATAGTGTCTATAAACCTACCATGACACCCATAGTGAAATAAGGTAATTCCAAAATGATGTATCACCTCATACGAATTCTTACCGTGTAATGTAACCTTTTGTCATGATATCTCCAATCAAGCGGGTTTCATGCTAGTGTTATCGACCCATGTGATCGATTATTATTTCATTGACCTCCAGGAATTGAACATTCCCATTCCTCACAATGGACAAGGATTTATTTACAATATTTAAATTCCATAAAAGGTCACGAGATATAAAATTCCATTATTGAACATAAGGTAAAAATCTTTTCTTACATTATCAATTAATACAATATTACTCGTGACGCACCAAACACACCCTAACTCATTGCGAGCAGCGCGTCATCATAGTTTTTGTCAATACATCTAAGTGAATGAGTTATAATATCCATGAATAATAATCATAAAGTCTAAGGACTAATACACACATTTTCTAATAGGAACATCCAATGACACTATGAAATGTGGATTTCCTACTGGTGGGTCTTGTTCTCATAATATCCTCTTAGATATTACCAAGGGCACACTCCATTAGAAGTATCCTTAATGATTAATGACTCCACATCCCTAATGGACTATATTATTTGTGTCCCTCAAATAACATCATCCGGACACAAAACATATATTCAAGAATAGTGTAATGGCACTTTCAGTTTCTAATCATAGTAGGGATACACAATGAACCATTAGTGTAACAACTATCCTTACAACATTATCACATGTATTTTTACACAAAAGAACAATCAAGATGTGATAAGGTATTTATAAATATTAAAATCCATGAATAAAATTCTTTCATAAAGTAAAAAGTAGTTAGTTCTTGGCAACTAACTCCAACATAATCTTACTTGGACTAGAACCAACTAGTAACAACCTTCAACCCACTGGCTCTCACATGATATTCATGCTTCTGGTGAGATAAGCCTTTAGTCATGGGGACCACCACATTCTCTTCTATGGACACTATGCTCACTTGAAATTCACCCCTTTGATTGAAATCCATCAAGAGGTGATACTTCCAGAGAATGTTCTTAGTCTGTTGATGTGACATTGGTTCTTTTACAAGATCCACTACTGCAGTATTATCACAATAAAATGTGATAGTATCTTTACTCCTAGGAACCACATTATTCTTCTAGATAATGATCTGAATCTAGACTGATTCCTTGGATTCATCAAACACTAATATATATTCTGACTCCATAGTAGAATTAGCGAAAACTAGCTTCTTTGAACTATTCTAGCTCACAACTCCTCCATTGTGACATAAAAAATATCCTGATTGAGACTTTAGATTTTTCTGATCTGTCTAAAAACAAGAATCAACATACCCTCTGATGACAAAATCACTGTCTCCTCCATACAATAGGAACATATACTTAGTTCTTCTAAGGTACTTTAGAATAGTATTAACATCAGTTCAATGCTATTCTACTAGATCTGCTAGATATCTACATACCATGCTCAGTGAATAGGAAACATTGAGCATGGTACATAACATGGCATACATGATGGATCCTATAACTAAAGCGAGTGAGATATTATTCATTCTATCATTCTTCGATTGTGTCTGAGGACACATTCTCTTAGAAAGATGTAGGCCATGTGACACTAGAACCGATCCCCTATTGGTTTGTTCTATACGAAATCTCATTAATATATGGTCAATGTATATACTAGTACATAGTCCAAGAATCCCCTTTGATCTATCATGAATGATCATGATCCCTATAATGTAGGATACTTCACCTAAGTCTTTCATAGAGAAACACTTGTTCAACTAGTCCTTAACTACCTATAAGACTGGCACATCATTTCCATTAAATAATATTTCATTAACATATGCTATTGGGATAATTACCGCATTCCCATTAAACCATTTATAAACACATTTCTCACATTCTTTCTAAATGAAACCAAATTCTTTTATGGATTCATCAAATCAATTTTTCGATGAACTGGATTCTTTATTTAATCCATAAATGGATACCTACAACTTTCAAACCCGTTTGGAATCACATGGTGTCACAAACCCTTATGGTTGTGTCATGTAGACATATTCTTGAAGGTTCCCATTAAGTAATGATGTTTTTACATCCATTTTCCAAAAATCATAGTCATTGTAAGATTCTATGGAAAGTAAGATTCTTATGGATTTAAACATGAAAACTGGAAAGAAGGTTTCATCATAGTGAATTCCTTGATGTTGTCTGAATCCTTTAGCAACTAGAATTGCTTTAAATGTGATAACCTGACCATCCATGTCCAGATTTCTCTTGAATACCCATTTTCATCCACTTGTATTTACATTAACTAGCTCATCAACCAGAACCTACACATGGTTCAGATAAAAGGAATCTATCTCAAAATTCATAGTTTCAAACCATCTTTTAGCTTTTTAGCACTCTACAGCTTCTTTGTATAAGAGATGTTCACCATTTTCCAACAATAATAATTTACCAACCTTCGTGACTTGGAAACCAAATCTATATGGTTCCTTAACCTCTATTGAGCTCCTACGTAGTACTTATGTTTCTGAAACCTCTTCCACAGGGACCTGTGGAACTTTTTCTTGTACCAACTCATGTGTATTTTGAGAATAAACTTCATCAATGTCAATTTTACTCCCACTATCCTTTTTGAGGATGTTCTCCCTCTCATCAAAGAAGGCTTTTCTGGAGACAATCAATTTCTTACCTTAAATATTATATAGGTAATATCATTTTGTTTCCTTGGGATATCCTATAATGATACACCTCATGCCCCAGGGTTCTAGTTTGTTTCCTGATAATGCCTTAACAAATTCCTTGCATCCCCAAATATGTGTGTGTGACAAAATGGGTTTCCTTACATTCCATAACTCAGATGGAATTCCATTTTTTTCCTTAGTTGGAACTCAGTTTAATGTATATGCTGTAATTTGTAATGAATATCCCCAAAATGATAATGGATGAACTGCATGAATCATCATCAACCCCACCATGTCTAACAAGGTTCGGTTACTCCTTTCAATAATACCATTTAACTGTGGTGTATAAGGAGTGAGTTGAGATAGAATCAAAAAATCCCATAAAAGGTTGATGAACTCTTGGTTCAGATATTCTCCACCTTGATCTGACCAAATATTCTTTATCTTGTTACCAAGATTATTCTCTACTTCAACATTGAATTCATTAAATTTCTCCAAGGACTCTAATATATAATTTAATAAGTTGATATGTATATATCTTCCCAAATCATTAGTAAAATAAATGAAGTAATAATATCCACCTATAAATTATACTTGAAATGGTTCAAAAATATCTATGTGTACCAATCCAAGAAGCTCTGGGGCCCTTTCACCCTATTCACCAAAATACATCTTGGTCATTTTCCATTTTAAACAAGATTTACATCTATAAAGTTGTTATATCTTAGTACATTCTAAATAACCATTTTGGGAGATATTTTTCAAAGTTCTTCTAGTTTACATGATCAAGACAATGATTCCACAACTAGGTGTTGAATGAGTCGTGTGAGTTTTTTTCATTATCGATTTCCAACTCCTCGTTTTCATAATTTAATATATAAAAACCCTTATTTAAATGATCCATACCAAAACATACCTTTTTCTTATAAAAGAAACAAACCTTATTTAAAAACTTGAAATTAAATCCATCCATATAAAAATGTGATACAAATATTATCTTCTTGGTTACACTAGGTACATAATAACACTTATGTAAAACCAAAAGCATTCCAGTTGCCAATGGAAGATGGTAATCTCCAATGGACAGTATAGCCAGCCTCATTCCATTGCCAACTCAAATATCAACCTCTCCCCTAGAAATATTTATAAATTTACTTTGTTCCTGCATTTGAATATAAATGAGAGCCCCATATGATGTATCTAATACCCAATGTGTAGAAATGTAAAGATTAAACTTGATAAAAAATGCACCTTTAGCGTCCCCATGCATCTGGGAGAAGTTTCTCTTCCAGTGTCCAAGATTTCCTCATGCCAAAAACACTACCTCTAATTCCTTTCCCTACCTCTAGATCTTCCCCTTCATGGAGTGACGGAGCTTGGGGGCTTCATACTAATTATAAATCCTCGAACCCTTTTCCTTGTTATTATTCTTCTTATTCACCAAAAAGACTTTTGATTTATCACGACCTCTGTCGTTATCTACTTGGAAAATTATGGTAAAAAGTTCTGATAGACTCTACTCATTATTTCTCATGTTTTAGTTGAAAATAAATCTAGATAAGGTCACCGGTAGTGATGGTAGGATGGGATATGTATATAAATCATCTGAGAACATAAACCCTTATATGTATTGGCATTCAATATAGCCAATAAGTTTGACTACATAAGGCCTAGCTGGTAAAGTATCTCCAAGTTTAGTTGTGAACAAAGCATTTTAGATCTCATATATCTCCCATATCACATTCTTTTGATAGATATACTTAAGGTGATACATCATGCTATTTGTGTCCATGTTTTCATATATCTTCAAGAGATCATTATACATAGCTGATAGCATGAAACATTGGACATATTTGGCATCATCCAAATGTTTCATATAGAGAGATACTTTTTATTCATTGGATTTGTTTCTAGGTGGAACTATAACATGCTCCTATAGTACATACAATTTCTTATTGTGGCTTACGATGAAGCGTAAATGCCTCTGCCACTCCTATAAATTGGTACCAGTGGGAAGATTTTCCTTCTCAAGTATTGTTCATAATGATATATTTGAATTCACTTTTCATTCCATTTCTTAAAATTAAGATGTGAAAATATTTAGTACTTTATCATGATAAAAATGAGATAAATAAATAAATTAATACTTATTAGTCTCCTCATATTTTATCGAAATCCAATAGCCCTCAGCATTGACTTCGGAATATTATTTTTCCTAAATATTCTAGTGGTAAGGATCCATATTTCCCTTTTCATTACCCCAACTATGGTTGTTCAAGAAACTAGAAAGGTTTTAGGTAGGCATTTAAAATTCCAACTACATTAACTCGTAGTTCCTTGATCCACTGAGTGGACTCCCCAATCCTAAAATCCTTTCATTTTTGATTTCCTCTACCTTTGCCTCTTATTCACACCACATCCTTCTATGGAAGTCAACCCTTGATGTGAACCTAGTCATTTCAACCCAAAACCTTGAATTATAATTCCCCAATAATTGAATGTACCCCAACTAGGGTTGGTCAATCACTTTGAACTATTGTTCGATTCTAACCAAGATATTGGAATGCTATACCGACATAATATTTCTTTGAGGGATTTTATGCTTGTTCATAAATTTCCATTTATTATCATTCTTACATGATTTTAAATATTATGTGGGATATAAGTAAGTGATTAACCATGTCTAATATCAAATTTACCCATAATTCGGTCTTATTTTAGTTCCATATTGCATGCTTGATCAATTTTTTAATTGTGTGACCATTATAACACACCCAAACTAAATAAACCATGCAACTGACATAAATAAAATAAATGTCATGATCATGAGATTTTTCAATTCGTTAGTTTATCTAGAGGTTGATAAACTAACCCAAGACATATGGGAAAACACACCTTGAACCTTTTAGATTTATGTTTATATATTTCCACCATTCCACCATTGTATCTATTTGGGTTGGAATCACCATGACTCCTAACTTGAACCACCTTTACTAGGTTGGGAGAACCATCCATTACATATGATTTTATCTCACACATATGTGAGGGGTAAAACATGGTTTAATATCAAAATAAACCTTGGGAACACAAGCCCTACATATTAATGAGAAGAAGTCTCACAGGCCAACAAATTTAATTTAATTAAATAAATTAAAATAAACCATCCACATAAAATGGTCCTAGTTAAGCTCATGATCAACTGTACATGAAACAATATTTATTCATAAATAAAACTACCATTCAATTCATTAATCATTATTATTTAAGATAAACCACACTCGAATAAATTAATTATTAACTTTAATTTATCAATTCTTCTATCCTAAATACTTTTCTGAATTTCCTTGAGATTATCATCCATCATAATTTTAAATAAATAAATTCATTTAAAATTATCCTGGTACGTAAGTTGTACCATGGAGGAATCCTGGTTAATTCTTGTTCATAAATACCCAATTAGTAGAAATGAACATTACAAAAATGTTAAATTACACACATATGTATAAAACACCTATCCCGTGTTGTGCCCCAGCTTTACGCCCGCACTATGTTACATGTCTCAAGCATTTGTATAGTATAATAATAAATTTTCATAAATTTTCATAATTTGGATGAGTACATGGTGTGTAGTTCCAACTAGATGGTGTGTATTATAGTTTACTGTCCATCCAAAGTATACACCTCCGGATACGGTGTGTTTATGTATTTCAAAAATCTTCAGAGTACACAGCGTGTCCAATGGGCCACATTCCATGTATTATCCATGTTACACAGTCTCCAGCTAGGCAAGCCGTGTATAGGGTACATAGTCCAACCCTAACCTGAAGGGACAACACAACGTGTCCAGTGGGCTACATTGCATGTAATCAGAAAACCGCGTTCCACCTATTCATAGACAACCCACAAATTCATAAAGACTCAGACAAACTTCAACTCATGGCTTAGATTGGTGGACCCGTCCCAATGCAATGAACCTTACCTACACAGTGTGTGAGTCCAACTACACATCGTGTGAGTTCAACTAACATGCTATGTGTTTTTGGTGTTGTATGATGATGAGCCTTCGGCACCTACAGATGAGATCCTCTATTTTATTTTAATCAAAATTAATAGAAAATGATCATTTCTATAAGGTGAACATGAAACCAAAGAGGAGGAAAAGATATAAAGATTCATATTTATAGAATTATTAACTTGAATTGAAACAAATCCGTTACTAAATGCATAAATCATAAACGAAACAATAAGTAATTATAATCAATGATATGACTGCACTGATACAACTTTTTGGTTTCAGGTGCAATGGAAGCGCATGTATGGGTGAACCCAACTTTAATTTTACCATTAAAAATGATCAATCCAAGATATTTCATGATGATAAAATGTCAGATCTTCATAATAGAACAAAGAATGAAAATGAAAGAGGGATGTCCCAGAACCATAAATAGGATCATCAGTTGTTGGTTATAATTAATTTAATTAAAAGACAATAATTACCTTGATGGAATTCTCTCTCCGTTGTTTCTTATGTTCATGATCCAATGGAATCTATCATTTCATCGAAAAATACAAGTTTATGCTTCCTCTAGTGGTGATCCACACATTCTAGACGTATCTCTAGACATCACCAAAGGGATATTTGGGTGATAGCATAGAAGATCCTTTTCTTGCGATGTCCGTATTCATTCTCCTTGACAGCCACTTACAAAGTGCTCTCCTTGGTCTGGTAAAAGATGATATCTCTCATAAATTGAGAGCATTTTTTGAGGAAATGAATTATATCTTATCTTTTGAGATTTCTCCAGATCCATTATGCAAAACTACATATTATTTCTAGATCTCATGAGAATAATGTAATTAGGATTTATATTACTTAGAATAATAAAATGAACTAATTACCCAAAGGAATTTGTTTATTTCATTTAATTCTTAGTAAGACCCCATGTCTAATAATAACATTTGACTATTATTATTATCACTTGACATGCATCCAGTGAATTACACCTAATATTATTTAATTAACTAAATAATATTATCTCTCACAAATCCCTAAAAAACTACACAGCGTGAATATTAATATATAGGACATGTACTTTTGTTTTTCAATTTTCTTAATTTCCTTCACCACATTTATTAGATCATGAATAATGACTATTTATTTAATAAATAAATATCACTGAATTAATTTCTAAAAAATATATAATTTTTCCCAAAATATATTATCTTGAATAACTAGTGTTGAAAAAAATGTGATTAGGCATCCCTGAATAATTATTAAACCACAATCTAAAATAATATTTATTCAACTTGTAAAATTAATATTTAACTGAGATACCTAGATGCCCATAATGTGTGACCCTATAGGCCTCTTTATCAGTGTCATTAGGTTGATCCTGCCTAAAGTACTAAATTAGTGTCTAGAAACATGCCAAGTCACCCATATAGAAATAAATTATTGTTGCAATGACATGTCACCTCATATGAATGCTTTCTATGTAATGCAATCCCTTTGCCACGATATGTCCAATCAAGTATGTTGCATGCTAGTGTCATCATCCCATGTGAACTATTATATTCTCTTTGAATTCCCATAATTTGACATTCCAATTAATCACGATGGTAATGGATTTATTTATGCTATATCAATTGCGTCAAAGGGCCTAAGATATCAACCTCCATTATGAAACAGACGGGATACATCATTTCTCGCATTATCTATTAATGCAGTATTACTCGTGACACACCCAACATATCCTACCTCAATAAAAGTAGTATGTCATCATAGTTTTCATCAATACATCTATGTGTGTGAGTTTTAATACCCATTAATAATAATCTTAATTTATAAGGACTAATAAACATGTCCGATGATAGGAACATCCAATGACACTATGAAATGTGGATTTCCTACTGGAATGTCTCATTCCCATAATATAATTCTATATATTACCAAGGGTTCACACCATTAGAAGTTTCCTCAAAATTTAATTATTCCTCACCCCTAATGGCCTATATTATTTCTATCCAACAGATAAAATCATCTGGCCATAGAACATATATTCAAGAGTAGTGTTATGGAACTTCCGGGTTCTCATCATAGTAGGTATCCACTGTGACCCTTTAGTGTAACATCTATCCATATGACATTATCACTTGCAATTTCACACAGAAGAATAATAATGATGTGAAAAGGTATTTATTAATATTCAAATCCATGAATATAATTATATCATAATGTACAAAGTAGTTGGTTTTAGGCCACCAAATCTAATAGACTCCCACTTGGACTAGAGCAAACTACTAACAAAAGTTAACCCTATATATCTAAATGATATCTGTGATTTTGATGAAATATGCCTTTATTCATGGGGTCTACCACATTCTCTTCCATTGAAACTCCACCCACTACAAATTCACCCCTTTGATAGAAATACCTCAAGATGTGATACTTCCAGATAATGAACTTTTTCCATAGATGTGACCTTGGTTATTTTGAAAGATCCACCACTATAGTATTATAATAATACAATGTGATAATATATTTACTTCTAGGAACCACATCAAGATCATGGAAAATGTTTCAAATCCATACGGATTCCTTGGATTCATCAAAAGATGCTATATATTTAGACTCCACTATAGAATCAGCAACAACTGCCTACTTTGAACTCTTCCAACTCATAGCTCCTTTGTTGATACAGAAAACATATCCTGATTGTGACTTCAGATCATTATGATTTGTAGGAAATCCAGCATCAACATGCCCTCTGATAGAAAGATCCTCATATCCTCCATACACTAGGAACATATCCTTAGTTCTTCTCAGATACTTATGGATAATCTTAAGAGCGGTCCAATGTTGTTCTCTAGGATCTGCTTGATATCTTCCTTCAATGTTCAGTGCATAAGCAACATTAATCCTAGTATATAACAAAAAATTCATTATGGATCCTATATCCAAAGTGTATGGGATCTTATTCATCCTATCTTTCTCATGTGGTGTCTAAGGAAACATTCTATTAGAAAGATGCAGGCTATGGGACACTAGAATCACTCCCCTCTTGGATTGCTCCATACAAAATTTCATTAGTATCAGGTCAATGTATGCACCTATATTTAGTCTTAGAAGCCTCTTGGATATATCACGAATGATCTTTATCCCTATAATTTATGATGCTTCACCTAAGTCCTTCGTGGATAAACACTTTTTCAACAAGACCTTAACTGATTGTAAAACTGGTACATCATTTCCAATAAGTAATAAGTCATAAACATATACAACTAGGATAACAAACAAATTCCCATTAAAATGTTTATAAACACATGGATCACATTTTTTATTAATGAAATCAAATTCCTTTATGGATTTATCAAATTGACTATTCCATGACCTGGATGCTTTCTTTATTCCATAAATGGATTTCTGTAACTTGAAATCCCATTTGGATTCACATGGGGCCACAAACCCTTCTAATTGTGTCATGTAGAAATCTTCCTGAAGGTTCCCATTAAGGAATGATGTTTTGACATCCATTTCCCAAATTTCCTAGTCCTGGGAAGCTACTATGGAAAGTATAATTATTATGTATTTAAAAATGGTAAATAGTAATAAAGTTTCATCATAGTCAATTCCTTGATGTTGTCTTAATCCTTTATCAACTATCCTTGCTTTATAGGTGCTAACTTTACCTTCCATGTCCATATTTCTCTTGAATACATATTTCCATCCAATATGATTTGAATCAACTGGCTCATCGACCCAAACCCAGACATGGTTCTGATATATGGAATCCACCTTAGAATTTATAGCTTCTAGCCGTCTTTTATCTCTTGATCTCTCTACTACTTATTTATTGGAGAGAGGTCCATCATTGTCCAATAATAACGATTCACCATATTTTGTGACTAGGAAACCAAATCTATTGAGTTCCCTTACCTATCTTGAGCTCCAACACAGTACATCTGTTTCAAGAACCTCTTCCACATGGACCTATAGAACTTGTTCCTATACCAACTCTTGTGTATCTTGAGCATCAACTTCATCAAATTCAATCCTTCTCCCACTATCCTATTTGAGGATGTGCTCTATGAAAGATGAATTGTCTGGTTACAATCAATTTCTTGTATGAATAGTTTTATAGGTAATATTCTTTGGTTTCCATGGGATATCCTATTAAGATACACCTCGTTCTATGGGGTGATAGTTTGTTTCCTGATAATTCCTTAATAAACAACTCACATCCCTATACAAATTTATGATAAAAATGGGTTTCTTTCCATTCCATAACTCTAAGGGAATTCCATTTTCTTCCTTAGATGGTACTCAGTTTAATATGTATGCTGCAGTTTGTAATGCATATCCCCAAAAGTACAATGGATGATTTTCATGACTCATCATTGACCTCACCTTGTCCAACAAGGTGTGGTACCTCCTTTAACTTACACCATTCCACTGTGGTGTATAATGAGGAGTGAGTTGAGATAGAATCCCAGACTCCTTTAAAAGGTCAATGAACTCTTGGTTCAAATATTCTCCACCTCGATCTGAATAAATATTATTTATCTTCATACAAACCTGATTCTCTAGTTCATTATTAAATTCCTTAAATTTCTCCAAGAACTCTAACCTATACCAAATTAAGTAGATATGACCATATATTCTCTAATCATTAGTAAAATAAATGATGTAAGAATATCCACCTCTAGATTGTACTAGAAATGGTCCACACAGATATGTGAGTACCAATCCTAGAAGCTCTGTGGCCCTTTCACCCTATCTACCAAAAGGCGGCTTGGTTGTTTTCCGTTGTAAACAAGCATGGAATCTGTAAAGTACTTTTATCTAATTTGATTCCAATTAATCATTTTGGAAGATATTTGTCAAACGCTTCTCGTTTACATGATCAAGATCGTGATTCCACAACACAGTGTTGTATGATTCATGTGAGTTTGTTTCATTATTATTGCCAACACTTGTTTTTTTAATTTAATACATAAAAATAGTTATTTAAATGCATTATACCATAACATTTGCTATTCTAATAAAAGAAACAACCCTTATTTCCAAACTTGAATATAAATCCATCCAAATCAGAACATGATATATAAATTATGTTCTTAGTGGGACTAGGTACATAATAAGAGTTACGTAAAAACAAAATCATTCTAGTTGGAAATGATAGATGGTAATCGCCAATTTCCAACATATCCAGCCTCATGACATTGGCAGCTCGAAGATCCACATCTCCTCAGGAAGTTTTTCGAAATCTACTTGGTTCGTGCAATTGAATATAGATGTTATCCTCACATGCTATATCTAATACCCAATGTGTAGAAATGAAAAGATTACACTCGATAACAAATGATCCTTTAGCATCCCCATGCTTTTGGGTGCAGTTTCACTTCCAGTGGCCAGACTTTACACATGTAAAACATACCACCTCCCATTCCTTGCCCTAACTCTGGATCCTCCCCTTCTTAGAGGGATGGTTCTTGGGGGATTCCAACCACTTATAAATCCTTGGACCCTTTTACATATTCTTCCTCTACTTATTAACTATAATGAATGTCGGTTTGTCATGCCCCATGAATTTATCTACCAAGAGATTTAAATTTAGATGTTTTGATAGAATCTTCCCATTATTGCTCATGTTGTAGATGGAAATAAACATAGATAAGGTCCTAGGTAGTGATGATATGATGAGATCTGTATGCATCTCATTCGGTAACTTAATACCTAATATTTCTAAGTGTTCAATGTAGCTAATAAGCATAACTACATGAGGACCAGCTGGCACAGTATCTTCAAGATTACTTTTGAACAAAGCATTGAAGATCTTATATCTCTCCTATCTCTCCTTCTCTTGATTTAGATCCTTAAAGTGAGACATCATGCTATATGTTTCCATGTTTTCATATTGCTTCAAGAGATCATTATACATGCTCGATAGCAAGAAATATTGGAAATCAATGGAATTATCCAAATGTTTCATATTGAGAGATATTTATTTATCATTGGCCTCATTTCTAGGTGAACTAGAACAGGCTCCTCTAACACAGAAAATTTCATCTCATGGGGAAGGATGACATGTAAATGCATCTTCCACTATTAGAAATTGGTGTTGGTGAGAAGGTTTTACTTCTCATGTATGGTTCTCAATGATATATTTGATTTCAATTTTCTTTTGATTTTTAAAAATTAAGATGAGAAAAGATTTAGTACTCTATCATGATAAAATAGAGAAAAATAAATAAATCAATACTTATTAATCTCCCACAATTTTATTGAAATCCAATATACCTCCCCATTTACTTTGGGATATTTTATTTCCAAAATATTATAGTGGAAAGGATCCATATTTCCCTTCCCATTACCCCAAATGGGGTTGGTCAAGAATCTTGAAAGGTTTTAGGTAATCATTCTATGTTCTAAATGCATTAACTTGTAGTTCCTTGATCCACTGAGTGGACTCCCCAATCCTGAAATCCTTTTATTTTGGATTTCCTCAACCTTTTCCACTTGGTCAAACCAAGTCCTTCAATGGAAGTCAACCCATGATGTGAACCAAGTCAATTTACCCCAAAAACTCAAATTATAATTCCCTAATAATTGAAATAACCCCAACTAGGGTTGGTTACGCACGTTGAACTATGGATCGATTTTAACAAAGATAGTGTGAGGTTATACCGACTTAATATTTACTTGAGGGATTTTATTCTTATACATAAATTTCAATTTATTATCTCTATTACTTTCTTGATAATATTAAGTGGGATATAATTAAGTGATCAAACCTGTCTAAGATAATATTTAGGCATAAGCGGGTCTTATTTTAGTTCCATCATGATTGCTTGTTTAATTCATTAAATGTGTGATCATGAGAACCAACCCACAATAATTAATCCATGAAACAGAAAACAAATAAAATAAATGGAATTATCATGAGATTGGTAAGTTTATCTAGAACTTGATAAACTAACCAAAGAACTAGGGGATAAATCACCTTGAACCTTTTGGGTTCATGTTCACTACTTTCCACCTTTCCACCTTGGTATCTGTTTGGATTGGTTTCACCTTGGATCCAAACTTGAACTGCCTCCACTAGCTTGGGAGCTCCATCCATTAGATATGTTTTTACCTCACACATAGGTGAGGGGTAAAATGAGGTTTTACATAAAAGAAAAATTGGGGCGTATTCCCTATATATTTATGAGGAGAAGGCTCACAGGACAACAAATTTAATTTAAATAAATAAATTAAAAGAAACCATCCACATATAAAGGTCTTGGACTATCTCATGATCATCCATAAATGAAATGATATTTATGCATAAACAAAACAAACATTCAATTATTTTAATGTTCTTGTTTAAGATAAATCATGATTTAATCAATTAATTATTATCTTTAATTAATAAATCTTTTTATCTTAATCCATTTTTTGAATTTTCTTGAGGTTCTCATTCACCACAATTTTAAACAAATAAATTAATTTAAAATTCTCTGTGTATGTAAGTTGTACATTAGAGGGAAACTAGTTAATTCCCATTCATAACTACCCAATGAGTAGAAATGACCATTACACATATGTTAAAGTAAACACATATGTATAAAAAACTGATCATGTGTTGTTCCCCAGCTTTATTCCCACACTATGGTACACACCTCAAGGGATTTATCCTACAAAGAGGAAGAAATTTGGGCCTACCCCAATAGAAATGTCAAAATATGCCAGAATTCTCCACCTAATGATTCCAAGGCATAATGAAATAATTATATAATATGAGTAGGAATATGAATTTACTCTTTATATATGATTTTATGATAAACCACTTTGTGATTAATAGAAATATAATCGTATTCTTAGTGATGATGGGTCTGTTATTCTCGACAATCCCTCCTTGTGGGTTCTTGGGCATGAATGGATGAGACTATGATATCTAGGTAAACTAAATCAATGTATTCCGAAGGAACTAAGGTTTCAAAATGTTATAGGCAATGATGAATAGTAGTAGGATCCCTTTTAGGAGAATCTTTTGCAACAGTGAGGCCAGATGTTATGTAACGACAGGAAATTTTGAATAAATTTTGTTTCCTAACTTTCTATGTTATTGTATTTTATACTCAAAAAAACTATTTAATTTAATAAAATGAGTATAATTAAAATAAGACCGTTGGGTTTCAACTGTTATATGACTATTGGTCAATATGACTGTTGGAAACTAAATGTTGTGATTATTGTCTAGAAATACAAGTGATCTTGATTAATTAATATAGAAAGAAGATTCGATGGCCCCTTCCAGTAGTCTCAGGATAATCAAAGCCCATCTGAAGGAACTCGAGAAGGAGGTAGCACCTTTGGGATTTCTTTTGGAGAAACCCAAGCCGAACTTCATCATGTGAAGCTGGAATGGAATCGCCTTCATGAGAAGTTCAAGCTGATAGAAATCACTACTTGGGAAATGTTGGCTGAGCTGCCCCAAGATTCTATAACCCTAGCACACCTTACTCTGATGTCATATACTAGTGTTATAAGGGGTTATGTAACGAGACCATAACTACCTTGCGTAATACTTTTATTTAAATAAAAATTGTGATTTCTTCTTATGGTGAAGTTTGTGAATTTTCAAATTTCCAGATAAAGATAGTATGCATATTATTGATGAATTTGAGAAAAAATATGTTTTAAAAATATTTATGTAAACCTTAAATAATTAATAATTTTTAATGATTTTCAAAAAATGGTCTTTTAGAGTAATGTTTAGTAAGAAATTTAGAGTTTAAACAGATCAACTTAATTTTTTATGAATAGTAAACTATGAATAGTGATTTTACACTTATGATTAGTAATGTGATCAAATGGATTAAGTAACCTCAATTAAGAAAGTATTAATATAATTTAGGAACTTTGATTAAGTAATGTGATTCAATAAAATAGGTAAATAACTACTTTAGAAATTATTTGTTAAGTATTAGTTTTTTCGGGTGAATAGTTTTTTTAATTAAAAATTAAATTAAAAATATTTAGAAAATTATTTTCATAAAATGGAGTTCACTTTTGAAATCAGATCATCGATATTTGGTTAAGGTGATTTTTTGGAATTTTTTTGAAATAGTTGAATTTTAAGTGAATAGTGTTTTTTATTTAAAAATAAAATTAAAAATATTTAGAAAATTATTTTTATAAAATGGAGTTCATTTTGGAAATCAGAGCATCAATATTTGGTTAGGGTGAATTTTTTGAATTTTTCTGAAACAATTGAATTTTCAGTGAATAGTGTTTTTATTTAAAAATTAAATAAAAATTATTTAGAAAATTATTTTCATAAAATGTAGTTCATTTTTGAAATCAAAGCATAGATATTTGGTTAAGGTGAATTTTTGGGATTTTTCTGAGAAAGTTGAATTTTCGGTGAATAGTGAAAATACAGTTTTTAAGTTTCGGGTGTTTAAGGACATCATTATGGATGTAATAGTTATGAAATAATTCTGGTCGACTTATGAATAGTAAAATAAGTTATGAGGTGTCCCAAGTGGACAATACCATGGGCAAATACCATGGGCAAGCCCATGGTTTTTCCAACACCACCGATGAGGTGTCTCTTGGCAAATAATTCTTTGTCCCCTTACTTCTCCTATAAATACCAAGCCTTTCCCTCATTCATTTCATTTCTAAATCTTCCCCAATGAAGTTATGGTCACTTTACCTCCTCAAGAGTCCTCTGAAGGTTCCCTCAATCCTCCCAAGGTCACGACCTTCAAACTTTCTAAGTTACTCTTCAAGGTAAGGGATTATTTCACCCTCTTCTTTTAAGGCATGATTTCCTTTATATTGTGTCTTCTAGTTTCCATTTATTTTTGTTGAGGGTATGTTCTAATATGTTCTCCTTACTTTCCATTTCATGTCTAATTTTTGAGAGACCCTTTCTTCTCTAATCAATTTGTTTTCTGAAATTTTATGTGATGCCGTTAGGAAGCCGAATTTCTCGTAAAAGAAACCACATCTTCTCTTTTCTTTCATGTTTCATTTTCTTGTGGTATGTCATTAAAATATCCATACCATGATCTTATTTAGTACCCATACTGTATTATGAATTATTTATGAGTGGGTGACCCTTTTCCCCTCTCTTTTAAATGTTTTCCAAAACAATGTTATATAGCCGTTATGTTGCAGACATTTCGCCTCAAAATTTCTATCTCTTTCTCTCAAGAAATTCCCTTGTTTATTTATGTGAATACCCAGACCTATTTAGTTTCTATGGGTTTTCATAAATATATAAATATGATATATTTTATTCTGGAATGGACATACATATAACCCTCACTCCCTTTCTATGGGTTATAAATGATATAATGATCTTATTTTTAAGAGCTTTTAAAACGTCACGATTTTGAAATGAAACCCATTTATTTTATTCTCTATGGGTTATTTATGAAATTTTTGAATATGATCTATGTGGATCACATGTAAGTAAATACATATTAAGGGTGCACCCTGATAGCGATCCAATGCATTGGGTAAAGAATTAATCTCTAGAGATGACAAGTTTTACGATACCTTGGTGAATAACCTTGGTAATTTTTATGACACCTTGGGGATAGACCTTGGTGATATGTTCATGAATGTCTAAATGAAATGTTGTAGCCACATATTCAAGTTTTTTTCCAAGTTATTTTATTTATGATATTCCTATTCTTACATTGCTCATGTCTTCATGTTATTATTCAAGTTCTTATTGATATCAAAAGTATATTACCTCCCTTGTTTACCCTTACTGGGCCTTCTGCTCACTCTTTCCTTTGATGTCTGTCTATATGATATGAGATGTAGTAAATGTACATAGGGTGAACCTATGATGAAGCATTACAAGTGGTTTAGAAGGATGTTTTATGTTCCTGATTTCCAAGACACTAGACTTTAAAGATCCTCTGTTTGTAAAATGTAATGAAATGTTATGTAATAAAAAGGCAGGATGATATATGTTACCTCTATATCTAACATTTTTAATACAATGTATCTTCACAATGATGAACTGTGAGGATAGGATTATGAAGGCATTAGATTCTGAAATGTAAGCCACTATGTTCATCACATACCTCCTCTAATGGGATGGGATATGAGGATTCAATGCCTAAAGTAACTTATGTTTTTCCTCTATAGTAGGAATGGTACTATTTAGATAATACCCAAACCAAAGTATCCATTACTTGGTAATGAAGGTGTGGGGTGGGTTCCATTGTTCTTATAGTGATCTGGGCCATGATTTTTATGAATAATGAGATGAATATTTTATAGTTTTATGATTCCATTAATTATTTTTTAAGTGAGTTGTATGAATTATACATAAGTCATATAAGAACAATCAACACAATCAAGAAAACTTGCAATGTAGTATAAAAATAATTGTATTTCCAATCAATCACATTCATAGGTAAATGATTCATGTTAGGTTCTCCATTTTTTTCTGATAGAATCATGAATTTTTTGGAACAAAAATTCCCAATGTATATAGAAAAATAGATATTTGTATATTTCAAAAAAATCATATTAGGGAGACCAATTTAATTTCTGATAGAATCCTTCATGTTTGGGAAAAATATGCCTGATGCCTAGGATTACTCAACTATTTGATTATCACAAAGATTCGTGTTGGGTTTAGCATTTTTATTTCTAAATTAATCCCAAAAAAAACACATCCATGACATTTTGAGTTAGTTCATACCTTCCTTTCAAAGGTAGAAAATCATTAGAACTTTTCTAGTGACACCATGGAATACGCATTGGTGAGATGATGGGATGTGAGGATCATCTAACCCAATTATGTATAATTATTGAAAAATTTGATAATATATTATTCATTTAATTTATATTCATGAATATTTCCCAAATCATATCACAACAATGGTTACCCATGTCATAACGAGTGATCAATGACATGCACTAACATGAACGTATCTAGGTATTAGATATTATCTATTAATGATAACATCTGTATGTATAAAAATTTATCCATTGATGAAACCATTTGTTTGTATCAAAGGTTCCCCGAATTATTATTATTAATTATAAATTCATTTATTTAAAGACACCTATTAAAAAAATATAGAGTTTATTATAATCCATATTGATGGAGGGTGTTGGGTTGTTGATATCAAGCCTATAATTGGGGCTTCCTATGTATCCTTACTAATTTAATCATGACCAGTGTAGTACAGTTCATATTAATGGAAAATGCTATACATATTTTAGTTATATGATAAGGACCATTTTTGTGAGTTTTATTTTCATGCAACTATGACCACTTCCAAATAGTTTAATGTCATGTGTAGTAGACTATTTTATGAAAGGTACCTTTTTTTGTGTGGGTCTGACATATGAGAAGCTATTTTTGGTTCTCCTCTTGAGGAGTATGGATACTTGAGGATATGTGGTTGGTTTGGCTGGTTTTAATGTGTCCCATCTAGTTGGGTATGTCCTTATCATGGATATTTACAAATTAGAATGTTTCCCAAGGAACATGGCCCTAGTGAATGGATATTTGGGCTCATAAAAAATTTGGACCTATGAGGATGCACATAAATTATTCCATGGGGAATGTGGACCAATAATAATGGGGTTAAAAAGTCTATAAACCTAATAAAGAGGTATAATGGAGTTGAAGTTTTGGGATTGAACATTTGTGAGGTTTCTTAAATATCTTGAAAAAATAGGAATCAAAGATCATATAGTTTGAGTTATACTATTTAATGTCATGTGGTGGGGCTAGTCTATATAGTTTAATGTTATGAAGTATAGAAATATAAGACTTGAAATGGGAAGTGGTAGAGGTTTTAATGGGTATTAAAATTTAGTTTCCTAGATGTCTGACCTATTTTATGACTTAGGTGATTTCATGGAGAGTTGGGGATTACACAAGTAGGAGGTCTAAAATGCTGCTCCGGAACTAAGAGAATATTAATGTGTCTTATGTATGAGTTTTTTACTTCCAAGATAGGGGTCTCCCTATCTCAATGATGTGTTATGGCGATGAAATAATAAATGGGATCATGATTTGGGATTAAACCTTTTAAGAAATCTATATATAACATGTCTCATTGATTTGAATAAAAATCTAGGATGAGGATCCTAATTTAAGAGATACCTATCTAACATCTAAATAATAAGGACCCTCATTATCATGGGAACAAATAATAATTATTACCCTTGGTATTATACCTATTTTTGATGATAATTACCAATCCTCATTTTATATAAGTAAAACATAGTTGAAGGAAAGAGATTGGATGAACCTGATGGTTTGATCATGATGGTTAGGTGGTTTTGGGAGAGTTCTTGCTTTAGTCATTTTGGGATTTTTACATCCTAAAAAGGATTCCATAAAGTTAATTTGAAAAGGTTTTACCTAGTGAGAAAATCTTGGTGACACACACACACACAGATATATATATATATATATATATATATATATATATAACAATATAGGGTTCTATCCCCGTTATGTCGAGGTTTCCTTATGAAGCTTTTATAAGCTAATTAAATATTTCCCTCACAAGAATTGATAAGTGGAGGTATAGGAATACCATAAGAAGCATATTATATTTAGTGAGTTCATACAAGAGGACAATATTATTAATGGGTTTATGAGGGAGGTTTGTGCATGGGTTTTTAGAGGAGGTAACTCCATAGAGTAGATGGAGAGGGATTGGTCCAGTGTGAGGGGTTTTGTGGAGGGAGTTTTTCAGGGTATCTTTATGTGTTGAGAGTATGTGATGTAAGAGACTCTATATACTAGGCTTGTGAATTAACCCTTGGGTATGTATATATATGAAAAACATTTCAATACATTATTCTCCCATGAAAGATCTTTGGGATTGGGAATTACCTATGGATTTGTCTGAGACCTCAAGAAAAAATTTATTACCCCATTATTTCCATTTAATACTCATCATCATTTTACTATATGACTCTTCTTGAAATAGAAACCAAAATTATTTATAGGAATGTTTCTGGTAAGATACTTTCCAAAATATTCAACCATATAGTAGAGGGGATGTGACAATGTATAGTTTTCACTGAGGATCCTTTTATAAGTGATAGTATCATACTGAGTGGGAATCCATGAAGGGTTTTTCACCACACCACATAAAACTGTTTCATGTTTTTCTAGAGGGTATCCATAGAGTTCCCTATCCGAAAACCTTGAATTAAATTATTATATGAATTGTGGAAGAATTTTAATTATAATAATGTAGTCACATGGGGTTTTTTTGATGGTACATAAGCATTGAAGCCCTATGATCAGATCCCACTCTTTAACTTCACCACTCCCTTTTATCCATATAGCCTATCTCTATGTGGACATAGTATGCATCCTCATACTATCTTAGTGGAAGCAACTTGGATTCATCATTTAATTAAATTAGTACTTACGGTATACATGGTTTAAATGATCATATATGGTTCATGGGATTCAAAGGTTTTTATGAAAAAATTAAACATTGAATAAAATATTCAATAGTTGTGTCATTGGTTGTTGAGGGGTTCTATTAGTATATTTGTGGTTCTTAGAAAATTTTCTATTATTTTTCTTATGATGTTATTATAAAAGTTCCATTTGATTTATGAGATTATAAATATCTTATTTTATTATATATTTATTATGTAATTATAATGCCTATGTTTTTATGAGTAATTAGTTTGAATTAACCAAAGAAAGTAAATAAAACATATTAAGGTAATTTCAAGTGGAGAAGCAAATCAAATGTGATTTATATGGTTTTTAGTTATTGTTCATTTATTTTTACTTATTTTGGATTATTAAAATGATTCCATTAACCTAGTTATGGATGTTTTTGATATGATTTATCATGTTCATAATTGGCCATGTAACTTAATGATAATAATTAATTCAAAGGTGGAAATCTTGAATTAGTGTCCGATTTTATTTATAAAAATTATATAAAAATTATAAAAGTATTAATAAATTGTAATATTTGATATTATTTTAGACTATAATTTTTATTTTTATACATGTTGGTGTTATATTGGTTTTATTATTATTGATAGTTATAGTTTATAATAGGGCGATGATATAACTTTTTTATTGTATTGGATTGACATAGTTGATATAGAACAAAGAGGCTAATATTGCGAATGTGATGAGATTGATGATCCAGCTCATGAAATGGGATAATATAGATTTTGATTTAGTGATGTAAAGAGGTTAATGTGTGGTTGTTTCATAGTTTTACAAAAATATAAAATGATTCCAAGATTGTTAAATGGATGAAATAACTAGATGAATATGGGTTATTTTTATAAAAAAAGTTTTTTTGGGTTGATTTTTCCATTAATTTTATCAAGATGTAGTATTGTAGATGTTTTAAGTCTTTAAGTTCTATTAATGAATTCAAATATCTATATAGAAGATTTCCAAAAATTATAGAAGTGACACAGGTTGCACCTTGACCATACGGGTCTTGCTGCAACTATAAATTGAAGTCATGATAAATTATTAAAGTTCATATATTTTTAAGACATCCATCATTATTATAGAATTTGAAAACTATATATTAATATAATAATCTATGAAATATATTTTTCTATCATGAAGAATGACTATGTAAGAATTTTATGTACTATAAGTAAAAACACCTTGTAGTGAAATAAGTCTAAGTCTATAAGAAAAAACCAGTGTATTAACCTACTGCACTTCCATGTTAGTGTTGTTTCACAAAGAAATTGTGGTATATATTTATTGATTCATGAAAGGATTTTTCTACACCATGACATAATAGGTCACACAATCAAGGCACGTAAACATAATATAGTGTTTTAGAATTAACTTACCTACATCAGGGAAGGTATTTCTCCCCATAAGATGCACAACCTATTCTCTATAACAACCAGCTATGAAAATACTACAGGACCATGAATTTTGAATCTTGAAGAATATACAATTTTAATATATAGGTCATTCCATGACCTATCTAGAAATTAGGGTAAGTTATAGAGAAACCTCTATGTCATAACATATATAATGTTGTTATTCCACAATTTAGGTTTTTATGATGGATTGGATCTAAGATAGTTATGAAGTTGTCATGTGATATTTTGGTGCTTATTTCAGTAGACAATAACCACAAATTAAAAATTAAATAGAGGATATATAGTAGAAATAAATCTAATTTCATGATATTATGTTAGAAATTTCAATTTGAAATTAAAATTCTACTAGATATTGAAAAAACCATTATTCATGAAATGGAAAATAATGGTCCCACACTATAGAATATAAGGGAATGTATTGGAGACCTGGAAGATTTTTCTTTCAGTATAGTTGACTTGGAAATTGAGTGTCATTACTTTTTATGGCCACTAATTTGTTATGAATTTAAATCCCAAGACCAAAAATATCTAATTAATATAATTAAATAGTGTATGATCATAATCCCTATAGTTGAACCCATATAAATGAGGCAGATAGATGATAATTAGATATAAACAATCTACAACTATAATATAGTAAATCAAAAAATTCATGAATTTGATGAAATAATGATGAAGAATTTGAGAGAGTGGGAAACTTGAAAAAGGTTCTAGAAATTTATAAATCTAGGTTCATGAAGTGAGATGCATGAAACAATAAATAAAAAATTATATGGATTTCAGAATTGAGTTTAAGGAAGTCCCTTGGTCTAGGTAAACACCAACAATATCAAGACTCTCAATTTTTACATGGTTATTTACATTGAATAATCAAGAAATAAGTAACTCTAAACCATTATTAAACAAGTTAGATAATGATTCTAATGGTAATGGTGAAAACAATTCTACTTAGAACATTAAAAACCACTCACTCACTCTCTCAAAGAAAATGCTCATGATTTACAGAATAAGATAGAGATACATATGATCATAAGGATGAATAGAAACACCAAATGTGAATTAAAATGAAAAATAAACTATTTATTACATCAATTCCCATTTAATTTAACCACCATGGGATAAATAAAGTAACACTAACAATATAGTCTTGATAAGGTGCATAAAAATAAAGAAAATAAAAACCTAGGAATAAAATACGAGTAATTATTTCCAAATCCTTTTATACAGATGAGTTATTCACTAGGTATATAAATGTTTAGAAACATTTTAAGTTATAAAACCACTGAATTTTGTAAATTTAATTGGGTTTTTATTTGGTTTACTTTTATTTTCATTGGGGTTTGGGAGTTGGAGTGGTTACAAAAAAAATACAGGTGTTGGTAGGGGCTTAATAGTGGGTTTGGAATGCTTGAGGGTTTTCTGGAGCACACAACAGATCCATATGGATTCCATTATTATATAGTTTCCCTTTTATGGACATTTTGTCTAACCACAGGGTGTTCAATATTATTGTCTTCTCTTAGTATAGTGGGGGGGGGGGGCTTGAGTGAAATGTTTAGGGGGCCCCTTACCACAGTTCCTCACCTAGTCATGTGGATCAAGAATCAAGAACATGAATTTTATCTAAGACTATAGTGATATCCATGTTGTGGTGTCAGTGGTGGCATTGAAGGGGGTTGTCAATGGTAATCATGTATCCCATAATGCCATATTTGGGTATTAGGAGGGGAATGATGGTAGCCTTCCCAACCAAGGTGCTAGAGAGTGAAATAAATATCAGTAATACTATGGTCCCCGCCCACTAGGCATTTTGGTAAGGAGGGATCATAGTTATAATTGGGGAGGGTGAAGTACCCAATGTATACATTTTTCTAGGAATTTATCCTTGGGAATGGAATACTACACTAAGTCTGGTCATCCATAGAAAATGTTTACTAGACAATGGAGAGCTCCTTGTTGTTGGGTTGTCTATGGTGAGGCATATAAACCTTTTTCAAATGTGTAAATTTATATCCCCCCACATTAATGAATATGTTTTACCTCTTTTCCGTATTTCACATGACTTTGGACCCCCTAAGTGAGAGGTATTCCTTATACACCAATCGTTAGTGATTTCCCTCTTGATTTTTAGTAGAATCAACCATTATTTATTATGATTGGGAGATTGATATATGTATATAATTCCACCTTTGATCTTTATTTGCTTCTTTAGTATAAATCAGTGTCATGTTATTTATGTCTAGTTGTTCCCTAGTTATTGGTGTTCAACTATTTCTTTGTTTTCTATGTTTGATCTAGAGAATAAGTTAGCATTTGATGGGTGAACACCTATGGGTATAAGGAAGGTGGTATTGATTCTATCCCTTATAATAAATACTATTTTATTAATGTGTGTGACGTGAGAATATGTCTAAATAACAAACACTTGACCTAAAATATTTTTGAGTGTTTCATAGAACTAATTCATGAAATTAAACCTCACCACATGGAGTGAATTTTGTGTTGGTGAGTGTAGACTGGAATTGTTTCCACCTCAAAGATGTGATTGTACTTGGAAATTAAATGAGTAATTTAATGGGTCGACCCTATGTGTTCCACGAATATAAGTTAATTATCATGTGTGTTGGGGATGGATAATATATATAATAATATCTAGTATACTTTTTTATTCTAAAATCATGTAAAAAAACAAATTAAATGAAAAAATAATTGATTTGACTATTGGTTCGGAATAGCTTGTACAAGATCCTTGGATATAGATTATAATAATTATTTTGGAATACCTTTTACATGCTCTAGGGATTCAGATTATAAATATTAGTTTGAAATTCATGGGATACACTCCTTATATTTAGTTGTGCCTTTATGGGTTACTGTGATCAGAGACATCCATCATTAGATGAAATAGGTATGGTTGACCTTGATTATCATCCAGAAACCTAAGAATCACTATGTTTTATTTGATGTGTGTCATTTATATTGATATAAAAATCAGCATACATTATATACATAGGTACGATATATATTAGATAGTGTCAGTGGTCCCAAATAAGTCATACCCACACTCTACATGGGCCACCATTTGGTAAAATAGTAGAATTTATGATTGCAAGATAGGGAAATGGAAATTTACCTATTAATGATTCTTGATTTTTGATTTTTAAAATGGATCATGGTAGTTTGGAACTGATATAGTACTAAATACAACTTTTTTGGGGTAGTTTCTTTTTTTTATCATTTTTTTCATTTATGGATATTGGTTATATGATTTAGTTTAGAAATATGATTTTCAAAAATTCTACGAACACTATTTTGAAATAGCATGGGTTATGTTCATTTATGGGAACTTGATGTGATGTATATTTAATGTTTTATTTGAATATATATATATATATATTACTTTTTCTATTATTTTACTTTAATATGAGGGTAAATGTTACAAATTTTACCACCTTAGTATCTTAATTATAGTTATAATGTTCTGGTATATGGGGAGGCATGTTTTGGGTCACAGAACAATTGTTCCCCTAACACTGATTAGTTTTCATGGGAAGGGGACTTTAAAAAGTGGTATATGAGCTCTTTACTTTTTGTGCATATGTGGGAAAGGTAAAATAAAGACATAAAGTTATTAGAACTTATTAGGGAACTCATGCCTAGGAGTAGAGAACCTATGTATGTGGATAATCTACGTTTCGATTGATGGGATTTCTATTTTTTTTTTATTTTGCAGTTGAATTACTTCACCCAGAATAATAGACATTATTTTGGATATTATTTTTATTAGATTTTTATTTCTTGAAAGGAACAGTAAGAGGGAATATGTACATGAATTATATCAAGGACATAAGATTTACATGTCATTTATATGACTTCTTATGATTAGTTACATGGTCATGATACATGTTTTAGTTATTTAAGGTATTTTTAACAACTTATTTGGTGTTTTTTCAATATAAATTGATGGTGACATCTTATCTAGATGGTTATTTATTTATCTAAATATTTAAATTATGAAAATTTATCATTGATTCCTTATGGTATCAGTTAAATAAAATTCTTACTATAGCTTACAAAATGTCTTCCTCCACATCTGTTGGTTGAAATTTTATTTAGTTAATTCCCAATTATGAAATTCATAACGAAAAATAAATAAGATGAGCATATACTGACTTTATGTGTATATGGTGTCAGATCTACATATGTGTATATAGAATGAATTATATTTCATAGGTTATATGTTTCATATGGTATGAGGTATAGATAATGATGGGGTGTTATTCCTGTTATCAATTTTTATTAACTATTTTATGAAGAACTATTATATTAATTTGTTCCTAGGTGTTTGTTTATCATTTTAGAAATATGAATCCCAGATTACCGTCCATTAAAAATCCAGAGGGTGGAGATGAAAATTCCCCTATGGTGGTTGGGATGAAACCTCTTATAGTGTTATGTTTGGATATGGATTTTTATCTCTGATAGATTTTTCTACATGTTATGCAGTCAATGGATAGAGATTATACTTGGTCATCACCTATATTTTTAGATCTTACTCAGGATTTTTGTTAAAAAAATTATTTATTTTATCTAGATAGGTCTATCCTTTGGTGGTTTTGTTTTGGGTAGAGTTGATGTATACAATGTTTTTTTCATTTAGAGAATTCCTCTTAAAAGATGGTGATGATCACCATGTATATTCTTCAAGGAAAAATGAATCACTGGTTATATGTTTTGATCTAGAAAAAATAGTATATGGGGTTGAACTTGAAGATCTTTCAAGCCATGTTGTTTGACCAATTCTTTACTAAGACCCCAAGGGATAAGTAGGGAAGGGTTTTCATGTAACTCGATCAAGGAAGTATGTTTGTGAGGGACTATGCTACTCATTTTACGAATTTAGAGTGGATTTATTTGATGTCAACAGGGGAAGAGGTGATGAGATTGAGGCATATCAAATATGTACTCAACATTCATATATGAGTATAGATTAATGTTATACATCTGTAAATATTTAATAAGTAGTAAATCATTCCCCCAGAATCTAAGAGGAATATGAGGGAAGCTCAAGGATTTGGGAAAGTGGATTCAATGGAAAGGGATCATTTCACGTCTTTAGACTATTGATGGCCAGCTGAAAAGAATATCATTGGGACGAAATGGGTCTTTCACAACATTATGAATGAATATGGAACAATGATTCGAAACAGAGCATAACTAGAGTGAAACGGATACTCCTAGATTGAGGGAATTGATGTCGATGAGTCATTTGCACCAGTTTCAGGGCTACAGACAATCAGATTATTCCTAGCCATTGTAGTGCAGAGAAAGTTCGAAGTGTCCCAAATGGATGTCAAATCTACATTCATGAATGGGATTCTTGAAGAAGAAGTATATATCGGGCATCCTGATGGTTTTATCATTCACGAGGATGAGAACAAGGTTTTTCTGCTAAAGAAGGTGTTATCTGGGATTAAACAAGCACTGAGAGAATAATACTCAAAGCTTGATTGTTATTTGAAGAAGCTTGGATTCTATCATGGTGGAGTTGATTACAATAAATATTTCAACAACAATAGTAATCAATGGATGATGGTTTTGGTTTATATTGATGAAATAATATTTGGTGGATCAGATGATGTATAATGCAGATAATTTTCTGAATTGACGAAACATGATTTCAAAATGTCTATGGTTGGTGAGCTGACATTCTTCCCTGGTTTACAGGTGACACAAGGAAGTAATGACACATTCTTTTCTCAATACAAATATTCCAAAAAGGTTCTGAGAAGATTTGGAATGGAAATCTCTAAGTAGATGAAGTCTTCAGTTGCTACCTAGATGGAATTATCTAAAGATGATAATGGAAACTTAGTTAATATCACATAATACAGGCAGATTATTGGGAGTTTACTATACCTGATAGTGAAGAGACCTAATATTGTTTTCACCTTATGCCAAGAAGCGCGATATCAAAGTAATCCCAAGGAAAGACACATTATTTCAGAGAAAATAATACTTCATTATATCAAGGGAACAATGGATTTCATCTTGATGTATAATGAAAAATCTCTGACAGCGTTATTGGGATATACTGATGTAGAATGGGCTGGTTCAACGGATGACTGGAAATCATCACCAGGAGGTGAATTCTATTTTGGTGGACTATGGATTACTTGGCCAAAAATAAGAAATATTTCATTTCATTAAGCACCACCAAAGTTGATTATATTGTGGCCACTCAATCATACATAGAGTTATTATGGATGATGTAACAGCTTGATGATATTGGTGTTGAAGTGAAGCCTTCAATCGTAATACAATGCGATAACTAAAGTGCTATAAATGTTATCACAAATCATGTCTATCACTCAAGGAAAAAAGCACGTTGAGATAAAGTATAATTTTATCAAGGAGAAGGTTGAGAAAGTAATTGTGAAGTTGGAGTATGTTCTTATAGAACTATAGGTTGTATACATTCTGACAAAGGCCTTACCTAAGGAAGCTTTTGAAAGGCATCGACTGGATCTGGGAGTCCAGTCGAATCCCCGCACTTGAAAAAGTGTGGCTGTGGGAACCCCCCTCTCCCCGAGGGATGATATGTTTTTCTCTAATGTGATAATTTGTATTCGTTCCAATGTTTCAAACCACAGAGGTGTGAAATTTGGGTTCGTTGATAAAGGGGGAGAAATAGTGACTCCTCAAGGGGGAGAAACTGTGGTTAAGAAAGGGAGACAATTTCTTAGTCAAAGACACAAGGAGAAGCTGATAGGTGGAGCTGAAATATAGGTGGAGGGAAATAAGAAAGGGGGAGTAAGATTATTAAATATGATGATGCTAGAAGTGATCGATCAAAGAGTAGATATCATGATAGTTGGGGATCGTGATAAAAGTATAAGAGTGACGTTGGAATGGTGTGAGAAGAGATCGAGCGATCAACAATTGGTATCAGTTTGGTGTCAACAATTGGTGTTAGAAATGCAGTGATTCATTGATGATCTCTTCATTTACTCTTGTTTCTCAAGGCGAGCATTGATCATGTGGGCTTAGAGTACATGTTAAGTGAATCCTTGAACTCTATTTGAATCGCAAGATGTGAATGGTGGTAGTAGCTGGAAGGATCTTTAATAAGGTATCAAAGTGCATGGAATTGTTTTGAGAAGAGTTGTCAACAAACCCAAAGGTGGAGATTGTTGGAAAAAAATCTCTAAAGGTACCATTGAATCATTTTTGTGGTAATTATGTTTGTTGACAAAGTGGACATTCATGTTGTGTTTACTGGAAGAGTAGACCACGATGTTAATTTTGTTGAAAAAGGGGGGGTTACATGTTGATTTGTTAAGTTACATAGATATTGTTGACAACCTATGTTGACAAAGAACTATGAAAAAGGAATGGATGATCTGGAGGTGGTACAAAAAGAACAGATCTAAGGTTGTGTCTTTTTCCAGTGATTTCCAAATTTTTGGGCCTCAAAATTGGAAAATGGGGAAACATATTTTTGGGAATGTAAGTTGCGCCCATGATATATAATGGTTTGGAAAATTTCATGAAATAAATATTTTGAGAGAAGAACATCGAAAAATGGAAAAGGCATGATGTTCGTGAAATATTTGGATATGGGCATGAAATATAAGGTTGCATAAAAGTAACTTACACGCCCAATGAGATGTCAAATGGGGTTTTGCGTGTTCAAAGGGGAACTTGCATGACAAAAGTTGAATATTCCACACATGAGTCAAGAATTCATATAAATACGAAGTGACCCCCTTCATTAGATGGAGGATAACATTTAGAGAAAATCTAAGCACCGAATCACATAAAAATTTCACGTAAAGGGAGTTGTGCGCAAGCTAAGAAAGTTTGGCATAAGATCTGGTTTTCTTGAAAGATTGAAGTTGCGTGAAAAAGGTTGTTTCAGGAAAAAAGTGGAATCTTGCGCGCAAGACATCAATGTTTCATGAAAGACACAATAAGGGTTTTGTGAAAGATTTGAGGTTTCCTGGTACACCTGGTGCAAAGAGAGATTAATTTGTTGGTGAAATTTGGATATCAACAGAGCATATATCATCTGTTAAAGATGAATATTTCATTAGATATTTTTAGGAGACCTACAGGTCAATAAATTGTAAGTGGATCTTATGAAGAAGTAGTGATCACACATCAGTTGAGGGGGAAGTGAGCTTTCATATCGTGATTGGTTGTAAACAAGAAGGGACAGTGAGTCTGCTTGGAACATTGTAAACAAGCAGTGTGCTTTTAGTGAAGTTGGTATATCGGCACATCACCGATGTATGTTTCTAGGACATAGCCTAGTGAGGATGAACCAAGTAAAAATTGTTGTGTCCTGTGCATTATTTTTTTTATACTTTTCAATGAGAAAGAGAGAGAAGAGAGTTTTTCTTAAAAGTGAAACAAGTTCAGCAGGGGAAGTTGTTTTAATATTTAAAACCCTGATTCACCCCCTTCTTCGGGTATCTAACCTAGTAGAACTAACAATAGCTACCTAGTATGTTGAAGGATTGGGTCTAGCCATAAAATATCTTAATGAAGTGATGTCCATTGAAACACCATTAGGCGATTGATCTGAACAAATTTTCCAATGTGGAATGTGTTCTTTATCGGTTTCTCGTGATTGATTCCTTAGAGATATCATTATATTAGAGATAACTAGTTGTGATTTAAATCTTAACATTGAAGGTTAATATAGTATTAAGAATAAATTTATTATTACTATAAAATATATCTTTTAACATCTCATAGGGGTGGAAGTTATTTTTTATTGATAGATTGGAATATTCCAATTGGTAGAATAGGACTACACTATAAATAGTTAGTGGGATCACATCCCAACTTTCAAGCCTTATGTTGGATAATGAAGGAGTAAAGTAGGATGTTTTTACACTTGTTTTTGATCAGTTTTGGAAATCATTCACCAGTTATTTTTTAATAATTTATTATAATAGGGATATTGAGTTTACCGATGATCTCATTCAAGGTTTATAGCCTATTTATATTCTTCCAAATAGGATGAATCCTTGAAAGATTTAGGGTCTTAAGGTTTCATTTTAGGTCTTAGATTTCAAGAAATTCATTCAAATGAGAACATTTTTATGGGGTTATTTAGTCATTTTTTCCATGATGGTGGATTATTCCATTAGGTTTTACATAAAATATTGGAATTTGAATAGAATTATTATTAAAAATAGTTAACCACTTATCCATACTGAAAATGTGTCCGTTCAGTTTTGAGGATATAAATTATTCTCTAAGTTTTATTTGAGATCGGGTTATCCCTAGTTGAGGGAGAGGCCATCCTAAAATACTCACGCTACCTATAATAATATATTTGGTCTTCTTGGGTATCTAGAGGTTCCACTTGACTTGAAAAATATTTCAGTTATATTTTTGGATTTCATGAGTTAGGGTTTACACCCTTATATTGATTCCTTTTGGTTTGATTTTTTGATGCCATTCTCATATAAATCAAGTGTAGGAAGGATCAAACATATCTTCTTAAGTTTGTTTGGGGTGTACTTAGGGAGAATCGATTATATACCAATCCCTCCAATTTATACATTTTTATCGACATGGTACACTTCATGGGCTATATTATTTATGAGGTATGAGTGTTTGTAGACCTTGAGAAAGTTGGTGGAGTTGTTTCTTGGGGGTGAACCAATAATATTTTTTATAAACTCAACCATTGGGTGTTAAAAAAATATTATAATAGGGTTATCAAGAAATTATCCTATTTAGAAGAACTAATTATTGGCCTAAAAAAAGTGATGTTGATCTTGTCTGATTCATATAAGAGTCCTTTCCAGGAGGTTATGGGAATGTTGAAAATAACACAAATCCCGACCTTATGTGATATGTGTAGGAAGTGAACCATATAACATTAGAGGTATTCAAGGATTAGTATTGATTTAGGAAGGACATGTTTTAATTTATGGGGATATGTAGCTGAGGCCATATGAAATTAATTACCCTACTCACAACCATGATCTTTAAGAAGCATTTTATTCTTTGAGGTATTAGAGGAATTGCCTTTTATGTGAGAGGCTCGTGGTGTTTACTAACAACCAGATCCTAATGTATATATTCTCAAAATAGTACCTGAAACATTTTTAGTGAAGGTGGGTCAATAATATACATTAATTTGATTTTTGAGCTAGCACATACCCCTAGTAAGGGTAATGTTGTTATAAATGCATTGAGATAGAAAACACAAACTAATGGAGTTCAAGAGTCTAACAAAGAATGTAATTTGATGACTCCTTTGTTGAGATTCATTTGGATTTTTGAGAGTACCAAAGTTGAGTAACTAATATATTCTTATCCATTTGTTCTTCACATATAAATAGGATAAATAAGTGGAAAATATTATATCTAGAGTGTTTATCCCTAAGGGATAATATATATGGTTTTAATCCACAAAAAAATAGACCCTTGATGATGATGAGATTATTTATGTTCATACTCATGTCATGTTTTTTACGTGAACATGTGAGGAACCAAGGAGGGATTCACACAAAATAAAGTGTTTTGTATAAACAGTGCTAACTATGATGTATTATGACATGTATAGGATTGACTAATTTATAGGGATGTAGAATGATGTCGTAGGTTTTTTGACATGGTTATCCACTTGTCTACTAGTGAAGGCTGAGCAGTAGTGGCCCTATAGTATTCAAAAATCATTATTCATTATCAATTAGAAGTGGTATGAAATCAAAATAAATTTTTTAATGGGGTTTACAAAGGCATTCCAAGGTAGTGACAAATTTTTTTAATCATGGATAAATTATCAAATGTGTCTCATTTCCTACTGATCTGGTAGACCTTCTTAGAGGATGATCTAAGTAAGCTTTATATTTGGGTGATAGTTCATGTAAATTGGGGTCCATAGAGTATTGGTTTGGATATGGATTTCTATTTTAAATGATTTTATTAATAGGGATTTCAAAAATCATTTGGTAAAAAGGTGCATTTGATCACTTCCTATCATTCAAATAATGATGGACTGTCAGAACAAAATATTCAAATTATGCTGGATATTCTCAGTGCATTTACCTCATCCTTTTTTTATTGATATAACTACTTATATTTAGTGTTGTTTTCCTATAATAACACTTATTAGGAATCTATTCAGATGGAACATTAGGATCCTTTATACAATATACCATGATAATCACCTCTATGTTGGTTAGAGGGTGGCTAGGGAGTACACTTTTATAATGATTAAAATATATTATGTTTTTAATGAAGGTTTTTAATATAGTGAAGGCCATAGGTTTTATATCTAGGAAAATTGTAGGTTATTAAAATTGTTATTAATTTTAATAATAAAAAAATGAAAAAAATGGGGTGTTCTAATGATATTTTGAAATAAAATAACGTGGTTTATAGAATTTAATAGATGGCAGGCAATTTTTTTTCATTATATGAGAATGATACCATTGAATGTTCACTACAGATCATGGAAATTTTATATTTTAAAAAATTACAATTGGTTTAATAATTTGTTTGGTTGAGGGAAATCAAGATCTTGATTCTCCTATTTTCCCTTTAGAATGGTAAACCTAGAACAAACCATTGACCCAAAAATTTAATTATCAAGGTTATTAAAATATACAAGGATTGAAGGATTCCAATGAATACCAAGATCTAATGTATGTATCTTAGAAGAATAACCACTAGGTTTTCTAATCAAAATAATCCAAGATACCCACATAAAATCTCAAACTAATCGATTTGGAAATAAAAAGTTTTCACTTCATCATTCCAAAAAAATCAATCAAGTAAATTCTTGTTAAGATATAACATAAAATAATTGCTTTGAGCATAAATAACACCAATACAATAACAAAACATGTTCTATAACTCCATTGACATGTGTGTATCATCCTTAAAATGATTACCCACTATTTAGATCCCCATTGAGAGTAGAATAAGGCTCGTATAGAACTCCACACAAATATTAAATATACCTATGAGGATAGAAGTATATTTGTAACACCCTAAGGATTTATAGATAAATTTAACAATCAATGTAATGCACACAACACTGAGGCTCTATGAAACAACATGTTTTTATTATAATTACTCAAACAAGATAGTTATAACCTAGACATTAAAAATAATTTTTCCAATTTGGTATTTTGAATTTAAAAAATGGAAATACATGGTTGTAATTAGTAAGATATTTAGAGTCTGATAAGATCATCATAATTTTTTGGTGAATAGTGACTTGACGCATTTGAATAGAAATGTTACCCTTATGAATTGTAATATGACCCTTATGATTAGAAAACTATTAAATTGAATAGTAACATCACCAATGAAAGTATAAATAAAATTTATAAATCTTATAAATGAAAGTATGATATAATTATAAAATTTCATAAGTAAATGAATATTTTAAAAATTAATATTAAGTGTTGGTATTATTGTGAGTCATAAATTTTCAATTACAATTTTATAATTTATTAAATGATTTAAAATAAAATTATTTTTTATAAAATTTATTCATAAATCAATATTTTATTTTCATTTGAGTTTAGTATAATTTTATGATACCCTGGTTAATTTTTTAAAGTGTTATAAAATCAATTATAAATTTAAAATTTGTATTTATTTAGTAAAGGATGATTTTAATTAAAAATAAAATTTTTCATATTTAGAAAATTACATTCATAAAATGGAATTAATTTTTTAATTATATATGTCAAAAAATGTTTATCGTGAAATATTGATATTTTTCAAAAAATCTGGAATTTTGTGAATAATAAAATATGATAATTTACGATAAATGTTAAATACCTGAATTTTTGAGTCATTATTGATGTAAGGATGAGGTAATAACCCTTAGATAAGACTCAAATGAAAAAGTTACTATATTTGGTCATATGAATCAACACTATTTATTTTCTTGAGAAAAATAATAAAATAATGAATTAAATAGTGAGGAATCACCCCTCCCCTCCACTATATAAACAACCCTACATCCCTTATTCTCCTTAGTTATATAAGACTTGGAAGTTGTAAATGTTATGACCAAATAATATTAAAAAGTCTATCATCATTTACAATAGATATTGGTATTACCATAATATCGAAACCCATTTCCCTAAGGAGGTTCACAAGGAAGAGTATTCAAGAGGTAAAATCCTCTTCCATTCCCTTTTATTTTCTTTTAATGTTATTTCGTTTATTATAATCTCCTCGCCTCCTCTTTCAAAATTATCATGATAAAACCAGTATCATATATATATATATATATAATAATTATATCACGTTAATGTAATACCCATTATAAATATCCTTACTTTATCTCTTTTAATTTAAAAATGAAATCATTGTCAGGGAGGTGCCGATTTGCAACCTTTGTGGATGACAAACTTTCGTTCTTAAATTTATTCTTAAAGTATGATCATGATAACATTTTTTGGTTAAAAAAGAATAAAATATTTTTATTATAACCTTTTTAATGATCTGGACCTATTATATAAACACAATACTAATTCATACATTAAAACTAGTTTGTGATGATCAAAAACTGCCAAAATAATCTAAATGATTATCACCTGTGTTTTATCTAACAACTCATCCTCATAACATATATACAAATGAATTATATAACCATTAAATCTTATGTATGTTCATTAGTATCATATAAAATCAATTATGGATAATTATATCCATTCCACATGAACTACATTACTTAATAATAAGAGAACCAATCATGAAAACCAAATAAACGAACACCCCTAAATGATAAAATTGTATCATATAACTCATCAAAAAGACCATAAATAAACCTAATAAAATTATATCAAATAAGTTGAATGTATAAAATAATTAATTAATGAATTAATGGATTTAGTTTTATTATCTAGGATGTTAAGTTCAAGTGAAAAACACATTCAGACATAAGGTAAGGGTTTTCTCATCTCACTTCCATTTTTTGAGATATTCCTTATTCCCCACTATTTCTTATTCATGGGGATATTTATACTAACAATTTATGTATCATATGATGAATATATTTATTTTAATTGTATTAAATTTATTATTTTATGATTATTAATCTTGTGGAATACGATTCGATTGACTAAAAACTGGTACGAGATTCTACCAAAACCCCCATTTTTTCCATTGGGTTACTATTTCACTACATTTACTCACATGTAATCCTTCATTATTTTTGTATATTTCCTAGAAATTATGTATATATGTTCCTAAGTCATATATCAAGATCAAATAATCTTTATTTTTTGGGGATATATATGTTTAAAAAGGTCCCCTTCTCAATTATTCTCGATAAAGAAGCCACATTCAAGAGAATTTATCGATTTCATTCCTATTTTCAAGTTCACTCCAGAATCTATTTTAAGAAAAAATTATTTTTATAAAATCACCCATTTTATCATGAAAAAATTTCTAGTTTAATTATTGTTTTTATGAAAACAAATATTTCTTTTTTCTATAAAATATCTTTAATCGTTTCCTTAAACCACATTAAAATGTTTTATCTATAAAGTTTCTTTAATTTTTTTACATTATTTCTCTTCAATGGGACATAATTAATGCCTAAAATATAATTTAAATATCCTTAAATTTTATTTTATGGGATATAAATTTTTACAATATGAATTTTTAACAAATACAAATGATTTTTGAAAATAATTTTTTTTTCCGAAGTAAAACAGGGTTTTCTAAGTTTGAGTGTGGATGTTCTACCTTGATTACATTCACCATAATAATTAGAATGGTTAGTGATTATTTTAATAAATTGGGGTAAGTAATTTACATTTAATTTTTATTTGTTGTATATGTTTAACCCTTCAATATGAAGAATTCATTGGACTTAGTAAGTGATGGGTGGGGACCACTATAGTCTCATGATACAAACTAGTTTTAGTTTTTACCCATTTATGTATGGTATTGGTAGGATGACTTGAAAGAATGGTTATTATGTCCCAAAATATGAATTAACTTATTATGAATCAAGTTATTTATTTTCCATGGGATTATTCGACAAGTATAATATCCATGGTTTTGTTTTATTATTGAATTATTTATTCAAATTTTATTCCTTCCATATTATTCTCAAGATTTTTTTTAATGGAATGCGTACTTTTATTTACTCATCATGCCTTATTATTTATTCTTCCAGTATTTTACATACACTTAATGAGAATATGATATCACCCCTTTCTTATGTTTAATTTCCATAGGTTATGAAGAAGAAAATGTTGAATAAACTCTCAAGGATGTATTTAATTTCATTTTAAATTGTATCATGTTTTATTTACTTTTACCAATGTGTTTTGGGTATCAAGAGTGTAATATGGTATTCTAAGATAACTAAAATAATCGATCCTTCAAGACATCATTTCTTGTAATCATGACACTATAATATAATAATGCACCAACTCTGGGATTCTGGGGTCAGGACGTTATAATTGGTATTAGAAGAATTTTAGTAGTAACCTTGGAAACTTGATTTATAAAATTAGGAAACATAACCATAATATATAATTTAAGGATAATTATATAATAACATTCAAGAATTTTTATAAGGTATAGATTATGTGGTTCTTCTAATAATTACATACCTATCTAGATGCTACAAGTGGATGTGGTTCGAAAAGAGGTGTACCTATGGGTTAAAAATCCCACAAGGTGTCCCAAGACTGACTTGGGTTAACTTGGTACATGGAAACATGCCTTATTGCACATATAGTTTGACAATCCTAGGGGATATGCTTCGGATAATTAAAATTTTATTTACAAACCATTATAAAGGATTTGAATGTGCACATGTCCTCAAAGAAACTATGTTTATCATTACGAGATTAGCTGCACATAAAAATTTAATTTATTTAAATTATTTCACTAGTATTGGTATTACACATTATTTTTCATAATGTTATGATCTAATCTAGTATATTATATTGTTTAAAAATGTAACCCACAAAAAGGAATGGTAACCAAATCAATGAACATAATCTATAGATTAAGAATGATTGTTTCGTCTATAGGTTTAAGCCAATCCCTCAAAGGGAACTCTTCGCTAAAAAATTATCATCATATGAGGGATATTATAATTTCCTAAAAAGAAAGGGAATGAGTTTTATATGTATCATGTCTTCAAAAGGATGCAATAGAAGAAGATGAATACATGGAAAAAAATATATAAAGGGGAGATGGGAAAGAAGTATTTTCCTATATGGGTAATTATGGAAGGAAACACCATTAAATATGATTAAAAGGAACAATTGTTTGATACTAGTGTGGAGAGAAAGTCCACCATTCTTATGATTTTAAGGGTAAGAAAAACTTTTCCAATATACAATGCTTTAACTTCAAGGAGACGAGGAACAACACAAATCAATGTCCCAATTTTTATGGAAATATAGATAAAAAAAGTAAAAAGGATCATGTTCAATAGTTTTTTGTTACTACTATTGAAACTGAATAAGTAATTTATTTGTGTTATTGGATCTAATAATTATGTTATGATTATAAGAGTTATAATATACATAAGTATTTTAGTACAATACTAATTCATTAAGGATTTAATAATGTTATGTACCAAAGAAAAGTGACTCTGTATAATGTTAATATATTGGGAAAGTATATGGTTGAGAGAAAATGACCCTTAATATGTTCTTGGTAATGAGATATAGATTTTGAAATAAAGAGATAATTGTTTTGGATAATATAAATTGTATATCACTCACTATCTTGGATCAAAGTAATGGACTACTAACAAAGTGGTTTTTGTTATCATTGGTAGAGTCTACAATATTCTGGATTTAAGGAATATATCCAAAATTTTAGGATATATATAATGAATAAGTAAACATAAATGCATTCAATAAGGTTTTAAAGTAATTCATGTTATTACCATGCTTTAAGGTAATAAAAGGACAATGGAGTAACAAGTTTTTACATTATGTTTAAGGTACAATTCATGTTCTTTAGTAAGTTAATTATGAAAATTCAATTGAATTATTTCTAAAGTGTTGGATACTGATATATTGAAAAAGTTAACCATTTATTAAATAAATGAATTTGATCTTTTGAAAGGGGTTTAGAGATTATTTTACCCAATGATACCACTTGTGCTATGAAATAAATTAAGAAGAGTTAGAGTCTCAACTAAAGGATAAGATTGTATTTATAGAAATGTATCAAGTAAACATATTTCCATACATTATTATTGAGTGAAATAATTTCTCAACATTAGGGAAAGGATCTTGAAATGAAAAACTTTTTTTTCTAGTACCTTCTTTTCTGATGTGGGTTTTCAAAAAATTCATTTTCTTGTATCATATTCTTTTTTCTTTTTGAAGTGAAATTTTAAATTGTGAAGATGTAATTTATTGAAGGATAGAAGAATGTAACACCCTACAGATTTAAAAATAAATTTTGTATAGAATGTATTGCACACATAACTGAGTCTCTATGAAACAACAATTTGCTATTATAATTTTTAAAACAAGATAGTTAGAACCTAGATCGTAAACATAATTCTTCAACTTTTGTATTCTGAATTTCTAAAAATAGACATAAATGGTTGCAATCAATAATATATTTAGAGTCTGATAAGATCTACTTAATTTTTTGTGAATAGTAACTTGACCCTTTTGAATAGTAATGTTACACTTATGAATAGTAATATAACCCTTATGAATAGTAACCCAACCAAATGAATAGTTTTATCACCCTTTAAATTCTAAATAAAATTTAGTCACCTTTAAAATGAATGTATGATATTAATATATTATTGTATAAGTAAATTAATATTTTAAAAATTAATATTTGAATGATGGTATTATTATGAGTCATAAATATTTATTTACAATTTTATAATTAAAAAAATGAGTTAAAAAATAAGTTTTTATAAAATTTATTCATAAATCAATATTTTATTTTCATATTATTTTAGGATAATTTTATGAGACCTTAGTTAATTTTTCATAATGTTATAAAATCAAGTTATAGAAATAAAATCTGTATTTTTTGAGTAAATAATGTTTTTAATTAAAAATAAAATTCCTCATATATAGAAAATTATTTTCATAAGGTGGAGATCATTTTTTAATTCTATAGGTCAAAAAATAGTTAGGGTAAATTTTTTATATTTTTCTAAAATGCTTGAATTTCTTTAATAGTAAAATATGATAATTTACGATAAATGATAAAAACATGAATTTTTGAGTAATTGATGATGTAAGGTTGGGGTAAGAACAATTAGTTATAACTCACATTAAATATTTATTGTATTTTGTCACAATAATGAACATGATTGCTTATGCTGTAAAATAATAATAATATAATGAATTAAATAATGAGAAATCACCCCTCTCCTCCACTATATAAACCACCCCTCACCCCCTCTTATCCTCACTCATATAAACCTTGATGTTTTTCAGTGTTCTGCCCAAATACTCTTCCCTAGTCTCCCCTAACATCCTTGAGCTCTTGGTCTTACCAAAAGACCAAAACCTCTTTCCATAAGGAGGTTCTCAAGGAAGAGTATTCAGGATGAAAAATCCTCTTCCTTTCCCTTTTATTTTCTTTTCATGTTCTTACTTTTATTATACTCTCCTAAAATACTCTATCAAAATGTTAATGATAAATTAAGAATTATCTATATTATGCAATTATATCATGTTAATTTATTACCCAGCATCAATCTTCTTACTCGCTCTCTTTTAATTTAAAAAAGAAATCATCGTCCGGGAGGGGCTGATTTACATCCTTTGTAAACGATGAACATTTGTTCTCAACATTATTCTTCAAGGCTGGTCATGATACAATTTTTATGGTTAAAATAGGCTATTATATGTGTGTTATAACCTGTTTAATTTGGTGGAATAGTATATATACACAATACTAATTCATACAAAAAACTAGTTCATGATATTCAAAAACCACCAAAATAATACAAATGATTATCACTAATGTTTTTTCTAAAAACTCTTCCTCCTACCATATAAAAAATTAACTATATAACCATTAAATATTATATATTTTCATTAGTAACATATAAAATCAATTATAGATAATTATATCCATTCCCCATGATCTCCATTACTTAAAAATAAGCAAACCAATCATGAAAACCATTGAAATTAACACTCCTGAATGATAAAATTGTATCGTATAACTCATAAAAAGGAGAATAAATATACTTAATAAAACTACAAAAAATAAATTAAATGTATAAAATTTTCATAATTAATTAATAAATGGATTTAATTTGATTATCTAGGACATTATGGCAAGTTCAGAACACATTCAAACAAAAGATAAGGGTTTTATAATCTCACTTACATTTTTGTTAGGTATTCCTTATTCACAACTATTTATTATGTATGGTGTATGTATACTACCCATTGATGTATCATATCATGATTCTATTTATTTTTATGGTATTAAATTTATAATTTTATGATTATCAGTCTTGGGGCATATGATTTAATTGATTACAAACACGGAAGGGATTCTTCACGAACCCTTATTTTTTCCTTCAGGTCACTCTTTCACTACCTTTACTGAAAAGTAATGATTAATTATTTCTAAATATTTCTTATAAATTTTGTGAATATGTTCAAAATATATATATCTAGATCAAATAATCTTTACTTTATGTGGATATACATGTTTTCAAAGGCCCCCTTCTCAATTCAACTTCATAAAAAAGCCCGATTTAAGGGAACTTCATGATTTCATTCCCATTATCAAGTGAAAACAACAATTTTTTTAAGATGAAATTGTTTTTATAAAATAAATAATTTTATCATTAAAAACATTAATGGTTTATTTCTATTTTTATGAAAACAAATATTCCTTTTCTCGATAAAATATCTTGAATATTTTCCTTAAACCACACTAAAATGTTTTATTTCTAATGTTTCATAAAAACTAGTTTTACCTGATATCACTTCAATGGGAAATCACTTATGCCTAAAATAAAACATCATGTTTATTAACTTTTATTTTATGTGATATACATTTTTACAATTTGATTTTATGGAAAATACAAATAATTTTCCAAACAACTCTTCTTTCCGAAGTAAAAAAGGGGTTTTCTCATATCACTTTTACTTCTGTGAGAAATATGATTTGTTCCCCACTTATTTATTATGTGTGTTATGAATTTAATTACCTATTATATATCATATCAATAATATCATTATTCTAATAATATTTTAAGGTATTATTATTTGAATGTTTCAAAGTGTTATGAGGCACTTGGGAAAGTTTAAAGATTAATTTCCTTTAGGATTTATAAATGGTATATCCATCTATGATAAATTACTTTGTTGTATCTTATATTCATTTAGGGTTATATATTATGATACCATATACCATATATTTTATATGTTTTTATGATTAGTTTGACTTTGTATTTTCTATCTTGAGACCATTCACCACACTACTATGAATGGTAAGTGATTATGATTATAAACTGGGGAAATTTATTTGCATTTGATGTGTATATATTCTTTATGTTTCTACATTTAATATGAGGAATGAATTGTACTTAGTAAGTGATGGTTCTATCCCACAATAGCCCCTAGATGAATTATTATCTCTCATGAGACATACTAGTTTGGGTTTTCAACTGTTTATGTATGGTCTTGGCATGAGTCCTTGACAGATTGGTTATGATGTCCGACATTATGCATTCCCTCATTATAGAACTAGTAATGGTTATTCCATGTGATTATTTGACTAGTATAATATCCATGGTTATGTTTTATTATGACATTATTTTTTAATATTTTATTCCTATCATATTATTCTCAAGATTATGTTTTAATGACATGTGTACTTTTATTTATTCACTATATTTTATTATCTATGCTTCTGATATATTATTCATCCTTACTGAGCATCTGAGATCACCCCTTTATTATTCTTCCTTTACCCAAGTTATGAATAAGAGAAAATTTAATAATCTTTCATGGTTACAGTTTATTTCATTTTATATTGTATCATGTTTTATTTATATTTTCCAATTTATTATGGGTATCAAGAGTGTAATAATGTTTTCCAACATTACTAAACTAATCGTTCCTTTGAGATTTCATTCCTTGTAATCATGCTACTGTAATAGAAAAATAGATCATCTACGAGCTTCTGGGGATGGGGCATTACACTATTCAACCTCAATGTTAATTACTATTATACTTTTCTACTACAAAATGGAAGCACTCCACTCCTTGGTTAAACATGAAAATAAGGTTCCCAAGTGTCTTATTATAGGAAATGTGGATAGTGGTTTTAGGAAAATTAATTTTTTTAATACCACTAGTGTTTTTTTAATAATAAAAATACTAATATAGAAATTAAGAAAAGAAAATAGTCATATTTCTACCCCTTCAATATCTCTTTGTAAATTTTGGATGTCATTTGACTTATATAATAGAAGATATTACTAAAATTCTGAATAATACTCATGAAATTTAGATGTTTTATATTTTTGGAAAGATCACTTTGGATGGAACAGAAATAAAAAAATTTAGATTGGGTGTATTCTTAAGAGTTATAGAAAAAACAAAAAGAGATCCTACAATTTTTTTTCATATTTGTTTTGACAAAGTTTTATTAATCTATAAATCAGTTCACCTATCTTCTCACGTTTCCAAGCAATTTGGACCATTTTCTCCTAATTCATCTTGGGATCTTGAACTAATATCCACTAAAATTATAAAAATAAAAAGATTAAAATCTATATTGAAAATTTTATTTAAAAATATCTAACCAAAATAATAGGGAAGTGATATTTATTATTAAAATGTAATTTTTAATTTGAAAGTAGTTTAAATCAGTGGCTTAAAGATGGAAAAGCATAGTGAATTGTGGTATGATATGTGAGTCAAAGATTATTTATATGAGTATCATGAAGGAGACCTTAAAGAATGTTAATTTTATTTGATAGTTGATAAAATCTACCAAAAGTTGGTAAAGGGTGTAGAAATACCATTGAATCTGAATCTTGAGTTTGAAGTGGGTGATCCGATGTTCTTGTGTGTTTTTACGAGGTTGGGATGACTTCATGTTTTATGAGAGGAAATGTTAGTACCTAGGTATATAAGACCGTTTGAGATAGTGTAAATAGTTTCTCTAGTTTAATATAAAATATATATACTATAGTGATGCACTGGAATGCACAATATATTCCATGTATCACAACTTCAATAATGCTATCCCAATCCATCTCATGGGCTCAACACTAATGATGTCAATATTGAATTAAATAGTTCTATTAATAAGAATCTAGTTTTTATAGTTGATCATAGTGAAAAGACACTATATGGTAGTAAATTCCCCCTTGTGTATGTGTAGTTTTGGAATCAGAATATATTTTAGAATACTTGGGAGTTAGAGATAGATATGCAGGATTAGTAGAAATTTTTTCCACTAATGAGGCCTAGTGACTTTTAGAGAATCATCGTGAGGAAAACCACATTATGGTGGGGAGGTTGTAAAACCATAGGATTTTTTTAATGAATGAACATTGTCAATTTCTTTCCATTCCTTTTCTTTTTCTTTGTTTTTTATGCATTGGTGTTTGTTTTTGGGTGTTGGATATGTTTGATAAGTATCATGGGTGACTATAGTGTCTTATAAGTTATTTTGGGAGCTTGATAGGTGCATGGAGGTCCTATAGGATCACCATGGATTCTCATAAGTTTTGTTAGTCCTTGTTCTTACCATTTTGATCAACTATAGGGATCTCCACACTATGGATATTCCTCTTATGAGGGGGGATTTTTTATTTTGAGGAATAATGAGTATGTCCCTTATAATGGTGCATACCACTATCCATTTTGATATAGACTAGGACTTTGGGAAAAGACCTTGGTGATATTCAAGTTATAGAGCTAGCCGGGGTACTGAAGGGGGGAATTAGTGGAAATGGGAGACACAAAATATCATGGGTGGGAATTTTAATTGGGGTGGCTATGGCCTACACAACCAAATCACCAAGAAATAATGTGTGAAAAACTATTCCATGGTCCATTATTGATGGGAATTTTGATAGGGAGGCCCTATAGTGATAAATTTTTATGGTAAATATCCCATCATAGAAATTTGGTAGAAATTGTTTTTGAGGTGAGGAAGACCACTATGAGGATCCTCAACTTTGGAAATTTCAATTTGGACCATGGGGATCTCAGATTCATATATTTGGTAGTGGTGATTAATTTTAATCCTTTTAAAATATGTAAATTTCCATTCCCCTTTCCTGATTGAAGATATTTCAATCCTATTTTATCCATATTTTAGAGGACATTGAAAATCCTCAATGTAATATCTTCCTTAGTCACTATGTTTTGGAAATTTCTCTCTCGATTCATGGATGAATCATTTACTGTTAACTATGATTGAGAGTTTTAGGTAAGGATATCACTTCTTGTTGAATATTTCTAGATTTCTTTCACTGGGAAGTGGTTTCACACCATTTGATGTCTAATTATCCCCACTTCAAGGTGTTCATCTAGTTCATCATTATTTTATTTTAGCATAAATAAAATGCTAGTGTTCAGCAGGTTAACATGTATGAGTATATAATAGATATTCTTGAAGCTATCCCATAAAATCCTAACCATTTTAGTAATGTTTGTGTTTTATGATTTCCCTGACATACCACACAGTTGAAATAAAATATAATTAAGAGTTTTATAGACCTAATTAATGAAACTAAACCTCTACCTCAGATGTGAGTATTCTATTAATGAGTATAGACTAAAATTATGTCCACCTAGATTATTTTTCTTGACCTTAGAGATTAAATGGGTGATTTAAGGGGGATACCCAAGGGGTGCCATGGATTTATGTGAATTTATATGTGAGTTTGGTATTCTTAAGATGTAATGAATGATTCCGTTTACATAATTATGGTATAATACCTTAAATAAATACATTGAATGAGGAGATAAATGGTTGTAATATTGGTTTGTAAAGCCTTGGACACACTCACTGGATTTAGATTATGACCATCAGTTTTGAATTCGCTTGACACCCTCCTTGGACTCAGATTATTTCAATAATAATGGAATACCTTTGACATGATCCTTGGATTTAGTTGTGTCACTATGGTCACTATTATCATTGACATCCATCACATCCCAAAAGAAATTATAGTCAATCAAGGTTATTACCTAGGAGGCCAAGAATTGACATAGGTATTTTTATTAAATTTTCTTTATTTTATTATGTACATCAATATGCACTATACTATCATGATTGATATAATTTAGTAACAATTGGTGGTGGATGATTAAGTCATACTCACATCCTTAATGGTATTCTATTTAGTACCTGAGCATAACTTTTATTTGGGGGGGTTGAACAAGGATAATTTCAATATGATAGATTATTGATTTGGTAATGTTATAATGAAGCATAAAAGTTTGGAACTAGTTTAGGAATCAAGATCATTTTCAATTGAGTTTCCAAGTTTTTCTAGGATGTCTCTGTGTATGATTTTACCTAGATGTATGAATGTTTGAAATTGTATAGAAACCATTTTGGATCACCCTAGGTTATGTTAATTTATTATTTCTCATCATGGTGTCTCTTAACTAATTTATCTGGATGTATATAATTTTTATTATTTCCACTATTATTTGAATCAAATATGTGGGTACAATCTCTCCACCATACCACCTTAGAACGTCAATACTAGTTGAAAAAAATTTGGTGTATGGGGAGGAACACCTAAAGTAATGTATAAGATCAGACACTGACATCAATGAGTGAGCTTAGGATGAAAGACATTACATGTGATATACTCTATTATTTCACTACCTTATAATGGTTCCCAATATAAATAAGTCACTAATTGTCTTTAATCTTACCTCTCTGTATTCCTTAAGATTCCCACTAGGGGTTGGGTCTTGGGTGGTACTTTGGGGAGACTATACCCCCATATCAGAGTAAAATTAGTAGTATAAAAGTAACAAAACCACATATATCACCACAATAATCATCATAGTAGACATAAGAAATAAAAAAATCTTTCTTGAATAAATGAACTTGAAATTCCATATAGTCATACAAACTCATGGTCATGCCATTACACATAGATTGATCACCCATTGGGATCATCATATAAATCAGATAAATAGAAGTATAAAATATAATATATTATACTATATCTGGGATTCCTACCTTATCCATTGAGTTACAATCCATTTAAGAAACTCAACTATCCCTACCGAGGCCTTTCTAAGATCTTGTTATCTCTTAGGCACCTTTCTCAATACATTTGACACAAATAATAAATTCTGTAAAATTATATTTAATCATTAAGTTCATTATAAAAACTTATATTTAGTTTATAAATTAATTAATTAAGGCACAATTTCTTAACAACTCATCCAATGCTCATACACCATCAAAACTGCAACTAGCTACCCATGGAAAGTGAATAAAACCATCTCTAAACTATCCAAGAAAAATTCCTAATAATTATAACAAATTTAATGGTAAATTTAACATAATTTATGACAACACCAAAATAAAATCCCAGATTAGTTTACCTTTAATGAAATGTTGTGTGATTATGTGAAATCATTGTCACATGACATCCTCTACCCATTACATGAAAATTATAATTCAATTTAAATTATTTCAATAATATCCATTGAAATTGTCTCTAAAAAACACTAGATGGAGAAACCAAAGTTATAGAAAATCAGGGTAGAAGGAGAAGCGAGATAAAAGAGATACCATACCCTGTCTTCATGCAAGGAAACACCAATGGTCCACCCATATCAAAGGGATAAAATGTGATAGATTAGGACATCCAATGAGGTATCCCCAATCATTTGGTCCACTAAAACTGAGGGGTTCTTGGGGGTGCATCCTAAAGGACCATGATAAAATTACAAAAATACCCCTATAAAAAGTGGTCATAAACACTAGTTAATGTAATTAATAAGGGTTCATACTATAAATCATCCTCTAGTAAGAGGGACCATAACTCTACCTCAACACATTCATAGGGAGATTCCTAGGGATACATCATTAATTCTATTGGGTAGAATATCATTACCCATCTATCCAATTAATGGTATGAAATTAACACATGGAAGGTCATTTATTACATAACCATTACTCATTATGCAGTGAATGGACTGATGCTTTAATTTTTAGCAACTCGTCCACTCAAACACTACTTCAATATGACCAAAAATTACAAGACACCCCCTGAGACTCAAATCAAAACCATAAAACCATTTATGGATGTTCAAATACTCCAAATCCAAATCAGATTCTTAATTATCAAAAAAACCCCTCAATAAAACATAATTTCAAACTTATTCGTAAATTCATATATCTTAAAGGAGTAGAGTTTTTACAAACTTCCCACCATAATAGATATCATCCTTGAGAAGTCCGAATGGTCATTAACCATTAACTATGAACTACATTAGTTATTAATTCATGATAAACTCATTTTTTTCTACTTTGAAGCTCCAAATGATCTTTCAATACACATTTCTAAATTCATGGTGTATTATTTATCCAAAACAAAGCCACCACTCATCACCATTAGTGAAAAAACCAAGATAATACCCCACAAAACCCATTTATCCCAATACACTAGGTAGTCCATGGTGAATTAATCTATACTATTATAACATTCCCCAATATAATACAAAAATTTTATTTAATGATTGTAGTCCATAGTGATCTTACCCATTAGAATCACCTATCGAAGCACAATTTCAATAGTCCATTGACCCAATTAATGTAGTTTGAATCTCACCACACCCAAATACATTAACGAATAATGTACATGACTTTTATTGACGAATTTTACAAAAACAGTATAAGCTGCACTCACCAATGATCCTCCTCATTACCAGATCTCGATTCAATAACTCTCAACGACATACTGAGATCACCCAAAAAAATTTATTGATGTGAAAACCTATAATTTTGAATTATTCAATGGTTAGATAATGGAATGAAGAAACAGGTCATTATGATCTCACCCTAAGTAACAACATTCCATTGATCTACCACATACTTATATAAAATCAAAACCATCCTGATCCTGGGGTTTTTATAGAGACTCCATCTAATACTACCCCAAAATTCCATATCAAGTATAAAAGAAAAAAAAATATAAAATTTGAATTATATTCACACTATAATCCTAGAACCATATCAAACTGGAACCAACTAATGTTACTACACCCACTAGCATACCTACATGAGGGTCATTCCTCCATAGCCCACATTATATACTTTATGATACATAATGACTAGATCCAGTTTTTATACTCATCGTTGAGAACCAACATGAAACCCCAACTTCTAATTGTGCTTGGATAACTAGAACATCCTCATTAACAAACACCAAAGTTAAATCTACAAAAAGGATACATACTCCATGAGCAGTTCACCACTCCCCAACATATGGATTTACTTATACCATTCATTATGAACAACCAATATAGGTTTCCCTATTACACAGGCTTTTCTCCTCCAAATCCATGCCCATCTATATAGTCAATTCCAAACAATGAATCATATATGATGTCTATATTATTCTAATGAAAAACCTTCCATTTTTTATTTAATACATAAGAAACCAAGACCTTATTTTTTTTGAAACCATTGGTCCTTTTCCCATACAAAACCTCTCTCTGATGAAAAATTTATTGATACCATTCATATCCAACAAAATAGGTATAAACTCCAATATGATCAAATCATATAAACAAACCCATTAAATCATGATTCATATTTTATAAATCAAATAATAGCAATCCAAAACCAAAAATGTTACCCCTTTCTTGTTAGTATTATTATTCTAGAATCATCATAAATTATCCTATTTAAAATTGATTTGTTTCATCTATATCATGATCTATGCACAATCACATACCAGATCACATGTCATTCTAAAACCAGAAGTTCCTACCCATGCTTAATCTATAATATATCCAACCACATCAATAAAAATCCTCTATCTCATTATTAATGAAACTCGATGTCATCAAAGTCAAGTATCCTTCCAATACTTCCCTAAAAACTACAGGTTGATACCAAATCACCTCAAGTTACATAAGAAATCCAAAAGCTATCACATGCTCATAAAATAAACCTAGTAACACCACCTATTCAATAATTTCTTGAAATAAATCATCTACCAACTTTCTATATCAAAGGACACACAAAAGTCGAGGATAACCCCTTTCTGGGGTTTACCCCATATAGAATACCTTATATGACCCACAATTTTTGATTCACTAATATCTCAATGTACTTTTCAAGGTAATAGGTGTCCCAATAATCCCATTTACCAAAAAATATAGGATAGAACACATGATGAACATATCTAATCCTATCTCAATTATCACCTAAAAAGTCATTTTCCAAAACAAACCCAGTCTAGGATATCGGATATACATCTTAGGAATCAAATTCCAACCCATCAACATACTAGGGAATTGATTGTCATTAGGAATCCACATATAGAACTACCACAATGAGAACTATGATGTCAAACCGATCATCATTGAGCCTCTATATACAATAACTACCCTCTCAAGGATCACATTCTGATTCATCAAAATATATATACATAACATCATTATCCCATGATGATTTATGTAGAGTTACCTATAGTCATATGGCTTGTTTAAGTATAATTCCACCAAAAAGCTATATTGTAAAACATCATATTGGTTATTTCAAATAAATTAAATATCCAACCCAATTTTATTTTCAGAACTATCCGACAACTAGAACAACGGTTTTATGTCCATATCATTAAATGCTTGTACCAACTTACTAGGGTCATTGCAATTACCTTATAAAAGAGACTAAATTTATATAATCATTGTGGAATATCACTATGTATAATTAACATGAAATGTCATCAAAACAAAACATGCAATGGACCATATGAGAGGAAATACCCCACCATGTTATATAAATAAACTTAATACAATTTTTTTCATACACTTTACAAAACTGAACCATAATTGATAGTTTTATCAATCACTCACAGGCATGAGAATGTCATGTGAATCCAACTTAAAAAATATGATCCATGTACATGGACTCTTTTCCTAAACTGAAGATCCAAAAACCATATTAAAACATGAAAGTCAAAAATCCAGTGCATCATACTAGAAAAAATCATACAACCATAAAAACAAAAACAAAGAACAACAATCCAATATCCCAGTCAATCTAGATATCTTACTTGAAGCGGGGTTCTTGATTTACCAGTTTGATATACTCCAAAATATACCACACATTAATATACTTCCTCCCACTATATCCTGAAATTATAATACAAAACAACACTCTAATACACTCCATGTTACATGCGACATAAAATAAATGATACCACATTGTAACATCCTCCCCAATTTTGTGACCACTAAACTATGCATGGATCAGATAAGTCTCTAATTAGTAATAGGGACACCTCCATCATTCTTCAGATGAAACATCCCAAGCTTCCACGGTACACTTTCTTTGAATAATATAGTAGCGTGTGTTGTACGCAACCTTGAGTTTTAACACACACCACAACCAATCAAACTAGCCGTTATGAATAGTAATACCTACTTTTTAAAATTATATATATTTTATATTTTAAAATGGACTTCATATTTGGATTCGGAATATCGAATTTAGCCTAAGGTGAAATTTTGGTACATTTCGGATAACTTTCATATTTTGATGAATAGTGAAAATTACTAAATTTTAATTAAAAACAACTTTTTTAATCAAAATAATTAATAGTGATAAATTATGAATTTTAGTGGTTTTAAAGTATATTTAGAATATATTTTTACCATTTAATATAATTTTGGTCATTGGACATAATTTTACAATTAAACCGAACATAAACAAGTGTCAATCTTTTGATAGTTATTATCTCTTAAAAACACGCTTTTTGTTTTGACAGCGGGAATTAATTTTAAATTAATTTATGCCACTTCTGTGTTTAGAATTTAGGAAAATGGATTCCATATTTGGAATCAGGATGTTCAAATTGTGTAAATAGGTAACTTTTATTTTTAGACATTTTGAATAATTACTGCGGTAAATATTTTATTTACCATGGTTAAGGGTAAATCCGGTAAATAAGGGTTAAAAAAATAATATTATAATAATACTAAATTACCCTAAAACGTGTCTTAACCCTATTGGTTGATACATGGTCGACCATGGGCATCTTTGTGTCAATTTTGGGACCCCATGGATCCACTTGTAAGTGATAATGACACTTTATTTTAATTAAGTTAAAATGAATACAAAAATGACACAAGCATATATCTTTTAGAAAAAAAATTGTTACATAGGGTTATATAAGTTGGATTTTAGATTATAAATATTCATTAGAAATCTAAAAAGATTTCCTACATAATAATATTTTATTTAGACATTAAATAATTTATTTTATTTATGACACAATGATGATGCAGTAATTACTATAATAGTGAAAAATTAAAATAATTGATATTATAAATACCCAAAAAAATATAATATGAAACTTTTAATGAATTAAACTAATTTTCTAGGATAATATGATATATTAGGATTGATTTAATTTACTTTGTTCGAAGTAATCAATCTGTTATGAGTTTCAAAAAAATCAACTATTGAATAGTGTCAAAATTGACATAAAAGAGTTCTTAAAACAAATATTATATTATTAATTGATATTAAATTCCTAAAAATCTAAGGTTCGGCCAAGAGACTTATATCATGATAGGTTCATCATTAATGGACCACTTGGGGGTCGCTTGGATGTATATAGTAAGTTTATTAACCATATTATATAAAAATACAAAGAGACATTGTAAAAGTGAAACTAATTAACTTAGAGTTAATACTTAAAGATAAGGTTAATATAAGTACCCAAACCTGTCTAAATTCTATTGGTTGAGTGGTTTTCGACCTATCCCCACCTTAGCCTTTGAATAGTCAACTTTGGAGCCATTGGAAACCGAATATGAATTTATTATAAATTAATATTTCTAGCTTTTCCAAAGGTTCCCCTCACCCCTCTTATAAAAGGGCACTCCTCCTTCCCATTTCTTCACACCTTCAAAGCCTTTTGGTTCGGCCAAACTCTGCCCAAATACTCTCCCAACATCCCTCACTACAACCTAGAGGCCTTAGTTTGATCATAAAGCCAACCTAAGGAGCCCTTTTGATCAAATCAAAAGGAAGAACCCGAAGAAGAGGTAATGATTTCACCACCCTTTTCTAAGTTCCTTTCTTCTTCCACTTCCTCTTTCTTTGTTCTTACCATTCTAAAATAATACCTCCAGTATCTTACATATACTGTGATGTTATTATAAATATTGTACAACCATATTCAGTATTCTATCCACCCTTTGAATAACATGTCACCATACGTGTGTACGTACGGCTTACCGTCTCCACGTCGTGGTGTAATTGTTATTCAATATATTATTATTTGGATGGGTATAATAATGATGTGTAACTCATATAAATAATAAATATAACATTTTAATGATTCTGTATATATGATATACCATCCATTTATATATTATTTTAATATCAAAAGAATGATATTGTCGCTCGTGCGTACGTACGGACTACCGTCTCCACGAACGCGATGAGATTCATTCTCCATCGTATCCATTCAAGTATAATTATCATTTGATGATTTAAAAATGATTTTTAAGGACTTCATATCATTCTGGATATGAATAATATACAACCTATCCTTTACAAACATGTCTTACGTAACAAAACATATAAAAGACAACAAGTAAGTTAACACCCGATATAATGATAATACTACGATATTATTATCAAATCAATATTAAAAGATCATATATGATATCATATTAATGTATATGATTCTTGTATAATTTAATAACAATTATTTCACCATTATACAGGAGGTTAAACTACCCCAACCAAGGAAAAGTACAAGGTAAGGGTTATTTCACAATCTCTTCATTATCCGAGGTTGTTTATATGTAATAATCTACTGGGATCTCTTTATCATCCACATCCATGTTTCTTAAAAATGTATTTCAAAACATTTTTACTATTTACATGAATATGGGTTAAAGTCATTTATACCCTTGTTTGACTTTTTATAAGAGGTTTATAAAGGAATCTTTCCGTCGTTTTCAAAACAAGGTCCTTTTTAACCTTTTCGACAGAATTAAGGTAAGAATGTTTTTTTTAACTTATACGGCGGGTGCGGCTATTTTCCGCCGTTATAAAATCTTCAAAACTTCCCTTACAAGCTTATAAGAATATTTTCAAAGAAAATGTTTTATTTTATATGGATCTTAAATGATTTCAAAATAAAAAGAGATATTTCTTTAAAAAGAATTTTGATTTCATCTATGTCAACATCCTTTGATGGATTTTAAGATTATTTGAAGTTTATTTATTATGATACAAAACTTCTATATTTTATTGAAGGTTTTGTGATATGTTTGACTGTGGATGTGCTATTTTTATACCATTCATAGTTTATGGTGAAATTATTGACATTTCGTATGCTAGTTTTAATACGAATGTTTATGTTATGTTTAAACCTTTTCATATGGGAATGCATTGGACTTAATAAGTGACGGGTGGAGCCCGCTATAGCTCCTCGATGCATCGGTAGGTCTCATGAGACAAACTAGTGTCTTGGCACAAGGCCTTGACAAAATCTTATTTGTAGTCTTGGCACGAGGCCTTGGCTATGTGGTTATGATAGTCTGGCATTATGCATTCCAACATTATGAAAGTGGTTATTGATATTGCATGTGATTATTCGATTAGTAGAATATCCATGTGAATAAGTAAATGGCATTATTTCATTTTACTTTTTCCATACTATGTTGAAGTTCAATTTTAAAAGGCTTTTGTTTTAGTAATTCATTGCCTTAAATATTTATGATTATTTTGAATGTTCCGCTATATTGTTATCCTTACTGGGCATTTGAGCTCACCCCTTTTCTATGTTTTATTTTTCCCAGGTAGTGAAGAAGTAAATTATGAATGACTTGCAGGGATATTATGAGGCGTTAATAGTGTGGATATGAAGACTTTGTTGTTGTAGTAGTTTTTCACTTTGAAATGTAATGTAAAACTTTATGATTATATCTAGTGTTTACAAGGCTACTAAACCAATCGGTCTTTCGAGATTTGATCTTTCTTGTGATCATGCCAATGTTATGTAATAATGCACCGACTCTGGGTAACTGGGGTCGGGGCGTTACAGTTGGTATCAGAGGAATTTTAGTACAAACCTTGGAAGCTAGATTTAGATAAACTCTGATTAGAGCACGTAGACCTAAGATGAACTTTGAGGATTAATATAGAAGAACTTCCTAGAATTTTGGTATTGTAGAGATTTTGTGAGTTTTCCGAGCAATACATCCCTGTCTGGATACGAGCAGGTAGAGGCGGCTCTGGCACAGATGTACCTAGGGGTAAAACCCGAAAACACCGCTTTGAGCTAGACTCGAACGGGAACTGGTGCACGACAACGGGCCTTGCTGCACTCTTGGTTACGACACTCCCGGGGGATATGCTTAGGATAACTCTCATTATCTTTACAAATCATTATGAAGGGTTTATGAGTATATACTTCCTCAAAGAAAAACATTTTTATGATTATGGATTATATCCATAAATAGTTCAATTTATGTTAAGTGTTTTATAAGTATGGGATTATGTATTTTGATTCATAAACTGATCTAGTTTATGCCATTGTTTAGAAATGGCGCCTAGTGGAAGAAATGGAAACCGTATCAATGCGCACACTCCATGTAGGGATTTCCCTCCTGCTCAAGATAATTATAGTGGGGCTGGTGATGCAACTGGTGCCGATCAGCTAATCACCATACTGGGACAACTTACTCAGGTTATGAATAATAACCTTACCCGTATGGAGCACCCTGATCCGCAGCATGGAGGATCAATGTTAGATCGATTCATGAGACAACAACCACCAACGTTCAATGGGAGTACAAATCCCTTAGTAGCTGAGCAATGGATATTTTCCCTAGAGAAAATATTTCAGGCTTTGGGGAGTAGTGAAAGGGAAAAAGTTACCATGGCAGTTTACCGCCTCACTGGAGATGCTGATCAATGGTGGTCATTGATTTAAAACATGAAGGAAGATGATGAAGTATCAAACATGGAATGGAGGGAGTTCAAAGATCTGTTTTTAGAAAAATACTTTCCTCGCGACCATCGAGCAGATATGGAAAGGCAATTTCTGAGTCTGAGACAAAAGGAGGATGATAATGTCACAAAGTATGAGGCTAACTTTACAAGGTTAGCGAGGTACGCTGGTGATTATATTCGCAACCCAAGAAGTAAGATTGATCGTTTCTTTGATGGGTTAAAACCATTTCTCCGTCGAGCATTAGTCTCACAATCCTTTTCATCGTACGAAGACATTGTCTCATGTGCTATCAAGACCGAAAAGGAATTCTCTAAGTCTTATGACTTTAAAGCAAAGAAAGAGAAGAAGAGACCTGCTGATCAATCTGGGAATGGAAATAAGGGGAAGAAGGGAAAGGTTGAATATCCATCTTGTGGTAAGTGCGGGAAGAAACACCCCGGTGCTTGCCTGAAGGGAATGGGAGTCTGTTACAAGTGTGGTGAAAAAGGCCACCAAGCTCATGATTGCAAGGGGAAGAAGGAAGCTACCAATGTTCAGTGCTACAATTGCAGGGAGATGGGGCATTATGCAAATGCATGTCCTAAGCGTCAGGAGAACTTACCTCAGAAAAGGCCAAGGGATCAAGGCCAGGCTTATGCTATCACTACTACTGAGGTAGAAACTCCGAAAGACGTGGTGGCAGGTAATTTAATGGTTTCCTCAAGTTTAGCAAATGAATTATTTGATTCTGGATCATCGCATTGTTTCATATCTTCCTAGTTTGCTAAGAAAATTAGATATTTCCAATTTGATTTAATAAGGGAGTTGTCAGTTAAAACTCCTAAGGGAAGTATCGTTGCAACAAAGTTTTGTGAATCAGTCCCCATTAGAGCACATAAATTTTCTTTATCTGCTGATTTCATCGTCATACCTATGATTGAGTTTGATATAATCCTCGGTATGGACTGGCTTTCGGACTATGATGCGAAGATTTATTGTAAGAAGAAAGAGGTTACGATTCATGATGATAATGATAAGGAGCACCTTATTTTTAGAGCAGAATCGTCACCACCTAATTCTTATTTAGACCCACCCCCAGTAGCTCAACTTAATTCAATTATTGGGGAGGAAGAGAATGAAGTAACTATCGGTGAGGAAAGGAATGTTCAAATAGAGGATGTACCTGTTGTGAAAGAATTTGTAGATGTATTTCCGGAAGATTTACCTGGACATCCTCCAGAACGAGAAGTTGAGTTTTCTATTGATTTGATTCCTGGATCAAGGCCTATATCGAAGACCCCTTATAGAATGGCCACTGTAGAGTTAGTCGAACTAAAGAAACAACTAGAGGAATTGAGTAATAAGGGATTTATTCGCCCTAGTGTTTCTCCATGGGGAGCCCCTGTTCTTTTTGTTAAAAAGAAAGATGGATCTATGAGGTTATGTATTGACTACAGGGAGATCAATGCTATAACGATAAAGAACAAGTATCCCCTACCTCGTATTGATGATTTATTTGACCAACTGCATGGAGCTCAATACTTTTCAAAGATTGACCTTCGATCTGGATACCATCAGTTGTGTGTGAAGAAGGAAGACATTCCGAAAACAGCATTTTGAACCAGGTACGGGCATTACGAGTTTACTGTAATGCCGTTTGGATTGACCAATGCACCCTCTGTATTCATGGATCTGATGAATAGAGTTTTCAAGGAGTATCTCGATGAATTTGTGGTAGTATTTATTGATGATATATTGGTATACTCCAAAACCTATGAAGATCATGAAAATCACTTGCGCATTATCTTGAAGTCTCTGAGGAGGCATGAATTATATGGAAAGTTTAGCAAGTGTGAATTCTGGCTTCAGGAGATTTATTTTCTTGGCCATATTGTCTCTAAAGATGGAATCTCTGTTGATCCTTCTAAGACCAAGGCAATCCAAGAATGGCCAGCACCTACGAGTATAACTGAGGTATGTAGTTTTATTGGTTTGGCAGGTTATTATCGACGTTTCGTCCAGAATTTTGCCCGATTGGCAAACCCATTAACGAAGCTCACACGTAAAGGGGTTAAATTTGTTTGGACAAAAGAGTGTGAAGAATGTTTCGAAGAACTGAAGAGAAGATTAGTCAATGCTCCTATATTGACTCTACCATCGGGGAATGATGGGTTCGTTATTTATAGTGATGCATCAAAGAAAGGACTTGGCTGTGTCCTTATGCAGAATGATAGAGTTATTGCCTATGCATCACGACAGTTGAAAATTCATGAACAAAACTATCCTACTCATGATCTCGAGTTAGCAGCAGTGATCTTTGCTTTGAAGATATGGAGGCACTACCTCTATGGTGAAAAATGTGAGATTTATACTGATCACAAGAGTTTGAAGTATATTTTCTCACAAAAAGAACTCAACATGAGGCAAAGGAGATGGCTTGAATTACTCAAGGATTATGATTGTACGATACACTACCACCCGGGGAAGGCAAACAAGGTGGCAGATGCTTTGAGTAGAAAAGACCATGGAGTTTTGAACAATATGAGAATTGAAAGGGATCCAATTTTCATGGATCTAGAGAAGATGGACATGGGAATAACCAGGGAAGGTGAAACATCAATGCTTTTTCAAATGGTTGCCAAACCATCTTTACTAGAAAGGATTAAGAGTTCTCAGACCAATGATGAAGAATTCCAAAAGAAGATTAAAGCTGTGAATGATGGGAGATTGAGAGACTTTGTGTATGAAGATGGAATTTTGAAATTCGGGAAGAGACTTTGTGTTCCCGATTTACCTGATCTGAAAAGGGAATTGTTGGATGATGCTCATAGTTCCAATTTCTCTATACACCCTGGGAGCACCAAAATGTATAGAGATTTGAAGGAACATTTTTGGTGGGACAACATGAAGAGGGAGATTGCTGATTTTGTGTCAAGATGTATGGTTTGTCAACAAGTGAAAGCTGGAAGGCAACAGCCTGGAGGAGTCATGCAACCTCTTCCCATACCGGAGTGGAAATGGGACAATATTACGATGGACTTTGTCATGGGGCTACCAAAGACTCCTAGAAGGAACGATGCAATATGGGTTATTGTTGATCGTCTTACCAAGTCAGCACATTTTCTTGCTATAAGAGAAAATCTACCCCTGGAACGTCTAGCAAGACTATACATTAATGAAGTTGTGAGACTTCATGGTGTACCCCTATCGATTGTTTCTGATCGTGATCCCCGTTTTACTTCAAGATTCTGGAAAAGTCTTCAGAAATCCCTGGATACTGAACTTCATTTGAGCACTTCTTACCACCCTCAGACAGACGGACAATCAGAACGGACTATTCAAACCTTAGAAGACATGTTGAGATCTTGCTCACTTGATTTTCAGGGTATGTGGGATCAATATTTACCTCTGGTAGAATTTTCCTATAACAATAGCTTCCATTCGAGTATTCAGATGGCACCATATGAAGCGTTATACGGAAAGAGATGTCGTACACCAACCTGTTGGGATGACGTTGGTGAAAGATAACTTGTAGGCCCAGAACTGGTGGAGGAAACGGTGGAAAAGGTGAAAGTAATCCAAAATCACATCAAAGCAGCTCAAAGTAGGCAGAAGAGCTATGCCGATAATCGAAGGAAGGATTTGGAATTTCAAGTCGGTGATCATGTTTTCCTGAAGGTATCTCCGTGGAAGGGAGTCATACGTTTTGGTAAGAAAGGTAAATTGAGTCCCAGGTACATCGGACCTTTCGAAATTCTAGAACGAATTGGGGCTGTAGCTTACTGATTGGCAATGCCGCCAAGTCTCTCCAAAGTTCACGATGTGTTCCACGTATCTCTGTTGAGAAAATACATGCCTGACCCAACACATGTACTCACCTATGAGGAATTAGAACTGGAACCGGATCTGTCTTATTGTGAAGAGCCCGTCAGGATTCTTGATACAAGAGAACAAGTACTGAGAAACCGGACGACGCGTCTGGTAAAAGTTTTGTGGAGAAATCATAAGATGGAAGAGGCAACGTGGGAACCCGAGGAACTTATGATGAAGAACCACCCGAGTCTTTTTATGCAGTAATACCCTAGAAATTGCGAGGACGCAATTATTTGAAGGAGGGGAGAATGAAACATCCCAAGCTTCCACGGTACACTTTCTTTGAATAATATAGTAGCGTGTGTTGTACGCAACCTTGAGTTTTAACACACACCACAACCAATCAAACTAGCCGTTATGAATAGTAATACCTACTTTTTAAAATTATATATATTTTATATTTTAAAATGGACTTCATATTTGGATTCGGAATATCGAATTTAGCCTAAGGTGAAATTTTGGTACATTTCGGATAACTTTCATATTTTGATGAATAGTGAAAATTACTAAATTTTAATTAAAAACAACTTTTTTAATCAAAATAATTAATAGTGATAAATTATGAATTTTAGTGGTTTTAAAGTATATTTAGAATATATTTTTACCATTTAATACAATGTTGGTCATTGGACATAATTTTACAATTAAACCGAACATAAACAAGTGTCAATCTTTTGATAGTTATTATCTCTTAAAAACACGCTTTTTGTTTTGACAGCGGGAATTAATTTTAAATTAATTTCTGCCACTTCTGTGTTTAGAATTTAGGAAAATGGATTCCATATTTGGAATCAGGATGTTCAAATTGTGTAAATAGGTAACTTTTATTTTTAGACATTTTGAATAATTACTGCGGTAAATATTTTATTTACCATGGTTAAGGGTAAATCCGGTAAATAAGGGTTAAAAAAATAATATTATAATAATACTAAATTACCCTAAAACGTGTCTTAACCCTATTGGTTGATACATGGTCGACCATGGGCATCTTTGTGTCAATTTTGGGACCCCATGGATCCACTTGTAAGTGATAATGACACTTTATTTTAATTAAGTTAAAATGAATACAAAAATGACACAAGCATATATCTTTTAGAAAAACAATTGTTACATAGGGTTATATAAGTTGGATTTTAGATTATAAATATTCATTAGAAAGCTAAAAAGATTTCCTACATAATAATATTTTATTTAGACATTAAATAATTTATTTTATTTATGACACAATGATGATGCAGTAATTACTATAATAGTGAAAAATTAAAATAATTGATATTATAAATACCCAAAAAAATATAATATGAAACTTTTAATGAATTAAACTAATTTTCTAGGATAATATGATATATTAGGATTGATTTAATTTACTTTTTTCGAAGTAATCAATCTGTTATGAGTTTCAAAAAAATCAACTATTGAATAGTGTCAAAATTGACATAAAAGAGTTCTTAAAACAAATATTATATTATTAATTGATATTAAATTCCTAAAAATCTAAGGTTCGGCCAAGAGACTTATATCATGATAGGTTCATCATTAATGGACCACTTGGGGGTCGCTTGGATGTATATAGTAAGTTTATTAACCATATTATATAAAAATACAAAGAGACATTGTAAAAGTGAAACTAATTAACTTAGAGTTAATACTTAAAGATAAGGTTAATATAAGTACCCAAACCTGTCTAAATTCTATTGGTTGAGTGGTTTTCGACCTATCCCCACCTTAGCCTTTGAATAGTCAACTTTGGAGCCATTGGAAACCGAATATGAATTTATTATAAATTAATATTTCTAGCTTTTCCAAAGGTGCCCCTCACCCCTCTTATAAAAGGGCACTCCTCCTTCCCATTTCTTCACACCTTCAAAGCCTTTTGGTTCGGCCGAACTCTGCCCAAATACTCTCCCAACATCCCTCAATACAACCTAGATGCCTTAGTTTGATCAGAAAGCCAACCTAAGGAGCCCTTTTGATCAAATCAAAAGGAAGAACCCGAAGAAGAGGTAATGATTTCACCACCCTTTTCTAAGTTCCTTTCTTCTTCCACTTCCTCTTTCTTTGTTCTTACCATTCTAAAATAATAACTCCAGTATCTTACATATACTGTGATGTTATTATAAATATTGTACAACCATATTCAGTATTCTATCCACCCTTTGAATAACATGTCACCATACGTGTGTACGTACGGCTTACCGTCTCCACGTCGTGGTGTAATTGTTATTCAATATATTATTATTTGGATGGGTATAATAATGATGTGTAACTCATATAAATAATAAATATAACATGTTAATGATTATGTATATATGATATACCATCCATTTATATATTATTTTAATATCAAAAGAATGATATTGTCGCTCGTGCGTACGTACGGACTACCGTCTCCACGAACGCGATGAGATTCATTCTCCATCGTATCCATTCAAGTATAATTATCATTTGATGATTTAAAAATGATTTTTAAGGACTTCATATCATTCTGGATATGAATAATATACAACCTATCCTTTACAAACATGTCTTACGTAACAAAACATATAAAATAAAACAAGTAAGTTAACACCCGATATAATGATAATACTACGATATTATTATCAAATCAATATTAAAAGATCATATATGATATCATATTAATGTATATGATTCTTGAATAATTTAATAACAATTATTTCACCATTATACAGGAGGTTAAACTACCCCAACCAAGGAAAAGTACAAGGTAAGGGTTATTTCACAATCTCTTCATTATCCGAGGTTGTTTATATGTAATAATCTACTGGGATCTCTTTATCATCCACATCCATGTTTCTTAAAAATGTATTTCAAAACATTTTTACTATTTACATGAATATGGGTTAAAGTCATTTATACCCTTGTTTGAATTTTTATAAGAGGTTTATAAAGGAATCTTTCCGTCGTTTTCCAAACAAGGTCCTTTTTAACCTTTTCGACAGAATTAAGGTAAGAATGTTTTTTTAACTTATACGGCGGGTGCGGCTATTTTCCGCCGTTATAAAATCTTCAAAACTTCCCTTACAAGCTTATAAGAATATTTTCAAAGAAAATGTTTTATTTTATATGGATCTTAAAGGATTTCAAAATAAAAAGAGATATTTCTTTAAAAAGAATTTTGATTTAATCTATGTCAACATCCTTTGATGGATTTTAAGATTATTTGAAGTTTATTTATTATGATACAAAACTTCTATATTTTATTGAAGGTTTTGTGATATGTTTGACTGTGGATGTGCTATTTTTATACCATTCATAGTTTATGGTGAAATTATTGACATTTCGTATGCTAGTTTTAATACGAATGTTTATGTTATGTTTAAACCTTTTCATATGGGACTGCATTGGACTTAATAAGTGACGGGTGGAGCCCGCTATAGCTCCTCGATGCATCGGTAGGTCTCATGAGACAAACTAGTGTCTTGGCACAAGGCCTTGACAAAATCTTATTTGTAGTCTTGGCACGAGGCCTTGGCTATGTGGTTATGATAGTCTGGCATTATGCATTCCAACATTATGAAAGTGGTTATTGATATTGCATGTGATTATTCGATTAGTAGAATATCCATGTGAATAAGTAAATGGCATTATTTCATTTTACTTTTTCCATACTATGTTGAAGTTCAATTTTAAAAGGCTTTTGTTTTAGTAATTCATTGCCTTAAATATTTATGATTATTTTGAATGTTCCGCTATATTGTTATCCTTACTGGGCATTTGAGCTCACCCCTTTTCTATGTTTTATTTTTCCCAGGTAGTGAAGAAGTAAATTATGAATGACTTGCAGGGATATTATGAGGCGTTAATAGTGTGGATATGAAGACTTTGTTGTTGTAGTAGTTTTTCACTTTGAAATGTAATGTAAAACTTTATGATTATATCTAGTGTTTCCAAGGCTACTAAACCAATCGGTCTTTCGAGATTTGATCTTTCTTGTGATCATGCCAATGTTATGTAATAATGCACCGACTCTGGGTAACTGGGGTTGGGGCGTTACATCAGAGGCTACCAAATAGTAGTGGGGATCAAAAGTGGAATAATGTGGAGACAATACCCCTTTATTAGAGAAGAAATAAGAATGCAAAAGTAAACTAAGGGAAATAAATCATAATAAAAATCAGTAGAGTACAAATAATCAATAAAAGAATAATTCTATAATAAATGAACATACAGAAGCATAAACTCATATAGACTCATGGTATTTCCAATAATCATAGATTGATCTACCATTATGATGATCATATAAATGATATAAATAAATGGAAAATAGACTAGAGGATGTATTACAACCCTAATCCATACAATATATATGAAGTTATCACCCTTGTATGAAGATCCACCATCCCCACTAAGTCCTATCTATAATCATATAATCTCAAGATTTCCTATATTAAGTCATGTAAAAAAAATTAATTATAAAAAATTATAATTAACTATTTAATTCTTTCTACCAACATATAATTAATTAATTAATTAATTAATTTATGTATAATTTCCTAAAAACTCACCCAATGCTCCTTCAATATTAAAAACCCAACCATCCACCCATGGAAGGTCATAAATGGCCTCCCGATACCCCCCACGAAATATATATAATAATCATAACCAATTAAATAGAAAATATCACATAATTTTGAAAAAAACCAAAATAAAATCACATGGAAATGTATCTCCAATGAAATGGTGTGAGAAAACATGTGATTATAATCATGGGACATCCTACACACATCACAAACAAAACCCCCATCGATGGGGATCTTTTCACTGTACTCCAGTAAAATTGTCTCCAGAAAACCCTTGATAGCTAAACAAAAATCAAATAAAATGATGGAGGAAGATCAAGGGAAACATGTTAAATAACTTACATTTAATTTTTGTGTTGAAACACCACTGATCCACTAAGATCCAAGGGAGATAAAGAGATGGAGGAGAAGGTATAAAGAATTATATCCAGTTTTGTTTGGTTTACCAAAAATGAGGAGAGCATGGGGGTGTTCCTAAAAGTTTCAAAAAAAAACTATTATAAGTCCCATAAAAAATGAGGGCACCGGTACTAGTTTATGGTGTAAATAGTGGTTCACTCTGTGAATCCTCTTCCAAAAATTGGGGCCATCCCCCTCCATTGATAATTTCATAGCATGAACCCAAGGAGCACACTATGAATTAAAATAGGAAGGATCCCCTCACCAAGCTACATAACTCATGGCTTAAAGGTCCTCATAAAAGGTCATTCATGGTGTCACTACCACTCATCACACATTTAATGATCTGCTATTGAAATTTTGAGCATCTTAAAAACTTGACCACTTCTCCAAAATCTAACCAAACCCCCAAGGTATCCATAAATCCTCAAATCACATCCAAAATGAACTTTTAAGGAGACTTAATTACTTAGAATCCCAATGCGAGTCTTAGTTTACTGAATGAACCCCCCTCTAGGATAAAAATATAAACTTATTATGAAATTTATAACTTCTAAAAGAGTGTGTTTTTACATAATAAAGTTATCCAGAAGGCAACCCCCATGTATATAGTAGTCCCTTTATTTAAAGGTTTAAATATCGAACAAATATCAAGTTAAATTTCAAATGTTATCCATTACCTAATAAAATTTAAAATTCTTCTCAATGTATATAGGATTCAAAATCCATAGGTACAAAATTCTATAACTTATCCCAAAAAATGGTTACCCAAAAGTATTTAGAGGATATATTTATTTTAAAACATATTTGGAAAAATTTAATAATATTAATACCATTGGTGTTTTTTATTCCAATCATCACTTTCATTACTAAACTACACCAAAAAATATTATTTCTCCAGGGAATAGAAGCATCCACACCAACTTGATATTTTTAAAACTCTATAGACAAATAAAAAATTCCTTTTTAAAAATAATTTCATACAACTTATCATCTTAACTTCATACACATGTAAATATAATATTCCCTAATACAATATAAACATGGACATTTTGAACCCATTCTCCACTTATGAGCCATAAAGATACCTCTATGTTGCATGGTCAAATATTTTAATTTTTCATATATAGATTGTCCTATATTAATCATTCACAATAAACCAAAATGAATAATTATTTCATTAGTCATTTTATGATAATATTAGTATGAATATTTTAATCCCACTCACCTTTAGCTCAGTATACTATTTAGTGCATAATACCACAATATTCACTACGCCGAAAGGGTTTATGTTTTAATTTTTTTATTTCTAATTTATTCTATGAAGATAAAATTATGTAGAACTTAAAATAGATTTACACATAGTAAAAAAACCTTACATACACATCTGTTATTTATCATTATACACTGTTCCCATACAAGACATGACACACATAGATGTGACACAAACTAATCCAATAACACTTCCCTCAATCCAATCATTAGCTTCATCTGAAAGTCTTAATACATGAATAGATTCCATATTAGTCAGAAAAATATTAATATAGATGAATAAAATATCCCTTGATCTCCCTCAATGACATCTATCACTATTTTACGATTCGTCGTGGTCAGAGAGAGCCCGAGCATTAGATTTCATGGAATTTGGTATCTATCACAAATGAGAGAGGCATGAAACAAACTAAGAGGGTTTTATATATGCACGATGATGCATGTGATTGAGTGAAATAAAATCATTTTGGTTATGATGAATGGTAGATCACACATCATTCATCCTATATCTGACCTGTAATTTTTATACAATGCCTTATCTTATTTGATATTGAGTCCCCAACTCAGATGAGCAACCCATAGACTAACCCCCAGGATTCCTTCTTCATAATTCCTCCATATTATATTGATTAATCTTTTCCTCTTGATATTTTTATCAGTTTCAACCCATTTTAGGGAACCTAAATCATTATTCCTCATTTGTTTTGAACCCTTCTTGCATAAAACATGACACCCATTTCAATATAAAAACAATATTTATAATTTCACTTAAGTAAAAAAATTTAATTTAAAATTATATATATATATTATTTTTTTGAAAATTTATTTTAAATTATTAATTCTCAAAAATATAATATGACAATAAATATTGAGGATAAAATATTATTTTAATTTAAAAATAAAAGAAATCAAATTAAAAAATTTATTTATAAAATCAATATGAAAAATCCTCTCACACATAAATTATGATTTTCCTCAATAATATATCTCCACTAAAATGTGAAATGAAATCCATGAAACTAGTATATAAACCTCATTATCAATAAAATGAAGTAATTATCAACAGTGGGAATAAATTTCATGCATTATATAAGAATTTTTTTTATATTTTTTATTTATAGAAACCAATTTTTATTTTATTTTACAATTTCCATTTTAGAATTAATACAACTATTCCAACTTCCATTAAAATATCCGAATTAATTACTAATATTAATTATAATTTTAACTAGACTCACTTGAAATATTTCATCTCATTACATATGGTAACTATTTTTCTGGATTTTTGATCCCACGTTAAGTAAATAATCTCTTCTATTATCTTGAATTGAATCTCAAATCTTTACCTTGTAAAAAATGACCAGAAATAGTTATGATAAATTCATAATTTGGATCAAATGATTCTATAGATTATGATTTTTGGAAATTTTATGTGAAAGACACTAAATTTTAAAAATGATGCTTTCTCTTAATCAAATTTCATGATATAAAATTAAGGAAATGAAAATATACTCTTAAAGGTCATCAGTCGTCACATACACAAACTCAAAGACAGGGCCATGAAAACATAAACCATAATGAATGATAACCTCTCTTATTTTACCCCACTTTCCCTATTTTTTAGAATATAGAATTAAGAAAAGTCTTACACCCTTACCCAACCATTTTTTATCTACTCAGTGAACTAATTATAATATTCATAATAAGATCAATGTTGAGTAAGAATTATTTTTGACCGACACAAGACACGACCCATTTTTTCAGTAAATAGTTCAATTTTTTCTTCATTTTAGTTTCTTATTATTATTTTCAAGAGGTATAACATTGATATTTAAGAATATAATAGTTATAAAATGTTTTTCTTAAATACAATGATGACAATACTCAAAAATTCTCTTGAATGTTTTATATCCTCTTACATCATCCACAAAATCTCCCCCACACTTATTCAATTGCATATGATAACGAATAAAAAGAGTAGGATAGAAAAGTAAAATATAAGATTGTAACATGGATAGTTCCTAACTTGTGTATTCATTTATTCTACAGGATTAAATAACAATTCAATGTAAAAGTTAGATATCAGTAATATAATATAAATAATAAAAATGGATAAAAAACATTAAATGAGATTTTTTATAATCATAGCTTTGAAAATATACCAATGACAGTTCTAGAAGGTTAAAATTACCCTATTTTCTTTAAATAAATATGGATAATGAGATACAAAATATTATTACTAAAACTATATCAGGAATGTGAAATATATAAGTAGGACAATCACCCACATCATCAAATATTAATAATAAATTAATTAGAATATATTTTAGAAATTAAAAAAATCACAATAATAAAGTAAATATTATCTATATAATTAATTCGCCTCCCTAAATCATAATCCATTAATTCCATACCCCTATATTTATGTTTACCTGATAAATCCCTCATTTTACTAATTCAAATTCACTAAATACAAAATCTTAAAAATGGAATCATGAGATTCCAAGGTTTTTTTCTCCTATATTAAAATTGAAAAAAATAATATGTGACATGAATTTATATCTTTAAAATCAAAAAAATATATTTCAAAAATTTTATTAAGTAATGAAACATAAAATAAAAACAATAAAATTATACTCCCCTTTCTTTATAAAGCTTTACTTTTTTCCTATACTTCTTCCTTTCCTCATGATGGTCCTAAAAAATAAAATAAAATGTAAAAGTGAAAGGAACATACTGATTTAAGCTTAAAATTATTATGGTTAATTGGAACTATATCATAATATATTATCGAATAATTCCTAAAAAATAAAACCAAATTCCAATAAAAAATAAAAAATTAAAGTTTCTTCCCCCAAAAATCTTTGGTTATGGTCATTTTTCTCTAAAATTCATCTTTCTCACACATAATATGATTATGTTGTAAGTATAATTATCATTTATTTATCAAATTATATTTTCTTATGCATCCTAGTTTCCTACATTCCATATCATCTTGGAAAATTCTTTACAAATTATTTGGAGAGAAAACGAAGTAGTGGATTGCTTTTGAAGTTGATTTTTTAAACACATGATAATATTCTTCTTTATCATCTATGGATGAAAAAATTTATTGAAATTATTTCATATGATACTCATGTTTAGAATCTATAATTTACTCTTATGTTAATTATTCTTTCAGATGTTTTTCTATTTCCATTAGAGGTTCTTATTGTATAATAGGTTATAATGATTCAACCTCTTTGATATTCATGATTTCATTATAAATTTTAACAAATAATATCCCCTATTTATCATAATAATTATCTTATTATTTATATTATTCATCATTATCATTCTCATAAATAAGTGTTTAGGTTCTTTCACCGGGAAATTAAGATTGAAATTCATCCACAAAAGTTACCTTGGGTTTAGATTAAAATTTTAAATTACTCTTGGATTTCTAAAAATGTTTTATCTTAATGATAAAATACTATTTGGTATGTTACTTATACTCTTATACTTATTTTTTCCCGTTCACGATGATTTTTTTCCTTCTTTTAGTTCTTTTTCCATGTTTTCAAGGAATATATCTTTCAAACTCAGGCATTATTGTGGAACCGATGATTGAAGATGTCACTCCCATAAATATAATTGGATATTATTTTGATTTAATAAACATATTGGAACTATTTTACATTTTTATTACCATATTTATTTGTGGATTAATATTCATCTTTGAACTTCTTTCACAACCACAAAAAACACAAGTGCCTAAAAGAAAAAATAGAACTGGAGATAAAATCCGAAAACAGTAAAGAGGGAGATAATTTTTTTTCCAAAACTATTAACCTAATGTATTTCAACCAATAATAAAACTATGAAACTAAAAAATGAATGGGTAGCATGGTTCCCTTACTTATCAAGACTACATATTGAGTAATAATTAAAAAAATAGATTAAAAATCACTAATTATTATAATAAATTAGTATTAGATCACAAGAATTGAGGTAAAACCCATATATATGAGGAAAATAATAAAATAATTATTTATAAATACCAATAACTACGATAAATAAAATCTAAATTTACTTGAATTTAAAGGAACAATGATAAAAAAATTAAGATAGAGAGAGAAACCAAAAATATGTTCCAAGAAATTATAAAACTAGGTTCCTGAAGTATCAAGCATGAAATAACAAATAATTAAATATATTTTTTTTGAAATAAAGACTAAGTGAGTTCCTTAGTATGGGAAAAGACTCTATATAATAAATAACCAATTTTCTTATGGTCAAGTACTTTAAATAATCAAAATATATATTACATGAAACAATTTTTAAACATAGTATACAAATAACAAAATGTCCTCGATGAGAAAAACATTCCAGTTAAGGAATACAAAAGAATTCACTCATTCATCTACAAAACAATGGTCATGATTTAGAGGATAAAATAGAGATATATGATCGTAAAGATGTATATAAAACCCCCAATATGAAACTTCCTTCAAAATAAACTACTTATTACATCAATTCTACTTTAAATTAATCACTATGGTTAAAATAAAATCACCCTCTCATCCTTGAAATGAGAGAGTGAGTAAAAATAAGGAACATAAAAACTAAGGAAACTTAAAAGAAGATTTATTTTTAATCCCATCATATAGAAGTGGTCCACACTAGGTTCTCCATATGTTGGTTTCCACAAGTTTGAATCTGTATCTTTATTTTAATGTAGAATTATCCTTCATAACTAAATTTCAATTTTTCTTATTTTATATATCTTGTTTTAATATTTTTTCACTATAATTTTAATGCAAACTCATATTAGTCAATATAAAAACTCCCTACATGAGAATAAATTTCTCCTAATCCTTAAAATAGATATCCCAAATTTTCCTGATGATTTACTGATTTTAAAATATATCTATAATGACGATGTAGTTTTTATATCACCTTCCATTTATCTCACTAATTATTCTCTTGAATCATTGTTCTATATGAAAACCCTTTCATCTACATATTATAGGCACATATAGTCTCATATAATATTCTCAAAGTGATATACCCAACCTACTATGGACATGGTACTTTGTGTATCATGTAGATTATCATCTACTGTAATGGCTCGGACCTCTCCGGCCCATTCCTTTGTCAAAAAGAGGGTCATGAAGTGTTCTGGAGGGTAAAATGGACTTTTCCCACACTTTTCAGAATTTTGAAACTACATGCCATGTAGTGTGAGTACACACTGTGTACCCCCTCGCTTGGTATACCTCGTGTTGAAGGCCATGTCCTTGCCGTGTGAAATAAATGGGTACACGCTGTGTACCCAATACCACATGTCGTGTAGTGTCTCCCCGCGTACGCGTTACCCTCAGACCGTGTGTTGACCAGTCAACGGCCGTGTTCCATGTTGGATCCATGTGAAATAAATGGGTATACGCTGTGTACCCAATACTACACACCGTGCAGTGTCGCCCCGCGTATGCGTTACCTTCAAACCATGTGTTGACCAGTCAACGGTCGCGTGCCGCGTTGAAGGCCGTGTTGAAAGCTGCGTGGTGGCCGCGTGAAATGGCCAATTACACACCATGTACCATAAAGTACATGCCGTGTACTTTTTTCTTTTCATGCCTATAAAAGGAGGGGTCCCCTCCTCATTTTCAACACACCCCTCTCCTCCCTTTTCCTTTGAGCAAAGCTCTCCCAAGAGACTCGAAGGCTCCTTTTCCTTCCACAACTTCTTCGTCCGAGCTCCGATTTACGATCCGTTAGTGGCCACGGGATCGTAATGATGAGGCGGAACTTTTAAGCTTGGATCTGTTGGCCTTTCCTTCCCAGATTCCACCCAAGGAGGTTTTGTCGGATTTTTCCAGAAGAGGCGGATGCCGACAGACGTCTTCTAAAGATGATACGGGGAAGAGTTGTGATCCGAACCTGTTGAGGTAGGGATCTTACCTTCATCTCTCTAAATTGTGCATCATGCGGGGTGGGTGTCCTCTTGTTTACATGAAACACATTTGAACCAGTTTAACAAAGTTAATAAATGGCTTATATAATTGGGTTGGGTAGTTGTTATTGCAGTTACATTATTTAAATCCTGTGATATTATGTTGTGAATTGAATAGGCTCATGCCTACTGAAAATCATGGTCGTTGGGGGCCTTTTCTTGCACAATTAAATGATTCCCTATCTTTCTTGACCGTTTATGGATGTAAACTTTGTGGAATGTGGAAATTGTTTATTCAAGTAAAGTTGGCTGACTAAATGAAAATCTGGAACCCTTGTGTGATCACCCCGGTTAAACTACACTGAAATAATAAACATGTGGGTGGTGTTGGGGTTTGATTATGTGAAGGGGGTTTTTTGTGGGTTGTCGTGGACCGGGTGAGCAGTGGGGCTGCGGTTGGATTGTTTGTGGGTTTGTGTGAATGCTATGTTGGTAATGGGTAGCGGGGCTGCGATAAATCGTATCAAGGGATGATGATGTATGGTGTGGTTCTGGTTTTGGTGATTGGCAGTGGGGCTACAGGGATGGGTTTGAATGTGAACGAACTATGGGTTGTGATTAATAAATAAAAGTGGGAGAGTTAATTAATGGTGGGTCATGGTAATGGAATGAGAATAACAATTAATGGGGTTGGTTGGTTATTAAGAAAGACTTGGTTGTGTTTCTTGTGTTTTCCTAACTTGATTTGTGGATGGAAGGGATATTCTTTACAAATGATCGATATGGTTGGTTGTGGATAGTTTCCCAGTAGTTAAGGAACTAATAAAATAATTCTGTTGAAACATGAAAACCTAAATGGGGTTGGGGTTGTTTGTTGCATGCATGCTTTGTAGTAGTAGTGTCGAGGCACGTGCTCAGTTTTATGTTAGAATCCATAGGTTGGGATGAGGTTTTGGTATATATATACATATCCGTATGTTTTTGTTTTATCGCACCCCACCCATGTTGAGCACTTAGTTCCAAACACTCCGATTTCATGGGAGAGGGTGTTTTCCCCTTAGTTACTAGCTCCTTCCTGCTCCTTCTTCCCTAGGCTGTGATGGCTTGAGGCAACCTTACACCCAAGACTCTTCGGGTAGGTTTCGATTGAGGTGGTTTAGCCCAAGACTCTTCGGGAAGTTTTTAATTTTTCCCAAGAACCTTCGGGATGAGGCCCTGGTGTGTGCAGGCGAGATACGTGGTTGTGAGGCCCAGGTGTGTGCGGGCGGGATATGTGGTTGTGAGGCCCTGGTGTGTGCGGGCGGGAAGAGTGTGGTAGCATCAGGACGTTCGCCGTTAGGAAGAGCAGCTACCTCGTGGGGGGAAATGGTGCGGGGTACCCATTACTCGTGTTCTTATATACTACTACCTATTGTGACTGTGTTTTTGGTGAGTGTGGCTGGTGAGGTTGGGTGGATAGAATTCTTTGTTAGGTTTTGGTTTCTTCTGTTGTTCTCACGGGACATTAGGATGTATCCCCACTTGTGCACGAGAGCTTTAGGTTTCCCTACTGAGTATACTTGTATGCTCACCCTACGTTTACTTTCAGGTTTCCAGGAGGAAAACCAGGGTCGTGCGGGACCCTACTAGTCAGGACAGTTGGAGTTGCTGCAGTTTTCTGTACTTGTTTCTTTTGGTATTATACCTTTTGAGCTTTCTTGTACTTATACCTTGTTTCAGAACTATTTAAACATGCATGTGAGATTGGTTTGGGTTTATTTCTATACACTTGTTCTTTTCCTTTTTGGTGGTTGACTTGTACTATCTCCCGATCTTAAATAATAAAAAGGATAATGCCTCCCATATTTGTGAAAACACATACCCTTGGTGCTAGTCTCCACTCTGGGGCCTACTGGAGGCGGGACTCAGGGGTCATTATCTCCCTTTCACCATTGCCAGCTCAGGAGGGGTATCTTTGGTGGGAGGGGGTCATGAAAGAATGGTATCAGAGGTGATGTTTGAGAGATAGGATGGAGTCTGGAGTTAGGTATAGTGAGGATTACATGGGATGGTAGGGCAACAATGTTGGTTAATCTTGGTGCGTGACATAGGCCAGGGAAGACCAGCTAGTACACGTTATTTTTAGGTCCCCCCATGATCCGATGTAGGGAATCTGATCCTACCAAACGACCAAGTGAGACCACATTGATTTCAGGGTAGAGACCCTAGGGAAGGTACATGCATCATCATGATTTTGTTTTACTTGACTTGTGCGTTCTGGGAATGAAATTGAAATAATGTGATAAGATAAAACCTTGAGAAATTTCCTTAATACTTGGGCTTAGACGATCCTTGTTTACTGTACAGCTATGGCACTTGGATATCGTCCCTGAGTGACTCAGACAGCCGAGGCCCAGCAAATTCAGGCGGTTGATCAGTTGAGGATTGACTGAGAGGGGGAAGATATCCAGTGGCAGAAGACTCTCCGTTCTTTTTAGCGGCAAACCCTCAAGAAGTACGAGGGTAGTACTTCGTATACGGAGACGGAGGGGTGGCTTGAGGACCTGGGGATCACTTTTACCTTGATCCGTGCTCCGAGGGAGTACTGGGTTCCCCTAGTAGTCAGTCAGCTGAGAGGTGCGGCACGACAATGGTGGACACTCTACCTCAGAGAGAGGATAGAGGTAGGGGTTCCATGGGCTGACTTTGAGAAGGAATTCTGAGAGGAATTACTTTCTTCCATGATCAAGATGGAGAAGCAGCATGAGTTACTCTCCCTCCAGCAGGGGAGTATGTATGTACGAGAATTGGGGATCAAGTTCAAGGATCTCTAACGCTTTGCTCCAGATCTCTTTCTGGATGAGGAGTCTCAGGCGAGATGTTTGGAGGAGGCACTTTGTCCTTCGCTCTAGTATGCTATCACCCCCTTCACCCTTCCGACGTACTTGGAAGTACAAAATAAGGAATAGGTTGTATAGAGGATGCACTCACTGGGAGGTGCGCCATATGAGGGGTTTCACCCAGGTTCATCGAAGGGGAAGGCAGTCAGCAGTAGGTCTCCTGTGACGGGACCTTCCAGGTTCAGCACAGTGGGGAGCAGACCCCAACAGTTCTAGTTCAGATCTTTAGGTCCTCGTCCATTTTCCACGAGCCCAGGACCGAAGTTTTTTTCTTGTGGAGGGTTTGGGATCATTCAGATTCGGTTCCTGACCCGAGCTCAGTACGGTGGAGGTGGGTAGGTTCAGCACCCACCTCTGCAGCCCCAGTTTCCGGTGAGACCCTTCTAGCAGAAGCAGGACTATGCTCCTCCAAGGGCAGACCTTGCGGGAGGAGGCCGACCTTAGGGTGCTCCTTAGGGACCTTGACTAGGGTGTGGTCGGGGAGGTGGATGACATCAGAGAGGTAGAGGAGCTAGGTGTGGACAGTTGCACGCAGCAGAGTTGGCAGCTCCAGCGGGACCAGAGGTGGTGTGAGGTACATTGTTCAGCACTCTCATTTCTGCCTTTTTCGATTCATGAGCTTCACACTCCTTTGTTGCACCTGGTCTAGACCATGCTTTGGACTAGACATAGAGATACTTTCTATACCACTGGTGCTGAGTACACCAGTTGGAGGCCAGACCAACGTATCTTGTGTTGGCTGGGGAAGTGGGCTGACGTTGGGACCACATCGATCTAGTGGGGATCTTCTTTTGCTACAGATGCATCCATACGATGTCATCCTAGGAATCGATTGGTTGTTTTCTGTTAGTTCCGTTATCAAATGCTTCTGGAGAAGAGTCGTGTTCTCCGAAGTGGACGGGCATCGTGTAGCTTTTGTTTGTGAGAAGAGCTATCAGGTGGGAAGCCGGCGTGTAGAGCCTCTCCTTCCATTGTTAGGCGGGTTATTAGTGGTTCCAACTGATACAGAGATGATGGATGTCCCATAGGTTGTTGGGGAGTTCCTAGATGTTTTTACCAAGGAGGTTGTGACTCTACCCCCCGATGTGATGTTGGTTTCGGGAGAGACTTACAGCCTGGTGCTCATCCAATTTCGATGGACCCTTATCATATAGAGCCTTCAGAGTTGCATGAGTTGCAAATTCAGATTGACGATCTGATGGAGAAGGGTTTTGTTCGACCCAGCGTGTCGCCATGTGGTGCTCCGGTTTTGTTCGTGAAGAAGGAAGATGATGGTCTCAGGATATTTATAGACTACCGAAGGTTGAACCAGGTAATGGTCAAGAACTGTTACCCCCTCCCAAGGATAGATGATCTCTTCGACCAGCTGAGGGGAGATGGTTGGTTATCTAAGATTGATCTACGATCGGGATATCATCAGCTGAGGGTGAAGGACAGTGACATCTCGAAAACGGGTTTCAGGTGTAGGTATGGGCATTTCGAGTTTGTAGTGATTCCATTTGGTGTTACGAATGCACCAGCTATGTTCGTGGGACTTATGAACATTGTCTTCCGAGAGTTTCTGGACCGGTTCGTCGTTGTGTTTATTGATGACATCCTGATCTACTCATGATCAGAGGAGGAGCACGTTGAGCATATCAGGGCGGTCTTGGAAGTCCTTCAACACCACCAGCTTTACGGGAAATTGTCGAAGTGTAATTTCTTGACACAAGAAGTGCACTTCCTTGGGCACATGGTGTCTCAGCATGGAGTGTCAGTGGACCCGTTGAAGGTAGAGGCAGTTGTTTCTTGGGCAGAACCCAAGAGCGTGGCATAAGTTCATAGTTTCCTGGGATTAACAGGTTACTATTGGAGGTTTGTTTCGGACTTCTCTCGAGTTACTGCTCCATTGACAGCTTTGACTAGTAAGAACCAGGTCTTCCTATAGAGCGAGCAGTGCCTAAAGGATTTCGACTACCTAAAGGAGAAGTTGGTCAGTGCTTCCGTACCCCAGTATCCAGAGGAAGGGTTGTTGTATGAGGTGTTTTGTGATGCTTCTGGCCTTGTTCTAGGGTGCGTACTAATGCAGAATAAGGGTGTGATCTGTTATGGGTCTAGGAAGTTGCACCCTCACGAGCGTAACTATGCCAACCATGACCTGGAGATTGCAGCAGTAGTGTTTTCACTAAATTTTTGGTGACATTACCTCTTTGGGGAGCATTTTGTGGCCTTATCATATCACAAGAGCCTGCGTTATATCATCTCCCAGCATGACCTGAACTTACGGCAGCAGAGATGGGTCGAGTTTCTCCAAGACTATGACTTTGAGATCTCTTACATTGACGATAAGGGAAACATTGTGGTTGATTCCCTGAGTAGGAAGTCACATAGGGAAGTGGTTTGGGAATCCACTAATTCTTGGAAAGCGATGGGAGAGTTGGCCGCCTTGCACTTGGATGCAAGGGTAGAAGGCGTTAGAGGCTGTTTGTTTCAGATGACAGTGCAGTCCTCCTTGTTGCAGCAGGTGGAAGAGTCTTAGTGGGGGGACTCCAAGGCGGAAGTGATGCGGGATCGTGTCGATCAGGGAAATGCTCTAGAAGGATGGTCAGAGGACAGCTGACATCAGATGCTTTTCCATGGAAGGTTGTTTGTTCTGGAGGCGGTGCATGAGGAAGTTCTCCGTGAGTTCCATAGCTTAGACTTGGCAGTACATCCATGAGTTTCAAAAATGTACCGAGGCATGAGGGAACAGTTTTGGTGGCCCGAGATGAAACGGGAAGTGGCGGAGTTTGTGGCTAAATGCCTAGTGTGTCAGCAAGTAAAGGCTGAACACCGTGTTACCAGTGGTTTGTTGCATCCTTTAGATTTTTCTGAGTGGAAGTGGGATGACATCTCGATGGAATTCGTCACAGGACTACCCAGAGCTCAGAGAGGTTATGACGCTATCTGGGTAGTGGTGGATCGTCTGACGAAATCAGCTCACTTCTTAGCAATTAAAAAGTTGGGCCTGGTGATTACCTTAGCAAAGAGGTACGTAGACGAGGTGGTGCATTTTCATGGAGTTTCGAAGACTATCGTCTTAGAATGGGATACTCGGTTTACCTCACGAGTATGGAGGGGGTTACAACAATATTTTGGCACCCACCTACGCCTTAGCACTGATTTCCACCCCCAGACCGACGGGCAGACAGAGTAGACTATCCAGACGCTGGAGGACATGCTGCGAGCATGCGTTCTGAATTTTGGAGGATCATGGGTATGACACTTGACTTTAGTAGAGTTTTCTTACAACAACAGCTTCCACTATACTATTTTCATGGTACCGTTTGAGGCTTTGTATGTAAGACCATGTCTTTCACCCATTTGTGGGGCAGAGGCTGGTGAGACAGGTGCTCTTGGGCCAGAGGTAGTGCAAAGCACCACAAAGAAAGTCCATCTTGTACGTGAGAGAATGAAAGCGGCTCAGGACTGAGAGAGGTCTTATGTTGATCGTCGGAGGAGGCCCTTGGAGTTTGAGGAGGGAGATCATGTGTTCTTGAAGGTTTCCCCTCGACGGGGGAAGATGAGGTTTGGGAAAGGGAGCAAGCTCTCACCTAGGTTCATCGGACCTTTTGAGGTGCTGAGGCGAGTTGGCGAGGTGGCATATCAGCTTTCCCTTCCACCTCAGTTGGAGAAAGTTCATGACGTCTTCCACGTCCCCCAAATTCGTCAGTACTTACATGTTGTATCTCACGTTATTGAATGGGGATAGTTAGATATTGGAGACGACGAGACCTTCGAGGAACGACCAGTCAGAATCGAGGATCTCAAGGATAAAGTGCTCCGTGGACGAACCATCGCCTTGGTTCGTGTGTTGTGGAGGCATGGCAGCCTTGAGGAGAGCACTTGGGAGCGGGAGACCCAGATGCACGCTCAGTACCCGGAATTGTTTTGACTTGTGTTTTTTCTTGTTCTTCTGAGCTTTGGTTTGAAGTTATACTCTATACCTTTGATATATGGAATTCTTGGGTTGTCGGTTATGAGACCCTTTTGTTTCCTTGTTCTATGAAAGTGTGTAGCATGTCCGGATGTGTAGGAAAAAGGGAAAAACCTGATCCTTAGTCAAGATGCATTAATGCCGATGCAATTGAACCCGTGCGGGCGAGTCAGTGCCGCCGAAAGTGGATAATATCTCGACATAGGAGAAGTAATTTCCCCAAACCATGTATTCGGGAAGTGTGTGAGTTGTGCGGTGTTAGGGGAAGTATGAGTTGAAAATCATAATGTATGGAAGTGGGAAGACCCAATACTTAATCAAGACGCATTAATGAGGATACTATTGAACCCGTGCAGGCGAGTCAGTGCCACCTAAAGCAGATAATATCTCGACATAGGAGAAGGAATTCCTAACACCTATAATTAGGGTTGATGGTTAGGTTCCTGTTACAAAAAGGGACCTAAGAGGTATCTTTTTGGGTTCCTTTGGGTTGGATTTTGAATTCTCGGGGATGAGAATGTTTTAAGAGGTATCTGATGTAATGGCCCTGACCTCTCCGGCCCATTCCCTTGTCAAAAAGAGGGTCATGAAGTGTTCTGGAGGGTAAAATGGACTTGTACCACACTTTTCAGAATTTTGAAACTACACGCCGTGTAGTGTGAGTACACGCCGTGTACCCCCTCTCCGGGTATACCCCATGTTGAAGGTCATGTCCTTGTCGTGTGAAAAAAATGGTTACATTCCATGTACCCAATACCACACACCGTGTAGTGTCTCCCCGCGTACGTGTTACCCTTAGACCGTGTGTTGACCAGTCAACGGCCGTGTGCCGTGTTGGAGACGTGTGAAATAAATGAGTACACGCAGTGTACCCAATACTACATGCCGTTTAGTGTCTCCTCGCATATGTGTTACCTTCAAACCATGTGTTGACCAGTCAACGGCCACGTTCCGCATTGAAGGCCGTGTTGGAACCCGCGTGGTGGCCACATGAAATGGCCAAGTACACGCCGTGTACCATAAAGTACACACCGTGTAATTTTTCTTTTAATTCCTATAAAAGGAGGGGTCCCATCCTCCTTTTCAACACACCCCTCTCCTCCCCTTTCCTCTGAGCAGAGCTCTCCCAAGAGATTCGAAGGCTCATTTTCTTTCCATAACTTCTTCGTCCGAGCTCCGATTTACGATCTGTCAGTGGCCATAGGATCGTAACGACGAGGCGGAAATTCTGATATTGGATCCGTTAGCCTTTCCTTCCCAGCTTCCACCCAAGGAGGTTTTTCCGGGTTTTTCCAGAAGTGACAGATGCCAATGGATGTCTTCTAATGTTAATACGGGGAAGCGTTCTGATCAGAACCTGTTGAGGTAGGGATCTTAACTTCATCTCTCTAAATTGTGCATCATGTGGGGTGGGTGTCCTCTTGTTTATGTGAAACAAATTTGAAATAGCTTAACAAAGATAATAAATGTCTTATATAATGGGGTGGGGAAGTTGGGATTGCAGTTACATTATTTATATTTTGTGATATTATGTTGTGAATTGAATAGCCTCATGCCTACTGAAAATCACGGTCGTTGGGGGACTTTGCTTGCACAATTAAATGTTGACTTATCGTTCTAGACCGTTTATGGATGGAAACTTTTCAGAATGTGGAAATTGGTTAATCACGTAAAGTTGGGTGACGAAATGCAAATCTGGAACCCTTGTGTGATCACCCCGGTTGAACTAAACTGAAACAATAAACATGTGGGTGCTGTTGGGGTTTGTTTATGTAAAGGGGTGTTTTGTGGGTTGTCGTGGACTGGGTGAGCAGTGGGGCTGCGGTTGGATTCTTTGTGGGTTTGTGTGAATGCTATATTGGTGATGGGCAGCGGGGCTGCGATAAATCGTATCAAGGGATGACGATGTATGGCGTGGTTCCGGTTTTGGTGGTTGGCTGTGGGGCTATAGGGATGGCTTTGAATGTGAATGAACTGTGGGTTGTGATTAATAAATAAAAGTGGGAGAGTTAATGAATGGTGGGTCATGGTAATGGAATGGTAATAATAATTAATGGGGTTGGTTGGTTATTAATAAGGACTTGGTTCTTTTTCTTGTGTTTTCCTAACATGATTTGTGGATGGTAGGGATATGCTTTACGAATAATCAATATGGTTGGTTGTGGATAGTTTCCCAGTAGTTAAGGAACTAATAAACTGATTCTGTTGAAACATGAAAGCCTAAATGGGGTTGGGGTTGTTTGTTGCATGCATGCTTCGTAGTATTAGTGCTGAGGCACATGCTCAGTTTTCTGTTAGAACCCATAGGTTGGTATTATTGTTTGGTATATATATACAAATCTGTATCTTTGTGTTTTATTTCACCCCACCCATGTTGAGCACTTAGTTCTGAACACTACCATTTCATGGGAGAGGGTGTTTTCCCCTTATTTACAAGTTCTTTCCTGCTCTTTCTTCCCTAGGCTATGATGGCTTGAGGTGACCTTAAACCCAAGACTCTTCGGGTAGGTTTCGATTGAGGTGGTTTATCCCAAGACTCTTCGGGCATGTTTTACTTTTTCCCAAGAACCATCGGGATGAGGTCCAGGTGTGTGCGGGCGGGATACGTGGTTATGAGGCCCAGGTGTTTGTGGGTGGGATGCGTGGTTGTGAGGCCTAGGTTTGTGCGGGCGGGATCTGTGGTTGTGAGTCCCAGGTGTGTGTGGGTGGGATACGTGGTTGTGGGGCCCAGGTGTGTGCGGGCGGGAAGAGTGTGGTTGCTTTAGGACATTCGCTATTAGTAAGAGCATCTAGCTAGTGGGGGAAAATGGTACGGGGTACCCAATACTCATGTTCTTATATACTACTTCCTATTGTGACTGTGTTTTTGGTGAGTGTGGCTGGTGTGGTTGGGAGGATAGAATTCCTTGTTAAGTTTTGGTTTATTATGTTGTTCTCACGGGACATTAGGATGTATCCCCACTTGTGCATGAGAGCTTTAGGTTTCCCTACTGAGTATACTTGTATGCTCACCCTACATTTACTTTCAGGTTTCCAGGAGGACTACCGGGGCAGTGCGAGACCCTACTAGTCAGGACAGTTGGAGTTCCTGCAGTTTGTTGTACTTGTTTCATTTGGTATTGTACCTATTGAGATTTCTTGTACTTATACCTTGTTTCAGAACTATTTAAACATGCACATCAGATTGGTTTGGGTTTATTTCTATACACTTGTTCTTTTCCTTTTTGGTGGCTGACTTGTCCTATCTCCCGATCTTAAATAATAAAAAGGGTAATGCCTCCCATATTTGTGAAAACTCATACCCTTGGAGCTAGTCGCCACTCCGGGGCCTACTGGAGGCGGGACTTGGGGGTCATTATCTCCCTTTCACCATTTCCAGCTCAAGAGGGGAATCTTTGGTTGGAGGGGGTCATGACATCTACATTTTGTTCACATGTAGTGATCACATTCACTTATACACCATAAAAATGGATGTTTTGTACCCAGCATTCACATGTCAGACATAGAAACACATCTATTTTGTATCTTCAACTATTTTAATATCCACCAATCTTCCTCCACTCACCTTTAAATATCCTCCATGGTGCATAATTATTATCTTTTGAAATTTTAAAATTCATTTCATAAACATGCTTCAGTATCCCTCCTCTTCATGTTATAATTCTTGTCCATGCGAAATACAATAAAATTCTTCACATTTAAGTGGTCAACATGTTAGTTTTTAAAGATCCATACCATTCACATAATCATTAGTATCACTTTAATGAAGATTATTAATCTTTATGGACCCTTACACATCCATCCTTCAATTAACATTATGTATAGATCCCAAACATGTTATGAAATACTTGGATGTGGCATAAACTAATTAGGTAGAATTTCCCTTTTTCCATTAATTATCTTCTTTGGGTTTTCATCATGCATGAATTAATTTATTTTGGGTTATATCCATATCCATACATATTAAATAAGCATCCCTAGAGGTCCCTCATAGTAAACTATTGTCATTTTAGGGTTTCCCATGGTCAAATCAATCTGGATCAACAAATTCTATGGTATCTGGTATACGTCACATAAGAGTGGCATATAACCGTTACATAAAGGTTTATATCCATTTAAGACACCATGGATGCAGGGGTGAAATGATGTGTTTTTTGTTTTGATAAATAGTATCCCATGCATAGTTTTTCAAAAATAAAATATTTGATTTCTAAGATCTCACTTATAATATTAAATACAAAATCCATATATCAGATGAGGAACACCTAGTCTGACCCCTCGATCTTCCTCATACCAAACTCTTCCACCTATCGGGCCATCCTCAATCCCTCTTAATATTATTCATAGTGATTACCTAATCGAGGTAACCCATTATTATCTTCATCATGATAATTATCCCTTAGATTCAAGAAACACCCCACCATTTTCACTATTTTTTTTTTCTGAAGTAAAAATGATAACATAAAAATGTATATATATAATCGCTTATTTTCTTCAAAGTTACCTTTAAATTCATAAATCACACTAATACAAGAAAATAATTAATACAATTCCAAATTTATAACTAAAATTAATAAATTAATGAAATGAAATTAAAAATTATATGTACAAAACTAGGACATCATGTATACTATATAGAATATATATTATTGATATATTATATTTATTTATTTGGGTTATATGGGTGATTGGGATGGAAATCAAATTATGTTAATCATATCATGGAAGATCTAAAATTTAATTTGGAAGCATCATGAAGACCACCCTTACTATTTGGTGTGTTACCATTGATAAATATATTACATAATCAACTTGTATTTTGATTCAATCTTTTTATCCTTCATTAAAGTATTTATAATAAGAGAGGAATAAGTCATAGACATTTTATAAACCATAACTTCTTTCTAAATTTGTAGTCATATACTAGTGAAGTAGTAGTTATCTAGAATATCAACCCCTAATTTGAATATGTTCCTTAGATTATCCTTTTATAGTTGAATGATGTAAAATTATTGTGTTAATTCTCTTTATATATTTTTTAGATTCATATTAAAAATCATATTCAAGGTTCATTTTCCAACATCGAGAAAATATCCAATTAATTCAGAAGAGAATTATGAATTTTAGTACACTCTAATTCACCCACCTCATAGGTTGTTTAGTGGGACCAATGATTACAAAAAGTGGTATTAGATATGCATGTTATATATTGAATCTAAATAAAGGTAGATTTTTTTATGGAGAATAATTTGAATTTAAATGGGTTTAATGTATAAAATTATTTGATATAGAAGAACATGATGGGATCTCATATACGATATCTTGGGTTTTATGTACATTCAAAATTAGTACATGAGGTACATACTTGTGATCCCATTAGAAGTTGATTGAAAAATAAAATAAAAAAATATTTCAAAATGATAATGAAAATGATTTAAATATTTTGTCAAGAATACTATCCAATCAGATTTATATAAAGGTGATGGACTGTTCAATGGGAAAAAATATTTGGGATAACATTTATAATATTATAGAAGTCAATAAAAAAGTGAAGGAGTTGAATTTTTTATGTTTTAAAAAATAAAATTAATCATTTAAAGATGAGTACCAGCAAAAATATTTATGGTTTATTTAAATTTATTAATAAATTTGTTAGTTCCATTCAAGATAGTTTCTAAATTAAGAACTATTTGAGGTAGACATTGGGGGTCACACATTTATCCACTATAGGCCCATGGGTTTCAAATGAGGAAAAGTTTTGATAGTCTGGTTTTAGAGCTATGATTGAGATTTACGAGGGAGTTTGGATTTAGGTAATAGTGATGACTAAATTGGGTTAGTAGAGAGACCTTATTAATCAATCGTAGTACTTGATTTTGGAAATGGAAACTAGATAGTACACCAAATTAGGACCCCTATGATAATACATAAATACTATAGACATACTTAATATACTATAGTGAGATGATACTAATTACAAAGTGAAGAATGAGGTGTGGTACATGAATCATTCATTTTTTATACTGTGTTTGAATTGGGAAAATTTTGGTTTTTTAAAATGAATTTATTAAAAGTATCTTAAATGTAATTTGATATCCTAGGATAAAGATTTATTGTTAATTTCAATATACATGGGTAATATAAGGTTTCCATGTGTTGTTTAAGTGGAGAATGTGTAGTAATACCCTACAATTATTATATGTGGGTTGATGTTGATAATAAAGTTTATTATAGAAACACACTATATGAGTTCTAGTTTTAGATATTTCCAAAGTACAAGGTGATTTTCTTAGACTAGTAGATAATTAGCTCATTGGTTGGTCTGAATATTTCTTTCAATTTGATCTAATCAAGGAACAAACCTTCAATTTTCATAGTTGTTGGTGTGGTATGGGGAACTTATATCCATTGATATATTTTTTCTCTTGGTAATCCGGGAGTCAAATGCAGTGAATTCTTTGTCCAACCTATATATATTGAGGATTGTTTGTCTCTGTGGTGTTTTGGAGGAGAAATATCTATCTAAGATTCTTATTATATCTGATGAGTTTAGAGGAGTCTAGAATGTTCTTTGGGTTGTCAATTATACCTTATCACTACTTTTTATCCCAAAATTGATGGTTAAAAAGAGTGGGCGATCCAGACACTGGAGTACATGTTGCATAAATTACCTTTGATTGAGTTTTATTATAAAAATTACAATCAATCTTCTTTTGGTATGAATCTGTTCAAGGTATTTTATGAGCATCATTAAAGATCTATTCTGTGTTGGAATGAGGATTAAGATTCATGGATTTTTGTATAGGAATCGAGGTAAGGAATTATAGGCACGGAAAAATGAATCGTGATAAATAAATAATGATCAAAACCTTCAGAAGTGCTATTATGACTATAGGATGAGACAGTTAAAATTGAAGGTTAGTGATCATGTGTTATTTAATGTTTCTCTTCATTATAGTTAGAAAATATTTTATCATGGAAGTAATATTTTTAATCATTTAATTTGACCATTAAAGGTGTTAGATAATATTGTTGAGGTGGATTATGCGTTATTTCTTACTCCATAGATGGATAGATATCACGACATGTTCTATGTGATCAATCTTCATTGCTATATTCAGGATGAGACTCTTATTATTTATTAGGTTGAGTCGGATATTGATGTGGATGTAACATTTATAGAGTTTTGTATAGACATTGATAATATTTAGTAGAAGGTTATGCAAGGGTGTGTCATTCTATTCGTTCATGTTATGGAGGAATGGTGTATTATAGGTGTGTTTTTTGGAGTATAAATTTCATACTATTACTCAATATATTATTTTTTTTGTAACTTTTATTTTTTTATGTTGATATTGGATTTAGACTAACACTTTTAAGATGTTAATTTTTTCGGGTTTTGTTGTGGTCTTGAAGTTGCAATATTTTTTTAAGTGGTATCTCATGATGTGTTTGGATTGTGATTGTTCGGTTCTCCTCTTGGGGTTTTATTTTATTTCCATTTATGATAATCATATGAGAGTTATCTAATGTAAATAACCTATTTATTATCATCTTGTACTTTTTTATTGTGCTTTAGGGGTTTGAGATTTGTTTTTAGTAGAATAGTAGAAGTTAGAGTAGGAAGGAGCTAAAATTTAAAATAATAGATTGAGTCATGTTACGATCTAGTGCCTTGAGGTATGATTTGTTGGATAGAAGCAAAGAGTTATTACTTTATAAATAGGTTGTCCCATTGTCTTTAGTGTAGTAGTGTGAAGCCTAGTGTTTTAGTGTGAAGTGTTATTCCTAAGGTTTTGGTGGTTGTTTAAATGGATGGGTTTAGCTCGTTTAACCATGGTCACATTGGTTATGGTTTGTAGAGTAATATCAGAGATGTAATGATTTATCCCTGAGATATTAATTTCACTCTATCTATATTGGTTTCACTATGGAATTAATTTTTACACCATGGTATTGGTTTGGAGGTGATGAGGCTTGCAAGATAAGACCAAGGTTTTTATTATGATTCCTATGAAATAAATAATTTTTGAATTAAATTATCCTTTACATAAGGATCTTCTTTGTTATTATTGATTTTCAACCATAAAATTTGGGGAGATCCAGCCTTGATTCATAGGGAAAACCTGTGTTGCATCATGATTATTTTCTTCAGGGTATGATTCTAGACCCTCAAAATTTAATTATATAATCATGGCACCTCTCAATTTATTTTTATTTCATTTTCCCTCAAATACTAGGAATCCTTTGTATCATTTTTGTGTTCATTTATAATTTCATTGTATATTTCAATCCATGGAATCATATGATTCATTTCTAGTGATACTAGGCACTATAAATTATCGATTTTGTAAAAACATAAAAAACCAACTATAACATAGGAAATATATCCATGGAAATGAAATTTCTATTGTTATAGGATACTGATATTGACTGGAAAATATTCCAGTGGATATATTTTAACCAGTTCCAATGTAAGAAATTTTTTAATGAAAAAAGTGTGTGAGAAATAGATTATAGACATGGTCTGGTCTTCCCATGGGTATAGGGTTAAATTTTCTATTCAACAATGAATATAGATTATGGATAGGGGGTGGAAATGCCTTACCATGGCTACATAGTGTTAGAAAATGGACTATATCCTTATTTCTACTTGATTTTGGCTATAAGGTGAATCGTTTTGGGGAGGTAGACAAGGTTCAACTCAACATTGGGTGTAAGGGTGTAGCTATGGGGGGCTATATCCATTTTCTAGGTCAACCATGGTTGTAGGGTGTAATTATTTGGGCTTGTATCCATGGTCTGACCCGACCTTGTCTATAGGGTTCAGTTGTAAGGGATTATAGGAATGGTCTAACCCAAACCCAGATATGTGGGTGCCTTTGATGGGGGATTTATCAATTTTCTGGATTGACCATGGATATGGGTTTAAGGGGCGGGGTCTGTGGCCATGATCTGACATGAACATGTATATAGGGTGTGGGGGTGATGGATATAAATATGGATCAACCTGACCATTACAATATGGTGTATTACAAGATGATATTATTATTTATTTTATAATAATAATGGTATATATATATATATATATTAATATGTATATAAATAATAAGTTTCATAGAAGAGTGGTAAAGTCATCTGTGATGCACTTGCGAGATATGGGTTTAAATATCTAGAGATTATTTTTTAACTATATCTATGGGGACCATGCCCATGGCTATATGTACCTTATAGACACAAGCTTTCCTGATCATGGTTATAGATCACAAATAGTAAATATTTTTCATGGGCTGAGGGAACATGAATATAATCTCCATCCATGGTCAATAACCATTATTTTTTTTAATTTATTTAACCCCATGGGGTATTTCTCCACCAATAATTACCATATACATCAATCTTGTTGTTGTAACCCTTTTATTTCTAATTCAGTCTCATCCCTTATATTTTCTTCTATTATTTACTTATTTTTCAATTTTAACAGTTTATTCCAAGGGTATTGGATTCATGTTTTCTAGTTTTTTGAGTTATTTATGGATATTGATGTGTTTTGAGTCATTTCATGTTCCTATTATGACCTTAGGGGTGTTTGGTAAAATTTATCTTCTTTTTATTATAATGTGATTGTTAATTTAGTGATATGGAAAGGTTGATGAGTGGTTGGGTCATAGTTTCCTAGAAATAAAAAATAACTAGGGTCCAATTAGTGGAATTAAATAAGTTGAATAAAGTTGGATTATTTATATTAACATGACATGATATAATTAAAGAATTTAGTGAAAATTAATTAGTAATTTTTGGTATAGATAAGTGTATTGAATTTTTAATTGGTTAATGGGATATGTGTTTGGTAAGTGAATAATAAATTGACGTATATAAAATGAACAGGAATCAATCATTTTTGTAGTGACTCAATTTTGACCTGTAAGACTTTGGAATATTTCTATGAATATTTCTGAAGCCAGGCGCTGAGTTGGAGTAGGTGTCTGGGGAACGAGTACCCTCAGAGCGGTGATTTTAAAAACAATAAATATATGTTTTCACACATTCTTAATTTCCTTGAAATGTTAAATAATTCACAAATAGAGTCTCAGATTGAAACTATGAGGTCATAGTTGAGTTTATAGCATCATGTATTCCCTAGGAACGACATAAAGTTTTCTACATTGGACGGTTTGGTCAAAGGTGAGTTTGCATGGGGTTATGTTTTGGACTAAGTAATTAAATGAAAATTTAATTAATAATACATCCTAACCCTCCCATACTCTTAACATTGTGTGATCAACCCAAAAGAGGATCTGCTCTACTCCTCTCCTCTCATCTCCCTCGTTCGGTGAAAGACAAAAACTGAGGCAAATCAATGAAACGAGGTGCTTTCAATCTCAATTTTTGATGTAGATCATCATTAGATCGATGAGTAACATGATCAGTTAATTATTCTAAAACAAAATATTTAGTGTTTCTATCTTGAGGTAGTAGAATATTTTTAGTCATGATCCCCATTTTTATTCATTTTTTATGGTTTCAGAGCCTAAATACAATTTCTATAGATCCCTCCTTGGTTGATCTGCGGGTTTTGGGGTAAACCAGGGTGAATTTGGCATTTTTAAAGTTTATTTTTGACCATAACTACCATCTACATAGTGTTTAGTCTAGTGAGACATTCTGTGTAGCCCTTCATATTTATGTAAGAATACATTTTGGGACTAAACTCCATGTACCATGGTAATACAAAATGTAGTGACCCAAACTGTGTGGCTAAAGGACATCGCTAGGCTTATCCTTGTAATAGAATAAAGTCATCTGAGACTTCATGACCAAAGTACATGGACATGGGAAAAAATATATGGGAATAGGAAAAACACACGACCATGAGGCTGTTCAGCCCAAACATGCTGTGTAGTGTGGGATACACGACCTATGAGGGACATAGATGGATGACTGTGTGGAAGAGAATGAACATGACCAGAGGCTGGGTGAGGTTGGACACGCCATGTATTAGATGTACGTGTCATGTATCCCAACATGGGTACAAAAACTATGTAGATAGAGTACACATCCAGGTGCTCAGGTGGGATCACACACTGTGTGGACCCCATTGCATTCTGTGTACTCCATGGAGATCTTTCTGCGGTCTTCCACCTTGCTATCTCCTTCTATAGAGTTTGTATTCTGGCTTGTGAGTAGCATATCCTCAGTAGTTTTCCACATAAAATGGTGTTATGGTCTCTGTTTTAGACTATGATATATAAGGTAGTTTGTTTGGAGAATAATTTTTGTGTAGTAATGGTTATCCTTGGTCAATGATTAGGGTTGATCACTAGGTTTACGTTAAGGTTGGTACCTTTCTCTTTCACTTAGGATGTGGGTCCCCTATACTATTTATCTCAGTAGAGTGGTTATCCCCTATTTTATCATGGCATGATTTCTCCTCAGGGAAAATTAGTGGTGTGAGGTATTACTAGAGTGAAACTCCTTTTAGCAGAGCTTGAACGATGTTGTAGATTAGTGTGGTTGATAAGAGGTACACTGGCACTGGTACTCACCCATGGAATTAGTGCATAGGTTTCCCTTACATATCTTCCTTGGCAGAGATAGGACTCCCTATGTAATGGATGTAGAAACCCAGGACTCACTGAGATGGGAGGGGTGAATCGGCGTGTCAACTTTTTCTTTTAGAGTGACGGATTTTGATCACACGTTGGTTGGAACATGTTAAACCTGTGTGATAGATATGAATAACAAATAAATCATCACTTGAAAAGAGGCCACACAACACTTTTACTTGGTTCACCACAAAGGGATACGTCCAAGGAGCATATGATGACAGTGTTTTAGTCATACCTAAATCCACTAATCTTTACATGTTTGAGGATTAAATGATTTGGTCACAGTAACTATGTTCTAGGAACACTACCATTACAATGGTTCTGGGATAGCTCACTGCTTCCCTTGGGTAACTCCCGTTGACTCCCCCGACTCACTTCCATAGGAGTAGTCTTACCCAGTTTATTGAATTGAGAGTCTCTTCAATAGATTTTCATTTACAACTTTTTCTCTATTTATCATGAGATACTTCTAGCATCGATGTCCTGAATTAATGCACTAGAAATCATAGATCACACAACCCAAATAATAAAAAGCCAGTTAGAAGCACAAAAATGTACTTGTGTGAAATACCTCAACTTGTGTGAAATATTTTGGATTTGTCATGCAATATGAATTTGTCGCAACCCCTTCTATCCATGCGACCCTTATCTTCCACACAACTATATATAAGGGTTCAGTTGGTCTTTTTATAGTAAATGAACATCTTCCACACAAGATTAACTCTCTTCCAATCTTTCGTGTGCAAATATTTAACATTGAAAAGAAACCAGATTTCCGTCGAAGACTTATTAAGTCTTCCTTAGGGGTAGTCACATATTCATAGGCCTTAGAATACCTTGCACATAAGATCTTAACACATCTTTTTGGTGCACGTATTTTTATTTACAAGCATGAAAAACCCATTTTGACATCTCATTGGGTGTGTAATATTCTTTTGTGCAACACCATCTTTTATGCACATCCATGTATTTCACGTAGTTTTTTCCTTTTCCATATTTTGATGCACTGATCTCAAAGAAAACCTTGCATGCATGTTTCAAAAGACCCTTTAATCTTGCACACAACTCCCTTTACCAAACACACAATTCTCCATTTCCTGATTTTCAGGCCCAAAAATTTCGCAAACACTCAGAAATGGTTCCACCTTCTATACTATTGTCTGCTTGAACAGTATGATCCCCTTCTTAGAAAACATTCTGACCTTCCAATAAGTATTGAAAACAAACACAAACCAAACTCCATTTCTTTCATAGAATGGTCATGGTTTCTACTATGTGTTCATGATCTATACCTTTGGGTTATTTTCTAGGGATTGTACTACCTTGTTGGATTAGGGTGTGGGTTCCCATATCATTCATGTAGTTGTAGATTGTGATCCCCTAACATTCCAGGGATCATGCCCTTCATACTTATTTAGATAATAGAGTATGTACTAGCCTATTGGACGAGGGTGTTGGTCCTCTATCTGTGGAGTCGATACTTTTATGTCATACAAGGGTGTGTGTAATGCCCCGACCCCAGTTACCTAGAGTCAGTTCATTATTACATAACATTGGCATGATCACAAAAGATCAAGTTTCAAAATACCGATTAGTTTAGTAGCTTTGGAAGCACTAGATACATTCATAAGTCTTACATTACTTCATAAAGTGAAAAACTACAACGACATAGTCTCCATAGTCCACATTCATTTCCCTATGAATATCCCTACAGGTCAATCAAAAAATACTTCTTCACATCCTGGGAAAAATAAAACATAGAAATGGGTGAGCTCAGATGCTCAGTAAGGATAACAATATAGCAGAAAATTTCATAAATAATCATAAACATATAAAGCAATGTATAACTAAAAAAACCTTTTTAAACTTGAACTTCAGAATAATATGTCAAAAATAAAAAGAAATAATTCCATTTACTTATTCACATGGATATTATACTAGTCGAATAATCACATGCAATATCAATAACCACTTTCATAATGATGGAATGCATAAGGCCGGACTATCATTACAACATAGTCAAGGAATTGTGCCAAGACAACAAATAAAATTTTGTCAAGGCCTTGTGCCAAGACACTAGTTTGTGTCATGAGACCTATCGATTCATCGAGGAGCTATAGTGGGCTCCACCCGTCACTTACTAAGTCCAATGCATTCCTCATATAAACATGTTTAAACATAACATACAGTTTCGTATTAAAAATAGCATACGAAATGCCAACAATTTATCCATAAACCACGAATGGTATGAAAATAACACATCCACATTAAAACATAACACAAAACCTTGAATACTATATGGAAGTTTTGTATCATAACAAATCAACATCAAATAAGCTTAAAATCCATCAAAGGATGTTGACATAGATGAAATCAGAACTATTTGAGAGAAATATCTCTTTTTTTGAAATCATTTAAAAGTCACATAATTATAAAATAAAACATTTAATTTTAAAATATTCCTATAAGCTTTTAAGGTATGCTTTGAAGATTTTATAATGGAAGAAAATAGCCGCACCCGCTGTATGAGTTAAAAAATACATTCTTAACATAATTTTGTCAAAAAGGTTAAGGACCTTGTTTGGAAAATGACAGAAATATTACATTATAAACATCATATAAAATTCAAACAAGGGTATAAATGACTTTAACCCATAGTCTATAAAATAGTAATAATGTGTTGGATTACATTTTTAAGAAGCATTGATGTGGATGATAAAGAGGTCCGAGTAGATAATATGTATAAACAACGTTGAATAATGAAGAGATTGTAGAATTAACCCTTACCTTGAAATTTTCTTTGGTAGATGGTAGGTTAACCTCCTATATAATGGTGAAATAATTGTTTTTAAATTATAAAAAAATCATATACATTAATATGATATCATATATGATCTTTTAACATCGCTTTGTTAATAATATCTTAGTATTATCGTCGTTTTGGGTGTTAACGGATTCGTTTTCATTTATATTATTTGTTATGTGAGTCATATTTGTTATATATGGGATGTATCTTATTCATATACAGAATTATATCATGTATTTAAACATTTTTTTAATCATCAAATGAAAATTATTCTTGAATGGATATGATGGGGAATTAATCTCATCGCGTTCGTGGAGACGGTAATCCGTATGTACGCGCGAGCGACAATATCATTCTTTTGATATTAAAATAATATATAATTGGATGGTATATCATATATACATAATCATTATCATTTTATATTTTTTATTTACATCAATTACACATCATTATTATACCCATACAAATAATAATTTATTGAATAACAATTACACCACGACGTGGAGACGGTAAGACGTATATTTTCACATATGGCGACATGTCAATCAAAGGATGGATAGAGAAATGAATTTGGTTATACCATATTTATAATAACATCACAGTATATAGAAGATACTGGATTTATTATTTTATAATGGAAACAACAAAGAAAAGGAAGTGGAAGAAGAAAGGAACTTGAAAGAGGTGATGAAATATTTACATCTTCTTCGGATTCTTCCTTTTGATTTGATAAAAAGGGCTCCTTAGGTTGGATTTATGAATAACATATGGCCTCTATGATGAAGGGAGGATAGTTGAGAGGATATTTTGGTAGGGTTTGACCGATCAAAAAGGCTTTGAATGTGTGAATTATAGAGAAGGGGGAGTGCCCTTTTATAAGAGGGGTGAGGGGTACCTTAGGAAAAGATAGAAATATTATTTTATAATAAAATAGTTTTCAGTTTATAATTGCTCCAAAATGGATTATTTAAAGGATAATATGTTGATGGGTCGAAAAATACTCAAAAAATAGGTTTTAGACAGGTTTTGATCACTATATTAACCTTAACTTTTAGATTTAACTCTTAGTTAAATAGCTTGACATTTACCATGTCTCTTTGTATTTTTATGTTAAATAGTTAATAAACTTACTATATACTTCCAAGAGAACCCCAAGTGGTTCATTAATGATACACCAATCATTATATAAGTATTTTGGCCAAAACATATATTTTTAGGAATATTATATAAATTAATAATGTAATATTTGTTTTAAAAATTCTTTTTTTGTCAATTTTGACACTATTTAATAATTGATTTTTGGTTAAAGTCCTAACAACATTATTAATTCAAAATAAATTCATTTAATAGATCCTAACATGTCATATTAACCTATAAATTTTTTTATGGAATCAAAACTTTCAAATTGTATTTATTGTATCATTTATAATACCATTTATTTGTTTCTTTCGTTAATAAGAAAAATAATACATCATTATTGTGTCATAAATAAATTTAATTATTCAATGTCTAAAAATTATAAATAAAATACCATTATGTTAGAAATATTATTATATTTCTAATGAATATTTATATTCTAAAAGATAACATATATAACCCTATTTAGAAATTGTTTTTCTAAAATATATATGCTTATGCCATTTTTGTATTTACTTTAACTTAATTAATATAAAGTGTCATTATCACTTACAAGTGGATCCATGGGGTCCCAAAATAGACCCAAATATTCCCATGGTCAGAAATGTTTCATCCAATAGGGTTAGGACACGTGTTAGAGTAATTTAATATTATTATAATATTATTATTTTTACCCTTATTTACCGGATTTGCCCTTTAACCATGGTAAATAAAATATTTACTGAAGTAATTATTAAAAATGTATAAAAATAAAAGTTAGCTATTTAAAAAATTTGGACCTCCGGATTATAAATATGGAATCCATTTTTCTAAATTGAAAATACAGAAGTGGTAGAAATTAACTTAAAATTAACTTTCGTTGTTAAAACAAAAAGTGTGTTTTTAAGAAATAACAACTATCAAAAGATTGACACTTGATTATGTCCAGTTTAAATGTGAAATCATGTCCAATGACAAACACTGGATTAAATGGTAAATATATAATCTAATTATACTTTAAAACCACTCAAATTCATAATTTATCACTATTAATTATTTCAATTAATTTTTTTAAATTAAAATTTAGTAATTTTTACTATTCATCAAAATATGAAAGTTATTAGAAAGGTACCAAAAATTATCCCTATTCTAATTTTGATATTATGAATCCAAAAATGAAGTCCATTTTAAAGATAAAATGTATAAAATTTCAGAAAGTGGGTATTACTATTCATGACAACTAGATTGATTGGATGTGGTGTGTGTTTGAACTTCAAGTTGCGTAAAACACACACTACTGTATTATTCAAATGGAAATGTACAGTTGAAGCATGGGGTGTTAAATTCTCCCCTACAAATAATTTCTTCCTCAAAATTACTGGAATATTACTACAGAAAAAGAATCGACTGGTTCTTCATCATAAGTTCCTCAGGTTCCCATGTTGCCTCTTCCATCTTATGGTTTCTCCATAGAACATTTACCAGATGAGTCGTCCGGCTTTTCAGTACTTCTCCTCTAGTATCAAGAATCCCGACGGGCTCTTCGCAATAAGACAGATCGGGTTCTAGTTCTAATTACTCATAGGTGAGTACATGTGTTGGGTCAGGCATGTATTTTCTCAACAGTGATACGTGGAACACATCGTGAACTTTGGAGAGTTTTGTGGAATTTCCAAACGATAAGCTACAACCCAAAATTGTTCTAGAATTTCGGAAGTTCCGATGTACCTAGGACTCAATTTTACCTTCTTACCAAAACTTATTACACCCTTCCATGGAGATACATTCAAGAAAACATGATCTCCTACCTAAAATTCCAAATCCTTCCTTCGGTTATCAGCATAGATCTTCTACCTACATTAAACTGCTTTGATGTGGTTTGGGAATACCTTCTCCTTTTCCACCATTTCCTCTACCAATTCTGGGCCTATGAGTTTTCTTTCACCAACAACATCCCAACAGATTGGTGTGTGACATCTCTTTCTGTATAACGCTTAATATGGTGCCATCCGAATACTTGAATGGAAGCTATTGTTATAGGAAAATTCTAACAGAGGTATAATTGACCCCACATACCCTAAAAGTCAAGTTAGAATGATCTCAAAATGTCTTATATGGTTTGAATAGTCCGTTCTGATTATCCATCAGTTTGGGGGTGGAAATCAGTGCTAAAATGATGCTCAATATCCATGGATTTTTAAAGAATTTTCCAGAATCATGATGTAAAATGTGGGTCACGATCAGAAATAATCGATAGGCATACTCCATGAAGTCTCACAACTTCATTAATATATAGTATTTATAGATGTTCATGCGGTAAATCTTCCCTTATAGAAAGAAAATGTGCTGACTTGGAAAGATGATCATTAATGACCCATATTGCATCATTCCTTCTCGGAGTTTTCGGTAGTCCCATGACAAAGTCCATCGTAATATTATCCCATTTCCACTCTGGTTTGGGAAGAGGTTTCATGACACCTCCAAGATGTTGCCTTCCAGCATTCACTTATTAAAAAACCATACATATTGACAAAAAATCAGCAATATCCCTCTTCATGTTGTCCCACCAAAAATGTTCTTTCAAATCTCTATGCATTTTGGTGCTCCCAGGGTGTATAGAGAAATTGGAACTATACGCATCATCCAACAATTCCATTTTTAGATCAAATATATCGTTAACACAAAGTCTCTTCCCTAATTTAAAAATTCCATATTCATACACAATGTTACTCAATCTCCCATCATTCACAGGTTTAATATTCTTTTGAAACTCTCTATCATTGGTCTGAGAACTCTTTATTCTTTCTAGTAAAGATGGTTTAGAAGCCATTTGAGAAAGTAATGATTTTCCCCTTCCATGGTGATTCCCATATACATCTTTACTAGATCCATATATATAGGATCCATTTCAACTCACATCTTGTTCAAAACTCCATGATCCTTTTTACTCAAAGCATATGCCACCTTTTTTCATTCCCCGGGTGGTAGTGTATTGTGTAATCATAATCCTTGAGTAGTTCAAGCCATCTCCTTTTCCTCAGGTTGATTTCTTTAAGTGAGAAAATATACTTTAAACTCTTGTGATCAGTATATATCTCACATTTTTAACCATAGAGATAATGTCTCCATATCTTCAAAAAAAATATTATAGCAACTAACTCGAGATCATGAGTAGGATCGTTTTGCTCATGAATTTTTAGCTATCGTGATGCATAGGAAATAACCCTACCATTCTGCAGAAGTAAACAACCAAGTCCTTTCATTGAAGCATCACTATAAATAACAAACCCATAATTCCCCGATGGTAGAGTGAATATAGGAGCATTGATTAATCTTTTTTTTTCAGTTCTTCGAATCATTCTTCACAATCTTTTGTCCAAACAAATTTAATCCCTTTACATGTGATCTTTGTTAATGGGTTATCCAACCAGGCAAAATTCTGGACGAAACGTCGATAATAACCTGCTAAACCCATAAAACTGCGTACCTCAGTTATACTCGTTGGTGCTGGATATTCTTAAATTGCTCTTGTCTTAGAAGTATCAACAGAGATTCCATCCATAGAGACAATATGACCAAGAAAAGAAATCTCCTAATGCCAGAATTTACATTTTCTAAAGTTCGCATATAATTCATGTCTTCGTAGAGTCTTTAGGATAATGCGCAAATGATTTTCATGATCTTCGTAGATTTTGGAGTATACCAAGATATCATCAATAAATACCACTAAAATGTCATCAAGATAATCTTTGAAAACTCTATTCATTAGATCCATGAAAACAGAGGGTGCATTAGTCATCCCAAAAGGAATTACTATAAACTCATAATGCCTATACCTGGTTCGAAATGCTATCTTTGAAATGTATTCCTTCTTCACACACAGCTGATGATATATAGATCGAAGGTTAATCTTTGAAAAATATTGAGCTCCATGAAGTTGGTCAAATAAATCATCATTTCGAGGTAGGAGATACTTGTTCATTATTGTTATAGCATTGATCTCCCTGTAGTCAATGCACAACCTTATAGATCCATCTTTCTTCTTAACAAAAAAAACAGGGGCTCCCCAAGGAGATACACTAGGGAGAATAAATCCCTTATTTTCTTAATTCATCTAGTTTTTTCTTTAGTTCCACTAATTCCACAGTTGCCATTCTATAAGGGGTATTTGATATTGGCCTTGAACCAGGAATTAAATCAATAGAAAACTCAATTTCTCATTATATTGGATGTCCAGGTAAATATTCTGGAAACACATCAATGTATTCTCTCACAATAGCTACATCCTCTATTTAAACATTACTTTCCTCACCTATAGTCATTTCATTCTCTTCCTCCCTAATAATTGAATTTAGTTGAGCTACTAGGGGTGGATATAGATAAGAATTTTGTGGTGATGATTCTGCTCTAAAGATAAGGTGTTCTTCATCATTGTCATCAAAAATAGTAACCTCCTTCTTCTAACAATAATTTTGTTCATCATGGTCTGAAAGCCAATACATACCGAGGATTATATCAAATTCAATCATGGGTATGACGATGAGATCACCAGATAAAGAACCTTTATATGCCCTAATGGGAACTGATTCATAGAACATTGTAGTAATGATACATCCCTTAGGAGTTTTGACTGAAAACTCCCTTGTTAAATCAAATTGGAAATATCTAATTTTCTTAGCGAACTGTGAAGATATGAAATAATGCAATGATCCAGAATTAAATAAAGCCTTTTCTAAACTTGAGGAAACCATTAAATTTTTGGAGTTGGTGGCCTAGAACCAACTACTTTGTACTTTATTCATTAATAAAAACCTTATCACATCTTGATTATTCTTCTGTGTGACAATGCATGTGATAATTTCCTAGGGACAACTGTTGCATTAATGGGTCATAGCGGATCCCTGCTATGATGAGAACTCGAAAGCGCCATAACACTGTTCTTGAATATATGTTCTATGGCCGGATGATATTATATAAGGGACACAAATAATACAGGTCATTAAGGGCGAGGACTCATAAAACTTTGAGGTACCTTCTTATGGTGTGCTCCCTTGGTAATATTCAGGAGGATATTATGAGAACGAGACCCGCCAGTAGGAAATCCACATTTCATAGTGTCATTGTATGTTTCTATCTGCAGACGTGTGTATTGATCCTTAGACTTTAAGATTATTATTAATGGGTATTACAACTCACACACTTATATGTATTGATGAAAACTATGACGACACACTGTTCATAGTGAGGTAGGATACGTTGGGTGCGTCACGAGTAATACTGCATTAATAGATAATGAGAGAATGGATTTGTCCCTTATGTTCCGTAACAGAAGTATATATCTCAGGCCCTTTGATGGAATTGATATAGCCTAAATAAATCCATGGCCATGGTAAGGTATGGGTGAGTTCAATTCTAGGAAGTCAAAGAAAGAATAATCGAGCACATGGGTTGATGGAACTAGCATGCAACCCGCTTGATTGAAGATATCGAGACAAAGGGATTATATTACATGGTAAGTGTTCGTAGGAGGTGACACGTCATTGCGGTGTTAACTTCTTTATCTAAGGGTGACTTGGCGTGTTGCATGATGCTAACCTTGGACTTTAGGCAGGCTCCGTCTAATGCCACTGAGAAAGAGGCCTAGAGGGTCACACACTAAGTGTGTCCATGTATCTCAGTAAAATATTAATTTAACAAGTTAAATAAATATTATTCCCGACTGTGGTTTAATAATTATTTAAGGATTCCTGATCTCATTTATTTCGACACTACTTATTCAAGATAATATATTGTGGGTGAAATAATATATATATTTATTAGCAAGTAATGCAGTTTCATTTATTTAAGAAATAAATATCCATTACTCAAGGTCTAATATATATGGTGGAGGAAATAAATAAAATGGAAAAATAAAATTACACGTCGTGTATATTTATATACAAGCCGTTTAGTTTGTTTTTTTGGGATTCATGAGAAAATATTGTTTATTTAATTAAATGATATTAAATGTAATATGTTGGGAGCATTTCAAGTAATAATGATGGTCAAATGTCATTATTAAGACATGGGGTATTACTAAGAATTAAATGAAATGATTAAATTCTTTCGGGCAATTAATTCATTTTATTATTCTAAGTATTATAATCCCAAATTAAATTATTCTAATTGATAGTGAGCCATTGTTGTGCACAATGGATTTGGAAATACTCTCAAGCCAAGAGAGAATTCCCTTTCAACCAAGAACGCCCTCAAGTGACGAGAGAAAGATCCTCCACCAGATCAAGGCGGTTGAAGGAAAAAATCGCAAGCGAAGGCTCTTCTGCACTAGCACCTAGAGATCCCTTCGGCGACATCCAGAGATATGTGGCACACATGTGGATCACCACTTGAGGAATCCTACACTTGGATTCTACGATGCAACGACGGATCACAAGATTGTGACCGGAGACTCCAATGAAGAAAGAATTACATCAAGGTAATTATTATGAATTAATTAAATTAATTATAACCAACATATGATGATCCTATCTCAATGGTTCCAGGGCCCTTCAATTATTTTTCGTTCTTCGTTCTAATCCGAAGATTCAGTGTTTTATATCGTGGTAGATCTCGGATTGAAAGTCGTTTAACGCTAAAATTAAAGTTGGGAAAACCCACCATCGCACTTACACTGTGCTCATAACCCACAAGTGGTATCAGATGGGGTCATATCATTGATTATAATTGTTTAGTTTTTCGTTGGTTATTTATGAATTTAATAATTTAGTTATTTCAATTCATGTTTAATCATTCTGAAAATCTGAATCTCGAGATCTGTTCCTCCTCCCTCGTTTCTCATTCACCTCACAGAAAAGAAATTTTCTTTTAATTTTTATTAAAATAAAATAGATGAACTCATCTAGAGGAGCCAAAAATTTCTGTCCGTATAATACCAGAATACATGGCGTGTATTTGGAAGTACATTCCGTGTAGTCTAGGTTCAATTCATTGGCTGATCCGCCAAATCATGCTGTGTATTGGATTCTTTCTAAGAATTTAAGACACCGTGTGTTGACCAGAAACAGGTGGCACATGGTTTCCGGATTACACGTTGTGTGGTCCAACAAAACACGGTGTGTAGTCCCTTCGGGTTCGGGTTGGACCGTGTACCCCGTAAACGGCTTGCCCGACTGGAAACTGTGTAACGCGGAAACTACATGGCATGTGTCCCACTGTACATATGCCGTGTACTCCGAAAAATACTAAAGTACATTAACACACCCTGTCCTTGGGCGTGTACTTTGGATGGATGGTGAAGAAAAGTACACGCCGTGTAGTCAGAACTAAATGCCGTGTACTCACCCAAATTATGCAGATTTATTAAAATTTATTATTATATTATACAAACTCATGAGATGTGTACCATGGTGCAGGCGTAAAGCTGGGGCACAACACGTGATAGGTGTTTTATATATATTTTTTTAATTTAGCATCTGCGTAATAAATGGGAATTCATTGAGTTTCATCCAAGGTACAAGTTATGTACAAGGATAATTTTAAATGAATTTATTTGTTTAAAATTATGATGGATGAGAATCTAAAGGATGTTCAGAAAAGGGTTTAAGATAAAAGGATTGATTAATTAAAAATAATTAATTAATTCGAGCATAATTTATCTTAAACAAGAATGATTAATGAATTGAATGCTGGTTTTATTTATGCGTAAATATCATTGCATGTATGGATGATCATGAGCTATACCGAGACCTTTTTATGTGAATGGTTTTCTTTAATTTATTTATTTAAATTAAATTTGTTGGCCTGCGAGCCATCTCCTCATTAATTTGTAGGGTCTGCGCGCCCAAGTATTCTTTTATGTAAAACCCCTTTTACCCCTCACCTATATGTGAGATAAATGCATATGTAATGGATGGAGCTCCCAAGCAAGTTGAGGTGGCTCAAGTCAGGATCCAAGGTGAAACCAATCTAAGGAGATACAATGGTGGACAGGTGGAAAGCTGTAAACATGAACACGAAAGGTTCAAGGTGTTTCTCCCCTAGGTCTAGGGTTAGTTTATCAACCTCTAGATAAACTAAATAATAGAAAAATATCATGATCATACCATTTATTTTATTTCTATCTATTGCATGGTTTATTTATTGTGGGTGTGTTGTCACGATCACACAATTGATGAATTAAATGAGCATGTAAGGTGGAACTAAAATAAAACCGGCTTATACGTAAATATTATCTTAGACTCGGTTAATCACTTAAGTATATCCCACTTAATATTAAAAATAATTTAATCAAAGATAATAAAATGTCAATTTACATATAAGGATAAAATCCCTCAAAAGAAATATTAAGTCGGTATAGCCTTCCATAATCTTGGTTAGAATCGAACTATAGTTCAAAGTGCTTGAAAAACCCTAGTTGGGGTGCTTTCAATTATCGGGGAATTCTAATTCAAGGTTTTGGGTTGACTTGATTGGGTTCGCATCAAGGGTTGACTGTGATAGTAGGACTTAGTGTGACCAAGAGGCAAAGGATGAGGAAATCCAAAATAAAAGGATTTCAGGATTGGGGAGTCCACTCAGCAGATCAAGGATCTGCGAGTTAATGCAGTTTGCATTTGGAATGCCTACATAAAACCCTTCAAGTTTCTTGACCAACCCTAGTTGGGGTAATTCAGAGGGAAATATGGATCCATTCCACTAGAATATTCAGGAAACAGAAAATTCCAAAATCAAGGGTGAGGGCTATTGGATTTCGATAAAATAGTGGGAGACTAATAAGTATTAATTTATTTATTTTTCTAAATTTTTGTAATAAAGTACTAAAACGTTGCTTATCTTAATTTGTAGAAATGGAAAAAAATGACTTCAAACATATCATTGTGCACCATACTCAAAAAAGAAAACCTTCTCACCGGTACCAATTTCCAAGAGTGGCAGAGGCGTTTACGCATCGTTCTTTGCCAGGAAAGGAAATTGTTTGTGCTGGAAGAGCCTATTCCAGTTGCGCCTGGGAAAGAGGCTAGTGATGAAGAATTATCTCTCTACATGAAACACATGGATGATTTCACAGATGTCCAGTTTTTCATGATATCCGCCATGTCTAATGAGATCTTGAAGCAACATGAAAACATGGACGCGTATAACATGATGTCTCACCTTAAAGATCTCTACCAAGAGAAGGCGAGACAAGAGAGGTATGAGATCTCCAATGCATTGTTTACAACTAATCTTGGAGAGTCTTCTCCAGATGGGCTTTATGTAGTCAAGCTTTTTGGCTACATTGAATGCCTGGACATCTTAGGGATTAAATTCCCGGATGAGTTGCGTACAGATCTCATCCTATCATCACTACCCAAGAACTTCTCTAGCTTAGTTGTCAACTATAACATGACCGACAATGAGAAGATTATATCGGAGCTTCTAACCTTGATTATCTAGGTAGATAAGGACATGAGACGTGACAAACCCGCGATCCTTATGGTAAACAAGAAAAGGAAGGACAAGGAAAAGGGGACAAAGACTTATAAACGGTCTGAAGCCCCTGACCACCGTCCCTCCAAGAAGGGGAAGATCTAGAGGAAGGGAAAGGAATGAGAGGAAGTGTGTTTTTCATGTGGCAGGCATGGCCACTAGAAGAGGAACTGCACCCAGAAGCGTGGGGATGCTAAAGGTGCGTTTTTTATCAAGTGAAATCTTTCTATTTCTAAAAATTGGGTATTAGATACATCTTTTGGGGCTCACATCTATATTCAAATGCAGGAACCAAGTAGATTTAGAAAGATCGCTAGGGGAGAGGTGGATATTCGAACTGCCAATGGTGTAAGGCTGGCTGCATTGGCTATTGGTGACTACCACCTCTCATTGCCAACTGACATGATTTTGGTTTTACATTACTATTATTATGTGCCTAGTGTTACCAAGAACATAATTTTTGTATCTTGTTTGGATATGGATGGATTTGTTTTCAAATTTGGAAATAAGGGTTGTCTATTTTATAAGAACAAACTATGTTATAGTATGACACATTTGAATAATGGTTTGTATGTATTAAATTATGAAAACCAAGTGTTGGAAATCGATAACGAAACAAAATCACATGACTCGTACATCACCCAGTTATGGCATAACCACCTTGGTCATTAGAATGAGAAGTGCTTGACAAAGCTCTACCAAGATGGCTATTTAGACTCCACTGAGCTAAAACCACATGATAGATGTCACACTTGTTTACAAGGAAAAATGACCAAGCCACCTTTTGGTGGACAAGGTGAAAGGGCCACAGAGCTTCTGGGATTGGTACACACGGATGTGTGTGGACCATTTCTAGTAGAATCTAGAGATGGATATTCTAACTTTATTACTTTTACTGATGATTTGAGTAGATATGGCTATGTCTACTTAATGAGGTATAAGTTAGAGTCCTTATATAAATTTAAGGAATTCAAGAATGATGTATTGAATCATCTTGGTAAAAAGATACTGAAACGTAGATTGGATCGAGGTGGAGAATATCTGAACCAAGAGTTCATCGATCTTCTACGGGAGTCTGGGATTCTATCTCAGATCACTCCTCATTATACACCACAGTGGAATGGTGTTAGTTAAAGGAGGAACCGCACCTTGTTGTACATGGTGAGGTCGATGACGAGTCATTCGGATCTTCCATTATCCTTTTGGGGATATGCATTACAAACTGTAGCATACACATTAAACAGAGTACCAACTAAGGCAGAAAATGGAATTCCATTTGAGTTATGGAATGTAAGGAAACCCACTTTGTCGCACACACATGTATGGGGATGAGAGGCATTTGTTAAAGCCTTCTTAGGCAACAAACTAGCACCCCAAGGCACAAAGTGTATCTTTATAGGATATCCCAAGGAAATGAATGGATATTACCTATATAACCCTCAATACAAGAAAGTGACTGTCGCCAGACAAGCCATCTTTCTTGAGAGGGAACACATTCTCAAGAAGGATAGTGGGAGCAAGATTGACTTCGACGAAGTTGATTGTCAAGATACACAGGATTTGGTATAGTAACAAGTTCCATAGGTCCTCGTGGAAGAGGTTCTAGAAACACAAGTACTGCGTAGGAGCACAAGAGAGGTAAGGGAACCAGAGAGATTTGGTTTCCTAGTCACCGAGGATGGTGAATCATTATTTATGGACAATGATGAACCTCTCTCCTACAAGGAAGTAGTAGAAAGATCAAAAGCTGCAAGATGGCTAGAAGCTATGAATTCTGAGATGGATTCCATGTATCAGAACCAAGTTTGGGTTCTGGTCGATGAGACAGTTGATTTAATGCCTGTTGGATGCAAATGGGCATTCAAGAGAAATCCGGACATGGAAGGTCAAGTTAGCAGCTATAAAGTAAGGCTAGTGGCTAAAGGATTCAGTAAATGTCAAGGAATTGAATATGATGAAACCTACTCTCCAGTTACCATGTTTAAATCCATAAGAATCATACTTTCCATAGAAGCTTACCATGACTACGAGATTTGGAAAATGGATGTCAAAACAGCATTCCTTAATGGGAACCTTTAGGAAGATGTCTATATGACACAATCAGAAGGGTTTGTGACACCAGGTGAAGCCAAACGAGTTTTCTTGTTGCAAAAATCCATTTATGGATTGTAGCAAGAATCCAGGTCATGGAAATTCGATTTGATGAATCCATAAAGGAATTTGGATTCATTAAGAATGAATGTGAGCCATGTGTTTATAATAAGTTTAATGGGAATGCGGTCTTCATCATTTTGGTATATGTTGATGACATATTACTTATTGGACATGACATACCAGCCTTACAATCAGTTAAGGACTGGTTGAACAAGTGTTTCTCCATGAAGGACTTAGGAGAAGCAGCCTACATTCTGGGGATCAAGATCATTCATGATAGATCCAAGAGGCTGCTTGGACTAAGTCAGGGTACATACATTGACCAGATTCTAAAGAGATTTAGTATGGAAAAATCCAAGAGGGGATTGGTTCCAGTGTCACATGGCTTACATATTTCTAAGAAAATGTGTCCCCAGACACAACAGGAGAAAGATAGGATGAGTAAGATCACATACACTTCGGATATAGGATCCATCATATATGCTATGTTATGTACCAGAATTCATGTTGCCTATGCACTGAGCATGGTAGGTAGATATCAAGCAGATCCAGGAGAACAACATTGGACTATTGTCAAGACTATCCTTAAATATCTGAGAAAAACCAAGGATATGTTATTGGTGTATGGAGGAGATGAGGAGCTTATCATCAGAGGGTATGCGTATGCTGGTTTTCAGATAGATCAGAATGATCTAAAGTCGCAATCTGGATATGTTTTCTATCTAAATGAAAGAGGTGTGAACTGGAAGAGTTCAAAGCAGCCAGTTGTCGCCGATTCTACAGTGGAGTCTGAATATATAGCAGCTTCTGATGTAGCCAACGAAGCCGTCTGGATTTAGAACTTTGTCCAAGAGCTTTTTGTGGTGCCTAGCAGTAAAGATCCCATTACATTTTATTGTGATAATACTGTAGCGGTGGCTCTTGCAAAAGAACCAAGGTCACATCAACGGACAAAGCACATAATCTGGAAGTATCACCTCTTGAGGGATTTCTATCAAAGGGGTGAAGTTGTAGTGAGCAGAGTGTCCATGGAAGAGAAGGTGGAAGACCCCATGACTAAAGTCCTATCTCAGCAGAAGCATGAATATCATGTGAGATCTAGCGGGTTAAAGGTTGTTAGCAGTTGGCTCTAGTCCAAGTGGGAGTCTGTTGGAGTTGGTGGCCTAGAACCAAGTACTTTGTACTCTATTCATTAATAAAATCCTTATCACATATTGATTGTTCTTTTGTGTGACAATGCATGTGATAATGTCCTCAGGACATCTGTTGCATTAATGGTTCATAGGGGATCCTTGCTATGATGAGAACCCAGAAGTTCCATAACACTGTTATTGAATATATGTTCTATGACCGGATGATATTATTTGAGGGACACAAATAATACAGGTCATTAGGGGTGAGGACTCATAAAAATTAGAGGCACCTTCTAATGGTGTGCACCCTTGGTAATATCCAGGAAGATATTATGAGAACGAGACCCGCCAGTAGGAAATCCACATTTCATAATGTCATTGGATGTTCCTATCTGTGGACTTGTGTATTGGTCCTTAGACTATAAGAATATTATTAATGGGTATTAAAACTCACACACTTAGATTTATTGATGAAAACTATGACGAAACACTGTTCACAGTGATGTAGGATACGTTGGGTGTGTCACAAGTAATACTGCATTATAAGATAATGCGAAAAAAGATTTGTCCCTTCTTTTCCATAACGGAAGCAGATATCTCAGGCCCTTTGATTGAATTGATATAGCCTAAATAAATCTTTTTCCATGGTATGGTATGGGAAAGTTCAATTTCAGGAAGTCAAAGAAAGAATAATCTAGCACATGGGTTGATGGCACTAACATGTAACCCGCTTGATTGGAGATATCGAGACAAAGGGATTATATTACACTGAAAGCATTCGTAGGAGGTGACACATCATTGCGGCGTTAACTTCTTTCTCTATGGGTGCCTTGGTGTGTTGCTAGATGCTAACCTTGGACTTTGGGTAGGCTCCGCTTAATTCCACTGATAAAGAGGCCTAGAGGGCCACACACTATGTGTGTCCATGTATCTCAGTTAAATATCAATTTAACAAGTCAAATAAATATTATTCCCGACTGTGGTTTAATAATTATTTAAGGAATCCTGATCGCATTTATTTCGACACTATTTATTTGAGAGAATATATTGTGGGTGAAATAATATATATATTTATTAGCGAGTAATGCAGTTGCATTTATTTAAGAAATAAATCGCCATTACTCAAGGTCTAATAAATATGGTGGAGGAAATAAATAAAATGGAAAAATAAAAGTACATGCCTTGTGTATTTATATTCACGTCGTGTAGCTTGTTTTTTCAGGATTCGTGATAAAATATTGTTTATTTAATTAAATGATATTAAATGTAATATTTTGGGCACATGTCAAGTAATAATGATGTTCAACTATCATTATTAAGACATGGGGTATTACTAAGAATTAAATGAAATGATTAAATCCTTTTGGGCAATTAATTCATTTTATTATTCTAAGTATTATAATCCCAAATTAAATTATTCTCATTGATAGAGAGCCATTGTTGTGCACAATGGATTTGGAAGTACTCTCAAGCCAAGAGAGAATTCCCTTTCCACCAAGAACGCCCTCAAGTTACGAGAGCGAGATCCTCCACCGGATCAAGGCGGTTGAAGGCAGACATCGCAAGCGAAGGATCTTCCACGCTAGCACCCAAAGATCCATTCAGCGACGTCCAGAGATACGTGGCACACGTGTGGATCACCGCTAGAGGAATCCTACACTTGGATTCTATGACGCAATGACAGATCACAAGATCATGACGTGAGACTCCAACGAAGAAAGAATTCCATCGAGGAAATTCTTATGAATTAATTAAATTAATTATAACCAACATATGATGATCCCATCTCAATGGTTCTAGGACTCTTCTTTTCTTTTTCATTATTTGTTCTAATCCGAAGATTTGGAGTTTTATATCGTGATGGATCTCGGATTGAACGTCATTTAATGCTAAAATTAAAGTTGGGAAAACCCACCAACGTGCTTCCGCTGCTCCCGGAACCTACATAAATTACCTACCACCACGTCTTTTAGAGCTTTTACCTCAGCAGTAGTGATAATATAAGCTTGGACGTGGTGCCTTGGACCTTTCTGAGGTATGTTCCCCTGACTCTTTGGACATCCATTCACATAATTTCCCATCTCCCTACAATTGAAGAATTGAACATCAGTAGATTCTTTCTTCCCCTTGCAATCACGATCTTGGTGGCCCTTTTCACCACACTTTTAACAGAATCTCATTCCCTTCAAGCAAGCACCGGGGTGTTTCTTCCCACATTTACTACAGGATGAATATTCAAATTTTCCCTTCTTCCCCTTATTTCCATTTCCAGAGTGATCAAAATAACTCTTATTATCTTTCTTTTCTTTCTAGTCGTAAGACGTAGAGAATTACTTTTCTGTCTTGATAGAACACGAGACGTTATCTTTGTATGATGAGAAGGATTATGAGACTAATTATTGATGGAGAAATTGTTTTAACCCATAAAAGAAATGATCAATCTTACTTTTTGGGTTACGTATATAATCAGCAGAATGCCTTGAAAACCTTGTAAAGTTAAACTCATACTTTGCAACATTCTTGTCCTCCTTTTGCCTCATACTCAGAAATTGTCTTTCCATATCTGCTCGATGGTCATGAGGAAAGTATTTCTCTAAGAAAATATCTTTAAACTCCCTCCATTCCATATTTGATACTTCACCATCTTCCTTCGTGTTTTGAATCAATGAACACCATTGATCAGCATCTTCAGTGTGGTGGTAAAATGCCATAAAAACTTTTTCCCTTTCGCTACTCCCTACGATGTGGAATATTTTCTCTAAGGAATTTATCCATTGCTCAGCTATTAGAGGATTTGTAAAACCATCTAATGTTGGTGGTTTTTGCGTCATGAAGCGATCTAAAATTGATCCTCCATGCTGTAGATCAGGGTACACCATACGGGTTAGGTTGTTATTCATAACCAGAGTGAGTTGTCCCAGTATAGTGATTAACTGATCAGCACCAATTGCATCACCAAATTCACTATAATTATCTTGAGCATGAGTGAAACCCCTACATGGAGTGTGTGTATTGATACGGTTCCCATTCCTTCCACTAGGCACCATTTCTAAACAATGGCATACAATAGATTAGTTTATGAAATAAAATACATAAATCCAAACTTGTAAAACACTTAACATAAATTGAATAGTTTATGGATATAATCCATAATAATAATAAAAAATTCTTTGAGAAAGTATATAATCATAAACCCTTAATAATGGTTTGTAAGGAAAATGAGAATTATCCAAAGCATATCCCTCGAGAGTGTTGTAACCAAGAGTGCAGCAAGACCCATTGTCGTGCACCAGTTCCCATTCAAGTCTAGATCAAAGCGGTGTTTTCAGGTTTTACCCCTAGGTACATCTATGCCAGAGTCGCCTCTAGATACTCGTATCTAGACATGGATTTATTTCTCGGAAAACTCACAAAATATCTACAATACCAAAATTCTAGGATGTTCTTCTATACTAATCCTCAAAGTCCATCTTAGGTCAATGTACTCTAATCAGAGTTTATCTAAATCTAGTTTCCAATGTTTTTACTAAACTTCTTATAATACCAACTGTCACACCCCGACCCTAGTTACCCAGAGTTGGTACATTATTACATAAAATTGGTATGATCACGAAAGATCATGTCTCGAAAGACCGATTAGTTTAGTAGCCTTGGAAACACTAGATACATTCATAAGTCTTACATTACATCATAAAGTGAAAATATACAATGAAATACTCTCTATATTCCACACTCATATCCCCTCGGACTATCCCTGCAGATCAGTCATAAAATAATTCATCACATCCTAGAAAAAAAATATTGAAAGGGGTGAGCTTAGATGCTCAGTAAGGATAAAAATATAGAATAAACTTTCATAAATAATCATACATTTCAGGAAATGTATAACTAAACCAAAAGCCTTTTTAAACTTAAACATAATCATAATATGGAAAAAATAAAATTAAATTATTCCATTTACTTATTCACATAGATATTCTACTAGTCGAATAATCACATGCAATATCAATAACCACTTTCATAATGATGGAATGCATTATAACGACCCATACATTACATACATTGTTAATACTTCAAAATTGAAGCATACTTATTACAACATATAACAAAACCACGAAAGGACAGTATAGGTATAGTGTCTTTAGAAACTGGGAAACATAAACAACTGGTTCATAAAGCGTCTACACTGTCTCCCATTTATTTCATCATATCTATAGTCCCTTTTGGCATATCTTACTTAACAACCTTCTTCCTGACCTGGGGAAAGAAAACATACAAAAGGGTGAGCTCAAATGCTCAGTAAGGGTAATCAAAAGAAATATCAATCACATCATATACATAAGAACATAACTTTTGAAAATCTTAACCTGCAAAAGAGATCATAATTTCATAACATGGGATAAATCATGGCAGTGAAATGTAATCACAATAATCATAACTTAAAACATGAAACTTTGTGGCATACACACATAATCATAGAGAATCATTTCTTGTTAGTCAAGACTCATTGCCAAGACTATCTTAGTGGACAAAGTCCCTTTCTGAACCGAGTCACCCTCGTTTCAGTCCTGTTTCACTGAATCGGTATAACTTACCGTTCCAGCCATGTCTATGTCATGAGATATAAAATCTTTACCCAATTCATTGGAGGGACATATAGGTCCCACCAATCTCATAATGATACCATTCTTATGTGTGCCACAAAATCATAAATCATACATCATTGCATAACCCATGTAATAATAATGGGATTCTTAAACAACATGACATCATAAAAAAATTCATATAAGATAAAGGAATTCATAAAAATAATTCCATCACAACATAATCAAATCAATGTAATAATATGGAAAGAAATAGAACCCTATATTATCTTATATGGAAAATAATTTTGATAAAACACTTGAACTCCATTCTTGAGGAAAATATCCTTTCTACTTCAAAAACACTTTTCCTTTATTAACATGTCATAAAATTACAAACTAAAAGAAGTTGATTAAAAATAAACTTGAAAACTTTTAAAGTAAGCTTCTTGGAAATAAAGTTTTAAAAATCCATTCATGCCGTATAAGTTAAAAAAATATTCTTCGTACTTTTGTCAGAAAAGTCAAAAAGTACCTCGTACGAAAAACGACAAAAGATTCCTTTCATATCTTTTACTAAAAACTCACCGAAGGGTAAAATTGGATTTAAAAAATTGTAAGTGGATGGAAATAATATTACATATTGAGGAAACATGGATTTGGATGATAAAATACACCCCAGTAAATACCAAAGTATAAACAATCTCGGATAAAAATGAGATTGTGATATTTCCCTTACCTTAGGTCCGATATGCTTTGTACGTGTCCGAACCTCCTGTATAATGATTTAAATAATGTTATTGACTTATTATAGAATCATAATTATTTTTATGATATCATATATGGTCATATTCTAAGCTTCTTAGTAGTAATATTTCATTGCTACTTGTTATTCGGGTGTTTATAACTTTTTGTTCTTATGCGTGTCTTGTCGAATAAATTCTTATTCTTCTCTTTAGGTTATAGATACCTTATTTCCAGAAAGGTATTAGTGTAATATATATCATATTCATTCATTCAATTCATTTATATAATCATTATGAAATGAAGATCATGTAGAACGAGTCGCATCACATCGTGGAGACGGTATTCCGTACGTACGCATGAGTGATGATATCATTCCTATGATCATGGAATTGTATTGGAGTGTATGTATACTACTTCAGAATCAATATCACTTTATAATAGTCATATATAGTCATTATTTACACCATTATACTCATCCAAGTAAGGTGGTGGTGGAAAATAGATTACACCACGACGTGGAGACGGTATTCCGTACGTACGCACGCGCGGTGATTTCTTTTTCCGTAGGATGGATAGATGGTGAAATTGGGTTGTTTCATACTTATAATAACATATCAGTATATGAGTGATACTGATTTTATTACTTCATAATGAAACAACTAAAGAAGAAGAAGTGGAAGAAGAAATAAAGATGAAAGAATCGGTAACGGACATTACCTCTTCTTTGAAGTGCTTCTTTGAGACCTTCTTTTAGGGAACTAAAATTGGTCTTTGAAGAAGAACAGGACATCTAGGATGTCTCTAGGGAAGTGGAGAGGAGAAATTGGCAGGGGTTGGCCGAGCTGGAAGGCTCAAAGTTGTGTGAGGAAGAGGGGGAGGAGGTGTCCTTTTATAAGGGAGGAGAGGGGCACCTTTGGAATAACTAAAACTATTATTTTATTATAAAGTAAATTCGGTTTTAAATAGCTCCAAATTGATATATTTTGAAGCTAAGGTGGGGATGGGTCGAAATCCTCTCATCCAATAGAATTTAGACAAGTTTAGGTTCCTATTTTAACCTTATCATTTAGATTTAACATTAAGTTAAATAAATTTACTTTTACCGTGTCTTCTTGTGTTGTTATACTATAAGGTTAATAAACTTTCTATAAGCAGCCAAACGAACCCCAAGTTGTTTATTATTAATATATATAACCTTATCTAAGACATGTGGCCGAACCATAGATTTTTAGGAATAAAATAACAATTACTAATATAATATTTGTTTTAAAAAATATTTTATGTCAATTTTGACACTATTTAGTAATTGATTTTTGTGAAAATCATAACAGAATTATTAGTTCAAACCAAGTTAATTAAATCAATAATAACATGTCATATTAACCTAGAAAATTAGTGTAATTAATAAAAAGTCTCAAAATACCTTTATTTTGGTGTTTATAACATTAATTATGTCAATATTTCATTAATAAGATAATTACTGCATCATCTTTGTGTCATAAATAAATTAAATTATTTAATGTCTAAAAATTAAAAATAAAATACCATTATGTAGTAAATATTTTTAGATTTCTAATGAATATTTATAGTCGAATTTATCTTATGTATAACCCCATATTAAAAATTAGTTACTTATTAAACTTTGATTTTAACTATTTTAACCCTTCTTTAAATAAATTAATAATAAATGTCCTAATATAATCCAGGTGGGCCTAAATGGTCATATCTTATTCCTAAGTTTGTTTTTGGTCGAATTACACTTATCCAATAGAATTAGGACATGTTTTAGGGTAATAATAATATCATCTTTACCCTTAATTACCCTATTTACTTTTAACCGTGGTAAAAAAAAGTAAAAAGTTACTATTCACCAAAAAATTATTTTCATCTCATTGAACCACATTTTACTTACTGACATCAACCGTGTCTCTCGGATTTTTGAAATTCCACTCACAGAAGCGATAAAATTAAGTTTTATGAAAAATTCAGTTTTTTAACTACCACTTAGTGGTTTCACTATTCATCAAAAATTGAAAGTTTTCAGAAAAATACCAAAATTTCACCCTAGGCTAATTTCGATATTCCGAATCCAAAAATGAATTCCATTTTGAAAAATAAAATTTATAAAATTTCAAAAAGTGGTTATTACTATTCATAATGGCTAGTTTTAATAATATTTTAATAGCATATCGTTGTTTAGTGAAACTCGGTATTGCGTACGACGCAAGCTATCGAGGAAGGTCGCAATTTCGTGTAAAGCAAGCCAAGCAAGTGTTTTGTAGAAAAAGATTCCTTTGATGATTTATATAACATAAAAGTCTCGGGTGTTACATTCTACCCCCCCTTAAAATTAATTTCTCCCTCGAAATTCTTCACTTTGTAACAAACAGATGAGGATACCTCTCCCTCATCATATCCTCAAGCTCCCATGTAACTTCTTCTAATTGGTGGTTCCTCCATAAAACTTTCACCAATCGAGTGGTCTTGTTTCGTAGGATTTTTTCGCTACGATCCAGAATCTCTATCGGTTGTTCTTCATAAGAAAGATCTTGCTCCAGCGGTACAACTTCTGAGCTGAGTACATGTGAAGGATCAGGTATGTACTTTCTCAGGAGAGATACATGGAACACATCGTGAACTTGAGAGAGATTCGGTGGAAGCACCAATCGGTAAGCTACCTTCCCAACACGATCCAGTATTTTGAAAGGACCGATATATCTAGGGCTCAACTTCCCCTTCTTTCCAAATCTCATGACCCTCTTCCAGGGAGATATTTATAAGAACACTTTATCACCCACTTCAAACTCTAGGTCTTTTCTTCAGTTGTCGGCATAACTTTTTTGTCGACTCTGAGCTGCTCTTATGTGTTGTTGAATAGATCTGACCTTTTCTGCCATTTCATCAACGAGATCAGGTCCTAATAGCTTTCTTTCCCCAACTTCATCCCAGCAAGTTGGAGTCCTGTATTTATTTCCATAGAGTGGTTCATAAGGAGCTATCTGAATACTGGAGTGAATGATATTATTATAAGAAAATTCCACCAAAGGTAGGTGTTGATCCCAACCACCTTTGAAATCCATAGAGCAAGCTCTCAACATATCTTCTAGGGTTTGAATTGTTCTCTCAGACTGACCGTCTGTCTGAGGATGATAAGCAGTACTGAAACTCAACTCTGTATCCAGAGTATGCTGAAGACTTCGCCAGAACTTCGAGGTAAATCTCAGATCCTGATCAGATATAATAGAAAGTTGTACTCCATGCAACCTTACCACTTCATTTACATATATCCTGGCAAGCTGATCTAGAGATAAATCCTCTCTAATAGCAATGAAGTGTGCAGACTTTGTAAGACGATCAACTATGACCCATATAGCATTATTGCCTTTGGATGTTTTAGGAAGTCCTGTGACAAAGTCCATAGTGATGTTTTCCCATTTCCATTCGGGTATGGGTAATGGTTGTAACATCCCCTTAGACTTCTGTCTCTCAGCTTTAACTTATTGACAAACCAAGCATCGAGAGACATATTCAGCAACATCTCTTTTCATGCCATCCCACCAGAAGTACTCTTTAAGGTCCCTATACATCTTCGTGCTTCCAGGAGGAATAAAGAATGATGAACTATGAGCCTCATCCAGCAGCTCCTTCTTTAATTCCAGGATGGGAGGAACACAAACCCGATTCCTGAACTTTATTATCCCATCACAATCAAGGTTGAATTCAGGAACATTTCTCACCTTCTTTTGTAACTCGACATCTTCTTTCTGTGCCTCTTTAATCTTCACATGTATAGATGGTTGAACATTCATTTGAGAAAGATAAGATTTTTACCCTTCCATTATAATTCCAAGATCCATCCTTTGTAAATCCATAAATATTGGATCTTTTGTGATCCTCATCATGGATAAACTAGCATGGTCTTGTCGACTTAATGCATCTGCCACCTTGTTTGCTTTCCCAGGGTGGTAATGGATTGAGCAGTCGTAATCCTTAATCAGCTCCAACCATCTTCTTTGACGCATATTCATCTCCTTTTATGTGAAAATATACTTTAAACTTTTATGATCAGTATAAATATCACACCTTTCACCATAAAGGTAATGCCTCCAAATCTTTAATGCAAATATTACCGCAGCTAACTCCAAATCATGTGTTGGGTAATTTTGCTCATGGATTTTCAACTGTCGTGAGGCATAAGCTATCACTATATCATTTTTCATAAGAACACACCCCAATCCCTTCTTGGATGCATCACTATAGATCACAAACCTTTCTCCACTACAAGGTAGTGTGAACATAGGTGCACTGGATTAACTTCTTTTCAACTCCTTGAAATTCTCTTCACATTCCTCCGTCCAGACAAAATTAACTCCTTTCCGAGTCAACTTGGTGAGTGGATTAGATAATCGTGAAAAATCTTTCACAAAACGTCGATAATATCCAGCCAAACCAAGAAAACTTCGGATCTCAGTTACTATTGTTGGTCTCGACCATCTTTCGATAACCTCTGTTTTTGATAGATCCATAGATATACCCTCTTTTGAGATTATGTGACCCAAAATGCAACTTTTTGAAGCCAAAATTCACACTTGGTAAATTTGGCATAAAGCTTCTCCTTTCTCAGGGTCTTCAATATAATTCTCAAGTGATCTTCATGCTCTTCCTTGATATTTGAATAGACAAGAATATCGTCTATAAAGACTACCAAAAATTGATCAAGATAGTCTCTAAAGACTCTATTCATTAGATCCATGAAGATAGCAGGGGCATTAGTAAGACCAAATGGCATCACTATAAATTCATAGTGTCCATACCTTGTACGGAAAACCGTCTTTGGTATATCCTCCCTTTTGACCCTTAATTGATGATACCCTGAACGAAGATCAATCTTGGAAAAGTATTGAGCTCTGTGTAGTTGGTCAAATAGGTCATCAATGCACGGGAGAGGATATTTGTTCTTGATAGTGATCTTGTTAAGTTCTTGATAATCAATGCACAGTCTCATTGATCCATCTTTCTTCTTAACAAACAGAACAGGTGCTACCCAAGGTGACGCACTAGGTCATATGAATCCCTTATCAAGATTCTCTTGGAGTTGCTTCTTCAATTCCTGCAACTCAATTGGGGCCATTCTATAAGGTGTCTTTGAAATAGGCAAAGCACCCGGTACGAGTTCTATTGAGAACTCAACTTCACGATTTGGTGGAAGTCCCGGTAATTCCTCCGGAAAGACATCATCAAACTCCCGTACAATGGGCATATTCTTAATAGTGAGTTTCTCGCCAACAATTTGAGATAAATAACCTTCATTTAGTGGAATCAAGAGCCATAAGATGGAAGAAATTTCCACTGGAAGGTTATGTTCATCCTTGCATTGATAGACGATCATAGATTGATCTGGAATATAAAATGTGACTTCCCTTCTTTGGAAATTAATATGAGCTCCATATAAAGAAAGCCAATCCATGCCAAGAATCACATCAAATTCCGCTATAGGAAGGATCACAAGATTTTCAGGAAGCACTTTCCCACAAACTTCGATCGGAGAAGAATTATAAACTTTTGATGCGACTGTTGTGCCATTAGGTGTTGTCATAGCTAACTCAACATCTAATTGTTGAGGTAATACAATGATACCCTTAGAAAATTTTTCAAAAATAAAGGATTGGGTGGATCCAGAATCAAATAAAACATTTTCTACTTTAGAGTGGATGGTAAGTGTACCTTTCACCACATCATTATCGTACTCCACTTCGCTGATAGAAATTGCATGTGACTTTCCTTTGTCTTTAGCCTTAAGAGTTTTTTGACGTTGACCATCATCATCAACCCTTGGATTAGGTCATTTATTGGCATAATGCCCCATCTCCTTGCACTTGAAACATTGAAGTGTAGTAGGTTCATTCTGTGTATCCCTTCCTTTGTTTGCATCATTAGACATCTTCTTCCCATCATCGCGGCATTCAAATGCCCGATGACCTTCCTTTCCACATTTGAAACATTTACTTGTCCCTTTAAGACAACTCCCTCCATGTTTCTTTCCACACTTTGAGAATAAGGGAAAGCTCATCTTCTTTTCAGTGTGCTCTTTAGATTTTCCTTTGAATTCCATTTTCCTCTTCTTATCAAACCCACATGACTGATGGGCTACTCCAATCTCCATCTCGACTTTGAGAGCACATCGAACGATTTCCTCGTAGCTATTGAAGTCCCTTATGGCTAACACCCTTCGAAGACTTGGTTTTAAGCCACTAAAGAATCGATCGATCTTACTCTCAGGTTGGATAATAATACCAGAAGCATACCTTGAAAGTCTTGTAAAATTTTCTTCATAGGTACCAACAGATTCATCATCCTTTTGCTTCAGTTCAAGAAACTCTTTCTCCATCTTTGTTCGGAGAATACGAGGGAAGTACTTATTGAAAAATAAGTTCTTGAACTCGTCCCATTCCATGGACTCAATTTCATCCCTTTGCCTTGTATTCTTAATAAGATTCCACCATTGATTAGAATCTCCTTCCAAACGATACACTGCTAGGATGACTTTATCATGTTCAGAACATTGAAGAACTGAAAATATCTTTTCAGTAGTACTAATCCATTGTTCAGAAACTAATGGATCAGTAGACCCACTGAAAGAAGGTGGACGTTGCCTCATGAAGGATTCAACAGAATGTTTCTCCTTCCTTTGCTCGTTTGGATGTCCTGCATGATTCATAGCCTGAGAAAGTTGTGTGAGCATGGCTACAAGATTTTTCATTCCAGCTCCCATAACGTTTGGTTGCTCAGGGGGACAATCATTGCATTGCCCGTCGTATTCCACATTAACACGGTTCCTTCGGGTTCCATCCATTGTCTAAAACCAAGAAGAATAGTGTGAGCAACACTAATCATAATAGGAAAACCACATAATCAAGAATAAAATTTCACACTTAAGGTCTTATACTAGGTTATTCATGGCCATTTCTAAAACATTAATATTGTGTTCTATGCTTAGACTTAACCTTAGTGTTCTTACTAAGGCTTTCACATCCTAGTTTCTAAAGGTTGACTATAACCTCCCTCTGATACCAACTATAACGACTCATACTTTACATACATTGTTAATAATTCAAAATTGAAGCATACTTATTACAACATATAACAAAACCATGAAAGGAACGTATAAGTATAGTGTTTTTAGAAACTGGGAAACATAAACAACTGGTTCATAAAGCGTCCACACTGTCTCCCATTTATTTCATCATATCTATAGTCCCTTTTGGAATATCTTACTTAATAACCTTATTCCTGACCTGGGGAAAGAAAACATACAAAAGGGTGAGATCAAATGCTCATTAAGGGTAATTAAAAGAAATATCAATCACATCATATACATAAGCACATAACTTTTGGAAATCTTAACCTGCAAAAGAGATCATAATTTCATAACATGGGATAAATCATGGCAGTGGAATGTAATCACAATAATCATAACATAAAACATGAAACTTTTTGACATACACACATAATCATAGAGAATCATTTCTTGTTAGTCAAGACTCATTGCCAATACTATCTTAGTGGACAAAGTCCCTTTCTGAACCGAGTCACCCTCGTTTCAGTCCTGTTTCACTGAACCGGTATAACCTACCATTCCAGCCATGTCTATCTCATGAGATATAAAATCTTTACCCAATTCATTGGAGGGAGATATAGGTCCCACCCATCTCATAATGATACCATTCTTATGTGTGCCACAAAATCATAAATCATACATCATTGTATAACCCATGTAATAAAAATGGGATTCTTAAACAACATGACATCATAAAACAATTCATATAAGATAAAGGAATTGATAAAATAATTCCATCACAACATAATCAAATCAATGTAATAATAGGGATAGAAACATAACCCTATATTATCTTAGATGGAAAATAATTTTGATAAAACACTTGAACCCCATTCTTGAGGAAAATATCCTTTCTACTTCAAAAACACTTTTCCTTTCTTAACATGTCATAAAATTATAAACTAAAAGAAGTTGATTAAAAATAAACTTGAAAACTTGTAAAGGAAGCTTCTTGGAAATAATGTTTTAAAAATCCATTCATGCCGTATAAGTTAAAAAAAACATTCTTCGTACTTTTGTCGGAAAAGTCAAAAAGTACCTCGTACGAAAAACAAAAAAAGATTCCTTTAATATCTTTTACTAAAAACTCACCGAAGGGTAAAATTGGATTTAAAAAATTGTAGGTGGATGGAAATAATATTACATATTGAGGAAACGTGGATTTGGATGATAAAATACACCCCAGTAAATACCAAAGTATAAACAATCTCAGATAAAAATGAGATTGTGATATTTCCCTTAACTTAGGTCCGATATGCTTTGTATGTGTCCGAACCTCCTGTATAATGATTTAAATATTGTTATTGACTTATTCCAGAATCATAATTATTTTTATGATATCATATATGGTCATATTCTTAGCTTCTTAGTAGTAATATTTCATTGTTACTTGTTATTCGGGTGTTTATAACTTTTTGTTCTTATGCGTGACTTGTCGAATAAATTCTTATTCTTATCTTTAGGTTATAGATACCTTATTTCCATAATGGTATTAGTGTAATATATATCATATTCATTCATTAAATTCATTTATATACTCATTATTAAATGAAGATCATGTAGAATGGGTCGCATCACATCGTGGAGACAGTATTCCGTACGTACGCACGAGTGATGATATTGTTCCTATGATCGTGGAATTGTATTGGAGTGTATGTATACTATTTCAGAATCAATATCACTTTATAATAGTCATATATAGTCATTATTTACACCATTATACCCATCCAAGTAAGGTGGTGGTGGAAAATAGATTACACCATGGCGTGGAGACGGTATTCCGTACGTATGCACGCGCGGTGATTTCTTTTTCCGTAGGATGGATAGATGGTGAAATAGGGTTGTTTCATACTTATAATAACATATCATTATAAGAGTTATACTGATTTTATTACTTAATAATTAAAAAACTAAAGAATAAGAAGTGGAAGAATAAATAAAGATGAAAGAATCGGTAACGGACATTACCTCTTCTTTGAAGTGCTTCATTGAGACCTTCTTTTAGGGCACTAAAATTGGTCTTTGAAGAAGACCAGGACATCTAGGATGTCTCTAGGGAAGTGGAGAGGAGAAATTGGCAGGGGTTGGCCGATCTGGAATGCTCAAAGTGGTGTGAGGAAGAGGGGGAGGATGTGTCCTTTTATAAGGGAGGAGAGGGGCACCTTTGGAATAACTAAAACTATTATTTTATTATAAAGTCAAGTTCGGTTTTAAATAGCTCCAAATTGATATCTTTCTAAGCCAAGGTGGGGATGGGTCTAAATCCTCTCATCCAATATAATTTAGACAAGTTTAGGTTCCTATTTTAACCTTATCATTTAGATTTAACATTAAGTTAAATAAGTTTACTTTTACCGTGTCTTCTTGTGTTCTTATACTATAAGGTTAATAAACTTACTATAAGCAGCCAAACAAACCCCAAGTTGTTTATTATTAATATATATAACCTTATCTAAGTAATTTGGACGAACCTTAGATTTTTGAGAATAAAATAACAATTACTAATATAATATTTGTTTTAAAAACTATTTTATGTCAATTTTGACACTATTTTGTAATTGATTTTTGTGAAAATCATAACAGAATTATTAGTTCGAACCAAGTTAATTAAATCAATACTAACATGTCATATTAACCTATAAAATTATTGTAATTAATAAAAAGTCTCAAATTACATTTATTTTGGTGTTTATAACATTAATTATGTCAATATTTCATTAATAAGATAATTACTGCATCATCTTTGTGTCATAAATAAATTAGATTATTTAATGTCTAAAAATTACAAATAAAATACCATTATGTAGGAAATATTTTTAGCTTTCTAATGAATATTTATAGTCGAATTTATCGTATTTATAACCCCATATTAAAAATTATTTACTTATTAAACATTAATTTTAACTATTTTAACCCTTCTTTAAATAAATTAATAATAAATGTCCTAATCTAATCCAAGTGGGCCTAAATGGTCATATTTTATTCCTAAGTTTGTTTTTGGTCTAATTACACTTTTTCAATAGATTTAGGACATGTGTTAGGGTAATAATAATATCATCTTTACCCTTAATTACCCTATTTACTTTTAACCGTGGTAAAAAAAGTAAAAGGTTACTATTCAACAAAAAATTATTTTCATCTCATTGAACCACATTTTACTTACTGACATCAACCGTGTGTCTCGGATTTTTGAAATTCCACTCACAGAAGCGGTAAAATTAAGTTTTATGAAAAATTCAGTTTTTTAACTACCACTTAGTGGTTTCACTATTCATCAAAAATTGAAGGTTTTCAGAAAAATACCAAAATTTCACCCTAGGCTAATTTCGATATTCCGAATCCAAAAATGAAGTCCATTTTGAAAAATAAAATTTATAAAATTTCAAAAAGTGGTTATTACTATTCATAACGGCTAGTTTTAATAATATTTTAATAGCATATCGTTGTTTAGTGAAACTAGGTATTGCGTACGACGCAAGCTATCGAGGAAGGTCACGATTTCGTGTAAAGCAAGCCAAGCAAGTGTTGTGTAGAAAAATATTCCTTTGATTATTTATATAACATAAAAGTATCGGGTGTTACATGCATAATGCCAAACTATCATAACCATATAATCAAGACCCTGTGCTAAGACGACAAATAATATTTTGTCAACCCCTTGTGCCAAGACATTAGATTGCCTCATGATACCTACCGATGCATCGAGGAGTTATAGCGGGCTCCACCCGTCACTTACTAAGTCCAATGCGTTCCACATATGAACAGGTTTAAACATAACATAAACATTCATATTAAAAATAGCATACGAAATGTCAATACTTTATCCATAATGCATGAATGGTATGAAAATAACACATCCAAAGTCAAACATATCACAAAACCTTCAATAATATATGGAATTTTTGTATCATAATAAATCAACTTCAAATAAGCTCAAAATCCATCAAAGGATGTTGACAAAGATGAAATCAAAACTATTTGAGAGAAATATCTCTTTTTTTGGAATTATTTAAAAGTCACATAATTATATAATAAAACATTTACATTGAATATATTCTTATAAACTTGTAAGGGAAGCATCGACAATTTTATAACAGTGGAAAATAGCCGCACCAGCTATATGAGTTAAAAAATACATTCTTACATTAATTTTGTCGAAAAGGTTAAAAAGGACTTTGTTTGGAAAACAATAGAAAGATTCCTTTATAAACATATTATAGAAATTCAAACAGGGGTATAAATGACTTTAAATAATATTCTATAAAATAGTAAGAATGTTTTGAAATACATTTTTATGAAACATGGATGTGGATGATAAAGAGGTCCCAGTAGATAATTACGTATAAATAACCTCAGATAATGAAGAGATTGTAGAATTAACCCTTACCATGAACTTTTCATTGGTAGAGGGTAGGTCAAACTTTTTTATAATGGTGAAATAATTGTTATTAAATTATACAAAAATCATATACATTAATATGATATCATATATTATCTTTTAACATTGCTTTGTTAATAACATCTTAGTATTATTGTCATTTCGGGTGTTAACAGAGTCATTTTCCTTTATATTATTTGTTATGTGAGTCATATTTATTATGTATGGGATGTATCTTATTCATATCCAGAATTATATCAGGTCTTTAAACATTATTTTTGATCATCAAATGAAAATTAGTCTTGAATGGATACGATGGTGAATGAATCTCATCGCGTTCGTGGAGATGGTAATCCGTACGTACGCAGGAGCGAGAATATCATTCTTTTGATATTAAAATAATATATAATTGGATGGTATATCATATATAAAGAATCATTATAATGTTATATTTATTATTTACATAAATTACACATCTTTATTATACCCATCCAAATAATAATGTATTGAATAACAATTACACTACGACGTGGAGACGGTAAGCCATACATACGCTCGTATGGGGACATTCCATTCAAAGGATGGATAGAAAAATGAATTTTATTGTACCATATTTATAATAACATCCCAGTATATAGAAGATACTGGAGTTATTATTTTAGAATGGAAACAACAATGAAAATGAAGTGGAAGAAGAAAGGAACTTGAACGAGGTGATGAAATATTTACCTCTTTTTCAGGTTCTTCCTTTTGATTTGATAAAAATGGCACTTTAGGGTGGATTTTTAACCAATGTAAGGCCTCCAGAATGAAGGTAGTACACTTTAAAGGATATTTGGGCATGGTTTGGCCAAGCCAAAAAGGCTTTGAATGTGTAAATTACAAAGAAGGGGGAGTGCCCTTTTATAAGAGGGGCGAGGGGCACCTTAGGAAAAGCTAGAAATAGTATTTTATAATAAAATAATTTTCGGTTTCTAATGGATCCAAAATGGTTTATGTAAAGGATAAGGTGATTCTGAGTCAAAAACCACTAAACCAATAGGTTTTAGATAGGTTTTGGTCCCTATATTAACCTTAACTTTTATATTTAACTCTTAGTTAAATAGTTTGACATTTACCGTGTCTCTTTGTATTTTTATATTATATAGTTAATATACTTACTATATAATTCCAAGATAACCCCAAGTGGTTCATTAATGATACATATATAATTATATAAGTCTTTTTGTTGAACCTTATATTTTTATGAATATTATATAAATTAATAATATAATATTTGTTTTAAAAATTCCTTTTTATCAATTTTGACACTATATAATAATTGATTTTTATTAAAGTCCTAAAAACTTTATTAATTGAAATTAAATTCATTTATTCAATTATAACATGTCATATTAACCTATAAAATTAGTGTATATCATCAAAACTTTCAAATTGTATTTATTATAACATTTCTAATACCATTTATTTGATTCGTTCATTAATAAGGAAAATAATGCATCATTATTGTGTCATAAATAAATTTAATTATTCTATGTCTAAAAATTATAACTAAAATACCATTATGTATTAAATATTTTTAGAATTCTAATGAATATTTATATTTTAAAGGATAACATATATATCCCTATGTAAAAATTGTTTTTCTAAAAGATATATGCTTATGTCATTTTTGTATTTACTTTAACTTAATTAATATAAAGTGTCATTATCACTTACAAGTGGCTCCATGGGGTCCCGTAATCGGCCCAAAGATTCCCATGGTCAGACATGTTTCATCCAATATGGTTAGTACACATGTTAGGGTAATTTAATATTATTATAATATTATTTTGTTTACCCTTATTTACCAGATTTACCCTTTAACCCAGCTAAATAAAATATTTTACGAAGTAATTATTCAAAATGTATAAAAATAAAAGTTACATATTTACAAAATTTTAACCTCCTGATTATAATCATGGAATCTATTTTTCTAAATTGAAAACACAAAAGTGGCAAAAATTAATTTAAAATTAATTGCCTTTGTCAAAACAAAAAGCGTGTTTTTAAGAAATAATAACTATCAAAAGATTGACACTTGCTTATGCTTAGTTTAAATGTGAAATTATGTCCAATGAAAAAAATTGGATTAAATGGTAAAAATATAATCCAATTATACTTTAAAACCAATCAAATTCATAATTTATCACTATTAATTATTTTGATTAAAAATTTTGTTTTGAATTAAAATTTAGTAATTTTCACTATTCATAAAAATATGAAAGTTATTAGAAAAGTACCAAAAATTCACCCTAAGCTAATTTAGATATTATTAATCCAAAAATTATGTCCATTTTGAATGATAAAATGTATAAAATTTCAAAATGTGGGTATTACTATTCATTACGGCTAGTTTGATTGGTTGTGGTGTGTGTTAGAACTCGAAGTTGCGTACAACACATGCTACTGTATTATTCAAAGGGAAACACACATTGGAAGATTGGGGTGTTATAGTGTGAGTTCTACATATATGACATATAGATAGAGTGGGTAATACCATATCATTTTAGGGTGAAGGTCCTCTATCCTTGGGGTTGGAACTCCTATTTCATTTTAGGGTACATGTCTTCCATATGTGTTGTTTTAGTAGAGTTGGTTCTGCCTTTCCATATCAAAGTGCATGTCCTCTAGCCCCGCGTAAGTACTCTCTGTTTTGTAAGGGTCCAAGTACCCCATAATGATCAAGTTGGTCGGGTGGTACTACCCTATTATATAAGGGATTGGGTTCCCTAGCCATAGAGTGTTACTCCCCATGTCATGGGTGCGAGTCCTATGTACTTTGAGTGATACTCCCCTATCGTACTAGGGTGGTGGTCCTCACCTATAGAGTAGTACTCCCTCGTCTCTAAGTAGTAGCATGGAGTGGGTCCTCCATTTTAGTTAGTGATCCCTTGGATATTGTTTATAGTTACGTGCAGTGGGACTCTCCACTAGACATGAGTGATTCCTTGTTTGGAGTTAGTGCTCCATTGATGAGTTGAGGTAGATGAAACTCTATTTTAGGAGCGAAATTGGTATCATGGGTTATATAGGTACTATTAGTCCTTCACCTTTAGGGTAGTGGTGAGGTGCATGTCCTAATATTCTACATTGTTAGAGAGGATGCACGCAATTCCTAGTCTGTATAATTAATACCTAAATTGCATTAAGTGGTGACGGGGAGGGGGGGGGCTCCCCACATTGTATTTATTATAACATTATATATGGAGAAAGTTATCAATGGTAAAATATCTTGTTATGGGCACTATAACTGAACCAAGTAGGTTATTCTAGATGGAGAACATTCTCTCGGATGTACCATTAAGAATTGTAGAGTTTTTCATTATGGAGTGCATCTCTCAGATGGGTTCCATCTAGGATGGTTGAGATATTGGAGTGTGTTCTCTTAATTTTGTGTTAGCTTGAGATCCTTTATTAGAATCCTTGTTTTTTGCAATGAGGTTGGAACATCATGAGACTTGGAGTTTGAGACGAGTATATCTGGGTTATTCCGGGAGTACTAGAAGTGTTGTCACATGTATATTTTGACACCCATTATAGACTAAGCTAACTTGTCATGTTTAGTGAGGATTAATTAGGATGGAGGTTCTCTATTGATTTGGTTATTTATGGCCTGGTTGAGAAGACTATGTCCTTTTTAGTTTCTCCCTTGTCTTTTTTTGGGGTGCCTACTAAGTATTTTTATACTCACACCTCTATGTTCCTTACCTGCACATGTTGTGTTTTATATAGATCACATGCCTTTCAATGGATTCTGCATAGGACCCGAGGTTGGTGGAGCTTAGTGACATAGACTGATAGAGGAATTTTCTAAATCTTGAGACATGAGATTTTTGGTAATTTCATTTGATAGTGTTCCACTCCTTCTGAGTAGGTTGGATGATTTTACAGTTTTCTTTGGGTAGGAATGTGTTTTCCCCCTTTTACCTTTTAGTAATTCTATTATACTCTACTTTGGGATATATATATAAGCATGAAATTTAGTTTCCATCATTTTTATATCTCTGTACTATTGCACCGATTAATTTTTGGATTCATGCATACATGTAAATTAGGAAAAGGCCCCCCATATGTGTGATATATCAACATAGTGCCAGTCGCCAGCCATAATATTATTGGATGTGAGATTGGGGTGTTGTGGACTAGGCCCTATTAGGTTAGGTTGTGATAGAGTGGTATCCGAGAAGGTTCCAATTTGGGAATACAGTGTCGTTTGTTTTGGTTTAGGTTGCATATAGACATGGTTAATATGTTTTGAGTTTGGATACCAGGCTATAAGTTACCATATTAGTGTGGAGGCCAACGTATCCCTTCACGAAGACTTTGTTAATGTAATTTTTTACTCAGTACATTAGGACACTGGTTGTATGGAAATAATGGTACATCCATAATATAGGTCTAAGTTTGGATTTTTTGTTTTCCTTCTTGAGTTAGCTCCCTAGATTTACACTTTGACCATAAAACATCTTGAATTATGTTTCATGACGATACACTGATGACAAGAAGATAGAGTTACATAGAGGGATTTTGGTGATGATCAACCCCATAACAAGTCTACAGTGTCGGGCACTAGTTCTGAGGAGGTTCCTCCATGTGGTCCACAAGTTGTCCCACCACTCATTGATAAATTATTTATACTTGCAGTTCATGATAAAGATGCTTGGAGGTTGAGTGTGCTGAACGAGTTCCAGAGGTAGTGACCTCTAATATATTGGGGATATCTAGATCCCTTGGAATATGATTATTGAATTCAGGCAGTCACACGTTTTTTCCATCCAGTGAGGAAACCTACCGATCAGATGGTGGTCTAGTGGCAAGCCTTATACAATGTTTGTCCAAAATATGGTTGAGTTTAGTGGCATAGTCCCATGACGAGGCTTATCTCACTTGTGTGGATTTTTAGTGAATCTTTAGGGAAGAGTTTTACCTATCCTTGATGAGGTCATTTCATATTCAAGAGCTTCTTCAACTTTTTCATGGTAGCATGACTGTGGTGAATTTTTCAATGATGTTAAAAGACCTTTCACAATACACTCTAGATATGGTGTGAGACCCATTATTTAGAGCTTCAAACTTTGAGAAGATCCTCCATAGAGATGTCTGAATAGGTGTGAAATTCTTGTACCTCCACACTTATTTAGGGGTACTGGACTGAGATCTGGTAGTAGAGAGCTTGCTGGCAGAGGGTCGAGAGGATGAGGATTGAAATAGTTGTCAGGAGGTTGAGCTATCTACAAAAGTTAGCAGAATAATGATGGTATGATCAGAGTTCCGGTGGAATACCCATGTGGAAAAGTCAATAATTTGGGATTTTAGTGTAGGATCAATACCAAGGATCATGTTAGCCATAGGAGAGGTGGTGTAATTATTGCAACGACTAGGGACATATTGCTAGATATTTTCTGACCCATCTTGCTCTTGAGAGGGAGCCAGTAAATGGTCCACTTTGATAGATGCAACATTTGGGTTAGGAAGTTATTAAATATGATAGATTTTGATGAGAATTTGGTAGATCAGAAGGAGGTGGTAGGTGGTTTGAGGTGTTTCCTACACCACCCTGGGTGGTCCACACCAAGATCAGGGAGCATGATGATGTTGGTGAGGATAGATACAGGTTTTTGAGTACATTGACCATAAATCTATGAGATTACAAATCTGTACATTCTATTTACTTTATATATTAATTAGTAGAAAATGATAGGCCATGTTGTGAGGTACTCTCTTTTTTCTACTTCTTGCTTGGATTTAAAAAATGGTGACTCAGGGCATTGGTAGGACACTGTGTTTTTGGTTTGTAGAAAAAGGCCCCTTTAAGACCTAGTGTTGGCATTTGGGATGCCCTTTTTGTTGTCAATTAGTACCCTAATGTGCATTGTATAATATTTTAATGCAATATTATTGACGAGGGGCATGACACAGCTTGACGTAACTTTGTACACAGGAGAAAAAGATATGCTTTCCCTAGTGAGTCACATTTTTTTGATGTGATCAGAACCATGTAGATGATTTAGTGTCACCTAAGAGAATAGTATTGAGGTGTAGTCGATGAGTTACATAGACTTGTGTGTTTTGGGTGAAGTTGTGTGGAAGAGTGTGAGAGCATGTCCTAGCCTTCCTAGTGGCGTCTTCCCGCTTGTCCCTTTTTGTTTGGTAGACCTGGTGGAGGGAGAGCCTTTCTTAGGAATATTTTTTAGTGATAAAGTTAGACCCTAATATGTTTCCATAGTTTGTGTTGTTTTCCAAACATCCATAATAAACTGGTATTCCACTAGGGGGTGTGACAATGTTTCTTTTTTGGAAAGATATGTTACACATGGAGGTTCATAGACAACTGGCCTGATAAGACATAGTAGTTACACTTGGTATCCATATCTTGTTCATTGTTACCCTCATGTACTCTGTGTCATACATGCATGAAATACACTTGAGGAGGTTTTGGATTAGTTTATCTAGGGATGGATGTGAACTGTAGGGTTTTTTCTGTATCTGTGTCAGGTTAGAGATGTGGTGTACCACTAAACCCTATGACTCTAGATGGACCATGGTGCTTGCTGCTTTTCTACATATCATAGTTGAGGAGAAATTAACCCATTTATAGTACGTTGTTTACCTGGTGATATCTAGATATAAGTATGATTTGTCCTTGGTGGTTCCCTAGAGTACATGCTCGTAATCTTTATGGTAACCCATGGTTAGATCGTTGGTGTGGGAGTTCCAATGGAGAGTTCAGTTTCATACCTTTTTCAAAGATTATGATTTTTAGGGATGAAAATCCTTAAGGTGGTGTGAGTATAGTGAATCAAGGTTGACTTGTAAGACTTTAAAATATTTATAAGAGTATTTCTGAAGCCAGTTGCTGAGTCAGTGTGGGAATTCGTGACCTGAGGAGCATCAGAATGATGATTTTAAAATTTTTAAATATATTTTGTCATACATGTAAACTTTATATTGAAAAATTAAATAACTCTATAACAACATCTCATATAAAAAATATGAGGCCCTAGTTGAGTTAAGAGCATTGTGTATTCTCTAGGTATGAAATAAAGGTTTCTGCGCCATGTGTTTTGGTCGGAGGTGAGATGGAATGGAATTATGTTGTGGACCTATTAATTAAATTAAAATAAAACTAGAAATATTACCTAAAACCGCCCTCCCCCTCTTGTTGTGAGCTCAACCCGAAAGAGGATCCACTTTTCCCCTCTTCAGTACTTCCTTTTGGGATGGCTGAAAACCAAGCTGAATCAATACAATGATGCCTTTACGATCTTAGTTTCTAATGTAGATTCTCATAATTTAAAGGAGAAGCATTATTTGAGTATAATTTTACACCCAAATATTTGATGTTTTAACCTCAAGGTATACTGGTTTGTGTTTTTGTCCCAATAATATTTTTTATCCATAGTTTAAATGTTTTAGATCCCAAATACAATTGCTAGTGGTCCCTCCTAGGTTGATCTATTAGATTCATAGTAAACCTGAGTGAGTCAAGAATTTTCAATGGTGATTCCCAAATGGAATTACTGTTTACGCAAAACCTGTATTCCAATGAGACATGTTGGGAATCCCTTATTATTTGGGGAAGAATACTTTTGGGGACTATAAACTATGTACCATGGCTACACACTGTGTAGTGACCCAAACCGTGTGGCTAGAGGACATGAATAGGTTTTGGCCACGTAATTGTACATGGTCATGTACTACTACATGAACAAAGTACATAGACAAAGGCTACCAAACAAGGTCTTGGGAAAACCACATAGCCATGTGGATGTTTATCCAAATAGACCATGTATTATGGGATACATTGTGTGTGAGGTACACTATTGTTAAGCCGTGTGAAAGAGGAAGAACACAACTGGGGGCCGAGTGAATCGGGATATGCCATGTACTAACTATAAATTCCATGTACCCATAAATGGGTTGACAAAACCATGTGTAAATGATACCAGAATGACTTCTCAGGTGGTCTCACATGCCATGTAGACCCCAGTAAAAATGATAACTCTTTGGAAATGGTCCCAAGGTATTCCATCATGCATATTTTCCTCTCTAGAGCTCAAATTTAGTATTGTGAGTAGCCTATCCCGAGTTGGATTCCTTGTAGAAAGAGACGGTGGACTCCATTTCATCCTTTAAAATAAAAGTTGGTGTGTTTATAGCAAGAATCATGCAAAGAAATAATTGTCCATATAGAGAAGGTACTTCCTTATTGGACCAGGGGTTAGTTCCTATATTTGTTGAGTTGGTACTCCCCAATTGTACCAAGGTGTGGTTCCTCCATATATGACGTACTGATGGAATGTGTGCTCCCCTATCTTGTTTTGGTGAGGGTCCTTAGTCGTTGGGGTAAGAAATACCAATTCATTCAAGGGTGAAGGTCCTACATAAGCATTTTTCTGGCTATGTGAGAACTCCCCTTTGATACCAAGGCATGGGACCTCTAGCCTAAGGTAAATACTCCCTTGTCTTGTCAGGGTGAGCATCCCCCATAATGATCAATCTGGTAGAGTGGTACTCCCCTATCATACTAGGGTGTGGGTCCTCTATCCACAAAGTTGTACACCCCACATAATGGGAACATGTCCTCTATACTTTTAGTGGTACTAACCTATCGTACCTATGTTTGGGTCCTCCCATACGAAATAGTACTCCCCCATCTCTGAGTAGAAGTGGGGAGTAGGTAATCTATTAGAGTCAGTGATCCCTCAACTGTTTTGTATCATTATAAGGAGAGATCCTCTCCACTATAAATAAGTTATTCATGGTTAGGATTTAGTGCTCCCTCGATGGACTAAGGTGTGATCTTCTCCATTTAGAAGCAACAAAATTTTGTCCAGTAAGATAGGATCTAGTACTTCCTTGGCTGTAGAGAAGTATAGAGGTGCATGTCCCTCCGTTCGCTCTTTTTGAAGATGTTTCATGCAATGCATATTCTGGATTACTTCTCCTGAAACTTTGTGTAGTTGTGTAGGGAAGACCTCTCCACTTGGTTTTCTTATAACTTTGTGTGTGGAATAGTTTTGAAATGGTAGGATATCTGGTATTGGGCACTAGAGTTGGACCTAGTAGGTTTTTTTCGATGGATCATGTTCTCTCATATGTAACATTAGGAATAGTAGTGTTTTTCTAGATGGAGGTTATCTCTTGGATGGGTTCCATATTGGATTTTTGAGATCATGGATTGTCTTCTCCTAGTTTTGTGTTACCTTTAAAGCCTCGAGTAGAATCCTTGTTGCTTTCTATGTGGTAGAAACATCCCGAGACTTAGAGTGTGAGATGTGTATATCTAGGTGATTATGGGAGTCCTTATTATGTTTTCACATGTTTGGGTTGAAACCCCTTATGTACTAAGCTAAATTTTCTTATTTAGAAAAGGATGGTTTCGATGGATTCTCTCTCTCGATTGAGTTCCCTCTAGATCCATTAGGTGGATTGTTTCCTTTTTGTTTCTTCCATTTTCTTTTATGATTTTTAGGGTGCCAAATTATTATGTTTATACTCTGACCTACATTATGTTTGACCTCTTGTATTGTGTGTTGTACAAATGAAATTCCTTTTGAGTGTTTCCCTAGAGGACCTATGGCAGGAAGATCTTTGTGAGCTAGACAGACATATGTGTTTATTAGATTTGGGCTGATGATCTTTCCAAAAGTTCCATTTGAAAATGTTTCCTTATTTATTAAATGGTTGGATGATTTTTTAGTTTTCATTTAGTGTGTGTGTATTATTTTCCTTTCTCCCTTTTAGTGCTTTTATTATACTTTGGTTTTGGATAAATGAATGCTAGAATTTTAGTTTTCACCTTTTGTATCTATGAACTGTTTAATTGAGGTGTTTGTGAGTGAATACATATAGATACACTATGAAAAATTATCATATCCTGGTGACATGCCTACTTGGTGATAATATCCTACCCTTGGCCTATTAGAGGTAGGCATGAGGAGTTACATCCTGAGCCCCATTGGGTCGGGTCATGAAAATTTCATATTTTAATGGCTAGAATTTAAATGTGACTATATAATGTAATGATCTAGGTAATTTCTTAATAAATAATTATTGATTAAATTATAATTTTATGTTTTGTTTTTATTAGGTGGTAGTCATTTGGGGATGATGTAGTAGTTTTTACATGTGGATAAAGGTGGTGGTGATGTTTGATAGTGATATTTATTGATATAATCTATAAATTTTCGGTGTTATGTAAATAGGTTGGGTTTTGTACTCTTATATATCCAAATTAGTGGTGATATAAATGGTTGACTACTCCTAATTTACCTCTCCATCATCTTGATTTGGAATAGGTTGTGATGGAATGACGATAGGTGTTGAAGATTTGATGTTGGTTTTTAATGGAGACACAGAAGGTGGGATTGTGGAATAAGGTTTTTTCCCTTCATGTTTACGTCCTCTACAATGATGTTAGTTATGGATGGGGTAAAGAAGTGTATATAAGAAGATGTGTTATATATTAGGTATAATGAGATTTTTTAGGTGGTCATGTGTTTATATAGATATGTGGATATATATGTGATAGGAGTAGATGGAAATATGTTTTTGGGGTGTGTGGGTGATTTTTTAACAGGGTAGTGGCAACTAGATACCTTTATATATATTTTCATGATTTAAAATTAATTTACTAATTCATCGATTTGTGTAAGTGAAATTGGGAGAGGATGTGTAATATATGATCCAATATATGAAATGGGTTGGTATCACTATTTATTCAGTGATAAATTATTATGCCTCTTCAAAATTTTCATGAGTGGTTTTTTGGGGATGGGTGAATCCTATTGAGTATAAATTATTGTTCACTCCTATATTATATATATATATATATATATATATTTCATATTTTTTGTACAAAGTTTATAATAATTATAAAAATTACTAATAATTTATGTATAGTTTCCTGATGTTTATGGGTTCATTATCACATGATAATTTTATTTTGAGTATTAATTGAGAGTCTCTGATTTATTTATGAAATTACATGAATTGTGTGATTAGTTTTAGTTTTTATTATATTCCATTAATTGGTTTTTATATGATATTCCTATGATTAATGTGGGTTATGCTTACCATAAATATAATTTATATATTTAGTGCTAGTCACTAACACGTTACATATTGGTGGCATGCATTGAGGGTCACAGTTATGATATCCACTTATCTAGAATGAGTTATAGTTGGTATAGGTTTTGAATCTATTAATTGGAATGATGTGCAGCATACTTTCATATTTCAAAATGAATATGAAATAATATCCCAAGAATTTCATGAAAATGAAATATCATTTCCTCAATTTTGACCTTGTGACAACCATTTTTAACTAATATATATAGTTTAAATGAAAACCCACATTTTTTGTCCTTACGATCACAAAAAATATTGAAATGGAAGTTCATTTATTCATGTCTAAATGAAATAAATCTAAAATATTTTTTATCAAGTTTCACATCATTTTTAGTGAGTTTTATTAGTTGGGATCTTGTGACATTCATTTTAAACTTATTGATTGCTGAAAATAAAAAAATAGACCTTATATTATTTCTAGAACACCATGTAGAAGAAATATATATTTTCATCCCTAGAGGAAACATATGAACTAACAAACATTTTCCTTTAGAGTTATAAATATTGGAGAAATTTTAAAAACAATTAGTCTAATGGCCTGCTCATAAAGGAAAATAATTTGATTATAAATTCAAATAAATACACAACATACCCTTACCATTCATACTTTAAGGGATCTATTTAATCCTTTGAAAATTATTTTCTATTAGTATCGTAGTATTATTTAAAACATAAAATTAAATAAATGGATAAAAAAATATTTTAAGAGTAATAGTATATGGACTAAAAAATATATAAATATAATTGATAATGCATTAGATTTGTTTTATGGGTTACCACATCCTTTATAAATTTACCAATTTAGTAACCATTTCAAAAAAAATTGTTATTTTTTACACCATGAAAAAATTATAGTTAAATATTTTCATACCTATATTCAAATATAGAAATAGTAATATATATTACCAAACATATTTTTATATAAATTAATCAATTGTTCTATAATTTAAGAACATTTTCTTTAAACCAATTATTTATCAATCAATATATTAACACCAAGGTACCAAAAAATGTATAGTTAACATATATAATATAACCCACAAGGAATTTTGATAAGTTAAAATGGGATATAACATGCAACAATTTTTTAATAGATCCAAGAATTGAGACCATGAAAAATATCATTGTATTAATAGGATTTATTAAAATTAATGTCCAAATACCCTTAAAAAATATTAAATTAATTTGTTCCATATATTAAAAAATAATTATTATTATAATAATAATTAGAGTATATAGTTTTACCAATACATTATAGGTATTAACAAATCATAGCAATGTTTTTTTACTTCAAACAGATAAAATACATTTTCGTTTTTACTCGATCTGTATCAATTGTAGATTCTTTTATAGAATTATGAATAGTTATTAAAATCCAAATAGATGTTAAAGTTGTCCAAATATTTCATAATGGTAATATAAATATATATTATTCCCCTACTAGAGAGATGAAAAGAGACTAGAGTGGGGTTGAATAGTCAAAATAATGAATCCAAGTAAATATAAATGTTAATGTGTGGAATACTTTGGATATAATATTTGAGAATTTGGCCCAAAAGAATTCAGGAAATGGATTTCTAATAGTTTTACAAGGAAATAAACAATTAGTAAAAAATAAATTCATTTTGGTTTAGGAATTTCCTAATTAACTATTCACATTTCTAAATGTAGGCAGTTCATATAGGTAATATAGATTTCTTTTTTCACACTTGCTGAAAAAACCCAATGAAAATTTTAACTTTTTAAAACTAGAGAAATGAACTACAATTTTGTGTCTTTTTAATATAAGATGAATGAACCCAAATTATCCTTTTATGGATACAAAATATCCAAGTATGAACCTTTTATATAGGATGGTATAACACTTGTGTATTGAGTGTATTTAAACATTCATGTTAGATAATCTGTCTATATAAAATATAGAATAACATTAATAAAAAAATAAAAACCAAAATGTTAATGATGTTGGTGATGGTGTTGAAAAATGAGGTTGTAAATCTAAAAGATTTATTTAATAATGAAGAAAGAAAGAAAACTAGAAAATGTGATCCTTTTGCTCAAACTGACATCATTAAGTTAACAAATCAATAGTATTCATGTTACTTATTGATTTCTCCACTATAATTATAAACAATATCTCTAACCACCTCTTAACCATGAAATATTCATATTCAAAAAATCTTATCATTTTTGGTAATTCATCATTAGTTTTCGAAAATCATGGGATCGGGAAAATAGTTTCATTCTTCGCATAGGTTCCCATTTTAATTTCATGCATCTAAAATTCCAAATTTCAATTCCAACTGATGAACAATGAACATTATAATTGAATAATATAGTTTACTTGGATCGATCATACATCAATGAAAGATTTTAGTTTCTTTAAATGATTATCATGGATTCTTTAAGTTTTATTATTAAAAAACTACATTAGAAATTTTTATAATTTATACAATATCATGGAAGAAAACTATCACTGAACAATAAAGTTCATGATATGATTCATTATTTCTCTATGATGTTAAGATACATATTATCGTTTATGACTCTATGAATCTAATTTTTTTGTGACTAAGAGATAGTTTTGGTATATTTTTAGACCATGAGTGGATGTGGAATTGAGGATATTTTTGAGACTTAGGGGATATTGAATAGGACACCATTAATGTGGTGGTGTTTATCTAGGGAGATAAAATTGAGAAGTCATTAACTAGATATGTTTTTTTGCAACCTTTTATCCATACATAAATTGGATTCCAATTCATATAAAATAGAGTTTTGTGAGATGTGAAGGCTATTTAGAATATTGTATATAAATAAAAGATGATTAGAATTTAAAAATTAATTTCTCGAAGAGGTTCTAGAACTTGTAATGAAATCATGACAAAATATAAGTCATCATTAAATAATAAAATCATTGTAAAATTAATTTAGTTGATAATAAAGTCTATATAATTTTTTCCCTACTGAGATATCTTTACAAAATATTCATATTAGTAGAAGATGATTCTATTCAATTTTCTAATCATGATGCAATTGGAGAAACATAAAAAGTTCATTCTAAAATAAATGCTTTATAGGATTAACATATGATGAAGGAAGAGAAAATAACACCCAAATAAAAGTCCGAAAAACCATGATTAACATTATGAGAGATTAATGTCTACTCAATGAGGTTTTAATATCATCATAAAAAATGATTCACATCATGATTAGAGAATATAATATGATGATACTAAAGACATCCCTCATGGGTTAAAACACAACATTACTTGATGGATTATGTTGTGGTTCAAGAAGAAGGTGAATGATATAGATTGCACTATAAAGTTGATGATCATTGTATAATGTAAGAAAAAGATGAATTAAGTCATGTATCATGTTTTACGAATTGAAAGACAGTATCACTACATTGATATGACCATGATGTAGTATAAGATAAAGGGATGATTATAGGATGGTGTTGCACTCCAATGATATTCCATGAAATTTATGCTTTGAAATATAATGAAATAACTAAACAAATCTTGTGAAAATTGTTGGTTGCACATCTAATCATGAAAACCAAGAGGAATGAAATTATTTTCTTTCTTCATGAATAATTTTATCTTCTTATAAAGGGAGTTTTAGTTTTATAAGTACTAGGAGGAAAACGGGTTTATCATACTATAATAAATAAAGTTACAATATGATTTCTTAAAGATTCTATAATTCAATCTTTTGCTAATGTGGCATATTTCTTGTTTCACGGGATTATCAAACTCAAATATCTATGTATATTAACTATATCAAATGGTGGATAGAAGGCCTATACAAATCCAAAGGCAGAAGAAAAATCATGATTATTTGAATAAAGTTATATTATAAAAATTTGAATTTGGAATTCATCATTCATATAAAGATAATTAAGTTTTTTGTTATCAAAATGGAATAAACAGAATACAAAGAGTCATACATAAGAAATTTAACGGATAGAAGAGTAAATTATATAGTGAATGTAGAATAGGAATATGAAAAATTATTACACATTCCTTAGCTACCAGCATGAAGGAACAAATCACAATTCCCCCAGAGATAGCACGTATTGATAAAGTGTATGTCTCCTAAGATGCTTCACCAATTGATCTTTCTGACTCAAAAGCATTATCCAATGAGGATGATTAAAATGACCCTACATATAGGGATACCTATATTATTCTAGAAAAATGGATTTTTTAATTGACCTTGACTCATGGATAGAATATAAAGATAGAACTGCTTTTAGACATTATAAAAATGGGGAGATGTTATCTGAATCCTATCTTGATATTTGAAAGAGTATGTTTATGAATGTGGTTGAGAAATTTTAAATAGATCCTATCTTTAATTTTAAGGATATACCATGGAAATAACTCTTGGTAGTTCAATTTGGTTACATTAATTTTCTTTATTTGGTTTCTAGATGTTTTACTTTTTATTTGGTTTTCTGGACTTCTGTTCATCTCTTATGCTGATCTATTTTTTGGTTTCATTAGAAGACCTTTTATTTATTTTGTTTGCAACTCACTATAGGTTTTATCTTGTTTTCAATTGAGATGATACCTTATCTACCTACATTGAATCTAGTTCCATGTTTTCCAGAGGATATATAAAATCTACACTTTGGGGATTTCATTTTTGTCCTGTAACATCACTGGATTGGTCTATTTCATTCGACCTTCATTTATTAGATTAGAAATGATTTAGGTTAGAATATTATTATTTCTATTTGAGTATTTATGTCTTATTATATTATTTCTTTAATTTTATTATAGTGTAAGTATGTTACACCTCAGTATTTTTTTTGTAATTTGTAATAATAAATTTCCTTAGGCATGAATTGGGTAACCAATTCATGTCATTCTACAAAAAGAATTAGAAAATAATTGGAATACGAAGTAGAGGAAGAAGAATAGTAATAATATGAACCACAACTGGATATAAGTATATCATGGTTGAAGAATCTTTTATTTTTAAAATTAAGATTCTATATCATTGGTTATGTGGGATAAAATTACACAATTAAGAATACATACTAGGTACCATGAATTAAACGAAAATATCTACCAGTTCTTAATACACAACGTGATTCTAGTGGATTATGTGATCAAATATTTTATAAAATCATTCTAAGTATACAACTTCTCATTTTGAGTAATGGACCATATAAAAATATCCTATGCTTGTTGTGTCTGTTCCTTAATGAATGATTGGTTTTTATAGAAAAATATTGTTATAAAATTTAATAGATATCAATGGTTTTTTTATAGTATAAACATAAAAAAAGGTGAAATCACCAATTTACCCCCTCTTACTGAATTATTTCTATCCATGAGGGCCATTTAACTTGTATTATAGTATCTAGGTTTCCTTCATATATGGTCATCTGTTTACAGTTTAAATAAAATGCATTTCACTGTGTTTGAAGTTTCAAGATATGTATTTATTTTGTGATAATAGACAATAATAGTTTATTTAATAATAAGAGTATTTCCAATTTTAATGAAAATAATTATTATATTTGGAATGATTTTATATGTATATATATTCAATTTATTAGTCTGGATGTTCTAGAGTTTCAACCAATGATTTTTTCCTCATTTTAAAGGTATTGTGATGAAGACAGTATATAGAATAAATTTTTAGAATGATCACCATTCTGGAAAATGCATCTTATCATTTCATGTATTTACGAGTTTCTCAATATTAATGGGATCAAGAAAATATAAGGAATTTTGGATAAATTTAAAAATATCAAATAAGGTAATGAAAAAGTGAAGCTAGATAAGGTATAAATTTGGATATTAAAGTAGGAATAAATTTTTTTAATGATGATAAAAATAGCAGAATAATTATTTACTAGAGTTAATGATGTTGTGATCACCATCATAGGTTTTTTTGGGAATATAGATGATGGTGTGGTTTCTGAGCATATACTATATATCTTTCTAGAAATATTTGATGAAAATGTCTCAATGTTTTAGAAACATCATCTTAACACACTTAAATTGGATGATATTCATAGATTATTAATTTATTATGATATTAAAAAACAATATGCTTGTAAATATAAGATAATGGATGATTTAAAAATATTTACATATCTTTGAAGGATGTCTAGATAAGGAAAACAATAATATATAAATGAAAGATTTTAATGGAGAAGTGGGAGATGAAATGAAATTATAAATACTTATATAATTTATTTCAATAGTAATGAGAAGTGGAATGGAAAATATTAGGGAATGTATCCGTTTTTGTTCTTCAATTACAGATCCATTGGAAAATTTTCATCAAATTGTTTAAGATTGAATGAATTAAAATCTTAACATAGATGAGATGGCCAATGAAATGGATAAAGAACATGAAATTATCAAACATAAATTGATGGATGTGGATAAATTATTGTTAAATCTAGAATAAAAATTTCATAATTTTACTCAAGAATTTAGAGAAATGTTGAAGATGAGTTTGATTGAAAAATTGATGTGAAGACTTAGTTAGAGAAATTTTAGCTTAGGGAATGGAAAATCTATTTTTAAAAATATTATAAATTAAAGGAACATTGATTTGAAATTAAAATATATTAAAAATGTTTATAAAAAAATAACTAGAAATATAGATTGAATGAAGAAAAAAGTGTTGTGAGTCTACCATAATTTTATTTTAGACAATGGAGCCAAGGAATGTTGGTCCAAAAATAAAGGGATATCCGGAGTCTATTTCTTGATATAATAAATTTTAAAAAGTAAAGTATGATCTAAATATATTTAACTAGTATTTGGGAGACATAATAATATGTAAATAACATGTTTTCATAAATATAAATATTTCTATGGTACTAGAGGATATCTATAAAAAATGTTTTATGGGACTCATCCCCCATAAATTATAATAGTTTTTTAATAACCATAAAATCTAGAATAAATTTTGATATTAAATTTAAATCATTAGAATGAGTTTGTGGGATATGTGACTAAAAAAGTTATTTTACAAAGAAGGCCTCATCATAATACCTACTAAATAGAGTGTTAGTATCAATACTTAGAATTTTTAGAAGTTGAATGAAAAATAAAAAGAGAAGGACTTTTTTTATTGAAGTCATACATAAATTATTTAAAAAGAAAAATCCATGCATCTTGAATAATATATGTTCTTCACGTATAAAAAGTTCATTAATTATATTATATGATGTTAAAAATTTAATAGAAGGATCAATAACTTTTTTAAATGATGGGAAACTCAAGATAAAAGGCATTGGTTCACCAGTTAATAGAAAATACAAGATAAATTTGATGAACATTCTATTTTCTAATGGGTATAAACATATATTTTTGAGTGTATCTCAACACTGTAAGGAAAAAAATGAATTGTTATTTTGAAAGAATTAATGTTTTATGAAGAGAATTTTAATATCATATGACATTTTATATACCATTGAGAGGGGGTGAATTAGTGTTATCTTATTTTTATATTATATTTTTAAAATTAACCTCTATGAATATTTAATATCTTGATACACTATTATTTAAACTATCCATCACCTATATGAAAATAAAATATAATGAAGAAAATAAGTGGTTAATTTTTACAATAATTGATCCAATGTGGTGACCTACTGTATTATTTGTTTGGGTCTTGTTATGAGAGACACGAAGTTCACTAATATAGAAGAGTGATTACAAAAAGTAGAGGGAAGTGTTTATCCTATTTCCTAGAATTCTTTTTGGATATTACAGAATCCATGTATTACATTTAATAAAACCATTATAAAGTGACAAAAAATATCTACTAATATTTTTAATACATATATATTGGCGATGATATTATTATTCCAAATCTGTCTTATCATTTGAGAATCTCCTTCTACTATAGTGTGTGAACATGATCTTCTATAAAAATCAGGATGCATTTTCATTACAATACACTATTTAATCATTGTAATATGATCCTAAAAACCCAAAAGAGTATTAATATAATAATATGAAATGAATCCTTTATTTAATTAATTTTATAATGATTAATATATTCATGAGATCATGATGACACATATCAGTATTCTTCTTCCACAACATTAATCCTATATATGATCAATAAAAAAATTTATTCCATTGATAAATATGATAAATATATTTGTAGAACATGTAGATGACCATTTATTTCTATTTCTCGTACATAGTAATAGATCTTCAAAAAATTATATTTTATTATTATCCAATAGTATACTATTTCATCTACCTTTGATATTTTTATTCTATGATATTTTTTTACATATTTCTGTCTCTTTAAAATTTCAATAATTTCGGTCCTCAAATATTATTAGAAGAGATCACAAATATTATTTATTAGTTTTCCCAAAGAACCAAAATTCTAAATTCACTCAATATCTTGAAATATAATACCTTTATATCTATTTTAATTCTCAAAAAATAACACATGAATTTAAATCAGTGCAACTGCATAATGACATGAAATAGTTTCTATCACAATAATGTATTTTTTTAGTGTGAATATCTATAAATATTCTCCACTTCACCACACATTGTGGTATGGATACAACCCACATAAATGAATCAAATTCTTCTTGATTTTTAATTATATTTTTTTATTAGAATTAATTTAGTATAATTTTGATGTTTAATACATTGATGTTTAATTTTTGAAATCACCTAAATAAAATTTCAAATCATCCTTTTGTAAATCCTTATATATTCCGGAAATATTATATTTATACAAATTGATGACTCTAACATAACATTTATTTAATCATTATGATTTTAATATATTGATATTTTTATTTATAAACACGTAAATGACTCTTACATAGTAAGTATTCAACATTAATAATTCTTATAAATATCGTTCTATATGTTATATAGATCATACACAACTCAATATATTCCCAAAATGACTGTTTTAAAATGTCAGGTGAATATTTCATAGTAGAAAAAGACACTTATGATATCCCATACATTTTCCAAAGTTTCTAGTATGAGTATAACTATTAATATTATATTTTATCCATAGTAATCTTATAAAACATGCTAAGTACTATGTGAATTTTCAAAATTTTCTATTCTACACCAGAGTTACTCTAACACGCATAGTATACCTATCTAACTCTTCATTTATTCAACTCTAGATTTCCAAAATTTAGATTTATACTACAACATCCTCAAACTATGTCAATAGATTTCATGCAAACTCAAAAAAAAAACATAATGACACACCAATAATTATTCCTAATAGATGATAAAAATATTAAATTCTTTAACAATTGAAATTAGTTTCATCATTATCCACTTTTAGATTTTCTTTGAACATGAGAATTCACTTTAAAAAAATAAAATCACAGCCTTTCTTAAAGAGAGTAATCTTGATTCCGCACTACTAGATAAAGTAGTTTTTTAGATACTTACCTCCCCTAAGGATAATATTTTTTTCTATGTGACTTAGATTCAATCCCCCTTAATCCAAACACTCATTCTCATTTTCACCCATGTTTCCAATAACAAAACATCTAAATTCAAAAAAAAACTATAGAGTTTGTACATCAATCCACCAATGAAAATAGAATTTAAAGAATAGTGTGGGTATGATAAGGGTTCCAAGAGTGATAAGAAAATTATAAACATTAATATTTATCCTAATACTTTAATATGTTTCTATAGGAACGAATTTGGTGAATATTTCACCAAGTTGATATCTGTTAGGAATAAATTCAATATTTTAATACCTATTCAAAAATTTTTTTTAATAAACATAATTTATATATCACTATGTTTAGTAATAGATTATTTTATATGTTTTTTTATATTTGTTTCAAATCTATTGTCAGTTTTATTTTTTTTGGTTTCACAATGTCCAGCTTATAGTATTTCAATTATTTTATCACAAAGATTATCTAAGAACATAGAGTTATTGTAGACACTTAATTAGAATATATGGTTATTAATGCAATTGAGATTCATTAATTTTAGTTCCATTTGGATAATATTTCTCGGATTGGGAAAATTCCATCTGAGTTAAAATTCTTTTCATCAAAATCACCAGCCTATTTAGTATCAGTAAATCAAGACATATTCCGATGCTCACCATTTTTTATATGTTTTTTCAAAATTTATTTCCCCTTTGATTGCATTTATTTTTTTGCAATACATTAATAATTAATTTTAGTAATAATTTAATTCATTTCATATAGGTTCTATATCATCCATAATTATTTTTTAACCAACACTATGCTTCATAGCTTTCTTAACACACAACACCGAGCTTTAAGCGAATTGTGATAAAAATATTATTATTTTAATATGACCATTATAACCTAGCTACTACTTTGGCGGAATGATTTGGAATAAAAAATTATAAAAAATATGTATAATGGTTTTCTATAATGAAAATTTATTTATTAATTCATAATAAAAAATTATCCAATTTTCATTAAAGTGATTTTATGCTTTAAATATATTTTCTTTTCAAAAATGATTTTAGTTTAATTTTTTGAGAGAATATTATAATTAATATATAATATTTTTCAAAATTTTATTTTATAGAAAAGAAATTATTTTTTAAAATAACATATTAAAATTATCGTAGGTTGATTTTTGGGGATTTTTTAAAAAATATTTATTTTTAATGAATAGTGAAAGATTCTACTTTTTTAAAAATATTTCATTTATTTTCATTGAAAAAAATACAAAAATGATTTGAATTTGATCCTAATTTAATATAATAATCACATATCTGTAAAAAAATAACTAAATAATTATGAATAACAGTTATACATGATTTTTGTATAAGTTAATTTTTGGGAATATAAAACACATTTCAATAAAAAAAATATTATTTACAAATTTTTTTTAAAATTAATTAATCTAATAAATTTCTGTTGGTTAAAAATTTAAATTTAAATTATAGATTATGAATTCAACAAAATTTTATAACTTCATTTAATAGACCTTAGTAGGCATGAAATAAGAATAAATCTAGTTTTATACATAAAAATGATTTTTTCTAAAAGAATAATATTTTTATGTTGCAATATTATTTTAAAATAAATTTCTACCACTTATAGAAATTGATTATTGTAAAATTGGATCCAAATTTTGAATTAACATAATTAATATAATATGGAATTTTAAACTTAAGTTTTTTTCATCACTAATGGTGACCATGGTAATGATTTTTCACCTTTGTAAAAGAGATAAAAGTGGATCAAAACCCTAGGGTAAGACATTAAAATAACTATAAATATTGATTTTATACTATTTTATGAGGGGATATAGAACAAATAAATGTTTAATGAGTAAAATATTGTATTTTTAAAAATTATTTTGAACATGGGAACCCAGGATTGGATTTTTCAAGGATAAGTTATATATTATTCAAATTAAAACCTATGTTTGAATATTTTAATTTAAGGTAATGGATGAATTATTCTATATATATTTCCATTTGAAAAAAGTCCAAAAAACATTATTGTTTTTATTATTTAACAGTTTTATTTTTGGACACCAAAATTTTACATGATATCATGGTGAAATGATTTTTACTATTAAATCATGTAATTTCCTAAAAATATAATTTCATTTTTTTTGTGTATTGTTTTGAAATTTATTTTTAAAACCTATAGAAATTGAATTTGATAAAATATATTTGAAATTTGGAATCATCATGTATATATTTTTTATAATGTTTATTTTATTTGTGTTCATATAATTTTTGTATCCTAGTAAAAAGATAAGATGTCATGGTTATGTTTAAAATGGGATTGATGATTTTTAATAACGAGATAATGATTAAAATGTATCTAAAATTTGTATAAATGTTATTGGTTTAGTTTATTTATTCCCTATCACATATTATATAAGAATTTGGGGTGCATTGGTTCCTCTTTAAATGACTATGTTATATATATTATTTTATATTTTGGCCTTCTGTATAATCCAATATCAACCCTTATTATTCTATAGTATCCTTCACCATGTCTTAGAGCTTATTCTATTTACAAAATAACACATTTCAAGGATGATGGTGTAAGCCAAGAGGATTATCAATGAAGATGTATAACTCTAAACAGATTACTTTAAATTGTGTTATGTCTTCTAAAAAATCTAAATATATGTTATCCAATATAAAATAATTAATTAAATATCTTAATCAGAATTAATTGATATTATTATGATGTATTAAAAATTATATTTCTAATTTTCATCACATGGGAATAGAAAAGATCACTCGTGTGTACGTGTGGACTTTCACCACGACAAAGTCATGTTTTTTTTCATTCCTTACCACTTCACATTAATGGCTGTAATGATATATTAATCGAATATACATATGATATTCGTGATTTTATTATATTTTTTAATGTGATGAGCTGATCTGAATACCAAATTAAACTAGTACTTGACTAGATATGTCACATACCTGAAGGGAGTTCCTGATCCCCATGGGCAATCTAGTAGCACCCGAACATCAAACAATAACCAGAGGGAAAGATTTCACCTTTCTTAAAGAAAAAATCCATCACATATATATATAAAATATACAATATAAAAGCTAAATATATGCCACAACTCAATCCAAATAGTGTAAATAAATAACAAGAGAGTAGAAACAGATCATATAGTACGAGTCTTATAAAAAAGGACTACCAAAACAAGAAAAAAAATACTCCCTATGATAGAGTGTGAAAACAACCACCATATCAACACCAAATACCCATCATAGTTGACAAAAAACCTCATTTCCTCTATACGGTTCCTTTACTTTACCCACATCAAATGAAATTCTTAGGAATATGAAACCCCAGAGTAGTACACATAGGGTGAGATAAAATTATCAATATGATCTAAACAGGCTGTTCTATATCAAGTCTCCAAACAATAATGCAAGCATTCCCAACATTTATGAAAATAATTCATTATTTTTTATATTTTTTTATCAAAATAATGTAAATCAGTTTCAAAAAAATTCATATCCATATATCATATTATATATATCAAGTTAAAACAAAGAAAATCATGTATCAAATATCATGTCAAATCCATATATGTGAAAAAAATAGTATAAACCAAAATTCGAATTCTAAATCGACCAAGAAGTATAGGAAACAACACGACATAGATTACAATAGGATATGATATCTAGGATAGACTCATACCCCCAACATAGATAATCATGCACACATCAATACCTAATACATATGCATCAATCCTAGGAAGTATATGAACACCTTGATAAGTTAACCCTCCCAATAGAATCTATCAAGTATCTAGACCAACAAGCCAATACAGAAGAAGAAATCCCCATGAGAAACCACCCAATAGTATCAACTAATGAGGCCTATTAATAAACCTTTCACCTATGTACCCAAGCACTCAAAAGAGGTCTATTTTCAAAGTAATTTCATAAAACACTTTTATAATTTAATTATTTGAAAAACTATCTCATAAAACCCATTCAAAATTCTTTGAAAACAAATTTCCATTTACCAAAAATGTGGGAAAATATTTTATAAAATCCCATTTCTACATGTACACAAAAATAGTAATATCATGAAATTATATTTATTAAAAATATTTATAAAAAACCAAGAAATAATGTTCATCCAACATATGCTAGAGACAATATTACATACCTAAAAACTCATGGTCACACAGAATTTCAATGTAACCCACCACAAAGGGATTAAACAATGAAAATAGAGGCCCTATAGCCAATCTAAAAACCTTATAAAAGATTAAATTTTTGAAAATGATTGTAATATAAGAGGAATGAATACATACATTGAAAAATAATATCTTCTACACCTCAACCAATGAAATAAATATCCCATAGAAAAGGATCACACAAGAAATATATAAGAAAAGAAGAAGAAACATTATCATGAGTAAAAATATATGATAACACCATGCAATGGAGCTACAAAAACCAATGAAATTACGAATAATAAATTCTCACTCACATGGAGAGATGAAAAATAACCTCATTGATGATCAATTTCCGAATAGATCAATCTAGACTAAACAAATATTCCCAAAATCACCGTACAATTCTTATATTTTATGTTCAAATGGATATTAAGATGAATGAAATGAAAATTCAACAAAGAGACACCTTAAAAACCATTTTCACAACATCTACATGGCATGTAATCCATTTACACATCATGTAATCTATGGGGATAATATACTCTATAAAACACACAACATTTTTATTAAAAAAATTATATTTTATCATTATAAGATATGAAATCGGTACATGGCATGTAATCACATCACTATGTGCAGCAGATTCATGGTATCCACCCTGCAGAATATACATGTCATGTACTCCCATTACAAAAATGAATTTCCCCTCAGAATCTAAAAATTGAATATTCTTATATGAAAACCCAAAACACCCCATGCGTCCTCTAATCATGGGAAAAACCCCACAAAATAATTAACACATTTATACCCAGACTCCATTAATTCAAAAATCCATACATCCCCAAACATTAGACCATTTCCACCAGAAATTATCTCCTTCCATGGGATTCTCATGGCGCACTCAATTTGAGATTATAACACGTAAATAGAATAGAATTACCTAAAAGTGGGTAACATGATGTTACAAAATCCCCACATAAGACTATCTATGCCTGAGAAGACATGTGGAAGAATAAATTCTAGTAAAGAGGTGAGTCCACTACCCCGGATCAATGAATCATGCTCCCATGATTGATGATAATATTATCCATGATTCCATAATACTCTAACCATTGGAATAAACATCCCAAGTAATTATTTTTTTTGAGATTGAATGATATCAACAAGAATCTCAACAACATAAACATCATGAGCGTGTTCAATATCTTCATAAATGAGAACATAAGAGGAATAAGGATGGTATTTCCTAAGTTGTGATATGTGAGAATCATCATGAATTTATATCAATTTGATTAGAAAAACCAACTGATAAGCAACCTTACCATGTTTCAGAATGAAATCAAACAACCCCAGATATCTCAGAGCCAACACTATATATTTTCTAAGATGATAGTGACCCAACGAGGATAGAATTTCAAGAAAACTCAATCACCTATGTAAAAAATCAAAGGATAAAACCTCCAATAGACATAAGATTTTTGATGAGTCTAAAATCTAACAAGATGATTGTGTATACTATGAATCCTCATAGACATCTCCCAAAACCAAACTCAACCCACAAAGATGTTTTCACAATTTTACCTAAGAAAGAGGTGACCTACATTGAAAAGAACAAAAAATCCTTACATTAGTCCACTCTAATCAATTAATTTTAACTATTATTATAAGAAAACTCAACTATTCTAAAATGTATATCCCATGATCAAAAAAAATCCAATACACCCACACAAATAATATCCTCTAAAATGTAATTATCATGCTCTGTCAAACAATCTATCTAGGGATGATAAGTTGTACTCAATCTCACATCAGTCCTCATTCCCTGTTACAGAATTATCTATAATCTTGAATTAAAACTTGGATAATGGTCTAAAAATGATATAAGTAACCCCATGTAACCTCACAATTTCTTGCACATACATCTCACCCAAATCGTTAACTTTGATTGTGTCTTTCATTGAAAGGAAATGAGATGACTTTGTCAACCGATCAATCACAACCCAGATATAATTTCTCCCTCATGGAGTCTATAAAAATACCATAATAAATACCATGGATACCTAATATCACTTAAAAATCAGCATTGGGAGAGGTTGAATCAAACCATAAGGTTTTATATGCTCTGCCTTGATCCATTGGAAACTGTAACAGTGAGAAAAATAATAAAAAATTCCATGTTTCATACCCAGCCACTGAAATCATCATCTCATATCATAATACATCTCCATAGTAACTTGATGAAAAAACCTCGATGAATCAGTAAAATTGAAAAAAACTAAACTCATCATAGATGATGTAATGACAAACCAACCCCCAAAACTGAGAATTCCATATAAAGTGAGAGACTAACCAAAAATGGTCACCCCACCATTTATGGTTTCTCAAATTCCTTTGAAGTCATCATCCTAGTACTGAATATTTAGAATAGACCCAAGTAGAGATAAAGATAAGTTAAAACTAGAAAAAACTATGCTCAAAACTATGCTCATGAGAATCATGAAGAAATTGAGCAAAAAGACCCATAAAGTTCCACTCTTCATTCGATTCCAAAATAGATTATGATGATAATTTCATGCTAAGAGAATCTGAAATGACATTCCCCTTCCCTATGGTGTAGGAAATATCAAAGTCATAAATCTAAAGGTATTATATTCACCGCCTCTATCTATGATTCAAGTATTTATGATAAAATATATAGCTCAAACTCCTAGAGTTAGAAAATACCGTGAAACTCTCCCCAAAAATATAATTCCACTAACACTTAAGCACAATAAAAACTATAGAAATATCTAAATCATGTGTATGGAGACTCTTCTATTGTGGTTGAATTTGAATATATCCATAAGATACCACATGATAATTATACATGATCACACAACCCAAACAAGCACCATAATTATCACATAAAACCACCCACCTCTTACTGGGCTCAGATAGTATTAGAATAGTATCCTATGCCTAAAGTTGTTTTAACTAATCATAAAAAGGGTTAGTCTTTTAATTCCTTGTTAATTTCACCCCATTATTAGTAAGATCATTCAAAAAAAATGAAAACATAGAAAAATCCATTATAAACCATCGATAGTATCCTACAATTCAAAGGAATCTCCAAATCTCAAATACATTTTGTAGTTCTTCCCATGAAAAATAGCCTTTACCTTCTCAGGATTAGATGATAATCCATGTAAAAAACACATTACATAAGAAATTAAATTATTAAATCCATAAATTGGATTTCAAAATATTTCCATAAAAACAATGACTCCTCATGGTTTCCAAAACCAAACTCATATAGTGCTCATGCTCCTACTTCGATCTCGAGTAAACCAAAATGTCATCTACAAACACTACCCCAAAAGTGTTGTGATATTGATGTAATATTTGATTCATCATGAGTATAAAAACTGTAACTGGTTTAGTTAGAACAAATTGAATCACAAGATACTCAAAATGTACATTCCTTCTCTTGAAAGTATTCTTTGGTATATCGCGCTCCCAAACTCGGAGATAATGATGAAATGACTAAAGAAAATTATTTTAAAACCAATTTTACTCTTTAAATGATCAATAAAATCATCCTCATGAGGAAAATGATAATTTCTTTTAACTATTACAAAGTTCAACTACTAATAGTTCACACAAAATCGGAGTGAACTATCTATATTCTTTGAATGTTGCACTGAGGTTTCCCAAGATGAAACGGTAGGGAGAACAAAACCATTTTTCACTAGATCATCCAACTAAAACATTAGCTCATTCATATCTTTTGATGACATATAATAAAAAGGTATTGATATAAGATTCATCCCTAGAACTAGGCCAATTGTTAGATCTACCAACCTCTCTAGAGGAAGACCGAATAAATATTTTTGGAAAATTTCAAGAAAGTACAAAACTACACATTGAAGATCCATAACTACAGAAATATCACCAGTCACAACTGTTACAACATAAAAAAACCCTTGATCTCTATGAAGGATGTTCCTTCAGAACCAGACCATAGATCCCCGTATCCTAGAAACACTTATAATCTCCCATCAGTCACAAGAAACAATATATACAGATGATAAAATTCAATATCATCATGGTGAGGAACAAGTTAATCCATATAGAGGATGATTTCAAATAGATCCATGTAGAGAATAAGAAAATCACATACTAACTCCACATCAGCTCTAGATAGGGCACAAGGACACTAAAATCCCTTATCAAACCACTTCCCAAGAAGTGTCACTAACTCCATTACAAATGGAATGTGCACCATTTTTTGTTTATGAATATCAACCAAATGGATAGATATAAACAAGTGGGAAGCACCATTATTAAAAAAACAATCACAAATGAGGTTTAAATAATGATGGAACCTCTAACTATTATTGAACCCCCATCTGCATCTACTAATAACCCATATATTTTTTGAAGGTTATTCACTCCTAAGGCATATGGTTAGTTCTCTATTGGCTTCAATGATTTAGACTGTGATGTAGTCACCTTTAGAGTTGATGATTCTTGTAACGACCCAAAATTTTATTAATGAAAATTCCGCTTGATCAATTTTAATGTCTTATTGTATAATGGTTATATAAAAAATATGAAATTATTTGGTTTTATGGTTTTGGATTTCAAGATATGATTAAGAATTTTTAGAGTTGTTAATATTTCCATTGAATATTGATTAATTGATTAGTATAAATATTGGGTTTTAACAAATCCAATTTACTCAGAAGAAGGATGTGATTCCCTCATCCAATAGAATTGTTCCGTACGATGCCCATTTTTGGGAGCATGGAAAGTAGGTGGTGTCATTGGCCTTCTCTACTGACCAAGAACAAGCCGATATTCAACATGTTAAGCTCGAACGAAACCACCTATGGGATAAGTGGAAGTTAAAAGAGATTACCACCCAAGAAATGTTATCTGATAATCCTCAATAGTCTATCACCATCGAACACCATACCCTTAGGTCTTATGCGGTTGTTATAAGGGGTTTTATAAAAATATCCTAAAATTATAATTATGAGTATTATTTTTGTATAGAATAAAGAATATACATTCATTTTATTATTGTTACTTTGTAAATAGTTTTAAAGCACAAATAGTACTTTTAGTTAATATTCAATTAAGGAATCTATTTTGATGAATCAATGGATTTATAAAATTAAATTATATTTTAATAAAAAATTATTAAAAATTATTTTTTATTAAATACAAATTATTATATATATTTTATGATTATAATTGTGATTTTTATTATGGTTTGAAAGATATTTTTGTCAAAACCAATGAATTTTCTATAAATGATGGTTTTTATTTTAAAAGTATAAATTCTCATATTTAGGAAAAAATTTATATAAAAAGAATATTATTTTTTAATTATGAGATAAAAATTATTGAACAGTGAGTTTTCATAATTTTCTGAGACTGGAAAATTTTTGGGTAAATTTTAAATAATGTTTAAATATTTAATGTGTTTTATGACATCATAATGACCCTATAGTGATATAATAAATTAAAATAAATGATATTTTCTTCCAATATATGGTTTACCTATAAAATAATGTGATTTTCAGTTTCTTTGATTAATTTTACAAAGCTTTAGTGGACCCTCCAAGAATTATAAAATATTCTAACTTTTAGAATATATTCATTGAGAGTGTGACTCACCTCCACATAACCAAGCCTAATATTTTAAGTAGTTAGGAATTTTTCATTATAAAATAATTTTTCCACTTCCCTTTGGAAAAAAAATGTGAAAAAACCATCGGATGGTTTGTGGTTTTGATTAGTTTAATGTGTGGTGTTCAAAACCTAAATAATAAAGAATTCCCCCTCCCTTTTCCTATATAAACCCTCCCAAGATCCCACTTCTCTTCAATAAAAGACTTTAGATATTGACCAACCTCTTCTCTAGTATCTCTATAATCTTCTTAAGGCACCCCAAGCTCCCAATAATCCTCCATCAACCCCCTCCCAAGCATTTTGGATGACACTTCCTAGTAAGGGATTCTAACTTTCCTCCCTTATTTATGTCCAAGTTTTCTTATATTGTTATTCCATTTTATTTTCAATTAAAAATATTTGGGCTTGATTTTTCACACCCCTATACTTCCATAATTAATTTTTAATGATTATATACCCATTATTATCTCATTAATGCTTCCCAAGTACACCCATTACCATGCCGAAATTCCGTAAGGGATTTCTTCCTCTCCAATTTTTGTCCAAGAATCTTTATATTGTTAAGACCTTGTATTTTCAATTAAAAATTATGGGGTATGATTTCTCACCTCCACCGTAATTGACATATTATGTCTAAATTATTATATACCTATTTATCCTTCATTAATTCCTCACATTTAAACCCGTTAATATGCCGAAATTATGTAAGAAACTTATCTCTCCTCAATTACATTCAACCAATTATTTTATATGATGCATCTAAATTCCATTAAATATGTTGTGATATTATGTTACATGAACCAATTAATATCCATTTCTTGTATAAATTATGGTATACCCCTTTATCTCCCATCAAACCATTTTACGGTTTATATTTTACATCATTTTTTTTGCTGAAGTTACACCAAACTTTTCAGGCCAAAATCATCGTGTAAGTGAATACCATACCCATTTCTCTATCAAGGTTATTAAAATTTTTCCACATGTAAATTTTGATTTAGGAATTAACTTTATGTATTATACATCTCTTATTCATGTATTAAGTTATGATGGTTAATGAATCCATGTTATATGATCTATGTGGCACATTTATGCATGATATAAAACGATTAAGAAGGGTGCACCCTAATAGTGCTCCAATGCATTGGGTAAAGATTAGTATCATGATATGTCAAGTGAAATGAGTGTTTACTCATGATAATTCATGTGAAATGAGGGTTTACTCATGATCCATGTGTAGTGATCCTTGTCTCATGATAATATCCTGTTAAATATTGTTGCCACATTTCCATGATTATGATAGTCCTACTATATCTTGCCTTTATGTTCATGTTTACCTTATGCTCCATTGATAAGACTATTTCCTAAAAGGTATTTTATTCATCATGTTATTCCTTTTTAACACCATTACTGGGATTTATAGCTTAACATTTTCATATGTATGTCCTCAGGTTATCCCATTCAATGCTAAGTACAACGGGATGTGTATAGTCTTGTAAAATAAGTTTTCAATAAAGATTTGTATTTAATGTTTTATGTTTTTATGTAATGTTCCTAATCCCAAAATACACTATATATCTCAATATTCTATGTTGTATCAAGTGAATATTTTATAGAATAAGTTATTTTTAAGGGTGAAATAAAGATCCTGGTTGTTATAGTTGGTATCAGAGGATAGGATTAGTTATTTTTGGGACTAGGATTAGAAAACCCTTGTTAAATCCTTAGGGATAAGACTATGTATAATAAAAACATCTCTAAATTTTCTCAAATATTGAGTAAGTGGTTTATTGTCAAAATACATCCCTGTTTGGATACGAGCAGGTAGAGGCTGCTCTAGAACAGATGTATCTAGGGGTAAAACACGAAAACACCGCTTTAAGCTATAATCAAACAGAAACTGGTGTACGAAAACAGGTCTTTCTGCACTATTTGTTACAACACTCCTTGGGGATATGATTTGGTAAATTCACAATCTTAGTAAGAACCATTATTAAGGGAATAAAAAATTATCCTATGAATATATGTTGGGATGCAGATTATAGATAACATAGATTGAAGCCTATAAATTCATAAATTATGAAAATAAAAGTAATTTATAAGTCATCTATTTTTTTCTTTGGATTACCGTTCATGTGTTAACCCTAACCTTCCTATTATTCCACCCAATAGTTGGTAATAGTAGGACTTGGGCTAACAACCAATGCAAAGATCATTATAATGATTGTTCTAATGAGATGCCCAATCCGATGGGAGTGGGAATCATGAACTTTGCCATGATACTCTCTTAGTTAACTCAAGTTTTGAATTGAAACATCGTTCAAGAGGAAAATTCAACCCCTCCAAGAGATAACAAATCACAATTGATAGCTTCATGATACAAAGGCCACCTACTCTAAATGAATCATCTGATCCCTCAATCACCGAACAATGGATTAACTCTATTTGAAAGATCTTCTATATCCTTAAATGTTTTAAACAAGAGAAGGTAAATTTGGATACTTATCATATGGAGGGTGAATATGATCAATGGTGGACATTGATAAAAAAATATACTTCCTGAGGAGGATATCGAGGAGTTGGAATGGAAGGATTTCTGAAAAAAAAAATTCTAAAAATATTTTCCTCACACCCTCCTAATTAAGATGCAAAGGGACATCATTTCACTCATTCAAGAAGATGGTGAATCCATTAGAGTGTTTAAGGAAAACTTCATAAGGATTTCACGAGATGCCTCTGTCTTTGTCGTTACCCCCTAATTCAAGGTTTACCTCTTTTTTGGGGGGCTAAAACCTAACCTATGGAAAGACCTAGAGATCTGTGACTTCAAGAGCTATGAGGAAATTGTACAATGTTCCCTCAATGTTGAAATGGTGATAGGTGAATCTTAGAGGTATCATGGGAATAAGAAGTGTAATGTGGACTTTAATTTTGGTAGTTCGATGGATAAATCAAATGGTGCTAAAAATATCCATCACCTCACTTTGAAATGGCATGAAAAGAAGAACCCTGTAAATTGCCTCAAGGGGATGATGAAGTTCTTTACGTGTGGACTAGAATGGAACCTGGCCATTAACTACTGACATGAAAAACCCGCGACTGCGATAGTGTAGAGAAAATCTCTATTAAACCCTCAATGTGTGGTGTATTTCTTCAATTTCAAAGAACCAGGGCACTTCACAAACTAGTGCCTTATGCCAAGGGTTTTTGGTGGAAACCAACAACCTCCAAGGCACCAAGAGAGAGTTTTTTCCATCACTACTTCGAAGTGAAGCTTGAAAATAAAGTGTTGATAGATACTTTAGTTATTCAATAAATAATTGTGAGCATAATTTTAGATTATGGTTCTACACATTATTTTATATCCCAAAATTTTTGTTGAACAATATCGAAACCAACACAAATCATGTAAGTAAAGATATCGGTGAGAATGGAAAATGGTGAAATCATTGGAACCCATGAATATAACTCCTCCCCTATCATAATTTATGGATTGAAATTCCTAGAAAACCTATTCATAATACATTTAGTATAATTTGATGCAATTTTTTCCTGGGATTTAATTTACATACACAGAGCCAACATAAATTTTCGTGAGAGGGAAATCGATCTCCATATAGAGAATCAACCCCAGATTATGTACAAGTGCAAGGAGGAGGATGAACCTTCTTTAGATTCATCAACTCAAGAATAGATATTACTGACCTATGAGCACACATATCTGGATTAGATGACTGAGTCTAAGGAAAAAAACATCTTTGATGACATGCCTACTATGAGGTAATTCACTGAATTATTTCATGTGTAATTTCTTAGTCTTCCTCCTAGAAGAGTTGTTAAATTATTAATTGAAAATATACCTTGGTAATTTACACTATTCAAGACTCTATATAGAATGGATATTTTGGATCTTGAGGAGATGAAGAAACAACTACAGGAGAATCCAGATAAAAGGTTTATACACCCAAGTTCTTCACCATGGGGTTCAGCTTCCCTCTTCATAGATTTGATGAATAGCGTCTTTATAGATTTACTCAACAAATTTGTTGTATTCTTTATAGATGATATCTAAAATAATACAAAACCAAGGAGGATCATGAGGAGCATCTAAGAACTATACTAGAGACATTAATAAAGGATGTGATCTATGAAAATTACAACATGTGTGAGTTATGGTTGAAGGAGGTCTAATTCTTGGGTTATATCATCATAAGGAATGGGATATTTGTGGATCCCAAATAGATAGATGTAATTGAGGGTTGGTCGAGCCAACATTTGTAACATATATCAATAGCATCCTGGGGTTAGCTGTATATTATTTCCGATTTGTGAGAAATTTCTCATGATTATCCAATCCTTATCCCAAGCTAACTCAGAAGGGAGTATTGTTTTCTTGGAGTGATGAATGCGAATATAGCTTCAAGGAGTTGAAAAGGAGGCTTATCACTGAGCCTATTCTGACACTACCCACAAGTGGGGAACTTTTTGTGGTATTTAATTATTCTTCGATGATGGGACTGAGGTGTGTGTTGATGCACAATGACAAAGTCATTGCCTATGATTCCAAGCAATTAAAAGTTAATGACATAAACTATCCAATACATGATCTAGAGTTGGTTGCATGAATCACAACTTTGAAAATTTTATGGGATTACCTCTTGGGGGATAAGAGTGAAATATACATGGATCAAAAAATTCTCAAGTATACATTCACACTGAAAAAGTTGAACATACTCCAATGAAGATGGTTAGATCTGATCAAAGACTATGACTGCTCAATCTATTTCCACCCTAAGAAAGAGAAAAAGGTAGAAGATGCTCTAAGTTGAAAGGACATTGAAATTATAACATCGATTAGAATTGAAAAAGGATCCAATATTATTAAATTTTATGATAAAGGACATGGGAATAATAAATAAGGGAACAACATCAATCCTTTCAAAAATGATTTCTCAACTGTCTCTTTTGGAAAGGTAAAAGGATGATCAAAAGGATGATATGGGAATATGGAGGAATGCGGAAACTGTCAGAAAATGGATATCCACATAGTTCAATGTTAATGAAGAATGAATTGTGAGATTTGGGTCAAAACTATGTGGTCCATCAAATACAGAGTTAAAGAATGATCTTTTGGATGATGCACAGAGTTCAAATTTCTTTATTCACCCAGGAAACCCAAAGACATATTGAGATATCTGAGAGAATTATTTGTGTGATAACATGAATAAAGAGAACACTGAGTATACATCAATGTTCCTGGTATTTCAGAAAATGAAGGTTGATAGGAATAAGTATAATGGGTGATTCAACCATTACCCATACCAACATGAAAATGGGAGAACATCACCATGGACTTTGTCACCATACATCTGATAAATCCAATGAAAACAATGTTATTTGGGTTGTTGTGGATCATATTATAAATACTGCATAGTTCATTGAAATTCAAGAGGATTTCTCATTGGATCAACTGGAACTGACATATATCAGAGTAGTGGTAACGCTGCATGGAGTACCACTTTCTATTATATCTGATCAATATCCAAGATTCAACTCTATGTTTTGGATGAGTCTTAAACATGATCTGAATACTGAGCTGAACATCAGTACAACATATCATCCTAAAACTAATGGCCAATCTGAGAGAACTATCCAAACACTCGAGGCAAGCTAAGAGCTTGCTCGATGGACTTAAAAGGAGTGTGGGATCAACATCTTCCTCAATTTGAGTTCTCTTACAATAACAGTTTCCACTTCAGCATCCAATTGGCTCCTTATGAACCCTTTTATGGGAAGAGGTGAAGAACACTGGAATGTTGGGATGAATTTGGGGATAGAAAACTCTTAGTCCAGAAATGGTCGAATAAACGGTGGAGAAGGTTAAGAGCATCCGACAACACATTAAAGATGATTAGAGTCGACAAAAGATCTTTTCCAATAATCGTCGATGAGACCTAGAGTTTGATATCAAAGACATGGTATTTATCTATATATCACTATGTAAGAGATTTTAGAGATTTCATAAGAAGGGAAAATCTTAGTCCAAGGTATATCAACACTTTTGATATCCTTGTTTTCATTGGAGTAGTGGCCTATCGACTATCACTCCCACCGAACCTATCTCGAGTACATGATGTATTCCATGTATCACTCATGAAAAATTACTTACCTGAATCATTGCAAGTAATCAATCAATAGGTGGTACCATTAGATAATGAAATCTCCAATGAAGAGAAGCTGGTGAAGATTTTAGATCAAAGGGAAAAAGTTCTACAAACTAAGAAAATACCCCTCATCAAGGTGTTGTGGCGAAAACAGAAGTTTGAAAAGCAATGTGGGAATCAAAGGAGGTGATGAAGCAGAGTTACACTCATCTATTTTAGTGTGGTAAAATGAAATTTCCAGGGAAAAATTTCTTAAGGGAGGAAGATTATTACAACCCAAACTTTTATTAATGAAAATTCCTCTTGATCTAATTCAATGTCATATTATAAAATGGTTATATAAAACATATAAACTTCTTTGGTTTTATGATTTTGTATTTCAAAATTCTATTATAAATAGTTATTATTGACAATATAGCCATTGAATAGTGACCAATTGATTAGTATAAATATAGGGCTTCATCAAATCCAATTTACTCAGACAAAAAAAGCGATGACCTCATCCAGAAGAATTTATCTATATGAAGTGCTTTTATCGGAGGCCGAATATAAGTTGGCATCATTATGATTCAATCTTGACCAATACCAAGCCAAGATTAAACATGATAAGCTCGAACGTAACCTCCTACGAGACAAGTGTATGTTTATAGAGATTACCACCAGAGCGATGTTATCTGAGCCACCCTAAGAGTCTATCACCATTGCACATCTTACCCTGCAGTCTTATGCGGGTGTTATAAAGGGTTATGTAAGAAGACCCTAGCACTAGGATTATTTTTACTATTTTTTTCTATAGAATATAGAATATACATTCATTTTATTATTCTTACTTTGTAAATAGTTTTTAAAGCAGAAACAATACTTTTAGTTAATATTCAATTAAGGGATCTATTTTGATGAATTAATGGATTTTTGAATTGAATAATATTTTAATAAAATATATTTACTAAATTAATTTTTATTAAATATAAATTATCTTACAATTTTTATGAATACCATTGTGATTTTTATTAATGTTTGAAAGTAGTTTTTTGTCAAAAACCATGAATTTTAGATTAATGTATGTTTTTATTTTAAAAGTAAAATTCAATATTTAAAAAATCATTTAGATAAAATGAATATTATTTATGGTATCAGGGCATTAAAATTATACAATGGTGATTTTTTCATAATTTTCTGAGACAAATGAATTTTTGGTTAAAAATAAAATACCATTTAAATATATGATGTATTTTTTAACATCATAATGACCCAATAGTGATGTAATAAAATATTATAAATGTGCAGTTTGACCAATATATGTTTTACCTTTAAAACAACATGATTTTAAGTTTTTTTATTTATTTTACAATTTTTTATTGGACACTCCATGGCTTATAAAATATTTTAACCTTTTAAAATGTTTTCATTAAGAGTGTGACACACCTCTATATTGGAAAGCCTAATATTTTATGAAGTTTTTCCATTGGCCTTATAAAATAATTTTTTTCACCACCCTTTGGAAAAAACCATTGGAAAAAACCATTGGAAAAAACCACGGGATGGTTTTTGGTTTTGATTAGTTTTATTTGTGGTGTCCAGAACCTAAATAATAATGAATTCCCTCCCTTTTCCTATATAAACACACCCATGCTCCCACTTATCGTCACTCAATGCTTTTGGAGATCGACCAAACTCTGACTTATTATATGGAGAATTCTCCTAAGGCTTACAAATTTCAATAGAAGCTTCTCTCAATCCTATCCCAAGCCTTTGGGATCACACTTCCAAGTAAGGGATTCTCACTTTCCTTCCTTCCTTATTTATGTCCAAGTTTCCTTATATTGATATTCCTTTTAATTTTAAATTAAAAAATTTGGGGTAAGATTTTTAACCTACCGTATACTTTTTACTTATGTTTTAATGATTTTATACTCATTTATCTCTCATTAATGCATCCCAAGTACACCCGTTACCATGTCGAAATTCAGTAAGGGATTTCTTCCTCTCCCTTTTTGTACAAGGTTCATTATATTGTTATAACATTTTATTTTCAATTAGCAATGTTGGTGTATGATTTCTCCCCTCCCGCATACTTCTTTCCTTTTGTTTGAATGAATAAAGACCTCTTTATCTTTCATTAATGGCTCTCATGTACACCCGTTACCATGTAGAAATTCCTAAGTAATTTCTCTCTCCTCATTTACATTAAATAATTTTTGTTATATGTTGCATCTAAATTCCATTAAATATGTTAGGATATTATGTTCCATAACTAAATTAATTTATATTTCATATATATATTATTGGATACCCCATTCTATTTCATCAATCCATTTAAAGATTTCTATTTTACATCATTATGTTACCGAAGTTACACAAAAATATTCATGCCAAAATCATCATGTAGTGAATACTATACCCATTTATTTATCAAGGATATTAACCATTACAAACATGTACTTATTGATTGATGAAATACCATTATTTATTACACATCTCTTATTCATGGAATAAATTATCATGTTTAATGAATCCATGTTATATGATCCATGTGGCGCACTTATGCATGAAATAAAATGATTAAGAAGGGTTCACCCTGATAGCACTCCAATGTATTGGGTAAATATTAGTGTCATGATATTTCCAGTGCAATGGGGGTTTACTCATGACAATTTAAGTGAAATGAGCCTTAGATTATTCTAATATCATGTTAAATGTCATTTCCACATTTCCATGTTATGATAATATTGCTTTATCATTCCTTTATGTTCATGTTTCTCTTATACCCCCTTTATATACCTATTTCCTCACATGTATTGTATTCTTCTTTTTATGCATTGTTTACTCCATTACTGGGCTTTATAGTGCACCCTTTTCTTATGCTAGTCATCCTATTATCCCATGTAATTCTATATACGAAGGAATGTGTGTCATCATGTGAAAGTAGTTTTCAATAAAGATGTATATTTAATGTTTTAAGTTGTTATGTAATATTCCTAATCCCCAATGACACTAGACCTATCTATCTTAAATTTTGTATCAAGTTAATAACTTATTTAATAAGTTATGATTATGTGTGAAATAAAAAGTATGTTGTTATAGTTAACGACCATATTAAGGAGTAGACATATTATTGAAAAAATAATATAGATTTCTATTACATCCAAAACAACTACACATATTTGTAGGTGATGGACAAGAAAAGTTTGTTTTTTTAGTATTTACCCCTAATAGTAAGTCAATGGAACACCACTTGTTGCAACTGGAGGTGTTGAGGAGGTCTTTTACTGAGAGCCACCTCCATCACTCCTATTATGATCCTCATATATCCTCTTCTTTCATGGTGTGCCACTAAAGCTACCACTAGGTGGAATAAATCGGGAAGAATATCCTACCTTTCCTTCCAAGTTCATTTATTCCATCATATCCCTATCTACTATCTCTACATCAGTTGAAATATTCAGTACAAATAAATTTGACCTAATATATATTCATAAAGACTACCGGTAATTATGTTTTTTAGTTGGAATTATTTATAACCTCTAGTGCAATAAAAGAATCTCAATAAACCAATTAGTGCACACTAACATCAAAGTCTCTCCCTACTGGAAAAATATTATCTCTCGATAATTTACTATCATGAACAACTCTGAAAAAAAAATCTAGAAGTATAAATTATTGAATCACTTCAAATCCAATCCTAGGTTCTTATCTGCATGTACGACGGAATCCCACAACTGCTTGGGGGACCCTCAAGTATGAGCATTACACACTTAAACTTGATACTATTAGGTGTATCCAATAATTGAATGATCTGATCAATACCATCCAGCTAGTCCTACACATCCAGAGGATCATTCATAGACTTAAAGGATGCTTAATTCTCATAAAATAACTCTATTTATCAATCCATTTCAAAAAAAACTATTGACTAAACCTCAAAATAGCGTTTTGAACATGTGTCTCTTTCTGGTCAACAAATTGAACTTCCCTGCATGATCACCACAATAAGATTCTGATCAATAGTTTGATTCCCCTAAGTATTATCAGATGCACCATCCTAAGGAATTCATGAAACACACCTCAGTGGAATAGTCCTTCACATAAAAAAATCATAAGACCCAAAAGTATCAGCTCAAACCAGAAAACCAATAAGAAAAAACTAATATTAACATGAAAAACATAAAACATGAAAAACATAAAACATGAAAAACATATCCCAACATCTCATGGTATCTTGAGTCTCATCACAATAATAGATGGATAGGTACTCACTAAAATATACCTCTCAAGTATCCAGATTACTATATCCAGTCTACAAAACATCACAATACAAGGACTCTTGATGAAAAACAACATATGATACCAAAATTTGATAAATCGACATGAATACCCCCTCAAACTAGTACCTGAAAAAATATCTCACATACCCAAAATGGATTTATTATCCCCATAGGCTGATGAACATAAATCAAGCATCAAAACAAAAGCATAGGTAATGATTTCTACCATCCCAAAGAAACAATATGAATAATATATATAATAGAGAAAACTATAGAAAAGATAAATATATTCCATAATCGAAAAAATATAAAACATTAGCTCAATAGTGTAAAAAGATCTCCAAGTACAAGTCCAACCACAAAGGACTATGAAAATTATAAAAAAACTAATCCATGTGATAGTATGGTAGTGCTCCCACAATATCACCACCTATTACCCATATCAAGTAACAAAAAAACATATGTAACTCACTGCAGAACATTGCCTTTCCCTACATCGAAATACATAACTAAGTTTTTGCACCAGAAAAGAGGTATGAATGGTTCAAGATAACCATCTCAGTAGGATCTCTCCAAGTTATTCCATATCAATTCATTGAAAAATAATATCGGAATGCTCAAATTTATAGAAAACAGGACCTGAATTATTTTTTAATCTTTTTATATCTAAAGCGTAGAAAAAGGTTTAGTTACCCCTTTCACCACATTTGAAAATAAAGTAGGTAAATTTTTTTCAAATCATTTTATATCCATTTATCATAATAGATAAATCATTATAAAACAAATCAAAAAATGTATCACATATCATATCAAATACATTGTAGTGGAAAAGAATAATAAAAAACAAAATCCATAGCCAAAATCGACCAATATAAATGGTTAAAAACACACCATGGATCACACTAGGTTTGGATATCTAGGACACATTATTACACCCAAAATAAATAATTATGCATGATTCAAGCCCCTAGACATATTAATTGAGCCTAATAAGAAGAGGAAATCCCAAAAAAGTGAACCCTCCTAATATGGTTTATTAGGACTTCCAACAAGGTACCTAAGGATTCCCATCTGATCTATTTTAAAAATCGTATCCTCAAACCATTTTATCATTTTATTCTTTGAATTTTTTCATAAAACCATTTTGAAATAATTTTAAAACCCATTTCCATTTACCAATACCTGATGAAAAACATATTTTATAAAATCCCATTTATACAAATACAAAACAAATCAGCCATATGATTCCATTTCATTTAATAAAAAAATTTATTAAAAAACAAAGCAATGCAGTTCATCCAACACATGTTATAGGAGAAACTAATTACCTCAAATATCAGGGTCTCACATGCATGCAATAAAACCCATAAAAAATGGATTCAATATTTATAATGGAGTCCCTAGAAAAAAATATAACCACCTTATAATTTATTCAATTTATGAAAAAGATTGGTGGAAAATAATAATCAAGACATACCTCAAGAATGAAAACCATCTGAAACACTACCAATGAAATAAAAAAAACCATGAAACATGATCAAAAAACATATCTAAAATAAAATAAGAAGAAAACTCCCCAATGGTAAATGGATCTAATAAAAAAAGGCAAAGGAGATACCATGAGAAAAGAAACAAAGTAACAGAATGGCTTACTCACCTAGAGTGATGAAAACTAACCACAATGGTGATCAATCATAAAAAGAATCAATTTATACCAATTGAAGACTCTCAAAATCAATGGATAATCTTTATAGGTTGAGATACAAAGGAGCTATAGATGAATGAAATGATAAATCAACCGAGAAAAACCCAAAAAACTATGATTGAAAAAATTACATGGTATTTAATACCTTTACCCATCATGTAATCTATAGGGATCACATATGTGAAAAAACCATTCAATTTTTTATTAAATTATGATATTTTAATGTTATATGATGCGAAATTAGTGCATGTCATATACTCACCTCAAGCTGTGAACCAGATTAATGGAATTTTCAATATAGAACATATACATTGTGTACTGCGATTAAATAGTATGTATTTCTCGTGTAGACTTCAGAAAATGTAGATTATTACATGAAAAACCAAAACACCTCAGACATCCTTCAAATTTGGGGAGAGTCCTATAAATCCATTAACACATTTATACCTGATCTCCATTACTTCAAACAACCATGCATCCTAGATTTTTTTTCATTTTCCCTAGAAACTTATCTCTATCATCGAGAGTCCCAAGGAACACTCAATTATAATGAAAACCAAGTATATATATAAGAATATCCATAAAGTGTGTAACAAGATGTTACAGTTAGTGGTGAATTATTATTTAATTTTCTTTCTTACCATCATTTGGAATGTGGAAACATCACTCCTACATACTTACAAACTACCATATCCATGAAGTTATGTTATTCATTTTTCATCACCTTTATATATGAATAATTATTAAAGTGAATATAATTATTATGTATGATACATACAACATTATTAACAATATGGATATGATGAAACCATGATAAAAGTATAATTAATTGTACTGATGAACTAAAACATACTAGAAAAGCTAAGTAGTTATCACTCAGAATAGTGATTTTAATAAGGAATTGTTAATAAGAGGGTGATAATATTTTATATTTAAATAATATATAGTATGTTATATATGGTTATATTTTTGGAATATACTTATAATGAATAAATATTTATTATACAGGAGGTCTAAACATGTGTGAAGCAAGAAAATACATAAGGTATGGGTTTCCCACTTTACTTCTATTTATGTGTGACATATTACATATTCACCACTTATTTATTTTGTGCAGTGTATATAATTATTTTTAATTTTCCCAATGATTAAACTTGTGAAAACTATTGGTATTTTTAAATTCATTAATGGTTCTCTCTTTCATACATGATTGATCTAGATATTACTTAAGTGGTAAGGGTTTATCATCTTAAATTGTATTTTTGGATTTATATGATATGTTATTCACCTATTTAATTTTATGAGGTGTATATGAAACCCTTATAAAATGTTATGTAATGAATAAAATTAATTTTTCAATATTAAAAGTTTCATTTGATGTTATTATTTCATGGGGCTTACGATTCAAAATTGATCAAAGAGAAAAGAATTTTTTTTGAATCTCATTTTAATTGGGATTGTTTTTTCTTGAATATATAATAAAAGATATTATGTGACCCTTATCAGATTAAAGACATTCATTTAGATTCCTTTCTTTATTTGTAATTTTTTTTGTTTTAGTACCAGTATCCTCTCTTTATCACGACAAATGGTCCAGAAAATATTTTTTAAGAAAATATAACTTTATTTATTCTATTTTAGCCAAGAATATTTCTCCTCTATATCAATTTTTTCTAAAAACAATATATTAATTATATTTTATAAACCAAATATTTTAAAAATTAATTTATACCCATGTTTGAATTTCTATTAAAAAATTTAAAATTAAATCTTCTTCTTATTTTCCAATTTGGGTAGTTTTTACTGAAGGTGTGAATATAATCTTTGATTTTAATGATTAAAGAATGAATTAAATATTTCCACCCTCACAAACACTAATTTCATTGAATATTTCAATAAAAGTTTCCATGAATATTTTAAAATAATTTTTGTTCATAATAATTTTGAATTGTTTAGATTTTAAATAAGTGATTTCAAAATGATAATCAAATTTTGCTGGAAAAATATTGCCGTGTTCTTTAATGGGAATTTTCATCCATAATAACAACTTTTAATGTTAATTATGATTTATTGTGGATATTATCCATTGATAAGATCATTAGTTTCTTCTTTTGGCTGCATTATGATTATGATGATGATATGTTTATGAAACCTATTTATTTTCCATGTGTATAATTATTTTTTGACTAATTTAGAATTGTATGGAATGCATATCAATGGATTATGATTATGTGATGGATGATCTTGGAATTATATATCCATCCAATGAATTAGGTAATGATAAATAATTTGGGAAACTCATATAATACGATGGATATAATATACTCTTAAGAGAGATCAAAGTGAGGTAGAGGGTATTTACTCATATGAAAATTCTCGAAATGGGTGGGTATTCATTTAAATTATAGGAATTTGTCAATAATTATTGTATTGTGAGTGAACCTTGAATAAGTAACTTATTTTAACTGCATATTTTTATATCAAAGACTAATTTCTTATGATTATGATATGTTCTCATGGATTAGTATTGAAAATCTGTGATTTGACACACTTATGACTTATGTTTTATGTTATGACAAATCCTTATTATAGGATTTTTTATTAATGATCATTGAATGATTGGTTATGATTTTTATATTCTATAATAATGTTATCATACCCTTGTTATTATATTATACTTATTTATAATCATTGATTGATATTATTTTTACCCTTATTGAGCATCAATATCGCACTTTCTTATATTTCATTACCCTATGTTATGATGAAATGTTTGAAGCAGTGTATGTTGAAGAGGGGTTAATATTGGATGATCATTATGGGTGATGATACAGATCATTCATGAAATAAGTTATTTATGAATCTAGTCTCTAATTACACAAAATCATTTATAATTATGGGGTGTGTAATGTTATTATATGTATTGAATGTTCATTTAAAAGGATGTATATTTATGTATTAAATTATTGGGTTCCATCAGTTGGAATCAAAAAATGTTTTTGTTAATATTTATGTATTGGAATCAGAAAAAATTCTCTAAAACCATATAGATAATGCTATGTATAAGATAACAACCAAATGTTTTTTAAGGCTGATACTAAGTTTTTTTCTAGTAATTTATCCATTTTGGGATATTGTAAGTGGATGAAGATTAGGAACATATGAATCTATGGATAATAACCACTAAAAGAGTTGGTTGAATATATATTGACCATTATTTTCTTGCACAGTGAATGAGCCCTTACTGTGCAGTTTGTTTGAAATTCCTACAAGATATAGTTGGGTTAATTCATATTTTCTTTATAAACCACTATGGGGTATTAGAATAAATTATGAACATGAATGGACTATGTTAAATAGAAGGTGTTATATATTGAAAAGGTGTTATGATTTAGACATCCTATAAATGATTTTTTAGTTCACACTCTGATTATTATTTCTCACACAATGTTATTTTTTTTCTTAATGGATGGAACTAGGACCATTCATGTTAATGATGAATGTGGTCAGCAATGGAACATTTTTCATCATGGTAAACCATAAGAAAATGGATATAAGATGTAATTTTTTTTATTTTGCCTAAGAAACTATTTAATTATATAATTAATAACCTAAATATGGGCATGATTCCTATTACTCATAATACTGGAAAATTTTAGTTTCTCTGATACCATATAATAAAGAAGATTTAGATTTATAAATGTTGATAATTTGAGTTGAAACAATTGAGGTACTGTCTTAAAGGGATGGGAATCTATTTTTTGTATATAAAATATAGGAATATAGAAAGTAATTATTGAGTAAAAATGAAGATTTTTATGAAGAGAAATTAATTTTATTCTAAGGTATAGTTTATAGTTTAATGAATTATGTGTGGGGAACTATGAAATTATATTGGTTGAATTCCAATTCCAAGGGAGAACTCCTAATCCAAAGAAGTTCCTATTTCATGCCAATCCATTAAGTGGAATTGTTGAAGTATTTATATTTTCAAATTCAAGTACTACATTATAGAATTTCTTTATTAGTGATATTATGGTTATAATAATCAAAAAACATATATTTATTATTCTGTAGTAGTTCTTCACTAAGTATTCTCAAGAATATATAAAATGGTATGAATAAAATAGAAATTTTATTTAGTAATAAGGTGAAATTTTAGGAAATAACGTGATTGATGGAATGATAACACTTAATATATACTTGATTTTGAGATACTAATTTTTTTTGTTATAATAGATGATTCATATTTATAATGTTTATCAGACTATATTAATGACATTTTAATTGATTGGAAATTTGATGTCAATGTGATATATGTCATATTTTGTGAAGTTTAATACATTTTTTGGGATTTGGGAAATATATTTTATTTTTTGTGTTGAGTGAATTTTTATAAAAAAATTTGTTTTCATTGAGTTTTTATAGAAATTCATGTTATTTTGGTAAAGGATTACCATGTTTAAAGAGAATATATTATCATGATATTCATGAGTTTAGTATGTGACATTTTGAGTTACAATATATTTTTTGTGGAAAATATTAATGATGATATTGGAAAAAAATGTGATGAGTACATTCATATTTTTTAGTGATTTATATTAGTTCAAACATATTTTTTTAGGAGTCTCAATGTTAATTATTTATATAATGGTTTATGTTTATGTTTGGGTGTTATTGTTGATGTTTTAGATGATGATATATTGTTTCATCATGTAAATATTTATCTATATATGATGACTTATGATAATCATCCAGATTTTGGTAAACATCTATTGGAAAAAGTAATTACTTGACATTCCTTTAAATTTACTTTTTGTGCAACTTGTAAGAAAAAATCTTCTTGAATATTCATTTAGATGATATTGAAGTGGGAATTGATAGATGCACTACCAAAGGATGAAATGGTGGATATGAAATGGAAAGAAATCTTGTAAGTATATCTTATCATGTACTCTATATTAATTGTAAAACAATATATTTAATCTGTAAAGACACAAAAATCTTGTGGAATTTTTTTTAAATACATGGGAATTTTACAAGTCCGCAGTTTCTGACCGCGCTTGATTTTGTGGCTCAGTGTGCCCGAAATCAATTTATGAAGTTTTGTTTGGGTACGGTCAGTAAACGTATGTGCGTGTTTTTATATCTTTTGAACCGGTGCTCGGAATTGAAATCTGAGGAAAATGATAAACTCGCAACACCGATATTCTCTTAAGGAGACCTTTACTGTAGTTGCATTTTATCCGGAGTGGAAGATAATTTTTGGGGATTCTTAATAAAATTAGATAAAAATTATGTGAGACATAATTTTATCTAAGTGGTGGTTTTATCCTCCAAGGGGAAGTTGGAGGTGGGGCCCACCCCCACATAACCTCCCATGGGAGGATATTATGTGGTGGGGCCCACATGAGTTCAAACCCCTTAACTGTAACACCCCGAAATTTTATGAAAAATATTCTTTTTAATTTCATTAATGTATTGTGTTGTACGCTACACCAAAAGAAGCTTTCACAACATACATCCTTGACTTGCCTTCCATTACACGCAATCGCGACCTTCCTCGATAGCGTGTGTAGTACGCAATACCGAGTTTCACTAAACAACGATATGCTATTAAAATATTATTAAAACTAGCCGTTATAAATAGTAACAACCACTTTTTAAAATTTTTTAAATTTTATTTTTCAAAATGGACTTTATCTTTGGATTCATAATATCGAAATTAGCTAAGGGTGAAATTTTGGTACTTTTTGGATAACTTTAATTTTCTGATGAATAGTGAAAATTACTAACTTTTAATTAAAAACAAATTTTTTAATCGAAATAATTAATAGTGATAAATTATTAATTTGAGTGGTTTTAAAGTATATTTAGAATATATTTTTACAATTCAATACAATGTTGGTCATTGGAGTAATTTCACATTTACACCAGACATAAACAAGTGTTAATATTTTGATAGTTATTATCTCTTAAAAACACGCTATTTGTTGTGACAGTGGAAATTAATTATAAAATTAATTAATGCAACTAATATGTTGGGAATTTTGTAAACTAGAAATCATTTTTGAATTCGGAATATCAATTATATCTTAGGGTGAAATTTTGGCATTTTTCTGAAAAACATCAATTTTTGATGAATAGTGAAACTACTAAGTGGAAGTTAAAAAAATTAATTTTTTTCATAAATCTTAATTTTACCGCTTCTGTGAATGGAATTTCAAAAATCCGAGAGACAGGGTTGATGTAAGTAAGTAAAATGTGGTTCAATGAGATGAAAATATTTTTTGGTGAATAGTAACTTTTTACTTTTTTTTACCACGGTTAAAAGTAAATAGGGTAATTAAGGGTAAAAATGATAATAATATTACCCTAACACATGTCTTAATCCTATTGGACAAGTTTATCTCGACCAAAAACAACCTTAAGTGTAAAATATTATCATTTAGGCCCACTTGGATTAGATTAGGACATTTATTATTATTTAATTCAAAGAAGAGTTAAAAGCGTTAAAATAAAAGTTTATTTACTAAAACATTTTTAATATAGGGTTATACATAAGATAAATTCGATTATAAATATTCATTAGAAAGATAAAAAGATTTCCTACATAATGGTAGTTTATTTATAAATTTTAAACATTAAATAATTTAATTTATTTATGACACAATGATGATGCAGTAATTATCTTATTAATGAAATATTGACATAATTGATGTTATAAACACCAAAATAAATGTAATTTGAGACTTTTTATGAATCCCACTAATTTTATAGGTTACTATTATATATTAGTGTTGATTTAATAGACTTGTTTCTAACATATAATTCTTTTATTACTTTCACAAAAATCATATATCAAATAGTGTCAAAATTGACACAAAATAGTTTTTAAATCAAATATTATATTATTAATTCTTATTTTATTCATAAAAATCTAAGGTTCGTCCAAATGACTTATATAAGGATATATATATTAATAATAAACAATTTGGGGTTCTTTTGGCATGTTATAGTAAGTGTATTAACCATATAGTGTAAGAAAACAAAAAGACACGGTAAAAGTTAAATTATTTAACTTAGAGTTAAATCTAATTGATAAGGTTAACATAATAACCTAAACTTTTCTAAATCCTATTGGTTTATAGGATTTAGACCCATACCCACTTTAGATTCGAAATAATACCCTTTGGAACCATTATAAACCGATTTTGACTTTAATATAAAATAATATTTTGAGATATTCCTAAGGTGCCCCTCTCCTCCCTTATAAAAGGGCACCTCCTCCCCCTCCTCCTCACACCAATTTGAGCACTCAAGCTCGGCCAACCCCTGCCAAAATCCCTTATCCACTTCCCTAGAATAATCCTAGAGGTCCAGATCTTCTTCAAAGGCCAATCTTAGTTCCCTAAGTGGAGGATTCAAAGAGGTGTTTCAAAGAAGAGGTAATATCCATTACCGATCTTTTCAATTTCTTTCTTCTTCAACTTATTCTTATTTAGTTGTTTCATGATAAAGTAATAACATCAGTATTAATTACATACTTATATGTTATTATAAATATGAAACAACTCTAATTTACCTTCTATCCATCCTACGGAAAATGAAATCACCGCGCGTGCGTACGTACGGAATACCGTCTCCACGTTGTGGTGTAATCTATTTTCCGCCACCACCTTAATTGGATGGGTATAATGGTGTAATGAGTAACTATATATGATTATTATAAAGTGATATTGATACTGAAATAGTATACATACACGTCAACACAATTCCACGACCATGGGAATGATATCATCGCTCGTGCGTACGTACGGACTACCGTCTCCACGACGCGATGAGATTCATTCTCAATGATTAACCATTCATGAATGATTATAAAGTATATATAATAAGTACTAATGAAATATATGACATAATAATGATACTGGATTTATGTGTATTTATATGTATGTCATCTACTTAATTCCATTCAATTCAATAATGAAACGAAAACAGCGTTCATGCGTACGTACGGACTACCGTCTCCATGAACGGTGTATTTCATTCCATTTATCAATATATTATATATATGTATATTCTGAATATATATATTATATATAAATCATGTTTTACATTCTGGATATAAGTAATCATGATCCAAGTAATCATATTAATAATTACAAGTTAAAAAAACGAACGACAAATGAGACGATTTTACCCAAAACGCTACTTTAACATGAATTTACAAAAGAACGGGTAATATAAAGTCATAAGTGGACCATATATGATATAATAACAATGAATATGATTCTGGAATAAGTCAATAACATGATTTAAATCATTATACAGGAGTTTTGGATACATACAAAGCAAGTCGGACCTAAGGTAAGGGAAATATCACAATCTCATTTTTATCTGAGATTGTTTATACTTTGAAATCTACTGGGGTGTATTTTATCATCCACATCAATGATTCCTCAATATGTAATATTATTTCCATTCACCTACATTTTTTTAAATCCAATTTTACCCTTTGGTGAGTTTTTAGTAAAAGATATGAAAGGAATCTTTTGTCTTTTTTCGTACGAGGTACTTTTTGACTTTTCCAACAAAAGTACGAGAAGAATGTTTTTTTTAACTTATACGGCATGAATGGATTTTTAAAACATTATTTCCAAGAAGCTTCCTTTACAAGTTTTAAAGTTTATTTTTAATCAACTTATTTTATTTTAAAGTCGTATGACATGTTATGAAAGGAAAAAATGGTTTTGAAGTAGAAAGGATATTTTCCTCAAGAATGGAGTTCAAGTATTTTATCAAAATTATTTTCCATCTAATATAATAAAAGGTTTCTGTTTTTATCCCTATTATTACATGGATTTTATTATGTTGTGATGGAAATATTTTTATGAATTCCTTTATCTTATATGAATTGTTTTATGATGTCATGTTGTTTAAGAATCCCATTTTTATTACATGGGTTACGCTATGATGTATGGTTTATGATTATGTGGCACACATAAGAAAGGATTAATTATAAGATGGGTGGGACCTATATCTCCCTCCAATGCATTGGGTAAAGATTTTATATCTCATGAGATAGACATGGCTGGAACGGTAGGTTATACCAGTTCAGTGAAACAGGACTGGAACGAGGGTGAATCGGTTCAGAAAGGGACTTTGTCCACTAAGATAGTATTGGAAATGAGTCTTGACTAACAAGAAATGATTATCTATGATTATGTGTGTATGCCACAAAGTTTCATGTTTTAAGTTATGATTATTGTGATTACATTTCACTGCCATGATTTATCCCATGTTATTAAATTATTATTATTTTTGCAGGTTAAGATTTCCAAAAGTTATGTGCTTGTGTATACGATGAGATTTATATTTCTTTTTTTTACCCTTACTGAGAATTTGAGCTCACCCTTTTATGTTTTCTTTTCCCCAGGATATAAAGAAAGGTTTTAGGTAAAAAAAGGGAGATCTTTATGGGAGATATTGGAGATCTTTCACCACGATTAGAAGATTACGTTCCGAGTTTCCAAAGACACTAAACTATTAAGATCCTTGTGTGTTTGTTTTTTTATGTACTAAGTATTCCGCAAAAGTAATGTAATGTCCATGTACGTCAAGCTTCAGGTCTTTACAGTTGGTATTAGAGGAAAGGTTTAGTCAACCTTTGGAAACTAGGACGCGAAAACGTTAGTGAGATCCCTAGAGATATTTCTAAGGTATGTCTAGGGATGTCCCTAAGGATAAGTATACGTATAGGATATAGTCCTAGAATTATGGTAACGATATTAGATTAAACCAAAGAAGTTAGATATTGAAGTTACTCCCCCTTTTATTATGATTTTTGCCTCTCACACTATTCTTTTTGGGTTTTAGAAAATGGCTGGAAACAAGATGATTCACGATAATTGAGGATATGATGGACAATGGAATGATATTATTCATGAGAAACCAAATGAAATGGGATTTGGAGGTCCAAACATCATTATTATGCCGAATCAGCAATCTCATAATATGATAAATAAAGTAAAATTTGGTAAGTTTCCTGACTCGGCTAATAAGAGAAAGATGGAGTTTCATGATGATCTTAGAGGAAAGAAAGTTCAATTTCCCCTATGTAAATAATGTGGGAAGAGGCATCAAGGAGATTGTTTCAAAGGAACTTGAAGATGTTTTGGGTGTGGAAAAGAAGGACACAAAGCCAATAAGTGCAAAGGAAAAGGTTCAGTTAACACCATGGATGAGGATAATGGTATTGCTACGATATCAACAATGGTTAAATGTTTTAAATGTGGAATGTACGGGAATTATGCAAACCAATGCCCTAAGGGAAAGTCTCATGAAGAGAATCAGTACGGCCGTATGGGTAGTATTTATGTTGATGATGATGAAGAGACTACAAATGATATGTGAGATGAAAGAATTGTTGAAGCTCGGTCAATGGTTTAAGAAGGTAGTGGAATGATTACATGTTTATCAAGTGTAATGTTGTATAAAGAATCTCATGGTACTAAGGAATAAAGAGACATCTAAGGATTGTTACATTGTTGAATTTCCTTGAGTTTTGAAAGTGTGTGATTAATGCTACCAGTATCCATGAAAGGTTATTCAGATATTTTTGGAATGAAGATGATATGTGCATAATGAAGGGATAAGGAGAAAATTAAATGTTTGATAGTATTCATGAGCTCATGACTGATATAAGGAGAAGGTTATATCATGGTTTGAGTATATAGAATTTTTGGATTTTGGTATGTGGTAAGAGTTAACTTTTGACAGCATTCATGTTTTCACTAAGGTTCAATGGGTATTCAAGAGAGTACATGATTAAGGACTTTGAATGTTTGGAATGTGACCAACAAAACATATCTTATGATATATGGGGATCAACGATGGTATTAAATCTATAGTAATCGTTTTCACTATGTTATGGATAAGCCTAAAGATTAGAATGGATTATGTTGGACATAAGTTAGTATTGTTTAAGGATAGAAGTTTTTTCGATATTATTGATGGGATGTTATAGTAATATAGTTTTAGAAAAAGGACAACCTGCAGGACGGGCGACAACCCATCGCGTCGGACAAAGCTGTGGAAATCAAACCCACAACCGAAGTGCGACTGGCCTTTATCGCCTACCACTGGCCTACAGGAAGTCCCTATTTAGTAGAAACTAGTTTTATTATAATAAGTTGTCTGATATATGATGTATAAGTCCATTTTAGGAACCATATATGATTAATCTCACTATAGATCGACTTATGTATATAATTTTTGCTAACCTTTTGTTTGAGACAGATGGAATGACCCGTCATTCTATCACATGATCTGCTAACACTTCACGAATAACAAATTCAACTTCATTTATTTAAGAGATGAAGTGTAAATTGTTCAAGGCAAGAACAACAGTGAGATTGTACCAAAATAAAGTAAGTATTTATTCTAATTCAAATTTTCAACTTTAGGGAAATGATCTTGAAAAACAAAAATGTTGTCCTAGTGATCTTATACCTGATGAATCAGATGGTACATTATATCGTCACAAATTTATGGATTTGTGATTACTAGATTTTCCATAGCCATGTTCTCTACCACTCTCCATCAGAACATGATGGTTAGATTTCTCTTCCATATCCATATTTTCACCTATGTGGAAACCGAGTGATTAGTTTATTTGGGTAACTGTTACGTTTCATACTTTTGTTTTTAAAGATTGGTTTTGGTATTCCTTTTCATGATGTGGGTTCCTATTAAAGAAACTTTCGAATAGTAAACCATTTATAACCCCAACGAATTTCGATGGCGGAATTCATTTTAAGGGGGGTAGAATGTAACACCCCGAAATTTTATGAAAACTATTCTTTTTAATTTCATTAATGTGTTGTGTTGTACGCTACACCAAAAGAAGATTTCACAATATGCATCCTTGACTTGCCTTCCATTACACGCAATCGCGACCTTCCTCGATAGCGTGTGTAGTACGCAATACCGAGTTTCACTAAACAACGATATGCTATTAAAATATTATTAAAACTAGCCGTTATGAATAGTAACAACCACTTTTTAAAATTTTGTAAATTTTATTTTTCAAAATGGAATTTATCTTTGGATTCATAATATTGAAATTAGCTAAGGGTGAAATTTTGGTACTTTTCGGATAACTTTAAATTTCTGATGAATAGTGAAAATTACTAAATTTTAATTAAAAACAACTTTTTTAATCGAAATAATTAATAGTGATAAATTATTAATTTGAGTGGTTTTAAAGTATATTTAGAATATATTTTTACAATTCAATACAATGTTGGTCATTGGATGTAATTTCACATTTACACCAGACATAAAAAAGTGTTAATATTTTGATAGTTATTATCTCTTAAAAACACGCTATTTGTTGTGACAGCGGAAATTAATTATAAAATTAATTAATGCAACTTATATTTTGGGAATTTTTTAAAATAGAAATCATTTTTGAATTCGGAATATCAATTATATCTTAGGGTGAAATTTTGGCATTTTTCTGAAAAACTTCAATTTTTGATGAATAGTGAAACTACTAAGTGGAAGTTAAAAAAATTATTTTTTTTCATAAATCTTAATTTTACCGCTTCTGTGAATGGAATTTCAAAAATCCGAGAGACACGGTTGATTTCAGTAAGTAAAATGTGGTTCAATGAGATGAAAATAATTTTTGGTGAATAGTAACTTTTTACTTTTTTTTACCACGGTTAAAAGTAAATAGGGTAATTAAGGGTAAAAATGATAATAATATTACCCTAACACATGTCTTAATCCTATTGGACAAGTGTATCTCGACCAAAAACAACCTTAAGTGTAAAATATTATCATTTAGGCCCACTTGGATTAGATTAGGACATTTATTATTATTTAATTCAAAGAAGAGTTAAAAGAGTTAAAATCAAAGTTTATTTACTAAAACATTATTAATATAGGGTTATACATAAGATAAATTCGATTATAAATATTAATTAGAAAGATAAAACGATTTCCTACATAATGGTATTTTATTTATAAATTTTAGACATTAAATAATTTAATTTATTTATGACACAATGATGATGCAGTAATTATCTTATTAATGAAATATTGACATAATTGATGTTATAAACACCAAAATAAATGTAATTTGAGACTTTTTATGAATACCACTAATTTTCTAGGTTACTATTATATATTAGTGTTGATTTAATCCACTTGGTTGGAAAATATAATTCTGTTATGACTTTCACAAAAATCATATATCAAATAGTGTCAAAATTGACACAAAATAGTTTTTAAATCAAATATTATATTATTAATTATTATTTTATTCATAAAAATCTAAGGTTCGTAAAAATGACTTATATAAGGATATATATATTAATAATAAACAATTTGGGGTTAGTTTGGCATGTTATAGTAAGTGTATTAACCATATAGTGTAAGAAAACAAAAAGACACGGTAAAAGTTAAATTATTTAACTTAGAGTTAAATCTAATTGATAAGGTTAAAATAATAACCTAAACTTGTCTAAATCTTATTGGTTGATATTATTTCGACCCATCCCCACTTTAGCTTCGAAATAAGACCCTTTTGAACCATTATAAACCGATTTTGACTTTAATATAAAATAATATTTTGAGATATTCCTAAGGTGCCCCTCTCCTCCCTTATAAAAGGGCACCTCCTCCCCCTCCTCCTCACACCAATTTGAGCACTCAAGCTCGTCCAACCCCTGCAAAAATCCCTTCTACACTTCCCTAGAATAATCCTAGAGGTCCTGAACTTCTTCAAAGACCAATCTTAGTTTCCTAAGTGGAGGATTCAAAGAGGCGTTTCAAAGAAGAGGTAATATCCATTACCGATGTTTTCAATTTCTTTCTTCTTCAAATTATTCTTCTTTAGTTGTTTCAGGATAAATTAATAACATCAGTATTACTTACATACTGATATGTTAGTATAAATATGAAACAAATCTAATTAACCTTCTATCCATCCTACGGAAAATGAAATCACCGCGCGTGTGTACGTACGGAATACCGTCTCCACGCCGTGGTGTAATCTATTTTCCGCCACCACCTTAATTGGATGGGTATAATGGTGTAATGAGTAACTATATATGATTATTATAAATTGATATTGATACTGAAATAGTATACATACACTTCAACACAATTCCACGACCATGGGAACGATATCATCGCTCGTGCGTACGTACGGACTACCGTCTCCACGACGCGATGAGATTCATTCTCAATGATCAACCATTCATGAATGATTATAAAGTATATATAATAAGTACTAATGAAATATATGACATAATAATGATACTGGATTTATGTGTATTTATATGTATGTCATATACTTAATTCCATTCAATTCAATAAGGAAACGAAAACAGCGTTCATGCGTACGTACGGACTACCGTCTCCATGAACGGTGTATTTCATTCCATTTATCAATATATTATATATATGTATATTCTGAATATATATATTATATATAAATAATGTTTTACATTCTGGATATAAGTAATCATGATCCAAGTAATCATATTAATAATTACAAGTTAAAAAAACGAACGACAAATGAGACGATTTTACCCAAAACGCTACTTTAACATGAATTTACAAAAGAACAGGTAATATAAAGTCATAAGTGGACCATATATGATATAATAACAATGAATATGATTCTAGAATAATTCAATAACATTATTTAAATCATTATACAGGAGTTTCGGACACGTACAAAGCAAGTCGCACCTAAGGTAAGGGAAATATCACAATCTCATTTTTTCTGAGATTGTTTATACTTTGAAATCTACTGGGGTGTATTTTATCATCCACATCCATGTTTCCTCAATATGTAATATTATTTCCATTCACCTACATTTTTTTTAAATCAAATTTTACCCTTTGGTGAGTTTTTAGTAAAAGATATGAAAGGAATCTTTTGTCTTTTTTCAAATGAGGTACTTTTTGACTCTTCCGACAAAAGTACAAGAAGAATGTTTTTTTAACTTATACGGCATGAATGGATTTTTAAAACATTATTTCCAAGAAGCTTCCTTTACAAGTTTTCAAGATTATTTTTAATCAACTTCTTTTATTTTAAATTCGTATGACATGTTATGAATGGAAAAATGGTTTTGAAGTAGAAAGGATATTTTCCTCAAGAATGGAGTTCAAGTATTTTTTCAAAATTATTTTCCATCTAAGATAATAAAAGGGTTTTGTTTTTATCCCTATTATTACATGGATTTGATTATGTTGTGATGGAAATATTTTTATGAATTCCTTTATCTTATATGAATTGTTTTATGATGTCATGTTGTTTAAGAATCCCATTTTTATTACATGGGTTACGCTATGATGTATGGTTTATGATTATGTGGAACACATAAGAAAGGATTCATTATAATATGGGTGGGACCTATATCTCCCTCCAATGCATTGGGTAAAGATTTTATATCTCATGAGATAGACATGGCTGGAACGGTAGGTTATACCGGTTCAGTGAAACAGGACTGGAACGAGGGTGACTCGGTTCAGAAAGGGACTTTGTCCACTAAGATAGTCTTGGCAATGAGTCTTGAATAACAAGAAATGATTCTCTATGATTATGTGAGTATGACACAAAGTTTCATGTTTTAAGTTATGATTATTGTGTTTACATTTCACTGCCATGATTTATCCCATGTTATTAAATTATGATTTTTTTTGCAGGTTAAGATTTCCAAAAGTTATGTGCTTGTGTATACTATGAGATTTATATTTCTTTTGTTTACCCTTACTGAGCATTTGAGCTCACCCGTTTATGTTTTCTTTTCCCCAGGATATAAAGAAAGGTTTTAGGTAAAAAAAGGGAGATCTTTATGGGAGATATTGGAGATCTTTCACCACGATTAGAAGATTATGTTCCGAGTTTCCAAAGACACTAAACTATTACGATCCTTGTGTGTGTGTTTTTTGTTATGTACTAAGTATTCCAAAAAAGTAATGTAATGTCCATGTACATCAAGCTTCGGGTCTTTACATTAACTTCCCTTGAACCCCCTTTAAACTCTTGGAATTACCATTAATGTGCCAACAAAACCTTGTAATTAATTAATTGAATCCCTTGGAATTCTTGCCAACTATCCTCAATTAATGAAGTGAATTAATTCAATTTAATTAAAATCTTTTTGAATCCTTTCCACCCCATTTAATTAAATTATTTGCCTCATTTAATTAATCACAAATTATGTGTTGTGGTTCCATAAAAATAATAGGGACTTCCTCTATTATTTTGGTTGTGCATTCTCTTGGTGGAGCCTGGAATCCTTTGGAGAACTTTATCTTCTCCGCAAAGAATGTGATGTATGATTCTTCCACTGATAATCAATGTCGTCTTCTTCCTTCTTCAACAATGTCAAGGAAAGGGAAGCGATGCCAGCGAGGAACGCTGACGTCGTCTTCGACTCCATCACGTTCAAACGCCCTTCCGTCAACGACGAGCACCTCTTTTCCTCTTTCTACTTGAACAGAACAACACCGTCTTCCCACGACACCATAAAGCGATCTCCGGTTGCGAGGTAGGGGGAATTTGGATTTTTTCTATGTATGAATTATATCCTTTTTCTTCGACGTTTACTTGGGTTCGACGGTGGCCAATTGATATCACCCAATGCGGAGGGAGCGGGCCAAACAAACATGACCCCAAATCCCTCTATTGAATCTTATATGATGATGTTGGAGGCAGAGCCAAAAGGGCGTGGTGCCATCGCACCTCACCGAAGAATAAATGTGGCCAGGAGGATCGCGGCCAGGAGGACCGTGACAGATGAAAGAGGGACCGCGGCCAGGAGGGCCGCGGTGGATGAAGAGGCGTCGTGCCGTCGTGCCATGCTATGGAGCCGAAGGCTGCGGCCAGGCCGGGCCGCGGAGGTGGGGGACTGGCGCCGTCATGCCGGCCGCATGGAGGGAACCCACAGCTTTCATCAGCTGGCCGCTCGGCTAGAAAAACCGGTCGCCCACCTGTTGGACGGGATGGAAAATCGCGGCGCCCGCAGACACCGCGCAGAGGAGACTATAGCCCCCACCTGCGGGCCGCTCGGCTGGGTGAACAGGATAGGGCTGGAAAACCATGGCGCCCGTAGGCACCACATGGGAAAAACCTGAGCCCACTATGCAGGCCGCTTGCGCTGAGCAGAACCGGCTGGCTACGACCGACCGAGCAGGGGAGAGGCAGCGTCGCCGGGCAAAACGGACCGGCCTGAAGTGCGGGCCAGGTCCGCAGGCGAGCCATGCCCCACCGGGTTGGGCCAAACCCCTAGCTAGGTTAGACCAGCCGAACCAGGCCGGGCAGACCCCCCAGCCGGGTCGGACCCGTCGAGCTGGGACGTGCCTACCCGCCAGCCCACTGGGCTTCAAGGGTCGGGCCCAACTTAGAAAAAATAAGAATATATCTTAGTCTGTGCGTACGATCGATGCACCGTATGAGGCACTAGGACTCTTGTGACAAGGTGGTCCTTTTTCGGTACTCTATGTGTGTTTTCGTAAAATTTGGAAAATGGCCAGGTTTGGATCGAGCGTAAATCCAACCGAGTCCTTGGAACAGAAATGCCAATAACTATCAAACTGGGCATCTGTTTGACGTGGCGTCTATCGCGTTAGGTTCTTTATGATGATATGGAACTAAATGATACATCAAATCATGAATTTGTGATATTTGATGTATCGACACTTGACTAGAGGAACAGACCCTTCCGGAATTGAGCGTGCTGTGTGCGAGAACCCTAGAGCTGGTTGCGATGACTACTGTACTGGAATCCTACATGGGTTCGACAACGAAAACCACTGTACCGGAATCCTATGTGGGATCAACATTGACGACTACTATCCCGAAATCCTATGTGGGTTCGACCGTGACGACTACTGTACCAGAATCCTACGTGGGTTCTACTGCGACGAAAACTGTACCGGGATCCTCCATTAGTCCGAAAGTTTTGACTTCTGTTCCTGTATCCTGTGTGGGTCCAACAGGGTAGCTGGTCCGGAATCCTGTGTTGGTATGGTAGATTATCTGGTCCTGTATCCTATGTGGGTCCGACAGCTTAGTCGAATCAGTGACTACATCTGATCATCTCTATCACTCTACGAAAGATGTATACCTATGTAAGCTAAGTCTTGATTTTCAATCATTTATCTTCGAGGTGATTGAATTTACTTCCTGTGTGGAATGGATTGTGTTTGGGCTTGAGAGTTGGAGCCGAAATATTATTGATAACTTAGGTATATGTATGGGAAATTACCTAAGTAGGGTTAGTTGATACTTCGTGATTGTATATTTCTTATGTGGTGTATCCTTTGTCGATTCTGGGATACCTTTGGGGGTCTCGAGGTCCCTACTGAGTATCGTAACACTCACCCTTGCACGGGCTATTACCGCACTTCGTTGTATTGGTTTTAGACAACAGACAACACTAATCAAGGTAGAGAGTTATAGAGCTGGATGGTACCAATAGGTGGACCACATGGTGAGACGTACATGGAGCAGACGGATGAAACTGCGGTGCTGAGGAGGCCATCTGTACCCACCCTTCAGGTCAGATTCCCATAGGATGACTCAGTAGTTGTTGTTTTACTTTTCTGTAGTTGTTCTAGTTTTACAGTTTCTTGTACTTTACTATTGGGCTTGTATTTCTGGCCCCTTTACTTTCAAAACTTTCTTTTGTGTACAGTTTTACTTTGTGTTTAATTCCAGTTGTGTACTCTGTTTGTGTGTGTTTCAGTTTATAAAGGAAATTCCTTCCCTTTTTATCGGGATTACACCTTTGGTGCTAGTCTCCAGCCCATGTCCTATGGATGGCGGGCTTGGGGTAGTCACGACACGGGACACGGGGACTGGTCGTGACAAATTGGTATCAAAGGGGTCGGTTCTACTACAGAACATGGACACTGATTCTTTTAACAGAAATAATGTTAAGTGTTTTAGGTGTGGTTATCAGTTTAGGGAAACCGGTGTTAGTGCGGTGGCCGGCGTATCCATACACCAGGACCCTGACCATTGATTTCTGACTCAGCTCATGAAAACAATTATTACGTGTGTGTTTCAATGTTTTCTTTGGGATTACATTGTGTCAGCTCAACAGGTTTAATGTTTTACCTGTGGAACACCTGTTTCTTTTCAGGATGGCCCCATGAAGGCAGCCATCTATGGTTCCAAGTTTTGTACGAGATGGTAGCACACCGAGCGATGAGGCCTCGGTGCAGGGCCCCATCACAGCGGAGGTACAAAAGGTACCACTACCCGCTGGGCCAATGATACCACCAGCTCCAGCAGCAGAGAGTGCACGTCACTTGATTGCATTGTATGAGTTCCAATGCCAGAGGTTTCCCAGGTTCCAGAGAGAGACGGACCCACTTGTAGCTGAGGATTGGCTGGAGGCTGCCGTGAGTGTTTTCAGATTGGTAGGGACACCATCCGACCTCATGGTGATCCTTTTCGCTAGTCTCCTGGATGCAGTAGCTGGTAGATGGTGGAGCCTGATGCTCTAGGTGTATGACAAGGCATCATTACTCTGAACAGACTTCGAGAGTCTCTTTCGCTCAGAATTGTTTCCAACCACCCTTCATTTGGTGTCAATTCCGGAGTTACATCATCTGCAACCGGGAAACATGACAGTACCTCAATACATAGCGAGGTTCACTGACCTCTCATGCTACTCCATGAAGATGGTGCAAGACCCGTTCTTCAGGTACCTAACCTTCAATTTGGGATGCATGCATGAGATCAGGGCTTCGTCGATTCCCCTCAGCATTCTCACGCATGCAGGGGTGCTATAGAGAGCCCTTCTAGTATAGAGTTTTCTCGTTGAGCAGTCACCAGTGGAGAGACTCACTACATGGCGACACGTAGCAGATTCTTCTGCAACTGGTAGTAGAAAGATGACACAGAGGTCCAAGAAGACCAGGCCATCAGGTGGGAGACCCCAGGATACAGGTTCAGTTGTGCGGGGAACACGAGATAGAGATAGCTATATGAGGAGTAGGCAATTCTATGCATGCAGCGGGCAGAGCCACATGGCTCGTGACTGCTCAATCTTCCATGAAGATGAGCAACATATAGTAGAAGGACCTCTCATGTAGAGGCAGAGGTTCGACTTTGGTGGTCCGGAGGAAGCTATTGGACGTGGTAGAGGAGCTGGTCGAGTAGCGGGTGCTGGAAGATGTTTCAAGGATCTACCACCACCACCACCACCACCAGGAGGTCCACCCCGACCAAAGGGAGATGACAGAAAGAAGAGGGATCAACTTCAGGCAGTCGAGGTCTATGACCATGGTGCACCTGATATGATTCGAGGTACTATCTGTGTCTAATCCACCCTTGCTGCAATACTTATAGACACATGTGTGAGTCATTCATTTATATACACTTCCCTCGTTCATAGCTCGGAGATTCTGAAGGATCCATTGGCTCGATCTTTACGGCTATAGACTCCTATGGGGTCAGACTCGACGATTATGCACTGCTGCCGGTAGTGTGAGAATACTCTAGGAGGCGAGAGCTTCGGCTGGGATTTCTTGTAGCAGCGTCGAGGCCTTACGACGTCATCCTGTGTATAGAATGGTTATCCACATTTCATGCTTAGATTTATTGTATTAGGTAGAATGTACGGTGTATCCACACAGATGGGACCAGGTTCACCTTCACCGGTGAGAAGGGAGCCTTTGCAGTGCAGGAAGGACTTACATAGAAGAGAGGGTAGCCGATCACACATCAGTTGGATAGTATCATCCTTAGAGTGGTAGATGTGTAGAGTCCGATTTTTCTTATTGTGGTGGATTAGTATGTGTATGTTTTCCCTGACGACGTTCCAGGACTACCTCCTCACAGAGAGGTAGATTTCTATATTGACCTGTACCTCGAGACAACACCGATATCTACTCCAACATATCAGTTGGCTCCCCCCGAGCATCGTGATCTGCGGGTACAACTAGAGGACTTGCAGGGGAAGGGATTTTTTAGCCCTAGTGTTTCACGCTGGGCATCTCTGATTTGGTTTTACAAGAAGGCGGATGGGATCTTGTGACTGTGTATCAACTACCGTCGCCTGAATCAGGTGACTGTGAAGAACAAGTACACACTCCCAAGGATTGGTGACCTCTTTGATCAGCTCAAGGGAGCATGATGGTTCTCGAAGATAGACCTTAGGTTAGGATATCACCAGCTCAGAGTTTGAGATGAGGATGTGCAGAAGACAAACTTCAGGTGTCGGTATGGCCACTACAAGTTCTTGGTTATGGCTTTCGGTGTAACCAATGCTCCAGCAGTGTTCATGAGTCTCATGAACAGGTTCTTCTAGCCTTACCTCGATCGCTTTGTCTTAGTCTTCATCGACAACATGCTGATTTACTCAACTACTGAGGAGGAGCACGCCTACCATTTGCGAGTAGTACTGGATACACTCCGAGAGCACCAGCTATAGGGTAAAATCTCAAAGTGCTAGTTCTGGATTCGAGAGGTTCACTTCTCAGGACATGTCATCTCAGATGCTGGAGTTGCAGTGGATCCAGCGAAGATCGAGGAAATACATTTTTGGGAGGAAACCAAAAGTGTGACGAAGGTGCAGAGTTTCCTGGGACTGGCTGGGTACTATCGAAGATTTGTGCCCGACTACTCAAGAGTTGCAGCATCACTTTCAGCATTGATGAATAAGGGTAAACCCTTCATGTGGTCAGATAGATGCCAGCAAAGCTTTCAAGAGTTGAGGTAGAGGTTGACCAGTGCACCCATCTTGAGGCTACCAGAGGAGGGCGTAGGGTACTTAGTTTACTGTGACACATCATGGACCAGAATCGGGTGTGTCCTGACGTAGGAGCAAGAAGTGATCGCGTATGGTTCATGGAAGTTGAGACAACACAAGTAGAACTACGCTACCCATGACATAGAGTTATTAGCAGTGATCTTCTCCTTGATGATGTGGCAACACTATCTGATGGATGAGCGTTTTATAGTCTACTCTGACCACTAGAGTCTCAGGTATATCTTCTCACAAAAGGACCTCAACCTGAGAAAACAAAAATGGTTCAAGTTCCTCCAGGACTATGAATTCGAGAAAGTCTATACCCCTGGTAAGGGGAACGTTATAGAAAATTCTCTCAGCGGGAGATCATGCATTCAGTTGCTAGGAGAGGCGATAGAGCAGCTGGCTGCGTTGCAGATATACTTTGTTGATATAGACGGAGTAATCTTTCTATAGTATCTCATAGTCACTCCTCCACTTCTTCAGTGAGTCATAGAGGCACAACGTTGGGATGTTGACGGTGAGATGTGATGTGCACAGATATCCTCAGGGCAGGCACCTAGTGGATTTTCTAAAGGTGGAGAGCACATCATCCTCTTCAGAGGACGTACCATGGTACGAGTTGCGCTATAGGAGGAAGTGTTGATGGATTTTCACACTTCCCCTCTAGCGGTACATCCATGAGTGGAGAAGATGTATCAGGTCCTCAAACAATAGCACTAGTGGTCGGGTTTGAAGAAGGCAATAGGAGATTTTGTCTTGCGATGCCTCACTTGTCAGTAAGTAACGGCGGAGCACCGGGTTCTAGGAGGCTTGGTTTATCCCTTAGAGGTCCCAGAGTGGAAGTGGAATGGGATATCCATGGATTTTGTGATGGGACTTCCATGTACATCTAGAGGACACAACTCTATTTGGGTGATTGTGGACCGACTCACCATGTCGTCCCACTTCCTACTGATCAGAGAGAAAGGATCGGTAGAGTGTTTGAGATGCCTCTATGTACAAGAGATCGTAGGACCTCAGAGTGTTCCATTGATGATCGTCTCTGATCAAGATGATCGTTTCACTTCCCAGCTATGTAAGGGGTTGTAGGTGGCTTTTGGAACGCAACATCGCTTGAGCACCGCCTTCCATACTTAGATGGATGGTCAGACTGAGAGGACCATTCAAACTCTCGAGGACATGCTCCGTGCATGTTTCCTTGACTTTGGTCATTGTTGGGAGGATCACTTACCCTTGGTGGAGTTTTCGTACAACAACAGCTACCACTACACCATCAGGATGACACCTTACGAGGCACTATATGAAAAACCTTGCAGATCACCACTATGCTAGATTGACCTAGGGGATTTAGCACTTTTAGGACCAGAGATGGTACAGGCTATGACGAAGAAGTTGTAGATCATCCGGGAGCGGATGAAGACTACACAGAGCATACAGAAGTCCTATGCTGATAAGAGACGGAGACCACTGGAGTTCGAGGATGGTGACCACGTCTTCTTACAGGTCTCTCCTCGACGAGGTATACAAAGATTTTGTTGAGGCAGCAAGTTATCTCCGTGATTCATCGGACCTTTTCAGGTCCTCGGCAGAGTAGGCAAGGTGGCTTACCGCCTGGACCTTCCACCTCAGTTGCACCGGGTGCACGACATCTTCCACGTATCTCAGCTGAGGAGATACACGCACGACTTTTACCACATCATCAACCATGGGGAGATGGACATCGATGATAGGGAGAAATTCATCGAGGTTACATTGGACATTGAGGATCGATAGGAGTAGGTCCTATGTGGACGGTCAATGCCTCTAGTGCGCATTCGCTGGAAGCACAATAACCTCTAGGAGAGCATATGGGAGTGGGAGGCTCAGATGCGTGATCAGTACCCCCATTTGTTTCCTTAGGGTGTATTGTAGCTTATGGGGATGTAGATCCCTGAGGTGGAGAGAATATAAAGACCCAGAGAACCTGTCGAATTTTTTTTCTTAAATACATGGGAATTTTACAAATTCTATGTTTCTGACAGTGCTTGATTCCGAGGCTCGGTGTGCCTGGAATCAATTTCTGAAGTTTTGTTTGGGTACGTTCAGTAAACATACGTGCATGTTTTTATATCTTTTGAAATGGTGCTTAGAATTGAAATCCGAGGACATCGATGAACTCACAACACTGAAATTCTCTTAATGAGGCCTTTACCGTAGTTGCGTTTCATTGGGAGTGGAAGATAATTTTTTGGGGATTTATAATAAAACTAGATAAAAATTATGTGAGACATAATTTTATCTAAGTGGTGGTTTTATCCTCCAAGGGGAAGTTGGAGGTGGGGCCCATCCCCACATAACCTCCCATGGGAGGATATTATGTGGTGGGTCCGACACAAGCTCAAACCCCTCAACTTACCTTGAACCCCCTTTAGACTCTTGGAATTCCCATTAATGTGCCAACACACCCTTGTAATTAATTAATTGAATCCCTTGGAATTCTTTCCAACTCTCCACCATTCATGAAGAGAATTAATTCAATTTAATTCCAATATTTTTGAATCCTTTGAACCCCATTTAATTAAATGAGTTACCTCATTTAATTAACTGCAACTTATGTGTTATGGTGCCATACAAATAAAAGGGACTTCTTCTATTATTTTGGTCAGGCATTCTCTTGGTGGAGCCTGGAAACCTTTGGAGAACCTTATCTTCTCCATGAAGAACATGAAGGACACTTATTCCACTGATAATCAACACCGTCTTCTTCCCTATTCAACAAAGACAAGAAAAGTGAAGCGATTCCCATGAGGAATGTCGACGTCGTCTTGGACTTCATCACCTTCGAACACCCATCCGCCAATAACGAGTACCTCTTTTATTCTTCCGACGTCAACTGAATTATGTCGTCTTCCCGCGACACCGTCAAACAATCTCCGGTTGCTAGGTAGGGGAATTTTGATTATTTCTACGTATGAATTATATCCTCATTCATCGACGTATACTTGGGTTTGACAGTTACCAATTGATATCACCTAACGTGGAGGGCGCGGGCCGAAGAAACACAGCCCGACGTCCCTCTGTTGAATCTTATTTGATGACGTTGGAGGCAGAGCCGAAGGGCATGGTGACGTCGCACCACGCCAGAGAATAACTGTGGCTAGGAGGACCATGATAGACGAAAGAGGAATCGTTACTGGGAGGGAAGCAGAGGATGAAGAGGTTGGCATTGTTGCGCCGCGCTTTGTAGCCGAAGGCCACAACTAGGCCGGGCCGCGACGATGGTGGACCGACGCCATTGCGCCGTCCGTGTGGAGGGATACCACGACCCGCATCTGTGGGACGCTTGGATGGAAGAATCCATGGCCCGCCTGCTGGCCGGGATGGGGAACTAGGGCGCCCATAGGTGCCACACGAAGGAGACCGCGACCTGTACCCGCGGGCCGCTCGGCTGGGCGAACCAGCCGACCTCCTGCCAACTAGGGCTGGAGAAATGCGGTGCCTGCAGGCACCGTGTGGGAAGAATTGGGGCCCACCATGTGAGTCTCTTTCACCGAGAAGAACCGGCCGGCTACGGCCGACCGGGTAGGGGAGAGGCGGCACAGATTGGCGCAGCCGGGCGAACCAGACTAGCTCGCATCACGGGCCGGGTCCGCAGGTGGGTTGTGCCCCACCGGGCCGGGCCGACCCCCCAGGTGGGCCAGATCCCCGAACCGGGCCAGGTCGACCCCCCCAGTCGGGTCGGACCCGCCAAACCGTGCGGGGTCTACCCCCCAGCCGGGTCAGACCCGCCCAACCGAGTCGGGCTGACCTGCCAGCCCACTGGGCATGACGGGCCGGGCGCGACTTCGCTTAAATACGAATATCTGCTAGACCGCACGTCCGATCGACGTGCCGTGTGTGGTACTGAGACCGTCGTAAGGAGGAAATCCTTTTGTGATAATCTAAGTGAGTTATGGTCATATTTGGATAATGGCCGGGTTTGGATCGAGCGTAAATCCAACCGGGCCCCTGGAACGGAAATGCCAATAACTCTCAGACTGGGTATCCGATTGACCCTCCGTCTATCACGTTGGGTTTCTTATGATGATACAGAACTATAAGATACATCAACTCAGGACTTCGTGATAGTTGATTCATCAACACTTCAATCGAGGAGTGGACCCTCCTGGAATTGAGCGTGCTGTATGCATGAACCCTAGAGCTGGCTGCAACGACTACTGTACCAGAATCCTACGTGGGTTCGACAGTGATGACTACTATACCAGAATCCTACGTTGTAACACCCCGAAATTTTATGAAAAATATTCTTTTTAATTTCATTAATTTCTTGTGTTGTACGCTACACCAAAAGAATCTTTCACAACACACATCCTTGACTTTCCTTCCATTTCACGCAATCGCGACCTTCCTCGATAGCGTGTGTAGTACGCAATACCGAGTTTTACTAAACAACGATATGCTATTAAAATATTATTAAAACTATCCGTTATGAATAGTAATAACCACTTTTAAAAATTTTGTAAATTTTATTTTTCAAAATGGACTTTATCTTTGGATTCATAATATCGAAATTAGCTAAGGGTGAAATTTTGGTACTTTTCGGATAACTTTAATTTTCTGATGAATAGTGAAAATTACTAAATTTTAATTAAAAACAACTTTTTTAATCGAAATAATTAATCTTGATAAATTATTAATTTTAGTGGTTTTAAAGTATATTTAGAATATATTTTTACAATTCAATACAATGTTGGTCATTGGATGTAATTTCACATTTACACCAGACATAAACAAGTGTTAATATTTTGATAGTTATTATCTCTTAAAAACACGCTATTTGTTGTGACAGCGGAAATTAATTATAAAATTAATTAATGAAAATTATATGTTGGGAATTTTTTAAAATAGAAATCATTTTTGAATTCGGAATATCAATTATATCTTAGGGTGAAATTTTGGCATTTTTCTGAAAAACTTCAATTTTTGATGAATAGTGAAACTACTAAGTGGAAGTTAAAAAAATTATTTTTTTTCATAAATCTTAATTTTACCGCTTCTGTGAATGGAATATCAAAAATCCGAGAGACACGGTTGATGTCAGTAAGTAAAATGTGGTTCAATGAGATGAAAATAATTTTTGGTGAATAGTAACTTTTTACTTTTTTTACCACGGTTAAAAGTAAATAGGGTAATTAAGGGTAAAAATGATAATAATATTACCCTAACACATGTCTTAATCCTATTGGACAAGTGTATCTATACCAAAAACAACCTTAAGTGTAAAATATTATCATTTAGGCCCACTTGGATTAGATTAGGACACTTATTATTATTTAATTCAAAGAAGAGTTAAAAGAGTTAAAATCAAAGTTTATTTACTAAAACATTTTTAATATAGTGTTATACATAAGATAAATTCTATTATAAATATTAATTATAAAGCTAAAAAGCTTTCCTACATAATTATATTTTATTTATAAATTTTAGACATTAAATAATTTAATTTATTTATGACACAATGATGATGCAGTAATTATCTTATTAATGAAATATTGACATAATTGATGTTATAAACACCAAAATAAATGTAATTTGAGACTTTTTATGAATCCCACTAATTTTCTAGGTTAATAATATATATTATTGTTGATTTAATCCACTTGTATTGAACATATAATTCTGTTATGACTTTCACAAAAATCATATATCAAATAGTGTCAAAATTGACACAAAATTGTTTTTAAATCAAATATTATATTATTAATTCTTATTTTATTCATAAAAATCTAAGGTCCGTCCAAATGACTTATATAAGGATATATATATTAATAATAAACAATTTGGGGTTCGTTTGGCATGTTATAGTAAGTGTATTAACCATATAGTGTAAGAAAAAACAAAAAGACACGGTAAAAGTTAAATTATTTAACTTAGAGTTAAATCTAATTGATAAGGTTAAAATAATAACCTAAACTTGTCTAAATCCTATTGGTTGATAGGATTTCGACCCATCCCCACTTTAGCTTCGAAATAAGACCCTTTGGAACCATTATAAACCGATTTTGACTTTAATATAAAATAATATTTTGAGATATTCCTAAGGTGCCCCTCTCCTCCCTTATAAAAGGGCACCTCCTCCCCCTCCTCCTCACACCAATTTGAGCACTCAAGCTCGGCCAAACCCTGCCATAATACCTTCCCCACTTCCCTAGAATAATCCTAGAGGTCCTGATCTTCTTCAAAGACCAATATTAGTTCCCTAAGTGGAGGATTCAAAGAGGCGTTTCAAAGAAGAGGTAATATCCATTACCGATCTTTTCAATTTCATTCTTTTTCAACTTCTTCTTCTTTAGTTGTTTCATGATAAAGTAATAACATCAGTATTACATACATACTGATATGTTATTATAAATATTAAACAACTCTAATTAACCTTATATCCATCCTACGGAAAATGAAATCACCGCGCGTGCGTACGTACGGAATACCATCTCCACGCCGTGGTGTAATCTATTTTCCACCACCACCTTAATTGGATGGGTATAATGGTGTAATGAGTAACTATATATGATTATTATAATGTGATATTGATACTGAAATAGTATACATACACTTCAACACAATTCCACGACCATGGGAACGATATCATCGCTCGTGCGTACGTACGGACTACCGTCTCCACGACGCGATGAGATTCATTCTCAATGATTAACCATTCATGAATGATTAATAAGTACTAATGAAATATATGAAATAATAATGATACTGGATTTATTTATATTTATATTTATTTCATCTACTTAATTCCATTCAATTCAATAAGGAAACGAAAATAGCGTTCATGCGTACGTACGGACTACCGTCTCCATGAACGGTGTATTTCATTCCATTTATCAATATATTATATATATGTATATTCTGAATATATATATTATATATAAATCATGTTTTACATTCTGTATATAAGTAATCATGATCCAAGTAATCATATTAATAATTACAAGTTAAAAAAACGAACGACAAATGAGACGATTTTACCCAAAACGCTACTTTAACATGAATTTACAAAAGAACGGGTAATATAAAGTCATAAGTGGACCATATATGATATAATAACAATGAATATGATTCTGGAATAAGTCAATAACACGATTTAAATCATTATACAGAAGTTTCGGACATGTACAAAGCAAGTCGGACCTAAGGTAAGGGAAATATCACAATCTCATTTTTATCTGAGATTGTTTATACTTTGAAATCTACTGGTGTGTATTTTATCATCCACATCGATGTTTCCTAAATATTTAATATTATTTCCATTCACCTACATTTTTTTAAATCCAATTTTACCCTTTGGTGAGTTTTTAGTAAAAGATATGAAAGGAATCTTTTGTCTTTTTTCGTACGAGGTACTTTTTGACTTTTCCGACAAAAGTACGAGAAGAATGTTTTTTTAACTTATACGGCATGAATGGATTTTTTAAACATTATTTCCAAGAAGCTTCCTTTACAAGTTTTCAAGTTTATTTTTAATCAACTTCTTTTATTTTAAAGTCGTATGACATGTTATGAAAGGAAAAATGGTTTTGAAGTAGAAAGGATATTTTCCTCAAGAATGGAGTTCAAGTATTTTATCAAAATTATTTTCCATCTATGATAATAAAAGGGTTCTGTTTTTATCCCTATTATTACATGGATTTGATTATGTTGTGATGGAAATATTTTTATGAATTCCTTTATCTTATATGAATTGTTTTATGATGTCATGTTGTTTAAGAATCTCATTTTTATTACATGGGTTACGCTATGATGTATGGTTTATGATTATGTGGCACACATAAGAAAGGATTCATTATAAGATGGGTGGGACCTATATCTCCCTCCAATGCATTGGGTAAATATTTTATATCTCATGAGATAGACATGGCTGGAACGGTAGGTTATACCGGTTCAGTGAAACAGGACTGGAACGAGGGTGACTCGGTTCAGAAAGGGACTTTTTCCACTAAGATAGTCTTGGCAATGAGTCTTGACTAACAAGAAATGATTCTCTATGATTATGTGTGTATGCCACAAAGTTTCATGTTTTATGTTATGATTATTGTGATTACATTTCATTGCCATGATTTATCCCATGTTATTAAATTATGATCTTTTTTGCAGGTTACGATTTCCAAAAGTTATGTGCTTGTGTATACGATGAGATTTATATTTCTTTTGTTTACCCTTACTGAGAATTTGAGCTCACCCTTTTATGTTTTCTTTTCCCTAGGATATAAAAAAAGGTTTTAGGTAAAAAAAGGGAGATCTTTATGGGAGATATTGGAGATCTTTCACCACGATTAGAAGATTACGTTCCGAGTTTCCAAAGACACTAAACTATTACGATCCTTGTGTGTGTGTTTTTTGTTATGTACTAAGTATTCCGAAAAAGTAATGTAATGTCCATGTACGTCAAGCTTCGGGTCTTTACATACGTGGGTTTGACATCGATGACTACTGTACCAGAATATTTCATGGGTTCAACTACGACGACAACTGTACTGCGATCCTCCATGGGTTCGATAGTTCTTGCTTATGTTCCTGTATCCTGTGTGGGTCCGACAGAATAGCTGGTCTTGTATCCTATGTGAGTCTGACAGCTTAGCAGGTCTTCTATCATGTGTGGGTCCGACAAATTAGATGAATCAATGACTATATATGATCATTTCTATCACTCTATGAAAGATGTGTACCTGTGTGAGATGAGTCTTGACTTTCAATCATTTATCTTCGAGGTGATTGACTTTACTTACTGTGTGGATTGGTTTGTGTTTGGGCTCAAGAGTTCGAGCTGAACTGTGATTGATAACTTAGGTATATGTATGGGCATATACCTAAGTAGGGTTGGTTGATACTTCATGATTGTATCTTTCTTCTGTGGTTTATCCTTAACGGATTCTGTGAGACCTTCGGGGGTCTCGGGGTCCCTACTAAGTATCGTTATACTCACCCATGCACGGGCTATGCCCGCACTTCATTGTGTTGGTTGAAAAGGACGTACAACACTGATAGAGGTAGAGAGTTGTAGAGCTGTATGGTACCCAGAGGTGGACCACTTGGTGAGATGTACACGGAGCGGATGGATGTACATGGGGTGCTGAGGAGGCCATCTATACCCACACTTCAGGTGGGACTCCGGAAGGACGACTCAGTAGTTTCTATTTTACCTTTCTGCAGTTGTACTAATTTTATAGTTGTTTATACTTTACTGTTGGGATTGTATTTACATCCCCTTTACTTTTATAACTTTCTTTTTTATATTGTTTTACTTTTTTTACTTCAAGTTGCGTACTCTGTTGGATTGTATTTCTATTTATAAAGGCAATTCCTTCCCTTTTTATCGGGATTACGCCTTTGGTGCTAGTTGCCAGCCCCTGGCCTATGGAAGACGGGCTAAGGGGTAGTCACGACACGGGCCCCGAGGATGGGTCGTGACATAATCTATTAAAATGATCTTGAATTAAAAAATTTATCATATTACATTCATTTTGGATGAATTAATATTCTTCTTTACCCCGAAATGATTAATGGTTTTGTGGTTATTTACTTTTCATGTTCATTTTATCTATCAATATATATTATTATTGGGATGTTATATATCAAATCCATGTCTATATTTTGACTTCCAAATAATCTTGACCCCTATTGGGAACCATATTTTTATGAGGTTTTAATTTATTTATGGTTAAGGGAGAATTTAACACCATGGATTTTTTTAAAAATAACACTATTCTTGATAGCTTTCTTAACATGTAACATCGATCTTTTGAAGAACTGTAATAAAAATATTATTATTCCAAAGTGAATCTTATAACTGAGTAATTAAATTGGAAATATGAATACAAGTAAATATATTATGAAACATATGTATATAAATTTTATATAATTAAAAAAATTGATTGTTTCATAATAAATATGTAGTCAATTTTAAATAAAGTCATTTTGTGTTTCAAAACATTATTTTCTAAAAAAATGGTTTTATTTATTTTTGTGAGAGAATATTATAATTAACCAATACCAAATCCCATGTAGTTTAGCATGAGAATATAGTGAGTAAATAAATGAAAACTTGGATTTAACTAATGATACCTATAGAGATATGAAGTATAGTTGGATAAAAATAAAAGAGCAAATAATTTTTAATGCATATAATCAAACAAAATCAGATATTCAAATATTTTGTATCCTATTAGATGTTGAATGTTAACGGTTGAAATCACTTATGATTACTAACATTAGTAGAGAATGAAAAATTTGATAGAAATAATACATGTAATTGTAACACCTAAAGTTTCATAAATACGAAGCAGTTAATTGGAAATCAAGGAGGATACTCGTGGTAGATGTGGTCCATTAGTCAGTACTTCTTATTTTTATTTATCCCTTATTTAGTGTTTGGTTATCTAGTTCTCACAGGTGGTGTCCTCATTCTCTATCCTCTACTACATCTATCTACACAACTTCTTGAGACCCCATCCTCTGTCTGGTTTTATAGTGGATGGGTTAGATTTTTTTTGAGAACAATCATTGGAAGACATTTTGAGTGCTTTATTGGGTGTCATTTCCCCACCTGGTGATCTGATCTGTATTTCTATGAATTTTGAGGATTCAGTTGAATCTCTGGTAGGTTTCGTGGGATCATCTACCGCAGGGTACAATATGAGGTGGATTTGGAATATTATAAGTCTTGATGAAAACATACTTGGTGTGTGGCTCGAGATTTTACCACTGTCTCTCCAAAAGCATCGATAATGATTTTGAGTACATGGTTCTGTAGCTAGGTTGGGATTTCTAGGATCAACGTAGTAATTCTTCAGAATGGGATGTAATATGTTGGTATGTTGGGGTGTAATTGGTGCCGAGTGTTTTAGTCTAGCATGAGTAGTGTTTGTTATGGATAGCACATAACACATAAAAGAATCATTACGACAGTCAAAAAAATTAAATAGTTATAGAGAGTTGGGCATTAGAAAACAAAAATCCTAAAATATTAAATAAAGTGAAAGAGACATTAACAGCTTGAGATATATTAGGATAGGGTATGTTGTAGTTTATAATGATTTGATTAGGATTAAAATACAATTATGATATTTATCAATGTGAATATACAACATATTATAAAATAAAAAATGATTTTTTTATATGGATAGTGAATACTAAAACTTGCATCCTATATATTTAAACTTATTTCAAAAAACTACTTAAGGGGAAGACTATCCAAATTTGAGTATATTTCTATATACAATTTGTAGTTTAGATAGGATTTGCAATACACAATTTAGAAAGGATATATAATATACAGTTTATATAAGGTGAATAAGAAATATAAAAAATAATATTATAAAAATCTTAAAAATATAGTTTGATATAGAATAATATACATTATATATATAAAAAAATATTAGTAAACTAAAATGTTGTTATAAAATATTATTATAAAACATATTCATAAACAATGTAATGGTGCATAATGAAATTTTCCCTCTCTAGAGGAACATGAAAACCTGCACTTGAATGATGCATCCTCATGTGAAGATAATTTCATGCATGTTATATGAATCACTTATACCTAAGAATGAAATGATCCATTGATGTTACCAGTGTCATGCCCAATGACGACATGTTTAGATATCATGTCCACTAATTCAAATTCCACCCAATAGTAAAGTATTTCTGAAAAAAATTTAACATGAATTCAGAAAAAGTAAAAATAACAAGAAATTTATTTCACACATTTTTTTAATTGGGTATCACCTTCTTTAAGCCTCCAATATTTTGTCCCAAATACTAAAAAATGGTAAAAAATTCATTAATCTTGTCAACACATTAAAATAGTTGTTCGTGTATTTGAGGAATCCATGCAATATAAAAATGGTGAAAAAACAATGTAAGTATCATAAAGAAATTAATAAAAAATATAATTTATAGTAACATAGAATATTATATATCTCAAAAAACATTCATGGATATTTTGGACAAGTTGGAGATTGAGAAAAAATGTTATAAATTGTGGAAGTATGCATATTTAATAGAAAAGGATGAAATTCTATTACTGGATTACCCAATTGATTTAACAACTGGTAATTTACATAAAATAATAATATGTTATAGTCCATAATCATAATTCCTAGGAGTCTTGTATTGGAGTAATGGTGACATGGGATTAAACATTGTTTGAAGGAATGAAGTATGTGGGGATGGTGATCCAACACCCTCGTAGGCTATTGAATGAAAATAAAGAGCATCACAGGAGTTGAAAACTACATTCAAAGTGTCTTTAATGATACGAATCAAATTTATGATGATTTGATGGATGTTTCAATGAGTTGAAATTATTTTTTATACTATAGAGCTGTAGTAATATTATATCAAAATTCCAACTAGTCATATTTTAGTATGGTTATTTATGACCTGTGAGAATATTTTCAGCATAAAAAGGATCCATATACATAGTGGATGTCCTTATGAATGAACTTATAATATGTACCAGAAAACTGAAGTGGTCTTTACCATATGAAATTTAATTTATTAAACATATTTCATGAAAATATTAATGTGTAAATATAAATAAAACATATACAATTAACAATTTCAATTGATTCATATGGTGAACAATTAAGAAAAAAAATACAAATATATATTAACTAGTTTTATTTTGGTTTCTTTTTACAGATTACTCAATTTTATGCTAATTTTATCCACCAAAAAAGATTGTGGGAAATAAAGAGGAGGTGAAACCTATAGAAAGGGAAAAAGTGAGGCTATTTGAATGTACCTATTATCATATGAAAGTATCTAAAGTAGATCTATGAGAAGACCTATTATAAATCCAGAGTCTATTGAGGATAATATCGTTTTTCATAACTCAGCAATAGTCACATTATTGGAGGCTGATGTGGTTAACCCCCACATTAGGGGTGACTATGAGGTAGATTGAGGGGTGATATAAATGGATATCGATGTAAAAATAGGAGGAAGTATAGAATAAGAATATCATAATGAAAGGAAAATGAATTATTTCATTACTAATGAATATTTTATACTGAAAACAAAATCTATTTTGATTAGTCAAAAATCAATTAAAATTTATCAAATTATTTTGAAGAAAAAGAAGATAAATATAATTTTTTTATAATATTAATAAACTAAAATTTATTTTTAAATGTATAGTGAAATAGTGAAATAAATTTTTTTTAATGTAATCATACAAACAAAATTTTAAAAAATACATTAACTAATTTATAAATGGAAATTGAAGTAAACTAAAATTTCATTAGTTTATGTGAATTATAAATGCATATAAATTGAAATTTCATTAATTTTAAATAACATTATCCATTTATAAAAAGGTATTATACCACTTAGAATATGAATGATTGTTTAGTGACCAATAATTTTAATAACAAAATTTATTTGTAGATAAATTAATATATTTCAAGAGAATTAATATGAATAAAAGTCACAAAATGAATAAATAATTTTAATTTCATTAACCATATGAAAAAATAGAATAGAATTGAGATCCAACTTCAACTATTTAAGAGATTAAAACACTTATAAGTAAATTAAGAAAAGGAAATAAAATTAGAGAAAATAAATAACCACATATGGTGGTAGAAAATGACCAGATAAGGTTCATTTTGGGCCTCCCTTAGACAAATTTCTAGTCCCTTCTTGATTATGATTTAATCTAGCACAACTTAATAACCTTGAAGGGAAAAACTATGAACGAAAATCATAAAAGGAATAAATAATTTTAATTTCCTTGACCAAATGGTGTAATCTAATCATTTAAATGATCTCCAACATATTCAATTTAAGAGGCTTATTATGGTATTACATTACACAATAAAATGCAAAAACAAATATTATTTTTATCAGTCAAACTACTATTATAATTAAAAAATGATTATGTTACAAAGGAAGATAAATATAAATATTTTTTTATAATATTAATTAAAAAAAAGTGAATTTAAATTTATTGAGAAATAGTATAATGAATATAAATGCATATCAATATCAAAGAAATAAAAAATAAATAAATAAACATTAAATAATGGCTGAACTGAAATAGAATTAAACTAAAAATTAATTAATATAAGTGTATGATATATGTATTGATGTTAAAAGTGAATTAATTTTATATTTCATTAGAAAATTATAGAAAATTTGTATGAAAATTTTCATATCAAGTATATTTTAATTATTATTAATTTTACCACCCATTAGATCCAATCTTTACTAATAATTGTAACATAAAAAATAATAATTTTAATCTAATGAAAGATGTTGTCAATAAATAAATAGAACAAATTTAATAAAAAATAATATTCATAAATAATTTTAATTTCTTAAACTAGATGGCATAATCTTTTTCTTTAATTCAACACAACCAGATAACCTAGAAGAGAAAAAAATATGAAATAAAATCATAATAGGAATAAATAATTTTAATTTATTTGACTCGATTTCATAATCTAATACTTAGTATGGGATCCAAATTCAACTATATAATGGAATATAGTAAAAATATTTAAAAAATAATGAAAACTAATATGAAATATAATAATATAAATAAAAAATAATATAAATTTTTTCAAAAAGATGTCAAAATAAAATAATTGAAATGTACTCCAACATCAACAAATTAGCTTCATATCTATATTTTGAGTTTTGAAACACATTATAGTAAATTAAATAATAGAAATGAAAATAAATAGAAAATAAATAAATATATATGGTGATTCAAAATACCTAGATACGGTTGATTTAGGGCCCTCCCTTAGAAAACTCCTTCACCCCTTCCATATTAAGCATTAATTTAACAAAAATAATAACCTCCAAGAGGAAAAATAGTCTCCCCAAAACAATAAATTGATATTAGAAATTAAAACAAAGGGGATACCTAATACACTGAGAGAAGAAATATCAATAAGAAGAATAACATATCTAATTTTTGGATAACGAAGAAATGGAATTGGTACTTAAAATGTAGGTATTACTTCAAGAAAGGTCACTTTGTTGCGATTCTCAAGAGAGTTACATACCAAAATAAAAAATTATTTTAATAAAATAATAATCTAATTATAAGGAATGATCATCAGTATAACCATTGGCATATCAATAAGGATTAATTAACATTCATTATACAACCTATGGGATCCCGTATTAACTAAAAATTTAAACATAATAAAATAAAAATTTCAATATTAAAAATATTAGTTCTAGATTAATTAATTGAATTCATGAATTTTAATATCAAAGACAAGCATAAAAGAAAAATTATGTTTAATTTCTTCGACCATAGGGAATAATATAATACATAAAATGAGCTCAAACATTAACTTTTTTAGATATTGAAACATCTACAAATAAATTAACTAGTGTAAATAAAAATAGATACCTTCCAAAAATTTTATGTACCTTCATGAAAATTATTTAATTTAGTAAAAAATAATAATAAAAAAGAAACAAACATATGAAATAAAATCAGAAAAGGCATAACGAATTACAATTTTTTTTTTCAAACGGAATAATCTAATATGTTTATTATGATATAACATTACACAATAACATGTGAAAAGAAAATATATTTTTATTATTCAAAATTATATTATCATTAAGAATATTATTTTTTTATAAATGATGAAAATAAAATTATTATTTTTTGAATATTAATAAACATAAAGTGAAATGTAAATTTTTAGAGATATAGTACATAGAATATAAATTCATAACTCTATCATAAAAATAAAAAATAAAAAATACATAAAATAATGGATAAAATGAAATTTAAGTAAACTGAAAATAATAATTGAAATATTAATAAACTCAAACTATTTATGAGATGATAATAAAAATATTTAAATAATGTTATCAAGATAATTATAAACTAAAAATTTTAAAAATTCATATGTATATAATGAATTATAAGAGGAAATATGTTCCCTAAAGTGGCATCATATTTTTTTACTCGGTGATAAAATTGGAATATTAAAAATTAAAAATGATGACAGATGGTTCATTGATTGATTAGTATTAAAAAATATACCGAATCAATACTATATAAACAACATTTGGTAAAAACATTCAAAATACAAAGAATGTATAAAAATAAAAATTATAAATATCTATAGTTTTTTAGTAAAATATTTCATTTGTACATTAGGTTAAAATGATAAATTTAAATTAGAAAACACAATAAATTGTATTTATACATAAAAATTCAAATGAAAAGAAGAAATAATTTAATATAAATTTTAATACTATATAAAAAATGTTTCGAACTAATTTTTTCATTTTACAATAATTATTACACTTAGATCCCAAAAAAACTTCAAAGAAAATCCCTAATAATTTTACATCATTATTTGGTTCATTAATTCTCAAAATGATTCATCAAAAACTGATGAAACTAAATAATGAGATGAAAACATGACATGAATGAAACCCATTTGAACATATCACAATTATCAAATTACTAGACAAAATGACAACAATGATGAAAATAAGTTTTCAATTGTGTGAAAAATAAAAAATATTTTTAGAAGAAATTAATTATAATGAATATTCCCTTGGGATATTTAGAATCTCTAAAAACATTGAAATTCACATAATTAATTTTCTATAGCTTCAATTCTTCATGCATAAAAAAAGTCATTATAGCATCTAAAGGATATTTTTTTACAAGGTAGAGAATAAATGTAGAAAACTATTGCATATCAAAAGATAATTTTATTAGAATTAGTATTCAAAAGTGTACAGTATCTACAATACATAAAATAAAATATTGAAAAAAATTAAAAATGAATAGAGAGTTTCAAAATAATAAAATAAAATCAAGATGAAAATATTTTTATTAATATTTTAGAGATCATTTTATTTGTATTAGCCTTTAAAAATGTAAAACAACTAAACTAAATAAACAAAATTTATAAAAAACACTAAATATGAAATGTTTTAAAATAAAAATAAAATCATGAAAAATAAAATTTTCAAATACATTTCATTTTTATGTTAAGTTAATCTTATTATTTTAAAATAGATAACTCAATGAATAGTATCAGATATGTCAAACCCAAAATGAAAAGAGAGATTAAAATCGAATATAAATTTGAATGCAGTATACCAGTGTAGCAATAAAATTTGGTTCATTCCTACAAAAATTGATTCATTAAACACTACTTATATGGCATAGTGAGATCACAACATAGCATGAATAAACACTAATTGAACATATATAAGTAATGAATTTTTTTAAAAAAATGACAACATGGATGAAATTAAGTATGATATTTTTTTTGCAAATGTAAAACTATTTACTGAAGAAATGAATTATCAATAACATACCTATGTGAACATAAAAATCACTAAAAAATTATTAAATTCAAATCATACAATTCATACACCATAAATTATTCATACATAAACATATCCATGTTATTATATAAAAGAAAAATTGTCTACATGAGTGAGATTGAATATAAAAATTAGTGGAATATTAAATATATTTTTTAAATTTACGTTCGATAAAATATAAAATATTTTTTTTATAGAAATTAAATAATTTAAATATGAAAAAAGTGTGAAGGATAACTTGTAAAACATATTATTAAGTAAATTCCGTTTTAAAAAGTTATGCATTTAACATATGAAAAATGAAACAAACATCACCACACAAAAAAGTAATAGGTATGTTTACATCATCTAAGATATTAGAAATTTAATTCTAATAACTCTTAACGTATATAGAAATATTTTTACATGATTGACATCATACATATACATTGAGTAGAGTAGAAATATGTATATTGGAAAAAAATGATCTTTAGAGTTTGTTGGTTTTGAGGAACATGCACGTGAAAACTAATAATTAATTCATAGAAAATTGTTAATATTATCAATAAAAACTATAAATTTAATTAAAGGATATTAAAATCCATAATTTTTAACTATTTATGATATAAGATTAAATAATAAAAATAAATCTATGACAAAAATATAATAAATTCACCATTTTTTGAATTTAGTCTTTCTTTTTTACCTTGATTAAAGTATTTAAAATGATTCCCCAATCTTATGCTCATACCAACAACTAGATCAGAGTAGATGAGAAAAAACAGAAATTATGATACAAAGATATGAAAATATATTAAGAGAAAAATCACAAATATGAATTATTATTATGCATTAACCACATGAATTCTGGAAAATTTATCAAATCCATTGAATCATTTAAAATTTCAAAATCAACATACTAAACCTAAAATTCAATGAATTGATTACAAATAAAGACCAATAATACTAGATTAACATAGTTAAAATAGAAAAAAATCATGAAACAAAGAAGGATTAATTAAATAATCGGGGTTATGGATTAGAGAAATTAAGGAGAGGTGTTAGAGAAATAAGGAGAGGTCAAGGCATGGTGGAGTATAGAAATCAAAATTGGGACTGTATTAGAGGATAAGGAGAGGTGAAAACAGAGGTGAAGACTAAAGAGGATGAGGAGGTGGAGAAAGATGTGGATATAGAATTGGTAGAAACCAACTAGGGGGAGGAGGAGATAAAGATGGTTGATATGAAGGGAAAATATATGGATTATAATTCGGAGGAGGATACTAAGTCATAGGTATCATGATTAAGATTAAAAGGGGGTCAATGTTTATGAACTAGGAGATACAGATTAAAATATATCCATGAAATGTATAAATGTAATTTTTTCAGTTTATTTCAAACCTATACCAACTTATTTTTTAATTTGGCATGCCTTGGTTCCATATCAAAAGATTACGATATATAGACACACACACACAAACACACACACAGACACACAGATATATATATATATATATATATATATATATATATATTATTTCAACCTTTCTATAATTCCAAGTGTATCCTTTCCCTCTCTTAAAAAAGGGATCCTCCCCCAAATTCAAAATTCTTGAACCCTTTGTATCAAAAAAAACCTAACATAATATATTTTTATATTCCTTATCCATGCCTTAGATATTGTGTTCCTTCCAAATGACCACTCTTTCAAGGCACAAGGTGTAACCCAAAAGAGGCTTCTCAATGAATTGGTATAAGTCTTAACTGATAATATTAAATTATATTAATTTTTCAACCACCTTAAAATATATAGAATACATTGGAAAATAGTTTCTTTATTATATTAAATATACTATATTATTATTATTATTATTTAGAAAACCATTTTCCACCTCCTTTTAACCATATGGGAAAATAAAACATCACTCCTCCGTATGTGTGAACTACCACCTTCATGAAGCATTGCGTTTTGTTTTTTATCATCAATTACCATAGATGGTTATAATGATATATTTGAAAAATATATATGATATTTATTATATTATTATAGTTCATAAATGTTTAATTATTTCTTAATTTTATTTCATTCCATCTATGAAATAGTGAAAACATAACTCATGCGTATGAATGGACTACCATCTCCACGAAGTGATGTAATAAATTTTTCAATAGTAATTTATATGAATACTTATATTAGTGTATATAATGAATAAATATTATAAATATGAAATTATTAAAACCCTATAAATGATGGAACTATGACCAGAGTACAAGGTCTGGGACTTTAGAATCGAAACATTCGTGAAAAATGAAGTAATTATCACCCGAAACTGTGACCCTAATAAAGAATTGTTAATAAATGGGTTATATAATGTTATAATTAAATCATATATGATATTATATATATGATTATAGTATTTGATTATATTTATTATAAAATAATATTTAGTATACATGATGATCAAACACAAATGAAGCCAGATGAGACTTGTATTATGTGTCTGTCATAACACATTTATTTCAGGGAGACATAGAACACATTCAAAAATTGTTTCTTTTGTATGGTGTGTGTGTAATTTATATTAAGGTATTTTATTTTTATTCTCTTTAATGCTATGGGTTTTTAAAAATCCATATAATTTTATCTCTTTGATGAATTTTTGATTGAGATATTACCAATGTGGCTAGGGTTTATTATTTGAAATAGTATCCTTTGAGATATATGATATGTTAAGAAAATATATTCATTTATAGGGTTCATATAAAACTATCTGAAATGATATATAGTAAATATAATTATTTTCATTATATTTAAATTTTCATTTGATGTTATTTTTTAATAGGTATTAGGATTCAAAAGTTACCAAAGCGGTAAGAGATTTATATTTTAATCCCATTTTAATCAGGATTATTTATGCCTGTATTTTAATTGAGAGAAATTAATTATACTTTTCCAATTATACCATGTAATATTTTCTCCTATATTTATTTTTGTAATTTTAATATTTTATTTAAATGTTTTTTATTTTTTTACTTAAAATGGTTTAGATTTTTTTAGAAATGATGAATTTTTTAATATATTTTGGATAAGAATATTTATCCTTCGTATCCATGATCTTGAAAATATTTTTTTGAATGTTTTTAATATAATCCAATTATTTTATAAAATAATGTTTTTTGCTGTTTTAATTTTTATAAAAGGTTATAAAATGAATCTTCATGTCATTTTCTGAATTCTACACTTTTACCAAGGGCATGAAAAAATCTTTTTAATGATTTTGGAATGAAAAAAGTTTCTTACCATCATGAGAAATTACTTCATTCAAGATTACTTTCAAAATTTTCCTAATTCATTTGAAGTAAGATGTTTTACATAACATTTAATAATTTTTTTTAATTTAAATTAGTTATTTAAAAATGAAAAAGGTCTTTTACTCATGAAATAATTTAGTGATCTTTAAAATTATTCTTTCTTTGAACGATTAATTATTATAATTTTGATATTTATATGAAATGAATTTAATTTTCCTAGGTTATACTATGATGATATGATGAATTTTTTATTATCATGTGGTATACATATGAATGGATTTTGATTTTTTGATTGGAAAGCCTAGAATTATATATCCCTAAAATGTGTTAGGTAATGATGACTCATTTAAAAAATTATAAGTGTTTATGGGGTTAATAAACTTTTAAAAGACGATTGAGTGAACTAGATGGAATTTACTCTAAATTGAATATTAGTAATGACTAGGTAAGCATTTCTTTTATGGAAAATTTTCCACAATGATAGTCTTGAGAGTGAAGATTAACTAAGGATGTGATTTAAACACATATGTATATTTTAAAAACTTATTTATTATTATTATGATTTGATCATGATTGATCATCGACGATTCTATACACTTATGACTTATGTATTTTGTTATGAAAAATACTTACGACATGATTTATGATTAATACTACTTGACTGGTTGGCTATGATTATTATAGGTTATGATCATGTTATCATATCCTTATGTTTTTCTTATTATCACTTATAAACAATGTTTGTTATCTCTTATGATTATCCTTATAGATAATATTAGTTAACCATTTATCAGGTTTCATTTCCCTAGGTTATGAAGAAAATTCTTATATAGGGTAAGCCTAAGAAGTTTATAGTATTGGTAGAACAGTATGTGAGATTAAAAATATCTTTAATGAAATATGTTTTTTATTGAAATTTTCCTCAAAACTAATCATTTTATTGGTTATGGGTAATGTAATATTTTTATATGTATTGAATATTCATCTAATATTATGTAATATTTAATTATGAAATGCTTAGTTCGCCTCAAGTTCACTGAATAGATAATATTAATAATTGATGTTATAAGATAAAGAATGCCAAAAATTAACTTTTTGAATTAGTTTTGATAATATTTTACCCTTAATTATACTTTATGTGATTTATCCACACTTTTATGGGTTCAAATACTAGTTTTGTGACTTCTATATTAAACTTATTCAATAATTAATTTATATAAATTTAATTAGAAAAAATAAAATATTCTTCTTGGACTATTTTATGTCCATAAAGTACCTCATTTCTGCCATTTTAGACATCTAATAATGATTATTTATTCTAGAAAAAATTATTTACAATCACTCTCTTTGAAACCTGAAAAAATAATATCATCAACATAAATAATTATAATAAATGTACCTTCCCCTATTTTATTCACATAAATTTTTCTATCAACCATTACCTTATAAATTTAATTTAAATTAGGAATCCACCAAAATTTTAATACATGACTATAGGGTCCCTCTTTTGCCTATATAATTCTTTCTTATATTTTCACACTATAGTTCATTCTCTATATAACAAAAAACCATTAGAATGTTCAATGTAGAATTCCTCTTATACTTTTTCATTAAAGATGGTAGATTTAAATTTCAATTGATATGTTTTTTTATTACTGATATGCTATAATATATTGGAAAATTCCTCTGGATTCAAGTTTTTTAATAGGAGAAAAATATCTCCCAAGTGAACTTCTTCAACTTGTGAATATCCATTTCTTACAAGTCTATCCTCATTTATTGAAACTCCCCCTTATCCTTGACCTTGTTTATGAATACCTATTTTGTTCTTATAACATTATTCCATTTTTTATTGGAATATGATTCCAAGTGGAATTGTTTTTAATTAGATCTAGCTTCTTATTAAAAGTATTAATCCATTATTTGTGTTCAATTACCTCAATGACAGAATGTGGGTCAATTTGAGAGATAAGAACTATCTGATGACCAATACTCAATTTTTATGTAGTTTTAACTAGTGAATAATGATATATATTTATATTATATTAATATATATGATTTTTTTCTCTAGATATTTCAGTTTTTCATTATTAAGACTGTAACGTCCCGGACCTGAATGACTACCCAAACAGTGCTAATCGAGTCGGGTTTTACTACCTTAAGAGCACCTCCCTGAATGCCAAAGGCTGCTGACTAACAAAGATGGTGTAAATAGGTATAGTGGGGAGGATATATCATCTTGGAGGAATTAAATGGTACTGTTCTAAGTATAATAATAAATATGTAGTAAAAATAAATGACATAGCAGACTTGAACCAGACCCGCAGAGCGAAATCACATTCAATATAAATAAACAGTAGAAGAAAGATATAAACAATTGCAGTGAAAGGTAATCAGAACAGCATGCTAATATCACATGTAACTACCACTTAACAACAAATCATGCATCCAAATCAGGTCATACATATCAAAATAAAAAGGGTGCCAACATAAAACAAACTTTATCTACAAAACAAGTAAGCATGCTGATACGAAAAAGAAACTAAAAAAGTAAACTTCTACTAGGAATGACCTCAAGGTCCATACCATTCTCCCTGCAAAACATCAGTATGTTCCAGCTCCTATGGCTGTTCCTTTTCCTACTTGTAAGCTCATAAATTCTACACACTTCTCGAAGGGCCCGTGTAGGGTTGGAGATGAATCTCAGTAGGATGCCACCCAATGGTGCGTACCAAATATAAGTGTTTGAGAAGGAACGAATTTATAAGTAAAGAAGTAAAAAAGTACAATGCACAAATAAACATAGGCTGTATTGGTGCTTAGAAGTCACCATGAAGTATCACCTGCTTAGGCCAATGTCGTAATCTCTATCATGTAACCCAACACCTTGTGCCCCTGACACCGCATATCACAAGTACCGACATCCTGAAGTCATTCCTAAGAAGTAGTAACATGGAGGAAAAATGATGTCTGATCTCAAATAAGTAAACTGAGGTACAATGATACCTACCCTCAAAAAATTTATTGGGGGGGGGGGGGTTAGTGATGTATTCCATAAAATTTGTAACCAGAGGGACATCAATGTCTACCCTCAAACGACAATGAGCCTTTGATCCCAACCCAATATCCTCAATGCTATCCTCATATGGCTCCTCAACATCCATGTGGCTTCCTTCAGAAGCACCCCCATACCAGTAGTACCTAAACCACAACTAATAGGGGCTTATACCCACAATAGTGGTCAAAAAAACCTCATCATGGAGTCTCTCTCTGTCCACACTACTCTAATTTCTAGGAGAGTAGTAATCACCAAAATAAGTTCCCAAGCCATAACATCTCTGACACCTCATGCCCCTATGACCATGTCGCTTAAGTACAATGGTCTCACTATCCATGTAACTTGGGACATGCCCAACCTGACACTCACACTGTCTCAAGTAGACATCCATGACACCCAATCTCGAGGTTAGAACAACCCAATTAACCCGAGACGAGCTCAACTTGTAATCATCATCACTAAACAATACCTAGGACATGCCCAACACCACCCGAATTTTCCATCATATGAAATATCACAAATCACACCCACATATATATAATCAAAATAAATAATTGAAAGATTCAAAATAAACTAAATAGTTGAATTTTAGAAGCTATGTGATATCCCATACTAGCACCAAGGTCTTGGAAGCCTCTAAAAATTCATATCATAACATAACTAATTATAATTAGAAGTTTAATCAAACAAAAATTAACTCATATAATTTTGGCTTAATGACCAAAATTACCCAAATGAGTAATGACCCCTCGTCCGACCATACTCAAGAAAAACAAGAAAAAAAGCATACCCAAATCCATCCCACTGGTCTAATAAACAATTTAATATACAATAGCAGATTCAAAAATGTTTCACTCAAAATACCCAAATATGCGATTTATACCGCTCCACCTAAAGGACTTTTAGAATAGGAAAGAAGGTATTCAACACCTAACTCATACATGTACGATGATACTTTTCTAATAACAACCACCAATTAGGTCTAAAATGTAGTAGATCTAAAAAACAATCAAAACCGATCAAACCCCAATAACTCGTCTTAGAAAAGAAATCAAAACCAATGACTCAAGAGGTATCAAGGCCTTACCTAGTGGGTTCTAGTGGATAATATTTTATTTGAATATGACTTATGAAGAAGAAACATGAGGGAATTAAAGTCCTGACTAACTATTTGTGTCTCCTGGATGATACCCACTGCCCCTTCCTAGAAATGAGGTTACTTCCCATTTTATCAAAAAAAAAAAGAAAATACACGGCGTGTAATTTTCAGTACATGCCGTGTGAATAATTTCAATGTTCTTATGATGATTGATATTTATCTAATTACTTTTTGACTGAATATAAGGAATGTACCTAGGGGTACATGGTCTGTAATTTTCCACCGAACGACATCCCCAACATGCTACGTATATCCCCATACAAGGCCTCTCAACACAGCATGTACAAATAGTACCCAATGTGTACTTGCTAAAATAATTCTACCCAATCAATAAGCCTACATGTCATGTATGTACTTCACACACGGTCAAGAGTAAATGGATTGTATTGAAGGTACACGCTGTGTAATGTGGAATTTTTTAGAAACTGTATAGTTTATCCATTTTTCACTGAAACAGGTCAAAAAATCTAATAGGGTTGCGATTTTGACCTAGAACAAAAACATGAGTTCTTAAAATGTGCCCACCTTAACATATACCGTCCCTGAGATATCAATCAAAACCTAAAGATTGCACCGAACATACCACCACGATCAAATTAACCCAGACTACCCCGGTCTTAATGGTTCTAGATAAATTTCTCATGGGGCTCGCCACCTTAGGAATTGCCTAACTCAGTCTCAACCCTACAAAACATAACAAAGAAAAGGTTCACAAACCTATTTATAGACTCATGGTCCTCTCGTGATGCATCATCACCCCTACACCTCATTGGTGCTCCCATGTCATTTTAGAACATAAAACGTATCCCGCACTGCATCGGTTCCCACCTCCATGAGGTCCTGCTTCCCAGGGATGCTCAAAATGAACCTGGTGCCTAGCCCCTCAAGCAACACACATCCTCGATTCCCCGATGATACACATCTCATATATATTTATAATTATATCATACACCCGATATGGCTCCAATCCCACTGGATAACATCTGGTCAGTCCACATAAATCCCGTTCACCTCGTGCACTCAATGCGAACATTCTCCAACAGGCCATGCCAGAAAAAGTAAAAAACAAAACAGATCACAGACACACCCTTAGTGTACCGTTAACTATCATTGGATCATATTCTTTCTTAGCGCCTTGTAGCTCCACACTGTTCACCTGACCTGAAGTACGACTACCTGATGCAAGACCTCCATGTGGTGCTACTCCAGTCACCAACCACTGACTCCGCAGCTGGGTCCTGTTGTCTATGTCACATCCTCTGTGTTCAACTGAACCTTGGTTACCGTCACCGGGTACTAGACTCGAACCAACTCCATATGCCACTATCTATCTTGGTCCCTACCTACCAGCTATCTGAGAAGGCTATGTGAAGAACTTCTCAAGATGCCCGACCTGTCCACATGCTCGACACCACATGGGAGGCCTATCGTACTGAGTCTGAACAAGCCCTGACTATCCACACTGAAAGAAAACCACTGAAGAACTACTACAAGGAGGTCTAGCTGATTCCTTATCCAGACTGCCCTTCTGGAACTCATCATATCCCCGCTTCCAGCTTTCTGAACCATCACCTAAAGTGGTTTCCTGGATAACCTGGGGCTTATCCCCCAAGTTTCCCTCAGCTATGAGTGTCTGATTCACTACCTCTGACAAAGAAACCAGCCTACATATATTTACCTGGATCCAAATCACGTGACACATGAAATCCTGGAAGCGACTCACCCATACCGAGTCATCTCTTACCATACTAGGTGAAAATCGAGAAAAATCTGGGAAAGTGGCTACATAGTACATTACAGACCTTTCTCCCTTCTCAGGGAAAAAGAAAACCCGACCTCTCTCTTCCCTCAGTGTCTCTAGGTAAAAGATCTCGAAGAACCTATCCTCGAAGTATTTCCATACCTTTCCCATGTGTCTGTGAGCATGAACGTACACATCCCACCAATTCTTCACCGATCCTCTCATCATGTGCATTGCTAGCTTGACCCTCCAACTATGAGGTTTCTCGAGCTGCTTGATGAACATCTGCATGATATCTATCCAGTTCTAAGCCACATGTGGACCACCCTCACCCTAAAAAAGTGGTTGGTTCTACGACTCGAACTGTCGTGTAAGATATGCCAATGATGGATCTATACACCATGCACCTCTACAAATCCCCTTCAAGACATATACCATACTAGACCCGAGATTCTTGTCGAGCTACAACCTGAATGCTTCAAAACCCTGCTATGGTCCTTTTTACACTGGATCCTAAACCTGATCATGTCCTTGAGCCTGTACCTGTGGCTCATTCTCTACCTGCCCCGGATGTTGAGCCTGATCCTATTCCAATGGCATTGTACTATCTCCTGCCAGAGGTTCCATCTGATTCGTCTAAGAGGAACCCCCTGAATACCATAAATGGTCAAACAACCCACATATATAACAATAAATACATACAACACAAATAAGGAAATAGTCAAAGGAAGCAAAAAACTACTACTCTTACTTTCCCCTACCACAACCATTCTTATGATATCCCAACATCATGGTCTTCTTACCTGCCCTCAACAGATCCATGTATCAAAAGTACATCAGGCTATGCCAGTCCTGACATCCAACGTTTCCCTAAACCGATGACCGAGTCTCCCAGTCCTGATAGTCTAACTACCTCAAACTGATGTCCCAAATGCCCAATCCTGGTGATCAAAATCACCTCAACCATAGTACCCACCATCACATACAAGAGCCATTCCCAAAATATCCTACCACAAGCAATTCACAAAATATAATAAGCATGGCATAGTACATTGCAATAAACTAAAAATTTTATCAATAATTTGACCTTTTCACATTTCAAAGCATACAAAGCATAGAAATTGATATTATTCACGTGGAATTATCACTTGACAAATCATATGCGCAGTCATGAAATTAAAATATCTTAAAATTGTGCCTATTAAAATCCAAACAATCATGCCTTGCCATACCAGACCAAGGTCCAATTCTCCCTTACCGCACTATGTCAAGGGTGACATATCTCGATCAATAACATCACACACCAAGTGAGCCACCAAGGTGTAAATCTTATAGACTATAATTATAGAATAATAAAACAGTAATTCGCACATGGAAACATGGTCCATCCTTCGTACCTATGACCACAAGCACCCAAGCACGAGCTAGAAACCCAGTTCTAGTAACAAAGTATATCTAGTCTACCATATCCTGAATATTAAATCCAGCAGAAATAAAAAGTGAAGTATCAATATCACTAGTAGCCAAAAAACTCTACTACTAAATCCCTATCAAGAACTCCATTGATACAACTTTATAATGAACCAGATTCGAAGAGACACCCAACCGTGCTAAACATGCCTGGTGTTACAAACTTAGGAGTACCTCCCCAAACGCCAAAGGCTTCTGACTAGTAGAAATGGTCTGATATGTATATTGGGGAGGCTATACCCTCTCATATGATAATAATGGTACTGGTCAAAGTGATAACATATAAGATGGAACAGAAATAAATGACTCAGCAGACTTGAACCAGTCCCGTATAGCGGATGTACAATCAATAGAAATAAATAGTGGAAGTAATACAAAAGAAAGTGTAGTGTGAAGTAAACACAAAAACATGATGACCACTTATAACAACTACTAGAATAGAAAAGTCATGAATCCATATAAAGTCAATATATAAAAGTGCTCCTATGGAAAACAAACAGTAGCAACAAGAAACCAGGTTATCTTGCTAATACAAAAAATAAATCCAAACAAACAAACTCTTCCTAGGCATGACCTCTTGATCCATACCAGTCTCCATTCCCAACATCAGTGTGGTCCAGCTCCTGAGGCTAACCCATTTCCTGCACACATGTTAATAAACTCTACACGCCTCCTAAATGGACCTTTTAGGGTGCGAGACAAATCTCAGTAGGATAACACCCAATGGTGCATACTTAATATAGGTGTTTAAGAAGTCATTCATTAATAAGAAAGTAATAAAAAATTCATTGCAAAAATTAAAATAGAATTCATTGGTGATAAGTAGCCACCAAGAAGTGTCACCTGCTTCAACCAACGCTGGAATCTCTGTCTTGTAACCCAGAACCATGTGCCCCCTAACACCGCGTGTCTCAATTACCGACGTCCCGAAGGCACTGCAAATAAATAATAAATAGGATGAACAATGATGTATGTTCTCAAATAATTAATCAAAGGGACAATGATGTATACCCTCAATAAAGTAACTGAATGGTCAGTGACGTCTTCCCTCAAGTCTATAACCGAAGGAAAAATGATCTCTACCCTCAAACCATGATGAGCCTCTGCCCCCAACCAGATAGCCTCAATTCTATCCTCTAAAGTCTCCTCACCTACCACATGGCGTCCAATAATAAGCACCCCCAAACCAATAGTACCTAAACTGCATCTAACGGGGGCCTCTACCCACATGAGTGGTCAAAACCACCTCATCATAGAGTCTCTCTATTTTCAAACTACTCAAAGTTCCAGGTGAGTGGTAATCACCCAAATAATTTCCCAAGACACAACATCGTTGACACCTCGTGCCCCTATGAGAATGTCGATCATGTCCGATGGCCTCTCCATCTAGGTTACCTGGGCCATGCCCAACCTAACAGTCACACTATCTCAAGAAGACATCCATGACAACTTATACCATCGTCAAAACCACCTAATGATACATGGGCCAAGCACAACTTGTGATCTGCATCACTAGACAATACCTATTCCTTTCCCAACACAACCTGAAGGTTCTAGAATATACAATATCTTAAATCACATATATATATATAAAAATAAATAATTTAAATAGGAAAAAATTAAAAAATTGAATTGTACTAGCTATGTGTTATCCCATACCAGTACCAAGGTCTTGGAAGCCTGTAACAATTCATATCATAACATAACAAATTTATCATAATAGTTTAATGTAACAGAAATCAACTTATACCATTTTCGAAACCTCGACCAAAATTCACCAAATTAGAAACGACCCCTCGCCCGAACTCGATCAAGAAAAACAAGGAAAATGGCCTAACCAAAGGCATCCCATAGGTCCAATAAACAATTTAATATGAAATAGAAAATAAAATAGGGCCTCACTCAAAATACTCTAATACGCGCTTTAAGCCACACCATCAAAGGGTCTAAAAAAACATGATAGAAGGTATGCACCACCTACCTCATACTTTTACAATGATACTCCTCTGATAACAACCTACAATTTGGTCTAAAACACGATATCTCTACAAAAGAATCAAAACCTTTCAAACCCCTATAACTTGTCTTATAACAAAAATCAAAACGAACGAATCAAGAGGAATCAATACCAAACCAAGGGGGTTCGAATGGATTAAATGATGTTTCAATATGACATCGGACAAAGAAATTAGAAGGAATTGAAGTCCCATACAACTATTTTCCTCTCTTTGATGAAACCCACTAACCCTGCCTCAAAAGGATTTTACTGCCCGTTTTAATGAAAAAAAGAAAATACACGGTTTGTACTTTAGAATACAGGCCGTCTATATCATTTTACAGTTCCTATGATGGATGATATTTCACTGAGGACTTTCTGACTGACTACACGGTGTTTACCTAGGAGTACATTGTGCACACTTTTCCACCCAACCGACATCACAAACATGCCATGTATATTCACACACCCGACCCCTCTACACGATGTGTACTTCCTAAAATCTTTCTACCCAGCCTACTGTCCCACACACCGTGTATAACCTTCACACACTGTCAAGAGTACACAACATGTACTGAAGGTACATGGCGTGCAATCTGGAATATTCCAAAAACTTCAAAGTTTCTATAGTTTTCTCTAAAACAAGTCCAAAATTCATACAGGGTTGGGATTTTAAACCATTCTAAAAACCGGGGTTCTTACAAAGACCCCCTTTTATCACTGTTTTTATTAATGTATATGATTTCCAAATGTGGTTCTTTTCCAACTTGTTCTGCACTAGTTTTTTTTATAATGTTATCACTATCTTCACCAAAGTCATCATATTCTACTTCATTTGGAACAATAATGCTAGTATTATTATCAATGATTTTTTATGTCATAACATTCACCCAAAAATTATATTTAATAACATAGTGGATATTTAGAAACAATCTAAAATGGACAATACATTTAATGGATTTCCATTTGATATCTAATAAATGAAATTTGTTAAATAAAAAATCCATATGAGTAATAGCCATGTGTAATGATTCAACCCATTACATAAATGTACGATAACCAAATAAACCAAAAACAATGCACCATATTTTATAAATAACACACCAATATCAATAAACTAAAATTGAATATAATAAAGGAATATCAACTTGGATGAGCGTACTTGTATACAAAAATAATGAAAACCCAAATCTAAAAATTCCACGAAGTTGTATCCATGCAACACAAGGTCACATTACATATTCGAAATCACCATCATTAGTCCAATATAAATAGGTGAAAATCAATGGAAACATGGAACTATTATGAAATATGAGTAACTGCATAGACCTACAGAGTAGTGCACATATATGGAGTGACGAAAATGATGTAGTAGGATCTCACGAAAGGGTCAATGTAATTCCATTAATTAAATATGGAATGAATACTAGTTTGAAATAAAATAAAAAAAGGTTTTCCATTTTATAAATTGGAAATGAGGACATATCAAACATCCTTAACTTTAAAAATAAATCCTTTATTTTCTAACCCATGCATGTGAAATCAATTTTAAAATGGAAACATAAACCATTACCAATTTATAAAACATGGTAATTTATTATATCTTTTCACGATTTTAAGGAAAAAATAAACTACAATTAATTTTTAATTTTAAAAAATCATAAATAAAACCCTTTAAAACTATTACAAAATTACACCCAACCATATAGAGTATAGGAATAAAATAAGAAGGGACTATAAGATTTAATTGTGATATGGAAATTTTCAATAACATAAATTTGTGCCACAATAAGAAATAATAAAGGGATATAACTATCATGGAATAGATTTCCCCTACATAAAACCACCTATCAAGGAAAGATATTCATGGGATATATGCCTGGGAACTAAAGTGATATTATATTGAACTAATGACCAGAACACTGAGTAGACCCATAAGTTCCTAATCATCCCAATTGTCCCATAAACAAAATCCAAGCCCTATAATCATATTATGTGCATGAATCTACCCTGGGAACTCAATCTATACCTAGATAACTCAGCATCCATAAGATACTAAACCATGAGATTATAAAATTTACACTAAGGGTCACACTCATCCATGTCTCTACTTAGTTATCCATTCTTTCCATAAAAAATTCAAGTATACAAGTTTGAAATCAAGGATGTTACCTAAGTAAACATAATAATATCCCAAACCTCACCTTCAATATACTCATATAGAATAAACCCCATGTCATAACACATCCATCATATAAAGTATAAACAACAAATGTTAGGGGAAATAATATAAGAAAAAATGAGTTATGGTTTCATTAGATATAAAATCTTTTCCCATAAAGTAAAAAATGTGAATTTCCATAAAAAATAACTTATAATGTAGATTCCATTAATATTATATAAATCCAAGTGATTTAAAATAAATTTAATGCCCCAAAGAATAAACACCTTATAAAGAGAATATTCATTGAAATTGGGGAGATTTCATTAAAAACCCAAAACAATTACCAAGGAATATTTTTACACAAAATCATCAATTAAAAATATCAATATATTCATCTAAAATATTCTTAGTAGATAAAAACATTCAGTAACAAAGAAAAAACTGAATTCTATAGGGAAAGACCTCTTTTACAATATACTATTTAAAGTGGAACCACTTATCTTAGCATGGAAATATTATATATATATATATAACTATCATTTTCTATAAAAATTAAATTCATGCACATAAACACCCATGAATTTTATAACAATGTTTTTAATTATAATCACCTACCTCAAGATTGTGTAAATAAATTCACATCATGAAACATCCATGAAAACAACTCAAATGAGAAAGGGATTATCCTATAAGAGTCCTAAAAAATAAAATCCTAGGATATAATCAAAATGAAACCAAAAACATTATCAAAAACTGACTTAGGATTTCTAAGAGGAAGAAAAACCTAGGATTAAAAAATAATAATGTAATGAGAATATATAAAATAGATAAACTAGGTATTTCCGTGATGAATCCTCTTTAAATAAAAGGCAGTGGAGCCATAAACAATTAGTGGAAGGGATGGGATAAAACACACTATATTATAAGGAAGGTAACCATTTCATGAGTGTGGGAAGGGGGAGTCCAAAATGAATTTAAAATTGAGAGATAGAAAGATGAATAACTGATTTTTGTGATTCTGGGAAGCTCACAGGGTTTGGTAAACTACACACCAACCACACAACTCAGACAAGGAAACCACTGGGATCTTTAGTGGTTTGGATTCTTGATTACAACTTACCATTCATGAACCATTAGCATTATGAAAAACATATCTTTAGTACAATTTATTTAATGATTTATTAAAAAAATAACATTCAGTACAAACACGAATATCATGAATCTTAGTGTATTTCTAAAAGTAGGTACATAGAATATCAAGTTGATATATTTATACAATAAAATTATTGAAAACTTCCTTAAAATTGCTATAAAATTCCATTTCTCTTAAAACTCTATGAGATAACCTTGGGTAATACATAAGAAAGGGGTGAATTATAAATCCTTGTAAGGGAATACAAAAATAACAAACTGATAAATGAATTAAATGTTAGTCAATAAGAATTTAAAATAAACCTTAAAGGGTTGAGAATCATAATCTTGGATAATGAGGCACGATACGACATGATAGCACAAATGAAACATATGAATTTGGAAAAAACATTAAACACTACATCATAAAAATAGATTAATATAACCACAATACATCATAAAATTGTTGAAAAAGTTCATAATATATTTGGTTTTCTTCATATTGTTTTACATGAAATATCATGAGACTAAAAATTTTCACAATGCACTGGATCCCTATATAATTATAGGCACACCCATCACTTTTTTAATCATGTACAAGCCTAAGTGTGTCACATAGATAATTGAAATATGATCATATTTAATTAGATTTAATCACACAATTAAAGAGTGTGGAATAAACAAATGTAATTAAAGAATCAAAAAATTATATGTAAAACCCCAAGCTTCCATGGTATGTTTCCCTTTGAATAATGAAATCACTTTCAATGTATGCAACTTTGAGATTCCAACACACCACGACCAATCAAAATATCCGTTATGAAAAGTAATACACACTTTTTCAAATTTTATAAATTTTATCTTTCAAAATGGACATCATTTTTAGATTCAGAATATCAAATTTAGCTTAGAGTGAATTTTTTGTATTTTTCTGAAAGCTTTCAATTTTTGAGGAATAGTAGAATAACACTGCGTTATTGGTTTAAACCAACTTTTTATTTAAATAAAAAGTTATTTTATTTTAATTTATTTCAGTTGAAAATAGATACATAATAATTATATATGTTCATCGTAATTCACTAGAGTCATTTTATAATAAGTTTATATATATAAAATTTTATCAAACTTTTTACCGTCTTTTACCCACCGCCTCAGAGCATTTTACAATTCTCCTAAAACATATTTTCAATTATTTGGTGAGTGCAATTTCAAAAATCTGAGAGACACGGTTGATATTAGTAAGAAAAATGTGGTTTAATAGAATGAAAATAAATTTTGGTGAATAGTAACTTTTTTATTTTTATTTACCACGGTTAAAAGTAAATACAGTAATTAAGAGTAAAAATGATATTATTATTACCCTAAAACATGTCCTAATTCTATTGGATAAGTTTAAATTGACCAAAAACAACCTTAGGAATAAAATATGATCCTTTTGGTCCACTTGGATTAGATTTGAACATTTATTATTATTTTATTTAAATAAGAGTTATAAGAGTTAAATTCAATGTTTTATAACTAAACCATTTTTAATATAGGGCTGGAGCATTATAGTTGGTATCAGAGGAAGTTTAGTACAAACCTTGAAAACTATATTTCGATAAAATCTAATTAGAGAAGATTACCCTAAGATAAACATTGAATATTAATATAGAAGAACTTTCTAGAATTTTGGTAATGTAGAGATTTTGTGTGTTTTCCAAGAAATAAATCCCTTTTTGGATACGAACAGGTAGAGATAGCTCTGTTACAGATGTACCTAGGGGTAAAAACTGAAAACACCACTTTGAGCTAGACTCGAACGGGAACTGGTGCATGACAACAGGCCTGGCTGCACTCTTGGTTACGACACACCTGGGGGATATTCTTAGGATAATTCTCACTTTTTTACAAACCATTATGAAGGGTTTATGAGTATATAATTTCTCAAAGAATCCAATTTTATGATTATGGATTATATCCATAAATTATTCAATTTATTTTAAGTGTTTTTCAAGTTTGTAATTATGTATTGCAATTTCTATACTAATCTAGTGTATGAAATTATTTAGAAATGGATCCTAATGGAAGGAATGTAAATTGTATCAACTCACATAATCCATGTAGGGATTCCCCTCCTACTAATGAAAATTATAGTGGAGCTGGTGAAGCAACTAGTGCTGATCAGCTTATTACCATACCGGGAAAACTCACGCAGGTTATGAATAATAACCTTGCTCGTATGGAGCACCCTAATACACAATGTGGAGAATAAATATTATACCTCTTCATGAGGCAATAGCCACCAATATTCAATGGGTGTACAAATCCATTAGTATCTAAGCAATGGAAAAATTACTTAGAGAAAATATTTTATTCAATGGGGTGTAGCGAAAGGGAAAATGTTTTCATGGAAGTTTATCGCCTCACGGGAGAAGCAGATCAATGGGGGTGATTAATCTGAAAAAAAAAGAAAGATTAAGAAGTATTGATCATGGAATGGAGGGAGTTTAAATATATTTTCTTGGAAAAATATTTTCTTGGAAAAATATTTTCCTCATGACTGTCGAGCAGACATGGAAAGACAATTTCTAAGTCTGAGGAAAAAGGAGGATGAGAATGTCGTAAAGTATGAGGTTAACATTACAAGGTTAGAAAGGCATCCAACAAATTATATACATAAACCAAGGAGTAATATTGATCGATTTATTAATGGGTTAAAACCATTTCTCCATCGAGTATTAGTATCACAATCCTTCTCATCGTACAAAGATATTGTCTCATGCGCTATCAAGACAGAAAAGAAATTGTCTATGTCTAACAAATTTAAAGTAAAGAAAGAGAAAAATAGATCTACTGAATACTCTATAAATAAAAATAAGGAGAATAAGGGAAATGTTGAATATCCATCATGCGGTAAATGTGGGAAGAAACACCCTGGTACTTTCTTGAAGGGAATGGGAGTCTGTTACAAGTGTGGTGAGAAATGCCACCAATCTAGTAATTTCAAGGGGTAGAAAGAGGCTGTTGAATGATACAATTATAGAGAAAAGGGTCATTATGAAAATGAATTTCCTAACCACCAAGGTAACTTACCTAATAAAAGGCCAAGGGAGCTAGGCCAAGCATATGCAATCTCTACTGCTGAGATTGAAGCTCCAAAAGATGTGGTGGAAGGTAATTAAATGGTTTCCTCAAGTTTAGCCAATGCTTTATCTAATTTTGGATCTTTTCATTGTTTCATATCTTCCCATTTTTCTAATAAAATTAGATATTTTTAATTTGAAATAAAAAGGGAGTTTTCGGTCAAAACTCCTAAGGGAAGTATCATCAAAATAATGTTTTGTGAATCAGATCCCATTAGTGCATATAAATGTTTTTATCTACTGATATCATCATCATACCCATTATTAAATTAAATATAATCCTTCGAATGGATTGTATTTCAGACCATGATGCGAAAATTTATTGTAAGAAGAAGGATGTTACAATTTTCGATGATGATAAAGAGTACCTTATCTATAGAGAAAAAATTTCACCACCTAATTCTTATCTAGATCCACCCCCAGTAACTCTATTAAATTATATTATTGGGGAGTAAGAGAATGAAATAAATATGGGTGAGGAAAAAAAATTCTTTAATAGAGGATGTACCTATTGTGGAAGAATATATTTATGTGTTTCTAGAGGATTTAGCAAGACATCCTCTAGAACAAGAAATTTAGTTTTCCATTGATTTAATTCCTGGTTCAAGGCCCATAACAAAAAACCCCTTATAGAATGGACACAATGGAATTAGTGGAACTAAATAAACAACTACAGGAATTGAGTAATAAGGTATTTATTCACCCTAGTGTTTCTCCATGGGAAGCCCCTATCCTATTTGTTAATAAGAAAGACTAATCTATGAGGTTGTGTATTGACTATAGAGAGATCAATGCTATAACAATAAAGAACAATCATCCCCTACTTCGCATTGATGATTTATTCGATCAAATTCATGGAGCTCAATATTTATCAAAGACTGAACTTCGATCTGGATATCATCAATTCTGTGTGAAGAAGGAAGACATTCCAAAAACTGCATTTCAAACCAGGTACGAGCATTACGAGTTTACATTAATGCCTTTTGGATTTACTAATGCACCCTCTGTCTTCATGGATCTAATGAATAAAGTTTTCAAGGAATATATTGATGAATTTGTTGTTGTATTTTTTGATGATATCTTGGTATACTCCAAAATCTATGAAGATCATTAAAATTACTTGCACATTATTCTAAGGATAGAATATAGGTTGATCCTTCAAAGACCATGTCAATCCAAGAATGTCCAGCACCGATGAGTACAACTGATGTACATAGTTTTATTGGTTTAGCAGGTTATTATAGACATTTCATCCAGAATGTTTCCCATTTGGAAAACACATTAACCAAGATCACACTTAAAGGGGTGTTGACGCTCCTTTCCGTCACAGAGTCTAACGACTGAAAAAAGGGAAATACCTTAGTCCAAAGTGATTCATCCTTTTAAGAAACATCAAAAATCGACAAAGGGATGAACAAGGAGAACATTTCCCATAGGCCGCGCAAGTTCCCTCATGGTCGCGCAAGTACATTTGTGCACCGCCTAGTGGTCGTTCAAGTCTACTTGCGCGACGCCTTATGGTCGTGCAAGTGACTTGCGCGACCTAATTGATAACTACCCGGTAACAGCCCGGGGTCTTCTCCTGCCTATAAATAGACCCTGTGGGCCCCCCATTCATGAGGATCTTTTTTTCAGAAACTCGGATTGAAGGTCCCGACGCCCAAGTATCTTCTCAAAGCTTCCGGAACACTTCTAAGGTAATTTCTTACCTAGAACGGAAGATCTAAAGAGAGGGAGGAAGGCCTAAGTGTTGAAACTCATCAACACTTGCGCGCCTGAGTGGCCAGCTTTTAAGGGAAGTGGTCACACTTGCGCACCGCCTTACTCCTTCGATAGAATTTGCACATCCCTTTTTTGTAAGAACCTCAAGAGGATTTTAAAGGCTGTAATGAAGAGTCGCTCAAGTATCTCAAATGCTGGTTGAATATCGCGCAAGTATCCACCATGTCGTGCAGGTATACCTGCGCGACCAATACTTGCACGCCGACGCAATACTTGCGCGCCTTCCAAGACTTGTGCGCCCCTTCCTTTTTGGGTGCCTTTCTTGCCCATTCCACCCCTCTTATGCCATTACACCTTTCCTTTTTCAAGATTTAGTCTTCAAGACACTCTTCAAATCCATTTATGGCATGATTTCTTGATTTGACACTACTAAAAAAAGGCCATTAGAGACCGCCATTGGCGGTCGCTTCTGCGCTGTCGCTATAGGTCTTTAGTGACCGCCAATGGCAGTCGCTATAGGTGGCCCAAATGCCGCCGTAAGCGACCGCCTGGCGGTCGCTGTAGGCTGACTCGTGGGCACCATTAGCGACAGCCATTGGTGGTCGCTAATACTGCCCGAACGACAGGCTAGAGCGACCGCCAATGGCAGTCGCTAATGCTGCCTGGCAGGCAGGCTATAGCAACCGCCAGAGGCGGTCGCTAAACTTGAAAAAAAAAATTTAAAAAAAATTCATACCATAATAAATATATATATATATTTATTTATTAAATCAAATATTTATATATAAAAAATAATGAAAATATTGATATATATAATATTAAATAAAGTATGTATATTTATTTATTAAATAATATATATATATATATATATATTAATGAAAATATTTATATATGTAATATTAAATAAAATATTTTTCATTTTTTAAATAAAATGTACAAATTGTGTTTTTTTCTTCACGGTGGAAAAGCCGACATAAAACAAAGGTAACAATCATAAAAAATGGAAAACAATTAAGCGCGCGCAACACTTAAAGTACGCATAATGAGCCCGACCGCGCAGACCGCACGTCCGATTGGCATGCCGTCTATGCGTACACATCACGAATAATAATTAGATTGTTTCCCTGTGATTTCAGGTCAATCCGATGTGGTCCGCTATGATTTTGAGCGTGAGACGACCGTTTTGGCCGTTTATGACACCGGAACGGCGTTCTCGGTCACCGCGGGCACACGGTGCGGCCGATTGACGTTCCGTCTGCTCGACCATGTAAAAATTTACTCACCCTTTGATGTCGTCTGATTTCAGGTCATTCGGACCTCTTTCGGCCCATTTGGACCCCCCACGCGCGTTTATCAAGCGCGCGCAACACTTAAAGAACGCATAATGAGCCCTACCGCGCAGACCGCACGTCTGATTGACGTGCCGTCTGCGCTTACACGTCACGAATAATAATTAGATTGTTTCCCAGTGATTTCAGGTCAATCTGATGTCGTCCGCTATGACCTTTACCGTCAGACGCCCGTTTTGGCCATTTATGACACCGGAAATACGTTTCTGGTCACCACGGTCATACGAGACATCCGATTGATGTGAAGTCTTCTCAAACACGTCACAATTCACTCACCCTTTGATGTCGTCTGATTTCAGGCCATTCGGACCTCATTCGGCCCATTTTGACCACCCAATGCGCCATTTCAGCTCGCGCCGAGCTGCTGAAAACGACACATTCAGTCGTGCCGCGAGCACCGCACGTCCGATGGACGTTCCGCCTCCTCCTGAATCTCAGGAATAATATTCCTATCGTTCTCGTGCAGTTTCAGGTCTTTCGGAGCACGTTTTCTCCGAATTCGACCGCCGCACGCCGTTTTGGTGTTTTATGGCTCCGGAAACGCGTTTCCGGCCGCCACGGTCAAACGGAACCTCCAATTGACGTTCCGTCTGCCCGAAAATTTCAAAATTCACGCAACGGATGTTGGCGTGCAGTTTCGTGGCATTCGGAGGTTGTTCGGGTGGTTTTGACCCCCCAACGCGCCATTTCAACGCGCGTCGAGCTGCTGAAAACGACGCATTCGGTCGTGCCATGCGCACCGCACGTCCGATGGACGTGCCTCCTCCTCCTGCATCTCAGGAATAATATTTCTATCATTCTCGTACGGTTTCAGGTTGTTCGAAACACGTTTGCTGCGAATTCGACCGCCGCACGCCGTTTTGGTGTTTTATGGCTCCTGAAACGTGTTTCCGGCCGCCGCGGTCAAACGGCACCTCCAAATGACGTGGCGTCTGCCCGAACATTTCAAAATTCACCCACCGGCTGTTGTCGTGCGGTTTCGTGGCATTCGGAGGTCGTTCAGGTGGTTTTGACCCCCCAACGCGCTATTTCAGCGCGCACCGCGCTGTTGAAAACGACGCATTCGGTCGTGCCGAGCGTACCGCACGTCCGATGGACGTGCCGCCTCCTCTTGCATCTCAGGAATAATATTCCTATCGTTCTTGTGCGGTTTCAGGTTTTTCGGAGCACGTTTGCTCCGAATTCGACCGCCGCACGCCGTTTTGGTGTTCTATGGCGCCGGAAACGCATTTCTGGCCGCCACGGTCAAATGGTACCTCCAAATGAAATGCTGTCTACCCGACCATTTCAAAATTCACGCACCAGCTGTTGTCGTGCGGTTTCGTGGCATTCGGAGGTCGTTCGGGTGGTTTTGACCCCCCAACGCGTCATTTCAGCGCGCGCCGTGCTGCTGAAAACGACACATTCAGTCGTGCTGAGCGCACCGCACGTCCGATGGACGTACCGCCTCCTCCTGCATCTCAGGAAAAATACTCCTATCGTTCTCATGTGGTTTCCGGTCGTTCGGAGCACGTTTGCTTTGAATTCGACCGTCGCACGCCATATTGGTGTTCTATGGCGCCGGAAACGCGTTTCACGTGCTGTCTGCCCGACCATTTTTCACAATTCACGCACCGGCTGTTGTCGTGCGGTTTCCTGGCATTCGGAGGTCATTTGGGTGGTTTTGACCCCCAACGCTCCATTTCAGCGCGCGCCGCGCTGCTGAAAACGACGCATTCGGTCGTGCCGCGCGCACCGCACATCCGATGGACGTTCCGCCCCCTCCTGCATCTCAGGAATAATATTCCTATCGTTCTTGTGCAGTTTAAGGTCGTTCGGAGCACGTTTTCTCTGAATTCGACCGCCGCACGCCGTTTTGGTGTTTTATGGCGCCGGAAACGCGTTTCCAGCCGCCGCGGTCAAACGGCACCTCCGATTGATGTGTCGTTTGCCCGACTATTTTACAATTCACGCACCGGCTGTTGTCGTGCGGTTTTGTGGCATTCGAAGGTCGTTCGGGTGGTTTTGACCCCCCAACGCGCCATTTCAGCGCGCGCCGCACTGCTGAAAACGACGCCTTCGGTCGTGCCGCGCGCACCGCACGTCCGATGGACGTGTCGCCTCCTCTTGCATCTCTGGAATAATATTCATATCGTTCTTGTGCGGTTTCAGGTCGTTTAAAACACGTTTGCTCCGAATTCGACCGCCGCACGCCGTTTTGGTGTTTTATGGCTCCGGAAACGCGTTTCCGGCCGCCGCGGTCAAACGCCACCTATGATTGACGTTCCGTCTACCCGACCATTTTACAATTCACGCAACAGATGTTGTCGTACGGTTTCGTGGCATTCGGAGGTCGTTTGGGTGGTTTTGACCCTCCAACGCGCCATTTCAGCGCGCACGGAGCTGCTGAAAATGACGCATTCAGTCGTACCGCGCGCACCGCATGTCCGATGGACGTGCCGCCTCCTCCTGCATCTCAGGAATAATATTCCTATCGTTCTCGTGCGGTTTCAGGTTTTTCGGAGCACGTTTGCTCTAAATTCGACTGTCGCACGCCGTTTTGGTGTTCTGTGGCGCCACAAACGCGTTTCCAGCCGCTGCGGTCAAAAGGAACCTCCAAATGACGTGCCGTCTGCCCGACCATTTCACAATTCACACACCGGCTGTTGTCGTGAGGTTTCGTGGCATTCGAAGGTCGTTCGGGTGGTTTTGACCCCCCAACGCGCCATTTCAGCGCGCGCTGAGTTGCTGAAAACGACGCATTCGATCGTGCCGCGCGCACCGCACGTCCGATGGACGTACCGCCTCCTCCGGCATCTCAGGAATAATATTCATGTCGTTCTCGTGCAGTTTCAGGTAGTTCGGAGCACGTTTGCTCTGAATTCGACCGTCGCACACCGTTTTGGTGTTCTACGGCGCCGGAAACGCGTTTCCGGCCGCCGCGGTCAAACGGAACCTCCGATTGACGTGCCGTCTGCCCGAACATTTCAGAATTCACGCAGCGGATGTTGTCGTGCGGTTTCATGGCATTCGGAGGTCGTTCGGGTGGTTTGGACCCCCCAACGCGCCATTTCAGCGCGCGCCGCGCTGCTGAAAACGTCGCATTCGGTCGTGCCGCGAGCACCGCATGTCCGATGGACGTGCCTCCTCCTCCTTCATCTCAGGAATAATATTCCTATCGTTCTCGTGCGGTTTCAGGTCTTTCGGAGCACGTTTGCTCCAAATTCGACCACTGCACGCCGTTTTGGTGTTTTATGGCTCCGGAAACGCATTTCTGGCCTCCGTGGTCAAATAGCACCTCCAAATGACGTGCCGTCTGCCCGAACATTTCACAATTCACGCACCGGCTGTTGCCGTGCGGTTTCGTGGCATTCGGAGGTCGTTCGGGTGGTTTTGACCCCCCCCCCCCCAACGCACCATTTCAGCACGCGCCGCGCTGCTGAAAACGACGCATTCTGTCGTGTCGCGCGCACCGCACGTCCGATGGACGTGCTGCCTCCTCCTGCATCTCAGGAATAATATTTCTATCATTCTCATTCGGTTTCAGGTCGTTCGGAGCACGTTTGCTCTGAATTCGACCGCCGCACGCCGTTTTGGTGTTCTATGGCGCCGGAAACGTGTTTCCGACCGCCGCGGTCAAACGGAACCTTTGATTGATATGCCGTCTGCCCGACCATTTCAGAATTCACGCAACGGATGTTGTTGTGCAGTTTGGTGGCATTTGGAGGTCATTCGGGTGGTTTTGACCCCCCCCCCCCCCCAACGAGCCATTTCAGCGCACGCCGCGCTGCTAAAAACGACGCATTCGGTCGTGCCGTGAGCACCGCATGTCCGATGTACATGACGCCACCTACTGTATCTCAGGAATAATATTCTTATCATTCTCATGCGGTTTAAGGTCTTTCAGAGCACGTTTGCTCTGAATTCGACCGCCACACGCCGTTTTGGGGTTTTATGGCTCCAGAAACGCGTTTCCGGCCTCTGCGGTCAAACGGCACCTCCAAATGACGTGTCGTCTGCCCGACCATTTCAAAATTCATGCACCAGCTGTTGTCGTGCGGTTTCGTGGCATTCGGAGGTCGTTCGGGTGGTTTTGACCCCCCAACGCGCCATTTCAGCGCGCGCCGAGCTGCTGAAAACGACGCATTCGGTCGTGCCGCGCGCATTGCACGTCCGATGGACGTGCTGCCTCCTCCTGCATCTCAAAAATAATATTTCTATCGTTATCGTGCGGTTTCAGGTTTTTCGGAGCACGTTTTCTCTGAATTGGACCGCCGCACGCCGTTTTGGTGTTCTATGGCGCCGGAAACGCGTTTCCGGCCGCCGCGGTCAAACAGCTCCTCCGATTGACGTGTCGTCTGCCCGACCATTTCAGAATTCATGCACCGGCTGTTTTCGTGCGGTTTTGTGGCATTCAGAGGTCGTTCGGGTGGTTTTGACCCCCCAACGCGCCATTTCAGCGCGCGCCGAGATGCTGAAAACGACGCATTCAGTCGTGCCGCGCGCACCGCACGTCTGATGGACGTTCCGCCTCCTCCTGCATCTCAGGAATAATATTCCTATCATTCTCGTGTGGTTTCAGGTCGTTCGGAGCACGTTTGCTCTGAATTCGACTGCCACACGCCGTTTTGGTGTTCTATGGCACCAGAAACGCATTTCCGGCCACCACGGTCAAAAGACACCTACGATTGACGTGTCGTCTACCCGACCATTTCAGAATTCACGCAACGGATGTTTTCGTGCGGTTTCGTGGCATTCGGAGGTCGTTCGGGTGGTTTTGACCCCCCAACGCGCCATTTCAGCGCGCGCCGCGCTGCTGAAAACGACGCATTCTGTCGTGCCGTGAGCACCGCACGTCCAATGGACGTGCCGCCTCCTCCTGCATCTCAGAAATAATATTCCTATCGTTCTCGTGCGGTTTCAGGTCTTTCAGAGCACGTTTTCTCCGAATTCGACCGTCGCACGCCGTTTTGGTGTTTTATGGCTCCGGAAAGGCGTTTCCGGCCTCCGTGGTCAAACGACACCTCCAAATGACGTGCCGTCTGCCCGAACATTTCACAATTCACGCACCAGTTGTTGTCGTGCAGTTTCGTGGCATTCGGAGGTCGTTCGGGTGGTTTTGACCCCCCCAACGCGTCATTTCAGCGCGCGCCGCGCTGCTAAAAACGACACATTCAGTTATGCCGCGCGCACCGCACATTCTATGGATGTGCCGCCTCCTCCTGCATCTCAGGAATAATATTCCTATCGTTATCGTGCAGTTTCAGGTCGTTCGGAGCACGTTTGCTCTGAATTCGACCGCCGCACGCCGTTTTGGTGTTCTATGGCGTCGGAAACGCGTTACCGGCCGCTGCGGTCAAACGACACCTCTGATTGACGTTCCGTCTACCCGACCATTTCATAATTCACGCAACGGATGTTTTCGTGCGATTTCGCAGCATTCAGAGGTCGTTCGGGTGGTTTTGACCCCCCAACGCGCCATTTCAGCGCGCGCCGCGCTGCTGAAAACGACGCATTCTGTCGTGCCGCGAGCACCGCACGTCCGATGGACGTGCCGCCTCCTCCTGCATCTCAGGAATAATATTCCTATCGTTATCGGGCGGTTTCAGGTCTTTCGAAGCACGTTTTCTCCGAATTCGGCCGTTGCACACCGTTTTGGTGTTTTATGGCTCTAGAAACGCGTTTCCGGCCTTCGCGGTCAAACGACACCTCCAAATGACGTGCTGTCTGCCTAAGCATTTTACAATTCACACACCAACTGTTGTCGTGCGGTTTCGTGGAATTCGGAGGTCGTTTGGGTGGTTTTGACCCCCCAACATGCCATTTCAGCGCAGGCCGAGCTGCTGAAAACGACGCATTCAGTCGTGCCGCATGCACCGCATGTCCGATGGACGTGCCGCCTCCTCCTGCATCTCAGGAATAATATTACTATCGTTCTCGTGCGGTTTCAGGTTTTTCGGAGCACGTTTGCTCTGAATTGGACCGCCGCACGCCGTTTTGGTGTTCTATGGCGCTGGAAACGCGTTTCCGGCATCCGCGGTCAAACGACACCTCCGATTGACGTGCCGTTTGCCCGACCAATTCAGAATTCACGCAACGGATGTTGTCGTGCGGTTTCGTGGCATTTGGAGGTCGTTCCGGTGGTTTTGACCCCCCAACGCACCGTTTCTGCGTGCGCCGCGCTGCTGAAAACGACACATTCGGGGGTGCGGGGGACTGTACGGGGCTGCGGGGGGGGGGGGGGGGGGTGGGGGGGGGGGGCTGTACGGGGTTGCGGGGGGGCTGTCTGGGGGTGCGGGGGGGGGGGGGGGGGGGGGGCTGTACGGGGGTGCGGGGGGGCTGTACCGGGGGGTGAGGGGGGCTGTACGGGGGTGCGGGGGGGCTATACGGGGGTGCGGGGGGCTGTACGGGGGTGCGGGGGGGCTGTCCGGGGGGTGCGGGGGGGCTGTACGGGGGTGCGGGGGGCTGTCCGGGGGTGCGGGGGGTTGTACGGGTGTGCGTGGGGGGGGGGGGGGGGGGCTGTCCGGGGGTGCGGGGGGCTGTATGGGGGTGCGAGGGGGTTGTACGGGGGTGCGGGGAGGGCAGTCCGGGGGGGTGCGGGGGGGCTGTACAGGGGTGCGGGGGGGGGGGGGGGGGGGGGCTGTACGGGGGGTGAGGGGGGGCTGTCCAGGGGGTGCGGGGGGCTGTCCGGGGGTGCGGGGGGGGGGGGGGGGGGGGGGGGCTGTACGGGGGTGCGGGGGGGCTGTACGGGGGTGCGGGGGGGTGTACGGGGGTGCGGGGGGCTGTACGGGGGTGTGGGGGGTTGTACGTGTGTGCGGGGGGGGGGGGGGGGGGGGGGGGGTTGTCCGTGGGTGCGCGGGGCTGTACGGGGGTGCGGGGGGGGGGGGTGTATGGGGGTGCGGGGGGGCTGTCCGGGGGGGTGCGGGGGGGGGGGGGGGCTGTACGGGAGTGCGGGGGCTGTACGGGGGTGCGGGGGGGCTGTCCGGGGGTGCGAGGGGTTGTACGGTTGTGCGGGGGGCTGTTCGGGGGTGCCGGGGGGGGCTGTACGGGGGTGCAGGGGGTTAGAGTTTTTAAATGCATGCCTTAGATAATATTAGCTATCATATAATAAACAAAAAAGAAAGAAATTATAAGTACACAACCTTCTAATTTAAATTAAATGAATACATACAGTACGTCAATGTCAACCCCACCAGTAAAAACAAAAAACATATCTCGTGAATATATGATGCGTCACGCGTTGTCATCAATGCTACCTTCTTCTGGTGGGCCAGGGGCCTACAAAAAATAAACATTATAAATATTTTAATAACAAAAATAATTTAAATTAAATAAATAAATACAGTATATACCTGCGTCGTATGATCCCCTACACCATCAGCTCGACGCACATATTCCCGCAGTGCTCTAACCTCAGCTGTCAATTGCGCATTTGCCTCCTCGGAAGAGCGCAGCCGTGCCTCAAAATCTGACATCTGCTGTGTCTTATGAGCAACAGCAGGACCGACAACCGCAGTGCGTGACACTACAGAACGAGGAATCCCTGCTCTATAGGTCAAACTATAGCCATGCCCGTCCCGACCGACAATGCGATGAAAGATCTCATCCCGTCGCATGGGAAGCTGTCGCTGGTCCTCTGGCCGATGTTCTAACTCAGCTTCAAATTGAGCTTGTGAAATATTTAAATATATATAATTATATATATATATATATATATTAATATATAGATTTATGTAATTATTGGTAAGTACAGACACTTACTATCAATGTTGCAACCTCTAGATCATTGCGATAACGTGTCCTCATCCACACCGACATTTTATCAGTTGCTGCACCTTGCTCTCGCAACTGTATATTAAAAGAATATAAACACAAAACCATATTAATTAAAAAATTAAAAAATTAATAATATATACCTCATGTCGGATCTGAGACACGTGACGAGTCCTGAGCCTATGAGGTGGTCCCTGCAACGCTCGATTCTCAGAATGGCGTGTTGACACCTCCTACATTCAATTCATTCAAATTTCAAACAAATCACATATTCTTGAAAATATATATACACAAAAATAATTATTATACAAACCTCAACACCCTCAGTAGACCAATATGCAACCAAGTCACGCCACTGAGCCGGGAGGACACCTCTCGGGACTTTTTCCAAAATGTCTATGGCACCCACATTTGGTACCCAGTGGCCCCTCTTCACGTTGCCTTTATAATCTTTCCACATCTTACGACCTTTTCTCATACACATGGGCTGAAACTCTTCAGGGCATACATTCAAATTTTGCTATAAAGAAAATAATCAAACATATTAGTATTCTTTATACATAGAAAATAAAGTAAAATGATTTTCTTACCTGAACCTCCCTCCATAGACGATCTAATGTGTCCTGAGGGATAGAAGCCTAGTCACGCGTGGTCAATGGAAATCGAAGTGGTTCACGTATGATATGACCCAGCTGATGAATAAATTCTGGGACATTCGGTCCCACAGGATGAAAAAACCTCATCAAATGAAACATCTATCGTCGTGTCGGAATTCCATGATAATATGCCACGACCAGGGCCTCTCCTGCGAGAGGAAGAAGCAGTCGAGTCTGATCCTGTTGAAAACAATTTTATATATAAATTAAAAAATGTTATATATATATATGTATGTATGTCAATTACATAAAAAATATAGACAATGACATTCAAACATACCTCGACCCTGAGACGTAGATGCCTCAGATAGATGATGTGGATCTTCTGCCTCTTCCCCTGACATGTCTGCAGTCATAGAAAACATCAGTAATGAGTCCAAAGTGTTTAAAAGATAAATTGGATTGTTCTTAAAAAATCAAACTTGTAAAACTGTTAATCAAACAAAAAATGGATTGAATAATTAGTTGTGAATTAATTTTAAAAAATCAGAAAGTTAACAAAATAGATATACAAATTATGTACAAAACCAGTCAATGCATAGCCAAATTTCAGATAGAACTAATAAAAATTCAAGCAGCACATGAATCAGATGAATAATACCTCAAAGGGATGATACACCGACCATAACATCAATAAATCAAGAGTAAAAACAACCTAAATATTCATGATTGAATTAAAACTTACAAAAGTGAGGATTAAAACTTATAAAGATTTATAAAATGATTAGATAATTTATGATATCCTAGGACATTCTACTGAATAGCGGGAAAACAATTATACCTTTCATTAAGCATGCAAATTGACCGTTTCTCCTTCAACAGCTGCTCTGACCCAATAAATATCTTCTTCACATTGAACTACGGTATGTTGATCAAGTTGTTGGTAAACAAACAGAACAATCTCGGGTTCATCTTCTTCAAATAAAAACACTCCTCGCCGAGACATTTTGACAAAAACTTGCCAACTTGGATCCGAAGGCAAAGTAACGAAGAATACTTGTTCCGCTTGTGATGTCAAAATGAAAGGTTCATTCTCAACTCATTCATTATTTCTGTATAACATATAGTTAAAATTCACCAATGAAAACTGATATTGATCGACTTTACATCCACGCACTGGATCAACCCAATTACACTTTAACAATATGTACTTCAAACCGTGTGTGTATACAACTTCAATAATGTCTATCAATTGACCATAGTAATAACCAGAATCGACAAAGGGACAACCGATGCCACTGTTTTGTGTTGCTCGTTTGTTGTCAACATCTTTAATGCGAAATCGAAAACCATTAGCATCAATAGCTTTATAACGACGATTCGTTATAGATGGACCCTCAGCCAATTGGATAAATACTTCAGGTAGCGTGGGGTCCCCTAACTCCCCCAGCTTACGAACCTACATAATTTATAAAAATCAATACTGATATATGCAGAAAGAATTAGTATAATACGTCACTCATAATGAAAATCAATTTATACATACATAATCCTTGAACCAATCATGAAATGACGCATAATGAGATTGTTGAATTTGCAACTCAGTTGCACGATGCATCACTTCTTTTATCTCATTAATGTGTTTCCTGCAAATGATAACGCGATGTTTAAAATATCATCTTATGCAAACAAAACATGTAAAAGTTATACAAGCACATTGATAAGATACTTACTGCATTAATGGTGCAACTGATGGAGTATTGAACAAGATATATCGATGTGCTTGTATCCACTCGATGTTGTCCATATCAAATGTGGTTCCTTCTCCAACTGGACCATCATGAATTTGAGAGGGATTATCTAATTTTGTTTCAACATCCGTAAGATATTATGCACAAAAGGTAGTACACTCATCCATCAAATAAACATTGGCTATTGATGCCTCTGGATGAGCTCTGTTGCGTACAAATCTTTTCAATGTACTCAAATACCGTTCAATAGGATACATCCACCTAAATTGCACTAGACCAGCAGCCATTACTTCATCAGTTAGGTGCACTGTCAAGTGGACCATAACATCGAAAAAAGAGGGGGGGGGGGGAAGTTTCTCAAAGTGACAAAGCGTAAGTACAATTCGGTCCTACAAACTTTTTAAATCACTCATTCGTTGATTTCTTAAACAAAGATGTCTAAAAAAATTACTCATCTCAATCAAGGGCTGAACAACATTGGGGGATTAAAAATCACAAATTGCGATTGGAATCAACTGCTGAAGTAATATGTGATTGTCATGACTTTTCAACCCTTGCAATGTCTTGCTCGTCAGATTCACACACTTTGAAATATTAGAAGAATAACCATCAGGCACCTTGACCACCTTAAAAATGGAAAGAAATGTTTATTTCTCCTCTGTAGTCATCGTATACTGTGCAGCAGACATATATGCCTTGTTTCCCTCAGCTAACTGTAAATGCAACTGTTTCCTTAAACCCATTTCTTCCAAATCACGGCGTGCATTAACATGGTCCTTTGATTTTCCACTGACACATAAAATGGTCCACAATATATTATCAATTTTTTTTAAATGTGCATGACATCCAAATTATGCCTCATAATGTTAGTTTTCCAATACGGAAGACTATAAAAAATACTTTTCTTTTTCCAATTGTGACTGCGCTGCCTACCCGCAGCACAAATATTACGTACTGGAGGAGCCACCAAATCCTGAATTTCATATACCGTGTGGATGTTTTCTTCTTCAATCTGTGATAACATTTCGACTCCTGTCATGATCTTTGGTGCTGGGCTGAACTCTCTAGAACCATCAAATGTCACTCTGTCCTTTCTGAATCTATGCTGAGGAGGGAGAAAACGCCTGTGACCCATGTATGCCCATTTTTTGGAATGTTTAAGCCATACAGATTTTTTACTTTTATTGCAACAAGGGAAATCAAATTCCCCTTTCGTACTCCAGCCTGATAAATTTTCATAAGCTGGGAAGTCATTGATTGTCCATAATAAAGTAGCATGCAGTTTGAACATTTCATTCGTTTCGCAGTCATAAGCCATCACACCATCGCCCCAAAATTCATTCAACTCATCAATCAATGGCTGAAGGTAAACATCAATCTTATCCCCCAGACTTTTAGGTCCATCAATAAGAGTGGAAAGTAATATAAATTGTTGCTTCATACAAAGCCACAGAGGAAGATTATATGGTACCAACACCACGGGCCATGTGCTATGAGTTTCACCAACGATAGACTTGAATGGATTGAAACCATCTGCTGCCAATCCTAATCGGACATTATGAACATCTTTAGCAAAGTCAGGATGTCTCTTATCAAATTCCTTCCATGCATGAGAGTCTGCCGGGTGGGTTAACATATCACTTTCATGAACTCTTTCTACATGCCATCTCATTAAATTAGAAACTTTAGATGACATAAAAAATCTTTTCAACCTGGGTTTATGGGGAAAGTAACGCATTTGCTTTACGACAATCGGTTTCCCCTGTATCGCAATCTGACTTTGGTGAGTATTATTTCCCCTGTTCTCTTTCCACCTGGAAGCACCACAAACCGTACAAATATCCAAATGGGCAGTTTCTTTTCTAAACAACATACAGTTGTTTGCACATGCATCTATGGTCTCATATGTAAAACCTAAGTTCTCTGTCAACTTACGAGCATAGTAATATGACTCAGGAATATTAGCGTTGACAGGAAGAACTTTTTTCAATAAAACCAAAAGCATGTCAAATGATGTGTCTTCCCAATTATTCAAAGTCTTCAAATGCAACAACTCCACAATAAACGAGAGTTTATTGTAAGAAGTACATCCAGGATATAATTCTGTTTTCGCATCATCAAGTGCTTCATAAAACCTCCTCGAATCACGATCTGCACCAAAGAGAAGATTTATCTCACCGGTCTCAAGATTATGGATGTCAATGCCTTCAGGATCAAACCCACGTACCATTTTAGTAATCATTTCATGCATTGGATCAGTCATCCTTGCATCAACATCAATCTAAGATGCATCTGTATTTTGACAACGAACATATTCTTCTCCATGATGAGTCCAACACTTATAATTTTTTAGAAATCCATTAAAGAAAAGGTGCTCCCTCACAGTATCTCGTGTGAATTGATATCTGTTAGCACATTTTCTATATGGAAAACTAATATAGTCACTTCCAAATCCTCTCGTGAAGTCCATAAACTGCATAATTCCATTGAAATACTCTCTAGAAGTTTGATTTGGAAGATCAATCCAACTCTTATCAATAATAAAATCCCTATAACAAACATTTACATAAGACTTATTACATTTTCATTTTTTATATCAAATATATTTAAAATAAATACTAACTAATTGTTTGTAAACCATTTATAAAATAATAATGTAAGTGAAAGCCCATGTCATACCTGATTGCGCTACAAACCTGGAAGGGAGGGGAGCCGACGGCGGTGCTTTGAGGGAGAAGAGCGGTGGGGAGCCGGAGCCGGAGCTGGTGCGGCGAGGGAGGGGACGGTGAAGGAGGGGACGGGTGGCGGTGGTGCGGCGAGGGAGGGGATGAAGACGAATGGGACGGGGGTTGGCGGGTTGCAGGGGGGGTATTCGGGGTGCTGGGGGGAGGGAAGAGGGGGCAGAGGGCCGAGGGCAGAGGTCGAAGGCCGGAGGGGCTGGAGGCCGAAGGCCGGAGGGCTTCCGGAGGGCTCCCGAGGGCTTCCGGGCTGCCGGAGGTGGGTGGCGGGAGGCCGCAGGGCGGCCGGAGCCGGAGGGCGGGGCCGGCGGAGGGCGGCCAGAGGGATGCCGGGCTGCCGGAGGCGGGTGGCAGGAGGCTCGAGGGCAGCGGGAGGCCGCAGGGCGTAGGGCGGCCGGAGCCGGAGGGCGGAGGACGGCCGGAGGAGGGCGGGCCGGCGGAGGGCGCTCGGAGGGCAGCCGGAGGGCGGCCGGAGGGCGGAGGGTGGCCGGCCGGCGGAGGGTGGGGCTGCGGAGGGCGGGCCGGCGGAGGGCGGGTCGGCGGAGGGCGGGATGGCGGAGGGCGGGCCAGCGGATGGCGGGCCGGCGGAGGGTGGGGTGCCGGGGAGGGCGCGCGGTGGCGGGGAGGGCGCGCGGCGGGGTGGGGGGGGGTGACGGGGGGGAAGGGTTCGGGGGGGGGGGGGGTGGCACGATCGAGTTGAGAGGGGGGGGGTGGCGGAAGCCCCTTATTTTTTTAGGAGGCTTAGCGACCGCCATTGGTGGTCGCTATCAGTAACAGGGCTCAAATGCCCTATTTTCTAGTAGTGTGACTTCCTTATCTGAAAGGAATTCTGTGGAATATCTCTCAAAACCTAGTAATTTAAATATCCTTATGTCACTAAATATGGAGAGTTCATTCATTCAACCTCATCCTTTAAAGATGAGAGAATCCTTAACCTGGGTCTCCTTTTTAGGAATAAGTCCCAGTCATAATTTTGGGCATCCTCTTTAAGAGTAAGCCCAAGTCCCTTAATTTTTGGGCATCCTTCTTAGGAGTAAGCCCCAAATCCTCTAATTTGGGATTCCTTTTCAGGAGTAAGCCCCAGTCTCAAATATGGGAATCCTCCTCAGGAGTAAGCCCCAAACCTTAATCCTTAACCTAGGTCTCCTTTTCAGGAATAAGTCCCAGTCATAATCATGGGCTTCCTTCTCTAGAGTAAGCCCCAAGTCCCCTAACCTGGGTCTCCTTTTCAGGAATAAGTCTCAGTCCTAAATCTTGGGCTTCCTTTTTCAGGAATAAGCCCCAAGTCCCTTAAATTCTCTTTAACCAGTCCGAATTTATGTTTGATCTGGGATTCCTTCTCAGGAGTAAAACCCAGTTATCAATCCTCTCCTAATTTGGCATTCCTTTTCAGGAATAAGTCCCAAGTTAGAGTATTCAAATCTCCATGAAGCACATATTCCTTTATAGACCATGTTCCTGGATTTTCTCCCTAAAGTAAATCCTCTGGGCAGTTATACATACATAAGACCCAAACTATTTCTTATGATTGCATCTTTCCTGGCTCAATTGTCTATTTTATTACCAATACCTCTTGTTTCTCACTCCGAGCATGACTCACGTGAGCTTAGAGGGTAAAAGTAATTATGAAATCCTGCTTTGAGCCATCAATGATAAACATCATACTCTTTCACTCGAACTACGTGGGTTCTGATTCCTTTTCCAAAACAAAGGATATGTAGGTATTCCATCTATGGGTTCGATCCCAACTTTGAAATAATTCATGTCCTTCTGAATGACAATAAACTTCAAGTGCCCCACTGAGTGGCTTTAAAACCAGCCTGGTCATCATAATGACCAAGAGACTTTTATATGAATGTTTTGAAGGTTACCATTGACCAAGAATCTCTAAATAGATATAGATGATTCTCTATTGATGAAGAACCTCGAATACATATAAAAGATTCTCTAAATTTCTTACATATTTAATCATTGATTATCAAAACTAAAGGAAAATCTCATTTCATACTTGGTAATGTAATAAGGATTCATGAACATAACTTAAATCTATAAAGAGAGTCCCGGAATAGACAATAATTCCCCTCAAAAAGGTGTGATGAGTCCGACCTCCCATTCTCTCGACCAATGAAAATTCCTAAGCCTCATCAGTCCACAAGATAATGAGAGCCTACCTTTGGAAAGTAGGTCCAAATGGATATGGAATAATTGGATGTTTCTGGTTCTACAAACAAACCCGTTAGAAACCGATCGGAACGTTTGAATCTCCCATCCAGGAGGTCATCCCCAAATTCCGAGGGAAACAAAAAATGGTGAACCCGACGTGAATCCTTAACCAAGTTAAAATGATGTTTTACCTATTTGTTTATCCCCTATTTAAAACTCAATAAGAGGGCTAACAAAAACAATCATTGACATGTGTGCTCATACAAATGATGAAGTGGCTGAATTTTATCTTGACTACGTCTGTTATATCAAACAGGCACTCTATTCCAATATCTTCTGTATTTCCATAATGGCTGCTCTCAAATTCACATCTGTGAATACTGCTGATGCAAATACCACTACTGCTATTCCTACTGGATCGTCATCCGCTCTGAGGATGACATCACCTACTCAGCGTCTTCAACGCTGGGTATCAAATGTGATGGTTAAGTAGTACCGTCAACACAGTACCATCCCAACTTTGGAGGCTGACCGACATGAACTCCAAGTGAACAACTCACATAGGTCGTCCGAACAACGATGACCAGTGATCAAGAGGCAGGCGGTGCTGACTACTGTCTCCAACCGTTTCGGGTCGTTATCCCCGGAATGCAATTTCCATTCACACCCTTACTCTGAGGAAGTGAATGAGCAGGTCCCTCAGGGCCTTAATTCAAAAAGACAGGAGTCCTTCCCGAGGGCTCCCATCAACAATCGCCGCCAGACTCGTGTGGCAGTGCGCCCTCAACATGATGAGGGTACTGACTCCAGGCATTCAGCTCAGGTTCCTCAAACCCAAGCAGGCACGACGAACCGCCAGAGATGGAATTCGGTTAACAATGGGCAGGTTTTCATCCCTTCCATCTCTGGAGAAGTCCACCAACCTAACTTGGTGGCGAACAACGAGCAGGAACACACACCTGTGCATCTTAATTCTGCTGTCCAGCAGACTCGTCTGGCAGCATCACGCCAATCCCGCTAGGAAATTCCGGCGGAGTACTATAGGCAGGAACATACACCTGCTTATACATCATCAGTTAGTCAGCATGCTCTCCTGACTACATATGATGGATCTCGTCAACCGCGTTTGGCGAAGTGTAATCAGCAGGCACATACACCTACTAGTACTAATCATGCCTACCAACAGTCTCGCTTAGTAGCGCACGGAGAAGTCAGTCGGAAAGCTCCGACGACAAACAAGAGGCAGACTCAACTCTCTGCCTCCACACTTGAGTACTGTCAGGATTCAATGACAGGAAAAGGAGGACAGGAGCAGGCACATACACCTACTCCAAGCCCGGAATGGATGTATATCCTCGTTCCGGCGGCTGAAGTCACCAAGCATATTTTGTTAATGGTGAAAGAGTAGAAGAAAATTCCTGCTCATATTCTGGATGCATGCCAGGATATCATAACAGCTTCAGCATCATCTCAGGGAAAGACACATAAATCTATCCCTAGCAGTGGAGTGACACATCAGCGATTCACTCCGGAACAGACACACACATATGTTCCAGTCCAAGAGGGTTTTGGGGCATACTCCCCCATATCATACGGACAACCAAGTCAGGCACATACACCTGATTTGAGTTGAGGTCATCAGCCTAACCTGACCATCTTTCCTGATCAGGCACATACACCTTCTTAGAGTAACCACTTTCGTCAACAAGTGGTTTACAAAGTGAGTAATAAGGCATCTAAGAAAAAGATCCGCCCAGCACAGTCAGGAGATCAAAGGCCAATCTGTAACAAGTCCTTGATCGATGCTGGAGTTCTTGAAGCCCTCAGACATTTATCTGTTGAAATTCAAGATTATACACCCTCAGTTCCCAATAACGGGAACATTAATTCCGAAAGTCTTCAACAGACACATCCTCATGAAGGCTTGCTTCCTGAAAATTCGGTCAATCTTGAAGTTTCTTCTTCAGATGAGAGCCACAGGAACCCTCTGTGTGGTTAGAAGTCCAAGGAGCAAGAGATCTCATCTTTTGCGGTAACCCATTATGGTGGTCCTCCCCATGATGATGAATTTCGCTGCGAAAGTCCTCTCCGCAGTAGTGATTCACATTGCCTGGAAAATAATCCAGTGGACAATGTAGTGCCGAGAAAGCCCTCTTATCTTGAGGCACTTGAAAATGCGAAACCAGTCATGTCTGATGCTTTATCGCTAGCAAGTGAAACAATTTCTCAATCAGAAGATAGCCCAGGGTGTAGGTCATTCTCTGAACCACCCCTAAGTCATGCATCTTCTAGTTTGATCAATGATCTCTCTACCAATCTTGTTGAATCTGATGAAGCAACAAGGGAACACCAACTCTGGTCAAAACAGGTAGAAGAATCTTCATTTAATGATAAAGAGGAAATGCTAAACATGAGGAAAAAACTGGCGAAAAGTGAGGTACCAGTAATGTTTTGGCCTTTGGCTGACTCCCAGTATGATATTCCAAAGATGTTGATGGAAGATGGAGTCCATGATATTCGTCTCAGCATATGGAAAACTCTTTTTCAATTGAAGAAGAAGGTATTATCTTATGATGAATATGAAAATCATCTTAAGATAATAGAAGGGCTACAACATCAGATTGATTTGGCATATCTATCAGTCTCTCGGTATCTAAAGGCTGAAAAGCAACAGAGAACCCTTCAACGTTCATGCCTTGGCGCACTAAGAAAATTGCGTCAGTTAATTGCCAATGCTCCATCTAGTGTTTATATCAGAGGATGGGGTGTTCACGGAGCACTAAATTTCACAGTGCTTTCCAGTCAGCAAAGCCCGCCGAAAATGGTCTCATGCAATGTTATTTCCCATGGGAAGCTATAGTCAATGGGCTTTGTTCATAATCAAAAGCTTTCTCAAGAACATGCTTCAACTAGTTCCTCTCAAAATCAAGCATATAGAGAACCAATTGTTGAATGGATCCTACATCAAGCAGGCGAGAATATTGCAAAAGCCTCTCGTATGGAGCAAACACATCATTAAATGACAGAAGTTTCGGAAATCATCCAACGGTCTGTTAAACCAGGTGATAAAAGTGGATATAGGCTAATGCATCCAGCTAATTTTTAAACTAAGATTCGCAAGATCAAGAGAGCTTTTAAGAAGGTCTCAGACATATCATGTCAAGAGCCACCCCAGCTGGTCAGACTGGGGACTCCTTTAACCCAACCCTCAGAGTCAATAAATGGGATTCGAGGAGTTGAGCGAAAGCAGCAGGAACATCCCCAGTTCTCGGGACTGGGGACTCTTTCAAATCATCAATCCCCTTCTTAGAGAATATCGGTATTTTCTCTATTGGGGAAGAAGCCCCAAGAGGAACGAAGATCCAAATTATCCGGAGATTCCCTCCAAGTTATAGCTTGTCAAGAAGTTCCTAAAAGATTAAATCAACAAAAGGCAATGTCTCATCAAAGACATGAAAGAAGAAAATATCACAGAAATGTTGATAGAAGGGATGTGATGCATTATACATCAATCAATGTCATCAATGCCGTTGTTGCTAATCCACTAGAGGAGACTCACTCAGAGGACTCAGATGAAGAGCTTCCTTCTCAATAAAATGTATGCGCCGATACAAATGAAGAAGGTGTGCGTACACGAAGTCAAAGGATTACTCAGAACCTAGGTAATCCACTTCCTTCTCTCCAAAAAGTATCCAACAAAGGGAGGGGAAAGAATCAGGTTACATATCCTTCCTCTGGAGAAGGTCAATCACTCTCGTTTGAGCAAAGTTTTGCACAACAAGAGGAAGAAATGAAAGAATTAAGAAGGTTGAATGCAGAACTACTTCAGAGTAGTCTTCTTCTTAAGAATGCTGAAATCTGACAACCGAAGGAATTTGTTGCAGTTACTGAGATGGATCAAGAATATCCTCCTTTATCAGTACACCCTCAGAGGTCTAATCCTGTGGGTCATGTGCAACAACGGTTGGCAGTGCTTCCATCAGTTGCAGCACCAACCACCACGTCTGTCCAAGCTCCATTCATTACACCTACCCAAGACCAAATTCAACCTGATGTTTCTCAAAAGTTAATAACTACTATTGAGTCATTAATAGCTCAGTTAGAAACTATGGAAGGGAAACAGGCGCAAGTTCAACCAGAAAATAAAGTTTACCCTGAATGGGTAGATTCAATTTCTCCTCCATCTAGTTTTGGAAACTCTGTTTTCCCTACATTCAATGGATTAGGAGACCCTGAACAACATTTGACGCATTACGTGTCTTGTTGTGATCCTATGATGGGAACTCCAGAGCAGCAAGAAGCAGTGAAACTCAGATGCTTCGTGCGAACCTTGCAAGGACCAGCTTTTGTCTGGTATAAAAGCTTGCAATACCGGTCAATCATCGGATAGGAGGATCTTCGTCAAAAATTCCTTCTTCAGTTCAGCTCAACTTTGGCAAAAACAACAGTTTTCGATCTTACAAACTGCAAGCAAAGGGAGAATGAAAGAGTCTCTGATTTCATTGCTCGCTGGAAGGGATTAACGTAATCCATGAGTTTAGCACTCCCTCAGGAAGTGTTGTTGCCAATCTGTGTGGCAAATTTTTGTGACGAATTACGCACGCCATTGATCACTGTGAGATACACAGGAGGGTTTCGAGACCTTACTTCAATCGCTCAGCAGATTGAAGATTCCCTTATACAGGCTAAGGTTAAATCTCGTGTAATTCCATCAGCTCCAAGAAGGAGAATGGGTAAAGCAGAAACTGCTACAGTTATGCTTAAACAAGCACCTGTACCTATTTCTACTTCAAAAACTTCATCTTCTCGAAGGGCTCCACCTCCTGAACACCAACAACAAAGGCCGTTTCGTCCAAATGATCAAAGAGATCAACGAAGAAAACAATTTGAGGATTTGAAGAGTAAAACATACTCTTTCCGAAGTGAGCAAGTTCCTGGTTACTTCATTTCATCTCTGGAATATAATTTGGTTCAATTACCAGTGCCCAAGAGGCCAAACAAGGAAGGAGATGAAGACCATCCCAATTATTGTCCCTTTCATCAAATGTTGGGGCATCCCATCCAGGAGTGTTTTGTCTTTAAAGACCTCCTGCAAAAGATGGTCAACTTGGGACAAGTCAAGTTGAAAGGTTCTTCGACTCAGATAGCATGTGTTACTGCTACAGTTACAGAGGAGGAAGGAGAATGGCAAGAAGTCAAAAGCATAAATGCACAGAAGTATGATGATTGGATGGTCAGAAACACAATCAACCGGACTCATGCCATTTTGCGAACACAATTAAAGAAACCAATTGTGTCTTATTCCATGTATATTGCGGTAAAACCCTCTTCGTTAGAGGGAAAATCCTCAAAGAAACGGTTTGATTCAAAGAAGAAAAAAGAATCAGAAGAAGATGAGTATGTGTCAAAGCCTAAATTGTCTTTGAATCTGGCAGACATTATGCCATCTACTTCAAAACCACGGGCACCGCCCCATCAAACGGCACACCCTAAACAGGCTAGTCAGACAGAGTCTTTATTAGATGAAGAGTTAATCTTCGGTTCTGTTAATATGATTCAATTAACAGATCCATATGCCAGATTTTTTAAGAAGTATTTTGTATAAAATACAATGTATTCATTCATTGTCCCTACAACATGACAATAAACTGTGCGGCACCAGTTCGTCCTTGCTATATGACGTTAAACTATACAGCAACGGTCTAAGCATATGACCTTAAACTATTTGCACATACGTCCAACATGACGTTAAACTGTGTCACCTTCATCATCCTAGCTACATGACGCTAAACTGTACAAAAGTCCTTACATTCGTCCTACATGACATTAAACTGTATTTTGTTCCCGCAACATGACACTAAACTATGCAGCACCAGTTCGTCCTTGCTATATGACGTTAAAATATACAGCAACGGTCTAAGCATATGACCTTAAACTATTTGCAGATACGTCCAACCTGACGTTAAACTGTGTCACATTCATCATCCTAGCTACATGGCGCTAAACTGTACAAAAGTCCTTACATTCGTCCTACATGACATTAAACTGTATTATGTCCCCGCAACATGACACTAAACTGCACAGCACCAGTTCTTCCTTGCTATATGACGTTAAACTATACAGCAATGGTCCTGTATGACCTTAAACTGCAACTTCGTCCCACACTATGTTAAACTGTGAAAACGTTCCCTAAATGGTTCAGTATGACCTTAAACTGCAACTTCGTACCACACGAAGTTAAACTGTTAAAAAGTTCCCTAAATGGTCGAGTATGACCTTAGACTGCAACTAGGTCCTGTATGACCTTAAATTGCATAATCAACGGTCCATGCATATGACCCTAAACTATTTGCAAGTCCCTTACGTCCAGCAATACGTTAAACTGTGACATCCTAACTACATGACGCTAAACTATATAAAAGTCCCTTACGTCCGAAAAGACGTTAAACTACATAAACTGTAGAAAAAAATCCCCAATGTGTTCAACATGACGTTAAAATGGTGCACTCTTTTTTCCTCACTGCATGACATTAAACTACACAGTTCCCCCCTTTTGTCCAACATGACGTTAAACTATATTGTTCCCATCGTCCTAACTACATGATGCTAAACTGTACAGAAAGTTCATAATACGTCCTACATGACATTAAACTGTATTATTCCCCCGCAACATGACACTAAACTGTGCAGCACCAATTCATCCTTGCTATATGATGTTAAACTATACAGCAATGGTCCTGTATGACCTTAAAATGCAACTTCGTCCCACACGACGTTAAACTGTGAAAAAGTTCCCTAAATGGTCCAGTATGACCTTAGACTGCAACTAGGTCCAGTATGACCTTAAACTGCATCATCAACGGTCCATGAATATGACCCTAAACTATTTGCAAGTCCCTTACGTCCAGTAAGATGTTAAACTGTGACGTCATAACTACATGACGCTAAACTGTATAAAAGTCCCTTACATCCGGAAAGACGTTAAACTACATAATCATCAAAGGTCCTGTATGACCTTAAAATACACCACCATCCAGCATGACATTAAACTGCACCATCCACGGTCCAAGCATATGACCTTAAACTATTCGCACTTTCGTCCAACATGACGTTAAACTATGAAAAAAATCCCCAATGCGTCCAACATGACGTAAATGGTGTGTTATTTTGTCCTTACTGCATGACATTAAACTGCGTAGTCCCCCTTTCGTCCAACATGACGTTAAACTCTATTATCCTCATCGTCCTAACTACATGATGCTAAACTGTAAAAAAAATTCATGATACGTCCTACATGACATTAAACTGTATTTTGTCCCTGCTACATGACACTAAACTGTGCAGCACCAATAGTCCTAACTACAAGACTTTAAACTGCATAGTCCCTTTATATGTCCTACATGACATTAAACTATGCATCGTTAAAGTTGTTGTTACCTCTTGTTTCTCACACCAAGTATGACTCAAGTGAGCTTAGAGAAAACCTCAACCGTAACACTCTCTTTGGGCCGCTAACCATGTATAAGTCCCAACAACACTTTTTTTATTAGACCGTTGTCCCCAAGAACAACTTGATCATTAATTCATTCTTTAATTGAACTACACATACTTTGATCCTTGCCCTCCAGGTTGGGTATGTAGGCAATCTCCTAGGGTTCAAGACCAAAAACAATCTCTTCACATCAGTTCACCACCATCTCATATGATGTTGATTCGTGAAGACGCCCCTAGAATCAATATCTTTACATTGATTCACTTTCGTCCTTGTTATATGACGTTAAACTATGCAACACTTTTGTCCGGTACGACAATAAACTACAATACTCTTTGATTTCCTCATTTGAGAGAGAAATATTATTGACATTGATTTTTCAATCATGTTTCATTTCAAAAGACTACGTGCAAACATGGTAATACCTAAACTTTTTATCTCAGGTTAAACCATCATTGCACTAAAGTCCCCTTTCACCCTTCACATGTATGAACCAAATTTTTATAAAGGGTAGTTCTAGAACTATGCGGGATTGATTCCCATCCTTATGGGATACGTAGGAACGTTCGAGTATCCTTCGAATCCAGCCCCAAGTCTTTTGGGCCTAACCCCAAATTTCAATTTCAGTCCCTTGGCTGAAAAGTCCTCATGAAAACACACACTGTGTATTCATTATTATGGTTCGAAATCTATGACCCTAAACTATGATCTCTCATAATTTCGTCCTGCACGACGTTAAACTGCATTTCAAGAACTACGTATGGCTTGATTCCCATTCTTATGAGATACGTAGTGAAGTCCAAAATTTCAATTCAGGACCCAGCCACAACATGATTATGGTTATCATTAACCTATGTATCTCTATATACATTGGACAATACCCATCTTTATGTGTTATAATCCTAACCATAAATATTTTAAGATCTTCATAACCCTTTTCATGACTTTTAGTCACAAAAATGTCAAACTTCTGAGAATTCTTTTGCCTGACTATGCAGTACGTGCCCATAGGTGGCCTTGCATAAACAGTCCACATAATAGACTTGTTAGCCAAAAGATACTATTTATTTGACTATGCAGCCAATGCCCTTAGGTGGCCCTGCATAATTCAACCCCCTAACGGGTTTATCAGATAGTGGTAACTTCATTCTTGGGAAGAATGGCTCTTTTGTCCTTATTTGTCTTAAACAACAGTATGTAGGGATCCGCAAAAAAAATAGCCATCCTTAACATATTTGTCCCATATCCTTTTTCATGATCTGAAAGTATTCAAGTCTATGGTTTATTTTTTCTTCCCTACGTTTGGGTCAGACCTTCGTAGGAGTGATATTCATCCAGTTCTTAGATAATTTTGTCTGGAAATATCTTCTCCATATTCAAGTACCTCTTTCCATACAGCAAACTCTATACTTTAGAAAATCTGAATCTCCATAAACATTCACCGGCTTTTAGCACTAGGAAAGTAAATTTCTGAGAGTTCTTTTTCCTGACTATGCAGCACGTGCCCATAGGTGGCCTTGCATAAACAGTCCACATAACAGACTTGTCAGCCGAAAGATGCTATTTATTTGACCATGCAGCCAATTCCCTTAGGTGGCCCTGCATTATTCAACCCCCTAACGGGTTTTGTTAAATAATAGTAACTTCATTCTTGGAAACTACTTTTTCTAATGCCTTTTAGCTCTTTTTTCATATCATTCCTCAGATTAAAATATTCTTAAGCTATAGTTTACATATTTTTCCCTCATACTTGAGTATGGTAATATGTTTTTAGATAAATTGTCAAGGAATTGAATCAATTCTAATCCATTTCGGTCAAAGCTATTTCGACCTTAAACATTGGCCTTTGTATATCCAACATGCATGACTTTAAACAGCCAGATTTCTTGTTTTTCTTTTTACCTCAGAGTCAAATCCTCTTTTCTCTCCGGATCCAACTCTGAGGGGGGACTTTTGTTGACGCTCCTTTCCGTCACAGAGTCTAACGACTGAAAAAAGGGAAATACCTTAGTCCAAAGTGATTCATCCTTTGAAGAAACATCAAAAATCGACAAAAGGATGAACACGGCGAACATTTCCCATAGGCCGCACAAGTTCCCCCATGGTCGCGCAAGTACACATGCGCGCCGCCTAGTGGTCGTGCAAGTCTACTTGCGTGACGCCTTATGGTCGTGCAAGTGACTTGCGCGACCTAATTGATAACTGCCCGGTAACCACCCGGGGTCTTCTCCTGCCTATAAATAGACCCTGTGGGCCCCCCATTCAGGAGGATCTTTTTTTTTCAGAAACTCGGATTGAAGCTCCTGATGCCCAAGTCTCTTCTCAAAGCTTCCAGAACACTTCTAAGGTAATTTCTTACCTAGAAAGGAAGATCTAAAGAGAGAGAGGAAGGCCTAAGTGTTGAAACTCATCAACACTTGCGCGCCTGAGTGGCCAGCCCTTAAGGGAAGTGGTCACACTTGCGCGCCGCCTTACTCCTTCAATAGAACTTGTGCATCCCTTTTCTGGAAGAACCTTAAGAGGATTTTAAAGGCCGTAATGAAGAGTCTCTCAAGTATCTCAAATGCTGGTTGAATATCGCGCAAGTATCCACCATGTCGCGCAGGTATACCTGCGTGACCAATACTTGTGCGCCGACGCAATACTTGGGCGCCTTCCAAGACTTGGGCGCCCCTTCCATTTTGGGTGCCTTTCTTGCCCATTCCAACCCTCTTAAGCCATTACACCTTTCCTTTTTCAAGATTCAGTCTTCAAGACACTCTTCAAATCCATTTATGGCATGATTTCTTGATTTGACTTCCTTATCTGAAAGGAATTCTGTGGAATATCTCTCAATACCTAGTGATTTAAATATCCTTATGTCACTAAATATGGAGAGTTCATTCATTCAACCTCATACTTTAAAGATGAGAGAATCCTTAACCTGGGTCTGCTTTTCAGGAATAAGTCCCAGTCATAATTTTGGGCATCCTCTTTAGGAGTAAGCCCCAAGTCCCTTGATTTTTGGGCATCCATCTTAGGAGTAAGCCCCAAATCCTCTAATTTTGTCTTCCTTTTCAGGATTAAGCCCCAGTCTCAAATATGGGCATCCTCCTCAGGAGTAAGCCCCAAACCTTAATCCTTAACCTGGGTCTCCTTTTCAGGAATAAGTCCCAGTCATAATCCTGGGCTTCCTTCTCAGGAGTAAGCCCCAAGTCCCCTAACTTGGTTATCCTTTTCAGGAATAAGTCTCAGTCCCAAATCTTGGGCTTCCTTTTTCAGGAATAAGCCCCAATTCCCTTAAATTATCTTTAACCAGTCCTAATTTATGTTTGATCTGGGATTCCTTCTCAGGAGTAAAACCCAGTTATCAATCCTCTCCTAATTTGGGTTTCCTTTTCAGGAATAAGTCCCAAGTTAGAGTATTAAAATCTCCATGAAGCACATATACCTTTATGGACCATGTTCCAAGATTTTCTCCCTAAAGTAAATCCTCTGGGTAGTCATACATACATAAGCCCCAAAACATTTCTTATGATTACATCTTTCATGGCTCAATTGTCTATTTTATTACCAATACCTCTTGTTTCTCACACCGAGCATGACTCACGTGAGCTTAGAGGGTAAAAGTAATTATGACATCCTGCTTTGATCCATCAATGATAAACATAATACTCTTCCACTCAAACTATGTGGGTTCTGATTCCTTTTCCAAAACAAAGGATACGTAGGTAGCCCATCTATGGGTTCGATCCCAACTTTGAAGTAATTCATGTCCTTCTGAATGAAAATAAACTTCAAGTGCCCCACTGAGTGGCTTTAAAACCAGCCTGGTCATCATAATGACCAAGAGACTTTTATATGAATGTTTTGAAGGTTACCATTGACCAATAATCTCTAAATAGATATAGATGATTCTCTATTGATGAAGAACCTCGAATACATATAAAAGATTCTCTAAATTTTTTACATATTTAATCATTGATTGTCAAAACTAAAGGAAAATCTCATTTCATACTTGGTAATGTAATAAGGATTCATGAACATAACTTAAATCTATAAAGAGAGTCCCAGAATAGAAAATAATTCCCATCAAAAAGGTGTGATGAGTCCGACCTCCCATCCTCTCGACCAATGAAAATTCCTAAGCCTCATCAGTCCACAAGCTAATGAGCGCCTACCTTTGGAAAGTAGGTCCAAATGGATGTGGAATCATTGGATGTTTCCGGTTCTATGAACAAACCCATTAGAAACCGATCAGAACGTTTGAATCTCCCATCCAGGAGGTCATCCCCGAATTCCGAGGGAAACAAGGGGTCAAATTTGTTTGGCAAAAAGAGTGTGAAGAACGTTTTGAAGAAATAAAGACAAGATTAGTCAATGCTCATATCCCGACTCTACAATCATGGAACGATGGGTTTGTTATTTATAGTGATGCTTCAAAGAAAGGACTTGGTTGTTTCCTTATACAGGACGATAGAGTTATTGCCTATACATCACGAAAAATAAAAATCCATGAGAAAAAATATCCTACTCATGATATTGAGTTAGAAACTGTAATCTTTGATTTGAAGATATAGAGATATTATCATTACGGTGAAAAATGTGAGATATATACCGATTACAAGAGTTTGATGTATAATTTATCACATAAAGAACTCAACATGAGGCAAAAGAGATGACTTAAACTAATCAAGGATTATGATTTCAAAATACACTACTACCTGAGGAAGGAAAATATGGTGGCAGATGAATTGAGTAGAAAGGATAATGGAGTTTTGAACAAGATGGGAGTTGAAGGGGATCCTATTTTCATTGATCTAGTGAAAATGGATATGGGAATAATCATGGAAGGTGAAACATCAATACTTTTTCAAATGGTTTTCAAACCATCTTTCCTATAAAGGATACTGAGTTCTTAGACAGATGATGAGGAGTTTCAAAAGATGATTAAAGCTATAAATGATGGGAGATTCCGTCAATTCATATATAAAGATTGAATTTTCAAATATGGGAAGTGAATTTGTGTTCCTGATATACCTGATCTAAAAAGGGAATTATTGGATGATTCTCATAGCTCCAATTTCGCTATACACCCTCATAGCACTAAGATATATAGAGATTTAAAGGAATATTTTGGTGGGTGAACATGAAGAGGGAGATTTCATATTTTGTGTCAAGATGTATGGTTTGTTAGAAAGTGAAAGCTGGAAGGCAACAGGCTGGAGGATTTATGCAACCTCTTCCCATAAGTGAGGGGAAATTGGATAATATTGCGATGGGCTTTGTCATCGGGAAACCAAAGACTCCGATAAGGAATGATGCAATATGTGTCATTGATGATCATCTTACCAAGTCATCTCATTTTTTCGATAAGAGAAGATTTACCACTTGAACTTATAGAAAGACTATATATTAATGATTCTCTAAGAATTCATGGAGTACCCCTATCAATTGTTTCTCATCATGATCCCTGTTTTACATCAAGATTTTGGAAAAGTATTCAGAAATCCCTAGATACTGAACTTTGTTTGATCACTTCCTACCACCCTCAAATCTATGGACAATCTGAATGGACTATTCAATCATTAGAAGACTTTATGAGATCATCCTCACTTGACATTCAAGGTACGCAAGATCAATATTTACCTCTGGTGGAATTTTACTATAACAATAGCTTCAATTCAAGTATTCAGATGGCACCATATGAAACGTTATATGGAAAGATATGTCACACCCCAACTTGTTGGGATGATTTTGGTGAAAGAAAACTCATAGTCCTAGAACTTCATGAAGAAACAATGGAATAAGTGAAGGTTATCCAAACCTACATCAAAGTATCCCAAAGTAGGCCAAAGAGCTATGCTGATAACAAAAGGAAGGATTTGGAATTTCAAGTAGGAGACCGTGTTTTCTTGAAGGTATCTCCATGGAAGGGTGTTATACGTTTTGGTAATAAGGGTACATTAAGTCCCAAGTACATTGGATATTTCAAAATTCTATAATGAATTGGAGTTGTAACTTTTCATTTGGCAATGACTCCAAGTCTCTCCAAAGTTAATGATGTGTTCCACGCATCACTCTAGAAAAAATACATGCCTGACCCAACACATGTACTAACCTATGAAGAATTATAACTAGAACCTGATCTATCTTATTGTGAATATCCTATCATAATTCTCGATACTAGAGAACAAGTTCTAAGAAACCAGATGACTTTTCTGGAAAAAGTTCTATAGAGAAACCATAAGATGGAAGAGGCAACGTGGGAACCCAGGGAAGTTATGATGTAGAACCACCTGGATATTTTTATGTAGTAAGATTCTAGATATTGCAAGGATGAAATTATTTTAATTATGGGATAATGTAAGACCCCAATCTTTCACAGTACGTTTCTATTTGAATAATGCAATAGCTGGCATTGTACGCAACTTCGAGATTCCAACACACCGCGACTCATCATACTAGCCATTATGAATTGAAATACCCACTTTTTTAAATTTTATTAATTTTTTCTCTCAAAATGGACTTTATTTTTTGATTCATAATATCAAAATTATGTTAGGGTGAATTTTTGGTATTTTTCTTAAAACATTCAATTTTTGATGAATAGTTGAAAAACACCATGTTATTGGTTAAAACCAAATTTTTATTTGAATAATTAGTTATTTTATTTTAATTTATTTTATGTCCAAATAGATACATAATACCTATATATTTTCATCATAATTCATTGGAGCCATTTTATAATAATTTTAGATATATAGAATTATTTCGAACTTTTTACCATCTTTTACCCACCTCCTAGGAACATTTGAAAACTCTCATAAAACATAGTTTCACCGCTTCTGTGAGTGGAATTTAAAAAATCAGAGATACGCGATTGATATCAGTAAGAAAAATGTGGTTCAATAATATGAAAATAATTTTTGGTCAATAGGAACTTTTTTACTTTTATTTAACACGATTAAAAGTAAATCGGGTAATTTAGGGTAAAAAAGATATTATTATTACCCTAAACAAGTCCTAATTCTATTGGATATATGTAATTTGACCAAAAACAACTTTAGGAATAAAATACGATCCTTTAGGTCCACTTGGATTAGATTATAAAATTTATTATTATTTTATTTAAAGAAGGGTTAAAGGAGATAAATTCAAAGTTTAATAACTAAACCATTTTTAATATAGGGTCGAGGAATTACATTATAGGTATGTCTAAGTGAGTACCCTCAAGTGGAAATGGAAATGGATTAACAATATAATGGTTTTGGTATGGAAATGTTTGAGGATAATGTTTTCTTCATAACGAGTGTATATAATTAATCATGGGAGGGATTAATGAGAGTGAAGTGGTTCTCTAATCACATGGAAATAATAATAAAAGTAATAGGGTTGTGTGATAATAGACCCCAACATGAAAAACATGTAATTTAAAGGAATAAGACAAAAATGGTGCTTGAATAAAATTTTGGTGGGGAAAAATAACAAGATAATTTTGACCGCATAAGGGGGATACATAATGAATCACAAGAGGGATTAATGAGAGTGAAAGCAGTATGTAATTACTTGGATATCATAATGGAAATAAGAGGGTTGAGTAAAATCATATCTCATAAATGGTAATTGAATTGAAAAAGGCATTGCATAAAGAAGGTGTGTGAATAAATTGGATAAAGGGAGGATCCCTGAATTTTAGAATGGTAACATCTTAGTTAAAGGAAATAAGGGGAGGGGATAAATGATATATCATTCTTATAAAATCAATTATAATATAAAGTTATTTATATGAAATATTTAAAACCTAACCAATTAATATAAATAAGTATAATTACTAATAATGTTTGGGAATTGAAAATAAGAGTGGGAAATCCATTATCTTGAGATGGTGTTTCCAAAGGATTTGGAGGAGATTCTTGAGATATTGGTGGAAATTTGGGTGGAATATATAGAGTAAAATATATGTTATAGCCATGATAAAATGTTTTTAATTAATATAAATGAGATCATGGTTGGGATTATATAGTAATAGAGGGGAGTTATTTATTATTTCCCAAACATTGGTATTGGACACTATACAATAAAGAATTTAAAAAATAAACATTCCCTTGGTTTTTACCATATATAACACAAAATAGGATTAGGTTTAATTATTTTATAAGTGAATGGAATGATATAATTAATATAACACTCTTGGTGATGTGCATGTGAGTCATGTTTACATAGAATTAATTTTAAAACAGAAAAAATATAATATTGAGTTTGGAGGATTCATATAGGGTTTATAAAATAAGAAAAATAAACTCCAAAACAAATTATTTTTTAGTGTAAATATATATTTTTGTTTGTATACATTTTATGGAATATATTACATCTCTTTAGGGTCATTATGATGTCATAATACGTACTATATATTCATACTGTATTTAATTTTTACCCAAAATATTCGAATGTCTCAAAAAATAATGAAAAATTCATCATTGGAAAACTTAGATTTGATGATTTATAAAATAGTAATTATTTTATCAAAAATAAATATAGAAATATGATAAATTATAATTTTAAATGAAAAATATCATTTATTGAAAAATACTATTTTTTTTGGCAATAATAATTTTTTGGCCATTATTAAAATTACATTTTTACTGCATAAAATAATATTATCATTTATATACTATTTGATAAAAATATTTTATTAAAATGTAATTTATTCCAAAAATTCATGAATTCATCAAATGAAAATTTTTAATTGACATTACATATTATCCAAAAATGAAATTCTTGTTTTGTCTTATTAAAATATATTTTTTCAAACTCCTTAGTTAATATTTTATAATGTAAAAACAATAAGGTATAAATAATATCCTCAATAAATTAGATAGAAAATATAAATAGTTAACCTATTAGGGTCAAGATACAAGGGCACTTATTACACAAGAGAATGTCGTAAGGGTAAAGTGTACAATAGTGAGATTCCCATGGAATGGTTTGACAAACATGGTTTTGGTTATGACCTCAATGAGATTTCAATTATCTATTCAACAATTTATATCATGATAAGGTTATTAGATATGGGATTTTATTTATCATGTGAAGTTCCCATAGATTTATCTTCCTTGAATGTTCCAATAAATGTGCTTTATGGGGTATAATCCTACTGGTCAAGGTTGTTGATTCTTTTATCTATGTCTTTATAACTTTATCATCACCCTTAATATATAGTAATCATATGATCACTATTCGATGACTAATTTATCAAAAATTATGATTCTTAATGGTGTTTGAATCTGATATTTTATCACTTATTTGGGTCCAATATAACTAAATCAATTTATGTGATTTCTATATTTAAAATATGTAAATAAATAAAGTATTCATTTAAAAAATAATTTCTTTTATAAAATTTCATGTAATTAAATTATTCCCCCTTCTTCAATTTCACCAAATAAATTTTCATTTCATACAATAAAATAGTTGAGGTTACTTCTTTTTCTTTGCTTTTTCCGGATCCTATTCCTCTTCCTCAAACAGGTGGCTCCACCACAACACTCTGACCATGTGAGTTGTCTTATTTCGTAGAAGCTTTTCCATATAATCAAAGATCTTCTCTAGCTACTCCACATATGAAATATCATTCTATAATGTCACAGCCTCTAGATTTAGTACATGTGAATTTTCTAGAATAAAATTTCTCAAGATTGGTACATGCAACACATCGTCAACTTAAGATTAGTTAAGTGTTTATTAAAGTTGATATGCCACAACCCAGATGTGATAAAGGTTCTAAAAGGGTTCAATGTATCTTTAACTAAGATTTAACTTATTTCCAAACCTCATGAAATTATTATATATATATATATATGAATTAAATTTTTTTCACCAACCTCAAACTCTATATCACATCAGTGATTGTTTGCACTGATTTTATGCCAACATTATGTGGATTTCCTATAATGATGATAGGTATGAACCTTTTCTATCATATTCTAAATAATATTAGGTCCAATTTTCAACTGCACTCTAAATTCATCCAGCATGTTGTAGTCCATTACCTCTTCCCATATAGATCTTCATAAGGTTCCATTTGAATTCTATTATTAGAATTTTTATTATATGAAAACTCTAATAGAGGAAGGATATGATTCCAAAATACTTGTAAATACAACGAATATGATCTTAGCTTATCCTCAATAGTTTGAATGGTAATTTCTGAATATCTGTCCATATGAGAGTAATAAGAGATTCTAAATATCAATTTTTTGTATTCAATTATTTTTGAAGTCTTATTTAAAACATCGAGGTAAACCTCATATCCCAATTTGATACAATACAGAGTAGCAATCCATAAAGTCTTACCATTTGGCATCTGTATTCCCTAGTGAGTTAGACAAGAGATAAATATTCCATGATAGTATTGGAATGCACAAATTTTTTTAGGTGATTGACTACCACACAAATGGAATTATTACATTTATGCATCCTAGGGTTTCCTATAATGAAATGAATTGTTATGATTTCCCATTTAGATATTAGTTTGGGAAATGATTTCATTGTATCCTTATACTTATTTCATTCAACATTGAGTTGTTGGAATAAAAAGTATTGAGATACAAACTCCATAATCCATCTGTTCATGTTATCCCACCAACCGTTTTCATTTAATCTCAATACATCATAGTAATTTCAGAAATAATATATAATTATGAGCTATACACATCATCTAGAGGTTCAATTTATAATTTGGTTATTATGGTACACATACCTATGTTCCCAACTTTGTGAATCCATCTTCAACAAATTTGAAATTCAAAATATTTGATACCTTATTCTGTTATAACTAATCGTCTTTCTTATCCTCCTTGATCCTCTCAATAATGGATGGTAGATTATTTATTTGAGTAATATTGGATTATGATCCTTTAATCATTCCCAAATCATTCATTTTTATGTCCTTGAACATTGGATTAGTTGTAATCCTCATATAGGATAGTGTTGCTGGATCCTTTCTTCTAAGAGCATCTTGCACTTTTCTTTCCTAGGATGGTACTAGATCAAAAAATAATCTTCATTGATCATCTCTAACCACCTAATTTAGTGAATATTAATCTCCTTTTATGTGAATAAATACTTGAGTATTTTATGATATATATATAAATATATCACACTTCTACTCGTAGGGATAAAGTCACCAAATCGTTATTGTGATGATCACTATACCCAATTCTATTTAATGAGTTGGGTAGTTTTTCTCATGTTGTATTAGTTAGTAGGCGAAATATGCTCTCTTGTTTTCAATTTACATGAGTACAAAACCCAAGTCTTTTTTTAATGCATCACTATAAATCCCAAATATTTCCCCAATGGTGGGTAATATGAGCATAGGTGAAATGACTAGATTCTTCTTTATCCCTTTAAGGATTACCTCAAATTCATGATTCATGGAAAAAATAACTATTTTTAGAGTTATCATGGTTTCGGGTCTTTATAATCCTCAAAAACATCAAAAAAATCAATGATAATATCAAGATAAACTAAGGAAACTACTGATTTATGTCATAGAGGTCGGTATAGGACACACTTAAATGATCTCAATTTTCAAAGGATCTACACATATCTATTTGATAGTGATTACATGCCCCAGGAATGTCACTTATTTTAACAGGAACTCACATTGAATTTACTTTGCATACATATTTTTTTCATCAAGGGGCTCAATACATTGCTCAAATACTCCTCATACTCGTTCTTAGATTTTGAGTATATATGAATATCATCAAAAAAACTACCACTAATTTCTCATGGTAATCCTTAAATAAATAATTCATCAAATATGTGATGTTTTTTGGAGGATTAGGGAGTTATAATGGAATCACTATAAACTCACAGTTACCATACCTTGTACGAAAGTGATACTTGGGTATATCTTCCTTCGCCATTACTTGATGATACCCCGAATTAATATCTCTGTTAGATAAATACCAGGATCCAGATAGTTAATCGAACAAGTCGTTAATCTATGATAGAGTAAAGTTTTTATTTTTCACAATCTTGTTGAGTTCATGATAATAAATCTAGAGATATATTGAAGCATCCATATTCTTGATGAAGAAGATTAGTTCACCCCACAGTATAGAATTTGGGTGGATAAACCCCTTATCCAGATTATCCAATAATTTTTTTCATATGATCCTTGAGTTAAAAAAATATCCATTCTATATAGATCCCTGAATATCAAAACACTCTCAAGTATAAGATTTTTAAAAAAAATCAAACTCTCTGCTAGGGGGAAGACCATACAATTCCTTAGAAAACAAATCAACATATTCCCTTACAATGGGAATGTATTGAAAGATTATATTTCCATTTTTATAAACCAATTGAGCTATATACACTTCATCTTAGGGAAATAATTTCCATTAATTAAATTATGAAATTAAGAAGATTCATCCTCTTCCTTGCATTTGAATATAATTGTAGGGATATTCATGACACATAGATTAATTTCCTTCTCTAGAAAATTTATATCATCTCTATATAAAAAAATCCAATATGTACCTATAATTGCATAAAATTACACAATGGGGGGTATCATAAGGTTTTATGGTGACTTCAGCCAATAAATATTGATACGGGAGGTTTTATATACTTGGGATTCAAAAATTTCTACATTTGATATTTTTACTGATAGCTCAACTTATATCATTTGTGGTGGTGTTTTAATTGTTCTAATAAAATTTTTAGATTCAAAAAAATCCATAGAACCAATATAATAACTATGTTTTCTAGTATTGAATGAATAACTTGTGTACCTTTCACTACTTCATTGTAAGGATCCACCTCCATTGTTGGGGTGGAATAAGATGTCCCTTTATCTCTAGGCCTTGGGGGGTTACTATCACTAGTTTTCATTGGCAACCCTTATCTTAGGGCTGTGAATCACATAGTTTCAGTTTTCCTTGTAGTTGAAATATTAGACATTGGGATGAGGGTTTACCAAAATATTTCTTTCTTCCATCACATTAGTTGGCTTATCTTGTCGAAAATCGCTAGCTAGATGCCCTTCCCTCCTAAACCCTAATCATTTTCTTTCCCCCTTTAAGAAATTTCTGGGTTTTTTCTACCCACACCTTTGACAAGTTTTATGTTGAAATTTATTTCCACCATTATATTTCCCTTTTCATTTCCATAAATGAACTCCACATTATTATTACTATCACCGTAAGACCCTTAAAATTTTCTAATCTATATTTAAACTTGGAGGTAATATATGAAAATGTCCTCATAACTATAAATGTATATAATGAAAAAAATTTCTTATACATGGATTCATTCCACGAATGAAGTGATAAAATTTAGATTTAGGGGTAATAATAAATCTAGAGGCGTATCATGCATGTATTGTGAATTATTCTTCACTTGGACCAATAGATTTATCGAAATTTTTCTCAAGGTTAGGAAATTCCCTCTCCATTTTTAGTTTGGGAGTACAAGGAAAATATTAATCAAAAAAATTATCCAAAATTAATTCCACTTCATCACTTAAACCTCCTCCCTGATCATTGTATTATTGACTAAAATCCACTGACTATTAACTTGTCCTTCTATGTGATCAAATTCCATCATGAAATTCTCATTCTCAGATCATTTAAGAAATGATAAAACATTTTCAATAGAACAAACCCATTTTTCTGTAATTAGGGTATCGACAAACCCAATACTTTTTTGAGGAATTTTTCGCAAAAATGGGTCAATTGAAACTTTATATTTCTTTTTGTAATTTTTCAATTATTATTGATTAATGTTTTTGTTTATAACTTGTGTACATTGAAACCGTGTAGTCCTAAAGTTCTTAATTCCCTCTTCCATTGTGTACGGTCTTCTGTTTGGGTAGTAATCCCACTTCCCATCACATTTATTGGTAACTTGATTCATTATATTTCCAAAATTGACTATAAGAAAGGGAAATTTAGGGGTGATACTTTTTAAATTATTAAAAACATTAAAGGGAGACTATTAACATTAAATGGATAACTCATTAATGACATGTTCTCTTTAAACTATTAATTTATTGTTTTTCAAGGTACATTATCCATGATATATTTCCTAATATAAAATCTTATGGTTATTTTCATTCCATTAATAATGGTTCATAATGAGATTGTCAGTTTACCGATGCATATTCCGTGGTAGTGTCACACCAGGTACACATTAAGGCACATTATCATACCCCTGTTCTTGATCAAGACTAGATTAATATAGTGTTTTTAGGGTTGTTAACCCTAGGTACATCTATTTCAAATCCACCTCCATTTATAGTATCTATACAGAGTTGTATTTTATAGGAAACCTATAACTCTATACCTTACAAAAATTTTGTGATGTCATTTAAATTTTTAGTATTATCATTAATTAATTTTCTATTGTTTTCTAATCATAATCCCAAAAGTTACAAGACTTTCCTCTGATGTCAACTATAATATTCCTTGTGTTTAATACACTTTATTTCAAGATTTATTACACTAAATCACACTTATTACAACCCATGAGATAACGAAGACTAGTTTATTGGGGTATTAGGTACATATCACATTATGTTGATACATTGATGTTAAATAATTATTGAAAACTTCATTAACATGCTTCTAAAATTTAATAGATCTTAAAAATTTATGGGATAACCAAGGGAAATATATATGAAAGGGGTGACATATAAATCCTAATATGGGAATAAAAAAATTATAATATGATTTAATTATTACATGTCAGTCAATAGGTATTTCAATGCAATATAAAATGGGTGAAAATCATAATATTGAACGATGATTCATGATACAACATGATAACATAAAAGAAATATGAGAATGTGGCAACAACATTAAACACAAAATCTTAATCATTGGTCATGTATATCCACCAAGATATCATTACATTGTGAAAAAATTACCATAATCAATCAAGTTTAATCCTTAATACCTTAAATGACATATCATGAGAATAAAACATTACCCAATTCACTAGTGTTCTAATTCATTATGGGCACACATATTGCTTTCTTATAATGTACATGCCTAAGTGTTCCACATAGATCATTAAACAAAAGATCATATTTCACAAAATGTATTTCCATGATTATGAATTTTGGAATAAACACATGGAATTGCCTAATAAAATAGGTATATATATTTATAAGTGAGTACCATTGAGTATAAATTGTGATGGTATTCACAATATAAATTATTGGTACAAAAAATCACAAGATAATTTTGGAGGCATAATATTGGTAAATAATGACTAGTGAGATTCATTAATTAGAATGAAAAGGGTATATAATAACTTGGTAATCATAATTGAATTAATAGGAATGTGTGAGAATATAATATGATATGAACGATTAGGAATTAAAATTCATAATACAAAAAGGGTTCTGGAAGGAAGGTTTTCCATGGAAAAATCACATGATAATTTGAATAGCACAATGGGGGTACAAAATGAATCACATGAGGTATTAAATTCGACTGAAATGGGTGTTTTGATACTTTTAAATCACAATGGAGTTAATAGTGATGAGTAAAATAGTATCCCATTAATAGAAATTGAAATAAAAATGGCATTACATTGTGAATGTGTTTGAATAGAGGAGAAGGAGAGGATACCTTACTTTCAAGAAGGTAACAACTTATGAAAAGGTCATAAAAAGAGTGTATAAATGATCTATAAATATTATAAAATCAAATTAAATTTATAGGTAGTCTTATAATGTCATGAAAACATAACCAATTAATATTAAAACGGGTAATTATAAAGAAGTATCTTGAATGGAAAACAAGAGAGAATGATCCATAACATTGCAAGGGTGTTCCAAATGATTTGGAGGAATTTATTGAGAGCTTGAAGGAACCATCCGATGAATATAGAGAGTAAATGGAAGATTATAGTCATTCAAAATGGGTTTGTAGTGAATGTAAATGAGATATTTTGAAGGTTTATATAAAAATATAGAGGGAGTTATTTATTATTTTACCAACATAGGTTTTGAACTCTATAAAATTAAGTAATCAAAACCTCAAAACTTACTATTGTTTTTTCATAGATTATTAAAAATAGGAGTGGTTTTAATTATTTAATAAGGATATTAGAACATTAAAACAATAGACTCAATGATGTGGAAGCTAGTCATGTTTACAAATAATTGAATTTAAAACATGAAAATAAAATATAGGTTTTGGAGGATTTATAAAGGATTCATAAATTTAGAAAAATAAACACAAAACACATTATATTAAACGGTTAAAAGATATTTGTCCTTAGATATATTTTATGGAATATATTACATCACTTTTCAATCATTATAATGTCAAATAATATACTGTATATTTACACTGTAATTAATTTATACCCGAAACATCCGATGTCTTATAAATTTATGGAAAATTAAATGTAGGATAATTTAGACAGAACGATTGAAAAATTAATATTTTTTAATAAAATTAATTATATAAATATGTTAAATTGCACTATTAAATAGAAAATACACATTTATATAAAATAATATTTTTTTGAAAATAATAGTTTTCCGACCCTAATAAAAATTATATTTCCACCTCATAAAATTATATTATCATTTATAATATATTTTAAAGAAATATTTTATCTAAATTTAATTTACTTTATAAATTCATTATTTCATCAAATGGAATGTCTTAATTGAATTTTGTATTTCCAAAAAAAATAAAATTCAAGATTTTTCATTTTAAGATCATATTTTTATCAAACCCATTACTTAATCATATATAAATTTTAAAAAATTTGGAATAAATATAATAATTAATTTATTAGATGGAAAATAGAAATATATATTCTTTTAGGGTCGAGATACATAGCCTCTTATTACACCAGTGAACAAACAAAGTGTATGGTGAATTATAGTGATATTCTCATGGGGTGGTTCAGTGAAATTGGTTTGGGCCACGATCTCAATGAGCTTGAAATAATGCCCTAACCTATTTCTATAACACTTTAGTTTTTGGATTTTGTCTTTGCCTTTATCAATGGAAAATCATAGTGATTCTATATCCCTTATAATATATAATAAATGGGATTTATAGGATATTATCCTACCGGTCATGTCCATTGCTTATTTTTTCTATTTCAGTTAAACTTTATCATAACCTTTAATATACAGTAATCTTATTTTCCATACTCAATGAATATATTATCAATATTTTTGAATATTAATATTAGTTTGAATATGAAAGGATTTAACTTATTATGGTCAAATATTACCAAAGTAGTGAATTTTTTGTATATATTTATATTAAATAAATAAGATACTTATTCATTTTAAAAGTATATTTTAATTTATAAATGTTTGGGCCATTATACACTTCTCCCCTAATAACAATATTTGTGACATGGTTTCTTGGTATACTGCACATAGATATAAAAAATACACACCTAATGAGAAAATCCAAATTTTCAAGACTATAGAACTGGATGCATAGTTTTTGTATGGTGTTACTAACCATATAAAAACTCTAAAACACCCAAAAAATTCACACTAATTTTATAAAAACCTGAAAACCCTAAATAATGTCAAACATAAAAAATTAAATGAATATAAAGACACAATTTTAATATGGGTTGTTAATATCTACCCATAATTATACTTTATATCCCAATAAAGTCCTTGGTCCAAATTAAAATGAAAATAGATGTGAAACCAATATAGATTAACCAATTGTTGAGTGGGATGATGAAAAAATGAATATTCTACAAGGAAAAAAACAATTCAATTTGATTCACCATCAAGTCTAAGAAGACAAATTCCTTAACAAAATGAAATCTAAATGAAAAAAACACTAAAATATCTCTTACACCAAATAAACCACAAACATATCACTTAAATTTGATAAGCATATAGATCAATTATAGGCCACCCCATCATTTTAGAATTATTATAAATATTTAATTAGTGTAAAAATATCTATATTGTAACCAATAAAAAAGGTATGTATTCTCATCTATAATGAACTTAATAGAATTAAATAATCCACTAACCAAAACTAATCATTTTATGATAATAAAATTGAAACAATGTGGATACTCAATAACAACCAAATGGGATCCACATAAAAAATCACCATGATACAACCAAAAACATCTAGGAAAAGAAAATATGAATGGGAACCCCAAACAAGCATCATCATAACCTACATGGTTTCAAGACCTGGGTAATATAATTACACATCGGTAAATTAGAACCTCAATAATGGAACACCACCTCAAAGTGATACCCCAAGAAAAATTAGTAACCTCAAGTGCTTATAAAAAAAATTCTCCAAGAACTCAATAATAAATATTAAGGTATTCCAAAACCAACCCAGTAAGAATCCAACCTCAAAAGACTTACTTTTGTGCACAATGAAATCATACACGAACAAAATCTTTCTAAGAAAAAACATAAAAAATGAAAACCAACATTACAGAAAAGGATAAGTGTGAATCAAAATAAACATCTGACCAAATAACCTCAAAAGCTAACTATATCCAAAAACCACAGAGGTGAAACCAAAAATAAAATAATAATTAGAAGAAAAAATAAACTCAATCATACATAAAATATTCCCTCTTTTAATAATAATCCAAAAAAACTATAAGAACAAACCCCATCATGAACCTAATGCCCAAATGTTAACCTCATATTATATGAAATCATTCAAAGATTCCCTGATGACTTGCCAAAAAAACACCACCTTGAGGAACCCCTAAGATATTGTCTAAATGAAGATTGGGTTCCAAATACCCCACCCTTTAAAAATTTTAGGTAGATTTTAGAACTAGAAATTAGTTTTAGAATGGATTTGATGATTGCATATGGGGATCATCATTAAGGAAAATCTTATACATTTTTTCATAGCCCTTTTGTGGGAATACTCTAAATAACACCATTTATGATTCAAATAAATTCACGATTCAAAAATAAAACCAATATTACCATTATAACTATGCTAAAAAAATTCCAAAAATAATCTCGTCAACATAAAACACACCCAACAGGCACAGAAACATTATTTAATTAAAACCACCAATTTCTATCATGGGTGAATATTTCATTTTTCGAATGCATACACTTAAGTAAAGAAACCCTTATTTCAAAAAAAAACACACACCACTGATAACCTCTCCCATTTTTTTTAAATTACCCAAAATTACTCCCCAAATTAATTTGATTTTTTAAAACATTTCCATGTGAAATAAGAGCATTTCAAGATATTTATATAAAATATAATATCTTTTATAGTTTTCTTTCAAAATCATAATAATATCAACCACATTATAAAACATCTCATATAAAATGTTAGAATTATTTTCAAAAGAAAAATCCAAAAATAATTTTAAAATTAATGGTTTGAAAAAATTCATCACTTTTTACATTAAAAATAATCAAAAATACACAAAAAATAAAAATTAAATAAAAAAATGATAAGGATAAACATAATGAAAATATTCATGTCAATTATATTTAATCACTATAAATTCCCTCTTCAATTAATATCTAATGAGTTGTAATAACCATAATATCAATCCAAAACTAAGAGGGATCAAAATAGAAAAACCTAGTAGGATATAGATCCACGCACAGGTTGCAAGCATGGATTTTAATCCATGAAACAAACATCTAGTAGCCTTTGGGAAGATCACATAACCATATTCATGAGATTAAAATGGTTTTTAAGACTGTGTGAACTAACTGTGTAGCCTCATTTCTACTTCCCTTTCACCCAAAAATGTATGTTAGCCCCCCCCTATAATCACATTACATACTTATTTTTGATTAAAATACCATTAAACCACACGAAAATATAATAAAACATGTCAATAATGGAATCTAAAGTAAATAATAAATCCTAAAACCCTTGGTATCTAATTTTTCATCACGATGTGGGGATAGAAAATAAATCAAATAATAGTTAATAAAATAATATTCTTTTTTCAAAATTTAGTATGGACATTCCATTTGTTGGATGTCCATGTGATAACAAATAAGTGAATGTTGTTGACTAAGTATGTCAGTAGATTCAAAAACAAAAATAATGATCCCAATCTATAAATAAACAAAATTCATATATAATAACTGGAATACCCCATCCATGATAAATATATCACCAAAAAATAATGTAAAATTGGATAAAACAAAATTAGTGGTCTCAGAAGAGCATAAACAAATAACAAAATAAAAAAACACGAAAACCTAACATGACCCAAATCCATCTCCATTAAACCCAAGGCCATTAGCTATATCCCAACTCACCATAATCATACTAATATAACTATGGCCAACAGGAAGGAAACATTGAACATATATGAAAGAGGATGAACTATATATACCCGCAAAATAGTGCATTTTCAATGTAGGAGAAAAATAACTTGTAGGATCTCACTAAAGAGTCTATGCAATTAATTTAATTAAATATTCCATGAATTATATTTTTAAATAAAATATGGAAAATAACTCTTTAAAAATTTTAAATCCATAATGAATATAGAGAAAAAATCCTTAATTTTTTTTAAATAAATCTTTTTTTTTCAAATCCACGTATGTGAAATATTCTTTAAAATTAAAACACTAATAATTGATATTATATGAAACCATGTAAAATATCCTTTTAAATTTTATTTCCATCCACTTTTCAAAAAACAAACTAAATATTATATTTTAATTTAACAATGACGTTATAAAATCATCCCTTAAAACTATTTCAAAAATTCAACCACCCATATATAATAATGTCCTAATACAAGAGGGTAAAACTAAATCTTAGGTAAATATTGAGATTAAAAAAACATAAGGCATTCCACTTGTAATTATCATACGTTTATTTAATAATCATGAAATTGAGATCCTCAAAACAAAACAACCTATTAATAAATAATTTTATTGGGATAAAAACCTAGGTACTAATGTAATATAATTCTAAACTAGAATCATAAACTATTGTAAAACCTATAAGAAAAAATATATTCTTACAGTATCATCAAACAATCCATGCCTGATAACCATCCTGGAATAGTGAATATACCCTAGGAAGCCACTTCATACTAGAATCCCTCAACTCCAATAAGAAAATTTCCTTAGATTATATAAAATCTACATTAGGGGTTTCACTCATCCTAGTGTCTACATAGTTACTTGTATTTCTGTAACCAGGCAATCATTGAAGTGAGATAGTAATTTAGGTAATAATAAATGTAACCACAATAATATCAAAAATTTCCCTTTTAACACCAACATATAAAATAATCCCTATATAATTGTCCATCTATCGCACAAATGATAAATAACCCATTTCAGAAAAAAATAAGGGTATATAAATGAGGGTTTCATGAACTATGAACCTTTTCCCCTAAAAGTGACAACCAGGCTTTCCAATAAAACTAACTAAAAATTTCGAGAAATTTATTCTTCTTAAATTTCATATTATGTAAATCAAATTGATCACACCAAATCACACACTCCTTTTTAGATATTAAAAATTATTTTAAAAATGGGTATGTTTTATTGTAAAATAAAAAAAACCCAAGGAGTCATTTTGTTCAAATCCTACATTAATGATATCATACAATCAACTTCAAATATTCATGACAATCGAAAATTTTTAGTTCAAAAGAAAAACATGAATTATATAGGGAAAACCCATTATGATATGTAAATATTTACAGAAAAATCACTTATTTTATCATTCAATCATTATATATAAAACTATGATTTTAATTTAAAAAATTTCCATCTTCCATGAAATAATGAATTTTATAATAAATGGATGTAATATAAAAATCTACATCAAATTAGTTGAAATAAATCCGAAATGTGTCACTTTCCTTCACGAAATCTCAAATAATTAAGGAGTCACCATCTATGGGCACTGTAAAATATAAACCCTAAGTTATAATCAACCAAAACTCCAAAAAATATAACAAGTAGTTTATGGTTCTTATTGGGCGGAGAGTGATGGCAAGAGGGGGGGGGGTGAATTGCCTTTTAAAAATTAATTAACAATTTAAAACCAAAGTAAAGAATGCAGCGGAAATAAAAGAGGCAAGACACAAAGCTTGATAACGGAGTTCGGCTTAACCCAAAGCCTACGTCTCTGCTCCCAACTCAACCGTTGAGAGATTTACTACCGCTTGCTTTTTAATGGTTTTAGCAAGAAACCCACTAGACTTTAAGGTAGTCTAGAACCTATTACAGCTTGCTTTTAATGGTTATGCAAGAACCCACTTGCTTTTAATGGTTGAGCAAGAACCCACTAGCCTTCTTACAGGTGAAGGCTAGCTCACCTATGACTCAAGCCTTTTAAAGGGAAGGATTGACTAACCTCTTCACACCTTGAAGGTGGTGTGAGAACCCAACAGAGAGGATGAGAGAAAGAGATGGGGTTTGTAGGCACAAACCCAAAATATAGCTGAAAATGATAAATAATGAAAAACCGTAATGTAGAGAAGTCTTGGGCGCCAAAGGATTGATGGAGTTGATGAAGAGCACTCCCAAGCTTCTATGGTGGTGCTCCTTAGATGTGGAAGTGAGTTGGAGCAAGTGGGGGTTCCTTGGAGGAATGCGCCGGAGGTTCACCAAATGATCAAAAATGTTCTCGTGGGCTTCCTTTCGTTTCCGGGGCTTCTTAGTCCTTTATTTATAGAGGGGGAACCCTCAAATGGCCTTTGGGGGGCTTCGGAGCCGTTGGAGAGGCCTTCGGAGCCATTGGGGGTCAAGTGGGCAAGTCTGGTCAAAGCCCAACGGCTAGTTTGACTGGCTCCACTGGCTGACCGGTGCTTGGCCACCGGTTGGACGGTGCTTGGAAAAAGGGAGAGGCCTTGGGCTCAGGCACCACCGGCTGGCCGGTGAGGAGGCAGTAGCTGACACTATTTGTCTGGGTGCCACCGGCTGGCCGGTGGTGTGACACCGGTTGGCCGGTGGACTGAAAATCAGTCCACTTTGAGTCCTTGCTTTCTTGGCCCAATTCCTTTGCAACCTGAAATCATGCCTATCATCCAAAAACACTTAAAACAAGATTAGATAAATAAGAGAGGGATTTTGATCATGAAAATTAAACCACGAGGGGTACGAGAGGTACAACAATCTCCCCCTATTTTGATGATCACAATCACCAAAACAAGAAATGAAAAAGATTGAAATGAGAGGCATGCTTTAAAAGATAAATTGAAAAGAAAAGCAAAGCATGAGAGAAATAGATTTGTCCCCCAATCAACCAAGAATTTCTCCCCCTTTGTGATTATCAAAATAGCACGGGGCATAAAACTTGATTGAGGTAAAGGTTTCAAAAACAAGATAGAGATTTTAAAACCAATTGAAATTTTTGAAATTTGAATTGAAAGTTTTGAATCGAAAATTTTGAATTGAGAATTTTGAATTGAAAGTTTTGAATCGAAAATTTTGAATTGAGAATTTTGAAATTGAAATAAAAAAGGCTTAAACGATCCTAACTCCCCCTAAATAAAAACAAAAAATCACCGGGGAGAGGTTTTTGGAACCGAGACAAATTTTGGCCCGGAGAGACTCGCTAAAAGGGATTTTTCAATCCATACTTGTCTAGTGGCGGGTCTTCTCCTATGAAATTCATCGTTTAAGAAAATGGTTTTGGGCCTTCCATACCGGGCATTTTTGCAATTGCACTCATAAATTAAGTGCCCGTTTTTTTTACAATAGTTGCAAAATTTGTATTGGGAGCTCCCCCTTACAAAAGTAGTAGGAGCATGGGAAGAGGAAGTTTGCTTGGAATAGCCAAGCCCTTCGGTGGTTCTAGATAAACGTTGGGAACCTAGCAATTTGGTCAAATTTTGTTCACCTTGGGTGAATTTTGCTAGGTATTCCTTTAAATCCTTGATTGTTGATTCCATAGAATCAACATCGGGAAGGTTTTGGACTTTGAGGGACAACTCCTCCTTTTCTTTGAGAAGTTGTTCCTTTTCGAAAGAGAGTTTTTTGAAATTCTTTTTTAATGCAATAAATTTGGAAGAAAGTTCGTGAAAACCTTCCTCCAATTGATCTCTTGCATATTGGAGATCCTCGTAAGATAAATGATTGATAGAATTTGAAGAACTAGAGGAAGAGGAGTCGGAAGAGGTTACCTCATTAAATGCCATTAGACATTTTTTACCGTTGTCACTTGAGGAGGAGGAGGAGGAGGATGTGGAGCTATCACTCCATGTGGCCTTGAATGCCTTCTTCTTTTCCTTTTGCTTGGTCCCTTCATGGGTAACCTCCAAAAGCTTCCAAATTTCATGAGAAGTGGTGCAAGAAGAAATACAATTAAATTCATTACGGTCTAACCCACAATGAAGAGCATTCATGGCTTTGGCATCAAGATCAAAATAAGCAATGTCTTCAGGGGTCCATTTGGATTCATCGGGAGAAGAAAGAGAATAACCATGCATGACAATTTTATAAATAGGATAACCTATACTTCTATGAAAAGTGGTCATGCAGGTTTTCCAATAAGTATAGTTGGTTCCATCAAAGAATGGAGCACGACCCAAAGAATAGCATTCAGGGGCGAAAGAGGTTGATGCCATCACAATGGATCTTGAATTTGAAACCGGTGAAGGTATTACTCAAATTTTTCCTCTGATACCAATTGTTGGGCGGAGAGTGATGGCAAGAGGGGGGGGGGGTGAATTGCCTTTTAAAAATTAATTAACAATTTAAAATCAAAGTAAATAATGCAGCGGAAATAAAAGAGGCAAGACACAAAGCTTGATAACGGAGTTTGGCTTAACCCAAAGCCTACGTCTCCGCTCCCAACTCAACCGTTGAGATATTTACTACCACTTTCTTTTTAATGGTTTTAGCAAGAAACCCACTAGACTTTAAGGTAGTCTAGAACCTATTACAGCTTGCTTATAATGGTTATGCAAGAACCCACTTGCTTTTAATGGTTGAGCAAGAACCCACTAGCCTTCTTACAGGTGAAGGCTAGCACACCTATGACTCAAGCCTTTTAAAGGGAAGACTTGACTAACCTCATCACACCTTGAAGGTGGTGTGAGAACCCAAAAGAAAGGTTGAGAGAAAGAGATGGGGTTTGTAGGAACAAACCCAAAATAAAGCTCAAAATGATAAATAATGAAAAACTATAATGTAGAGAAGTCTTGGGCACCAAAGGATTGATGGAGTTGATGAAGAGCACTCCCAAGCTTCTATGGTGGTGCTCCATGGATGTGGAAGTGAGTTGGAGCAAGTGGGGGTTCCTTGGAGGAATGCGCCGGAGGTTCGCCAAATGATAAAAAATGTTCCCGTGGGCTTCCTTTCGTTTCCGGGGCTTCCTAGTCCTTTATTTATAGAGGGGGAACCCTCAAATGGCCTTTGGGGGGGCTTTAGAGCCGTTGGAGAGGCCTTCGGAGCCGTTGGGGGTCAAATGGGCAAGTCTGGTCAAAGCCCAACGGCTAGTTTGACTGGCTCCACCGGCTGACCGGTGCTTGGCCACCGGTTGGCCGGTGCTTGGGAAAAGGGAGAGGCCTTGGGCTCAGGCACCACCGGCTGGCCGGTGAGGAGGCAGTAGCTGACACTATTTGTCTGGGTGCCACCGGCTGGCCGGTGGTGTGACACCGGTTGGCCGGTGGTCTGGACAGAGGGATGCCTTCTGTCCTGGCTCCATCGGCTGGCCGGTGGGCATCCACCGGTTGGCCGGTGGACTGAAAATCAGTCCACTTTGAGTCCTTGATTTCTTGGCCCAATTCCTTTGCAACCTGAAATCATGCCTATCATCCAAAAACACTTAATACAAGATTAGATAAATGAGAGAGTGATTGTGATCATGAAAATTAAACCACGAGGGGTACGAGAGGTACAACAGTTCCCTGGTTGAAGAAAATACTAAAATAAAGAAAGAAGAAAGTGGGGTGAAGATGTTATAGGAATAAAGGATCATTTACATTATGTAATCTCCTAAAATACAAGTTAGAGCATCCCAAAAATTATAGAAGGATATGGTAAATTTAATCCTCACATTTCATGGAGGTTAATTTGATAATGATAGAGGGAAAGGGAGGCCAAAATGTAATTAAAATCATTATAGAAAAGGTTATTTTTTATGTCCTTATGGAGACATAACATGATTTCTCTAAACAGGTTGGTCAACTGTGTGATAATCATGTGGCTCTAAAAATCCAACAATTGGGAACATTCATGGTTTGGACACACAATTACTCCTATACATGCTCCAAAAATTAATGTCACCCCTATGAAAAAAATGAAAGAATGGTTTCCTAGAAGACCCACATAACCTGACATATAATGTGCCAAGAAATCAAAACTGTACGGTAAAGACTAAAACATGGGTTTCAACATCACCACATGATTTATAACAACCATGAATTTTTTTTAAAGTAACCAAAAACATTGTAAATATTTAAAAAATCAAAAAATCCATAAAAATTTTCAAGCATCCAAAAATTAAATAAATTAAAAGACACAACATTTTCATGGGGAATAACATTTGGGGTGTATATAAAGAACTATTATGATGATTAATAACATATTTTTCATGGTAGTATGGAAATTATTTTCATGAAAACACTTTTAAATTATCATATTTATGATTTCTGATAAACACTCATAGTTCATTATCAACTATTCTATTGAAATTTTTAATTTTTTTTACCACTTTTAATTTAAACTTCATGAACATTATGTTATCCCTTGTTATAAAATAATATATTTATGTGATGAATTAATGATCAGACTATGTTTATTAATTCCCCACATTCATAAAATGAATATGAATTTATCACCTCATGTGGTCTGGTAAACTTCTATCCCATTCTTTTGTGAAAACCATGTGTCATTTTTTTGGGTAGTTTCATAGATGTATTATGTTTCACTATTAAGAATTGGTAAATATGTAATTGCATCATTCTTTGAATAATTCTTTATAATTATTTGGAAGATTATTACCAATATTTTATTCAATATTTTACATTCATATTTCTTGAAAAATACCAATAATTACTTAAATGTTTAATTCAGAAATGGTTATGACTTTTTTTATCACAACTAGTGGTAATTATTTATTTTTTCAACTCTTGACGTCGAAAGTAATTCTTCCAAAAATAACCTCATTTCCTTAATCAGAAGGATAAAACAAATGTGGAATGTTTTTAGGACCTCTATTAATCAAGACATAATTTGACTTTAGTTTTCGGCTTCAATATAAATCGTTTCAATTCTTTTCTTCTTTAGTGAGTTTTTATTCCCATATTTAATACCATCACCATTGCGTTCTATAATATTAATCAAGAAATAGGTTTCTCCAATAATATTGTAATGGCTCAAGTTTTTGAGACCCATTTTTTAATAAATTAAATTTATTTTATGTATTAAGTTTCATTATACAATAATGAAATCATTCGTTATATTCTACACCATGTTAAGATTGTGTTACATGCAACATTGGGTTAGCTTGTGATACACACAACATAGAGATTCTACAAGACTACAATTTTTAAAAGTTATTTAAATGATATTTTTTCAGAAATTCCTTTAAAATTAGTAATATTAATTTTAATAAATACATTTTAAATGTTATTTATAATGGTTTTATATAAATAACATATATTTATAAAAATGAAATTTTTATAGTAAAGACGTTATATGTTTGAAAATAATATTTTCTTAAAAGAACTGAGTTTTATGTTCTTTATGAAAAAATAAAATTAATATAAGACACTTTTAGAAATTAAATTTGATAAAATTAAATTGGAACCCCCAAGATTTCATAGTACATTATCTATTCAAATAAATTCCATAACTTGCACTACATGCAACACCGAGTTTGAGCACACCACGACTTACCAAACTGGCCATTCAAAAAGTTGTTATGAATAGTATTAACTGAATTTTGAATTTTATATACTTCATATAATTTTTTAATCCATATTATGTGTTTCTAAGACATAATATAAGAACAAATTCATTTTTTTCAGGTTAAAGAAGTATTTTAAAAAAATACAATTTTACCATCTTTTATTAGTGAATCTTTTTTTAAAACAAATAATTCACAGTTATATATATTCAATTTAATGAAATTAAATTATAATTTTGAATCAGGACATAAAACTTTATTTTGGATAAATTTTTGGTACTTTTTTGATAAGTTTAATATTTTGATGAATAATGAAGTATACTAAATTTTCATCAATTTTTTTTATTTGACATAATTTATAGTGTTAAAATATACATTTGAGTGGTTTCAAAGTATCATTAGATTATATTTTTATCATTTATTATAATTTAGGTCATTAGAATTAATTTCACATTTAAACTGAACATAAACAAGTGTCAATCTCTTGATAGTTATGATTTCTTAAAAACATGATTTTTTTGACAATGGAAATTAATTATAAATTAATATCTACCACTTTTGTGTTTTTAATTGGGAAAAATGGATTCTATATTTGGAATCAGGAGGTCCAAAATATGTAAGTATCTAACTTTAATTTTTAGACATTATGAATATTTATTTCAGTAAATATTTTATTTTCCTTGGTTAATGGGTAAATTAGGTAAATAAGGGTAAACCAATATTATTATAATAATATTAAATTACCCTAACATGTGTCCAATTAATATTGGTTGTTATATGTCCGACTATGGGGATATTTGGGTTGATTTTGGGACAACATGGAGCCACTTAAGAGTGGTAATGACACTTTATATTTATTAATTTAATGTAAAGAAAAAATGACATAAACATATTAAAATTTTTTACAGGGGGTTATATAAGTTATCATTTAAACTATAAATATTCATTGGAATGATAAAACTATTTAATACATCATGGTGATTTTTTATAATTTTTAGACATCAAATAAATAAAATTATTTTTGACACCATAATGATGTAGTGTTTATCTCATTAATGATTTATTTAAATAAATGAGATTATAAAAATCAATACAATATCCAAAACCTGTCAAATTATTTTTGGATGATTTTATTTCGAACCCGAGTCATATTATCTTTTAATTTAATGAGTTTTGGACCTTTTGAAACTGAAAATCATTATATAATAAAATAATTTTTTAAACATTCCTATAGAGCCCCTCCCCTTATAAAAATCCATTACCTCTAACCCAATTCTCACACCTCTCAAGCCCCTTGGATCATCCATCATCTACCCAATTAAGCTTCCTACACGCATATATTCCTCTTTTATGCCTTAACTTTTGTAGAAGGGACTTCAATAAATCCTTTTGGTTCAAATCAAAGTGAGTTACCCGATTTAAATCTAACATCTCCTCTTAAGTTATTTTCATTTATTTTACTTCTCTGACCCCCTAAAATCTATTTATTCCTTTATTTTGAAAAAATAGTAGTGTTCTAAATATACTAGGTTATTTATTTGAGAATTATTTGAACTAAACTTACACACAACTCCATCTAATGGGTATAAAACATAATATTTCTGTGGATGACGAACTACTCCCTCACGAAACTATATGTAACACCCAGAGATTTTATGAAAAATATTCTTTTAATTTAATTAATGTCTTGTGTTGTATTCTACACCAAGATTACCTTGCGCTATACGCAACACCGTATTATCTTACAGTATACGCAACACTATTCATGGATCGTGTTACACACAATTTTGATAATAGTTATTCTACGCAACATTGAGTATATATATATATATATTCAATGTATAAATGAAATATGGTTGGATTCTGTTATACGAAACAATGAAGGATTATTTCACAACACGCAACCCTGACTTGGCTTGCATTACATGCAATCGCAACCTACCTCGATAGCGTGTGTTGTACGCAATACCGGGTTTTAATAAACAACGATATATTATTATAATATTTTCATGAACTAGCCGTTATGAATATTATTAAATAAATTTTTAATTTTATAACATTATTATTCATCTTACACATTTTCTAGAACATGGTATAAGAAAAAAATAAATTTTTCGGGTAAAATAAGTATTTTTCAAAAAATGCAGTTTTGCCGCCTTTTGATGGAACACCCACTTTAAATCTAGTTTTTGACATATTTATAAGTTCAATTTGACAAAATAAAATTCTTCTTTTGAATCAGGATATAAAAATTTACATTATATAAAGTTTTGATATTTTTCCGATAACTTTCATATTTTAATGAATAGTAAAAACACGCTATATTTTAATTAAAAACAACTTTTTTCATCGTAATATCTTTTGTGGTTAAATTATTATATTTAATGGCTTTAAAGTATAGATAGAATATATTTTTACCATTTAATATAATGTATATCATTAGCATTGATTTTACCTTGAATTCGTAGGTTAAATCAATTCAATCTTTTGCAATGTTTTAAAGAAAAACCCGTTTTCTTTTGACAACAGGATTAATTTTAATTTAATTTCTGCAACTTTTGTGTATTGAATTTGAAAAAATGGATTCCATATTTGGAATCAGTGGGTCCAAATTATGTTAATAAGCTACTTTTTATTTTTGGGCATTGTGAATAGTAACTACGGTAAATTTTATTTACTATAGTTAAAGGTAAATCGGGTAATTAAGGGTAAATATAAGATTATAAAATTACCATAACACTTGGTAAAATCCTATTGGATGGCTAAAAGTAGACCCATATAACCTAAGGGTGGGATTAGATTCATTTTATGGACTTTTTGCCATGAAAATAATTTAATTATTATTAAAACCAAAGAATGTGACAACATGTCACTTTCTTAAATCTTATAAGTATAATAATTTTACTTTAGTGATAAACTTCATGAAACTTCTAACATGAATAGTCTCCAGAAATCCAATACAATTATCTACATCATAGGAATTTATTTAGAATTTTTAGGGATTAAATAATTATCATTTATTATGACACAAATATAATGCAGTAATTATCTTATTAATGAAATATTGACATAATTGATGTTATAAATGCCCAAATAAATGTAATTTGAGACTTTTTACTTAAATTAATTTTATAGGTTAATAAGACATGTTATTGTTGATATAAGTAACTTGGTTTGAACTTATCATTCTGTTATAAATTTCCTAAAAATCATGTACCAAATAGTGTCAAAATTGACATAAATTAGTTTTTAAAACAAATATTATATTATTAATTGTTATTTTATTCCTAAAAATCTAAGGTTCGGAAAAATGGATTAGATAATATTATATATATTAATAATAAACAACTTGGGGTTAGTTTGTCTTGATATAGTATGTTTATTAACCATATAGTGTAAGAAAACAAAAAGACACGGTAAAAGTTAAATTATTTAACTTAGAGTTAAATCTAATTGATAAGGTTAAAATAATAACCTAAACTTGTCTAAATACTATTGTATGAGAGTATTTTGACCCATCCCCACTTTATCTTCGAAATAAGACCCTTTGGAACCATTATAAACCTAATTTGACCTTAATATAAAATAATATTTTGAGATTTTCCTAAGATGCCCCTCTCCTCCCTTATAAAAGGGCACCTCCTCCCTCTCCTCCTCACACCAATTTGAGCTTTCAAGCTCGGCCAACCCATAAAAAAATATATTCTCCACTTTCCTAGTATCATCCTAGAGGTCCTGGTCTTCTTCAAAGACCATCCTTAGTTCTTTAAGTGGAGGTTAAGAGAAGGCGCGTCAAAAAGAGGTAATATCCATTACCGATCTTTTTCAATTTATTTCTTCTTCAACTTATTCCTCTTTAGTTGTTTCATGATAAAGTAATAACATCAGTATTTATTATATACTGATATGTTATTATAAACATGAAACAACTCTAATTAACCTTCTATCCATCCTACGGAAAAAGGAAATCACTGCGCGTGCGTACGTACGGAATACCGTCTCCACGCCGTGGTGTAATCTATTTTCCGCCACCAACTTAATTGGATGGGTATAATGGTTTAATGAGTAACTATATATGATTATTATAATGTGATATTGATAATTAAATAGTATACATACACTTCAACACAAGTTCACGATCATGAGAATGATATCATCGCTTGTGCGTACGTACGGACTACCGTCTCCACGACGCGATGAGATTCATTCTCAATGATTAACCATTCATAAATGATTATAATGTATATATAATAAGTAATCATGAAATATATGACATAATAATGATACTGGATTTATATATATATATATATATGTATGTATGTCATCCAATTAATTCCATTCAAGACAATAAGGAAAGGAAAACAACGTTCATGCCTACGTACGGACTACCGTCTCTATGAACAGTGTGTTTCATTTCATTTATCTATATAATATATATATATATATACTGAATATATATGATATATAAATCATGTTTTGTATTCTGGAAGTAAGTAAATCATGATATAAGTAACAATAATGTCAAGAACAACAAGTCCAAACACCTACGATAAATGAAACGATTTTACCCAAAACGCTTTTTTAACATGAAATTTACAAAAGAATAGGTAATATGAAGTCATAAGTGAACCATATATGACATAATAACAATGAATATGATTCTGTAATAAGTTAATGACATTATTTAAATCATTATACAGGAGGTTTGGATACGTACAAAGCATATCAGACATAAGGTAAGGGAAATATCACAATCTCATTTTTATCCGAGATTGTTTATACTTTAGTATTTACTGGGGTGTATTTTATCATCCACATCCATGTTTCCTCAATATGTAATATTATTTCCATTCACCTACAATTGTTTAAATCTTATTTTACCCTTAGGTGAGTTTTTAGTAAAATATATGAATGGAATCTTTTGTCGTTTTTCGTACAAGGTACTTTTTTTGACTTTTCCGACAAAAGTACGAGAAGAATGTTTTTTTACGTATACGGCATGAAAGGATTTTTACGGTTTTATAAAGCCTTATTTTCATGAAGCTTCCTCCAAAATATTTCATGACTATTTTAAACAAAATATTCTTCTTTTGAAATTGCATGACGTTTTGTGAAAAGAAATTGATTTTGAAGAAGAAAGGATATTTTCCTCAAGAATTCATTTCAAGTGTTTTATCAAAACCATTTTTCTTATAAGATGACATTATTTCATATGTGTATGTTTCAAGTATCATGTCTCTATGATTTACATGGTTTCATTTTTCTTATTATGAAATGATATCCATTTCTTTTATATGGATTATGTGATGATGGAATGATGTTTATGAAACCCATTTTGTTTATTGGGTTATTATGAATGATGTATGTTTTTTTTGTGGCACATGTAAGAATGATTTCATTATGAGATGGGTGGGACCTATATCTCCCTCCAATTCATTGGGTAAATATTTTATATCTCATGAGATAGACATGGCTGGAACGGTAGGTTATACCGGTTCAGTGAAACAGGACTGAAACGAGGAGTGAACTCGGTTCAGAAAGGGACTTTGTCCACTAAGATAGTCTTGGCAATGAGTCTTGACTAACAAGAAATGATTCTATATGATTATGTGTGTATGCCACAAAGTTTCATGTTTTATGTTATGATTATTGGGATTACATTTCACTACTATGATTTATCCCATGTTATGAAATTATGATCTCTTTTGCAGGTTAAGATTTCCAAAAGATATGTTCTTATGAATATGACGTGATTGATATTTATTTTGTTTACCCTTACTGAGAATTTGAGCTCACACTTTTATGTTTTATTTTCCCCAGGACATAAAGAAAGGATTTAGGTTTAAAAAAAGGTAGATCTTTATGGGAGATGTTGAAGATATTTCACCACGATTAGAAGATTATATTCCGAGTTTCCAAAGACAGTAAACTATTACGATCCTTGTGTGTGTGTTTTTGTTATGTACTATGTATTCCACAAAAGTAATGTAATGTCCATGTACGTCAGGCTTCGGGTATCTACACTATAATTGTTCAATCTTCAACTACCACCTCTTATGGTGGCCATTATGATAGAACTATAACTATATAATATATATATGATATTTATTTTATCTATAATATTCTGTTATTATCTTCTATATCATAACATTATTCTTTTCATGTTGTATATATATATATATATATATATGATAATTTCATTTGAGAAAGTGCAAACTACCACCCCCTCAATGTTATGTGACTCATTCACACAATACATGGAACCTATAAATGATGGTATTAATGAAAACATGTTACTTATATAAAATATTATATTATACTGGAATAATAATATACCTATGTATCATTAGGCTTACTTTCCTTTTAAAATAAAAAAAATGAAATGGAAGTTGTGTTCTGCGTACGTACGAATTACCGTCTCCTTGAACACAATGATATTCATTACCAATATTAACCATTAAAGAATAATTTTCATTTGATTATTAAAAATAATGTTTATGAACCTAATTTCATTCTGGATAAGAATAAAATACATCCTATCCATAATAAAAATGTCTTACGTAATAAAACATTTAAAGGAAAACGAATCAGTTAACACTTGAAACAATGATACTACTAAAATATTATAAACAAGGAAATATTAAAAGATAATATATGATATCATATTTATGTATGAGGTTATTTTATAATTTTATAACAATGATTTAACTATCATTCAAGAGGTTAAAGTACCCTCAACCAAAGAAAAGTACAAGGTAAGGGTTAATTATTCATTCTCATTGTTATTCGAGATTGTTTATGTGTAAGTATTTACCCGAACATATTTATTATCAATGCCCATGTTTGATTAAAGACTTTTCAAAAGGATTATTTTTAAGGTAATCTTCAACTATAATATCATTTTAATGGATTAAATATTTATTCTTCTAAATCATTATAAGTAATGTCCATGTTTTCAAAATGGGTTTTAAAGGATTTATTAATATAGAAATGAATATTATTAAATGACAATAATTTCAAATGTTTAAAAGTGGCATGGGAAACGTTGATTAAAAAAATTTATTTTAAATATTTTCCTTTATAAATTGTGTGACTTTTAAATGTTTTCATGAAAAAGGGATATTTCCCCCCAAAGAGTTTTACTATTCATTTTCAACTATGGCAACATCCTTTTGGATATTATTCTTGATTGAGGTTGCTTTATTATAAATACAATATTCAATATTAAATAGAATGAGTTATTAAATTATTGACTATGAATGTTCTATTTTTATACCATTCATGATTTATGGTTTATGTATTGACATTTTTTTTGCTATTTTTACAACTAATGTATATGTTATGTTTCAAAATTTTCATATAAGGAATGGATTAGACTTAGTAAGGGATGAGTGGAGCACACTATAGCTCCTCGATAAATCATTAGTTCTCATCAGACAAACTAGTGTCTTGGAACAAGGCTTTGAGAAAATATTATTGGTACTCTTGGCACGATGCCTTGACTATGTGGTTATGTGTTCGGCTTTATGTATTCAATCATTATGAAATTAGCTATTGATATGACATGTGATTATTTGACAAGTAGAACATCCACGTAAATAAATAAATGTCACTATTTGATTTATCGTTTCCATATTAAGGTAATGTTTATGTTAAAAATGATTTTGTTTTAGTTTTATAAATTACCTTAAGTGTTCATGCTTATTTATGAATGTTTCCACTATATTGTTATCCTTACTGAGCATCTGATATCACCCATTTCTATGTTTTATTATTCCTAGGAAGCAAAGAAGTATATTATGAATGACCTTCATGGATAGTCTAAGGGATATGAGTGTGTTCAATGGAGACAATGTTGTTGATGTTTTTCATTTTATAATGTAAAGTAACGTTCATGTATGTAATCTATTTTCCAAGACTGCTAAACAGATCAGTCCTTTGAGATTTGATTCCTTATAATCATGTCAATGTATTAAAATAATGCACCAGATCTAGGCCACTAGTGTTGGGGTGTTATAGTTGGTATCAGAGGAAGTTTAAGAATATCCTTGGAAACTATATTTAGAAAAACATATATTAGAGAAAATTACCCGAAGATATAATTTGAGAATTAGTATAGAAGAATATCCTAGATTTTTTGTAATGTAGTGATTTTTTGAATTTTCCAGGAAATACATCCCTGTCTGGATAGAACCAGGTAGATGCGTCTATAGCACATATGTACCTAGGAGTGAAAACTCTAATAAGGAGTTTCAGGCTTGTTTCGGGGTATCCTGGCACATGACAATGAGCCTTGCTGAACACTTGGTTATGACACTCCTGGGGAATATGCTTAGGATAATTTACATTTTTTTACAGGGCCTTATGAAGAATTTAGGAGTAAATACTTCCTCATAGAATTTTTTTTATGATTATAGATTATATGCATAATCATTTCAATTTACATTAGGTATTTTACAAGTTTGGAATTATACATTGTGATCCATACACTAACCTAGTATATTCCACTGTTTAGAAATGTCTTCCAATAGATGGAATGATAACTCCAACAACACACTTTATCCAAAGAGTAATAAAGATCACATATTTCATGTTATTATGCCAACATTTTGAAATGAAATAGTCTCCTATGTATTATCATCATATGAATAAATAATATCATGTGTTAATAAGTTAAGTAAAGAATTCTCTGAGTCCAATGGCTTTGAAGGGAAGCCTGAGAAGAAAAGGATGGTAGAGAGAAATATGGATAAAGGGAATAAGAGAAGGAAAGATTTTACCATATGTGATAACTGTGGAATGAATCACGTTGGTAAATTCTTGAAGGGAATGAGAGTTTGTTACAAGTGTGGATAAAAAGGACACCAAGTATGTGATTGAAAGGGTAAGGTTTCAAATGATCAATGCTTTATCTGAAAGGAGTTGGGGCACTATGAAAATCAATGTAAAAATCATCAGAGTATTCCCCAAATGATGCTATTCGATAATAATCATGTTATGATACTACAACATATGAAGATGAATGACTATTGTTCTTGTGTTATTATTAAAGAATTATTTCATTGGAGTGTTGTATAAACGATGTACTAGTAATATGAATTATGGAAATAAATAACGAATGTACTGCCATACTATTTCATTAAGTATTTGAGATTATATGGTTCTAAGAAAAGTGACTCAATAGCAAGTTAAACCTTTTGGAAAATACATGGTTTATGGAAAGATAAATTTTAATAAGGTCATGTTACTGTGGTATTGATTTTTGAAAAATAGATTATTGATTTGGATAAATTATAATGGATATTATTGACTACCTTGGAAATAATTAAGGGTTTTTAATCATCATTGTTGGTGATTACAACATTTTTTGATGTAAGGAGTATATCCACTATTGTATGATTTACAAAAGGAATAAAGAAGTATATATCTATTCAAATATGGTTTTTTGGTAATTAATTTTATTACCACATTTTAAGAGAATACACCATGAAGGGATTGACATGTATATTATGTGACCATCCTTATAAATTTGGGATTGTGAGTTCAGAAAAAAGTATTATGGATAAGTCTAAAAGTTGGAATAGATTATGTTTGACATTGGATAATATTATTAAGGTTAAATAATTTCTAAAGATTATTTTTGGATTGTAATAAATATGAGAACCTAGAGGTCGGGTGGCAATCCGTCACATCTGGAAAAGTTGTGAGAGGTGAACCCACAACCGAAGGGTGACAAGGCTACATAACCTACCACTGGCCTACATGATGTCCAAGTTTGTATAATGTATTTTTTTAAATATTTTGACAAATTAATTATAAATTCATTATTTTTGTAACCCTATACAACTAGGATAAATAGAATATTTTTGAATTCTATTATATTTTGGAGTGAAGGATTTGTTTGTGGTAAGAATTACATAAAGGTTGAAACTCTTTTTGTCAGGTATATTTTCTTCCTCTTATTATACCAAAAAATTAATTCTTAAACATTAGGTAAGGGAACATAAAACTAAAAATGTTTTATGCTAATACCATATGTTTTCTTGAACCGATGATATTATAAATCATCATTGATTGATGGCTTTGAGGCCCTCAATTTCACACTTGTTTTTGATTGATGATATTAGTCACTCCCTATAAATATTTATGTTTTCCTTCCAACTATGTGTCTCTAATTTCCACTAATGTTCTCCAAATCGATATAATAATTTGGTGGTGACTTTTTCATTTCTTTTTCCCACTTATTAAGACTAAATTTCACTAACCAAATTTCTGATGTGGGTTTTCCAAAAAGGTATTTTTCAAATTTTAACATTATATCTTCAAAGAAAAATTTTAAATTGCGAGGACAAAATTTATTGAAGGAGGGGAGAATGTAACCCCCAAATATTTCATAATACATTATATCTTCAAAGAAATCCAATAACTTACGCTACACTCAACACCGAGTTCGAGGGCACCACGACTTACCAAACCAGTCTTTTAAAAAGTGGTTAATAATATTATTAACTAAAATTTGAGTTTTATATACTAAATATAATTTTATAATCGACTTTATTTGTTTCTTAGACATAATATAAGATCAAATTCATTTTTTTCAAATAAAAGAAGTATTCTTAAAAAAATGCCATTTTATCTCCTTTAAATGGAAAACCTTCTTTACAACCAATATTTATAAATTTTATATATTCAATTTAATTTAATTAAATAATTATTTAGAAGTGTGAAATAAAAAATTATTTTGGATAAATTTTTGGTACTAATCTGATAACTTTCATATTTTGAATAATAGTGAAAAATAGTAAATTTTAATTGAAAACAACTTTTTCAATCGAAATACTTTGTAGTGATAAATTATATATTTGAGTGGCCTAAAAGTATAATTAGAGTATATTTTTATCATTTAATATAACTTAGGTCATTGTATGTAGTTTCAAATATATACTGCCCATAAACAAGTGTCAATATTTTGATAGTTATAATTTTTTAAAAAACACGCATTTTATTTTGACAAAAAAATTATATTTAAATTAATTTATTCCATATTTTTGTATTGAATTTAGAAAAATGGATTCCAAATTTTTAATCAGGAGGTAATAATTATGTAAATAGGTTACTTTTATGTCTAGACATTATGAACATTTACTTCAATAAATCTTTTATTTACCATGATTGAATGGTAAATCTAGTAAATAAGGGTAAACTAATAATATTATAATATTATTAAACTACCCTAAAATGTTTCCTATTCCTATTGGTTGATACATGTTTGAACATGGACATCCTTGGGTTGATTTAGGGACCAAATGGTGCCCGATTAGAATGATAATGACACTTTATATTAATTAATTTAATGTAAAGTCCAAAGTGACATAAACATATATCTTTTAGTAATTTTTTTAAAAGGGTTTATATAAGTTATATTTTAAAGTTTAAATATTAATTTTAAATATAAAAAAATTTCCTACATCATGTTATTTTTTAATTATTTTTATAAATCAAATAAATAAAATTATTCATGACACAATAATGATGTAGTGGTTTCCTCATTAATGATTGATTTCAATAAATGAGATTAAAAAATTAAAACAATATCTAAAACCTATCAAATTATTATTGGTTAATTTTATTTCAAACATAAGTCATATTATATTCTAATTTAATTAGTTTTGGAACTTTATAATATGAAAATCTTTATATAATAAAATAATATTTTCAATCTTTCCTAAAGATCCTCTCCCCCTTATAAAAATCCATCACCACTAACCCATTTCTCAAACCTATCAAGCCCATTATCTCATCCAAACTCTGCCCAATTATGCTCCCTATAACCCTTTATTCCTATTATTAGCCTTACCTTAGGCAGAAGGCACTTTAAGGAAGCCTTTTGGTTCAAACCAAAGGGAGTTACCCGATTTAAAGGTATCATTTCCTCTTAAGTTCTTTTCTTTTATTTTACTTCTCCAACCCTCTAAACACTCTTTATTTATTTATTTTATAACACCAATAGTATCCTAAATATACTAGGATGTTGTTATGAGATGTTTTTTAACTAAACTTACACACACCTCCACTTAATGGGTATAGAACATAATGTTTTTGTGGATGAAGAACTACCGCCTCACGAAACGATGATTGTTCAATCTTCTACTGCCACCTCTTATGGTGTACATTATGATGGAATTGTAATTACATATGATATTTATGATGTTTATTATATCTATAATATTCTTTAATTATTTTTTATAGAATACGACTATTCTTTTCATTTTGTATATATATGATAATTTCATTTGAGGAAGTGTGGAACATCGCCCCCTCAAAGTTATATGACTCGTTCATACCATACATAGAACATATAAAGGATGGTGGTAATGCACTTACATAATGTATATAAAATATTTTATTATAATTTAATAATAATATACTTATGTATCATTTGGTTTCTTTCTATTTAAAATAAATGAATGAAACAGATGTATCGTTCATGGGTGTGTACGAATTTCTGTCTCCATGAACGCGATGCAATTCATCACCCATCATAACCATTCAATAGTAATTTTTTTTTGATTATTAAAAATAATGTTTAATAAATTAATATCATTCTGTATATGAATCAAATACATCCTATTCATAACAAACATGGATTTTTAAGAAAACATGTTAAGGAAAACAAATCACTTAACACCTGAAATAATGATACTACTAAAATATTATTAACAAATCAATAATAGAAGATCATATATGATATAATATTTATATATGTAGTCATTTTATAATTTAATAACAATTATTAAATAATTATATAGGAGTTTAATGTACCCTCAACCAAGGAAAAGTACAAGGTAAGGGTTAATTCCTCAATCTCATTATTATTCGAGCTTGTTTATGTGTAAGTATTTACCAAGACATATTTATTATCCTGGTCCATGTTAGATAAAGGACTTTTCAAATGGATTATTTTTAAGGGACTCTTCAACTAGAAAATCATTTTAATAGTTTAAATATTTATTCTTCTAAATCATTCGAATTAATGAACATGTTTTCAAAATGGTTTTTAAAGGATTTATTCATATGGACATGAATGTTTTTAAAAGTTAATTATTCCAAAAGTTTCAGAGTGGTATGGGAAACATTGATTCAAAAAGGACTTTTTTAAGTTTTCTTTTATAAATTGTGTGACTTTTAAATGTTTTCATAAAAAAGGGACATTTCTCTTAAAGAGTTTTACCAACCATTTTCAACTATTACACATCCTTTTTGAAATTATTCTTGATTGAGGTTGATTTATTATATATACGATCTAAAATATTTCATTGAATGAGTTATGATATGATTGAATATGAATGATATATTTTTATATCATTCATGATTTATGGTTAATGAGTTGACAATTCTTATGCTAGTTTTAATACGGATGTTTATGTTATGTTTTGACATTTTCATAAGAGAAATGCATTGGACTTAGTAAGTGACGAGTGGAGCCCACTATAGCTATTTGATGAATCAGTAGGTCTCATGAGACAAAACTGTGTCTTGGAAAAAGGCCTTACCAAAATCTTATTTGATGTCTTGGAACGAGGCCATGACTATAAGGTTATGATGTCTGACATTATGCATTCCATCATTATGAAATTTGCTATTGATATTACATGTGATTTTTTTGACTAGTAAAATATCCATGTGAATAATTAAACGGAATTATTTGATTAATCATTTCCATATTATGATGAATTTTATGTTTAAAAGGATTTTTTTGTAGTTTTATACATTTCCTTAAGTTTTTATTCTTATTTATGAAAGTTTCTGCTATATTTTTATCCTTACTAAGCATCTAAGCTCACCCTTTTCTATGTTTTATTTTTCCCAAGATGTGAAGTAGTATATTATGAACTACTCATAGGTATAGTATAACAAATATTAATGTGGTAAATAGTGACAATGTTTTTGTAATGTTTCATTTTATAATGCAATGTAACGTTCATTTATGTAATCTATTTTCCAAGACTGCTAAACTGATTGGTCCTTCTAGACTTGATTCCTTGTAATCATGAAATTGTTTTAAAATAATGCACTAGATCCGAGCTACTAGGTTTAGGTAATTACAAAAATTTATGTTTTAATAAATAATTATAAAATTATATTGGGGTTAATTTTTGTAATTTTGCTGAAAAGCATCATTTTTGAATGAATAGTAAAAAATAATGAATTTTAATTCAAAAATTATTTTTCGTCTAACATATTTATATTAATAAATTATATATTAATTTTTTTTAATGTTTAACAAGATCCTTTACAAATAAATGATTCCAATTTAGGTCATTAGAACTAATTTCACATTGAAATTGGATATAAAAACATTGCAAAAGTTTAATTATTTCTGCTTGAAAAACCCACTATCACAATACGTCTACAAGAATAATTTTAATTTAATTTCTTCCACATACATGATTAGAAGTATGAATATTTTATTAAATATTTTGAATCTACAAAATTTATATTTTATAATAAGTTCACCATATTTTTAAAAAAAATTGTGAAAGTTAATAAAATTAATTATAGTGATTAAGCGAAAAAGTTAGCTTAAAAAAAGACTAAACCTTAATTTTAGGCCCATAATTACTTAGGAAGTTTTGGAAAATACCCTATATGTTCATATTTAGTCCCTATACTATGTTTTATATGTTTTTGATATTTATTTTGATCATTTTTCCTTGAAAAAATGTTTTTGGAATTCCTTTTAAAAAAATTTAAAAGAATTACACTCCTCCTCTCTTATAGAAAGGAACTCACCCCTCCCACTAATTCACACCTCTCTAGAAATTTTGATCCAAAAAAATATTCCTAAATCTCATCCTAACAGACATAAATTAATCTTATAGGCAACCCTTTTTCAATAATTTTATCTAAGGATTCCCTTTGGTAAAAACCAAAACGATTTACCTAGAGAAGAGGTAACATCGTTCCTGAAGATCCTTTATTTTATTTCATTCTTTACACACTAAAATATTATTATTACAAGATTATATAATAAAATTAGTATCCCAAATATACTGATATTTTTTTCTAAGGGATCTACATACACTTCCAAAAACTTTCATTTAATGGGTATCAAACTTGTTGTTCTTATGTACAATAAACTACTGCCTCACAAAATTAGGTAGTTAATGTTTTCCATTACCACCTATCATGGGTTAGAATTATGATTGAAAATCTATTTTTATATGATATATAAAAAATTTATTATTTATTTTATATTTTTTAATTATTATATATATCATACATTTATTTGTTTCATTTTTTTAATTATGAAAACACTGTTTGTTGATGTAGGGACTACCTCCTCCCCAAAGTAATGTGATACATTTAAAATTTACATTGAACATATTAATGATGGTTTGGGTAAAATTATATGTTATATATGAAATAATAATTTTAATATAACTATAATATATATAGATATATACATTCATGTAATTTAATTTATTTCTTTGAAAAAGATAATTAAACAAAAACGGTATTCATGCATAAGTATGACCTACCACCTCCATGAACAATATATTCCATTTAATATTTCTATAATTTATATATGATTATAAATTTTTATTAACTGAATATGTGTTATATTTATACAAGTTTTTGAATTATTAATATATCTAAATCATGATCTAAGTAAGAGGATCAATAATAATAAGTCAAAACATGAATTAAAAACAAAAAAGATAATACCTGAAGTCTAACATTAACATAAATTTTTTAATAAATGGGAAAATAAAAGTCAAAATAAAACAATATAACATATTATATAAAAGAATATTTTTCTATAAGAGATATTTAATAAACTTATATTTATTGTATAGAAGTTTTTTATGAGTATGATGAGAGTCAATACTTAAGTTAATGGTTTTCTAGTCTCACATTTTTTTACACAAGACTTATGCTTTATTAACTATACATTCCTCTGTGTGGTGTATATACTAGCCATGAATTTATTTATTGATAATTAAATTTAATATTTTGTGTATTCACATATCAATTTTATAATCTCCCTTTCATCGAGTTTGATTATTCAAAATTTACCAAATTAGTAAGATATCTTTGTCTCAATTTACCTTATTTGAGACACATGTTTTTTTATACACCTATAATCTTTTAGAAGATGTATATAATTATATTTTACATGTTATACCATGAATATCCTTATTTTTATGATATTAAAAGCTTCATGTTATTTCATTTTCATACCTTGGGAGTATGATTCATAGTAACCAAGAAGTAAGAGTTTATTAAAAAAATCTCATCATTTGTCGTGATTATTTATGATTATAATTATATTGATGAAACATTATAATTCATTTCACAAGAACTCTCATTAAATTAGTTATTATTTGTTAAATAATTTTATATTAATTTATTAGTACCATTTTCCACTTTTTACTACTTATGATAACTAAGATATTTTTTAAGAAAATATGGTCTCATTTCTCTTTTTGGGTCACAAATCTATTTATTTCAAAAACCAGTATTTAAAAAAAATTAGCAAATATATTTAATGAAAATTTTAATTTAAAAAGGATTTGATTTTTTATATCGTTTCAAAGATATAAAAAATTTTATTTTTAGAATGTTTTCATGTTTCTTTTGTATATTTTTAATAAAAAAGGTATTCAAAAGGATTTATATATTAACATAATGCAAAGAATAAAGGATATTTTACTCAAGAAATGTCTTTAAAATGATCGTTCTAAATTATTTTCCATTTTATATGGTGTATGTTATTGTTACTCATGTATTTCTGGTAAATGATCCAAATGTTCTAATCATATTCTTTATCAGAATGGTCTATGTATTAATGCAATAATGCTTATAAAAGTAGTTTATTTTTCATGGGTAATATATTTATGAAAAACATTCCACTTAATAAGGTTTTATTCACTTGAAACACAGTCCATTTCACGAGTTATGATTTGATTATATGATTATGAAACATGCCTTTTTTCTATAAGTAATGATATGATTACATGTTTATAGAACCCAATTCATTTCATGGGGTTTGAAATAATAATCAATGTTCTTGTGGAAAATGTATTTATGATATCATTAAGAGATGTATGAAACCTATATATCACTATAATTAATTGAGTAAAGATTTATATCTCATGAGATAGACAAGGCTAGAACGGGGAGTGAACTCAGTTCAATAAGGGAATTTATATGCTAGATGGTCTCATGAGTGAAAATTGACTAGTATGATAGTCATGGGAGTAAACAATAACTACCAAGATGGTACATGGTTTGAAACCATACTACTAAAACTTCAATGGAATTTATTTTTTACGTACATGGAAATCATTTTATATGCTTATGTGTATACCAAAATTCTATGTATTATTCTTATGTTATTCTTTCATAGAATACTCTATTGATTACCTTATGATTCATGTCTTATGATCTATAAATACTTATTATAGGATTAATTGTATTATAATTGTTATGATCGTTATTATATTATAATATCATGATCATGTTCTCATAGCATTATGCTCATGTTTATTCTTACATATCTCTTTTTTTTACTTTTATAAATCTCCTTTCCCTAGGTTATGAGGATACATATTGTGTATGATATGTATACGAAGGGTTTTAGTCATGGAGAATCTTGTGGGAGATAATTTAACTCACTTATACATCAATGTTTATGGTTCTATATTACCAAATTCACTAGACTAACAAAGTATTTGGGAGTTCATGTAATGTATTACATATTCTCTAATAAATGATTTAATGTTAATGTCTGAAAATAAATGTTCACTATAGTTTTTATCCGAGTGAATTTTTAGTTAAAATTTGGAAACATGGATGATAAAACCTTAGTGATAACCCTAATTTACATGTCTAAGGATAAGTCTAAGGATAAGGAATGAATAGGAAAATGCTCGTGAATTATGGTGAAGGATAGATTGAGTGGTTTACTAGAAATAAATCCCTCTCAAGATACTAAATGTGGGTGTGGATTTGGAATGTATGTACATAGGTGTAACAAACCTGAAAACACCGTAAAGATTTATACTTAATCAGATACTGGTGCATGAAAATAGTCCTTACTACACACCTCATTCGAAACTCCCAAGGGATATGCTTTGGAAATTCAGAAACTCTTTATTAACCACAATGAAGGATTTAAATAGAAATTGTATATTGATAACCTAAGAAAAATATATAGTGTCTTATTTTATAGAAGGTTCCTTAATTTAGATATCCTCTATGTACGGTTTTAAGGTTATGTGGTTTATCTCTTTGATTATTGTTTCTTAATCTATTATATTTGGTTTTAGTTAATATATGGAACCAGAAGGAACCACGTCAATGTTGAGTGTGACGGAGAGAATCATGATTCTTTTCATGAGCATCCAAACTCCATGGAAGATGTAATGAAAAACCTTTCTTATATTCTCACTCAACTTTCTCAAGATATGAATCGGGTTTGACTTGTAAATGAGGAAAGAAGGAAACACCATTTTATTGATTCCTTCATAAGGAAATGCCAACCTTTGTTTAGTGGGTCTTATGATTCACTTATTTTTGAAAAATAGATAGATTCGTTGAATATAAATTTTACACTGTTCAATTTTTAGAACATCAGAATGTCATTCAAGTTATTTGCTTCCTAGAACGTGAACCAGACCAGTGGTGGACTCAAATTAAGAATACGAGGCAGCAAGATGAAATTGAATACAAGGATTGGTATGTGTTCACGAAATTATTTTTCAACATGTACTTTCCAGGGATTCATCATTTAAAGATAGTGAATGATTTTCTTATGTTAATTAAAAGGTATGATTATTCATTTGTTACCTATGAGGCTATTCTTTCAAGACATGTGAGGTATGATTCTACTATTATCATCAACCCTAAAATTAAGGTTGATAGGATATTCAGTGTGTTAAAGACAAGTATTAGAAAGGTATGTTTCCATAAAATACTTTTGTGGATATTTAGATATTTTTAATTTTGAAATTGAGGTTCAAATTTATGATCATGTTACTTATCAATCATAATATTTCGATAAAAAAGGAAGACAAATTTCACAGGATAATCTAAAAACCATGAAGAGAAGAAGAATTGATTTTTTAATGCTCTTAGTGAGGAAATTATCATGGAGGAAAGTGTATTAAGGTGTATAATAAATGTTTTAATTGGGAAGGAAAGGGCATCTGGTATTGGACTACCGTTGTGATGGGAAGAAGTCAGCTAAAAATGTGAATTGAGAGAAAAATTAAAAAAATTCACCTCCCCCACTTTAGTGTTACAAATGTAAGGATAATGGACATTATTCAAACAATTTCCCAAAGTCAAGGGTTAGTTATAATGATCAACATCAACAAAATATTAAACCAAGACACTGAGGGAAAACCCATGAAATTACTATATCTGAATTGTGGTGCAATAAATACATGGTGAAATGTACACCTACCATTTACATTAGAAATACTAATGTCTTATTTGATTTTGGATCTACCAACTCTTTCAAATATAAAGAATTTGATAATGTTGTTAATATTCATCCCAAATGATTAGATGTAGAGTTAGTAGTGAAAACATGTAATGGTACGATAATTGCTTCTCAAGTTTATGATTCATCTCCAGTTTATGTTTTTTGGAATGTGCTTCTTATAAATCTTATCATTCTTCATTTGGTTGAATTTGATATCATGTTCTATGTGTATTGGATTTATCTTCAAAAATCCCACACCAATTTTCAAGGAAGGGAATTTATGTTGGATATTTCAAACCATAATATGATCTTATATGAATGTGACAATAAGTATGAAATTTTTATAGAGATTAGCTCTAGTGAATGGGTCTTAATTCCCATTAAAAAGAGTTTTCTCTCTAAAATTTTTGGGGAGAAAATCAACATCAATGATATACTATTATTTATAAATTTCTGGATGTACTTTCAAAAGAGTTTAATATCCTTGCACCAAAACATGAAGTTTAGTTTTCGATAGAGTTCATACATGGTTCCACGCCAATTTTAAGGACTTTCTATCAAATAACCCCAATTCAGTTGTAGGAATTGAAGAAGAAACTCCATTAAAACCTGGATATGGGATTCATTTGTCCAAGTGCATCACCTTGGGGTGATCCTATTCTAATTGTGAAATATAAATATGGGTCAATGTGACTTTGGATTGATTATCCAGAGTTGAACAAGATCACAATCATGTACATGTATCCTCATCCCCATATTGATGAATTGTTTGATTAAATCTGTGGAGAAAAAATAACTTTCCAAGATTGACCTTCATTCTGGATATCATCTACTGATTGTCATGAAAGAGGATATACAGAAGATGGAATTCTGTAAAAGGAATAAAAACTTTAAATATATTGTGATGCTTTTTATACTTAATAATTCTCCTACTATATTCATGGATTTTATGAATGGTGTCTTTATAGATTACCTCGATCAGTTGGTGGTAGTGTTTATGAATGATATTATTATAAATTAAAAGAGAAAGGGAGACAATAAAGACCACTAATGAATTGTACTAAAGATAATAATGAAGGATATTATGTCTGAACAATTTATAATGGGTGAATTTTGGATGCAAAAAGTTTCATTATTGGGTCCCAAAATCTTACAAGATTGTATTGTAGTATATCCATCAAAGATAGAGGCTACTAAATGTTGTCCTAGATCAACCAATGTGGTTGAGATCTATATTTCTTCTGGGATATGGTGGACATTATTTACCTGTTGCAGATTATATCTCATGAATGTACAATCCTATTACCAAGTCAACATGGAAGGGTGAAAAGTTCCTTTAAATAGAGGAATTTGTGGAATATTTCAATGAACTGATGAAAAGGTTAGTCAGTGCACCTATTCATACATTAACCAATAGTGGAGAAGGGTTTTTAATCTAAATGGATGCATCCAAAAAGGTATTAGGATGCGTTATTATATATAATAACTGGGCTATAGCCTATGACTAAATAAAGTAGAAGATTCACGAGAAACATGACCCAACTCATGATTTGGAGTTAGATATAGTAATTATTTCATTAATGATATGGAATAATTATCTTTATATAAAAAAGTATGACATATATGGAGATCACAAAATTAAAAAATATATACTCACATAGAGGGAGATGAACATTTTTCAGAGATAATAATTATAGATGATAAATTACAATGACTACCAAATAAATTACCACCCATGGAAAGAGGACACGGTGGATGATTGTTTGAGTATAAAATATTATTCTAACTTATCCATGATGAGGATTAGAAAAGATCAAACATTTATGTATTTACAAATGATGAATCTTGAAATCCTGCATGATGGGGGAAAATATTATCTTGCTCAATTTAATGTTCAGACCCCTATCTAAGGGAATATTAATGAGGCACAAAAATAATATTTAATGTTTCCAAATAAGGTTATAAATTATATATAGTTTAACATTGATTAGTATTGAATGATAAGGTTTAGAAACCATGTATGGGTTCTTCCATACCATATTTGAAGAAGGATATATTATATGAAGCTAATAGTTCTTTATTCTCTATTAGCCTTATAAGTACAAATATGAATGGATATTTTAACGATTACTTTTGTTGGGATGAAATAAAGAGTGTTATTGTAGATATTTTATCTTAGTTCTTGGTATTTCAGCAAGTTAAAATCTAAAATAAAAAAGTCTAAAGGGATTTTTCATCCATCACCCTTACCAAAAAGGTAATAGGAAAACATCACTTTAGATTTTTTCATTGAACTCCAAAAAATATCTAAATGATTTAATGAAATATGTCTAGTATTAAATCACCTTAATAAGTTTTAATGATTTATTTCTATTGGGGAATACTACTTTCAGGATCAGTTTTTTAGGATATACATTATGGAAGTGGTATGTTTTCTTAGAGTACCATAATATACAATATTTTATTGGGATATGTGGTTTAGCTCAAAGTTTATGTGATGTCTTCAGTAATAACTTGATAATGAGTTGACTTTTAATCCCTACTTATCACCCTCAGATAGATGGTAAATCTAAAAGAACAATCCAAACCCATAGGATATGTTGAGATCTTGTTAGTTGGATTTAAAATGTGGTTGGGATCAAAGCCTTCCATTAGTTTAGTTTTTCTAAAATAATATATTTTACTCAATTATTTAGATTGATCCTCATAAATACCTTTATGTGAATAAATGTAGGGCTCCAATGTGTGGGGATGAAGTTGGAGAAATAAATCTATTAAGACCTAAGACAACTAAAGAAAAGAAAGATAAGGTTAGAGCCATTCTAAATCATATCTTGAAAAAATGGTACTATAAAAGATATGTTGATTACCAATGAAGTGATTTATAGTTTAAAAATGGTGTGATTTTTTTTATGAATTTATCATTGGAATAAGGTTATGATATTTAGAAAGAAAGAGAAACCAAGACCTAGGTATATTGGTCCCTTTGAAATTATTGATCATATCCGGATAGTATCCAATCACATTGAACATAATCAAAATATTTCTAAAGTCCCAACTTGTTCCATATCTCTCTCCTAAGGATGTACATAAATGACCCATCATATATAATAAAATAATAGGTCATACTATTGGAGAAGGGTATATCTTACAAGGAACAACCAGTTAAAATTATGGACCTTAGAGATAAATTTATACAGAACAAGGACACTCACATAGTTAATGTTTATTAGGTAAATCTTTAGTTAAAGGAAGCTTCATGAAAACATTAGTATATTAAGAGTAATAAGTATCCTCATTTTTTTATCATAAGGACGAATTTTGGGGGAGAGGTTCATTTTAAGATGGTTAGAATATAACATCCCATGTTTTTATGAATTGTTTTCAAAAAACATAAATTTATTTAATGACTTGTGTTGAATGACACACTAATCTAAAATTATTTATATGCTACCCCATTCTAATATTTCCATTTATGCAACATCCTCTAAGCTTGTGATACACAAAACACTCCGTTTTTATGAAGCAACATTTTGTTACAATTATTTAGACAAGATAGTTATAACCTAATTGTTAAAATTTCTAATTTGAATAGATAAAAATAATATTTAATTATTATCTATATTTATTTTATATAAATAAAACATATTGATAGTGTTAAATATAATTTTTAGTAATGACTTTATATGATCAAAAATATTATTTTCTTAAAAGAACTTTTTTATGAAATTTTATAAAAAATAATAAAACTAATTTGGGGAAATGTTAGAAATTTAATTTTATAAAATCAAATTTATTTTTTAGTTCATAATTTCAAAATTATATTAGGGTGAATTTTTTCAATTTTTCTAGAAAACATCATTTTTGGGATGAATAGTGAAAATAAAGAATTTTAATTCAAAACTTCTTTTTCATATAATTTACTTATTTTGATACATTATATTTTAATTCTGGTTTAATGTTTAATTATATCAAATATAAATATATTTATCTAATTTAGGTCATTATAAACAATTTCACATTGAAATTGGATATAAAAACATCAAAAAATTTACACATTTTTTCTTAAAAAAACCTGCAGTCTGGACATGTATGTGGGATTAAGTTTACATTAAATTCATTCTCTTTTGTGATATGAATGTTAAAAAATTTATTCCATATTTGGAATAATAATAACTTATAATTTCTAATAATCTTAAATTATTTTTTACAAAACGTATTTGTGAAGGTGATTAAAACTAATTAGAGAGATTAAGAGAAACAATTTGCTTAACAAAGGACTAAATATTATAATTAAGGGCCATAGTGGACTAGAAACATCACAAAAATCCATTTATTCTTCATATTTATACCCTATACTTCCTTGTGTTGGTTTTGGAGCATTATTTGATCCACATATAATGAGAAAAATGTTTTTGGAATTCACCTTTCAAAATATAACAAGAATTCCACTTATCCGCCAGTATAAAAAGGCACTAAAACCTTCAATATATTCACACCTATAAAGAAATTTGTATCATAAAAAATATTCTTATAAGTATTTCCAAGCCCCTAACATAAATATATAATTTTATATTATGGAAGAAAGCAATCCAAGGAATTTTATGGGAGCAAACAAAAACGAGTTACCCAAAGAGGAGGTAACATCCTTCCTCAAGATCCTTTGTTTGATTTTCATTCTCCACCCACTAAAATATTATTATTACATGATTATACAACAAAATAAGTATAATAATATATAATAATATACTTATATTCTAATTTATTGACATAAAATTACACACTCTTCGATCTAATGTTTAACGAACATACTATTCTTAGGTACGATGAACTACCACTTCACGAAATGATAATGTTCATTTTAACTTTACCAACTCTCATAGTTGAGAATTATGATGGGAAATATATTTTTATATTATATATAAGTTATTTTTTATGTATTAAAAATTTTGAAATTTTTATATAAAATATATCTTCATGCTTTTCTTTTTTTGTAAATGTGATAACTTAGTTTGGGAATATGTTGACTACCGTCTCCTCAATGGGATGTGATTCATTCACACTTTACATGGAATATTTTAAGGATGTGATTATTAAAAATATATTATATATATGAAATAATAATTGTATTTTAATTATAATATATATATATATATATATTTCATTTACTTTCTTTTGAAATGATAATTAAATGGAAACATCGTTTATTCATACGTATGACATACTATAACGATGAACGATGTATTCAATTTAGTATTTCTATTATTTATAGATTATTATAAATATATATAAAATGAATATAAATTATATTTATAACTTTTTTTTGAGTTCTTTAAATAAGTAAATCACTATCTAATTAAGAGGATCAATAATAATAAGTCAAAATATATAAGAAAAACTAAGCATATAATACCTGAAGTATTTAATTGACATGAAATCTTAAATAAACAGGTGATATAAAGTCATAATAAAATAATATATGAAATTATATAAAAGTATACTCTTATATAATATATTTTAAATAAAATTTATTTATTATACAAGAGGTTTGTATGAGTATGATGAGAGTTAAGACATAATGTAAGGGTTTTCTAGTATCACATCAATTTCAATGGGGATTATGATTTATTCCCCATTTATTCTATTGTGTGGTGTATTTACTACACATAAAATTATTCTATGATTATTATACTAAAATTTTTGGGTATTTACATATCTATTATTTGTTCTCTTCTTCACGGGGTATTACTATAACAACCCATACTTTACATACATGTTTAATAATTCAAAATTGAAGCATAATTATTACAACATATAACAATACCATGAAAGGACCGTATAGGTATAGGGTCTTTAGAAACTGGGAAACATAAACAACTGGTTCATAAAGCAGCTACATTGTCTCGCATTTATTTCATCATATCTATAGTCCCTTTTGGAATATCTTACTTAATAAAATTCATCCTGACCTGGAGAAAGAAAACATACAAAATGGTGAGCTCAAATTCTCATTAAGGGTAAACAAAAGAAATATCAATCACATAATATTCATAAGATCAATACATTTTGGAAATCTTACCCTGCAAAAGAGATCATAATTTCATAACATGGGATAAATAATGGTAGTGAAATGTAATCCCAATAATCATAACATAAAACATGAAACGTTGTGGCATACACACATAATCATAGAGAATCATTTCTTATTAGTCAAGACTCATTGCCAAGACTATCTTAGTGGACAAAGTCCATTTCTGAACCGAGTTCACTCCTCGTTTCAGTCCTGTTTCACTGAACCGGTTTAACCTGTCGTTCCAACCATGTCTATCTCATGAGATATAAAGTCTTTACCCAATGCATTGGAGGGAGATATATGTTCCACCCATCTCATATTGATACCATTCTTATGTGTTCCACAAAATAATAAACCAGCTATCACAGCATAACCCATGTAATAAAAATGGGAATCTTAAACATCATGGCATCATAAAACAATTAATATAAGATAAAAAAATTCATAAAAATATTTCCATCAGAACATAATCAAATCAATGTAATAATAGGTATAGAAACAGAACCCTATATTATATTATATGGAAAATAATTTTGATAAAACACTTGAACTCCATTCTTGAGGAAAATATCCTTTCTACTTCAAAAAACATTTTTCCTTTCTTAACATGTCATACAATTTTAAACTAAAAGAATTTGATTGAAAATAAACTTGAAAACTTGTAAAGGAATATTCTTGGAAATATCGTTTTAAAAATCCATTCATGCCGTATAAGTTAAAAAAACATTATTCTCGTACTTTTGTCGGAAAAGTCATAAAGTACCTCGTACGAAAAATGACAGAAGATTCCTTTCATATCTTTTACTAAAAACTCATCGAAGGGTAAAAATTGGAATTAAAAAATTTTAGGAGGATATAAATAATATTATATATTGAGGAAACATGGATGTGGATGATAAATATTCCCCAGTAAATTCTGAAGTATAAACAATCTCAGATAAAAATTGAGATTGCGAGATTGTCCCTTACCTTAAGTCTGATTTGCTTCATAAGTGTCTGAACCTCCTGTATAATGATTTAAATAATGTTATTGACATATTCCAGAATCATACTTATTGTTATGATATCATATATGGTCATATTCTTAGCTTTTTATTAGTAATATTTCATTACTACTTGTTATTCGAGTGTTTATTATTATTTTTTGTTCTTATGCGTGTTTTGTAGAATAAATTCTTATTCTTCTCTTTTGGTTATAGATACCCCATTTCCAGAATGGTATTAGTGTAATATATATCATATTTATTCATTAAATTCATTTATATAATCATTATGTAATGAAGATCATGTAGAACGAATCACATCACATCGTGGAGACGGTATTCCATACGCACGCACGAGCGATGATATCATTCCCATGATCATGGAATTGTATTGGAGTGTATGTATACTATTTTAGAATCAATAACACTTTACAATAATCATATATAGTTATTTATTTTCACCATTATACCCATCAAAGTAAGGTGGTGATGGAAAATAGATTACACTACGACGTGGAGACGGTATTCCATACGTACGCACGCGCGGTGATTTCGTTTTCCGTAGGATGGATAGATGATGAAATAGGGTTGTTTCATAAAAAAATATCAGTATATGAGGGATACTAATGTTATTAATTCATAATGAAACAACTAAATAAGAAGAAGTGGAAAAAAAATAAAGTTGAAAGAATCGGCAACATACATTTCCTCTTCTTTGAAGCGCCTCTTTGAGACTTCCTCTTAGGGCACTACAATTGGTCTTTGAAGGTAACCAGGACCTCGGGGATGTTTCTAGGGAAGTGGGGAAGTGAAATGGTCAGGGTTTGGCCGAGCATGAAGGCTCAAATTTGTGTGAGGAGGATATGGAGGAGGCTCCCTTTTATAAGGGAGGAGAGAGGCACCTTTGGAAATATAAGAAATATTAGTTTATATTAAATCCCAACCCCACATAAAAACTTCCAAAATTACTAATATCCGAATATTAGATGAGATAGGTTTGTAATATCATCATCCAATAAAATTTATACATGTTAGTAATTTATTTTAAACATTATCAACTTTATTTATCCTTATTTATCAATTTAATTTTATTTGTGGTAATATTATTCTAAATTTTAAATTATTATAAATAATTACATATGTGTTGTGAATTTTATATAATTTGACAGTTTATGACATTTTAGACCCTATAATATTTAATTTATAATTTTTAAATATTTTTGTGATTTTTAAACAATTTTATAATATGTTATTTTTATAAAATAACAATAGTGTCAATTTTGACACTATTCATTTATGTGAATTTAAATAAAATATATACATAAGATATGTTAGAAATAAAAGCATTAATAGATTCATAAAATGTCATATGTATCTATAAAATTAGTGGAGCACATTAAATAGTTCATATAATATTTATTTTAATATTTTTAAAACCCTTTATTTGATATTTTAATTAATAAAATAATTTCAACATAACAATTGTGTCATAATTAATGATAATTATTTAATCCCTAAAAATTATAAATCAATTAATATGATGTATATAATTGTATTATATTTCTGGAGACTATTCATGTTCGAATTTTCATTAAGTTTATCACTAAATTAAAATTATTATACTTATATGATTTAAGAAAGTGACATGTTGTAACATTTTTTTGGTTTTAATAATAATTAAATTATTTTCATGGAAAAAAGTCCATTAAATGAATCTAATCCGACCCTTAGGTGATATGGGTCGACTTTGTGTCATCCAATAAAATTTTTTCAGGTGTTAGGGTAATTTTATAATCATATAGTTACCCTTAATTACCCGATTTACCTTTAACTATGGTAAATAAAATTTACCATAGTTACTATTTATAATGCCCAAAAATAAAAAGTATCCTATTAACATAATTTGGACCCACTTATTCCAAATATGGAATCCATTTTTCAAAATTTAAAACACATAAGTTGAAGTAATTAATTTAAATTTAATCCCGTTGTTAAGAAAACGTGTTTTAGAAGTTAAAACATTGCCAAAGATTGAAATGTTTTTACCTATGAATTCAATGGGAAATTAATGATAATGAAATACATTATATTAAATGGTAAAAATTTATTCTATTTATACTTTAAAACCATTAAATATTATAATTTAACCATATAAATTATCTCAATGAAAAAGGTTGTTTTTAATTAAAAATTAGTGTATTTTTACTATTCATCAAAATATGAAAGTTATCAGAAAAATATCAAAAATTTATCCAAAGTAAAATTTTATATCCTGATTTAAAATGATAATTTTATTTTGTCAAATTTATCTTATAAACATTTCAAAAAATAGATTTAATGTGGGTGCGCCATCAAAACGTGGCAAAACATCATTTTTTTGAAAAAATCTTATTTTACCCGAAAAATTTATTTTCTTATCTTACCATGTTCTAGAAAATTTGTAATATGAATAATAATGTTATAAAATTAAAAATTTAGTTAATACTACTCATAACGGCTAGTCCACAATAATATATCGTTGTTTAGTGAAACTCGGTATTGCGTACTTCACACGCTATCAAGGAAGGTCATGATTGCGTGTAATACAAGCCAAGTCCGTATTGTGTGCTATGAAAGATTCTTTTGGTGTTGCGTATAACATAACAAAAATATTTCTCATAAAATATCAGGGTGTTACAATTACTATAAAAAATTTACCAAATCTATTAGATAGTTTTCTTTGAATTTTCTTTCTATGAGAAACATGTTTTGTTACACACCTATATACTTTTACAAGATGTTTATACTATAATTTGACATTAATATAATGAATTTAATTATTATAATTATATTTTAGATCTATGTAATTTAGTTTACCTACATGGGGTGTATGATTCAATGTTACTATGTTGTAAGTGTTTATTGAAACAATCTCACCATTTATTGGGATTGTTTATGATTATGCTTTAATTGATGAAATATTATGATCCAAATCTCAATAAATCTCAATAATGTTATTATAATTTGTTCATTCTTTATATAATTATGTATTAGTACCATTTTCCACTCTTTCGTACTTATTATAACTAAGAAAATGCTTTTTTAAGAAAATATGACCTCACTTCTCTTTTCGGTCAGAAATATGTTTATTTCAAAAATGTTGTTTTCTATTTTATTTAAAAAATGTATTTAATTTGATAATTAATTATCATTTTTAAAAAAAATATTTCAATTTTTTTAAAGCTTTCAAATATATTTTCAAATAAAAATTATTTCCATTTTTTTCACGGTTATTGTATATGATTTGAAAGAAAAAAGTTTTCAATATGATTTATGTATTGAAAATAATTTTTCAAAGAAGAAAATACATTTTCCAAAAGAAATTTTTTGAAAATGATTTTTATGAATTATTTTCCATCTAGGATGACATCTATTGGTGATAATCATGCTTTTTGGAAAATGATCCAACGGTTCCATTCATATTCATTCTATGAATGGTTTATGCATTGATGACATTATTTTTTTATATTTTTTATCTTTCATGGGTTATATATTTATGAAACATGTTCCTCTTACATAGTTTTTATTATCTAAAAAACCAATACATTTTATGGGTTATGATTTCATGAAATGATTATGAAACATGTCTCTTTTCTATAGGTAATGATATGATTACATGTTTATAACTCCCATTTAATAGCATGGGTTATGATATGACTATTTTTATTCATGTGGAACATGTATATATGATTTAATTATGATATTGGTTGGACCTATATCTCCCTTCGATGCATTTGGTAATGATCTATATCTCATGATATAGACATTGCTGGAACAAGGAGTGAACTCAGTTTAGTAAAGGACTATGTCCACAAAGATGGTCTTTGAAGTGAACGTTGACTACTAAGATGGTCATGAGGGTGAACCATGTTTACCAGGATGGTATGGATAGTGAAACCATGCTACTAAAATGGCATTCACATATATTCCTTGACAATTATTGAAATCATATGATATTTTTGTGTGTCTTCAAAAATTCCATGTATTATTCTGATATAATGTTTTAATGGATTATTCTCCTAATTTCGTTATTATTAATTTATATAAACAACCAATATTTATTCCATGATTCATGTTTATGATTTTTTATATAGGGTATGGTATTATCATGTCATCATCACGTTCTCATATCCTTATTCTCTTTTTATGCTTACACATCTCTTCTGATTATTCTTAATGGTCATCTATTCTCACCCCTTTTAATGTTTACTTTCCCCCCAGGTATGTATATATGTATTATGTATGATATATCTCATAATGTTTATCGTTATGTAGAACCTATTGGGAGATAATTTATGTAATGTCTCATATTTTTCCATGTTTTATTTTAATATTATGTGGGAATTATTTCGAGACTGTCATCAAGAAGGCGTGCAGTTACGAGGCCCGGTGAGCCCAGAACAAATGTTTGAAATAAATTAAATAATTTAATTTACGCGCACGTCGGGTTTTCCTGAAAAAACGGAATAACTCCTGATTGGGTGCTTGGATCAGAAATTTGAGGGCACCGTTGCGTCCAGAGCAGCGGGTTTACCCTAGAAGAGACATAACATCGGTTGGCGCAGAGTGGAGGTGAAATCTGGTTTTTGGACGTAACGGTAATAAAATATTTATTGAAAACATTTTATTAAAATCTTTGCTACAACAAAATATTTATCTTTTTCCTCTTAAATAATGGTTTACCAAGGGGTCCAAGGTTACAAACCTCATAACCCTGAAACCCTTGGAGGATCTGGAGGCTCTGGAGAAAACCTCACGACGCAGTGATGATGATGCGGTGACCAGATCTTCGCCAATGAATTCTGCAGATCCAGGTATGGAGTTTGATCTCTTTGTGATTCCTTTTCTATGTTCTTGATCCCTATGACGAACGTGGACTAATCAACGAACAGATTGGCCCGCAGATCGATCGTAATTTTTTCTAATGGGATTTTTGTGGGGATTTTAGGAAATTGATCCATGTTGATTTATATTTGTTGATTTCTGCTCTGTTTAAACCTATTAATGGGAGTGGATCAATGATGTGAAGAATGATGACAGAGTTTCGTTCCTCAATTATTGTTTCATTGGATTTTTCTTCCCTTTTTCTTTCGTGCGTTCTTCGTGTTCTTCACAGGACGATGAACGACATATCGTTATGCGTCCGTTCTGTGACCCAATGATCCCAAATTGAAGAATCGAAACCACATAGATATTTTAAAAGAGAAATGATGGTTTTGGTGGACAGATCGAAGTGGATCAAAAGATATCGTTCTTCCAACGATTTCCCCATGGGTGGACAAAATCGGATTTCGGAGCCGATCGAAGGCCTGAAAGCCACGAATTCGACATCATGGTGACGAGGCAACCCAAATTATTGAGTTTTGCGTAAAATGGATGAAATAATAGAGGTCCAGAAGATCGGATGAAGTGCGAGGAGGAAGACAGTGTTTCTGGTAAAACCCCGACTACACGGTGTGTAGTATTGGCTACACGGCGTGTGTTCATCGGCGGACTACTTGGAATGTACTCTAGGAGTACATAGACATGGGTTGGGTACATGGCCAAGGACATGGTGTATATACCCTTCATTGGCCAGACCCGCCCAGATACACGGGATACCCTATGTAATTGTACATGGGTAGGCAACACGGATGGACACCCTCTACGGGCATACAACCATGGTACACAAGTGTTTCCCAATTGACAGGACATGACGTGTGATTTGACTTACATGTCGTGTATATGATTTCATACACAAATTCGACTTCTGACACATGAAGTTTACATGGGCAGTACCTGGAGTCAAAGAACATGACATGTAACCCTACTACATGCCGTGTAGTCTAGTTTTACATAGCTTGGATGGATGACACATGTTGTTTACACGGGCAGTACCCAAAGTCGAGGAACACGGCGTGTAACCATATTACACGCTCTGTAAACTATTTTACATGGCCTGATCCAGTTTCCTTATGTGACTTGGACTAGTTTCATTAAGGTTCGTCCCCTTGGACCTTCTCCTGAAGGTTTCCAGTATCATTTCCTACAAACAGAAGTATGATCCCTTCAGCAGGACTTCCTTAATAGAGTTGTTGGAATCCCCTCTGTGATACTTGGAGCTGGATCCTCTATTCATTCTTGGTACCCTAGGTATAGTTCTTGTTATAGACGTGACTAACATTTCTCAGGCTCCAATCCTCTACTTAGCAGATTAGTTCAGACTGAATTGTTGGAATCACCCAACGGCTATTGGTTGTGATCCTTATCTGAGCATCATGTTCTCAAGTACTCGTAGAGTGTGTTATCCTGGAACGAATAAATTGCATCTCTCTCTCTAGACTTAGGAGTGTGTTCTCCTTGTTACATGCTTAGTGGAATCTTCGATCAGTATTCTAGTGGTGGTATAATGATAGTCGATCTTTTATGAGGATATCTGAATATTGTTGTTATATTTTTTGTAGAAATATACTGTGTGGATCTGACTGTATATTTCTTTTGTGGTATTTCCCCTATTTTATTTGATTTGTGGTTTTGGTGTGTCCTACTAGGTATTGTTATACTCACCCTTGCACTGTCTTTTTCTGCACCTCTCATGTCTTGCGAAGACGAGTGATCCTTTGATTGGTTTCTAGGTGGACTAGGACCAGACGGTGCTCAGTGAGATTAGACAGGACGACGTGTGTTCTCACAACATCAGATTGTAGTCCCAGTACATTTATTTACAGGTTGGACTTTTTTACAGACTTTCATTTGGTGGGCTTGTACTTTTGGCCCAGGGTCTTACACTTACTGTACTTTACTTTCATGTCGTACTCTGTTTTTTGGGATTTTAGTGTATGCATGCATTTCCATTTTTAGTAGTTTTTGCTTTTCATCTTTGTGGGCTTGGATGTGTGTGTTCATGTGTATAGGTTTATAGAAAATTCCTCCAATGTTAGTGATATACCTACTCAATGCTAGTCACCAGCCCCTGGCCTATTAGAGGTAGGCTTGGGCTGTTGCAGCTCAGTCTCCACTGGTACGTGTCGTGACAGAGTGGTATCAGAGGTGGTCAGTTCTACCATAGGACCGATAGTCTGTGAGTTGGTTTGGGGAAACAGTTTTAAGTGTTTCGCGTTAGTATTTCTGGCCAGGGACCCCAGTGTTGGTGTGGGCGACATTTTCAGAGGAGATCCCAAGATTGGGGATCTTCTGTATAGGGTTCACAGGGTTCATCCAGCTAGCCTCGAGAGAGGATATGCTACTCATGTGATGGAAGGGGACATCTCGCTCGATATTGTCCGACTCGCCATGCTACTAACACAAGAGCAGTTGATATACCACCCAGGCAGAGGAAACGTGTGGAGAAGACAGATCCATGGGGCGGCATACATGGTAGAGGAGCTGGGAGAGTTGTTGGAAGTGGTCAGAGTTTTGACCTTTTTCCACCACCACCCCCAGGAGGTCCACCCCAGGCTCAGGGAGCTTGTGGACAGAGGCAGGGACAACTGTAGGCAGCAGAGGCTTATGACCCAGGTACTCCTGAAATGATTAGAGGTACAATCTTTTTCTTTTCTACTTTGGCTAACGTACTGATAGAGACTAGTTCTAGTAGTTCTTTTCTGGATTATTATATTGTTTGAGACCTTGAATTTTTTTTTGAGCCGTTTACTCGACCCTTACTCTTAGAAACACCGACTGGAGAAGATTCAGAGATTACACATATTTGCAGATAGTGTGAACTGACCCATGGGGGCGAGAGTTTCGGTTGGAACCTCTTGGTGGTAGCGTCGAGGCCTTATGATGTCATTCTTGGTATGGATTGGCTATCCACAGTTCATGCCCAGATTGACTATTTTAGGTGAAGGGTATGGTGTGTCCATAGTGATGGAATAAGTTTCTCCTTCGTTGGTGAAAAAGAGACCCAAACAACACAGGATGGACTCGTGCATATGAAGGTACATCCGATTTCATATTAGTTGGCTACCCTATCCCTTGGCGCAGTAGATGTTACGAGTTTTAGGTTCCTAGTAGTAGTGTATGAGTATGAGGACGTCTTTCGGGAGGATGTCCCCAGACTACCTCCTCGTCGGGAGATAGATTTATGCATTGAGTTGCAACCCAGGATGACACCGATATCAGCATCAGCATATTGGATGGCTCCTACAGAGCTTCGTGAAATGAGGGTACAACTGGAAGACTTGAAGAGGGAGGGATTTGTGAGGACCAATGTTTCACCCTGGGCGGCCCTTGTGTTGTTTTCCAAAAAGGAAGACGGGAGCTTGAGGCTGTGTGTGGTTTACCAGCACTTGAATCAGATGACCGTGAAGAATCGGTATCCAGTACTGAGAATTGATCAAATCTTCGACCAGATAAGAGGGGAATGGAAGTTCTCAAAGGTTGATCTATGATCCGGCTATCACCAGTTGTGAGTACGGGATGAGGATATGTCGAAAAAAACATTCAAATGTTGCTATGGTCACTATGAGTACTTGGTGATTCCCTTCGGTGTGAAGAACTCCCCTGTAGTGTTTATGGGACTCATGAACTAGATCCTCCAGCCCTATCTAGATCGGTTCATAGTGGCCTTCATCGATTATATTGTTGTGTAATCTGCGTCTGAGGAGGAGCACACAAGGCACCTTAGGATGGTTCTGGACACACTCTGAGAGCACCAGTTGTATGGGAAACTCTTAAAGTGTCTGTTCTGGATACAGGAGGTCCACTTTGTGGGACACATTATCTCAGTAGATTGTGTAGTAGTGGACCCAGCCAAGGTAGAGGCAGTGCTAGCATTGAAGCCACCCCAGAACGTGATAGAGGTGCGGAGTTTCCTTAGATTGGCCGACTATTATCGGAGATTCATTCTTGATTTCTCCAAGATTTCATCACCCATGATAGCATTGACCCGAAAGGGGAAGCCTTTCGTGTGGGATGAGAGATTCCAAATGGCTTTTCTGCAGTTTAGACAGAGTCTGATGAGTTCCCCTATCTTAAGATTACCGGAGGAGGGTGTCATGTACGTAGTGTTCAACGATGCATCCGGAAACAAGATTTTTTGTGTTCTGATGCAGAGGCAAGCAGTGATTGCATATGGCTCACATCAGTTGAGGCCACACGAGTAGAACTACGTGACCCATTATCTTGAGTTGGCAACAGTAGTCTTCACATTGAAGATGTGGCAGCACTACCTGATGGGCGAGCGATTTACCGTCAACTCTGATCACAAGAGTGTCGGATATATCTTTTCTAATAAGGATCTGAATTTGAGAAAGAGACGATGGATTGAGTTCCTCCAGGATTAAAACACTGATATTGTTTATACTCCTCGGAAGGGGAACATTGTAGAATATTCTCTCAGTAGAAAATCCAGTTCGCAGTTTCTGGATGAGGCGACGAGACAGTATGCCTCTTTATAGTTATCCTTCATGGAGAGAGATGAGGGAGCTTACCATCAGTCGATGGTTGTTACCCCTCCACTCTTACAATGATTCAGGGAAGCACAACACGAGGATGCTACCTGTGAGACTCTACATGCTCAGATATCCAAATGTGATGCTGCCGATGGATACTCAAAAGGTGGGGAGCAAATTGTTCTTTTCAGAGGGCGCACAGTAGTACTAGTGACTTTACAGGAGGAGGTTCCAAGGGAGTTCCATACATCTCCATTGGCGGTACATCTATGCATGGAAAAGATGTACTAGGACCTCCGACGTCAGTTCTGGTGGCTAGGAATGATGAAGAGTGTGACAGAATTTGTTTCTTGGTGCCTTACTTGTCAGCAAGTAAAGGCTGAGCTCCAGGTTCCAACAGGATTGACTCAGCCCCTTGAGGTGCCAGAGTGGAAGTGGGAAGATATTTCCATTTATTTCGTGATGAGTTTACCACGTACGTCCAGGGGACAAGATGTCATCTGGGTGATCGTTGATCGACTCACCATGTCGGCCAACTTCCTAGCCATGCGAGAGCAGAGTTCGGTAGAGAGCTTGGGACGCCTCTACATGCAGAGGATAGTTCGACTTCATGGAGTGCCATCCATGATCGTCTCAGAACGTGATTCTCGTTTCACATCCCTATTGTGGAAGTGATTGAAGGAAGATTTTGGGACTTAGTTATGCTTGAGCACAACATTTCATCCTCAGACTGATGGTCAGACGGAGCAGAACATCCTAGTTCTGGAGGATATGATACAAGCTTGCATACTTGACTTCGATCGTAGTTGGGAGGATCACCTACCACTGGTGGAATTTTCTTATAACAAAAATTATCACCCCACTATTGGTATGGAGCCATTCGAGGATTTGTACGGGCAACCTTGATGGTCACCAGTTTGCTGAACTGACCAAGGAGAGTCAGCACTCATGGGCCCAGAGATGGTGCGAGCTAATATAGAGAAGGGGAAGGTCATACAGGAGTGGATGAAGAATGCACAGAGTCAGAAAAACTCTTATTCCGACCGAAGACATAGGATCACGGAGTTCAATGAGGGAGATCATGTGTTCCTTCGAGTCTCACCTAGATGGGAATTGCGGAGATTTGGTCGAGTCGGAAAGCTATCTCTGAGGTTCATCGGCCCTTTTCAGATTCTGAGTAGAGATGGTGAGGTGGTGTACCACTTGGATCTACCTCCTCAGATGGGCTGGGTACAAAATGTCTTCCATGTTTCATAGCTATGTAAGTATGTGCATGATCCATCACAAGTTATCGAAGAGGCCAGCTGGACATCAATGATGGAGGAACTTTGCTGGGTACCCAGTGGAGATCAATGATCAGCAGGAGAATATCCTTCATGGGTGATCTATTCCCTTAGTGCATGTCCGGTGGTAGCATGAGAATCTCTTGGAGAGCACGTGGGAGCGGGAGGCTCAGATTCTTGAGTAATACGTACATCTTTTTGAGTATCCTTTGTTTTGGATTTTTAGGGACGTAAAATCCCTAAGGTGGGTGTGATGTAGTTTCTCGTAATTTTCCATGTTTTATTGTAATATTATGTGGGAATTATTTTGAGACCAGTGTTCAAGATGGCATGCAGTTCCAAGGCCCGTTGATCACAGAAAAAATGTTTGAATTAAATTAAATAATTTAATTTACGTGCTTGTAGGGTTTTCCTGAAAAAGAATAATAACTCTTTATCGGGTGCTTGGATCAAAAATTTGATGTCACCATTGCGTCCGGAGTAGTGGGTTTACCCTAGAAGAGACCTAAAATCAGCTGGCGCAGACCGTTGGTGAAATCTAGTTTTTGGACGTAACCGTAATAAAATATTTATTAAAAATATTTTATTAAAATCTTTTCTGCAGTGAAATCTTTATCTTTTTTCCATTTAAATAAAGGTTTATGCAGGGGTCTTGGGTTACAAACCTCATAACCCTAAAACCCTTGGAGGATCTGGAGGCTCTAAAGAAAACCTCCCGATGTAGCGATGACAACGCATCGATCGGATCTTCGCCAACAAACGCCGCAGATCCAGGTAGGGCATTTGATCTCTTTGTGATTCATTTCCCCCATTCTTGATTCCTACGATGAATGCGGACTTATCAATGAATTGATTAGCCCAAAGATCAATCGTAATTTTGTGGGAAGGGCTTTTTGTGGGGATTTTTGGAAATTGATCCATGTTGATTTATTTTTGTTGATTTCTGATCCATTTAAACCTATTAATGGGAGAGGATCAACGTCGTGACGAACGACAACATAGGTTCGTTCCTCAAATTTTGTTTCATTGGATTTTTCTTTCCTTTTTTCTTTCACTCATTCTTCGCATTCTTCACAGGGCGATGAACAATGGATTGTTGCACATCCATTCTGCGATGAAACGATCCCAAATTGAATAATCAACACCGTAGTGATCTTGCAGAGGTGTGACAAAGGTTTTGGTGAACTGATCTAATTGGATCGGACGATATCGTTCTTCGAACGATTTCTGTATGGGTGACTAGGATCGGATTTTGGAGCCGATCGAAGGACAAAGTCCCATTGATTCGGCATCACAGTGACGAGGCGACCCCGTGTCTTGAGTTTTGCAGAAAACAGACAACATAATCGAGGTCCGTAAGATCGGCCAAAGCGTGAGGAGGAAGACGGAGTTTCTGGAAAAATCTTGACTACACGCCATTTATTATGGGCTACACGACGTGTGTTCATCGGCAGACTACTTGGCGTGTACTTCGGGAGTACACGGACATGGGTTGGGTACACGACCAAGGACACGTCGTGTATACCCTTCACCGGAAAGACCCGTACAGATACATGGGATACCCCGTGTATTGGTACACCGGTAGGCAACACGGACGGACACCGTGTAGGGGCATATGGCCTGGATACATGGGTGTTTTCTAGTTGATAGGACACGACGTGTGATTTG